>OY728148.1:1781322223-1786322223 GCA_963277665.1 Viscum album | reverse complement strand
TACGTCGACAAGTTGCCGGTCGTAACAAATTCCACTATTCTTTACTAGATGTGGATACAAAGTTCGGGTTAGATCACTTCTATGCCTAGGCTCACTGCGTTTACAAAGTTTAGGGTTAGCTCACTGCTTTCCCAAGGGTCACTCCCTGTTTCTCTCTCACTAGCTCACTGCCGGTGGAGAGGATCACCTGCTTCCTCTTCTTAAGCTCACTGCTCCAGAAGGGAATCCACTCAAAGTTTATAGACCTGTAGGTCTCTTCATTATCACTAATGAATACATCCTTAACTATTGATAGATGCTCTGTTGAAGTCCAACTTTCATCCACTGATGAATACCTCTTTGCCTCTAACCACTGGGAAACTACCTTTGGAAAGTACCTTCGCAAAGCACCCAACTTCGCGAAGCTCCCAATTCCGAGAACCTCAAACAAGCCTTCACGAAGCTCCTGCCTTTTCGCGAAGCACTTTCACGAAGCACTTTCGCAAAGCTCAAACCATCACAAAGAAACGTCCCTCACGAAGCTTACTAAGCCATCACGGAGCTCACAGGTTTCGTGGAGCTACAATAGCCACCGGGAAGAACCTCTTTCGCGAAGCACACTGGCTCCGCCAACCACCTTCGTAAATCGAGAGCAAAGGATTTTCTATGAAAATTCTCTCTGCTACTCTCGAGGGGGTCAGCCTCTATTTATAGGCGATTCCACCGACCCTCGTCCCTTCCGCGTGAAGTCAACACCACGTCATCTCAAATCGCAAAGCTCCAAAGTTTCCATTGGAATTCTATCCAAATCGTGAAGCACCACGGAAATTTTCCGTTCGTGGAGCTTGACGTAATCGCGAAGCATCATTGTCAACATTCCTTCGCGCCTTCGTCGTGAAGCTCCCTCGCAAAGCCCTTCACCACCGCGATGCGCTTCAGCCTCTGCCATTCGCGAATCATTGACGTAATCACGAAGACTCACCGACTCCAGATCGTCCTTTCCTTTGTCATCATTCTTTGTTAACAAGGATTTTCAACAACTTCTTGGGAACTCGACAAATATACATGAAATCCTGCTTTGTCACCAAACACAATCACCTCAAAAATACTGCAATGTTACCTTGAGGGATTTTTTCCCAACAATCTCCCCCTTTGGCTTTGTTGACAACTCTTCACAACTCTGCTCAGAAAGATTTTCTGCACTTTGATACCTCACTGAGTCTTCTTCCAGTCGCTACCACCATTCGCCTATTGCGATTATGATAGCATTCGAGGAATCACTTAACACGTACTCTAAGCCCACATGAGCAATTCCTTGATTGAGAAACAAGAGTAGTATGAAAAGTTCATCAATGAATCTCTTCATGTCAAACACCAATTGTCGAATCCAACCTGATACAAATTCATAAATTGATATCAATTGTTGAACCACACTGATCCCAATTGGTGATAGCTGGACACCTTCTCTCACCATTCCAACACCATTGTTCTGATTTTATCACGACCCTCAGTTGTCGTGATATCTCTGCTTTGATCGATCACTTCTAGCATCGTCAGATTTAATACGCTACCCCTTTCTCATTTCTCCCCCTATCTGGCTACTCCACTGGTCAGCTTCTCCCCGTATCTGTCATGATTTCTCAAATATCCACACCGTCTCCCCTTGAACAATCACTATTTTCTCCCCCATTGTCAACAAACCCAATGGTCACTCCTTTCCAGTCTATAACAGAGTACAGAACACATCAGCACATTAGGGAAAATACATCATACCTCGGGGAGAGGGGGTCCCACATCCACACTATTTCAAGTGCGGGGAATCGAATGAACTCCCAGAGCCAGTCGATGCCTCTCAAAATCTTCCTTGGGTAAGGCCTTTGTCAAAATGTCTGCAACCTGTAGCTCTGTAGGCACGTACTCCAACTTCACGATTCCCTGCTCAACCTTCTCCGTGATAAAATGATACTTAATCTCAATGTGCTTTGTCCTTGAATGATGGACGAGATATTTGCTAAGATTTATAAAACTTGAGTTGTCGCACTTGATTCCTATCGGAGACTTCACTTCAACCCCCATATCTTCAAGCTGCTACTTCATCCACAATAACTGTGTGCATGCTTGAGTGACCGCAATATACTCAGCTTCTGCGGTGCTCAATGAAATGCTATCTTGCTTCTTGCTTAGCCAAGAAATACACAATCCACCAAGATAGAATGCACCACCTGACGTTGATTTTCTATCATCTGTTGAACTGACCCAGTTTGTATCAGTATATCCCAATAACTCTGTCTGAGATTTATCAGTATATGTCAAGCCGAACTCCACTATGCCCTGGATATACCAAAGTTTTCTTTTCACTACAATCATGTGGCTTTCCTTGGGATTAATCTGATATCTTGCTACTTGGAATGTGGAGAAAACAATAGCAGGCCTTGTTCCGGTCAAGTACAACAGACTTCCAATGATTTTCCTATATTCTGTGATATTAACTGCCTTTCCATCCACATCTTTCAATAATTTCATCCGGGTGGCAACCAGAGTCTTCATCTCGTTGGAATTTTCCATTCCAAACCTTCTCAGGACCTCCTTGGTATATTTGGATTGAGAAATAAAAGTTCCATTCCAGCCTTGTGTAACCTGTAATCCAAGGAAAAACATCATCTCAATAATCATAGACATTTAGAACTCATGTTTCATGAATTCAGAATATTTGCTCCACTATGCTTCATCTGATCTTCCAAATATTATGTCTTTTTCAGCCTACAAGCTTTGTTCTCATCCTCGTGAATGAGAAAACCATCTGGCTGCTCAATGTACACCTATTCTTCTAGAAACCCATTTATAAATTCAGTCTTGACATCCATCTGGAACACTTTGAACTTTCTTTGCACTGCAATGACTAGGAATAATCTGATTGTCTCCTGCCTTGCAATCGGTGAAAATGTCTCATCACCATCTATTCCCTCTATCTGAGAGTCTCCTATGCACATCAGTCGTGCATTGTTCCGAATCACTGTGCCATATTTATTCGTCTTATTGTGAATGATCCATTTAGTCCTGATGATGTTCTTATCTGCTGGCCTCGAAAGAATTATCACATGTTTGGTTCTTCTCAATCTGGTCAAGCTCTTCATTCATATACTGAACCCAGTTTTAATATTCAGCTGCATCATCTAAGCATTTAGGCTCTACCTGAGATAAGAAAGACATCTAGTGCAGTGACTTCATTATTCTTGTCTAAAGTGGAGCTCACTGATCACTGATGATATTCTGCCTGTCAATTTTAGCTCGACTCTTTGGCTTTTGTGAAGATAAGGATTTTACTTCGTTGTACTCACCATCAGTATCTTCTTATGAATCAATTTCATCCACTTCTACTCTCCCTGAGTCTCATACCACTTCCTCACTTTCAACAGAAAACTTTTCTCTATGTCATTTTTTAATGACATCATTTCCTTCAAACTTCTTCTCTTGGATTTTTGTTGAGACGCCTTTGATTTTCTCCTGCAACTTCTTGGTATCCTGAAAAAAGTCAGATGATACCATATTGTTAGATAACAAAGATAACCATGAGATACATGATTATTTCTACTTCTCCATGTGTTTCTTTCTTCCATCAATAGGAAAAACTTGAGCCGAGTCATCCAATTATTGCATTGATGGCTCTTGAATCTGATTTGGATATAGAATGCTCCCCCTGTGATACACAACACTTCTATCTGTTAGGCCCAACGGTAGAGACCCATAACCATTCTTCTCCACATGAACCATTTATACTAATCTGGCACTCAGCATTGAGCCATTAACCAAATCTCTAAGCCTACGGAGTTGGAAATCGGTGTAGGAAACAAGAGATAAAGCTAATAACACAATCACTTCTAATTGTGCTCAGTTTCTCCCTATCATTTTCAATTATGCTACCTGATTTGAATCAATTGAAACTGTAGAGAATATCACATCGACACTTTGCATCCTTAGATGCCTCTTCCCCTTGGATCATATCTCCCTAGAACCTGAAACACATGAATCATCAGTTAATAGCATTTATATACATAGGGAGAGGGGGGGAATTCTTCTAGACTCTTCAAGATGAGGATTGTGGATGATCCTGATGGGTCAACCCTTTGATTCTTTTATGTAGAGAATCACACTCATTCCTGGCTTCTTCTAGCTTCCTAGCCAACTTCAACTGCTCTGTCCATATGATTAAGCATTCATTACCCGCATGCTGATCCTTTCTCTGATATGTGGATTCTGCAGGCTTGGCCTTTCTCACCATTTGGGGTTTAAACCCATGAGTGCACCTTTTCTTCTTTGATGTTACACCAAAATTCCACTTCCCCTGATTCTTTCTCTGAGTAGGAATATCTTTTCTTTCCATCTTCCCTTGCCTCTTTCGCCATTTCAAGGATTGTTCTCTTTCCTCCACTTCTCGCTGAGGAACACAACATGCAGATTTTTCAATGTAATTTTTGTTTATCTTTCTTTTATCAGATTTTGAGTCACCACACTCTCTTTCACTGGTGGTGAGTCCTCTACTGAATGTGCATTCTTCTTACTCACAACTGAAGTATATCTCCCCTTAATCTTCCGGTTTTGTTCACATTATCTCCACAAGAGCTGTTCACTTTTTCTTCCAGTGCATAATTCCTTATCATGCACACCTGGAGTTGAGAATCTCTTTTCGAGTTCCTTTTCCTTTCCTGATTTCTTCTTGCTACATTGTCTTGCCAAATTCCCATAATCAGAACATATAAAACATTTTACATCAAAGGCATACCTCATTTTATCATTTATCTGTCGATATGTTGATGCATCTTGAGTTCTTCTTCTAACAATGTGCTCCTAAGCTTCCTGACACATACTCATGGTATGTCCCATTCTTCCACAGTAATAGCATCTAATAAGTGATTTCCTCTGAGAGACTCTTCTCTAGGATTTCCCATGATGCTTCTTCTTATTCTCAGATCTTTTACAGATTCTGTTTTCAAAGCCTGAAATGTATTCCAGAGCCTCTGAAAAAAATCTTGATGAGTGGCCATGAATCCCACAGAAATAGCACATGTCATCACTTCTTCTTGTAGCTATCCTCTTAGGCCTATCTACAGTACCTACATGATTTTTTCCATTTCTAGAGTTGTTCACGGCTCTCTTCTTATCATGTATGGGAGGTGATTTATCAAATCCAACACCAGCTTTTCCGAAACTTGCTGGTCTTTGAGCTGAGAAAATATTCTATTATTTCTCTTCAGAAATAGCATATTTGTTCTTCATTTTATCATCACTTGTCGAAGGATGATCAAATAGCAAGTGTAAGGCATCCTTCATTTTTGGCATTCCTTTAGTATTGGATTTCTTCAATTTTTTCATTACTGATTCTAGCTCTTCTTCTATATTTTGAATCTTTATATCCCTTGATTCAAGTTGGACATCAAGTTCTCCCTTGAGAAGCTTCCCTATACTCATCTCATCTTCCAACTCACGTGTCCCCGTATCCACCATGTCACTCAGCTCCTTTAATTTCATGTTTTCTTGAACAACAGAATCAGAACAACATGCATTGTCTTGTTGTAGTCTTTGATTCTTCTGAACTAGCTCAGATAGCTGTGTAGCAAGATCAACATTTCTGGCTTTCAGATTCTGAACTTAATCTGACTTTTGACTCTCTTCATAATCACCAGCCTTTTGTTTTCGTTTTATTTTAGCCAGCTTTTGTAGTTCCTCACCCCGAGAATCATTATTCTCCTTTAGGTCAGTTTCCACATCAATGAGCCTTTGATTTAAGCCTCTTAGCTTGTTGACCTCAATTTCTAGTGCTTGGATCTGAATTTCCTTAGACTTAATTTCATCGGTGATTCCAACATAACATGGAATATCAGGTTCTTCGATGCACTTGACTTGATCTTTCACACTTCTCTTCAAGCCATCGATCAACATTTTCTGTTCTTCATTCTTATGCTTATACTCACTAACTGATTCTGAGTTCTCATGTGTTGATAACTTGAGTTTCTCAATTTCTTCCATCAACTCAGACTTCTCTTCTTCCTGCTGCTGCATATAGAGTTTGGCATCATGAACAACTTTGTTAGATTTCTTTGTTTTAGCTCTCAAAACATCTATTGCCTCAAGAGAAGCCTCTAACTCAGCTCTCATATCTATTCTTCCTTCAATTTATTCTTCTGTTTCAGTATCACTCTGATGCTCATGTACTTCACTCATTCCAACATCATGATTGAGTGAATCAATCTTTTCCCTGTCAGATTCATCCAGACCATCCTTCAGTAAGCTGTTTGATTCTTTTAGTTGAATCACACTTTTTACAAAAACACTTCCACACTGAGGGAAATTACTAAACTTCTGATTCTTCTTTGATACTTTTCCTTTTCCCATGGCAGATTGTGAGAAGAGAAAACTGTATCTTCAAACACACAGATCGACTACACCAAGTCGAAGCAAACAAATCTGATAAAAGAAACCTATCCCTCTGATACCAATTGTTAGGACCAATAGGGGCCTATATACCCTGAGAGGGGGGGGGTGAATCAGGGTATGGTTATTCTTTTTCAAAGTTCTTACTACCCCACTGGATCTTGACCTCTTTATTACAAGAGTCACTTTGTTTGCTCTTGTGTGTAAACTATGATCACTTCTTTACTTATTTATCTAATGATGACGTTTTGAATGCAATTCAGGGAAGCAAACAGGCCGACATGGAGATTTTTACTTGGTTCACCCTCACTGGGCTATGTCCAAGGATCATACGCCGACAAGCTGTCGGTCGTACCAAATTCCACTATTCTTCACTAGATGTGGATACAAAGTTCGGGCTAGATCAATTCTATGCCCAGGCTCACTGCCCTTACAAAGTTTAGGGTCATCACACTGCTTTCCCAAGGGTCACTCCCTGTTTCTCTCTCTCTGGATCACTACCGGTGGAGAGGATCACATACTTCCTCTTCCTAAGCTCACTGCTCCAGAAGGAAATCCACTCACAGTTTATAGACCTATAGGTCTCTTCATTATCACTAATGAATTCATCCTCAACTATTGATAGATGCTCTGTTGAAGTCCAACTTTCATCCACTGATGAATACCTCTTTGCCTCTGACCACTGGGCAACTACCTTTGGAAAGTACCTTCGCAAAGCACCCTACTTTGCGACGCTCCCAATTTTGCGAAGCTCAAACAAGCCTTCGCGAAGCTCTTGCCTTTTCGCTACGCACTTTCGTGAAGCACTTTCGCAAAGCTCAAGATGTCGCAAAGCAACGTCTCTCACGATGCTTACTAAGCCAACGCAGAGCTAACAGGTTTCTCGGAGCTACAATAGCCGCCGCGAAGCACCTCTTTCACGAAGCACACTGGCTCCACGAACCACCTTAGCAAATCGAGAGCAAATGATTTTCTCTGAAAATTCTCTCTGCTACTCTCGAGGGGGTCGGCCTCTATTTATAGGCGATTCCACCGACCCTCGTCCCTTCCGCGCGAAGTCAACTCCATGTCATCTCAAATCGCAAAGCTCCAAAGTTTCCGCCGGAATTCTGTCCAAATCGCGAAGATCCACGACAATTTTCTGTTCGCGGAGCTTGATGTAATCGCAAAGCGTCACCGTCAACATTCCTTAGCGCCTTCACCACGAAGCTGCCTCGCAAATCCCTTCACCGCCGCGATGCGCTTCAGCCTCTTCCATTCGCGAAGCTTTGACGTAATCGTGAAGACTCACCGCCTCTATTTTTCTGGTCTTCGCGATTTGCAAACCATGAATCCTATCTCCGCAAAATTCATGTCTTTGCCATTTTAAATTATGATCTTCATGAAAATCCTATTTTTGCGATTCTCACCAAATTCCAAATTTTGGACCCCAAAAATTTGGTAAACACTGGGAAAAGGTGCCACCTTGTACTTCTCTTTTGTATCGCCTCCAGATCTTCCTTTCCTTTGTCATCGTTCTTTGTTAACAAGGATTGTCAACAACTTCTTGGGAACTCGACAAATATCCATGAAAACCTGCTTTGCCAACAAACACAATCACTCCAAAAATACTGCAATGTTACCTTGAGGGATTTTTGCCCAACAATATCCCCCTATGGGTTTGTTGACAACTCTTCACAACTCTGCTCAGAAATATTTTCTGCACTTTGATACCTCACTGATTCTTCTTCCAGCCGCTACCACCATTCACCTCTTGCGATTATGATAGCGTTCAAGGAATCACTTAACACATACTCTAAGCCCACATGAGCAATGCTCGGCATGGTAAAAAAGAGTAGTATGAAAAGTTTATCAATGAATCACTTCATTTCAAACACCAATTTTCGATTCCAACCTAATACCAATTCATAAATTGATACCTATTGTTGAACCACACTGATCCCAATTGGTGATAGCTGGACACCTTCTCTCACCATTCCAACACCATTGTTCTACTTTTATCACGACCCTCAGCTGTCGTGATATCTCTGCTTTGATCTATCACTTCTAGCATCGTCAGATTTCATACGCTCCCCCTTTCTCATTTCTCCCCCTATCTGGCTGCTCCATTGGTCAACTTCTCCTCGTATCTGTCATGATTTCTCAAATAGCCACACTGTCTCCCCCTTGAACAATCACTATTTTCTCCCCCTTTGTCAACGAACCCAAAGGTCACTCCTTTACAGTCTGTAACAGAGTAGAGAACACATCAGCACATTAGGGAAAACACATCATACCTCGAGGAGAGGGGGGGGGGGGGTCCCACATCCACACTATTTCAAGTGCGGGGAATTGACTGAACTCCCAGAGCCAGTCGATGCCTCTCAAAAGATTCCTTGGGTAAGGCCTTTGTCAGAATTTCTACAACCTATAGCTCTGTAGGCACGTACTCCAGCTTCACAATTCCCTGCTCAAACTTCTCCTTGATAAAATTATACTTAATCTCAATGTTCTTTTTCCTTGAATGATGGACGGGATTTTTGATAATACTTATGGCACTTGAGTTGTCACACTTGATTCTGATCGGGGACTTCACTTCAACTCCCATATCTTCAAGCTGCTGCTTCATCCATAATAACTGTGTGCATGCTTGAGTGGCCGCAATATACTCAGCTTCTGCGGTGCTCAATGAAATGCAATATTGCTTCTTGCTTAGCGAAGAAATACAAAATCAACCAAGATAGAATGCACCACCTGACGTTGATTTTCTATCATCTGCTAAACCAGCCCAGTCTGCATCAGTATATCCCAATAACTCTATCTGAGATTTATTAGTATATGTCAATCCGAAATCCACTATGCCCTGGATATACCGAAGTATTCTTTTCACTGCAAGCATGTGGCTTTCCTTGGGATTACTCTGATATCTAGCTATGGTGAAAACAATATCAGGCCTTGTTGTGGTCAAGTACAATATACTTCCAATGATTTGCCTGTATTCTGGGATATTAACTGCCTTGCCATCCTCATCTTTTGATAATTTCATCCGGGTGGCAACCAGAGTCTTCATCTCCTTGGAATTTTCCATTCCAAAATTTCTCAGGACCTCCTTGGTATATTTGGATTGAGAAATAAAAGTTCCATTCCAGCCTTGTGTAACCTGTAAACCAAAGAAAAACATCAGCTCACTAATCATAGACATTTCGAACTCATGTTTCATGAATTCAGAAGATTATCTCCATTATGCTTCTTCTAATCTTCCAAATATTATGTCTTCTTCAGCCTGCAAGCTTTGTTCTCATCCTCATGAATGAGAAAACCATCTTGCTTCTCAATGTACACCTCTTCTTCCAGAAACCCATTTAAAAATTCAGTCTTGACATCCATCTGGAACACATTGAACTTTCTTTGCACTGCAATGGCTAGGAATAATCTGATTGTCTCTTGCCATGAAATCGGTGCAAATGTCTCATCACCATCTATTCCCTCTATCTGGGTGTCTCCTTTGCACATCAGTGGTGCTTTTTTCTGAATCATTGTTCCATATTCATTCATCTTATTGTGAAAGATCCATTTATTCCCGATGACGTTCTTATCTTCTGGCCTCAAAAGAATTCTCACATGTTTGGTTCTTCTCAATCTGGTCAAGCTCTTCATTCATAGCCTGAACCTAGTTTTCATCTTCAGCTGCATCAGCTAAGCATTTAGGCTCTACCTGAGATAGGAAAGACATCTGGTGCAGTGACTTCATTATTCTTGTCTGAAGTGGATCTCATTGATCACTGATGATATTTTGCCTGTCAATTTTAGCTCGACTCTTTGGCTTTTGTGCAGATAAGGATTTTACTTCATTGTACTCACCGTCAGTATCTTATTCTGAATCAATTTCATCCACTTCTGCTCTCCCTGAGTCTCATACCACTTCCTCACATTCAATAGGAAAATTTTCTCTATGTGACTGTTTAATGACGTCATTTCCTTCAAAATTCTTCTCTTGGATTTTTGTTGAGACGCCTTTGATTTTCTCTTGCAGCTTCTTGGTATCCTGAAAAAAGTCAGGTGATACCATATTGTTAGATAACAAAGATAAGGATGAGATGCATGATTATTACTGCTTCTCCATGTGTTTCTTTCTTCCATCAATAGGAAACACCTGAGCTGAGTCATCCAATTATTGCATTGATGGCTCTTGAATCTGATTTGGATATAGAATGCTCCCCCTGTGTTACACAACACTTCTATCGGTTAGGCCCAACGGTAGAGACCCATAACCATTCTTCTCCACATGCACCATTTATACTAATATGGCACTCAGAATCGAGAAATTAACCAAATCTCTAAGCCTACTGAGTTGGAACTCGGTGTAGGAAACAAGAGATAAAGCTAATAACACAATCACTTCTAATTGTGCTCAGTTTCTCCCTTTCATTTTCAATTCTGCTACCTGATTTGAATCAATTGAAACTTTAGAGCATATCACATCGACACTTCACATCCTTAGATTCCACTTCCCCTTGGATCGTATCTCCCTAGAACCCGAAACACATGAATCATCAGTTAATAGAATTTATATACATAGGGAGAGGGGGGGAATTCTTCTGGACTCCTCAAGATGAGGATTGTGGTTGATCCTGATGGGTCAACCCTTTGATTCTTTTATGTAGAGCATCACACTACTTCCTAGATTCTTCTAGCTGCCTAGCCAACTTCAACTGCTCTGGCCATATGATTAAGCACTCATTACCCGCATGCTTATCCTTTCTCTGATATGTGGATTCTGCAGGCTTGGCCTTTCTCACCATTTGGGGTTTAAACCCACGAGTGCACATTTCCATCTTTTATGTTCCACCAAAATTCCACTTCCCCTGATTCTTTCTCTGGGAAGTAATCTCTTTTCTTTCCATCTTCCCTTGCCTCTTTCGCCATTGCAAGGATTGTTCTCTTTCCTCCACTTCTCGATGAGGAACACGACATGCAGATTTTTCAATGTAATCTTTGATTATCTTTCTTTTATCAGATGTTTGAGTCACCACACTCTCTTTCACTGGTGGTGAGTCCTCTATTGAATGTGAATTCTTCTTACTCACAGCTGAAGTATAACTCCCCTTAATCTTCTGGGTATGTTCACATTCTCTCCACGAGAGCTATTCACTTTTTCTTCTAGTGCATAATTCTTTATCATGCACACCTGGAGTTGAGAATCTATTTTTGAGTTCCTTTTCCTTTCCTGCTTTCTTCTTGCCACATTGTCTTGCCAAATTCCCATAATCAGAACATATAAAACATTTTACATCAAAGGCATACCTCATTTCATCATTTCTCTGTTGATATGTTGATGCATCTTGAGTTCTTCTTCTGACATTGTGCTCCTGAGCTTCCTGACACATACTCATGGTATGTCTCATTCTTCAACAGTAATAGCATCTAATAAGTGATTTTCTCTGAGAGACTCATCTCTCGGATTTATCATGAAGCTTCTTCTTATTCTCATATTTTTTACAGATTCTGTTTTCACTGCCTAAAATGTATTCCAGAGCCTCTGAACAAAAGCTTGATGTGTGGCCATAAATCCCGCAGAAATAGCACATGTCATCACTTCTTCTTGTAGCTATCCTCTTAGGCCTATCTCTAGTACCTACATGATTTTCTCCATTTCTGGAGTTGTTCACGGCTCTCTTCTTATCATGCATGGGAAGTGATTTATCAAATCCAATACCAGCATTTCCGAAACTTGCTGGTCTTTGAGCTGAGAAAATATTCTGTTGTTTCTCTTCAGAAATAACATATCTGTTCTTCATTTTATCATCACTTGTCGAAGGATGATCGAATAGCAAGTGTAAGTCATCCTTCATTTTTGGAATTCCTTTATTATTGAATTTCTCCAATTTCATCTTTACTGATTCTAGCTCTTCTTCCAAATTTTGAATCTTCATATACCTTGATTCAAGTTGGACATCAAGTTCTCCCTTGAGAAGCATCCCTCTACTCATCTCATCTTCCAACTCACGTGTCAGCTTATCCACAATGTCACTCTGCTCCTTTACTTTCAAGTTTTCTTGAACAACAGAATCAGAACAACATGCATTGTCTTTTTGTAGTCTTTGATTCTTCTAAACTAGCTCAGATAGCTGTACAGCAAGATCAACATTTCTGGCTTTCAGATTCTGAACTTCATCTAACTTTTGACTCTCTTCATAATCACCATCCTTTTGTTTTCCTTTTATTTTAGCCAACTTTTGTAGTTCCTCACCATGAGAATCATTCTTCTCCTTTAGGTCAGTTTCCACATCAATGAGCCTTTGATTTAAGCCTCTTACCTTGTTGACCTCAATTTCCAGTGCTTGGATCTGAATGTCTTTAGACTTAATTTCATTGGTGTTTCCAACATAACTTGGAATATCAGGTTCTTCGATGCACTTGACTTGATCTTTCACTTTTCTATTCAAGCCATCGTTCTCCATTTTCTGTTCTTCAATCTTATGCTTATACTCACTAACTAATTCTGAGTTCTCTCGTGTTGATAACTTGAGTTTCTCAATTTCTTCCATCAACCCAGACTTCTCTTATTCCTGCTGCTGCATATAGAGTTTGGCATCATGAACAACTTTGTTAGATTTCTTTGTTTTAGCTCTCCAAACATCTATCTCCTCAAGAGCAGCCTCGAACTCAGCTCGCATATCTATTCTTCCTTCAATTTCTTCTTTTTTTCAGTATCACTCTGATTCTCATGTACTTCACTCATTCCAAAATCATGATTGAGTGAATCAATCATTTCTCTATCAGATTCATCAAGACCTTCCTTCAGTAAGCTGTTTGATTCTTTTAGTTGAATCACACATTTTCCAAAAACACTTCCACACTGAGGGAAATTACTATACTTTTGATTCTTCTTTGATGCTTTTCCTTTTCCCATGGTAGATTGTGATAAGATAAAACTGTATCTTCAAACACACAGATCGACTACAACAAGTCGAAGCAAAAAAATTTTATAAAAGAAATATATCCCTCTGATACCAATTGTTAGGACCAATAGGGGCCTATATACCCTGAGAGGGGGGGGGGTGAATCAGGGTATGGATATACTTCTTCAAAGTTCTTCTTACCCCACTAGATTATGACCTCTTTATTACAAGGGTCACTTCGTTTTCTCTTATGTGTAAACTATGATCAATTCTTTACTTATTTATCTAATGATGACGCTTTGAATGAAATTCAGGGAAGAAAACTTGTAGACACTGAGATTTTTACTTGGTTCACCCTCACTGGGCTACGTCCAAGGATCATACGCCAACAAGCTGTCGGTTGTACCAAATTACACTATTCTTCACTAGATGTGGATACAAAGTTCGGGCTAGATAACTTCTATGCCCAGGCTCACTGCCTTTACAAAGTTTAGGGTCAGCTCACTGCTTTCCCAAGGGTCACTCCCTGTTTCTCTCTCTCTGGCTCACTGCTGGTGGAGAGGATCACCTACTTCCTCTTCTTTAGCTCACTTCTCCATAAGGGAATCCACTCACAGTTTATAGACCTGTAGGTCTCTTCATTATCACTAATGAATGAATCCATAACTATTGATAGATGCTCTTTTGAAGACCAACTTTCATCCACTGATGAATACCTCGTTGCCTCTGACCACTGGGCATCTAACTTTGGAAAGTACCTTCGCAAAGCACCCTACTTCGCGAAGCTCCCAATTTCGCGAAGCTCAAACAAGCCTTTCCGAAGCTCCTGCCTTTTCGCGAATCACTTTCGCGAAGCACTTTCGCGAAGCTCAAGACGTCACAAAGCAACGTCCCTCGTGAAGCTTACTAAGCCAACGCGGAACTTGCAGGTTTCGCGGAGCTACAATAGCTGCCGCAAAACACCTCTTTCGCGAAGCACACTGGCTCCGAGAACCACCTTCGCAAATCGAGAGCAAAGGATTTTCTCTGAAAATTCTCTCTGCTACTCTTGAGGGGGTCGGCCTCTATTTATAGGCGATTCCACCCACCCTCGTCCCTTCCGTGCGAAGTCAATGCCACGTCATCTCAAATCGCGAAGCTCCAAAGTTTCCACCGGAATTCTATCCAAATCCCGAAGCACCGCGACAATTTTCCGTTCGCAGAGCTTGACGTAATCGCGAAGCATCACCGTCAACATTCCTCCGCACCTTCGCCGCAAAGCTCCCTCGCAAAGCCCTTCACCGCCGCGATGCGCTTCAGCCTCTGCCGTTCGCAAAGCTTTGACGTAATCGCGAAGACTCACTGCCTCCATTTTTTTGGTCTTCGATATTTGCAAACCATGAATCCTATCTCCGTGAAATTCATGCCTTTTCCATATTAAATTATGATCTTCATGGAAATCCTATTTTCGCGATTCTCACCAAATTCCAAATTTTGGACCCCAAAAATATGGTAAACACTGGGAAACAGCGCCACCTTGTACTACTCTTTTGTACCACCTCCAGATCATCCTTTCCTTTGTCATCATTCTTTGTTAACAAGGATTGTCAACAACTTCTTGGGAACTCGACAAATATCCATGAAAACCTACTTTGTCAACAAACACAATCACCCCAAAAATACTGCAATGTTACCTTGAGGGATTTTTCCCAACACTTATGTCCCAGATTCTAGTCACAGATGGGATGACCACCTACCACTGGTGGAGTTTGTGTACAACAACAGCTATCACTCCACCGTTGTCATGGCACCATTTTAGGCCTTCAACGAGTGTCCATGCAGATCAACTCTATGATGGACAAACCTAATGGAGTCATCACTCATGGGTCCAGAGTCGGTACATGCTATCACTGATAAGGTTCATATCATCTAGGAGTTGATGAAAACTATGCCGAGCTGGCATAATTCATATGTTGATAGGAGACAGAGACCCTTGGAGTTCAAGGAGGCAGACTATTTTTTCCTTCAGGTACCTCCATCATAAGGATTTCAGAGATTTGGCTAGAGAGAAAATCTATCTCTGAGGCTAATCAGACCTTTCCAGATCCTTAGCAGACTTGGCGTTGTAGAGACCCGAATCTTGATGTACATAGACATTACATTACTTTTTAGGAATACTTAATTAATAACAAAAACAAACACACAAGGACAGTAATAGTTTAGTGTCTTTGGAAACTAAGAACATAATCTTATAATCATGGTGAAAGATCTTCAACATCTCCCATAAAGATCATCACCTTTTGTTTTCGTACCTAACACATTTATTTATATCCTGGGGAAAAGAAAACATAAAAAGGGTGTTCTCAAATTCTTAGTAAGGGTAAGCATAGAAAAAATAAAACAAACCATACACATTTGAACTTATAAACATGAACATAATGTTTAAACATCAAATTCTTGAGCAATGACATAAAACATGGCAGTACATAAGGAATAGATCATAAAGAAACATTAATCATGATAAAATAGAATGGGAATAAAACATGTAATTGTGTCAAGAATTAAGCACATGTTATGATTTCCATAGTAGCCAATGCATTGCTGCCAAGACCATCTTAGTGGACAAAGTCCCTTTCTGAATCGAGTTCACTCCTCGTTCCCGTCCTATATTACTGAATCGGTTTAACATTCCATTCCAGCCATGTATATCTCATGAGATATAAATCTTTACCCAATGCATTAGAGGGAGATATAGGTCCCAACCATCTCATAATGAAATCATTCTTACTTGTTCCACAATATAAACATAAATCATTCATCATAACCCAAATAATAGAAATGGGTTTCATAAACATCAACCCATCATAACATAATCCATATAAAACAAATGGATATAATTTTATCATAAGAAAATTTAAACCATGTAAATAATAGATACCTTATACATGTAACATAAACATACTTAATGATGACATCTTAGATAGAAAATAGTTTTGATAAAACACTCAAAATGAATTCTTGAGAAAAATATCCTTTCTTCTTCAAAATCATTTTCTTCTCACAAAATAAAATGAAATTTTAAAAGAAAAGGATTTTGTTAAAAATATTAATGAAATCCTGTGGAGTAATCTTCATGAAAATAAGGTGTTATGAAACTGTAAAAATATGTTCATACCGTATAAGTTAAAAAATATTCTTCTTGTACTTTTATCAGAAAAGTCAAAAAGTTCCTCATGTGGTAAATAAAAGAAAGATTCCTTGCATAACACGATGTAAAAGTGAAAGAGGGGTAAAAATGACTTTAAAAATACATTGAAGAATATTAAACAGTTTATGAAAAACCTTTTTATGTACATGGATGAAAAATATTACCATAGTAAATACTTACGAATAACAATCTCGGATAAGAACGAGATTGGAATAGTTATCCCATACCTTAGGTCCGATATCCTTCGTACGTATCTGATCCAACTGTATGATGATTCAAATAATGTCATTGACTTATTAAAGAATCATATCCATTGTTATGATATCATATATGGTTCACTTATGACTTTATATTACCCGTGCTTTTGTAAATTCTATGTTAAAGCAGCGTTTTGGGTAAAATTGTTTCATTTATCGTACGTGTTTCGACATGTTGTTCTTGATATTTTTACTTATATACTGATTTACTTAATTATATAATGTAAAACATGATTTATATATAATATATATTCAGTATATAAATATATATGTTAGAACGATAAATGGAATGAAATACACCGTTCATGGAGACGGTAGGCTGTGCGTACGCATGAACGCTGTTTTCCTTTCCTTATTGACTTGAATGGAATTAAGTAGATGAAATATATATATATATATATATATATAGTATCATTTTCATGATTACTTATTATATATACTTTATAATCATTCTTGAATTGTTAACATGGAAAATGAATCTCATCGCGTTGTGGAGACAGTAATCCGTACCTACGCACGAGCGATGATATTGTTCCCATATTTATTGAATGGAATTATAGTGGATGATATAATATCTTAGAATCAGTATGATGTTATAATAATAATATATATTTATTCTTTACACCATTATACCCATCCAAGTAAGGTGGTGGTGGAAGAACTGATTACACCACGGCATGGAGACGGTATTCTGCACGAACGCACGCGCGGTGATTTCATTTTCCGTAGGATGGATAGAAGGTGAAATGGGGTTGTGTAATATTTATAATAACATATCAGTATATAAGTAATACTTATTTTATTACTTTGTAATGAAACAACTAAATGAGAGGAAGTAGAAGAAGAAAGAATCTTGGAAGAGTCTGTAGAAGAGATTACCTCTTCCTCGACGCACCTCCATTAAGCTTCTTCTTAGGGAACTATAGTATGTCTTTTGAGAATACCAAAACCTCCAGAATGTTTCTACGGAAGTGTAGAATAGAAATGGGAGGGGGTTTTCCGATCTTCAAGTCTCAAAATGGTGTGAAGAGAATAGGGATGGGGTGCCCTTTTTATAATGGAGGAGAGGGGCACCTTAGGAAAACATAAAATATTATTTTATAATAAAGTCATATTCAGTTTTTAATAGCTTCTAATTGATTTATTACGAATCTAAGGTGGGGATGGGTATATATCCTCTCAAACAATATATTTTAGGCATGTTTAGGTTACTATTATATCCCTATCATTTAGATTTAACTCAATGTTAAATAATTTAACTTTTACCGTGCCTTTTTGTTTTCTTACACTATATGGTTAATAAAAATACTATAACAAGACAAACGAACCCCAAGTGGTTCATTATTAATATATATATCCTTATATAAGTAATTTTACCGATCCTTAGATTTTTAGGAATAAAATAAAAATTAATAATATAATATTTGTTTTAAAAACTATTTTATGTCAATTTCGACACTATTTGGTACATGATTTTTTTGAAAATCATAACAGAAATATTAGTTCAAAAAAAGCTAATTAAAAAAATACTAACATGTCATATTATCCTAAAAAATTATTTTAATTTAGCAAAAGTCTCAAATTACATTTATTTGGGTATTTATAATATCAATTAATTTAATATTTTATTATTTAGGTAATTACTGCATCACCATTGTGTCATAAATAAATTAAATTATTTAATGTATAAAAATTAAAAATAAAATACCATTAGTTAGGAAATATTTTTATATTTCTAATGAATATTTACAGTCTAATTTATCTTATGTATAACCCTATATTAAAAATTTTTTAGTTATTAAACTTTGATTTTAACTATTTTAACTCTTTTTTAAATAAATTAATAATAAATTTCCTAATCTAATCCATATGGACCTAAAGGGTACTATTTTATTCCTAAGGTTGTTTTGGTAGAATTAAACTTATCCAATAGAATTAGGACATGTGTTAGGGTAATAATAATATCATTTTGACCCTTAATTACCCTATTTACTTTTGACCGTGGTATTAAAAGTAAAAAGTTATTATTCACCAAAAATTATTTTTATCTTATTGAACCACATTTCACTCCTTGATATTAACCTTGTCTCTCGAATTTTCGAAATTTCACTCACATAAGCGGTAAAATTAAGTTTTATGTAAATTTTCAAATTCTCCTAAGAGGTGGGTAAAAGATGGTGAAAAGTTCAATAAACTTTTCATAAGTCTAAAATTATTATAAAATGACTCCAATGAATTACATTGAACATATATAGGTATTATGTATAAATTTTTACCTAAAATAAATTTAAATAAAATAAATAATTATTTTAATTAATAGTCAGTTTTTCAATAGTAGCCCGGTGTTTTCACTATTCATCAAAAATTGAAGGTTTTCAGAAAAATACCAAAAATTCACCCTAGGCTAATTTCGATATTCCGAATCCAAAAATGAAGTCCATTTTGAAAAATAATATTTCAAAAAGTGGGTATTACTATTCATAATGGCTAGGTTATATAACATATCGTTGTTTAGTGAAACTCGGTATTGCGTACAACACACGCTATCGGGGAAGGTCGTGATTGCGTGTAATGAAAGCCAGGTCAGGGTTGTGTGTAGTGCAAGATTCTTTTGTTTTTGCGTATAATAGAATCCAAACATATTTCATTTATTCATTGAATATATAAATATAAATATATATATATATTCACTCAATTTTGCGTAAAATAACATCAAACGAACTTGAAATTGTGTGTAACACGATCCAAGAATAGTGTTGCATAAACTGCAAGCTAAAATGGTGTTGAGTATAGCACAGGATAATATTGGTGTAGCATACAACCCAAGACATCAAATAAATCAAAAATAATACTTCTCATAAAATCTCTAGGTGTTACATTCTACCCCCCTTAAAATGAATTTCACCCTCGAAATTCGTCGAGGTTATAAATTGTTTACTACTCAAAAGTTTTAGTAGAAAACCACATCGTAAAAAGGAATACCAAAACTTATCTTTAAAAACTAATGTATGAAACATAAAGGTTTCCCAAATTAACTAATCAATGGGTTTCCACATAGGATAACATAGGTGAAAATATGGATATTGAAGATAAATCTAACCATCATGTTCTAATGGAGAGTGGTAGAGAACTTGGCTATGAAAAAGCCAACAATCACAAAGCCATAAATATGTTATGATCTAAGGTACCATCTGATTCATTGGATATAAGGGCACTAGGACAACATTTTTGGTTTTCAAGATCACTTCCATAAAAGTGAATAATTGTTGAATTAAAATAAATACCTACTTGATTTTTGGTACAATCTTACTATTGTTTGTGCCTTGAACAATTTCCAATTCATCTCTTAAAGAAATGAAGTTGAATTTTTCTTCCATAAAGTGTTAGCAGATCATGTGATAGAATGGCGGGTCATTCCATATTTCTCAAACGAAAGGTTAAAAAAACGTTATTCAGTATACATAAGTCCATATATGGTGATATTAAATTTATATGGCTCCAAGAATGGACTTACACCTCAAATATCATATCGCTTGATATAATAAAACTAGTTTCTACTAACGAGGGACATTCTCTAGGCCAGTGGTAGGCGATAAAGGTCTGTTGCACTTTGGTTGTGGGTTCGATTCCCACAGCCTTGTCTAACGCGACGGGTTGTCGCCTGTTCTGTGTAACACCATCAGATTTTATGAAAAATATTCTTTTAATTTCATTGATGTCTTGTGTTGTAAGCTATTACAAGATTTCCTTGCGCTATACACAACACCGTATGAGCTTGGAGTATACACAACACTATTCTTCGATCATGTTACACACAATTTTGATAGTAGTTATTAAATGAAACATTGAGTGTATATATATTTTTAATGTATAAATAAAATATGGTTGGATTCTGTTATAGGAAACAATGGATGAGTCTTGCAAAACACGCAACCCTGAATTGGCTTGCATTACACGCAATCACGACCTTCCTCGATAGCGTGTGTTGTACGCAATGCCAGGTTTCACTAAACAACGATATATTGTTATAATATTATTATGGACTAGCCGTTATGAATAGTATCGACTACATTTTGAATTTTATAACATTATTATTCATCTTACACATTTTCTAGAACATGGTATGAGAACAAAATCAATTTTTCGAGTAAACTAAGTATTTTTCAAAAAATGAAGTTTAGCCGCCTTTTGATGGCACACCCACATTAAATCTTGTTTTTGACATGTCTATAAGTTCAATTTGACAAAATAAAATTCTTCTTTGGAATCAGGATATAAAAATTTACTTTGGATAAATTTTTCATATTATTCTGATAACTTTCATATTTTAATAAATAGTAAAGACACACTATATTTTAATTAAAAACAACTTTTTTCATCACAATAATTTATATGGTTAGATTATATTTTTAATTATTTTTAATGTGTAATTAGAATATATTTTTACCATTTAATCCAATTTTGTTCATTTTAACTAATTTCACTTTGAAATTGGATATAAACAAGTATCAATCTTTTGATTGTTTTTGTTTCTTAAAAACACGCTATTTGTTTTGATAATGGGAATTAAATTTAAAATTAATTACTGCCACTTATATGTTTTGAATTTGAAAAAATAGACATCACTTTTGAATTCGGAATATCATATAATTCTTAGGCTGAAGTTTTGGTATTTTTCTGAAAAACTTCAATTTTAGATGAATGGTGAAAGCACTTAGTGGTAGTTAAAAAACTGAATTTTTTAATTTAAATTAAATTTTACCACTTCTGTGAATTGAATTTAAAAAATCCTAGAGACACAGTTAATATCAAGGACTAAAATGTGGTTCAATGAGATGAAAATAATTTTTGATGAATAGTAACTTTTTACCTTTTTTTCCCACGGTTAAAAGTAAATAGTTTAATTAAGGGAAAAATGATATTATTATTACCCTAACACAAGTCCTAATTATATTCGATAAGTGTAATTCAACCAAAAACAACCTTAGGAATAAAATATGACCATAGAGGTCCATTTGGATTAGATTAGGACATTTATTATTAATTTATTCAAAGAAGGGTTAAAATAATTAAAATCAAAGTTTAATAGGTAAACCATTTTTAATATAGGGTTATACATAAGATAAATTCTACTATTAATATTCATTAGAAATCTAATACTATTTCCTACATAATGGTATTTTATTTATTATTATTTTAAGACATTAAATAATTTAATTTATTTATGACACAAAGATGATGCAGTAATTATCTTATTAATGAAATATTGACATAATTGATGTTATAAATACCCTAATAATTGTAATTTGTGACTTTTTATGAATTTCAGTAATTTTATAGGTTAATATGACATTTTATTTTTGATTTAATTAACTTTGTTCGAACTAATCATTCTGTTATGATTTTCACAAAAATCAATTACCAAATAGTGTCAAAATTGAAATAAAATAGTTTTTAAAAAAAATATTATATTATTAATTGTTATTTTATTCCTAAAAATCTAAGGTTCATCCAAATGACTTAGATAAGGTTATATATATTAATAATAAACAACTTGGGGTTCGTTTCCCTTGTTATAGAAAGTTTATTAATCATATAGTGAAAGAAAACAAGAAGACACGATAAAAGTAAAATAATTTAACTTTAGGTTAAATCTAAATGATAAGGTTAAAATACAAACCTAAACTTGTCTAAATTCTATTGTATGAGATTATTTCGATCCATCCTTACATTAGCTTTGAAATAAATCAATTTGGAGCTCTTAAAAACCGAATATGACTTCATAATAAAATAATATTTTTTGTTTTTCCAAAGGTGCCCCTCTCCTCCCTTATAAAAGGGCACCTCCTCCCTCACTTCCTCACACCACTTTGAGACTTCAAGCTCGGCCAAACCCTGAAGAATTATCTTCTACACTTCCATATAAACATCCTATAGGTTCTGGTCTTCTTCAAAGTCCAATTTTAGTGCCCTTAGAAGAGGTCTCAAAGAGGCCCTTCAAAGAAGAGGTAATGTCCGTTACCGATTCTTTCAACTTTATTTCTTCTTCCACTTCTTCTTATTTAGTTTTTTCATTATGAAGTAATAATAAAAGTATACCTCATATACCTATATGTTATTATAAGTATGAAAAAACCATATTTCACCATATATCCAACCTACGGAAAATGAAATCGCCACGCGTGCGTACGTACGGAATACCGTCTCCACGCCGTGGTGAAATCTGTTTTTCCACCAACACCTTACATGGATGGGTATAATGGTGTAAATAATAACTATATATGGTTATTATAACATCATAATAATTCTGATATATTATACCATCCAATCCAATTCTATTCAATAATTCTGGGAACGATATCATCGCCCGTGCGTACGTACGGACTACCGTCTCCACAAAGTGATGAGATTCATTCTCCATGTTAACCATACATGAATGATAATAAAGTATATATAATGAATAATAATGAAATATATGAAATAATAATTCTATTGGATTTATGTATGTATATATTTATGTCATCTATTTAGTTTCTTTCAATTCAATAAGGAAACGAAAACAACGTTCATGCGTACATACGGCCTACCGTCTCCATGAACGGTGTATTTCATTCCTTTTATCGATCTATAATATATATGTATATGATGAAGATATATTATATATAAATCATGTTTTACATTCTGGAATTATGTAAATCTGGATATAAGTAATAATATCAAGAATGACAAGTCGAAACACATACGATAAATGAAATGATTTTACCCAAAACGCTATTTTAACATGGAATTTACAAAAGACCGGGTAATATAAATTCATAGGTGAAACATATATGATATCATAACAATGAATATGATTCTGTAATAAGTCAATGACCTTATTTAAAAAATTATATAGGAGGTTTGGATACATACGAAGCATATCAGACCTATGTTAAGGGATATTTTTTCAAATCTCATTTTTTATCCGAGATTGCTTATTCGTAAGTATTTACTGGGGTTATTGCTATCATCCCTGTCCATGTTTTATAAAAATGTATTCATGTATTTTTAATGTCATTTTTACCCATTTTGACTTTTACCCCATGGTATGGAAGGAATCTTTCTTTTATTTACCCTATAAGGTACTTTTGGACTTTTCTGACAAAAGTACGAGAAGAATGTTTTTTTAACGTATACGGCATGAAAGGATTTTTACTGTTTTATAAAGCCTTATTTTCAGGAATATTTCTCCAAAATATTTCATGTATATTTTCAAAAAAATCATTTTCTTATAAAATTTCTTGACATTTTGTGAAAAGAAAATGATTTTGCAGAAAAAAGGACATTTTCCTCAAGAATTCATTTCAAGTGTTTTATCAAAACCATTTTCATCTAAGATGACATTATTTCACATGTGTATGTTTGAAGTATCATGTCTCTATGATTTACATGGTTTCACTTTTCTTATTATGAAACTATATCCATTTCTTTTTGTATGGATTATGTGATGATGGGATGATGTTTATGAAACCCATTCTATTTATTGGGTTTTTTATGAATGATGTATGTTTATATTGTGGCACAAGTAAGAATGATCTCAATATGAGATGGGTGGGACCTATATCTCCCTCCAATGCATTGGGTAAAGATTTATATCTCATGAGATAGACATGGCTGGAACGGAATGTTAAACCGGTTCAGTAATACAGGACTAGAACGAGGAGTGAACTCGATTCAGAAAGGGACTTTGTCCACTAAGATGGTCTTGGCAGCAATGCCTTGGCTACTACAGAAACCATATAATGTGCTTAATGGTTTCCAAAATTACATTACCATGCTATTTTATCATGATTAATGTTTATTTATGATATATGCCTTACGTATTGCCATGTTTTATGTCATTGCTCAAGATTTTGATGTTTAGATTTTATGCTAATGTTTTTTTTACATTCAAATGTCTAGAGATAATTTTATGTTCTCTATGCTTACCCTTACTGAGAATTTGAGCTCACCCCTTTTATTTTATCTTTTCCCCATGATATAAAGAAAGGTTTATATAAGAAAAAAAGGGAAGATCTTTATGGGAGATGTTGAAGATCTTTCACCACGATTAGAAGATTATACTCCGAGTTTCCAAAGACACTAAACTATTACGGTCCATGTGTGTCTGTTTTTGTTATGTATTAATTATTCCACAAAAGTAATTTAATGTCCATGTACGTCAAGCTTCGGGTCTCTATAGTTGGTATCAGAGGAAAAGGAGGTAGGAATGAATCCGATCATTGGGAACTCTCACATCTGAGCATTGGACGAAGCATGGCTCTCCGCCCAAGGGCTTCATGAGGAAATGGATGCCACTGGGGATGGAGGTGTGTCCCGCCCAGGGGGTGTAGCCGCCCATGGAGTGCCCTGATAGGTATCAATTATAGTCCACTGGAAGTAATTCTATACTGTTACAGTTGGTATCATAGGAGAGGTTTAGTCAACCTTTGGAAACTAGGATGCTAGAACTTTAGTGAGATCCATAGAGATATTTCTAAGGTATGTCTAGGGATGTCCCTAAGGTTAATTATAAGTATAGGTTATAGTCCTAGAATTATGGTAACGATATTAGATTAAACCTAAGATGTTAGATATTGATGTTACTCCCACTTTATTATGATTTTTGCCTCTCACACTATTATTTTTGGGTTTTAGAAAATGGTTGGAAACAAGATGATTCACAATAATGGAGGATATGATGGACAATGGAATGATATTCTTCATGAGAAACCAAATTAAATGGGATTTGTAAGTCCAAACATCATTATTATTCTGAATTAGCAATCTCATAATATGATCAATAAACTCAAATTTGGTAAGTTTCCTAACTCAGCTAACAAGAGAAAGTTGGAGTTTCATGATGATCATGGAGGAAATAAATTTAAATTTCCCCTATTTAAATCATGTGGGAAGAGGAATCAAGGAGAATGTTTCAAAAGAACTGGAAGATGCTTTGGGTGTGGAAAATAAAGACACAAAGCTAGTAAGTGCCAAGGAAAAGGTTCAGTTAACACCATGGATGAGGATAATGGTATTGCTACGACATCAACAATAGTTAAATGTTTTAAATGTGGAATGTAAGGGCATTATAAAAACCAATTCCCTAAGGTAAAGTCTCATGAGGAGAATCAGTATGGTCATATAGGTAGTATTTATGTTGATTCTGATGGAGAGACTACAAATGATATGTGAGATTAAAGAACTGTCGAAGCTCGGTCAATGGTTTAAAAAGGTAGTGGAATGATTACATGTTTATCAAGTGTAATGTTGTATAAGTAATCTCATGGTACTGTGGAATAAAGAGACATATAAGGATTGTTACACTGTTGTCTTTCCTTATGTTTTGAAAGTGTATAATGAATGGTACCAGTAACCATGAAAAGTTATTCAGATATTTTTGGAAAGTAGATGATATGCGCATAATGAAGGGATAAAGAGAAAATTAA
Organism: Viscum album; assembly: GCA_963277665.1. Classification (NCBI taxonomy): domain Eukaryota; kingdom Viridiplantae; phylum Streptophyta; class Magnoliopsida; order Santalales; family Viscaceae; genus Viscum; species Viscum album. The sequence continues at coordinate 1,786,296,023 of OY728148.1, read as the reverse complement.
ATGTTTGATAGTATTCATGAGCTCATGACTGATATAAGAAGAAGGTTATATCATGGTTTGAGTATATATAATTTTTGGATTTTGGTATGTGGAATGAGTTAACTTTTGACAGCATTGATGTTTTAACTAAGGTTTAATGGGTATTCATTTTTTCAATAGAATACATGATTAAGAAATTCACATGATTGGAATGTGACCAACAATATATATGGGAGATAAATGATGGTATTCACATGCTTGGTTGATGACATTTCAAGTAATAATTTTTTTATACTATGTGTTTGGACCGAAGAATTTTTGATAAGCCTAAATATTGGAATGGATTATGTTGGACATAAGTTATTATTATTTAAAGGTAGAATTTTTTTCGATATTATTGAAGGGATATTGTAATAATTTAGTTTTAGAAAAAGTAAAACCTACAGGATGTGTGATAGCCCATCGCGTCGGACAAGGCTGTGGGAATCAAACCCACAACCGAAGTGCGACTGGCCTTTATCACCTACCACTGGCCTACTGGAAGTCCCCGTTTAGTAGAAACTAGTTTTATTATATTAATAAGTTTGATATATGAAGTATAAGTCCATTTTAGGAACCATATACGATTAATCTCACTATATATTGACTTATGTATATTTAATAACTTTTTTTAACATTTTGTTTGAGACAGATGGAATGACCTCTCATTCTATCACATGATCTGCTAACAGTTCACAAATAACAAATTCAACTTCATTTCTTTAAGAGATGAAGTAGAAATTGTTCAAGGCACGAACAAAAGTGAGATTGTACCAAAATAAAGTAAGTATTTATTCTAATTCATATTGTTCAACATTAGGGAAATGATCTTGAAAACCAAAATTTTTGTCCTAGTGCCCTTATATCCGATGAATCAGATGCAACCCTAGATCATAAAAAATTTATGGCTTTTTGATTGTTGGCTTTTTCATAGCCATGTTCTCTACCACTGTCCATCAGAACATGATGGTTAGATTTCTCTTCCATATTCATATTTTCACCTATATTCTCCTACATGGAAACCCAGTGATGAGTTAATTTGGATAACTATTACGTTTCATACTTTAGTTTTTAAAGCCAAGTTTTGGTATTCCTTTTTACAATTTGGGTTTCTATTAAAGAAACTTTCGAGTAGTAAACCATTTATAACCCCGATGAATTTCGAGGGAGAAATTCATTTTAAGGGGGGTAGAATGTATCACCCCATTATTTTATGAAAAATATTATTTTAATTTCATTGATGTCTTGTGTTGTAAGCTACAACAAGATTGCCTTGCACTATACACAACACCGTATGAGCTTGTAGTATACACAACACTATTCTTGGATCATGTTACACACAATTTTGATAGTATTTATTCTACGAAACATTGACTGTGTATATATATATATATATATATTCAATGTATAAATGAAATATGGTTGGATTCTGTTATACAAAACAATGGTGGAGTCTTGCACAACACGCAACCCTGACTTGGCTTGCATTACACGCAATCGCGACTTTCCTCTATAGTGTGTGTTGTACGCAATACCAGGTTTCACTAAACAACGATGTATTGTTATAATATTATTATGGACTAGCCGTTATGAATAGTATCAACAACATTTTAAATTTTATAACATTATTATTCATCTTACACATTTTCTAGAACATGTTATGAGAACAAAATCAATTTTTCGAGTAAAATAAGTATTTTTCAAAAAATGTAGTTTTGCCGCCTTGTGATGGCACACCCACTTTAAATATTGTTTTTTTAATGTTTATAAGTTCAATTTGACAAAATAAAATTCTTCTTTGGAATCATGATATAAAAATTTACTTCGGATAAATTTATCATATTATTCTGATAACTTTCATATTTTAATGAATAGTAAAAACACGCTCTATTTTAATTAAAAACAACCTTTTTCATCGCAATAATTTATATGGTTATATTACATTTTTAATTGGTTTTAAAGTGTAATTAGAATATATTTTTACCATTTAATCCAATGTTGTTCATTGGAATTAATTTCACTTTGAAATTGGATATAAACAAGTATCATTCTTTTGATTGTTTTTGTTTCTTAAAAACACGCTATTTGTTTTGATAACATGAATTAAATTTAACATTAATTAATGCAACATATATTTTATGAATTTGAAAAAATAGACATCAATTTTGAATTCGAAATATCAAATAATTCTTAGGCAAAATGTTTTTTATTTTTCTGAAAAACTTCAATTTTCGATGAATAGTGAAACCACTTAGTGGTAGTTAAAGAACTGACTTTTTTAATTTAAATTAAATTTTACCACTTCTGTGAATTGAATTTCAAAAATCCAAGAGACACGGTTAATATTAAGGACTAATATGTTGTTCAATGAGAAGAAAATAATTTTTGGTGAATAGTAACTTTTTACTTTTTTTACCACGGTTAAAAGTAAATAGGGTAATTAAGGGTAAAAATTATATTATTATTACCCTAACAAAGTCCTAATTCTATTGGATAAGTGTAATTCGACCAAAAACAACCTTAGGAATAAAATACTACCATATAGGTTCGCTTGGATTAGATTAGGACATTTATTATTAATTTATTTAAAGAAGGGTTAAAATAGTTAAAATCAAAGTTTAATAGGTAAACCATTTTTAATATAGGGTTATACATAAGATAAATTAGAATATAAACATTCATTATAAAGATAAAAATATTTCCTACATAATGGTATTTTATTTATTATTATTTTTATACATTAAATAATTTAATTTATTTATGACACAAAGATGATGCAGTAATTATCTTATTAATGAAATATTGACATAATTAATGTTACAAATACCCAAATAAATGTAATTTGAGAATTTTTATGAATTTCAATAATTTTCTAGGTTAATATGACATTTGTGTTTGGATTTAATCAACTTTTTTAGAACTAATAATTCTGTTATAATTTTCACAAAAATCAATTACCAAATAGTGTCAAAATTGACATAAAGTAGTTTTTTTAATATTATATTATTAATTGTTATTTTATTCCTAAAAATCTAAGGTTCAGCCAAATGACATAGATAAGGTTATATATATTAATAATAAACAACTTGGGGTTTCTTTGGCTTGTTATAGTATGTTTATTAACCATATAGTGTAAGAAAACAAGAAGACATGGTAAAAGTAAAATTATTTAACTTTAGGTTAAATCTAAATGATAAGGTTAAAATAGAGACCTAAACTTGTCTAAATTCTATTGGATGAGAGGATTTCAACCCATAGCCACATTAGATTCTAAATAAATCAATTTGGAGCTATTAAAAACAGAATATGACTTTATACTAAAATAATATTTTCAGTTTTTCCAAAGGTGCCCCTTTCCTCCCTTATAAAAGGGAACCTCCTCCCTCACTTCTTCACACCACTTTGAGCCTTCAAGCTCGGCCAACACCTGAATATTTCTCTTCTCCACTTCTATAGAAACATACTAGAGGTTATGGTCTTCTTCAAAGGCCAATTTTAGTTCCCTAATAGGAGTTCTCAAAGAGACGCTTCAAAGAAGACGTAATGTTCGTTACCGATTCATTCAAATTTATTTCTTCTTCCACTTATTCTTCTTTAGTTGTTTCATTATGAAGTAATCACATCAGTATAAATCATATACTTATATGTTATTATAAGTATTAAACAACCATATTTCACCATCTATCCATCCTACGAAAAATGAAATCACCACACGTGCGTACGTACGGAATACCGTCTCCACGCCGTGGTGAAATCAGTTTTTCCACCAACACCTTACATGGATGGTTATAATGGTGTAAATAATAACAATATATGGTTATTATAAAATAATACTGATTCTGATATATTATACCATCAACTCCAATTCTATTCAATAATTATGGGAATCATATCATCGCTCGTGCGTACGTACGGACTACCGTCTCCACGACGCGATGAGATTCATTCTCCATGTTAACAATACATGAATGATCATAAAGTTTATATAATGAATAATAATGAAATATATGAAATAATAATTCTACTGGATTTTTGTATGTATATATGTATTCCATCTATTTAGTTTCATTCAATTCAATAAGGAAACGAAAACAACATTCATGCGTACGTACGACCTACCATATCTATGAACGGTGTATTTCATTACCTTTATCGATCTATAATATATATGTATATGATGAATATATATTATATATAAATCATGTTTTATAGTCTGGAATTATGTAAATCGGGATATAAGTTATAATTTCAAGAATGAAAAGTCGAAACACATACGATAAATGAAATGATTTTACCCAAAATGCTGATTTAACATGGAATTTACAAAAGATTGGGTAATATAAAGTCAGAAGTGAAACATATATGATATAATGACAATGAATATTATTCTGTAATAAGTCAATGACATTATTTAAATCATTATACATAAATCTCGGATACGTGTGAAGCATATCAGACCTAAGGTAAGAGATAATTTTGCAAATATCATTTTTTATTCGAGATTTCATATTCATAAGTATTTATTGGGGTTATTTCTATCATCCATGTCCATTTTTTATAAAAGTGTATTCATGTATGTCTAATTTCCTTTTTACCCATTTTGACTTTTACCCCATGGTATGGAAGGAATCTTTCTTTTATTTACCCTATAAGGTACTTTTTGACTTTTCCGACAAAAGTACGAGAAGAATTTTTTTTAAACGTATACGACATGAAAGGATTTTTATGGTTTTATAAAGAAATATTTTCATGAAGCTTACTACAAAATATTTGATGACTATTTTCAACAAAATCCTTTTCTTTTAAAATTGAAAGACATTTTGTGAAAAGAAAATGATTTTGCAGAAAAAATGATATTTTTCTCAAGAATTCATTTCAAGTGTTTTATCAAAACCATTTTCGTGTAAGATGACATTATTTCACATGTGTATGTTTCAAGGATCATGTTCTTATGATTTACATGGATTCACTTTTCTTATTATGAAATTATATCCATTTTTTTGTATGGATTATGTGATGATGGGATGATGTTTATGAAACCCATTTTATTTATTGGATATTTTATGAATGATGTATGTTTATATTGTGGCACAAGTAAGAATGATTTCAATATGAGATGGGTGGGACCTATATCTCCCTCCAATGCATTGGGTAAAGATTTATATCTCATGAGATATACATGGCTGGAATGGAAAGTTAAACCGGTTCAGTAATACAGGACTGGAACGAGGAGTGAACTTGATTCAGAAAGGGACTTTGTCCACTAAGATGGTCTTGGATGAATGCCTTGGCTACTATGGAAATAATATCATGTGATTAATGGTTGCCACAATTACATTCCCATGCTAATTTATCATGATTAATGTTTCTTCATGATCTATTCCTTACGTACTTCCATGTTTTATGTCATTGCTCAAGATTTTGATGTTTAGATTTTATGCTCATGTTTATTTACATTCAAATGTATAAAGATCATTTTATGTTCTCTATTCTTACACTTATTGAGAATTTGAGCTCACCTCTTTTATGTTGTCTTTTCCCCAGGATATAAAGAAAGGTTTTAGGTAAGAAAAAAAACGGAAGATCTTTATGGGAGATATTGAAGATCTTTCACTACGATTAGAAGATTATACTTCGAGTTTGCAAAGACACTAAACTATTAAGGTCCTTGTGTGTTTATTTTTGTTATGTATTAATTATTCCACAAAAGTAATTTAATGTCCATGTACGTCAAGCTTCGGGTCTCTACAGTTGGTATCAGAGGCAAAGGAGGTTCGAATGAATCTGATCCTTGGGAACTCTCACATGTGAGAATTGGACGAAGCATGGCTCTCCGCCCAAGGGCTTCATGATGAAATGGCTGCCACTGGGGATGGTGGTGTGTCCCACCCAGGGGGTGTAGCTTCCCATGGAGTGCCCTGATAGGTAGCAATTATAGTCCAGTGGAAGTAATTCCAGACCGTTACATTCTGCATGTTTTCCCTTTTCTTAAACTACACTATTATAACATTCCATCAATAATATCCAAAAAATTTCTAGCCTTAAACAATAATAACTTATTTCCAATATAATTCATTCCAATCTTTAGGCTTATCTAAAATACTTATATCCAAGCTCATAGTATAAAGAAAACAATTACTAGAAATGTCATCTGCTGAGCATACCATAATTTATCCCCCATATATCATATGATACATCTTTTTGGTCACATTAAAAACATGTGAATATCTTAATCATGTATTCTCTTGAAAAATGAATACCCATTGAACCTTAGTGATAACATAAATTCTGTCAAAATTTAACACTTTCACATACCAAAATCCCAAAATTTATATATACTCAAATCATGATATAACTTTGTCCTTACATCAGTAATGAGCTCAATAAGACTATCAAACATCTCATTATCTCCTCATCCTTCATTATGCACATATCATCTAATTTCCAAAAATATTATAATCACTTTTCATGGTTACCGATACCATATAATTACTGAAAACCAATACATAGATATTCCAAAATTCTAGGATGCAATAAATGAGATTCCATGACACTATTTAGAAATCCCATTACATAAACACATAATCATTACACAACATCATTGTCATACTCAACATCACAAATAGTGATCGCATGTGACTTTCCTTTATCCTTTTCCTTAAGTGGTTTCTCACTTTGATCATCATTAACCCTTGGATTAGGGCATTGATTAGAATAATGCCCCATTTACTAGCACTTGAAGTATTGAAGTGTTGGTGGTGCATTCTCTGCAGTCTTTTCTTTATTCACATCATTAGCAACCCTTTTTCCATTACGTCGACACTCAGCTACTCGATGACCTTCTTCTCCACACATAAAAAATTTTCTAGTCCCTTTAAGACAATATCCACCATTCTTCTTTACACACTTTGAGAATAAATAAACATTCATCTTATTTTCACCACTGTTCTGAGATTTCTCCTTGAACTCCATCTTTCGTTTCATGTCCAAACCGTGAGATGGATATGTAATACCAACTTTCATTTCTACCTTGATAGCACAACACACAATTTCTTCATAGCTACAGAAGTCTCTTATAGCTAATGCCCTATGAAGACTTGGTTTTAAGACACTGAAGAATCGATCAATTTTACTTTCAGGTTGGATGATAAATCCAGATGCATACCGTGGAAGCCTTGTAAACTTTTCTTCGTATATACCAACAGATTCATCAACCTTTTGCTTCATCTCAAGGAACTCCTTTTCCATCTTTGTTCGAAGAATACAAGGGAAGTACTTACTGAAAAACAATTTCTTGATCTCAACCCATTCCATGGATTCAATTTCATCATGGGGCCTTGTATTCTTAATTAGAGTCCACCACTGGTCTACTTCACCTTCTAAACGGAAAAAATCTAGAATGAAGTTATCATGTTCCGAACAGCTAAGTATGGAAAATATCTTTTCAATGGTACTGATCCGTTGTTCAGAAACAAGTGGATTAGAAGACCCATTGAAAGAAGGTGGGCGTTGCCTCATGAAGGACTCAATAGAATATTGTTCCCTTCTATACTCATTCAGAAGTCCAGAATGATTTATAGCTTGTGTAAGTATAGCAATAATATTTTTCACTCCATCTACCACAACATTGGTTTGTTCAGAAGGAAAATCATTGCATTTTCCATTACATTGATCAACACGGTTCCTTCGGGTTCGAGCTATAGTCTAAAACCCAAAAAAAATAGTGTGAGAGGAAAAAATCATTCTTGGGAAAAAAACATAATAAAGGGGGCGTACCTTCAATATCTAACATCTTAGGTTTAATTGTAAGATCGTTACCGTAATTCTATGACTATAAACTATACTTATACTTAACCTTAGGGACATCTCTAGACATACCTTAGATATATCTCTAGGGATGTCACTAAAGTTTTCGCATCCTAGTTTCCGAAGGTTATCTAAACCTTTCCTCTCATACCAACTGTAGAGACCCAAAGCTTTACATACATAGACATTACTTTACTTTTACGGAATACTTAATTCATAAAAAAAACAAACACACATGGACCGTAATAGTTTAGTGTCTTTGGAAACTCGGAACATAATCTTCTAATCATGGTGAAAGATCTTCAACATCTCCCATAAAGATATTCATCTTTTGTTTTCTTACCTAAAACATTTATTTATATCCTGTGGAAAATGAAACATAAAAAGGGTGATCTCAAATGATCAGTATGGGTAAGCATGGAAAAAATAAAACAAACCATACACATTTGAACTTATAAACATGAACATAATGTTTAAACATCAAATTCTTGAGCAATGACATAAAACATGGCAGTACATAAGGTATAGATCATAAAGAAACATTAATCATGATAAAATAGCATGGGAATAAAACATGTAATTGTGGCAACCATTAAGCACATGTTATGATTTCCATAGTAGCCAAGGCATTGCTTCCAAGACCATCTTAGTGGAAAAAGTCCCTTTCTGAATCGAGTTCACTTCTCATTCCAGTCCTGTATTACTGAACCGGTTTAACTTGCCGTTCCATCCATGTCTATCTCATGAGATATAAATCACTACCCAATGCATTATAGAAATATATAGTTCCAACCAATCTCATAATGAAATCATTCTTACTTGTGCCACAATATAAACATAAATCATTCATCATAACTCAAAGAATAAAATTGGGTTTCATAAACATATTCCCATCAAAACATAATCCATATAAAACATATGGATATAATTTCATCATAAGAAAAGTGAAACCATTTAAATAATAGATAACTTATACATGAAACATAAAAACAATTAATAACATCATCTTAGATATAAAGTAGTTTTGATAAAACACTTGAAATGAATTATTGAGGAAAATATCCTTTCTTCTTCAAAATCATTTTCATTTCACAAAATACCATGAAATTTTAAAAGAAAAGGATCTTTTTGAAAATATTCATGAAATCCCGTGGAGTAAGATTCATGAAAATAAGGTGTTTTGAAACTGTAAAAATTTGTTCATGTCGTATAAGTTAAAAACTCATTCTTCTCATACTTTTATCGGAAAAGAAAAAAAGTTCCTCGTATGGTAAATAAAAGAATGATTCCTTCCATAACACGAAGTAAAAGTGAAACAGGGGTAAAAATGACTTTAAACATACATGGATGAATATTAAACAATTTATGAAAAACATTTTTATGTACATGGATGAAAAATATAACCTCAGTAAATACTTACGAATAACAATCTCGGATAAGAATGAGATTGGAATAGTTATCCCTTACCTTAGGTCCGATATCCTTCGTACATATCTAAACCACATGTATAATGATTTAAATAATTTCATTGAATTATTACAGAATCATATTCATTATTATGATATCATATATGGTTCACTTATGACTTTATATTACCCTTTCTTTGGTAAATTTCATGTTAAAGCAGCATTTTGGGTAAAATTGATTCATTTATCGTACATGTTTAGACATGTTTTTCTTGAAATTATTACATATATCTTGATTTAATATATTCTAGAATATAAAAAATGATTTATATATAATATCTATTCAGTATATAAATATATATGATAGATCGATAAATGGAATGAAATACACCGTTCATGGAGACAGTAGGCCATGCGTACGCATGAAATGTGTTTTTCTTTCCTTATTGACTTGAATGGAATTAATTAGATGAAATACATACATATATATATATATCCAGTAAAAGTTTCAGGATTACTTATTATATATACTTTATAATCATTCCTGAATTGTTAACATGGAAAATGAATCTCATCGCGTTGTGGAAACGGAAATCCGTACGTACACACGAGCGATGATATTGTTCCCATATTTATTGAATGGAATTAGAGTGGATGATATAATATATTAAAATAATTATGATGTTAAAATAATCATATATATTTATTCTTTACACCATTACACCCATCTAAGTAAGGTGGTGGTGGAAAAACTGATTACACCACGGCGTGGAGACGGTATTTCGTACGTACGCACGCACGGTGATTTTGTTTTCCGTAGGATGGATAGAATGTGAAATGAAGTTGTTTAATATTTATAATAACTTATCAGTATATAATTAATACTGATGTTATTACTTTATAATGAAACAACTAAATAAGAGGATGTAGAAGAAGAAAGAAACTTGAAAGAGTCGGTATAAGAGATTACCTCTTCCTCGACGCACCTCCTTTAAACTTCTTCTTAGGGAACTATAGTTGGTATTTTGAGAAGACCAAAACCTCTAGAATGTTTCTAGGGAAGTGGAGAAGAGAAATGGGTAGGGTTTGGCTGAGCTTCATGTCTCAAACTGGTGTGAAGAGGAGAGGGAAGGGGTTCCCTTTTTATATGGGAGGAGAGGGGCACCTTAGGAAAACATAAAATATTATTTTATAATAAAGTCATATTCGGTTTTTAATAGCTCAAAATTGATTTATTTCGAAGCTAAGTTGGGTATGGGTCAAAATCCTGTAAACCAATATATTTTATACAAGTTTAGGTTACTATTATATCCTTATCATTTAGATTTAACTCTCAGTTAAATAATTTATCTTTTACCGCGTATTTTTGTTTTCTTACACTATATGGTTAATAAGCTTACTATAACAAGCCAAAAGAACCCCAAGTGGTTCATTATTAATATATATATCTTTAACTAACTCTTTTTTTTGAACCTTAGATTTTTAGGAATAAAATAACAATTAATAATATAATATTTGTTTTGAAAACTATTTTATGTCAATTTTGACACAATTTGGAACTTGATTTTTTTGAAAATTATAATAGAATTATTAGTTCGAATAAAGTAAATTAAATCAATTATAACATGTATTGTTATCCTATAAAATTATTTGAATTCATAAAAAGTCTCAAATTTCATTTATTTGGGTATTTAAAATATCAATTAATTTAAAATATCATTATTTAGGTAATTACTGCATCACCATTGTGTCATAAATAAATTAAATTATTTAATGTCTAAAAATTATAAATAAAATACCATTAGTTAGGAAATCTTTTTATCTTTCTAATAAATAATTATAGTTGAATTTATATTATGTAAAACCCTATATTAAAAATGTTTTAGTTATTAAACAATGATTTTAACTATTTTAACTCTTTTAAAAATAAAATAATAATAAATGTGCTAATATAATCCATGTGGACCTAAAGGGTAATATTTTATTCCTAAGGTTGTTTTTGGTTGAATTAAACTTAGCCAATAGAATTAGAACATGTGTTAGGGTAATAATAATATCATTTTACCCTTAATTACCCTATTTACTTTTAACCGTGGTAAATACAAGTAAAAAGTTACTATTAACCAAATATTATTTTTATCTTATTGAACCAAGTTTTACCCCTTGATATTAACCGTGTCTCTCGGATTTTCTAAATTCCACTCACAAAAGCAGTAAAATTAGGTTTTATGTAAATTTACAAATTCTCATAGGAGGTGGGTAAAAGACGGTGAAAAGTTCAATAAAATTTTCATATATCTAAAATTATTATGAAATGACACCAATGAATTACATTGAACATATATAAGTATTATGTATCAATTTTGAAATAAAATAAATTTAAATAAAATAAATAATTATTTTAATAAAAAGGTAGTTTTTAAATAGTAACCTAGTGTTTTCACTATTCATCAAAAATTGAAGGTTTTCAGAAAAATACCAAAAATTCACCGTAGGATAATTTCGATATTCCGAATCCAAAAATGAAGTCCATTTTGAAAAATAAAATTTCAAAAATTGGGTATTACTATTCATAATGGCTAGTTTATATAACATATCGTTGTTTAGGGAAACTCGGTATTGCGTACAACACACGCTATTGGGGAAGGTCGTGATTGCGTGTAATGCAAGCCAAGTTAGGGTTGCGTGTAGTGCATGATTTTTTTGTTGTTGCGTATAATATAATCCAACCATATTTCATTTATACATTGAATATATATATATATATATGCACTCAATTTTTCATACAATATCATCAAATGAACTTGAAATTGTGCGTAACACGATCCAGGAATAGTGTTACGTATACTACAACCTAAAACGGTGTTGTGTATAGCGTATGATAATCTTGGAGTATCATACAACACAAGAAATCAAATAAATTAAAAAGAATACTTCTCATAAAATCTTGGGGTGTTACAGACATGGTGGCGTACCACCTAGCTCTTCCCCCACAAATGCACTGGGTGCCTGATTTGTTTCACATGTCGCTGCTAAGGAGGTACGTGCATGATCCATCACACATCATCAACCAGGGTGAGATCAACATTGACTAAGGGGAGACGTTTGCTGAGTTCCTAGTGGAGATATAGGATCGATTGGATTGGGTACTTCATGGAAGGTTGATTCCTCTGGTGCGCATTTGGTGGTAGCATAGGAATCTATTGGAGGGAACATGGGAGTGGGAGGATTAGATTAATGCTCAGTACCCCACTTGTTTGATTAGACCTTATCTTGGATTTCGAGGATGTAAATCCCTAATGTGGGGAGAATGTAATGCCTTAGAATTTACGTGTAATTTCTTTTAATTATATGGGATTATTTAGAGACTAAACGCAATTATGGAAGATGATTCCAAGGCCTGGAGTGCCTGTAATGTAAATTTGAACTTATTTTAATGTACGTTCAGTAATCGTTAGAGTGGGGTTTTCTAACTTTTGAACTGGTGATCAGATCTAAAATATGAGGGAACCAATAAACTCAGAAGAAAGGACTTAACATTGACCGGAAAGGGTCAGAGAGAAAAGTTAATTTTTGAGTCTTCATAAAAATAATAAAATAACTTGAAAAAGTTATTTTATTTTTCTTTCGCTCTATTGACCGGAGAACAACGCCACTACCATGAGGTAATAAGGGTATGACGAGCCACAATTAAGGAATCGGCTTAATGGATCATTGTGCAAGCATAACTGCTACGCTATTTCATAAATGAAACAAATTAATGATGCAACATCGCAGTGTAACCGAAATGATGTGACATGTTTATTTTTATTAGAAGAATTCATTGGAGGGTGGTGAATTAAACTATGGGAAAATATCTGATGAACCTATGGTAAAATTTCTCTCTAATGATGAATAAAGAATGCCAACAAAGCATCATCTACTTTAACATACCTCGAATAAAGAATCCAGAAAGCTACAAATGACATTGACCCCTTGAACCCTTGAGGACAGAATAGTATGACAACGAAATTCATGAGAGATAGAGTTTTGAACCATTTAAAGTTCCTTATTCTTATTCCAAACGACGAACGAGATTAACCCATGAAAAGGTTAATCTGTGAACCATGCATTCTTGCGAGGGGGGGGGGGTGACTTCTTTTGGTTTTTCTCTATGCAGGATTACATAATAACATTTATTTGTTTAATTAAAATCCCTAAACCTGCCCTTGAATGTTTAAACTTCTAACATGGATGGAGCAGGTTGAAACAAACAAGACCCGAGCCCCTTCGCATGTGCATTCTTTATGGATGATTTCCAAAAATTGTGGAAAATCTAGTTTGAGGTAGTTTCAATGAAGGTGAGAGCCTAACAATTCCATAGATGTTGAGAGATCGAGAAACTGACCATCGGAGAAACTCTGATGGTCAGAAACAAGATTCCACCGGCATGGAGGCCGACGATGGCCTGCGGCAGCTTGGAGACGGTACCTCACGTCCGGGCCACCAGAGCAAATGGAGAAGGCCTCGGTCGCTTGACCATGGAACTAGAGATCTGCGGTGCCATACTGACTGTAATGTCCCGTATTTTTTCCATGTATTATTTTAATATTATATGGGAATTAATTCAAGACCAGGCTCTGAGACTGCGTGCAGTTCCAAGGCCCGGTGATCCTAGAACAAATGTTTGGATTTAATTTAAAAATTAAATTATGCGCACCTACGGTTTTCCAGAAAAAGTGGAATAACTCCTAAATGGGTTCTTGGATTAGAAATATGAGGGCACTGTTGCGTTCAGAATGACGATTTTACCTTAGGCGAGGCCTAAAATTGGTCGGCACAGGTCGGTGGTGAAATCCAGTTTTTTGGACGTAAGAGTAATAAAATATTTAAATAAATATATTTTATTCTGCAGCGACATCTTTTAAATTTTCTGCAATAGATATCCCTTGCCTTTTTAATTAAAGCCTGGCGCAAGGGTCCAATGTTAAAGACATCATAACCCTGAAACCCTTGGAGGCTCTAGAGGCTTTGGAGAAAACCTCCCAACGCGGCGACGACGACATAGTGACTGGATCATCGCCGACAAATGCCGTGGAATCCAGGTAGGATGTTTGTTTTTGATTTCCTTCCCCGTTTTTGAGTTCCATGATAAACGCGGACTAATCCACCAACAGATTAGCCTGTGGATCGATCGTTCTTGCGGGATGGGTTTTTTTCTAGGATTTTGAGGTTTTGATTCCTAAGGTTGTTTTGGTTTTGATCTAATGGTGACGAACACTAATCGTCACAAACAATGATTGAGGTTCGTCCCTCTTGTTCGATTTTTTTGTGATTCTTTCCTCTCGTTCTTTGGGTGCATTCTTCGTTCTTCATGGGATAATGAAAAATGATCAATTACACTTCCGATTTATGATGTAATGATCCAAGATTATAGATCTGACACCAGAATGAACCGATGGAGCTGTTATTGTAACGACAATGGACAGATCTAAGCGATTTGGGAGAAATCTCTCTTCGAGCGTATTTCCATTGGAAGATCATATGCTGTTCGTCAAGTCGAACGAAGGATTAAAACCATATATTCGGAATCAAAACATCAAGGCGACCCTTGATCCTGAGTTTTGCGGAAAATGGACTAGAGAAACGCGATCCGGAGGATTGGCCGAAGCGCGAGGAAGAAGACGACATTCTAGAAATTTCACGACTACATGCCCGGTAGTATGGGCTACATGGCGTGTGTTCATTGGCATATTTACATGGAGTGTACTCCAGGAGTACATGGACATAGGCATGGTACATGGCCAAGGACACACCGTGTATACCCCTCCCCGGCCAGACCCAGCCAGATACACGGGATACCCCGTGTACTGGTACACAGGCAGGCGACACAGACACGAGCAGAGACCGTGTATGGGCACATGGCCAGTGCACACGGAGTGAGCCCTAGGTGCTCGGACACGGCGTGTGATTATTAAACATGTCGTGTAGTTACTTTCTATATGAAAATCCTAATGACACGGGCCGTTTCAACGGGCAGTACCTGGGGTCAAGGAACACAACGTGTACTTTTTCTACACGCCATGTAGTTTAGATTTACACAACTTGAATGGATGACATGGGCCGTTTACACGGGCAGTAACCAGGGTCAAGGAACACGGTGTGTAACCATACTACACGCCATGTAACCTGTCTTAAATGGCTTGAGCCACTTGTATTCTGTGACTTGGACAAGCTTTTTAGGGTCTGTACCCTTGGTCTTTCTTCTGAAGGTTCCCGGTATCATTTCCTACATACAAGAGTATGATCTCTTCATCAGGATGTCTTGAATAGAGTTATTGGAATCCCCTCTACGAGACTTAGAGATGGATCCTCTATTCATTCCTGGAACCCTAGGTAGAGTTCTTGGTATCGACGTGACCAACTTTACCTGGGCGCCGATCCTCTGCTTAGAGGATTAGCTCAGACTGAGTTATCAGAATAACCCCATGACTTGGCTATGATCCTTATCTGAGCATCATGTTCTCAATGTACTTGAGGAGTGTGTTCTCCCAGAATGAGTACTTCGTATCTCTCTCCTTAGACCTAGTAGTTTGTTCTCCTTGTTACGTGCTTAGTGGAATCTTCGAGCTGGATCTTAGTGGTGGTTTCGTGATAGTCGATCGTGTATGACTATATCTGGATATTCTTGTTATATGTTCGGTAGAAATATACTTGGTAGAGCTGAATGTATCTTTCCTTTGTGGTATTTTCCCTTTTTGTATTTCCTTTGTGTTTTCAGGGTGTCATACTGGATATTGTTATACTCACCCCTACACGGGCTTTGCCCGCACGTGTCGTGTCTTGTGAAGATGAGAGAGCCTTTGACAAGTTTCTAGGCGGACCAGGACCAGACGATACTTAGTGAGATCAGACAGGCCGAGGTGTTATCCTACAGATACATACTATAGTCCCAACACCTTTATTTACAGGTTGGACTTTGTTTCAGGCTCTCTTTTTTGGTGGGCTTGTACTTTTGGCCCAGGGTTTTACTTTATTGCACTTTACTTTCCTATCGTACTCTGGGGTTGGGTTTTAGTGTATGAATGCATATTTTCCTTTTATTAGTTTTTACTTTTCAGATTTCTAGGCTTGGAGATGTGTGTGCATGTGTACAGGTTTATAGACAATGCCTCCAATGTTAGTAACATGCCTACTCGGTGCTAGTCACCAGCCCCTGGCCTATTCTAGGCGGGCTTGGGGAGTTGCGGATCGGGCCCCACTGGGACGGATTGTGACAGGGTGGTATCAAAGGTGGTCTGTTCTACCTTAGGACCGAGAGTCTGTGAGTTCGTTTGGGGCAACAGTGTTAAGTGTTTCGAGTTCATCTTTCATGCCAGGGACCCTAGTGTCGGTGCGGGTAGCCGACGTATCCATACACCAGGACTCGGAACATGAGAACACTAGTTTTAGGGGAAAAATAATGGTACATGCATCATATAGGAATGGGTTGTGGTTTCGATGTCCTTTTTGAGTCTTCTCTCTAGATATAATCACTGACTCAGACACATCTTATTATTGTAACAGGATGCCTCTGTGACGCGTACCCGCTAGGATCCAGCAGCTCGATCACGAGGATGACCCCCTCAGTGGTGAAGCTTTGATACAGGGACTAGATCCCCCAGTTTTACCATCGGGTGCTGTGCTAGTTATCCCGCCACCTGTGCAGCTGTGTTTAGGGCCTTCTGTACCAGTGGAGGAGGATTGCAGGCTGAGCGCACTCCAAGAGTTTCAGAGATAGAGACCCCTTAGGTTTTGAGGTGAGCCTGACCCTCATCTAGTAGAGGACTGACTTGAGGAAGTGGCAATAGTCTTCTGTTTGTTCAAGACACTAGCAGACCAGATGGTGATCCTAGCAGCAAGCCTTCTACAGGGCTCGGCAGGACGATGATAGAGTTTTGTTATCTAGAATCACGACAAGGTGACTCTCGCATGGTCAGAGTTTGAGCACCTCTTCAAAGATGAGTTTTCACTGGTTACCCTGAGAGAAGTATGTATACAAGAGCTTCATCATCTCCAGCAGGGGACCATGATGGTGGATGACTATTCATTGATGTTTAATAACCTCTCGCGGTACTCGATGAATATGGTCAGAGATCAGTACTTCCAAGCTCGGAATTTTGAGTGAGGCTTGCGCAGAGATATCCGAGCTGGCATCATACCTATGTGAATTCCTACTTATTCTAGGGTGCTCGAGTGGGCTTTGGTGGTCGAGAGATTCTTGGCAGAGTAGAGACAGCTGACCATTGTCAGTAGTGGGTGAGCTGGAGCAGAGACCTCGGCAGTAGGAAACCGACGTCAGGGACCCAGGCATGGGAGACGTTTTCAGAGGAGATCCCAAGATAGTGGATCTGTCGTACAGGGTTCGCAGGGTGCATCCAGCCTGCCTCGAGAGAGTCGATGCTACTCATGTGATGGCAGGGGACATCTCACTCAATATTGTCTGACCCGCCGTACTACTAACACGGGAGCAGTGGATGGACCACCTAGGTAGAGGCAACATGTGGAGCAGACAGATCCGTGGGGCAGAAAATGCAGTAGAGGAGCTGGGAGAGCAACTGGAGGTGGTCGGCGTTTTGACCCTTTACCACCACCACCCCCAAGATGTCCACCCCATGACCAGAGAGCTCGTGGACAGAGGTAGGAACAGCTGCAGGCGGCAGAGTCTTATGACCCAGGTACTCTCGGAATGATTAGAGGTACAATCTGTGTCTTTTCTACTTTGGATGCCGTACTGATAGACACAGGTGCTAGTCATTACTTTTTGGCTGCTTATCTTGTTCGAGACCTTGAGATTCCAGTTGATCCATTTACTCGACCCTTATGCTTAGAAACACTGACTAGAGAAGATTCATAGATCACACACCTCTGTAGATAGTGTGACTTGACCCTTGGAGGTGAGAGTTTCAGTTGGAACCTCTTGGTGGAAGCATTGAGGCCTTACGATGTCTTTCTTGGTATTTATTGGATATCCACAGTTCATGCCCAGATCAACTATTTGAGGCTAAGGGTGCGGTGTGTCCGCAGTGATGGAATGAGGTTCTCTTTTGTCGGTGAAAGAGAGACCCAGGCTGCATAGGATGGACTCGTGCATAGGAGGGCACAACCGATTTCACATCAGTTGGCTAGCCTAGACCTTGGCGCATCAGATGTTATGAGTTTCCATTTTCCAACAGTAGTGGATGATTACGAGGACATCTTTCTGGAGGATGTGTCCGGGATACCTCCCCGTCGGGAGATAGATTACTGCATTTAGTTGCAACCCGGTAATACACTGATATCAACATCATCATATCATATGGCTCTTGTAGAGCATCGTGAGTTGAGGGTGCAGCTGGACGACTTTCAGAAGAAGGTCTTTGTGAGACCCAATGTTTCACCCTGAGCGGCCCCAGTGCTGTTTTCCAAGAAGGTAGACAGGAGCTTGAGGCTATGTGTGGATTACCGGCACCAGAATCAGGTGACCGTGAAGAACCGACATCCAATACCAAGGATCGATGACCTCTTCGACCAGTTTATAGGGGCACGATGGTTCTCAAAGGTTGATCTATGATCAGACTATCACCAGTTGTGAGTATGGGATAAGGATATATTGAAGACAGCTTTCAGATGTCACTACGGTCACTATGTGTACTTGGTGATGCCCTTCGGCGTGATGAACGCCCCAAAAGTGTTCATGGGACTCATGAACCAGATCCTTCAGCCCTATCTAGACCGGTTTGTAGTGGTCTTAATCAATGATATCCTTGTGTATTCTGTGTCTGAGGAGGAGCACGCGAGACACCTAAGGATGGCTCTAGACACACTCCGAGAGCACCAGTTGTATGGGAAACTCTCGAAGTGTCAGTTCTGGTTACAGGAGGTCCACTTTCTAGGACATGTTATCTCGAAAGATTGTGTAGAAGTAGACCCAGCCAAGATGGAGGCAGTACTAGAATGGGAGCCACCCCGGAGCGTGATGGAGGTGCAGAGTTTCCTTGGGTTGGCAGGCTACTATCAGAGATTCATCCTTGATTTCTCTAGGATTGCATCACCCATGACAGCTTTGACCCAAAAGGGATGGCCTTTCATGTGGACTGAGAGATTCCAACAGGCTTTCCAGCAATTGAGACCTAGTTTGACGAGCGCCCCGATCTTGAGATTACCGGAAAAGGGTGTTGAGTACGTACTATTCTGCGACGCATCAGGAACCGGGCTTGGTTGTGTCCTGATGCATAGGCAAGCAGTGATTGCCTATGGCTCACGTCAGTTGAGGCCACACGAGCAGAACTACGTGACCCATAAACTTGAGTTGGCAGCGGTAGTCTTCACATTGAATATGTGGTGGCACTACCTGATGGGTGAGCGATTTACCATCTACTACGATCACAAGAGTCTCAGATATATCTTTTCTAAGAAGGATCTGAATTTGAGACAGAGGAGATGGCTTGAGTTCCTCTAGGATTACGACTTTCAGATCATTGATACTCTTGGGAAGGGGAACATGCTGGCAGATGCTCTCATTAAGAAATCCAGTTTGTAGTTGCTGGATGAGGCAACGAGGCAGTTGGCCTCCTTATAGTTATCCTTTGTGGATGGAGATGAGGGAGCTTACATTCAGTCAATGGTTGTTTCCCCTCCACTCTTAAAGTGAGTCAGGGAAGCACATCGCGAGGATGCAATCTGTGAGACTCTACGTTCTTAGATATCCACAGGTGATGCTGTTAATGGATATTCAGAAGGTGGGGACCATGTTGTTCTTTTCAGAGGGCGCACGGTAGTACCAGTGACATTGTAGGAGGAGGTTTTGAGGGAGTTCCATACATCCCCTTTGGCGGTACATCCAGGTATAGAAAAGATGTATCAGGACCTTCTACGTCAGTTCTGGTGGCTAGGAATGAAGAATAGTGTGGCAGAGTTTGTTTCTTGGTGCCCTATTTGTCTGCAAGTAAAGGCTGAGCACCAAGTTCCAGCGGGTTTGACTCAGCCCCTTGAGGTTCTAGAGTGGAAGTAAGACAGGATATCCGTGGACTTCGTGACTGGTCTACCACATACGTCTAGGAGACACGATGCGATCTGGGTGATCGTTGATCGACTCACCAAGTCGGCCAACTTTCTATCCATGCGGGAGCAGAGTTCAGAAGAGAGCTTGAGACACCTCTACATGCATGATATAGTTCGACTTCATGGAGTAACATCCACGATCATCTCAAATCGTGATGCTCATTTCACCTTCTAGTTGTGGAAGGGATTGCAGGAAGCTTTTGGGACTCAGTTACGCTTGAGTATACCATTTCATCCCCAGACTGATGGTTGGGCAGAGCGGACCATCCAGGTTCTGGAGGATATGATTCAAGCTTACATACTTGACTTCGGTCTTAGCTGGGAGGATCACCTACCACTATTGTAATTTTCTTACAACAACAGTTATCATTCCACTATTGGTATGGAACCATTCGAGGCTCTGTACGGGCGACCTTGTAGGTCACCACTTTGCTGGACTGACCCAGGAGAGTCAGCACTCATGGGTCTAGAGTTGGTGAGAGCTACTGCAGAGAAGGTGCAGGTCATCCAGGAGTGGATGAAGACTGAATAGAGTCGAAAAAGTATTATGCCTATAAGAGGAAGAGGCCCTTGGATATCGAGGAAGGAGACCATGTGTTCCATTGTGTCTCACCTCGACGGGGATTGCAGAGATTTGGCCGAGGCGACAAGCTATGTCTGAGGTTCTTTGTACCTTTTTAGATTCTGAGTAGAGATTGAGAGGTGGTGTATTTCTTGGCTCTACCTCCTCAGATGGACCGGGTACACAACGTCTTCCATGTGTCGCAGCTATGGAGGTACGTGCATGATCCATCACACGTTATCGACTGGGGCGAGCTGGACATCGATGGTGGGGTGACCTTTGTAGAGTACCCAGTGGAGATCGAGGATCGGTAGGAGAAGATCCTTCGTGGATGATCTATTCCCTTGGTGTGTATCCTATGGCAGCACGACAATCTCAGGGAGAGCATGTGGGAGCGGGAGGCCCAGATTCGCATGCAGTTCCCACATCTTTTTGAGTAGCCCTTGTTTTGGATTTTCGAGGACGTAAAAGCCATAAGGTGGGTGTGATGAAATGTCCCAGATTTTTTTCCATGTATTATTTTAATATTATATGGTAATTAATTCGAGACCAGGCTCTGAGACGGTGTGCATTTTTGAGGCCCAGTGAGCCCGGAACAAAATTTTGAATTTAATTTAATAATCAAATTACGCATGCGTGAGGTTTCCCTGAAAAATTAGAATAAATCCTAAAAGAGTGCTTGGATCAGAAATTTGAGGGCACCTGTAACAGCCCAAGATTTTATAGAAAAAATATATTCTTTTTAATTTTATTAATGTCTTGTGTTGTACGCTACACCAAAAGGAGCTTGCACAACACACATCCTTGACTTGCCTTGCATTACACGCAATCGCGACCTTCCTCGATAGCGTGTGTAGTACGCAATACCGAGTTTCACTAAACAACGATATGCTATTAAAATGTTATTAAAACTAGCCGTTATGAATAGTAATAACCACTTTTTGAAATTTTGTAAATTTTATTTTTCAAAATGGATTTCATTTTTGGATTCGGAGTATCGAATTTAGCCTAAGGTGAAATTTTGGTACATTTCGGATAACTTTCATATTCTGATGAATAGTGAAAATTACTAAATTTTAATTAAAAACAACTTTTTTAATCGAAATTATTAATAGTGATAAATTATTAATTTGAGTGGTTTTAAAGTATATTTAGAATATATTTTTACAATTTAATACAATGTTGATCATTGGTTGTAATTTCACATTTAAACCAGACATAATCAAGTGTCAATCTTTTGATAGATATTGTTTCTTAAAAACACGCTATTTGTTTTAACAGCGGGATTTAATTATAAAATTAATTAATGCAACTTTTGTGTTATGAATTTGGTAAAATAGACTTCATTTTTGAATTCGGAATATGAAATATAGCTTAGGATGAAATTTTGGCATTGTTCTGAAAAACATCAATTTTTGATGAATAGTGAAACTACTAAGTGGTAGGTTAAAAACTGAATTTTGCATAAAACATAATTTTACCGCTTCTGTGAATGGAATTTCGAAAATCCGAGAGACACGGTTAATATCAAGGACTAAAATGTGGTTCAATGAGATGAAAATAATTTTTTGGTGAATAGTAACTTTTTACTTTTTTTACCGCGGTTAATAGTAAATAGGGTAACTAAGGGTAAATATGATATTAATATTACCCTAACACCTGTCCTAATTCTATTGGACAAGTGTAATTCGACCAAAAACAAACTTAGGAATAAAATATGACCATTTAGGCCCACTTGGATTAGATTAGGACATTTATTATTAATTTATTTAAAGAAGGGTTAAAATAGTTAAAATCAATGTTTAATAAGTAAATCATTTTTAATATGGGGTTATACATAAGATAAATTCGATTGTAAATATTCATTAGAAAGCTAAAAGGATTTCCTACATGATGGTATTTTATTTGTAATTTTTAGACATCAAATAATTTAATTTATTTATGACACAACGATGATGCAGTAATTATCTTTTTAATGAAATATTGACATAATTGATGTTATAAGCACCAAAATAAATGTAATTTGAGATTTTTTATGAATTCCACTAATTTTATAGGTTACTATGATATATTAATGTTGATTTAATCAACTTGGTTCGAACATTTAATTCTGTTATGACTTTCACAAAAATCATATATCAAATAGTGTCAAAATTGACACAAAATAGTTTTTAAATCAAATATTATATTACTAATTGTTATTTTATTCCTAAAAATCTAAGGTTCGGCCAAATGACTTAGATAAGGATATATATATTAATAATAAACAATTTGGGGTTCTTTTGGCATGTTATAGTAAGTGTATTAACCATATAGTGAAAGAAAACAAAAAGACACGGTAAAAGTTAAATTAATTAACTTAGAGTTAAATCTAATTGATAAGGTTAAAATAATACCCTAAACTTGTCTAAATCCTATTGGTTGATAGGATTTCGACCCATCCCCACTTTAGCTTCTAAATAAGACCCTTTGGAACCATTATAAACCGATTTTGACTTTAATATAAAATAATATTTTGAGATATTCCTAAGGTGCCCCTCTCCTCCCTTATAAAAGGACACCTCCTCCCCCTCCTCCTCACACAAATTTGAGCACTCAAGCTCGGCCAACCCCTGCCAAAATCCCTTCTCCACTTCCCTAGCAACATCCTAGAGGTTCTGGTCTTCCTCAAAGACCAATTCTAGTGCCCTAAGAGGAGGTCTCAAAGAGGCACTTCAAAGAAGAGGTAATTACCGTTACCAATTCTTTCATCTTTATTTCTTCTTCCACTTCTTCTTCTTAGGTTGTTTCATTATGAAGTAATAACATCAGTATCACTCATATACTGATATGTTATTATAAGTATGAAACAACCCTATTTCACCATCTATCCATCCTACGGAAAAAGAAATCACCGCGCGTGCGTACGTACGGAATACCGTCTCCACGCCGTGGTGTAATCTATTTTCCACCACCACCTTACATGGATGGGTATAATGGTGTAAAGAATAACTATACATAGTTATTACAACATCATAATGATTCTGATATATTTTATAATCCACTCCAATTCAATTCAATATTTATAGAAATGATATCATCGCTCGTGCGTACGTACGGAATACCGTCTCCACGACGCGATGAGATTCATTCTCCATGTTAACCATTTAAGAATGATTATAATGTATATATAAGAAATAATAATGAAATACATGACATTATAAAGCTACTGGATTTATGTATATATATATACATATGTATTTCA
Organism: Viscum album; assembly: GCA_963277665.1. Lineage (NCBI taxonomy): Eukaryota > Viridiplantae > Streptophyta > Magnoliopsida > Santalales > Viscaceae > Viscum > Viscum album. The sequence goes on along the minus strand of OY728148.1, from coordinate 1,786,271,926 downwards.
TCTACTTACTTCCATTTCAAGACAATAAGGAAAGAAAAACAGCGTTCATGCGTACGTACGGACTACCGTCTCCATGAACGGTGTTTTTCATTTTATTTATCTATCTATTATATATATATATATATATACTGAATATATATGATATATAAATCATATTTTATATTCTGGAAGTAAGTAAATCATGATATAAGTAATAATGATGTCAAGAACAACAAGTCAAAACACCTACGATAAATGAAACGATTTTACCCAAAACGCTTCTTTAACATGGAATTTACAAAAGAACGGGTAATATAATGTCATAAGTGAACCATATATGATATCATAACAATGAATATGATTCTGTAATAAGTCAATGACATTATTTAAATCATTATACAGGAGGTTCGGACACATACGAAGCAAATTGGACCTAAGGTAAGGGAAATATCACAATCTCATTTTTATCTGAGATTGTTTATTCGTAAGTATTTACTGGGGTGTATTTTATCATCCACATCCATGTTTCATCAAAATGTAATATTATTTCCATCCACCTACAATTGTTTAAATCCATTTTTACCCTTCGGTGAGTTTTTAGTAATATGTATGAAAGGAATCTTTTGTCGTACGAGGTACTTTTTGACTTTTCCGACAAAAGTACGAAGAATGTTTTTTTTAACTTATACGGCACGAACGGATTTCTACTGTTTTATAAAGCCTTATTTTCATGAAGCTTCCTCTAAAAGATTTCATGACTATTTTCAATAAAATCTCTTTCTTTTAAAGTTGCATGATGTTTTGTGAAAAGAAATTGATTTTGAAGAAGAAAGGATATTTTCCTCAAGAATTCAATTCAAGTGTTTTATCAAAATTATTTTCCATCTAAGATAATAAAGAGTTCTGTTTCTATCCATATTTTTACATTGATTTGACTATGTTGTGATGGAATTATGTTTATGAATTCCTTTATCTTATATGAATGGTTTTATGATGTCATGTTGTTTAAGAATCCCATTTTTATTACATGGGTTATGAAATGATGTATGATTTATGATTTTGTGGCACACATAAGAAAGGATTCATTAAGAGATGGGTGGGACCTATATCTCCCTCCAATGCATTGGGTAAAGATTTTATATCTCATGAGATAGACATGGCTGGAATGGTAGGTTATACCGGTTCAGTGAAACAGGACTGAAACGAGGATTACTCGATTCAGAAAGGGACTTTGTCCACTAAGATAGTCTTGGCAATGAGTCTTGACTAACAAGAAATGATTCTCTATGATTATGTGTGTATGCCACAATGAGTAATGTTTTAAGTTATGATTTCATTTCACTACTATGATTTATCCCATGTTATGAAATTATGCTCTCTTTTGCAGGTTAAGATTTCCAAAAATGTTATGTTCTTATGAAAATTATGTGATTGATATTTCCTTTGTTTACCCTTACTGAGCATTTGAGCTCACCCTTTTATGTTTTCTTTTCCCCAGGATATAAAGAAAGGTTTTAGGTAGAAAAAAGGGATGACCTTTATGGGAGATATTGAAGAACTTTCACCACGATTAGAAGATTACGTTCCGAGTTTCCAAAGACACTAAACTATTACGATCCTTTAGTGTGTGTTTTTGTTATGTACTAAGTATTCCGCAAATGTAATGTAATGTCCATGTACGTCAAGATACGGGTCTCTACAGTTGGTATCAGAGGAAAGGTTTAGTCAACCTTTGGAAACTAGGATGCGAGAACTTTAGTGAGATCCCTAGAGATATTTCTAAGGTATGTCTAGGGATGTCTCTAAGGTTAAGTATACGTATAGGTTATGGTCCTAGAATTACGCTAACGATCTTCGAATTTAACCTAAGATGTTAGATATTGAGGGTACTAACCCTTTATTATGTTGTTTTCCCTAGCATGATTTTTGCCTCTCACACAATTCTTTTGGGGTTTTAGACGATGGCTGGAACCCGAAGGAACCGTGTTAATGCGGAATGTGATGGGAAATGCAATGATTGTACCCCTGAGCAACCAAACGATATGGGAGCTGGAATGAAAAATCTTGTAGCCATGCTCACACAACTTTCTCAAGCTATGAATCATGCAGGACATCCAAACGAGCAAAGGAAGGAGCAACATTCTGTTGAATCCTTCATGAGGCAGCGTCCACCTTCTTTCAGTGGGTCTACTGATCCATTAGTTGCTGAACAATGGATTAGTACTACTGAAAAGATATTTTAAGTTCTTCAATGTTCTGAACGTGATAAAGTCATCCTAGCAGTGTATCGTTTGGAAGGAGATGCTGATCAATGGTGGAATCTTATTAAGAATACAAGGCAAAGGGATGAAATTGAGTCTATGGAATGGGACGAGTTCAAGAACTTATTTTTCAATAAGTACTTCCCTCGTATTCTTCGAACAAAGATGGAGAAAGAGTTTCTTGAACTGAAGCAAAGGGACGATGAATCTGTTGGTACCTATGAAGCAAATTTTACAAGACTTGCAAGGTATGCTTCTGGAATTATCATCCAACCTGAAAGTAAAGTTGATCGATTTTTCAGTGGCTTAAAACCAAGTCTTCGAAGGGCATTAGCTATAAGAGACTTCAGTAGCTATGAAGAAATTGTGCGTTGTGTTATCAAGGTAGAAATGGAAGTTGGTGTTACATATCCATCTCATGGTTTTGACAAGAAACGAAAGATGGAGTTCAAGGAGAAATCTCAGAATAATGGTGAAAAGAAGATGAATGTTTCCTTATGCACAAATTGTGGAAAGAAGCATGGTGGAGATTGTCTAAAAGGGACTAGAAAATGTTTTAAGTGTGGAAAAGAAGGTCATCGAGCAGCTGAGTGTCGAAGTAATGGAAAAAGGGTTTCTAATGATAAAGCAAACACTGCAGAGAACGCACCGCCAACACTTCAATGCTTCAAGTGCAAGGAAATGGGGCATTATGCTAATAATTTCCCTAATCCAAGGGTTAGTGATGATCAACATGAGCAACCACTGAAGGCAAAGGACAAAGGGAAATCACATGCGATCACTATTGGCAATGTTGAATATGACAACGATGTGGTGGAATGATTAAGTGTTTATGTAATGGGATTCCAAAATAATGTTGTATCATTGAGTATTGCAATATTTATTGATGTGGTATTCAAAGTGATTGAGATATTTTTTTTTGGAAATAAGATGATATGCGCATAATGAAGATGAGAAAATGAAATGTTTAATAGTATTCATGAGCTCATGATTGATATAAGGACTAAGTGATATCATGGTTTGAGTATATAGAATTTTGAGGATTTCGGTATGTGAAAAGTGTTAACTTTTAACTGCATTCATGTTTTCACTAAGGTTCAATGGGTATTCAAGAGAGTACAAGATTAAGGCCTTTGAATGTTTGGAATGTGACCAACAAGATATATCTTATGATATATGGGGATCAACGATGGTATTAAATCTCTGGTAATCGTTTTCACTATGTTATGAGAATGGACTGCAGTATTATGAGCCTAAAGATTGGAATGGTTTATGTTGGATATAAGTTAGTATTGTTTAAGGATAGAAGTTTTTTCGATATTATTGATGGGATGTTCTAGTAATATAGTTTTAGAAAAAGGACAACCTGCAGGACGGGCGACAGCCCATCGCTTCGGACAAGGCTGTAGGAATCGAACCCACAACCGAAGTGCGACTGGCCTTTATCGCCTACCACTGACCTACAGGAAGTCCCTGTTTAGTAGAAACTAGTTTTATTATATTAAGCAGTATGATATATGAAGTATAAGTCCATTTTAGGAACTATATATGATTAATCTCACTATAGAATGACTTATGTATCTTTAATAACTTTTTCTTACCTTTTGTTTGAGACAGATGGAATGACCCGTCATTCTATCACATGATCTGCTAACACTTCACGAATAACAAATTCAACTTCATTTATTTAAGAGATGAAGTGGAAATTGTTCAAGGCACGAACAACAGTGATATTGTATCAAAATAAAGTAAGTATTTATTCTAATTCAAATTTTCAACTTTAGGGAAATGATCTTGAAAACCAACAATGATTGTCCTAGTGATCTTATACCTGATGAATCAGATGGTACCTTATATCATCACAAATCTATGGATTTGTGATTACTGGCTTTTCCATAGCCATGTTCTCTACCACTCTCCATCAGAACATGATGGTTAGATTTCTCTTCCATATCCATATTTTCACCTATGTGGAAACCCAGTGATTAGTTTATTTGGGTAATCGTTACATTTCATAATTTAGTTAGCCAAGTTTTTGTATTCCCTTTTACGATGTGGGTTTCTATTAAAGAAACTTTCAAATAGTAAACCATTTATAACCCCGACGAATTTCGAGGGCGAAATTCATTTTAAGGGGGGTAGAATGTAACAGCCCAAGATTTTATAGAAAAAATATATTCTTTTTAATTTTATTAATGTCTTGTGTTGTACGCTACACCAAAAGGAGCTTGCACAACACACATCCTTGACTTGCCTTGCATTACACGCAATCGCGACCTTCCTCGATAGCGTGTGTAGTACGCAATACCGAGTTTCACTAAACAACGATATGCTATTAAAATGTTATTAAAACTAGCCGTTATGAATAGTAATAACCACTTTTTGAAATTTTGTAAATTTTATTTTTCAAAATGGATTTCATTTTTGGATTCGGAGTATCGAATTTAGCCTAAGGTGAAATTTTGGTACATTTCGGATAACTTTCATATTCTGATGAATAGTGAAAATAACTAAATTTTAATTAAAAACAACTTTTTTAATCGAAATTATTAATAGTGATAAATTATTAATTTGAGTGGTTTTAAAGTATATTTAGAATATATTTTTACAATTTAATACAATGTTGGTCATTGGTTGTAATTTCACATTTAAACCAGACATAATCAAGTGTCAATCTTTTGATAGATATTGTTTCTTAAAAACACGCTATTTGTTTTAACAGCGGGATTTAATTATAAAATTAATTAATGCAACTTTTGTGTTATGAATTTGGTAAAATAGACTTCATTTTTGAATTCGGAATATGAAATATAGCTTAGGATGAAATTTTGGCATTGTTCTGAAAAACATCAATTTTTGATGAATAGTGAAACTACTAAGTGGTAGGTTAAAAACTGAATTTTGCATAAAACATAATTTTACCGCTTCTGTGAATGAAATTTCGAAAATCCGAGAGACACGGTTAATATCAAGGACTAAAATGTGGTTCAATGAGATGAAAATAATTTTTTGGTGAATAGTAACTTTTTACTTTTTTTACCGCGGTTAATAGTAAATAGGGTAACTAAGGGTAAATATGATATTAATATTACCCTAACACATGTCCTAATTCTATTGGACAAGTGTAATTCGACCAAAAACAAACTTAGGAATAAAATATGACCATTTAGGCCCACTTGGATTAGATTAGGACATTTATTATTAATTTATTTAAAGAAGGGTTAAAATAGTTAAAATCAATGTTTAATAAGTAAATCATTTTTAATATGGGGTTATACATAAGATAAATTCGATTGTAAATATTCATTAGAAAGCTAAAAGGATTTCCTACATGATGGTATTTTATTTGTAATTTTTAGACATCAAATAATTTAATTTATTTATGACACAACGATGATGCAGTAATTATCTTTTTAATGAAATATTGACATAATTGATGTTATAAGCACCAAAATAAATGTAATTTGAGATTTTTTATGAATTCCACTAATTTTATAGGTTACTATGATATATTAATGTTGATTTAATCAACTTGGTTCGAACATTTAATTCTGTTATGACTTTCACAAAAATCATATATCAAATAGTGTCAAAATTGACACAAAATAGTTTTTAAATCAAATATTATATTACTAATTGTTATTTTATTCCTAAAAATCTAAGGTTCGGCCAAATGACTTAGATAAGGATATATATATTAATAATAAACAATTTGGGGTTCGTTTGGCATGTTATAGTAAGTGTATTAACCATATAGTTAAAGAAAACAAAAAGACACGGTAAAAGTTAAATTAATTAACTTAGAGTTAAATCTAATTGATAAGGTTAAAATAATACCCTAAACTTGTCTAAATCCTATTGGTTGATAGGATTTCGACCCATCCCCACTTTAGCTTCTAAATAAGACCCTTTGGAACCATTATAAACCGATTTTGACTTTAATATAAAATAATATTTTGAGATATTCCTAAGGTGCCCCTCTCCTCCCTTATAAAAGGACACCTCCTCCCCCTCCTCCTCACACAAATTTGAGCACTCAAGCTCGGCCAACCCCTGCCAAAATCCCTTCTCCACTTCCCTAGCAACATCCTAGAGGTTCTGGTCTTCCTCAAAGACCAATTCTAGTGCCCTAAGAGGAGGTCTCAAAGAGGCACTTCAAAGAAGAGGTAATTACCGCTACCAATTCTTTCATCTTTATTTCTTCTTCCACTTCTTCTTCTTAGGTTGTTTCATTATGAAGTAATAACATCAGTATCACTCATATACTGATATGTTATTATAAGTATGAAACAACCCTATTTCACCATCTATCCATCCTACGGAAAAAGAAATCACCGCGCATGCGTACGTACGGAATACCGTCTCCACGCCGTGGTGTAATCTATTTTCCACCACCACCTTACATGGATGGGTATAATGGTGTAAAGAATAACTATACATAGTTATTACAACATCATAATGATTCTGATATATTTTATAATCCACTCCAATTCAATTCAATATTTATAGAAATGATATCATCGCTCGTGCGTACGTACGGAATACCGTCTCCACGACGCGATGAGATTCATTCTCCATGTTAACCATTTAAGAATGATTATAATGTATATATAAGAAATAATAATGAAATACATGACATTATAAAGCTCTTGGATTTATGTATATATATATACATATGTATGTCATCTACTTACTTCCATTTCAAGACAATAAGGAAAGAAAAACAGCGTTCATGCGTACGTACGGACTACCGTCTCCATGAACGGTGTTTTTCATTTTATTTATCTATCTATTATATATATATATATATATACTGAATATATATGATATATAAATCATATTTTATATTCTGGAAGTAAGTAAATCATGATATAAGTAATAATGATGTCAAGAACAACAAGTCAAAACACCTACGATAAATGAAACGATTTTACCCAAAACGCTTCTTTAACATGGAATTTACAAAAGAACGGGTAATATAATGTCATAAGTGAACCATATATGATATCATAACAATGAATATGATTCTGTAATAAGTCAATGACATTATTTAAATCATTATACAGGAGGTTCGGACACATACGAAGCAAATTGGACCTAAGGTAAGGGAAATATCACAATCTCATTTTTATCTGAGATTGTTTATTCGTAAGTATTTACTGGGGTGTATTTTATCATCCACATCCATGTTTCATCAAAATGTAATATTATTTCCATCCACCTACAATTGTTTAAATCCATTTTTACCCTTCGGTGAGTTTTTAGTAATATGTATGAAAGGAATCTTTTGTCGTACGAGGTACTTTTTGACTTTTCCGACAAAAGTACGAAGAATATTTTTTTTAACTTATACGGCACGAACGGATTTCTACTGTTTTATAAAGCCTTATTTTCATGAAGCTTCCTCTAAAAGATTTCATGACTATTTTCAATAAAATCTCTTTCTTTTAAAGTTGCATGATGTTTTGTGAAAAGAAATTGATTTTGAAGAAGAAAGGATATTTTACTCAAGAATTCAATTCAAGTGTTTTATCAAAATTATTTTCCATCTAAGATAATAAAGAGTTCTGTTTCTATCCATATTTTTACATTGATTTGACTATGTTGTGATGGAATTATGTTTATGAATTCCTTTATCTTATATGAATGGTTTTATGATGTCATGTTGTTTAAGAATCCCATTTTTATTACATGGGTTATGAAATGATGTATGATTTATGATTTTGTGGCACACATAAGAAAAGATTCATTAAGAGATGGGTGGGACCTATATCTCCCTCCAATGCATTGGGTAAAGATTTTATATCTCATGAGATAGACATGGCTGGAATGGTAGGTTATACTGGTTCAGTGAAACAGGACTGAAACGAGGATTACTCGATTCAGAAAGGGACTTTGTCCACTAAGATAGTCTTGGCAATGAGTCTTGACTAACAAGAAATGATTCTCTATGATTATGTGTGTATGCCACAATGAGTAATGTTTTAAGTTATGATTTCATTTCACTACTATGATTTATCCCATGTTATGAAATTATGCTCTCTTTTGCAGGTTAAGATTTCCAAAAATGTTATGTTCTTATGAAAATTATGTGATTGATATTTCCTTTGTTTACCCTTACTGAGCATTTGAGCTCACCCTTTTATGTTTTCTTTTCCCCAGGATATAAAGAAAGGTTTTAGGTAGAAAAAAGGGATGACCTTTATGGGAGATATTGAAGAACTTTCACCACGATTAGAAGATTACGTTCCGAGTTTCCAAAGACACTAAACTATTACGATCCTTTAGTGTGTGTTTTTGTTATGTACTAAGTATTCCGCAAATGTAATGTAATGTCCATGTACGTCAAGATACGGGTCTCTACAGCACCGTTGCATTTAGAACAACATTTTTACCTTAGGAAAGGCCTAACATCGGCCGGCGCAGGGTGGTGGTGAAATCTAGTTTATGGGACGTAAGAGTAAAAAAATATTTATATAAAAATATTTTATTCTGCAGCGATATCTTTTAAACATGCTGTAATAGATATCCCTTTCCTTTTTAATTAAAGGCTGGCACAATGGTATAGCGTTACAAACCTCATAACCCTAAAACCATTGGCGGCTCTGGAGGCTCTGGAGAAAACATCCTAACGCGGTGACAACGACGCAGCGACCGGATCATCGCTGACGAACACTGTGGAATCCAGGTAGGATGTTTGTTTTTGATTTCCTTCCCCATTTTTGATTTCCATGACGAACGCGGACTAATCCAAGAACATATTATCCCACGGATAGATCGTTCTTTCCTGATGGGTTTTTTGTGGGGATTTTGAGGTTTTGATTCCTGTGGTTGTTTTGGTTTTGATCTAATGGCGATGAACCTGGATCATCATGAACAACTATAGAGTTTCGTCACTCTTGTTCGATTTTTTTTGTGATTCATTCCTCGCGTTCTTCACGCGCATTCTTCGTTCTTCACAGGATAATGAAAAATGATCGATTATGCCTCTGATCTACAGCGTAACGATCTGAGATTATAAATCTAACACCAGAATGAACCAATAGAGCTGTGATTGTGACGACAGCGGACGAATCTAAGCGATTCGTGAGAAATCGCTCTTCGACCATATTTCCATCGTAAGATCATATGTTGTTCGTTGAGCCGAGCGAATGCCCAACACCCACGGATTGGGCATCAAGACATAGAGGTGACCCTTGATCCAGAGTTTCGCAGAAAATGGACTAGAGAAGCACGATCTGGAGGATCGGCCGAAGCGCGAGGAAGAAGACGACGTTCTCGAAATTTCCCGACTACACGCTGTGTAGTATGGGCTACACGTCATGTTTTCGTCAGAAGGTTTATATGGCGTGTACTCTGGGAGTACATGGACATGGGCAGGGTACACGGCCAAGGACAGACCATGTATACACCTCCTTGGCCAGACCCAACCCGATAAATGGGATACCCCATGTACTGGTACACAGGCAAGCGACACGGACACGGGCAGAGACCGTGTATGGGCACATGGCCAGCGCACATGGAGCGAGCCCTAGGTGCTCAGACACGGCATGTGATTATTCAACACGCTAGGTAGTTACTTTCAATCTGAAAATCCAAATGACATGGTCCATTTACACGGGCAGTACCCGGGGTCAAGGAACACGACGTGTAATTTTTTTACACGCCGTGTAGTTTGGTTTTACACATCTTAAACGGATGACACGGGCCGTTTACACGAGCAATACCCGGGGTCAAGGAACACGACATGTAACCATACTACATGCCGTGTAAACGGTCTTAAATGGCTTGAGCCACTTGTCTTTTGTGACTTGGACTAGATTTCTTAGGGTTCGTACCCTTGGTCTTTCTTCTGAAGGTTTCCGGTATCATTTCCTACATACAGGAGTATGATCCCTTCACCAGGAACTCCTGAATAGAGTTATTGGAATCCCCTCAATGAGTCTTAGAGCCGGACCCTTTATTCATTCTTGGAACCCTAGGTAGAGTTCTTGGTATCAATGTGACCAACATTACCTGGGTGTTGATCCTCTACTTAGTGAATTAGCTCAGACTAAGTTGTCAGAATCACCCCATGACTTGGTTGTGATCCACATCTGAGCATCATGTTCTCAAAGTACTTGAGGAGTCTGTTCTCCCAGAACGAGTACTTCGTATCTCTCTCCTCAAACCTAGAAGTGTGTTCTCCTTGTTATGTGCTTAGTGGAATCTTCATGATGGTTCTTAGTTGTGGTTTCACGATAGTCGATCGTGTATGAGTATATCTGGATATTCTTGTTATATGTTCGGTAGACATATACTGTGTAGAGCTGATTGTATCATTCCTTTGTGGTATTTTCCCTTGTTGTATTTCTTTTGTGGTTTCGGGGTGTCCTACTGGGTATTTTTATACTCACCCTTGCACAGTCTTTTCTCGCACATGTCGTGTCTTGTGCAGACAAGCGAGCCTTTGACATGATTCTAGGTGGACCAGGATCGGACGATACTCAGTGAGATCAGATATGACGTGGCGTGTTCCTATGGCTATAGACTGTAGTCCCATCACCTTTCCTTACAGGTCGGACTTTGTTAAGGACTCTCCTTTTTAGTAGGCTTGTACTTTTGGCCCAAGGTTTTACTTTCTTATACTTTACTTTCCTGTCATACTCTATGGTTGGGTTTTAGTGTATGCATGCATTTTTTAATTTTAGTAGTTTTTACTTTTTAGCTTTGTGGGCTTGGGGATGTGTGTGCGTGTGTACAGGTTTATAGGCAATGCCTCTCATGTTAGTAGAATGCCTACTCAGTTCTAGTCACCAACCCCTAGCCTATTAGAGGTGGGCTTGGGGAGTTGCGGCTCGGGACCCACTAGGATGGGTCATGACACTGACACCATCTTAATTGAGTCAACTCGCGGACTCGGTTCGCGGGTGACGTAGAGGACGTGGCCGCTCGGCCACGTCGGAGAGCGCGTGCGTTGAGGAACATAGTGGTCCATGGTCGCTCAACTATAGTGGAGAGGATTCCTTGCTTCCTTAGGGAAATAGGGGAGCCGAATGTGGCTCCCAGCTACATTCCGTCTAGGCCGGAGGCTGGTAGGCCTCTTGGGGTTCAGGCAAACCCGCGTGATGGACCCGCCCTATCTAGCTGATCCTGCCCAACTGGGCCAGTCCCCGCTATCAGACCTGACCCACCATATTGGGTCTGACTGGACCGAAAACTGAATGGTCCAGGCCCAGACTGAACCAGGTCAGGTTAGGTCAGTCTTAATACATCCGACTGTACCCTGACCCAACCGACCACTGTTTCACAAAAAACTCATGTATCTCTCAAACTGGGTGTCCGATAGATGCATTTTCAGTGGAGTTTGGACCCTTGAAATGGGTTGTTCCTTCAGAGATACCTTACACGAGCTTTGGTGGATGTTGGCATATGGCCAGGTTGGATCAGACTCAAATCCAACCAGAACCTTTTTACAAAAATGGCCATATCTTAGAGACGGGTGTCCGTTCGATGCATCGTCTATTGTGTTGGGACCCTTATGACGAGACAATATTTTGGGGATTCTCTCTGTGGGGCTTTATGGTGGTTAAGGTATGGCTGATGGATTGATGAGTGAATCCTCTCACAATCAAGAATGCTAAGTTCCATAATGTAGTGGTTGGCTATGACCTGAAGAATGAATAGCGATCCTGTGTGGGTCAGCACCTAGTGATCCTCTATGGGTCATCACCTAGAAATCCTGTGTGGGTCAAAATTTAGTGATCCTATGTGGGTCAGCACCTAGTGATCCTATGTGGGTCAGCACATAGAGACCCTATGTGGATCAGCAGCAGAGCCTCTCAATAGAATAAGATGATCTAGCTTTTTGAGTTATCATCTTTACTTCTGTAATTAAGTTATAACTAGTGTGAGCTGTGTCTTTTACTTTGTACTATCTGTTTGAGATCTATCTTGGCGTTATTACCTATGAGGTTTTTCCATCGTGGTGATTTACTGTTTGGATTACTGAGAGACCTTTGGGGGTCTTGGGGTCCCTACTGAGTATTGTTATACTCACCCCTGCACGGGATTCGCCCGTAGCTATTGTGTCTTTTGTAAAATACATACATCATTGATTGGGACATTGGGGAGCCAGGACTAGATGGTGCTCAGAGGTTGATTGATATATGTGGTGGTATGTAGTGACATCCGATAGAGAGTTTTACATACCATTTAGGTAGGATAATTGGCAGACAACGTTCAGTGATTGTACTTTTTTTTGAGGCACTTTTCTTTCAGTTGGGCTTGTATTCTAGCCCCATTACTTTTATTTTACACACTTCACTCTCAGTAGTGATAATTTGTGGTGGTTGTAAAAAAAATTTTGTGGTTTTCTTGGTGTGTTATGCCCAATCTATGCATGTATAGGTTTAACGGTAATGCCTTCCCTTTTTGGGATATGCCTTTTCAGTGCTAGTGACCCACTGCTGGCCTACGGAAGGCGGGCTTGTGGTAGTCACGACACGAGCCCTGAGGGAGGGGTTGTGATATGATATATCATTAGTGGTATAAATTCATTCATATTTAAAAATTCAAACTTACTACAATTAATGAATATAACTTCCATATATCTATAATCCAACACATCATGATAAACTAAAATCCAATCCATGAATTGGGTGATATAAAAGTGAAATATGGACAAGATATTCATACTTCTTAGAAAACCCATCCTACAGATAATAATATAAAGATGACTATAAATATCTATAACTTTAATAATTCCTCTTGGTTTTTTTACCAAAATACCATTCCCCATTTATGGAGGTGATAAATCCATTTTACTAGAAAATTTCTATAATATAAAATCATGCATAGACCCCAAATCAAACATGAAATTTCTATAGTCTGAGTAAACAAGTAGTATATTTTTCACTACATGATTTGGCGGTCCTTTATTTATGATTTAGTGTCAAATGAATTTGGAACACACTTATTATTATTGTATTTATGATTTTCACGACTTGTGTTTTTCTATGGATGTGAATTTGTATAATGGATCACCCCTTACAATTATAACACATTACTTCCCAATTTTCCTAATTGGTTTGACCATTACCATCACCTTTTCCATAAATTTCACGAGCTATATGTCCCTACTTACCTCACTAAAAACACTTAAAAGATTTTAAAAGGCACACATAATGATTTTTCATACCACATATTTTATAATAAGATAATTTAGTCCTTTTACCTTTAGATTTATTCTATTAGTTCTTCCCCATCACCTTCCATGAGGACCACTTCTTATCCATGTATTTTCAGAATTCAATAACATCCATCTCAATATTCTATAAAATCCAAACAACATTATCCTCGGATTTTAATTCAAGGTATTCCAAATATCATTTCAAATTTGTTTTAAACCAATATAAAACCTATCAAGTTTACTATCATGGTCCTAAAAACAATTTTGTGCATAATTGGATGATCTAGTGAAATTGATGTCATTGGAGGAAACAAAGTCCTCATCCTTTTTCTTTATTTAAAAAAATTCATTCTCATAATATATCAACAACCAAAAGAAAAAATTATTAAATAATGACTAATACATGGAATAAATATCATTTTTCTCATCGGTATTTTATCTTTTAACACTATTGATTAACATTACCTTCAAAATGATAATTAGAAAACAACCAGCTTCCTTTTTTAAGAACAACAAAAAACTATGAATATATATTCTAGATAGTCGATATATCGTATACATACCACTAGGTCAAATAGTCCACCAAATTTTATAGGGTTTCGTTCCATAAAATTATCCCCTATAGACATGTTCAACTGTACAGAGTATAGTTTATCTCTAACTTTGGTACCACTATAATAGATGACATTAACTGAATTAATAGACCTATAAACTGATCATTTCCAATTCTAGTCACTCTAGGTTTATAATTCAGAAGGATACTATACTCTTGATTCCTTCCCACTTCATTCACTTTGTTTCCTATGGGAAACACCATTCTAAAACAGACATATATTAGAAACAGAAACATAGAAACACTCAACATGTTCTCATGATTTTTTAAGACATATGTTAACTTCCCTTAAATTTATTTTCCTAATAACATCCCAACCTCTATTGTTTTCTAAACTATTATATTATTCCAACTATAAAAACCAATTCATTTAACAACCAATAATTGCAAGCTTAAAAACTAGGATTGAATTTTCATACATTCCATTGAAATTTTAGGTTTAGAGTTAAAAATAATTAGGATAAACTCTTAAATATATAAAAACATTAAAAAATAGTTGAAACGTATATTAAATATTCATTTCTATCAAAAAAACATGATTATTAAATTTATAACCATATTATATTCCAAACAAATTCACTATGTTCATGAAAAATCCCCATACTAGAAATGATAAAACTTTCTATATTTCCTACTAATAATTAAACCATGTGAAAAACATTTGAAAACATTGTATGATCACAAGAATCTTAATAAGGGATATAAAATGGAAAAGAACCCATTTTCCATTTTAAAATAATGAAATCAATAATAATATTTTTATCATTATAAACTTTGTACTCAAATATTCATTTACTTACTCACGAAATATTTTTAATTTACCAAAGGTTATTATAAAACATTTAATAGTAAATAATAATAAAAAAACATAATCATGGGGGTTTATTATGAAACATAAGATCCCATGAAGGAAATTTTCATAAAAAACATACTTATAACCCATGAAACTATCATAAACATTCATAAAGCATAATCTTGTTTTTTTTCTAAAATAAAACAATTTCTATTTTTTTTGAAATCATAGAAATATCATATAATTTCCATGGTACATAATATCTATATACCCCTTAAAAGTACCCTTATAAGTGGAATGACCTACTCGATTAATTCCAACATAATTTTCTTGAGTACAAAATCATTACATATTGCATCTGAGTGCTATATCAAGATCCCCATTCTTCATAACATATTTACATGGACCTCATAATACCTAAAAAATAAAGAATATTTCATTTAAATCATAAGATATTCTATTTTACGCATATATAGAAGCACCTTTGGGAATCATTTAAAAATAAAAAAAATTATATATTTTTTCTTTTAAAAAATCATAAAAAGAAATAAAATCCCAAAAAGACATCAAATAAGATATTATTTTAAAAACCCATTATATATAATTAAATTATCGTCTAAATGATAAATTGGAATGATGGTGAAAAAATATGGTCAATCAGTTTACATTAAATAAATAATTCTATTTCTCTTTGTTAAAAATAATCTAAAGTGACTTGTATGGAAAATGTAAAAAATCCTTATTTTTAATAAATATTTTTAAAAACTCTAGGGTAGTTGAAAATTAATTTAATAAATTTTAGGAGTATATATAAAAACATTATTGATTTTTTAAAAAATTGATATATTGGATAAATAGTTTAAAAAATTGAATACCTTTATAAAGAAAAACCTCTTACGTCAAGTTTGACTAGCCACATACATTCTTTGACACCTATATAACAAACTTATATTAGTAATGTAATATATAAAGAACATTTTTCAGTTTAGTTCCCTTATAATAATATCATTTTTATAGTTAATTACGATTTCTAATTAATCATACCACAGTAAATATATCATGTTTTATGCTAAGTAATATGTCTTAAATTTGAGATAATGAACCCCTTACCATAATTCCCTCTTAGTGAAAATATGATCTAACCTCATTTATAAAAAGGTAATTATCTTAATCACCCATTTTGGATCCTTTTTCATACACATAAAATTTTTAAAAAATCATTTATAATTAATATATTTATGTATATTATTTAGTTATAGTATACTTTCGATATCCGTAGTGAGTAATTCAGATTATTTAAAACTAGTTTCGAAATAGTGGTGTTCTTCTTTATTATTACCCCAAAGTTTATCATTAACATATAAAACATATAAATATATTATTATTTTTATAATTATTTATAATTTTATATTTTCATTATAATATAATTTTGGTTATGATCATTATTGGTGAACTTAATTGTGGGAATGTTTCAGTGATTCTTAACGAAAGATGTTTTCTTAAATAATGAGTTATATTTTTTTATTAAAGGTACATTGTAAAAAATATTTTTTTTATTTATATCATATTTTAAATGAAATTAAATTCTTATTGCCATCCATAATATAAATTTAAAGTGTTTTTCATATAGGTGGTTAAACCAAACCAAACAATCACATACCATTGGTAAGGGATTATTAAGAAGTGATTTTATTATAATATCATTTTACCAGTAGAATAATAATCTTATTTTGTGTTTATAATGAGATATATTATTATTGGAACAATTTATTCAAATAATATAACCTATATAAAATTATTTTATTGTATGAATGAATAATTTCTTTCACATAGATTGCTCTTTTGGATGGTTGAATTTACCCGGATTGTTTATTACACAAGTTTCTAGTAGGTCTTCCAATTTTTAAATATATTTCCTCACTAATTTAATATATATAATTTTAACCCATTAAAACCATTCTCATTTACATCTATGTATGTTTTTGATTAATATAAAAATGGAAATCATTCCTTCCTAGGATTAAATATTCTATAGGTACACGTGAATGATGATTGCATTTTACATAGAATATGGGAAATGAGTAATGTGGATTATCATTTAATAATATAAAATAATTTATAAATATATATCTATATATATATATTAAATTTATTATCAATAACATCCTTATATGGTGTTAAATAAAAATGAAACATGTTTCATCATGGAGGTGGTAGTCTGCAAAATTCCTGAATAAGAGTTTTGTTCTTAATAGAAATAAGGAAATCGGTTTATTATTTTACCATCATTATAATTACATAATCGTATACTCATAAAATCTATGTTATAATTTTAAGATTGTTTAATAACTATTTTGGAAAAAATTTCACATAATGAACTTGAAATGAGAAAAAGGGAATTAGAAATTTATAAATCACTTCTTGGATTTTCCCCTTTGCAAAGCAGGTTAATTCTAAGAGGGGTGGTATTTATAATAGAAAAGAACCACTCCAATGTAGTTAGGAATGTTTATGAGAGTTTTTATTTGATTTTGTTCTAAACTAAGTGGGTTTTTGTGTGAGGATATTTAAGAGAATTTATTAGTGAATCGAAATGTTCATTGTCAAAGAAAGTTTGTCCAAAATGGAAATTTTATAAATAACCTAAATTTTTTAATAATGGGAAGTCACTCTCAACAAAATTATCTATAAAATTAGGAAATAAAAGAGATGGTAAGGGGTAATGATGATTAATACCCAAACACCCATTCCCAGGTGTGTTTTAAATGTATTCCTAGTATTTAACTTTTGGTTAAAATTATTTCCCCCTTTAGATTTTTATTAAGTTAACCGGTTCTTAATAGAGTAATATGTACTATATGTTTTAAACTATTTGTTCCTTATTACATAATTTGGACCAATTATTTCAAATTTAAAATCTATTTTATTATATGGATTATATCATAGTTATGAAAATAATTTTAAAATACTAGATTTATATTTAATTATTTGTTTTTAGAAAATATAACATAAGTTATAAAATGTAAATTATGGGGTTTAAACTAAAACCCAGTTGTTTTAAATTATACATTCACTTATTAATTTTATATTTTTTCTTTGAAAAATTACTCATGAATTTATAATTCATACGAATTTATTAATAATTTCATAAAAATCATGTTATTTGTAAAAACAATATTTTTCCTCATTCAACGTAATATAAAATATTTTATCCAAACAAAAACAGTTTATCTCAATCATATATTATTATGATAAATCCAAAAATAATTTTTATTTTTCCAATTTAGCAGTTTAAAATATATATATTAAAATTTTATATAAAATTATAACGTATAGTGAAAAATAGTTCTTATAGAAAAATAAAATTTTAAAATACTAGTTGTTATTATTATGAATTTTAGTAAAAAATTAATAAAGTGAGAATTAATCAATTAATAATATATTTTCATAACATCAGAATTTATAAATAATATAATTATTTTTATTTTATAAAACATTCAGTGTTTAAAATTATATATTCTTAAAAAAATAACAAATTAAGTAAATATGAAAAATTAACCTTTGTATATAAAAATATAATTAAATATACATCTCATAATTCAGTTACTCCTATTAAAATATATCAATTCAAAGAATATTTTAAGTGGATAAATTTAATTTGTAATATATATATATATATAAGGGTTTTTTTAGTTTGATGTTGCATGTGGAGAATGATATTTAACATACTTTAATTAATTATAGGAAAACATATATTAAAATATCAGGTCAATACATTCTACCCTCATTAAATGAATTTAATCCTAAAATTTTTTAATTATTCATTACTGATGATAATAGGGAAGGATATTCTAAAAATATTCATCATTCAATATATAACCTATAACATCAAATATAACTTACTCTCTTATGAAATATCAAGTTACCTATCCTTCCACAAAAAACACTAATCATATAACTTATTATGTATATACTCTAATGATATATTATCTACACATACCTCCCTCAAAACCATTTCAATATCTAAGACATTAAAACACTATGAGATTATACATCATGTTAAAAATAAACTCTATCATTAAACCCTGTATGTACTAATTATCTGTTCATAAAGTCACAAACTATTAATTATATATGATAATTCAAAAAATTAAAGAATACCAAAAATAGCATGGATCAATTTTTCATTAAATTTATATTCAATTCCAATGATACCAATACCATCTAACTTAATTTTCATTATATCAATCAACCATTTATTATGTCAACATAAAGAAAATATTAAACCCAAGAGTTGTTCATACCGCAATAATTTATTCTCAATACTTATCCCCAAAATATAACGTTTTCATAAAATAAATTTTCAAAGTTATTGATAACATTTAATATGTGTTTATAATAATTTAATGAAAAATTTATTTGAGAACAATATTTATATGTTTAAATGAAATTTTAGAATATATCATAATATTATCAACAAATATCACTCACTATTTAAAACATCTAATATTGTCAAACATTATTTTCCATTGTGATGTTGACCTCACTTTTTCATGTTAGACTAAGAATATCACCTTTTTATGTCGTAATAAGCATATAAAAATATTCTACACTATTTATGTATGTTACCTTATTTAGTTATATGACATAGTTTTCTCTAGATACATAACCTTCTTAGTGTCATTTATGTGATCTTGTTTTAATAAAATACTAAAACCCAAATTAGTTATCAATAATATTTGACTATATGGACCTTTGAATATGAAAACTCAATCCTAACATGTATTATCTATTTGGCCTTAATTTCATCCTTTCATACATTCAATAAAATCTAAATTACTTAAAGTTAGGTATATTTTACTTCTTAACTGAGTCCCTTTTACGTAATTTCGTTCTAAATCCTACGTAATGGTTCATAAAGAAAATTTTATTGACCAGAAATAATCCCATTAGATTATTAAACTATGTGTGAAGTTATGCTTGAATTTCATTATCTAGGTGATTATTAAGTTAACACATAATATTAACTCTAATGGGTTATTAAATCTTGGTATATGTAACGCCCCGACCCCAGCTACCCAGAGTCGGTGCATTACTTCGTAACATTGGCATGATCACAAAAGATCAAGTCTCGAAAGACCGATTAGTTTAGTAGCCTTGGAAACACTAGATACATTCGTAAACGTTACATTACATCATAAAGTGAAAAACTACAATAACAAAGTCTCCATAGTCCACTCTCATATCCTCTTCTGACAATCCCTTTAGGTCATTCATAAAATACTTCTTCACATCCTGGAAAATATTAAAACATTGAAAGGGGTGAGCTCAGATGCTCAGTAAGGATAACAATATTGCGGAAGCTTTCATAAATAAACATAAACATTTAAGGAAATGTATAACTAAAAGAAAAGCCTTTTAAACTTGAACATCAACATAATATGGCAAAAGTAAAATGAGATAATTCCATTTACTTCTTCACATGGATATTCTACTGTTCGAATAATCACATGAAATATCATTAACCACTTTCATAATGATGGAATGCATAATGCCAGACATTCTGAAACATTTTGTCAAGGCCTCGGCCAAGATGTCTAAAATGATTAAGGCCTCGGCCAAAACCATAAATAAAATTAGGAAAGGGCCTCGGCCAATTCCACATCTAGTTGTCTCATGAGACCTACCGATGCATCGAGGAGCTATAGCGGGCTCCACCCGTCACTTATTAAGTCCAATGCATTCCTCATATGAATAGGTTTAAACATATCATAAACCATAACATAATCGTATCACATAAAACATGCATAAAGTAAACATAACATTTCCAAATTTCAATCACAAGATATCAATACAACACATTGATATAATAAAAACTCTTTCAAAACCATTTTCAATACCAAAATAAAAGAAAAGTATAACATGGTATTTATTTTTCATTAAAAAAAGGTATGGCTTGTAGAGGAAGCCGAAAATAAAATAGTGGTCACGGCGGCGGAGAAGTCGTTGTCTCCACATACGTACGAAAAAAACATTCCCTTTTGTCATTTAGTAAATGCTTCGTATAAAAAAGATTACTTTTGAATAAACGTAAAAGTCAAAGGGGTTTATACACCGTATAAAAGAAATTTCTGTATAAAACCAAATATGCCTCAATGAAAGGATATTGAGACGAAGTCCTTACAAAGATCATTTTTAAAATAAAATAGACATAGTATGTGTATTCACTATAGGTACACATAAAGAAAGTAAAAATACAAAATAAGACATAATAATATCATGACATAATTTGAAAGTAGGAGATTAACCCAAAGAATGGAAGTTGGGTTAAGAAGTTCTCTTACCTCGTGTCCGACTTGACTCAACCATTCTTTAACATCCTGAATAATAAACTAGAGTTAATATCTACCTTATTAAGAACCATTTTCAATTTCATTATCCTTTTTATTTCACTTATTACAATGTTATGAATGTTATGTAATTATTTAAGTTAATAACGGTCGTTTTGTCGATCTTTGGTACTTGTGTCAACAATAACCTTCTTATAATTACAAGTTGTTCATGTGGTGAAATATCCATTATATCCAGAATTATATTCATGATTTAGATATCATATAAATCATATATATCCAGTATATACATTCATTCATAATATTACGTAACATTTAGAGGTAAGAAATGAAATGCACCGTTCATGGAGACGGTAAGCCGTACGTACGCATGAACGCTACTTTCATTTCTATTTCATATTTAATGTAATGAAATCATAATTATATAAAGGTATAATATAGTTGCAGTATAATATCATATATAATATCATTTACTCCATCCATTATACATCCCACATATGGCATTAACGATTCACATCACTTTGAGGGGGCGGTAGTCCGCACTTCCTAAAATGAAATTATCGCGTTTACCCATAATGGAAATCATAAAGTTTGCCATAAATGAGAAATACAGAATCATAAGTAAAACATAAAAATATTATATATCATATATAAATATAGTTACATCTTAATGGACACCTTTGAAGGTGTTATATGAGTGTTGAACAATCATCGTTTCGTGAGGCAGAAATTCGCCATCCAAAGAAACTGTATGTTCTTTAACCATTAGATGTAGGTGTGTGTAAGTGTAGCTCGAATCCTTCTTATAAAAACATCCTAGTATATTGAGGATACTGGTGTTGTTACAAAATAAATGAATAAAAAGAGTTTAGGGGGTTGGAGAAGAAAAATAAAACAAAACAACATTAGAGAAGACATTACCTCAAAATCGGGTAACTCTTTTTGATTTGATCCAAAGGCTTACTTGGGAAGAGTTCTGCCCAAAGTGAGGCTTCTAGGAGTAAGAGGTGGAAGTTGGGAGAGTATTTGGGCAGAGGTTGGCCGTGAAAAATGGCTTGAAGGTGTGAATAAGGTGGGAGAGGTGGGGGCCTTTTATAAGTGGAGAGGAGGGGCTCTTTTGGAAAGATTGAAATGATACATTATTACAAAATGATTTTCGGATTATAAAGGTCCCACACATATATAAATCTAGGCTAAGGTGATAAGGGTTCGGAATCGCCTCATCCAATTGGCTTTGGACAAGTGTAAGCCTTGTATTTTGCATTATCTTCCCATTTTATTTAAATCGTTAAATAATGAGGTCATCGCTGCATCATCATGATGTCATAAATAATTTAATTTATTTAATGTTTAAAAATTAGAAAAAAAATACTATGATGTAGGAAATCTTTTTATCTTTCTAATGAATATTTATAATCAAAATTTGTACTTGTGTAACCCCACTTAAAAACTGTTTTAGTAAAACGACTCATGTTTGTGTCAATTTAATTTTAACATTAAATAAATATATATTAATGTCATTTTCCAACTAAAGTGGCTCCATGGGGTCCCCAAGTTGACCCATGGGTTGTCTTGGTCGGCCATGACTCATCAAATAGGAGTAGGACAAGTGTCAAGCTCATATCATATTATTAAAACATTGTTTGTACCTTAAACTACACTAATTACCTCTAATCGCGATTAAAAACTTAAAAGTTACTATTCACCAAAAAATTATTTTAATCTCATTGAACCACATTTTAATTCTTAATTACAACCATGTATGTCGGATTTTTGAAAATCAAATCACAAAAGTGGTAATATTTCATTTAAACGAAAAATCAGTTATTTAACTACCACTTAGTGGTTTCATTATTCATCAAAAATTGAAGTTTTTTAGAACAATGAAAAAATTTCACCCTAAGCTATAATTGATATTCCGAATTCAAAAATGATGTCTATTTTACAAAATTCCAAACATATAAGTTTCATTAATTAATTTTATAATTAATTCCCGCTGTCACAACAAATAGCGTGTTTTTAAGAAACAATTTATATCAAAAGATTGACAATTGTTTATGTCCAATTTCAATGTTAAATTAATTCTAATGACCAACATTGGATAAAATAGTAAAAATATATTCTAATTATACTTTAAAACCACTAAATATTATAATTTATCACTATATATTATTTTGATTAAAAAAATTGTTTTTAAGTATTTTTCACTATTCATAAAAAATTAGAAGTTCTTAGAAAAATACCAAAAATTCAACATAGGCTAATTTCGATATTCCGAATCCAAAAATGAAGTCCATTTTGAAATATAAAATTTCTATAATTTTAAAAAGTGGTTATTACTATTCATAACGGCTACTTTTATTAGTCGCGGTGTTTTAGAACTCGAAGTTGCGTACAATGCAAGCCATTGCATTATTGAATGAGAAGCGTATCATGGAAGCTCGGGGTGTTACATTCTCCCCTCCTTCAATAAATTGCATCCTCGCAAGTTGAAATTTTTTCTTTGAAAATAAAAGGTTGAAAAGAGAAAATACCTTTGTGGAAAACCCACATCGAAAATAAGATTAATAAAATTTAGCCTTAATAAGAGGGAAAGGGAAATGGAAAAGTCACCCCCCCAATTATGATCTCGATTAAGAGAACATTGGTGGAAATTAGGGACATATAATTGGAGGAAAAATGTAAATATTTGTAGGAAGTGATTGAGGTCATCAATCACAATCAACTGTCAAATTGAGGGCCTCAAAGCCTTCAATCTATGTTGATTTAAAATATCATCAGTTCAACAAGACATAAGGTATTAGGATAACACATTTTTTTTGTTTTAATATCCCTTTACTAAAGTTTAAGAGTTAATTTATTCATTGAATAAGAGATAGGTATATATATATATATCTTGACAATTAGAGTTTCAACCTTCAACTCGTCTTTCACTCAAAAAGATAATAGAACTCAAAAAATATTATACTTATCCTAATTGTATAAGGTTCCAAATGTTAACACATACCATTTAGATTAGTTAAATTATTTTGTAATAACCAGGGACTTTCTATAGGCTAGTGGTAGGAAATAAAGGCCTATCACACCATGATTGTGGGTTCGATTCCTGCAGCTTTGTCCGACGCGACGGGTTATGCCCCACCCTGCAGGTTGTCCTTTTCCTAAAACTATAGTATCATAATATTCCAAAAATAATCTTCATAAATTTTTTAACCTTAAACAATACTATCAAAAGATCAACTTAATCCACTCCAACCTTTATAATTATCCAATATACCTCTGTCCAGACTTTCTCTAAAAGGTCTCTTAATTCCAAAATCAATTTATCAGATTCCCCAAACAAAGTAAAGTTTCTCTTATTGTCACATACTAAAAATATAATTACCTTAATCATATTAAAACCTTACTGAAATCAACAAGTACTGCAGTACAATCCTTATATATATATATATATATCACATTATTCTAATAACCAGAATATAATCCATGAGTCCAAAAGCACCATTACATTAGTTATTCTGCTTCAACTGTAGTAACAGCATAAGATTGTCCTTGATCCCTTGGCCTTTTCTGAGGTAAGTTTCTCTGCTTCTTAGGACATTCATTTGCATAATGACCCATTTCTCTACAATTGTAGCATTCAACTTTGATAGCCTCTTATTTTCCCTTGCAATCACGAGCCTGATGACCCTTTTCTCCACATTTATAACAAACTCCCATTCCTTTTAGGCAAGTACCAGGGTGATTCTTCCCACAATTATCACATAATGGAAAATCCTTCTTTCCCTTTTTCCCTTTATCTGTCTCTTGTTCCACCGTTCTCTTCTTCTGTTGCTTTACTTTGTTGTCATAAGACTTAGAGAATTCCTTTTCTGTCTTGATAGCACACGAGACAATATCTTCGTATGATGAGAAGGATTGTGATACTAAAGCTCGACGGAGAAATGGTTTTAACCCATCAAAGAAAAGATCAATCTTACTCCTTGGGTTATGTATATAATCGGCAGCATGCCTCGCTAACCTTGTAAAGTTAGCCTCATACTTTGCGACATTCTCATCCTCCTGCCTCAGACTCAGAAATTGCCTTTCCATATCTGCTCGATGGTCACGAGGAAAGTATTTTTCTAGGAAAAGCTCTTTGAACTCCCTCCATTCCATATTTGATACGTCATCATCTTCCTTTGTGTTTTGAATCAATGACCACCATTGATCAGCATCTCCAGTGAGGCGGCAAACTGCCATGATAACCTTTTCCCTTTCACTACTCCCCAAGGCGTGGAATATTTTCTCTAAGGAGTTTATCCATTGCTCAGATACTAATGGATTTGTAACCCCATTAAATGTTGGTGGTTGTTGCCTCATGAAGCAGTATAACATTGATCCTCCACGTTGTGGATCAGGGTGCTCCGTACGAGTAAGATTATTATTCATAACCTGATTGAGTTGTCCCAGTATGGTAATATGTTGATCAGCACCAGTTGTATCTCCAGATCCACAATAATTATCTTGAGAAGGAGGGAAATCTCTACACGGAGTGCGTGCATTGATACGGTTTCCATTCCTTCCACTAGGCGCCATTTCTAAACAATGGCATAAACTAGATTACTTTATGAATCAAAATACATAATTCCATACTTGTAAAATACTTAACATAAATTGAACTATTTATGGATATAATCCATAATCATAAAAATGTTTTATTTGAGGAAGTATATACTCATAACCGTTCATAGTGGTTTGTAAAGAAAATGGGAATTATCCTAATCATATCCCCTGGGAGTGTCGTAACCAAAAGTGCAGCAAGGCCCGTTGTCGTGCACCAGTTCCCGTTCGAGTCTAGCTCAAAGCGGTGTTTTCAGGTTTTACCCCTAGGTACATCTGTGCCAGAGCTGCCTCTACCTGCTCGTATCCAGACAGGGATGTATTGCTCGGAAAACTCACAAAATCTCTACAATAACAAAATTCTAGGAAGTTCATCTATACTAATCCTCAAAGTCTATCTTTGGGCTATGTGCTCTAATCAGATTTTATCTAAATCTAGCTTCCAAGGTTAGTACTAAACTGCCTCTGATACTAACTGTAACGCCCTGACCCCAGCTACCCAGAGTCGGTGCATTACTTCGTAACATTGTCATGATCACAAAAGATCAAGTCTCGAAAGACCGATTAGTTTAGTAGCCTTGGAAACACTAGATACATTCTTAAACGTTACATTACATCATAAAGTGAAAAACTACAATAACAAAGTCTCCATAGTCCACTCTCATATCCTCTTCTGACAATCCCTGTAGGTCATTCATAAAATACTTCTTCACATCCTGGAAAATATTAAAACAATGAAAGGGGTGAGCTCAGATGCTCAGTAAGGATAACAATATTGCGGAAGCTTTCATAAATAAACATAAACATTTAAGGCAATGTATAACTAAAACAAAATCCTTTTAAACTTGAACATCAACATAATATGGAAAAAGTAAAATGAGATAATTCCATTTACTTCTTCACATGGATATTCCACTGTTCGAATAATCACATGAAATATCATTAACCACTTTCATAATAATGGAATGCATAATGCTAGACATTCTGAAACATTTTGTCAAGGCCTCGGCCAAGACGTTTAAAATGATTAAGGCCTCGGCCAAAACCATAAATCAAATTGGGAAAGGGCCTCGGCCAATTCCACATCTAGTTGTCTCATGAGACCTACTGATGCATCGAGGAGCTATAGCGGGCTCCACCCATTACTTATTAAGTCCAATGCATTCCTCATATGAATAGGTTTACACATATCATAAACCATAACATAATCGTATCATATAAAACATGCATAAAGGAAACATAAAATTTCGACATTTCAATCACAAGATATCAATACAACACATTGATATAATAAAAACGCTTTCAAAACCATTTTCAATACCAAAATAAAAGAAAAGTATAACATGGTATTTATTTTTCATTAAAAAAAGGTATGTCTTGTAGAGGAAGCCGAAAATCAAATAGTGGTCATGGCGGCGGAGAAGTCGTTGTCGCCACATACGTACGACAAAAAAATTCCATTTTGTCGTTTATTAAACACTTCGTATAAAAAAGATTCCTTTTTAATAAACATAAAAGTCGAAGGGGTTTATACACCGTATAAAAGAAATTTCTGTATAAAACCAAATATGCCTCAATGAAAGGATATTGAGACGAAGTCCTTACAAAGATCATTTTTAAAATAAAATAGACATATTATGTGTATTCACTATAGGTACACATAAAGAAATAAAAAATACAAAATAATACATAATAATATCATGACATAATTTGAAAGTAGGAGATTAACCCAAAGAATGGAAGTTGGGTTAAGAAGTTCCCTTACCTCGTGTCCGACTTGACTCAACCATTATTTAACCTCCTGAATAATAAACTAGAGTTAATATCTACCTTATTAAGAACCATTTTCAATTTCATTATCCTTTTTATATCACTTATTACAATGTTATGAACGTTATGTAATTATTTAAGTTAATAACGGTCGTTTTGTCGATCTTTGGTACTTGTGTCAACAATAACCTTCTTATAATTACAAGTTGTTCATGTGGTGAAATATCCATTAAATCCAGAATAATATTCATGATGTAGATATCATATATATCATATATATCCAGTATATACATTCATTCATAATATTACGTAACATTTAGAGGTAAGAAATGAAATGCACCGTTCATGGAGACGGTAAGCCGTACGTACGCATGAACGCTACTTTCATTTCTATTTCGTATTTAATGTAATGAAATCATAATTATATAAAGGTATAATATAGTTCCAGTATAATATCATATATAATATCATTTACTCCATCCTTTATACATCCCACATATGGCATTAACGATTCACATCACTTTGAGGGGGCGGTAGTCCGCACTTCCTAAAATGAAATTATCGCGTTTACCCATAATGGAAATCATAAAGTATGCCATAAATGAGAAATACAGAAGCCTAAGTAAAACATAAAAATATTATATATCATATATAAATATAGTTAAATCTTAATGGCCACCTTTGAAGGTGTTATATGAGTGTTGAACAATCATCGTTTCGTGAGGCAGAAATTCGCCATCCACAGAAACCGTATGTTCTTTAACCATTAGATGTAGGTGTGTGTAAGTGTAGCTCGAATACTTCTTATAACAACATCCTAGTATATTTAGGATACTGGTGTTGTTACAAAATAAATGAATAAAAAGAGTTTATGGGGTTGTAGAAGAAAAATAAAACAAAACAACATTAGAGAAGACATTACCTCAAAATCGGGTAACTCTTTTTGATTTAATCCAAAGGCTTCCTTGGGAAGAGTTATTCCCAAAGTGAGGCTTCTAGGAGTAATAGGGGTAATTTGGGAGAGTATTTGGGCAGATTTTGGCCGAGCCAAATGGCTTGAAGGTGTGAATAAGGTGGGAGAGGTGGGGGCCTTTTATAAATGGAGAGTAGGGGCTCTTTTGGAAAGATTGAAATGTTACATTATTACACAATGATTTTCGGATTATAAAGGTCCAACACTTATATAATTCTAGGCTAAGGTGATAAGGGTTCTAAATCTCCTCATCAAATTGGATTTGGACAAGTGTAAGCCTTGTATTTTGCATTATCTTCCCATTTTATTTAAGTCGTTAAATAATGAGGACATCGCTATATCCTCATGATGTCATAAATAATTTAATTTATTTAATGTCTAAAAATTATAAACAAATTCCTATGATGTAGGAAATCTTTTTAGATTTCTAACGAATATTTATAATCAAAATTTGGACTTGTGTAACCCCACTTAAAAACTGTTTTAGTAAAACAACTCATGTTTGTGTCAACTTAATTTTAACATTAAATAAATATATATTAATGTCATTTTCCAACTAAAGTGGCTCCATGGGGTCCCCAATTTGACCCATGGGTTTTCTTGGTCATCCATGACTCATCCAATAGGAGTAGGACAAGTTTCAAACTCATATCATATTATTAAAACATTGTTTGTACCTTAAACTACACTAATTACCTCTAATCGCGATTAAGAACTTAAAAGTTACTATTCACAAAAAAATTATTTTAATCTCATTGAACCACATTTTACTTCTTAATGAAAACCATGTATGTCGGATTTTTGAAAATCAAATCACAGAAGTGGTAATATTTCATTTAAACGAAAAATCAGTTATTTAACTACCACTTAGTGGTTTCACTATTCATCAAAAATTGATGTTTTTCAGAACAATGCCAAAATTTCACCCTAAGCTACAATTGATATTCCGAATTCAAAAATGATGTCTATTTTACAAAATTCCAAACCTATAAGTTTCATTAATTAATTTTATAATTAATTCCTGCTGTCACAACAAATAGCGTGTTTTTAAGAAACAATTTATATCAAAAGATTGGCAATTGTTTATGTCCAATTTCAATGTTAAATTAATTCTAATGACCACCATTGGATAAAATGGTAAAAATATATTCTAATTATACATTAAAACCACTAAATAGTATAATTTATCACTATATATTATTTTGATTAAAAAAGTTGATTTTAAGTATTTTTCACTATTCATAAAAAATTAGAAGTTCTTAGAAAAATACCAAAAATTCAACATAGGCTAATTTCGATATTCCGAATCCAAAAATGAAGTCCATTTTGAAATATAAAATTTCTATAATTTTAAAAAGTGGTTATTACTATTCATAACGGCTACTTTTATTAGTCGCGGTGTTTTAGAACTCGAAGTTGCGTACAATGCAAGCCATTGCATTATTGAATGAGAAGCGTATCATGGAAGCTCGGGGTGTTACAGTATATCTGTGCCAGAACCTATATCCACTTGTGGCATATGGACAAGGATTTTTTTAGGAAAATGTGAAAATATCTAATTTACCAAAATTTCATGGTTTACTCCTTTAGGTATAGGTATCCCTTAGACTTATCCACAAGGGTTTCATTAATGTAAACTTGTACAAGTCCATAAAATATTACATTAAACTTCTTAAATGGTTATCTGTACCATTTAAATTAACTGTAAACATAACTTATCAACATTTGATGGAAATTATAACTCTAAATTTATCATCAACTAATATTATCATAATATCAAATGTTATCTAAATTATTGTATTATACCAACTATAACAGCCCACAGATGCGACTATCTCAACCAGATAGCTTATGTAACACCCTGACTCCATTAGCCTGTAGCTAATGTTTACTTTACTATATTGTAGAAAACCGAATGTGATCACATTCTAATGGATTGAATAGTTTAGTGAAATTGGGAGGAAAGATACATAAATTACTCTCACATTACATTTAATAAAAAGAAATATAATATAATAATTCTTATTATAACTTTATTATTTATTTTAGTAAATCCATGAATTCATTCATATAACCCGTCTTGTTTCTTAAGGAAATGAAACAAAATAAAGGGTGATACTATATTCTCAATAGGAGTAATCGTAAAATATAAGGTATCATAAAATAATTAAATCATGAATAATATTGTTGAGATAATCAATACATCAAATATTCCACGCGGCACATACTATAAAATTGGGACTAAATCCATGGATTAAATAAAAAAATAAATAATTTAATGGATTACAATAACTAGTTTTATAATTATAGAGTACCTATTTTTTTACGGGAAGATATTATCATAAATTCATTAAGTCATGAAAAACTATGTAAACAGGTACGAAAAATAAAAAATATCAAAAATAGTTGATATCATTAGACCTTCCAATGAATAAGTGTTGTATAATAATTCATCCCATCACAGATTAATTCCAATGCATTCATCATACAAAATAGGTTTATACTAATTCAATACATAATAAACATAAAAAACTATTTTGAAACACTAATATATAAAATATTCCTATTTTACCCAATCAATAAATATTAAATGATAATAATCCATTTAAGTAATAATAATTATTGAACAAAAATATTATAACCCATTAAAAACCTAATATTCACTAAATAATGTTTACATAGAGGAATATACATTAAAAATATCACTTGAAGTTTTCTTAAGGAAAAGAACGTTTGATTTAGAAATTCCTTATAATAAAATATATCAATTTACATAATATAAAAGGAAAAATTATCATTGAAAATAATTTTGGAAACATTAATGTAATATTTATGTAATTTAATGGTTATTATGGTCATAAATTCTATGTATAACATGTATATTAAAACAAACATTCCATTAAACTTTATTGTTAAAAAGATAAGAAACCCTCATTTGAAAACTTAAAAGATGATTCCTTTTAATAAATTTCATAATTATTCAATCACGGGTAAAAATAAAAATAAAATATTATTAGGTAATATAAAAACATATTTAAAACATCTTTTTTATAACACGGATATGAAGGAAAATCATTTTCAACTAAAGGGAGAAATAATTTTGGTTTTGATTAAAAATATTCTTTCAGTCTCTATAGTACCTAAATAGGGGAAAATTGAAGGAAAAAATAAATTTTCAATAAATAGCTATTTTAGAAGAAAATAACTATTATTTAATATAAAATGAGAAAATAATACCTCCAACATATACTTAGACACAGAAAATCTTGAATAATGATGAAATTGTGAAATAAACCCGCACATATAGTCTCACATGCTTTTTATATAAATTTATCCTCCAATATAAAAATTTAAATTTATCACATTTATATATAAAATCCATATACATACATAAGATATCATATTTTATCTTCTTATAACATTTCATTATCGATTATTAATAATTCTTTATTAAAATCATCATTTTTGAGTATTAACTATTTTGTTATTCATAAATGTTTTTGTTCATTATTTCTTCCCTAGATTCTTGCTCATGGTTCCATATTTTCGAGAATTTGAATCAAAATATATATATCATAATTATTGTCACTTTATTTTAATGATTGGAAAGATTAAAATTTAAATGATATTTTATATATACATATTCAAAATTATTTAAAAATATCATTATAATTTATTAGTTTCATCTTTATAACCATCCAAAAAATGTGGTCATAAAAAATGAATTACACTCCTATGTGGAGGCTATAATTTGTACGCATACACTGAAGATGTTTTTCATATTTTGAAGGATATAAAATATATGAAAAGTATTGTAACATAATTATAATAAAATATAATTATATTTATGATACTGGATTAATAATTATATTATAGTTACAATAGATTTATAGGAGTTATAATTAGAAATAAATTTGATAGAGTTGTAAAAATAATTACTTAATCTTAGGGAAACCTATTTTAAATCCATTATTAAGGACCATAGGTTTTGAATATTGAGAATAAAATAACATCAATACTGTTTCTATGAGTTTTGGTGATTTTTTAGCATTTTTTTATAAAAAAAATGTGGATCAATAGGTGTGATAAATTGAGGTGACTGGAACACTTTCATTTTTTCATAGTTTTTGAATATTATCAAGTTATATTCATAGAAAATGTATAAACAATGAATTTTATTGAAATTTTAAAAGTGTACGTTCTAAATAAATCCAAAAAATAATTTTTAATATTTTTTTAAATCCATTTTAATTGTTATCTCTTAATTTTAACCACTATATTAACCCTTTTGACAATTATTGCAAAATGAATGTTTTGTACTCTTTAAGGGTAAAGAATGGCACCATACATGAAAAAATGAAGCATAAATGGGACATGGTTCATTTTTTTAAACCATATATCATTCACTAATCCAAGGATAATACTTTTATAAATTTTATATCATTTTATAAAATTTTTATTATTATAAAATGAAATTTATGTCATTTTTGGAATAATTATTTTACTTTGACTTTAAATCCATAAATATAGTTATGTAATTCTTATAAAAACTTTTTAAAATCCCAAATATGGTATATTCATATGAAATTTGTTTTGGTAAAGATATGTTTCCTAATTTTCATTTATTTTTTTATTATTAAAGTCGTTTCATTTAAATTTAAATTAAATAATTACCATGTCAGTGTTGCCAATATATAGAATGTAATTTTAGAATTACTAAAATTTACAAATGATTAAACATCATGAAAATAATTTCATTATTCTAAAAATAATAACTATTAATCTTTCACGACTTATTTTTTCTCCCACTATAAACATATAAGATAAATTTTAAATCAAGAGAGTGACATTTTGTATTTTTCTTTAAGTAAGATATTGTACAGGTTGTTTTCATAGAAATTTTATTGATTAAAAATGAAATCTAAAAAGAACATGATATGTGTATAAATACCTACATAAAATAAAAATTAATTTGAAAAATGGTGGTCATATCTCTTATTTTTAACTAAGGTTAACCTCATTTACAATTATTCCATAGTGATTTTTTAATATTTTGACTATTAATTATGATTATAAATTATTTTGAAATTATTAATTATTTAATATGACTAAAAATATATAATCCATTTTACAATATTTAATATCTATAAGTGTAAAAAATTAATTTTATAATAATCATTCAATGAATGAATAAGAATGACTTTCTAAAAAATGACTTCTTCAGTATAAATGTTTTTGTGTACTAAGATGAAGTAGAATGTTGATTCCTATATACATAAATATATTATTTATAAATAAATTAGGATTAAAATAATTTAGTATAAAATTAAAAATATTATGGGATTTTTAAATTTAAATAAAATACAATTTCAAAAAATTGATATTATTAACTATTTCTTGAAAAAACAATATTTCAGAAAAATAAAAAAAATAACTGAAGATAATTTTTATTTTATGACTCAAAAAATTAAATTAAAATTTTGAAATTCAATTTATAAAATTATATAATTTCTGTTTTAATAAATTTAACGAATTAACCTATATGTATTGTTTTATCTTTTCTATAGAATGAAAATATTACTATAATTGATGATCAGGCAATAAATTATTACATACATAAACAGAATTCCAAAAATATTTCTAGAATTTTACCCCATAGATAGTTTCATGTTTTTATTCAATATAATATCTTCTGATTTAAATTTCATCACATCTATATTATGATTTATCCAATGTACCATTTCTACATGAGTCTCTTTATTTCTTAACACATGCTCTATAAGGTCTATAATTTGGAGAGGCACTTCACATTAAAATAATTAAGGATCCAATTCTAATTCCTTAGATGTGAGAAGATTCCTTGTATCTATAATGTACTTCCTCAATAAATAGATATTGAATACATAAAGGACTTTATAGGGGTTAAGAAGCATTACCAAATGGTAATCCTCATGTCCAATTAATTATAGTATTTCAAAAGGTCAGATATACATGAACATCAATTTTCCATTCATAAAAAATCTTATAACACCCTTCCGTGGAGATGCATTTAAGAAAACCTGATCTCCCACTTCTAATTCAAAATATTTCCATCAATTTTAAGTAATTATATTTTTCATTCATTGATCTTTTATAATATGGGTTTGAATAGTCTTTAACTTATCCATTATCTCCACTACAATATCTGATCCTATAAGCCTCCTCTAACGAATGTCATCAATAAAATTTGGAGTTTGAAATATCTTTCCATATAATGCTTCATACAAACAATTTTTTTCACGAACCATCCCAGGAACCCAGGTAACCTAATAATCAAGAAATCCATGACATAGCTCAAAGGGTATTCGCAAACCCCATGGGTTGGTGACTAGCACCGATAATCAGACAAACTTATAGTGGGACTAGTTTTTCCACTAACAATGCATAAATAAAAGAAGAAAGACAATATTAAAAAAAAGAAAATCCACTAAGAGTGGTGTACCAGAATAAAATAATGCATAAACAAGTTCAATGTATTATAACCCAAGTACCAAAATAGGGGGAAAATAGCCTAATTCCCTAAGGACATGACTCCCCATTACATGGTTTAGCTGCTGGATCTACCTCCAAGAGATCATATCCCCTTGATCGATCTTAGAAGAAGTAAGTATACAAACACCCGAAGGAAAAAAGTAATGTGTGGTATAAAAAAGAACTTTAGTGTATCACCAAGGATTACTTAATAGATTCCAATGAAAGATTTACCAATAGAATTCTTCCAAGTTTAATGTTAAAAGATTTTTCCTTTCAAATCATATTTGAAACAAATCATTTTATATAGTTCATATGATGGAAAAATTTTTAAGTACAGGTTTTACATTAAAAGTGATGGAATTTTTCTAAAATAATGGATTAATTAAAATTTTCTATATAAAACAGTTTGTAAAAATCTATAAAGGGAAGGTAAAACAGTTTAAAAAGATTCACATACATTTTATATCTAAAATAAAAACAAAATTGAGAAAAATGATCATCTACCAAATAGGTTTGAATGTTCTAGGCCATAGGACTCCACACTCTCTATGTGGTCATGAAAATATGTGTACACAAGAGTTCTCTACACACTGGTCAAATATGACTCTTCACCATAACCTAAGGTATGTGACTTACTACATGTATGTTTCTGAACATTGTAGTAATCGTAGAGTGTGTCCAAATAACTCACAATCTTTCTAATGCTTTCATATGATCTTACAGAATAAATGATTGGAAATTTATTTTAATATTTCTTAATATACAATTATGTCTCATTCCCCCACTTCATATTCCAATTTTTCATTTAAAACCAGAAAAGATTGAAATAAAAAACATTCATATTTGACAAGAGAAAACCACTTGGTTTCTATGAATTTTGTTTGCCGTTTTTAAGAGTTTGAAATCCATTCAAAATGAATTCTATAAATTTAAAAAAATACATACTTAAATTCAATAATTTAATTGAAATTATTTCCATCAATCCAAAGGTTACAAAAGAAATTTAAATCATCCAATTTCCATAAGCACACCCCAATTCTGTGGAATTAGGGGGTTTTCAATTTTTCATGAAAAAAAAGTTTGTAAATCTCTCAATTTCGTGAAACTGGGTTTTATAAATTAAATTAAAATAATGTTATATAATTGAAATAAATAAAGAAATTAAAGGTTAATCCATTTGTCTAATTGGGCTAGAACCATCAACCTCAATGTCATCAATGTCACCGACAATGATAAACCACCCTTTGTGGTTCACTACACCTCCTCCCTACCTAATTATAATAATTGTTGACACACTTACGGTCGAAATTCATTAAGGGTACCTAGAAAAAAAAACAGTTATTTTATTTCAAAATGAAATAAAATATCACATGCAATGATACATTCTTTCTCCTCGGTAATTTCTAATTTATCTTTTAAAATATTGCATGCGATAATATTTTATTGCTTCTAGAGATTTTTTGTATTATTACTTTAAAATATTATATGGGATAATATTTTATCTCTTTGGGATAATTTTCCAATTATAACTTTAAAATATTACATGTGATAATATTTTATATATCCTAGATAATTTATAAATTATCATTTAAAACAATTAAATGTGTTAATCGAATAATGAAAATTTGATACTTTTATTTAAGAATTTTAATTCATAATCTAGCAGGATTATCATTGATAATTCAATGATATTAACATTTAAAAATTGTGATAATTATCCTTTTCTAAAACATGGACTTTTCCTATGATAATTATGATAATATAAGTCAAATGATAATTACCGTATAATTATCCTTTAATAATTTTTTTGATAATTTTTTTACAAAAACAATTAATTGTACTTTGACAATTCAAATAAATTATTGTATGGATATTTTATAAATTATATCTCAATAAATCAAAGAGATTATCCTTTGATAATATATTTTCCAGGATACATTTAAAATGTGAAAAATCGGATTGAGGAATACCTTATTGCCTTAGAATCAAAAATATTATTTTTCTTCTTCTCATCGATATAAAATAAATTGTTCCAACTTTTCATAATTCCAATCAATAATGAATAAGTTATAAAATAGAGGATATTGAAACACATAAAAAAATAAAATAAACTTAAATAAAATCACCTTATTCATCTAGGGGTGGTGCAATATGTAAGAGTGTTCTTTAATAGAGGTTCATCGTTTTCGGGAAAGATCATGAACAATACCTAATTTTATCAATTAATAATTGTTATTATTTAATATAAATATTAAATAAATGAAAATTAACTAGTGATCTAACAAAACATCCAAAACACAAAGATGTTATGCCCGTTTTAGTGTAATCCCATCATTATAGACCAAATGGTGGTGTCATATTTTCCATACAACACACCGTTTAAGATATATTAATTATTCAATATACAAAAAACATATCAAATCATTAATTAAAATAAAATTAAATATTATTGTGAGTGAGACATCAAAATTCCTGACGCTTTCAAATATTATACCCCGTCTATGTTAAACTCATCATTCCGAACCCACCGGTGGTCTCATTTTTTTGCATACAATCCACTGTTTGAGATATATTAATTATTTAATAAAAGAATAGATTAAGCATTATTTAATTACTAAAATGGTTATTTTCATGAGTGAAACATCCAAACATCTAACACATACAAATTTCATACCCCGCCTAGGTAAACACTACATCCCAGACCTATAGGTGGTCCCATATTTTCCATACGATTCATCGTTTTGGAGTTATTAAATTATTTTGAATAAAAAGTATGAACTTAAAATATTATATTTAATATTTTTATTCAGTCTTCACTGAGACCTTGCGGGTCTTATAATTCCACACTAACCAATGTCGAACTCCAAAAATAATCAATTAGACATTCCATGATGTTAACTATAATTTAAGTCCTTTAACACATTTGTCAAATTAATTAATTGATAAATCATTCACCCCACATAAGATATTAATAATTCAACACAAGTGGGTTTATCATCATTGTACAAAAAATGGATATTACAATTCTCCCCCTTTATCAACCTATCATTCTTGAGAAGCATCTCTATAGGTATTCCTTAAAAAACTCAGGCCACAAAGATCGAAAATCAGACTCATGCTACCATGTCTCTTGATTATCAGAACCATTCTATCATAGCACACAAACCAATGGTATTTTCCTCTGGCGAAGTACCTAGGTATTAAAATCAACTATCTTTACTAGCCTCCCTGTTAAGAATAAATGAGTTTCAAAATGAAGATCACTCCATCTCAAAATGTGAGATTTATTAGAGAGATAGTTTCATATCTACGATACATAGAACATGTTATATATCTACATCACCTATGGTGGAAGTGATAAATTGTAAGAAACATTCCCCACTTGATAAACAACATTGAAAGGTCCCAAACATTGAGGATCAAAATTTCCTTGTCTCACAATCCATCGATGACCCAACCTGGGTGAAACCTTCAAGGATACCTGTTCAATAAATCAAAATTCAAATGTCCTATAATGATGATCAGTATATGACTTATATTGCTCTCTTCTTTCAATATTCTCTAATGAATCAACTGAATCTTAGTTGTTGTCTTCTGAGACAAACTCAGCCCAACCATGGAACATTCTGTAATCTCTTACAATCATAATATATATTTACAAGGATGTCTTTACAAGGCCTAAAAAGGATCCATTTTGATTGGATACTGGTAATTGTTATTATAAGAAAACTCAACCGGTCCCAAATAATATTCTCAATCCACATCAAAGTCAAGAACACTATTGAAAAGCATATCCTCAAGGATTTCTTTAGCTCTCTCGGTCTGGTCATCCGATTGTGGATGGTAGGCCATTCTCAAACAGACATGAGATCCTCGTGCCTCCTGAAGTCCTCTCCTAAAGTGAGAAGTAAACCGAGGTTCCCTATAAGAGACTATAGAATATAGAACTCCAGGGCAATGAACAATATCTCTCATATAAAGACTCCCCAACTCATAAACTTTGGGTATATCTCAAATGGGTATAATGTGAGCTATCTTGGTCAACCCATCGATCACAACCCTTGTCACATTATTCTTTCTATGGGTATGAGTAAACAAAACCAAAAAGTCTATAGTGATTTCATCCCACTTCCAAGTATCTATTAGATGTTTTTGATGAAAAACCAAAGTTTTCTAGTTCCTGTATTTTACTTATTGGCATGTGTATAATTGTGAAACATTCTCCACAATGCCTCATCTCATACCTATTCACCAAAACATCTAACTTATATCGTAGAACATATTATAGGTTCATGGGTGAACAACCCACTATGAAGCATGAGAAAAAGTTAGTGACTTCCTAGAAAACTCAAAAATGTTTGTAGATGATGCATATGATCCTACTTAGACTTAGAGTATACAAGTATGTGATCCACAAAGATTACAAAAATGATATCCAGATACTGATGGAAAATCATATTCATTAATTCCATGAAAACGCAGGATCATTTTTTTGACCACAGGGCATAACAGGGTGCTCATTATGGTTATAACAACTTAATAAGGTGTGTTTTGGATGGTCAAATTCTTTATCCTCAACAGAGGGTAATAAAATTGAAGGTTGATCATAGAAACTCACTTTTACACTATGATAAAAATGATCATCAATCCATGAAAAAAAATATTTCTTCCTTAACATAAATCCAATGAGCTTTCAGTAATCATCAAATAATTTAAGTGAACCATTATATTTTTTAGCGATGAGAACAAGAGCCACCCAATGTGACGCACTCCGTAATATAAATCCATTCTATAAAAGGTCTTCCAACTAGGACTTTAGATTTTTCATCTCATCTAGTACCATGCGATAAGAGGGAATTGACACCGGTTGAGTATCAGACATTATGTCAATATAAAACACAACATAACAAACTAGGGGAAAACTATATAATTCATACAGAAAATCACTTGGAAACTCAATGTTTATTGTAGGTAGATTCCAACTCATTGAATCATGATTCAGATAAAAAAGAAAACTGATATCACTTTCTCCAACCCTGAATATGAAGGACCATCTCTTCTCAACCTTGGGTCCCATTCTCCTTGAAAGACAAGTGGTACACCACTGGGTTTTGTAAGGTAGAACCATTGAAGATAAAAATCAATCCAAGATTTATTGTATGTGATCCAATCCATATAGAATATAACATCAAGATATTTCATCTAATGAACCAAAAAACTCCAAGAAATATCAACATATGATATAGAGAAGAAACAAGAGGGACTATAGAGTCCCTACTCTATGTTCGTACTAAAGAGTGTAGAAATATCCATTGTACAACGTAAACTCTCCATATAAAGATTAAGTAGATTAATAATATAAGTTGAAATAAATGAGTGAGATATACCGATATCAAATAGAGAAATCACTAAAGATGATGGTACAATAATGGTACCTTCCACAGTTTCTGGACCGATATCAACTTCCCCTAGAGACTATTCCACTACGTGAATAATCTTAATTCTGGATTCCTATAACTAGATCCTTTTTTACATAAATATTTTCATTTCCCTATATTTTCCAAAGGTGTTGATGATCTCATGGAAGTTCCCAAATTTGAAAAGTTGTGGTGGAACTTCTACAAGTTATCTAAATGTGTGTTGTTGCCACTGTTCTTCAGTGCCTTATTGAAGAACCTCTTTGAGTTCATTGGCTGACCCCACTTGTATCATATCAATGGTCTTCCAGATAATTTTCAAATAATCTCTTTAAAATATTACATGTGATCACAGTTTATCACTTTATGATAATTTTCAAATTATTTCTGTAAAATATTATGTGCGATAATATTTTATATCTCCTAGATAATTTTTAAATTATCATTTAAAAAAATTACATGCGATATTCTGATAAACAGAATTTGTTAATTTTATTTAAAATTTTCATTTGATAATCTGATGGGATTATCATTGATAATTATATAATATTATAATTTGAAAATTATAATAATTAATCATTGATAAATCTTGTAATTATTCTATGATAACTTCGATAATGTAAGTTGGGTTATATTTACGTTATAATTATCAATTAATAATTTTATTTATAATTATTTTTAATAAAACTTGTCATTGTCCTTTGATAATTGAAATCAAATATTGTATGAAAATTTTATAAATTATATCTAGACAAAATAAAGTGATTGTTCATTGATAATATAATTTCAAAGATCCATTTAAAATGTTAAAAATTGGATTGAGGAATACCTTACTTCCTTCAAAAAAATATTATTTATATTATGCTTTTCGGGATGAATTCAATGATACCAATGACGCATAATTCTGATCAATAATGAATAATTTATAGAAGAGAGAGTATTAACACAAATAAAAGAAATAAAATAATACAAATTTACCTTCTTCATCTAGGGGTGTTGCACCTAGTAAGAGTATAACACTGCTTGATCTAAATCTAATAATCCGAGGTTTACGGATCGCATTTAAGGTAGATTTGGGATCACTGTACTTCGATTTCATATTACTATCCAAATCCTAAGTGTTTTAGGTATTTTAAAAACCCTAAAAATCATAATGAATAAAACCTTAAATTTTAAAACCAATTTTAATAACTATTTTACCCAATAATTGATGTCAGATTCCTTAGTTCTGACTCATTAATGGTTTTCTAATTTACTCAGGTCAAAATACATGAAAAAATGGATTTGAAACCATATGTGTGCTTTAATGGTTATTTAGTGGTGTTTGGGGAAGACCATGAATAATACCACATTTTATCATCATGTAATTTTTATTATTTAATATAAATATTAAATAAGTTAGAATTAATTTATGATCTGAAGAAATGTCCGATATAAAAAAGATGTCATTCCCTTTCTATGGTAAAACCTTAATTTTAGACCCAAAGGTGGTCTCATATTTCATATACATCACACCATTTGAGAGGTATTGATTATTTAATATTCGAAAAACATATAAAATAATTTATCAAAATATATGGTTATTTTTGTGAATGATGTTTCCAAAAACCCAACACTTACAAATGTTATACTCTTCTAAGGGTAAACATCCCATTATGAACCAAACAGTGGTCTAATATTTCCCATACGGTGAAACATTTGAGATATATTAATTATTTAATATTCAAAAAATTGATTAAAAATTATTTAAATATTAAAATGGTTATTTTCATGAGTGAGATATCCAAACGTACAATGTCAAAAAATGTTATACCTTTCCTATGGTGAACAACACATCTCGGACTAGTCGGTGTTATTAGATTTCCCATACGAGACACTGTTTTGGAGTTATTAAATTATTTTTAATAAAAATTGAGTTCTTAATATATTATATTTAATATTTTTATTCAATCTTCCCCGAGAACTTGCAGGCCTGGGAATTTCCCACTAAATCGGTGTCAGACTTCAAAAATATTTAATTGAATATTAAATTATGTTAACTGGAATTTATTTCCTTGAACACATTTATCAAAATACTTCACTAATAAATCATTCTTCTCCACTTAAGATATTAACAATTGAACACAATAAGGTTTCTCACCGTTATAAAGGAAAGTGATATTATAATTTTAATACTTGAATGGAAACTGGTGATATAAGAAGAATCTAGAAAAAGTAAAAAATGATCTCATATACCTTAAAAGTCATGTGAGAATAACCTTAACATTTTTATAATTTTTTAATAATCTTATCAAACATTCCATCAGTTTGAGGATGATAATTGGTGCTCCAATTTATCATGGTATCAAGAAACTATTCAATACTTCTGTAAAATTTACATGGAAATCATGGATCATGATAGACATAATAAAAACAGGGACAAAAAAATAATTTTAAAATTATTAATATATATATTTTTCATTATTCTAAAGAGATAAATCTTATATTTTATAGAGTAAGTGAGTAGATTTGTTAAGATGATCAAAAATAACCCATATGATATAATTTCTTTGTATATTCTTTGGTAATCCAATTGCAAGGTCCTTAGTAACGTCATTTAATTTCCAAATATTAATATATATAGATTTCATGATCCCTTTATATTGTTTTTTTCTTTCAACCATCACCTATTGAAAAACCAATCATATTC
Source organism: Viscum album (assembly GCA_963277665.1). Classification (NCBI taxonomy): domain Eukaryota; kingdom Viridiplantae; phylum Streptophyta; class Magnoliopsida; order Santalales; family Viscaceae; genus Viscum; species Viscum album. The sequence continues at coordinate 1,786,228,796 of OY728148.1, read as the reverse complement.
ATACATAATTAGAAATTCCCCACTTCATATTATCACATCAAAAATTTTCCTTCAATTTTCTATACATCTTAGTTCCACTAGGGTGTATATTGAAATTAGAGGTTTGTGAATCATAAAAAAATTATCTCTTCATCAAATGTATATATAGAACACATAAAATCATTCTAAATATTAAAAAACCATGGTATTAAATTATTCATTGAATATTTCATCATTCCTGACTTTTATATTCTTTCTAAAATTATCATAAACAATCTTAGAGTTTTATATTTTCATATACTGATGGTTTGGAAATCATTTGAAAAAGGAGTGATGGTTCCACTTCCTTAATAATTACAACAAACTACATTACTAAATCCATGAACATATGATCCCTATCAATCCTTATTTTGGTCAAGACTCTATGATATTTTTGTATTAATGTATACACAACCACAATTTCCTTCCCTAGGTGGATGTGTATTGAGAAATCATAATTCATGAGTAACTTATTCCATTATATTTTCATAATGTTGAGATCCTTTTGTGGATTTTTTTAATATTATTTTGGTCCGTGTAAATTTTGACTATATAACCATTGAAATAATAACTCCATATCATTATGGAAATAAATTATGGATTCTAAAAAAATATCATGGGTTGGATTGTTTTCCCCCATGAATCTTTATCTACATTGCTGAATAAGAAATAAATTTATTATTCTCTACAAGTCGTATCTAATTCATGTCCTTGATGCACCACTATATATGGAAAATTCCTCATATCCTTATGGTATAGTAAAAATCAGAGCATTAACTGGAATCTCCTACAATTCTCCATAAAATCCTTCGTATTCAATTTTCTATATTACCATAACCCATTTATGTTTAATATTGGTTAATGAGATAGCCAATAAGATGTTTTTTTGAAAAAAATATCTGAAGGTTACCTTCAAAACCAATGAACCAACTTACCAAAGTTATGTTAATTATTGTTGGAAATTCATTGACTACCTTTTTATTCATAGGTATAATGGAGATTCCATCCTTAGAGACAATATTTCTAATAAAATAAATGTCTTCAATTAAAAAATCACACTTTCTAAATTTATTATATAAAAATTTTCCTCTTAGAGTCTCATAAATGATATGTTTGTGATTATCATGGTCTTTATTTATTTTCTAATATACTGATATATCTCAAAAAAATACAAGAGAATTTTATCAAGACATTTTTCGAATTAAATTTTCATTTAATCCATAAAAATATCGAATGCATTACTCAATCTAAAAGTAATTACCATAAATTAATAATGTCATCAACTCTTGGAAAAGTTTCGCTTTCAAAAATCTACTTTCTCTAGACACAATTGAGGATACCCAAAAAATATTTCAGTCTTTATAATATATTGAGCTCCAAGGAATTAATCTACCAATTCATCCATGCAAGGTATTAAATACATATTATTTATAGTAATAATAATGGTTTCTCTATAATCAATACACAAACTCATAGATCATATCTTTTATTAATGAAAAGTTTCATAGTTCACCAAGGTGAAACACTAAGGCATATAAATTATTTTTTGCACAATTTATGCAGTTATTTTTTCAATTTCTCTAATTCTATAGAGTTTATTCAATATATATGTTTTGATTTTGGTCTTGCATTAGGGATTAAATTAATGGACAACTCAACTTCATGTTCTGGTTCGTCTCTAGGAAATTCCTCATTAAATATATCAAAGAATTCTGATAAAATTGTGACATCCTCAGTTTTATTATTATATTTTTCTTCCTTAAATAATTTTTACATTTCTTCCCATATAATTTCATTCAGAAAAACTATATAGGTTGATCTAGTCATGATTCAAATGATGATGTCTCCCCTATAAATATATATAATTAGACTTCATCATCATGAATCATAACTTCATTCTATTGGAAAGTAAATGTTACATTATAATTTTCAATACAAACTATAAAAAATATTATATCAAAGTCTACTATTGGTATAATAATAACATCTAATAATATGGTTTATTTATGTTTCATAATGGTAACTGTATGACACATCTTTTTTGTGATGATATTTACACTCAGAGTCTTGATGGATAACTCCCTTTTGAAGGTCTAAAAAAATTCTATTTTTCTTGAAAAATAGTTTATATAAAAGAATGGGAATATAAATAAAAAAATAATGCATTATCTCGGTTTGAGTCCATGATTGAAGAGTGTGCTACAATATCTTTAGGAACATGAACATCACTTGTAGAGATCACTTAAGTTTATCCTTGACCGCATTTCCTTTTCAGATTAAAATTCCCTTAACATTTAGAAATAGGTTTTTTTGTTTCCCATATACTTGAAATTGAATCATTTAACATTATATTATTATTTATTTCTGTTGTAATAACAAGACCGATGGACTTTTTCTACACACTTAATGTAAAATATCAGTCCCATGAAAAATGATTCACAATGTTTCTTTTCAATTTTATTACAAGTAATATGTTGCACCATTATCAACTTCCCTTTCACCATATTTATTTTTTGATATTCATCAACTACTATCAACAAATTTTTATTTCACTCAAATTTATAATACATGGAGAATTATTTCATTTTCTAGACATCACAGGTTTCTATATTATCATAGGATATGAATGTTTTGGATACACATTCCCTTCAAAATATTGTCATTAACACATTGATAAAATGATAAATCTTACTCTTTGTATTATGTATATAGTTCAAATCATGAATTTATAACCTTGTAAAATTGGATACATACATAAAAACATTTCTTCTGTTCTTTTGTCTTAGTCATAGGAAATTTCTCTCTATGTATTCTCATTTATTGTTGGTATTTTTTCATTAAAATATATGTTATATTAATTTGAGTCCCTGTTTGAAATTTTCTTCCCATCCTTATAGTTTTTAATTAAATACAATAATTAATCTTAATCACCAAGGATATGATAGACATATAGGAAAAAATCATCACTTCATTATATACCAAATAAAGAAATATATTATCTAAGGAACTTATCTATTTCCCAGCTCTAAATATATTACTAGTTCCATTGAATTATAGAGGTCATTAACCCAATAAAGAGTCCAACATCATGTCACCATGTTGTGCATCAGTATTATGCTCCTTACGATAATAGTTATTGTTATAAATTTAGTCATCTAGCCTAGTATACTTATAATTTGTTTAGTTCCGAATCCAACACTAGTTTCATTTTATTAACCAAAATTTGAATCCACATGTTTATTAAATGAATTTATAAGGTTATCATTCCTTTCAACAGGTTCAATTTATAAACAATATCATATACTAGATTAGATCATAGCATTATGAATCTTAATGTATAATTCTAAAATTGGTGAAATTCTTGACATAACGTGAAATTTTTTTCACTGATAATATTATAATCATAAACATAATATTATTGGGAATAAAAAATATTCAAATATTTCACAATTTTTTGTTATGAAAATGTTAATTAACCCAATAATTTCCCCTAGGATCATCAAAATAGGAGTACAATAATGAAACACTCACTTTTCACCAGAATAATTGTTGAGATATACTTGGCCAACTATTTTCAAGTTTATTTCCCGGAGATGTTTCTATTACTAAACCACACCCACATGTAGTATCTATATAGGGATGCATTTCATTGAAAACCAAGTAATGTCTACCTTAAAAAATTTATATGTTATTATATAATTATAAATATGCATAGAAATTTACATTAGGTTATATTCCCTAATATATCTTTTCCTTAATCTAGTTCAATGATTTCATATAATATTTTTCTGATACCAAATGTAAGACCCCAACTCGAGTATCCCATAATCTAGTGTAATTATACTATATGTTTTAATAATACAATAGATCCCATCCTGAATGATCGAATAGTTCATTAGTCTTATGAGACTATATATATTCATGATTCTTATATTATATTTGAAAAATGAAATATTGTATAACAATTATTATGAGAAATTTATTATTTATTCTAGTAAATATCTAAATTCATTCATAGATCCCTTCCTCTTATCTTAGGGAAATGAAAACATAACAAAGGATGATATCAAATATCTAGTACGGGAAAGTGTACAATAGAATCTATCATAAAATAAATAAAAGAAGAATAGTATGTAGGAGATTATTATCAAATCATATATTTCATGAAATTAATATAATTAAAAGGGGACCATTCTCGTGGAAAAATTAATGACATAACTAATTATATTGATAATAATAACATGTTTATAATGATAAAATTCATAATGTTTGACATCATAATATTACTATAGAAGATATATTCTAATAAAAAAAATACCTAAATAGGTAAGGTGTACACCGAATACCCAAAATCATTTTGCTCATGATAACTATATATGCATCAAGGTTCTGTAATGATCTATTCTCATCACATACTGAGTAAAATTAACTTATCATGGAAGGGGTAATCTAAAAATTCATTAAATAATCAATATAAAAATTCATTTAGAAAAAAAATACTATGAAATATTAAAATTTTCAATAAAAATAACATACTCATAAGCAATATAGAGTAATATGGTGGATGATATAAAAAGTTAATATCCCCATCGAACATAATATTCAATAAATAATGTTTTCATATATGGAAATAATTTAAAATTATCAGTAGAATATTTCTTAAGGAAACAACCCTTTTTATTTTGAAATTAATGATATTAAAATATAAAAATTTACCAAAAAATAAAGGGTAAATTATTCATTGAAAATAACTTTGGAATATTATAATGTATGTATTGAATCATTGAACATTAAAAACAATGGAAAATTTCATTTCTTAAATGTATGTTAAAACAAATATTCCTTTCACATTTTCATTACAAATTTTAAAGTACCTCATTTAGAAAGTGAAAATAAGATTCATATTATATAATTTCATAAAAATTAAATCATGGTAATAAATTATTATTAAATATTATAGCATATTATTAAAAAATTGTTTAAATAATGTATATAGAGGGGAAATTATATTATACCAAAGATACAAATAAATCCAATTTTCCTTAAAAATAATATTTTTACCTATTTATCCCTTTACGAGAGTAAAATTAAAGGACAAATAGAAAAGTCTATAAATAAAAATTTGAGAAGATAAAATATTTTATTTAAGATAGAAATATCAAATAAATCTAGAATAGATATGTATACTAAACAATTTATAACTAATTATGAGATTGTCAAATAAACCATTACATCAGGTCTGAAATGATTAGTAAGTGATTTTAGACACCTTTATAATAAATTTAAATTTATTATAATTATAGAACAAAACCATATACATACATATAATATAACATATTATCTATTTATAGTATTTCAACATTTATTTACTAATAAATATTTTTTAAAATTATTTCTTCTAAGTGTTAACCATTTTTGTTTTCATATATGTTTTAGTACATTTATATTTATCATGGTTCTATCATATAAATAATTTTTTTAATAATTTTAATATAATAATTATTCACTATAAAAATATATAGAATCATCCGGTAAAGGAATACATGTAAAATGAATCACACCATTTCGTGGAGGTGGTAGCCCACTCATACGCATAGGTGAAATTATTATTTTTTTTATTAATAGGACGGGTAAGATGGTAAAAGATATTTTATTTCTAAAAAATTATAATTATATAAAAAATTTAATATATATTCATTAGTTCTATGTCTATTACTATCTTTGTATAGTGTCGGTGAAAAATTATTTGCACTACTACATAGAGACGACAATCTGTACGTACACACAAGTGATGTTTCCCTATTTTCATAAGATGGAAAATATATGGAAAATGGTTTTAACATAATTATATAAAAATATAAATATATTTATGATACTGAATTTATTTTTCAATAATGGGAATATCATGTTTATAATAAGTAAAAGAGGAAAAAAATTTAAGAGTAGATAAAATGATTAGATTCTTTTAGAAAATCCTCTGGATATCTCATTAGGGACCCAAGGCTTGGAATTTTTGGAAGAATAAAAAAATTAGGATTTTTGTATGTATTTTGGGGAGGGATTTTGGTAAGGTTTGTTTGACATAAATTTCTCATTAGTTGTGAATAATTAAGGAGAGGATATTCCCCTTATAATTGAGGTGAGTGGCACAAAAATAATTTTTCAATGTTTTCATATATTAAGCCACTATCTTGTCAAAATGTATCCTTAATGACTCATATAATAATTTTATAATGTTAATATATAAATAAAAAAAATAAGTTTTAGTAATGTGTTTAGATGATTTCAACCTTTGTCTATTATTTTTAATCCCCCATTAACTCTTTTGATAATTACGACAAAATAAACGTTTTCTACTATTTAAGGGTAAATAATGATACAATACAACAAAAATTGACCCATAAATGTTCCATTATTGATATTTGTAAAAACAATAAAATTCAATTTTCGGAATTTGAGGTTTTTCACAAATTCTTAATCATTTAATTAATTATTTTCTACTATAAAACATCACGAATGTCTTTTTTAGTACTATTCATTTACATTGTAGTTAAAGTCATAAAAACTGTTATTGAATTAGAATATTAGCTTTCAAAAAAATTGAAATATGTTATATTCATCTATTTAATTCTTAGTAGAAAATTATTTTCTTTAATTATAGCAATTTTAAATTTATGAAAATCATTTATTTTATTTTTCTTTAAATTAAATAACTACAATGTCATCATTGCTTAAGAATTTAATATAATTTCATAACCATTACAAATTTGAAACAAGTTACCTTTGTGAAAAAAAATTCATATTCTCTAAATAACCATTAATATTCTTAAAAAAAATATTTTTTCCCTATGTGAACATATAGGACAAATTTTAAATAATAGAGTAACATTTTTTTGTTTTTCATTACTTTTAATATTATATAGGAAATTTTCATGGAAGAGTGACCCATAAAAAATTTAAAATATAAAATAATATGATAATAATATAAATACCTCCATAAAATAAGAATTAATACAAAAAATAGCGGCCTTCTCGATTAGATTTAATATTGGTTTATCAGAATTACCCTTTTATCATATTGAAATTTTTTTATTACTTTTACAATTCATTAATGGAAAACATTATTTTGAACTTATTAATTAATTTATGTGATTAAAAATATGGAATCCATTACACAAAATTAAATCTCTATAATTAAAAAAATCATTTTATAATTATCCTAGAAAGAGTGATGAAAAATGGTTTTTTGATAAAAAATTCATTTTCATATCTAATTGTTTTTTCAGAAATTATATATAATTTTAATCACTACGTAAATAACAAGATTGTTTATCAATATAGGATTATTATATTAATTTATGATAAAATTCAAAGTATTTTGGAACGTTTTCAATTAAAAGAAATGATAATTTAAAAAAATCAATATTTTTCACTATTCAATGAAAAGTAAATCATTTTAAGAAAATCAGAAAACTTGACCCTAATTTAGTTTTGATATTATGATTTTAAATATGATATTAATTTAACAAAATTAAATTTATAAAATTTTATCATTTATATTTTAATCACATTATTGAATAATAATATGGTTATTTTGATATTGTCTCTCAAGATGGAAAATATTACTATATTTGAGTATCAGGCATTAAAACACAAAGGCAATATTTCTTTACAATAAATTTAAAAGGCCTCTTATGTTATGAGTTTTTGGGAATTATAAAAAACACATTAATTAAAGAAACCATGTTCTTTGTATCAAATTTACATTTCCATTATATACAAAACAATTTAATCTATAATTAGTCTCCAAAATATTCTAAAAATTATCCAAAAATGATACTCTTCTATACATTTAAAACTTTTACTATATTCATAAATTATTGAAAAGGAATACTAATAATGTCATGAGATCATATACAAAGTAAGGGTAAATATAGGTCCTAACAATAAAAGATCATAAGTGATCATTAGATGAGAATTTGGGTACAAATAACATATATAAGAAAATTATACTCAAAAAATGTAGAATAAAAATAACGATTCATATAATAAATATTGAAATAACATAAGAAATTAATCAAAAGTGTGTGGAAACATTAGTTGAAAAAAATGATCCATGAGAGCATAAAATGGTTATATGAATAAGCAGACGATTGTGTCATAAACATAAGCGTAAGAAAATATGTCATTTTCAATTGAGCTTAACTAAAATTATGTCTACACACAATCTTTTAAACATAAATTAAAAATAATTATAGTCATTTATGTCCTTGTGAGAATATATTAACCACAATTATACCCATACAAAACCTTCTGATTATATATAAACCACAATAACACCCATGCACAATATTGTGACCATACATAGACCAGAATTATACCAACCCATAACCTTTTAATCATAAATAAAATACAGCTATACCCATTCAAAACCTTGGGAGAACAACTAATCCATAATTATACCCATTAAAAACCTTATGATCACATCTAAACCATAATTATACCCACAGAAAACTTTCTGAGAATAGAGAAACCAAAATTATACCCACACAAAACCTTGAGAAAATAGATAAATCACAATTATACCGACACATAATTTTATAAGTTTTGAAAGTCTAAAATTATACCCATAAAAAACCATGTAATCATATATAAACCACAATTATATCCTCAAAAAACCATGTGAAGATATCAAAACAATATTTATACCCACTCACAACCCAATGAGAATAGTTAGACCACAATTATAACCAGAAAAAATCATTATGTCATGAGATATAATACTTCACCAAGGCATTATAGGGTGATATTAGACCCCACATATCAATTATCCACACATATGAGTCCTATTTTATATAAATAATTCTTTATTTCATACGTAATATATTTATATAAAAATGCATTTCACAATATTTATAGAGGTGTCACCCAAGTCGACCTCTATAATGTAAACAATTCATACCCAAAATTTCAATTACCCAAAACATTATTTAATAAGAACATTTAAGAATTGGTTCATAAAAAATAATACCCATCTAAATAATGTATTTAGATGCAATGAGGAAAATGGAAGTGAATCCAAAAAACTGTTTATGGAAAATCTATTTAACATTTTTGTAAAAGGACATGTTTTTTATTATATTAAAAAATATAAAAGCATATTTAAAAATAATTATTATTTATGAAATCTCAATAATAAATCCATAAAATAGACATATATATTTCAATTATGAGTAGTTTTTTTTAAATAAATAATTTTAAAATGAATCATAAATAATGAAGACTTGAAGAAGAAATAATATTTTCAAAAAGATAAGGTGAAATATTTGGAAAATATATATTTTTACAATAAATATTCAATAATGGATCCATGTAAATGAAATATGTTTTTCAAAAAGGTGATGTGATTAATTTGAAAAAAATTTAATTCAATGAAAATCATTAATCATGGAGCCTTTTAAATGACATAATGTTTTTTAAAAGTTTATTTGAAAAAATTATGAAACATTTAATTTTAAAAATAATCTTCAATAATGGATATTTAGAAAAGACATAATTATTTCAAAAGTGTTTTGTTAAAATAATTTAAAATGTTTAATTTAAAAAATAATCTTCCACAGGAATACTTTTATAAGAAATAATGTTTTTCAAGAATAAATGTGGATTATAAGATAATACACTAGATTTTTAAAGGATGGAAACCATTTTTAATATTTTGAACTACCCTTGTTAAAAGATTTCTATTAAAAAGAGTAAACAATAATAATTTTCAAATAATTATATGGAAAACATAGGGGTCATATGATTGACCACTTCATTAGGTTTCCAAATATAAAAAATGACATTAGATATAACAAAAATATGTATAAGGGAGAAAAATCATCATTTATGAGAATACGAATTATTCTTTATAATGAATTACATTTTATGGTGAATACAATCCTAGATGAATAAGATTTCAATAAAAAATTAATTTAACATTTGGAGGGGAAACAACAATGAAATAAAATCATATGTTAAAAGAAATCTATTTTAGAAGAAAGAAGTTCATAAATATTGTCACGAACCATCCTCGGGGCCCGTGTCGTGACTACCCCAAGCCCACCTTCCACAGGCCAGGGGCTGGCGACTAGCACCAAAGGCATAAATCCAGATAAAATAAAATGCATTGCCTTTATGAAAGTAAAGAAACACAACAGAGTACACAACAGAAGTAAGTACTAAGTAAACTGAGTACAAAAGTAAGTGCTGAAAAGTAAATGGTCCATTATAAAAACCCAACTGAAAGTACCGTACAATACAATAGAAAAGAATGTACAACAACAATAAAGTAAAGCGGAAACCACGGAGTCATAATTCAGATATCCCACCTGAAGGGTGGGTACAGATGGTCTCCCCAGCTCCTCGAGTCCGGCCATCCACCCCATGTACGTCCTGCTAAGCGGTCCACCTCCGGGTACCGTCCAGCTCCACAAACATCTACCTCGATTAGTGTTGTCTGTCGTCTGCATCCAACACAAAGTAGTGCAGGCATAACCCGTGAAAAGGTGAGTATACAACACTCAGTAGAGACACTGAGACCCCCGAAGGTCTCCTAGAATCCATAAAGGATAAACAAAAAAGGAAAGATACAATCACAAATTATCAACCGACTCTACTTAGGTATATGACCATACAAATACCTAAGTCATCAATTCCAGTTCGGCTCCAACTTTCGAGCCCTAGCCCATCCAATTCCACACAGGAAAGATGTCAATCACACCAATGGTAACGATTTAATAGTCAAGACTCAGCTCACATAGGTATACAAATCACGAAGAAGGGTAGAGTTGATTAGATGTAGCCTCTGAATCATCTCCTCTGGCGAACCCACGTAGGATCCTAGTACAGAAGTCGTCGCTGCCGAACCCAAGTAGGATCCAAGTACAGTAACCTTCGTTACCAAACCCATGTAGGATCTAAGTACAGTCGACGTCTCTAACGAACCCATGGAGGATCCAAGTACAGTCATCCTCACTGCCGAACCCACAGACGATCCAAGTACAGTCATCATCATCGTCGAACCCACGGAGGATCCCATCATGGTAGTCATTGTAGTCGCAACCAGCTCTAGGGTCCTCGCACACAGCGTGCTCGATTCCAGGAGGGTTTGATCCTCGAGTAAAGGGGTCGATACATCAATTTTAAGGAAGTCCAGAATTGATGTATCCCGAAGATCCGTCTCGTCAAAAGGAACTCAACGCGACAAATGGCCTGTCAATCGGACGCCCGGTCTGAGAGATATTGGCCTTTTCGTTCTAGGGGTCTGGTTAGAAATATGATAGTTTCTAATGCGGCCATTATCCAAGGTCATCCAAAAATCACTTAGAGTATCGAAAAAGGACCGCCTCGTCGAAATGGTCCCAGTACCACAGACGACGCCTCACTCGGATGTGCAGTCTTCAAGATATCCACTTTTTAGTGAAACGGGCCCGACCCGTTAAGCCCGGTGAGCTGGCGGGTTAGGTCAAACCTGTCCTGGCGGGTCTGACCCAGCTGGTGTCGGACTGACCCGGTGAAATCCACGATCCAGCATGGTGGGGCGCGGCCCCACTGGCTCGGCCAGCTGGCCGAGCGGTCCGGGGGGGGGGGGGGGGGCTCGCCTACCCGAACCGGCAGTGCCAAGCGGCACTGCCTTCCCTAACTGGCTGGTCGAAGCCGGTCGGCCTCTTGGTGCAAGAGGCCCGCACGTGTGGGCCGCTGTTCTTCTGGCGCGGCGCCCTCCTGGCGTCGGGTCTCTCCTCCACCCGTCCGGCTGACGGGCCAGATCGTTCTCCCGCAGAAGCGGCCCACGAATCGGGTCGCAGTTCCTTCCCCATAGGTGGCGTGATGAGGCTGGATTCCTCCGCTGCGGCCTACCCTGGCCGAGGCTCTGCATCCCTGGAACGACGCAATGACACAGTGCTTCCTCCGCCGTGGCCCGCTTGGTCGTGGCTTTTCTTTGTGTGTGCGACGATGGCCATTGCGCCGCCAGCCTCTTCTGCGTTCTGCGTTTGGTCGCCGATTCCAAAAAAATAAATAATTAAAATCCAGCGAAGGGTCATCGGGCCATGTTCGTTCGGACCATGCCGTCCGCATTGGCACAATTTTAATCCATTAAAATTGAACATAATCCCCATACTATGAATATGGTTTGTTCATCATAGACGTGGAAAGCGATGTCGCTTCGTCAACGTCGGAGAAGAATCGTTGTCGTTGGCGAGTTCCCCGTGTCGTTGTCTCCTCCACTGACTTGGAGGAAGGAGAGGATTGGGGAAACGTGCAGGGTTCTTCACCGAGTCATTCTTCGTTGAAGGTGGGTGTTCTTCATCGAAGAAGAAAACCGTTCTTCGTTGAGGAGAGGAATACATTTCTCCCTTTCTCAAGAGCTCTCTCCCAACTCCACTTAACACAACGAATGCTCCAAAAATAAAAAAATATATAAATGGTATTATTTTATTAACACATGAAATTTAAAATTCAAAATTCAAATCACTTAATTAATTCAGTAATGTGGTTGAATTTTTTAATTAGGTTGTGTTGGAAAACAATAAAGAGAAAGAGGGAGAGGGAGAGGAAAAGACTTCATAAATTAAGGGGTTGTCATGAATTAAACATGAGAGTTTAAAATGGAGTTATAAATGAGTTATGGAAGATGAAAAGTTGGGGCTTGTGTGGGACCCACCTTTCAATTATCCACACATGGGAATTTGGGTGGGTGTGCGCCCCACCAATAACTTCCCATGGGAGAAATTAACTTCCATAGATATAAATAAAATTGTTCTAACAATTTTATTTAACTTCTTAATTTAACCCCAATTTTAACATCCAGCCCACATAAAACACAACTGCGGTCAAGGACCCCTTAAGAAATTACCAGCACTACGAGTTCATCGGTGCCCTTAGATTTAAATTCCGAGCACCGCTTCAAAAGATAGAAAAACCCGCTCATTCGTTCAGTGAACATACCCGAGCTAAACTTTAGATAATTATTTCGGGTACACCGGGCCTCAGAATCAAGTGCCGTCTGAAATTGCGTACTCATAAAATTCCAAAAAAAATTAGAAAAAAATTTCTTGAAATGTATGAGTCTTTATATTACCCCCGCCTCAGGTATTTACATCCCCGTAAAGCTATAATATAGACTAGGGGAACAAATGAGGGTACTGAGCACACATCTGAGCCTCCCGCTCCCATTTTCTCTCTTGGAGGTTCTCATGCTGCCAACAAAAGCGCACCAAAGGAATCGACCATCCACGTAGGACCCGCTCCTGTCGATCCTCGATCTCCACCAGGCCCTCCGCAAATTTCGCCCTGTCATCGATGTCCAGCTCCTCGTGATCGATGATGTTTGATGGGTCGTGCACATATCTCCTCAGCTGAGATACGTGGAAGATGTCATGAACCCAGTGCAACTGAGATGGAAGGGACAGGTGGTAAGCCACCTCACCTACCCTCTTGAGGACTTGGAATGGTCCGATGAAGCGTGCATATAACTTGTCTCCCCGACCAAATCTCTATAATACATGTCGAGGTGAGGCCTGTAAGAAAACATGGTTTCCATCCTAGAACTCTAGTGGTCTCCGTCTCCTATCAGCATAGGACTTCTGTATACTCTATGCATTCCTCATCTACTCCTGGATGATCTGCACTTTCTATGTCATAGCCTGGACCATCTCTGCCCCTACAAGTGCTGACTCCCTAGGGATAGTCCAGCACAGAGGTGATCTGCATGGTCGGTCGTACAGTGCCTCGTAAGGTGCCATCCCGATGGTGTAGTGGGAGATGTTGTTGTACGCAAACACCACCAAGGGTAGGTGATCCTTCCAGCTGCGAGCAAAGTCAAGGAAACATGCACGGAGCATGTCCACGAGAGTCTGAATGGTCCTCTCTATCTGGCCATCCGTCTGAGGATGAAAGGGGGTGATCAGGCATTGTTGCCTCCAAATGCCTCCTGCAACCCCTTCCAAAGCTGTGAAGTAAAGCGAGCGTCTCAATCAGAGATGATAGATGATGGCACACCATGAAGCCGTATGATCTCTTGAACATAGAGGCATACCAAGATCTCTACTGAGCCCTGCTCTCTTATCGGTTGGAAGTGGGCTGACATGGGGAGTCGGTCTACGATCACCCAGATGGACTTGTGTCCTCTGGAAGTATGTAGAAGCCCCATCATGAAATACATGGATATCCCGTCCCCCTTCTACTCTGGAATCTCTAGGGGCTGTACCAATCCTGCTGGTACCTGGTGCTTCGCCTTTACTTGCGGGAAAGTGAGGCATCGTGAAACGAACTCTACTACAACCTTCTTCATACCCGGACACCAGTGCTGTCATCTGAGGTCTTGGTAAATCTTCACCAATCATGGATGTACCACTAGAGGGGAAGTGTAAAACTCTCTCAAAACATCCTCCTACAGTGAAACTGGTACCATGGTACGTCCCCTGAAGAGGATGAAGTGCTCTCCTCCTTCAAAAAAAACCATCAGGAGCTTGCCATGTGGAAATCTGAGAACGTCGCGTCTCACAGTCAACGTCTCCACGCTATGCCTCTCTGCCCTGCCGAAGTAGTGGAGGAGTGACTGTGAGAGACTCTAGAAAGGCTGCTCCATCTCTATCTATGAAGGATATCTACAATGTGGCTAACTACTCTGTCGCCTCCCCTAACAGTTGTATACCCTATCTACTGATGAGAGAATCAACTACTACGTTCCCCTTCATAGGAGTATAGACTATCTCAAAGTCATAGTCCTGGAAGAACTTGAGCCATCGCCAGTATCTCAGGTTCAAGTCCTTCTTCAAGAAGATGTACCTGAGACTCTGGTGGTCAGAGTAGACTATAAAGTTCTCACCCATAAGATAGTGTCGCCATATCATCAAGGCGAAGAACACTACTACAAACTCCAAGTCATTGGTAGCATAGTTCTAGTCATGCAGTCTCAACTTCCGTGAACCATAAGTGATCACTGCTCTCTCCTGTATCAGTACACACCTGAGTCTGGTCCCTGATGCGTCGTAGTAAACTACGTACCCTACGCCCTCCTCTGGTAGCCTCAATATGGGGGTACTAGTCAATCTATGTCTCAACTACTGAAACCTCTTCTGACATCTATCTAAACACATGAAGGGTTTCCCCTTATTCTTCCAAGATGAATGAGGCGCTACAACTCTGGAGAAGTTTGGAACAAATCTCCGATAATACCCAGCCATACCTAGGAATCTCTGCACCTCTGTCATGCTCCTGGGTGGCGCCCAAGCGAGTAACACCTCGATCTTCGCTGGGTCCACTGAAACCCTAGCCTTTGAGATGACGTGTCCCAAGAAATGACCTCTTGAACCCAGAACTGTGACTTCGAGAGATTACCATAAAGTTGGCGCTCTCGGAGTGTATCTAGTACAACATGTAAGTGGTAGGCATGTTCCTCCTCAGTAGTTGAGTATATCAGTACATCGTCGATGAAGACTACAAAAAAATGATCGAGGTATGGCTGGAAGATCCTGTTCATGAGACTCATGAAAACTACTAGTGCGTTGGTTACGCCAAAAGGCATAACCAAGAACTCATAGACACCATACCAACACCTGAAGGCTGCCTTCTACACATCCTCATCTCGAACTTTGAGCTGGTGATAGCCTGACCTGAGGTCTATCTTCAAGAACCATTGTGATCCATTGAGCTAATCAACGATGTCATCAATCCTCGAGAGTGGGTACTTGTTATTTACGGTCACTTGATTCAAGCGACGGTAGTAGACACATAGTCATAAGCTCCCATCCACCTTCTTGACTAATAAACTCAGAGAAGCCTAGGTTGAAACACTAGGCCGGATGAATCCCTTTCCCCGTAAGTCTTCCAGCTACACCCATAGCTCACGAAGCTCGGCGGGATCCATCCGATATGCTGGAGTAGATATCGGTGTTGTCCCGGGGTACAGGTCAATGTAGAAGTCTACCTCTCTGCGAGGAGGTAGTCCTGGAACGTCATCAAGAAAGACATCCGCATACTGATCCACCACAATAGGAAAACTCGGACTCTGCACATCAACCACTCCTTGGATGAGACTAGCCAACTGATATGTGATCAGCCGCCCTATCTTCTACGTATGTCCATCCTGTGCTGCAAAGGCTCCCTTCTCGCCAGTGAAGGTGAACCAGCTCCCATCTGTGCAGACACACTGCACTTTGTGCCTAATACAGTCGATCTAGGCATGGACTGTAGATAACTAGTCCATACCGAAGGTGACATCGTAAGGCCTCAATGACACTACAAAAATATCCCAACCAAAGCTCTCGCCTCCTATAGTAAGCTCACACTGCCAGCACTAGTGCGTAATCATCGATTCTTCTCTCGTAGGAGTCTCTAGCCGTAAGGATCAAGCCAATGGATTTATTGTAATCTTCGAGCTCCGAACAAGGGAAGTGGGAATAAAAGAATGACTCACTCTTGTGTATATAAGAACTGTAGCAAGGGTGGAGTATACATATATAGTACCTTAAATCATCTCAGGTGAGCTATGGTCATAGGCCTTGATTGCCTAGAGCTGAGCATGCCCGTGTCTGCCTGCTCCCCGTGGTCGGGGTTGTCCTCATGGTGGTGGTGGTGGTAGAGCCTCGAAGCGTAGTCCACTACCCGTTGCTCAGCCATCTCCTCTTCCTTGTCCGCCTACTCTCTACGGACTGCCATAGTCGAACCTCTACATCTACCCGGGAGGTCCCTTTACTATCTGCTGCTCGTTTTAATGGAGGGTCGGGTAGTCAGGAGCCATGTAGCTTGCCTGCCGCATGCATAGCACTACCTGCCCCTCATATGGATGGCTCTGCTTCATGTGTTGCAGACATCTGGACTAGTATCATGAGTTCGCCCACCTGAGGGCTTGGTCTGCTTGGACCTCTGCAACATCTGTCTACTGTTAGATGCAGAAGACTCCACTATGTGTCTCCATGCGGTGGGTCTCGCTGCTGGCATCGGCTCAGCAAGAAAGCTCTCAATAATAAGGGCTCTCTCCAGCACTCCTGCCTATGTCGGAATACTGAGGGAGATCATCTAATCCCTGATCTCATGCCTCAGTCCCTGCTCAATAGTCCAGGCCCAGAAGAATGGGTCGCGTACCATGTCTGTGGAGTAGCACATGTGGTTGGTAAATCTCACCGAGTACTGAGCTACTATCATACTGCCCTACCACAGATGTAGTAACTCCTGGATACGCACCGCACGAAGGGTGGCTAGAACAAACTCTGAGCAGAAGAGACTCTCGAAGTTTGTCCAATGTATATATGCATCGTCGTGCACCTAGAGCATAAAGCTCCACCATCTACCTACTGCTGCGTGTAGGAGACTCGCCTCAAGGATCACTATAAGGTCAGTTGGTGTCCCTACTAATCTGAAGACTCTAACGAAATCCTCTAGTAAATCTTTGGCTGCCTGAGGGTCCGTCTCTCCATGGAACCTGGGAGGACTCTGTCGCTGAAACTCATGCAACACACTCAGGCGGTATGCACTCTCTGATGTTGGGGATGGCGGTATCGGTGGCCCTGCGGGTAGTGGTACCGCTGGTACCTCCGTTATGATGGGGCCCTGCATTGAGGCCTCGTCGCTCGGTGGGCTACCATCTCACACATAACAAGGAACCCTAGCTAGGTCCCTTTGTAGGGCCATCCTGAAATGAAACAGGTGCACCATGGTCAAATAGTATACCTGCAATGCTGAAACAATGTAATCACAAAGAAAAATTTTCAAACACACATTCAATCATTTTTTTTGTGCACTGAGTCGGAAATTAGATGTCAGGGTCCTAGTGTATGGATACATCGGCCGCCGCACCAACACTATATTCCCTGGACTGAAAACCATACTCATTACACTTAACACTATTTCTTAAAAGTAGAGAATGATCAGAGTACTAAGTTCTACATTAGAACCGACTCCTCTGATACCAATTTGTCATGACTCATCCTCGGGACCCGTGCCGTGACTAACCCAAGCCCGCCTTCCATAGGCCAGGGGATGGCCACTAGCAACAATGCGTAAATCACGATAAAAGGGAAGGTATTGCCTTTATAAAAGTAAAAAAACACAACAGAGTGCACAAATGAAGTAAGCACTAAGTAAAATGAGTACAAAATCAAGTGATGAAAATTAAATAGTCTAGTATACAAAACCCAACTGAAAGTACAGTACAGTACCACTGAAAAGAATGTACAATAACAGTAAAGTAAAATGGAAACCATTGAGTCGTCCTCCGGATATCCCACATGAAAGGTGGGTACATATGGTCTCCCCAGCTCCTCAGGTCCGGCCATTCGGCTCGTGTACGTCCCGCCAAGTGGTCCACCTCTGGGTACCGTCCAGCTCCACAAACCACTACCTCGATCAGTGTTGTCCATCGTCTGCATCCAACATAAACTAGTGAGGGCATAGCCCATGTAGGGGTGAGTATAGGATACTCAAAAGAGACCCCGAGACCCCCGAAGGTCTCCTAGAATCCACAAATAATAAACCACAAAGTAAAGATACAATCATGAAGTATCAACCGACTCTACATTGGTATATGCCCATACATATACCTAATTCATCAATTCCAGTTCGACTCCAACTCTCGAACACAAGCACATCCCATTCCACATAAGAAAGAAGTCAATCACACCAATGGTAATGATTGAATAGTCAAGTCTCAGCTCACACAGGTATACTACTCAAGAAGAAGGGTGGAGATGATTAGATGTAGCCTCTGAATCATTTTCTCAACCAAACCCACATAGGATCCTAGTACAGAAGTCGTCGTTGTCGAACCCACGTAGGATCCAAGTATAGTAACCATCACTGCCAAACCCACGTAAGATCCAAGTACAGTCTTCATCACTACCAAACCCACAGAGGATCCAAGTACAGTCGTCCACACTGCCAAACCCATTGAGGATCCAAGTACAGTCTTCATCGTCGTTGAACCCACAGAGGATCCCAGCACGGTAGTCTTCGTAGTTGCACCCAACTCTAGGGTTCCCGCACACAGCGTGCTCGATTCCAGGAGGGTCCGCTCCTCGAGTAAAAAGGTTGATACATCAAATATCACGAATTATAGAGTTTATTTATCCCGAAGTTTCGTCTCCTCAAAAGGAACTCAATGCGACAGTCAGCGCATCAATCGGACACCCTATCTGAGAGATATTGTCTTTTTAGTTCCAGGGGCCTGGTTAGAAATATGCTCGTTTCGAAACTGAACATAATCCAAGTTCATCAAAAACTCACTTAGAGTATCAAAAAATGCCCGCCTCGTCGAAAGGGTCCCAGTGCCACAGATGGCGCGTCGTTTGGATGCACAGTCTTCAAGATATTAACTTTTAAGTGAAACCGGCCCGGCCCGTTAAGCCCAGTGTGCTGGCGGGTCAGGTCAACCCGGTCTTGGATGGTCCGACCCCGCTGGTGTCATACTGACCCGATAAAATGCGTGGTCCGGCCTTAAGGGGCGCGTACCGGCCCGAAGGGGGTGCGACCCTGTTGGCTCGGCCCGAAGGCTGAGTGGTCCGAGGGGGGGGGGGTGTCCCCCAAGTTGCCCGAACTAGCGGCGCAAAGCGGCGCCGCCCTCCCTAACCAGCCGGCTGAAGCCCACCGGCCTCTTGGTGCAAGCGGCCCCCACGGGTGGGCCACAGTTTTTCCAGCGCGGCACCCTCCCGACATCGTGGCTCTCCTCCGTCCGGCCAGCCGACGGGCTGGACGGTTCTTCCACAGAAGCGGCCTGTAAAGCGGGCCGCGGTTCCTTCCACATAGCCGGTGTGATGGTGCCGGATTCTTCTGTCGCGGCCTGCCCTGGCTCTGGCTCCACATCCCCAGAAAGGCGTGACGGCTCCGTGCTTCGTCCACTTTGGCCTGCTTGGCCGTGACTTTTCTTTGCGTTTGCGACGGCGGCCCTTGCGCCGCCCGCCTCTTCGGCATTCTGCCTCTGATCGCCAATTCCAAAAAAATAAATAATCAAAATCCAACAGAGGGTCGTCGGGCCATGTTTGTTCGTCCCATGCTCTCCGCGTTAGGCAATAGCAATAGGTTGAGACAATCAAAGTTATACAACGACGAATAAGGAACAATTATAATCCATTAAAATTGAATATAATCCCCCTACCTCGAATATGCATTGTTCATCATAGACGCGGAAAGCGATGTCGCTCCGTCAACGTCGAAGAATAACCATCTTTGTTGGTGAGTTCCCCACGTCGGTGTATCCTCCCCTGACTTGGAGGAAGAAGAGGATTCGAGAAATGTCGAGCATTCTTTGCCGAGTTGTTCTTCGTTGAAGGTGGGTGTTCTTCATCGAAGAAGAAAAATGTTCTTCGTTGAGGAGAGAAATACTTTTCTCCCTTTCTCAAGAGCTCTCTCCCAACTCCCCTTAACACAACGAATGCCCCAAAAATAAAATAATAGAGTACTTCTATTATTTTATTAACACATGAAACTTAAAATTCAAAATTTAAATCACTTAATTAATTAAGTGAAGAGGTTTAATTTATTAATTAGGGTGTGTTGGAAAACAATAAAGGGAGGGGGGAGAGGGAGAGGAAAAGTCCTTATAAATTAAGGGGTTGTCATGAATTAAACATGGGAGTTTAAAATGGAGTTAGAAATGAGTTATTGAAGATGAAAGGTTGGGGCTCATGTGGGCCCCACATTTCAATTATCTAAACATGGGAAGTTGGGTGGGTGTGGGCCCCACAAATAACTTCCCATGGGAGAAATTAACTTCCATAGATATAAATAAAATTATTCTAACAATTTTATTTAACTTCTTAATTTAACCCCAATTTTATCTTCCAACCCGCATAAAACGTAACTGCGGTAAAGATTCCCTTAAGCAATTATCGGTGCTGCGAGTTCATCGGTGCCCTCAGATTTCAATTCCGAGCACCTCTTCAAATGAGAGAAAAACCCGCTCGTTCGTTCACTGAATGTACCTAAGCTAAACTTCAAAAAATTATTCCAGGCACACTGGGCCATGGAATCTGGTGTTGTCAGAAACTGTGTACTCATAAAAATCCAAATAATTTAAGAAAAAATTTTCAATGAAATTTTCAGGTCTTTACTAATATGAATTGTGACTCAACATATGGAGGTGAGTTCACAAAACCACCTAATCTGTGGTAAACATTTAATCTAAATAAATTTAAAATATTAAATGATATAGCTCCTCAAACCAAAATAATATGTTAAAATCATTCATTAGGTTGTAATCACGCCATTTTAAATACATTATGGGGCACAATAATAAACATGTATTAAGAAATTAAAGTGAAGATAAAGAACCCCATAACTTAATTCATGAATAATCTCAATGCACTTTAACCTCCTGTATACAAAAAGTAACTATATTAATCACCCATTTAAGAAACTATTTCATATTTATAACATTTTATAAAATTAATTTATAACTATTCTCTACACATATGCTAGTATGTTTTTATAAAGTTTTGATATGGCGTGTTAGTAATTTTAATTTTTTTTAACAAGTTTCGTAATAATAGTGTTTTTATTAAGTATTCTCACAATGAAAATCATTCAAAAATCATAAAATGTACATGAATTAATGTTTTATAATTCCTTATAATTTTATAATTTCATTATATGGAATTTTTGGTTATGATCCTTATTGTTGAATTTGAAGATGATCATGTTTTGATGACTCTTAATGAAAAATGGGTTTTTTCTTGAATACAGCAGAAATATTTTAATATTAAAATTATAGAAAAATAACATTAATTGCTTATTTGTATCATATATTACTAGAAATTAAATTCCAATAGTCATCCATGATATAATTTTATCTCATTGTTCAAGTAGGTGGTTAAACAAACCCTAACAATAATATACCATAATTAATGGGAAATTATGAAGTGATTTAGTAGAAATATAATTATTCCATAAGAGTAATTAACTTATTTAGTTTTTATTAGTGTTTTATATTAGGATTTTAATTATTTAGAATAAGAATATAATATATATGAAGTTATCTCATAGTATAAAAATCTTTTCTTATATCTTAGAATTCTTTTATAGATGGTTGAATTCACCATAATTGTTTTCTCATACTATTAATAGGGTGTCCTATTTATCATTAAAAATTTCTAATAGATAATAAAATAATATTATTTATCCAATAGACCTATCCTGATGACAATCCACATAAGTTGGTGCTGAAAATAACAACAAAAATCAATTGTTCCATAGAGGTGGTAGTCCACAATATGCATTAAAGATGATTTATTTTTCCATATAATGTGGAATATAATTAATATAATTTATTAATTTAATAACATAAAATATATATTAAATATAATAATTATATACTAAATTTACTATTATAATGATAATTTTATGGCATTGAAGAAAAATGAAACATGTTTCATTTTGGAGGTGGTAGTCTGCAAAATACACAAATAGTGGATTCATTTTTCATAACAAAAAACATGAAGGTGGTAAATTCTTTATGAAAACATATTAGTACATCAATTATTCTTATATTATCATTTTAATATGGTGTAATTTAATTTTTTGGAAATAGATGTTCATATAATGAAATAAAAATAATAAAGGACGATTTATAAATTTATACCTCATTCCATGGATTATTAATTTACAAGGGAGGTTAATCCATTGAGAGAGGTTTTTTGAAAGGAAAATAAAATATATAAGGTGTATAATATTTTTATAATATATTTTTGTATATTTTTGTCTTATTTAAGTTGTTTTTTGTGATGTGAAGTGATGAGTAGAGTTATCCTTTAATAAGTGTGAAAAGGGATGATGTTTTTTAAATACTGAAAACATTTTAAAAATGGGAAGTCATTCACTAGTAAATTAGTTTAAAAATTTAGCAATAATTTATTGGGTAGTGGATAAAGTCTATAAAGGCCTAAAACAACCATTCCCACAACCATTTTGGATAATGTTTTGTTTTTTACCTCTTGGTTAAACCCTTTTTAATCCTTTTGATTTTTACTGAGATTAGTCATTTTTACCAATGTATTTTTTCATTTATACATGATTCTTTATCAATATTACATAATTCGGATATAATGAGTCTATATTTTAAACTTATTTTGTGATCGTATTTTTATAAAAGTGATAAAAAATAATTCCGTAATTCTAGAATTATAATGTTTTAATTTTTTTTGAAAAATAAAACTTATGTTTTAAAATGTAAAATATAGTTTTTTAAATAAAAAACATTTTAAAATTTTCGAAATTCACTAAAAAAAATTATTTCACTTATAAAGGTATTTAATTAATTTCAAATCTATACATATATACTTATAATACCTAAAAATTCATTCTACATGTAATAATGATATTTTTCACAAATCAACTAAAAATAATAATTCTTAGAAAAATATATAAAAAACATGTAAGAATATATTGATATTATGAATGGAAAAAATAATTTTATTTTTTAAATTTTCTATTCTAAAATATATAAATTTTACTTTTGAATAAATCATAAAGCATTGTGAAATACTATTTTAATAGGAAAAAGTCATTTAAAAATAATAGTTATTCTTATCCATAATTTATATAAAGACCTAATTGTGAAATAATTAATCAATTAATGTAATATTTTTTTAACATCATCATTTATAAATAATATAGTGTGTTTTATTTTATAAAAGTGAAATATATAAAAATATAGATTCTAAAACATAATAATGAATCATGTAAATTACTATAAAATTACCATTAAATATAAATATTTGTTAATATTTTTCTTACTTGGGTTGCTTCTAATAAATCCTACTAATTTAAATGGTAAATTTAGCGATAATATTTACTATTTTTTACAAATATATATTTATATATTTGCATTGCAGTTTCATTTTAGTTTCATGTTGTTTATAAAGAAAGCTATCAAACATATATGAATTATTAAGTGGAAAACAAATATTAAAATATCATGTCATTAATATTCAAACATTATTGAATTTTGAATATGATTATATTTTATTATTAGAATATTTATTCCATGTTATTGGTTTTACTGGTTATATATTCGTTTTACAGCTCTCTAATACACTATTCTTTTGCTAGTGATTATTATTAATAGAAGAATTACTGTATTTAATACTCTATTCTTATTTCCATTCTGAATGATATTATTGCTTTTATCATCAAAAAAATAAGATATATATTTTCATATATATGTCATTATACTTCTATCATGTTAAATATATTATCTTTCAATGTGTTTCTTATATAATACCATCGATATTCTAAGCATGATAAGAAATATTATTTCCCAATGTTATGTTTTCATAAAAATATTGAAGAGAAATTTCAATAGAATTGGATTTTTTTCATTAAAGGAATAGTAATACATATTAACTTTTAAATTTTTTTCTATAAACATAATGAATAATATCATCCTTTAATAATTATTTTGGAAATTTAATAAATATCTAATGTTTTAACCCATTTTAAAAACAAAAAATAATTGGATGATACATATGAGAACATCCATGGTATTAAATATGTTGGGGAGTGCCACAAATTTTATATTTTATGAAGATGTTTTATTAGAGGCCTTGTAAATGAATCTATCGGAATGCAAGGTGTACTGATATTGTTTTTGGTTATTCTAAAATAAGAAATATTTTTTTTGGAAAAACATGTCCATATAGTTATATAGACGTAATATAATACATCTCTCAAGTTATGAATTAGGATTATATTGATATATTTTATGGTTTATTAAATTATGATATATTTATTGAATGAAAATTTGCTTTGTTTTGGATAAAAATTTTATGTTGGGGATGTTGTAATGACCCATGATTATATTATGTAATGTGCTTAGTTAACATTGTGGATTTAGTGTGATGAAAGTTATGGTGGCCTTTAAATTTTTTAATGTGGAGTTATGGACATTATTTATTTCTAAAGTTGGACATGATTTTTTTAAATTGAAATAATATGAATTTCATAATTTTGTTTGTGGATTTATATCTGATTTAGTGTTCTGAGAAGTCTATGAGGTTGTGCCAACTGTTTCTCAAGAACTACATGTGACAATAGGTTCTCTATGGGATAACACTGAGTACCTATTAAGACTAGAATATGGTGGGTTTATTTCTAGGGGTTCCATTAGGTACCTCATGTACATGTAATTGTTACCCGATAAGAAAAGGCCTTATTTTTTTAAATAAGTTCTTTTTTTCATTTGTTATGAAATACTTTTATCTCATTTGATATATCCATAAAAATCAATTATTATTTGGTATCCAAGAGCCACTCCTTGTGTTCTTATCATTCACATTATTCTCATATTATCCACCTATTAATCTAAGTGAGTTCAATAGATATTTTTTCATAAAGAAAATAATGTAAACCTTCCTCTATTTTCACATTTTCCCACAACTTCCCCCCTTTTTAGATTTCAAACATAGTCAATTAAAGATGGGTATTTAATTTTTCTACAGTAGGGGATAATTTTTATGATACCTTAGGGAATAACATTCTCTTATATGGGTATGTTTAAGGGAGAGTATTCATAACTTATTGGTCATTTTTCAGTGGATTTTGAAAGAGGTATGGTTTCTTTTGGGTATTTTCACTTTTCTTATGTAGTTTGAGATATTTTTTTAGAGTTAAATAACTATTTTGGTCAGGATATTTTTTGATGCATTTTGGGAAACTATATATTATGTATCCATTTCATTTTGGGGGTTATTAATTCATAATTATTTGGTAATCATCTTCCTTTATCTTTGAATATAACATGGATATGTTTTTAGGGGTTTCTATGTTTTCATTAAAGTGTGAAGAAAGACTTATCTAGACTTTTATAATGGTCGGTAGTTTTGACCCTGGAATATCATGGGATTTTTATATGTATTTTACCCACTTTTTTCATGTTAGTAAGGTTGATCATCTTTATTTTCAATTTTATGAATCAATTGTTTTGGAAAAATATTTTTTATCTAAATTTGTGATTTTTTATGAAGTGACACATTTATGTCTGAGAGAAATTCCTAATTCAGATATTTTATTTTATAATTCTTATTTTGATACAGTGTGACCTAATTACTAACATAATCATGTGTAATTTTTATTTCATATAACTTTTTTAAATTTACTTCACATACGTATTTTTTTGGAAAGTAGTACCAATATATTGTGTGGAAATTAATTCTTCCAATAATATAATCTAAATCATAATATATTGAGCTGTAATTGATGTTCAATATTTAATTCAATTCGAAACTAATAGTGTGTATATTGGTTTTTATTAAATTAATTCCCCGATTCAATTATTTTGTACCTTTGTTGAATATTTTTCACTATGGGGATCCCAAACTTTATTAACTTATGAAAGAATCATGTTCGTCTAAATAGGTGAATAATTTAATTTACTTATATTATTTATTAAATATTGAAATATTAATTAATCTTCTTC
Organism: Viscum album; assembly: GCA_963277665.1. Classification (NCBI taxonomy): domain Eukaryota; kingdom Viridiplantae; phylum Streptophyta; class Magnoliopsida; order Santalales; family Viscaceae; genus Viscum; species Viscum album. Next base: position 1,786,202,332 of record OY728148.1, on the reverse strand, counting down.
TATGTCTTCAAAGCTACTCTCTAGTATGCTATGAGACCTATAATTTCAATTGATGCTGATTAAATGGTTTTAATAATAAAGTAGGGGTCATTAGGATCTATATAAATATTATGTTTTTATTCTTTTTTAATATAAAGAGTTTAGTGACTCCTTGGAATTCAATGTCAAAAAGTTTTTTAAATTACCATTTTTGTGTTCGGGCCCCATCTCAAATGTCACATTATAGAAAATCGTATTGTAAATAGTTTATTAGAGTGTTTAAAAACCCTATTGTGACGACCCATCGATAAAAAAAATTTAAAAAACAAAACAAAATTAATGTTAATAAATGCTAATATTAATATTAAAAAACAATATTTAGAAGGTCCCTTCAAAAGAAACATAAGAATTATAAAAAAAGTAATATTAATAAAATTTAATAAAATAATACTAATAAAAATAATAATATTATTATTAATAAAATAATATTAAAATAAATAATAATATTAATATAAATAATAAAAATATAATAATATTAATATTAATAATAGTAATATTAATAAATAATAATAATAAAATTAATAAAATTATTAATAATAAAATAATAAAAAAGTCATTATTCGCAAAAATATAAAAATAATATTATTATTAATAATAAAAACAAATTAATAAACAAATTAAATAATTAATAAAATACATAGAAAACACAATACTCACAAAAATATAAACAATGCACAATATAGAATTATAAATATATAATATTAAAGAAAAATTGACATTCAAATATTTTATTATAAAAAGTAAATATTGGTCCCACCGTGTTTCAGATTGAGGTGAAGATGAATCTTACACATCCCAATGTCTCAAAACAATCCTAACTACTAATGTAATAACATTTCTATTTAATTTATATATTGAACTTCAAACACTTCATATTGACTTGATGTTCTTAGCAGAAAATTTTATCTCGTTGGTGAAAGTCAGAAGAGCATAAGAAGCTCATGTTCCCATTTTATCATGAAAAGTCACCATAATTGGCACATGAGGTTCCTCTACTCGCCTAAATTTCTACAATGTGAAATGTTTTTTGGGTAACAACATTGATTCAATATGCAATGTTGGTAGTTCGATAAATAAATGCAATGAATATGGAAGATGTGGTTATATTGGAAATAAGAATCATTTTATCTCTTTTGTTTCTTGTTGTAGAATATTGAAATAAATATATGATTTCCCAAAAGATCTATAAAAAAGATAAATATGTATTAGATGAAAGTGATAAGAAAATTAACTTACAATAATTAGATAAAATGATGATAATATTAATTAAATAATTAGTAGGAATTCACCTTTCCCAGATGGTTGTATACAATCTAGATGCATTTCCTAATTATTTCTAATTATTCTAAATTATTCATATTTATTTATATTTATTCTTACTTATTTATATTTATTAAAAAAATTCTTACTTATTAAAAATTACTCCTAATTATTCATAAGTATCACTAATTATTACTAATTATAACTCATTATTACATGTTATCATTATTTATCACTAAGTATCTTTCGATTGATTACAATTTATTACTATCTATTACTATCGATTACTATTTATTACTATTTAGTACTAATTATTACTAATTATTACTAATTATTTCTAGTTATTATAATTTATTAATATTTTTTAATATTTTTTAAATTTTCTTTCTAATTATTTGTAATTAATACAAATTGTTACTAGTTAACTAATTATTACTAATTATTCATATTTATTGTTATGTATTTCTATTATTTCTTATTTATTTCCTATTTATTACTATTTATTACTATTTATTACTATTTATTCCTAATTATTTCTAATTATCCAGAATAATTCTTAATTATCGTTCATTGTCCTCAATTATGACTAATTATTACTAATTATTACTAATTATTACTAATTATTTCTAATTATTACTAATTATTCGTATTTATTCTTATTTATTCCTAATTATTACTAATTATTACTATTTATTCAAATTTATTAATAATTATAACTATTTATTACTATTTATTATAATTTTATAGTATTTATCCTTAATTATTACTAATTATCCCAAATTATCCGTAATTATTCCTAAGTGTTCATAATTATTTTTAATTATTACTAATTATTACTAGTTATTCATATTTATTCCTATTTATTACTAATTATTCATAAATATTTCTATTTAATCTTCTTTATTACAATTTCTTTTATTTCTTCCAATTTATTACTAATTATTCCTATTTACTCGTATTTTTTACTAATTATTCTTAATTATTCCTATTTATTCCAATTTAATCCTATTGATTACTATTTATTCTTATTTATTCATTTTTATTACTAATTATTACTAATTATTCCAATTTATTCTCATTTATTACTAATTATTACTATTTAATCCAATTTATTCCGGTTTATTACTATTTAATCCAATTTAATCTTTATTTGTTACCATTTATTCCTATTTATTAATAATTATTTCTTAGTATTACTATTTATTCCAAATTACTCCAAATTATTCTTATTTATTCCTATTTATTACTATTTATTACTATTTATTATAAGTTATAACTATTTATTACTGTTTATATCTATTTATAACTAACTCTTACTAATTATTCCTATTTATTCCTATTTATTACTAATTATTGCTAATTATATCTTTTTATTACTATTTATTATTATTTATTACAATTTATACCAATTTATTACCACCTATTACAATTTATTAATAATTATTACTAATTACGACTAATTATTTCTATTTATTAATAATTATAATTAAATACCACTGTTTTTTACTATTTACCTCCAATTATTACTAATTATTAAATACCATTAATTATTACTAATTACCGCTAATTATTACTAATTACCGCTAAATATTACTAATTAGTGCTAATTATTACCATTTATTAATATTTCTTACTAATGAAACAATCTATTTGTAAAAAGAAATAATACAAAATAAAACTATCTAATTATAATTGAATTAAATTACTGCTAATTCAAAATAATTATAACTAATATAAAATTAAATGAATTAACTAAAAAATAAAAGAAATAGATTAATACCTTAAAACAAGAATCTTTTATACAATGCAAGACTTGAAAATCACTCAGATTTAATATTTTAAACATTGGAAAAAATAAAGAGAGAAGTATAAGAGTAAAGAGGGAGAGATATGAGAAATATGTGAAATGGAACAAAACAGATGGGGTTATTTTTAGGTCAGATTATTTATGAAGGGTACATTTGTGATGAACTTCATGCCGCAAATACTAACCCCCAATTAATTAGGGGGAGTGATTAAAAATATATTCGCAACATGACCTATTACAAACACCTATCTACCGGCATTGTATTTGCTGTGAGAGTAAATCCTACCTCAAATACCAGCTGTTAAAATTTATTTGTAACAGTACCCATCGTAAATACTAAAAACCATGAAGTGTATTTGGGATAGTTCCCATCGTAAATACTAAAAACAACGGAGGGTATTTGCGACATGACCCATCGTAAATACTACAACCGACCAAAGGGTATTTTCGATGGGTGAAACCACTCATTACGAATACCCTTCCCACAGTTTGGCACGTAGAGGGCACCACACTATTAGCCAAGGGAATAGGGCCACGCCTCAAAAAGTCCCTTCCAATGAAATTTTTGCGACCTGAACTTTCCTCGTTGAAAATAACCCGTTGCAATTACCCATGTTTTCCATAGTAAAATTTACTCTAGAAGAAACTGTTTATCAAATTATTATATTTCTAATATTAGGTTTTTATAAAACTTTCTTGCCAACAATAAGAATAATGTCAATAGTTTTGTTTTATGTACTTTTAAATAGATTATACTAATGTGGTAATTAATAAAAACATAATTTCAACAGGGATTCTTTGAGAATCCTAGAAGCTATTCTCTTCCTTTTTAGATCCATAATATCATTATTTAAATTTATTAAGGATATTATCCCCCCAATTCTATTAGTTAAAAAATTCACTAATCATTTTCCATAGTATTAGTTGTTTGAACTATAAGTCAATGAACTATCCTTAATCATTCATTAAAATAGTGGTTTTACATTTTATTGGCCCGAATTAATCAATAGTAACAGGACTAGCGTACTATGTGACCTTATAAACACATCCCCGTATGCAATTGGATGTGGACTAGTTGTGATAGTTTATAGTGATTCCTTGAGAAAATTATCCCCTTTGATACAGAAAATAATAAAACACATTAAAAGTAACAAATATGTAGTCACAACAATGAAAAATAATGTCAGATAATATCAAGACCAAAACTATCCAAATTCAAATGACATACCACATTCTATAAAAAAATTAATTATCAATATGTCACATGAGTTGGATAAAAACAAACATGATATCCTGTGGAAAAATCATATATGACTCCGATAAATTCAAAGAGAACATAAAATAACCAAAACCTTGGCCTAAGTCCAGATCCGGCCGTATCTTCTTACTCAGACCAAGCTACACAGTTCAACAACTAGCCTCAATACTTTGACCAACTTGTGATTAAAATCATAAGCTTTTTATAGGTGAAAAAGTGCTACGGTTTCCCCAATATTGTGTGGATACAACTCATAATGACACCACTAATAATGTCTCATACATAAATAGAATAAAAAGTGTCAATAAAATGTGATATTCTTATAAAAATAAACTATTTATGTAATACCTATCATGAACTTGGGTGTTTCCTAAGGAACCTGGGAGTACCCATACCTACTTTGTCTAGTGATGAGGCGTATATGAACATACGTTAAGAGTACAGTCTAGTCATGATTTCCCAATACTTATTAGATTGCAAATTTTTTTAACATAATTATCCACTATATGGAGAGGAATCATGTACAACCTGGAACATCACACATCCAACTCTATACAATAGTACTCATAAGGTACCACACACCACCTGCAACATCATGACCACCTCTAGAGGGACCAAGTCTGACCTAACACTTAACTACTATCATGGGAGGAACCACGCCTAAGCAGAACTATCCCAACCATATTAAGAGGAATCACATTCGACCATCCATATCAAAACCTCATTGGGGGAATCATGCCCAACCTAACATGCCACAACAATCTCAGGATAGATCACATCCAATCCACCACACCATAAATCTTTTTCCAAAACAAAATCTATATTGGGTTAGAATGACTCTAAACATGCAACACAAGCTTATACAAGTCTTACTCATCCACAGTACACATGAGCACCAAACCCAAAGCACCCATAAATTCCCCATCAATCATCACCCATAGATGAAATGGAATCCCAACACAATACACACATCATGTGATATTTTGAATGGTAACCAACTCATCACATAATCATATCCATGGTTGGAATGAACACCAAACCTATTCTATATAAGACATCATATCACATCCCACATCATTATGATTAGCATTCTCAATCAACCTACATCATAATATTCAATCGTTTGTGTAGAGCCTGATCCAAATTATAATCCAACTGATATCATCGTGGATCACCATGTTAGGAATTGTTGACTAACCAATTTTAAAAATTGTTTACCATCACATCCCATTAAATATCATCAGCATGGTTGGCATGAGAACCGAACCAAATACAATAATCCATCACATTTATCATACAATTAAATATAATTAATTTATTTACACACATAGGATGTAAATAGGTCAAAAACCATGAATATTAATAGATCCAAAAGTGTTAGAAACATTCCCACAACTGTAATACATTATAGTCTTGGTTGGTCTCCAAAACAATCAAGATGTTCCCACATCCATTTCATTCAAGGTTATTACATCATAATATGGAAACCCCAAATGGATTCCCATAGTCTAATCTAAAAACTATGTTCAATGACCATTAACTAATGGGCATAATAGACCTCAAACATATAAAAAATAAAATTATATTATATTTGATATTGAGACCCACACATTCTAGGGAAAACAAAATACAATATCATCCATCTCACTCCCAAGGTTCAACTAGGTCAGTCCTCTCTTGTCCAAACAATAGATAGTCATTCCCATGGAATACCCATCCAATTAAAATATTTTAAGAAGGAATAACACTCTCTTCAAGTACCAGTTAACCATTTAAGATCTATAGGGTAAAAAAAGCTTCCATATAGGCCATGCTTAAAATCAATCACACACTATCAATTGAAACCCATGCTCAGAGAATGAAAAGGGAAAATATCCATGCTCTACTAAATTTCAATTAAAAAATTCTATATCCCTCTATTGGTATCACATCAACTATCTCATATTTATGGTCAATCCCATGATCATCGACAATTGAGGATTCCAAATATAGTGATCTATTTTTTAAATCACAATCATAGAAGAATACATTAAATTTGTATTGATTTTGTGAATAAAATTACTCAACCGAAGGTGATAATTGAGAAATCTGATCACATTTCAAATAGAAAATTCATAATTAATTGGGAGAAATTAAAGAACCACCTGCCTCAATTCACTGCAAGAAATATTATCAAACATCACTGAATGAATATCCAATAATCATAAAGTCTCTAAAAACAAAAACAAAAACTCTAAATTATGGGTAAATGAAAAAAAATAGAAGAAACATGTAATAAATAGAGTATTATTGATATAATTTCCTCTATAGGTCAATCAGGATGAATGAAACATGAATATGTGGACAAATTAGGGAGATATACTCTTTGGAAGAGATAAACAAGAGTGTGAATGAGCTAAAAGTGAGGATAATGGGAAAATGGGGAAAATATTATAACATGTCATAAATATTCAAAATATATAAATTAATTAATTATAAAACTATCCAAAATTTTACTTGTTTCATGAATATAATGGTCATGATGCAATTACCCTTCCAGGGTTTCCCTTTTAGTATGAATTATCTAGTTGTAACACAATTTCTAACTCTAGATCATAACATATAATGCTTCCCTCCAATGATAGGGTAATATTTTACTGTGATCCTATACATAGTAATAAAACTCCATCCCTATTTCTGGTGATTTATAACACAACACTCTTCCTTCACAACACCACATTTTTCTACTGATCAGGAATCATGGCATAACACAGATGTGATGTGACATTACCAAAAACATGTGCAATATAGCTAATCATATATAATCTAAAATAATTCTTACCCATTCCATAAGTTAAATCTTATATATACTTCATCATATAGTAATTACTTATGTTATTATGTGGTTCTTTCCAGGCCATATAAAAAATATTCATAAGTAGCCCTCACTATGGTGAAGCATACTAAGGCCATAGAGATTCCAACCACTTGCTCCAAAATTTAATATCATGTAGGTGGATTATGCTAAAATGACTCCAATTATGTTGTCCAGAAAGACCTAATATAAAAATAATTATCTCATGCATCATTATACTTTGTTATAATACATTCTATTTTGGTATGAACCTTAACTTGCATCAAATATTTCCTCAGGATTCTGATCCAACTCCTGGAAACAACCCCATACTTTTTCTAGGACTTCTTCACTCAGGATAACAACTTTAATATATCATATTAGTAACTTTAAATTTATATTCACATTCCAAGACTCAATCAAAAAAAATCATCTCCACTCCTTACACGTTTTGAACATTTCCAAATAAACTGAATTTGTGTAGGTAATTACCACCTCCACACTACAACACTTCGCATCCCTAAAAATTCTCCATGTGAATCTCTCTCAAGTTATATAATTTTACGAAACTCAATACATGATATAAATCAATATACACCACTATTTTTCATATTTTTTAAACTAAATATGAACCAATGAAACTAAAGAATAACCAATATTCAACAATCATTTTCCTAAAACAAAATTTGGTCATTTTAAAAATTATGTGCATAGATACTTTTCTAATAGATAGATTTTGATCACACATTGAAAGAATTAGACGATACATAATTTCACAAACCATCCACATAATACAAAAATACCTTATTATTGTGACACCTTCTAGTCCACCAACATTACAATGATGTCGTTACCTTAGAAGTATTCATGAATTACAAAAGAATTGATGGTTTACATCCATTTTTTGGTATCACTATTCTATACCAAAATACCAAATGGTCGACACGAAACATTAGTTCCTCCAAAAAATCCTTTCCTTTATCTTACAATATCACACATGAAACTCAACTAAAAATGCCTTACTCTATCTCTAATAACGTTGAACTCCTTAAAAATACTTCCATTCCAAAGACCTGGTTACACCACTAGTGTGTGTCATAAAACTCATATATTGTCCTCCATTAAACCATAACATTTATTCATACATTTTATTTAAATAATATACTCACATTACCTGATAATTTTCATTTTTTACCCATATTCATGTATTAACCATTTCAGAAACACAACTAAGATACTCGCTTCAAAACAAAAACACTAAATTGTAAGAATATTATGGTTAGGTCTACTAACATGTCTCCCCCAATGCTTACCAAAATTATCCCCTTACTAAGGTAGTACATAGAACCACCAGTGGAGTACTCCCTATTATAAAATTTCTCTTAACTTTGATCAATGAACATAAACCTACCTGACTTAGAAATTCATTTGTTCACTAAAACTAATAATCCCCACTCGTATTTCTGAAATTTTTATAAACCACTATACCTACTATAGGTTCTAATGATACATGAAAACCCAATTAAATAAACACCCAATAAAACTGACAATCCTCTTTCACAACACCTAATTTCAATATATACCAAGATTCATAACCTTGATCTCCATCAAATGACTCTCGTGTTCCAACCCATTGGGAACTCTACATAACCCCTATGAAAACTCCTAGTCTATCTAGATCCCCTCTATGAATTTCATAGTCACTCTAAAATTTATTAAATTATCCAATTGATCCACTAATAACATTAAGATCATATTGGTATCAATGTTCGTTATACTATATATCATGTTTCATGAAGGATTGTAGCTCATCTTTCGCATGATCTAATTACCACAACATATCAAAAACCTCACAACCCCTTTATCATTTACTAACACACTTTAGAAGCATTTTATTATGCATTAATCATACCACAATTCATCAACAATATCCAATTAAACTAAGAAATCCACCCCCTTATTAGACCCTATTCTAAACCACACATGAAATTGCATTAAAGGCCCAAAAACATTTTTCATTCCTTGATCTCAACAATGATTTTGGAAACCTTCCATAATCACCTCATATGATAAAACAAACTATGAATGATTTGTAACTATGCTCCATATGTATCCCATGACTTCTCCTTATACATTTGGGGAACTAAGGGGTCTTTGGACTAACCATAAAACATAGGATCCCTTCTAATTACTTTCCCCACATGGGTCTTAAAGGACTAAACATACAACACACATATCCTAATACACATATTTGGAAGGAATAAAATTCCATCTCTATGTGTTTATATCATCACTATAACCTATCCCCAATGATTTGAGTGACATGTATAACTCATTCTAATTATCCTAAAGATATCTTGAATTCCTATCATCAACATTTCACCACTTGTGTTTCTAGGATGATAATGCCTAATCGATCTAAATGATTACCTATATAAGTCTACTGGGAAGTCACCCCAAACATCACACCACATTGGATAAAGGAAAACACACTTTCTTATATAAAGGTAAGAGAGAACCCAAAATACCATTAATAAAATTGTGTCAATGGAACCATTACTAAACAATAAATCTTTTACTATTTGAAAAACCATGTACCACCCAGCTACAGAGTTCAACACAACACATGATGAGTTATATCTTATAAATTATAGCAATACATGAATTTCATACAAAAATATAACATCTAAATATTTTAATATTTTTTATATAACATAATGATCCATGTTATAATCTTATAGGTATAGTATATTTGGAAGCATGGAAACATAGAAAAGCAGTTCATAATAGTTTTATACCATCTCCAACTTAGGTCATCATAACAATCACCATCCTTAGACATATCATAAATAAAATCTATCTTTATTACTTGGGAAAGTAAACACAAGTAAGGGTGATCTATGATTCTTAATAAGGGTAAAAAGGGAGATATAAATGATCATATATGCATAACATGAGATAAATGGAATAATAACACGAGTTTTATATTTTAAAACCATAACCTATATATCAAAGATCATAATCATGACTCATGGTATAAATATTGACATTTAATATGACTTGATTCATAAAAGAGTCAAAGAAATTAAACCATGAGAGAATAAAATAGTCATATTACAAGGATGTGTAGAATACAAAAAAGAAAGGAAAATAATTAACATAGTAGAAAAGGCTACTTTCCAAGACTATCATAGTGGAATCGTTTCACTCACCATACCCTCATAGTAGTCAAGGTTCACTCCCAAGACTACCATAGTGGAAAAAGTACATAACAAAAAGAGGTTTACTCCCCATTGCAGCCCCATTTACCCCTTGAGATCTAAACAATTACAGAATTCATTTGAGGGAGATATAGGTTCCACCTGTCATAGAAGGAAAACTATACCTATGTGTGGTAGAAGATCATAACCTATTCATTATATCAAAACCAATATAAATAGATGGGTTTCATAAAAAATTAATCATAACATAACTCATAGAGGAGGAATGAGTTTCATAAACATAATGAAATCATAAAAATAAACCATCCAAAGAAAGAATAAGGGTGATATCCTCAGATCTTATTACCATTAAATCAAAATATGTGTTGGATATTTTTTTTGATGATATATCAAAAGATCATTAGAACTTTCTTGTGAAAATGACATTTCCATCTTTAAATCACTTCTTCAAAATCAAAAAAAAATTACAAAATATTATAGAATATATTTTAATATAAAATATCCATGGGCACATGTAAATTAATATTCAATAAATTGATCATCCATAATAGTGATAAATTAAATTCATTCTATATAAATTAAAAAAATATTCCTTAAACACTTTTGTTGAAAAAGACATACAATACCTCATTTAGAAAGTGGAAAGAAGGTTCCCTTAAAACCATTTTGTAAAAAGTGAAACATGGTAAAATATTACTTTAAATAATAATATAATAATAATAAAAAATTTCAATAAAACATGGATATAAAACATGGATATAGAAGAAAATAATTTTCTGACCAAATAGATAAATAATGATGATTTTTTCTAAAAACGAATCTTCGGTATCTAGAGAACATAAGGTGTGGAAAATTAAATTAATTTTTTTTTCAATATATAACATTGGATAATAAATTTTATGATTTTTTTGAGAGGGAGATCATAAATTTTCATCATAAAAATTTTATTCAAAAACTATCTCGATAAACATTGAGATTGCAACATAAAAACCCTTACCTCAAGTCATACTACTTTCGTAAATATTAAAACCTGTTTTATAATAAATAGATTTATTTATACATCATATTATATAAATATTACAATCTATATCAAAAAAATATATTATTTATTATTTATCTTTTATCACATGTTTATTAACAATTTTTTATTAACATTTTTGTTTTGGGTGATAAATGCTTTGATTTGTATGCATGTTTTGATTTGGAAGATTTTTAATTATCATTTTATCATATTTCACTGATTTAATAAATTTTAATAATGGTATAAATTTCATATAAACTTATTATAAATAATTTATAGTCATTAATAAAATATATGACGGAAGAATTAATTACACCATTAATGGAGACGTTATGTCGTACATATAGATAGATGTTGTTTTCATTTTCGATGGATGTAGAAAAATAAAGGTAAATATTAATTCAAATTTGAAGGATAAATATTATAAATATCTTATATATTCATCCAGTTAATCCTCATTTTCATCCTAGAAATATATAAAAGGAAAACAAATCACTTTACTTCATGAATGTGGTTGTCCAAACATACACACAAGCGATGCAATATTTTCACAAATTATTTGGTGGTATGAAGTTAGAAATTATATTATAGTTATATATGTATAATCATGTTACTAATATATTATATAAATATTAAACCCATCATAATACCCATTTATTAAATATGTCTAAGCAAAATGAATTGTATAATTACATGGAGACAGTAAGTCAAACATAAGTACGAGTGACAATTTCACATCTAATTTTATTGGAAAATTATTTTATAATGGTGTTTTAATAATAATAATAAAATTTTACTATATTGAGGATAATGATTTTATTATTAGATTCATTATATAATATATTTTTAAGAGGTAAAAAGAAAATTTAAAATAATTTGATTGCTGATAAAGATTACATCTTTTTGAAATGACTCTTTTTGTAGCCCTCTAATGGGATCTAGGATTGGTATTTCAGGAAGAAATAAATATATATAATGTTTATTGATATTTTTATAATATAAATTGTAATATATTTTTCATTCTATAAGGAACAAGGAGTTGTGAATAATAAAAAGGAGTGGCGACCTTTTATAATTGAAAGGATGGGATTTCTTAAAATTCCTTAAAATATTAAATTAATTTATATTAATTTTGATGTCTAAATGAATAAAAAATGATAATATCAAAATTTAAGATGATTAGTATTTTTAGTAATCTCATAAAATAAAATTATTATATATTTGGATCACATTTTACCCTTATCGTTTAGTTCTGACCCCTCTTAACGCTTTTGTCCATTGTCATAATACTAATGTTTTCTACCTCTAAGGGTAAATAATTTTACTATAAAATGAAAAAAAACCAAAATATGGACCATTTAACATGTTTAAAACTGTATACTATTAATATAGTTGAATACATGTTTTTTTATTAAATTTATATCATTTTATAAAATGTTATTTATTATAAATATCATTAATGTCATTGTAAACACTATTAATTTAATTTAACTATAAATGAATCATGAAAAGAGGGATTTTAGATATAATGAATTAGAGTCACTCTAATATGTTATATTTATATATAAAATTCATGAGATAGATTAAATAATTCATATTATACAACTTTTAATAAATGTAAAATCATTTATTATATGTTTGTATTTAAAGGAGAAATATTGCATCTGTGTTTTATATGTAATTAAGGTAATTATAAAATTAATATAAAATAAAAATAAGATTATTTTAGGAAACTAATTTCATTAATATCAATAAATACACTTATATTTGTTCATAAAATTATTTTTACACAGTGTGGACACATAAGAGATATTAAAAAAAAGAGTGACATTTTGTAACTGTAAGAGATTTAAATATTATATAGGTCATTTTCTTTGATAAATTTCAATTAAACTAAATATTTTTGAGCCTATGGTTGATATTTTAAAATTTATATCATAAAATAATAATTATGATGAAAAATAATGTTCTTAAAACATATTTAATCATAGATTAACTCTATTTACCATTTATCGATGTGATAAATGCTTACCTGGTTACTATTCATATTCGACAAAACATAAAATTGGGTATTTAAAAATTGTAAACCTCGTGATAATAAATATTTAATTAATTCTATCTAATTATTTTTTTATAAATTTTATAAATTTATTTTAATGTAAGTGAGAAAAATGCGTTTAAAACAACTTTCTAGAAAAATACATTTTTAACCATGAAACTCGGTTTATTATTATCCTATTCATAATACAAAATAGTTTATGAATTTTATGAAAAATTATTAAATAAATAATAAATAATTATATTTAAATAATCCACCAATAGTGATAAATTTAGTTTATAAAAATAAAAATACCTTTCACATATAAATATGATTTTTCAGAAGAAACATAATTTTTTTCATATGATTTTTTTCATTTCAAATTAATTGATAACAAATGAATTCATTTTATGCATGTGAAAACCATATATTTTCATTTTTTATTTGTACTTATTAATAACCAAAAATACAATGGATATGTTATAATAATATTTTAATAGTATATCAGCATTTTTCTAAACTCTCTACTATATATAACACAAGATATTGATAAAATGAAATTAATTGGGAAATAAAACTATTTCTTAAACTCTTAGTGTGTTACATTATACACCCATAAAATAATTAAATCACTGATCTTCCATTATTCTAATACAAAAAAAATCTGGATAGTTTTATCTCATATATTCTTCAGGTTCCCATGTAGCATCCTTAAATTGGTTATTCTTCCAAAAAACATTGACCATGTTAGTGGTCTTATTTCATAGAGAATTATCTCTATGATATAGAATCTCCACTGGTTATTTCTCATAATATGAATCTTGTCATAGCACCACATCCACTTAGTTCAGTATATGTGATAGATCATATATGTACTTCCTCGGGAGAGATAGAGGGAATATATCATGAAATTAATCGAGTTTCAGTGGCATAACACATAGATAAGATACCATCATGATATGATAATGAATTTCGAAAGGTGATTCCTAGGGATTATATTTCCCTTATTTTCAATTATCATCACACTCTTCCAAAGTTATTTTCAAAATAATAATTTATCATCGACATCAAACTCTATATCTTTTCCTTTCCTATCAGCTAATGTTTTTGTTCGACCCCGATCTGCTTTAATATAATGAAATATACATCTAACCTTCTTTAATATTTATTCAGATAGATATGTTCCTAATAGATTTATTTCTCTAACATCATTCCATCATATTGGAGTTGTGCAATTCCTTCTATAGATGAATTCACAATGAGAAATCTGAATGATGGAGTAAAATATATTCTTGGAAGAAAATTACACAAAATAAAGGTATTGAACCAAAAAACTTTTAAATAAATAAGGAAATTTCACTATATTTCTTCTAGAGTTTCAATGATCTTCTTAGAGTGACCATCTATATGAGTATTATATGTAGTGATAAAATATAACTTGGTATCCATATACATATAAATACTTCTCTAAATCATTGAGGTTAACATTAGATCCCGATTAGATAAAATTGATAGTGGTTCACCATGAAATATTACCAATTCATCAACATATAAACACATATGATTATCAAGATATAAATATTATCAAATGGAAATAATATGTGCTGAAATCATAAGGCAATCGACAACAACCCATATAACATTATTCACTTTAGATGTTTTGGGGTGTCTGATGAAAAAAATCCACGGCTATGTTTTGCATTTCTAATCTAGTATGGGTATTAAATGTAAAATACCCAAATAATTCTATCTCTCATCCTTAACTAACTAAAATACTGAGCATGGATAAACATACTCTCAAATATCTATCTTCTTTCCACCCCATTAGAAATAATTTTTCAAATATCTATAGATCATTATCCTTTTAGGATGAATATAGAAAGAAGAACCATAAGTATCATCCAAAATCTCTATGTTTAAATATTGAACTAAAGAGACACATACATGTTTCTTGAAACTTATTATTCCATTATAATTAATGTTGAACACAAAAAAATTTATAAAATTCTTTTAAAGCCCTATATCTTCCTTCTATTCCTATTTAATCTTCACATATATATATGGTTTAATACTCATTTGAGAAAGATAATATTTCAACCCTTCATTAGAGATTTCTAGATCAATCATTTTTATATCCATAAATATTGTATCTTTTATGTTCCTCATCTTATATAAGCTAGCATGATCCTTTCAACTCAGAGCATCTTTCACCTTGTTTTCTCTCTGAGGGTGGTAATAAACTGAGAATTCATAATCTCTAATCAACTCTACCCATCTTTATTGGAACAATTTCGCCTATTTTAGAGTGAAAATATCATTTGAAATTTAATAATTAGTAAATATGTCACACCTTTCTACATATAGACAATGATTCAATATCTTTTATAAAAAAATTATCATCTCTAATAAAAAATCAAGTGTTGGGTAAATTTTGTCATTGACCTTAAATGTTTTTGAGACATAAGATATAGCCTTATCATTCTACACCAGGATACATCCAATACCACTCTTCAATGTTTCATATAGATTACAAACACTTCCCCACTACAGGGTAGTGTAAGAATATTTGCAATTAATATTCATCTATTTAGTTCTATAAAACATTCACCATATTCATCCATCCAAAGGAACTTAGATCTATTTCGAGTTAACATGGTTAGTGGATTTGATAGCTGTGAATCATTATCTACCAAGAACTAATAAAATTTAGCCAAACCATGAAGCCATTGTATCTCATTTAAAGTGGTAGATGTTTGCCAATGTTTAATAACATATTTGTTTGAAGGATCCACCGATATACCCTTTCTTGAGATTATATAACCTTGGAATGAATATCTACAAATCTAAACTTTACAATTGGTAAATGTTTCATAAATTTTATCCTTCCTTATGGACTTAAAAACAATGTTCAAGTGATCATCTTGAACTTACTTTGTAATTGAATATATAATAAAATCATTAATAAATACTTTATTAAAATGATCAAGGTATTTTCTAAAGACTATTCTCATTAAATCCCTAAACATAGTGGGGAATGAGTAAACCCAAATGGAATCTCTTTAAATTCACACTATTCATTCCTTGCATAGAATCCTTCCTTAGATATATCTTCATTAATGACCCCGAATTTTTGATATCCAATATGAATAAAAATATGGGAAAAGTATTGAGCTATAAAACATTGATCAAATAAGTCATCGATATGGGATAAATGATACTTTTTCTTGAATGTGATCTTGTAAATTGATCCTAAATCAATTAATTGATATATTCACCCATATTTCTTCTTTAAAAACATAATAATTACACCCCAAGGTGATGAAATTGGTTTAATGAATCCCTTTTCATGATTATACTAGAGCTTCTTATTCAATTCATCAATCTTAATGGGATTTATTCTATATGGATTCATAGAAATATTTTTATCACCAGGTATGATATATATTGAAAACTCAATTTCATGATTCAAGAATAGTACATGAAATTATTTAAAAACGAACTCATTAAACTGCCACACAAATGTTATATATTCAATTTTTATTTTCCCCCAACCATCTGTGATTAACACTCCTTTATAAAAGGAATCATTACCCATACCATGGATGTAATTTCTTTTTAATGTTAATTTTGTTGTAACACTATATATGATCATATTTTTGTTTGTAATGCCAAATTTAACTTCCCATAATAAATAACTGATGTGGGATTTATGTAAATAAATACAATCAATACCGAAAATAACATTGAATTCAACTAAAAGAATAATAACACAATTTTATGAAACAATTCCCACAAACTTCAACTAGAGAAGAATCATAGTATTGGGATTTGATCATCAACCATTATGGCCATTTAAATCAAAATAAAAATATAATTTTTGTGGTTGTACTATTATAAATGATAAAATTATTTAGAAATAAATTTTTGGTATATCCAAAATCAAATATGACATTATTTGTTCTATAGTGGATGGTATATATACTATTCACCACATGTTTATCATGCCCATCATCAAAAATATTAACCGTATGAGATTTACCTTTAGCTATGGGATTAAGAGGTTGATGATGTCAATCATCATCATTAACCTTACTGTATAGGAATAGGTTAGCATAATCTCTATACTCTATTCTATTAATACATTGTAATGTGGGTGGTTCATTTTTTATTTCTTTATATCTATTCATATTTTTAGCAAACCTCATCCCATCAATTAGCATTTAATTTCTTGATGACCTTCCTTTTGAAACGTGAAATGTTTACCAGTTCCCTTAAAAAAATTACCAAAATTATATTTCCACATTTTTAGAATAAAGGAAATATCATATTATTCTCTTCATATCTTTTAATTTTTTTTGAATTAAAATTTTCTTTTATTCTCAAAACCATTATATAAATGGATAAATTCAATATCTATCAAAACAATGGTGTAAAATTGAATGATTAATTCTTAGATAATAAAGGTATTTATGGATAACACCTTTCATATAATTGGGTTTAAAATATTGATGAATTTGTTAAGAATACATTCAGGTTTTATAATAGTACAATAAATTTTCCTCAAAAGTCTTGTAAAATATTACTCGTAGGTACCAATAAATTTATTATCCTTCTGTCTCAAATTAATGAATTCCTTCTCCATTTTTTAATAAATAATATACGTAAAATACATATTAAAAAATAAACTCTTAAGATCATCCCAGTCTATACATTCAATTTATTCATGTTTATTTACATTCTTGATAAGTTTCCTCCAATGATATGATTCTACTCCCAAATTATTAACATCCAAAATAAAATTTTCATGTTTTAAACACTGGATAATGTAAAATATCATTTTAAGTGGAACTAAACCATTTATTAGTGAAAATTGTATTTTTAGACCCACTAAAAGAAGGTGTAATTATCCAAATAATTGATTCAATATATTGTTGTCCCATCTTTATACTTTTTGAAATATCAATTATATTTTTAGATTGAGAGTGTTGTGTGAGAATAGAAATGAAAATTTTAATTGCATATATAATAATATTTAGTTTCTTAGGGGAAAAATAATTGTATTTTCATTATTATTCATCATTAAAATGATTCTATTCAGTTATATCCATTGACTAAATCCTAAATCATTTTATGAGCAACAAAAATCATAATTTGAAACCAAATAATTTGGAAATATAATTTATAGAATGTATAAATAGTGGAACATTCTTTTATGACACCATAGGTTTAACATAATTCATTAATTATCATTACAAAAACATCAAGATTTTATCAAATACATATACATATAAAGGGTTCTAAATATATTTATCACATAATAGTTTTGAAAAGGTAACTAAACTATTATCAGATTCCAACTACAGTGGCCTATAAATTTCCTACATTTTAATACATTTAAATAGATTAATATTCTTTATATAACATAAATATTCACACAAGTATTGTATAGGTCCAGTATAATTCAAAACATGGAATCAACAACTGGTTCATAATAATTTTATGTCTTCTCTCAATTAGATCTTCATAACTATCACCATACTTAGACATATCATAACTAAAAAATTACTTCGTAATACGAAAAATGAAAAATAATAAATTGTGAGATTTTATTCCCATTAAGGTAAATATAAGAGATATTATTGATCATATAAGCATGACATGAGGAAAATTATAGAAGAATATGATATTAGAATTCTAAAACCATAACCAGCATTTCATATACTATAGGATTGAGTGATGGTATAAATTCTAATGGTTTATATGACATAAATGGTAATGGAATAAATAAACATGATATATGAGATAATAATATAAGAATAAGGCACAACATTTTGGAATACAGATAAGAATAAAAAGATCATTCCATTATTAGTAAAGGATCTTTAGAAAGAAGTCATAACGGATTGTTATCACCCCCAAACCATCGTAATAGTCTAGCTCTACTCTCATGACTATCATAGAGGAAAAAGTCACTTAAAGTGCTTGGTCCACTCCCCATTCCAGTCATATACCTCTAATGAGATATTAATATTTATTCAATTTATTGGAGGTATATATAGGTCCCACCCATAACATAATGAAAATCATATTCATGTCTAGCATAAGATTGATAACTATTAATCATATGAAACCTCATGAAAAGAAATGATTTTCATAAACATTTCATCATAAAAATACCCATAAAAAGGAACAAGTTTCATAAACATAATGCAATATTATACTTAAACCATCTAGATAAATAATAATTAGAGTATCCAACGAAAATATTCATATTATATAATATGTAATATTAATGGTTTTTGTATTGATGAATTAAAAATAATTAAAAAAAATTTGAGAAAAATTAAATTTCCATTTTGAAATCACTTCTTAAAAATATATAAATTTTTAATAATTATAGAAATTTATTTCATTGAAAATATCCATGGTTATATATAAAATATTCCTTAAATCATTCAAAGTTATAATGGAGTGAAATTTTGTTCATTCAGTATATGTTTTGAAAAATATTCCTCCAATACTTTTTTTGGAAGAGACACAAAGTAGATCACTTGGAAAATGAAAAGAATATTACTTTGAAACCATTTAGTTAAAAATATAAAATTCATAAAAATTACCATAAATATCCTAAATAATTGAAAATTACATCTCTAAAACATTTTTTTGAAAACATGTAGTTGGAAGAGAAATTATTTTGCCCCAAGAGAGAAATGAAGTGGATTTTTCTTAAAAACATATTTTAGGAATCATGAGTCAAGTAGGTGAGGAAAATGAAAGGACAAAATTAGTTTTTATGAAATGACTATAGGATATTGAAATTAATGTGTTTCATGATATTTATATCATAAGTTATCCTCAATAGAGATTTAATAATAAAAAATCCAAAAAAATACGTGACTATAACATAAAACCCCATACATCAGTTCTCACTTCACTTAAACATTTTTTACTATCTTATATAATATATATAGTATTATTACACATATTATTCATACACCATAATCATATAGATTAAACCTTATAATATTTTATTTTAACCTTTTATCACCCATTTATTAATAATTCTTTATTAAAGGAACTAATCCATGTGATAATTTCGTAGTTTCTGTATGTTTTGGTATAATTTTTTTTGTAATTGTACTTCAATTATAGTTCCATAATTTTAATAATTTTTATTATGGTATTATTATAATATTATTAATTATATGTATTTATATTTATCCATAAAATTTAGGCATACAAAAATGAATTACACTATTTATGGATACGGTAAGGCATATGTACATATGTACATTTATTTCATTATTTTTCATGGATGGAATGAAAGAAATGTAAATATTAATTAAAATTTCCTAGATAATTATTTTATATATCATATATATTTATCAAATTCATCATCATTACCATCCATTTAAAATATAAATGACAAACTAATCACATCCCTTCATAGAGGTGGTAGTCCACATGTACGCACAAGCGTCATTATCGTTTCCCAAAGGATGAGGCGGTAAGTATGTAGAAATAATTTTATAATTAGATGGTCATAATTATTTAATTAATATCATATATTAATATTAAAACTATGCTAATAATGTTCCATAAAAGGTAGCTATGAAAAATGAATTGTATCCCTATGTGAAGATGATAAGTTGTACATACGCATGAGCGATACATCCAATTATCATTTGATGAGAATGAAGGTGTATAGTTAATTTTTATAATAATTATAAAATTTAAGTTTATTAGGATACTTAATTTATCATTTTATAAATAATATAAATTATTTAGTAGAGTTAAATGAAAATTTTAAAATAAAGTGATTAGTTATAGTGATTACCTCCTCATTGTATTTACCCCTTTATTTCTCCTCTGATGGGACCTAGGGATGATATTTTGGGAGGAAAGGAATCCCTAGAATTTGGATAGATAATTTTATAAAATTAATTGTACGACCGTTTTCAAGATATAAGGATCAAAGTTGTGTGTATAATAGAAAGGATGGGTGCTATTTTATGATTTAGGGGGGGGACACTCAGAATTTCTTAAAATATTAAATTAATTTGAATATATTTTGATATACAAATGGATCTAAATTTATAATATTTGAATAAATATTAATATGTGTTTAAATAATCACAAAAAATTAATTTTATACATTTTGGGATCACTTTTTACCCTTATCTTTTAGTTCAAACCCCTTGTTAAACCTTTTTGACAATTACCACATTATTAATGTTTTCTACACTTCATGGGTTAATAATATTATAGTAAAATGACAAAAGAAACATAAATGGACTAGGGTTGAATTTTAAAATAATATCCCATTCATTTGGTTTAACCTATGATTTTTATGACTTATATAGTTTTTAATAAAATATTATTTCTATAAAATATCATTAAACTCATTTGAAATAGTATTCTTTTAATTTAACTTTAGATACTTAAAAAGGGGGGTTTTGAATATAATTCTGTCACAAATCCCTGATATTTCATATAGATCTATAAAATTATTGTTACAAATTTTTTCATTAAAATTATATCACTTTAAATATTTTTAATATCATTTGTTATGTTTTATTGGTTAAATTGATAATTAATGCATCAGGGTCTCATAAGCAATTATAGTTATTATATAAATTCTAAAAATTAAAACTAAACTTATATCATGAAAATAATTTCATAAATATCAATATAGACCTTCATATTCAATCATCACTTGAATTTTTCACTATTTGGATAGATACGAGATATTAAAAAAAAGATTGACATTTTGTAACTTCCATTGATTTGAATATTATATTAGTCATAATCATGGAAGAGTTTCCATTAAACTAATTAGTATCGATAAAAATATAGGAATGGTTTAATTAAATTCATAATATAATAATTATGATGAAAACTTATGACCATATTGGTTAGTTTTAACATTGATTAACATGATTTACCATTTACTATAGTGTTAACTTTTACAACGATTACTATTCATGTTGACAAAAAATTAGTGGACTATTTACCAAATTTGTGCCCAAAGATTCTAAATATTGAATTAATTTTATCTATTTAAAAAATTGATGAATGTTAATACATATTATTTAATATATATTATATAAATTTCATTAAAATAATTGGATAATAGATATCAATTTAATTTATTTGGGAAATAATACATTACACACATAAAAATAGTTTCTTCAGAAAACTAAATCCTTTATTTTCAAACAATTATTGTTTTAATTTGTAATTAATTAATAACTAATGAATTTATTGTACACGTGTGTAATTTTTTTTTAAAATTTTGAAAGTAAAATTCATACCCTCCAATCCAACAACCATGTGATAATAATATTTTTATATTATATCATGGTTCATCTAAACTCATAATTTCATGTAACATAAGGTATAGAAGAAATGAAATTTCCTAGAAAATAATATTTCATAAAATATGAGGGTTTTATATTAATTTGAGTCTCTATAAAATAATTAACTATATTACCATGCTTCTCATTCATGTCAGACTTATTACAATACAAACACCATCAACACTATCACATTATCTATTCCTGAGGAAAACCTATAACTAATTTGATACGCGATCAAACCCCACCTATGTGTTATCTTTATAACACGATGCATCTCCACATGATTTCAAAATATGAAGGAACTCACATGTTATACCTAACCCATCACTCATTAGACCTTTATAAATCATAATTCATTTTAGATAATTGTTGGATTGCGACTCGCAACCCAACTATAACACTCAATTCACTAATATCTTGAGTCACATATAAACATCACCAAACCCTTTAACCTAATATATAGGGCATGTTTTACATCACTAAAAGATAAAAATGAAACATCCACACTCTTATAATAGATAAAAATAGAAAAATTAGATGTCTATACATCTACTCACTGTATATAACTTGTATCACAAATTCCATACCAAAACCAACCACTGACTATAAGGTACTAATACTCATAAGGTATTATCTCATTGGACTACCCCCCTCAAGGATCAAGAATACATATATTAACATATTTAAGAACAATTTATTCATATAATTATGAACATCCAAAAATCCACCAACCCAGTTATGTTATATATAATTCCGTAAATATGTTAATTAAAAAACATCGAATAAGTAATTTTTAAAACAATAATGAATTGAATCCTATATTATTTATAAGAGTCAATATCATAATCACAACCAATAATGGACATTTTTAGTGACCCTGAATTCATTATATTATACTTTAACACACAAATTGTCACCACAATACAATATGAAATCCAATAAATCAACAAGTCCAAAATATCATACCCATTAATAATGAACATTTTATTTAAAATCAATAAATGTAAAAGATAAATCTTGAGTCCTTGGAAACATGGAATTTAGTTCAAGTTTGTGTTTTCTTAGAACAAATACAACATCCATCCCACACATCTATTACTCCTATATCCTATCTACCAAATCCAGAAATGGTAATACCGTTGAAACATGTAAATGAGACCACATTGTGACATCCAAACCTATAACACTCGAGAATATCTTGGACGGATCACCACAAGAACATAGGGATACATCTTTATAAACTAGAGGATTTTGACTAGAAATGATGGTGTGTGGTGATAATGTGGGGATACTATTCCCTATGTTATATAAAATTATATATAACAAGAAAACCTTGGTTGACGTCTCATATCACTTGTTCTGGTTCATCACAAGGCCCAAAGGGTATTCTCTTTCCATTCAGGTTACAATACAATTCATGGTCATATTGGGAAACATCTATGGAATTATATTTCCCTCAACATTGAGATCAAAGAAAAAAGAAATATCTTCTAATATTCCAAATGGGATATTCTCTACATTATACATCAATGAAACATCAAATAAAAATAACCAAAAATAAATGAACATGAAATCATGTAAAAGACCAAAATATGTCAATCAACCCATTTATATGAATTCCAAAAAACCATCCATAAGTAGAAAAATACTACATGATATAAATATATACAAAAAAACAATTCAAATAATCTATAAGGATGACCAAATTAGATTACAGATCGATAAGAAAATACCAAATACAAATCCAACTCAAGCCAAGCCCAAATCCCAACTCCATGTAATCTTTGGTTTCTCACCACATATCGACTAACCAAAAAACATCCAAGTAAACCAAGCCTAATTATAGTTTCCAAAATAAATACCTGAAAAATATTAACATGTTCTAA
The DNA here is from genome assembly GCA_963277665.1 of Viscum album. Lineage (NCBI taxonomy): Eukaryota > Viridiplantae > Streptophyta > Magnoliopsida > Santalales > Viscaceae > Viscum > Viscum album. The sequence goes on along the minus strand of OY728148.1, from coordinate 1,786,177,610 downwards.
ATATCCCAGTAGGTCACCACCCAACAAGACTTTGAAATTAATTTTATAATGATATTATTAAATAATTTTCTGAAAATAAAAATAAAAAATTTGGTTTCAAACATAAACATATGAAAATATATTTAAAGTCATTAAATATTTCTAAAAACATTTCATTAGTTTATAGGAATAAAAACATCACTTTATGAACATTTCACCATATGAATGCTTCTTTAGATAAAAACACTATCTTTAAAATCCACTTTAAAAACCCAACACATGATTCATTGTTCAAAAACTATTTTTTAAAATATATTTAAAACCCATTTTCTATGGAAGAAAATAAAAAACACATTGTTAAAGGAAAAAAATTTGGCACCACTAGTCACAAGGTAAAAAAAGATATATGTATGATATGGGTACCATAACCATACAAAATATAGAAATGAATCAACCAAGAATAATAAAATAACTCTGATATAAATCAATAATAAATCAATTAACGTTTCATGGGCTCCATCCTAGGGAAAATAAATAATAATACTTGAAAATAACACTATATCGGGACAATATGATTCTCAATAATAACGAATATTTCCACGGTCTATCACTATTAAGCTCTCCCATATGATTCCTCAAACTAATGGATACCTAACCCATAGTGTTTCCAGATACAGACACACAATATGGGTTTTATATTTCTATAAAATTATGTACTCTAGGTTCCCATGACCAATAAAAATGTTACGTGAGTGAATATGCATGATAAGATCAACACATAAGGAATAAGAATTAACACCGCCTTGCATCCAACATTGTCACAGTGATTATCCCCATAGTCATACGTCATTCATCCTTGAAACAAAAGAACATTACCACAAAAGGGGATAAATATCAATCACATATTGGTAAAATTTACACACAATGTGTGAACAAATCAAGGAGAAGTCAAGATGAATTTTACAAACAACCTTTTCAAATACTAGGGATAAATTGGTCATTAAATAAAAAATGTAGATCAGAATTTTGAATCCTTTAAAATTCCATAAAATAACATTCCCATTTTAAATAAACCCTTTAAAACATGTATTATTCCTTTTAAAAGAAGAAATGACTAAATTCCTTCCATTTCTGTCAAATAACTCTAAAAGATCCACTAAGTCATTTTTCAGAAGGGGGCATACCGCACACCAATTTCCATAAACATTTTAAACTTATAAATATACTCTTTTTCAATCCATTTATAGGTTTACACATCAATAGAAAAAAAATATATTTATAAGTAATTTTATTCCATCACTGAAAACCAAAACTAGATAAAAATAAAACACATTACTTTTTAAAAAATTCAAAAATATTAATAGGAATTTCATAAGTTGATGGAACATAAAAAAATTTAATTTCAAAGATGAGAAACATGGAATCCCAATTAAACCCTTTATTATGAGATAAAAAATAATATAAAATTTTAGATATATCTAATAAATATCATATATATTCACACATGTAATAAAATAGATATTTTGAAAGCACAAGAACCCTTTGATTATCAAAATTAATAAATTGCATAAAAACACTGAATTTAATGAAGTGTAGATAAAAATTAAATCTCAAAACTTCAATTAAGATCTTACAATCCATGAATAATACATCAATTATAATCTATTTGAGATTAAGACCATTCTTTAAAACTACCCTAAAATCAATCCCTAATTTTCAAAATTAATTAGGGATCTAGGATTAATATAAAACCCATGAAATAATAATGAAAAATTATATAGGAGAATGAGGGGAATAATTTCATTGTAAAAACATGGAAAATATCAATTAAAAGGCAATGATAAAAGGGTGAGAGTTTTGGAACTTCTTTTTTGCTCCAAATGTTTGTTTGAGATTTACGAGGGATAAGATGGAGGAAATCCCTGTTAATTTGAAGGGGGGATTTTTTAAAAAATACCAAATTTTTATCTTATAGGAAATCTATGTGGTTTGGTTGAAAAAATATTGTAAACTGTGGATTGTGAAAGAAAATTCCATAACTTATGCTGAGAGCACCAACGTAGTTTCTTGTAGCTTTTTATGAATTGAAAGATTATGTGGAATTTGTGAAAATTGAATTTAAAAAAATGATAAATCCCTCCACATGGGTACAACATGGTTACCCAAAAACATATCGGGAAACAATAATACCCCTATAAAACCATTAGAACTTGAAATTTCAAACCCTGAACCTAATAAGAATCATGCTTATCCAAGATAATATAAAAAAGAAAATTTACCACTATAGTGATAAATGGTTATCAAAATTCTCTCCATATTTCTATTTTATTCCCCTAAAAATCTCATTTTTTAAAATAAGATTTAATATCAAAATATTAACTAACAAAATAGAATTTATTAACATGATACATCCTTGAATCCAGACAACTAAAATCCAAAAAATTATCAAAATGAATATAAAAAAATTAAAAACATCTCTATGAAAAATAAAATAAATAACATAACCCAAAAATACATTGATGTAAGATAGAATGAGAAAGTAGTCCCCACTATTTTGAATTACTTTGACATATAATAACAAAACTAAACTATGAGGATTCAAATCCTTAGGAAACTAAATATCCATGGGGATAACTCTTTCTCCAACCCCAACCACTTCCAAACCCAATATCAAAGAATAAATCACATGTAGAATCAAAGAACCACATGAGACCTAATATTGGGTAATTTTCCTCATGGATAACCTATAGTCACAAAGTTTTTAACCCTCACATGGTGTCTCTAAAACAACCCAATAAAAACATCAGCTCATATGCAGACTCACTTACTAAATTACCAACCCTTTTTACCAAATCCCACAGTAACACCCAATGTTTTATGGATTATTTTATTAACTAAATTTAAATTATTTTAGGGACTTCATTTCACTACACAACAAGTTATTATTACAGTATATACAAAAATAATTTTTTCTTTTACTACATGCAACACTTATATTAGCTTTCGGTACACTGAATACCATATTTGGTCAGTGTTACACAAAATGCATAGTTCATTCGATAACTTTTGTTCCACACCAGACCGAGTTTGAATGAAAAAAATATTTTATAATAGTTTTCAATTATCCATTAGAATGTTTTGAATGGATATTTATTTACTAAATTTTGAATTAAATTATTGGGATACAAGTTAAATATAAATTAAAATAAATACCAATTAAAAATATTGAATGTTTTTTATGATAAACTATTTTTATTCACATAAAAAAGATTCATATTAAAAAATTAAATTAATAATAATAATTGATTGATAATAAATACACTTCTATATTTTATATTTAATTCATCCAATTTGTGTTATAGGCTTAAAATAAGAAACAACCCGTTTTAATGCATAGAAAAGATGTATTTTTCTAAAAGGTGGTTTTGTTGCCTTTTAATGGAAGACTTAATTTAAAACTAAAACATGACACTTTTTTAAATTTAATTTCAACAAATAAATATCTTTTTTTATTAGTAATGTATAAATTATCTTAGGGTGAATATCTTTGTTTTTTTCAGAAAATATTCCACTTTTTATGAATAGTGAAAATACTAATTATTTTTTGAAAAGTGTACTCTATTTTATATTGTCTATGATATAAAATTATTTTACAGATTAGTTTTAAATTTTAACCATTTAATTTTAATATTAAATAATCCATTATTTTGAAAATTACTTTTTAAATTCATTTACTATAAAAACATTTTATGTTTTTAAATGGTATTTTTCCAAAAAAAAGTTTTTGGTCGAATTTTATAAGTTTATTTTGAATTTAATTCTAAAAATTAATTGTTATTGATTTAGAAAAATATCTTCCAAAGTATACTAATAAGGTATTCATTTATTTAATAGGTACATTTTTTTCAATATTAATAGTAACCTTCGTAAATTTTGTTCCCATGGTAAAGGGTAAATTGGGTCATTTATGTTACAAATAAAATGATAAAGAATATAAAATGTCCTCAATAGATGGAAAAATAATATAAGATGAATATAATTATACCATTTACAACAATTTATTGAAATTAACTTGTTTAATGAAAACTTTTCAATAAAAACGAGTTATATAATATTTAAACTAAAATAGTCACAAAATGTCACTTTATTTGTCTTAAATATCACTTATGTGTCCACATGGGGAGAAATTATGTTATTAATGAATATAAATTTTAATTTTTAACTTAATAAACATATTTTCATAATAGAAATTTATTTTTTACTTTTCGGGGCACAAAGAAGTGATTTTTATATTTATAATATGTTTTTATAAAATTTTAAATTTGTCAAAATCATGTTTAAAATAATATATCATTTTAAATAAAGGTTTACCCAAAATAATTTATTAAACTGTAAGTATTGTTATTAAATATAAAATATTTATCCTCATCATAGTATTTTATTATTAATTTGTCTAAATAAATATGTATATTAAATAATTACACAATGTAGATGGAATAATTATTTTATTAATAGAAATATCAAATAAATGTTTTTAAAAATATTAAAAGATATTTGATTTGACAAAGTTAATGTGATAAAATAATTTTATGTATGAAATATACCTCTTAGGTATATAATAGAATATTTTTTTAGTTGACCTATTATATTGATGTTTTTAAAATTTCATGTAATGAACTGTGTCAGAATACACACAAATGATATTTTAATAAAAATAATATTTTATTAAAAATTTTAAAAAACATAGATCATAATTAAAATGAAAAATAAAAAAATATATGTTCAAAAAGATAATAAATATTTCATTTATTGTGTAATTTTAATCTCATAAGTAAAATTGACAACCATTTTGAATTGGAAATGACGTTTTCGTAGTTACAATTAAAACAGGACAACCAAGGGTTAATAAAAATGATAAGGTTTTCAATAATATATAAAATTGTATAACTTATTTTGGTTGATGATATTAAAACATTATATCATATTGTATCTAAAAAATGGCATTTAGGAGTAATTTTAATTGATATTAAATTTATTATAAGTTAATATTTTTTAAATTCCAACAGTGCCCCTCACCTCGATTATAAAAGGGAACCTCTTCCCTCACTTCTTCATATCACATTTATTGATCTATATGAACTATACCCTACAAATATCACTTTTAGACATCCATATCCACATTATAAAGGTGTTGTTATTCTCAAATGACCAACCCTAGTGTCACTAAGAATATATCTAAAGGAAGATCACTAAAGAGGAGGTAGTCATCTTTACATACTATTTCTAGATTATTTCTTCTTGTACATTTTATTCCTATGTAGTTTCCAATATAAATTAATAAATACAGTATATCTTATATTATTAGATTTATTAAGAATATGTAACTACCATATTAAACCGTTTATCCATCATATGTAAAACAAAATCATCACGTGTGAATATGTATGACTTACCATATCCACATAATGGTGTAATTTATTTTTCATCACCATTTTAATTATTTCAGTAAAATTATTAAAATAATAGATATATATGATTATTATAATAATATATGCATTCTGAGTAAAGATACCACCCACTTACTTCCCCTTTCACCATTAAGGGAATGATATTGTCACTAATGCGTATATACAACATACCCTCCCCACAACATGAGGAGATTCATTTTCCATGATTAGAATTAAATATTGGTTATATAAATGTATATAGTGAATAAATATGATATATAATTACCTTATTATAATTATCTATATGACATAACTATATACTAGTCTTAGGAAAATTGACTTATATAATAAAAAATGCAATGGAAAATGAAGCATTTAAAACCCAAAAGAAGGGTAATAACAAATTATTATTAACAAACAGTTGATAAGATGATATAAGAGGATCATTTATGATAAAATAGAAATTATTATAGTTATGGAATAAATTAATAAAATTATTTAAACCATAATACTAGTTTTAGATACGTATGAAGGAAATCATACCAAAGGTTAGGGAATTTGGTTTCACTATTATTTTTGTGGGACACATGACTTATACACTTACTGTTTCTCATCATTAGTGTATATAATTCCAGTGAATAAATTTTTGGATTTTTCCCATGTAGTTTATTAAATCTATATATACATATAATTTTCCATCATTCATGTCACATATGAATAAACTGATTAGAAATTGGTAAGAGCTAATTTTACAATCTCATTATAATTTTAGATTGTTTATATGCAAGTATAATCTATGGAATATTTATCTATGATGTACATGTTTCTCAAAAATGTTTTACAACATATAATTACTATTCTTATAAAAAAAATTTAATTTATTTTTTATACATGTGGTAATATTTACTAAACGTTATGAAAGGAATATTTTTGTTATTTTTAATAAGGTTCATTGTGAAAATTCAGGAAAAAGGAACAAAAGTAATGTTTTTATAACTTATGCATCATGAATGGATTTTTCTAAATTCATGAAATATTAATGAATTTACAATTACCTTACAATATTAATTTAAAAAGGTTATTTTTAAATAAAATGTTTTCTTTTAAAATTGGGAGTCATTTTAATTAAAAAAATTCAAAACAGATAGAATATTTTCCTCAAGAATTATTTAATGTGATCGATCAAAATTATTTTCCACATAATTTAACATTATTATACGTCACATATTTTTTAAGGGGGATATGATTCAATTCAAACATTATTATTTATATAAATGTTATATGTTTTTGATTGATTTTTTCTAATGTATTTTTTTTCTTTTCTATGAGTTATGTTATGATGAAATGATTATGAAACACAATTTTTTAAGGATTTTGATCTGATGAATGATTTATGTTCTTATGGAACCAATATATATGGTTTTATTAAAATAATTTTTGTACCTATATCTCTCTCAAATGCATTGGTTAATCATTTATATCTCATGGGATAGACAATACTTCAATGGGATGTGAACCTGTTTCCAAAATACAGGACTGGAATGGGAGTAAACTTGGTTCAGTAATGTAGGGATGAAATGAGGATTAAACGCAATTCAGAATGGGGAACTATTTTCTATGATTTTTAAGGAAGTGATCCTTGAAAAATATGAAAATTTTTTTTTTTATGGTTATGTTTGTACAAAAATTGCATGTCCTATGTTATGATATCGGGGAATATATTCATTGATTCTTTATAACTTATATGATTTATTCCATGAAATGATATCATGATCTTGGATATAACAAATATTTTTTAAAAACATTTATGAAAATATGCCTTATTATTATGTAATGATTTATATTTGTCTTATTTAACCTTTCTGAGCATCTGAGCTCAAAATTTCTATATGTTTTATTTCCCGATGTTATAAATAAAGGTTTTATGTAAGAATAATATTGGGGGATATATATGCGGGGAATATTTAATATATTTCACCTAACATAATTTTTTTGTACCTTGTATCCAATGGTATATAAATAATATTAGCTTTGGGTGTGTGTTGGAATAATTTATGAGATAGTCCTTTAGAATTATTTAATTTCAATGTACGTTAATCTTGAATTATTATAGTTGGAATTAGAGACAATGTTTAGTAAAACATTGGAAGCTAAGATGATAAAATATTAGTAATATATCAAAGGATAAGTCTATGTATAGGTTACAATCATATTATTTTACTAATGATAATGAACAATATATAATTAATCCTAAGGTGTCATACATTTAAATTTTATAAGAAATTTCCATTTATTATTTAGTTTTAAGACTATAATTAGTGTTACTCACTCTATGATTTATAGTTTTAATCAATGGATGGAACCCAAAGTAAATGTGTTACTGAGTAATGTAATGGAAAATGAAATGGTGTCCCTACTAAGAAACTGAACTTTATGGAAGATAGAATGAAAAACAACATTTATTTGACAACATAACCTTATCAGGCTAAGAATTATCTAGGACATCCAAATGACCAAATGAGGTAAAAATGATTTCTCAAACACTTATGAAGAAAAAATAAACCTACTTTTAGTTGAGTGAAAATTCCACTAGTTGCTAAAAAATGGATATGTACCACTAAAACTTCATATGATTATCTACATAGATTCTGAAATAATGAAATCATATATTATATTGGTGTAAGTTTTAACCCAAGATTCCAATGAAAATGTTTTAAATATGAAAAATGATTATATAAGTAATGAAAAATAATGTGTGTATTCAGTATCAGTTTCAGGTTATTAACATGTTTCAAGAGAATACATGATAATGGTATTCAGATATTTAGTGTGAGAAAATTAAGAGTCCATCAAGTTGTTTGGGGGATTAATGATAATTTTATTATTGATATTAAGTAACCTTATTTAAGAAAGTTTTTAATTTTAATCTTTTTTAAGGTTTATAAGGGTAACCATTTATGAAATTATTAATGTTTGAAATTTTATTTGGTATTAGATGTTAATGTATTACTTAACCATCTGAATATATATGTCTATTGGATAACATGTTCTATCATTTTTGTTATGATGATAACTAGAGGCATAAGGAATGACTTGTCATTATATTGTGCATATTATGAACCATTAGTCCTATAAACACAACAAATTCAAATTAATTAATTGGAGTAATAAATGAATATGAAATTTATCAAAAAACAACCGAAGGAGGATACTATACTTTTGAGATGAAATTATGTAATTATTTCATCTCAAATGATTTTGAAATAGAATTTTATCCTGTTATAATAATTTATGATGATATCATTGACCTTTTTCAGACAAATATGTTTTATGGTTGTGTGGTCATTAACCTTCTAATTACCATGTTCTCAATCACTCTCCAGTAGATGTTAATAGTCAGTTTTCTCTTGTATGTACATGTTTTCACATTCCAGCTATGTTTTCCTATGAATAAAAGTATATATTAGTTACTTTGAATAAATTTTAAGTTACCAACATTCCATTTTAAATAATGTTTTAGTGTTCATTTTTATATTGTGGGTTCCCCATAAATAAATTCTCAAACATCCATGTTTGACTTTTTATGTGGAATTTCAAATTGGAAGGATGTTTTTTTAATACTCCATTGTATCAGAATGATATCTTATTGATTTGTTCTTCTAAAAAACACCCTCTCAATTTCATGATGTTTTCTATGTATCTATTATGAGGATGTATATAACTAATCCTTAACATGTAATAAACTCATGGGGTGTACCATTGTAGCCAGATCATTCATTTAAAGAGAAACCATTAGAAATTATGGATCACTCATATTAGTTTCTACCAAAATACCCATCACCAGGTTAAATTTTTATTTAGAACCCACAAATGATAAATGAACTATAGTAACATGGGAATATTATTAGGTAGAGTTTCCATCATTTTTTTATTAGAGTAATTAATTTTGATGTCTAAATTCATTTTAATATGTGTAGAATTTAACACCCTAAGATTTTATGAATTATTTTTTAAAATCTATTTAAATTCATTAATAGAGTGCATTGTATGTAAACCATGTAATTATTATACTATAAAGATTTTTTTTTTAATATTTCTCCAAACGCAACACATATATTAGATTGTGGTATAAGTGATACAATGTTTTTATTATGATACATACAATGTCGAGTTCCTTCAATAGATTGTGTTATAGTCAATATCATGTTTTTGAAAATAAATATACAATGATATTTATCACATAGCCATTATAATTGAAATAATGAATAATTATTAACTAGATTTTGAAATTAATTCTTGGTATAAAAATTAATAATAAATTAACAAAAAACTCATTCAACATAAACGATTTGTTTTATGGAAAACTATTTTTATTCCCACAACGCAGTTTTATGCAAATAAGTTAAATTAATCATTATTATTGAAAAATATTAATGAAATTTCTATTTTTTATATTCAATATTTTTTTCAATTTATCCAATATTTTTTATAGGCATAAAAAAGTACAAACCCATTTTTAATCAGAAAAAATCTATATGTTTCTAAAAGGAACATTTCCCACCTTTTAATGGAATTGTTATTTTAAGACTAAAATTTGAAACTTTAATATATTTTTATTTTATTTAATATTTTTTTTTTAAATTTGATTTTGAGAATTACAATATGGTTATTTTTTGTGTTTTTTATCTAAAATGTTCCATCTTTTGATAAATCATCAAAATTTAAGTTTATATTGAAAACTATATTTTTATTTGAAGTCTCTACAAGATGAATTTTTTTTTGACCAGATTTATATTTTATTTATATATTTTTAATATAAAATAATATAATCATGTTTTTTAAAAAGATTTTATACATGAATGTTTTATAAAAACATTTTATATTTTTAAAGGGAATTTTTTGGGAAAAAATATTTTTCATAGAATATTACAAGTTTTAATTTTAATTGAACTATATTAGGTAATTGTATTGAGTTTTGATAAAATGATGACAAATTTTGATTCATAATGTCTAAATTTAGTTAATAGGTCAGTTTTAATTTTTCCCAATATGAATAGTAACCTTGGTAAATTTTGTTACCGTGGTAAAGGATAAATTTGGAAATTTTTGTTAAAAATAAAATGATAAAGACTATAAAAAGAACATAACACATGAAAAATTTTATTTGATGAATATAATTCAACACATAACACATAAGGATTTAAATTAATTATTTTAGTTGGAACCTATCCATGAAAATAACGTATATAATATTTAAATCAAATAATGTCGCAAACTGACCCTTTCCTTATCTTAAATATCCCTTCAGTGTAGACATGTGAAAAAGGTATGTTATAGATGAATTTAAATGTAAATATTTAATTTAATAAACATATTTTAAAGGTATAAAATCATTTTTTACTTTTTGGTTCACTTAGATGTTATTTCTATATTTATAATATTTTATCTAATAAAAATTCAAAGATGTGGAATTCATGTTTTCAATACTGTAACATTTTTAATATATGGTTACCCAAAAGTTATATTTTACTATAAGTATACTTAATCAATATATAAGACATATATTAATAATTTTATTTTATTTTTAGTTTATTGTATAGAAATAATTATATTAAATAAATACACAACCATTATGTGGTAATTATTTTATTTATAAATATATTAAGAAAATATTATAAAAAATATTCAAATTAATATAAATTGTGATAATTATTTAGATAAAAAACTTTATAGATTCACATAACCTATTAAGGATAAAATAAAATATATTTTTTAGGATAACATGTTATATTGAAAATTTTAAAATGTCATTTAATGAAAAGTGTCAAAATTGACAGTGAGGATATTTTCTCAAAATAATATTGTAATAAATTATCTAAAAATCATAAAACATATTTAAAAATAACAAATAATTATAAAATATTCTATAATTTTATAAATGTTTCATTTATATTCCAATTTACAACAGATAAGTAAAAAATTACAACCTTTTAATATTGATAATGTTATCACTAGAGTTATAATTAAAATAGGTTAACTAAGGGTTAATCAAGATTATAGGATTTCAAAAAATATCCAAACATGTTTAAAATACACTTTTTGATGTTCTTAAAACATTATATCAACCTATATTCTAAAATATGTCCCATTGTAGGTATTTTTATTGAGATTGAATTTATTATAAATTAGTATCTTTGTGAAATTCCAAGCGTGCCCCGATCTCAACTATAAAAGGGAACCTCCTCCCTCACATCTTCACATATATTTTACCCTTAATGGTTGACCTTAACCTACCAATTTAACATTTAAAATTACCAATCCACATTCTAGATGTTTTGGTTTTCTCAAATATCCAACCGTAATGTCCCTAAGAGGAGATGTAAGGGATGTTCTGTGAAGAAGAGGTAATCCTCTTTACCAACTATTTCAAGGTTATTTCCTTTTATACTTCCACAACATATGTATATTAAATTAAAAGTTAATAAATCCAGTGTCAGATATTTTATTTAAATGGTATTATGATTATGAAATAACCATATTCGACCTTTTATCCATACTGTAGAAAAATCCACCGTGTGTGCATATGTATGACTAACCATCTCAAAACTGTAGTGGAATTTGTTTTTCATCACCCCATTAATTGGAAAGTTATAATGATAGAAATACTAGATATATATGATCAGTAGAAAATAATATTTTTTCTGGGAAGAACAATATACCATCCACTTCCTTCCCCTTTTACCATTAAGGGAACGATACCATCACTTGTGCATTTGGACAACCTACAATCCCCAGGACATGATGCGATTATTTATCTATGATCAAATAAAATAATAATTATATAAATGTATATAACAAATTAAGATGATATTTATTAACTTAACGTGATTTTTTAGAAGATTGAACAATATAATATGCAGAAGAACTTGAACTTATATGACAAAACAAACATAAGAAAAACAAGTAGTTATCAACAGATAAAAGGGTAATAAAAAATATTATTAACAATAAAGTGGTAATAAGATATAGGTGTAAAGAACTGAATTTTTTCATGTAATTTGTTTTTAATTTTATGGAATTTTACGAGTCCGGCAAAAATTAATGTGCATGAATCCGAGATCTGGTGTGCCCAGAATTTATTTCCGAAGTTTTTTAAGGTATGTTTCGTAAGTGCATAATCATGTTTTTCTAACTTTTGAACCAGTGCTCGGAATAAAAATACAAGGGCACCAGTAAATCCTTAACCCTGAGATTCAATTAAGGGAGACTTTACTTTCACCGTAGTAGCTCTAGAGGATATGTTAATTTTTGTTACTTTTAAGAGAAATGAAATAAAATATTTGTATTATTTTATTTATTTTCCACAAATGGACAAGCGGAGTGTGGGACCTGTGATGATTCAGGCCAATGAATGGATTGACTTTCTATATCCTAAGTAATGACATCGTTGGGGAATTAGGAAGGTTCCTAATTTTTGAGCCCCCATTAATTACCCATGTCGTTAGTTACCCTTCCCCTATCCTATAAATATAGATCTTGGGGTGGGGTATCAGACAAGATTCTCCATTGAACGAAGTTCTGTTGGAGTACCGTGACGTCGAACCCTTAGAGAACGGAAGAAAATTGCCGCATAAGGTGACATGAAATAGTGAAACCTCGAACCGGAGTTTGACGTTTGAGTGACGGTAGGGGTATCTTGTTGGAGAGACGAAAAACAATGAGACTCCCTCAACCATGAGCACTCTCCAATGTTTTGAGGTAGGGGTTGCGTTGATTTTGGTTTTCCCCACTTTTTTTTCAAAAAATATGAGAATGGATCAAATCAAAAACAATTTGATCTGTTATTTTGTTTTTTATATGCGGGAGGGTGTGAATTATCATTGGGGTTGGAAATTTAAACCAAGGCATGAAATTCAGTCGATCCTTTTCCGAAAACTCCCTCGGAATTATCTCTAACACAGAGTGTTTGGGCCAACACGAACAAGGCATGAGCCCCTCCCTTCATGCGTTATCTGTGATCTCCCATTTTGAAGTTGGAATAAAACCTAAGTAGGGCCTACTGTAGTGAATAACGTAATCCCTAGAGGTCGTAGGCATAGAAAGTGTAGGAAGGAGGGACACCATTGCGCGACCAACGGCCCGATGAACACCCTACCTCCGGCACCGGCGGCGGTGCATAGTGGCACAACATCGGCACACGGCGGTACATGCTGCGTGTCCTGGAGAAGACCGGTCGCTGCCCCAGGTGATAGTGGAGCAGAGGAGGGGAATTCCCCCAGTGATGCGCCCATGCGGAAACATGGTCATGGAATGTGATGGACATGGCAGGAACAAAGGTCCCTGGTACGACTGACGATTGGTGGACGGGGCCGACACCAGTGGTGTGCCCGTCTGTAGATCTCAGTTTGTCGGCCACTGTGTGGAGGACCCGGGGCACCACTTGGCACCACGTTCGGTCAACTCTTAAGGGTTGACCCACTGATATGGCGTTGCGCCTCGTCAGCCCTACCCAGATGCATCATGTCCGGGTGTCCCTGGCAGCCCGCGCTGTCGGGCGGGTGGCACTGTCGGGTTGGTCCAACGACCCGACCCGCCTCCCAGCAGACCCGCAGGACAACCAGCCGCCCAGTGGACCGACCCACAAACCTGCTGACCGACCCGTGGCACAGCGGCCTGACCCACGACCTAGCCAGGGCGGGTTGGGTCCAGCAGGCCGGGTGGACCCGAGTCGGGTCGGACCCGAGTCGGGCTGGATCTACCCAGGTCGATCCGGGTCTGACTATGCTAAACCGGGTCGGACCAGTCTGACCGAGGCAGACCAGACCAAGACCCAGTACTGACTTGTTACAAAAATCTGGCCCTAACTTCAAAACTGGATGTATGTTTGACAAACCATCTACGACATCAGGATTCTTAGGAGCAGGTGGTACTTTTGAGATACTCCACTTGAGTTTTGGATAAAGTTGGGGTACTGTTGGGAGGAGTACCTCAACAGTTAAAGGTTATTGGGAAGAAGCTCATAGGGACCCTTCAAGCCCCATTTACTTAATATAGGAAGAGTTCTCAAGTAACCAAGGAGTTCATTGATGTGATAAACATTCTACCCTTGACCTAAATTGATACCTGGTGTGAGCTGACTTATGTTTTGTAATTTTACTTCATGATTTCTAGTTTTTCCTTTGGGGAATTCTAGGCGACCTATGGGGTCTTGGGGTCCCTATTTAGTATCATTATACTCACCCCTAAACATGCTTCACCTGAACCTTTTTGTGTCTAGTTTAGATGACACACAATTTTGATCGAGGTTGTGGATGCTAGGACTGGACTGTGCTTGGAGCTAGACCTTTTTGCGTGACGTGACGCAATGACTACTGATTCTGAGATGTACCTACCCTTCAGGTAGGTTCAGTGGTGGAATATATAGAATCTTCCTTTAACTTTTTAGATGTGTTGTAATTTTTAGTTGTACATGTCCTTTTTCTAATTGGGATTGTATTGGGGCCCCCTTTATTTTCAGCACTCTTTACTACATCAGTTTACTTCCCAGTTACTTTTTGTTGCGTTCTTTTCTGTGTGGTTCCCTCTTGATGCATTATACTCTATGAGTTTGTAAAGAATTAAAGGAAATTCCTTCTTGTTTTATGGATATTCCTTTAGGCGCTAGTCGCCAGCCTCAGGCCTATGGAATGTAGGCTTGGCGTAGTCACGACATAGTCCCCAGTTGACGGGTTGTGAAAAAGTGTTATTAGAGGTGGCCATTTCTACCTCAAAGATCAGGAGTATGTGTTTTTGTTTTAAAGAAATAGTATTAATTTTTGTGAGTATAACCTTCATTTTTGGGGAGTACAGGGTTGGTTCAGTGGATGACATATCCATACAATGGAAACTTGAGTCCTTCTTTTTGGATCAATGCACAAAAATACTGGTTGCATTTCTGTTTTGTGATTTTGAATAAAAGTCATCTCACCAGGTTTAGTGTTCTAACTATGGCACATCCTGATTTATCTCAGGATTCCTCCATGAGGACGACTATCCAAGATCCAGATGTTTGAGGACAACTCTTTCAGCGATGAGGTGTCTGTCTAGGTACTAGTGTTTGAGATGGCCCCATCGGGTGGTACCATAGTGCTACCACCACCTGATGGTCAGCCCCTGCTACCGATAGTTCTATTAGATGAATTCGTACAATAAGTTCCCTTCATGAGTTTCAATGGCAGAGACCTCCCAGGATCCGTGGTGAGACAGACCCTCGAGTTGCTGAGGACTGGCTAGAGGTCGTGATGCGGGTCTTCTGATTTGTGAGGACACAGCCCACTAGATGGTGATCTTGCCGACGATCCTTCTACATGGATCATCTGGGAGATGGTGGAGATTGACCATACAGGTTCATGATGATGCAAATCTCACTTGGGATGACTTAGAGAGGCTTTTTGGGGAGTATTGTTTCCCCGTGACGTTGCGCTTTGTGCCCATTCAAAAGCTTCTTCACCTGCAGTAGGGAAACATGATAGTGGTCGTGTACTCAGTGAGGTTCATAGAGATTTCCCACTACTGTACGGATATGGTTCAAGACCCATTATTTAGGGCTCAAGCCTTCAACCCTTTAAGCATTGGATCGGGACAGAGATCAGGGCTTTAATGGTGACCCTCAGCATCCCCACCCATGTAGAATTGCTTGAGTGGGCCCTTCTTGCAGAGAGTTTCCTGTCATAGCAGGCACCGTAAAAAAGAGCATACAGTAGGCCCTAGGAAGTAGAGTCTTCAGTAGGCATCAGGCATTAGGTGCCTAGGCCCAATCATGCTATGTCTTTCATAGGATCAGCCCAGGACTCCGGGTCGGCAGTACGAGGCTCCCAGTATATAGGGAGTCAGCAGGAAGCCACATAGAATTACACGTGCAGCAGGCAGGGTCATATGGCTCTACACTGCCCGAACAGCCATACAAACAACCAACAGACAGTCGAGGGACCGCCGAGGCATAGGCAGAAGTTCAATCAAGGAGGTCCACAGGGTGGCAGACATGGAAGAGGATCTGGCCGTGTAGCAGGCAGTGGGCAGTGTTTTGAGGTGCTACTTTCACCACCTCCAGGTGGTTCACCCTAGCCATAGGGAGCAGGAGGACATGGATGAGCTCAGCTCCAGGAAGATGAGTCCTATTAACACGACACTACAAAGTTCATTAGAGGTATGATATGTGTCTAATCCACCTTAGCTTCAGTTCTTATAGACACAGGTGGGAGTCACTCTTTTATTTCCACTACCCTCATTCAGATCTCAAAGATTCCGATGAAGCCATTTACTCGATCCTTACAGTTAGAGACTCCTACGAGCACAGATTCGACGATTACAAACTGGTGCCAGCAGAGTGAGATAACTCTACGAGGCAAGAGCTTCTGCTGGGATCTCCTAGTAGCGGCATCGAGGCCTTATGATGTCATCTTGGGTATGGACTGGTTATCCATAGTCAATGCTCAGATTGACTATATTAGGCGCAAAGTGCAGTGTGTCTGCACAGTTGGGACTAGGTTTTCCTTCACCGGTGAGAAGGGAACCTTTGAAGCATAGGATGGACTTACTTAGAGGAGGGTGCAGCTAATTACTCATCAGTTGGCTATCCTTACCCTCAGAGCAGTTGATGTTGAGAGTCCGAGATATCCTGTAGTGGTGGACCACTATGCATATATTTTTCCTAATGTTGTTCTCGGGCAACCTCCACGTAGATAGGTATAATTTTACATCAACCTATACCCAAGGAAGACATCGATATCTACACCATCATATCAGATGGATCCAGTGGAGATTTTTGAGGTACAGCTAGAGTTGGAGGACTTATAGGGAAAGGTGTTCATAATACCCAATGTTTCTCCATGGGTAGCCCCAATTTTGATCACCAAGATGGTTGATGGGAGTTTGAGAATATTTTTGGATCATTGGGGCCTTCACCAGGTGACTGTTAAGAACAAGTATCCAATCCCAAGGATTGATGATCATTTTGATTGGATGAATGGAGCTCGATGGTTTTCGAAGATATACCTCTGATCAGGATATCATCAGCTCTAGATAAAAGATGAGGATGTGTAGAAGACGACATTCAGATGTCAGTATGGCCATTATAAGTTCTTGGTTATGAATTCCAGCATGACCAATGCCCCAGAGGTGTTCAAGGGACTCATGAACAATATCTTTCATCCATACCTCAATTACTTCATAGTGGTGTTCATTGATGACATCTTGATATACTTCGCGATAGAGGAGGAGCATTCCTATCATCTGCAGATAGTTCTGGGGACACTCCGAGAGCACCATATTTATGGTAAACTCTCGAAGTGATAGTTCTAGATATGAGAGGTTCAGTTTCTAGGACACGTTATCTCAGAGGCTGGAGTTCTAGTATATCCAATGCAGATAGAGGATGTACATGCTTGAGAGCCACCTAAGAGTGTGACTGGGGTGTGGAGTTTCCTGGGGTTGGCTGGATACTACCAGAGATTTGTGCCTAAATTTTCTAGATTTGCAGCACTCTTTTAATCTTTGATGAAGAAGGGGCAACCTTTCATGTGAATAGAGAGATGAGATCCGATTTTCTAGGAGCTGAGACAGAGACTGACGAGTGCTACAATCTTGAGGCTACGAGAAGAGGGCGTGGGGTATGTAGTTTACTAAGATGCATCAGGGACTGGACATGGGTGTGTCTTGATACATGAGAGAGTAGTAATCGCATATGGCTCACGATAGGTGAGACATCATGAGAAGAACTATGCTACCCATGACCTAGATTTTTTAGTAGTGGTCTTTGCCTTGAAGATGTGGTGACATTTATTGATGGGAACGTTTTATAGTCTACTATGAGCACAAGATTCTTTAGTATATTTTTTCTCAGATGGATTTAAACCTGAGACAACAGTGTTGGATAGAGTTCCTTCATGACTATGACATTGAGATAGTCTATACTTATGGGAAGGGGAATGTGCTAGCAGATGCACTCAGTAAGAGGTTTGGTCAGTAGTTAATGAGTGAGATGACATAACATCTAGCTACATTACAGATATTCTTCATGGATAGAGAGGGAGAAACATACCTCTAGTATATGACAGTCATTCCCCCGCCCCTCCTTCAGCAAGTTAGGGGGAGCAACTTGGGGACATTGACTGCAAGGCTCGACGTGCTCAGATATCCTCAGGACAGGCACCTGATGGATTTTATGAAGGTGGGGAGCACATAATCTTCTTCAGGGGATGTACCATGGTACCGGTTGAATTGTGGGAGGATGTGTTGATGGATTTCCATATGTCCCCTTTGGTGGTACATCCTGGTGGGGCAAAGATATACCAGGACCTCCGACGTCAGCACTGGTGGCCAGGGTTAAAGAAGGAGGTAGCAAAGATTGTTTCATGATGACTCACTTGTCAGCATGTGAAGGTCGACCATCAGGTTTCAGCAGGCTTTGCACACCCACTAGAGGTGCCAGAGTGGAAGTGGGATGGGATATCTATAGACGTTGTGATTGAGCTTGCACATATATTCAGGTTACATGATTCCATCTGGGTGATCATTGAACGACTCACCAAGTCGGCCCACTTCCTATATATTAGAGAGTAGGGATCAGTAGAGAGCCTCCAGGCGCCTCTACACACGAAAGATTCTGCGAATCCATGGGGTTCAACAGATGATCATCTCTAACTATGACACATGTTTGATATCCTGGTTATGGATGGGTTTTAGGTGGTGTTTTTTACTCAGATACGTTTGAGCACCGCCTTCCATCCTCGAACAGATGTTCAGATAGAGTGGACCATAAAGATGCTAGAGGAAATGATTTGTGCATGCTTTCTAGATTTTGGCTGCATTTGGGAGGATCACCAACCCTATGTGGAGTTTTCTTGCGACAATAGTTACCACTCCACCATCAGTATGGCACAATTCGAGGCCTTGTATGGTCGACCTTGTAGATCAACTCTATGTTGGACAAACCTAGGGGAGTAAGCACTTATGGGCACATAATTGGAATGGGATACCCCTAAGAAGGTGCAAATCATCCAAGAGTGGATGAAGACTGTGCATAGCAGACAAAAGTCTTATGCTGATAGAAGACAGAGACCCTCAGAGTTCCAGGTGGGGGACCATGTTTACTTGCGGGTCTCTCCTCGATGGGGACTGTGGAGAATTGGCTGAGGTGGCAAGTTATCACCAAGGATTATCAGACATTTTCTGATACATTAGAGGATTGGAGAGGTGGAGTACCACTTGGCACTTCCACCGTAGTTGGAGAGGGCACACGATGTCTTCCACATATCCCAGTTGAGAGGATACATGCATGACCAATCTCATGTCATCGACCATGGTGATCTGGACTTGGACGATGGGGTGATTTTAACGGAGGTTCCAGAAGATATTGAGAATCGATAGCAGTGAGTCCTTCGTGGGTGGTTGATACATCTGGTGTGCGTTCACTGGTAGCATGGGATCCTCCAGGAGAGAACATGGGATCAGGAGGGTTAGATTCGTGCTCAGTACCCCTATTTGTTTTCTTTATTCTATGTTGTGGATTTCGGTGATTAAAAATCTCAAAGATGATGACAATGTAAAGACATGGATTTTTT
This sequence comes from Viscum album, assembly GCA_963277665.1. Taxonomy (NCBI): domain Eukaryota; kingdom Viridiplantae; phylum Streptophyta; class Magnoliopsida; order Santalales; family Viscaceae; genus Viscum; species Viscum album. Next base: position 1,786,157,584 of record OY728148.1, on the reverse strand, counting down.
AGTATAATCATATTTAATTATATAGAATTGTAATAGTCTGTGAAAATTTATGGTGAGTCAATCCGAGGTCCTTTGTGCCCAAATTTAATTTCTGAACTTTTTTTATGGTATGCCCATTAAATGCATAACCGACTATTTATAACATTTGAACCGGTGCTCGGATTAAAAATTCTAGGGCACCATTGAATTCAGAGTGTCGAGATTCACTTAAGGGAGAATTTACTTTCACCATAGTACGTTTGGAGGAGAAGTCAATTTTTGTGACTTTTAAAAGAAATGAAATAATATTATTTTATTATTTTATTTATATTCCATCAATGAACAAGTTGAGCATGGACCTGCGATGAGTCAGGCCAATGAATGGCTAGACTTTCCATATCATATGTAAAGACGTCATTGGGGAATTAGGAAAGGTCCTAATTTGTGATCCCCTATTAATTTCCCACGTTGTTAATTACCCTACCCCTCTCCTATAAATATAGAGCTTAGGGAGGGGTATCGGACATGCTTCGCCAAGAAACAAAGTTCTGTTGGAGTGTCGTGATGCTGATCCCTTTGAGGACCGAGCCAATCCTAGTAGGAGGTGACATGCGACATCAAAACCCCGAACCGGATTTTGACGTTCGAGTAGTGGTGGGGGTTTATTGTTGCAGGGATGATGAACAATGAGACTCCCCCAACCGCGAGTGCTCTCCAATGTTTTGAGGTAGGGGGTTTCATTGATTTTGGTTTTCCCCACATTTCATTCTAAAATGATGAGAACGAATCCACTCAGAAACAAGTTGATCCGTTGTTTTATTTTTTATATGCGGGAGGGTGTACATTATCGTTGGGGTCAGAAATTGAAACCAAGGCATGAAATATATTTGATCCATTTCCTGAAAATCCCTTGGAAATATCTCTAACGCGGAGGGAGTCGGCCGACACGAACAAGGCCCAAGCCCCTCTGTTCGTGCATTGTTTTTGATCGCCCATTTTGAATTTGGCAAAAAAACAGAAGGAGGCCCTACCGAAGTGAAGACCACAGTCCCAAGAGGATGTAGCTGCATACGATGTAGGAATGCGGGCCATTAGTGTGAGACAGGTGGCCCGACAAACACCTTACTGCCAGCATAGGCACATGGCGGCACCGCCCGCATGTCTGAAAGAAGACCAGCCGTCGCCCCATTTGGCGGTAGAGCAGAGGAGGGGTGTGCCTCCAGAGGCATCCCCACGCAGCAGCAGGGCATGGCTCGCGATGGCCGCGGCAGGAAAAAAGGTCGTCGATTTGACCAGCAACCGGTTGATGGGGCGCGCGCCAGTGGTGCGCCCGGCGGTAGAACCGCGGCCCATTAGTCATGGGGAGGAGGACCCGAGGTGCCACGTGGTGCCACGTTGGGTCAATCCCCAAGGGTTGACCCACTGAAATGGCCCAGCGCCACGTCAGCCCTACCCAGACGCATCGCGCCGGGGTGTCCCTGGCGACCTGTGCCGCTAGGTGGGTGGCACCGTTGGATCAGTAAATCGGACTGACCTACGGCCCAGTGGACTGACCCGTGAACCTCCGTGCTGACCCGCTGCCCAACGGACCAACCTGTGGACCCGCGGGCCAACCCGCCACCCAGTGACCCAACCCACAGACCCGCATGCCGACCCCAACCAAGCTGCTTGACCCGCAGCCCAACCTGGTGGGGCTGTGCCCAACGGAATGGGTTGACCGGGGTTTGGTCATCCCCAAGTCGAGCTGGGTCACCCCATGCCAAACTGGTTCGGGTGGGTCCGACCGAGGCGGACCAGACCCGGGCACAGTACCGACGTGTTATACAAACGAGGCCCTAACTTCAAAACTGGACGTCCATTCGACGAACCATCTGTGGCGTCAGGATCCTTAGGACGAGGTGGTACTTTTTAGATACTTGACCTGAGTTTTTTAAAAATTTGGGGTATGACCAGGTTGGATCGATTATGAATCCAACCGGGCCCTCGACACTAAAAAACCCATATCTTGCAGACCGTGCATCTGATTGGTGAGCTGTTTGTGGCTTTGGGACTCTCTTGAGGAGTCAATTATTTTGGAATACCTTGTAGTGAATTGTATGGATATCAAGGTGTAGTGAGTTTCTTGAGGAAAGGTTCTCCCAAGCGCACTACATCTGGAATCCTGTGACTGGCTGAGACCTGACGACTGCTGAGTTTTCAAATCAAAGTGGCTTGACGGCCACAGTACGTGATGGGGAGGGGTACCTCAATAGGCCATGGTGGGGAGCAGCCATGGTACACAATTGGGAGGAGTAACTCAGTAGGACATAGTGGGGGAGGGCGGCTCTGTTTGACCCAGCATACCCACAGTATATGATAGGGAGGAGTACCTCCGAAGTTCAAGGTAAGTGGGAAGCGACTCAGAGTGACCTAACATTCCCACTAAACTCGATAGAGGATGAGTTATCTAGCATCCGAGGAGTGAATTTATGTGATAACCCTTATACCCTTGACCAAAAGTGATACCTAGTGTTAGATGACTTGTGTTGTATACTTTTTCTTTATTCTTTTTGGTTTTTCCTTTGTGGAAATCTAGGAGATCTACGGGGGTCTCGGGTTCCCTACTGAGTATCATTATACTTACCTATGCACGGGCTTCGCCCACACCATGTTGGGTCCAGTGCAGATGATAGACAACATTGATTGAGGCTGAAGGAGTTTGGACTAGATGTTTCTTGGAGCAGGACCTTTTGGTGTGATGTGACGTAGGGACTACTAATAGTGAGTTGTACCTACCCTTTTGGTAGGATCCATGTTGGACGATCCAAGTGATTCCTTTCACTTTTCATTTGTTTTGTACTTTTCAGTTGTACTTGTACTTTTTCAAGTTGGGCTTGTATTCGAGGCCACTTTATTTTCATCACTCTTTACTAAAATAGTTTATTCCACAGTTGATTTTTTTTTGCGTTCTAGTCTATGTGGTTTTCTATTGTTGTGTTCTACTCTGTGAGTTTGTACATGTTTAAAGGCAATGAGTTCCCATTTTATAGATATGCCTTTTGGTGCTAGTCACCAGTCCCTGGCCTATGGAAGGCGGGTTTGGGGTAGTCACGGTACGAGCCCTAGGGGACAGGTCATGAAAATAGGATTATCATGTATGATATCATAAATATTAATATGGTTCTAGTATAAATTAATAAAATTATTTATACCATTATACAAGAGTTTCAGATATTTACGAATTAAATAAACCTATGTTAATGGTTTTTTCTCTCACATTTACTTCTGTGGGACACATGCCTTTTACACAACTTGATTCTTTTGTGTTGTTCATATACTTTTTATTAATTAATTTTATATGTCATAACAGTACTATTATGTTATTTAATTATCCATATAATTGTTTTGGTTCATGGAACTTATGATTCAACTAATTATAGAGTAGGAATGGTTAATTTGAAAATCTCATTATTATTTGGGATTATATATATATATATATTGAGAAATATTTATATTCCTTGTCAATGTTTCATATAAATGTTTTCAAAAATATTTTTTTGTATTCTTATAATGTTTCTTAAATTCATTTTTATACACGTGTAAATTTTTACTAAATTTTTTGAAAGGAATCTTTATATTTTTTTTAAATGAGGTTCTTTATGGATTATTTAGAAAGAGTATTAAAGGAAAAATTTTTAAAATTATATTGCTTGAAAAAAAATTCCTTTTTCTTTATTCATTAATTATATGAAACATACCTTACATGTTTACAAGGTTGATTTTAATAGAACGTTTCTCTTTTAAAATTTGACGTCATTAATTTGTTTTTCAAAATCCAGAGGATATTTTCTTCAATAATGATTTCGAGAGATATCTCAAAATTATTTCCCATATAAAATAACACTATTTGATGTTACTTAAGTTTTTATAGGGATATGATTAAATGATAAAATTGTTATTCTGTCTATAAGTAGTTTATTGTTATGATGGATTGATCGCAATGATTTGTTTTCTCTTCCATGTTTTATGTTATGATTAAATGTGTAGAAAACCCACTTTTTTGTGAGTTCTCATATGATGAATGATTTATTTTTTTATAGCACACATTTTTATGGTTATTTTATGTGATTGGTTATACCTATACTTACCTATAATTCATTATGTGATGGTTTATATCTCATGAGATAGACATTAAAAAAAGTATATGTGAACCTAGTTTTGTAATATTGTATTGGAATATGTGTAAAATCGGTTTAGTAATGCCGAGATGGAATGACAAGTGAACTCAATTCAATAAGGGACTATTTATGCTATGATGGAATTATCAATGATCCTTGACTCATATGTAATTTATTTTCTATGAATATGTGTATAAAATAATTTCATGTCATATTTTTTAATTCATGGAATATGTTCTTTGATTTTTTATAAACTTATATGATTTATTCCATCGAATGATATCATGATCATTGATATAAAATATATTATTTCAAAATGTTTTATTTATGTACTTGTACCTTATGATTACATTATAATTGATATCTCCCTTTTTTACCCTTACTGATCATCTTAGATCACCCTTTTTATATGTTTCCATTCACTAGGTTATAAAGAATAGTTTTAAGTTTGAATACTAAATGGGATGGTCTTTATGAGAAATGATGAATATCCATCAAAAGACATAATGTTTGGGTTCCATGTTTTCAAAGGAACTAATCTAATATGGCCTTTAGGTGTGTGATTTTGTAATGTTTTAAATATTATTACAAAATGATGTAATTCCTATGTACGATAATCTTAGGTAATTATACATATATCTAAGGAGTTTCCTAACGTTCAAAAAATTATAACCTCAAAATATCAATACTAAAAATCAATGTAGACCAAAATTACCAAGTGAGATTCACCCAAACAACTATGACCATCAAAATATTACTCAAAATCATCCAGAAAAGAATGCAGAATCCCAAAGAAAAAGATATTTAATCCATCCATGAGGAATGATCCAAAAAATAACAATCTATTAGATTCTAAAAAATAATGGTCGAAGGTTCAAAAGATTATCCCAAGTTACAACATTGAAAACTTTGTTCCAAATATACATCAATATCAATAGAAGGATTATACCAAATACCAAATATGAAATACCACCCTAAAAACTATCTAATGATGACCCAAATTGGAACATTCAATGAAAACTCTAGAATCTATAAAATGGGATTCCTTAGAAGCTTTAGGAACCCACATTAGAGGAACCCAAGGAAAATTATCCAATTTCAATACCTCTATAAAGAACCATTATATAAACACTATGTTGAAATAATTCCAATATATCCCATCACATAACTATGATAGTATCACAGAATCCCACCTGATATGGTAAAAAATGATATGAAATCCAATGGTTGCTCACACCTAAGAAGCTTTAGGTTTCACAAGAAAATTAAGGATCACCTCATTCTCTTATAGACATATAAAGACTCTAATAAATCCTTGATCACCATAAAAATAAGGTGGATGGTGATTTAAGAAGTCCAAGAGTAGGTAATGTTCCATTTCCACCACTCAACTCATATTATGTATAGATTGTAGAACTAAATAACACTTTCTATTATTTTTGGAGGAAATATTTAAAATAACATAATCCTTGAATAACATAAATTAATTCCAAAAAACATAATACAAAGTATTCCATCATAATCTTGTAACAAAATACAATACATTAATCCTTGAATTAAAGAACATTACTTTCATAAAATGATGAAAATAATCTCTTTTAAAAATTAAAAAATTCCGTTATAGGATTTTTGAAAAAACTATACAAATAGATGGGCTTCAAAACCATGTCGAACCCTCTAATTAAAAAAACCTGAATTATAGTGAAACAAACACCAGCCAATCAGACACACCATAAAATTTCTTTTATGACTCAATCTCAATTCAAAAATGAATGAATCTAATCAATAATCAGAAAAATTGACTTCCATTTTCAAAACACATTGATTTTTTTCCCAAAACAATGTCCCTTTATTAATCCTAAAAATTTTAAATTTGAAATAAATCACTTTTGAGAATAAACAAAAGGAAATGTTGAAATTTCAGATTTTGGTTTTTAAACATTTTTCCAAATAACAAATTGGAAAAAATATTTTATTAAAAAATATATAAAATACAAGGTAATTCATACTTTCCTAAAATCTATTAAAACTATGTTTTTAAATAAATAGTTTCAAAAAATTCTCTTATTTTATAATGAAAACATTTAAATAAAGTTAAAAAATCACCACACAAATATATAAAAATATTCATAAAAAAACAAAAAAAGAATCAAAACACCCAAAAATTCATATCTGACCGGTAATAATAACATTAGATGAAATTAAAAATTTATAGGAGTATAGAAACTAAAATGGGGAATAAACAGGGATGTGCAAGGTTTGGTCGCATGTGTTTGGAAACATTTTACCAACCATGTAACATGCAATATTAAGGTAATAAATCCAAACCACATGGGAACCACGTGATTTCCCTATATGTATGAGCTAATTGTGTATCTCAAGTTGATCTAAATTTTCCCCTATAATCAATAACATCTCCAAAAATCATTTACATTTTCAATAGGTCTAAAATAATAATCAAACCATATCTAAGGAACCTCACACCAAAACTCAAAACCTAGATCACCCTTGGTAACAAGAGGATATGGTCAAGAATGAGTTCATGAAGTTCCCCCCACACATACAATTTGAGTCCCCAAAACCACCTAGTTATATAAACTATCATGAAATTCCCCAAATAATAATTGGGTTTCTCCCATTAACGAAATTCGTTAAGGAAACCTCCTCTAACAACCTAACCCATCACCCAACCTAGTTAGTCTTAAGGCCTAATCGGTGTTACCAATACCCATGGGATGGAAACTAGTTTTTAGCCTTAAAAAAGAAAATTTGGAAGGAATTTTCCTTCAAAACTTTGATAAACAATAGTATAAAATATAAATAGAGTTTTATAGAGATTTTTCTTACATTTTATATCTATTAAATATCAAATAAATATACCCAAAAATAAAATAACATGATATGAAGTTCAATAGAAACATACTATATTAAACCTAGTTTTATGAATACCAAAAACTATCCAAAAGAAGAACGATTTATCATGTTATAAGAATATATAATAAAAAATTGAATGAAATTATAAGGATACCCTAACTCACTAATATAATGATAGGAAAAAACCCAACTCAGTCCATGGAAGAGTCCTAACTCTATGAGATCTCTAGTTTCAAGAAATATCCCAACTCACCTAGTATTAGTGTTTTAGATCAAAGAATATTTGGTTATTCATATCTGGTGGACTGTTAAAATCATCAGGAAGTTTCTAATGGGGTTTTATCGTGGAACCAGGAGGAATATAATGACTTGAGGTATAATGGGAGGGTATAGATTTGGATTACCTATAGGAGGATGATTGTAAAAGTTCTAGGAACTACATAAGCATGTGGTGGTTGGTGTTATATTAAAATTTCTTTTAAAAATTTGTTACCTAAAACACCAAGTGACAATATATAATGTTAAATTTATAATTAATTTATATAGATATTTAAGAAAATATATTTCTAATCATAGAATCTTCTATTTTTTTACGATTTTGATTTTCTAAAATACTCTTTTTGGATTACCATCATTGCAATGTGCGGATCCCCATACAGGAAAAAAGTTATTTTTAATATATTGAGTTAAAAAAATAAACATATTTTATTCATGATCTTCTAAATAACTATTTATTAATTTACGCTATAAATTAAACATGAAATCCATATTCCTTAGTCTTGAGAATAATATTTATTCCATTTATTAAATTCATGTAGAATTTAATTTAGATCAATAGAAACACTTAGTGTCTTACCCTCTAGGATTATTTCTTAATGGAATTAGGCTGGATTGCCTAATGTCAAAAATTATTGTCTAAAATTCAGTCAAGGCACCCAAGATAATGAGCCTAATGTCAAAATGATGACATACACTTATGAATTATCACTTTGTAATAAAATATCATTGTGACAATATCCCATCAATCAGGTTTCAAATATATTTCACCATTCTATATGCTCAATAATACTTTCCATAACTATAAAAAATAATCTTATAGTTACCCCATGGCCATGGGATTTAAGGTTAATGTTATATTCCAATCAAAGTGATGAGATATCAACATACATTATGATGGATGATACAAATCATTCATCAACATATCGATTAATAACATGTAAAACATAACACACCCAATATACCCTACCCAACTATGAAGATATGGTGTCATGGTTTTCATCAGATTATATAAGTCCGTGATTTATGAAATAAACTAATGATAATATTAGAGTCTATGGACCATTACACAGACTCAGAGATAAGAAAATTCAATTCCACCAAAACATTCGAATTCCTACTGGCAGGTGTGTTCTCATAATCTCCCATCATGGAGATTACCAAGTGTGAACACAATTAAAATAAACATCATACCATTTTTATAATACACACATGAAAGTCACTTTATATGTTTCCCATCATTTGAGGTTATCTAAAAATAGAACTATATTTAACAATATCACCATATAACTTCCTAGCTTTCATCATATATGGGAACTGTTATGGCCGCATCGATGCAGCAGATACCCTTGGGAATTATTACATTAATTTGATGTAAAAAAATAAAAAATATGTAAAAATATGGGTTTAATATTCATATGATGTAATATAAATTTAATCAATGTACAAATATTTTATCCCCTGAAACCAACTCCAACATCGTCTCATGTTCACATGAGACAACTACTTGTGGCATGTTTTCTAATAGAATCACATGATACGAATGGTTATACTAAGTCAAGGCTCTAGTCAAGTGGTCCAAAATGCTGTCTTATATAGAAATACTACTAATTTAAACATCACCTATCCAAAAAACCTCAAGATATGATACTTCTATTGTATATTATTTGTCAATTAATGTGACCTTGGTTTCTATACATGAGCCAATGCTAGATTATTATCACAAAAGAGTGTTATATGATCATTATTGTTTAGTAGAAAATAAAGATCCTGAACCTCTTTACATATCCAATATACTTATTTAACTCCATTAGATGTTTTAATATACATGAACTTAGCTATAGAATTTGAATGAACAAACCTATTTGATATATTCCAGCTCATAACACCTCTATTAAAATGGACAATGTATCCTTTTTATAGTTTCATATTGTAAGGATCCATTTTGGAACTAGAATAACCATATATTTGATGACTAGTTACTCACATATTTTATAAAATAGGAACATATACATATTACGAATTATATAAATAAAGATTTTCTATACTACTGTCAATTGAAGGTCACTTGGGTTAGCTTGATAATTTCATACACCACTTATTGTGTAGGTGAAATCTATCCTAGTACATAGCATAGAATACATAAATGAACTAATAAAAGATTAATATGTAATCGTTACCACTTAGTTTTTTGTATCATGTTTCTGAGGACACATTATCCTCGAATTATTAATGTTATGTAAAATTAATCGAAGATTCCTTAACAAATTCTTAGAAATCCCACAAAAAAGTATGATAACATGGTTTTATTTCCATTCCACAATTGGTATAGTGTAATGTTTTATAATTTAGGTGGCACGTGGTATAATTGTTTTTATATCTGTAATGCATATCCCCAAAATACAAATGAAAGGATTGCATGACTCATCATTGATCTCACCATGATTAAAAAGGAATGGTTTATCCTTTTAATTAAACATTTCACTGAGGTTTAAATAGTGGAGTGGGATGTGATGGGATCCCAAACACCCATATATAATTAATGAATTCTTGATTAAGATATTCTCAAACACAGTCTGAGTTTTGTTTCTTAATCTTATTACTGTGTGGGTTCTTAATAACATTCTTTTATTTTTTGAAATTATTAAATGATCTTGACTTATACCTCTTCAAGTATACAAATCTATATCAACTAAAATTTTCAAAAATTGTTATGAAGAATGATTACCCACCACTTTATTCAATAGGAAATAGTCTACACACATCAGTATGAAATAATTCAAGAATATTGTTAAATCTTTCACATTTTACACTAAATGTGGATTGGTTAATTGTATCTTATAAATTTGCATGACATATACCAATTGGTATCAGATAAGAATAATCTAAATATCAATATTGGTAAAATTTAGTCAATTGATTTGTATTTACATGAAAAAATGGTTATGCTAATGTTTGATGTGGTATGAGTCTTGTGAAATAGTTTTTTTATCAATTTCCATTACATAGTTTTTATAATCCAACAAATAAAGAATATTATTTAAATATTCATTACCATAGAAAAAGATATATTTATAAAAGTATAAAATTTTATTTAAAAACTTCAAAATAAAACCCTCTATATCATGTTTTGATAGATAAATAATGTTTGTGGAAATAGATGGGAAAAAATAACAATCATTAAAAACCAAGATCATTTTGGTTGGTAACATGAGGTAATAGTCCTTGACATCTACAATATAAATTTTATCTCTTTTGAAAACTAAATGATCTATTTCACATTAATCATTTTTTTTGAATCATCACGGTTCCTATATTTCAATATATATTTGAAAAACACAAGATATATATAACACCCAATTCATAGAAAATCATAAATTTCACTCGATAAAAAACACACCTGAAGCTTCCCTTTTCTTTTTTGGATGTGTGTATGACTTCTTCTAGGGTCCATTCATGACTCATATGAAATAAAAACAATCTTATTCACTTTATTTACACTTAATATTCCTTTTCTTGTAAGGGTGTGGAGAATCTTTTGAATTACAGCTATTATCTGAACCATTATTTTTATTCACCATATGTATCAGAGGTTTTTTAAATCAATTTATTATCTAATTGGTGAGGAATAGTTACAAGATTAAATAGATAATTATCAATTTTTTCGTAAGAAAATTAACAAAAAAATTGATAAACTCTCTGGGAGTGACGTAATAATGAGATTGGGGTGATGTTCATTAGGGAGTTTAAACCCCATAACCTATAGGTGATCAATATTTACACTGATATTCGATTCATGTTTCCCAGAAGGCACGCCATCACCAAACATACTCTGAAATATTTATTAGTAAATTTGAAGCAATTATGGTCTAGGTCTCTCTTATTGTAAACCATGGAGGTGCTCACACATGATATACACATCCATATTTTCATGAAAAATAATTAGTTCACTAGACATATATGAATGAACCAAACATTGTATGTTTAATATGTTTCTAAAATGATTTTTTATTGACAAGAAACTAATCATCACTCACCTCCTTTGTAGGAGGGTAAAAATGTGAGGATTCTAGCATATAAGATTCATATTCATGGATAAACACAACACGAAGGAAAATAAACAATTCCTTGGAGTTTTTGTAAGTGAGGATATAATATTTATACAATATAGATCATAGGGATGGTGTGGATAATTAAATTACATTTTATGTCATTATAAAATATTATAATTTAACTAAATTTATTGATCAAAAATTATGTGATAAATAATAAATTAATTGTTCTTATAAAATCTCCTAATATTTTATCATGTCCTAAAATACATCACCATTCTTATTGTCTCATTTCTAAGACATTCTAGTGTGAATGATCCATATTACCATTTATATAAACCCAATGAGGGTTTTTCAAGAATCATGTAGGTATTAAGATTGGAAGGTCTTCTATAACATTGGGATTGCAGCTCCTTGATCCATTGAGTGGAATCTGTAATACTAAAATCATGAGTTAGATATCCTCAAAACATGCATCCAAATTTTATAAATTATAGTGAGGTATTCTTATCTTGATGTAATATGGTTAATTCAATCCAAAAATATCACAAGAAATCAATTTTCAAAATAATTGTCCCAATGATGGTTTATCAAACACTTATTTATAATGATTTCATTCCTAATCAAGTAATCGTAGGCTTAATCTGACAGAATATTAATTTGATGAAATTTAAATTGTGGTACATAAATTTATATTTTCTTATCCATTATGTGTACTGTTAATACTAAATGAATTTTACTTAATAAGATAACCATACTGGTTAAAATATTTACCCATAATCTATTTATTTAAATCACATCTATGCACATTAATTTCATAATTTTTGTGAACATGATCTCACATCAGTAAAATAAAATTTTCATATATTGGAATAATTAATTAACTAAGTAACCAGTTTAAAACCTTATATAATAGTTTATTTAATGAGATCACTAGAGATCTACCTATAAACTAGGAGAAATAACTCTTAACACTAGTATTGGAATGTGTTATAACATTCATATTGTACACATGTGTATCACCTTGGATGCATTATTATGTTTACATCTTGAATCACCTCCAAAGGATTTGGTACAATCCAATGATTATTGTTATTTATAACACACACACAAGTGAAGGGAAATATAAGATTAGTTAAATGGGGTTACATAAATATTATTGTACATGAAGGTCTTACATAATAATTGAGTGAGGGATAATGCAAATTCCATCATTTAATATAATATAAATAAACGGAAAACCCCTGTAATAAATTATATTAAATTGATCAAAAACAGAAACTATTATTGTTCAATCTCATGAATGGTCGTATGTTCAATATATGTGGAAAAAGTAAACCAATAAAATTCATTTCCTATTCCCTATTATTTATAATGAAAAAATGATATAATTAATTAATTAATTAATTAATTAGTTAATTCCTTTTCATATTAATGACCATGAAAATTCTCTTGGAGAAAACCAACATTTAATAATTAATTTAAAATAAACAAAAATCAAATAATGATATTATTATTATAATTAATTAATTGAGAATTTAAAATTCATTAAATACACTATTAAATTTTCAAACACAACAGGTGAAAATAATTAAAATAAGGTTTTAACACTGAAATAGTAAATTTAAATTAATTTAATTCTTCTATTAATTGAGATACTACATGGTGTGTACTATCATTCTACACATCTTATACCATGGTTGTCATGTATCAGGGTTACAAACCTGAAAATTCGTTGCGTTAACTAGGCCAAACTATAGGACCTGTTAATTCTAGCTACACACCATGTATCTGATTTATGTTTTCGTAGGATACATTCTTGGTAATGGTGTGTATCTCATCTATATTATAAAACATTTACAAGAAAATTAAACACCATGTATCATTTATATCATGTGTCTACTATTCTCACTGAATAGATCGACATGTATTTCAGACATGAGAAATGATGACCTACATGATGTTTACACCAAATAAACGTTTTTTATATTATAAATTCTCTTGTATGTCAATCTCAAAATACTTGAACTTGTTTGATGACCACGCATATTTGTACTATTTACACTGTTAACCTATGCAGACTACATAATGTGCTTGAAATCTGCGTGTTTATAATACGACATTGTGTGTTTCATATTGGCCCAGTATATACATGGATTGAAATAAATTCATAACATGTAACTAACTACTTGGTGTGTCATGTATCCCATGACACATCAACATTCAGTGCAATTGGGTACATGATGTGTACTCTGGTTACACGACGTGTAACCCAGCTTTACTGGGAATAAATTATGGAACATTCTGAGCGCATCTCTAATCATTCTTCATATGATCATATAGAGTCAAGAAAAATTAAATACTAAACGAAAATGATTAATATATTGATTAAATGTTAATAATAATCAGATTAGAGAATGAATAATATTAAATGAAACATTAAAAATGATTTCTTAAAGATCAAAAATTAAATAAATAACTATAAACATAAAATTTGACCACTATAACACTACTTATAGGTTCCAAGAATTACAAAAGTGTGTATTGTTGAGTGATATATAAAAATTACTTTTCATAATTTTCTCTAGAAATCATAATTGAAGATATTTTAAGTTAAATTCATAATTAATTAAGTTACATATTGAAGAAAATTAGTACATATTCTTTGGATACCCTTTTCATTGACAATGTAGATCTTCCAAAAGACCCATTTTGGATAACCTTTGTTTTTATGTGAGGATCCACATGTATAATACCTATAACGGTGGTCTATAGATTCTTATTTGATCTCTAAGAAACACTAATTGTTTTTCAGGTGCTATCATGGTGAATAAGTTATCTTGAGTATTTTGTGATGATTTTTTATCCTTTATTCTTGATGTAATCTCTCTTTTATTTATCTTTTATGATAGGTAGAGAGAATGAGGTGTCAAGCGAGAGTTTTTTTTGTGTGTAATAAATATCATTTCATCACACCACACAACACAATAGATATAACTGTCTATTTATAGAGCTGCAGTTTAGGTTAAAATATTATTTAACTACATACCATCCAATAAATAATATTACAATATTTAATAATCTTCATCCCATATAATAATAATATTAAAATTATAAATTTTTTAGGTGTACCAACCTGTGAAAAAATAAATAATATATACAGGATTATAAATAATTATTCATCACCATATATGATCTTGGTTTATTTGAACTCTGTTTTATTTATTAAAGACTTGAATTTATAAATTATTCATAAATAAATATTCTTAACACCTACTGGAAAAAAATACTTATTAAATATTTAATAAAAATAAATAAATATTTTTTCTTCAAGATCTGGTGAATAAATTTTCATTTAATTTATGAAATTAAAAACAAATTGTGTAAAATTATTCCTCCACCTTAAGAATAATATTTATTCCATTAATTAAATTCAAATAGAAATTAATCGAGACAAACAGAAACACTTAGTGTGAGATCCCCTCATATTATTTCTTGTCAGAACTAGGCAGGTTTGCCTAAAGTCCATGATTACTATCTAGAAACGAGCTATGGAACACAAGAGAAATAACATACTATTACAATGAAAACAAAAATATATGAATGCTGACTATGAATATAGTCCTTCGTTACAATATCTCCCCAAGAAGGTTGTACAACTATGTCACCAGCTTATATGCTCGATGAATCATTCATTGACTATATTAAGTAAACGAGTTATTACACCATGTCCATTGAATGTAATGCGATATAACTATTACAATCAAAGGGTCAATATATCGAATTCCATTAAGATGTAAGAGATGAATCCTTCCTTCACATATCCATTAATAACATGTCAATTGCGATGAACCCAAAGACTATACCTCACTAAAAATCTAGAATTTTAATGGTTTTGTTATAAAATATATGTGTTACTGTCATGAAATGAGTCAATGATAATCATAAAGTCTAAGGACTATCACACATGGTTGCAGATAGGAATATATGATGATAGCAAAACATGGAAAATTCATATTTCCCAGACTGTTATCATAATCTCCCATCATATAGATTACGAAGTGTGAAATTCATGGGAAGAAGAGTAATCCTCATAAGGGTACCAATTCCTAAAAGGTTCATTATTTATGTCCCATTATATAACATCATCCAATATTAGATCAATATTTAGTAACATCATCATAGCATTTCACAGTTCTCATCATAGTGGATAACTGATATGACCTTATCGATGTGATAGATTCCATTGAAATTGTTTTCATTAAATTCATGTATAATAATAAAAAATATGTAATAAGATGTTATTAATACATAAATGAGTAAATATACTTCCAACTGAAGTAAACTCATCTGGTCATATGAAACCAACTCCAACAACCTATATATGAAACCAAGTAGAATATATCGACTCATGGTGCATGACAAAACAAGGAAGAGTATTTTTATTTGTGGAAATTGAATGTGGTTTGGTCTTATAATTAGATTGAGGCATGCATATTAGAAACATTATAGAACAATCTCGACTCAGTTATATTTAGTAATCCATGAAGAGTATCTCATTTAACGTAAATAATGTGGAAATAGGGTTAGGTTCATAGATATTGTAAACCCAAAATATTCTCAACTAGGTAAAAATATTTCCTAGTGAAATAATTATTTTTTCATGGGGGTGGGGGGATGAAATCCAAGGGATCAATCCAAATGCATGGGACTACAACATGTATCTTATCCTAAATGGGGATTCGAGGGAAGTGATTCCATGATATAGACTGATGGGCTCTGGAAGAAAAATATCTTCATGAAAGATGATATGCTTGCATATGACTGCCAATATAGGCAATCTTGAAGGAGAATACAAACACAAGATTTACATTTTAGACCCACAAAGGGACCTCATATGGGACTTTCCACATAAAACACGATGAAGGTGGATGGGAATATCAGATCATCACATAAAACATCTTGAGGGATCCATACATAAACATTTATATAAGGAAAACCACAAAGTAATGTATATATTGGTATTCCCACATATCATAACTCACATAAAGAAACATTCATTTGGAAACTCATATAAGGGAGACCACATAACAAGTCCCACTTAGGGAAACTCATATAAAATTATCCTCATAGAAATTCACAAATTTCCTTTTATGAGGGATTTGTTTAGAGAGGGAATTTATGTGATTCCATCATAAAGGGACATGAGAGTATGGAACATGGAACACTTACCTTAATGTCGATATTTATGACTTATAAAATAACTAAATATCTCTCTTATAGCCTCGGAGAGTTTTCTACGACCAGTTAGTCCTTAAGTGGTTGTAGTTATTTATAGGAATCAATGAAAAACTATTTTCCCAAAATTTTTAACCGCATAGATATAGGCTATCAGATTACATTTTTTTGTTATACAGGAGTCCAAAATTCATTACCTTGGACCAAAAGGTGAATTTTTATAATTTACGAGTGTTTTTTGAACTTTTTAAAGTTACACACAGTTAAAGAGAAATTATTTGAGATTGGAAAAATCACCACAACTCAGCTAAAAATGACAATGTATTCAAAATAAGATTGATGTACTATACAAATAATAAAAATTTCATGTAGTGGGAAAAATATTTAATGCGTCTAAACTAAAAACCTACAAGTTTCACAAAAAAATTGTAGTTTTATTAAAATTTTGATAAATTCATTTTTATATTTTGGACATTGTGGAATTTTCAAAATATTAAAATGAAACTTGACTTGGAACGACCATAACATTTGATCCATAAGACCTTTTATGGTCAAAGAAAAATAATATAGATGTTTTTAAGGAAGAATATGAACCAATATATATTGTATACATCCTAGAAGGGTATTTTTTGATGAAAAAGTTCATTTAAAACAATAAAATTTGTGTTTAAGGAATTGAATACATATTCACTATAATTTGTTAAACATCACACCCTACTTTCATAGGGTCGTTATCACCACCTTGTAAGCAAATCTAGAAATATTTATTAGGGTTATCCTTCCATAATGTTAATAGTATCCAAGAAGCACATGGAAATCCCATTTCTTCTCCTTCGATCCGGGAGATACTTTTCCACTCAAAAGTCAACATTTGTTTTCTTCTTGAGGATCACATATTGAATTTTGTAGCTATATGAATGGAATAAATTTTTCGTTGCCCAAAAATGACCCCTAAAATATGATTCACTTGAAACAAAAAATATCTGATTTGAAGGAAAATTTAGGGAACTTTAAAACACTCTTAAATCTTTTGGTGGGCTTTATAGTTATCCCATCAATTGAAATATTCTATCCAAAATGAGTTCTTTGAATTAGTTCTTTTTGGTTTCACAAAGAGGACAATGCGAATCCAGTTGGTTATGGGATACCAATAGGAATAAATTACTAGAGGAGTTTGAGATTCCATGAATATTAATTATAAATTAAATGAAGCCAAACTCTAGGATTATATGCTAAAATTAAAAAATTTATATTTATGGAATTGATACTGATGAAGGTGACCTAATTTTCTCTTTCCAAAATACAACATCGACATGAAATATTGGATCACATGCATACCTGAGGAAATTTTTGTATACAATTTTATATTATTAGGAAAGAATATATCATAAATGATACCCAATAATTCAAGGGAGTATATTATAAACTAAACTTATCTCTTCATATTACATATTAAGACTTCATCATCTCTCAAAAACATAATAACATTATAAAAAATTATAGATAAATGTCTTTCAATGTCATTATTAAAAACCCTGGGAAATTGAATCATAAGAAGCGTGAGATAAAATACGCAGTAATGGTAAAGATAATCATTAAATAAATATTTCCATAAGTGATAATAACATGACATTATGGGTATGATGACATAATAAATGTTCATGAGGAAAGAACAACAGAATTAATACCCAACAATACACATATCATCCAACAAAAAATATGGTTTAAGGTATTAAAAAGGGAAAGATCCATATTATTCAAAAATCATGAGGCTTGGGATGTCAATATTTATCAAAAGAAACATCAAGACTCATATCAATCATAAATAAACCATAATGGTATCTTTGGAACAATAATTACCAAATAACGTTCAAGATTGTTTTTGGAAGACTTCAATTTTCATTAAAAATAATAATAAATGCTCATTTATATATCTGTTCACCTGTGAAAATGTTGTGGGTTCCATTAAAGTCTATTGAAATAATCATAATCCACCTCGATAAATAATGAGGAAGAAATCATTAAAAATTAATCCTGATGGAGCATAAGTAATATAAAGGGTTGTTGGAATGGACTAATAGAAATAAGTATAAAATATCAATAAAAAATTATTGTAGAAAATAATATTTTGATTTGTTTGACATAAATGGATGTCATCTTATATATAGAATTATTTTTAAAGATAACTTGGAATTTCCCTGGTGAAAAAACTATTCCATTTTCAAAAAACTTATTAAAAATCTAAAAAAAATTCAAGCATGTAAAAATAATTTTATTTTATGATAAAATATTATGTTTGAAACATAATCCTTGAGAAATAAATTAGTCATTAAGGTTGTAAATTCTATTCTTGTGGTAAATGTTAAAAATAAACATTCCTCTAAAACATTTTGAAAAGGGTGCAAAAGTGACCAATTTAGAAAAAATTAAGAACATACTTTTTCAAAAAAAATCAAAAACATCAAATATCATTTAAAATATCTTTATAAAATAATTTATTTTTATGAGTTAACATTTTTGAAAACATTTTTAAATCATGGTTATGACTGAGAAAGATATTTAATCAAAAATAAAATTTATGATCGATATCACTTACAAACAAATTTATTGATGTTTCATAAATATATAAGGGACAAAATGGAATTTAAACATGTAAACTCAAATAAAAAAAACATAATAAAATTTAATGGGTTTAATAAAGTAAGAGAATATAATCTCCCCAAATGAACCATAAAGATAGAAAATCCCAAAAAGAACAGATATTTTAAACTAAATATTATTTTCAAATTTATAACATTTCAATCTTAAGCCCTATGAATGAATAACATAAAAAAACAATACAAATAATTAAAATAAGGATATTCATGACATAAATATAAAATGGTCATTATATACACCTCATAAAACAATACTGGTGCATAATATAGATATATGACCCAAAGAAAGTGAAGTCGGTATGAATAACCCTTACAATGATCATATCATTGAATTTGGTGTTAATAAATAGAGATATTATGTATAAAAAATTAAATTAAAAAAAGTGGTAATATATAATTGAATAATTTAGTGATCAATTCTCCCATAATGATGACATAATGAAGTTAATTTAGAATAGTTATAATGAAATGAAGTGAAATTTAGTTAAGAAACACTTTACAACTTGGTA
This sequence comes from Viscum album, assembly GCA_963277665.1. Classification (NCBI taxonomy): domain Eukaryota; kingdom Viridiplantae; phylum Streptophyta; class Magnoliopsida; order Santalales; family Viscaceae; genus Viscum; species Viscum album. The sequence goes on along the minus strand of OY728148.1, from coordinate 1,786,137,842 downwards.
ACATTAAATTTAAATCCCCTCAATGACTTATTTCATATTAAAACTTAAAATACCATTAACTAAGAATTATTGAGGATATTATATGTCATGGGGGAATTATACACACTATATAAAATAATTTAGGTTTATAACATAAAAATATGGTTCAATAAATGAAAATTAAGATGAAGTCCCTTAGTGATTTGGTAATCCATAGATAAAAATCTCATGAAATGGATAAAATCATATGGATTATTAAATCCATATACTTTTCATTATAATTATATTCAAAGAAATTAATTTTAAGTAGATACACCAAAAAAATAAAAAAAACATTCTGTGTATAGAATATGCATCATAGAAGTAAAAGAGACATGATAAACCCTTTCCTCGAGTCCAAGTATTTATTATATGTCCTTTAAAACCTATTTAATAAAAATCTATAATTTTTTAATTTATTAAATAATTTTCATATTTTTAATAACTTATAAATAAATAAATAATTTTATTTATTTTAATTACATGATTAAATATATATTCAGTTAATTCCACATTAGATGTTTTTAGGACGTTCCCCTTCATTTATTGAAAATAGATTCAGTGTGTTGACCATAGTCAATGTGGTCATTGTTAAATCATATCCATAAGTGGATCAGGACATAATTATAACTTTTAAATATAATTTATAAATTTAAAACCTATCATGGAATATGGTTATGAAAATTTATCATCATTACAATCAAAAATATGATAGGTTGTACGTATGCATGAGTAATATTTCCATTTTCAACGATAATTATGGAATGTATGTTAGTATTAAATTATTGAAAAACTAATGATAAGAATAAAATATATATTATATTATTTATTTAAATACATATTTATATCATCCATGTGATGTGGTGATGAAGAAAATAATCACATCACTTCATAGAGGTGGTTGTCCACACATACGCATGAATGAAGTTATCATTTTTTCATGTTTAGAAATGTAAGAATGAAAATGATATATTTTATTTTTAAAAATTAAATATATGCCATTAATATATAATTATTTCATATATATAACTTATATTCAATATATTGATCCTCATTTCCTTCTGTGAAAATAGTTATTAAAAAATGAGTCACATCTATTCATGAGGAAGTATTCCATCATACACATGAGTGATGTTATCATATACCCTACTGAATGGAATATAGGAAGGTATATATGATATAATATTTTACATATTATTTTTTTTCAAATATCATATATATACTTTAAATACATTATTATAGCAATTTCTATTAGGCAATGATGAAAAATTAATGTCATCTATTCTCGAGGCGGTAGTCCACCTTACACGTGAATGATGATATCATTTCCCATTTTTATGGGAGAGGATATGTATTTAGAATATAAAATTAACAAAATAACATATCATTATATGTAATATAATTTTTTACTATATCAAAATTTATGAAAAATATTCAAAATATATGGAACAAGAAATAAAATAAAAATGCTCGATTAAGAACAATACCTATTCTACAGACAACCTCCTTTGGTTGGCACCAAAATACATCATAGGATTAATTTACAATAAAAATGTATTATAGGATTTTGCTATTGAATTAAGTAATATATTTTGGTTGGTATTTAAAAATTAATATGCCTTTTAAGGTGTGAATAAGAAAAGATATGTGGTGACCTTTTATAAGTTAGGTGAGTTTCATAGTTGGGTGTTTTTAAAATAAAATGGGTTTCCCACTATTTTCGCTTTCCAAAAGAAAAAAAATTAACCATTAAAGATTAAAGTACATTATATGGTCTAAATATGTGCATAATTAGGCATTATATAAGATTTTATATCACTTTAATAAATATATTTTTACTTTAACCTTATGGTAAATCCAATTTTACTTTAACCAATAGAAAACAATTTTTATTATTTTCACTATTACTTCTGGAAAAAAGTATTTAACATAATATATAATATAAACAATACTTATTAAAAATATTTAATACAAATCTCCATATTAAATTCATATAAGTGGTATAATTTAATTTAAAATTAAAGACACAGACGCTACATAAAATAAGGTTTTCAAGAAGTGCATTTCTTATGAAAAAATGATTTTATACTTAATATATGACTGTTAATAATTATTATATTAAATTGAATTAATATTTACACTTATATATATAATAAAAATTTCAATTAAACAATTATTCATTATTTTTTTCCTAAATAACTAAAATAGATTAACATTTTGGACTTTATATCATTTTCAAGAAAACGCCCTTTTTAATCCAAGAAAATATTTTATACATAAAACCAACATAAAGATTTCTAAAATGTAATTTTTTTTATTAAATATAAATAAATAATACTTATTTAACATTAAATAAAACTCATGACATAATGGGACTTCTAAATTATTTAATTTATTGAAAAATAATGGCATTTAAAAAAATGATACTTTTCTGTATTCACTGAATAATCAATATTTTCCAAAAAATCCAAATTTTCACCCTATGATAATTTTCATATGATGAATTAAAAAAAAGAAAATTTTTTAAAATAAATTTTACAAAATTGGTAACAATTATTTTTAATAAACATGGCCAAAGTGCAATGAAACCACTTTTTAAGAAAAATACGGTTTTTTTCAGAACACATAATTATTTTTCTTTAAATGGTTATTATTTTATTTTATAATCTATAGATAACCATGGAATTTATTTTTAAAATTTTTAATCCATATAATTTTAATAATATATTGGGTCCTACTCTTATCCACCAATTTATTAACAATGTTATAACAGTCATATTTAATATTTTATTATTTCATGGTGTGTTTAAGATTAATTTCACATTTCTTTTATGGTATTGCATATAGTTTCCTTTATTAAATTATTAGGGTGTTACATTATCTTGAATTTAATAAATTGTTTCCCAAAAATTTTAACTTTATCTTTGTAAATTATGGTTGGAAAAATGAAAATTCCTTTTTCGTAGATCTACAACCTAAAAATGGTTTATAAAACATTCTCTTAAAATGATGGAAATGGAAATATAAAGGTCATCACATGACATGTATTGCACAAAAAAGAAAATTGGTGGAATGTGAAGATATGGAATTGAATACAAGTGAAAATTATAATAGAGAGTGATAAAGATCATTGATCAAAATAAAGTGAATGATCAATAGAATGTGAGGGACCTCAAAACCATAAATCTGTGATGAGTTAAATGACCATTAAATCATTATATATGAATGTAATATGTTTAGTTTTTCTATTCAAGATCACCTTCTTAGATTTTATGAATTAATTTAACATATGTAATTGAAAAAATGAAATATACTTTTTTGATAAGTTAAATTTAATATTTTAATAAATTTCTACCACAATATCATCTTTTTATCCAAATGATGAGTATTGAAGATGTTTTTTAAATCCCAAGGGACTAAAATTTACCATTGAATGATCACCTAACCATATAGATGCTAAAAATCATTTCTATATTTAATTATACATCAACCAAAACCAAATTGGTTATCACATGATACAATAATTCTGAAAATGGGTAAACATTCGTATGATGAAATAATACATGAATCTAAAAAATTCAACAGTAATACACTAATTCAAAAAAAAATTATTTCCTAAATAACCTCACTATATACTCTATTTAATCCCCAAATTATATCTCACTATTTTAATATTTCAATCTAAAAAATATTTTGACATTCTCTTTGAAAAAATATTAATCACTAAGTCAGAAAATGAGATTTCAATCATGTTGTTATTTAAATGGAAAAAATGGTGTTCCTATATTTAAATCAATATCCAATATCATATAAACCCTAAAGGTTATCAATTTCTCATAGAATTTATCGAAAATATGTAAATTCATAATTTATGTCATTAACAAATAATTACGTGTACTTCAACCAAATAAAATGTCTCATAAAAATTCACTACTAACATTAAGATATCATCTGCCAAAACCACAAAGGGTTGTACAGGACATTGATTTATGATCATACTTAATCATATAGACCTATGATGGTCTCCATAAATCTTAATAAAATATCACATGAAAATATTATAATCTCTGATGTTTTCTAAACACTACTGTGATACCAACTATAACATCCATAAACCCCGTAGTCCAAGATCCTTTGCTCAAATCCTAAACATTACCTTTCATGTTTTGATACAGATTAAGGTGACCGAATTTTAACCATCTAAAATACACAACATGAAAATGAAATAAGGGATCATATACATAACTGAATACTATTTAGGTTTAAGGTTTTTGAGAATTACGAAATAATATTTAAAAAATTCCTATGAATTCAATAGAAATTTTTCATACTATATCAAGAATTTGATATTCCATATTAAGTATTCAATTTCTAACAAAAAAATAATCTCATTAGAAACCATTCTAGACATAAATAATTTCACATTATTATTCATAATATGCAGAAAGAAAGCCTAATATGGTGAGATCAAATTCCTATAAAGGGTAAACCTAATCATTAACAAAATATTGTCATTAGAGAGAATAATTTAGAAATAATTTTATTATAACATTATCAAATTTAATGAGAAAAAAAATATAAATTATACCCATAAATACATAGACCATCAAATATGACACATGTATTAAGTATTTAATAATGAAATGTTTTATAGTATTCGGTAAATATGGTCAATGTCATGTTAATCTCGATCAAATGAAAAATAAGAACCCATATTAAGCATAATGAAACAATATTTTTATCTTTCTAACCATATCTTAATAATCCATTTTAAACCTGTGTTATAAATAATAGGATCCCAGTGAAATCCTTATGAGAAAACCTCTAGTAACTCTTCATTTATTCATCTAAATAAAACATACATTACCCAATGTATTAGAGTGAAATCAAAGAATAATCATCATATAAGCTATATCTGTATCACTCAAATCTATATGAGTTCACCCATATTAGAATATATATCAGGATCACCTAACAAAATCTAGGTTCACCCATCATATAAGATATATCAGGATCATCAATTCATCATCAATAATGTCTTAATAAATTTAAGGAATAAAAAAATTTCAATACTACACTTTTCATTCATAATAAAAATTAATGTTCTTTGTTTTATTTATTAAACATTGGAACATAAACTACTTCCCTGAAAATATCTTAAAATAATCAAAATGTATCTTGAGAAATAATGAGAATGATATCATTAATGATTAATCCTAGTGGAGAATAAGTAACATAAAGGGTTGTTGATATTGATAAATGTAAATACCTATAATTTATCATTATAATAACTTTTTAATAATATAATATCTTTATTTGAGTAACTTCAAAGGATTTCATCTTATATGGAAAAAGTTTTTTCAAGTTCATTTGTAATATTTATTTATTAAAGTATCCTTTTAATTTTGAATAAAACTTATTTAAAATAAAAAATATTCTCTAAAATTACAGAAATAATTTCCCATGACAATAAAATTTGATACTAAAAATAGTATCATTAAATCAAATAGTGGTCTTAGAGGTGGAAAATTCTTTTCATGATTTAAATGTTAAAAAATAAATATTCTTTTCAAATATTTTGTAAATATAGTCAAAGTGACCCATAAAAAAATCATAAATTTAATTTTTAATAAATTATAATGAAATGAGAAAGATCATGTAATGTTGATTTATGAAATAATATATTTTTCTAAAATTAATGTTTTTATTAAATTTTTGATGACATGGATATTAAAGAAAAAAATAACCTATCTGAGAGAAAATAAAAGATTCATAACTCCTACAAATGAATTTCTTTGTGTTTCATTAAAAAATAAGTGGTGAAATTTAATTTTAACAGGTAAAACTCGTTCATTAATATAGGAGAATAAAATATATTAGGTTTAAGAAAATAATATCATATGGTTTCCTCCAATGGAAACATTTACATAAACAATCCCAAAATGAAAATAGATTGTAACATAAAACCTTTTCCAGTTTGGTAAATTTTCAATCATAAGACCCAAGAAATAATAAACTCAAATGAAATACTAAATATTATTAAAATATGTATATTCATGATATAGATGTGAAATAATTAGTAAATACATGAAATAAAATAATATAGCATCACATAATTTATTTATGTCCCAAATAAAGTGAATTTAAGATGAATAACCCATAGAAAGATCATATCACTAAATTTATATTTAATAAATATAGAGATTATGTGTAAAAAATCAAAATCCACAAAAAAAGAGTTAATAAATTATTTTATAATTTATTGATCATTTAATAAATAATAATTTCATAACAATCTTAATTAATAGGAGTTATAACCCAATGAAATGAAAGTGACATGAGAAACCGATTACCACTTGGAAACATTAAATTCAAATCCCATTGGATGAAATAAAACAAATTGAAACATAAAATACCTCAAAATTTGAAGGAGTCATTATATTTCATGTAAAAGGGTATTTATATGTAGAATATAAACTAAATTTGTTGCATATCATTAAAATATTCCCCAAGTATAGAAAACTGAGATAAAATCACTTAAGACTGGTAATCCCTGGACCAAAAAACTCGTGAATGGGAGAGCATCATACAGATTTTTAAAAACTACTAAATTTCATAAAATAAATCTTAATATAAATCCATGGGATGTATATACCCCATAAAACAAAAATAAATTTTGAGAAAGGAATATGTGCCATTGAAGTAAAGCCGAGTTGAGAAATCCATGCCACGAGTCTAGAAATTACATGAATATCCTTTAAATCCCAAAAAATAAACTTATATAAATTATTTGATTTTTCAATAACCCTTAATGGTTTAATAAACTTTAATTGAAACATTTATTTTATTAATTTTCATGACATAATTAAAAATTTAATCAGTTAACTCCACAATGGTGGTTTTAATATCGTTTGACTCATTGTTTGAAAATGAATTTGGTGTGTTGACCGTGGTAAAAGTGATCATTGATCAATCATGTAGATAAAATAATCATGAAATAATTTTAATTTTTATATATCATTAATAATTTTAAAATAAGTCTTGAAATATTGTAATGAAAATTGAACTACATTACAATCATGGAGATGGTAGGTAGTATGAACGCATTAGTAATGTTTCAATTTTTCAACGATCATTGTGGAAAGAATGTAAGTACTATTTTATATTTATAGATAACTGAAAATATCATAAATATAATATTATTTATTTAAATATACCAATATATATCATCTATTTTATTTGGTGATGAAAAAATATTTAAATCGCTTCAAACAGGTGGTAGTCCACACATACACACAAACGACATTATCATTTTTACGTCTGTGGAAAGGAAAGAAAAAAAATTATATATTTTCTTTTATGAAGGAAACAAATTTCATAAATATAATAATTATGTCATATATATCATTTATATTTATTAAATTTAATCTTTTTACAGTCTATAAAATTAGTTACTGAAAAATGAATCATAGCACTTCGTGAGGTGGTAGCCCATCATACAGACGAGTGACGCTGTCGTATCACACATATAATAGAAAATAAGAAGTTATACATTATATAATATCTATAATAGCCTAATTATATTTAAAATTTCATATAAAAACTTTAATGTAACAAGTATAACAATCCATGACCGGTGATGATGAAAAATGATTGACATTGGTTCGTGAGGCAATAGTCTTCCACACGTACGAATGATGATTGTGATTCCCATTTTCTAGAAGAGGATATGTATTTAGGTTATTCCATAAAAATAATAACATTTATAGAATTGGGAGATATTTTTGATATTATATAAGCATAATTGAAGAAAAATTTGATGAGGTAGAATAAAAAATAACATAAAAATACTCGGTTAAGCATGATACATCTTCTTCAGAAAACATCATTAGGTTTGAACCTAAAGCCATATTAGGATGTATTTATTATAAAAAATGATTCTAATGAAATGAATATTTTTTTTAGGGATACATGATCCAAATTGATTAAACTACGTAAATAAGAGAGGATAGGGTGTGTCCATTTATAATTGAGTTGAGTGCCACACTTGTAATTATTAAAAAGAAAAAGGAATTCCCAACTTTTTCACCTGAAATAAGGATCAAAAATGGACCATAATAAATATATGTACATTATATAGTATAAATATGTAAATAAGTTTTAGTTTATATGAGTTTTATGTCATTTTCACCCATATTTTCTTAGTTTAACCCTTGGTAAATCCATTTTTACCTTAACTGTGGAAGAATATTTTTTTCTATTCTCAAAATTCATTACAACCAAAAATTAATTTGAACTTATTATAATATACAATTTATTATAATTAAAAATATTTATTCAATTTTTAAAAATTAAATTCAGATAATTGGAAAATTTTAGTTTAAAATTAAACCCGTAGAGGCAATGAAAATGCATATTTTCACGAATTATAACTTCAAACCAAAAGATAATTTCTTATTAACTAAATGTATCGTAATAATTATAATATAAATTTAAATTAATATTTAGCTATATTTATTATATAAATTTAATTTAAAATTTATTCTTTAGGGGTTATTTTAATCAATTAAAATTGGGAAACATTATATACAATAATACAGTTTTAAAAAAAGAAATTTAAAACCAAAAAACAAACTTACACTAGAATCCAATATAAATATGATTAAAATTCAATTAATTTGATTAAATTTAAAAAAATTAATATAATTAAAATATATAATATAAAAAACACAATTTTTTGCTTTGATTACTTAATTTATTGATAATAAATTATATTTCAAAAACTCATTTTTTTGTATTCATTGAAAAATAAATATTTTACATAAATTACCAAAACATTTCTAAATAATATTCTTAATTTTATAAATTAAATAATTAATTCAATTTAATAAAATTAATTTTCCAAAATTGGTACAATGTTTTTTCAATGTTTGTGCGTAAGGCATTTAGAAACCGCCATTTAGAAAAAAGACCAGTTTTTATCTGAAAACATTATTTTTCTTTAAAATGATTCTTATTTTATTTTATAATATTTATATTACCATTGAATATTTTTTATATATGTTCAAAACATATAATTTAAATTATTTAGTTATTCATATTCCTACTCTCTAATTGAATGGCTTAGTTATAACTCCATTTTTATAAATAATATTATTTCATGTTTCGTTTAAGCCCAGTGTTATGTGTCCAATTGTAAAAGAATCATTGAATCATTTTTAAAAAATAAGGGTGTATAGATAATCTAGTCTCAATTTAAGGACATATTAAATAATAACATTTCAATATTCTATGATTTAAAATGGAGTTGAATGAAAGTGGTTTTTTGATTACATCCAAGATAGGTAATATGAATGTAACTACATATATTGCAATAGTAGGAATCAAGCAAGACATATTTTTGAATAAGGTTCCCCTTTATAGACAGAGGTATTTTATATAGGGGAATAATTTTCAATATAGTTTAATTGGATAATAAATCTCTGATGTGTTCTCTTACATAGATCTAGTTCAAATGTTATAGTGGGGAATTTTAATTTGATGTTGGACCATTGATAAAAATCAATACAATACTCAATTATTAAATAGATTTAGTTATCATGTGAAAGTACTAGGTCATATAACAAAAAACACTCTATGTATTTTAATGTTTATACATTGTGAACCATATTTCATGTCGTTTTTAGTCATGCAATAAGGACGTTATTCCCACATAAAAATACATAGGAGAAGTGATGTGATCTATTTATTTCCAACGTCAATGAACCTATCGGGGAAAATAGTTTTTTTTTATAAATGGAGGTCCCTATGATCATTGTGTCATTTTTCCATAAATTTTTATTATGCAATTAATGGGGAGGCCTAGTGGGAAGGAACCTGGGGTTTTTTAGGCTCTCATATGTGGGCTTCTAATTTAACATGTTTTATGACATTTTTTTGATCCACATACTCATGATTCATTAAGTATTTGCGGGGTACATACCAATAAATAAAAGTCCAAACCATTCACCATTATGCCTTTTGCTGGTTTTCATCTTAGAGAGTATAAAGAATATTTTTATTGGCAGATTAAGGACTTGAAATTCATAACAATATTTCTAGGGTTTATGGTTAGAAAAAATTGACAATAAAGTGAGCCAACATGCATATGAAAGTGGAAAAAAACCAAACATGAATGATATCAAAATTTTATAGATATTGATAAACTTAGGTAATGGTTTATATGGTTCAGGTCCATAGTTATAGACGAACTAGTTACTGATGTTTAAGGGAGATAGAATTATAGTAAGTAGAATTGAAATTCAAAATCAAATTGTTTTGAATTAAAAAATGACAAGATAGTCTATAGATCAAGGGAAATGAGAACATAATTTTAGTAGAGTGGTCAATTTTAATAGATTAAATATCATGGATAAATACATTTATTTCAATTTCATAGTGCTTGGACCAAAGAGACGTTCATTTTATTATAATGATGCTTGAACCATTTTGTGATATTTTTTAAGGTTATGGAAAAATTAAAATGTTCATGACTAGATTATACTGAAATTATAATTTCTACATAAGGATTTCAGGTCTATATAAGAGATTCACACCCGTATAGAGAAGGGTATGAGAATATAATATCATAATATTTCATCAAAATGTGAAAAATTAATAAATATGTAATATACAGTGTATTTTAATCCACATGAATATTTGGGATATAGAATGTGTGAATAATTACTTATGAGTGTATAGATAAATTGTAAATCAGGACAGTTTGGAGTATAATGACCATATATAATGGAGGAAATATAATTTTTTGATTTCTCAATATAGAATTGTGGGAATTGAATGACAATTAGTAATGGAGAGAAAATAACTCTATAGTCAATCAATGGAGGCTAGTGGGAGTAGGCATGTTTTTTTTCACTCAGTCCCGAGATAGAGTATGGGGTTCGGGATGAATTTTTTGGTAGGACCAAAAACTACCCTAGGGGATACTTCGAAAGAATAGGGTAAAACTATTCCTTTCACTATCAAATCAAAATATGTTCCATTTAGATAAATCAATCCCCTTAACCAATATTGCTTTGAAATAGAGAACCAATTAGATTGATCGACTCAAGGTTTGGGGATTCAAAGAGGAATATATCGACTCGTGTAAAAGGTTGGTGTTGGATCATACACAAGATATATCAAGTGACTCCATGGAGAAAAGTAATATTAAAAAAGGGTTCAAGAACCCCATAGGTTATTCCAACATATAATGACCATATTATTTGGGTGAAGTGATAAAATAAAAAATTCTTGATTATGAAATCACATAAATTCGTTGTATACTCCATTTGAATAGGAAATATTTTCAGGAATGAAACCACACTAAGGGAACATTTTAATTTTTCTTGAGAAGGGAAAAAAGATCATCCCTATCTTTTTCCTAGATGAGGTGGCCTCATGAGAAGAAATAGAAATTTTTCAATGTTGAGTGATGGGACATATAGGATTTGTGCCTTTTTGACAATATATTTCTCATAAACCAGAAATGTTAATGTCTCAGTTAGTGAAAACATGATGTTTTCGTAGGATCCCCATTATGTGATTTCAAACTAACATGCCTTTATGACTCTTTTGATATGTAGTTTAATGTTTTTTAAATTAGGATAACAAGGATAGAGTTTATGGTGATAAAACATTAACCAAATGTTAATGAGGTTTGATATCTCTCATCCTGGACAAAAATGGTGGATTTTTTTTAAATGGAATGTTATAATTTTCTGTGATTGAAGATATCACTGCCAATATGAATTATATCATGGTGTGAAACACAAAGTTAAAAGTCATAGTTATTATACCAAATGTTTCTTATTGGTACTAGGATAAGATATTCCTACATAAATATGTATCCTTTGATGACAGGAGTCAAGAGACACATAGTTCTTATATATATGATTTTTAAAAAAGAGCAATATCATATGTTGGAAAGGATGATATTTAATATTTTATCATATTTTGGGACCATGATAAGGAAAAAATCCATTGTATGTACTGAGGATATGATTTCTGAGTCTCCTTTGGAATGGGGGAAATTTCTAGCTTTCTTATATTTGTTGTGTTTCATATCTCTGGAACCCATACATGGATCCATATCATAGAAGGGGATTAATTGTATACGGTGGACCAATCAATGTAGTTCTGGGTAATGTAGGTTAGATCTCAATTTTACATAGATTAATGTCTCATAACTTATACAAGTTCTCTACAATATAACATCATGATGTGAGGATATAAGAAATGAAATCTAATGTATTTATACAAGGAAAAATGTTTTTTATGGTTTAACATTGTGTGGAAATGATGTAAGTCCGAATGGATTGTACAGATCTGTATCATGTTTGTGAGAAATATACAAACTCATCTAAGTGTAATGTTATCAAAGAAACCAATGAGAATGAGGTGAAATCCAATCAGTATAAGGTAATTGAATCTAATGGGTAATTATTATATATAACCTATATGGAAGAGTTTATTTTTGGAAGAGCTATGGTAAATGGGATAGATTAAACATTGAGAATGAATCCTTTAAAATGGGGGCATTATTTTAGTGAATGAATCATAAACAATGAAATTCTTTACAAAGGCTCCTTGTGTAGATCTGAAAAATTCCTGATAAAAGTTAAATGGTTGTATCTTTATATTAATTCATGCTCCGAGGAACCTAAAATGACCTATGAATTCTAATAAAAATATAATTTTCATGTTCCTTATTGGGACCACTAGTGATAACTATGTAATATTAGGGAACATAAATGGAGTTTCACTCATATAATCATGTTAGATCATGTAAATTAGGCACTTGAATTTCGTTTAAGGTATTTTTGGATGGAACAAATGTGTTGCGTTTCTTAGTATTTTACATCTAGTATGGAATGTTGTGTTATTTAATGTTATGTTATAAGGACTTGGTATTGTGTAGTTTAGAGTTGTCAATAAAGAATTTATTCCATTAAGTTGAGAATCATACAACTAGGGTTGAGTCTCGAAAATTTAAATCAAATGCATCATAATCATGCAGGTCAGATAGAGTCTCGAGTTTCTTTAAACTCAAATAATTCATGTTCATCATGAGAAACTAGTGACAAGTTGGAAAATAATTTGAACCGTAAGAGTGTTCATGATATGGAACCTATGGGGGAATTTTAATTTCAATGTATGAAAAAATAAATATATAGATTTGGATCTCATGGAGGGACATGGTTAAAGGTCATAAAAATTTCCTGATAGGCTTGAAATAGTTTATGTAGGTGTCATTACATATCCAACATTATGGGAATCAAGCCACATGTGGTTTATTTATATAAACATCCTATATATACCTAGATCATATATAGGATTAGGGTCTATTCAAGTTCTAAATCATGAACTGAATGTATGAAAATTAATTCCATATATATCAATCTCTCATGTAGGGGAGATGGAGACCAAATTTTAATGTGCCACCTTGATTAGTTTAGGGTCATGTGGGTAGAATTCCACCTCATAGTTAGATTTCACGAGGTAGGAAAAATAACCATGTATTTTAACCTCATATAGTATGTAAATTTTTGTGTGTTTTAAAATCATTAGACTATGATGATATTTTTGTTTAGTTTATATTTATTGTGCAAGAAAATAGGGTTGTTCACTTGTTCATCATGCAAAAATGACACGATTGATTCAATTTATCAACATGTGGTACGTAAGTAACACTACATAGTTTAGAATTGTATATCCAAGACTATAGTGACATGTAGTTTTATATCCCGCAATAAATATGTGTTCCATTCAATTGATCATCATGTGTTAAGGACATATCTATTTATAAAACTCATTTAGATGTTTTTTTATATCTGGTTGAGAATGAATTACATGGGTGTCTTGTGAGTCTCTTGATTCTCAAGCTCTTTTAGGCCATATTATATAATACTCTAGAACCAACAATTAAAGAATAAATAACCATTTATTGTACTTCCTGCGAAAAAATGAGAAGTTCAATAACAAAAAGATCATTCATGATTCACTACAATAAATATGGGTTTATCCACTACTACAGTTTTGACAACACTAACCAAAAAGTTGTTAAACACCCCTATCTCTACTCTAGAAAAAACTCTGTTACAGGGGGACCTTTATTAGTACTTGTAAAAAATTACTGATAAAGGCCCCCCATTTATCAGTGCAAGTAAACAAGTACAGATAAAAAGGTAACTTATGAGGGCTTCTAAAAAATAACTAATAATGGGTGGCCTTTATCAGTGCTAGTAAAAAAATGCTGATAAAGGAGTGGGGTTCATTATCAGTTTTTTTAGAATCACAAATTAGGACCCCCCATTATAAGTCATTTTTTACTAGCATAGATAAATGGTATATATGAAAAAATATTTCATTAAATATATTATATTAATATATTAGTGTATTTATATATTTATATATTTATATTGATATAAGTAATATATATATATATATATTTAAATATATTTTATTTACTTCTCAATAGTAATTTAAACTATATATATAAGTTACTTTTTGAAAATGGAATATAACACTATAAAATCCCTATAGAGCCAGAAAAAACCTTGAAAACTGATAATGACTCTAGAGACCCTTAATACCCATAAAAAGGTTAAGCAGCCCTGATAACCTAAAAACAACCATAAGTTTTGATTCATATGTCCATTTTAGATTCACAACCAGTAAAATTAAATCTTATGAAATTATCTATAACCAAATGAGATTCACATCATGTGATAATCACAGGAATAAAATATATTATTGTTTCCAAAAATTAGAAAATCAATATAGATCTTCAAACAACCATAAATTATGATTCGGGTGCCTGTTTGGGCAACACCCCATATCAAATTGAAGCCTCCAATGAGCTCTACAGCATAGAGGGGTGGAATGTGCTCTTTCAACATTGTCCTATTTTAACCCCCAAAAGGATAAGAAGGCCTCAAAAACTATGTTTTTAGTTACGGTACCCCAATTTCATAAAATTAAATCATATATAGCTTCTGATTCGATTGTTCGTTCAACCTCTAACACATATCAAATAAAATATTATAGCGATATCTATAACATGGTAACCCACTATAACTCTTGAACATTATTATCGGGGACTAAACTAAGTGTATAATCGCCAAACCCCTATTTTTTATGATTTAATGGCCTTTCAAACCACCATAACTTCTTCTATGGGTGTCTGTTTGGGATATACCACAAATCAAGTGAAATATATTTTTGAGATCTATGCCTCCCTGAACTATGAGATCTCATGATCACAACATTTGAGGCCAAAAACGTCTTATAAGGCCTACAACATTGAGTTTTTAGCCTTAGTATCCCAATGTTTTAACAATCGATGGATTTTAAACCTCATATATTGGGGTATTTTTCCCTTTTTTCAGTGTGGAATGAATTTATTCGAAGGGATTACATTCATATTGAAATTATGGATTTTATATTTTTTATTATTTCATGCTTTTCTATTATTTATAATTCAATATGTAACAATATATAAATATTTTTTATATATTCACAAAAAAAATTAATTTTATAAATAAATAATTAAAAATATTTACTAAGAAAATATATTTCTCAATGTATATACCTTATATAAATAAAATATAATATCCATTTTAAAAAGAATACATAAATAAATAAGTATTTAAAATATATATATATTATAATATATATATATATATATGTATATATTTAAATATATGGATAAAAAATATAATTAGATATAATTAAATATATACATATATCATAAAATGTAAAACAAAATAGTATAGGGGAGTGTAAAAGGTATTGGTGTATAAGTTGGACGTCTCGGGTTTGGAACTCGCTGGATGTAGGGATGCAGGTGTGGTGGAAGTGATGATAATGGGGGGGGGGGATTTATACCCTTTATTAGCATGGCCTTTATCACCATTGTGCATGAGATGACAAAGACCCCCTTTGTCAGGGATAAAAAAATTTCTAGTAAATTACCCCTTTATTAATAATTTTTTTATCCCCACTAATGGGGTCCTTTATCAGAATTTATGTCGTATGTTGTTAAAGTTAACCATTTAAAATTACTTACATTATCATTGAATGGATAACACTCATAAAGACCTTTTAATAGCATTGTTTCATTTTCTATTATAATAGTGATGTCCTATATGGGTCCACAGATCCTCAAAATCTCCAGATGATTATGCTCTACTAAATATGTGAATTATGTCACTGCATGATCATAATTAATGTAATATGAAATTTTTTTCTATCATGAAGAGATGGATAAACCTAGCTCATTCACATGGTTTTTGTGATCTACTTAGGGATATCAAATGGTAGAAATATATATTCAACTTTGGTTGACCCAAATATCCCTTTACATATCATTATCTAGAGACAATTAATAAAGGGAAATTAATTCTTGATTTCATACCACAATAATTGGTGGTACGGTCATTAATCAATTAGTTATATAAAATTGCCTCTTTATGTCACTTAATATATGGGAGAATGAAAAAATTATTCTCTATGGCTAAGTTGAAATAAATAAGAACATGCACTAGTTCAATGTAATATACCTCAATCCACCTATCTTTATGAGATGTACAAAATTTATTATTTCCCTACGTACCACATATACCTAGATTGCAATGGGAACATGTAGTTGACTTTGGTGTCTAGGAGGTTCTGCCTCAATGTCATTCAATTGAATAGAATGGGTGGAAATATTTAAAATACCCCCATCCTTTTAGGTAGGGGTACTTCACTATCTGGAGTACCTCTATAAATGGGTTATGATATTTTATGGTGGATAAAATATTCATAAAGAATATTCATAATTAATTCTATGATATTCTAATATTCCAACTCCAATGAAGATATTTGTTCTTTGATTAAGAGGGATTTTTCATCCATAAGGGGGTTAAATGGAATAATAATTTTTGGAACCATTTTTTTCTCTAAGGAAGAATGAGTTGATGATGATAGGAATTAAAAGCCACCATAAGGATTTGTGATAATATAATTAGAGGAAGATTTAGTATCACTAAGCACTTCATCACCGATTATAGAAATACCGAATGAGAGAAGCAGTTTCATATCATTTGAATGTATATATGTACACATGTCTATATAAAGATGGTACTTATAAGAAGAAGGTAAAAATTCATTAGACCAAGGTGATAAAATGTGGGGCAAAACATATGAAACTATTTGTTCCATTTTAGTGGAGTATATTGTTTAGTGCGACGGTACCCAATGTACTATTTGGAGGTATGGTTCTTGTTGGTTTTTTAGTGGGATAGTATCCATGGCTATTCTTCTTAATTGTTTAAAATATTGGATTAAAATTATACCATGAGATCCCTAGAATTTTTCAAATGAATTTGACCCACATTGCTCAACTTTTTTATTAGATCATTGACAATGAAGAATTACAAGGTTGTGTGACCCAATATATAATGGTAAGGGTATTAATTTTGATGACCATCATTCCCTAATTCATCTGGATTAAAAATTTCTAGAAGCATGATTAGGTTTTATTTTAGATAAAAAGTGAATTACCATAGATCCATTTCATCAAGGAAGGGATGAATTTTATCCATACTTCTTCTTTAGGTCATGCTACCAAATCCTTTTCAGGATGAGCCAGAAAATGACTACTTCATCTTTCCCTGAGTTCCTTTTGACTTCTGGTGCTTCCAGATGATCTCATTCAATTTTCCAATACATTACATCATGTACAGATTATGATTTTTCCATGAAATCTTGAAAACCTCCAGGACACATCTGTTGGATTGGAGTTTTGACAACACATTTTGTATATTCTTCACACATATGTATATAAAGTTTTCTTGAGTAATATGTTTTTCCAAGTAACATGTAAAATGATTCCATATTATAGTAAAATATATGAATATCTCATTATTTTATACTTGTAATTAGAGAGGTTAAGAATTATCATCTTCCTCACTATAGAGATGAATTGTCATAATAATTTCTTATAGTAATCTTTCCAATATGATATATATCCAACTACTAGGTTATTATTCAATGAATAGGTGGATCATTCCATGATCTAAACAAATCATCTGATCTTGGAAGCCTCTTATTTAAGTGCTCAAAACCTTGGACCCCAATAGGAAAATAAATTTATTAGATATTATTCTGCATCACACATTCTCACAAATTAATAGAATACTAGGTTCTTGATGTTGGGAGCTAGATGAGTCAAAAATACCAAACTCTTGATATAGCTTCATCTTAGGTTTTACAAGTACATGTTTTGTTTTAAAACAATAGAGTAATTCTTGGGATATTCTAGTTTCATTTAACCAAAGATGAATTTCTTAAAATAGTAGTTGATGCCTTCATAGTGGTGTGAACACTTGGTATTCAATCAAAATTATATAAAAATGGTATTATTGATTTGATCTGAATTTTATGGGGTGGATTGATTATTCCATTATGTTTCTAGAATATATATCACATTAAATACTTTTAGTTGATTTTTTCTTGGAGTCTTTAATTTCATGTTGGTACTCAAATTATTTACATTCTCATAGAAACTCATCCTTGATATGTTATAGATCTTCTATTTTGGCATCGAGTAGAGAAATCCTATCTCGTAATGAGATAGTTTCACTATGCCTAGGTGATGGGTGGGGAGTGAATGTTGATACCTATACCATATTCATTAGTTTCAAGGTTCACGTCATCAATTGGTCTAATATTTAGGGATTTTACTTTTTGAATCATGTGACAGGATTCAAGGATTTCTATAAAATAGAATTCAGAATCAATGTACATTCGTTCCCACTTAATGAAACTAAAGGTGACTGTATGATTAAAAATGAAACAAATTACCATATAACTATGACCTAGGGATCTTCATCCGATTCCATTCTAACCAAGGATAACTATGATAATAAATAAATATTAAGTCCTAGGGTGATGTTGGATTGGAAATGAGACACTTTTGGTATACTCCAATGGATTTTAGAGCTGTTGGTATTACTAAGGACTTTCTCCAACTCTAGAGTTGGAGTGGTTGGATAAACTCAGTGGAATCTTCTTTTAGATTACTAAATATCGTTGGTTATCACATTCACTATATCCTCAATATATTCCAATATAATTGTGGTCACACATCAGTGACAATGACAACGATGGATAGGGTATTTTCTAGCATGCTCAAGGGTTTCCTCAACATGGTTAAAATACTCCACCTCCCCAATATAGGGAAGGAATTTTTTGTTATTCTTCAGGGATATGATGCTGAACTAATTTTATGTGGTAATTGGAATAACATTCCTCCATGAAACCCATATTTGATTATGTTGGGGGATTCATCCTCAGTAGAAATTCCCAAACATCTTCTAGTGTTGGGATGGAGCCATTACAATGATACAACCACAATTGGGTGTTAAATGTTTGGTGCTTGATTTTTGGGTTAATGATATTATATTTAAAGTCCATGAGTTCATGTTCTCCCTCATAGTTAAGGAATACATTAAGTAAAAATATTGGGTTTGTAATGTTTTTTGAGGTATCATAGAGGTACTACAAGAAATTATAATTGTCCTGGAATATATTGGTGGGATCTGAGGTTCCATTTGGATTTTTGGAAGTCTTAGAGGTCCTAAAAGAGAACTAAAAGCAAGAAACACATATCTTTAGCATCATATATCAGGGTTAATTCTCAATTTATCTCTCTAAGAGTAAATGATTTAATTTTAGTCCATTGTTTTATGTGTGAATGGCCTCACCTACGATTGTAAAAGGATCACACAATTGAAATATTCTTTTTAACATCACCATTTTCTTGTTTCCCTACAGATGGATATGAAGTTATACTTTTGTTGTAAAAAATTTCATATTCATGTGTTTTAAAATGGGATATATTTTTATAATTTTAAATACTTAATAGATACCAAATATTTTATAGGAAATGTACCTTCTTTATAAAGGATGATAATCATTTAGGTGTTTTCTAATGACACTTATGAACTCACATTGGATGATATGATTGGAGGTTGTGATTACTACAAACTTATTAGGGGATTATTTCCTTTGCTAAGACTCTCTTGTATATTTAAAACAAAATCAAAAATCCTTCCCGACTACTAGTTTGGGACTGGTTTCCCCTCTGATAATGATCTATTAAAAACCACGTTAATATGTGAATGCCTTAGTGTAGAAGATTTGTTCCATCATTCTCTTATTAGTTTGTTATTTATTATTTTAAATCTTACTAGATAGGCTCTCAAAGTTTATCACCACCTAGAGAGGTGATATGTATATATGAGATAGTATCTGGCCCATGAAATGGATGCCTAAATAATGTTATAAAGGGAATCAGAACCCATGTAGTTTGATTCCCCTTAATAAGGCACATCAAAAAAATTATGTTCTTATGAAAAGTACCAATCCATAAAGTTAAACATCCTAAAATAAGGACATGTGAAATTAATTTCAAAGTCATATGGCGCAGACTTGAATAGGATCACTATAATTTGTCTCAATTATGAAAATGAAATGATTAACTAAACCAATAAGTGTAGAGACCCGATGCTTGACGTGAATGGACATTACATTACTTTTGAAGAAAACTTAGTACATAACAAAAACACACACACAAGGATCGTAATAGTTTAGTGTCTTTGGAAACTCGGAATATAATATTCTAATCGTGGTGAAAGATCTTCAACATCTCCCATAAAGATCTTCCTTTTTTTACCTAAAACCTTTCCTTATATCCAGGGGAAATAAAACATACAAATGGGTGAGATCAAATTCTCATTAAGGGTAAACAAAAGAAATATCAATCACATCATATACATAAGAACATAACTTTTGGAAATCTTAAGTTGCAAAAGAGATCATAATATTATAACATGGGATAAATCATAGAAGTGAAATGTAATCCCAATAATAATAACTTAAAACATTAAACTTTGTGGCATACACACATAATCGTAGAGAATCATTTCTTATTAGTCAAGACTCATTGCCAAGACTATCTTAGTGGACAAAGTCCATTTCCGAACCGAGTCACCCTCATTTAAGTCATGTTTCACTGAACCGATATAACCTACCATTCCAGCCTTGTCTATCTCATGAGATATAAAATCCTTACCCAATGCATTGGAGGGAGATATAGGTCTGACCCATCTCATAATGATACCATTCTTATGTGTGCCAAAAAATCTTAAATCATACATCATTGCATAACCCATGTAATAAAAATGGGATTCTTAAACATCGTGACATCATAAAACAATTCATATAAGATAAAGGAAATCATAACAATATAATTACATCATAACATAATCAAATAAATGTAATAATAGGGATAAAAACAGAACCCTTGATTGTCTTAGATGGAAAATAATTTTGATAAAACACTTGAACTCCATTCTTGAGGAAAATATCCTTTCTGCTTCAAAAACACTTTTCCTTTCTTAACATGTCGTACAATTATAAACTAAAAGAAGTTGATTAAAAATAAACTTGAAAACATGTAAAGTAATATTCTTGGAAATAATGTTTTAAAAATCCATTCATGCCGTATAAGTTAAAAAATCATTCTTCTCATACCTTTGTTGCAAAAGTCAAAAAGTACCTCGTACGAAAAATGAAAAAAGATTCCTTTCATATCTTTTACTAAAAACTCACCGAAGGGTAAAATTGGATTTAAACAATTGTAGGTGTATGGAAATAATATTACATATTGAGGAAACATGGATGTGGATGATAAAATACACCCTAGTAAATACCAAAGTATAAACAATCTTGGATAAAAATGAGATTGTGATATTTCCCTTACCTTAGGTACGATATGCTTTGTATGTGCTCCTATATAATGATTTAAATAATGTTATTAACTTATTCCAGAATCATAATTATTTTTATGATATCATATATGGTCATATTCTTAGCTTCTTAGTAGTAACATTTCATTGCTACTTGTTATTCGGGTGTTTATAACTTTTTGTTCTTATGCGTGTTTTGTCGAATAAATTCTTATTCTTCTCTTTAGGTTATAGATACCTCATTTCCAGAATGGTATTAGTGTAATATATATAATATTCATTCATTCAATTCATTTATATAATCATTATGAAATGAAGATCATGAAGAACAAGTCGCATCAAATCGTGGAGACGGTATTTCGTACGTACGCACGAGTGATGATATCGTTCCTATGATCATGGAATTGTATTGGAGTGTATTTATACTATTTCAGAATCAATATCACATTATAATAGTCATATATAGTCATTATTTACACCATTATACCCATCCATGTAAGGTGGTGGTGGAAAATAGATTACATCACGGCGTGGAGACGGTATTCCGTACGTACGCACACGCGGTGATTTCTTTTTCCGTAAGATGGATAGATGGTGAAATAGGGTTGTTTCATACTTATAATAAACTATCAGTATATGAGTGATACTGATGTTATTAATTCATAATTAAACAACTAAATAATAAGAAGTGGAAGAAGAAATAAAGATAAAAGAATCGGTAACAGACATTACCTCTTATTTGAAGTGCTTCTTTGAGACCTCCTTTTAGGGTACTAAAATAGGTCTTTGAAGAAGACCACAACCTCTAGGATGTTTCTAGGGAAGTGGAGAGAAGAAATTGTCAGGTGTTGGCCGAGCTTGAAGGCTCAAAGTGGTGTGAGGAAGAGGGGGAGGAGGTGCCCTTTTATAAGGGAGGAGAGGGGTACCTTTGGAATAACTAAAAATATTATTTTATTATAAAGTCAAGTTCGGTTTTAAATAGATCAAAATTGAGTTATTTCGAAGACAAGGTGGGGATGGGTCGAAATACTCTCATACAATAGAATTTAGACAAGTTTATGTCATTATATTAACCTTATCTTTTAGTTTTAACTCTTAGTTAATTAGATTGACATTTACCATGTCACTTTGTATTTTTATATTATATAGTTAATAAACATAACATATACATCCAAGAGACCCCCAAGTTGTGTTTTATTAATATATAAAACCGTATCTAAGTCATTTGGCAGAACCTTATATTTTTATGAGTAAAATAACAATTAATAATATAATATTTGTTTTAAAAACTATTTTATGTCAATTTTGACACAATTCAATAGTTGATTTTTTTGAAACTCATAACAGAATGATTACTTCTAAAAAGTTAATTAAATCAATACTAACATGTCATATTAACCTATAAAATTAGTTTAGTTCATAAAAAGTATCAAATGATATTTATTTGGGTATTTATAACATCAATTATGTCAATATTTCTTTAATAAGATAATTACTACATCATCGTTGTGTCATAAATAAAATAAATTATTTAATGTATAGAAATTACAAATAAAATACCATTATGTAGGAAATCCGTTTATCTTTCTAGTGAATATTTATAGTCGAATTTATCGTATTTATAACCCCATATTAAAAATGATTTACTTATTAAACTTTGATTTTAACTATTTTAACCCTTCTTTAAATAAATTAATAATAAATGTCCTAATCTAATCCAAGTGGGCCTAAATGGTCATAATTTATTCCAAAGGTTGTTTTTGGTCGAATTACACTTGTCCAATATAATTAGTACATGTATTAGGGTAATAATAATATCATTTGTACCCTTAATCACCCTATTTACTTTTAACCGTGGTAAAAAATAGTAAAAAGTTACTATTCACCAAAAATTATTTTCATCTCATTGAACCACATTTTAGTCCTTGATATTAACTGTGTCTCTCGGATTTTCGAAATTCCACTCACAGAAGCGGTAATATTATGTTTTATGACAAATTCAGTTTTTTTAACTACCACTTAGTGGTTTCACTATTCATCAAAAATTGATAGTTTTCAGAAAAATACCAAAATTTCACCCGAGGCTAATTTCAATATTAAGAATCCAAAAATGAATATCATTTTGAAAAATAAAATTTATAAAATTTCAAAAATTGGTTATTACTATTCATAATAGCTAGTTTTAATAATATTTTATTAGCATATCGTTGTTTAGTGAAACTCGGTATTGCGTACTACACACGCTATCGAGGAAGGTCGCGATTGCGTGTAATGCAAGGCAAGTCAAGGATGCGTGTTGAGTATGCTCCATTTGGTGTAGCATACAACACAAGACATTAATGAAATTAAAAAGAATATTTTTCATAAAATCTCGGGTTGTTACATTCTACCCCCCTTAAAATGAATTTCGCCCTCGAAATTCATCGGGGTTATAAATGGTTTACTGTTTGAAAGTTTCTTTAATAGAAACCCACATTGTAAAAATGAATACCAAAACCAATTTTTAAAAAAAAGTATGAAACGTAACGGTAACCCAAATAATCTAATCACTGGGTTTCCACATAGGAGAAAATATGGATATGGAAGAGAAATCTAACCATCATGTTCTAATGGAGATTGGTAGAGAACATGGCTATGGAAAATCCAGCAATCACAAAGCCATAAATTTGTGATGATCTATGGTACCATCTGATTCATCAGATATAAGAGCACTAGGACAACATTTTTGGTTTTCAAGATCATTTTCCTAAAGTTGATAAAATTGGAATTAGAAGAAATACTTTCGTGATTTTGGTATAGTCTCACCATTTGTCGTTCTTTGGACAATTTCCACTTCATATCTTAAAGAAATGAAGTTGAATTTTTCATTCGTGATGTGTTAGCAGATCATGTGATAGAATGATGGGTCATTCCATCTGTCTCAAACAAAAGGTTAGAAAAGTTATCAAAAAATATATAAGTCCATCTATAGTGATATTACTCATATATGGTTCCTAAAATTAACATATACTTCATATATCATACTGATTAATAAAATAAAACTAGTTTCTACTTACCAGGGACTTCCTGTAGGCCAGTGGTAGGCGATAAAGGCCGGTCGCACTTCGGTTGTGGGTTCGATTCCTACGACCTTGTCCGACGCGATAGGCTGTCGCCCGTCCTACAGGTTTTTCTTTTTCTAAAACTATATTACTATAACATCCCATCAATAATATCAAAAAAAACTTCTATCCTTAAACAATACTAACTTATGTTCAACATAATCCATTCCAATCTTTAGGATTATCCATAATACTGCATTCCATTCTCATAATATAGTGAAAACGATTACCAGAGATTTAATACCATCGTTGATCCCCATATATCATAAGATATGGCTTGTTGGTCACATTCCAAACATGAAAAGGCCTTAATCATGTATTCTCTTGAATACCCATTGAACCTTAGTGAAAACATGAATGTAGATAAAAGTTAACACTTTACACATACCAAAATCCTCAAAATTCTATATACTCAAACCATGATATCACTTAGTCCTTATATCAATCATGAGCTCATGAATACTATCAAACATATTAGATTCTCTTTATCCCTTCATTATGTGCATATCATCTACTTTCCAAAAATATTTCAATAACTTTTCATGGTTACCGATGCCATAAAATTATTGAAAACCACAATAGACAAAAACATAAATATTTCAATATTCCACGATACTATATACAACAATATTTTGGAAACCCATTACATAAACACTTAATCATTCCACCACATTGTTGTCATATTCAACATCGCCAATGGTGATCAAATGTGACTTCCCTTGGTCCTTTGCCTTATTTTTTTGCTCATGTCGATCATCACTAACCCTTGGATTAGGGCATTTATTAGCATAATGCCCCATTTCCTTTCACTTGAAGAATTGAAGTGTAGTAGGTTCATTCTGTGTATACCTTCCTTTTTTTACATCATTAGACATCTTCTTCCCATCATTGCGGCATTCAAATGCCCAATGA
Source organism: Viscum album (assembly GCA_963277665.1). Classification (NCBI taxonomy): domain Eukaryota; kingdom Viridiplantae; phylum Streptophyta; class Magnoliopsida; order Santalales; family Viscaceae; genus Viscum; species Viscum album. The sequence goes on along the minus strand of OY728148.1, from coordinate 1,786,111,975 downwards.
CCTTCCTTTCCACATTTGAAACATTTACATGTCCCTTTAAGACAATATCCACCATGCTTCTTTCCACACTTTGAGCATAAGGAAACATTCATCTTCTTTTCACCATTATTCTGAAATTTCTCCTTGAACTCCATCTTTCGTTTCTTGTCAAAACTATGAGATGGATAAGTAATACCAACTTCCATTTCTACCTTGATAGCACAACACACAATTTCATCATAGCTACTGATGTCTCTTATAGCTAATGCCCTTCGAAGATTTAGTTTTAAGCCACTGAAGAATCGATCAACTTTACTTTCAGGTTGGATGATAAATCCAGATGCATACCTTGCAAGCCTTGTAAAATTAGCTTTGTATATACCAACAGATTCATCATCCTTTTTCTTTAGTTCAAGAAACTCCTTCTCCATCTTTGTTCGAAGAATACTACGGAAGTACTTATTGAAAAATAAGTTCTTGAACTCGTCCTATTCCATGGACTCAATTTAATCTCTTTTCCTCGTATTCTTGATAAGATTCCACCATTGATCAGCTTCACCTTCCAAACAATATACTGCTAAGACGACTTTATCATGTTCATAACAATGAAGAACTGAAAATATCTTTTTAGTGGTACTGATCCATTGTTCAGCAACAAGTGGTTCAGAATACCAACTGAAAGAAGGTGGACGTTGCCACATGAAGGACTCAATAAAATATTGTTCCCTTCTCTGCCCATTTGGATATCCAGAATGATTCATAGCTTGTGTAAGTATAGAAATAATATTTTTCACTCCATCTCCCATAACATTTGTTTTTTCAGAAGGATAATCCTTTCATTGTCCATTGTATTGATCAACACGGTTCCTTCGGGTTCCAGCCATCGTCTAAAACCCAAAAAGAATAGTTTGAGAGGCACAAATCATGCTAGGGAAAACAACATAATAAAGGGGGAGTACCTTCAATATCTAACATCTTAGGTTTAATTCTATGATCGTTAGCATAATTCTAGTACTATAACCTATACGTAAACTTAACCTTAGGGACATCCCTAGACATACCTTAGAAATATCTCTAGGGATCTCACTAAAATTTTGCATCCTAGTTTCCAATGTTGACTAAACCTTTCCTCTGATACCAACTATAGAGACCCGAATCATGACGTACAGGGACATTACATTACTTTTGCGGAATACTTAGTACATAACAAAAACACACACACAAGGATCGTAATAGTTTAGTTTCTTTGGAAACTCGGAATATAATCATCTAATCGTGGTGAAAGATCTTCAACATCTCCCATAAAGATCTTCCTTTTTTAACTAAAACCTTTCTTTATATCCTGGGGAAATAAAACATACAAAAGGGTGAGCTCAAATGCTCAGTAAGGGTAAACAAATGAAATATCAATCACATCATATACATAAGAACATAACTTTTGGAAATCTTAACCTGCAAAAGAGATCATAATATCATAACATGGGATAAATCATAGAAGTGAAATGTAATCCCAATAATCATAACATAAAACATGAAACATTTTGGCATACACACATAATCATAGAGAATCATTTCTTATTAGTCAAGACTCATTTCCAAGACTATCTTATTGGAAAAAGTCCATTTTTGAACTGAGTCATCCTCGTTTCAGTCATGTTTCACAGAACCGGTATAACCTACCATTCCAGCCATGTCTATCTCATGAGATATAAAATCATTACCTAATGCATTTGAGGGAGATATAGGTCCCACCAATCTCATAATGATACCATTCTTATGTGTGCCACAAAATCTTAAATCATACATCATTGCATAACCCATGTAATAAAAATGGGATTCTTAAACATCGTGACATCATAAAACAATTCATATAAGATAAAGGAAATCATAAAAATATAATTCCATCATAACATAATCAAATAAATGTAATAATAGGGATAAAAACAGAACCCTTGATAATCATAGATGGAAAATAATTTTGATAAAACACTTGAACTCCATTCTTGAGGAAAATATCCTTTCTGCTTCAAAAACACTTTTCCTTTCTTAACATGTCGTACAATTATAAACTAAAAGAAGTTGATTAAAAATAAACTTGAAAACATGTAAAGTAAGCTTCTTGGAAATAATGTTTTAAAAATCCATTCATGCCATATAAGTTAAAAAAAATTCTTCTCGTACTTTTGTAGGAAAAGTCAAAAAGTACCTCGTACGAAAAATGAAAAAAGATTCCTTTCATATCTTTTACTAAAAACTCACCGAATGGTAAAATTGGATTTAAACAATTGTAGGTGGATGGGAATAATATTACATATTGAGGAAACATGGATGTGGATGATAAAATACACCCCAGTAAATACCAAAGTATAAACAATCTCGGATAAAAATGAGATTGTGATATTTCCCTTACCTTAGGTCTGATATGCTTTGTACGTGTCTGAACCTCCTGTATAATGATTTAAATAATCTTATTGACTTATTCCAGAATCATAATTATTTTTATGATATCATATATCATCATATTCTTAGCTTCTTAGTAGTAACATTTCATTGCTACTTGTTATTTGGGTGTTTATAACATTTTGTTCTTATGCATGTTTTGTCGAATAAATTATTATTCTTCTCCTTAGGTTATAGATACCTCATTTCCAGAATGGTATTAGTGTAATATATATCATATTCATTCATTCAATTCATTTATATAATCATTATGAAATGAAGATCATATAGAATGAGTCGCATCACATCGTGGAGATGGTATTCCGTACGTACGCACGAGTGATGATATCGTTCCTATGATCGTGGAATTGTATTGGAGTATATTTATACTATTTCATAATCAATTTCACTTTATAATAGTCATATATAGTCATTAATTACACAATTATACCAATCCAAGTAAGGTGGTGGTGGAAAATAGATTACACCACGGTGTGGAGACGGTATTCCATACGTACGCACGCGCGGTGATTTATTTTTCCGTAGGATGGATAGATGGTGAAATAGGGTTGTTTCATACTTATAATAACATATAAGTATATGAGTGATACTGATGTTATTACTTCATAATGAAACAACTAAAGAAGAATAAGTGTAAGAAGAAATAAAGATGAAAGAATCGGTGACAGACATTACCTCTTCTTTGAAGTGCTTCTTTGAGACCTCTTTTTGGGTACTAAAATAGGTCTTTGAAGAAGAATAGAACCTCTAGGATGTTTATAGGGAAGTGGAGAGAAGAAATTGGCATGGGTGTTCCGGGATTTAAGGCTCAATGTGGTGTGAGGAAGAGGGGGAGGAGGTGCCCTTTTATATGGGAGGAGAGGGGCACCTTTGGAATAACTAAAAATATTATTTTATTATAAAGTCATGTTCGGTTTTAAATAGATCCAAATTGATTTATTTAAAATATAAGGTGGGTATGGGTCTAAATCCTCTCATCCAATAGAATTTAGGCAAGTTTAGGTCATTATATTAACCTTATCGTTTAGTTTTAACTCTTAGTTAATTAGATTGACATTTAACATGTCACTTTGTATTTTTATATTATATAGTTAATAAGCATACCATATACATCCAAGAGACCCCCAAGTTGTGTTTTATTAATATATATAACCTTATCTAAGTCATTTCGACAAACCTTAGATTTTTATGAATAAAATAACAATTAATAATATAATATTTGTTTTAAAAACTATTTTATGTCAATTTTGACACTATTCAATAGTTGATTTTTTTGAAACTCATAACAGAATTCTTACTTCTACCAAAGTTAATTAAATCAATCCTAACATGTCATCTTAACCTATAAAATTATTTGAGTTCATAAAAAGTCTCAAATTATATTTATTTGGGTATTTATAACATCAATTATGTCAATATTTCATTAATAAGATAATTACTGCATCATCATTGTGTCATAAATAAATTAAATTATTTAATGTCTAACAATTATAAATAAAATACCATTATGTAGGAAATCGTTTTAGATTTCTAATGAATATTTATAGTCAAATTTATCTTATGTATAACCCCATATTAAAAATGATTTACTTATTAAACTTTGATTTTTACTATTTTAACCCTTCTTTAAATAAATTAATAATAAATGTCCTAATCTAATCCAAGTGGGCCTAAATGGTCATATTTTATTCCTAAGGTTTTTTTTGGTCTAATTACACTTGTCCAATAGAATTCGGACATGTGTTAGGGTATTAATAATATCATTTTTACCCTTAATCACCCTATTTACTTTTAACCGTGGTAAAAAAAGTAAAAAGTTAATATTCACCAAAAATTATTTTCATCTCATTGAACCACATTTTAGTCCTTGATATTAACTGTGTCTCTCGGATTTTCGAAATTCCACTCACAGAAGCGGTAAAATTATGATTTATGAAAAATTCTGTTTTTTTAACTACCACTTAGTGGTTTCACTATTCATCAAAAATTGAACGTTTTCAGAAAAATACCAAAATTTCACCCTAGGATAATTTCAATATTATGAATCCCAAAATGAAGTCCATTTTGGGAAATAAAATTTATAAAATTTCATAAAGTTGTTATTACTATTCATAACGGATAGTTTTAATAATATTTTATTAGCATATCGTTGTTTAGTGAAACTCGGTATTGCGTACTACACATGCTATCGAGGAAGGTCGCGATTGTGTGTAATGCAAGGCAAGTCAACAATTCGTGTTGAGCAAGCTCCTTTTGGTGTAGCGTACAACACAAGACATTAATGAAATTAATTAGAATATTTTTCATAAAATCTCGGGCTGTTACAATAAGCCGATGTGATTCATTATTGTTGTGGGAAACAAGAGGTAGAAGATTAGTCTCATTTCATTGGATCTTACAATAGGGTAGTGATCATGGGTTACACATGAGATTCTTATGTAATATTAATGTGTGATAAAAGGGGAAATATATGAGATATACCTGAGATAACATATGAGAAACTCTTAGATACCTAACTTAATTGATGAGAGGGGTGAAGATATGGTTTTTGGATTAAATACCAGTGGTGGATCAATTAAGATTAATAAAAGATAAGAATATTATCTTGATTCATGTTGAATGATGGGGCCAAATAAGCATATCAACTAAAGAAATATAAGGTAGGTTATACGAAGAAATATCACAACGAGACAATACAATAAAACTGAAAGTCGGTATCTAAAAATAGGGTGTTTGGAGGTATTTTTGTTGAATAAATCTTTTAGGATGACCATATGTGGTAACCGAGATTTATATATCGACTAGAGGAATTATTGGATTATATGGTCATGGATTACTCCTAGGAGGTTTCCCATAATTGATAACCAAAATGAATCTATAAAATTGATTTATTATAAGAAGGTATGGTTAGGGATTAATCCGAGGATGATTCCCATACATGATAATCAAGATGATTATGTACACCTGATGTATCATAGTATTGTATATTCAGTTATTACTCTGAAATCTTGAAATCCCCAATTTTTTCATTTTTTGAATAATCCCTCTTTTAGGGTTTGAGGGGGAACCCTTACATTAGTCGTAGTCCCAGTGGCACAACGCCCAAACATGACCTGAAGAGACAATGGAACAAATCCCATTATAAAACCTCTGAAGGCCCCAGAACTTAATACACTTTTGGAACTATCCATCTTGATCTTCTACATCATTGAAGGCACCTAGTATTCCCCTCACATGGATGATCAGCTAGAATTTTCCATTGTTGAGCTGCACGGTTCTTGGTCATAATATCAATTTTCAAACCCTATCATTCATCTAATTTAGTTATCTCTTTTCCGTTGGATTATAATTTCTTTGAATCCCCTTTTGGGCCTTCTCCTATAAACTATTCCAAGACACTTCTAATTCCTTTGTGGTGAAAAGGCCCGGTGTCCCAAAGTCCTTTCCTGTTGCCTCAAGGGTCATGTGGTTGAAAGCCCTTTATTGGAAAAAATTCCTAGTTCCCTAAATTCCATGAGAACTATAAGCCAAAATTGTTGGCCTAAATAACCAAATTAGATGAAAAATTTGGCTGCTACATTAACTGCTATAGTGCATGCTATCGTACTACTATAATAACCCTAAAATTCAACCTCACCTGAATTTGAACTCGAAGGGTATTATAAAACTAGAATGGGTATTTCTACTCTTTAAAATTGAATTTTTTTATTTGTTATTAAAGATAATATGAGGTCCTCATATAAGGAAACTGTGAGTTTAATCTTGACTCAAGGTTTTTTGGTGCCTTGACGATTATGTTGACTAAAGTAAATTTTATATAATGAAGATTGGGATCATGGATACTGTAAACCCAAAATATGCATAACCAATACTAAAATGTACATATTTCAACCCTTAATTTTCCAAATGGGATGAACTATATGGATTATGTTGGAGGACCAAAAATATAGACAACCATCGATCCCTGAATGGGGGTTCAGTAAAGAGACACTATGGTATTGACTGGTGGGATGAGGGAGAAAATATAAGTCCATGAAGGCTTACATGATCACATATTAGTACTTGTGTATGTATTTGTGAAATAGAATCCACATATGAGCTTCATATTGGATCCCTACAAAGGTACCTCAAATTGGGCTAACTCCATAACACTTCACGAAGGAGTGTGACCACATTGGAGCATAACAAATCATTTTACAATTTATCCCCTTATAGCATATCATAAAAGGTTTTATTTATAACACTATATACATATGGTTGTTTCAATAGTGCAACTCACATATCGTAATTTCATATTGAAAATCACATAAGGTAGATCACATAACAATCCTTGTAGAGCATTGTTCACATAGATTTTGAGAAATATTTTTGGTGAATGGCCTTAATGTGATTACATCACAAAAGGCCTCCCCGGTTTGAAACATTATAATTTTACTTCAGTATTGAATTTTGTGACTTCTGAAATTCCTCTATCTATCTCCAGCATACTCTTATAGTTTCTTCCCATTCTTTATTCTCAAATTTGGTGTTAGTATTAATATACAATTGGACCATTCGGTGGGATAATTCATAGGAATAATATTCTTCTTTATTGTGGAGAAATTATAAATCATATGACAAATGGTCCATTGAATTTTCAAATGGAATTGGAACAACATACATTATATTTTGTTGTAGATCTTTGGTAATGAAGTATTCCTAGATCATGCAACCTCGTAAATGATAGTAAAGTTAGTAAATTTTATGGTCATATGGACCTTCGTCATTTATATTCAGGATTTCATGAATCATGATCATGTTTTATTATAGGTAAAAGGTGATGTACCAAAGAAACTGATCATTAAATATTGGATAAATTTCATCCTTCCAGCTTTCTTGGTCAAATTTATTCATTCTTTTTATCTTAAGGGTGATAGAATCTGCTTCAGATATCCTTGGGTTTCTAGTTTTTGTTGGTGGAACTAGATGTGTCATTTCATTAGTTTTACACATAACATATTGTACATGTTTTACTATATCCATTAGCCCTTATAAACCACCAAGATACTTTTGGGAGATTATTAATTTTTATATCTCATCAGATATGTTCTCTACATTAATCTCCAGTAATTGTTCCTATGTAATATATGTTTTGATGGAATATGTCAAACCCCTTAATATTATAATTAAATTCATGACTCAATAATTTATTTGTACTTCCAATTATGGAGGCCATGTAATTTCATTTACCTTCATGTAGATATGAATTAGTAAATGGATTACTAATAGAGATCTTCCCTTCATGACATAGGTCCTATATTAATATTATTATACTAATGAAAGTCAAGGCCATTCAAGGTCTGTAAAAAGAATCTAATATTGTAAGACTCTTGTTGTTATGAGGTTATTTATATTGGGATTAACCTCAAAGTGAAATGGGTGAGATACTATTTTTATTGATCATTTTAGAAAATATAGAGAAACATAGGTTCATGAAGTTAGGAGGGGAGGAGATGAATCCACCCACTATCGATATAGATTCCTCTATGCTTTTACAATTCTTTGTCATACTTTTAGAGAATGTGTCATGGAAATGAGATAATATTGTAATTATTGGGTTACCCCTTCTTTATTTAGTATAGAAATAATTTCTTGAACAAGTAGATAATATCTTCTTAGTGGTGAAACATATGGTAATCAATTGACACTATATAAAAATGGGATAATTTATATAATATTAATTCAATGGGTCATATTTATTCTTCCATTATGGGTTGAGAAACTGATATTACATTTTCATTCATTATTTTAAGTTACTTTTATTGCATAATTTTCACTTAAAAATTAATAATTTCAATTCCATGTTAATGTTTTGATCGTAAACATATATAAAGCGCATTGTTTGAATTTATTTAACTAATCTTCAGATTAATTTTTATATTATATATTTCATATTAATAATCAAAATTATGTGATTATTATTTTATATTATTCTTGATTCAAATTCAAACATATCCTCATACTATATATAGGGCCAATTTAGCAATCTAAAGGTTCATATTAAACAAACAAGAATCCCCATCAAATCTGTTAAGAAAACTCGACCAGCCATGAATATAGAATTTACGAGCTCTATATAGAAGATCATATTGGATAAAACACCACAATTTATTCCTTAATCTAAAAATAAATCATGGATAAATAAATTTATGTCCCAAATCAACCAATTTTGATCCTAATTGATCCATGAATTTCATGTCCACCATTTTGTTTGGGATTTAAAAAATCACACAATACCTATCATTTCACCACATATAAATATCAAATTGAGCCGATATTATTTAGTGTGAAATCCAAGATATAGTGTCCCAATTTTTTTAAGAAAATTTTCTGGATTTGTGGGAGAATTCATAGACATAAATTTATTTACTTTTAGACCAAGAAATAATTATACACAAAAGTGGAAAACATCACATTATTTAGTAATCCAATAATACGATAGGGTTTAAAATTACTATGGATAGAAAATTTAGATTTCAGAATTATAAATCAATATATATAACTCTAAATAAGAATATTCGGCTTGATTTGGCTCTCTAAATGGTCAAATTGGTGATACAACGTGATGAATGGTTTTGGAATGCAAATAGTTCACTCCCTTTAGCGATAAAAAGATACCCACTCTCACCTTGATTGGACTTGGAATTTTATCACCCTGGGAGGATATTGTGAATTAATATATCCTTTGAAATATATTCAGAATAATTGAATTAATATAGTTTTAACAAGTGATATCTATCCTCCACATTCTATTTCTTTTCTATTTTCATTGGTTTTGTATTGTAATCATGTATGTTCATTTTTATTTCAATTAAATATGGTTGAATATTTCTTCATATTCATCTTAAATTATTACCTATGTTATTTTGTAAAATATTAATGATCTTAAAAGATTTTAAATCATGTAAAAATACATTTCCTATATCTCTTTCTCATTCAATCATAAGTGAGTTTTAATTCCCTTCACTGTTATTGTGTGTGTTCAGAGCACTAATCTTATCTTTTTATATTCTATTTATTATATTTATAACTCATCATAAAAATAATATTTAACTAGATTAATAACATTACCATTATCTGAGTAAATCTTACATTTGTGTGAGTCATAATTTGGGGATGTTATGTGGTTGAGAGATTTTTCTCATTGAATATTCTATAGGTTGACATTGTTATATTAGATATAAAATTTAATGGATTGAAGAAATGTTTGGTTTAATGAGTGAATTCCATGTATTATTGGAACCATTAATACACTACAATAAAAAATTGATTTTTATTATAAACCTAGTTTTTTTATTGTTTGGATTAAGGCCTCAACACATGGGAATTTCGATCAGAATCATCTTCTAAAATGGGTGTAAATTTAATGAAATATATAGCAAAGATCAATGATATCAGAAGCATAAATTCCAAATAATGAACTCACATAAATATTTATCAAATTTTTAAATAAATAAACAATAATTAAGTAAATTTAATTAATCATTTAAGTAAACCCTTTTAAAAATATAAATCATAAAGAATCAGCTCTAAAATTTGTACCATCATTGAGGATTCGACTCGAGTGTTGTTATACACATTATCAGAGAATTAGGCCTTTGAACAGACTATAAGTAACAACTGAGAATACTTAAAATGGATCCATTTTCAATGATGGTGCAACTACAAGTCAGTAGTTTTTTATTTTTATAAATGATAAACAAAAATATTCAAATAATAATAATAATAATAAACTAAAAACATTTAAAATAAAACACAAAAAAATAAACCTTCTCATAAATTTGATGAAAAGAAAAGAAACCACAAAGAGAAACACTCCTTCCTCAAACATCAAAATTTCTTGAAATTTCTTATAGGCACTAGGAAAATCCATCAGATTTATTTTATATTAAAATCACGTGAAATATTATCTAACTAAATAGGGACATTAGAGATAATCAAATCACCCAAGACCATTTAGGTTGTTATATGATTAAACTAGATATGGCCAATTGTAGGGGAAAAAAATAAATAACTCTCAACCCCTGATATGAATTACCTTACCCTTGGTATTCAATATCAAAATATTGAGGCTGATTTTGAACTAAAATCTGGTTTGATTCATCTTCTACCTAATTACCATAGGATTTCCAGTGAGGATCCACATATTTACCTAAAATACTTCCATGTGGAGTGCTATACCATGAAGGCTCAAAGGGTGTTAGGGAAAAAATTAAAAATTTATGTTTCCATTTATCCCATGCTAACTCTTCTAAGTCATGGATATTATATCTCCCTCCTCATGGCATAACCACATGGAATGACCTGAGGTGACTCTTCATAGAGATATTTTTCCCAGCTTCTTTGATAGCTTATATCTGAAAGGAAATATGTTTTATCTATCTATTCCCTAATAAATCCATCTAAGAGTACTGGGATAGGTTAAAGAATCTTGTAGAACCCTCCCACCCCACCAAATCAATGAAAAACACTTGATCCGATACTTCAATGATGGGTTATTGTCCACAGAGCAGACTCTTACTAATGCTTCAAGTGGAGGTGCTCTTTTTGAAAAAATTACTTCATTTTCAAGAGAAATAAAAAGTAACATGGATGAAAACACAAAAAAATGAACACATGGGAACATTATTAAGTTAGATAAGTCCAATATAATCAACCCATAGTGCATAATAAGATGAATGAGTGTATTATTGAACGTATAGGTCTTGTATGATAACTAGCGGTGGCTACCAATGCCCCAACCTCATCTTCTCCACAATTTATATTCCATATAACTATTAAAAAAATGTGGAATATGTAGTTTACCAGCTAATCCAAGTGACTTATGTCCATATATAAATGATTATCCCTCAAATTCTTCTTGTATAATAGATCTTAAAACAATATATGTTCATCAAAACACTATCCATCAAAAATTAGGCCAGTTTATTAAAAACTCCACCAAACCCACTCTGATCCCTTCCCTTAAACCCATAAAACTAGATTTTGATATAGTAATTCTATATATAATCCACCTAAATTCCACCTAAATACCAAAAAACAATTCAAAATATGGTCAAGGTTGTGGTATATTTCATCAACCTTATCCTTTTACCCCAACCTCTAAAGTGTAATCATCTTCTTATTACTCTTGGTCTGCACTATCATAGTGAGTGTTCTCAATTCCCAGCCAAATATAAGAAATTTTCCAAGAACCAAAATCAAGGAAATACCAATGTGTGGTATTTATCTTATTCTAAGAAACCATTGGATATAATTGTAGATGACCATTACTCCTTCGCTATTTCTAGACTCAAAGACATTGAAATAGAAATTGAACAATTTTCATCCCCCTCAACCAGCAAACAAAAGTTCAATTCTTCATATCTCCCATGTCATCCAATTGCCAACACTAAGATAATTGTAAGTAAAATTTCCAATGGATCATCAAATCAAATAGCTATACACCTGGATGAATACCCAATATCTCTTTAAACATTTAGTCGAAAACGGAAAAGAATAAATTTATAGAAAAGGAACCTGAAGCCACTCCTTCACTGCCTTCCATCCCCTAGAAAATCTAATTCCTTTTCCTAAAGTCGTCTCTGAGACAAATAATCCTTTTTAAATTGATTATGAAATGCTCCAAAAGTTTAGACATGTTGAATTAAATATTGACATCTTAGATGATATAAAAATAATCCCCTAGTGTGTAATATTTATTAAGGAATTGTTCACCCATAAGAGACAACTTAGGACCATTGAAAATTTTTCAACCAAGTAGTCCATACATATGATGTACAATGATACAATACCATTATGGATCCATGAAAAATATAGAGTTTCACCATTTATGATCCACTCATTGACCTAGGATCCTCAATAAACATCATTCAAAAATCCATCTTATCCAACTATGGTCTAGGTCCCTTTCACCCAACAAATGTTTTTTATATAGTTATCCACTCAAAGCACTACCTGTACTGAATGAATAATGGAGTATTTACTTTTCCTAGTTAAGGATATTATCTTCCCATATTATTGTTAAATCCTAGAAATGTAAAGTGATATATGTTTTTGATGATCTCTTCTGATTTTAGGAATACCTTTCATCATGACATCAAGAACCAAAATTATGTCCACTCCAACATATTATCCATTGAATTTTGTGACCAACTGGTAATGTTAAATATTTTTCAACCCATGAGATCCCAATTAGAGAATCATTTTGTAATCTATATATATTCCTTTGAATTTGTCTATGGTAGTTTTTAGAACCCCAAAACATCAGGTTTTTATTGTTAAAATTAATGTAGTGTTATTGAATTTTTCATCTTCATTACCTATGTCATAAATGGTACTGAGGAAAATGAATTGTCATTCTTATTTTTTTATTCAAATCAGATTCTCTAACATTATTCATTTCCAGTACATGATTCTAAAATTATATTATAAGTTAATTGAACCATAATTAAATGTTCTTATCTTTTCACAATGGTAGTTAAGTTTTTGATATTTTTCCCTCATTAATAAAATGATCACTAGTGAGTATGTAATTGAACATTCATTATAAAACAACATTGATATCAATGTTCTAGAAAAAAACCCATTCAACCTCATTTCCCCTTTGATCCATATTAATATACATTTGAATGTGATGAAATAAAAGGGGTAAAAAATGGGATCTCATAATCTAATTTCATGTTATCTGAACCTAAGAAAAACTCACCACCATAATTGAAACATATTCTTAAACATACGAGCATTAAAAACCACCACCTTGTTGATAACATCATTCTTAAAAACATAATACGAAAGGGAGGATAAATAAATTTTATTTCCACCTTAGGGAATTTCAAGCACAAAAAGAAGGATGGGAATTACATATAAAATGAAAAATATTCCCCTCCAAATGAGATGTTTTTCTGAATGAACACTACAGTAATGAAAAAACGGTGGCTTTCTTATGAATATGGGTAGTCCACTCAAACATTCTAGTTGTTGAAAAAGTAAATTTAGAGCTTCTTGGGAGGCAACCCACAATTTATTTTACTTTAATGAATTCTTAATTTAATTTTAGTTTTTCATTAAATGAATAATTATTTTTATATTTGATTAAATTAAAGGTAATGGAGATTTTAAAATGCATCACTAGAATGAAAACTAGCATAGTAACCACATCATATTACACTTACCCAACACTATATAGATATGGTTACCCACCAAATCTAAACTAGGGGAACCTATATCCCATTAACTCTATCTTTATCTATTATTCCTATTGATATCTCTCTCCATCTGTATATATCACTTTTTATGGCTTTCTTCTTATTCCTCTCTCATTATCACTTTTTTACCACTTACATCAGAAAACATTTTTTTTCTCTTTTACTTTTGTATGGGGTGGTATTTAAAAAAACTAAAAAAAATAAAAATAAAAATGGGTCAAAATTACTCACCGTTAATTTTTCATTTGGTTTCCAAAATTCTGGTGAGTCTTACCAGTTGATATAATCTCAAACATTTTTATTCTCATCCTAAATTTAAATAATTATTTTTGATTCAAGAATAATAATTTTCAAATGCTCATATTTTTATTTGGAAAATTATTCTTCCCTAACCATGAGGGAAAACATAGTTTTCATTCCAAAATCTCATATGTCCATTTTTTCATATTGTGTGTTTTTCACCCCCAATTGTGAGTCTGGAGCTTCTGGACGTTAAATCTAAATTTTCTAACATGGTGTAAATTGATATGACAAAGGAATGTTTTGAACCACATGAGAATCATAATATCCAAATAGCCTCCAATTACCCTTAAATTGATCCTCCTTATTAATGACCATTCAAGCATAAGGAAACATTTTTTTGAAATCCAAATCCCAAATCTTTTCCCACCCACCATATACATTAATTTAATTTTCATAATTTACTAAAATGTTTGTGTGGGGGAATGGATTTCATTTTGGGTAAAATTTCCTTGATTTTAAATGTGATATCATATGAATGAGGGAAGGAAAATATTTAAGTATGGGGGAGATGATTTCATTAAGAAAGGACTATAAATATGAATATTTTTCTATAGTTTTTTACAAAAATAATTGAAAATTTTTCAAAAAAATAAAAATGTACACAAAACAAAAAATAAAAAAATGATAAAAATGGGTTATGCCAAGGTATGGTAAACAATCACTCTTCCTCAACCCTTCATATTGATATAACTAATAAATTTATTATCATGAGGACACCAAAAATAGGTTGGGGTATCAGTGTGAGATTCTTATGATGTTCAAATTTTGAAAAATATAAGTAAAAAAATAACAGCTGAATCATCTTCTCTCATGTTGTTGGGAGATGTTTTGGGTTTTGTACATATTTCATCATTTCAATCCAATAAAATATTCTACCTATAATTTTTTCCTACATTAATTCATTCCATTTTAAATATGTTTTTCTATTTCCATCCATGTCTCATTTAACAAACATTTTTTAGTTTTTTTCCACGTTGGTGTTTTACACCACTTTCCCTCTGTTATGGAAATTATTTTCCTACCTCCCCATAACCAATGAAAATCCCAAAAAAAGCCTCTTGATTCATTTTTACTTTAGTGTTGGGAATTTCTGTTGATATCTCTAATAAAATATAATATTTTCACTTTTTGTTCAGAGAATGAGTAGACTTCCATACATAATGTTTTATCATATCGAGAGGAGTGAGTTCTGAGTACCCACATTTTCCAATTCAAATTTTGAAAATGAATACTAATTTTTTTGACAAATTATTTCCATAACTAATAGTTATATAATTAGGTATGGATTTATGGACCATTATAGACACCCCCTAATTAGTGAAAACAAAATTTTAATATTTTTTGGTGAGTAAAAAATTATTTAGTTATGTTTTTATATTTATTATACATTAGTAAATGCACAATCCTAAGTATGGGGGAGTTGATATTACATATTAAATAACTATTTTAATTTACTCACATCACATAATTTTCAACTTTAAATGATTAATTTATATTCAATGTTTTCTTTTTTTATCATAAACATATATAAATAGAATTGTTTGATTTATTTTAATAAAACTACAATTTGAACATTTTCATATCCTTAAAAATAATAATTCAAATTATTTTATTATTATTTTTATTTTTTATATTTAAAATTAAAAAATATTTTTAGACTAGATATTAGCCCAATTCTGTGATCAAAAGGGTCATATAGACCAAATAATAACACTGACCAAATCTATTTAAAAATCTTGACCATCTAAAAGGATATACCTTCTACTATCTATAACGAATTCCAAATATGATGAAACTATATAATATGTTCATAAATATCCAAAAACATATTTGATAGAAAATTTAAGGCCCAAGTAAACAAATAAAGGGTCTAATTGATGAATGAATGCTTATCCAACCATTATAATTATTATTTAAAAGCATCAGACAATACTCGATGTTTATACCTATCTAGATACCACATTGAGTAAATACTTGGTAGAGAGGAATAATTTATATTGACTCTAATTTTTTTAATAAATGTTTAATATTTTATGGAATCTTCAAAGTCATAAATTCATTCATATTTAGACCATGGAAAAAACATGACACAAAAATGGACTGCAACACATTAATTTTTTTTTGAAAAAGCTATAACATTGGATAAAAAATTCTACTGGACTAAAATTTTGAGGTTGTAATTTTAACATCAAAATATAAATTCAGAATAATAATATTCTTCCATATTCAGTGGTATGAATTGTAAAATTTATGAAAAAATGAGATGGACAATTCTATAATGAAAATAGTCCACTTCATTTTTCTATAAATAGATACTCACTCTCACTATGAAAGGAGTTTCATTACAGCACTTAAGTAGGTGAGGTTTTATGAATATATTTATTATATGGTATTTTGGGGACTTTCCTTAATATGTTTTCAACAAGAGAGAACTCTCCTCTATTTTCCATTTCTTGTTTGTTTTGGCTTGTTTTCAATTGTAATCATGTATGTTCGTTTTTATTTCAATTAAATATTAATGAATATTTATTAATATTTATCTATAATTATTATCCAATTTCTATTTTTATATATTTTTGTTTTTAAAATAGTTAAAATAAATTTTAAATCCCTTTCCAATTTTTCTATCTCATTCAATCAAAAGTACATTTTAATTATCTTCAACATTTGTGTGTGTGTGTTCGACTCACTAATGTTAACTTTTCCCATTCCATTTATACTATTTTTAACCCATGAACATAATAATAATAAAATATATTAATTATTAACTCAATAAATGATTAAATCATCTATTGTGTTGATTCATAATTTTTGTATTTTAAGAGATTGAGTTCTTTTTTCCATTGAATATTATTTAGGTCAACATTGTTTATGTTAAATATAAGATTTCATTGATAATTTACATGTTTTGATTAACATGTGGATTCCATTTATTATTTTAACGATAAATAAACTTCCATAAATTAGTTTTCATTCATATTAGAACCATAGTTAAGTTACATCTTGTATTAATGCCTAAATAATTGAGAATTCTTTTCAAAATCAGCTTGTGATGTTTGTGTCAATTAAATGAAATATAAAAAAAATATAGAGGATATAATAAGTTCAAATACAAAATTACGAACACACAAAAATATTTATCAAATGTCTATACAAAAAATAATCTATAAATCAATTTAATTATTCTATGAAAAAACCCCCATTAAAAATACAAATCACAAACAATTGACTCTAATGTTTGTCCCATCATTAAGGTTTCGAACTGAGTGACTATGTACACATTAGCAGAGAAGTGGACCTTTAAATGGATAATAATATATAATAAGCCATGATTCATCTACCTTCTCATTTTTTAGGGGTTTTTTGATGGAGGCATAAAATCAGAAAACTAATGAACATACATGAAGGATTTACATACCATTGAAAATTAAACATTGATTTAATGAATCTATATTATTATGTCTTTGACTTGAGAAATCATATCTCTTGATAAGATGGTTTATCCATATTTGGGTGATGGGTGGGTATTTAATGTTTCTACAAATTTATCATTTTCTATTATTTTATAGTTTGTGTGATAAGTTGTTCAAATAGTGATTTCATTTACAGATGCGAAATAAATAACAAAATGTGCAGATTACCTATAAAGAGAATTCAGAATTATGGTGCTTTGCATCCCACTAGATGACACTAGTGGTGACTGTAGGGATGAATATTTTAAAAATTCCCCAATCCCTATGGATTGGGGTTCTCAATTGAATTCAATAGTCATTATGTCTAACTGTGATCATACTTCAAGCTTCTGCATAGTAGAAATTTGTCATTAGAATTGGGGCACTGTTGGGATATACTGAATGGGTCTCATAGGTTTTGGTTATAAAAGGGACATAGATATAATCTAGTGTTTCAGAGGTTATATTTCTCTATAAAGGTCCACAATATGGATGTATTAATATGTATTATCAATTCATAGAACCTTTGTAATACATTTCTTACATAATTTGGGGCACTCATCAAAAATGATGACAACATTGGATATCCACCCCCTATGGAAATGTTGGGTGGTTTCCATGACATGGTGTACATCCACCTCTACCTCCCTAAGAAAGGGATGGAATTTATTGTTGTGATTTGAGGATTAGATACCAAAATGATTTGATATGGTGATGAGAACTAATTGATTCCTCACAACCCATCATTGATTGGATGACCTGTGGAGATTCATCCACTAGAAACATTCATGTGCTTCCTCTAGTGCCAGGATGGATCTATTTCAAAAATAATTTCACAGCAGATAATTCACCAATTGTCTATAGTGGTTTCAAGATTAAGAAAACCAATATATTAATACACATTAATACATGATTTTTTATATAAAAATTCACATAACACTATCCCAGAAGATCATGATGGCTACTGTTTTTAAGAAATTATTAAAATATAATAATTACATGAAACATTAATATATAAATATTATATAAAAACTCCAAAATAATATAGAATATTACATCGATATTTTTATACTATACTAGGTAACCAGGGTACTTACATAAGAAAGGGGTGAGCTATAAATACCTAAAAGAGGATAATCAAAGCATAACAGGGTCAGCATGAAACATGTGATTTGAGAGGAATGTCAATGTGACATATAGTGTGTGAGAGTACTAAACATGAACATCAAATAATGACATAATATGATTACATCCATGCAACATAGGAATGTAAATACAGAAAAAAACATGATTTTTTAAACATAATTAATCACTAAACATATAGAAAAAATATAACAGTGTTTTTAAGAAAACCTCCCATTCACCATACATTATATCACAAGAGAAAAAATAACAAATGAATTGGATGGATATATATTTCAGATCCAACCCTTCAAATTCATATAATGTACAAGAATTTGTGGACCACATTGATCATAAAACATTAGAAAATGATGAATCATTTTTAAGCACATCATTTAGGAGTGTGTGTTACATTAATGAAAGTTACCAATTAATTAAGTATATATACACCTTAGTTAATACCGTTGATTGAAAATGAGGATGGGTATTCACTATACAAACGACTGGAATGGAAAATCACTAGTTACATTTGAACACATAAAGAGTGCACATAATGATTAATTAGAGGGTTTATGAGAGTAAAAGGAAGTATTTCATAACTTGTAAATCATAATGAAATTAATTGGAATTCTTAAAATCATATTCAAATATGAAAAATTTTGAAATCAAAAGGTAAAATATAATGGAATTGATTGAATACTATGGAGGAGGGGAGCATCTCTTACCTTGAGAGTGTTATTCTAAAAGTATGAGAGTAAATATTTATTGGATAGTGAGAACCTTGATTTGTATTTAGATATTTATAGGGAGAGAATTTTTTTTCCAATGTTTTTAGTGAATAGGAGTTCGAGGATGGGTGGGTATTTATATAAAATAGTTAGGGGAATATGTTAATAATTTCTAATAATTGGTTTTGGACTCTATGTGATTAAATGATAAAAACCAAAAATTATATCATGGATTTTCTAATGGTTTTTTTTATATATGAGTTTTTTAAAATATTTTATATGATGAAGATCCAAAATCATTAAAATAATACCATTAGTGATGTGGAAGTGAGCCATATTCATAATAAATTAATTTCAAAATCATAAAATATAATATTGGTTTTGTTGGATTCATTAGGGGTTTATAAAATTAATCAATTAAATTCAAAAATATGTTATTTTAAATGGAAAAAATAATTTTTCTCAAGGATTCTCTATATATTATTTATTACATCACTTTTAGGATTTTATGATTCCATGATATATAACACATATTGATATGGTATTTAATTTTTACAAAAAAAATTATTGTCTTACAAATTTATTTTAAATTTTCCATCGACAAATATACACATACTCATTTGAAAAATAATATTAATTTACTAAAATAATTCTCTATATAATAGAATTTAATCCCTTAAATATAAAGTCCTATTTTATTAAAAAAAGTATCAGTTTTTATGACTATAAATGTTTTTTACACTTATAAATATTACATTGGATAACATTAAATTACATTATAATTTATATTTAAATACATACTATTTAACAAGGAAACATACTGATAATAACATTTATTTAAAAATTAATCATGTGATGAAAATGGTATTTTTAAATAAATCGATTTATTTTTTAAAAATACCATTTTTGATTCTTCATACGATAATATAATTATAGTAAAAATTATTATATAATAAATTATAAAATTTTAATAAATATGAAAAATAATAATTATTGTCTAATTTAAAATAATATATAAAAATTCATAATTCGAAGAATAGATTTATAAATCCCTATTACATATATGTACCCCTTAATGTCAAGTTATGTGGTGGTCAAACATTCTTGGGTGGCTTGAAAAACATGGCTTGTGTTGTTATCTCGATAAACATGAACCTATCCCACAAATGATTTATCTCATGTTTTAGTTGTTGGATATAAACTAGGGATTCACCATGGTAAAAACCCAATTATTAGATCTCCCTTTGATTCTCTAATAAATGGGAATGATAGGGTACGATTTTACTGGTCAAGGACATAACTTATTTTATCTTTGGAAATTGGATTTTATCATAGCTCATAATATATACTAAGCATAATAGTCACTATACAACAACTATATTATCAAAAGTTATGATGCATAGTGGTAGTTTCAATCTGAAAGTCTTGAACATACCAATATATTCTAATTATTTAATGTGTTTTCTATAACATCATTACATAACACCGAATTTAGTAATTTAAAAATGGATTCCATTTATAAATGTTTGGTTTGTTATATAATTTAATTATATTGAAATTTCAACCTTGAAATTTATTTTCATACAATAAAAATGATGGTGTTACTTATGATTCATAACCATTATTGGTTCCAATGTTTCATCCTCAAACATGCGGTTCCACTGTAGTATTTTGACCAAGTGAGAAGTCTTTTTTAATAGAAAATTGTCTATATAGACTATGATCTTCACCTAATGGTCCAAATATGAATAATAATTCTTAATTATACTACCTATGGATTCAATATATGTGAGGCGTAAGGTATGTAATTACTCAATATGGAATCATGGAAGACATAATGAACTTTAATATGTTTGGAGGGAGTAATAGTTGAGAGGAAATTACTCCAATATGATCAAGGATCTTAATAAAGATGATATATCATGAAATAAGTTTTATCTTAATTATAAACCTTTTGAATTTATCCTATGGATATATATGAAGGAACTCATTATCCCTAAACTAAAACTCTATATCATGTTGATGATTGTTTGTATAGATTTTCAGTAGAATTTTTTCTGTTATCACATAAAAATGAATGGTTTGATCCTTATCTGAACTCTATTGAATGTTATATGGTCTCAATAGCTTCCACTATCCAATATCATCCTTTTATATTACAGTCTTACAACTCTTACCATATAGAGCCTCATATGGTTCCATTTAAATGCTAAAATGAAAACTATTATTATATGAGAACTCAACTATGGAAATCTGTTAATACAAAAATACCTGGAAATAAATTTACCATGATAACGAGATGTCCTATAGAGTTTTAATAATTTTATTAAAATTTCATCCATCGTAGGGTGGTAAGTGGTACTAAAACTCATATATATATCCAACAGTTGCTGGTGATTATTTAAAACCTCAATTTAAACCTTATTTCTAATTCAGATAAAATGGAGAGTGGAACTCGAGGAAGTATATGAAATTATCTTATTTATATTATGTTTATTTGGTCAAGATATATAGCTTATTTTTTATAAATTAAATTTGATGACGTTCTAAGTAGATTTACTAACACCACGAATATGTTATTAACATTAAATATCACAAGGAGTCATATGATAATATCAATGGATATATTTTCCCATTTCTATAACAGTATGGTAAATTGTTTCATTATACCCTTATACTTTAGTCATTCAACCCTAACATGTTCGAATACCATGTATCGAGATACAAATATTCTAATCTCCATCTTTATGTTACCACACACGACATTTTTATTTAAATCTATATACATCTTAGTGATTCCTGGATGAATATAGAAAGATGAGATGTATGAATAATCAAAAACATCACTATTCAATTACAGTTTTGATGGGACACGTATTCGTGTTATGAACATTATAACTTAATCTATAAAAAAACTAAACTCCAAAAATTTGCTAACTTTCTCTGTAGAACCAAGTCATCTTTTTAGGATTCCTTGGTCCTATAAAGAATGGATGGTTGGATATTAATTTTAGTAAGGTAGGATGAATAAACTTTAATTATTACCATTTCTATTCTAAATGATAATTTTATTAATTTTTTGAATAAATTTAATTTAGTTGATATATTTATTTACATGCAACAATAATTTTTAATGAACCATGATATACACTTTATAATATTTTTTAAAAATGACCATTATAATCAATCCATTAAACATTATGGTTTCAATTGGAAATAAAAAAATTAAATATTATGTAGAATATATTTATATAATGATGTATTGATAAAAAATTGTCTTATTTTTTATTAAATTCATTTAAATATTTGAATAAAACTTTTATAAAAAATGGTTATATTGATTTTTAGGAACAAATAATAGAAGAAATGTCTAGCAATTTTTAACTATTTTTCATAAAATAAACTTCATTATTGAAATATAAATTAAAACTTTATCTATGAGGGATTTTTTTGGATTTTGTGAAAGGATTAATTTTTCAAATACTGGTAAAAAAATAGTGATTTTTATTAAAAAAATATATATTTTGTTTAAATAATCTACCAATTACATGTTATTTTATGGTGGTTTTAAAAGAAAAAAATGTTCAAATATATATATATTAATCTTATTTAGGTTACTTTAATCAAATTAATATTGAATTTGGTATTAAACTTTCTCTAAAAATTAAAATTTTCTCTTTAGGAACTAACTTTTTCATCACCTCTATGGGTTTAATTTTATGATATTTTTTCCTGACATAGTGAATGGAATTAAAAAAAATGGATTTCAGATTTGGAATGAAAATAAGAGTAATTTTATTATAATTTAAATTGAATTTTTGGACAACATTGATAGTAAAAACTGTAAAAATTTGTTATTTCAGTTATAGTTAAAATGGAATTTTCATGAATTAAACTATATGATAATGGGTAAAATAACCTAAAACATTCTAAAATCCAATTTTATAGACATAATTAATCCTTGTATCATATAAGGTTATATAATGAGCTATTTTAATGCCTTTTATAAAGTTTAAAATGTGGGTACACCAATTTATTTTATAAAAATCCATGTGTGTCATATCCCCCACTTATAAAATGGCGCGCTCACTCCTCTCTTATTTACAATTTAAAAACCTTTTTTTTCAAAAAATACCTACCAAAATACATCCCATAATTCTATACCAATATCCTAGAGTCTATATTTTTACATGAAACTTTCCTAAGAAGGGTTTAGCTATAAACCTAAAGGGGTTCTCTGAAGAAGAGCTATAGTCCTTAACCATTCCTTTTCATTTTATTTCATCTTATAAATCCTCAAAACCTTATTAAATAATGATGATATTGTAAAATTTGTACCATAATTCTACAGATATTTTAGTATCTTATTTTAATGACCTACATGCATTCAATATTTCATCTAATGGGAAACAAAACTATCGATAGTGTGTATAAATGATTTCCACCTCACGAGCCAATGTAATTCAATTTCTATAATTACCTCCCATGAATAGTTATAATGATGAATTTGAAATATATATTATATTTATTCCATAATTATTCTTATGTAACTATAATATCACATATATCATCTTAATTTCTATTCTATGGGATTACGTTAACGTCACTCATGTGTACAGTGGACTATCACCTCTCAAAGTGATGTAATTAAATCTTATGAAAAAATAGATATATAAAATAATAATGATACATTAATTTATATATCATTTACCCGTTAATCAGTTTATCCTTTGAGAAAATGGAAACAATGTTTATATGTACGTAAGGTGTATCATCTCAATGAATGGTTTTATTAATTTTCTATATCTGAATTTATTAAATTAATATAAATATAGATATAATGAATATATATTATACTTTTATCATTTAAATAAGGTATATATTATAACCATGATTAAATTAAAATGAACAAAAATACCAAATCAAATTATTCTTGGAATAGAAAGTAGTTATTATCTGAAATAATATTTTAACAAAGAATTGTTAATACAAAGATAATTAATGTTTATAAGTTATATATAATTATAGTTATTGAATATATGTATAATAAAGTTATATTTATTATACAGAAGGTTTTAACGTGTACGAATGAATTAAATACTTAGGGTAAGGGATTTTCATCTCACTTTTATTTCTTTGGGGCACATACCATATTCACCAATAGTTTCTCTTGTGTGGTGTATGTACTACCCATGAATCTATTTTATGATTATTCTCATAAAATTATGGAAGATACTTAAAATATAATGTACACTATTTCATAGGTCCTTCAATTCAAAATATACCAAATCAGTACACGTTTTATTTTACAATCATATCTTTTATAGTTATTGTTTAACAATATGGTTCAAATGATGAAATATCATGATCTATATATAAAAATGTCATGAATATTATTCTCTTATGATAATTTCATAAAAATAAAATTTTACCCACATTTTCCTCTACCTTTTTACTCTTGAGTTCAAAGAAAGGTTTTAAGGGAAACATAATTCATTTAAGTCTATAGTCAAGACCTTTTTTCTTCCATGCATTTGGTCTCAAAAAATATTTTACAGAAATATTTTACAAATTTACAATGATTTTGGGAAAAAATTTTACCCATGATTGAATTTAAAAAAAATGGTTTAATATGAATATTATTATCATTTTGAAAACATTAAACTCTTGTATTTTTACCGAAAATGTGACAAGAATGTTATTTTTAATGCATATGAAATGAAATGTTTTATCTAAAATCATGTCTAATAACTGATTTAAAGATTCCATTTCATGTTTCCATGTTTATTTTTAAGGAAAATGTTTTCTTTAAAAATCAATATATTTTTTGAGGTTAAATATATTATTTCAGTGTGAGAATTTTATTTTCCTAAGGAAATTCTACATGTAATATTTTAAAATAATTTCTTATCTAGGATTATATAGTTTGATGTTACATAAGATTTAATAGGGATATAATACAATCTTTATTATTTCTTTGGACAGTTTTTTATTATAATGACAAGATATATATAAATATTTATTCATTTATAGGGGTTTTAAAACTTATTCTTTTCATGGGTTCTAATATTATATAATTGTTATAAATCCCATTTCATTTCATGGTTTCTAATATTATAATTCTATTATGAATCACATTTTTTCATAGGTTCTAATATGATGAATATTTCATAAAGAAAATTTATTTTCATAGATTATGGTATGATAAGTTTGTTATTAATCCTATTTCATTTCATGGGTTCCAATGTGATGTGTTTTTATGATATTATGGAACAAATATGTATGATTTTCATTATAAAAATGGTGGGACCAATATATCCCTTTAATTAATTTGGTAAATATTCATATCTCATGAGAGAAAAAAGATAGGAATGGGGAGTGAACCCAGATAAATAATGTAATTTGTCCACTATTGTAGTCGAGGTAGCGAAACCAGACTTATATAATGGTTTGGTATATATCCCATTCAACTATGATATCCCTGGAAATGATCCTTAGGTAATGTGGAAATTATTATATATGATTATTTGTATACCAAAAATCTATTCCAATTTTATGTTCATATGGATTATGTTATCTTATTACTTTATGATTAATTTATTGTGAACTACAAAAATTTATTCTAGTACTCATGTTTATGATATATAATATACATGGTATGGTTTTCGAATGTTATTATCATGTTCTTATAACTATATTATCATATTTTATTGGTATCTTTGTGTTTACCCTTACTGAGTATATCAGCTCACCCTTTATTATTTTTCCATTCCCCATGTTATGAATTATGGTATTATGTATGATATGGAAAAGAGTGGTTATAGTTATGTAGAATATAGATAGAGGTTATGTTGTTACATTATTAACTAATTGTATATGTATAAATTTTTTAAAAGGAAATAGTCCTATATAATTCTAGAATATATCATTATTTCTGTGAAGAATATTTTAATATTATAATGTAATATCTATGTATGAAATTTTTGGGTTTCTATAGTAGGTATCACATAAAGGTTTAGTTAAACCTTTTGAAACTATGATGAATTTTTTTTTCAGAACCATAAATAGAAGTCTAAGTATAGGAAAATATCATAAAATTTTATTGAAGGATAGAGTGAGTGGTTTCTGAGAAATTATGTCCATATATGAAAACTACAAGTGGATGTGGCTTTGGAACAATTATACATTTGGAAAATTACTTTGATAATGGAGCTTTGAGATGAACTCGATCATCACCTGGTGAACAACATTGATCCTTGTTATTAATTTTTTTGACACTCCCATGGGATACATTTTGGAAATTCATAAATTCATTACTAACAATTGTAAATCATTTGAATATTGAACATGAATGAAATAGGTTAAGTCTAATGTTTCATAGATTCAAATGATGGTTTCTTGATTTTCATATCTTATAAGTGACATTTAATGATTACATGGTTCACCAAATTAATTAATGTTGATCATACCGTGATGTTTTATTTTCAATGTTTGGATAATGAAGGAATTGTAT
The DNA here is from genome assembly GCA_963277665.1 of Viscum album. Taxonomy (NCBI): domain Eukaryota; kingdom Viridiplantae; phylum Streptophyta; class Magnoliopsida; order Santalales; family Viscaceae; genus Viscum; species Viscum album. The sequence goes on along the minus strand of OY728148.1, from coordinate 1,786,085,172 downwards.
TAATGATGAATGTGATCGAAGATTATATTATAGTCCTCATGAGAAACCAAATATATGGGATATGTAATGGACAATATTATTTCTATGATCAAAAGACTCTCCCAAGCTATGAATTAGGCTAAAATTAAGAATAACTGTAGTAGGAAACAATTTTCTATTTAGTCCTTCATGAGGACACTTCAACCTTCTTTTAGAGGTCCTATATATCCAATAGTTTTTAAGAATTGTACTAGTACAGTTTAAAATATATTTTCTATTCTACAGTGTTCGGTGCATGAAAACTTAATTTTTGTTTTCTATTATTTTTAAAGAAAATAAGATTATTGGTGGAATGATTTGTAGAATACGAGACAAAAAATAGATAAAATTGACTCCATGGAATGAGATGAGTTTTAGAACTTATTTTTCAATATGTATTTTTCGTGTATTAATAATATTAAAATGGGTATGAAATTCCTTGAGATAAATATTATGGATGATAATTTTTTTTGTTCATATGAGGTGGATTTAAAAAAATGTTTTAGGTACACTTCTTGGTATTATTATCCAACCTCAGATTATGTTTTATTGATTATTTAGTATCTTAAAACCAAGTATCCAAAAAATGGGGTCCATAAGGGACTTCAATATCAATGAATAAATATTTCAATTTGTTATCAAACTGGAAATGTATATTATAGTTATCCATAAATCTTAGGGGTTTTATAAGAAAAGAAAGATGGAATTCAATAGGAATTATAACAACTAGGGAGAGAAGCATATTGGATTTCATTAAAGCTAATGTATGGAAGGAGACAAGGATAAAATTTTCATAAGGGGGTTTGTAAGTGTTTTTAGTGTGAAAATAATGTTTACTAAGAAATCAATTACCTAAGTGATGGGAAGAATTTAGATAATGATGTAAATAGAGAGAAAAATATAAAAAATATATCACCCACACTCTAGTATTTAAAATTCAATGAGTATGGGTAATAATCTAACTAGTGTCAAAATAAAAATGTTAATGATGACATCAAAACATATTAAACTATTAATCTAAGGAAAAGTGGTAAATATCATATGATCACTATTTTTTATGGGGGGTGTGATAAGGATTGTCTGAAAGGTTACATATCATCCAATCTAGAACTTCAAATGTCTCATTTTATTATAGATCGACCCTTTCATTTATATTTTATGAATTTTATATGGGTATGAAAATACCACCTCAATGATTTCGTATATATGATATATAAATAAAACTTTAATTGATATATAATTTACCCTTAAATAATTTCATCCTTCAAGAAAATAGAAACAACGTCCATTTGTACTAATGGCGTATCATCTCCATGATTGGTGTAATTCCGTTTCTGTATCCATATTTTTTGGATTACAATAAATATAGATATAATTAATATATATGATATTTATATCATTTAAAAAAAATATAATTTAACCATGGTAAAATTAAAAAGAAATAACATACCAAATAAAAACATAAATGGAATAGAAAGTAGTTATTACCTGAAACAATATTTTAGCATAAAATTATTAATACAAATATAATAATTGTTCATAAGATAATCATATATTTTGTTAAATATATAATTTTGGTTATTGAATATATGTATAATAATGATATAATTATTATATGGTAGGTTTGAATGTGTTCTATTGAATTAAATAATTAAGGTAGTTGATTTTAATATCACTTTTATTTCCTTGGGGCACATTCTATATTCACCATTAAGTTTGTGTGGTCTATGTACTACCCATGAATCTATTTTATGATTATTCTCATGGAATTATGTAATATTCTTAAAAATATAATTTACACTATTTCATTAGTCTTTCAATTCAAAATATACCAAAGTGATATATTTTTTATGTTACAATCCTGTTTTTTATAGGGATTTTTTATCATTAAAGTTAAGATGATGAAATATTATGATATGTCTCTAAAAACTCATTAATTATATTCTCCTATGATAATTTCATTAAAATAAAATTTTCCCTCGTTTTACACTCTTTTTATTCATTAGTTCTGATTTTTTTAAGGAAAACATATTACATTTAAGTCTATAGTCAAAATCCATTATTCTTACATGCCTTTATTTTCTAAGAATATTTAAATAATGTTTTTAAAATTTTACAATGATTTTTGAAACAAATTTTTACCCCTGAATGAATTTATAAAAAATGGTTTAATAAGAATATTATTATCCATTTTAAATCATGGAACTCTTGTCTTCTTATGAAAAATGTGAAGGGAATATTCATATTAATATGTATAGAATAAACTGTACTATCCATAATCATTTATACTAAATGACTCAAGGCATCCATTTAATGTTTCCATGGTTATTTTTAATGAAACCTTTTCCTTAAAAAATAAAGATATTTTTATATGTTAAATAAATTATTTCAAAGTTATAATTATATTTTCCTAAGGATGTTCTCTATGTAATACTCTAAAATAATTTTCCATCTACGATAACATTTTTTAATGTTACATAATATTTAATTGGGATAGGATACATTCTTTATTATTTCTCTCGATAATGTTTTATTAACATGAAAAGAAATATGTAAATTTAATTTCATTTATATGGGTTATGAAACTCATTATTTTCAGGAGTTTTGTTATAAATCCCATTTATTTTTATGGTTTCTGATATTATAATTTTATTATGAATCACATTTTTTTAATTGGTATTAATTTGATCAATGTGTCATGAAGACAATTTATTTGCATGTATTATGATATGATAAATGTGTTATGAATCCCATTTCATTTCAGGGGTTCTGATGTGATGAATGTTTCATGATCTTATGATACACATATATAATATTTTCATTATAAAATGGGTGGTAACGACATATCCCTCTAATGCATTGGGTAAATATTGATATCTCATGAGATAAAAAAGAGTGGAATGGGGAGTCAACCCAGTTCAGTATGGTAATATTTACACTATGATAGTCTAGATAGTGAAACATGACATATATTATGGTTTGGTACTGATCACATTCAACTATTATATCCCTGTAAATTATCCTTGGGTAATATAGAAATTATTATTTATGATTATGTGCATAACAGAAATCTATTCCGATTTTAGGCTCTCATGGATTTAGTTTTTTGATCCCTTTATTATTAATTAAATATTTTCTACCAAATTTTTCCCTATTACTCGTGTTTAGGATTAATAATATAGATGGTATGGTTTTCAAATGTTGTTATCATGTTCTCATAACTATATTCTCATGTTTTATTGATATCTCTAATTTTTACCCTTACTGATCATATTAGCTCACACTTTAGTATTTTCCAATTCCATGGGTTATAAATAAAGGTATTACTAGTGATATTTCTATGAATGGTTCTAGTTATGAATAACATAGTGAAAAATTATGTATTTACCTTATGAAATAATTGTTTATGTATCCAATTTTTCAATGTAAATACACCTATACAATTCTGTCTTAGATCAGTATTTTATGTAATGAATATTTTAATATTACGATTTAATATCTTTGAATGAAATTTGTGGGTTTATATAGTAGGTATCATATAAATGTTTTGTTAAACCTTTGGAAACTAGTATGATAAAACTTTTATTCAGAACCATAACTATAAGTATATGTATTTGAAAATATCTTATATTTTAGGTGAAGTATAGTGTGAGTGTAATATGAGAAATTATGACTATGTATCGATGTTATAAGTGGATGTGGCTCTGAAATAATTATTCATTGGTTTAATAACTCTGGCAATGGAACATTAAGATAAACTTGATCGTCATATGTTAAAAAACAACCAGGCTTATTATTCACTAGGTTTGACACTCCCACAATATATATTTTAGAAATTCATATATTCATTACAAATAATCATTAAGGATTTGAATATTTTCCATGAATGAAATAGTTTAACCCTAATGTGTAATAGATTTAACTGATGGTTTTCTTTATTTAGATATCTTATAAGTAATATTTAATTATTATATGGTTCTCCAAATTCATTAATTTTGATTACAATATGATTTTTGGTTTTTTTTCAATGTTTAGAACCTAAAGGAACTTTATTAATGCTATTTTCGATCGAAAATTAAATGATAGTTCTCATGACAAACTAAATATATGGTAAATTTAATAAAAAAAAATTTTTATGATCAAAATAATTTCTCAAGATATGAATCATGGGGAACTTAGGAATGAGTTGATTGGAAAACAACATTCTATTTAGTCCTTAATGAGGTCACTTCAACCTTATTTTAGACTTTCCATAGATCCAATAGTTTCTTAAAAAAGGAGAAAGACCATTTAAAATATATTTCCCATCTATAGTGTTCAGTGCATGAAAAAAGAATTTTGGTTGTCTATTATTTGGGAATAAAATTATATTAATTGTGAAATTATACCTAGAATACTTGAAAACAAAGTTGAAATTGACTCCATGGAATGAGATGTGTTTTAGAACATAATTTTCAATATGTTATTTTCTTATATTCTTGTAATAAAAATGGGTATAGAATTCCTTGATATAAATAAGACGGATGATGAATTTTTTGTACATATGAGGATGATTTAATAAATCTTTTTTGGAATGTTTTTAGAATTATTCTCCAACCACATAGTAAGATTTACTTATTATTTAGTTTCATAAAACCAATTTTCCTAACGGTGTGGTCCATAAGAGACTTTAGTATCTACGAATAAATATTTTTATGTGTTATCATGCTGGAAATGGATATTGGAGTTATCCATATATATTAGGGTTTTGATAAGTAAAGAAAGATATAATTAAATGGGAAATCTTAAAATAAGGGAGCGTAGAATATGTGATTTCTTTAATGCTCATGTATGGAAGGAAACATGGAGAAAAATTTCATAAAGGTGTTTTTAAGAGTTTTTAGTGTGAGAAGGATGTTTGCGGAGAAATAAATTACCGAATTGATGGGAAGAAGTTAGATAATGGTGTAAATAGAGAGAAATGTCAACAGAATACTTCACCCACAATCTAGTATTTAAAATTCATTTAGTATGGGAAATATTCTAACTAGTGTCAAAATAAAAATGTTAATGATGACTTTTAAAATTAGTAAAATCTTAATCTAAGTGAAAAAGGTGAATATCATATGATCACTATTTCAGATGATGGGTGTGATAAGGTTTGTGTGAAAGGATACATATCATCCACTCTAGAACTTAAAATGTATCATTTTATTCTATATCGAGCCACTCTTGTATATTTTATGAATTTATATGTGTTTAAAAATAAAACCTCAGTGATATATTGAATTATCAAAGAAAACTATAATGGTATGAGAATAACACCTCAATGATCAGAGGATCTAAAGAGATGGTTAGTCAGAGAACCTGTGATTACATTACACATCAGTGGTCATGAGTTTTTAGTCTATAATTATTCATAAAAAGGGTATTGTGATGTGTTCTTAAGTAAAATCACATGTTTATATATTATTCCTCACAAGAAATGATTATTCAAGAGAGAAATTTCCCAACTAAGGATTTGGAGTTATCTGTGGAATATTTTTCATTAAATATATATGGGAATATTATATATAGATACAAGTGTGATATATATACCAATCACAAAATTTTATTGTATAAATTCACACTAAAAGATTTGAATATGTGAGAGAGTAGATTCTTAGAGCTGATTGATTATTTTAACTACTTAATATATTATCAACCTGGGAAAGTGAACCAGGTAGAAGATTCTATGACTTTAAAGGATGATTCTAGATTATCAATTATTATAAATCACAAAATATCAAATATTTTTTTTCAATGGATTAATTTTTAAATGTTGATATAATGGAAGATATCTTATCTTTCTCAAAAAATCATTCATCCATCTATCCAAGTGAATATTGAAGAATTTTATGGGGGTAATGTGGAGCATCAAAAGAAGTTAAGAAATATTATTCACATTAACCTTGATTATTATGGAATGATAAGGTTTAAAACTATGTATGTGTTCTATTTATTCCAAATTTTAAGAATGAGATATTTGAATAGGCACATAGTTATCCTTTCTATATTCATTCGGGAAGTATAAAAATATATTGAAATCTAAAAGAGTATTTCTAGCATGGTGTAATGAAGACATCTATTATATAATATGTATCTTGATTCTTGGTATGTTTTTACTTTATTCCTAATAGAAACAATACTAATGATATTTTACAACCATCACCCTTAACCGAATGGAAATGAGAAAACATCATTCTAGATTTTGTCATCAAACTCCCCAAAAAATCAAAAAGGTATAATGTTTTATGTGATATAGTTTATCGATATAAATATTCATCACACTTCATCACTATTAGAGAATTTATTTATAGGAATCATATTTTTGGAATATACACAAAGTGGTAATGTTTTATGGAGTACCATATTCAAGTATATGTTATGAATAATTAAAGATTACCTAGAAGTTATTCCAAATCCATTAGAAATATCTTGATATAATGTTGAGTTTCATCACTATGTATTATCCACATATAGTTTTTAGTATGGGAGAACCATTAAAATCCCAGAGGATATGTTTATATCATTATAAATGGATTTTAAAGGTGTTTGGGAGCAACACTTCCTCTAAAGAGTTTTCTTATAAAAATATCTTTCCCTAAAGCATTCATATTTATCCTTTTTAATTTGTATATAGAAATAAGTGTTCAAATCAAACGTATTAGTATGAATTTGGAGGAAAAAATCTATCGGGACTTAATCTAGATAATTAAATAGAAGAGACATTTAGATATATTCAATAACACATAAGGGAAACAAAAAGTTAGTAAAAAAGTTTTGTTTACAATTACATAAATGAACTAAGATTTAATGTTTGTTAAAATTTATTTCTAAGAATTTATAATTGGAAAAAGGTAATGAAGATCATAAAGAAGAAAAAATTTAACCTTATTTATATTTTTCCCTTAAAAATTCTTGATCACATCTGGACAATAGCTTATCGATTGGCGCTCCCATTGATTCCCTCTCAAGTCCATGATTTTTTCCATGTATCTCTCCTGAGTAAGTATATTAATAATAATTAAAAATTAATAAACTCAATGTTCATAAAAATAGATAAATATATTTTTTAATTGGAAAAACATGTGTATATTTTAAATCATAGAGAGAATATATTAAAAAACAAGGCAAAACACTTTTTCAATGGTTTGTGGGAAAACCCCCAGTTTGAAGAAGCTATGTGGGAACCTGAGTATAATATGAGGAAGTAGTATCCACAATTTTATGTAGCATAGTAATGAATTTGAAGGGTAAAATTCATTTTTACAGGGATATAATATTACACCTAAATAATTTTATATATCTATCTCAGTAAAATTAATTTTTTTAATAGCTTCCATTACATGACCAAATGAGTTTGAACAAGCCAGAATATATTCATTGTTTTATTATATAAAAATGATTATTATATCCTTTCCATTAAATTTGGTGGTATGAATATAAAAAAATTAAATTTTAAATTTAATTATTTTATATAATAAAAAATTATTGATAAAAATTTCTTAATTTTTAGTAAAGTATTTATCTATCAAAAATATTATTTTCAAAAAAAATTATTTTATTTTGTGAAAAATTAATAAAAATTATTTTCACTTTTAAAAAAAATTTGGGAAAAAAACTATTTTTAAAAACTACATGTCAAAATTAGCTTGGATTTAATTTTTGAAAATTTATTCAACTTTCATCTTTTGATAAATAGTAAAAAATACAGATTTTTATCAAAAATATATTTTTCATTAAATAATTTAAAAATTAAATTTTAATTTTATGTTTTTAAAAGTAGGATTATTCCAATTAATATTTATTAATCAACGTTTGCTCAATGGAAAAAATTTCATATTGAATTTTGATGTTAAAAGATACTCTATTTATGAAAATTTTCTCTTTGTACAGCCACTTTTTGATAGTGTTTGTGATTTTAATTTTAAAATAAATTTTCACACTTAAGTAAATGGAATATATAAAAATGGATTCCATGTTTTGAATCAGATTTATTCTTGTAATATAATAAAGAAAACATAACTTTTTTTCAAAATTAATGTTGTAAACATTAAAAATTGGTTACCATTGTTAAATTTAAAACGGGTTTACTGAAGATTAAATTAAAAATATACAAGATAAAATGGAAAAGAAAATTTTACAAATCCCTTTTTATATACATAATTAGAAGATATATCATATAATTTTAAATAATTATCCATTTATTGTGACATTTGTCATGGTTAGAATGATAATACTCATTTTCTTTGCAAAACTTTTATGTGTGTCCTCTCCCCCACTTATAAAAGGACATCCCCTCTCCGCTTCCATTATAAATCCCTTTTTATTTTCCCATAACTACACAAATACCTCCCTTATATCCATACAAAAATCCTAGAGGCATTATTTTTATTATGATACCCTCATATTAAGGCTTTAGGTGTACACCTCAAGGGGTTCTTCAAAGAATAGGTATAGTCATTAACCTTGTGTTTTCATTTTTTTTAACATCAAAATCCACCAAATAATATAAAAATTATGATATAATAATATCAGTATTTAACCTATAATAATTATGTATTATAATAATATCATTTCCAACATCCAACTCCTCTTCCATCAAATTGGAAATGAAACAATCGATCGTGTGCATGGTGAACCACCACCTCATGAACTGATGTAATAAATTTTCCATCACCACTTATCACAACTTGATATAATTACTTATTTTACATATTTATATAAATATTTAACATAATAATATTAATTTATTTTTAATATCAAATATATTATCCTACATTCCATTCAATTAGAATACGATAACACTGCTCGTATTTACAAAGGACGACTGCCTTGTGAAGCGATTTGATTAATTCTTCACATACGATTTAAATTGAAAGTTTTAAGGATAGGTTTAATAAAAATATGTGATATAAAATACATAAAAATTAATATTTAATTGTAATAGATTATTTACCTTTCTTTTTTTATCCGTAAATATAATGAAAATAACATTGAAGCGTACATAGATCCTTCGGTCTCCAGGAATAGTGAAATTTATTTTCTATCTATAAGTTTTATGGATTACATTAAATAACTATATAATGAATATAGATGATATTTATATCATTTTTAACTCTATTTAAATTATGTGACCAAGATAAAATCTAAAGTACGAAGAATAAAAAATCAAAACATACATGAAAAGCAAAGACATTATTACCTGAAACGTGATTTTGAAAAATAATTTATTTTTAATGATTAATAAAATGTCAGAAGTAAATAATATATGGTATGATATATATATTTATATTTATTTAAATTTTTTATAATTAACATCTATTTATTATAAATTAGTTTTGAACTTGTATGAATGAATTTGAAACTTATGGTTGTGATTTTCTTCCCAATTGTTTTTTATGAGACCCATGCCATATTCACCACTTATGTTTTTGGTTTGGGTATATAATAATAGTTAATTTATCTTGTAATTTTATCATGGAGTTATTGGATATAAATATCCATATAATATTCTTTATTTCATGGTTATTATGATTTAAAAGATACCCAAGTAGTAAGGTTTTTTTGTTACTATCCCATTATTTTTCAAGATTCTTTAAGATTATGTTTCTGATGTTAAAATTTTATGATATATCTATCAAGAAAATTGTAAATTTTACTATCTTGAGGTTATTTCATGAAATACATGTTTTCCTCTCATTTTCATCTCTTTTTTTACTCAAGAGATTTAAATACTATTTTTTAAGTAAAACTAACTTCATTTCTCTCTCTACTTGAAAACCCTTTATTCAATGACTATTTTTTCAAAAAATACTTTTCAAAAAATATTTACTTTTTTCACATTATTATGAAATTAATTTTTACACATGTTTGAATTTTTAAATAATGGATTAAAAGTAATGTTCTTTCCATTTTTTGAATATGTCTACCTTGACTTTTTATTATTAATGTTAAATGATGTTTCATTTTAATATGTATAAAATTAATGGTATTTTTAACCATCATGAATACTATATGATTTAATGATTCCATTAAAAACTTCCAATGTTATATTTAGATATTTGTTTCTTTAAAATTTGGTATTTTTTTAAATATTATATAAATTATTTCAATGTGAAAAGTATATTTTCTAGAATAAATGTTCTAAGTAATATTTAAAACTAATTTTTCATCTAATATAACCTCATTTGATGTTACTTTATATATACTATGGATATGATATAATATTTATTATTTCTCTAGTTGGTTTATGAATATAATAAACCAATTTTTATGAGACCGATTCAATTTCCATGGGTTATAAACCTATATAATTTCATGGGTTTTGATATGATAGATAAGTAATGAATCCCATTTAATTTCATGGGTTTTAATATAAAAAATGTGTTATGATGCCCATTTCAATTCAGGGGGTTTGATATGACAAATGTTCTATCAATCCCAATTATTTTCATGGTTTTTGATATGATAATTTTTTTAGAAAGCTCAGTTCTTTTCATGGGTTCTGATATGATGACGGTTTTATGATATTATGGAACATGTATGTATGATTTTCATTATGTGATGAGTGGGACCTATATATTTGACCAATGAAAATTTAAATTTTGATAAATCATGATATTAATATGAATGTAATATGGAGTTGACCAATTTTTATATGGAATCTGTCTGATATGATAGTATTAAGAGTGAATATTGACAACTATGATGGTTTGGGGGTGAACACATTAAACTATGAAATCCCTAGAAATGATCCTTGACCACTAAAGAAATGATTATTTTATAGTTATATGTATTCAAAAAATATATTCCAATATCAGGCTCTCATGTATTATTTTCTCTGAGTCCTTTATTTATTATGTCTTATGTAATTCCTAGATTTATTCCATGAATCAATTTTATGATCTATGATAAGAAGGGTATGGTTTTAAAATGCTCTTTTCATATTATTATACCTTTAATACCATGTTTTGTTATTATATCACTTGTTTAACCTTATTAAGAATTTGATCTCACCATTTCTTTTGTTTCCATTACCTATGTTATGAATAAAGGTATTATGTATGATATTTAAAATAAGTGTTCTAGTTTTGACGAATGTAGTGGGAGATCATGATGTTCAGTTTTGAACTATTTTCTATGTATCCATCTTCCCAAAGGTACATAACCTATAAAATTATGTAATGTATCCCTATTTTTTATAAATAATATTTATCTTTAAAAATTTAATATCTTTGTATGAAATGTATGGGTTGCAATATCCATAATTTTCATTTCCTTGAAGACCAGATCTCTTTCAATCCGGATCATGAAAAAGGATACATGATCATTTTTACTTAGAGAATTTGTTACCCTTTTTACCTTCCTATGATGGTGATTTATCAATCCATCAAAATCATTGATAATGTATGAAAAAACCTTTTAGAAAACATTGATATATTTGTGTTTGGTTATATATGTGAGGAGTTTTGTTCATCTGTATATATGTTAAACTTCTACCCATAGAGACAGTATTTCTAAATATTCAATGTGAAGATCACTGGAACCAATTCAAGATCATGGGTTGGGTAGTTAATATCTAGTATATTTAATTAGAAATAATATTATGACATTTATTTTTCATGTTTTATGATTACACAACCATATAAATTTTTTGATGCATCATTATACATCCCAAATTCTTCCCTACTGGTGGGTAATGTGATAAAATGTGTATTAATTATCCTCCCTATTAACACTTTAAATATCTCCTTAAATTCATCATTATATACCATCATCACTCCCTTTTGATTTATCTTGGTTAGTTTTTCTATAAACCATGACATTTTTCCATCAAATAGAAGATAATACCCATCTAATCCCTAGAAACTATAGATCTCTATCCCAAATTCGGGTCTGTATATCCTGAAATTTCATATGTTTTTTCAGGATTGAAATATATTCCCTTACTAGTGATAAATACCCCAAGAATTTTAATTTCTCCATCCAAAAATCACAGTTAGTATCGATTTTATGTAAATTTACCTTTTAATAGTTCTTTAATATAGTATTTGAATGATCTTCGTGTTCCTCCTTGAATTTGGGAAAGATAAGAATATCACCTATAAATACTACCTTATATTTTTATTTGTAATCCCTAATGACTCTATTCATTATTTACATGTGTATATATATAGTATTAGTGTGTACAAATGGAATTACTATGAACTAATACTACTTGTACCATGTATAAATTTTTTTCATGGGGATAGCCTCTGTATTTAACATCACTGGAATATACCCCAACCAAAGATCCATCTTAGTGATGTACTGGGATCTACAGGGCCCATTAAAAAACACATAAATCCATGGAAAAGGATAATTTTTATTTATCATAATCTTTTTATGCTCGTGGTCATTAATACAGTGGCACATACACACATCTTTCTTTTAAATGAAAAGGATCAATTCACCCCCACAGTGTAGCACTTGGGCATGTAAACCCATTTTCTAGATTCACCTATACTTTCTTCTTCCCCTATCCAAGTTCGGCAATGGTTATAATATATTGATTATTTTATATTTTAAAATATCCAAGTATAATTTGAATAAAAAATCATTCACTTTACTAGGAGTAGGATGAAGAAATTATTGAGGAAATGCATCAATGTATTCCCATAAAATGGTCAGGTCATCAAGTATTATCATTCAATTGTTATAAAAAATTTTATAAATTTAATATTTCCCCTAAGGAAATAATATCCATGTTTTATACTATGATACCTATGGGGTCAATTCACCCTAATTTATCATTATAGTTATAGAGGGTGATTTACAATAAAGAGGTTTATTTATATCTCTCATAACATTATGTATTCTCATTATATGCTAAGAAAATATATTCAATTTATAATATCAAATTTAGATAAATAAAGTTTTATAAGATTTTAGGAGAAATTAAAGCCACAAATATGGAAAGAGGATATGTTATATACTTGGGGTGAAATAATTTCCCAATTAATAATTTTTACTGAAAGCCCCACATCCATGTTTTGATTTGGGGTTTGAAAATTTCTACTAAACATTTATGATATAAAATAATGTGTATAACCAAAATCAAATAGTACATTCATTATCCTTAAATGAATAGTTTTTTTATCTACCACTATGTCATTTTCATGATCTAACACAACAGTTTTAATGGTATAAGATATCCCTTGATCTTTAGGCCATATAGGATTTTTCCTTCGATTATCATAAAAAACCCATGGCTTTGTTCATTCATTCATATAGTGTGCATATTTCTTGTAGTTGAAACATTGGTAAATAGGTTGAGTGTGTATAATATAATTAATTTCATGAATAAAATTTTTGAGTTTCTTCCATAAATATTCTCTAGATATGAAACCTTCTTTCCAATACATAATGAATTTCATTAACCTCTTCATGAAATTTCTAAGATTCCTCATTCCATTGTTTTGATAAGTGTGGTGTTGGCCATTATCTCCCCATGAAATTTATCAGTTATACCATAAGAATTAAAATCCATTTTCCACTTCTGATCTCCAAATCCATGAGTACCCTAATATTTTCTGAAATCCATTTCATCTTTGGAAACACTTGAGATAACATCCTCATATCTTTAAAAGTCACAAATCAGTGAGTATTTTCATTAACTAAGATTTATCCCAAAAAAATAAGAGGTCAAAATTACATTTAGAGTCAATGAAAAATTATAAAGAGTATGATTAATGTATTTTTATGTTCTTCCTGTACACCCTGATAGATTCATTAACATTTTTATTTAGGATAAGAAAATCCCTATCCATTTTATTTCATAGACTGTGACGAAATTATTTATAAAAAAAATCAGAATTATTTTCATTACATCCCTTTGATAACCTCTTTCGACTTCATATTTTTTTTCAAAATCCTCCATTGATCATCTTCTCTATCCATATGATAAACAAATGGCATGAAATTCTCCCACTTAATGAATTAAAGGATAGATACGATGTATTCAATGGAGTGTATCCATTTTTTCATGGTTAAAGGATCATAATATCCAATGAAAATGAAAATTAGTTATCACATAAAGGTATTTGTGTCAACTTACTCTTTATTTGAGGGATTTTTATAATCCTCCTCATTCATGTTTATTTTTCAAAACTAAAATAAATTGAGAATTTATCTGCATAATATTCTACATTTCTACTCCCATAGAGTTGGGAATCTAATTTGTGAATTCAACTCCCCTAACAGTGTTAGTTGACTCATTTTCTCCAATTTCCAACCATTGTTTAAAATAATTTAAAATATCAGTATGATAATTTTAAAACTATTAAACACATAAAATTGAAACTATAAGAAATGAATACATAACTCATAATATTCATATATTATGTAACATATGAATTTGTTGATTTTAGTCTATGTTATACATAGTCTATTACCTAGAATAAAATTTAATTAGACTTTCAATTCCCTTCATTATTGTTTGTAAAGAGCTTGTGAACTTACAAATTCATATCCTTGGTGAGTGTAAAACTAGTTGTGAAACAATGAGTATTTATTCTCTACCATGTAAAGATCATGTCAAATCCCAATGTTCCCATTTTAGGGTTATCACACCTACATACAATTTTGAAAGAGACACATCCACTTGTATTATCTAGAGAGGGAATCATTTACGTAGATACCACTTACTCTATACTCTATTAATATTTACACATTTTTCCTATGTTTAGACTTATCTATAATTCTTTTAGTAGGGTTTTATAATAATAGTCCATATAAATAACTAGATTTCCTATGATACAAACTATGACAACCAATATTTTTTCATACCTTGGTTTATGGTAAAATTCATAAAGATACCCATAATAAAATTCCAGAAGATCTTGGGGCCTAGTCTATTTGTTAAATTAGGTAATTAGAATAATAAAATCAATCATGGGTACAAAATATTATTTAAAATATTCCAAATATTCCACCATATGTAAGAACCATATTTTTAAATCAGGTATGGATCCTTTAATTTTTTGTCTAAATCTTTACTTTGAACCTAATATGCATACTTAATGAGTTATTAAAGGTTATAAGGATTTAAGGGGCTTGTTCGGATCTCAGAACCCATATTTTGGGGAAAAAACAGGGTCGATGCACATTTGAGAGTAAACCGTGTAGAAATTTTGTACGGTTTGGAAACCATGTGGATTGTGTTTTTCAAATAGAGCCACCTCAAATGGTTGGCATATGGATGTGTATTCCTAACCATGGGAACACCCCATTTACCCAGGTACTCATGCATGCCATGCACATGGTTTGATCAAACTGTGTAGAGGATGTTTTCTTCGGGCAGAACTGTCTTGCACAGTTTGCACATTGTTTGACAAACTATGCAGACAAACCGTGCATAGAATAAAATCCTGGTTAAAATTTCCAAAATTCTCTTAATGATCTATTTACTACCCTATTCTTCCCTAATCCATGAAATAGTGTGATTAAGCCCTTCTCCTTTCATTTTGAATCTCTTGAAGGCCAAAACTAGTGATCCATAGATCTACTACATCTAGAATCTGATCAAGCTTCTGTTTATCACGTTTGATGTGAAACGGTAAGTACTCGAGTCCTATTTTTTCAATTATTCTTTTCTCTTTCTCTTGCCAAGATATCATCATGTGACCATTTTCACCATTTCTTAGATCTACTCTGATCCTAGCCAAATCAAGGGCCGATGCCAGAGTAGTATAGTCGTACAACCCTAAGGTCGGTAGTCTATAACCCATCCCTAATGTTTTTATATTTTTTAATATTCATATGGGGCCCGTCTATTTCATCAAAAACCATTTCTTAAATTTAACTTCCATGATTATACTTTTTATATTCATATTGTTATGTTATTTCCAATTATGTGATTAGTTGTTCGTAGTTAGAACCATAACTCAATCTGCCCCATGTTGACGGTTATGCCATATTTGGGTTTTTAGTGTTTCGTCACATTTGATCTATCGTTCGGGTGTGCCTTTTATTGACCATCATAAAGGAGAGACTTATAATAATAAATGTCTTCTTATTAATGAGAATTTTATAATGTAATTTACCATGTATGCTCATCACTTGTCCTACCTAAGGTAAGTGCTTCAAATTGATTATTAAACGTGAAATGTGAAATAGAAAGTATACTATGTATATAACTTGGCATTATCCAATAAGATTGAATAATGGTTACATGTTTGTAGAAACTATTTCCATATTGGTGGAAGGTAGCAAAGTAAACCTCATTAATTGAATATGCCTAAATGGTTAATTAAGAATTGATTAAAATGTTGAAATTCTACAGAGCCTATCCAAGCTAGTGGAAGACAACGCTTGATCCTAATAATGATTACATTATTACAAAATCAAATAGGAATAGACTGACTCGAACGCTCCTCGGATTTTAAGAGGAGAATACCTTTGGTCTCAAAAACACCATTCTAATTCAAGGATGCAGTTTTCTTAGGTTGATTCCCAACTAGAACCTGGTTCTTTTCTATTCTTTGGATGCTTGGTATACTATAACAGGGTACTTTACATTATTACATGATACCTCAGATACCCTCTTGGATCCAATAGTTACACGTAGGTGCCCTCGTGAAACCCCATAGGGCCCTGTCCTTTCTTATCTCCACTTTACCTTGGTCGATCACCTTGGACTCTATAGGTGACTTATTATGGAATTCCCTGGATTATGCTCCTTGGATTACACTATTAACCCTTATTTAGAATAAAATTCTACTGAGTTATCATTCCATGAGATTTACGTTACCTTGGCAATTACCTTGGAACTCCCTCACTGGATATCTTTGTCAAGTTTCCTTATTATGTCTTGGGACCCTCTCTACTTATACTATCATTAGGTGATGTTAGTGCTGGCTATGCCTCCCATGACCATTAACATTAAATGGTAATTACATAAATGAATGAACTGGTTACATGTCAAACACCATCCGAGGACTGAATTATGTACTTGGGTATTTAGTTATATTGTACTGGTTGCTTTACATTATACATACATGCTTGCACACTGCTATATTCCATTACACGGGTTAGAGGATATAGACACTGTTGGTGGTGTCCCACTTAGGTTTATCTCACACCCTCTATAGGAAATATTTGGTACCTAGAGTAGATTACATGGATGCAGGTGTAGACAAAGTGAAGCATAAAGATTCAAACACTTGATTGCTTTCTATTTGGATGGAGCTTGGTAACAGATGACCGAGTTGCATCTCAGGATACTTGGAGTAGAGAATGTTTTCTTTTACTTTGGGGAACATTTTATGCCTATTTTCATGTATCCATGTTTTTCATTTTTCTAGTTACATGAAATGAAATCATCAATATTAAAATTTTATAGAGTTGTTATTATTATTGTTTATCTATTATATCAGTTCTCTTCCGCTATTTAATTGTATTTATTATGAAGATAAATATTGGTTGATATTCATTTGGCTATGCTACACTCTACTAATGAGGGCATAGTCTCCTGATGGACACACCCTAGGCCCTCACTGCTAGCCAGAAGCCTTTGGATTTTGGGGAGAGGCACTTGATCCCATGTGGCCCATTATGCATGGCGCAGCCGTTATGTGGCATCCAGGTCCGAAAGTCAAAAATTGGTATCATAGTTGGTTTCTTATCTAGATTTAATATTCGGAGACAATATATTGGAGAATTGGAATTCTTGGGACTTGGTCATAAGATTTTTTTAGGCGTCACAAACCCATGTTTGGGGTAAAAAGCGAGTTTCCTAAATTATAATTTTTCTTCTTCATTTTACTTTTATAGTTGATATTATTTCACCTTTGGGTGAAACCCATGTTGTGTGGTGTTGTTATTTATTACTATGTTTGATAATTTATTTCATCCTTAGCCTCATGATATAGGGGAAATGATTATTGATACATGCATCATTATAGGCACTTAGAGTTCACATGTGGTGCATATTTCCATTCCATATACTTGAATTACAATGCTTTGGATTTATTGATATTCTTATAATTATAGAGTGATTTTGTAATAGTTTACTTATACTTATACCACATTAGATGAGAATGGGTGATTACCTATCTCAATTAATGAGGTTTATAGACCCTCATGGGTTGAGATGAGTAATTTACCAAGTCGATCCATTATGTTATAACTAAGTGGGTTCCATTTCTGGTGATAGGTGCATGGGAACTGATTCATCAAAAATGGCTATACATTAAAAGGGGAATAATAAAATCTAAATTTAATTGGTACACATCCTTATACCAACTTGTCATGTCTATGAAAGTTAAAGGAGTCAACCTGTAAATTAACTACAAAATGACATGAAACTTATACTTGAGAACTTACCAATACCTGGTCATCTAAGCGGGATGTTTGTGTATTGTTCCTTGTTTATTGAGTTTTTTAATGTTTATTTTCTGCTAGTGATGCTATCTAATGCTCATAAGATTGTTCTAAGGTGTGTTCTTGGAATTTGTAGACAAATGCATCCACAACATCCTTGTGTCATTCCCTAGGAGGGTGGTGATGACATGCTCTAGACATGGCGGTTCCTGAGCCTCCAGTCTCACATCCAGAAGTTCCACTTGAGGAACCACCTGATGTACTTTATTTGAGCATGCATGACAAAGTCTGTGATATTTTCTTACGTCTGATTCAATCCATGCTTAGTTCTTCATGGGTTGCACCTATGATGGATTATTTTACCCATAAGTTCCAGTAGCAGCAACCTCTTACTTTTTTAGGGGATGGTGGATCTTAGGCTATTTAGTATTTGTTAGAGGACATGCTGTCAATATTTGAACAAAAAGAAACACCTATAGAGTATAGATTCAAGATTTATACATACATGCTTCGGGATTAACCAAGCATTGGTGGGATGTGGTTACCAAGACCGGTCATCATCAGGGCATGCTATGGTTTTATTTTCAGACTACGTTCTATCATTAGTTCATTCCATAAGCACTTAGTGCTGACATAGCTAGAGAGTTAATGCTTCTCAAGGTGGTTTCTATTTCAGTTATGTAATATTCAGCACGTTTCATTGATTTACAACTCTTTGCACCTCTTCTAGAGGGATAGCATCTTTCACGTGCTAAACATTTTTAGGATGGGCTCCAGTACAACACACGAACTTAGGTAAATGTATTTCACCTTCCTATCTTTTATTTGATATTTGATCTGACCCATATCACTGAGCATAACATGAGGGTTGGAGTTATTACTGGGTTTAGAGGATCAGAGCCACTTTAGTCAAGTAGTTATTTCAGCGGAAAGAAATTGTCTCCTGATGTTTCTCATCAGGTCAATGGATGGCAGAGTATCTAGTTTGATAGCTTTGTGGTGTGTCGTCAGTGTGGAAGACTAGGGCATAATAATCCCCAATGTGAAAAAGACCCTGTGGAGTGTCGATCTTGTAGTCGTATGGGTAATCTTCATCATTTCTGCATGACCATTCCACCAGCTTCAAGTGGAAAAAGATCATCATCTGATCCACCTATAGGAGTGAGTTATTTTGTACCACATTGGGCGGGTAGCTGGAATATCACTTATAGGTTTTTATTAAGAAGAGGTCGTGGCTATGGTAGTCTGACACCTAATGACCAGAAATGATAGTAGAGTAGTCATGATCATGGTAGTCCATCTATTTCATAGGGAATTGGGTTAGGTTAGTTGCATGATTTACAGCTGATACCCAAGGATCAGGTTGTGGGATCATATACAGGACGAGATAATATTTTAGTAGCCTCCACTATTGTCTCTTATTTGTTTAATACAGGTAATTAAAACTCTTGTATTTCTAAAACTAATATATAAAGTCTTGTAATATAGATACAATATCACGATGGTGTAATAAACCATTATACGCCATTGGGAATATAGATGGAGGGCATATTCTAGTGTAGGGATTGTCCACTTGAGGTAGGAAGTTACCCTTTATTGTGGAATCTCTTTGTTATCGAGACGACGTGTTTCAATTTCATTATCAGGATGGATGGGTTGGACTAATATCACACATTTTTAGAATACTATCAACACAGTGTCTCTTTTACATCACTAGAAGGTAGTGTATATCTTTTCAAAGGTTAGTGGGATGTCCAGGCTAGGAGATCTGGACCAAAGCATCATGGAATAGGTGAAGTGGCTGCCCATATTGAAAATATTTTCATGGATGATCAGGGTTTTCTTCAAACTGATTTCCCTCCAGTAGATGATCGTTTCAGGGAAGTCCTTCTTGAAAACTCTTCTAGGATATCTCCTAAAAGGTAGGTAGAGTTTACTATATAGATTGTCTAAGGAGAAGCTCTAGTGTCCATTCTTCCATACATAATAGAACCTACTGAGCTTCTGAAGATTAATTGAAAGATAGGGGACCTCAAAGAAAAAAATCCTTTATACAGCCTAGTACATCCTCTTAGGGTTCACCCACGCTTTTCACCAAGAAGGCAGATGAAACCTTACTTTTATGCATGGATTATATAAGGTTGAACTATCTCATGGTCAAGAACTGGTATCCACATCCTCCAATAGAAGATTTATTTGATCGGCTCTGAGGAGAAAAAGTGTTCTCTAAGATCGACCTAATATTCGGTTATGAGAAGGTACAATTCAAACCATCAGACATACCTCATACAGCTTTTCATAGAAAGTATGGTCTATATGAGTATCTTGATATGTTGTTCGTTCTTATGTGAATTTTTTCCATTTTCATAGATTCAATGGATAGGGTTTCTTACCCCTATTTAAAATATTTTGTTGTGGTCTTTGTGGATGACATATTGGTGTACTCTAGCACTCTAAATGACCATGATAAAAATACTGATATCATTATGAGTACAATGAGAGGGCATCAAAGTTTTTCCAAGATTTCTAAGTGCAACTTATGGATCGACAATGTCCACTTCTTTGTCATATTATTTCAGAACAGATGTATCGATTTACCCAGAAAAGGTTATTATTGTAGTTTTTTCAGAGAAACCCAAGAAAGTGTTTGATATGGGGATTTTCTTAGGGATTTCTGGATATTATTGGTGTTTCATACAGGACTTATCACATCTTTCTTCAGCTCTTATTGGACTTACAAAGAATGGTGTTGAGTTCTTGTTTTCAGAAGCATTAGATAAAGCCTTTAAGGAACTGAAGGGGAACTTGTCTCGACACCGATTATGATTCTTCCAGAACCAAGTAAAGGTTATAATTTCTTCTGAGATGCATCAAGAATTGTACTATGAGTAGTGTTGATACTAGAAGACAATGTTGTTGACAAAAGATATCAGTATTTGAGGCCTCATGATGAAAATTACCTGACACATGACCTTAAGCTGGTAGTAGTTTTCCATACCTTACATTACTGAAGACACTATCTTTTAGGTGAGCTATTTTTGGTGTATACATATCACAAGAGCCTTAAGTATATCTTTTCATAGTGTGACATGAACCAAAGACAATGTAGATGGGTCTAATATCAATAATCCATTGATTTTGAGCTTTCCTATACACATGGAAATGGTAATGTGGTTGTTGATTCATTGAGTTGGAAAACTCAAAGACAAGCCACACAAGAAGCCAATGTTGAAAGGAAGTTAAAGAACCTATTTTCTAAACATCATCTAGTGTTTCATGATAGTCACGAGTAGTCTTACCTCTTAGTGTTAACCATTACCTCTTACCTTTTTGAGAAGGTGATAAGTAGGTAGATTTAAAATCCTAAAGGTTTGGTTCTCTATGAGAGTATATTAGGATATAACCCACCTCTAGATTAGTTTGTGGGTAGAGATGACATCCTGCATCTATGTGGGTGTATTTGGGTTCCTGTAGATATGAGAGAGGTGTTGATAAAATATTCACACACTTATCAGTAGGCAGTTCATCCAGGAATCATGATGATTTATCCACATATGTGATGCCATTACTGGTGGCATGTAATGAAATGTCAGATTATATGAATCTTTACTAAGAGTTTCACCTTTCAGTAGGTGAAGGCATATCACTAAATACCTACAGGCTAGTTACAACCACTTTTATTCTCAGAATTTTAAATGGGAAGATGTTACTATGAATTTTGTAGTCAGCTTATCTAGGTTGCTGAGTGGCAGCGATGCTATTTGGGTAGTCATTGACCGATTAATGAAATCATCCCAATTCATTATTATTTGGGATTATTTCTCATTTGATAATCTAGGAAGACTATATATCTGTGAAATAATACAACTACATGAGGTTCCACATACTATAATTTTAGATAGGGATTCTTGTTTCACTTCACGGTTTTGGAAAGGTTCGAAGAAATCTATGGAGACTCAGGTGAATCTAAAAACAAATTTTCACCCTTATACTGATGGAAAATCATAATGGACAATAAAGATTCTAAAAAATATTCTCTGAGCATGCTTCCTTGATTTCGGCGGTTTTTGGAAGACACATATCCCTCTTATCAAGTTCACTTATAATAACATTTTTCAGGTGATGATTCTGATGGATCCTTTTTAGCCCTTATATGGTAGGCCATTTCATTCACCCTTGTTCTGGTTAGAGGTAGGTGAGGTGGCCATACAAGTTCATCGTCTTGTTTAGGATATTTCAGAACATGTTTATTTGATCAAGAAGTGTTTGACTATTGCCCAGTATAGACAAAAATCTTAAGTCGATCTCCAGCGATGACCTCTTGGGTTTGAGGTTTGGGATCCATATTTTGTTTTGGTATCACCCAATCTAAGGAATATATGGTTAAGGAATCAGGGAATGTTTTCTCCTTGTTACGTCAGGCCGTTTGAGACTCCAGAGAAAGTCATGTTGGTATCCTATCAGTTTCTACTACCTTAGAGGTAATTTTCCATGCACAATGTTTTACATGTCTCACAACTTTACCAATATCATGATGACCCATCTCAAACAATTGATCCCGAGGAATTTGGGTTATATGTCGATGCTAACATTGAGGAATATCCAGTATGCATCATTGACCGAAGCACAAAGGCTCTCTGAGGAAAATATGTCCCTCTCGTACGGGTTCTATAGAAGTGAGACCTAGTAAAGTATGATAATTGGGAGAGGAAAGATGACATATGTGCTGAATGTCAAGAGTTGTTCTCAGACATTATTTCATTTCCCTCGGAAGGAGAACTCGATGGTGAGTTCTTTTAAAGTGGGAATACTATAAGAACCCGATCATTCACTCAGGTATGGATCCTTTAATTTTTCATCGAAATATTTACTTTAGAACTAATATGGATGCCTAATGAGTTAGTAATGTTTATGATTTTCTATGGGGCATGTTCGTAGCCCGAAACCCATATTTTTGTGGAAATATGGTTGGAACACGATTTAGAGTAAACTCTGTAGGAATTCCACATGGTTTGGAAAACTGTTCCGATTATGCTTTTTTGGATAGATCCACCTCACACGGTTGGCGTATGACTGTGCATTCTAGCCATGTGAACACCCCTTTTCCCCAGGTACCTGTGTATGGCTTTCACATGGTTTGACCAAACAATGTCGAGGATGTTTTTTTGGAAGAACCGTCTCACATGGTTTGGGAACTGTTTTCCAAACCATGCAGAGAAACCGTGCGTGGGATAAAATATTAGGTCAAATTTCCAAAATTCCCTTAATGATTTATTTACCCCACCTCTTCTTACCTAATAATAGAACCAATAGGATTAATCCCTTTTAATCTCATATTTGTGATTTTTTGAAGGCCAAATATAGGGATCAAGATATCTCCTTTAACCTATATCTGATCGAGTTTTTGTTCATCACGTTGGATGCGCAACGGTAAGTACTCGGGTCCTATTTATCCGTTTTTCTTCCCTCATTCTATCGACCTAGATATAATCATGTGAAAATTTTTCACCTTTTCATAGATCTACTCCAATCCAAGACAAATAAATGTATGATACCAGAGGAGGAGAGTCATACAACCATAATATGGTTGGTCTATAACTCATCCCTAATGTTCTTCGATTTTGGAATATTCATGTGGGGCCTGTCGATTTCATCAGAAGTCATTTCTTAAATTTACGTACCATGATTATACATGTTAGAATCATATGGTTTTGATCTTTCCAATTATGTGATTATTTTTTATTTGTTACAACCACAACTCAATCCACCAAATGTTGACGGTTGTGCCATATTTGGGTTTTTAGTGTTTCGGCAAGTTTGAGCCACTATTCGGGTGTGCCTTTTCTTAACCTTCCTAAAGTTGAGACTTCCTATAATAAATGTCTTGTAATTAATTAAATTACATAATTTCATATACCATGTATGTTCATCACTCGACCCACCTAAGGTAAGTGCTCCAAATTGATTATTAAATGCGAAATGTGAAATGGAAAGTATATTAAGTATATAACTTGGACTTATCAAATAAGATTGAATAAAGGTTATATGTTCTTAGAAACCCTTTCCATATTGATGGAAGGTATTAGAGTGAACCTCAATAATTGAATATGCCTAAATGGTTGATTAATACTTGATTAAAATTTTGTAATGCTACTTGTCCTATCCACACTAATGGAAGACAAGTCTTGAACCAAAGAATGATTCCATGATTACAATATCGAATAGGAATGTAATGACTTGAGATCACCTTAGATTCTAAGAGTATAATACCTTGGGTCTTGGGAACCCCTTTTTGAATCAAGGATGCGGTTTTCATAGGTTGATTCCCACCTAGACACTAGTTCTTGTCTATTCTTCAGATTCTCGGTACACTACTGTAGGGTCCTTTAAATTAACACATGATACCTATGATACACTCCTTGGATCCAGTATTGACTAGTAGGTTCCATTGTGAAAGCCGATAGGGCCTTATCCTTTATTTTACCCACATTACCTTGGTCGATCAACTTCGACTCGGTAGGTGCCTTATTGTGGAATGCCTTGGATTATGCTCCTTAGATTACACTCTTACCCCATAGCTAGAATCAAATTCTATTGAGATATCATTCCTTAAGATTTACGTTACATCGGCTATTATAAGTGAACTCGACAAGAGGTATATCTGTCTACCAAGAACCTCCGAAATCAAGGACACATGCTTGGAGAATATTCTTTAGAATCTGTATTGTCAATGCCTTGGATTAGGAATGCATATATATATTGTACTATTTTCTTTAAATTATATCTGCATGCCTATACACTGCTATATTCTATTACATGGGCTAGAGGTTATAGAAAACATTGGTGGTGGCCCACTGAGATTTATCTCACACCCTCTTTGGGTGCTGTTTAGTAACCATAGTAGATTACATGGTTGCAGGTGTTGAAAAAGGGAATCATATGGCTTCAAACACGTGATTTCTTATTGTTATGATAGATTTTGATAGTAGATTACCATGTTGGATCTTTGGATTCTTTGTGTAGCCATTTTTTTCTTTTACTTTGTGGAACATTGTATGCCTATTTGCTTTTATCTATGTTTTTTATAGTTTTTAATTGACATGACATTAAATCATCATTATTCCAGTTGATACATTTATTTTTATTCTCATTTATATATTGCATCACTTAGAATCCACTATTTAATTATATTTCTTATAATATTCATTATTCATTTATATTCCTTCCACTATGGTACACTCTGCTAATGAGGGCATAGTCTCCCCATAGATACACTCTAGGCCCTCACTACTAGCCGGTAGCCTCTGGCGTTTCGGGAGATGCGCTTGAGGCTATGTCTCCCACTGGGCTTGGGGCACCCATTAAATAGAATCTAGGTCTAGGAAATTGTATTATATTCCAAAAATCTTTTAAAACATCAGAGGATAACCTGGTGATGTTTATAATATATGGGTGAACTATAAATCCATTTAAGGGAATAATCGAATCATAACATGATCAAAGTGAGACATGTGTATCAAGAGGTATATCATTATGACATAAAATGGGTGATGATAATAATCATCCACATATATGAATTATATAATATGGTAACATCATGACAATATAGTAATTTGGGAAGAATAAAAAACATGACTTCGTAAAAACAATTCAAGGCTGACTTATGATACATCATAACATATTGTTCTTGGAATACCCTCCCATGAATCATACATAGTATCTCATGAGCTAAAATATCATTTCAAATTTTATTTTACTTTTATATAATTTTAGGACCATCCATTAAATTTATATAATGTACATGAATTTTTGTTCAAAATAAATTATAAAATAAAAAACACATTTCCTCACATTTAACACCACAATTAAAAAGTGTTGGTTACATGCATGGTATTCCCAAATCAATGAAGGATAAGTACATAAAATTTAATATTATTGAGACTTTAGAGGGATGGGAATTTTAAAAAACTAGGTAATTTTATAATAAATCATTTTTATATTCATTAATATAAATTAGATAGTTATACTAATTATAAAAATATTGAGTAATTTTTAATCAAAAAGGAAATATTTTTAACTAAACTCTTTTAATGTATGGTTTTATTTTAAATAATAATTTATAAGATGTATAATTTTAATTTTGTATAATGAATATAAAAACAATATCTAATGTTACATTGGGTGAAGGTTTTTGATTTTTTGGAAAATATTATGTTTTCAGTGTATAGTGAAACATGTTTATTTTTGGAAAAATTCGTTTATTTGTGAAAAATTAAGTAATTTAAAGAAAATATATGGTTTGATTTTTTTAATATAACCTATGTATTATATAGTAATATTTGATAAAAATAATTAATTTTAAATCAATATTATATTGATTTCTAATGTAAGTTTATTTAGGGATTAAAATGAGGTTTTCCTATTTTTTTTAAAAACGTCGATTTTTTATTCTTTTAAATTAATTAAAATAATACCAAGTGGGTAATTATTTAAATGATTTTCATAAATTATATATCAAAAAATATTAATTTATATTCATACAATTAATCTAATTAGTAGTAAAGAAAATTCATAATCATCTTTTTGTTAAAAAATACTCTTCTTAAAAACTCTCTATCTAGCCACATCTGCGGGATTAATATAAAATTATATTTATCTACTTATATGAAATGAATTTTTATAAGTGGATTAAATAATTTTAATTATCATAATTTATATTTTCTAAAAAGGTCAACCTAATTTTTCACCAATGTTATTATTGAAAACAGTTAAAATTAACTACATTGATTAAGGTAAAAAAAATACTTAGTGGTAAAACATATAATATAAGGTGTAAAAATGACCCAAAAATTTCCCAAAACCCATTATACAGACATATTAATACATTATAAATTCTTTTATCATGAATGGGCCATTTTTTTATTGTGGGTACCCTAAATAAACATGCTTAGAATCCAGTCTTTTAAAAAATTACAAGTGTGTCACTCATCTCACTTATAAAAGGCCACCCACACTCATCCTCTATTCACACATTAAAAAATATTGGTTTGGAAAATTCCTTCCCAAATAACATACCAAATTACCAAGACTCGTCATATAATACTTTGCTTTTAAATAATATATCTTTTCTAGACTATAGCATAATTATATGGAGGATATCTAAAGAAGAGGTATTATTCTTCAACGAGTGTTATAATTTTATTTATTAATCCACCTAATTAAATTATTATTATACAATGATGATACAATAAAATAAATAAAAATCATATTATTAGAATATATTTTGTTTATGGTATGACCTAAAACCACAATCAATTCCATCAATTGTGTTATGAAAGCGTAATTCATGTGTTCGATGAGCAACCGCCTCGAGAAACGATGTCATTGTGTTTTCCATTACCACCTACCACAGTTGGGTGTGATAATGGATATAAAGTTTTTATATGATATTTATAATATCATTATACCTATAGAGTAATTATATAACATTTAAATTTTTTATATTCCATTTTGTAAAGGATTTGACAACACTGCTTCTATGTAAGGCGGGCTACCGCATCACGTAGAGATGTGATTCATTTTCACAACGTGTTATATGGAAGGTAATATGTGTCACTATAATGAATATATTTGATAAAAAAATAAAGATATAAATTATATATTTATCATTTTATAACTATAATATATCATTTTACTTTTACCTTTTCACTCACTAAAAAATTATAACGTCGTTTGTAGACGTGTGGACTACGGCCTCCTCAAACAATGTGATTCCTTTATTACCACCACAACGCAAGAATTATATATATATATATAAGAATATATGAGTAAATAATATTTTATTTATGATATAATAATAATTCTATAAATGTTTCATGTTATAATCAATATTTCCACAAGGATCGCTAAAAAAGGAAATGTCACTCATGCGTACATATGTCCTACCATCCCTATGATAATAACATTAATTAATTTTTCATAAAAATAATTAATTATGTATCCGAAATGTATATTTTATTTATAAATATGATAATTATTACATGATTATTATTCTTTATATGCTTAAATAATGACCTATTTGACCATAGTCAAGCTATCGAATTAAATTTTGACACATAAGCCTAAAATGGTCAAAAAATCACTCTTAAACATAATTGAATGAGTAAATATATATTAATTAATAATTAGTGAAATAACATTTTTATTAAACATAAAAAATTTCTTTATGAAGGTTAATAATTAACATAAGTTTATTCTTTACAAGGATGATGACATATGGGACAAGTCAGACTGAAGGTGTGGGATTTCTGTCTCAACTTCTCCTTCAGTGAGACACATTCCATGTTCACCACCAATTTATTTTATGTGGTATGTATAATTACCATGAATTTATTTTATAGTTATTATATTGATAATTATTTTTATAAATTATTCATTTTAGGATCTCTCTTTTAGGGGTTTATAGGTTCAAAAGTTACCAAATTAGTAAGGGATTTTTGTCTCAATTTTCCTTATTTTAGACTTTTTTTATGTTATGAATCTAAATTTTTGCATGATGTATTTATAAAACTACTTTAACATATAGTATCATAAGTTATTTTATCCAAAAAATATTTTATGTTTCATTTTATTTATTCCTTCATAGGTCTTATGATTTAATGATACCAATGTGGAAATGATTTTATGTTATAGTCTCATAATTCATTAAGATTATTTTTTATCATGTAGCCAATGATGAAATATTGTGATATGAATTTCAATATTTATCATGGATTTTATTATACTCTTGTTATTCAGGATATATTTCTATATTATTACCATTTTTACACTATTTGTTACTTAAGATAATTGAAGAAATGTTTTTTTGACAATATTACATTATTTCTCTCTTCATTTAGAAACTTATTTTCTTCCAGTTGCAAGTTTTGTAAAAAATCAAATGTTTTTAAAATTATATTTTACTCTCACATTCAAGGAAAATTATTTTTAAATTATTTTTATGTATTAATAATTTTTTTAAATTATTTTCAATTATTATTTTATAAGTATTAAATGTTATTTTCAAATAAAAATGTTTTCAAAATGTTTTATGTTTCAAAACCCAATTTTTAAATCCAGAAAGATAATATGAAAAAGAATATTTTCAAAAAATTATTTAAAAAATCCTATATATTTTTTCAGGGTTGTTTTAAAATAATTTATTTTCAAAATATTTTATATTTTAAAAAATTATTTCAAATTTAAATGTATATTTTTTGTAACAATATTTTTAATGATATTTTAATGGTATTTACATTCATCAAGTCAATGACCATTATTGTCACATATCCTCCACTGGGTATATTTTATATTTATTACATCCTCATTATCTCCTAGATGGAATATTATTTTTTCATATTGATTATTATCATACCTATTTATTTTCCACGGGTCAATCATGTTTAAAAGGGACTAGCATGAAACCCATTTATTTTCCATGTATAAACCAGGTTATAAAGGGAATAATGATTTTTTTGATTAGTTGGAGGATGAAATTAAAAATCTTTGTACTTTATTCATGTTATGTTTCTTATAAATTACTTATATGATTGGGAGGACAAGATAACATTAGGTACTCCTATTATAGCTTATATAATGGGGTGTACAAGATAGTGTCGGGTAACCCCATTATACCTCATATTATAGCTCAATTTAATTCTATAACTTCATAAATTATGGTTATGCCTAGATAGTAATCCAATGAAATGGGTAATTATTATATTCTATGGGAATTATATTAAATTTTGGTTATATTTTTATTCTTATTTTTAAGGGTTATATATGGGTTCTATGAGTTTATATCACAAGTTAACTACATGAATTCTCTATTTTTACTAATTAATTTTCATGGAAATAATTTTTTTCAAGGGGTAAAATATATTACTTTCAAAAGGAATTATATTTCATTATTTGGGTAAAATGTTATGTTTTCATTAATGGTACTTTTGTGATTTTTGATTGTTTCACTAGATTAATAGTTTTATTCTTTTTATATACCTTACTAGGGTTTTTTCTTCCCATCCCATGATTTTAAAATAAATCATGGGATTTATATATGGGTAATAGAGTTGAAGTGGCCATGTTTAATGTGATGATGAGTTTTTATTAAAAGAAATCATATTTTTTTAAATGTTTTATAGGGTGGGGGAAATGGATATTGATCAAAAGTATCGAATTTATATTATATGGGTTTTTATGTATGAGTTGTTAAATAAATATCTAAGATAATAAAATTGAAAAGATCATCAATTTGAATGAAAGTTAAATTCTTTACTTGAACTCAATATTATGTAATTTTTAAGGCCGGGTCCTTATCGTTTGTAATAATGGTCATTTTAGATAACTTTAATGGTTAAAATAAAGATAATAGCATTCCCTTGAAATATTTTACCTTATTTTCAAGTTAAAATGATATAGAATTTAAATATTACCACATTTTATCAGCTAAAATATGTCTATTTGGAATAGTTTTCCACAGAGAAAATAGGTATGATGTAGTGGGAAGGAACTGAGAGGAAAACATCCATCCAAGTCAATTTCCCAAGATGTTTGGAATTTGGATAGAGTAGGTTTTGGATGTGACAGATTAATTGACGGATGCTATAAATTGTGGTTGTTTACATTCTAGATAGGAACCCGATCTACCAGGAAGAAACATGTCTATAGTAGATCATTTCATTAGGAAACAACCCCCACAATTTAGCAGTTTTTATGACAGAGTGGTATCCAAAAAATGGATCAATTCTCAAGATAATATATTTAATGTCATCGGATGTTCAGATTTTTAAAAGGTAACTCAAAATATTTATCATTTTAAAGGTGAAGTTTATTGATGGTGGTTCTGGTTCAGAATACTAGATAGAAAGATTATATTGATTCCTTGTAATGTAAAATATTTTAAGATATTTTTATTTAAAAAAATTTACCTAAAGATGTTCAACTTTGAATAGAAAATTATTCTTGGAATTTAAGAAAATAGATGAATATTTTGTACTTAAATATTAATAAAACTAACAAGATTTCCCAGGTATGGGTCATATTTAATTTGTGAAACTAATAATAAAATTAATATATTTTACTCAATATTTAAACCAAACCTACAAAAATATTTACCCTCATAAGAATTTAAAATCTATGAGAAAGGTTTTCATTATGCTGAATAGGTTAAGATAGAGTTTTATATGTCTTATATTCCTTGTGATTATGAATGTAATAAAAGGCGAGGATGGAAGGTGATTGGGAAAAATAAAAAAAGATTAGATGTACCAAAATCAAGATCTCCTCTTGGGTTATGTGTGTTAAAAATAATCTAGTAGAATGTATTATGATGTCGGGGAATTGTTTTCGATGTGAAAAATTTTCCCACATGACATGAAAATGCAAGGGAACGAATCCTAGAGAATTAAGGAATGAGGGAACTGATAGATATGTAATTTTAGTATGTATTAGTTCCAATTATTTTGGATAATTATGGTAATTCATGTGTGGAGTTATTTTAATAGGATGTAAATAATTAATATTAGTAACAAAAAGGTTTAGGTAATTCATTTATTCTACAATGGATAATGTTGGACTCTCAAATGAAGTGGTGACTAGTATGATACTTGTGTATTTGAATTATGGAAACACCCTAGTTTCTTATGGATTCTTATTATTCTATAATTTTTGATAAATTTTTAATTAAATCGGTAATATAAACTAATGAATGTAAGATAAAACTTCTAGTGAAAACTATGGGTGGAAGAATTAAATAGAACAATGTTTATAAGAATCTTCCTATTGTTATCAGTGATATGGTATTTTCAACTAATCTTATTGAACTGGACATAGTAGAGTTTCATATCATTCTTGGTATGGATTATATTTTAGTTTACCATTCTAATTTATATTACAGATCTAAGAATTTTTTTTCAATGAGTTTATTCCTTTTATAATTAACCAAGAATCGTGGAAATTTATTATGGATAGTAGTGAATGTTACCTAGCGCATATTGATGAAAAAAAATATATTCAAATTATTAATGTTCCAGTTTTAAATTAATACATAGATGTATTTAATAATTATTTACCTAATATTAATTTGGACTAGGAGGTCAAGTTTACTATTGACTTAGTACCTGATTCTAAGCCTATTTCTAAAATCCCTTATCTAATGGCTAAAGTGTAACTTATAGAATTGAAAAAGAAATTATATGAGTTATTAGAAAAAGCATTCATTTGAATTAGAACGTCAATACGGGGTGATCTAATTTTATTATAAAAAACAATGTATGTTAAGTTATACATTTCATTGATTATTGATAATTTGATAACATCACTATTAAAAGTAAATGTCATTTTCCTCATACCGATTATTTTTCCTCACCAACTCTTGGGAGAATAATAAAATGAAGGTTGAACTAAGGTTGGGGTTCCATATGTTGTATTTGAAGGTAGTACTACGTAAAATATTAATATTTGACTATTTATGTGCACCCTGAGTTTGTAGTTATGCCATTGGGGTTGTCTAATTCAACTTTTTTATTTGTAGACATTAGGAATATAATTTTTCATGAGTTATTGGACATGTTTTTTTTCTTATTGATGAAATTTTTTTCTATTATAAATTTAAATAGGAACATGAAATAATCATAATGATTGTTTTTTAAACCATAGAATAAAATAAAATATATGGGAAATTTAGAAATTTTGAATTATGTTGAAAAAAACGTTCATTCCTTGGTAATATTTTTTATAAGGATGGAATAAATTTTTACCCTGTAAAAAAAAGTTGTTGAAGAATGGAAAAGACCCACAAATGTCACAAAGATTTATAGTTTTCATGGATTAAGAGGTTACCAATGGAGGTTAGTTAAAATATTTTAACATATATCTAGTCCACTGACTATGTTAATTCAAAAATTATCTAAGTTTATCTAGAAAAAATAATGTGATGGTTGTTTTTTGGAACTGAAAAGAATATTGGTAAATGTTTTCGTTTTGTACCTTCCATTTATAAATGGATAATTCTTCATCATTAGTGATTCATCATAGATAAGAAAGGGTTGAATACAAATGTGATTAATCAGAAAATTTCTTATTATTAACATCAATAGAAACCTCATTATTTAAATTACTCTACATTTGATTAAGAATTAGCTATTGTGGGTTTTTGTATAAAAATATGGAGGCATGATTTAAATGGATTAAATTTTGGAATATATACGGGTAATAAAATTTGGATGTATATATTCATGCATAAATAATTGAAAATAAGATAGAGAATATGGGTAGAACTAATCAAGGATTATGATTGAATGATTCATTACCATACCTTAAAAGAAAAAAATGTTGTAATGCTTTGAGTCAAAAAAAAATTGTCACATTAACTATGTAATGTTTGGAATATAACCCCATTGTTAATTATTTTATGATTTTGGGCCTATAATGGTTGCATTCTTGGAAATACACTATTTTGTTTTAGGTTTCAGTAAAAATAACATTTTTAGAAATAATTTATAGAGATCATAATGAGGATCAATATTTCCCAAAAAAAGGAATAATCCATTATGAATGGTATGACCTAATTTTAATATTGGTTAATTAGGTGTTTTATGATTTGTAAAAATATAACGTGTTCCTTTTGATTCCAAATTAAGGAAAGTGTTTTTGACTGAATCTTCTACTTATCTATTTTATTAAACTATGTTTCAATAAAATATACAAAGAACATTGAAAGTATTACTTGTTGGATTAAAAGAAATATATTTAGGTGTCATTGCCATGTTTTTTTAACTTTTCATCAGGTTAAAAAAATAAAATAATTACAAAATGGGATTCTTCAACATTTTCCGATGTAGGAGAAAAAATGGGAGAATATATGAATGGATTTTTTGGAAATATTTCCAATGATATCCCAAGTTAATAATGAAATTTCTTTTATTGTTGATCGATCAAATAAATAAATATAATGTATTCCCATATGATATACAATGTCTTTATATTATATTTCTTGACCATATAGAAAAGAAATAATCAATTTACATGGAGTTTCACTGTCTATTGTATCAGACAATGATCCCAAGTTCACATCTAATTTTTTGGAAAGGACATCAAAAGTTATTGGGTATTGAATTAAAATTTTGAAAATGTATTCATCCTCAATATGATGGATAGTCTAAAAAGATAACTCAGAACATCGAAGATATTCTTCATTCTTGTTCAATGTATTACTGGGTAAGTTAGGGTCAATACCTTTCTTAGATTGAGTTTTCTTATAATAATATTTTTCATTCCAATTAACAGGTGGAACCATTTAAGGAATTAAATGAATAGTGGTGCTAAAAACAATCATTTTTTGATAACGAAGGATAAATTATGTTGATGGGACCAAAGTTTGTAAAAGAAAAGGTAGATAATTTATAGTTTATTTAGTGGAATATGAGGGTATCTATATGTAGGTATAAGATTTATGCAAATATCTAGAGGAAATAAGTTTCTTTCAAGGTAGTTGAACATATTTTTTACATATTTTCTCCATAGAAAAGTGAGATTTTATCTAGTAAAAAGTGAAATATGAGGCCATGATTCATTCTACTATATGAAATCCTACAGAAAGTTGGATCAATTTCTTTAAATGGGACCTGAAATGTGAGATTATATCCTGTGCACTACATATTTCAAGTTTCAATGTTAATGAAATATATGTTAGATTCATCTCTTGATTTAATCCCAAATTCAGTTCAATTGGGAGGGAATATTTATTATGGGGAGTAGATTATTTTTATTAATTCATATAGAGGTAAATTTTTGTTGAATAAGGTGATTCAGTAGATTATGGTCTTAAAGAAAAACCATATAGTTAAAAAACTATATGAGAAACTAAAACTGATATTCAGGAATGATATACCCACTTGTTAAATAAATGAATAAAATATTGGGGATTAAATCTATAAAAGGGGTGACGTTTGTGGAAAACCAATTAATTATAGAAAAAATAATTTTTATATTGTTAATAAGAATTAGATTGTCATATAAATTATAAATACATTGAGTAATGTTTTATAAAAAGGAAATAGTGTTAACTACACTCTATTATTATAAGAGTTTATTTAAAATATTAATTTATAAAATTTATAATTTTACTAACATAAATTATTATCATCTTACAATAAAAATATAATTTGGGTGAAATATTTGTATTTTTTAGAAAATATTGATTTTTTAGTGAATAGTGAAAGATATAGATTTTTTAATCATTTAATTTTAATAAATTAAGTAATGGAAAAGTCTCAATATGTTATGAATATGTTTTTATTTAACCTATATATTATATAGTTATATTTAATCTACTTAATTTCTTTTTAACATTTTTTATCTTGATTTTGTGATATATTTTTTTTGGGTATAAATGTGTTTTTTTAAAAACTGTTTAAAAATAAATATTGTTGCTCCATTTAAATAAGTTAAAATAACACCAAATAAGAAAAGTTTTAAATGAAAATTTTAAAGTTATATATTAGTTAAAATTAATTTATTTTCATAAACTGGTTAATATTAGTCATAGAATTAATATAAAATCATCCTTTTCTAGAAAAATACATTAATTAAAAACACTTTTTCTCGCCGCATCTGAGGGAATAATATTATATAGTAATTTTTCCAACTATGTGAATATAATTTCTATTAATGGATTCAATACATTGAATCATCATAATTTATAATTTATAATATTATTTACTCAATTTTATTGACCAAAATGATTGGAGAACACCATTAAAATTAATTATAGTGATTAATGAAAAAACAAGTTTAATTAGTGATTAAATATAGAATATATTGTCTAAAAATTCCTAAAACATCTCTAAAACCCATGATACGGTCATATATGGACCGTATTTCTTTTATTATCCACAATTGGAAATTATTGGAGCCTGGTGACATGAAAAAATCATTGGTGGAACTCACCCTTACAAAAAAAGTGTGTCACTCACCTCCTATATTTACACCTTAACACCAAATTGTTTAGGAAATTACCGACCCATATCACATTCTAAAACCACTCCCATAATCATATAATTATTAGTTAGGTAATAAATCTATTCTTTCAAGGATTTAGTGTAAGACTAAGGAAGATAACCAAAGAAAAGGTAATGTTCTTCAATGAGCATCATAATTTTAATTCATTTTCTACCTCCATCACTTATTATTATAAAATTATAATATAAAAGAAGTATATTGAATATACTGATATTTTTTTAATGTTACTATCCACAACCACACACACTTCTATCATAATGGATCTGAAATCATTGCTCATGTGTATGGAGTACTACCGCATTATGAAACAATATAATTCATTTTTCCATTACCACATCTTATTATTTTGTATGATGATGGATATAAGGTTTATAAATGATATTTATAACATATTTCTATCTCTTATTTAATTATAAAATATATACATTTTTTATTCATTTCGTTAAGTTATAGGATAATGTCGCCCGTGTGTATATCGGACTACAGCCAAGCTAGGCGATGTAATTCATTTTCCCTATTGCATTACATGGATGTTAATATTGGTAAAAATAATTCATATATGTTATATAAATGATATTATAATGATATTAATGAAATATTTTGCATTATTTAAATATAATATATCAATTTCTTTCTTCCTTTCCACCCACGAAAATAAATGATAACCTTGTTTGTAGATGTGTATACTATTACCTCCTCAAAGTGATTTCATTCCTTTTTTACCACCACAAAAATAGAATGATATATAAAAGTATATATTATTAAATAATATTTTATTTATTATAATATGATTAATATATAATAATAAAGTGTTACTTACCATCCTTCCATAATCATCATTGAAAAATGGAAATGTAACTAATGTGTACGTACTACCAGTCGTCTTCATGATCACAAAGTATGTTTGTTTTTTCCACAACCATCATTCATGATTATTTGTAAAAGTATAAATTATGTATAAATAATATTATTATTTAGTGATTTTTATTCTTTATATGTTTATATAATTAACACTTTTACAATATTCATCCTACAAAATTTATTTTGACACATAAGCCAAAAATTGTCCAATCATCTGACTTAAAAATAATTGATTAACTAATTAAATTTAACTTGTTAATAAGTGAAATAAAAATACTAATAAACATGAAAAAAAAATAAAGCTAATTAAATAATTGAAAAGATTCTTTATTCATGAAGAAAAAAATATACCTGACAGATTAGAATCAAGGTAAGGGATTTTTCTCTCACTATTTACTTTTGTGAGACACAGTCCATGTTCACCAAATATTACCTTTATGTGATGTGTATATATAACATGAATTTATGTT
Source organism: Viscum album (assembly GCA_963277665.1). Lineage (NCBI taxonomy): Eukaryota > Viridiplantae > Streptophyta > Magnoliopsida > Santalales > Viscaceae > Viscum > Viscum album. Next base: position 1,786,047,382 of record OY728148.1, on the reverse strand, counting down.
ATGTTTCTTATACTTAAATTTATTGGTATTTACATATCCATTTTAGGATATCTTTTTCATGGTGTTTTTAGTTTAAAAGGTAACAAATCAATTATGTATTTTTGTCTGAAGATTATTTCTTTGAGAGGTATGTTTTGTTATTCACCTATATTATTCACAAAGGTGTGTATAAAGACCCTTGAAATTTTAATATAATTTTTTTATTCATACATAATATTTTTTTATTTTTTTATTATATTCCTTCAGGTTGATTATGATTCAATGTTATCAATGTGGTAATGACATGATTAAAATCTTATCATTCGTCCAGACTCTTTATGATCAATTCTCCAATATAGAAATATCATGATCTACCTCTTAATAATTTCCATGTATTTTATAAACCTATGGTTATAACTGATATCTTAACAAAATGGTACCATTTTAAAACTCTTTGGTACTTAATATAATTAAAGAGATGTTTTAATGAAATTATGATATTAATTATCACTTCGGTTGAAAATATATTTTCTTCCAAAGAAATGTTTTCTAAAAATATTTTTAAAAATATTTTTAAATAATAATTTAATACAAAACTTTCAGGTAAAATTATTTTGAAAATATTTAATGCTCTAAAATGGGGTTTATTTTTTTCAAATCATACTTTATATGATTTCTAGGTTATTATCAAAGGAAAAGTTTTCAATTTTTTTGTTTTAAAAATGCATTTTCAGATAAGAAATAATAATTTCCTTAAGATATGTTTTAAATTAATTTTTAAAAAATAATCAATATTTTTCAAAAGTTGTTTTTAAATAAAAAGATTTTCAAATTTTTTTATATTTTGATAGGAAATTTTCAATTTTTAAAGGATATTATCTTAAATAATGGTATTAATGGTATTTTAATGCTATTTAAATTTATCAAAGACAAAAACCCTTATTGTTACATATCTACTATAGGAGATATTCGGTATCTATAAAATCCTGATTCCCTCTCTAGATAAAATTCTATGGTTTCAAATAGATTTTTATGGATTCCATTTCTTTTCCATGGTTAAATATTTTTTAAAAGGGATTGATATGATACCCTTTTATTTTCCATTTGTTAATAATGTTATAAAGGGAATAATTATTTTTTATGAATTTTATTGTGAAAAGAAACATAATTGTACTTTATTCATGACTTTGTTCTTGGGAATTTCATACACTATAGGGTGGATCAGAATTCATTAAGTAATCCCGCTAAATCATCGACAATGGGATAGATGACATAGCATCGGGGAAGCCTATTACAGTTTTCATGATTGGTCATCCCATATAACCTCTCGTGATCCAATTATTGTTTCAATGATGCATTCACTATAATATTGATCCAATAAAATGGGTAATTATTATGTTCTCTCATTAATTATATTGGATGTTGTCTATAAGATTATTCCAATTTTAAAGGTTTCTTTAAGGGTTCTATGAGATGATTTCCTAAGGTAACTTCAATAATTTCCTTAGATTAATAATGATTTTTCATATTTAGAATTCTTTTTAACAGATAATGTAAATTATATTTTAAATTATATTATATTTCCAATTATGGGTAAAATGTTATTTTTTCATGAAATGGATTTTAATGGGTTTTCATGTTTTCACGAGACAAATATTTTTCCTTTTTTTATGTGCCTTTATAAGATTTTTTTGTGTTAGAACCACATTTTAAAAAACTCAATGGATTTGAGGATGGTTAAGGGAATAGAAGTGGTCAAGCTGAATTTTGTGAAGATTTTTAATTGAAAAAATTGTGCTTTGTTTTTAATGGGAGTTTCAATGATACTGAAAGGTGGACTATAATTAATTGATGATCATTAGGACTATAAAAGATATGTGTAAAAATATATTCCACCATGAACAATTTGAAATAAAAATGAATAATTGAAAGAAATTCCTTGAATAATGATGAGGAGAGGATATCTTACCTTGAGAGGGAGCTTCTAAATTCATGGGAGGAGCATATTAAGAGTTTTATAAAACCGTGAGAGGGATTTATAGATTGATATATTTATTAAATTCATTCTTAATGGGTTTTGAGTGATTATTAGTGGGAAGATGGGTGGGAATTTATAACAAAAGGGTGGGAAATTCATTATTAATTTCTAAACATAAGTTTTTCACTATATTACGTAAAATAATAAAAACAAAAACCCTACCAACGTTTATTCCCATGTTTTCTATCAAATAGGACTAGTTTTAAAAATCTTATAATTTTATTAATATAAATCATTAAAATAATACCCTTGGTGTTGTAAAGTGATTCATGTTCAAAAATTTGGTTTTCTAAAATCGTAAAATTTAATATATGTTTTGAAGGATTGAGAAGTGATTTATAAAATTAATCAAATAAATTAAAAAAACGTTATTTTATTTTGAAAAAATATCTTTAGTCATTTATATTCTTTAAATTATTTATTATATAAATTTTGGAATTTTATGATCTCATAATACATAATGGATGTTATATTTGTAATTTATTTTTTGCCCAAAAATTTGACTATGTCAGAAAGGTAAAAAATTAACTATTGGATAATTTTAATAAGAAGGTTTCAAAAATAATATTTTTTTTTCTAATAATTCTTTAATGATGAAAATTTTCAACTTTAAATGCAAATCCATATTCATTGAAAAAGTACTTTTTTTAGGGTAATAACAATTTTCTAACCCTTATAAAGATTACATTAGAGTTAATTATATTATATTATAATTTATATTTAACAAAATATTATTTAATAAGGACACTTCATGAAAATATATTTTATTTAAAAATTATTGAAATTATAAAAAGCTGTGTTTTAATTAAAAACATATATTTTCCAAAAATTAAATTCATATTTCTTTTTATCAGATTCTAATTATTATCATAAATTTTATTTAATCACTCATAAATTTATAATAAATAGGAATACATATAATCATTATTTAATTTAATGGAAGATATAAAAATTCAATCTTCTAGGGTCTATTTATATTACCCATTATTACACCTCTGTATGCCCAAAGTGTAAGGTGTATGATGGTCAAACCTACTTAGGGTGGTTTAGATAATTTTTTTGTACTGTCATGTTGATAATATTAATCTTACTTTTTAAATGGTTTCTCTCTTTTTTAGTTAAAAAATATTAGACTAGGATTAGTAAATGGAGAATCCCAGTGATACAATCTCCCATGAAAGCTCTAATAAATGTGTCTCATAAGGTATGATCTTACTCGTCAAGGCCATAACATTCTTATATATATCAGCTGGATTTTATCATAAACTTTAATATATAATAACCATAATTTTTATTTTAAACTGGATATATTATTAATGGTTATTATGAATAACGGTCATCTAAATATGGCATGTTATAATGGTAAAAAATAACCAAATTATTACATGTGTCTTTTATAAATTCATTACTTGATAATAAAAAATTCTCTTAAATACAAAATTTCATTTATAAATTTTAGGATCTTTATAGGGTTGGTGATAGGGTATGTACAGTACATGAGGCCATAATCTCTATGGTAGTTGAGGCCTATGTTCGACAAGTCTTCTGGCTGTGTGACCTTGATTGTGGTGTCCTATAGGTGAAACCAGTTTATCCAATGATCATGAAATTCATTAGTGGATTAATAGAAACCATTTTGATTTCAGATAATCTTCAAGGTCTTGAAAGAAACAAAAATAAGAAACCCATCAGTGTAACATCATAAATAAGTGTACATAGTTGATCAATAACTTTCATAGTCTAAGGACTCATGTTAGGCCATTTTTTTCATGTGAGAATGTCTCGATATCCAATTGTAAAAGGCTAACACATTTGAATGATTCATGTTGGTTTAACCATTTTCCCCTCGATAGAATCATATTTGGATATTCATATGTGTAAAACATGTCACTTATTTAAATATTTTCCAATGGGTTTTATTCATGAAACCATAAAGACACAATATATCCCACATTTTTGGAAGACTACAGACATTCTTTTCAAATGAAGGAGTTCACTAGGGTGTTTTACTTAGGGACTTAGAAACTCACATTGTTCATGAGGATGGGATGTTTGGATCACCACACCCTTTTTTGGGGGTGTTTTTTATACTTTGTGAATCTCTTATAGATTTTTGATGAATCCATGAATCCTTTACAAATACCAACAAAGAAATCATTATCCATATTCCAATGGTAAGATTGAAATCATGTGGACATGTGAACGACTCTATGTATAAATGGTTTTCTATCATTGCCTTATTATTTCATTATGCTTTGGATTATGGCCAGCTATCTATATTATCTACAGTTTATCATCATCCATGATAGTATTTGTTGTGAAGTTGGGATCCGGACCTTGAGAGGGATTCCAATGTATCCCTATAATGGGAATTAGAACTCGTGTATTTTGATTCCATTTAATGGAAAATTATTTACCTTTTATGGTCACATGATAAGGTCCAATCCATGAAATTTAACATCAAGTCATAAGAAAATTCTCTAGACTGACTAAATTCGTGTTTCATGGAATTGATTTTGATTCCCATAATATGTCTCAATTATACTAATAAAAATAATCAACTAATCCTATAATACCATGCGATTCATTTGATGTGTGAGAGATAAGATGTATAAGATTAGTCACATTTAATTGGAGGACACAATATGGGATTATGTGGTATTTATGCATGATCTTCCCATGAATGATTCATGTTTCATAAATGTGGTTCGAAAATAATATAAATGATGGATTACACATCATCTCCTATTAGATACATGTCCTAATTAGTGAGTAATGTAAAGATATTTTTAGGTATTAAACAAGAGGGGATTCTTATGTAATATTTATTCAAGTGAAGTATCTGATCTTGATTCACAGTACATGATGAGGCCAAAAGTAGGTATCTAAACATAAGAAAAATAGTGGATGTTATGTGGGGAGATATCAACATGATTCAATTTGATAAAACCTAAATTAAGAATCTCTACATAAGTTGTTTGAAGGCATGTTTAGGGTTTAAACCTAGGATGATGCTCGAAGAATGGTTTTGGATTACACTTAAGGGGATATTGATTCATGATAACCAAGAGGAATACATCAACTTGAGGTGGATAATGAAATAAAAAATAGAATATTGACTTAAGGATATATAATAAAATGAAAATGTGGAACACTTAATTGATGATAATATATGGGTATTTCCCTTTGAGCTATACAAATGTACCTAACTTAGTTATTGACTTTATTGAAGTTGGGGAGATCAAGGATTGTAAACATATAAGGATTCCAAAGGAAGATATCGAGGAGGAAGATATTGTTACAGTTCACTCTAAGAAGGTTTGTCCACAATATATACCTAGGATGATTCCCAAACATGATAACTAGGAGGAATATATCAACTCAACTGATATTAGGAAATCATATTCAATGAATTCACCTTGGATGATTCTCATACATGATAAATATGAAGAATATATCAAATCGAGTTTTCATCAAAAGGTGTGTTGGGGGATAAATTATTTGTGGATTATCATATATGAAACTAATAAGAATATATTGACTATATATAAATGAAGAAACTAGGTGGAAAATTTTGATTCGAGGTAATTGATTGTGTGATTGTGGCTTAAAAATAATAAAAGGCCAATATAAAAGGATACGGAAAGGAGAACCTCAAATCAATTTTATTTTGGTTGGCATGAAGAGTATCTCAAATTAAGGGAACTATATTGAATCAGGGTTGGGGTTAAAGATATTATAATCCTAAAATATTCTTGAATATGACCAAAATAGTTTAGAAAAAACCTCAAATTTTAATGGGATACATAAGGGAAGGGATAAGGATAAATAATAAGGATTGTATCCTATAATTGATCATAAAAGGGAGTTTCATGGTGGATCTCCCTCAATATGAATTGGTGGGATGATATTGAAAGTATTATCCTTTGAATAATAATATGATCACATTGGAGTTACCATGTAGTAAATTAGGAAGAGGCATCCATATATAAGCTATGTAATATATCCCACCAAAGTGAACATGCATGGGGTTCTCCCTATAAAGCTTCATAAAGGAGGGAATACACACTGGATCATCACATAACATTTCATGAGGGAGTATAATATATCCCATCACATAATTATGACCACATAGAATTGGCTACAGGAGGATTCACATATAGGACAAATTTTATAGGGAACTCAGACATGGTATCTTGAATAAGGTCACTAACATAACAGATCCCACATATGGATGATCATATATCATTGTTTTCATTATTTTTCACAGTTTTTTCCTTATGGAGGTATTTTTTTATATATTTTATTCATGAGATTACCTCTTGAAGGGACTCTCTAGTTTGAATTCTTGAAATTTTAACTTGAGTGTTGATGTTTGTGACTTCTATAATCCCTATATATCTATTCATTGTCCATTGAGATTGTCTTCCAACCATGTATTCCTAATGTGGGTGTTAGTATTTATATGAATCATTTAATTTATCTTTTCAATTATTAAATTACTGAATAAAAATAGGTGGCCAAATAACATTTTATTTCCCTATGCTGGAGGAAAAAATCACCACCATGGACTACAAACAACTTCTGGATCTGGGTAGCTATTTTAAAAACTATGTTAATTGATGAATGGTCAGATAAAAGTGTTAATATGTATACCAAATCACCACCTATGAGCTGAAAACAATAAAGAATTCAAGAATGGATTTATGTGATATGAAAATTGGGATAAATTCCACATAGTGGGAATAAATTAAACACCTCCAAAATAAAAAGAATATATAGTTTTCATTAACATTGATGTGATATATCAGTAATGAAAAATTCCATTGCATGTTTTTACTATATTTATTTTCCTTGATAGTAAAATTAAGCTAGACCTATATCAACTATAAATTTTGATCTATAAATCTATTATGGCTTCTACAAAATTCAAATTTACGACTTTGAGGCAATCTAATCCGTTGTTTTTATTGTATACACACTATTAGTATGTTTTATGATGATACAAATTCACTAGAAAACCCTAAAATTGGTTTTATTACATCGACACTGTTTTCACTATCATTTGATGAAGTCCACAACCAACTCTAAGAATAAGGCCCTCACAACCATATTATTATATCAGGTAATGTTTCAAAGGAATCTCTATCCCCTGGTATGGGAGTAGTCTTTTAGCACATGGAAATCCCATTTTCTTCTCTTTCGTGCATGGGGAAAATTTTATACTTGAACTAGAATTTTGTCGTCTAAGTAAGGAAAATATCATAAATTATATTTCAAAGTTCATGAATAAATATTTTGATTCCAAAAATCGTCCAAAAACATACCCAAGTCCATCTATAAACCACAGAACATAAAATATATATTTGTGAGCTATATATCCGAGTTGGTCACCGCTCACTAAGAGTGAGAAATTCATTTTATATGGAAATTTATAAATTCTATTTTGAAATAACTACTAGAAAATTGGTTTTCAAAAATTAAAATGTGAAAATATATTTCAATTCCATGAACACTTTTAAAAAAATTTAATTTTTTTCATTAAATAAAAAAAATTTATAAACATTCCTCGATCATAGCCTTATTTAATTGAAATTTTCTGTTTGAATTCAAAATTAAAAACTCAACATAAGAGACTATAATTCAAATTGTATTTACTAATAATCATTGAAAAAAAACTTATTAAATTAAATGACCCAAAAATACATATTTCCAGTATAAAAACCATGAACCACTAGTCACATTTCAGATAATATATATAAGCAAGATATGGTTTCAAGAAAAATAAAATAAATGGAATTTATGCATCCAATCAAATGTTCAAAACTACTGATGTTGAAAACAAATCATGTAATGAATGTTACATGGGTTGTAGTATAGGGTAAATATGTACCAAAGCATGAATGGAACATTAAGCCAATATGAAGTTATTTCCAACATTACCAAGTCTTTCCCTAGTCTGTGTGTAACTAGCATACCCATAGGAATCCACATCCAAATAGATACCTAAACCATAACCGTGTTAATTAAAATTAGGACTTTATATATCAATTAAAAAAATTTCCCATAGTCCTCATGAATAGTGAAAAGGTCATTTGAGTTAACAAACAATCCAAAAACAATATATTAGGCATAATCAATAACACTTTATCACCTCTAACTCCCCCCATAATGAGTAGACCCATAATTATTTTTCAAAACACATGGACTAAAAAATTACCTTTTCAAACATGGTGAGAAATAATAATCACACATTGATAAAAAAGACACAAAAAGGTGAACAAATCAAGGGGGGTGAAGAGGATAGTCATAAACTACTATCATAAATTAAGGTTCTAAATTGGTCTCTAATGGAAAATTATAGCATAGAATGAGGATACATTTCAAATTTCAAAAAAGACAATTTACATTTAAAATTCACACTTTAAAACATTGGTTTGTATATTTTAAATAGCATATGTTTTCAATGTCCTTCCATGAAAATCAAATTCATTTAAAATATCCATTAATGTATTTTTTATAAAGAGATATAAAATACATATATTTAAATAAACATTTGAAACTCATCAATGTTCCCATTTTAAAAATATTTAAATGTCTAAACCAAATATAAAAACTAATATATCATTAAATCATAGTCTCCATTCATTTAAAACAAAAATTAGATTAAAATACAACATATTAATTGTATAATTTTTTGATAAAACCTCTTAGAAATATCCCAAGTTCTTCGAACATTAGGAAATTTTATTTCAAACCCGAAACACATGGAATCCTAAGGAAAATAATTATTCATAAATAATGATTCATAGAAATTATTTATAATCATCACAAGGATATTATATAAATTCATACATCTAATAAAAATATATTTAGAAGTAGAAATAAACTATGAATTCCAAAATAAAAAATTTCATAGAAATACATAATTAGAAGAAGTGGAAACCAAGATGAAATGTATCTACTTCAATGGTAATCTCCCAATCAAATCATAAAACCTCATATACAATCCATAAAAGTTAAAAATCCTAGGTTAGAACCATATAGATCTCAATTATAAATTTACACAGTCAATTAGGGTTCTAAGAGGAAGGGAAAACCCCAAAAAGAAGGAATGAAGTAGAATATAAGAAATAGGGTTGAATATTTACCATGGAGTAACTTGTAAATTACTAATAACAAGCCATTTATTTTAGGGGTAAGGTTTTGGGAAATCTTCCTTGGATCGTAATTTTTCGAAGAGACAAAGGGAGGATGACACTGGTGAAACTCATCATAATTAAAAGTTAACAATTTGGGAAAGGCCTAAATTTTTAACAGATGGTAAAGCCACACTATTTAACCACATAGTTTTACAAACCATTTACTGGTCATGCATATTCCACTTCCTAGGAAGAGACCACCCACAATGTTTATAGGTAGCTCTACATGATTTCCCAAACATTACAGAATCTATTAAGAAGGAAATGTCTCTTTGGAAACACCCTCCACTTTTCCATCATATGGTTACCCTTATCTATGTGAGTAAACCATGATACACCAATAAAACTTTTAAACTAAAAATTTCTAACACAAAAATCACAAAGACTAAAGGAAACCCAAGATAACTTATAATCCCATAAATTAGGAAATAGAGAGACATATGGGTATCATAGTTATACCTACCTTTCTAATTTATTCCCCTATAAAGGTCATGGTTAGAAAAAAAATATAAACGAAATTGAAAGATCAAATGTGGACCTAACCAAATAAAATTTATTAACATGATCCAACCTCAATTAAAAACATACAATATCCTCAAAATTGTCATTCCAAATATCCATAAAATTTTCAAATATATCTAATCAAAACTGAAACAGGGAACTCAACCAAAAACTTCTATTGAGTTAGGGAGGCTGAGAAATGTATCCCTGACATTTAAAATTACTATAACATGGAATAACCAAAGGAAACTATGATAAGACGCATACTTAAGAAACTAAAAACCCATGAGGAAAACCCATCCACCAACTATAAGAACATCCAAAATTTATAAGGAATAAAAAATAATAGGCAGCCTCAAAGAACAATTTGAGACATAATATCATGCCATTATATAAAAAACTCATGGTGACAAAAAAAATCATCAACCTGTAGTTGATATTAAAAATCATAAGAAAAACACTTCCTATATTGTGGAAATAAATAGTGATTCACCCACCGTAGTTAAAAAACAATAAAAATAAATCCTCTCCTCATTTTGAAGAATTATAACCCAAAAATCTCATTACCAACAACTGGTATAGGATTTACTTGTAAGAGATAATCACCCAAACATTAAGGAACTTCAAAATGTCACAAACAATTATCCACAATAGAAATTGGAATTCTTGGGAAAATAATATTCGATCCATCCACATTCAATATTCTACAAAATATAAATACATTTAATTACCAAAAAATATAAGACATTAAATGAGATATATTATCACATCGAAATACCAATATATTATAAATCATATAGGTCAAAATTTTTAGCACTCATACAAGATCTTTGAGTGAAACAACATAGGTTTCCATCATCAAATTTCCTCTCATTTCATGGATATATAATTATAGGAGACATACATGTTATTTGGAAAGATAACTACCACACAGACCCTTAGTTAATAGTGTATTAATATTTAGGGAGTTCTAAAAAATCGCATATGGGTCATATGTCATTGATTTATATGATTTTCATTCATGCATATTGCATTAGTATATGGTTTCCCAAGATGACCAAACATTCATATCAGATTCTAGAAATCACTATAACTTATTAACCTTACTCTGATGAACTACATACCAACTCCAAGGATGGATAATTGATTATGAAAGGTGACCCATATTGTTATTAATCCAAAATAGGAATGGGAATATTGAGAATATTATACAATTTCAATGTTTGATTAATAATTGAATGTGGTTGTAATCTAGGAATATATTTGGATCTCTCGATCATGAAAATATAAAGACATTTACTTTATTTTAAAATAGCTTAGTTAGTTGAGCCCACAAACCAATATATTACACCAAATAAAAAAATAAGGTGGGATTAATCTATGGGATATATATATATGATATATAGGTATCCAATAATTGGAGATATGTTTGATGAACTCCTCCCCCTGAAGAATTCTGGGGGGAATCCATGTGGACCCCCTTCTAGCTAATGAAATTTCAAGGGTGTCCAAAAACTATATAAATAAGGATCCCCATCCCTGAACAGTCATAGTATTTAAAGTATTGAGGGAGATTCTCTTTGATTCATACGAGGATGAGTTGATCTTGAATTACATAATAGTGTTCCAATTCTTGTGAGAAAGGGGAATCCTAGGTAATTATTTTATTGATTTGGAAAGGGGTTTCTATGAAGTTTGAGATTATGACATATAACAATAAATAACCCCATAGATAAATCTTTAATTATTCTATAATATTTAGTTGAGTTGTTACAAACACCCATTTCAGAAATCACATATTGGAGTATGAAAAACTAGTTTTGATATTGTAGACCAATTGGTAGAACAGAGGCTTGTCGACCTTGAATTACTAATGATATCCCAAATCCACTAGTTCTCATATAAAAAATATAAACTAAATCCCATAATCAAAATATTTAGGATATTTCATGTTTTGGGGAGCTTGATGATGGTTCATATCAACACATAAATGATCCATTGAAAAGTATATGTCCCTATGTGTTGATTCAGAGAATTTATCCAAGCCATTTCATCCATTAATCCATTTTCATTGAACGTGGATATAGTCAAGTGGCTTTTTAATATTCACTTGGAATACTAGTTATTATCATATTTTGACCCCCAACTGAGATGAATATAGAATATGGACTCAATTATTATAATGCATAATCAGAAAAGATAACCATGAGGGATTACATCCGCATAGCCTAGATTGACTGTGATAGATTCTATAAGGATTCTATATCATACTCAATATTATTCAAATTTTGGTGAATTATGTTGGGTTTTAGGTTATTATCTAATGTACTTGGTTGTTAATGGATAACCATAGTTTTTCTCAATCTTTTATTTATAGGACCAACATACATAAATTAAAAACATAAAATATACATACTTAAAATGATGTATCATCCATAACTTACTCTTCGTTGTATGAATGATGGCATCCAAAGTAGTAGAAAACTTGTTCTTCCTTCCTTAAGGGATTACAAAATCCTTAATATCCCAATTTTTAACTTGATTATTCATGTACACAGAACATGATGTTATAACCTTCATTTTCCATGGATAATGATCCCATATGAACGAAGATATATTTGACAAAAGTTTCATGGAACCAAGAAAACTAAATAAAGGGAACTTTTTCTATTTATATAGTCCATGTATTATTCTCCTCATTAAAAGAAGAGGGTACGTTAAATCCTTGTATATATATATGGCATATATATAAAAGAAATTATGAATTTATGCATAAAATATCTTTTTGTGAAAAAAAATGATAAAAGTTTCTCATTTATTGTTCTAAAATATTATATATAATTTATTACAGTATTTCATAATATAAAATGTAAGAGGTAGAAAATATATATGACACAATCATGAAATGGAAATCATATTTATTCATGTGTTTTAATGCATGAATAGATGACATGATAATCCAAGAGCTTCTTTGATATCTGATATAATTGCTTCCCTGTGAGGGTAGTGTGAGTGTGTATTGAGATACTTATATTGTCCAAAAATCCTTGAGACTTATAACTCTCTATTTAATCCTTTTTTCATATAGATTTTCTAGAATTCCATGGAAATAATTTGGATCCCATCCAAATTTTAGATGATTCAATAAAACCCATGGATACAATATAATGGTGTAATTATTTCATTTTCAACTTTGGTGATCTTTATCAAACTCATCATATGAAGATCGAAAGTTGTAAATGGTCTTTATTAAAAGGTATTCTTGTATTTATGGAAATTATTCATTTCTGTTTTACACTATTTTGTATTATCATTAATGGATATCCTCATAAAAGGGTTGTAATTGATTCTTCTTGATCTGAAAAATGTTATTAGAATTATTTATAGCACTTTAGTGTTATTAGTGGTATCAATAATTATATTTAATTAAACATGTAATGAAATAAATAATAAAATGAAAAAGTGTATCATATTTGTTTTTTGGAAATTTGGTTTCATAAATGGTTTAAACATTCATATACAAGCTGTGTAAAGGTAACTGTTACCTTACACTTATACAGCTGAGATGCATAAGGGTAACTTGGAATTTTCCCACACATAGAATGGTTTGTGTAAAGTTCATCTCTCCTTATCATTATATATATTGGTCTAAATAATTTCCACATGATCATATCCTGACTATAAATGGATAGGTAAGGTTATGTTACTATTTTTCCTTACATTCTATGCTAATATGTAAGGGTATTAAGGTTTTTCCTAAGGTTAGGTAAAGGTAATCAGAAACATATTGTTACATGAAACATGACCACATAAATTTTATACCCTTAAGAAGTGAGGTTTCTTAGAGCCTTGTAGATTTTATATGGTGTCCTCCCTTTATGTAGTTGTTCCTTAAGGCCATGTAAAGGTACGTTGAGACCTACCAGAATGTGAAGTGTTCACATAACGGTAAAATCATTTATACCATTAAACAAAATGAGTTGTGTGAGTGTAAAAAGTCAATTACCTTTAAAAAGTTCCTTTTACTTAAGTTTCATAAATTTATGCAGTGACATACCTTTAAACAATGGATTTAAAGAAACTTACACAAGGGTAAAAGTCATATGTCTTGTGCAGAAATACACCTATGTGTAAGGGCCAATATAAATATTTTAAAAATTGAAATTTTTTTTAAAAATTAAAATGGTTTTAATGGTTCATAAAATGTTTATAAATAATTATAGAATATATTTATGGAGTATATAATTTACAAATGGCATATAAATTAACAAAATAATTAAAATGTTATATAGTTATTTATATGAATTTTAGGAATCACTTAAATTTCTAAATATTAAATATTAATTTTTTAAACAAATTTTAACATATTATATTGCATGGATTATGATCTATAAATAAAAGTGTTTATTTAGATATCATTAGTGATCACTTATAAAGGGTTATAATTTATAGAATAATACTAAAATATAATTGCTTTGTATTTGAATTTTGATTTTTTAAAAATTAATTATTTTGATTTATTCTAATTAAATGAGATTTATTTTGATATTATTTATCCTTGATCAATTATTTTCTGTATTGATATGATTATTGGTAAAATTATGTTTAAGTATATGATATACAGATTATGTAAAATATTTACATAATATAAATGCAATTTTAAATTTTTTATAGTTCATAAAATATAATATATTCGAAATGAAGATAATTTATAATGATTAATATGAAATAGTTTATGTTGAAATGAATATAAAATGTTTATATTCATAAATATAGACTTTCCAAAAATTTTTAGCTGAAAATTATTAACTTTTTTTATAATTATCAATAATTTAATAATTGTTCATAAATATTTTTCATATATTTAAATATATGAATTGTTATTTTATCTAAAAAGTTTTTACAGTCTAAATTCATTTTAAATAATTAATAAATGTTCATATTTTTTATGTTTTAGAATAAAATGTTAAGCCCATTCTAGGGTATAGCCTTTCATTGAATTTTATGTAATGTTTGTGAATTTAGTTTCTAATATACCATTACCTTGGTTTTTAATTCATGTTATTACATTGAATTTATTTCTTGAATATAGTTTTTACATATTATTTGATTAGTTTTATAATGATTTAGATTCTATCTTGAGTAAATAATTAGAGGGTAGAGATACATGAGGTCAGGCTATCTATATTCTTTGAGGCATATTAGTTATCAAAAAAAGTTAAATGGGTTGGTTACCTTTATCTTTGGTAATATTCATGTCTAAATTTTTTATTACATATAATTATTTTCCTTTACAAGAAGGGTTTGTTTACCTTATACATATGATTCATTTTGATATGTTTAAATACTGTTGTCTTTTATTTTTTCTGTGACTAACACAAACTTTTGAGTTATCTAATGGGATACACATACATTTGGTTTGAACATAATTATTTTGTTGGGGGGATATAATTCTAGGATAAAATCATAATAATTATCTATAAAAAAGGGAATAACTAGAGATAAGTTGGTGATATATCAAATCACCCTCAAATATTACGTGTTAGAATCCTTCTAAAGTGTCACTTGTCAAGACCAAGATCCTTCAACTGGGAATGTTTTTCCTTAACAAGGTGCCTCTATATTTTCATAAACAATTAATAAAAGTAATGGGTGGCATAGATTCATCCTTTTGTAGGTTTCACTTTGTTGAGTTTCCTTAGGCTGTGTTTTTTAATATGTTTTGACATTTACCTGGGGTAAGACATCATTGGTAAACTCTTTGGAACGTTACTGGATGAATGATGTTGGGATTATCAATATGATGGATTGGAAAATGGTTGTCTTCTCATCTATCCAAGAATCATATATGATCATATTGGGATTAAGCCCTCTGTAAATAATTACGTTCTGAGAGGAAATTCCTAGACAAATCATCTCTTAATGAAATATAGATCCCGTCACACTAATGGAAATGATGTGTTTCTAAAGGGATCATAATTCTATTTGGATCACATTTTTTAAAATTCCACTTTCAATGGTTTTAAAACATGATACCCATATAATAAAATCATCTATTATAGATAAAAAAACATTATTAGGATCAAGATAATTTTTTTGATTAATCCTTGATGAGTGAAAGTTTAATTTACCTTACTCAGAATAATGGAAAATTAATAAAATTTTATAAGAAAGATTTGGGTTTTCAGAAATGGAATTGAGGAACATTATATGTGTCAAAAAAATCATTCCTTTGTAATAAAGTGTTTAAAATTTTAAAAAAGTGAATCTAGGTTTTTATATAAGGATATAGTGGTTAATTAAAAGTTTCAAACATATTAGTTAGAAAATGGATTTTTTTTATCGAGAATTTAACCTACTATCATCTATGGAAATTTTTCAAACATATTATTAAATTCAAGAATGTTTTACCTTATATTCTTAGAGTGTGGATAATTGATGAACTGGGAATATTATGTATGGATTCCAGTACTTCATGGATTGTAGATGTGGGTAAAATTTCAATCTAGAATAAGAATATATGGTTAAAACTTTTTATTGTTTTTTCAAGAAGACAATCAAGTTCATTGAATCCTAAGGTTATCTTGAAGGAGGAATAATAATTCCATATGAATGGATCATCCATAATACCAGTAGAATTTTGTGAAACTCACTAGAATATCCATTTCTGGTATAGATATTATCAAAATTAATTCATTTGTTTTAAAATATATATGATTTTATATATATATTTTACAATGTGAAATAAATATACAGGATTTCAAAATAAAAAATAACATTATTTAGCTTTTATTTTATATTCTTGATGTAAATAGTTTATATATATGAATGTAAAAGTAAGTGTCAAGATCATATAAATCTAAGTAAAATATGTGTATCTTTTTCTCATTTATCTTATGTGAAAAGAGAATAATATTAAAAAATATGTTTCTATGATTATTTTTATAAGCATAGTTTATGATTCATTAATTAGTATTAGATGTTTTTTAAAAGAAGATATGGAGAAATAATTTTTATCTAGGATAAAAGTTTTTAGATAAATATTAATTAAAATATATGGGTTTGTGTTCCTAGCAGCCATTGGTGATATATTTTATTAATTTATATCTTTCAAATGAAATGTATCTTAACACATAGAGTACTATATATGATATGAAAAAAATATTTTATTTGTTTAATATTCATACTGAAAAGAACTTAATGTCACTTCTTAACAAAAAAAATGGTTTGATATTATTAAATATATACACTAAAAATAATAGTGTCTAAGAGGCCAGTGGGAGTATGTTTGGACTATAATTTGTTCAAAATTAAAAACTAAATGATATCACCATTATTTAGTTTAAATATTTTCAACTTGATATCCAAAAAGTGTTTATGATATGTATTGATAAAAAAGTAAATTGTTATATTTGGTTATCATGAAAATTGAAATATACTATCTTTTGAGGAATTATACCTGTAAAAATTAAAATTTTATTTTATTTTATATCCTAAAATTGTGTAAGGAATGGAGGTAAGGGTAAATTTTAAGAGTTACATTAGTTACCATAACAAAGTGGTTTTTACTTTATCCAAAAAGAGTTTAGGAGGACCAATTAATAATAATGTAGGTAGTTACATTATTTCAAGGTTAATTTATACTGTATTAGGGTTCCAGGAATGATTATATTGAACATAGAAATATTTTTAAGCTGACAACATAAATTTTCTTCATAAAATTTGATGTTGTGAAGTTTAGATTTTTGAATATGTTCAACATGTGGAATAGTTATGAATATGATTCTTAAACATCATCAATATTCAAACTATTTTTATTTCTATATTCTCTCTACTAATGAGTTAGAGGGAGGGTTTTGTCAAATGGTCATATAGACATGTGATGGGTCTTACATATGATTGAATGTGTAAAAAAGACTAAAAAATGTTGAAAACAAAAGGATGATCTGGCAGTATATCATATTTTATATGTTCAATTGGTGGTTATATTTGGTTTGTTAAATATTCATAAATAGAGTTATAAAATGTATCAAATTGAAAGGAAACTGAAATTTTATCATTATTTCTTGTTTTCAGTATATATATATATTCATGATAGGAAATGATAATTGATCTCTCAATATATGACATTGTGATTATCCCAACCGATGTTCATTAAAGTGTATTATAGTGAATGATGAAATGTTAAGTTTATCATGAGTCAGATTCTTTTATAGGGATATAGGATATGTGCATGTGGCATATAAAAAATAATTTGATTCGTTTTGTGCGTTGGATGACCCACTAGGTATATCACATGGATTTTCATACAAATATATTTGATATATAATGGGTGCATGGATTATATTTGAGTTCCCTTTAACTATGTTTGGTGATATACCAAGCAGGAGAACCTTCATAATTTGATACACTAGACACATATATAAACATATTATCTTAGATAATACTATGGATTTGGGTATTTTTTTCATGACATCATATGGATATTATCCATGATAGGAGTATCCCTATTTTATTATGATTATGACATTACTGCTATCGATTGAGATAGAATGTGGGAGTGTGTATCTGAACTGAAATATTATATAAATATATATATATGGATAAGGGATATGTGATGTGCCTTTATATAATAGAAAATTTCATGTGTTGTATTCATTGATCTGTTTAGTCTAAAACATGTGAATTGTGAACATATAAGTTAAATATATGGGAATGATATGTTCCACCTTCCAAGGTTACACAATGTATTAGAAAAACCTAAATTATATGAGAAATCATTTTCATATGATTCATACTGGTGAAAACATGTATAAAGATACACGTTTTTTATGAATATCATCCTAGGAACGTTTATATATTTAGTATCATTGAATCTTTTCCTATGGACACTCTTTGATTTGGTATATATATTTAGTGATTCATATTTTTTTCAATTTTGTAAAGGCATGTGGGGATACATTTTTTAGGTTGACTCATCGGGTATTGACATTGAATTAGAGAGATACTATAAAAGTGTTTTAGATTTTACCCAAAAGTGTTTTATTATTGTATTCAAAAGGTATTTAAATAGATATAATACAAGATGACGTAATTTTTGGATTTCCAAAATTATTTTTGAGATATCTAAAAAGTGTGTTGGATATGTTTTTCTAAATTTTTGAGTATGATATAAAATAAGGAGAATTATAAAAATGATTATGAACATTTATTGAATGTGGGAGATTGAATGATATATTCCCTAAATCCATGAATAGATATATAATTAAAATTATGATTTTCAGACATGGTATATCATTCCTTGAAACCTAAATGATAAATTATTATCATTTATTATGCCCCCATACTGGCTATAATTTTTTATATTTTATCCTAAGATGAAACCACAAATAGAGTAAATTCATATGACGCATTCATGAACTAACAATGGTGTTTATGAATGTATTTCAAAGCATGAATAAATGAGAGGATAATCTTGAAGAGTCCTTGATTTCCAATTTAACTACAACCATGAGATAACAATGTTAGTATGGATCAAGATTCTCAAGATGGATGAATCACCCTGAGACACGTAGTTCTATTCATATCCCTTCTTTTCACAAAAAAAAATTAATATCTTCCTAAGAGGATAATATGTATACCATTAAAAGTTTAGATGATTCATCGTAAACCATGGATATACTGTAGAGGTGGGATGATTACATTTCCCACTCTATTGAACTTTATCAAACTCATTTGATGCAGTTATAAGGTTGTAATGGATCCTTAGTAAATTTTAACCATACAGTTATAATAGTTATTATTTTTTTCATTTACATGCATTCATAATATCATTATTGGATATCCTCAAACATAGTTTATAATCACTTCAACTTGATCTGATATATGTTTTTATCATCATTTAAAACCCTTAATTATATTGATATGTTATTATTTGTTTGGTGTTATTTTTCATTTTAATGATCCAGATGTATAATAACACCTTCAATGAACCAAAAAATTATTTTGTAATTAAATAAACCATGTGGATATGATATGGTCATTCAGTGATTACGAACACAGTATGTTGGTTTTAAAGTAGTTGTTGGTTTCATCGCATGAACACCCAACTATATTTGAACCAATATACACTATGTATTGGGCATAAAGATATATTGGTAAAGATTCATAAATATCCTACTTAAATATATGTTGGTTAAAATTTATCCTCAATACATATGAATAATTTTCATATACCTTTTCAATAATGTCCAACAATCTCAAACTTTAACGAAAATACTGATGCACTTTAGGAAAAATGTCACAAACCTTTTTCAATCCATCCAAAACTCATTTGTGATATGGTCCATTAAACTCCCTACAATTTATAAAAAATTATGGTTACAAAATAATATCCTTACCTAGAATAGTAACTTTATGACTATATGAGTGCTAATAACATTGAAAACAATGTAAAATATTTATTTCATAAATGTAAGAAAATAGAACCCTCTAGAAAAGAATCAGTGTGACTCAAACTATAATGGGGTCTAGTGTGATCTCTTTCAATCATACTCAGATCTAGAAACAAATATGTCAACCATAATATTTATTACATAAATCATACATAATCCTATATAATCCCATTTCTCTTGGAACAGAGTGCCACTGGATGTGGAAAAGTATAACCCGATTATAGGTAATCTAATTATTTTGTGAATCTAACAAAAAGAATAACATGTTCAATGGGTACATCATATTTCATTAATCAATTATATGTTCGCATCAAATAACCCTCATCTTTATTTCCAGGAACATATCATGTTATTCAACTAAATATGGACATAGATTCTGTTAGTCTAATTTAAATAAATTTTAAATTGGATTTCTCATCATACAAGTGGAAACCCCCTATATTTTTCATGTTCCAAGTGATGAAATGATTATCAGCATACCCAAACATACCCTGATTAGTTGTGTTTTAAATACATTTGTTAGAATGGTATCAAAATATTAATGTTCTCATGAAATATATCTCTCAAAAATTTTGTAAAAATGATTTATTTTAAGAATATAATCATTATTATATCGATTAATATATGACATTCCATGGAATGTAATCGACAGTCCAGTACAAATAATAAGTCTCCACTTATTGTCTCATGATACCACTACTTATAACAATATTGAAATATCATAAAAAACCATTATAATCCCGGATAATCATCTATTAGGGACAAATAAATTTTTTTCTTTTAGGGGGAATTTTATCATTCTAAAAATACAGCACAGTTAATTGCAGCACACAAAAATAAATGATAAATAAAGATCAAATTTATTGTAAATGCGTGATACATTAATCAACTATTACACCAATATTTTAATTATAGTATATGAATATACTATACATTACTCTCATTAATATGTTTTTGACAATTTATATATTAATGGTTCCACTAATGTTTCATATATATCCACCAAAAAGATCCTAATATCATCCTTCTTAATGATATATTGTATAAGATACAACTTGAGAAAGATATGTATGTTCATTATGTGAGAATATAGTTCCATATCAAAAGAAATATCTCAATTTTTTATCATTAAATCTTGATATATCATTTGATTTTAAGAACCATCGCTAGTTCATGAATGAAATTCTTGATCAAAGCATCTTTCTTTGTAACATCTGATACAATGATGTACTATGTCCCTATTATTGAATATTCCATGGTGTTTTATGTGTAACTCTTCTAAGTGATTAGACCACAATTTAGGAAAAAAGAAAAAAATATTGATAATTTATATCATCATTATTGTGGTGGAAACATTCATATGTGTTACCCTTTATATAAATCTCATCATATCTTCCAATGAGCAGGAGTATATCATCATTCCTTGTCATATACTTAATTATGTTCTTAATAGAAATCCAATGACTCTCTCTAGTATTGGATTGGTATTTATAAGTAATTATAGGTTCATAGGTGACATCAATTTGAGTAAAAATATATTATACTTGAAATACCTATGATAGATGCGTATAGAATTTTATCCATCATTTTTAACTCTTTACCAGGATCCATATTCGGCCTAAGATCCATGAAATATAACACTACAAAAGGACCCTTTTTAGTTTCT
This sequence comes from Viscum album, assembly GCA_963277665.1. Taxonomy (NCBI): domain Eukaryota; kingdom Viridiplantae; phylum Streptophyta; class Magnoliopsida; order Santalales; family Viscaceae; genus Viscum; species Viscum album. The sequence continues at coordinate 1,786,025,542 of OY728148.1, read as the reverse complement.
CCATGACAAACCTCATTATGAATTTACCAATTTTAGTGTCCTTAATAATTTCCAGTAACCTCTTAGAGTTTTTTTCTAAATCTTCATACCCATAATATAGAGGCTTCAACCATGTTTTTCATCAATAATCACTTAAATAGTGAAATATTTGTTCACTGAAGAGTTCAAATGACATTTCTAATAATTATTTTTCTATCCTCATGAAATTTCAAATATACCACAACACTCCAAATAATAAAAAAATTTACAAAAGAGTCATCCATGATATTTTTGAAACCAGAATCTTTTATCACAATATGAAATAACATAATATAACATTAAGAAGCCTAATTCATTATGTAAATCTATTGTTGAAACTTTCCTACCTTCTTAGTCTCATTTGGAATTTAAAAACTATCATGTTATATCATATAAAAAACTATGATTATATTCATGTGAAGGAAATATGTTTTAAGATATAATTTTTATATCTCATAATCAATGTAAGATATTATAGGGGCTAATATATTAATTGAATTTATCACCCCAATTGGTGAAAAGGTTTATTCATACTCAATAGCATTAATATTTTTAACCATTTTCCACCTTGAAATATTTAAAGGTTGAAATTACACCATCCATTTTTTATTTTTTTTAGAAAAAAAACATTCACCATTTAGTTCTCTCCCATACATGTGCATCCCTTGGTTCCAAACTTGGACGGTGTACATGAGTTCAATTCTAGATTCCAGGTATTTTAACCTTTTCTTATCATAATATATCTCGATGGATCTTATTAGGTAATAAGTCTATAGCCTTTGAAAATTAACAAATCATGATTCTCTATCAGAAATAATTTTCTAATGAGATCTTGATGAATCTAACTAGACATTTTTGTTTCTTGTGTGGGATGATTCAGTTCTGCTTCCAGAACTATTTTTAGAACCAACACAACCGCTAGTTTAGGAACACTTCTAGTTTTTCATATGGATGTTCTTTGAGATCGAATTTCCCTCTAACAACTCTGCAACTTATGCATTCATATGGTAAAAAACTACATCCAATGAAAAAAGGCATTGATTGCAGTGGGATTATTGAAATAATAACACATATTTTTCATTAAATAAATGAAAAATAAGCAATTATCATATCTGGAATTAATATTATCAGATTATAAATGTCATACTAGTTCTTCACATCCTTAAATAGTTATACAATACATAACAGAACATTTAGCATACCATATATCATAGGGAATTTTTATGAAATCTTTAAATGGACCAAAATTTACTATAGATGTAGCATCCACTAGAGCATAACCCAAGAATGAAATAAGTTATCCACACATGCTCATCATCAATAGAACCATGTATAACAATGTATTATTTATTATCCTATACATACCATTACACTATGGTATTCCAGGATGAGTTAATTGGGAGAAAATATGATAATCCATCAAATGATTAGTGAATGTTGGTCTCAAGAATACACCACCCTAATAAAATAAAATGATATTTACACCTTTTTCTGAGTAGATTCTTTACATAATTTTGAGACTCATTAAACATTTCAAAATATTCATTATTTTTTTTCATATGAAAAAAATATCCATAATGTCTAAATTCATTTCTAATGTTAATAAAGTACCTAAAACCACCACTTTTATGAGCCTTCAATTATCCACATGCATCAGTATTTAGAAGATCCAATATTTCACTATCCCCTTAACCTTTTCCACTGAAATATTATTTGGTTATCTATCCTTTTGAAAAGAATTTTTAATTTTCACATAATTCATAATCGAACAATTCCAATAATCCACCATTATGAATTATTATAATGTATTTATTTTATATATATAAGGAAACAAATCCAAAGGTACATGGGATTCGAATAAGCCCTAATATTTTTGTAATTAACATTATATATTGGATTATCTATATTTAGAATATTTAATCAATTTACTATATTCCCAATTCCATAAAAAATTTATGATTATATATAAATTAATATTTTCTTAATAATGAAGTAAAATAACATATATTATAAAACAAATATATAAGTTCAATACTAGTTTATGGTAAGAATGTAATAACATTTTTAAAATTCAATGAATAATACACTGATTGTAATTAGATAAAAAGATTTTAATTCTAATATAAAAACAATTTATCCCCTAATGAAATTAATATATAATTATTTATTATATTAATTTATTTCCATCTCCAAGACTATGTTTATCAATAAAAATGTTTGATTCACACCTGGTATCCAGTACCCATGATTCATAGTAGGTGGAATTAATCTCTATAACATTCAAATTTAGGTGCTCATAATTATTCCCCTTGAGAACACTGCTTAACCTCAGATACTAATCTTTAACTATTTAGCACGTTATATCATTGTGGGATCTGGATATGATTATCATAAAATAATCCATTACCTATAATAGAAACATATCTATTTGTGAGTATCTAGTATTATATGTTTTCATTAATGAATTTCTACTAAGAAGATCTGGGATCTAGGAAGAACTCGTTGAAAAATTATTAAATAAAATAAAATATACAGAAGTCAGGCATTATATGGGAGATTATAAACAAAAGAGTGAATCACTCAATGCATATCATCATCCACCAGAGGCACAAAAAATTAAGTAGTTCTGAAATACTAGAACATTCTTATTTCCATGATTTTGTTTTTTTATAGGTCATATACCACATTTTTGGATTCCCTATATATGTAGGAAACCTTTAGGTTGAGTTGGGTGGTCTGATTAATATATTCAATCTAGAATGGAATAATCTTCCATGGAATAATCCTAGAATGATTCTTTAGGGATATGACTACAATTTGGGAGTAAGATTCAATCCATAGGGAATTCTAATTATACTGAACTACTTGCTTGGTAGCATATATCATATCCCATCACTCAACTTCATAAGAAATTCCAATTCCTATATAGTGATTGAAACAAAATTTGGCAAATCGATGTGGAGTTTCAAAAATAATTCCATAACTAGATGGTCTAGGCATGTTCAATTATGCACCATCAACATTGACTTTAATCGAAGGGGCAATCTGCAGAATCCATTGAATAGATTTTGAAATAAGAGGCATCTTTGACCTTCCTTCCACACCAAGAATCCATAAACTTTTCACATTTGTCATGGTATTTTGCATGGATACTTTTTTTAATTTTCTTACAGAAAATAGCTACCTATGCGTTAAAATAATTTCATCATTGATATATGGAACATGAACTTCAAAGAAGCATCCATTCCTTGCTTTCTTGATAACAGCAAACATGGAAGAATCCACTGCACGAAACAATTTCAAGAGCTATTGATTGTATATAGATTTTATGAATAATTCTAGGAATTCATGTAGCAACCATCCTTCAAATAGGATAATTCCAAAGTCCCAAACTTCATAGTGCTATAGAGCTCGATAAAAATAATAGTTAATAAAATTTTTTGTATAGATTCTTTTTCCTATAGATAGAGGAAGAAGGCTGACATAATAAAATGTATACCACTTATATCAAAACCATTCATTGAGTAAGATTAATATTTCATCATGACTTACACTAGCTTGATCATTTAAATTACCCATGACTATATCTAATAAAAAACAACCTTTTTAAATCGTATCATATATGATTCTTTGAAATTTGATTGGATAAAAACTTTCTATGAATCCATTATATGGATTCAATCAAGTCTGTTCCTCTGTTATCCTAACCCTTAGGGTTTCATAGATAATGAAAACCAAATAAAATATCATGAAAATGAACCTAACCATTAGGGTCACATTAATACTTTCCTTCCTTATCGAATATAAATCTTGAGAACCAAACCATTAGGGTCATCCTTTCTGTATGACTGAGGTCTTCAAAAGTAAAACTTTGGAAGTAATCTCACACATAGTATTATAAATATTTATATTAAAACATTCATCTGTTTAATTTATATTTATTTCATATTGAATCCATTGAATCTCATGTCTTATTGCTTCTTGTACATATGGTCCCAATGATTTAGTTTTGAATTATTTTTCCATTTAATATATTAGTATTTGTACACCACAATAATGTGAAAAAATTCACACAACTGAAAAGATTGGTTTACATACCCAAGATTAAAACCCAACCATATTAATAAATATCTAAATTCATATCATGTATATAGTATATAAACATTTCATATAATGGAATATTTTATTAAGAGATTGAAGATCTCCATATGTGTAAGATCAATGAGACAGATAGACATCCCAATACCATTATATAATAAGGACCCATTCCAGTGGGTAGTATGACCCCAATTCATTCTCTCTGGGTAAACTATACTCATGATATAATTAGATTCATTATATCTATAACATTTTTTATACACAACTAATATTAATAAACAATTATGAAGATCATTACTCTAAAAACATATCATTTTCAAAGTTGATTAAAACTAATTTTTTTATATTCTAACGTACTATGTAAGGTAGAGGTCTATCTCCTAGAAATGTTTTATTAGAAATATTTATCAAATATAATATTAAAATTTCATTAATTGTTATCAAAACATTATTATTAAGGGAATTTATATAAAAAATAAATATATATTTTATTTTACAAAACATGAGATAAAAATATGAACTTTTACAATTTAATTTAGGTTTCTCAAATATTATTTTATTATGTATAATAAATTATAATCTAAAAACCATATAAACTATAATAAAACTTATAAAAGAATTAAATTTTTATTAATATTATATTTTTACTAAAACATGACAATATATTGACCCTATAACTAATGTCATGTTAGTTCCCCATGTGATATTGTATCATAACATCCCATGATAGTTCATTTTGAACTTAAAACTATGTTATCTCATAGTGTAACATCATGTTACCACCATTGACATTATATTATCACACCACATATAGTAAAGAACACTCCCCCATGTTAAATTGACACTTAACATAATATAGAGTAACTAAGTCACATTTTTTTACACTCAACATAATATTAAGAGATATAAAAATGATACTATGTTTACACAATGTGTGGAATATAATATATTATCTTTGTAACATATGAGAAAGATTCTGCTCCATGTTATTTTCATAACATAATATAATGTCGAGTCTCAATTCATTTTATATAAGCTAAATAACAAAATGTAAAAGTGGGATTGCATGATACATTATCACATAAGTATATCCATAGGGGAAATATTTTTATTATGTTAACACATAATATAATGTAATTGGGGTGTATCTATTGCAGGAAATGATAAAATTTATCTTTATAAATGACTAAAATAAGCATGTTTATCCATATAAGAAGGCTTGGATACCACTGATGGGTTTTCAAGGATCATAAAATGAGCTTAGTAGATGAAGAAAACCAATATTTGTCTCAATATATCCTTGAAAATATCAATAATCATAAATTGAGAGAATAAAACTAGTGTACATGAAATTATGAATAATACATATTTTAATCTTCATAATATACATGGAGGTTATCATAATATAAACAAAGTTATGCTTCATTAATCAATGGGATTACATCTATAATAAGGTCTCAGTTCCTAGCTTAAGGATTCCCATAAACTAATAGGGGTTCAAGTACATTCACTATTTATGATTAATGATGTTATAGTAAATAAAAGAGATTCAATAGCCTTTTCAGGGATACATGCATACCCAACTAAGGGAAACCACTCCCTTAATATAGTCTATGTTCAATGCAGTTTACAAAATGAATAACCTAAGTCATATAACTATACATGATATATTTTTGGGTGTTATTTCCTATTTAAACATTTAAAATGGATAATAATACTATGAATGAACCAAAACATTAGTTTATAACCTAAGAAACAATTCGAGGAGAATGTTTTTTTCAATAAAGAAGAAGACACTATGTTGGGTGCAATGTAGTCTCAGGTTGTACCACATGAAAATAAAACTATATTGGAAAAAAAATATGTGAAGGCATGTGAATAAAGATATGTTTTTTATGTATCCTTCTTCTCGTATATAAGGAAATATTGGGGAAAAATAATAATCAATACATATGCATTTAACTTTTAGAGAATATCTAATGCCTTTAATAGGAAATAGAGACACAATTGATTGAAAATATGATAGATCAATATCTGATGGGGCCATGGATGTTATGGGTACTGACGGATTAGGATAAAAATCATTCCAAGATCACGATTCCCTCATTTAATTAATCATCAAAATAATATCATCGTATGATCATGCATCCTTATCTCTATACCATCATTAAATATTCTCAAGATGAATCCTTGTGGTTATAATATGTTTAACTATAGTTAGAGAGAAAACGACACTGAGAAATACTATAGGAAGGGGATGAGGGAAAATAAATATAGGCCTCTAGAATAACCATTATCATAAGTATCCTAAAATATCTTCATTAAAGGACTATGATTTGTTGAGTAGGAGTATAGATAGTCCAACCAATATCAATGAGGAAATACCTCAGTTGAAAGTGAGAGGAAAAACAAGTATCAAACCTCAAAGGATCCCAAGTCCTTATTAGATAATTTTTATCTTGAGTTTTTTCATTTCATGTTTAGGTGGCCCCTAGTTGATGATATTTGGGATTTATGTAAAATAATAGAAGTGGAATTAATATCAAAATATTCAGTAAATTGAGGGTTCCTAAATAGTTTAACATCCAAATTAATCCTGGAGATTGTGATACAAGATGTAGTTAACAATATCCCAATACTGATATGGGTATAAAATTTACCCGATCTAGGTTCCAAAAAAAGGGAAATTAATTAGTTCATTGATGAGGAATGGTATGACCTCCTCATCCCTAAATACATTTAGAAATAATTATCTTGAAAAACCAACCTCAATGTTTATTCCATTTCCAATATAAAATTTTGTTCCACAATTTAAAGGTTGGATATGCTTCATGAACATATAAATTCTCCAAATTATACGATGATTGGAACCCCAATAAGTATTTTGTGGGGGAAATCACCCTAGAAGAAGTTAAAATCTCACCTGGAACTATTGCAAATACGGACTTTATCAACGCTAAAAAATGGCATTAATAGCACTATCAAAGCACTGTTAATCGAGGTGAAGATAGGGGTCCCTTTATCAGTGCTTCGAAAAGCGCTGACAAAGGCCCCTTTTATCAGTGCTAAATAAAGGGACGATAAAATGGTCATTTATAAACGCGTTTTTATCACTAAAAAACATCCCCTTTTATCAACGCTGATAAAATTTAAAAAAACATTAAAAAAAAAATTGCATTTCGGGGAGGCCTCAATAGCGCCCCCACACCCCTTAAACAGCACCTCGACCCCCACACACCGCATGCCCCAGCTACCAACCTTGTCTGAACCCTTTCACAGTGCCCCCCCCCTTTAATAGCACTAACTGTTATTCCACCCACACGTGCATGACCTACCTCCCTCTGGATTTGAACTCAGGACCGATTGCTTGCACTCCCTAACCCTTTACCACTCCACCATATTTCTTTTCCCTTAATTTATTAATATATATCTTTATTTATATATATATATATAGTTATATTTACTCGTATATTAATATATATATGTATATATTAACAGATATATATTTATATTAATATATTTATATTTATATTAATGTATATATATATATTTATTTATTTTTATATATCCGTATAAATATATATTAATATATACACATAGTGATATTAATATATATATATATATATATATAGTTATATTAATATTAATATTTATTTATTTATTTATTTATATTATTATATATATTCGTATATTAATATATATATATATAGTTATATTTATATATTAATATATTTTTTCATATATTAAAATATATTTATAAAATTAGTTTTGAATGAATTTATAAAATATGCTTTTTATGTGTGTTTATAAATAAATATATATATATATATCACGCACACATACACACACAGAGATATATATATATATATATTATACGTATATCTGTATATATAATTATACATATTTATATATATTTACAAATATTATATATTAATATGTATATACATATGATCAAAATATATAGATAATATGTATCAGTTTGTCCATATAGACACACAAATATATATATATACACACGTACAAGTTATATTGGTAAAAATTTGAGAAACCCTCAAAACCTGTAAAAAGAGTCAGAAAGTCAAATAAACCCAAAACTCATTATAAAGGAGAAAACTTATGATCTGATAGCGCATTACAGCATCATGAATAGTCAGATCAAAGATCATAAAATGATATTTTATATAATATCTGGTGCAGGACGAATGGAAAAACATATCATATGTTACGAGAATTTGAAAAAACAGTATACACAACCCAAGTGCTAGAAATGGGGGCTCGAGAAACCTAAAAAATTGTAGAGTCACTAAAAAGAGCATAACTTCTACTTCAAGTGTCCATATGAGCTCTGTGACTAGTCAAACTGAATCTCATGGAACTAAATATGATATAACAGGTTGCGGAGGCCAAACAGACACGCCGATCGAGAGTTATGATTTTTTTAAGAAAAATTTGATAGGGCATCGGACACGGAAACAATGTTTTGGATAAATTCTTGTGGTTTTTTGGGATTTTAGGGTCCCATACATGAATGAAACAAATTCCAGTCCATGGGATGTGTAGATCTCGTCACTGACTTCAATTCGATATGTGGTAGAGTCCAAACAGACACCCGGAGCGAATGTTATGTCCGTTTGAATATAGAGTTTTTTGGAGTGGAATAACTGACATATCACCCATTTCTTTGATCTTATCATTGTTTTTATTGACCAAGTTACTCAATAATCTCACGAGATTCAATATGACTGGTTGTGGAGATCAAATGGACACTCAGAGTATAAGTTGTGTCCATTTTAGTGATTTTCATGTTTCTTAGGTTTTTAGGCGCTAGGCAGGTTGCAAAATTTCACATGATAATAACTACTGCTCCATTTGTATGTTTTTTCACTAACACATATCAAAAAATATTTTTGAAAATATACACACTCAGGTGACCACTGGAACCCCTTCTCACATTCTTTAAGGCCCCAAAACGTCCCATAATCTATTTGAAGGGTTATAAGTTTGGCTTCAGGGGTCCGTTTTGTAACAACTTCTACTCCGAGTGTCTGTTTTACCTCAAACACATATCAACTCGAACATTACAACTAGAAATGAACTACGGAGACCATTGGAACACCTTTTCATATTCTTCAAGGCATGAAAATGTCAATAATCCCTCCAAACGTCCAAAATTTTTGCTCCATGTCTCCATTTTGTGTGAACCACATATAAAATCGATATAAAACATTTTTAAAAAATATTTATTATATTTATATCAATAAAAATATACTTATATAACAATATATTATTTTTATGAAATAATTTGTTTTTGAAATATAAACATTATTAGCGTAAGGAAAAAACACTGATAAATCCCTCTATTTATCAGCATTACTAAAAAATCATTAACAAAGGGGGCCCCCTTAACAACTCTAATAAAAGAGCTAATAAAGGGTAACATCTAATTGTGTTTTTTATCACTGATAAAGGTTCCCTTTATCAACACTTTGTTTAGCGCTGATAAAGGCCCCCCTTTATCAGTGCTTTTTTTACTGCTGATAAAGGGTGGCGCTACAGAAACCCAGTTTTGTGGTTCTGTAGACAAATGATAATAATGGAGACAAATGGGGAATTATTCACTCCATGAGCTACCATCTATGAGACCCACACACAAAAATTTAAGTCCATATAGTCCTCCCCCATTAATTTAAAACCATCAATATGATAAAATATTATCCATGAAAATCATCACTAGTGAAATTGGATTCTCTCAGAGTCCCTCCCAATTTTCTAATTTAAAAACTGATAATATACATATTTCTTTGAAAAAAAACTCACTTTTTGATGATATGTCTCCATGATATGAGCCTGTAAGTTGAATAATGGGAGTCATAAGATGATCAAAAACCCACAAAAAATTATGGACTTGATCTAATAGCATAGGGGACATTGATAGTGTTCATTCTAAACCCCATACCAGTTTAGGAGTGGATGAATCTTGTATAACCATTGAGTAAAATTATCACATTTTATATCACCATTCTCACATTGTATCTCATTTCAGGTCTTATCATTCTATTTGAATATATAACCATAGTGGATAATCTCATATCATTAATATAACTCCACCCCTAAGTGGATAAATTCAGTGAATTTAACAAGGAGTTTTATTAGAGTAATTGTTTCTTTATTTCACATTTTAAATTATTTTCCATCATGGAATATTGATTTGGGATCCCATCTGTTAGACCATTTTCTACATAAAATACAACCATTTTTATAGAAAGAGAAGAGATTATAAAAATATCACCTCTTCAGATATAGAAATTTATGACCACATAATTGTGGAGGGTGGACACATTTTACATTCTGGAAGTAGACTATTAACATCCAACTGATGTTCCACGTCATTCGGATATCCCTTCCACAAAAATTAAATCATTGAAAACCCTGGGTGGGTGTCATGATAAATTTTCCAATAAAGACATGATAAATGGATAGGATGATGTTGTGGTGAAAAACAAAGCAAAAATGTGAATAAAAAAAGTACCAAACATAGAATACTAGGAATCTCCTAATGTAAGAGATTACCTTGTTACATCATTAGAGGGGGTGAAAAAATTCGAATAAGCTAATTATTTAGTGAAAACTTCTGAATATCTACCATTTGTCCCAATAATGTGAAATACTCTGGGGGTTAATCAAGTTAGTGTAATTTAAAATTAAATCCTTAAAACTTATATTTTCATCTCTTTTATAGTTATACACCTCTCAATTTCTCATCTAATATATTGTTTAATGAAAGACATATAGTGGTACCAAATAATTTTACATAGTTCACCCAAATAGAGTAATAACAGGAGAATGAAAAAAAATGTTATTATTCTCTTAATACACAGATGTGAACTGATTTTGGTTTTTTAGGAAAAGGAGAAGCCACACTAAATCATTGGGTTTATAGAACTCACTAAAATATATTACATAATAAAATTCTTCGTAGAGGGAAAAATATAAGTCCTACTTTTACATGAGGAACAAAATGTCAAAAAATCACCATGTTGGTGAAGAAATTAAACAATATATAGATGTGTTTATAGTGGGAAAAACTCTTGAAAAAATACATGCCTCATCATCTTCAACCATCCATCATCACAATGTCCTAGAACTCTCCACTATAATTTTATTTAATTTCATGAAATATTTTATTTCACAACATCTTATTCTTTCCTCAAAAGGGTTTTCATAAATATACAAGAAACCCTTTTTGATCTTATTTTACTAAGAGAATCAAAATATTCCATTTTAATCTCTAAAAACAATATAATACATTTTTTTATTTTTATTTTTACTATTTTCATAATTTTTCATATAATAAAAGATCCACCTTCAATATTAACATGAATACACATTTCATGATACAATATTTATATAATAACCAAATACACTATCCTCTAAAAAACATGTGTATTAATAATATAATCATCTCAAATCTAGTGCACCCTTCAATTCAAAAATCTAAGATTTCTGTGAATTCTAACATGGTAATTCTTGGTTTCATATTTTCTTCGATATCCCTTAGATTACAATAATAAAATTTCATTATATTAAATTGGTTCAATTATTGATTCTATCTTTTCTTTTTAGAAAAAATATTAATAATATTTTATAATTAATAAAGTCTACTAAAACTACCAATTCTAGTCGACATACATAGAAATAATGTTTATATATATCATGGATACATAGAGTCCACGATGGTTACATATCTCTCACTGATACTTACGGTTCCCTTAAGATTATTATTAAATAGTAAAAACTCATTAATGATTTGGACATGAATCGTGATTTTGTAAAATGGGACAATGTTTTCAAAGTGTATATGATAATTACATAGATCAATATGATTCTAAAAAAATAAATGATGCTTACATAGAACCAAATATTATGGTTACCCACTTTGGAATTACTTAAATTACCCAAAGAAACTCCTAAAACATATCTTCCCTAATTATGAAACATCACAACATATATGACCCAATCCTCCTCCGACCTTTAAGAAATAGACCCCACTAGAATATATAGGCCTCATTAAATATTCCTTCCAATCAATTTTTAATAAAGACACCAAAAATTAATACTATGATATTTTTATAATAGTCACAAAGTTTTTATTCCTCAAAATGTATACTACACTTCAAAACTAAATAACTTGTTGTTTACACAACCAATTTTTGAAAAAAATTAGATCTTAAATTAAAACAAAATATTAAATTAATTTGTAAAATGTGTATAAAAATTGTCAAAAAAATCTTCAACTCTAATCCCACATGATCCATGACCAGTGTGAGAATAAATATTTTAAAGAAAAAATCATCATAAAATATAACTTTACCTTCAAGAACTGTAAATTTATTTTAAAAAATATCTCTTCAAGAATTATATCCTCCATTTAAAAAACTAAACCCCCTAATTAACCACTCCTATAATCTCCCTCATATTTAACAATTAAAACCATCCCCCTCTCATGTAGAATTAAGTAACCTTTTACCCTCTTTTAAAGAACTCATATATCACTAAATTAAAAGATCAGCAGAGATAAATAGAAGTCCCCAAATTAAACACAAGAGATAAACCATACGTTTCTAAAAAATCATGGTTAATTAGAGGTTCAGCATATAATTAATCTTGTTTTAGTGAATCATTGGGACACCGATATATTTCTAACGTCTTTCAATATCTTTCCAGGGTAGTTCCTATGTCATTGTATCAGAAATTTGTTCTTCAGAACAAACATTCTCACACCAAGAAAATTAATTTTTCAACATCATTGTTGGGAAAATGACATTTCTTCTCTATGTGATTAGATGTTGAATGATGAATTGTCAATTTTAGAAATTTTATAGCACTCATGTTATCACACTTGATGAGAATGGGATATTTTATATCCTCTTTAGTGACATTATGGTAATGCTTCTATCAAAATTAACCGATCCATAGCTTCAGTGGCTTGAATGTATTCATTCTCTGTAATACTCAATGAAATTAAATATTAATTCATACTATGATAAAAATTTAAGAACATCCAGTAAAAAAGGAACAACATAATATTAACTTCCTATCATTCAATTATTATTTCCATTCTGTATCTATACAGAATAAAAACAGTTGTCGTTAGATACTATAGGAAAATAACCCCAAATCAACCATGTGACTGATATAATGAAGTATTATATTAATAGTTTGTATCTATATTTATTTGGGGAATCTTTCATGGTAGGTAAAATATAAAATAGAAAAAATAACTTTTTGATTGGTTGTAAAATAAAGAAAAAACCAAATTTTCCCACTATAGTATTCCACATAAACCTCCTTTTCCTTATAATCATTTTATAATTTCATTCTAGCCTCCACCAGAGTCATAATTAGCCTTTAATCTGATATATCAATCCTATAGATCAATTATATGGAATACTTCATGTGTGAAATTAATGAAGCTTTATTCCTGGGAACCACAAGTAATCTAAGGAAGAATGTTTACTCACCAATCAAAGAGATATCAAATTAAGATCTCATGTAATATATAATTAGATTTAATTTTTTATTCTCATGAGACTCCAAATAACTTTTCATCGATATACAAAATCAACAAAACCATTATATTATTTTTCTTTTTGTTGTAAATTTTTTGATTAAATCAAATTCATTGAAATATGATCTTATTAGTTTAATGATCAAGTCATGAGTACTAAACACTTAGTGCTGTTTTATCCATACAAATCCTTCCATAAATGAAAAAATATATTCTTATCCTGAAAAATATAAACACCTCAACTTTCAATATATAAACATCCTATTAAATAAATACATTCATGAAATATTATTTGACATCCATTTGAAACACATTTTATCTTTTTTTTCAAATCCATATACAAGAATAATTTTATAGTCTCCAACAAATACAATGTTTCAAAACATTTTCCCGCATAAATCAATTGAATTTTAGAATACACCATTCCTACTTGAATTAATTTATTCCTTGACAATGGTTCATGTTAATTGAGTTTATTTTAGAAATTACAATTGGTTTCATTCATATTTGTTTCTTTAGCCTTGGAACAACTTCCCAAGTGTGGTTCTATTTAGTTTGGTAAAGTTTGGCTTGTGTAGAATTGACATAAATATCATCCTTATAATATTACTCAAAAGTATTAGGTATTAATTGAGATAAATAATTTTTTCTACCAGTCCATCATCCTATGAGTTTTAATTAATTTTTCCACACAAAATTTTTTATTTTTAGTGATTTCTCCCAAATGGATCTTTTATTTTTATTAGATGTTCTTGATGTATTTTCCTCATAATCTGAGATTTTATATGAGTATTTTTGAAATCCTAGATAATTTTCTAACATATGGAAATCATTATCAATTTATTCTTAAAAAATTAGAATTTTTTTGTCTGAAATTACTCATCAAAACATTAAATCTACCTAGTGTCCCCAAAAACTACATACATTCATCAACTATCACATTTTTTTGTCGAACTAATTTCCTCATATTTTTATCATAACACTTGTATGATTTTATTTTGGTTGAGTATCCAATTTTAATTCCATTATATCTATGATATTAAAACATTCAATTCTATTTTTGGGAATAATAATTGTGTACTTCAAAACAATATAAAGTAATGATGTTTGGGATTCTTTCCATACTTCCAACACTTGATACTGGATCCCATGATTTTATATGAATTATTCCACCTAGTTTTTTTTGTGAATTCCATACAATTATTAGCGTAGAGTGTCTACATTTTTACATGATTTATCTTTTCATATTCTCTCTGAAATTAATTGTTTCATTTTAATACCTCAGTTTCTTGGGTAGTCACCAAAATCCAATCCATCATACTACATTTGTAAAACAAGAGAATTACCTTTTCCAACTGTGACATTATTTTTTATCCCATAAAAAACTACATAAAATATCCCTGGTATCCATGATAATTTTTTTATCTTCATCTTGTTGGTTTTCAAAAAAAATATTCCCTTGTTATCATGAGTCACTTGTCTGAGTTTTATCATAGGTGTGTTTTTAAAGGACTTATTAAAAATCATTCCTCAAAAAAATTTCAAATAATCTTGGATGAAATTGAGAAGACACTTATGCCACAACCTCTTATAATATTCTTTAGATAACATGCACCAATTATCCTCACTAATATTGTATATATTTCTCTTGGTCTATTTTCCTTAATAAAAAATTAAAACATATCTTTCCATTATATGATTGAATGTAATTTCTAGAGATTAATCCTTCAAAATAGACTCGTTGATGTTTCCCCTCATCGTATATGAAAAAAAATCTATATAGGAAACCCAAAATTATATATTTTGGATAATTATCTTCAAGAAAAAATAATTTCAGATTGAACTAAGGTCATAATTTTCTCACAATTATTTTTTCAATTTTTTATCATCAATTATCTCCCTGTTACTACACATATCATCCATAAGATCATTTAGTTAATATAAAAAAGCATCGAATGTCTCATTTAGGATCATTCTAAAATCCTCATACTTAACCCACAACACCTTATGTTTTTCTTCACAAAATCTTTAGTCGCATTAATAGGTATTTATAATCTTATCCCATAATATATGTTAATTATTTCATTAAATAAGTTTTATATCAATATAGTTATCCAAATAATCCTAGAGAATTTATATTTCCTTAGGATCTTAATATAGCTCTTTATGGTCAATATCTACTATGGATTTAACTTCAATATTTCCCAATATATTGTGAATAACCTATAAATAAGAATATATACCTAATGAAAACAAATTATGTTGCATTCAGTTTTTCTATGACAATAAATTTATTCCTTATAAAATCGGTATTCCTTTGTGGTTGAATATTGATTCCATGGTTTATTGAGAGAGAATTATTTACCCAAAACACAATTTTGATACCAATTATTGGTTTTAATAAAGGAAAATAAATTGAATAGTGGTCTATATTAGTTTATCATATTTACAAATATATTACCTTAAACCAATATTTCTCTTTCAGATATATAATAACTCTTATATCCCTCTCAAAAACTATTTGGTTATAAAAATGTAATAAAATGGAACACAGGAATTATAATTTTGTCACCTAAAAAGTATAATGCAAGGAGAATACATAGAAATTTTCTGATGAGCCTAAGTCACTAAAGGAAAATACTATTTGTTTGGATATAAAATGAATTGATTACATTATCCCTCTAAGTTTATGACCCTAACTAAAGAGAGAAGAACATGTTACTTTTCTATATAGGGAGAAATTAATTTTTCATATTTCAAATTATCAAAATAAAAATGATAAAAATAGACATTATCTTCTTATAAATTTATTATTAAATAGATAAACTTCAAGTGAGAAAAACTACTAAAGACCTAAAAACCATGTGATCATCACCCTACTATTATTTAAAAGGATTGGAAATACATTCCATCCTTTTTTCCAACCATAAAAAATCATATCGACCAAATACCTCTTCAAAACTCAAAACATATAGATAAATATTTAGGAAACCACTTGTAAAATTTTTCGCAGATACACTGGAAATAGTCCATGTTAATATCTAAAAATTCTATATTTATTTTTTCATATTTTTTTTCTTATTTTATACCTTTTTAATGAATTAAAAGATATAAATTATATATAAAGAATCATATAACTTCCATGGTAAAAAATATATCCATCAAAAAAATTTATCATCCTCTAACCAAATTTTTTATTAGTAATACTCTCATCTCGAAGTTGTTTCACCCTCCACCTTTCATGATTTTTTGGTTTTTGTGAAATGTAAAATTGTAATTATTTCTTCCCTGAAATCCTCATCAAACACCCTTAGAATAATAAAAATTTATTTTATTTTTATTAATATAATTTTTGGATCAATTATCCTCTTTAATGTTAGCTCAAATATTAATATTACTTTATGACTAAAAAATCCACAATAACTATTGTTATAGGTCTGGATACTCAGTAATGATGTTTATGATTATCATTGTTAGGAAGGCTTTGGGATGAGTAGAAAAATATCATTTATGATTATAGTTACCTAATATGATTATTTTATAGGACATTATCTTGGTTACCTAGGAAAGGTCTTATGGTTAAAGAGAGAATTGAGATTTTTTTGTAGAATATACGGTCATTATATAGCTTTAGATGATTATTATGCACAACTGAATGGTTCTTATGTAGAGATTAAAATCACTTTCAAACAATTTAAAATTATCCAAATTATTGAAACCTAGAACTCAATAATACTTTCCAGAAAATATTTTATCTTCCAAAGTGTGAATATGTTAGTATTATTGTAATGGCAACATGCTCTATGGGTGATGAATTGATTATTCCATTCAGTGTGATGGTCCGAAAATATATGTCATTGTCTAGAAGAGATGATAAAATAAACTATGAGTATCTTGATTTGCAATAAACTTCATAGAAACATATATGGATTAAAATATGGAATCTAGTGTCAAAAACTCCCATGGAGGTTAAATATAAGTAATTTTATAGGCTTTCTCATATGTTATCGGCCTTAGGATACAACTTTTACAACAACGAAGCTATATATTTTTTCACAATGAAATAATATACAATTAGGAGTAGTATAAAATATCTTAAATACACCCTTCATAAATAGAAATCACAACACATTTTTTGGATCTTAGAGATGTGGGAAATAAGAAATTTCTTGTAATATGGAGGCGGTACGAGAGTAATAATTTCTTGACGGTGAGAAATGAATTTGACTAAAATTTTAAATGATTTTAATTTGAATATATACCCATATTTAATTTCAATCCATATTAAATCATCCATTTTCTATTTTTTGGTAAATTCTGTACATAATTTTTTAAACGGTTAAAATCATAATTTTAAATTTTTTTTCAATGTTAGGAATTTAATGAAAAACCATCTAGTGAATCTTTTATAAATTTAATTTTTTAGTTTAATTTAAGTATGAGTTTTATTAACTCTATTCATTGTTTACTTAATATGATAACTAAAACTTTGAATGATTTAATTTTCATGATTTATAGGGAAAATGGATATTGAAACAACATACGGCTTTTTATTTTTGAACATAAGGATTTTCCGCCATGAGATAAAGAATATTAACATGATCATAAATATTTTATAAGGATTATAAGACTTTAGTAATTTAAAAAATATCCATGTAGAACAATCATAAATATTTTCCAACCTCAAGTGTACGAATTCAACCTCAATCGTATGAATTATTCGGACAAATCCTCCAACATTTCATCTCATCGCAATTCATTATTGAAACATAAAGCTCAATAAATTTGTTAAAAAACAACATCATTTGGAAATTCACTTTGGACATCAGTCCGAGTAGTGTTCCACCACTTCATTACATGTACAACCATTCAAATTTCCCTACATGGATTTTAACTGTGAATTCTATTTCAAAATATTTAGCATCAAATAATCATTCAGATCAATTAAAATTAAAATGAAATTATATTAATGATCAATATTAACATTATAATCTATCTATTTGAATAGAAACCCACCATTCCAGGTCAAAATCACTAAATAAATTTTATATTACAATCCCTAAATCCACTTAATCCAAAATAAATCATCCAAAACTAGCTCTGATATGTGCATTATCTTTAAACCATGATAATAATTTGATGTTAATTGATCCTATAAACTACTATACCAATTCTAATAAAAATATTCTTGAACTTGAATGTAAATTTTTCATTTTTGGACAATGACATAAATGGAGAACTCGTGATAGTGACCTCTAATATCATGACCCTCATCAAGGTCACATAGAACCCATCCAAAGCTAAAAAATGAGATCTTAACACCTAGATTCTTGCGGTGTTTAAAGAAAACTAAAAATGGTCCTCAATTTTTTTTCTAACATTCCATTTTAGAATATTAAAAACCATAGCCATCAACCTAGACTAAATTTTATTTACATTTTTCATTATTTTTTTATTTCTAATTATAATTTCAATTTTTATTTATTTTATGTTTTGTAATTCAATCCCCCACCAATTTTTTAATGTTTCATCTTCTATATGATTTTATTGTGATATAAATATTCATAGCGACAAATCAATAACCCATTTTCAGTGGTCCAAAGGGAGGTCACAATTATTCTCTTTTATTTTTTGTTTTATTTCAATTTTATTTTAATAAATACATAACATAGTAACGGTGGAGAATGGGGAACTGATCATCACTATAATTTTTTATCTATGTTTATTCATTATTTTATTTTTAAACACTTCAATTATTTATATCATTTGGTTCACTCATCATAACAATGGATTTGATTTAATAGAGATGTTGAATGGAAGATGATTACGACAATGTTTTTTTAGTTGTCTCACACTATAGAGACCCGAAGCTTAACATACATGGACATTACATTAATTTTGCGGAATACTTAGTACATAACAAAAAATACACACACAAGGACTGTAATAGTTTAGTGTCTTTGTAAACTCGGAATATAATCTTCTAATCGTGGTGAAAGATCTTCAACATCTCCCATAGAGATCTTCCTTTTTTTTACCTAAAACCATTATTTATATACTGGGGAAAAGAAAACATAAAAGGGTGAGCTCAAATGCTCAGTAAGGGTAAACTAAAGAAATATCAATCACATCATATTCATAAGAACATAACATTTTAGAAATCTTAACCTGCAAAAGAGATCATAATATCATAACATGGGATAAATCATCGTAGTGAAATGTAATCCCAGTAATCATAACATAAAACATGAAACTTTGTGGCATACATACATAATCATAGTGAATCATTTCTTATTAGTCAAGACTCATTTCCAAGACTATCTTAGTGTACAATGTCCATTTCTGAAACAAGTTCACTCCTTGTTTCAGTCATGTTTCACTGAACCGGTTTAACCAGACGTTCCAACCATGTTTATCTCATGAGATATAAAATCTTTACCCAATTCATTAGAGGGAGATATAGGTCCCACCCATCTCATAATGATACCATTCATATGTGTGCCACAAAATCATAAATCATACATCATTGCATAACCCATGTAATAAAAATGGGATTCTTAAACAACATAAGATCATAAAACAATTCATATAAGATAAAGGAATTCATAAAAATAATTCCATCACAACATAATCAAATCAATGTAATAATAGGGATAGAAACAGAACCCTATATTATCTTAGATGGAAAATAATTTTGATAAAACACTTGAACTCCATTCTTGAGGAAAATATCCTTTCTACTTCAAAACATTTTCCTTTCTTAACATGTCATACAATTTTATCCTAAAAGAAGTTGATTAAAAATAAACTTGAAAACTTGTAAAGGAAGCTTCTTGGAAATAATGTTTTAAAAATCCATTCATGCCGTATAAGTTAAAAAAACATTCTTCTCGTACTTTTGTCGGAAAAGTCAAAAAGTACCTTGTACGAAAAACGACAAAAGATTCCTTTCATATCTTTTACGATAAACTCACCAAAGGGTAAAAATGGATTTAAAGAATTTTTGGTGGATGGAAATAATATTATATATTGTGGAAACATGGATGTGGATGATAAAATACACCCCAGTAAATACCAAAGTATAAACAATCTCTGATATAAATGAGATTGTGATATTTCTGTTACCTTAGGTCCGATTTGCTTCGTAAGTGTCTGAACCTCCTGTATAACGATTTAAATAATGTCATTGACTTATTCCATAGTCATACGCATTGTTATGATATCATATATGGTTCACTTATGACATTATATTACCCGTTCTTTTGTAAATTCCATGTTAAAGAGTGTTTTGGGTAAAATCGTTTCATTTGTCGTCCGTGTTTTGACTTGTAATTATTCATATGATTACTTAGATAATGATTAATTAATTCCAGAATATATAACATGATTTATATATAATATATATTCAGAATATACATATATATAATATATTAGTGTATGGAAATAAATACACTGTTCATGGAGACGGTAGGTCGTACGTATGCATGAACGCTGTTTTCGTTTTCTTATTGGGTTGAATGGAATTAAGTAGATGAAATACATATATATACACATAAATCCAGTATCATTATTATGTCATATATTTCATGATTACTTATTATATATAATTTATAATCATTCATGAATGCTTAACGTGGAGAATGAATCTCATCGCGTCGTGGAGACGGTAGTCCGTACATACGCACGAGCAATGATATCGTTCTCATGATCGTGGAATTGTATTAGAGTGTATGTATACTATTTCAGAATCTATATCACTTTAAAATAATCATATATAGTTATTATTTACACTATTAAACCCATCCAAGTAAGGTGGTGGTGGAAAATAGATTACACCACGGCGTGGAGACGGTATTCCATACGTACGCACACGCGGTGATTTCATTTTCCATAGGATGGATAGATGGTGAAATATGGTTGTTTCATACTTATAATAACATATCCTTATATGAGTGATACTGATGTTATTACTTCATAATGAAACAACTAAAAAAGAAGAATTTGAAGAAGAAATAAAATTGAAAGAATCGGTAACGGATATTACCTCTTCTTTGACACGCCTCTTTGAATCCTCCTCTTAGGGTACTAAAATTGGTCTTTGAAGAATACCATGACCTCTAGAATGTTTCTAGGGAAATTGAGAAGGAAAATGGGCAGGGATTGGGCGTGCTTGAAGGCTCAAATTGGTGTGAGGAGGAGAGGGAGGAGGTGCCCTTTTATAAGGGAGGAGAGGGGCACCTTTGGAAATCTTAAAAAAATTAATTTATAATAAATCTATCCCCACATAAAAACCTCCAAAAATGACTCATATTCAAATATAAGATGATATAGGGTTTTAATCTCATTAGGCAATAAAATTTAGACATGTTAGGAAATTATTTTAAACATTATCAACTTGATTTATCCTTACTTAATCAATTTATTTTTATTTTTGGTAATAACATTCTAAATTTTAAATTATAAAAAATAATTACTTATTTGTTGTTAATTGTTAATAATTGTATAAATTATTATATTATAGACCATATAAATTTAAATTTATAATTTTTATATATTTTTGTGATTTTTAAACAATTTTAAAATATGATATTTTGATAAAATAACAATATTGTCAATGTTGACACTATTCATTTATTTTAATTTAATTAAAATACATACAGAAGATATGTTCTAAATAAAAGATTTAATAGATTCATCAAAGTTCAAATTTATCTAGAAAATTAGTGGAGAACATTAAATAGTTCATATAATATTTATTTTATTATTTTTAAAACCATTTATTTTTTTATCTCTTAATAAAATAATTACAACAACATTTTTGTATAATTATTTAATATAATTATTTGTAGCATAAAAATTAAAAATAAAATACTATGATGAATATAAATCTATTACCTTTAACAATAATACTTTTACTTGAATTTATCATCTTAAAATCACAATATTTAAATTGTTATTAAATTATGATGGTGGCAACTTTGGCATCATTTAAAATAAAATAATTTAAGTGTCATAATCACTATTATAAGACTCCAAACGGTTATATATTAGGTCATTTGATGATTATGGTGTATATATATACTACCAACAAGTTTTCGTCAGGTTGGTAGAACTTTTAATGGGTATTATTATTTCAATAAAAACTATATTACTGATTTTTCACTTAATAAATAATTTCTGCATCATTAATGTATCACCATTAATGACAATTATTTGATCCCTAAAAATTCTAAATAAATTATCATGATGTAGATAGTTTTATTAGCTTTCTGGAGACTATTCATGTTTTAAGTTTCATGAATTTTATCACTAAATTAAAATTAATATACTTATAAGATTTAAGAGAGTGACATATTGTCACTTTCTTTGGTTTTAATAATAATTAAGTTATTTTCATGGAAAAAATTCCATTAAATGATTCTAATCTGACCCTTAGGTGATATGGGTCGACTTTTAGTAATCCAATAGGATTTTGGAAGATGTTAGGGTAATTTTATAATCTTATATGTACCCTTAATTACCTGATTTACCTTTAACTATGGTAAATAAAATTTACCGTAGTTACTATTCATAATGCCCCAAAATAAAAAGTATTCTATTAATATAATTTGGACCCACTGATTCCAAATATGGAATCCATTTTTCCAAATTATATACACAGAAGTTTCAGAAATTAAATTAAAAATAATCCCGTTGTCCAAAGAAAATGGGTTTTTGTTTAAAACATTTCAAAAGATTGAATTGATTTAACCTACGAATTCAAGGTAAAATCAATGCTAATTACATACATTATATTAAATGGTAAAAATATATTCTATTTATACTTTGAAACCATTAAATATTATAATTTTACCATATAAATTATTGTGATGAAAAAAGTTGTTTTTAATTAAAATATAGTGTGTTTTTACTATTCATCAAAATATGAAAGTTACCGGAATAATATGAAAATTCTATCCAAAGTAAATTTTTATTTCTTGATTCCAAAGAATAATTTTATTTTGTCAAATTGATCTTATAAAAATGTCAAAACTAGATTTAAAGTTGGTGTGCCATCAAAAGGAGGCAAAACTACATTTTTTGAAGAATACTTATTTTACCCAAAAAAATTATTTTGTTCTTATACCATGTTCTAAAAAATGTGTAAGATGAATAATAATGTTATAAAATTTAAGATTTAGTTAATAATATTCATAACGGCTAGTTCATAATATTATTATAATAATGTATCGTTGTTTAGTAAAACTCAGTATTGCGTACAACACACGCTATCGAGGAAGGTCGTGATTGCGCGTAATGCAAGCCAAGTCAGGGTTGCGTGTTCTGCAAGAATCCTTCATTGTTTCGTATAACAGAATCCAAACATATTTCATTTATACATTGAATATATATATATATATATACTCAATGTTGCGTAGAATAACTATTATCAAAATTGTGTGTAACATGATCCAGGAATAGTGTTGCGTATACTGCAAGCTAATACGGTGTTGCGTATAGGGCAAGGTAATCTTGGTGTAGCATACAACACAAGAAATTAATGAAATTAAAAGAATATAAAATCTCAGGGTGTTACATTCTACCCCCCTTAAAATTAATTTCTCCCTTGAAATTCGTCAGTATTATAAATGGTTTACTACTCAAAAGTTTCTTTAATAGAAACCCACATCGTAAAAAGGAATACCAAAACCAATCTTTAAAAACAAAAGTATGAAACGTAACGGTTACCGAAATAAACTAATTACTGGGTTTCCACATAGGTGAAAATATGGATATGGAAGAGAAATCTAACCATCATGTTCTAATGGAGAGTGGTAGAGAACATGGCTATGAAAAATCCATCAATCACAAAGCCATAGATTTGTGACGATCTAAGGTACCAGCAGATTCATCAGATATAAGGGCACTAGGAAAACATTTTTGGTTTTCAAGATCATTTCCCTAAAGATGATAAAATTGGAATTAGAAGAAATAATTTCGTTATTTTGGTACAGTATCACCATTAGTCGTTTTTTTTGGACAATTTCCACTTCATCTCTTAAAGAAATGAAGTTGAATTTGTCATTTGTGAAGTGTTATAAGATCATGTGATAGAATGATGGGTCATTCCATTTGTCTTAAACAAAAGGTTAGAAAAGTTATCAAAAAAAATACATAAGTCCATCTATAGTGAGATTAATCATATATGGTTCCTAAAATGGACTTATACTTCATATATCATACTTCGTAATATAATAAAACTAGTTTCTACTAAATAGGGACTTCCTGTAGGCCAGTGGTAAGCGATAAAGGCCAGTCGCACTTTGGTTGTGGGTTCGATTCCCACAGCCTTGTCTAACGCGATGGGTTGTCACCCATCCTTCAGGTTGTCCTTTTTATAAAACTACATTAATATAACATCCCATCAGTAATATAAAAAAAATTATATCCTTAAACAATAATAACTTATGTCCAACATAATCCATTCCAATCTTTAGGCTTATCTAAAATACTTCGGTCCAAGCTCATAGTATAAGGAAAACGATTACTTGAAATGTCATCAACCAAGCATGTGAATACCATCATTTATCCCTCATATATCTTGTTGGTCACATTCCAATCATGTGAATACCTTAATCATGTATTCTCTTGAAAAATGAATACCCATTAAACCTTAGTGAAAACATGAATGTTGTCAAAAGTTAACTCCTTCAACATACCAAAATCCAAAAATTCTATATACTCAATCCTTGATATAACCTTCTCCTTATATCAGACATGAGCTCATAAATACTATCAAACATTTAATTTTCTCCTTATCCCTTCATTATGTGCATATCATCTACATTCCAAAAAATATCTGAATAACCTTTCATGGATACTGGTACCATTAATCATACACTTTCAAAACTCAAGGAAAGACAATAGTGTAACAATCCTTAGATGTCTCTTTATTCCATAGTACCATGATATAACTTGTACAACATTACACTTGATAAACATGTAATCATTCCACTACCTTCTTAATACATTGACCAAGCTTCAACAATTCTTTCATCTCACATATCATTTGTAGTATCTTTATCATCATCAACATAAATACTACCCATACGACCGTACTGATTCTCTTCATGAGACTTTCCCTTAGGGAATTGGTTTGCATAATTCCCGTACATTCCACATTTAAAACATTTGACCATTGTTGATGTCATAGAAATACCATTATCCTCATCCATGGTGTTAACTGAACCTTTTCCTTTTCACTTACTGGTTATGTGTCCTTCTTTTCCACACCCAAAGCATCTTCCAATTCCCTTGAAACAATCTCCTCGATGCCTCTTCCCACATGATTTACATGAGGGAAATTAAACCTTCTTTCCTCTATGGTCATCATGAAACTCCATCTTTCTCTTATTATCTGAGTCGGAAAACTTACCAAAGTTGAGATTATTGATCATATTATGATATTGCTGATTAGGCATAATAATGATGTTTGGACTTCCAAATCCCGTTTCATTTGGTTTCTCATGAAGAATATCATTCCATTGTCCGTCATATCCTCTATTTTCATGAATCTTTCTGTTTCCAGCCATTTTCTAAAACACAAAAAGAATAGTGTGAGAGGCAAAAATCATGCTAGGGAAAACAACATAGTAAAGGGGGATCACCCTCAATATCTAACATATTAGGTTAAATTCTATGATCGGTATCATAGTTTTAGGACTATATCCTATAATTATACTTAACCTTAGGGACATCCCTAGACATACCTTAGAAATATCTCTAGGGATCTCACTAAAGTTATCGCATGCTAGTTTCCAAAGGTTGACTAAACCTTTCCTCTGATACCAACTGTAGAGTCCTGAATATTAACTTACATGGACATTACATTACGTTTTCGGAATACTTAGTACATAACAAAAAATACACACACAATGACAGTAACAGTTTAGTGTCTTTGGAAACTCGGAATATAATCTTCTAATCGTGGTGAAAGATCTTCAACATCTCCCATAGAGATATTCCTTTTTTTACCTAAAACCTTTCTTTATATCCTACGGAAAAGAAAACATAAAAGGGTGAGCTCAAATTTTCAGTAAGGGTAAACAAAAGAAATATCAATCACATAATATTCATAATAACAAAACATTTTAGAAATCTTAACCTGCAAAAGAGATCATAATATCATAACATGGGATAAATCATAGTAGTGAAATGTAATCCCAAGAATCATAACTTAAAACATGAAACATTTTGGAATACACACATAATCATAGAGAATCATTTCCTATTAGTCAAGACTCATTTCCAAGACTATCTTAGTGGACAAAGTCCATTTCTGAACCGAGTTCACTCCTCGTTTCAGTCCTGTTTCACTAAACCGGTTTAACCAGCCGTTCCAGCCATGTCTATATCATGAGATATAAAATCTTTACCCAATGCATTGGAGGTAGATATAGGTCCCACCCATCTCATAATGATACCATTCATATGTGTGCCACAAAATCATAAATCATACATCATTGTATAACCCATGTAATAAAAATGGGATTCTTAAGCAACATGATATCATAAAACAATTCATATAAGATAAAGGAATTCATAAAAATAATTCCAACACAACATAATCAAATCAATGTAATAATAGGGATATAAATAGAACCCTATATTATCTTAGATGGAAAATAATTTTGATAAAACACTTGAACTCCATTCTTGAGGAAAATATCCTTTCTACTTCAAAAACATTTTCCTTTCTTAACATGTCATACAATTTTAACCTAAAAAAATTTGATTAAAAATAACCTTGAAAACTTGTAAAGGAATATTCATGGAAATAATGTTTTAAAAATCCATTCATGTCGTATAAGTTAAAAAAAACATTCTTCTCGTACTATTGTCCGAAAAGTCAAAAAGTTCCTCGTACGAAAAACGACAAAAGATTCCTTTCATATATTTTACTATAAACTCACCAAAGGGTAAAAATGGATTTAATAAATTTTATGTGGATGGAAATAATATTACATATTGAGGAAACATGGATGTGGATGATAAAATACACCCCAGTAAATACCAACGTATAAACAATCTCGGATAAAAATGAGATTGTGATATTTCCCTTACCTTAGGTCTGATTTACTTCGTAAGTGCCTAAACCTCCTGTATAATGATTTAAATAATTTCATTTACTTATTCTATAATCATAATCATTTTTATGATATCATATATGGTTCAGTTATGACTTTATATTACCCGTTCTTTTGTAAATTCCATGTTAAAAAGCGTTTTGGGTAAAATCATTTCATTTGTCGTCCGTGTTTTGACTTGTAATTATTCATATGATTAATTAGATCATGATTACTTAATTCCAGAATATAAAACATGATTTATATATAATATATATTCAGAATATACATATATATAATATATTATTAGAGGGAAATAAATACAACGTTCATGGAGACGATAGGCCGTACGTACGCATGAACGTTGTTTTCGTTTTCTTATTGAGTTGAATGGAATTAAGTAGATGACATACATATATATACACATAAATCCAGTATCATTATTATTTCATATATTTCATTATTACTTATTATATATACTTTATAATCATTCATGAATGGTTAACGTGGAGAATGAATCTCATCGAGTCGTGGAGACGGTAGTCCGTACGTACGCACGAGCGATGGTATCATTCTCATGATTGTGGAATTGTATTGAAGTGTATGTATACTATTTCAGAATCAATATCACTTTACAATAATCATATATAGTTATTATGTACACCATTATACCCATCCTAGTAAGGTGGTGGTGGAAAATAGATTACACCACGGTGTGGAAATGGTATTCCGTACGTACGCACGCGCGGTGATTTCATTTTCCATAGGATGGATAGATGGTGAAATATAGTTGTTTAATACATATAATAACATATAAGTATATGAGTGATACTGATGTTATTACATCATAATGAAACAACTAAATAATAATAATTTGAAGAAGAAAGAAAATTGAAAGAATCGGTAACGGATATTACCTCTTCTTTGACATGCCTCTTTGAATCCTCCTCTTAGGGTACTAAAATTGGTCCTTGAAGAAGACCAGGACATCTAGGATGTTTCTAGGGAAATTGATAAGGTAAATGTGCAGGGATTGGACGAGCTTGAAGGCTCAAATTTGTGTGAGGAGGAGAGGGAGGAGGTGCCCTTTTATAAGGGAGGAGAGGGGAACCTTTGGAAATCTTAAAAATATTAATTTATAATAAATCTAACCCCACTTACAAACCTAAAAAAAATGACTCATATTCAAATATAAGATGAGATAGGGTTGTAATATCATCAGACAATAAAATTTAGACATGTTAGGAAATTATTTTAAACATTATCAACTTTATTTATCCTTACTTAATCAATTTAATTTTATTTGTGGTAGTAATATTCAAAATTTGAAATTATAACAAATAATTACTTATTTGTTGTGAATTGTATATAATTTAATACTTTATAACATTATAGACCATATAAATTTAAATTTATAATTTTTATATATTTTTATGATTTTTAATCAATTTTAAAATATATTATTTTTATTAAATAACAATATTGTCAATTTTGACACTATTCATTTTTCTGAATTTAAATAAAATACATACAGAAGATATGTTCGAAATAAAATATTTAATAGATTCATAAAAGATCATATGTATATATAAAATTAGTGTAGAACATTAAATAGTTCATATAATATTTATTTTATTATTTTTAAAACCATTTATTTGGTTTATCTCTTAATAAAATAATTACAACAACATTTTTGTATAATTACTTAATATACTTATCTGTTGCATAAAAATTAAAAATAAAATCCTATGATGAATATAAATCTATTACCTTTCATAATAATACTTTTACTCAAATTTATCATCTTAAAATCACAATATTTAAATTGTTATTAAATTTTGAAAGTGACAACTTTGGCATCATTTAAAATAAAATAATATAAGTGTCATAATCACTATTATAAGACTCCAAACGTTTATATATTAAGTCATTGGATGCTTATGGTGTATATATATACTACCAATAAGTTTTGGTCAGGTTTGTGGAACTTTTAATGGGTATTATTATTTCAATAAAAATTATATTACTGATTTTTCACTTAATAAATAATTTCTGCATCATTAATGTATCCCCATTAATGACAATTATTTAATCCCTAAAAATTCTAAATAAATTATCATGATGTATATAATTTTATTAGATTTCTGGAGACTATTCATGTTCAAAGTTTCATGAAGTTTATCACTAAATTAAAATTAATATACTTATAAGATTTAAGAGAGTGACATGTTGTCACTTTCTTTGGTTTTAATAATAATTAAGTTATTTTCAGGGAAACAAGTCCATTAAATGATTCTAATCTGACCCTTAGGTGATATGAGTTGACTTTTAGTCATCCAATAGGATTATGGCAGATGTTAGGGTAATTTTATATTCTTATATTTACCCTTAATTACCCGATTTACCTTTAACTATGGTAAATAAAATTTACCGTAGTTACTATTTATAATGCCCAAAAATAAAAAGTAGTCTATTAATATAATTTGAACCCACTGATTCCAAATATGGAATCCATTTTTCCAAATTCTATACACAGAAGTTGCAGAAATTAAATTAAAATTAATCTCGTTTTCGAAAGAAAATGGGTTTTTGTTTAAAACATTTTAAAAGATTGAATTGATTTAACCTAAGGATTCATTGGTTACACTTGTGATTTCACACTTATAAAACAATAAGAGAGGATTTGATGGATGATATTGATTCAAATTATAGATTTAGGTAATTTAGATCAATATATTGATTATATAATTTAATAGAACTCATCAAATTACTATTCTAATATCTTGTTAATTCATTTTCTTCTTATTTTATTTCAATTTATTTTCATAAAAAAGTCACACATATTCTCTAACATCATTCTGAATTAAAAAAAATTAAAAAAAATGATTAATAAAAATGAATAACTGACCTCTGAATCTTTTATAACAAACCAAGTGAGTCCCATGAGATTTAATTCAAGGAAAATTTTTTTTTTTTGAATTTCACACATACAACAGGATTTCACATCACTAATAAGTTTTCCTATGATTAAAATCAGAAAAACACTTTTCCAGTTCATTTTGTAAATAATATACTATTTTTAAAATAAATTGAAAATGTTAAAAATTAATCCCTTGTTTGAAAGGACCATTGAAATTAGAATTTTTGCTAAATGAATGTTTGATAATAATGCTTTAGTTCAACATATGCACCCTTTTGAACCTTATGACAACCCTACTATTTATTAAACACAAAAACATGATTTGTTATATAATCTTTCACTTAAGGAAACTGTGAGGATAAATAGGTCTAGTTTCTTGGGTAAATTAGGAACATTACATAACACCTTAGAACAAAATGCATATCATATTTATTGAAAACATATTCTACATGACCACAACATTCCTTCAAACATAACATTACATGGGATAACCTGAGGACATGAATATGAAAAGGGTGATCTATAAAGACCAGTAAGGGAGTAAAAAAGGCATAACATGGGAAATATAGTACACTTTATGAAATAGGAATATCAATGGATCATAAGAGAAACATAGATATAAAGTCATGATATAACATGATTATCATAACATGTAAATTTGGAAACAACATTTGACATGATATTAGCATGATCTAAGGATCATTGCACATGGAAAATGAGTAAAACCTCATTTCACTTGAATTGGAATGATTAAACCCTCATTTCACTTGATGTATCATGATACTATTCTTTACCCAATGCATTGGAGCACTATCAGGGCACACCCTTTACAAAGATTTCATTTCATGCATAAGTGTTCGATGTGGATCATACAACATTGATTAATTAAATATCATAATTTATTACACAAATGATTTGTGTGGAATAGATAAATTTATGTATTCAATCAATAGGTACATGTTCATAAATTTTAATAACCTTGATAGAGATAAGGGTATGTTATTTAATTATAGGATGATCTTGGCATGGGAAATTGTTGTGTATCTTAGGCATCATAATGACGTCAAATAGAAATAGTAAAATGGGTTGATGAGAGAGAAAGGGGTCTCTCATCATTGATAAGTGAAATGAAAATTAAGGTGTTTATGGAACATAATATCTCAACATATGTAATGAAATTTAGATGAATAATATAAAATAATTGCTTGAATGTAAATGGGAAGAGAGAAATTCATTACCGAATTTTGGCATGGTAACATGTGTACATGGGAGGCATTAATGAGAGATAAAGAGGTATATGATAATTCACACATAACGAGGAAAGTATGAGGGAGGTTAAAAATCATACTCCTACATTTTTAATTTAAAATAAAAGTATATAAAAAAATAAAGAAATATGGACAAAAGGGAGAAAGGAATAAATCCCTTACTTGGAAGTTGGATCCCAAAGTCTTGTGGGAGGATTGAGAGAGGCTTCTTAGGATATTAGGGTGCCTTGGGAGGATTATATAGAGGGGAGGGAAGAGGTTTGTTGAGATTCAAAGGATTTTAGTGAATAGAATCTGGATCTTTGGTTGGTTAATATAGGAAAAGAGAGGGGAATTCTTTAATATTTCACAAACTTAGGAATTGGGGTCCTCTATCTCGCTCTTGCCCTTCTCCTATGGCGTAGAGTATGTCCGCGCCACCGCCTCCCCTCCTCGGACCGCTTCAGCCGGGGAGGGGGATCCTTCTTCTTCGTCCCGTCCGTTTCCCCCTCGATTACCCTCTTTCTCCCCCTTCACAGATCCATCCCCCCTTCATCCTTTTTCTGCAATCGATATAAGCCCTAAAGACCAATCCTTTGTTAATGGAGTTTCGTCGGTTCATATTTCCCCTCTGGAGTTCACAGAAGCATCCGCATTACTGGATCTCACGTTGGTAGCCCGATTCAGAAGGGGTCGTCCACCGGTCGATGCATTTGATCGGTCTGTGTTCTCCTCTTAGAATTTTAAGGATCGCGTTACGGCAGGCCTTTTAGATGTGAGACATTTACAGCTTCGATTCTCTAATGAAGATGACCTAGTGCATTCTTGGGCCTTTGCTCCGCATTCTATGAAGTGGTTCAGGTTCTATTTATTCCGTTGGACCTTCGACTTTCATCTGAGACGTGATCCTCCGACCGCAGCAATCTGGATATCCTTACCTGGTCTCCCATTTCCATTTTAGAACCCGACAATACTCCGGCTGATAAAAAATCTGGTTGGACGCTATCTTTGTTCTGATTCCCACACCAAGGTCATCTTCCACCCAGTTGAGCCAAGGATTTGTGTCGAAGTAGATTTATCTAAAGGCCCACAGGAGTCTGTTGTCATCGAAATTGAGGGAGAGCTTCGCTGGCTTCAGAAGGTACGTTACGAATACTGGATTTCCTTTTTCTCGGGCTGTTTCTGTATAGGACATGATGCCTCCAGGTGCCGGCAAAGCCTCTCCGGTCGACCCTGGGCGGGTCCTCCCAATCTAATGAAGGATGACACCGTTGATGGATGTAATCCACCTTGTGGTACCCTCTCCGAGAAGGAGGATGCGGTTGAGGACCGAGGTTGTATTAGGGAGTCTCAGGGGACCTCTGATCCTCCATCTTCCATACAATGTAAGGAAAGGAGGTTGAACGAAAATCCAAAGGTGAATGATGCATTTGATCAGCTAAAGCAGTACCTGGGTGTACCGTTGAAGGATTCGGGAGCTATTGAGGAGCAACAGGCCTGCACTGGCTCTGAGCAGACATCTGCTACTAGGTCTTCAGTGGAGATGATGAAACTCACTCAATGTGAGCAGGAATGTGCAGCAATAGAGGCTGGAAAGGAGGCCAAACTTCCTGGGAATTCAAAGGAGGTGACTGTGTCTACCGAGGTTCCCCACACTGTTAAAGGGGGGCCTAAGGAGGGCAGGGTGACCAAGCCTCCTAGGATACAGAAGGTGTTTAAGGTTGATGATATAGTTCCTAGTATTGGGAGTCGGGAGGAGGGGAGTGTGTTGGGTCCCTTGGACCCAAACATTATCCAACCCCCATCCAATCTAAAGGTTGCATCTACAGGGGAAAACAAGAGGTCTCCCAGTGAGCTGAGCAAGCAGTTTGGGCAGAAGCCCCCCACTGAGGGCTTGAGGGTTGAGCTAAAGAACCGCTTTGATAGTCTGGTGGATCAAGATTAGGTAATGTTGCATGAGGAGGATGATTCAGGTGCTGATAACTTTAGTCAAATTTCAGCGGACAGCTGGGATCGTCTTCAAGGGAAAGGACCTCACAGACCTAGAAGGAAGAAGGGTCTCAAAGGAAAGCGCGACTCCAGAAAATTCATTGTGGTTTAGGGGAAAAACTAAAGGGACGTAAAGACTATTCTTACCTACCAAAACCAATGGAAACAAGGTCGGCGAAGAAAAGTAGATGCAAGGGAAACAACGCCCCAAAGGACAGAGATAACAGTGATCTAAGTAGAGAACCAAAGTTAATAGAAGAAGATGTTATGGACTACCTGACGCTCATATTTCACTCCAAGGAAGAAATGATTGAGAAAGACATGAGGACCAACGCCTCAATTGAGGAAATTGCTAGAATTTATGAAAGAAGGTTGCAAGTTGAGTCCATTGAGGAGCAGGAAGCATGGATCGACAAGCAAGATCGAATAATTGCTCGGGGTTTCAATCAAGGGAAAATATCTTTGGAAGACTTCATTCAGACAATGGACAGGATGATCTCTCATTTCGAAGAACTGCTCAGGGAGGATCGAAACACATAGGTTAGCACTTTGCAATGGGAATTATATAAATTGGTTGATTCAAATAACCTCAGTCTGGTGTTTAATAATTTTGTGAGCTCCTTTAGCATGTAGTGGTTGTGGTTTTCTGAACAATGGTTTCCCACTTGTCCTTAAAGTGGCTTTTTAATAAAAAAAATTTATATTTGGGTCACAAACATAGGTTCTGGAATCCATATAATTAAATATTTAAAACCACAAACCAACCCATGGTTTTTTACCATGGTTTTTTACAAAGGGGATTGGAAAACATTATTTTATAAGGAAAATTTCTGAACATATTAAAATATTAGTCTTTCTTATGTTGAGGTGAGTCACACTCTCAAGGAAATTATTTTCAAATGTTAAAATAGTTTATAAGTTTTGGAGGGTCGAGTAAGGATTTTTAAAATTAATAAATAAAATAAAATCACATTGTTTTAATGGTAAAACATATATTGTCCAAATATACTTTTTATAGTATTTTATTACATCACTATTAGGGTATTATGATGTCATAAAACATATTATATATTTAAATGGTATTTAATTTTTAACCAAAAATTCAACTGTCTCAGATAATTATGATAAATTCACCGTAAGATAATTTTGACATCCGAAATCCAAAAATGATATTCATTTTTTCTAAATATTTTTCTATATATGTGAATTTTAATTTTTAAAATAAAAACTGTTATTTATTGAAAATTCATGGGTTTTGACCAAAATAGTTTTCGAAGTTTAATAAAATTTTTAATTATATTCATAAAAAATTATACGATCATTTATATTTAAAAAAAATTAGTTTAGTAATAATATTTTTTTAAAATATTATTTAATTAAAAAATCCATTAATTCCTTAAAATAGTTTTTTTAGTTGAATATTAACTGAATATACTATTTGTGATTTAAAATTCATTTACAATGTAACAATAATAAAATGTTTTTATATTATTAACTATATATAAAAATAATGCACATAATCACTATGTTAGGGTCTTGTTACATAACCCCTTATAACACCAGCATAAGACCTAAGGTTAAGGTGTGTGACGGT
This sequence comes from Viscum album, assembly GCA_963277665.1. Lineage (NCBI taxonomy): Eukaryota > Viridiplantae > Streptophyta > Magnoliopsida > Santalales > Viscaceae > Viscum > Viscum album. The sequence goes on along the minus strand of OY728148.1, from coordinate 1,785,990,003 downwards.
GTCAGACTCTTGGGACAGCTCAAATAACATTACTCTAGTGGAAATCTCTATTAACCTCCACTACTCTAGTAGGTGGTTCCAATCAATATTAAAGTGGCGAAGCTCGGCTTGGGATTGTTCAAGAATGAAGCCTAGTGATGCTACCTCCTTTTAGAGATCTGAAAAATGTGCTTCATGTGAGGAAATTCTACTTGATGAGGTCATCTATTCCTTTGTATGTAAATTGGATTTCTTAAATCCCTATATTTATATTAATCATGTCATCACTGTTCAACAGATATATTAGCAATAGTAACAATTATTAATGGTATTTTAAAATCCAAAAACATAAAACCAAGGAAGTGCATATGTTTTATATAACCATTTTACATAATAATACATTTAATTAGATCAAGAGTAATTTTCATTAATATAATTTTGCGTCATTACAATCTTCCCCCTTAAGAAATTTTTTCCTCGAAATTTAATTTTCCCACACTAAAATAGATGAGGGTAACTCTTCTTGGTCACATCCTCCAATTCCCAGATTTCCTATTCAAACTTGGGGTTTCACTACAACACCTTGACGAGGGGAACTATCTTTTATCAAAAACAATTACCTTACAATCTAAGATCTTCACTGGGTTCTTTTCATAAGAGAGGTCATTATACAATGGTACCACTTTTGGATTGAGTACATATGATGGGTTAGGTATGTACTTCCTCAAAAGTGATACATAGAATAGATCATAAACTTGAGACAAGATTGGTGGGAGTGCTAGTCGATAGGCCACTGCTCCAATGTGATCAAGGATCTAAAAAGGGATGATATACCTTGGAAAAATCTTTCCCTTTTTTCCACGTATCATAAATCTCTTCCATGGGGATATGTGGAGGATTACCATGTCCCAAACATCAAACTCTATGTCTCATCGATGATTATCAGCATAGCTCTTTTTTTAACTCTAAGAATATTTAATGTGATACTAGATGTTATTTACCTTCTCCACCATTTGATCGACCACCTATGAGTTTTTGTGACCCAACATCATCCCAACATGACGGTGTTCTGCACCTCTTCCCATAAGGGGCTGCATAAGGAGCCATTCGGATGGTTAAGTGGAAACTGTTATAATAAGTGAACTCTACCAGGGGAAGAGGTCGATCCCATCCTCCATTGAAGTTCATTGAGAAAGCTCTCAACATGTCCCCAAGTGTTTGGATAGCCTACTCAGATTGGATATTAGTTTGAGTATGATAAGTCATACTAAAGTTTAACTCAGTATTCAGAGCATGTTGGATACTCTTCCAAAACATAGAGGTGAATCTTGGATTTCGATCAGATACAATTGATAGTGTTACTCCATATAGCCTTACAACTTCTCTAATTTATATATGTGCCAGTTGATCCAATGAGAAATACACTCAAATTTCAATGAAGTGTATAGTCTTTGTAAGACGATCCACAACAACGCCGATAGCATTGGTTCAATCAGATGTCTTCAGAAGTCTGGTGTCATTGTTCGTAGTGATGTTCTCTCATTTCCATTTTGGTAGGGATAATGAGTGTATCATCCCCAAAGACTTATGCCTCTCAGCCTTGAATTGATGAAACACCAAGCACTTTGATGTATACTCAATGATCTCCTTCTTCATGTTATCCCACCAAAAATGCTCTTAGAGATCTCGATACAACTTTCTGTTTCTTGGGTGAATGGAGAAATTAAAACTACGTGCATCATCCAAAAGTTATTTCTTAAACTCTAGATTGGATGGAACATATAGTTTTATCCCAAATCTCATAATTCCTTATTAATGAAGATTTACCTTTGAGTATTTCCCTTTTCAGATAGTTTCCACTTTCTTTTGAATTCCCGCATCATCCTTTTGAGCATCCTTCAACCTTTCCAAAAGATACGGTTGAGAAATAATTTATGAACGGAATATTGATGTTCTCTTCTTTATTATTCCAACACCCATCTTCATAAATTCTAAAATGATTAAATCTTTTTCAATTCTCTTCAATGAAATAATTAATGGGTACTTTCTTCTTAGAGAATCCTCCACAATTTTCACTTTCCCAAGTTGGTAAGGGATTAATAATTCATTGTATTTGATCAAATCTAGCCATCTTCGTTGGTGCATGTTCAACTCTTTCTGTGTGAATATATACTGGAGTCATTTATGATCTTTTTATATTTCAAACTTCTCCCCAAAGAGGTAATGTCACAAAAATTTTAAAGTGAATATTACTGTAGCCAACTTGAGATCATGTGTTGCATATTTTTTCTCATGAACATTATATTTCCTTGAAGTAAAGGCAATTACTTGGTCATTTTTCATCAACACATATCCTATGACCTTCTCCAATGATTCACTGAATACCACAAAACGTTCTCCACTTGTTGGTAGTGGGAGAACGGGTGCAGTGATAAGCCTCTTTTTCAACTCCTTAAAGCTATCTTCACATTCATCACTCTAAGAAAACTTGACTCCCTTATGATTTATCTTGTTAAGAGGGTTGGAAAATCATGATAAATTTCTCACAAATAGGCGATAATATCCAGCTAACCCTAGGAATCTATGGATATCTATCACTGATGTTGGCCTCGGCCATCCTTTAATTGCAGTTATCTTGGAGGGATCCACAGATATCCCATTACTTTTGAAGATACGACCTAATAATGAGAATCCCTTCAACCAGAACTCACACTTGCTGTACTTTTCATAGAGCTTCTCTTTTCGCAAGGTATCCAGTACAGTTCTTATATTATCCTCATTATCATCCTTTGTTTTGGATTATATTAGAATATCATCTATAAATACTCCCAAAAAATTGTCTAGGTAATCTCTAAAGACTCTATTAATCAAGTAAATGAATATTGTTGGAGCATTAGTGAGTCCAGAAGGCATTAATATGAATTAATAATACTTGTACCTTGTATAAAAATTAGTCTTGGGGATATAATCCTTCTTAACACTTACTTGGTAATATCCCGACCAAAAATCCACCTTGGAGAAGTATTTTGCTCCATGTATCTTATCGAACAAGTCATAAATTTGGGAAAGAGGATACTTTTTCTTTATTGTGAATTTTTTGAGCTTATGATAATCAATGAAAAGGCACATTAACCCATAATTCTTCTTGATGAAGAGGACTAGTGCACCCCATGGTGAAGCACTGGGGCATATAAACCCTTTATCCAAATTCTTAGGTAGTTTTTTCTTTAGATCCTCAAGCTCCACTACAAGAATTTTATATGGATTCTTAGATATAGGAAAAACCCCTTGTATAATATCAATCAACAATTCAACATCTCTTCTGGGAGGAACACAAAGAAATCCCTTGGTAAACACTTCTTTGAATTCCATCACAATAGGCATGTCTTCATGGATGGTTAATTACTTAGACTCAATCATATGAGAATGATATGTGTGCTCATAGGGAAAAAATATCCATGCTTGAGATGATGGTTCTAAAGAAGATTCATATTCTTCCTTGCACCTGTACAGTTTCTGAGGTTGATTCTCCATATGGAGAGTGATTTCCATATCATGACAATTTATATTGGATCTATATTTGGAAAGACAATATATTCCAATAATTTCATCAAATTCCACTAGAGGGAGTATGAAGAGGTTCACCGGGAACTTCAAACTACAAATTGTGACAAGGGAGGAGTTATATTCATGGGTTTTGATGATTTCCCCATTTTTCATTCTCATTGACATCTTTACTTCCATGATTTGTAGTGGTGTTGGTATTTTTCTACTAAAAAATCGGGATATAAAATATTGCATAGAAGTATAATAAAAAAGTATGTTCTCTATTATTGAATGAATAAATGGAGTACATGTCACTACTTCATTATTAGGGTTTTCTTTGGAAGTAGTGATTGGAAAATCTCACCCTTACAACCTTGGACGTTGTTTGTTGCATATGAAAACCCTTGGCTTAGGTCACTGGTTTTCAAAGTGCTTTGATATTTGTATTTGAAGCAATGAACAATGCAATGAGGGTTGAACAGAGTGTTCCTTTCCTTTGTCATAGCTGCGGATTTTTCTTATCGGCAATTAATGGCCAGGTTCCCTTCTATCCCTCACCTAAAGCATTTCTTCATCCACTTCAGGAAATTTCTGTGGTGCTTTTTTCCACACCTTTGGAAATTGGGGTTCTGAAATTTCTTAGCACCATTGGATTTAACCTTTAGACCTCCATAATTAAAGTCCAATTTTCTCTTCTTATCACCATGATACTCTTGAGATTCTCCGATCTCCATTTTGACTTTTAGGGCATATCATCCAATTTTCTCATAGCTATCAAAGTCACAGGATGCCAGAGCTTTCCATTGGCTATGTTTTATCCCAACAAGAAGTGTTCAACCCTGAATTTGGGTGTAATGATAAAGAATAGGGTGTATCGTGCATGACTTGTGAATTTTACCTCATATGATCTGATGGATTCGTCATCTTTTTTTGCTTTAGGGAAAGTAATTACCTTTCCATATTATTTCATAGGGTGTGAGAAAAATATATATCGAAAAACATTTTCTGTAAATCTTTACATTTCAGCTCCTCAATATCTTCATCATGCCTCTTTTTTATCAATGTCCACCGTTGATCAGCTTCACCCTCCATACGATAAGCATCCATAAGAACCATATCTTTTTCAGAACATTGAAGGATGGATAAGATCTTTTCAATGGATTTGATCTATTGTTCTTCGATAGAGGGATCATATGATCCATTAAATGTAGGAGGCCTTTGCCTCATTAAGAACTTGATTGCATATTTTTATTTCTTAGGGGGGGGATTGAAAATTTCTCTTTCCCTATGTATCAGTTCAAAACATGAGTTAACTAAGAGAGTATGATGACAAAGTTTTTTATTACCGCTCCCATCGGATTGGGCATCGCATTAGACAGACGTCACATTGATCTCTGCATCAGTTGTTAGGATGTGTCCTCCTATTAACGGCCATTGGATGGAATACAAGGACAGTTAGGGGTATCACATAAATGGGAATCAAAAGAAAAAAGTGATAACTTATAAATTACATTTATTTACATAACTTATGAATTTATAGGCTTCATTCTTTGTTATCCATGATCTAATTGTCAACATATATTCCAAGGGAAATTTCTTTTATTCATCTAATACTGGTTCATACTAATCTTATGAATTTACCAAATCATATCCCCAAGAGTGTCGTAACCAAGAGTTTAGCAAGGCTAATTGTTGTGCACCATTTCCCGTTCGATTCTATCTCAAAGCGGTGTTTTTGAGTTTTAACCATACATAAATATGTGCCAGAACCCCCTTTACTTGTTCATATCCAGACATGGATGTATTTTCTTGTTAAACCATTTATTATATACTCACCAAAATATAGGAACATTTTTACTATACTTAGTCTTATCCCTAAGGAATTCACTAGGGTTTTCTAATCATAATCCAAAAATAACTAAACCTATTCTTTGATACCAAATATAACATCCTTGCTCTTTATTACAAAAATAAACATGATTTATTACATAAACTTGAACTTAAGACAACTGTGATGATTGAGTGGTATAGTCTCCTGGGAAAATTAGGAACATTACATAACAACTTAAGACATAAAACACAACATATTTATTGAAAACCTCTTTTACATGACCTCAAAATTCCTTCATACTTAGTATTGAATTGGATAACCTGGGGAGATTCATAATAAAAGGGTGATCTATAAAGCCCAATAATGCAGTTAACAAAAAATAACATAAAAATATATTACATGTTAGGAAATGGTCATGTGAATGAATCATAAAAGAAACATGAACAAAAATCAATGATATAACATGATTATCATAACATGGAAATGTTGCAACAACATTTCACATGATATTAACATGATCCAAGGCTCATTGAACATGGATCATGAGTAAACCCACATTTCACTTGAATTATAATGTGTAAACCCTCATTTCACTTGAAATATTATGATACTATTCTTTACCCATTTCATTGGAGCGCTATCAGGGCACACCCTTTATATACATTTCATTTCATGAGTTAGTTGGCCACATAGATCATAACACATGGATTCGTTAAAGATCATAATTTATTCCAAGAATAAGAGATTTGGAATACATAAATGGAAGTCCCCAATCAATAATTACATGTTCATAAAGTTTAATACCCTTGATAGAGAAATGGGTATGTTATTCCCTTACATGATGATTTTTGCATGGGAAATTTTGGTGTAACTTTGGCATCATAATAACGTCAAATATAAATCGTAAAATGGGTTGATGAGAGAGAAAGGGGTATCTCATCATTTATAAATTAAATGGATAGTAAGGGGGTCGTGGAAGATAATATCCCAAAATATTTAATAGAATTTAGATGCATAATATAAAATAATTGCTTGAATGTAAATGAGAAGAGGGAAATTCCATATGGAATATTGTCATGGAAAGAGGTGTACATGGGAGGAATTAATGAGAGATAAAGAGTTATCTCATAATTCAAACATATGTAGGGAAGTATGGTGTATGTGAGAAATCATAAACCACTTTTTAAATTGAAAATAAAAGGGTGTAACAACTACTGCCGCCAAAATTTGGGACGAACAAGAACAAACAGAAAGCATTAGGGGTTGCCTCGTGAAGACTATTCGTGGAGCCCCCGTAGCCCTGCAGCCAGCACAAATCTCCCCTTCATGAAGCCACTGTGGATCAAGGATGAAATATACACCACGAACCCATTGGATGTTCGCGAACCCTCCACAGAGCAAAGAGGTAGGATGCCCCACGAACCCATTTGACGTTCACGAACCTGCTGCGAAGCATGGAGGTGGGATGCTCCGCGAACCCATGGGACGTTCGCGAACCCACCATCGAGCAAGGAGGTAAGATGCTTCACATACCCATTTGATTTTCATGAACCCACCACAGAGCAAGGAGATGGGATGTTCTTTGAACCGATTTGACATTCGTAAACCCACCGTGGAGCAAAGTCTGTCTTCACATCGAGCGAGATCTGCTTCGCAGAACCTCTTTCCTATAAATATCAGGCTTCCCTCAAGCCCAAAGGATGGATCCTTCGATCTTTCACCTTCTTATCTCCCAAATCATGAAGCAATATTTCTTCTTCGAACCATGACATCTTCATGGTACATTAGCATCGCTATGTGCCTTTCCCTTGGTTTGAATTAAGCCCCTCTTCAAGGAGGGATACCCTTTGCGGAGCCCACGGGCCTTCGCAAAGGAAGGGGATCCCCATGGGGACTCGAGTCTTCATGGAGCACTTATGTTTCAGGAAGTACCCTCCTTGAACATGTGACCCACATGCTAAGGCAGGGCCATGGTTCTTTGCCAAGCACATTACATCTCAATGCTATGCTTTGGAAGGCACCCTTGCTTCGTCAAGCACTGCTCTGGAAATGCCTTTCCACTTCATGAAGCACCTTCCATATGCACCTATTCCCTATGCCTAGGCTAGGACACTTCACTTCAAAAATCACACCCCTTTGCGAAGACCCTAAACTACATGTTGCACAAGAGCTTCATGAGGTTTATACTTAGGAACGTCTTTGCTCCAAAAATACTTTCCCCGTGCGACCCTACTAGTTTTCACGAATGGATTTCAATCTTACTTGGGAAATACATCCCATTGCACTGCTTCAACTCATGCTTCTTCGCATAGACATGCTAACGGCTATTGCTTCTTCGCATAGCCACGCTGACGTAGACCCCCCCCCAATAGATCACTCCGTAACACCCCCTCACGACAGCATTACTGATTCGTTCCCTTTTCCAAGGGCGGGTGGTTATTAGTTATGTAAGTCCAATGGGTGTGGATTAAACCCACCTTGTTCGAGATGTAGGACGTTAAACTACTAAGTTCCATCTTCCTCAGCACATGACTTTAAATTGTGTCCTCACCTTGTGTATCGTACGTGGGGTTCCCCACCATGGCCATTCTGCACGCCAACTGGTATCTATGAGAGTGTGACCATTCCTCACATGGAATGATACTCTCTTTATTGGAGCGGAATTTGTCCCTGGGGAAAGGGAAACCACCTTGGTGTAAGCCCCTAGACTTTATTACAGAAGGTAACATCCCTGCTCCTCCTTTCTTCTTCAATCCCAAGGACCAGAGAGGGGGGGATGGGCACCGAAGCTCTCTCTTCCTCAGTGCCAAATCCATCTCCCTTCGGCCTTTGTCACCACTGGGCCTCTATCCAGAGGTATGTCCGAACATCCATCTCCTTGGCCTGCTAACCACCCGTAAGCCCCGGTTTCCAACCTGGGTTGGTAACCACGCATTAGCCCCTATTTCCATTTTGGGCCACTAACTATGTGTAAGCACCATTCCACTTCTCATGAATGCACCTTACATGACATGATCATTAGGTATCTCCTGCCTCTTGTTTCTCACACTGAGCATGACTCACATGGGATTAGAGTAAGCATCTACCATGACATCTTCTACGGGCAACCTATAGTGTGATCCCCAAACACTAGCCCAAACTTTGTGGACTTTGATCCTTGTCAAGGCAAGGTATGTAGGAAACCTCCCTGAGGTTCCATCCCAACAACCATTGGTCCTGACCACCTTCACATCGGTTCACCAACAACACGACCCAAACTACGTGGACTTTGATGCTTTCCAAGGCAAGGTATGTAGGAATCCTCTTTGAGGTTCAAGCCCAATGTCCATTGGTTCTGAACATCTTCACATCGGTTCCATGCCCCAAACTGAACTATGTGGACTTTGATACTTACCAAGGAAAGGTACATAGGATGCCTCCTATAGGTTCAAGCCCAACAACCACTGGTCCTGACCACTCCACGTCAGTCTACCCCCATATTGCAGGACCTTAAACTGTTATCCACCTTTTTCCCTTGACCGAACTATCATGACACATCAAATAGATTATGTTTTTAAGGATTATTTATAGTGTAAAGAAGAAACTAGGTCATCTCTCAAGGAGAATTGGCGGGTTTAGAGTGTCTGTTTTTAATAAGAAGTACTAAAAGAGTGGGTGGTTTTCAAAATGAATAAATAAAATGACTTGCACCACAAATTCCATTCCTTATAGTTACATTTCGAGAGGCTGGGAAATATTTTACAAGAAAAAGTCATTTCATGTTCTCCCAACCATTTATTGGGGAATTAACATAATAAATACAGTATTTTTCAGTATCGTCTAAAGAAAATGGAAATTCTATAAGATTTACTTATTCCACATCCACATTATCTGGCTTTAATGTAGAACTCACGGTAGGAAATTATATTAAGTGCTTGTGTGGATCTTCTCCCATGAGCCCATGAAATCCTGGCAATTTGTGAATTAGACCGGATTTTAGGTCAAAATAGGGTGCCTCACCTTGTATTTGAATATAGGTGGGTTTGATATCAACATCAGTTGAGGTTATTTATTTTAACTTCCCATTGCTTTTAGCCATATTATGCTCGTCTATTTCAGTTTTGAAATTGGTTCTATAAGAATATGAGGAAGGATTAATAAGAGTGTCGATGTTTTGTGTGTCCTCCTTTAAATGGTTATCTTGTGTGTCTGGGAGTCGATGACGTAAGATCCTCTCCAGTTTGGGTTCGAAATGAGGTAAATATCTTGGATTAGAAGGCATCATGTACCAAACCTACACAAAAAAAATAGATCAGAATACATAAATATAGGTATAGGTATAATATAAAATAGATAAATATTCACAAAACTTACAAAAAACATATATAAACACGCACTAAAACCAAATCACTCCCCGATAATGGCGCCAAAATTTGACCACGATGCCTTGACACGTCAAATTTATTATGTTTTTTAGGTTGATGTATAGTCTAGGGAAGACCCTAGGACATCTCTCAAGGAGCATTGGGGGGTTTACAGTGTGTGTTTTTAATAAGTACTAAAAGAGGGGGTGGTTTTAAAATGTTAAAAGAAAATGATTTGATTTAAAGATTGTAATAGTTGATAAATAAAAGTGGTGTTTTAGAATTATGATATAAGGAGATAATTTCAAGTTCACTACACATATTGTTGAGTTCATCATTTTGAAAAAAAACACATGGTTTAATGGAATCCTTTGGTTGAGGGTTGTCAAGATTCCAACTTCCCTCTTGCCTCTTAAAATATGCTGAAAGTACCACCCCATGACACAAAAATCATGTTTTCAAGGTTTGGGTATCAATAACAGAAAATAAAGGCTACCAAATCATACTAAAATCTTATGTATATGTGAGATAAATAGAACTCTTGTCTTTTCCAATCGGAACAACCCTAGATTCCCACTTGAAATCTCAACCCAATCGGTGTTGAAATAAAAAGAGTTTCACTTAATTATAAAAATAGAAATAAAATTCGAGGATAATCATGTAAAGATAAGAAATAATTAAAATATTTAGCACCCAAATTACAAAAATACAATAGAATAACAAATTCTAGAACTCCCTCACAAGTGTTTTTAGCTCCCTCAAAATGACAGTCCACCGTTTAGCATGACATCGGGAGGAGGAGAAAGCTTGGGTGGAACTTTGCCTTCATCCTTCATCCCCGTATGAGGATAGGGGGCTCCATAACTGATTGGATGATTAGAAAAATCCTTTGGGTATCCAAAATATAAGATCATTTCCTCTTGGACGGACATGCAAATGAGGATCCCAAGCTTCCATTTTATAGGCAAAGTGGAAGGTGGTTTTGGGCACAAAGATTGTCTGAAACCACTTAGCCCATGGTTTTGGACCACTTGAAAGTCAAATCATTCTTTGGAAAAAACAAGAAACATTTTCCCCCCCTATTTACTACCTCTACCAAAATTCTAGAAAAATATGGATAGATAAAACTTGATATATTGATAAAATATAGAACACTGCATTTGACTTAGGGTAGATTTGATTCACTGGATAGATCCGTTCGGATGGGAATATTAGTAGCCTAATGAGGCTTTGATTCCTTCATATGAAATGTATCCCATTACATTTTTGACCTGAACCCAAAATTATATACCATTTAGATGCACAGGCTGGTAACAGTGTGCAGATTAATCCACTGGTGTGCTTGGATCCTGCGCAGTTTGGCCCATTTTTCTTGGACTTCATCATGGGTCCTCCAAATCACCCTCACCTTCAATGAAATTATCAAAACAAGTAACAATGGGATTTATAAAAGTGATAAACACAAAATTCATGTGGAATTTTTGTATTTTATGTTGTTTAAACATTCAAAAAAAATGATGAAATATGCATTGTAGCAAGAATTCAATACTGTGGTGTGACTTTCTTTTGAAATTTAGTTTTTTGTCGATGATATAAATGATTGTATCATTTTGAAACCTTTGGGAAGAATGGTGCCCCTTTTTTTGAATAGTTTAAAGGAAAATTGTGTCATTTAATCACTCCACACTTGTTTTCACCCAACTATGATGTGCGAAAAAATTCATACTTAATGGAAGATAAATATAAGTTAGGTTGATTTTCTCTACTTTCCCAAATAATTTTTCCATACATTTGTTCCTTTCCAAATCTATTTCATTGTTGTACCAGATTGACCTATGTGCCTATATCTATAATCCGACTGTTTTATGCCCTAAAAAACAAAAAAATGGGTTGTATATTTGGCAGGTCAAAAACCACCCTTCCTTAACCTTTGATCTTATTATAACTATTACAATTAGTGTTGTGAGGAGATAAAACATGGGTTTGGAGAAGAGTGTGAGATTTGTTACAAGTGAAATAATTAAAAAACTATAATAAATGAGGTATTTGATGAAATGTACAACATATGGGGATATCTAGGTCAGGAGGTTATGGTTTTACTTCTGGGAATGCTTAAGTGAGTGGGTCATGAAATTTTATTGCAAAGGATGTTGGGATAGTTCGGTGGAAAGGATCTTATAAGTAGAAAATTATTGAAAAAACAAATATTTACTCAATAGAAAGTGGAAAGAATAGCATGAAATTTTTGTCACGCACACATGTGTAGAATTACTGACATTGTCAACTTTTGAATTATTTTCTCTGATTGGTATCATGCATCTCTTGTAATTTTATTTGGATACAATTTTTGAGACGCCTTTTCAATGATTGTGGAGAATAACTCCTCAGAGTGATTTTTTATTTAATCACATTTCTATCAGGAATTAATTTTCATTGAATGTTAAATCTTTATGAAGTTTAAAATATCGACATTCATAATTTTTTAATATATTACTTTTCCCAGGAGTGCAAATGTTTACGTTTGGGGTGTGATCGTCCCATGATTCACTATGTCATTTTCACCCTTAAACCATGATATTAAACTCAATTTGTATTGTAAATTAAAAATATAATAACAAAATGAAATTAATTTTTGATTCAATTATTTTTTTCTTATCACTGTTAAGAATTCAAATGTTACTTGTTTTGAAAATTTCATTGAAGTTTAAGGTGATTTGGAGGACCCATGATGAAGTCCAAGAAAAATGGGCCAAACTGCATACGATCAAAGCACACCAGTGGATTAATCTGCAAACGACTACTAGCCCATGTATCCAAATGGTATGAAACTTTTTGGGCTGGTCCAAACATTAATGGGATACATATCATATTAAGGAACCAGATCCTCATTAGCTCACTAATATGCCCATCCAAATGGATTTGTCCTAAGTATCAAATCTGTACAAAAGTCAAATGCGGTTTTCTATATTTTATCAATATCTCAAGTTCTAGTTGTCCAAATGGTGATGAAATTTCAGTGGAGACATTAAAGAGGTGTGGAAAAATGTTTATAGTTTTTTTCCAAAGTGATATTCGACAATCAAGTGGTTGAAAACCATGGTCCAAGTGGTTTTACACAATCTGTGTTCCCAAAACCACCTTCCACTTTGTTTATAAAATGGAAGCTTGGGCTCCTCATTTTGAAGTTCATCCAGGAGGCAAAGATCTTGTATTTTGGAGACCCAAAGGAGTAATCTCATCATCCAAGTAGTTATGGAGGACCCTATCCTCATATTGGGATCAAGGATGAAGGAGAAGTTCCACCCGAGATTTCTGCTCCTCCCGATGTTGAGATAAACGGTGGACGGTCATTTTGAGGGAGCTACACACACATGGGAGGGAGTTACATCACTTTTTATTCTACTGTTTTTGGGTAATTTGTGTGGTAAATATTATACTTATTTCTAATCTTTACATGATTCTCCTCTGATTTCATTTCTATTGTTATAATTAAGTGAAACACTTTTTATTTCAAGACCGATTGGGTTGAGATTTCAAGTGGGAATCTTAGGTTGTTCCAATTAGACAAGACAAGAGTCATATTTATCTCACACATACATAAGATTTTATTATGATTTGGTAGCCTTTATTTTCTATTTTTGATACCCAAACCATGACAACAGGATTGTCGTATCAAGCGGTGGTACATTGAGCATCGTTTAAGAGGCAAGAGGGAAGTTGAGATCTTCACAACCCTCAACCAAAGGATTCCATTAAACCATGTGAATTTTTTTCAGAATGATGAACTCGTGATGATTTTTAGTGAACATGAAATAATATCCTTATCTCATAATTATAAAACACCACTTTTATTTATCAAGTATTAAACTCTTTAAATCATGTCATTTTCTTTAAACATTTTTTAAACCACCCCCTCTTTTAGTAATTCTTATTAAAAACGCACACTCTAAACCCAGAAATGCTCCTTGAGAGACAACCTTGGGTCTTCCATATACTATAAATCAACCTTAAAAACATAATCAATTTGACGTGTCACAACAACGTGGTCAAAGTTTGGCACTGTGTTTGGGGAGTGCTTTGGTTTTAGTGTGTGTTTTTTATATAATTTTTGTAAATTTTGTGAATATTTATCTATTTTATATTATACCTCTACCTATATTTTTGTATTATGCTCTGTTTATTGTGTATGTTTGGTGCATGAAGCATTATAATCTAGGATATTTACCTTATTTCGAACTTGAACCAGATATGATCTCACGTCAGCGACCCCGAGACACACAAGAGAACCCTTCAAAGGAGGACACACAAAACAACGAAACTCTTATTAATCCTTGCTCTTATTCTTCTAGAACCAATATCAAAAGTGAAATAAACATTCATAATATGGATGAAAACAATGGTACATTAAAAGAACTAACCTCACCTAATATTGATATCCAACCCACCTATATTAAAATACAAGGTGAGGCCTACAATTTTGAACTAAAATTCGGTCTAATTCACTTATTGCCAAGATTTCATGGACTCGCGGGAGAATATCCACATAATCACTTAAAATAATTTCAAACCATGTGTTCTAAATTAAAAAATGCTAATGTGGATGAAGAACAAGTAAATCTTAGGGAATTATAATTTTCTTTTAAAGATGCTGCAAAATAATGGCTTTGTTATGTTAATTCCACAATAAGAGGTTGGGTGGACATGAAATGACTTCATGAAAAATACTTCCCAGCCTCTGGAACTACAACTATAAGGAAGGAAATATGTGGTATAAGGAAATAAAAATGGGAAACATTACATCAATATTGGGAATTCTTTGAAAGGTTATGTTCATGTTGTCCACACCACCAAATAAGTGATCAATTTTTAATTCAGTATTTTCATGCAGGTTTAATTCCTATTGACCATAATATGATTGATGCTGATATAGGTGGTGCACTAGTCGATAAAACCCTAATCGCTACAAGGACCTTAATTGAGAACATAGAATATAACACTCAACAATTAGGTTCATGGTCCAATGTACCCATTCAAGGTTATCATGAGGTGAAAAGTATAGAATTTGAGAGGAAGGTGGACACAATGTTCAAAGAGGTAAGTACCCTTTTCAAAAACTTGATCATTACCAAGGGAAATACCAATATCCTCCTCCCATCCATTGTGGTATATGTTCTTTTGACACCCACTACTCTAATAAATGCCCCTAACTAAGAGAAATTTCTGAGAGTTGTGAAGAAATCTTTCCAGAACGCCCCTAAAACCAACCCTTTAGGAAAGAACCATACTATCCATACAATCCTGGGTGAAAAAACAACCAATCCTATAAGAAAGAGGGTATTCAAACCAACCTCCACATCCATGGAACCAACCAGGACATAGTAGTCAACCACCACCACCCATATATCCTCAACCACAACAAAGGTCTTTTCGGCAAACCCCTCCAAAACCCAAGCCTGGCTTATAATACATGAAGAACCAAATTTCTTATAACAATATCCAATTCCAAAAAAAACACCCAAGCTACCATAAAAGACATAAAACCCCAATTAGGCCAACTCTCCAACTCATTGGGGGGAAATCTAGAGCCATGGATCGGGTAAACTACCCTTTCAACCAGTAGTTAACCCTAGGGATAAAGAAAATTTTAGTGCCATCACCCATAGGAGTGGAACTCATCTTCAAAGCCAAATGAACCCTCCAATAGAGTCATCACCTCCTGAGGAAACCATCATCCCAACCACTGCTAAAAATGATCCAAGATAAGAACATCATTGTCCTGAGAAAATTCCTTCCAAAGGAAAGAGTGTATATGTCGATGAGTCTCCTATCCCAGCCATTCCTCTTCCATTTCCCCGAAAGGCCACCCAACCTAGAAAAAAAAGGAAACTAAACTTGATAATGAAATATTATAAACATTCAAAAAATTATAGGTTATCATCCCCTTGATTGATGTAGTGAAGAAAATTCCATGATATTCCAAGTTTCTAAAGGAGATGTGTACACATTGAACGTAAATTCGAGGTGAGGAGAAGGTGAGATTAGGGAGGAATGTTTCAGAATTGATAGATCAATCAATTCCCACCATGTGAAAAGATCTTGGAACATTATAAATTTCATGCACCATAAGGGAGTATTCTTTTTCTAATGATTTTCTTGATTTAGGTGCTTCTATTAATGTGATTCCTCACTCCCTTTACTCAACATTTCATATTGGGGAACTGAGGCCCATTGGAATTATTGTTCAACTGGCTAACTATAGTACCACACACCCAACTATTGTGTTATAGGATGTTCTTGTGAGGGTTCAAAATTTAATTTTCCCTTCTGACTTTTATGTGCTTAAAATGGAGGATGATAGGATGAATGGACATGCCCTAATTATATTGGGGATACCCTTATTGAAAATTGTCAAAACCATAATTAATGTCCATAATGATACATTATCTATAGAGTTTGGTGGTGAAATTGTCCACTTCAATATCCTTGATTCCATGAATCACCCCTCAAAAGAACATTAATCTCTCTTTGTTAATTCTATAGATGTACTCCCTTCCCTTGAAAAACATCATTTCATTACCTTAATCTCCTTTATGGGTTTTCTTCATTGATATAAATGATATGAAATGATTTATGCATTGATTATTGTAGTGGTCTAGAAAAGTGTCATGCATGTTCATTGATTGAAAATTTCTTGAACACTGAGGATCCAATGACCATCAATGATATTGCTAATCTTGTAAAAGCACTTTCCTTATCTGAGGATGATATCATTGAGCAGTTAGATGAGATCAGTGGCCTCTTAAATTCTAAAACACTTCCATCAATCATAAATTTACCTAAATTGGAACTAAAAAAACTACGTAAAGATTTAAAATATCCATATCTTGATAATGGAAACAAGTTACTCATCATCATTGCTAGTTCACTCCCACCAGAGCATGAATTGCGACTGATTGAACAATTTAGGGAGTGTAAACAAGATTTGGGATGGAAACTTTCTGATATTCCTCGTATTACCCAATCAATTTGTACACATAATATTTTACTAAATTATCAGAATAAACCATTGAGGTAGGCACAACATCAAATGAACCCAAACCTCTGAGAAGTTGTGAAATATGATGTAACAAAATTATTAGTTGTTAGAATAATTTACCCAACATCTGACAGCCAATGGGTCAGTCTTTTTCAAGTAGTTCCTAAAAAATTGGCCTTACAGTAATCAAAAATGAAAATAATAAATTGGTTCCAAATCATGTGAAAAATTGTTGGTGTGCCTGCATAGACTATCATCAACTAAACCAACACACTCAGAAGGACAACTTCTCTTTTCCATTCATTGACCAAATCCTATAGAGGCTAGCGGGTATGTCCAACCACTATTTTGTTGATGGGTATTCTTGATACTTTTAGATCTATATTTTCCCCAATGATTAGGAAAAGACAACCTTTACTTGCCCCTTTGGCACATTTGCATATAGGAGGAAGCCATTTGGTTTATGAAATGATATGGGTACTTTCCAGTGATGTATTGTTAGTATTTTTTCAGATTACCTGGAGAATTGCATGGAAGTTTTCATGGATGATTTCACTATTTATGGATCCTCTTTTGATGAATATTTTAGTAGTCTTGGTTTGGTCCTACATCGCTGTATCGAAAGGAATCTTGTATTAAATTATGATAAATTCCATTTCATGGTGTGACAAGGTATATTTTTGGGGTATGTCATTTCTGGAGATGGTATCCAAGTAGATAAATGAAAATTGGATGTCATTTATTCATTATCATTCCCAAAAAATGTGCGGGATGTGCAGTCTTTCCTAGGTCATGCTGGATTTTACCGTTGTTCCATTCGTGACTTTAGTAAGATTGCACTCCCACTCTCTTGGTTACTCTAAAAATATAAATATTTTTTTTTGATAAAGAATGTGAAGAATATTTTAATAAGTTAAAATGGAGTTTCATGTCACCCCTGTTAATCCAACCACCTTGGATGGATTTAAAGTTTGAGATAATGTGTGATGCCTCTAACTATGCAGTTGGGACAGTCTTGTCACAGAGGGTCAACCGAGCTCCACATGTCATTGCATATGCCTCACATACATTGGACCCTACCCAAGAGAACTACACAATAATTGAAAAATAATTCCTTTCTATTGTTTTTTCCTTGGAAAAATTCAGGTCATACCATTTTGGGTCCAAAGTAATTGGTTTCTCAGACCATGAATCCCTCTGGTATCGCCTTATGAAACCGGAATCCAAACCACATCTCATTCATTGGATGCTCCTCCTTCAATAATTTTATCTAAAAATTAGATATAAAAAGGGAGCATAGAATGTGGTGTCCAACCATATCAGTAGGATTCCCACATCTTCATACATTGACTCATCCCACTATATTTCAATTAATGATTTGTTTTCCGATGAGCAATTTTACCGAGTGAAATATGATATCCCTTGGTATGCTGAAATTGTAAATTATTTTGTAGCATCTTGCATTACTATAGATTTCAATAAAAACCAATATATTCATCAAAAACATGAGTCTCGTTGGTACATTTGGGATGCCACTTACCCTTGGCTCACATGTAGTGATCAAGTCCTTAGGCGTTGTCTCCCCGATAGTGAGTTTCAGTTTGTCCTTAGATTCTATCACACTCTTGCTTGTGGGGGAAACTTTGGTCACCAACAGACGGATCGCAAGGTTCTTGATTCTGGTCTCTTTTGGAAAACACATTTTTGGGATGCCCATGATTATTTCAAAACTCTTCCTCATTTTCAAACAATGGGTAATGTCTCTAAAAGAAATGAAATGCAATAATGACCATTTCTCTTTCATGACATTTTTTCTATTTGGGGCATTGACTTTATGGGTCCATTTCCCAATTCCTTTAGAAAATTGTACATTATTCTGGCAGTCGATTATGTGTAAAAATGGGTAGAGGCCCAATCCACAAGGATAGATGATTCCAAAATAGTTGTGGAATTTTTGAGAACTCAGATATTTTATAGGTTTGAATTTCTTAGGTTCATCATTAGTGACTAGGGTTCTTATTTCTGCAACCGAACAATGCAATCAATTTTTCATCGGTATGGGGTCGGTCAAAGAGTGTCTACTGCATATCACCCATAGACCAATGGTCAAGCCTAGGTGTCAAATAGAGAGGTAAAATTGATTCTTGAAAAAATGGATCAACCCAATAGAAAAGATTGGAGTCTTAGACTCGATGATTCATTACAAGCTTACCATACTGCTTTCAAAACCCCCATTTACATGTTACCATACCGACTAGTGTTTAGACAGAGTTGTGACCTTTTTATTGAGATTGAGCACTAGGCCTACTGGGCCATTATAAAAAATGAAATTATAATCTTTCTAGTGCAGGTTCTCAGAGGAAGTTACAGATTCACAAGCCGGAGGAAATGCGTAGATATGCATATGAGAACTCCAGGATTTATATGGAGCGAACCAAGGCTACCCACTACTGTCTAATGATTCATCGTTAGTTCCATATTGGTAATAAGGTCCTCCTCTATAATGAATGGTGTAAGTTGCATCCCAGTAAGCTTCGTTACCACTGGTTTGGACCATACATTATTACTGATTTCTCTTAAATTGGTGTTGTCTAGGTTAAAAATGAAGAAACCAAGAAAACCTCCACTGTCAATGGGAAGCGACCGAAGCACTTCCATGAAGCCCTTCCAGAGTCCCAAATGGAGGAACTCCAAGTTCAATAAGCAGTCTACGAATAACACCCACAATGTTTTATCCTTCCTTAACATATTGTATTTTATTATAGTGATAACACTATACACTCTAGGTGTGGTGGGATTGGTATATTTCTAGGTTAGTTAGGAATTTACATTATCTTTCTTCCATTTCACTTTTTAGCTTGCTGAATAGTATTGTTACTTCCCCCCTTTCCCTCCCACTCACCTTTGTGCCAGAATTTTACACTTTTTTTATTCCCACTTTATCAAGGAAAATGATGCTCGTTTAATCATAGAAGTTATTGAAAAGGCATGTCGAATGTCTTTATTTCAAGTTGTTCTAACATTCAAAAAAATCTGTTGAAATATGCATTGTAGCAAGAATTAGATACTGTGGTGTCACTTTCTTTTGAAATTTAGTATTTTTCAATGATATAAACGGTTGCATCATTTTGAATCCTTTGAGAATAATGGCGCCCTTTTTTGTGAATAGTTTTAAGGAAAATTGTGTAACTTAATCTCTCAACAAATTTTTTTCACCCAACTATGATGTGTGAAAATTTTCTTACTTAATGGAAGGTAAATATATGTGAGGTTTATTTTTCTCTACTTTGAAAAATCATTTTTCTATACAATCGTTTCTTTTTCCGATCTATTTCATTACTATACCAGATTGACCTATGCGTGTGTACCTCTTATCCGATTGTTGTACACCCTCAAAAAAACAAAAAATGGGTTGTATATTGGGCATGTCAAAAACCACCCTTTCTTATCCTTTGATCTTATTATAACTATTACAATTAGCATCGTGATGAGATCAAACATTGGTTGGGAGAAGAGTGTGAGATTTTTTCCAAGTGAAACTTTTAAAAAATATAATAAATTAGGGGAGTGATGAAATGTACAACATATGGGGATATCTAGGTCAAGAGTTTATGGTTTGACTTCTAGGATTTCTTAAGTGACTGAGTCTTGAAATTTGATTGAAATGGATGTGGGGAATGTTCGGTGGAAAGGATCTTTTAAGTAGTCAATTATTGAAATAACTTATATTTACTCAATATAAAGTGAAAAGAATAGCTTGAAATGGTTGTCTCACACACACATGTATAATTAGTTATATGATTAACTTTTGAATTATTTTCTTGGATTGGTATCATGCATCTCTTGGAGTTTCATTTGGATACAATTTTTGAGATTTCTTTTTCAATGATTGTTGAGAATAACTCCTCAGTGTGATTTTTTATTTGATCACATTTCAATCAGGAATTAATTTTCAATGAATGTTAAATCTTTATGAAGTTAAAAATATCTACATTCATAATTTTTGGAAATATGACTCTGCCTAGAATTGAAAATGTTTAGGGGTGGGGGTGTGATCATACCATGATTCACTATGTCATTTTCACCATTACACCATGGTATTAGACAGAATTTTTATTGTAAATTAAAAATATAACAACGAAAATAACTTAATGTTTGATTCAATTATTTTGTGTTTATCACTGTTAAAAGTTCCAATGTTACTTTTTTTGATAATTTCATTGAAGGTGAATGTGATTTGGAGGACCCCTGATGATGTCCAAGAAAAATGGGTCAAACTGCGCAGGATCCAAGCACACCAATGGATTAATCCACCCACTTTTACATGCTCGTGCATCAAAATGGGATGAAATTTTGTGGGCAGGTCCAAATATTGATGTACTAAATTTCATATTAAGTAACTGATGCCAAATTTGATCACAAAGATTTCCATACAAATAGATATGTCCAACAAATCAAAACTGCAAAAAGTCAAATGTGGTGTTATGTATCTTATCAATATATCGAGTTGTAGCTATAAAAATGGTGCCAAATATTATGTGGAGACATTAAATATGTGGGGAAACATGTTTCTAGTTTTTTTAAAAGTGATATTCCACTGTCAAGTGGTCAAAAACAATGGGCCAAGTGGTTTTAAACAATCTGTGTGCCCAAAACCACCTTCCACTTTGCCTATAAAATTGAAGCTTTGGCTCCTAATTTGCAAGTTCGGCTAGGAGGAAAATCTCTAGAATTTTGGAGACCCAAAGAAGTCCTCTCATCATACCAGGAGTTCTAGAGGCCCCTATCCTCGTATGGGGATCAAGGATGAAGTCGAAGTTCCGCCTGAGCTTTCCCCTCCTCCCGATGTCAAGCTAAATGGTGGACAGTCATTTTGAGGGAGCTACACACACCTGGGAGGGAGTTCCAGTACATTTTCTTATAATGGGTTTGTGTAATTTTTGTGCTAAATATTTCATTTATTTCTTATCTAGACATGATTCTCCTCTGATTGAATTTCTATTATGATAATTAAGTGAAACACTTTTCATTTCAAGACTGATTGGGTTGAGATTTGAAGTGGGAATCTTTGGTTCTTTCGATTGGACAAGAAAAGAGTCATATTTAACTCACACATACATAATATTTTAGTATTCTTTGGTACCCTTTCCTTTCTAGGATTGATACCCAAACCTTGACAACATTATTTTTGTGTAAATGGGTGGTACTTTGAGCATCTTTTAAGAGGCAAGAGGGAAGTTTAGATCTTAAATGGAAAAGGGAAATGGTCTTTCCTAGTGTGTTGGTTTAGTTGGTGATAGTCTATGCAGACACACCAAGTATTTTTCACATGAGTTTGAACAAATTAATTGTTTTCATTTTTTATTACACTATGGCTAGTTTTTTTAGGAACTACTTGAATAGGAATGACCCATTGGATGTCAGAGATAGGGTAAATGATTCTGGCATCCAATAATTTTGTTACTTCATTTTCAAAACTTCTAGGAGGTTTGTGTTTAGTGGAAGTTGTGGATGATGTACTGGTTTAGCCTCAACATTTAATAAAATATGATTTGTACAAATTGATGGGATAATACTAGAAATGTCAGAAAGTGTCTGTCACAAATCTTGTTTACACTCCGCAAAAATTTCAAGAAGTCGCAATTCATGTTTAGGAGGGAGTGAAATAGCAATGATGATGTGCAACTTGTTTCCATTCTCAAAAAATGAATATTTTAAATCTTGAGGCAGTTGTTTTAGTTCCAATTCAAGTGGATTAATGATTGATGGAAGTGTGTGTGAAAGTTAGAGGTCACTGATCTCATCTAACTGCTCAATGGTATCATCCTCAGATGAATAATGAGCTTTTACAAGCTTAAAAGTATCATCGATGGTCATTGGATCCTCAGTGTTAAAGAAATCATCAATCAATGAACATGAATGAACCTTTTCTATACCACTACAACAATCAATGCATGAATCAATTCCTATCATTTAAATCCATGAAGAAAACTCAGAAAGGGGATCAGGGGAAAGAAATGTAGTTTTTTCAAGGGAAGGGAGTACATATTTTGAATTAACAGAGAGAGAGGAATGTTCTTCTGATGGGTGAATCATTGCATCATGGATACTAAAATGGAAAATGTGACCACAAAACTCCATAAATAATATACCATTATGGAAATTAATTATGTTTTTGGTGGTCTCTATGAAGGGTCTCCGCAATATAATTGGGGCATGCCAATTCATCTAATCATCCTCATTTTAAGCACATAAAACCCAGTATAAAAAATTAAATTTTGAACACTCACAAGAAAATACTTTGACACACCAAAGGGGTGTGAGGTACTACATTTATCCAGTTCAACAAAAATTTTGGTGGGCTTCAGTTCCCCGAATTTCAATGTCAAGTAAATGGAGTGAGGCATCACATTTATATAAGCACCTAAATCAAGCATAGCAAGAGAAAAAGAATACTCCCCTATGGTGCACAGAATTGAGAATGTTCTAGGATAATTGCACTTGGTGGGAATTATTTGATCTATCAATCCTAATACATTACTCCCCAATATCACCTTCTCATCACCTCAAAGTCACCTTCGGTGTGTACACATCTCCTTTATAAACTTGGTGTATCGTGGAATTTGCTTCACGAATTCAATCAAGGGGATGTTAACCTGCATGTTTTTGAAAGTTTCCAATATTTCATTATCATGTTCAGTTTCCTTTTGTTTTATTGTTTGGGTGTCCCTTTGGTAAAAAGGATGTGGAATGGCTAGGATAGAAGACCCATCGACATACACACTCTTTCCTTTGGAAGGACTTTTCTTAGGACAAGGATGTTCTTCTCGGGGATCATTTTTATCTGTACTTGGGATGGTGGTTTCCTCAATAGGGGATGACTATATTGGAGAGGGAATTTGGCATTAAAGATGAGTTCCACTCCTAAGGGTGATGGGACTAACATTTCCTTTATCCCTAGGGTTAAATTCTGGTTGAGAGGGTAGTTTACATGACTCATGGCTCTAGAGTTCTCCCACCGAGTTGGAAAGTTGTCCTAATTGGGTTTTTCAGTCTTGTATGGAATCTTGGTTGGTTTGTTGGAATTTTATATTGTTGGCACCCATTTGTCTCCTCATGTCTTCTAAGAGAGGCTCAGGTTTTGGAGGGGTTTGTTGGAAATACTTTTGTTGTGGTTGAGGATTTCTAGGTGGTGGTGGTTGACTACTCTGCCCTGGTTGGTTACATGGTTGTTGAGGTTGGTTTGAATACCCCCCTTTCCAATATGACTGGTTGTATTTCCACCTAGGATTGGAAGGATATTATGGTTCTTTCTTAAAGTTTTTGTTATAGGAGAGACCTATAAATATTGCCTCACAACTCTCATAAGTTTCTCTTAGTTGGGTGCATTGATCAGATTAGTGGGTGTCAGAAGAATATATACCACAATGGATGGGGGGAGGAGATAAGGATTTCTCTTGTGAAAGAGAAAGTTTTCAAAGAAGGGTACTTGCCTCTTTGAACTTCGTTTCCACCTTCATCTTTAATTCGGTACTTTGCACCTCATGGACACCTCGAATGGGTACATTGGACCTTGAACTGAATTTTTGAGTATTCTGTTCCATGTTATCAATTAAGGTCCTCGTATAAATTGGGGTTTTATAAACTACTAAACCACCGGTAGCAGCGTCAATCATATTTTGGTCAATAGAAATCAAACCTTCATAAAAATACTGAATTAAAAGTTAATCACTTATTTAGTGGTGTGGAAATATTGAACATAACCTTTTAAATCATTTCCAATATTCATGTAATGTTTAACCTTGTGATTTAATTATACCTCTGATTTCCTTCCTTATAGTTGTAGTTTGAGAGGCTGGCAAATATTTTACAAGAAAGTGTCCTTTCTTGTCCTCCCAACCTCTTATTGGGGAATTAACATAATAAAGCCAGTATTTTGTAGTATATTCTAAAGAAAATGGAAATTATCTAAGATTTACTTGTTCTTCATCCACATTATCTGACATTAATGTAGAACACATGGTATGAAATTCTATTATGTGCTTATGTGGATATTCTCCTGCGAGTCCATGAAATCTTGGCAATAAGTGAATTAGACCAGATTTTAGGTCAAAATTGGGTGCCTCACCTTGTATTTGAATATAGGTGGGTTGGATATCAACATCTGGTGAGGTTATTTATTTTAACATCCTATTATTTTCAGCCATATTATGCATGCCTATTTCAGTTTTGATATTGGTTCTATAAGAATAAGAGGAATGATTAATAAGAGTGTCGATGTTTTGTGTGTCCTCCTTTAAAGGGTTATCTTGTGTTCCTCGGGGTCGATGACGTAAGATCATCTCCGGTTTGGGTTTGAAAGGAGGTAAATATCCTATATTAGAAGGCATAATGCACCAAAACTACACAAAAAATAGATCAGGATACATAAAGATAGGTAGAGGTACAATATAAAATAGATAAATATTCACAAAATTTACAAAAAACATATAAAAAATGCACACTAAAACCAAATCACTCCCCAAAAACGGTGCCAAAATTTGACCGCACTGTCATGAAACATCAAATTTATTATGTTTTTAAGGTTGATGTATAGTCTAAGGAAGACCCTAGGACATCTCTTGAGGAGCTTTGGTGGGTTTATAGTGTGCGTTTTTAATAAGAATTACAAAAAGATAGGGTTGTTTTAAAAATGATAAAAGAAAATGATTTGATTTAAAGAATTTAACAGTTAATAAATAAAAGTGGTGTTTTATAATTATGATATAAGGAGAGAATTTCAATTTCACTACATATATTGTTGATTTCATCATTCTGAAAAAAAAATACACATGGTTTAATGGAATCCTTTGGTTGAGGGTTGTCAAGATTTCAACTACCCTCTTTCCACTTAAAAGATGCTAAAAGTACCACCCCATGACACAAAAATAATGTTGTCAAGGTTTGGGTATCAATCATAGAAAATAAAGGCTACCAAAGGATACTAAAATCTTATGTATTTGTGAGGTAAATCGGACTCTTGTCTTGTCCAATCGGAACAACTCAAGATTCCCACTTGAAATCTCAACCCAATTGGTGTTGAAATAAAAAGTGTTTCACTTAATTATAACAATAGAAACGAAATCAAAGGAGAATAATTTAAAGATAAGAAATAAGTGAAATATTTATCCCAAAAATTACACAAAACCAGTAGAAGAACAAGAACTAGAACTCCCTCCCAATTGTGTGTAGATCTCTCCAAATGACCGTCCATCGTTTTTCTCGACATCGAGAGGAGGAGAAAGCTCGGGTGGAAATTCATCTTCATCCTTGACCCCCCCCCCATGAAAATAGGGGCCTCCAGAATTCATTGGATGATGCGAGGACTCCTTTGGGTCTCCAAAATACCAGAGCTTTTGCACCTGGATGAACCTACAAATGAGAAGCCCAAGCTACCATTTTATAGGCAAACTGAAAGGTTGTTCTGGGCACACAAATTGTGTAAAACCACTTGGCCCATAGTTTTAGACCATTTGAAAGTTGAATCGTGCTTTGTAAAAAACTAGAAACATATTTCCCCACCTGTTTAATATATCCATTGAAAGTGTGGAACCATTTGGACAAACACAAATCTAGATACTGTTAAAAACCAAACACCATATTTGACTTTGTACAGATTTGATTTGTTGGACAGATCCTTTCATATGGGAATCTTAGTGGCCGAATGAAGCTTTGGTTCCTTCATATGAAATGTTGACCATTAATATTTGGACAAGGACACAAAAGTGCATCCAATTTGGATGTATGAGCTTGTATAAGTATGAAGATTAATCCATTGGTGTACTTAGATCCTGCGCAGTTTGGCCCATGTTTTTTGGACTTCATCATGGGTCCTCTAAATCACTTTCACCATCAATGAAATTATAAAAACAAGTAACATTTCCCTTTTAAACAGTTATAAAAACCAAATAATTCAATAAAACATTAATTTCATTTTTTTATTATATTTTTAATTTACAAAACAAATTAATACAATAATGTAAGGATGAAAATGACACAGTGAATCGTGGTACGATCATCCTCATCCTGTGGTAAGCCGTTGTTCCCTCATACAACAGTAAGTTGTTGTGAACCCCATCTAGCGGTAATCCATTGTGCCCTCATCTAGCGGTAAGCCGTTGTGATCCCCATTCAGTGGTAAGTCTTTTCAACTCCAGTCCGCGGTAAGCCATTTTCAACCTTAACCCCAATCGACGGTAAGTCTTTGTAGTCCCCTTCTTTGGGACCCATATCGATGTTCTATCCCAGTGGCTTCAAACCAACCTCAGGCCGCTAACCACACGTAAGCCCCAATATATCATCAGTTCACTGTCCTCTACGCACACCACAATCCTATACCCCATCATGAACTACGTGGACTTTGATTCACTGCCACAGGGATGCGTAGTAGGTCTCTTCGAGGCTCAAGTCCAACATCACCATCTCCCTCGAATAGACTCCATCTTATTATCTATCCACTTCACTTGACCATCCATTATTCATATTGATTATTAACAGGGCCACCACATCCAGGTGATATCATACCAATTCTCCTATTCACTGCTCCTAGCAGTATATGGGTAACTAACAATGTGTTAGCCCAAACATCAGTGTTCCCAGTGTTCCCTCCAGAGGTTGCACCCATCTGATCTACTCTATTCAGTGTTCTGATCAGTTTGATCTATCTCTGCTAGAGGTTAAACCTGTGGAATACCCAGTGTTAAACATTGGAATCTTAGGAAAATCTCATATACATGCCTATGGAATATAATTCCCCACATTCAACGTGGTATTCCTAGGGAATATGATCCCTCGAGAATCCCTCTAATAAGGGGAAGAAACACAGACACACTAGTGTTCTGGAATCCAGACACTCTAGTGATGTCCAATATGACTATTCCCACAACTGAAGGTTGCTTCCCAGACTGGACCCCTTGGAATGTCAAGAAAGAAGCAGTTTAATTAACAGGCATCCATAATGATATGGCACTGGGAAAATTTTCATGAACAACATCTTAGTCTACAAGGGAGTCCAGGACTAAGTTATGAGTTCTGAGGAGGAATCCATGGAAGGAGGAACTGACATCCCATCATCCCATTTTGATCAAGGAGCTAATGTTTTTGAACATACGATAGATTTTGTCCGCCTTTGGAAAGTGGGAATGCGGGGAAATAGCCAGCGCGTCCTCGTCGTCCTCAAAACAGAAGAATGCACGTGCCCTCGCAAATGCGTCAGAAACAGAAATTGTAAACCCGACGTAAACTTCTTCTCCTCAATGTGAAGATTATTAGCATTCAATACTTCAGTGGATTATCATGTCACAAGATCCATGTATCCGGCATCGGGTCCATCCAAGAAAATAGCGGGCCTGGTTTGAAACACCCTAGAAGTCAGGGCAGTCAAAACGTTAGGCATCTTGGTCTGCGACATTTTCAATGTGGATCTTTATTACCATCCATTGGAGATGGAATGACGCTTGGGCACTAGAAGTCAATTTCTTTTTTGCAGCACTAATGGTTTAATATTCTTGCTTTCCAGGAACCAAGATGATGCACCAGGAATCTGATCGCCACCCACCGACGCAGGGGTAGGGGCAGCACCAATGCGGAAGCCCCCTGTGGCTCCACCACTTCTGTGATAGCTTCCAAACCCGTAGTTGTTGGGTGCCCACGCCCCATCTCCCCTTCTGAATTTGTTCAATGAAGTATGATAAAAGACCTTTTACACCGATACTATGAGGAGGGGATTATCCCGACTTGGGATATGGCCAGCCAGGATTTAGAGGCGTTTGTGCCTCATTGCCACTGCCACCCCCAAGGGCTGTGCAGGAAGCCACTACTCTCCACCCCAACATACAATCATTTCGGGAGCCTCTCCCCGGAATTTCTCGATGACTCCCTCCCCTGTTCCGATGAGGTAGGGGATGTCTCGGCCAACCCGGCCAGGATCCCATTTTAGGGGATCCCATGGAGGGCCCCCACTATGTCGCGCTAGCGCTGCCACCCTGTCCCATGAGTCTAAGTGTAAGTACCAGCACCACCGACCTTGGTCCGGCTAACCTGATGCCAGCGTCGGGCACAGGGCGAGGAGGACATCCGCCAAGGGGCATCAACATCATCTAATGTGGCTTGTTCCACTACTGATGTATATTATCAACCCCTTTGCATGATGAGCAGGGTAATTTATATACCTGGCCCAGATTTAGGCCCCGACTGCCCCATGGGAAGGTTGGGTTTACTCTCTCGGTCACTAGCGCAGGAAGCACCTGCTGCGGACCGACCCACGGTAATGACACCTAGTACGAAGGTCCTCCATATACTGTCACCATGGAGAATGCGAGTCCTCCCCACTTCTAAGCTATTCATGGAGGTCTACCTCATGCTACCTTTAGTTCGAATGAGGGACCTCCCCATGATGGTGACACTCAAGATGGAAGCCTCTCCTGCGCCCATTACATCGGGTATGGGGTCATTCCTCCTACCACAGACCACCGATGTGGGGACATTGCACATCCAGTCAATCTTCAGTATGGGGGTTGTGGGGGCTCCCCATGTACTTACAGTAGCTGGGGAAGATCCTCCTCGCCTCATAAATCAAAGGAGTGAAGGCCGACTTCACTTCATCAGCACCTAGAACGGAGGTCCTACCCATGTTCGGCTTGACTAGAATGAGGACCCATCTTATGATGCTGCTAATAGGGGAACGATGAATGATTATCCTAACCCTGCTTCTATCGGCTCCATAGGAGGTCCTACCTACTCTAGCACTTCCCATGAAGGTCCTCCCCATGCCCCCTTTGATATATGTCCTGGTGCTCCTCGCACCACGGCTTACTCAGGCGGGAGTCCTCTCTTCCCCAGCACCAGTACGGATGAAGGTCCTCCTCATGCCAGAAATCTACCTTGTCCCGAAGAACCATCCCGGTGTAGGTGGGTGGGTAGTCACTACCATAAAAAATATCACCGAGATGATTCAGACTAAGATCCCACTGGTTTGCTTCTCAGATTCTGAGGCAGGATACGACTCAGTGATGAAACCCTCACCTATATCCTCTGTGTCAAGGGTCGGGGCAGGAACAAGGCGCATCCGCCTAATACATCCAGAATGTGAGGTCCATAAAATTCCCACCTCCCTCCACTGTTATATTCAGGAGGAAAAAAATATGGTGTTTCCCCAGGTTATGGCCATACAATCACCACCATCATCACCAGAAGCACTCTCTACCTCGACTAGAGGTCAAGGAGAGACATTTTGGGGACCAATGCAGGATGAGTGGCAGCACGGTCCATCGCTAGCATCTGTAGTACCTGTATGAGAAATTGTGTTCATTATCCCGTCTTACCATGATGTGGTGGCTAAATCACTACACTCTTCGAAGGGTAGCCCGATATACGGTAGTTTGTCAGCTCGCTCTCCGTATTCTCCACCGGCCAGCCAACCGTCATTTCAATCTACTTTGGTACCACTACCAGTTCCCCATCCACCTCTTGTTAATGAGTGGGGAAATGAAGGGTCAGACCCTGAATCCGAGATGAGGAGATTATGGGATATCCTCATAGCAGACCACTTCCCTAAGATGTTATGGCTGATTGCAGTACTGAATTTTTGTGCCCTGGAGTCCCTCACCCAAGAGCAAGTCGAGTGTTTCTATCAAAACCTTCGGGTGACGCACTTTAACCTTTGTCACCAGCAAATGCCTTACCCTAAGTTCCAAGCACATTTTGAGGAAATTGGAAAACAATTCCATCTAGTTTATCTGGCCGCACTCCTCGTAGCCCAGTTCCCTGAGTCACCAGGTCATTGTAGGACCCTTTAGCAATGGTGCGTTCATATTTTTAGGGTACTATACAGGATTATCAAAGAGGCTTCTCCCCATGTACAGATCCATGGCTGGGGGCAGTAAGCTACCCTCCTCTTCAGTTCTATCTGACGCCAGCCTAACGTGCCAGGTGATATCGAGGGCATGCCCCCTGGTAGAGTCGCAGTCCACATGACCAGCCTATCTAAGTGGGAGAATGATATAGAGCCCCTTGATGGAGAACTACCCCCTGAGGGAATTTCACAAATAATGGATCTGTTGGGAAGGGTTACTCGCCAACAGAGTAATCTGTTGGGCCTTCCTGCATGCACCGAGGCATTAGTTCTCAGCCGGAATCCCATTAAGGTTGAAGAGAATATCAGAGCAGCCAAACCCTCTGACCTGTCTAAATCATTGAAGAAGATTGAGGAAGACCTGGAAAAATTTGCGTTACATCTGAAACTCACTGAACATAAGAGTATGGTCAACGACCTCGTTAATGAACGTGTTGTAGAGCGACAGCCAGACTACGGAGATCCTCGGCTAGCGTATCAGGGGAAGGCACAACTTCCAATCGGTGAATTACCTCTAGGAAACCCTGACCATCCTGCCCACGAAAACGAGCTTGAGAACAGAACACAAAACAAGAGGGTGCGATATGTGTTGTCGAATCCACCCGAGCAGTGAGACAATCTTTGGGACCAATCTCATGTTCCCCCAACTGCTCCGCGGGTTATTCCGCCAGCCGCCCCCTGAGTCACTGGGTCTGTATATCCTGTTGAAGAACCTGCTAACACGCTGGTGGTTAGGGGTCTTTTTCAAGATAAGAACCCCCACCTAGATGATCTAATGATGACACTCATTGCCCATCTTGAGGCATTGGAGACATGAAAGGTGGAAATCCTGCTTGATGGAATGCCTTATCCGGTGTGAGTGGATGATATGCTAGTGACCCCGGGTTTTGGGAATCCTTCCTTTTCCCCCTTCAACGGGACATGGGACCCGCCACAACATTTGGACCACTTTATCTCAAGGTGTGGGCCCATGTTGGGAACTCCAGAATAGCAGGAGGCCACCAAACTCCAATGTTCAGTATGAACATTATAGGGACCAACGTTCGCCTGGTACAGCCAGCTCCCCATTGGATTAGAAGTCGGCTAGGAAGACATCCATATGAAATTTCTTTACCAGTTTAGTTCCAACACTCAGAAGACAAGTATCATGAACCACTTCAAGTGCAAGTGGAGGCCTGATGTTCACATTGAATACTTTTTCTCCTGGTATAAATGGCTCACAAACTCTCTTGACATGCCACTGACTCAAGAGAAACTGCAGACAATGGTCGTAGGGAATGTCAAAAAAGAACAGGTCCCCTCTCTAACCACCCATAACTACCCCTGGGGATTCCGAGAAATATCTAATAGGGCCCAAGGCCTAGAGGAATCCTTACAGTAGGATAAGCAGGCACATCCGTTTCCTCTTGCAATCCCTACGAGAAGGGCCGCTAGGGATGTGCCCGTAGAAGTGGCTCAAATAGTGGCCCCCAGACAACTAGAGTTTCTACTAGTGGAGCCACCTCCATAGCCTCATAGAGGCCCTACACCTCAGGCGCAACCTCAGGCCCAGCAACACCCACCTCAGAATTGGAAGGTTCCCCCGCGCAATGCGCTTCCACCACATAGGTGATACAACTAGGCTCTGCCTCCTTGACAATTTCCTCCATCCCCTCATTATGGTCAGGCTCCAAGGGCCCCCTTTTTGGATAGGAGGAACCATACCTACTCATTCAATGAGGATCAGGTCCCTGGTTACTTTTGTAGTGCCTTAGAGAATCAGATTGTACGTCTGTATGACTACAAGAGGCCACAAGTAGAAAACCTCACCAATCGCCCTAATTACATCTCTATCGCCAGATCTTGGGGAACACCCTCAAATAGAGTTATATGATTAAGGAATGGCTTCTAGACCAGGTGGATAACAACATAGTCAGGTTGGGCCCATCCCTGGCACAAGTAGCATTTGTCTTCATGAGCCCATAATGTAGCAGTTGTAGCGAGGGCGAGTGGCATCTGGTTTCTAATGGCAGATCCCTAAAGTATGACGACTGGATGGCTCATAAAATAGTCTCTTATTCCCATGGTTTCATTTTTGTGTTCCTGAATCGGTCAAAGCCTTCAGAAGTCGCAGCTACTACTTCTGCATCATCGCCTCAGTTGTCCCCTTCTCATAAAGGAAAACACAGGCAGCGCAAGGGAAAACAAAGTCCCCCACCAGTTTCATCATCATCCAGTACTCTTGGTGATTTCATGCCCTCGTAAATGGTGATCCATCCCAAAATTCATCATGTAGTGGATGAATATTCAAGTGACAATCCAAGGTATTCCACAGTTAATACCATAGATCTGGTAAACCCCAACATGATTCCTGAAGATGAGGAGTGCTTGGAGGATCCTCCCAACATCCCAAACCGCCTCCAACGTCGATGGAGCCATGGCTATATTGGTTGTTAGAGTGCCTCGGTCAATACTCTTAACCAGACTATACATGCTACTTAAACTATGAAACAGGCTCAGCGCAAAGCTCAGCATGCGCAACCTTCTCATCTGGTTACATCAGTTATGCCTTCACTGTCTTTAATGTTGTTGGATCAGGCAGACCAACCTTGACTATGTCATGACTATCCACATCCTGCTATAGGCCGGTCTTAGTCATTTGGCCCTCATTCGATAGTCACTCCGCAGGTTTTGACTTGTGATCAGTGGGATATTCCTAGTACCAGTCAGTCGCCAGTCTAGTCAGCGCGTCCCACCATACCTCATGTCATAGAGTGACCTACTATATGTAGAAGTTCAATCCTAGCATGGTCGTATGATTTTCTCAAGCATATTTCTAGAATTACATCAAGGATCTCTATCCTTGAGGCTCTTCTCCTATCAGCTGATATGTGTGAATCCCTTGCTGAGTTTTTAAGAATCACCCTCAAGTTTGAGATAGAGGTAAAATCCAGAGAAACCTTTCATGATGAGGTGATCGAGAATTATGAATTTCAGGACATCATCTCATTCTATGGATAATATTAAGGCTCTCAGATGAAAGGGAAAATTCACCCACTATACATCACCATCCAGTTCAATGGTGTAGAGGTTCACCGCTATCTTGTCAATACAGGCTCTAGAATCAACCTAATCCTGACTCGTACATTATGAAAATTGGGGTTGTTTGAGGATGATCCAAGTCCATATTACCTAATAATCCAAGGTTATGATAGGAGGGAACAAACACTAGTCAACAAGATCTACTTGATGACCTAGTTTGGTAGCCCAGTTACCAGCACTAAATTTATGGTTGTCTCCCAGGACACCACCTACAATGTGTTGATGGGAAGGTCGTGGATCCACCTGCATGAGGTGTTTCCTTCATCGTATCACTAGTGCCTCAAGTACTCTCTTAACGGTCGAGTGGGTGTGCTTCAAGGTGACACATCTCCCTTTGCCTCTTGTGAAGTTCTCTATATGGATGATGACTACTATAAGATAAAAGACAAGTAGATTCAGACTAACAAGGTAGGGAATTCCACAGCTGCAACCGACCCGTGGACAGATCTAGATGATGCCTACGTCCTTCCAATCCACAATTTTTAGGCTACAACCCCAGACATGGGACAATGATTTTTTGTTTCTGGAATGAGGGGGGAACACATTCCCAAGTCTAAGTGACGTCGGAAGATCACGTAATACTCCTACACAAATCAGGATCAGGTGATCCCAGAACCCCCTACGACCATAAGGTATGAGGATGTCTGCCCCATGGAAATAGAAATACGTCATACTTTCTTGTTTCTTCAGGCTGGGATAAACTGGCTTATGTCGACGCACCACTATTTCTTCGATATCATCAAGCGTGGTCCCTTGGGCTAAAGACCATATGGGATTGGATCAAGAGCCTTCATCGCTATGGTTGTGGCAGCACAAAAGTCCCCCAACTCAGTGTCTACTACCACCCAGGCTGGTACCAGCCACCCATTAGAAGCTGCCGACTCAGAGGAAACTCCTCCCACTGAGGATCCATCCTCCATAAGTGAAGAAGTGGATTTAGAGGATTCTGCCCTACCATTGAATAGGCCATGTCTTCCAAGGTCAATGAATTGGTGCAGGTGAACCTCGATAGCGAGGAAGACCCAAAACCCACTCTAATCAGTTGCTCTATGCCCCTAGATGAGAAAAAACAATACATAAACATTCTTAAAAAACACCATGATGTATTCACATGGAGTTATGATGAGATGCCAGGACTAGATCCTCAATTAGTTTTCCACTGCCTCGGTCTCCCAACAAATCATCACAGGTTCAAGTAGCCTCATGGAAAGATGCACCCTTATCACAGTGCCATTTTTAATGAAAAATTTGATAATATCATCAGAGAAAATTTCATTATGGTGGTCTAGTACCCCATGTGGCTGGCCAATATTGTTCTAGTCCGGAAGAAGAATAAACAGATCAGTGTATGCATCGACTTCTAGGATCTCAACCGTCACTATCCAGGGGATGATTTCCCCCTTCCTATGACGGAATTGTTGATAGATGCTACAACTAAGTTCCAAGACCTCTCATTCATGGATGGCTATTCTAGGAATAACCAGATCTGAATGGCCCCCGATGATGATGAGTCTATAGACTTTAGTGCACCACAAGGTACTTTTTGTTACCAATTCATGCCATTCGGTTTATAGAACATGGGTTCCACTTATCAGCGGGGTATGCGTCATATATTTATACCGATTCACATAATGTTGGTGGAACGTTACGTGGATGATCTGGTGGTCAAATCTCATCAGTGTCAGGACCATCTCAAAAATCATGAGAAAGTGTTAATCTTCTTCCATCCCCACCATCTAGAGATGAATCCATTGAAGTGTGCCTTTGGGGTCACCTCTACAATGTTTCTTGGCTTCTTTGTCAGATACAGGGGCATCGAGATTGACCCAGAGAAGATAAACGTCATCAGTCAGATGTCTCCCCCATGAAACATTCGTGAGATTCAAGGATTCCAAGGACACTTGGATGACATATTTTGATTCATTATGAATCTGTCCAGAAAGTGTAAGACCTTTTCTCAGCTCATGAAGAAAGGCAATGTCTAAGAGTGTGACAAAAAATGTCAGACTGCTTTCAAGGAAATCTAGTAGTACCTGCTCCAACTTCCCATTTAATGACACCGGTATATGGAAAGCCATTAGTACTTTATGTCACCGCCTTGGAACAGTATCTCGGTGCCCTTCTTTCCCATAAGATCAATGAAGTGATGGAGAACAGCCTCTACTATCTCATCTGTATGCTCCTCGATACTGAGACCACATACTCTCCTAACAAGAAGAGCTACCTTGTGGTAGTATTCACAGTAAGAAATTGTGGCATTACCTCCAGTATCATGAGGTATAGATGGTTTCCCATGTAGATCCGTTGAAGTACATCTTGAACCACCCCATGTTGATAGGTCGTCTAGCTCAGTGGGTAGTAATCCTTCAATTGTTCGACATCAGGTTTTCCCCTCAGAAGGATATTAAGCAACAAGTATTGGCAGACTTCCTTCCTGCCCATACAGATCTTGTAGACCAGTCTTAGGACCTTGATTTTCCTAATTAGTAAATCATTTCAGTAGACCAAGCCATACCATGTAAGAAAATTCACTTCGATGGTGCTTCTCGTAGCCCCACCGATAGAAGGCTCAACGACCCCAGACTCAACATAGTAGTCCTGGGTATCATCTTCATTACCCTATCACAATCCATTCTTCCATATTCATTCCTATTGTCAAAAGGATGAACCAACAATGAAGCAAAGCATCAGGCTCTCATTAAAAGCCTCAAACTAGCCCTAAAGATTGATGTTCCCCACTTTCATGTGAAAGGGGATTCCGAACTAGTCATCAGGAAGATCAACGGTGACTATGTCGTCAGAATACTAGAACTCATACCATTGCTGGAATTCACACTCCTGCTAATGGCCTAGTTTTCGAATTGGCTGGAAGTTACTCATATCCCTTGGTCATAGAATGGTAGATCATACGCCTTACACATCCTAGCTGCATCACTTTTAGAGATAGAATAGGATAAATTGATTATCCATGTGGCACAGTGGAGATTCATTGCTCACGTCACTCTATATGATGATGACAGCTCATAGGTAAGACACCTTACCACCGACGCCTCCATGTCTGGGCCATCAGGTCCCCCAGATACAGTGGTTGAAGTGACTCCTGACCAGAGAACCTCCATTATCGAGTACCTCCAAAATGGTAATCTCTTGGCAGTTTGGGCCGAGCGCGAGCGAATCTGATGCCGCGCATTACAATTTACCCTCTAGAACAGTCCTGGTCATGAGAAGATCTTATACAAGAGTGGGTTTGATGGGGTTCTCCTTTTTTGTATTTAAGGATTGAATATTTCCCAAGTTATTCAAGAGGTTCTCGCTAGTTCTTGTAGGGCTATCAGACTGGGCCAAAACTATCTTACCAGATCCAGCAACTGGGGTATGTTTGTCCCTCTGTGATCCATGACAGCATTTTTTTTCAAAAGGTGTCATGTGTTCCAAATTTATGCCAAATTTATGAATCGACCACCAGATCCTCTCCATACTACCATGTACTCTTGGGCATTTGTGGTATGGGAACTCAATATCGTGGGACCATATCCACCGGTGACAGCTCGCTAGTGTAGATTCATCTGGAATGCTACCGATTTCTTCTCCAAATGGGGCAGAGGTAGTTTTTGTCAAGGAGGTCAAGTCTCATTCCATTTTTCACTTTGTGATATCCAACATCATCTACCGATTTGGAGTCCATCACATCGTCCTCATCGATAACAGCACAAACATCTGGGTAGCGGAGCTAAAGAAACTATATGCTAAGTGCATCATCTGTTCTAACTGTACCTCCTTCTATCATGCGCAAGAAAATTGAAAGATCAAGGCATTCAACAAAACTCTCTCTAAAATTTTATAGAAAATGGTTGGTAAGAACAAGAAGAATTGGTCGGACAAGCTCCCCAATGCCCTCTGGTCTTATCGGACAACGACTCATAATTCCACCAAGGTGACCCCATATTCCATGGTGTACATAACACAGGCCATCCCTCCCATCAAGATTCAATTTCCCTCATTGCGTACAACTGTCTATGATCTGCAAGTGCCTGATAAAGTAGCTGAAATCCATCTATCTGAACTGGAAGATCTTTATGAGAACATGCT
Organism: Viscum album; assembly: GCA_963277665.1. Taxonomy (NCBI): domain Eukaryota; kingdom Viridiplantae; phylum Streptophyta; class Magnoliopsida; order Santalales; family Viscaceae; genus Viscum; species Viscum album. Next base: position 1,785,952,207 of record OY728148.1, on the reverse strand, counting down.
TTGTGCCCTGAACAATCTGGAAAGGCATCAGAACGAGATAGCTAGAACTTTCAACAAGAAATTTTTCCTCCACTCCTTCTTGAACGTTGACCTGGTATTGGCGCTCAGGACACCAATGATACCTAGTAGGAAACCACCCAAGTTAGAGCCCAAATGGGACGTACCTTACGTTGTTCACAAGGTTTACTCCAATGGTTCTTACTCACAGGTTACCATGGATGGTGAGCATATAACTCCTCCCACCAATTCCATTTTCTTCAAGCAATACTTTCCTTGAGTCCCTTTGGTCCTGAGCGACCATAAACTACATTAGGGTCCTACATAACCTTAAATTTTCTGGTCCTACATGACCTTAAACTGTGAAATTTCTTACATGACATTAAATTGTGTTTCATCCTACAAGATGTTAAACTACATCTCAAGAAATATGTATGGCTTGATTCCCATCCTCATGGGATATGTTGTAATGCTCGAACTCCTCGTCCTGAGTCTAGCCTGGCACTCTTCTCATTTGGCTACCCCTCCCAGGTGTAGTTCGTCCGGAGGATCTCATGTGATGCAGTCTAAGCCTCTTTGGCCCCACTCGTGGAAAGATTACAAAGGTCACGCCATGTGCCCCTCCTCATTATTCTAATCCTCCCATATCCTTACCGCATGACATTAAACTGCATGGACCTTTCAGAACTACATATGTATTGATTCCCATCCTTATGGGATATGTTGGAATGCCCAAACATTTTGTTCATAGGCCCAGCCCCAAACTCGAAGATTTACCCTTGAGTCTTATCTCAAACAGGTTGCATGATGTGGGTGCTATGTTTTGAATCTGGTCAATATCTATCCTTTGTCGCTGTCACCACCCCCATAGCTCCCACATATTGAGTGTGGTGGGTCGTTCTACCCTGCTATCGTTTCATGCATCGGTCGGACTCAGACAGAAGTGTGAGTCCAACTATTGGACCATTATATGATGGGGAGAGCCTAGTTCCACTTCTTGTTTCCCACACCGAGCGTTTCTCACGTGGTCTTAGGAGCTGAGGTAAGGCAATACCCATATAAGAGTTTATTTGACTATTGTTGTCCAAGATGCTCAGCCTCAGGTCCCTCGAACCTTTCATCCCCTTGGCTCAGGTTCTCATTTAGGAGTGTGCGGTGTGGTATGGACTCACGTCTTTATTCACGTTGGGCTATTTTGATACGCTGCACATCCCCATTTTGAGACATCCCTCCATTTATCATCCTTTCTATGAGAATATTCCCTACCATGCTTCACGAGCCCCATCATTTGGGTTTCCATCATCTTGTAGATCTGAAATGAACCCCGAATAGCATGGATACATTGCCTAAGGGCTCTCCTACTATTTTGGTCCAACATCCCCATTTATTTTGAGAGACCAAGTGATAAAAGTCTTATGTTGCAAATATAGTCAACGACCGACGCTCAATTGTTTCCCCCGATCTCCGGTCTTGCAAGGGTGGATACTATGTTGCGAAACTATTCAATAGTTTTCCTCTATCATTACTTCTGCTTTATATTCCCCCATAGGGACGATGATTCTCCCTCTATACTTAGTTATCTCAGGCATATGACATTAAATTAGGTGTCTACGGTTCGAGCTCAGTGACCATAAACTAAGATCCCTATTGTCCTCACTGCAATATATTAAACTGCAAGCTGGCTGTGATATTCTGGCTGGGACACCCAGCCTCAGGTCCCCCGACCTTCTCGGGCCCCTGGCCCAAGTTCTCATTTAGTATAGTATAGTGTGGTATCCGATTATATCCCCATTCACGATGGGTTACTCATCATGTCGCACACATCCATCATTGGCGTATCTTACCCTTATTTTCATCCTTGCTTCAGGATGATAAACTGCACATCATCCTTCTCTAAAACTACGTGTGGCTTGATTCCCATCGTTGTGGGATATATAGGACCACCCAAGCATCTAGTCTTTAGGTCCAACCCCATCACTTAGAAACCCCCTATCATCCTGTCCCCCTAGCCTATGCCCTTCCAAGAAAGGGGTATATGGTGGGGTATGGGCTTATGTCCCCATTCACGATTGGTTTATAAAAACCACACCACACACCTCTCTCTCATGAGCACCCTTCTCTCCCTTTCCCTATACTCATATATTAAAGTAGGCTTCTCTTAAGTTGGGTCCCTCTACCCTCTTCGGTGATTCCCCAATGTGCCCAGAAGTACTCTGGTTGAGATCCTAGAGTGTCGGATTCTACATGGACATGCTTTCACCAATTTTTCAGGCTTTGTGTTCCCCTTCATTTCAGCATCCATTATCTTTCACATCCAAATGGACACCCAAATGGCATGGATGCTCGGCCTAAGGGCTCTCATACCATTACGGTCTAACGTCCTCAAGTTTTTTAGGCGACAAGTTTATGCAAGTCCCGCGTTGCGAATATGGTCAATGGTTTACACTCATTTGTTGTACCCATTTCAGGTCACACGACATGGATGTTGTGTTTCGAACATAGTAAATAGTTATCCTCCACCATCACACCAACCCCATCAATCCCTAAATGTTGGTTACATTATTCACAGAATTTTCCACCCCATTATGTCCAATTGGGATATCGACACTCTTGGTACTGCCCCTTAGTACGCAATTGTGGGTTTGGAGGAAAAAATTGTGGTAAGGCGTCATTCAAGGCCCTGCACTGACTTCCCCTTCATGTGTATTCTGTGTGTTGTAAAGTCTTCTTCCAACCTTATTTCCCACACTGAGTTTGACTCACATGGGCTTAGGGACTAGATCTAGGTCTGCACTCACTTGAAATAGTTTCACTTCTCCATTGGTCTAAGCTCTAAGACCTTAAACTAATATCTCCTTATGCGACACCCTCTAGAACTACATCTAGATTGATTCACATCCTTATGGGATATGTAGAAATTCCTAGATATCTTGTATGTGGGTCCATCTGAAATGAGATCTAGTCTCTCCTGAACTGTATTCTCTAACCTTTTATATCCCCTCATCCCGAGGTTTCTTTCATGGAATCATGTGCGGTGTGATGTGGGTCTCATCCTCATTCACATCGGGTATGCATTATCACTCCATGCACATTACCCCTTGAACCTCATCTCTCATATTTATGTATGACTCATATGACTTTAAACAATGTTGCCTGGTCCCACATGGCTTTAAACTGTTACATCACATGACCCTAAACTACGACATTATCATCCTAGCCGCATGAAAAAAACGGTACTGCATCATGGTGTCCCCACTTGAGGGGTCATCCTGTTTGGTATTAGTCGCACACCATACCTTTTGTCAATGCCTGCATATGGCATGGTTCTTGTGATGATGCATGTAATTTCCATCCTAGGTACACCACTTCACAAAAAGAAAAAAACATACATACAGTCATTCTAAAGGAAAAACAAGATCTGTCAAATGCAACTTCTTTAGGTGAAAAGGCCAGATCCACACGACCTTTTCATCCCTAGAACTAGTACCTACCCATGCCACCCCAAGAAACACATGTTGATCTGGGATCCATGTCATCATTCATGTCGGGTTGTATAATTGCCTCAACATGTGTCTCCCGCATTCCCTATCATCTCTGGTCCGATCTCTATGACCAAAAACTAAGATCGCTCTGTGTCTTTGCCGCATGACACCTTCCAAAACTATGTATGGATTGATTCTCATTCTAATGGTATATGTAGGAATTCCCAGACATCTTTTCTCTGGGTCTATCCCTAGGAATCTAAAATCTTGTCCCATCTATTTTGGCCCCTAGGCTGGAACACTCTGGGGAACACATGGTAAGGAGAGTACCTCATTGGTTCTCATTCATGTTAGGTTTTGCAATGTCCACACCATTTGCCTCCCATGTCTTTTACCAACCTCATCTGAGTTCTATGACCCTAATATAAGATCTCCCTACGGGAACTACACACCAGATTTGGCTACTTCACCGCCCTGCACACAGTCTATTAAACCAGGCCCCCCTTAATGGCCCATTCTATGACCGTTAAGTTGGTAGCATACATCCTCAGGACCCTTGTCCTTGGAGGAGGACTCAACTCCCTCTATCTGATACGTCTTATAGTCATACTTAGAAGAGCATTGACAAAGATCCTGAAGTGTGGAATTTTCATGTGAACATTCCCCTCATTCAATGTCCGAGCTTCGTATGCCCTTTATTCAGACCCTTGTCCTCTTTCGCATATAAAAGAACCACCTAAAAGTAGGGATGCATGGCCTATGGCTCACCTAATGTCTTGGGGAAACATTCTAGAAGATTAATGGTTATCATCTTGAGTCAGGCTCTGAGTTTCGAACATGGTCAACGGTCGGCCCATGTTTGTTATTTCCATTTCAGGCAGACTCAATAGGGATACTATGTTCTAAATATGGTGAACCTTTATCCTTTACTGTCATGCCATCCCCATAGTGTTCTGAATTTTGGGTATCGTGATTCACACACTCCACTCCCCTATGTTTGGATTAATTCCAACGCCCTGGGCAATGCCCTTCTCGTGTTTAGAGAACATTGGGTAGACGAGACGTAGATTGTTCTGAGGTCCTCTTCCTCCAGTCGGGCCTCTCCATTTCTTCCCATAAATCCAGATTGGTTATTCAAACCCCGGATTTCTAGAGTGTTGTTTGGACTCTTATATTTGGATGGAATGTTAAGGTGGTCATCCCTTGTTTCTCACCTCCAGCCCGACCCACATGAGCTTAGAGACTGATCATCGGATGTTCCATGAATATAAAAAATGCAATCGACCAAAAATGAATAACAAAACTCATTAATGCATCTATAATAAATAATTAAAGCATGAAACTCTGTTCAAAAGTAACATGCATCATATTACCTGAGGATCGATCACTACCATGCATGGGTTGACATCGTCAAAAGAGCATTGTAGCTCTGCCACCCTTTGGATCATGGCGTATAGGATCTGTTTCTGCCTGTTTAGTTCTCACTCCTCCTCGACATCAATGGGGCACAGTTCTTCAGCCGCATCCCAGGCCCGCTCCTCACCACTCCGAACGTTTTCCATCTCCATGGAGGCTTGTTTCATCTGCTCTTCGGCCTCTGCCAGCTGGGCCTTCAGCAGTAATATAATCTTTGACTGCGCATTAAGGAGAGAGAGTGTTCATCTGCCCATACCTGCAGCCGCTGAATCTTGTTTTCAGCCTCATAAAGCCTCTTGATGTTCACTGCTTTTCTTCGTTGCCAGCCCACACTAATGTTGCGGTCATACTCCTAAATATTCTCTGCCATGAGATCTCAGACGAGCATGTGGGGATGTTGGGCATCCACGCCCCCATCGCACAAGTCACGCAGTCCTGAACAATGTCTCTCCATATGATATATACATTTTTCTTGAGGGGTGTCATTGATAAAGTTCTTTATCAGCTTCCATGACTGGCGACAGACAATCTTACTATCCTCTTCATCAGAGTTCATTTAGTCCCAATCTGCGGGGTTGGTAGACTCTTTTGTAGGGAACATTTCCAAGAACTCATCAGCAGGGTCTGCATCTGGTGTCTGATCAGGTATGGAAGGACCCATGTTGTCCTATCAATCTTCATCGTCAGATCCCACTTCAATAATATTATGCTTAGCCTTTCCAATGGTCCCACCAGTGATCGGGAGCGTCACCGCTAGGTCGGTCTGGATATCCGCCTCCACGAACACTAGCATTCCCCTGGGAAACTGCCGCTAGAAGTACCAACTAACCTCGCCAAATATGCCCATTCCATTTGAATAATTGTGCATACCAAAAAGGGCACCGATATCAGTTAGCCTGGCCAATGTGTGGCAGTCATGAAGTTTGTAAAGGATACTTACAAAGATAAAATTCTTGGTCTCGTTCATGGGTTGTTGTCATCGAGACCCTAAGACGTGGCCCTGCATATATTGTCAGAAGGTCTGGAAACTCTGGAGGAGCCACCTCGGGTGTCCTGGCCCTGCTAGATGTGGTAATCGTCATAGCCGCGGGCATGGATCACGAAGGCCTCGCATCTACATCCACTGAGGGATGAGAACGAGTTCTGTGAATGAGGCTCTCATATACAGTTTAAATATTGTTGAGGGGTCCAAATTAGCCTGGAAGTGGATCTCAGGGAAAGGATTCAGGATTTTACCATGAGGGCCGCTTCAAATTATTCAAGATCTGAACCTTGATCACCAAATTCTCCATTCTTCCAGAGGGCTCCCTCTACCAGCCTCCTCCCCACAAGGAGGATTCGTCCGATTATTTCATAAGAGGGAACCATTCCCTCAAATTTGTAGCCGACAACTGGAGAGGGGACGGTCAATCCAACAACACCTTCACCACGTCTTTCATGGGATGTGGGGCACCCCAAGAGTGAATGAAGTCCCCCAACTAAGCCAGGTATTTCTCCACCTCCTCCTAGGATACTGCAAAGTCGTTCCTGACGGGGCCGATTCCCAAAAAATCCATCCTGAGATGGTTCAAGTGTTGCCACATCTGAGACGGGCTGATGAATTTCCTTTTGACATCCCAAATGTCCCAGGCCTCCCTTAAGATATAATTCTCTGTCATCTCTATATGGAGTCGCCGCTTCCCAGGAGATTTGGTGAATATTTTGCAGAATTCACTTGGTGGCCACCCCTCTGGATAACCCTACTCTTCTGGGACCGCTGGGTCTGCTTCCACTATTGGATCCACCGATGTTGCCTCCCCCTCAACCAGTGTGGGCCTCGCCGCCACGGAAGCCCCGCCACCACGGGATGTCCTTCCCACCTTCTGGCCCCAGCTTCGAGGTTGGGGAGGCACAACATCACTGGCCCGAACGGTTGGATGCTTCAGCATCTCCCCCGGGTAGGCCACCTCCCGGCTTTTGGCATACTTCTTCACCAACCCGAAGACAGCTGTGGGCGAAGGCAGCTCGTTCGGCATCTTACCATCTTCCCATAACTACCGGAAAAGTGTTTTTTTTTGCGACGGGTCAATTGCAACGGGAATATTTACCGTTGCAAAAGGTCTGTCGAAATGTAAATTTGCAACGGGAGTCTTTTCCCGTGGCAAATAGTAGGTTAATTGCGACGGGAATAGACGACCCTTCACAATAGGTTTCGCGTGGTTTGCGCGCCAAAACGTGGGAAGGGTATTTGCGATGGGGACGCATCCCCGTCGCAAAAGCCCAGCGGCGATAAATACCATTTGCGATGGGACCCGTCGCAAATACCCTTTTAACTGTCGACTGTAATTAATACAGATGAGGGTCTTTACGACGGGCCCCGTCGCAAAAACCCGGCGGTGGTAAATACCATTTGCGACGGGCAAAGCCGGCCGTCCCAAATCGTATGTCGGTAGGTGTGTATTGGCGACGGGACCCATCGCAAACACCCTTTTCACCGCCGACAATAATTAATGCGGGCGAGGGTATTTGCGACGGGCCCCATCGCAAATACTACCATTTGTGACGAGTTTCCCGTCGCAACTAATCTATCCTATATATACCCCCACCCATTTTTTTCCAAATCACTCAGAACTTTCTCTCCCTCTTTCTTCATTCTCCAGTTTTAAGGAAAAAATTTCTTTCAGTTAAACTTTTTATACGAGAGCAATTGGAAGGTGCAAATACGTTTAGAATATCGAAGTTTAAGGTATTTATATTTTTATATTTATTTTATTTTCTAATATTGATTTTCATTGTTCTTTATTAGTTGTAATTAAATTATATTTAAATTGATTTTTAATTATAATTATTTTTTGTAGGAAATTGATATTGTTAGTGATAATTATAAATAATTCGTGTTAATTTGCAATAATTAGAGATTAATATAGATAATTAGCGGAATTTAGTCATAATTAGATATAATTAGGGATAATTAGGGTTAATTAGTAATAATTAGATATAATTAGTCATAATTAGAAATAATTATTAATAATTAGATATAATTAGTAATAATTAGATATAATTAGTCATAATTAGAAATAATCAGTAATAATTAGATATAATTAGTAATAATTAGATATAATTAGTAATAATTAGATATAATTAGTAATAATTAGATATAATTAGTAATAATTAGATATAATTAGATATAATTAGTAATAATTAGATATAATTAGTAATCATTAGATGTAATTAGTAATAATTAGATATAATTAGTAATAATTACATATAATTAGTAATAATTAGATATAATTAGTAATAATTAGATATAATTAGTAATAATTAGATATAATTAGTAATTGTTAGATATAATTAGTAATAATTAGATATAATTACTAATAATTAGATATGATTAGTAATAATTAGTAAAAATTAGATATAATTAGTCATAATTAGTAATAATTAGAGTTAATTAGTAATAATTTGATCTAATTAGTAATAATTAGATATAATTACTAATAATTCGGTATAATTATTAATAATTAGATATAATTAGTTATAATTAGTAATAATTTAGTATAATTAGTAATAATTTGGTATAATTAGAAATAATTGGTAATAATTGGTAATAATTGGTAATAATTAGTAATAATTGGTAATAATTTGTAATAATTGGTAATAATTGGTAATAATTGGTAATAATTAGTAATAATTTGAAATAATTGGTAATAATTGGTAATAATTGGTAATAATGGGTAATAATTGGTAATTATTAGTAATAATTGGTAATAATTAGTAATAATTGGTAATAATTAGTAATAATTGGTAATAATTAGTAATAATTGGTAATAATTAGTAATAATTGGTAAAAATTAGAAATAATTAGTAATAATTCGTAATAATTAGTAATAATTAGATATAATTATTCAAAATTAGAGATAATTAGTAATAATAAGTAATAATTAGATATAATTAGATATAATTAGATATAATTAGATATAATTAGTAATAATTAGTAATAATTAGTAATAATTAGATATAATTAGTAATAATTAGTAATAATTAGTAATAATTAGATATTATTAGTAATAATTAGATATAATTAGTAATAATTAGATATAATTCATAATAATTAGATATAATTAATTATAATTACTAATAATTAGTAATAATTAGATATCATTCGCGATAATTAGTAATAATTCAGTATAATTTTAATAATTAAATATAATTAGTCATAATTAGATATAATTATTCATAATTAGATATAATTAGCAATAATTAGATATAATTAGTAATAATTAGATATAATTAGATATAATTAGTAATAATTAGTAATAATTAGTAAAAATTAGTAAAAAATAGTAAAAATTATTAAAAATTAGTAAAAATTAGATATAATTAGATATAATTAGATATAATTAGATATAATTATATATAATTAGTTATAATTAGATATAATTAGATATAATTAGATATAATTAGATATGCTTGGTTGTCCACCATGAAAGTAGCGTGGCAATAGGACAACCCAAGTCATGCCCTTCTTATATATAAGAATTATCTCACATGACCCTTTACGTAGACCATTATTCCTTGAAAATTTAAGGGAAAGATACTGATGTCCCCTCAAATTTTTAAGGAAGAATGATCTATGTAAAGGGAGAGAGATGATTCTTAGAGAAGAGAATGATGTTACTTTGGTCGTCCTATTGCAACACTACTTGTGATGTGATCAACCATACAAGGACAATTATAAAGTTCATATTGGACATGACTGACACAAACTTTTTATTGCGCATGGCCAGACAATTGGAAACCTTTTGAGATTTGAACATGTTAAGAATAGAGAACATCCTGTTGCGAATGTTGATAATTTTAATATTTTATAAATTTTTTATTATTTTAATAATATTAATATTGTTTTTTCATAAATATTGATAATATAATTTTTTTTATTAAATATATTTTTTCAGTATTATATTTTTTAATGTTTGTTTATTTTACTAATAATAATATTAATAATAATATTTTTTATTATTTTTATATTAATAATATAGTTTTTTCATTAATAATAATTTTATTATTATTTTTAATTATTTTTAGTATTTGTGGCTGGGTCTTTTGCGATGGGGCCCCATCGAAAATAAGTGAAAAATATTTTTTTTAAATTAGTATTTGTGACAGGACAATGGGCTTGTCACAATTAGTTTTTTCGACGGGCCCGTCGAAAAAGGTTTATGGGTATATAATGTATATAATTGGAAGGCTATTTGAGAAAGGTAAGTTCCCTGTCACAAAAAACTTGTTTCGATGGGCCTGTCGTAAATGGTTTTTGGGTATATAATATACATAATCGGGAGTTTTTTTGCAATGGGCTCATCGAAAAAAATATTTGTTGCGACGCCGTTTTCTGAAATTAGCTTTTTATGAATGGGGGCCATTGAAAAAAAAGGGAATTCTAGTAGTGCATGTGAACATGATCCACATATTCCTCATCACGCATGGGTGATCCTCGTACGACACCCCCAAATAAACCTGTGAGGTGATCCGCTGCATGCACCAAAATTTCCTTACAAATCGGTGCGAGAAGTATGGATCACAGAGGGGCTCACGGTCTAACCTTGCCACCAAGACTCCTCCTCAAAAGGCCAAGAGGTAGGACTGATGATCTTCTGTTCCTTGGCCAATATTAGTGAATACACTCGTTGGCAGCATAAATAGGTGAAAGTTAAACTCCTCTACCTTCCAGACCAGGTTCAGTACCGACTTCACGGTCAGCTTGGCCAGAAATCTCCCTGCAGCATTCAGAATTGCTGGGTAGAAATTTTATCCTAGAAGGGATATGGGGTTTGGGAACTCATAGATCCCCTGACATGCACCACTACCCACGCATACAGGAGGTGGAACAGCCCACATATTCTATGTGTCTTCTTCCCCTCACTAATATGCCACAACATCTTGTATAGCTTGGAGAGAATCAGGATCCCAAAGTTGACCTACCATCTTGTCACCATCATGGACTCCATGATAAACATTCTCAATCGTATGCCCATGTTTTTGTCCCTCACTGGCAGGATCCAACCATAGATGAGAGCCGCATTGAAGGCAGCCAACCTGACTACTGATTGTTGCACAGTGCTGATGCTAAATCCCCATGTCTTCTACTGGATATCCTCTAAGAGACACCAGTACGAGTGCTCCTTGCCTCATTGACCCCCCTTCTAGTAAGTTCAAGGCCTCACCGAAAACTTCCTATCTTCTGGGAAGTTCAAGAACTACAAGAACCATCATCTGAAATGGACGTCCCTCACTACCTCCTTGTCTTCTCCAAACACCAGGTTCATTAATGTCGTTGCCAACAATGGAATCTGCTCTGGGGCTTCCCATGAACTTATAACGGGGAGGAACTCATCATACATTTCCCCCAATATCCGGACCCCCGAGATCTGGTGAAGATCCCATAGACTGATGTTGACATCTCCATGGAGAAAATGGAAATTATTGGTCCTCAACGGCCATATTTTCAATAACTCTGTCATCAGCTGCTTCAGCTGGAAAATATGGAATTGGGATGCCCAAGACACCTCATACAGACCCACTCTCCTCAGATCTTCCCCAAATTATTCAAAATAAGCACCTACCCAGTAGGCAAAGGCCCAGTCATTTGTGATGTTATTTCCATGGCATAGATCCCACTCATCGGACCGTCCCTTCCCCGGGTTACTTAGGGCTACCTTCAAGATAGTATGGTACAATGGGGGAGATGTCTCTGGTTGTATTCCATTCCCATCAACTTCATTCAAATGATTGTACAGACAATCAGCGTTGACGGGTGTGATGTCCTCCCAGGCATGGCCATCAGTCGCCCTGAACCACTGGTACCGACACGGCGTGATCATAAACTAGTAGGCTTTCTTGTCCCTAGTCGGTTGAGGTATGAAGACATCATCCCTTAGGATGAAGCCAAACAAAGGCAACCTCCTGCATAGAATATAGTTTTTCTGGTTTTCCAACAACACCACCAGTAGTGAATTGTGGTCAAATTGGCTCTGAATGGAATCTCCTAGACCCAAGCTATTCATCATCTTCTCCCTCTGGGAAGCATCTGCAAGGACCCCTTGGCAGCCTCATGGTGAGCCATTTAGTTTTTGAGTTTGGTTGTTCATTGGTTTTTGTTCGTGAAGCTATTTCACCGAGCTTGTTCGAGGAGCTCATTCGCAAAGACTATTCGAGGAGCCCTTCCCCGGCATTCAAATGCAAGTCAAAAATTTCTCTGATGCGAAGCCAATGAGATGTTGTGTGCCGAAAAGAAGAAGGCCCGATTCACATAGAGAAATCTCAGAGTACACGGAGCTTCACCAATCGAGAGCACTAAAATCCAAAAACATGGAGAAGATAAAGGACAAAAGAGAGGGAATATCCCCTATTTATAGGTGATGACCTCTGTCTCTTTGCGGTTTGTCCAACTACAGTGAGCTTCGTGGCACGTTCATCCCACGTGTCGCCGCTCCACTTCTTAAGCCTCTATGCATAGTCAGCTTCGCAGTTGACTGAGGGATTTTGGAGATTGACCCTCACACATTGACCCTCACTTTCTCCTTGGCTCCTAGTCTCGAGGGGAACATTTGTTGGCGCCAAAATTTGGGATGAAAAAAAATGAATGAATTAGGGGTTGCCTCACTAAGACTGTTTGTGAATCCCCCGTAGCCTCGCAGCTGGTGAAAATCTCCCCATCATGAAGCTGTTTCGGACCAAGGAGGCGGGATGCTCCGCGAACCCATTTGACGTTTGAGAACCCACCGCGAAGCAAGGAGGCAGCATGCTCCGTGAACCCATTTGATGTTTTCAAACCTACTGCAGAGCAAGGAGACGGTATGATCGGTGAACCCATTTGACATTTGCGCACCCACTGCGGAGTAAATGCTCTTTTCGCACCGATCGAGCTATGATTCGTGGCACCTCTTGCCTATAAATATCAGTCTCCCCTCGATGCCAAAGGAAGGATCCTCCGACCTTTTGCCTTCTTAGCTCTCAAATCATGAAGAAATATCTACTTTGTGAACCATGATCTCTTCATGGTACATTAGCATCACGAAGTGACTCTCCCTTGGTTTGAATTCAGACGCTCTTCAAGGAGGGATGCCCTTTGCAGAGCCTGTGGGCCTCCGTGAAGGAAGGGGATCCCCAAGGGGACAAGGGTCTTTGTGGAGCACTTATGGTTTGCAAAGTACCCTCCATGCACATGTGACCCACATGCTAAGGCAGGGACACTGTATTTCGCGAAGCACATTGCTTTTCAATGCTATGCTTCTCAAGTAACCCTTTATTCATGAAGCACTGCTTTGTGAATGCCTTTCCACTTCACAAAGCACCTTCCATAAGAATCTATGCCCAATGAATATGCTAGGCTACTTCCCTTTGTGAAGGACACCCCTTTGCGAAGCCTCTCAACTATATGGGGAACCAGAACTTCATTGGACTTCTAATTATGAACCTCTTTGCTCCGCAAATCATTTTCCCGTGTGACCCTCTATGTTTGCACGAAGTGATTTCAAAGTTCCTTGGGTGGTACTTCCCGTTGCGATTATTTGGCTCATGCTTCTTCGCATAGGCACGCTAATAGCTATTTCTTTTTTGCATAGCCACACTAATGTGGACCCCCCAATGGATCACTCCATAACACCCCTCACCACAGCATTGTTGATTCCTTCCCTTCCCCAAGGGTGGGTGGGTATTAATTATATAATTCCAAGGGGTGCGGATTAAACCCACCTCGTCTAAGCTATAGAATGTTAAACTGCCAAGCGTCATCATCCTCAGCACATGACGTTAAACTATGACCTCTACTAGTGCATCGTACGCGGGGTTCCCCACCTTGGACATTATGTGCGCTCACTATTCTACACGGGAGTGTGACCATTCCTAACATGGAATGAGATCCTATTTATTAGAGCGATGTTTGTCTGTGTGTAAAAGGAAATCACCTCGGTGTAATCCCCTAGCCTTTCTTGCAGGAGATAGCATTACTGCTACTACTTTATTCTTCAGTCCCATGGACCAAAGAGGGGGGGACACCAGATCTATCTATTCCTCGGTTCCAAATCCCTCTCCCTTTGGGAATTGTCACCATCAGAACTCTATCTTGAAGTAAGTTTGAATCTCCATCTCCCTAGGCTGCTAACCACGTGTAAGCCCATGTTTCCAACCTAGGCTTCTAACCACGCGTAAGCCCCTATTTCCATTTTGGGCAGCTAACTATGTGTGATCCCCATTCCACTTCTCACGGATGCACCTTTCGTGACGTGATCGTCAGGTATCTACTGCCTATTATTTCTCACACTGACCATGACTCACGTGGGCTTAGAGTAAGAATTGACCATAACATCCTCTACGGGCAGCCTAGAGTGTAATACCAAAAAACCAGCCTGATCTATGTGGACATTGATCCTTTCCATGGTAAGGTATGTTGGAAGCCTCCCTGAGGTACAATCCCAACAACCATTGGTCCCAACCATCTTCACGTCATTTCACCAACAACTCGAACCGAACTACGTGAACTATGATCCTTTCCAAGAAAGGGTACATAGGAAGACTCCATGAGTTTCATGCCCAACATCCATTGGTTCCGACCATCTTCATGTCAATTCCATTCCCCAACCCGAACTACGTGGACTTGGATCCTTGCAATGGCAAGGTAAGTAGGAAGCCTCCCATAGGTTCAAGACCAACAACCGCTGGTCCCGATCAGTCCATGTTGGTCCACCCCCGGTACTGCATGACATTAAACTATATGCCCCTTTTGTCCCCATCCAGTGGTAAGCCGTTGTGCCCTCCAGCATTAAGGGGTTGTGATCCCCATTCAGCGGTATGCCATTGTCAACTCCCATCAGCGGTAAGACATTGTCAACCTGAACCCCAATCGATGATAAACCGTTGTAGTCCCCTTCGTTGGGACCCATATCGTCAGTCCATCCTAGTGGCATCAGACCAACCTTGGGCTGCTAACCATGCATAAGCCCCAGTATATCTTTGGGTCGTTGTGTTCTGTGCACACCCTAATCCTATACCCCATCATGAACTACGTGGACTTTAATTACCTACCATAAGGATATGTAGGAGGTCTCATAGAGGCTAAATCCCAACATCACCGTCTCCCTCAGGTCGACTCCATCTCAATCTCCATCCACTTCACTCAACCATCCATTATTCATCTTGATTCTTACCTAGGCCGCCCCATCCCGGTGAGATCATGCCAATTCAACTCATCACTGCTCCTAGCAGTAGATGGATAACTAACCATGTTTTAGCCTCGACCACAGTGTACCTAGTGTTTTTTCCAGGGGTTTCACCCATCTGATCCACTATAGTAAGTGTTCTGATTAGTCTGCTCTATCTCTGCTAGACGTTAAACCCACGACATACCCTGTGTTAAACATGGGAAGCTGGGGAAAACCTCAGAGACATGCCTATGGAATATAAATCCCCACATTCAACGTGGGATGCCTCAGGCTTCCGCGCCCTCGAGAATTTCTATAATATGGGGAAAATACCCAGACACGCTAGTGTTCCGGCATCCAGACATGCCAGTGAAGTCCAACAAGACTACTCCCCCGACTAAAGTTTGCTGCCCTGACTGGACGCCTTAGAATGTACCGAAAGAATAAGTGTAATTAATCAGCCTTGATGAAGATATAGAACTGGGAATATTTTTTTAAAAAAATATATTT
Source organism: Viscum album (assembly GCA_963277665.1). Classification (NCBI taxonomy): domain Eukaryota; kingdom Viridiplantae; phylum Streptophyta; class Magnoliopsida; order Santalales; family Viscaceae; genus Viscum; species Viscum album. Next base: position 1,785,936,624 of record OY728148.1, on the reverse strand, counting down.
GTCTATAAGGGAGACCCGAACTAGGTGATGAGTTCCGAGGAGGAATCCATAGAAGGAGGAACCAACATCCCATCACCCCGTCTCGATCAAGGAGAAAACATCCCTAAACAGGCGACTGATGTTGCCTGCCTTTAAAAGGCGGGAATATGGGGCAACAGCCAGCACGTCCTAGTCATCCTCAAAATAGACGGATGTGCACACCCCGACAAAAGTTTCGAAAATAACAACATAAAAAAATTTGGGCAAGAGTGAGAAAGTATGAAATCCTTTACTTGGAAATGTGATCCCAAAGGCTTGGGAGAGGCTTCTTGGTAGATTAAGGAACCTTGGGTAGATTATACAGAGAGGTGGGTAGATTTTGGTCAAGATTCAATGGTTTTTAGTGAAGATAAATTAGATATTTGGTGGGTTTATATAGGAAAATAGATGGAAATTCTTTAATATTTCACAAAGTTAGGTTTCAGAATCTATATAATTAAATATTTTAAACCACAAACCAACCCATGTTTTTTAACCATGGTTTTCTCCAAAGGGGAATGGAAAACAATATTTTTTAAGGCCAATGTCCGAACTTATGAAAATATAAGGGTTTCTTATGTGTAGGTGAGTCACACTCTCAAGGAAATCATTTTAAAATGTTAAAATAGTTTATAAGCCTTGGAGGGTCCACTAAGGCCTTGTAGAATTAATAAAACAAATCTAAAATCACATTATTTTTAAGTTAAAACATATATTGGTCGAATATAGTTTTTATAGTATTTTATTAAATCACTATTATGTAATTATGATTCCATAAAACACATTATATATTTAAACGGTATTTAATTTTTACCTAAAAGTTCGACTGTGTCTAAAAATTATGAAAAATTAACTAGTAGATAATTACGATGTACTGAATGAAAAAATGATATTCATTTTATCTAAATAATTTTCTAAAGATGTAAATTTACAATTTTAAAATAAAAACTGACATTTATTTAAAATTCACTAGTTTTGACAAAAACCGATTACAAATCTTAATAAAATTTCAATTTTATTCATAAAAAATTGTACGATCATTTATTTTTAATAAAAAGTAATTTATTAATAATAATCTATTAATAAATTATTTAATTTTAAAATACATTAATTCCTCGATATAGATTTCTTAATGGAATATTAACTAAAAATAAAATTTCTGATTTAAAAACAATTTAAAAGTTAACAATAATAAATGAATATATAATATTTATTCTACAAAAAATTATGCACATAATCATAGCTCAAGGGTCTTATTACATAACCCCTTATAACTTCTGTATAAGACCTAAGGGTAATGTGTGTGATAGTCACTGACTATTGGGGAGGCTCAGATAACATTACTCATGTGCTAATCTCTATTAACTTCAACTTATCTTGTAGATGTTTCCATTCAGGCTTAACATGTTAAAGCATGACTTGGGATTGGTCAAGAGTGAAGCCCAATAATGTTACCTCCTTTCTGAGCTCTGAAAAATGGGCTTGATATGGAGAAATTTGACTTGATGAGGCCATATCTTTCTTTTTCTGAGTAAATTGTATTTTTAAAGCCCTATATTTATATTAATCATGTGATCACTATTCAACAACTATATTAGAAACGGTAAAAAATATTAACTTTATTTAAAAATCCAAAAACATAAATCCAAGGATGTGTATATGTTTTAAATAATAATTTTACATTATAATATATTTAATTAGATCAAGTGGAATTTTCATTAATAAATGTTTGGGTCGTTACAAACATAATGATAATGAACTCACACATTATGACTAAATAATAATATATAACCAAGTTAATGCATATCTTTAAAATCATAACACCAAGGAGGATGTCATTATAGAATTTAAACAAGAACCGAGATACGTAATTCTTGTAAAAAATAATCTAGAGGGAATAATTAAGAAAATCTAAGAAGTGGATTAGAAGATACATTTTACTCCTAAACATGTATCCCCAATATAACACCCCGAGCTTCCACAATACACATCTCTTTTAATAATGCAATATCTTACATTGTACGCAAGTCTGAGTTCTAAAACACCGTGACTAATCAAATTAGCTGTTATGAATAGTAATAACCACTTTTTAAAATTATAGAAATTTTATATTTCAAAATGGACTTCATTTTTGTATTCATAATATCGAAATTATCCTAAGTTGACTTTTTTGTAATTTTATGAGAACTTCCAATTTTTTATGAATAGTGAAGAATACTTAAAAACAAATTTTTTAATCAAAATAATTTATAGTGATAAATTATTATATTTAGTTGTTTTAAAGTATAATTAAAATATATTTTTACCATTTTATCCAATGGTGTTCATTATAATTAATTTCACTTTGAAATTAGACATAAACAATTGTCAATCTTTTGATATATATTATTTCTTAAAAACACGCTATTTGTTGTGATAACGGGAATTAATTATAAAATTAATTAATTCAACTTATATGTTTGGAATTTTGTAAAATAGTCATCATTTTTGAATTCAGAATATCAATTATATCTTAGGGTGAAATTTTGGCATTGTTCTGAAAAACTTCAATTTTTGATGAATAGTGAAACCACTAAGTGGTAGTTAAATAACTGATTTTTCATTTAAATGAAATATTACCACTTCTGTGATTTGATTTTCAAAAATTAGACATACATGGTTGTAATTAAGAAGTAAAATTTGGTTCAATGGGATTAAAATCATTTTTTGGTGAATAGTAACTTTTAAGTTTAATTAATCGCGATTAAAGGTAATTAGTGAAATTTAAGGTAAAAATGGTATTATAAAAATATGAAATGACCTTTACACTTGTCCTACCCCTATTGGATGTGTCCTGACCGACCATGAAAATCCATGGGTAAACTTGGGGACCCCATGGAGCCACTTTGGTAGGAAAATGACATAAATAACTTTTATTTAAAGTTAAAATAAAAATGTCACAAACATAAGTTGTTTTACTAAAACAATTTTTAAATGGGGTTATGCAAGTCATATTTTTGACTATAAATATTCATTAGAAATATAAAAAGGTTTATTAAATCATGATATTTTTTTTATAATTTTTAGACATTAAATAAATTAAATTATTTGTGACAGTATGATGATGTAGCGATTACCTCATTAATTAATGATTTAAATAAAATGAAAAGATAATGTAAAATCTAAGCATTACACTTGTCAAAAGCCATTTGGATGAGAATATTTAGAACCCTTATCACCTTATCCTCGAATTATATATGTGTGGGACCTTTATAATCCGAAAATCATTGTATAATAAAGTATCATTTTATTACTTTCCAAGAATGCCACTCCTCTCCACTTATAAAAGGCCCCCACCACTACCACCTTACTCACACTTTAAAAGCCTTTTGGCTCGGCCAACCTCTTCCCAAATACTCTCCCAACTTCCCTCCCTTACTCCTAGAAGCCTCACTTTGGGAATAATTCTTCCCAAGGAAGACTTTGTCTCAAATCAAAAGAGTTACCCGATTTTAAGGTAATGTCTTCGCTTATGTTATTTTGTTTTATTTTGCTTATCCAACCCCCTAAAATCTTTTTATTAATTTCTTTTGTAACACCACCAGTATCCTCAATATACTAGGATGTTGTTATAAGTAGTATTCGAGCTACACTTACACACACCTACATTTAATGGTTAAATAACATACTGTTTCTGTGGATGGAGAATTTCTGCCTCACGAAATGATGATTGTTCAACACTCATATAACACCTTCAAAGGTGGACATTAAGATGTCACTCTATTTATACATAATATAAAATATTTTTATGTTTTACTTAAGGTTTGGTATTTTTTATTTATGGAATACCTTTATTGTTTCCATTATGGGTAAACGTGATACTTTCATTTTAGGAAGTGCGGACTACCGCCCCCTCAAAGTGATTTGAATCGTTAATGCCATATGTGGGATGTATAAAGGATGGAGTAAATGATAGTATATATGATATTATACTGGAATTATAATATACCTTTATATCATTATGATTTCATTAAATACGAAATAGAAATGAAAGTACCGTTCATGCGTACGTACGACTTGCCGTCTCCATGAACGGTGCATTTCATTTCTTACCTCTAAACGTTATGGAATATTATAAATGCATGTATATAATGGATATATATGAGATATATTATATCTATATCATGAATATAATTCTGGATATAATGGATATATCACCACATGAACAACTTTTAATTATAAGATGTTTATTTTTGACTCAAGTACCAACGATCGACAAAACGACCGTTATTAACTTAAATAATTACATAATATTCATAACATGGTAATAAGTGATATAGAAGGAATAAAAAACTTGAAAAAGGTTCTTAATAAATTATAAATTAACTCTAGTTTATTATTCAGGAGGTTAAAGAACGGTCGAGTCAAGACAGGATGCAAGGTAAGGGAACTTCTTAACCCAATTTCTATTATTTGGGTTAATCTCCTACATTCAAATTATGTCATGATATTATTATGTCCTATCTTGTATTTTTACTTTATTTATGTGTACTTATAGTGAATACACATAATAGATCTACTTTATTTAAAAAAATGATCCTTTTAAGGGTCTTCGTCTCAATCTCCTTTCATTGAGGCATATTTTGTTTTATACACAACGTTCTTTTATATGGTGTATAAACCCCTTTGACTTTGACTTTTATTCAAAAAGGAATATTTTTTTACAAAGCATTTTACTAAACGACAAAAGGAATGTTTTTGTCTTACGTATGCGGCGACAACAACTTCTCCACCGCCATGACCATTATTTGTGTTTCGGCTTCCTCTACAAGGCATAACTTTTTTTAATGAAAAATAAATACAAAGTTTTAACTTTATTTTATTTTGGTATTGAAAATGGTTTTTAAAGTGTTTTTATTATATCAATGTGTTGTATTGATATCTTGTGATTGAAATGTGGAAATGTTATGTTTCCTTTATGCACGTTTTATGTGATACGATTATGTTATGGTTTATGATATGTTTAAACCTATTAATATGAGGAATTCATTGGAATTAATAAGTGACGGGTGGAGAACGCTACAGCTCCTCGATGCATCGGTAGGTCTCATGAGACAAACTACTGTCTTGGCACGAGGCCTTGACAAAATCTTATTTGTGGTCTTGGCACGAGGCCTTGGCTACGTGGTTATGATAGTCTGACATTATGCATTCCATCATTATGAAAGTGGTTATAGATATTGCATGTGATTATTCGACCAGTAGAATATCCATGTGAATAAGTAAATGGAATTATCTCATTTTACTTTTTCCATATTATATTGAAGTTCATGTTTAAAAGGCTTTTGTTTTAGTTATACATTGCCTTAAATGTTAATGTTTATTTATGAAGCTTCCGCAATATTGTTATCATTACTGAGCATTTGAGCTCACCCCTTTCAATGTTTTAATATTTTCCAGGATGTGAAGAAGTATTTTATGAATAACCTATAGGGATAGTCAGAAGAGGATATGAGTGTGGACTATGGAGACTTTGTTGTTGTAGTTTTTCACTTTTTGATGTAATGTAACATTGATGAATGTATCTAGTGTTTTCAAGGCTACTAAACTAATCGGTCTTTCGAGACTTGATCTTTTGTGATCATCCCAATGTTACGCAATAATGCACCGACTCTGGGCAACTGGGGTCGGGGCGTTATAGTTGGTATCAGAGGCAGTTTAGTACTAACCTTGGAAGCTAGATTTAGATAAACTCTGATTAGATCACATAGCCCAAAGATAGACTTTGAGGATTAGTATAGAAGAACTTCCTAGAATTTTGGTATTATAGAGATTTTGTGAGTTTTCCGAGTAATACATCCCTGTCTGGATATGAGCAGGTAGAGGTGGCTCTAGAACAGATGTACCTAGGGGTAAAACCCGAAAACACCGCTTTGAGCTAGACTCGAACGGGAACTGGTGCACGACAACGGGCCTTGCTGCACTCTTGGTTACGACACTCCCGGGGGATATGCTTAGGATAATTCTCATTTTCTTTACAAACCACTATGAAGGGTTATGAGTATATACTTCCTCAAAGAAAACTTTTTTTTATGATTATGGATTATATCCATAAATAGTTCAATTAGTGTTAAGTGTTTTACATGTATGGAATTATGTATTTTGATTCATAAACTAATCTAGTTTATGCCATTGTTTAGAAATGGAGCCTAGTAGAAGGAATGGAAACCGTATCAATGCACGCACTCCGTGTAGGGATTGCCCTCCTACTCAAGATAATTATTATGGATCTAGAGATACAACTGGTGCTGATTAACTTATTACCATACTGGGACAAATCACTCAGGTTATTAATAATAACCTTACTCGTATGGAGCACCCTGATCCGCAACGTGGAGGATCAATGTTAGACCGCTTCATGAGGCAACAACCTACAATATTTAATGGGGGTACAAATCCATTAGTAGCTGAGCAATGGATAAACTCCTTAGAGAAAATATTCCACGCCTTGGGGAGTAGTGAAAGGGAGAAGGTTATCATGGCATTTTACCGCCTCACTGGAGATGCCGATCAATGGTGGTCATTGATTCAAAATACAAAGGAAGATGAAGAAGTATCAAGTATGGAACGGAGTGTGTTCAAAGATATTTTCTTAGAAAAATACTTTCCTCGTGACCATCAAGATATGGAAAGGCAATTTCTGAGTCTGAGACAAAAGGAGGATGAGAATGTCGCAAAGTATGAGGCTAACTTTACAAGGTTAGCAAGGCATGCAGCAGATTATATACGTAAAAGAAGAAGTAAGATTGATCGTTTCTTTGATGGGTTAAAACCATTTATCCATCGAGCATTAGTATCACAATACTTCTCATCATACGAATATATTGCCTCGTGTGCTATCAAGACAGAAAAGGAATTCTCTAAGTCTTATGACAACAAAGTAAAGCAAGAGAAGAAGAGAACGGTGGAACAAGAGACGGATAAAGGGAAAAAGGGAAAGACGGATTTTCAATTATGTGATAATTGTGGGAAGAATTACCCCAGTACCTGCCTAAAAGGAATGGGAGTTTGTTATAAATGTGGAGAAAAAGGTCACCAGGCTCGTGATTTCAAGGGAAAGAAAGAGGCTATCAATGTTGAATGCTACAATTGTAGAGAAATGAGGCATTATGCAAATGAATATCCTAAGCGTCGGGGAAACTTACCTCAGAAAAGGCCAAGGGATCAAGGAAAATCTTATGTTGTGACTATAGTTGAAGCGAAATAATTAGTGTATTGTTGCTTTTGGACTCAAGGATTATATTCTGGTTATAAGAATAATGTGATATATATAAGGATTGTACTGTAGTACTTGATGTTTTCATTAAGGTTTTTATATGATTAAGGTAATAATATTTTTATATGTGACAATAAGAGAAACTTTACCTTGTTTGAGGAATCTGATGATACAATTGATTTTGGAATTTAGAGACCTTTTAGAGAAAGTCTAGATAGAGGTATTTGGGATAACTATTAAGGTTGGAATGTATTAAGTTGAACCTTGGATAGTATTGTTTAAGGTTAAAAAATTTCTAAATATTACTTTTGGAATATTATAATACTATATTTTTAGGAAAAGGATAACCCGCAGGTCGGGGGATAACCCGTCGCGTCGGACAAAGCTACAGGAATCGAACCCACAACCATAGTGCGATAGGCCTTTATTACCTGCCACTAGCCTGTAGGAAGTCCCTGGTTATTACAAAATAGTTTTCCTAATCTAAATGGTCAGTGTTAATATTTTGAACCTTGTACGATTAGGATAAATATAATATTTTTGAAATATATTACCTTTTGGAGTGAAAGATGAGTTTGTGGTAAAAATTTATTAAAAAATGGTAGTGTACATGACAAGTAAGTATATTTCCTTAAATTCTTAGTAAATCTCTTAAATGAATTCCTCAACATTATGAAAGGTAACATAAAACAAAAACGTTGCCAGTTAACTTTTCCAACTGGGGATTCAATGGTCGTCTAACCAATCACAAGTTTGTGATTTTCTTATAGTTAACTTTCTCCTAATCCAGTTCTCTACAACTCTCCATCATACCTTGATGGTTTTTTTTCTTCCATATCCATATTTTCATAGAATCCTATTATGGGCTATCTCGGGTGACCTTTGTACTTATCTTTATTTCTTTTAACGTTATATTTTTATTAACCTTATTTCTGATGTGGGTTTTCCACAAAGGTATTTTCTATTTTCAACCTTTTATTTTCAAAGAAAAATTTCAAATTGCGAGGATGCAATTTATTCAAGGAGGGGATAATGTAACACTCTGAGCTTCCACGATACGCCTCTCTTTAAATAATGCAATAGCTTGCATTGTACGCAAGTTCGAGTTCTAAAACACCGCGACTAATCAAAGTAGCCGTTATGAATAGTAATAACCACTTTTTAAAATTATATAAATTTTATATTTCAAAATGGACTTCATTTTTGTATTCTTAATATCGAAATTATCCTAAGTTGAATTTTTTGTAATTTTCTGAGAACTTCCAATTTTTTATGAATAGTGAAGAATACTTAAAAACAAATTTTTTAATCAAAATAATTTATAGTGATTATTTATACTATTGAGTGGTTTTAAAGTATAATTAGAATATATTTTTACCATTTTAACCAATGGTGTTCATTATAATTAATTTCACTTTGAAATTAGACATAAACAATTGTCAATCTTTTGATATATATTGTTTCTTAAAAACACGTTATTTGTTGTGATAATGGGAATTAATTATAAAATTAATTAATCCAACTTATATGTTTGGAATTTTGTAAAATAGACATCATTTTTTAATTTGGAATATCAATTATAGCTTAGGGTGAAATTTTGGCATTGTTCTGAAAAACTTCAATTTTTGATGAATAGTGAAACCACTAAGTGGTAGTTAAATAACTGATTTTTCATTTAAATGAAATATTACCACTTCTATGATTTGATTTTCAAAAATCCTACATACATGGTTGTCATTAGGAAGTAAAATTTTGTTCAATGGGATTAAAATAATGTTTTGGTGAATAGTAACTTTTAAGTTTAATTAATCGCGATTAAAGGTAATTAGTGAAATTTAAGGTAAAAATTGTATTATAAAAATATGAAATGACCTTTACACTTGTCCTACCCCTATTGGATGTATCATGGACGACAAAGAAAATCCATGGGTCAACTTGGAGACCCCATGGAGCCAGTTTGGTAGGAAAATGACAGAAATAACTTTTATTTAAAGTTAAAATAAAAATGTCACAAACATAAGTTGTTTTACTAAAACAATTTTTAAATGGGGTTATACAAGCCATAGTTTTTACTATAAATATTCATTAGAAATCTAAAAATATTTCCTACATCAGGATATTTTATTTATAATTTTTAGACATTTAATAAATTAAATTATTTATGACACCATGATGATGCAGCGATTACCTCATTAATTAATGATTTAAATAAAATGAAAAGATAATGTAAACTCTAAGCATTACACTTGTCCAAATCCTATTGGATGAGAATATTTCGAACTCGTATCACCTTATCCTCAAATTATATAAGTGTGGGACCTTTAGAATCCGAAAATCATTGTATAATAAAGTAACATTTTATTACTTTCCAAGAATGCCCCTCCTCTCCACTTATAAAAGGCCCCCACCACTACCACCTTACTCACACTTTCAAAGCCTTTTGGATCATCCAACCTCTGCCCAAATACTCTCCCAACTTCCCTCCCTTACTCCTAGAAGCCTCACTTTGGCTAGAAGTCTTCCCAAGGAATCCTTTGGCTCAAATCAAAAGAGTTACCTGATTTTAAGGTAATGTCTTCGCTTATGTTATATTGTTTTATTTTCCTTATCCAACCCCCTAAACTCTTTTTATTCATTTATTTTGTAACAAAACCAGTATCCTCAATATACTAGGATGTTTTTATAGATTTATTCGAGCTGCACTTACACACACCTACATATAATGGTTAAAGAATATACTGTTTCTGTGGATGGCGAATTTCTGCCTCATGAAACGATGATTGTTCAACACTCATATAACACCTTAAAAGGTGGCCATTAAGATGTCACACTATTTATACATAATATATAATATGTTTATGTTTTACTTAAGGTTCTTTATTTTTTATTTATGGCATAACTTTATTGTTTCCATTATGGGTAAACGCGATATTTTCATTTTAGGAAGTACGGACTACCGCCCCCTCAAAGTGATTTGAATCGTTAATGCCATATGTGGGATGTATAAAGGATGGAATAAATGATATTATATATGATATTATACTGGAATTATAATATACCTTTATATCATTATGATTTCATTAAATATTAAATAGAAATGAAAGTAGTGTTCATGCGTACGTACGGCTTATCGTCTCCATGAACGGTGCATTTCATTTCTTATCTCTAAATGTTATGGAATATTATAAATGAATTTATATACTGGATATATATGAGATATATGATATATATATCATGAATATAATTCTGGATATAATGGATATATCACCACATGAACAACTTGTAATTATAAGAAGTTTATTTTTGACTCAAGTACCAACGATCGACAAAATGACCGTTGTTAACTTAAATAATTACATAATGTTCATAACATGGTAATAAGTGATATAGAAGGAATAAAAAACTTGAAAAAGGTTCTTAATCAATTATAAATTAACTCTAGTTTATTATTCAGGAGGTTAAAGAACGGTCGAGTCAAGACAGGACGCAAGGTACGGGAACTTCTAAACCAATTTCTATTCTTTGGGTTAATCTCCTACTTTCAAATTATGTCATGATATTATTATGTCCTATCTTTTATTTGTAATTTATTTATGTGTACTTATAGTGAATACACATAATAGATCTACTTTATTTAAAAAAAATGATCTTTGTAAGGGTCTTCGTCTCAATCTCCTTTCATTGAGGCATATTTTGTTTTATACACAACATTTTTTTATATGGTGTATAAACCCCTTTGACTTTGACTTTTATTCAAAAATGAATCTTTTTTTACAAATCATTTTACTAAAAGACAAAAGGAATGTTTTTGTCTTACGTATGCGGTGACATCGACTTCTCCGCCGCCGTGACCATTATTTTTGTTTCAGCTTCCTCTACAAGCCATAACATTTTTTAATGAAAAATAAATACAAAGTTTTAACTTTCTTTTATTTTGGTATTGAAAATGGTTTTGAAAGTGTTTTTATTATATCAATGTGTTGTATTGATATCTTGTGATCGAAATGTGGAAATGTTATGTTTCCTTTATGCATGTTTTTTGTGATACGATTATGTTATGGTATATGATATGTTTAAACCTATTCATATGAGGAATTCATTGGACTTAATAAGTGACTGGTGGAGCCCGCTACAGCTCCTCGATGCATCGGTAGGTCTAATGAGACAAACTAGTGTCTTGGCACGAGGCCTTGACAAAATCTTATTTGTGGTCTTGGCACGAGGCCTTGGCTACATGGTTATGATAGTCTGACATTATTCATTCCATCATTGTGAAAGTGGTTATTGATATTGCATGTGATTATTAGACCAGTAGAATATCCATGTGAATAAGTAAATATCATTATCTCATTTTACTTTTTCCATATTATGTTGAATTTCATGTTTAAAAGTCTTTTGTTTTAGTTATACATTGCCTTAAATGTTAATGTTTATTTATGAAGCTTCCGCAATATTGTTATCCTTACTGAGCATATGAGCTCAACCCTTTCAATGTTTTAATATTTTCCAGGATGTGAAGAAGTATTTTATGAATGACCTGCATGGATAGTCAGAAGAGGATATGAGTGTGGACTATGGAGACTTTGTTATTGTAGTTTTTTTCACTTTATGATGTAATGTAACATTTATGAATGTATCTAGTGTTTCCAAGGCTACTAAACTAATCGGTCTTTCGAGACATGATATTTTGTGATCATTCCAATGTTACGTAATAATTCACCGACTCTGGGAAACTGGGGTCGGGGCGTTACACCCAATTTCACTTTTGACACCCTAGACTTGGACACCCAAATAAAATGCCTTAAACACATACTATACATACATTCTATGATACTGGCAGTAAAATCCTAAATCTAACCATCCTTAATTTCAAAATCAATAACTATCATTGAATCATTTTCATCCAAAGGATATTTTTATTATTTGAATTGTAAATAATTAGAGAAAATCATAAACTAATAAATCCCATTAATTTCCCAACTAATGGTTATCTTTTGACTATATAATAAACCATATATATCTTAATGAGTCCTAAATGTCTCTCAAAACTACTTTCTTAGATTCTATACTTTTAAACATCTCATGTTTACTAATTTTATTCAAAGCATGAGGAATGGAAACATATGAAACATGTGATCTCAGTCACCTAATAATGTTAATATATAATTGAATTTCTCAAAAAATAAATATGGTATAAATAAAATGGTAGGAACAGATATTATGAATAATGAAATATTCAATTTAAATGGAGACCATTCTATATCCATGAAAATTAATTAAAACATGGATATCAAATTGTAAACTCATATCGATGGAATGAAAAATGTCAAATATCAAAAACATGATGTGAAGGCCATATTCGAAGACACTAAATAGATATGGTGAAAAGTATACTATAAAACCCATGTTTTTTTATCTCATTAAACTTTTCCAATTCCTATAGGGACTCTATAATATTTATACCTCCTCATCACTAGACTAAATCCAACGAATTCACTATAAGAAAGAACATGAAATTTCATACAATTCACTAAATATCCAATAGATGAATAAAAACTCAGATATTAGTATAATGATAATATGGAATATAAATACATAATCAACCTGGTTTTATAAAAAAATCACCCTGAAAATAAAAAATCCCCCCTCTAATAGAAAATTTTTCTTTCTTGGTAAACATCCATCAATTTGAATTTTGTAAAATGAGACGATCACATTGTATTGGGTAAGCAATATGCAGTTACATCAATGAAGTAATTAAATGATCAGAATACATCCAAATACAAAAATTTGTATAGTTTCAATAGAACATAACCTTAACAAAAAAATGAAACTTTAAATGCTTTTGGTATAAATTAAAAACACCCTAAAAGAATTATTTCAACTATATCAAAAAAAAAGGGATGAAGAGTCTAATTGTTCTCTAACATGAGTTCAATCCACCTATTGATATATATATATATGTGTGTGTGTGTGTGTGTGTGTGTTACAACATAAATCATGAATCGTAACCCACTTTCTAGTAAATAATTATTTAAATTATAGGTGAAATACAACAACGAACATTAAAGGGATTTTATAAAATATTTTATACAAATACATAAAATAAAAATTTACAAGTCACTATCAGAGTTATGGTTTGATAATGTGTCATGAAATTTTTTCAAACCCCTTACATTTAAAAAAATATCTCTCAATTTATCCTATAAAATTCATACATTTTATATTTTAAAGTAGATAATATTAAGTGAAAAATTATGAAAGTGAAAGGAAAAAACCCTATATTATTATTTTTAAGATAACTCTTTCGAAAACTCACATTATAAGAACCCTAAAAAACATTATCTAGTTTAAAAATACGTCATATTCCAATAAGGGTAGATAAATTAAAATATAATAAAACATTATGGTGGAATAACCCAATAATTTATGATTTTTTATGATGATGTAATATAACTCAGTGAAAGGAGACATGAGTTATCAATATTCCTTATGGGAAACATAGTCTGTGATTAAAGAAATATTTCAAAATTTATTATTATGTTTTATTAATATAACATCAAAAACGAGAATAGAATACCAAATTATATAATAAATTTGTAGAGTGTTAAAAAAAATTATGTTCATGGGGATGATCATAACTCAATGAATGAGAATTGGAAAATTAAAAATCATTACAATAGGGGTAAAATATAGAAAAATACATTTTATGAAAAGTAATTGATCTAGATTAGTATTTTAGATGAATAAAAAATAGTATAATGATATATCTCTGGGTATTGAATATTTCATTCAAAAAAATACATGGCTAATAACATTAACATGTCTCATTTAAATAATGTTTGAGACTATTGGGAAAAAATCCCTTATGGTGTCCACTCAGAATGTTTTGGGTGTTATTTTGTTTGTTGACAAAGCCAGATGATTGAAAATGAGTATAGTTGATGTATTCTGAAGATAGGTTTTTGAGGTGGCATAGTTATTGAGTGTTTTCCAAATTTATGGGCCTATAAATAGGGTGTTTGATGTTGGAAAAGTAAGTATTCCTTTATAGGAGTCAACAACATGAAAAACATTAAAGAATGGTGGAAAAGGTTGTGAACTGCGTACCATAATTCAGGGGTTGTGTACCATGTTCCGGGAATGGTTCACAGAGCGGTAGAAATGTTATGCGGGAGCGGTTCACGAAACCAAAAATAGTTTGCAGCTAAGCGGCGGTGCGGTGCGTGGATGGGTTGAAGTCGGTGGAAGAGATCGTCCACATAAGGTAAAATGTAGTATGCGGACGACGTGGAAATATGGTTCACAGGTGGCCTATGGTTCATGGCAGCATAAGATTCAGTACGCAATGGAGACTGTAAAGAATCAAGATTTGGTAAATCTTGATTAAGCGGATTAAGCGGGTATCTTTTCCTATATAAGAAACTCTAATCCTACTGATTACTATTGATATTGAACATCATTAGAAAGAATATTTTTCACTAGGAATTCTGCAAAGTCTGAAAGTGGTCCACGTTGAAGTTTGCAGGGATTCTTAACCGAAAATGGAAGTCCAGTACATGGAGGATGAATTATGTTACATGGAAGGAGTTGTCTCGGTACACGGAGAAGGAATCTCCGATATGAGAGAGGGAGAATTATGCAAGTGGTACATGAAGGGGGAGTTTCGGTACACAGAAGCGAAGGTAGTCCGCGAACAAAAAAAAGTTCCCAGAAAGAGAGTGATTCATAGAGGAGGTTCACGGAATCGGTACGTGGTAGTATTATAGGATTGCGAAGGCGAATGAATTCCACGAACAAAAAATAGTTCGTGGATAACGAGTGATTTGAAAAACAGGATCACGGAATCAGTATGCAGTAGCAATACACAATTGTGAAGGTGGAGGTAGTCTGGGGACGAAGGGTGGTTTGTGGCAGCAATGATGGTATGTGAAGAAGGTGTCCCGCATACCAAACCTAATACTCAGTATGTGGGAGATGAAAGTGTTTCGAGATTTGCACAAGGAAGCTTGTGAGAGCTTCAAATCAGTTTGCGAAAGTATTTCCCAGTACCTAGCAGTACCCGGGAAGGTGGAAATCATCTACTAGTGAAAACAAAACTTCAACAGAGCATCTAACTATAGTTTAGGAAGCATGAATTAATGAAAATTAAGGGACCTACATGTCCATAAACTGGGTTTCACCTACAAGTAGATAAACCGTGAGTGGATTACTTTCCAAGATAAGTGAGTAAAGGAAGAGTAAGACGGTGACCCTTTCCACCAGCAGTGAGCCAGAGAAAGAGGCATAGGTAATGACCCTTGGGAATGCAATGAGAAGACCCCAAACATTATAAAGGCAGTAAGCCTGGGCGAAGAATATGTAGCCCAAAAGTTTTACTCATTATTGGCTGTGTGCCTTAGTGAATTTAGTACATCTGCACATTTCTATTGTATTCTCCTTCGACGTAGCCTAGTGAGGGTGAACCATGTAAAAATTGATCTATCTTGTGCATGATTTCATATCTTCTCATATATTGATATGGGAGGAAGTGATAGTTTAGTTATTTCTAACAAAGAAACAAGATCTGAATGAGAGAGAGTTTTAATCTATCATACCCCGATTCACTCCCCCCCCCCCACCTCTAATGGTATTTGACCTAGTTGATCTAACAGTAGGTGTTAGAGGGAATGGTTGAAAGTCAATGTTTGTCTCTTATAAGAGAAAATGTATATGGCCAATCATAAAGGAATTAAAAATTTTGACGGAAGTAATTTTTAGATGTGGAAGAATTGAATGCATCACTATGTATAATTAGTAGGGATGGATGTCTTCATAGCAGCTATGCATAGAATATCATATGACATTAATAGTGGTTATTTATCAGAAGCAGAATGAAGATAATTGGAAGCTGATGTTGAAGGGATTAAGGCTTTAGGGGGAGCTCCGTCACATGCAATCTTTACAAAGATGATGTCATGTAAAACATCACGTGAAATTTGGAAAAAAAATGATGACAAGTTATGAGGGAGACACAAACGTTTGAGAAGAAAAGTTGCAGGTTCTATGGAACAAGAATGAGGATATCATAAGGAATCCCAATGATACTGTTGATCCATTTTTGAAATGATTAATATTATTATAGAAGACATTTGGGGTCATGGAGAAGTCACTTAAGATATAAAGATTGTGAAATGAATATTGAGGAAACTTCCACCACATTTCAATCCAAAAGTTTCAGTGTTTGAAGACAAAGACCCAACGGAGCTGATAGTAGATAACCTTCATAGTACCCTTGTATCATATGAAATGAGAAACAATGACAATGATTCAGTGGAAAAGGGGAAGTAAAATGAAGTGTCGCCCAAGGTCATGAAGAATCTCTCTGTTGAAATAGTCTTGAGGAAGCTAATATGGATGATGTTATGTCATTTCAATCCTCTAATATGCAAAGAGGAAAAGGAAATTTCAAAGGTAAAATTCTATTTTCATGCTTTTGATGTGGAAATATTGGGTGTTTTTCATCAAAGTTTCCTAAGATGTTTGATGATGAAAATGATGAAATTTATGAAATTCCATAAAAGAAGTATTCGTCAAATGAGAAAGTGAGGATAAGTACTATGAGAAATTTATTCAAAAAGAAGAATCTTCTTTCAAGAGAAGATGAATTTTCAGATGAATCTGAGGTAGAAGATTTGGAGGACAAAATGGATCATAAAGTAGATGCATTGGTGGAAGTTGCTAGAAATTATTTAACGAGAGAAGAAATCAAAAATGAAGAAGGATAAATTGAAGGAAGAGTTGATGTTCAGGCTGAATTAGAAGCTGATCAGGAATATATAGATATTTTGAGAGCCAAAACAAAGAATGATAACAAAGATTTTTGCAATGCCAAACACTTTATGAAACAACAGGAATAATATAATTCTGATCTGAGTGAAGAAATTAAAAAAAACCGAGGTCTTCAATGATAGAAAGCTCCGAAAAGGTGGATGAGTAAAAACTCAAAATTGAATAATTGAAAATTGAAATTGATAGTTTGACTGAAATTAGAAAATATTTAATCAAAAGTATTGAGCACCTAGAAGAAGAGGTTGTCAGTTTGTAATGAACAATTGAAGATCATGGAAAATTGCTAACTCTCAATTCGACATCAAGAAAGAAGATCATACATGTAACATATATGATAATATTTGAGCTGGTTTATATTGAAGTGTGTGGGACAATTTCCACAAGGGATATTGATGGGATGAGATATTATGTTCTATTCATTAATGATTGTAGATGATTGGCATGTGTTTTAACAATCACCCACAACTCTAAACTGTTTAGTTGCATTACAAGATATCAATGAGAATGTGAAAAGATGTTTGGTTTGAAAATCTAAACGATTCAAATAGATAATGGAACAAAGTTCACAAATATCCATGTAGAGGATAATCTTGAAAAAATGGGATAAGGCATCATGTTTCAACAGTAATAACTCCACAACAGAATGGAGTAGTTGAGAGAAGAAATTGGATTGTCAACAACTTGGACAGAATAATGCTCATTGAGAAAGGCCTTCCAGAGAAATTTTGAAAAAAAGAACTGATGACAATAGTATAAACCTAAAATTGATCTTTACATCATCCAAAATAAGAGAAGACTTTATATGGGTTATGGTATGTAAATAAGTCTTCATTAAAGTACTTTCGAATATTCAGAAGTAAATGTTTCATTCTCAATAAGAAGAAACAAAGGAAATTTGAATCCCATGGGAATGGAGTGATTTTCCTTGGCTACTAAAAGAAAATAAAAGCATAAAAATGATTCAATAATCAGCTGGGAAATATAGTTGAAAGTCATGATGTGACTATAGTATAAAATAAATAGAATCATCAGCAAATGCATGATCAAACTACGGAGGACAACGATGAAGACATGAGCATATCAAGAGACGCTTCAACTCCAGTGATTGATTTAGAAGAAGACTCAGATGATGAAAATAAATCAGTGTCTTCCTGTAGACTAGAATAAAGAGTTAAACTTGATAGGAAGAACATAATTGGTGATCAGACAGCAGTAGTGAAGACAATAAGGATGAATTCTCTATAAAAAGCATCATACTTATCACAAGTATAACCTAAATGATTTGATGAAGTAGCTTGATATGAGAATCGGGTTTAGGCAATGAATAAAGTGATTGACCAAATTTAGAAGAATCAAACATGGTAAATTGTTTCGAGACCAGAAGACAAGAATGTCATAGAGACAAAATGGGTCTTTCGTAACAAAATTAATTAAGACAGTTTAGTGATTTAAAACAAATAATGACTTGTGTTCAAAGGGAACTCCTAGATAGAGGGTATAAATGTTGATGAAACATTCAAAACTGTTTCAAGGATAGAGACAATTAGATTATTTTTTTCTATAGTCGTGAAATGAAAGATTAACGTTTTCCAGATGGATTTCAAGTCAGCATTTTTGAATGGAGTTCTAGAAGAAGAAGACTACATTGATAAACCAGATGGTTTTCTCTTTCATGAAGACGAGAAGACACTTTTTCAACTTAAGAACAATTTATATGGTTTGAAGTGAGCACTAAGATTATGGTATTAAAGGCTTGATCGGTATCTAAATATTCTCGATTTTCAATGTGGTGGAGTTAATTACAATTTGTATTACAAAAATGTTAATATTCAGAAGATGATGGTGCTAGTTTATGTCGATGACATAATCATTGGTGGATTAGATGAAGCACAATGAATAAAATTTTCTGAATTCATGAAAAGTGAGTTTGAAATTTTGATGATTGGAGAGATGAAATATTTCCTTGGATTACTTGTGACTCAAGGAAAGAATGGTACTTTTATTTCACAATCTAAATATGTTAATGAGGGTTTTAGAAGTTTTGGAATGGATTATTCCAAAGATATAAAGACTCTAGTTTCTATTCGGTTGAAATTGTCCTAAGATGATAATGGCAAGCCAGTTAATATCATAGAATACAAGAAAATCATTTGAAGACTGTTGAACCTGACAACGACAAGTCCTGATATTTTATTTTCTGCATGCCAAACAGCAAGGTATCAAAGCAATACCAAGGTGACCCGCATGATTGCAGAAAAAATAATTCTTCATTATATTAAGGGAGCAGTTTATTTTGGATTAATGTGTAATGAAAAACCTTAGCCAGAGTTATTGGGATATACAGATGCGGACTGGGATGGTTCTGTAGATGATAGGAAATCAACATCAAGAGGTGCATTTTATCTTAGAAGGTTGTGTATTTTTTGGTTAATCAAGAAAAAAGACTTCATTTCATTAAGCACTGCAGAAGATGAATAAAATGCAGATACTCAAGATGGCACACAATTATTGTTGATGAAGAAACAACTTGAATATATGGGAATTGATGTGAAATATCGGATTTGAATTCATTGTGATAATTCGATTTCTATAAATCTAAGAACAAATCTAGTCCATCACTCGAGGAAAAATAACATTGAAATAAAATATCATTTTATCAAGGAGAAGGTGGATCAAGGGCTTGTGAAGTTGGATTATGTGCCCAGAGAACAACATGTTGCAGACATTCTAACAAAGGCCTTACCCAAAGAAGCATTTGAAAGGCATTGACTGGATCAGGGAGTCCAATAAAGTCCCCACATGTGAAAAAGTGGGGATGTGGGACCCCCTCTCCTCAAGGTATTATGTGTCTTTCCCTAAGGTTATTATATGTATTATTTACCCTATTGCAGACACCCTTGAAGTTCCCTTCAGGTTCATTGACAAAGGGGGAGAAAGTGTGACTATTCTAGGTAGTGAAAAGACATGGGGAGAAGTAGCTAAGTATAGCTATGGGATAGGGGGAGTTTAAGTTTAGTTGAAGATACTGAAAGAGCTGTAACTTAGGGTGATCATTAAATCAGATAATTCTAGAAGTGATCGATCAAAGAATAGATATCACAATAGCTGAGGATCATGATAAAAGCAGATGCATGGATTTGTAATTGTGTTATAAGGTTTCCAGCACTTAAAAATTTGTATCAGTTTGGTATCAACAATTGGTGACCAAAATGAAGTGATCCTTTGATGAACTTCTCAGTTACTCTCATTTATCATGCTGAGTACTGCTCATATGGACTTATAGTATGTGTTGAGTAAATATGTGTTCACTATCTTAATCGTGTAAAGAGAATGATGGATTGAAGATGGAAGGATCTTTATTGAGATATAAAAATACAAAGAATTTTTTTATGAAGGGTTTTCAACAAAACCAAAGGGGATGATTTTTTAGCCAAAATCCCGCAAGGTGTCCCCTAGAAATGTTTTGGTTGTGATTTTTTTTGTTGACAAAACTAGATGTCCTCAAATGAGTATGGTTGATGTTTTCCAAAGACATGTTTTTGAGGTGGCATATTTTTCTCATGTTTTACAAATTTATGTGCCTCAAAATTGGGTGTTTAATGTTGGAAAAGGAAGGATTTCATCATAGGAGTTAATGGCATGAAGAACAATGAAGAATGGTGGAAATGGTTGTGAACTGCGTCCCATAATTCATGGGTTGTGTACCATGTTCTGAGAACGGTACGAAGAGTGGCAGAAACAGTACGCAAGAGTGGTTCATGAATCCAAAAATGATTTTGGTTGAGCGGTGGTGTGGTACTCGTATGGGTTGAAGTCAGCGCAAGAGATTTGACGTGTAAGGAAAAATGAGGTATGTGGATGGGATGCCTGCAGTTTGCGGTGGCAGAAGATTTGGTACGTGGTAGGCGATGTATTGAATCAAGATTTGGTAAATCTTGATTTAGTGGATTAAGCGGGTATCTTTTCCCATAATATGAAATACCAATCATACAGATTACTCTAGAGATTGAACATCATTAGAAAGAATATGTTTCGATGGGAATTCAAAAATGTCAGAAATTGGTTCACGCAAAAGTTTGCATGGATTCATAACATGCAAGTGAAGTATTGTACGTGGAGGAGGAAGTCTGGTACACAGAAGGAGTTGTCTCGGTATATAGAGGAGGAATCTCTGGTACGCAAGAGGGAGAATTCTGCAAGTGGTACACGGAGGGGGAGCTCAGGTACGTAGAAGCGAAGGTAGTCTGTAAACAATGAACAGTTCGTGGATAGAGAGTGATTCACAAAATAGGTTCACTGAATCGGTATGTGGTAGTGGTACTCGATCATGAAGTTGAAGGTAGTCCGCAAAAAATGAACAGTTATGGACAACAAGTGATTCTTATAGGAGGTTCTCATAATTGGTACGCGGTATTGGTACACGATCATGAAGGTGGAGGCAGTCCACGGGCGAAGGGAAGTTCATGGCAGCGGTGGTGGTACGTGATGAAGGTTTCCCACGTACCAAACCCGGTACTCAGTACGTGGTAGAGGAAAGTGGTTTGTGATTTTCACAAGGTATCTTGTGAGAGCATCAAATTAGTTTTCAAAAGTATTTCCTGGTTCCTAGCAGTACCCGAGAAGGTGGACTTCATCTACAGATGAAAACAAAACTACAACAGAGAATTTACCTATAGTTGAGGATACGGGAATTCATGCAAATTAAGGGACCTACATGTCCATAAACTGTGTTTGACCTACATATTGATAAACTGTAAGTGGATTTCTTTCCAAGAGCAGTGACCGGAGGATGAAGAAGACGGTGACCCTTTCCACTGATAGTAATCCAGATAAAGAGGCATAGGGAGTGACCCTTGGGAATGAAGTGAGCAGACCCTAAACATTATAAAGGAATCGAGGCTTGGAATAGAAGATCTAGCCTAAACTTTGTACTCATTATTGGCAGTGAGCCTTAGTGAATGTGGTATATCAGTACATTGTCATTGTATGCTCCTTGGATGTAGCCCAGTGAGGGTGAACCAAGTACAAATCATTGTGTCCTATGCATGATTTTATATCGGTTAATATATTGCTATGGGAGGAAGAGAGAATTTAGTTTTTTCAAACAATGAAACATGATCCGAATGGGAGAGGGTTTTAATCTACCAGTCCCTGATTCACCCCCCCCCCCCCCTCTTAGGGTATTCGTCCTAGTGGATCTAACAGAGACAAAGAACTCTTACATCTTGTGTAACATTTGAATCCAAACCCCTTAAAAGAGTTGTATTGTTATTAAAATTAAAATAACGTGAATAAAGATAATTTATAATATTATATCTCAAATATTTAGTTATACATCATTTAAATTAAATTCAATTTATTAGACCAGACATGTCTTAAAGAGAGAATTTTGAGTTGAAATCCCTTACCTTGTTCTAACATCGATCTGAGGATGCACATATCTTATTGAATAATAAAATTAACTAAATAAAATACCTTATTGTGAAAAATGTTTTTATATTCAATTTAATGTGGACACTTAATTATCATATGTTATTTATTTATTATATAATTTTTTTCCTATCATCAATTAATGGGGTTGTTCTATAAATTTGTCTGTAATTCCTTATGTATATTGATGGTGGTTGAATGCATCATAAAATAGATTCATAGTATCAAGAATTATAATATTTTCATTAATAAAATAATTTTTTATTAAATATATTTTTAAATTCATCCATTATGGGTGGTGATGAAGAATGAAACTCGTTACTTGGGGGGGATATATTTCACATGTACCCATGATTAATATTTCTTTTTCTCAACAAATGAGAGGGAAATAAATTATATGATATTTAAAAATTTAATAATAATAGTTATATTTTATATATTATTTTTATTCCTCAATACCATAATTAAAACCAACCATGATATGTTGTTATGAAAAGAAGATGTCACTTCGTGGAGGTGGTGGTCTATACACACACACTTATGACGCTTATATTTTCCTTATTTGATGAATAGGATTAAATAGTAGTTCGCCCATTAATATAATAAAATCATAGAATAATAATGGTAATTATTTCATTATATTGGTATGGATATAAATGTATTATAAGAGGATTAATACAAATAAAAGATTACAATTTAACAATAATTATGTTGATGACTATATCTTCTCTTGGAGGTCTCTTAGAAAATGAAGGAACTAGGTTAAATTATAGAGACAATGGGATAATGTATGATTAAATTAATTCTAGGAGAGTTATTTTTGGATATTTTCCAATGTAAATTATAATTTTAAGTTCAACATTAAAGGGGTTGAAGTGAACCCCTTTTAAAAGTGAAAAAATAACCATTTTTAACACCCTTTAAATTTCATTAATATTAGTACACAATTTCGCCATCTATGTCTCAGAATTTTTTGTCTTGTTTTTTTTAATTTTAGTATTTGGAATATTTCAACGAATATTTTTGGATCTAGGTTCTAAGACAATGATTTATTATGAGGCCTGGTCTGTTGGAAATTAATTTTTAAAATATATTAAATATCTCGTGCATGTAGTTTTCTATAAATAGTCAAATAACTCTTATAAGAAGTCCCATAATAGAAATATGACTGCATATATGATTTTAGAAAATGGGTTTTTACCTAGGTGAAATATAACCTTTCTTAATGCAAGGCTTTTGTGAAAACATTGTCACAACCGCAAATGTATACAATAAATAAATAAAAAATATTTATTTTTTTATTTTTTTGTTTTGAAATGAATGGATGGAATCTCTATAAAAATGGTTATGGATTTTATCTCTGGGTAGGATGATAAAACCCAAAGATATAGATATTTATTGGATATAATTTTAGGTGAGGGTTCTTATAAAACGATGATGGATCAAGATCAGATCGAGGATTATTATTAAATCAGAGTTTATGAATCTCACTAATGATGAAAATTCTAGACCATTATTCATCAATGATTATTCCAAACTCATGATATTATTTTTTCTCTATGGTTTGATTCCTATATTTTATCTGTTGATTAAATCATATAAATTTAAAAATTTATTGATTTTTGGATTGTGAATTTTGCAGATATGGGTTTATTTGAAAGATTTGGGGAAAATTATTTCATTTATTTATTCATTGAATAATATATCATTATGTTTTTATTCTTATGATAATGTATAAAGGATCAAAACAATACCATGGTTTTTTCTTAACTCTTATGTTTTATGGTTTTCTCTCC
Source organism: Viscum album (assembly GCA_963277665.1). Lineage (NCBI taxonomy): Eukaryota > Viridiplantae > Streptophyta > Magnoliopsida > Santalales > Viscaceae > Viscum > Viscum album. The sequence goes on along the minus strand of OY728148.1, from coordinate 1,785,912,294 downwards.
CCATTCTTTAAGTGTTCGTCATTGGTAATTACTTGGACAATAATTCATTGAATACCTATTGAACGATCACTGTGTAATCGATCTATGAAAAAACGGATTGTTACCATGTCTTGTTGATTGAAATTTAATGATATGATTTTTTATATGGTAAGATATGTAGATCCATGGATGAATTGGGAGATGTTCTTCGCAGTTTTGGGTGGGCGACATGGACGAGGCATGATGGTGGGGATTTCTCATGTGGTGGATTCGACATAAATCATGCCAACTATAGATATGAGGTTTTTAACCGCATATTCTCAACATATGGTTTGATTTAGTATGGAATAAATGGATTTGGATCAATCTTACAAATATTTGAATGTTAATTAGTTTCTACGAAATTCCTATCTACATGGTATGTTGTACCATAAATACAATCTAAGTAGTCTTTTCTATGAGGAACTAGGTTTTCATCATTCAGAAAAATCTGACCTGGCATGTAACCCATGTCACAAGTCATGCAACCCTTAGCTGACTAGCTTAGTTTATAACGGGAGTACACAACTAGGATATTGTGTGAACATAATCTCTATGTGGATTTTTCCACATGTTGTGTACACCATGGAAGGCGGCTCGACAGGTACATGGAGTACACGCCAAGAAGATCATGTGTTCCAACACATTGTGTCTGGAGATCCCAACAATGTGTATGTAGGAAATTACATGGTCATGGCCAGGTTACATTCAAGATTCCTACCCAAACATCTACATGCGGTGCAACTTATAGAAATACCATTTATTGATAAATGCTACATGTTGTGTGAGAATGAGACACGAGTAGTTCCAAAATTACTAAGAAGAAATGTGTTCCCCTAGTGACATGTTGTGTACTTATTTAAGGACATGTTGGTTTCGTCCTCATCTCTGCTTCATTAAAAGATCTTGTGAGATAAATTGGAATAGTATTGGAAGAGTGTGTTACCTTGTTCTATTCCGATCATGTTTTGGTGTGGCATCACATTCCCATCGTAGAGGGTGATCCCAATGTAACATCCTATGATTAGTATTGTGTGGTCGAGTTTCCTTTTTCTGAATTGAGTTTACTCATACAACTTCAATTATTGTCATGGTGGTATGGAGCATGTATCCTTTAGAGTGGCCCAAAGAAACCCTCATTTCTCTTTATCTTACCTTTGATAGAGTTTTTGGAATTTTAATTATCATTATTTACATGGGATTCAGTACCCTATATAGGTGGATGTTTCCAATAGGGTCTGGTTTCCCCTAGTGATCCCTTGACATTGAGCCCCAATCGGTGTATCAATACTTATCATTATGATAGGTTATTAGTTTGAAAGAGTTTGTATCTTATATGAAACCTTTTATTTTTATAGTGTGCATCTTCTTGGCTATACATGACGATCATAACCAATGGGATGAGTATTATTAGTAGTAGTGTACCTCTTGGAGTGTCTTCTACTGGACTAGGGTTGTATGAAAACATTGATAAGGAATCATTTGATGGATTTACAATTGTGATATTACCTTTAGAATTTGAGTCTACTGTATAAATATTTGGATGTTTTGTTACATGTATTACATTATTATTGAAATATCCTATGTTTAGGTAAATTCTCTTGATGCTTTGTGCTTAGTTATTTCAGGGTTTCTTTATGGGTGTTTTAATACTCACAAATTCATGGGATCTCCTCACATGTGTCATGTTTTATGTAGATGATGAACTTTTCTATGGATTATTTTGTGGAATAGGAGAGTGTAGAGAATTTTTGGTCTACCAAAACTAATGTTTATATCAGTGTTGCATTAGACAATATTCCCCTCATTATGATCAGTTCATATATTACTTTCTAATTTTGGTTGGGCTTGTATTTGTCCACTTTTTTTTCTTTATAGTACTTTTTATCATACATTTGTTATGGGATTATAGATATCTTATTGCATTGTGTTTAGTTGTTTTACCTTTATTCATTTTATAGATCTGTAGATGTGTGCATACATACAAATACATAAGTCAAATACCTCCCATTCTTTTTATATTCCTTCTTGGTGCTAGTCATCAGCCCCTATCGTTTTAGAGTATAGATTGGGATAGTTGTGTCTCAAGCACCATTGAGTCAAGTCATGATAGAATGGTATCTAACATAATACCCAAACAGAAGAGTTATAAATCTACCTTGGTTTAGGATCAGATTTTGTTTCTTCTATATATATGGTTTGGCTTGGGAACTCCAAAAACATTGTTAAAAGTATTTTGACTATTCCTCTCATGCCAGAGTGTCTAGTGTTTGTGTGGCGACCGACATATCCTTTCACAAGGACATTGATAACCTTGTTGTTGACTTGGTATATGTAGACAATGGTTTCTGTTAAAACATTTTTACATTCGTCATATAGGAATTGGTTTTTGTTTCCATGTCCTTCTTGAGAAAGCTTTCGAGATACCCTCATTGATTGATGCACGACTTCATAAATTTCAAGATTCCTCTACAATGATAACCTTCTAGGATTATGAGGCAATTTAATGTTGAAATCCATATGAGTGGTGAGGACCCGGTTTGGGGACCCACTCATGAGATGTTTACTATTGGAGGAACCGAGCAGTGAAACCCTCTATTGAGCAGCAAATGGATCCTTCAGTGGATCAGGTAGATGATTTCCCACATATTGAGCAGTCAGTAGATATAGTAGGAAATTATGAATTTAAACACAAGCTTACTATGTCACATCAGTTAAAGTTACTTATATATTTTAGTTTCTATTATGTGGAATACCCTCAAGTGGTAGATGTTTGACTCAAGGCAATAGCCCAAGTTTCTTGTGTTTGCATATCTTAACTGATCATATAGTTTCACTTGTAGACTGTTTCATCAATGGAGATATATTTGGAATTGGTAGTACCTATAGATGATATTAATATACTAATTGTGAATCCTAAATGAAATATTTATAGATCACACATGTTTTATAGTGGGGCCCAACCCCCTTCTTGTGTAGTTGAGAACTGGCGTGAGCATATGGTTTGAATGGCCCACATGAATGAGACCAATCCTTTTTGGTGGTCCAAGTGGAAATACATATACAGGTTTATGTGGGGAACTGGTAGATCCTTGGGTGGTGGATGATTGATGTAACATGAAATTTCAATGGATGATAGAAAATCCCCCCACCAAGATGTGTCGTTAAAATGTGATCCAAAACTATGCGGGTGAGTCAGCGTCACCCCAAGCGGATAGTGTCGAGGTGTGGTGGTTGAGATCCTATCACTTGTGGATTTTAAGTTGTTTGATATATTAAGGCATCACAGTAGGCCCTATTCTTGGAAAATGGTGGGTAGGGAAAGGATTAGTTCCACATTGTGGGAGCTTGTAGTGGCTTAAAGCATGGTTCAAGGTACGATGTGTTTCTTAACTTCCCCAATTGATGTTTTCACACATAATTATGATCCACTTTTCACTAAATATATCCGTTATTCATGACCTAGTGATATCATTTGAATCATTTTTTTCAATAAATTTTTTGGAGGCTCTTTCATAAAGGATTAGGGATTACACAATTCAAGTAAAAATGTGACGTGACTCTAGGAGGATATTGAGAGCCTCACATGGAATCTTGTCATAGTGGCAGTGAGACCCTTGGATTTATTCCTCATTATGGATTGGATTCCTAACATTCATGCTATGGGTTTTATACCAGAGATAGTAACAATACTTTTTTCTATTAGGACAATGTTTTCCTCCTTTTAAAAGTAGTGATCCCATGTAGGTTAGGATGATCTCATTCATAGGAGGTTACAACCATTTCCTTATCAGTTGACTAGTATTTCCCTTAGAGTAGTAGATGCATTGAACTTTTATTTCCAAAAATAGTGGTGGAGTATAAGAGAATCCTTCTAGAAGACATTCTAGGATTACCTCAACATTAATATCTTTTTATACACATTGGGTAGTAGTGATATCTGAAGGTGCAATAAAGAATTTGTAGAGAAAGAGGATTCTTAAGACTAAGTGTATTTTCTTGGTAATCCATGTGTTGTTCACTTCATAGAAGATGAGTGCTTCAGGAAAGATGTGTATTTGTCTCACGCATACCAGGTGACTTGAGTGAATGTGTCCACTAATATGAATCGATGACATCTTTACCCAATGGATGGTGGAGAAGTAGATCTTAGAGTTTTAAAATGGGATGGTTTCTCACCACCTCCAATTTTGGTTGGTACTTGTACCGAGCATGGATTGTAGAGACCCGAATATTGACGTACATGGACATTACATTACTTTTTCAGAATAATTAATACATAAAAAAAACAGACACATAAGGACCGTAATAGTTTAGTGTCTTTGGAAACTCGGAGTATAATCTTCTAATCGCGGTGAAAGATCTTCAACATCTCCCATAAAGATCTTCCCTTTTTTTCTTAACTAAAACATTTCCTTATATCATGGGGAAAAGAAAACATAAATGGGGTGAGCTCAAATGCTCAGTAAGGGTAAGCATAGAGAACATAAAATGATCTTTAGACATTTGAATGTAAAAAAACATGAGCATAAAATCTAAACATCAAAATCTTGATAAATGACATAAAACATGGCAGTACATAAGGCATAGATCAGGAAGAAACATCAATCATGATAAATTGGCATGGGAATGTAATTGTGGAAACCATTAAGCACATGATATGATTTCTATAGTAGCCAAGGCATTGCTGCCAAGACCATCTTAGTGGACAAAGTCCCTTTCTGAATCGAGTTCACTCCTCGTTCCAGTCCTGTATTACTGAACCAGTTTAACTTGTCGTTCCAGCCATGTCTATCTCAAGAGATATATATCATTACCCAATGCATTGGAGGGAGATATAGGTCCCACCCATCTCATAATGATATCATTCTTACTTGTGCCACAACATAAACATAAATCATTCATAATAACCCAAAGAATAAAATGGGTTTCATAAACATCATTCCATCATAATATAATCCATATAAAACAAATGGATATAATTTCATCATAAGAAAAGTGAAACCATGTAAATCATAGATACATGATACTTGAAACATACACATGTGAAATAATGTCATCTAAGATGAAAATGCTTTTGATAAAACACTTGAAATGAATTCTTGAGGAAAATATACTTTTTTCTTCAAAATAATTTAGTTTTCACAAAATGTCATGAAATTTTAAAACAAAGGGATTTTGTTGAAAATATTCATGAACTATTTTGGAGGAAGCTTCAATAAAATAAGGCTTTATAAAACTGTAAAAATCTTTTCATGCCCTATACGTTAAAAAAACATTCTTCTCGTACTTTTTTCGGAAAAGTCAAAATGTACCTTGTAGGGTAAGTAAAAGAATGATTCCTTCCATACCATGGAGTAAAAGTAAAAATGGGTAAAAATGACTTTAAACATAAATGAATATAGTTTTATAAAACATGGACATGGATGATAGAAATAACCCCAGTAAATACTTACAAATAAGCAATCTCGGATAAAAAATGAGATTTGCAAAATTATCCCTTACCTTAGGTCCGATATGCTTTGTACGTATCGGAAACTCCTGTATAATGATTTAAATAATGTCATTGACTTACTACAGAATAATATTAATTGTTATTATATCATATAGGTTTCACTTATGACTTTATATTACCCGTTCTTTTCTAAATTCCATGTTAAAGCAGTGTTTTGGGTAAAATCATTTCATTTATCGTATGTGTTTCGACTTGTCGTTCTTGATATTATTACTCATATCCTGATTTAAATAATTCCAAAATATAAAACATGATTTATATATAATATATATTCATCATATACATATATATATTATAGATCGATGAAAGGAATGAAATACACAGTTCATGGAGACGGTAGGTCGTACGTACGCATGAACATTGTTTTCGTTTCCTTATTGAATTGAATGAAACTAAATAGATGACATACATATATACATAAATAAATCCAGTATAATTATTATTTCATATATTTCATTATTATTCATTATATGATCTTTATGATCATTCATGTGTGGTTAACATGGAGAATGAATCTCATCGCGTCGTGGAGACGGTAGTCCGTACGTACGCACGAGCGATGATATCCTTACCATAATTATTGAATAGAATTGGAGTGGCTGGTATAATATATCAGAATCAGTATGATGTTATAATAACCATATATATTTATTCTTTACACCATTATACCCATCCATGTAAGGTGTTGGTGGAAAAACAGATTTCACCACGGCGTGGAGACTGTATTCCGTACGTACGCATGCGTGGTGATTTAATTTTCAGTAGGTTGGATAGATGGTGAAATATGGTTGTTTCATAAATATAATAACATATAATTATATGATTTATACTTATTTTATTACTTCATAATGAAAAAACTATTGAATAAGAAGTGGAAGAAGAAATGAAGTTGAATGAATCGGTAACGGACATTACCTCTTCTTTGAAGCGCCTCTTTGAGACCTCCTTTTAGGGCACTAAAATTGGTCTTTGAAGAAGACCAGAACCTCTAGGATGTTTCTATGTAAGTGGAGAAGAGAATTTGGCAGGGTTTGGCCGAGCATGAAGGCTCAAAGTGGTGTGATGAAGTGAAGGATGAGGTACCCTTTTATAAGGGAGGAGAGGGGCACCTTTGGAAAAACTAAACATATTATTTTATTATAAAGACATATTCAGTTTCTAATAGCTCCAAATTGATTTATTTAGAAGCTAATGTGGGTATGGGTAGCAATAATCTCATCCAATATAATTTATACAAGTTTAGGTTTCTATTTTAACCTTATCATTTAGATTTAACCTAAAGTTAAATAATTTTACTTTTACCGTGTCTTCTTGTTTTCTTACACTATATGGTTAATAATCTTACTATAACAAGACAAACGAACCCTAGGTTGTTTATTATTAATATATATAACATTATATAAGTCATTTGGCCGAACCTTATATCTTTAGGAATGAAATAACAATTAATAATATAATATTTGTTTTAAAAACTATTTTATGTCAATTTTGACACTATTTGGTAATTGATTTTTGTGAAAATCATAAAAAAAATGATTAGTTCGAACAAAGTTAATTAAATCAAAACTAAAATGTCATATTAACCTATAAAATTAGTGTAATTCATAAAAAGTCTCAAATTACATTTATTTGGGTATTTATAACATCAATTATGTCAATATTTCATTAATAAGATAATTACTGCATCATCTTTGTGTCACAAATAAATTAACTTATTTTATGTCTAAAAATAATAAATAAACTACCATTATGTAGGAAATATTTTTATCTTTCTAATTAATATTTATAGTCGAATTTATATTATGTATAACCCTATATTAAAAATGGTTTACCTATTAAACATTGATTTTAACTATTTTAACCCATCTTTAAATAAATTAATAATAAATGTCCTAATCTAATCCAAGTGGACCTATATGGTCATATTTTATTCCTAAGATTTTATTTGGTCAAATTACACTTATCCAATAGAATAAGGCATGTGTTAGGGTAATAATAATATCATTTTTACCCTTAATTACCCTATTTACTTTTAAACGTGGTAAAAAAAGTAAAAAGTTACTATTCACCAAAAATTATTTTCATCTCATTGAACCACGTTTTAGTACTTGATATTAACCATGTCTCTAGGATTTTTGAAATTCAATTCACATAAGTGGTAAAATTTAATTTAAATTAAAAAATTCAGTTTTTTAACTACTACTAAGTGGTTTCACTATTTATCAAACATTGAAGTTTTTCAGAAAAATACCAAAACTTCAGCCTAAGAATTAGTTGATATTATGAAATCAAAATTGATGTCTATTTTTCCAAATTCATAACATATAAGTGGAATTAATACATTTTAAATTTAATTCATGTTATCAAAACGAATAGCGTGTTTTTAAGAAACAAAAACAATCAAAAGATTGATACTTGTATATATTCAATTTCAAAGTGAAATTAATTCCAATGAACAACAATGGATTAAATGGTAAAAATATATTCTAATTACACTTTAAAACCAATTAAAAAGATAATCTAACCATATAAATATTTGTAATGAAAAAAGTCATTTTTAATTAAAATAGAGCGTATTTTTAATATTCATTAAAATATGAAAGTTATCAGAATAATATGAAAAATTAATCCAAAGTAAATTTTTATATCCTGATTCCAAAGAAGAATTTTATTTTGTCAAATTGAACTTATAGACATTTCAAAAACAAGATTTAAATTGGGTGCTCCATCAAAAGGCGGCAAAACTACATTTTTTGAAAAATGCTTATTTTACTCAAAAAATTGATTTTGTTCTCATACCATGTTCTAGAAAATGTGTAAGATGAATAATAATGTTATAAAATTCAAAATTTAGTTGATACTATTCATAACGTCTAGTCCATAATAATATTATAATAATACATCGTTGTTTAGTGAAACCTGGTATTGCGTACAACACACGCTATCGAGGAAGGTCGTGATTGCGTGTAATGCAAGCCAAGTCAGGGTTGCGTGTTGTGCAAGACTCCTCCATTGTTTCATATAATATAATCCAACCATATTTCATTTATACATTGAATATATATATATATACTCAATGTTTCGTAGAATAACTACTATCAAAATTGTGTGTAACATGATCCAAGAATAGTGTTGTGTATACTGCAAGCTCATACGGTGTTGCGTATAGCGCAAGGAAATCTTTTTGTAGATTACAACACAAGACATCAATGAAATTAAAAGAATATTTTTCAAAAAATATTGGGGTGTTACATTCTACACCCCTTAAAATGAATTTCGCCCTCGAAATTCTTCGGGGTTATAAATGGTTTACTACTCGAAAGTTTCTTTAATAAAAACCCACATCGTAAAAAGGAATACCAAAACTTGGCTTTAAAAACTAAAGTATGAAACGTAACGGTTACCCAAATTAACTCATCACTGGGTTTCCACGTATGAGAACATAGGTGAAAATATGGATATGGAAGAAAAATATAACCATCAAGTTCTGATGGAGAGTGGTAGAGAACATGGATATGAAAAATCCAATAATCACAAAGCCATAAATTTGTGATGATCTAGGGTACCATCTGATTCATCGGATATAAGGGCACTAGGACAACATTTTTGGTTTTCAAGATCATTTCCCTAAAGTTGAACAATTTGAATTAGAATAAATACTTACTTTATTTTGGTACAATCTCACTGTTGTTCGTGCCTTGAACAATTTCCACTTCATATATTAAAGAAATGAAGTTGAATTTTTTATTCGTGAAGTGTTAGCAGATCATGTGATAGAATGATAGTTTATTCCATCTGTCTCAAACAAAAGGTTAGAAAAAGTTATTAAATATACATAAGTTGATATATAGTGAGATTGATCATATATGGTTCCTAAAATGGACTTATACTTCATATATCATACTTCTTAATATAATAAAACTAGTTTATACTAAACAGGGACTTCCTGTAGGCCAGTGGTAGGTGATAAAGGCCAGTCGCACTTCGGTTGTGGGTTCGATTCCCACAGCCTTGTCCGATGCGATGGGCTATCGCCCGTCCTGTAGGTTTTCCTCTTTCTAAAACAACATTACTATAACATCGCATCAATAATATCGAAAAACATTCTACCCTTAAACAATACTAACTTATGTCCAATATAATCCATTTCAATATTTAGTCTTATCTAAAATACTTCGGTCCAAGCTCATTGTATAAAGAAAACTATTACTTGAAATGTCATCAACCAAGCATGTGAATACCATCATTTATCCCCCATATATCTTGTTGGTCACATTCCAATCATGTGAATACCTTAATCATGTATTCTCTTGAAAAAATGAATACTCATTAAACCTTAGTGAAAACATCAATGCTGTCCAAAGTTAACTCTTTCCACATAACAAAATCCAAAAATTATATATACTCAAATCATGATATAACCCTATCCTTATATCAGTCATGAGCTCATGAATACTATCAAACATTTAATTTTCTCCTTATCCCTTCATTATGCTCATATCATCTACTTTCCAAAAATATATCAATAACCTTTCATGGTTACTGGTACCATTCATCATACACTTTTAAAACATATGGAAAGTCAACAGTGTAACAATCCATAGATGTCTCTTTATTCCATAGTACCATGATATTACTTATACAACATTACACTTGATAAATATGTAATCATTCCACTACCTTCTTAAACCATTGACCGAGCTTCAACAATTCTTTCATCTCACATATCATTTGTAGTCAATTCATCATCATCAACATAAATACTACCCATACAACCATACTAATTCTCTTCATGAGACTTTCCCTTAGGGCATTGGTTTTCATAATGCCTGTACATTCCAAATTTAAAACATTTAACCATTGTTGATGTCGTAGCAATACCATTATCATCATCCATGGTGTTAACTGAACCTTTTCCTTTTCACTTACCGGATTTGTGTCCTTCTTTTCCACACCCAAAGCATCTTCCAGTTCCTTTGAAACATTCTCCTTGATTCCTCTTCCCACATGATTTACATAGGAGAAATTGAACTTTCTTTCCTCTATGATCATCATGAAACTCCAACTTTCTCTTATTAGACGATTTAGGAAACTTGCAAAATTTGAGTTTATTGATCATCTTATGAGATTGCTGATTCGGAAAAATAATGGTGTTTGGACTTCAAAATCCCATTTAATTTGGTTTCTCATGAAGAATATCATTCCATTGTCTATAATATCCTCCATTATTGTGAATCATCTTGTTTCCATCCATTTTCTAAAACCCAAAAAGAATAGTGTGAGAGGAAAAAATCATAATAAAGGGGGATTAACTTCAATATCTAACATCTTAGGTTTAATATAATATCATTACCATAATTCTAGGACTATAACCTATACTTATACTTAACCTTAGGAACATCCCTAGACATACCTTAGAAATATCTCTAGGGATCTCACTAAATTTCTCGCATCCTAGTTTCCAAAGGTTGACTAAAACTTTCCTCTGATACCAACTGTAGAGACCCGAAGATTGAAGTACATGGACATAACATTACTTTTGCGGAATAATTAATACATAACAAAAACAGACACACAGGGACTGTAATAGTTCAGTATCTTTGGAAACTCGGAGTATAATCTTCTAATCGTGGTGAAAGATCTTCAACATCTCCCATAAAGATCATCCCTTTTTTTCTTACCTAAAACCTTTCTTTATATCCTGGGAAAAGAAAACATAAAAGGGGTGATCTCAAATTCTCAGTAAGGGTAATCATAGAGAACATAAAACGATCTTTATACATTTGAATGTAAAAAAACATGAGCATAAAATCTAAACATCAAAATCTTGAGCAATGACATAAAACATGGCAGTACGTAAGGCATAGATCTTGAAGAAACATTAATCATGATAAATTAGCATGGGAATGTAATTGTAGCAACCATTAAGCACATGATATAATTTCCATAGTATCCAAGGCATTGCTGCCAAGACCATCTTAGTGGACAAAGTCCCTTTCTGAATCGAGTTCACTCCTCATTCCAGTCCTGTATTACCGAACCTGTTTAACTTGCCGTTCCAGCCATGTCTATCTCATGAGATATAAATCCTTACCCAATTAATTGGAGGGATATATAGGTTCCACGCATCTCATAGTGAAATCATTCTTACTTCTGCCACAACATAAACATAAATCATTCATAATAACCCAAAGAATAAAATGGGTTCCATAAACATCATTCCATCATAACATAATCTATATAAAACAAATGGATATCATTTCATCATAAGAAAAGTGAAACCATGTAAATCATAGAGACATGATACTTGAAACATACACATGTGAAATAATTTCATCTTAGATGAAAATCATTTTGATAAAACACTTGAAATGAATTCTTGAGAAAAATATACTTTTTTCTTCCAAATCATTTTCTTTTCACAAAATGTCATGCAATTTTAAAAGAAAAGTATTTTTTTGAAAACAGTCATGAAATATTTTGGAGTAAGCTTCATGAAAATAAGTATTTATAAAACCTTAAATATCCTTTCATGCCGTATACGTTAAAAAACATTATTCTCGTACTTTTGTCAGAAAAGTCAAAAAGTACCTTGTAGGGTAAATAAAAGAAATATTCCTTCCATACCATGTGGTAAAAGTCAAAATGGGTAAAAAGGAATTTAAACATACATGAATACACTTTTATAAAACATGGACATGTATGATAGCAATAACCCCAGTAAATACTTACGAATAAGCAATCTTGGATAAAAAATGAGATTTGCAAAATTATCCATTACCTTAGGTCTGATTTGCTTCGTACGTATCCGAACCTCTTGTATAACGATTTAAATAATGTCATTGACTTATTACATAATCATATTCGTTGTTATGATATCATATATGTTTCACTTATGACTTTATATTGCCCGTTCTTCGGTAAATTCCTTGTTAAAGCAGCGTTTTGGGTAAAATCATTTCATTTATCGTATGTGTTTCGACTTGTCGTTCTGAATATTATTACTTATATCATGATTTACATAGTTCCAGAATTTAAAAAATTATTTATATATAATATATATTCATCATATACTTATATATATTATAGATCGATAAAAGGAATGAAATACACCGTTCATGGAGACGGTAGGCCGTACGTACGCATGAACGCTGTTTTCGTTTCCTTATTGAATTGAATGAAACTAAATAGATGAAATACATATATACATACATAAATCCAGTAGAACTATTACTTCATATATTTAATTATTATTCATTATATAAACTTTATGATCATTCATGTATGGTTAACATGGAGAATGAATCTCATCGCGTCGTGGAGACGGTAGTCCGTACGTACGCACGAGCGATGATATCGTTACCATAATTATTGAATAGAATTGGAGTGGATGGTATAATATATAAGAATCAGTATGATGTTATAATAACCATATATAGTTATTCTTTACTCCATTATACCCATCCATGTAAGGTGTTGGTGGAAAAACAGATTTCACCACGGCGTGGAGACGGTATTCCGTACGTACGCACGCGTGGTGATTTCGTTTTCCGTAGGTTGGATAGATGGTGAAATATGGTTGTTTCATACTTATAATAACATATAATTATATAAGTTATACTGATGTTATTACATCATAATGAAACAACTAAAGAAGAAGAAGTGGAAGAAGAAATAAAGTTGAAAGAATTGGTAACGGACATTACCTCTTCTTTGAAGCACCTCTTTGAGACCTCCTCTTAGGGTAGTAAAATTTGTCTTTGAAGAATACCAGAACCTCTAGTATTTTTCGATGGATGGTTATAAGAGAATTTTTCAGGTTTTGGCCGAGTTTGAAGGCTCAAAGTGGTGTGAGGAAGTTAGGGAGGAGGTGCCCTTTTATAAGGGAGGAGAGGGGTACCTTTGAAAAAACTAAAAATATTTTTTTTATAAAGTCATATTCGATTTTTAATAGCTCCAAATTTATTTATTTAGAAGATAATGTGGGTATGGGTCTATTTCCTCTCATACAATATAATTTATACAATTTTAGGTTTCTATTTTAACCTTATCATTTAGATTTAACCTAAAGTTAAATAATTTTACTTTTACCGTGTCTTCTTGTTTTCTTTCACTATATGGTTAATAAACATAATATAACAAGACAAAAGAACCCCAAGTTGTTTATTATTAATATATATAACCTTATCTAAGTAATTTGGCCGAACCTTAGATTTTCAGGAATAAAATAACAATTAATAATATAATATTATTTTTAAAAACTATTTTATGTCAATTTTGACACTATTTGGTAATTGATTTTTGTGAAAATCATAACAGAATTATTAGTTCGAAAAAGTTAATTAAATCAAAACTAAATTGTCATATTAACATAGAAAATTATTTAAATTCATAAAAATTATCAAATTACATTTATTTGGGTATTTATAACATCAATTATGTCAATATTTCATTAATAAGATAATTACTGCATCATCTTTGTGTCATAACTAAATTAAATTATTTAATGTCTAAAAATAATAAATAAAATAGAATTATGTAGTAAATATATTCATCTTTCTAATTAATATTTATAGTCTAATTTATCTTATGTATAACCCTATATTAAAAATGATTTACCTATTAAACATTGATTTTAACTATTTTAACCCTTCTTTAAATAAATTAATAATAAATGTCCTAATCTAATACAAGTGGACCTATATGGTCCTATTTTATTTCTAAGGTTGTTTTTGGTCGAATTACAGTTATCCAATATAATTATTACATGTTTTAGGTTAATAATAATATCATTTTTACCCTTAATTACCCTATTTACCTTTAACCGTGGTAAAAAAAGTAAAAGGTTACTATTCACCAAAAAATATTTTCGTCTCCTTGAACCACATTTTAGTCCTTGATATTAACCGTGTCTCTCGGATTTTTTAAATTCAATTCACAGAAGTTGTAAAATTCAATTTAAATTAAAAAAGTCAGTTTTTTAACTACCACTAAGTGGTTTCACTATTCATCGAAAATTGATGTTTTTCAGAAAAATACCAAAAATTCAGCCTAAGCATTATTTGATATTCTGAATTCAAAATTGTATTTTATTTTACCAAATTCATAACATATAAGTGGTATTAATTAATTTTAAATTTAATTCCCGTTATCAAAACAAATAGCGTGTTTTTAAGAAACAAAAACAATCAAAAGATTGTTACTTGTTTATATCCAATTTCAAAGTGAAATTAATTCCAATGAACAACATTGGATTAAATGGTAAAAATATATTCTAATTACACATTAAACCAATTAAAAAGATAATATAACCATATAAATTATTACGATGAAAAAAGATGTTTTTAATTAAAATAGAGCGTGTTTTTACTATTCATTAAAATATGAAAGTTATCAGAATAATATGAAAAATTTATCCAAAGTAAATTTTTATATCTTTATTCCATAGAATAATTTTATTTTTTCAAATTGAACTTATAGACATGTCAAAAACAAGATTTAAAGTGGGTGCGCCATCAAAAGGCGGCAAAACTACATTTTTTGAAAAACACTTATTTTACTCGAAAAATTGATTTTGTTCTCATACCATGTTCTAAAAAATGTGTAAGATGAATAATAATGTTATAAAATTCAAAATGTAGTTGATACTATTCATAACGTCTAGTCCATAATAATATTATAACAATATATCGTTTTTTAGTGAAACCTGGTATTGCGTACAACACACGCTATCGAGGAAGGTCGCGATTGAATGTAATGCAAGACAAGTCAGGGTTGCGTGTTTTGCAAGACTCCTCAATTGTTTCGTATAACAGAATCCAACCATATTTCATTTATACATTGAATATATATATACATACACTCAATTTTTTATAGAATAACTACTATCAAAATTGTGTGTAACATGATCCAAGAATAGTGTTATGTATACTACAAGCTCATACGGTGTTGCATATAGTTCAAGGCAATATTGTTGTAGCTTACAACACAAGAAATCAATGAAATTAAAAGAATATTTTTCCTAAAATCTTGGGGTGTTACATGGATTCCTATATTTATTATAGTTTTTTTGAGTCCTTGGTGATACCCTTTCATGTGTGGAAGACCACATTAGATTTTGAGAGACTCATGACTCAAACCCTTAGCCTTCCTTGGATAAATTTGTGTTATTCTTCTAGGATGGTACCCTCATGTTCTTGGGGCCAGAGTTCAAGCACACCAGATATAAGAGGATACTAGTGAAAATTATCTAGGAGTGTTATTGGTATGAAAAATATAATGGTTTTAGTTTTTGATGTATTTTTTCTCAGAAAAGGGAGTGATAATGGACTATACAAGTGTTATAATAGATTGAGATTGAGATACACGAACGGTGTGGCTATGGAATCATATTCTCATAGTATGGTTTTCCATTCGTTGTTGTTGAGTGGGGTCAAGGAGAAAATTTCATCTTTGCGATTGATCCCTTGTGGGTGGGGATGGTGCAACATACCTCTATTTGATAGTACTTAACCTTCTCCTCTTCTGTGATCCAGGGAGGTGTGAATCAGTGATATTGATTATGAGAGGGTTCTTGGTTTAATATATAGTGGATACATTCTTTATGTAATTACTAGGAGGAGGTAATCACGTCATAATTTTCTTGGAAGGGATTGTGATTTTGGTCATGATACAAGAAGAGGTGCTGAAGAGGTTTTTTTTTCCATAGTATTAAATCCAGTGGAGGTGATGATGTACTAGGATCTCTTGTCATTGTTTTTTTCATTCAAGGGAGTTCTATAAAATGTGCACGTTAAACTTTTATTATCTATTCTATCTGAGAGTGATGACCAGAAGAGAATTGTGGATAGTTCGGAAAAAAATTTCAATCTAAGGGTACTCTGAAATCATAGAATTCCCTCGATGATCGTTGTTGACTATGAAACTTACTTCAGAAAATGATTTTTAGGGTATGCATGAACCCTTTGTGGAATCAATTTTGGTTGAGAACAATTTTTTACCCCATTCAATAAGCTAGGTAAAAGTAAACCATTCCGGTTCTGGTGAACATGATTCGGGTTTGCAAGTAGGTTTTGAGAAACAACATATAGGATCATCTACCATTGATGGGTTTGATTATCATGATGATTGCCACTCCACCACTAGATTGGCACATTTTCTAGGCCAAATATTGGGGAACTTAAAGGAAACCATTATACTGGTCAGATCTAATGAGTAATAGTGCTTGGGTCCTAGTTTTAGTGCTACTAGTAGTTTTAGAGGGTAGAATTAATCTATGGGAGGATGATGATTGTCTAAAAAATTTTAAGAGTACTCAGTAGAGTGGTGATGGAGGCCTCTGGAGTTTTATAGTTACATAGTCTTATCCAGGGTGGAAGGCTATCTCTAGGAATCTTAGGCCATTTAGTTTCTTATTATTTTGTCATGTTAGTGAGGTATTGTACTTCTCAACCCTGATGCCACAATATTTTTGGGTTTCTTGGTATTATCCACAAGTCAAATCTAATGAGGTGTGTGCCCAGCTCATTGTACGTTATCGAACTGGGTGAGATGGTATGTGAGTTTGGAATTTCCTTGTTCAAGGAATTGATGATGGTGATAACCAGTATGGGATATACCATTCATGGGAAATCATTTACCTTGGGTGCGTGGTTTTTGATAGCATGGGAAACCATTAAGAGAGATCATGGGAGTAGGAGAACTATTTTTGAGCTCAGTATCCACACATTTTTTCTATGTCTTTGCTTTATTTTGAAGAAAATCCTTGAACGTTGGAAGAATTTAATATCATATTTTCCCCATGTAAGACTTTGGAATATTTCTAGGAAACTTTCTGGATCTAAGTGATGAGACGACATGAGGTTATGAGGCCTGGTGTTCTTGAAATTAGTTTTTCAAATATATTGGAAATATTAAATGTCACAGACATGTAGTTTTCATGAAAAAGTGGAATACCTCTTAGAAGAAGTTCTGGACTATAAATAAGTGGGAACCATTTAGTTCAGAATGTGGGTTTTACCATAGGGGTGACATAACCTTTTTCTACATGAGGTGTTTGTGAAAATGATGTTTCATGAAAAAATGAATAAAATTTATTTATTTATTTATTTATTTTATTTGATTAAAATGAAGTAATAATTATATCTATAGGTACAATGTTAAGGATATTTCCTTAGGGTTTTCTGTTAAACCCTAGAGACTATTATTGGTGAATGAAGATAGATTGAGATCAGATGAAGGATCATTGTACAATCAGTGTTTGTGGATCTCACCAATGTTGACAAAAAAGGACTGTTCCTTACTAAAGATCAATCCAAACACTAGGTAGGATGTTTTAATTTTTTTTATTTATCATGTTTTTTATCCCTCAATAGATATAAATCAAAAAAAACATATTGATTCATGAATTAGTCATTCTATGGGTATGTTTTGGTTTGAAAGAATTGGGAATAATTATTTTATTTATGTGTTCATTGATTTATATACATATTTTTTAATCTTCACACTATAATGAATTGATGGGAATGAGAAAAAAGACCAAGGTTTGTTCCTCACTCTTATATTTTATGGTTTTTTATCCCTATTCTATGAGTATTTATATTTGGTATGTTCTTGGCCTATGATTCGAGGAATACTCTATGAATGATCGTTTCACATTTTATCTTTTTAAAAACTGATCATTGATATAGGGAGTGGATGTAGATTAGATGACATGATTATGGTTTATGTCTATAGTAGTAGATCCACAGATGGATAAACATATTTTCATCATGGTTTTGGCCAGGAAACATGGAAAAGAAATGATATTGGTGATTTCGGGAGCAACAGATTTGGTTGGAATATGAAAGTAAGTGTAAAAGAGGTTCATCGGCCTCAGATTAGTAACTTTCAACGTGATTCAAGGTAAAATCGATAGTTGTGGACTGATCAGATGTGCAATGATCATTCACTTAGTAATCGTTGTGTATAGGGAGTACAGGGTCAAGAATTTAGGTGCCTTACACGCTAGGTGGACAGACCACACACCATGTACACCATGGATGGAAGATCATCTTGTACAAGGAATAAATTACCATGAGGTCATGTGATGATTCCCATTGTATGTGGAGATCCACATTCCATATATGTAGGAAAGTAAATGAGAAATCATATGATACATGCCAAGTACTGGACTAGAAATCTATATGTCATGTTTTCTCAAGGACACACCATGTATTGATAAATTTTATATTCCATGTGAGCTTGAGACACATGAAGTGAAATACGTATGGAAACATGTCGTGTTCCCCCAAGTACATGTTCGGTACTCTTTTAAGGATATATTGGTTTCCTCATTCTTCTCAAATTCAATGTAATATTTTGTTAGCTACCTTGGACAAGTATTAGTTGAGTTTTTTCCCATTATCTATTTATATAAAGACCTAGAAAATTCAATGTATTTTTTTAATTACTTGGGATTTTTACGAGTCTGTGAAAATTGAAAGTGCGTGATTCCTAGCCCAGGTGTTCCCAGAATGAATTTATGAACTTTTTTAGTATGTTTAGTAAATTCGCGGGTGGCGTTTGCTATATTTTGAACCACTGCTCGGAATTGAAATCTGAGAGAACCATTGAATCTACAGCACTTGGATTCGCTTAAGGGAAGCTTCACTTCAACCGTAGTTGGTCAGGAAAAAAATATTGTTTTTGGAATTTTTAAAGAATAATAAAATAACATGTAATAGTTATTTTATTTTATTTTTCTCCAACAGATGAGCGGCGATGGCAGGACCAGTGACATGTCAAGTCATTTAATAGCTTGACTCATCAACTGTGTAACTCCACCATTATGAATTAAAATAGTTTTATTAATTAATTTAACAAACCTCATTAATTCTTCAACGCGTTACTCACATTTCCCCCTCCTATTTAAATGGACCTCGAAGTGGGGTTTTGGCACAACTTCTTTAAGAGAGGAAACTCTAGCGGAGTTCTGCGGCAACATCCACTGATGGAGGATGAAATATCAGGCAGCAATGATTGACGAATACCGATGACCCCATCCAATGTGGATGCTCTTCCTACCATAAACGCAACACCTCCAACAGATCTTGAGCTAGGGGGGTTATGTTTTGTTTTGGTTTAACATTATTTAAATGTGATTATTTAATCTTTAATGTTATATAAATATTCCCCCACTTGTTATAATGGTAACGTGGAGGGCGTGAGTCAAATGAACAAGGATCGAACCCTTCACCACTTCATCCATAATGCGTTTTTCGAGAACGACTTTCCTCAATTTGGATGAAAACATGTGATATAGGGTCACCCTGTGATAGCGGTAGTCTGGGAGGATCATAGACATAGACGACACCAAAGAACGGACCACGAGAGCATGTTCGGTGGCCCACAGAAAGAACCGTCGGCCACCAGCAATCGGCCACGGGCAGTGGGAAGGCAGTGCACCATCGCACGTCATGGTCGCTAGAGGAGGTCGGACCAAGCTAGCCACAAGAGTGAAGGGCAGCGCCTACAGGTGCCGACGGTGATAGGAGGGGGTGACATTGTGACAACTGGGCCCCGGTGACAGCACAGCTACCCCGCCTTAACATGGCCGCCGGGTCCTGGCCCACCAGGTACCACCAGTTGCTGCCGTAGACACGTGGGGCCCACCCCAGGGTCCACCCACATGCCTGAACGGGTCATCTGACTAATGATAGTACCCACAGGCCAACACATGTCCTTTCCAGTGTGCTTTGTCCTCGCTCACACACACCCTGAGAAACATCCCAGAAGGTCACCCATCCTGATCACTACTCCAGGCCAAGCACGCTTAACTGTGGAGTTCTAACCAGGTAGGCTCCCGAAAAGGAAGGTGCACCTTATTGACATGATTCATATCATTTAGTCATTTAACCCTTTATCATTTGAGGATGTTACAATCACCCCCCCCACCCTTTAGAGCACAACACCCACGTTGTGAGCCCTATATATCAACCCAGGTAGTGCACCACGCACTTAAGGCTGGGTTCCTCCTCTGATACCAAATGTGACAACCGGGCCCCGGTGACAGCACAGCTACCTCGCCTTAACATGGACTTCGGGTCCTGGCCCACCAGGTACCACCAGTTGCCGCCGCAGACACGTGGGGCCCACCCCAGGGTCCACCCACATGCCTGAACGGGTCATCTGACTAATGATAGTCCCCACAGGCCAACACATGTCCTTTCCAGTGTGCTTTGTCCTCACTCACACACACCCTGAGAAACTTCCCAGAAGGTCACCCATCCTGATCACTACTCCAGGCCAAGCACGCTTAACTGTGGAGTTCTAACCAGGTAGGATCCCGAAAAGGAAGGTGCACCATATTGACAAGACTCATATCATTTAGTCATTTAACCCTTTATCATTTAGTCATTTAACCCTTTATCATTTGGGGATGTTACAGACATGACTTTCTGTCGTGTCAGATGGAGACTGGTTGGCAATCTAGCTGACTGTTGCATGCGGTGGGGGCGGTGCCCCACCAGCCAGACGAAACGGTCCCACGTCTGCAGGGCCATCTGAAGAAATGGTCTGCTATCAGGAAGATAGGGCCAGATGAAGGCTGGCCGAACGGGTCAGACCTGTGGGCTAGCGGGCCAGCGAGGGTGGGCCAAGCCCCACCCTGCGAGTCAGGCGAACTGCAACCCGAGCCTGCGAACCAACCGGGACAACCCTGATGAGCTAGACACAGTGAACTAGGCTGACCCTTAATGGGTCAGACCTGAGCGAGTTGGGTTGACACCGAGACCCATTGTGTCGGCTGGCCTGATCAAGTCAGACCGGGCCCAGACCCAACTGGTCCCCGAATAAAGAAGCCCATGTAACCGACGAAACGGATGTCCGTTTGAAATAAGTTCAGTGGTGTTGGGACCCATTTTGGGAAGTGATACCTTTAGAATATTCTGGTGGGCCCAGCTGAGGCGAGCTAGACTGAGGTGCGATCACCCCCGTTTCACAGGAAGGAGTGTAACTAACATACCGAGCATCCGATCAACATGTCATATGTGGAATAAGGTCCCTTTTGACAAGGAGGTCCTTTGGAGATACACTAAGTGAGTTTTGATGAATTTTGACGTGTGACCTGGGTTGGATCATACTTGAATACAACTGGGACCTTTTTGAAAAAGTGCACATATCTCACAGACCGAGCATTCAATCGATGCACCATTTTGACATTGGGACCCCTATGACGGCTGGTCCCTTGGGAATTATTTTTGCGAGACTTCGTACCAGTTGAAATATGACTAATGGCTTGAGGAGTAGAATCTTCCGGAGATCAGGCATGTTTCGTGCATGAATCCAGCGGATGACTGTGACATGAAGAAGAAGAGTGACAAATATTGTTCAGCATTAGAAAATCCAGAGTGGGATTATCTAGTTGTACGACTAATCATCACTTTCTTTGTACTAGTGACCAATACGGGTCAGCACCAGTGACCAATACGGGTCAGTACCATCATCCAATACGGGTCAGCACCAGAGACCAATACAGGTCAGCATCATGCGACCAATATAGGTTAGCGCCAACGACCAATACATGTCATCATCTAGCGACCAATACGGGTCATCCTACAGTGACCTATACGGGTCAAAATTGGAGTTACTATGGATTGGATGATCTGGATTTACGACTAGTATTCCCTATCCCAGTAACCTTTAAGTTATACCGTTAGAGTGATTTGTCTCTTTTTATTTATGCTTCATGATTTAAATCATGCATGTGATATAACCTTTGTGGTATTTCTTGGGATGTTTTCCTTTTTGGATTACTAAGATACCATTGGGGGTCTCAGGGTCCCCTTCTGAGTTGGTATACTCAACCCTTCATGGGCTCTGCCTGCACGTGTGTGTTTGGTGTAGACTAATGACGCTCTGAGGGAGACATTAGAGGTCCGGGACTTGGTGGAGCTTGGTGCGGCAGAAGTAGTCGAGATCCACTTCTTTGACTGCAAACATACAGGTACTACCCTCCAGGTATAGCTTTAGGGTAGATGCGACATCTTTTTACTTCCTTTTCAATAACTAGGGCTTGTATTCTGGCCCACTGTTTTCAGTTTTTTGTTATACTTGTGGTTGTACTTTACTCATGTGGTTATACCTTACTTTTTTTGGTCGTTTACTTCCATTCCCATTTTGAGTATGTACATATTTCTTTCTTAATTCCTTCCCTATTCAGGAAAAGCCTTCAAGTACTATTCACTAACCTCTGTACTATGGAAGGCGATATTGGGTTAGTCACTTCTAGGCCCCATGGGACAGGTCATGGAAAAGTGGTATCAGAGGGCAGTCAGTTCTACCAGAAAAATTAAGTGTCTACTTTTAATGAGGTGATGGTGTAAAGTGTCTTGATTTTTTTTCAGCATAGGGAGTCTAGTGTTGGTGCAGCAGGCAACGTATCTATACACCAGGCCCTTGAATTCTGTTTTCCGACTCGGTGCAAGAAAACACTGGTTTCTAGTGATTTGAAAAGTTTTCTTGATATTTATTGAGTCATCTCACTAGGTATAACTTATTGACCATGGTGCATCTGTTTCTTACAGGAATCCTCCATGAATATATCCAATTAGTATTCTGGTTAGATATTGTGATAGTGGCCCACCAAGCGATGAGGCATCGGTGTAGGGACCACCCACAGTGATGGTACCTTTGGGTTGTGTACTAGCACCACCACCACCTATTGAGTAGAAAATGATACTAGTGTATCATGCACGCCGACTGGTCATGTTTCATGAGTTCCAGAGACATATTCCTCTGAGGTTTTGGGGCGAGACAGACCCCCAGGCAGGATAGGACTTGGTTGATGTGGTTTCGTGGGTCTTTCGCATAGTAGAGACACCCACCGAATAGATGATGATCTTGACTGCTAGCCTTATTCAGGGAATAGAAGGAAGATGTTGGAGATCAACGTACTAGGTGAATGAGGAGACAACCCTCACTTGGCCAGACATTGAGATCCTTTTGGGGAAGAGTTCATGCTAGTGACACTACTCTCTGTGCATATTTCGGAGCTGCTGTATCTTCTGCAGGGCAACCAGACTGTGGCTTAGTACTCTATGATATTTACTAACCTCTCCCGATACTCCACCCACGTGGTACGAGACCCTTAATTCAGGGACCAGACCTTTTATCAGGGGCTCTAAATAGAGATCAGAGCAGAAAAATTTTCTCTCATCATCCTGACACAGGCTGGGTTACTAGAGTGAGCTTTGTTGATGAAGATATTCTTTGCCGACTGGGCACCGACAGTGAGCACCCCTACCAGATGAAAGGTAGAAGAGTCGTCTGTATTTGGCAATAGATAGAATACATATAAGCCTAAGCAGGCTAAACCTTCTGGAGGGAGACCCCAGGATATAGGGTTCGAGGTGCGAGACAAGAGAGGTCGAGGGATCCACTAATAAGGAATGATCTGTTTATCCTACAAGGGATAGGTTCATAGATCTCGTGACTGTCTGACTCCCCATGTGGATGATCAGAAGATGGTGGAGGGGCCACTGAGGCAGCAACAACAGTAGAAGTATGTGTGTCAGCCAGGCGACAGACGAGGCAGGGGAGCAGGACGTGCAGCAGGAGCGGGTCGGGGTCATGGGGAACTGCCACCACCACCCCCGGGCAGTCTACCATGAGATCAGGGAGCGGGTGGATGCAGACAATCCTAGCTACATGCAGTAGAAGCTCACAATCCTGATGTCCCTGAGATGATACTGGGTATGATCTGAATCTTCTCTACTTTAGAAGTAGTGCTTATCGATACAGGTTCTATCCATTCTTTCCTTGCCATAGACGTAGTTTAGGACTCTGAGATTCTGACTAAGATTTTAGCTCAACCATTGCATTTGGATACTCTTATGGGAGGAGATTTAGCAGTCAAAAACTGGTTCCAACAGTGTGATCTTACTCTCAGAGGAGAGTGTTTTAGATGAGATCTTCTAGTAGCAGTTTTGGATCCCTACAACGTTATTCTAGGCATGGACTAGATGTCAGCAGTTCACACATAGATTGACTGCTTGAGAAATACAATGCGATGTATGGGCAGATATGGAGGCCATTTTTCCTTTGTCGGTGAGAAGGAAAATAGAGCAGCACGAGATGGACATGCACTCAGGAGGGTGCATCTGATTACATATCAGATGGCTTTCATGACATTTGACATAGTGGATGAGGTGAGTCCATAGTTCCCTATAGTAGTGGATGAGTATGAGGATGTATTTCTAGAATATGTCTCAGGACTACCACCTCATAGAGAGGTATACTTCTGCATTGACTTGTACCTAGGAACAACCCTAATATCTTCACCAGCATATCAGATAGCCCTAGAGAAGCATTGGGATCTAAGGGTACAGCTGGAGGACTTACAGAGGAAGGGATTCGTAAGTCCCATTGTTTCTCCATGGGCATCCTCAGTGTTGTTTTCCAAGAAGGCAAATGGAAGTTTGAGGCTATGCATGGAATTCTGGCACCTAAACCAGGTGACTGTGAAGAACAAGTATCCTCTACCAAGGATCGATGATCTATTTGATCCATTGAAAGGAGAAAAGTGGTTCTCTAAGGTAGACCTTAGATCAAGAAATCATCATCTCAGGGTACGGGATGAGGACGTATCGAAGACAACCTTCACTTGTCGGTATGGCCATTGCGAGTGCTTGGTGATGCCTTTCGATGTGACCAACGCTCCAGTAGTGCTCATGGGGATCATTAATAGGATCTTTCACCTATACCTCGATTTATTTGTGATGGTATTCATCAATGTCATCTTGGTGTACTCAGTGTCTGAGGAAGAGCACTTTGTACACTTGAGGATAGTTCTAGACACACTCCGAGAGCACTAGTTATATGGGATGTTCTCAAAGTGTGAGTTTTGGATACAGAAATTCCACTTCTTGGGAAATGTCATCTCAGAGGATGGATTTGTAGTGGATTCGGTGAAGATCGAGGCAATACTTTCTTGGGATCCACCCAAGAGTGTTACTAAGGCGCAAAGATTCCTTGGATTAGCAGGTTACTATCAGAGGTTCATACCTGGTTTCTCCAGAGTAGAAGCACCTATGACTACCTTGAAGAAGAAGTGTAAACCCATCATGTGGTCATAGACATGTCAGAATAGCTTGCAATAACTGAAGAAGATCTTGACCTACACTCTTATCCCAAGGTTTCTAGAGGAGGGCACCGGCTATATGGTTTACTATGATGCATCAGGGACAAGAATCAGTTGCATCCTGATGCAGGGTGATGCAGTGATTTCTTATGGACCATGAAACCTGAGGCCTCATGAGAAGAATTATGTGACTCAAAACTTGATTTGGAAGTATTATTATTCACACTGAAGATGTGGTGACACTACATGATGGGATAGAGGTTCATTGTTTACTCAAAACAGAAGATTCTTAGATATATATTCACACAGAAAGATCTAAATCTGAGATATCGACATTGGATAGAGTTCCTCTAGGACTATGACTTTGAGATAGTCTACACTTCTGTAAAGGGGAACACAGTGGCAGATGTACTTATCTAGAGATCGAGTTTGCAGCTATTGAACGAGGATTCAGAGAAGTTAGCCAAGCTTCAGATATCCTACGTGCATAGAGATGAGAGAGTCTACCTCCAGTCAATGGTATTATCCCCTCCACTCCTTCAGTGGGTTAGGGAGGCGCAACTTGGAGATATTATATGTGATACTACATGTGGTCTGATATCCTCAGTTCATGAACCTAAAATATATTCTACAGGTGGGGAGCACGCTATCCTTTTTAGAGGATGTACAATTGTACTAGTGGTTATATGATAGGAGGTGCTGAAGGACTTCTATACAACCCCCTTGTAATTAAATATAGGTGTGATGAAGATGTATCATGACCTCCAGTTTCAGTACTAGTGTCCAGGGATGAAGAAAGATGTGGTAGAGTTTGTTTCTAGATGCCTCACTTGCCAGCAAGTGAAGGCTAAGCACTAGGTAATTACAGGCTTGACCCAACCCCTTGAGAGACCAGAGTAGAAGTGGAAAGGGATATTGATGGACTTAGTGACGGGGTTATCAAGTATTTTTAGAGGGCACGGTACCATTTGGGTGATCATTGACCAACTCAACATGTCGGCCAACTTCATTACTATTTGAGAGAGAAGTTTGGTAGAGAGCTTAGGATGTCTCTACATTTAGGAGATCGTGTTGGTTCATGTGGTGCCTTTGACGATAGTCTCAGACCATCAAACACACTTCAAATCCCGGTCGTGGAAATGATTGTAGGAGGCTTTCAGGACTCAGCTTCTCTTGAGCACAACTTTTCACCCAAAGATAGATGGTTATACTGAGCATACCATCTAGACCATGGAGGACATGCTTCGTACATGTGTCCAAGAATTTGGTCATAGTTAGGAGGACCACCTACCCTTGGTGGAGTTTGCATAAAACAACAGCTATCACTCCACCATTGGTATGGCCCCTTTTTAGGCGTTGTACCAAATACCATGCAGATAACCCTTGTGCTAGATGGATCTAGGAGAGCCAGCACTCCTGGGCCCATAGATGGTACAAGATACCACTGAGAAGGTGCAGGTCATCCGAGAGTTGATGAAGACCGCACAGAGCTGACCGTTGTCCTATGTTAATATGCGATGGAGACCACTGGAGTTCCTGGAAGGGGACCATGTATTATTGTGTGTCTCTCCTTGATGGGGACTATGTAGATTTGGACGAGGTGGAAAACTCTCACCGAGGTTTATCAGACCATTTTTGATACTACGGAGGATTGGCAAGGTGGCGTATCATTTGGCACTACCACCATAATTGGAGAGGGTGAATGAAGGCTTCCAGGTATCCTAGCTAAGGAGATACGTGCATGACCCATATCACGTCATCGACCATGGAGAGCTAGATATTGAATATGGGGAAACTTTTGCGGAGTACCCAGTGGAGATAGAGGATCGACAGGAGTGGATCCTTCATAAGAGGCTGATACCTCTGGTGCATGTTCTGTGGTAGCACAGGAATCTCCAGGATAGTACATGGGAGTGAGAGGCTAATATGCATGCCCATTACCTCTCTTTGTATATCCTTGTCTGGAATTCGGGGATGTAATTCCCTAAGGTGGGGAGAATGTAAAGACCTAAAAAATTCCATGTATTTTTTTTAATTATTTGGGATTTTTACGACTCTGTGAAAATTGAAGAAGCATGATTCCAAGGCTCGGTGTGCCCGAAATGAGTTTATGATCACTTTTTAGGTACGTTTAGTAAACCCAGGGTGGGTTTTATATCTTTTCAACCGGTTCTTGGATTTGAAATCCAAGAGCACTGTTGAATCTACAACGCTGTGAATTGCTTAAGAGAAGCTTCACTTTGACCGCAGTAGGTCGAGAGAAAAATATAGTTTTTGGACCTTTTAAAGAATAATTAAATAACCATTAACTGTCATTTTATTTTCTTTTTCTCCAACAGATGAGAGGCGGTGGTAGGACCAGTGACTTGTCAAGCAATTTAATGGATTAACTCATCAACTGCATAACTCAACTATTGTGAATTAAAAGATGTCCATTAATTCATTTAGTAAACCTTATTAATTCTTCAATGCATTACTCACATTTCCCCATATGATTTAAATGGAGCTTGGGAGGGGTTTTTGGCACGAATTATTCAAAATAGGAAACTCTGGAAGAGTTCTGTGGAAACATCCACCAACAGGGGATAAAAGTTCGAGTGAAAATGATTCGGGATCAAAGAACACAAACAACTCCATCCAACATGGACACTCCTACCGCCGTAACCGCGACACCTCCAACGGATCTCGAGGTAGGGGGTTTATTTTTTGTTTTTTTAGAATTATTGAAATGATATTATTTAATCTTTAATGTGAGATAAATATTTTCCCTCTTGTTATCATGTAAACATGGAGGGTGGGTTCCTAACGAACAAGGCTAGGGCCCTCCGCCACTTCATTCATGGTGCGTTTTTCAGGAACAACTTGCCTAAATTTTGACAGCAACACATAATAGAGGGTCACACTATGACGGTGGCCGTCCAGGAGGCTTATAGGCATAGAAGGAACCGAGAATGGACCATCAGAGCACGTCTAGTGGCCTGTGGAAAGAACTGCTGGCGTACCATGTCGGCGGCAGCCGACGGTGGCTAGAGGAGGCCCGCAGAAACCGGCTGTAGGCAGTCTGCAGTCGTACGCTGCGGTGGCCAGAGGCATCCGACCCTAGCCGATTGTGTGGGAGAAGGGTGGTGCCCGAAGGGGCCGCTGACAGTAGTAGCTGCGGCTAGCAGGCTACAACATGAGGGGGGCGGTGCGGCCCGCGCCGCGCTGCAACAGCTGGAGATCCATCGGCCATCTGGCCGACTATTACACGAGGTGGGGAAGCGCCCCCCCCCCCCCCCCCAAAGTTGGATGAAATGGACCTGCGTCCATGGGGCCAGCTGTAGAAATGGTCCTCCATCATGTAGACTGGGCCATACGCGGGGCGGCCTAACATGTCAGACCCGCGGCCCAGCGGGCTAGCATAGGTGGGTCGAGCCCCACCAGGTGGGCCAGGCCAACCGCGACCCGAGCCCATGAACTATTCAGGCCAACCCCAATGGGCTGGACCCAGTGAACTAGGCCAACCCTTAATCGGAAGGACTCAGGTAGGGTCAGGTAGGCTCTAGGACCCATTGCGTCGGGCCGACCAGACCGAGTCGGACTGGGCCATACCTAACTGGCCCTCGAATAAAGAAGCACTCGTAACTAACGAATCGGGTGTCCATTTGTCTCACCGTTAGTGGAGTGAGGAACCATTTTAGGAGGTGGTCCCTTTGTCATATTCCCATGGGTCCAACCGAGCTAGGACATACCGAATTCTGATCACCCCTCTTTCACAAAAAATGGGTGTAACCAACATACTGGGCATCCGATCGATGCGTCGTATGTGGCATAAAAACCCTTGTGACAAGGAGGTACTTTGGAGATAATCTAAGTGAGTTTTTATAGAGTTTTACATGCGACTTTGGTTGGATCAAACTTGAATCCAAGAGGTCCATTTTTACAAAAGTTCCCATATGTCACAGACCGGGCGTCCGATGAACGCGATGTATGTCACGTTGGGACCCCTATGACGGGACGGTCCATTGGAAATGATTTTTGTGTGACTTAATACTGGTTTAAATGTAACTGATGGATTGAGGAGAAAAATATTCTAGAGATCAAGCGTGCTTCATTCGGGAATGCAGTGGATGGTTGTGACATGAAGAAGAAGAGAAACCAATACGGGTCAGAATCTGAAACTCCAGAGTGGGATGATCTAGCTATACGACTAATCATCCCTAACTCTATACTAGTGACCAATAATGGTCAGTACCAGTGACCAATACATGTTAGCACTAGCGACCAATACAGGTCAGTACGAGCATCGAATATGGGTCAACATCTAGCGACCAGTATGGGTCAACACCAGTGACCAATACAAGTCAGCGTCTGGAAACCAATACAGGTCAGCCTATAGTGACCTAAATGGGTCGGAAATATAGTTACTAAGGATAGGATGATCTGAATTTATGACTACTCATCGCAATCCCAGTAACCTTGAAGTTATACCGTTAGAGTGAGTTGTCTCTTTTGCTTTGTGCTTCATGTTTTAGATAATGCTTGTGATATTACCTTTGTGGTAATTCTTGTGATGTTTTTCATTTGTGGATTACTTATAGACCTTTGGGTGTCTCGAGGTCCCCTTATGAGTTTTTATACTTACCCCTGCACGGGCTCTACCCACACGTGTGTGTCTGGTGTAGACTACTGACACTCCAAGGAAGACTTTGGCAGTTCGAGATATGGTGGAGCTTGGTGTGATGGGAGCAGTCGAGATCCTCTTCTGCAACTTTAGACTTACATCTACTACCCTCCAGGTAGAGATCTAGGGAAGATGAAATAGTTGTTTAATTCCTTTTCAGTTTCTATGGCTTGTATTTTGGCCCACTTTTTTCATTTTACAGTTGTACTTTACTCTCGGGGTTATACCTTACTTTTGTTTGTTGTTTACTTCGATTTACCAATTTGAGTATGTATAGATCTCTAAGGCAATGCCTTCCTTGTTCAGGAAAATCCTTCAGGTTCTAGTCACCAACCCCTAGCCTATAGAAGGCGGGTTTGAAGTAGTCGCATCTGGGCCCCATGGGATGGGTCGTGACAATTTCTATGAGGGTTCAGAGTGGCATCACATTCCCATTATAGGGGAATATCTCACTATAAATTCCTATGATTAGTGTAGTGTGGGAAGGTTCCATTATTCTGGAATGAGTAAACTCAGACCGCATCGACTACTGGTTCATCAGGTTAGAGCATGTATCACTCTGAGAGGCCCGAAGCGATACTCATTTTCCATTGTGTTATCTTAGATGGGGTTGTTATATTTGGTGTGACCATTAATTTTTAAAGTAAAAATACCTTATCTTATAGGATCACTACTACAAAAATCGCTTTTATCAGCGCTAAAAAACCCCCTTTATCAGCGCTTTTTGAGCGCTGTAAAGCGCGGCACTGATAAAGGGGGGTCCCTTTTATCAGCGCTCAAAAAGCGCTGATAAAGGGTGCTTTTATCAGCGCTAAAAAGAGCGCTGATAAAAACCCCCTTTATCAGCGCTTTTTGAGCGCTGTAAAGCGCGACGCTGATAAAGGGGGGTCCCTTTTATCAGTGCTCAAAAAGCGCTGATAAAGGGTACCTTTATCAGCGCTAAAAAAGGCGCTGATAAAAGGGTTCTTTATCAGCGCTTTTTTTAGCGCTGATAAAAGGTGTCTAAAAAATTGAAAAAATAAAAATATATATATATTTCGTCATGGGTTTTTTCACAGCGCTTGATCCCTCCCTTTTATCAGCGCTTGTCCCCCCAACCCGCACCCCACTCACTCTCATCCCCCGCACGCTCCGCACGCTGCACCCCGCCTCCCTCACGTCCCACACAACCCTGCTGCCGCTGGAATTCGAACACATGACCTCCACCCTAACGCGCTGCCACTTTACCACTTAGCCATTTTGTTTTGTTCCCCATTTGATGATATATCTAGTTATATATATATATATATAGTTATATTTGTTCGTATATTAATATAGATCCATATTAAAATAAATTTATTTAGTTATATTAATATATATATATATATTCGTATATTAATATATATATATATATATATATATATAAATTTTTATCCGTATATTTAGTTGTATATTAATATATATATTTATAAAGTTAATTTCAAATACATTTATAGAATATGTGTTTTTATGTGTGTTTTTAAATAAATAAATACATACATATATACATAGATACAATACACGCACACAAACAGAGAGAGAGAGATATATATATATATATACATATATATATATATATATAGTTATGAATGAATCCATAGAAATGAGGGGGTGAAAATCCTATGAGAATGTTAAAACAAAGATAACTTTTAATCCGTTAGTCCGTTTCAACTCCACAACCAGTCAAATCGAAGAACATGAAAAGATCTTCGATATGATATGCGGTACAGGCCAAATGGACATCCGGATCGGAAGTTATAGTCGTTTGAATGTTAAAAGGACCATAACTTATAATCCAAGAGTCCGTTTCAGCTCCACAATCAGTTAAATCGAAGAACATGAAATGATCTTTGATATGATATATGGTAGAGGTTTATCGGACATCGGGATCAGAAGTTATAGCTATTTGAACGGTGAAAAACTGGGGTACCCCGACTAAAAACTCAGTTTTGGAGGCCTTTTGGGCCTTTTTTGGCCTTGAAACAACCTTGGACGGGTTCCACCGGTCCATAGCGCTGTAGATCTCGTCGCAGGCTTCGATTTGATATGTTGTGGAGCTCAAACGGAGTCCCGGATCAAAAGTTATGGCCGTTTGAAGTTTGGGTTTCATTTTCAACTTATTTTGGATCTTTCATTAATTTTTTTATTTTTTTATATTAAAAGTGTCATTAAATGACTATTAATTGGTAAAAATTACATAATTACTAATTAAAAATATTTTTTAATTTATTTTATAACCCTCTTTTACTAAACATCTTATAAATTAATATTATATTTCCATAGATCCTTTCTAAAACGTATTTATAAATTAAATATTATATTTATATCAATATAAATAGCTTAATAGATTTATATATTAATATATATATTTTTTAAATTTTCCCTTTATCAGCGCTTTTTATAAAAAGCACTGATAAAGGGGGGGTCTTTATCAGCGCTAAAAAAAGCGCTGATAAATGTGACGCGCTCTGCTTGCCCCGTTTTGTAGTAGTGGATGTTTCTAGTAGGGTCTGGTGTCCCCCCTATGAGCACAGGGCATTGACCCCCAATATTTGTATTGAGATCTGATCTTTCTGATGGGGTATTTGTTGTACAAATTGTGTATCTTAGATGAACCCTAAAATTTCCCAATGTGTTTCTTCTTGTCTTGAACTAATTAGCATAACCTCTAGTATGAGTGTCATTAGTAGCATTATAGTTCATGGAGTGTGTTCTATTAAATGTGTGTTGTGTGAAACCATCAAGTAGGAATCCTAGGACGGTTTTACAATTGTTATCTGAACTTTTGATACTATGTCTACAATAAGTATATCTGGATGTTTTGTTTTTTATATCACTTTACGATTGAAAAATCATGTGATGAGATGAATTCTCGTGATTCCTTTTTCTTGGTTATTGTAGGGTGTCTTTTTAGGTATTCTAATACTCACCCCTTCATGAGAACATCCCCCACATGTCATATTTTATGTAGATGACATACCTTTTTAAGAATTGCTTGGTGGACTGGGAGAAAGTGTAGATAATTTGAGCTAGACATACATATGTGTTTATTGGTACTTCAATGGATAGTAATGCCCTAGTCTTTATTAGGTCATTCCAATGTCAGTTGGGCTTGTATTTTTCCCCTTTTTACACATTCCAATACTTTTTTTCATACTATAGTTGTGGTATTATAGATGTATGCATGAATTGTATCAATTGTTCTATATTTCAGAATTGTATAGGCTTGGATATGTGTGTGTATAGATTTAATTAAGGCTAATGCTTCCCAAGTGTTTGAAATTTCATCTTTTCGCTAGTCGCAATCCCCAATCCTATTGGAGGTGGTCTTTGGGTAGTTGTATCTCGAGCCCTATCGGGTGGGTTCGTGAAACATAAAGTTAAGAATGATTGATTCTAGGATAATATTGAGTGTATAAATAATCAACAATTTATTTCCCCAAATGGTTTATAAATTTTGTAAGTAATTTGTTCTTAGGTTTTTACTTTTTAATTTTTTTACCTTCCGACTAACTTAAAATTCATTTTTTTATTATAAAAAACACTTGTTGGTTATGTGAGAACCAAGAAAGTGAATCAAACTGAGGCCGGATTTCTAAGAGGATCCATTAATGTAAACAATAGTAACACGAACCCAAAAAAACATGAACAACATAACAACGTTCCTAAGGGGATCCACCATTGTAGACACGAGTTAGAGAAAACCCAAAACACCAAAAGAGCACCCCAACAGCTCCAACTTCACCCAAGCCACCAAAATGGTCCAAAATATTGTGGGCTCCATCGTACCCAACCAATATAGGGTCATATTCATGAAAGAAAACAAATAATTTCAGAGCAAACAAGGAGAAAGAGTGTCATCAGGGCACAAGACGAACCAATAGGGAATTGTGAATCGATTTGGTGAGGAGAAGAGCACCACCGACATCGAGCGTTCCTTTGACGTCCATACATGTCTACTTACAGGCTCAGGTTGTCTACTGTTACCCTACAACAATTCAATTCAAACAAAACCAAACCATTTGCGTCACAACAAGAAGACAAAAAAACGGCAATTTTAGGGGATAGGGTTTTTTTTTTTTAATTTTATGGGGTAGGTTTTAAATTAATTAGGGAAATGGGTCTCTTGAGCGCCACATGGTCTGGCGCTCAAGAGTTTTGGAATTGGAGCGCCACTTGAAGTGGCGCTCCACCAATTTGCCGGAAAAAAAGCTCAGCGCCACTTGAAGTGGCGCTGAAAAAAGAACTTCAAACCGTGCAGCGCCACTTCAAGTGGCGCTGCACCCTTCTTCCCAATGAATTCGGTGCCACTTGAAGTGGCGCCGAAACTCCACCCCATCCTATAAATAGGACCCTCGCCCCCCACCCCATTCTTCATTCCTACCTCACCCACCCCCATTTCTCCCTCCCTATCCCTTCCTCTCTCTCTCTCTCAAAGTTTTTTCTTGCGTTCTTCGATTGCGGTGAAGCCTTGCCTCTTCGGTTGCTCTGCCTGTGTACCTACGTCGTCACAAATTTGAGGTAAATCTTTCTTTAAATTTATTTAATAGTTTTATTTAATAATTTAGTTGTTTAATTTATAGAATTAGTATATAATGTTTGTATTTTATAAATAGTATGGTTTTTTTTAATGTAATTAGATAATGAAATGATTAGTTAGTTAAATAATTAATCATAATTAGTTGATTAATCAATGCTAATTAAGTTATTAATTAATCATAATTAGGTAAATAGTTAAATGTAATTAGATTATTAATTAATGATTATTAGCTAATTAATTAATCATAATTAGCAAATTAATTAATCATAATTATTTAATTAATGAATCATAATTAGTTAATTAATTCATTATAATTAGGTTATTAATTAATGGTAAGTAGGTAATAAATAATCATAATTAGTTAATTAAATAATCATAATTAGTTAATATCATAATTAATTAATTAATTAATCATAACTAGT
Source organism: Viscum album (assembly GCA_963277665.1). NCBI lineage: Eukaryota > Viridiplantae > Streptophyta > Magnoliopsida > Santalales > Viscaceae > Viscum > Viscum album. The sequence goes on along the minus strand of OY728148.1, from coordinate 1,785,876,999 downwards.
TAATTAATTAATCATAATTAGTTAATTAATTAATCATAATTAGTTAAGTAATTAATCGTAATTAGGTAAGTAATTAATCATCGTAATTAGTTAATTAATTAATCATAATTAGTTAAGTAATTAATCATTATTAGTAAATTAATTAATCATAATTAGTTAAGTAATTAATCGTAATTAGTAAATTAATTAATCATAATTAGGTTATTAATTAATCATAATTAGGTTATTAATTAATCATAATTAGTTAATTAATTAATCATTAGTAGTTAATTAATTAATCATAATTAGGTTATTAATTAACCGTAATTAGGTTATTAATTAATCATAATTAGTTAATTAATTAATCATAATTAGGTAATTAATTAATCATAATTAGGTAATTAATTAATCCTAATTAGGCTATTAATTAATCCTAATTAGGTTATTAATTAGTCATAATTAGGTAATTAATTAGTCATAATTAGGTAATTAATTAATCATAATTAGGTTATTAATTAATCATAATTAGGTAATTAATTAATCCTAATTAGGTAATTAATGAAACATAATAGGTTATTAATTAATCATAATTAGCTAATTAATTAATCATCATTAGGTAATTAATGAAACATAATTAGTTAATTAATTAATCATAATTAGGTAATTAATTAATCATAATTAGTTAATTAAATAGTCGTAATTAGGTAATTAATTAAGCATAATTAGTTAATTAAGTAATCATTAGTAGTTAATTAATTAATCAAAATTAGTTAATTAATTAATCATAATTAGTTAATTAATTAATCAAAATTAGTTAATTAATTAATCATTAGTAGTTAATTAATTAATCATAATTAGGTTATTAATTAATACTATTTAGGTTATTAATTAATCCTATTTAGGTTATTAATTATTCATAATTAGGTTATTAATTAATCATAATTAGGTTATTAATTAATCATAATTAGGTTATTAATTAATCATAATTAGGTTATTAATTAATCATAATTAGGTTATTAATTAATCATAATTAGGTTATTAATTAATCATAATTAGGTTATTAATATATCCTAATTAGGTTATTAATTAATCATAATTAGGTTATTAATTAATCATAATTAGGTTATTAATTAATCATAATTAGGTTATTAATTAATCCTAATTAGGTTATTAATATATCCTAATTAGGTTATTAATTAATCATAATTAGGTTATTAATTAATCATAATTAGGTTATTAATTAATCATAATTAGGTTATTAATTAATCCTAATTAGGTAATTAATAAATCATAATTAGGTTATTAATGAAACATAATTAGGTAATTAATTAATCATAATTAGGTAATTAAATAATCGTAATTAGGTAATTAATTAAGCATAATTAGTTAATTAAGTAATCATAATTAGGTAATTAATTAATCATAATTAGTTAATTAATTAATCATAATTAGTTAATTAATTAATCATTAGTAGTTAATTAATTAATCCTATTTAGGTTATTAATTAATCCTATTTAGGTTATTAATTAATCCTATTTAGGTTATTAATTAATCATAATTAGGTTATTAATTAATCATAATTAGGTTATTAATTAATCATAATTAGGTTATTAATTAATCATAATTAGGTTATTAATTAATCATAATTAGGTTATTAATATATCCTAATTAGGTTATTAATTAATCATAATTAGGTTATTAATTAATCATAATTAGGTTATTAATTAATCATAATTAGGTTATTAATTAATCATAATTAGGTTATTAATTAATCATAATTAGGTTATTAATTAATCCTAATTAGGTTATTAATTAATCCTAATTAGGTTATTAATTAATCCTAATTAGGTTATTAATGAAACATAATTAGGTAATTAATTAATCGTAATTAGGTAATTAATGGAACATAATTAGTTAATTAATTAATCATAATTAGGTAATTAGTTAACCATAATTAGGTAATTAGTTAACCATAATTAGGTTATTAGTTAACCATAATTAGGTAATTAGTTAACCATAAGGTAATACAAAATGCTTTGAGGGATGAGAAATGATTCGGTGCATTTTAGAACATTGAAATGTGTCGAATCATTTCTCATCCCTCAAATCATTTTGTATATTTGAGGGGGGGGGGGGTTAAAAGTGGTGGTTTAATAGTGCATCATTAACTTTGGTAAAAATGAGGGCTGTCCACATTTAATGAAACTGAATTGGGGGTTAATATGGATGTAGGAAGCTGTGGTGGGGTGACATTTCATTTTTTTGAAAAACTACTTCTATAGGAGTTACCGAAGTTGGTTGAATGGGTGGAAGGGGTGGGCCTGGGGGTTGATGTTTCCTTGTCATCCCCATTATCCTTCAAAATGGATTGGAATCTTGCTATTGGGTACTTACACTATTTGTATCATTCTTACGTTAAGGGGTATTTCAGTGAACATGAGATTAGTAGTTTTCCTTGCAAAATTATGATTTTATATGTTCATGGTAATGTGCATATTCAAAGGAATGAGGTTTTACTTCCCCATAAAGTAAACAAATTGGTTGAAGTGTTTGACATTAATCCATGGAAGACATAAGGCTATGTGAAACTTATGGTGGATTATCTCCAGCCTGAAAATTTTGAAGAAACATGCACATCTAGTGGGGAACTGACACATTTCATCTAAAGGTTTGTCATAACATTGCACATTTCTAGAATCTCTCTTCCTGATGGTATAATACCTCCCTTCTCATCTCACCTTACCAAGAAAAATTATCTAGAGCTTTTGAGGTTGATTTATACTCAGGGGCATGACAAAATTGCAAAGATGTTTCTATTGTTACTAGACACATAGGGCAATCATCTAATGGTTAAAATGAATCACGTACTCTATCAGTTACTGTAAAACTTTGTACATGTAATTATTTTTATCATTTCACCATTTTTAATCATATTTGTTGTACTTGTAAATAGGGTAATTTTTGGAAAATGTACCACGATTTCACGTGACATTTTTTGTCGAACGATCAACATTACATGAGTAGCTTTAAACAAACAACACCAACTCAAAAAAAGGAATGTACCTGTATAAGAAACCAAAACCATTTGAACTATTAAATGAAAATGTCTTCAGTTTTTTATAATGAAAGATGAACTTATAGTGACTACAAAACAAAAACGAGGAAACTCTGAACGTCTTCACCCCAACACCCCAACACGGGAGACAACAACTAAACCAATGTGTTTATGCTTCTTTCAAATTTATATGCTAAATTACATATCTTACATGATAAAAGTCATAACTTACATGAAATTAATGTTTTATTGTTTGCACATTCAGATGGAGCAGCCACTTTTATCTTGCCAGGAGACGCACGTGTCGCGCGATGTGTTGGCGCGACGACCTGTTAGACATCTTCATGTTCGGAGAGCGCACCGTTTCCATCATGAGGCACCGCCGGCAGCTATTTGTCCATACCTTAGACGTGCATGCTTTTATGGAGTCGCTATGTGTGACTTCAAGACCATCGACCATCATTTGATAGCTGCATTGGTTGAGAGATGGCGGCCAGAGACACACACATTTCATCTCCCAGAGGGGGAGATGACTATTACATTAGAGGACGTCGCCTACATGCTGGGGTTACCTATCCATGGAGATGCAGTTACGGGGGCCAGTACCGGCGATTGGGTTGCAGTCATACAGAGGCTGCTAGGCATTGACATCATCGGCGCACGAGGTTTCCTCCAGGGTTCGCGCTTGCGAATGAGGTGGCTCGATCAGCATTTCGACGTCATTCCAGATGATGCAGACGAGGAGACACTTCTTCAACACACACGTGCATATATTTTGCGGCTGCTCGGAGGCATGTTGTGCGTCGACTACTCCACCGCTTTGGTACACATGATGTACCTCCCATTACTTGACGATCTGGATCAGACTGCTACATACAGTTGGGGATCCGCTGTATTAGCACATCTGTACAGATCTCTCTGCACCAGTTGTCAGGCCGATTCACATCAGATTGCAGGTTGCATGGTGTTAGTACAGATGTGGGCCTGGGAGCGTTTTCCACGCATCGCTCCTCGAGTTGTCGCACCGCTTGCACCGGAGCTACTTCAGGACTGTCCTCGGGGACGATGGTATGTCTACGTCATTACTTTCGGTTATTTAGTACTTTTGTTATTGTTTTTTATAAACTTACCGTAGGTTACTCTTTTTTCACCAGGTGGAGTCAGTCTCAGAAGTTTGCACATACTCCGAGACATAGTGTGCACAGCTTCAGACAGATATTCGATGCTCTAGTGCCGGCTGATGTAAGTTAAACAGTACTTTTTTGTAGGAAAATTTGTTTTGTTATCACTATTTTAAGTTATTTCAATATAATCTCAGTAAAATTATCATGCTACTATATGACTTATTTTTTGAGTTTACATTTCAGGTTTCATGGACTCCTTATACAGGTTATGTCTACGCATCACTTCCACTATACTGCACATCTTTGGCTGGAGATCGTGCTGCAGTAGTACCACTCATTCACTTCCACATCGTTGAGTGGCACCAGCCAGACCAGGTCATGCGCCAGTTCGGTTTTATACAGCATATCCCCTTGGCACCACGACAGACTACCGAGCTACATTCGATTGTGCTTATAGGTAGACAGACGACAGACTGGCGACGACATCATGCATCTTATATCCAGCTTTGGGACAGGCGTGCACGATTCAGTATCTTTCCACAGGGATATATCACATCACACTCTGATTTATCTGATCAGGGGGATTATGCACACTGGTATCGACGACATACCATCATGTACCTTACACGTCAGGGGATTGGCATTCAGCGATTGGTATGTTTACTAAGATTTATTAATTTTGTTTAACTCATTTTTGATATTAATTTGATTGTCATTTCATTTGCAGGCAGACGCCATTGGTCAGCTTGCACATTCCACGCAGCCTCAGGAGCATGCATATATTCTGCGGGAGGTAGTTCATCGGGATGTGGTGGCTCTATTGGATCATCTCCGGTTGATACGTGACAGTTTTTTTGATGAGGAGCCACAGATATATCCTGATCCATATCTTCAGGCAGAAGCACCTGAGGATGACGATGTCCCTGCTATGCCTGCTGAGGAGGATGCACCGCCACCGCCGCCGCCAGCTAGACGACAGAGACGAGCACATCCGGGGGGGCAGAGGCGACCACATCGACATCCGAGAGCGGCTCCTGCAGATGTCGTCGCACCACAGACAGACGATCACGCCCAGCCGACTGATGATTTTGCACAGCAGGGAGACATTTATATACCGCATATGGCGTCTCCGCAGACTACTATGGACTTCGATCTGGGTGCAGTCACACAGCTTATGGCGGCCCCCTCTCCTCCCGACGAGGCCTTCTTCAGTACCCCATTTCTACCATTTATAGGGGCTTCAGAGCCATATGTCACCCCATATGGTTTTGGGGCATCCTCACATGATTTTGGGCGTGCTCACATGATTTTGGTCAGTCCTCTACACAGCATCATGAGGAGGCACCAGAAGCACCGGAAGAGGAGGAACCTGCAGAGAGGACACCGGAGCGACATGGACGTCGGACGCGGAGAGGACGTGACATTCAGACACCGCGTTGTGGTACCGGAGGGCATCGTCGTTGATGTTTTTGGATGTGATGTTGTATATATTAAAAAACTTATTCACTATGATAAGTAATTGTTGTTTAAGTCAAACAAGAAAATCAAAAATCTATTAAATACAAACTTATTTCAATTAACTATTAAATTATAAAGTACAGGTACAATATAAACAAAATTTGTCACAGCGAGTTAACCATTAATAATTAATAATTATAATGACAAATAATAATTAATAATTATATTACTAACTAATTAATTATTGTATATAAAATAATAATATTTTATAGACGTTCAAAGTCACATAGTTGAAACATTTTTAAGTTACAACTAGGTGGTTTTGAAAGCCTATAAAATATTTTCTATCGACATTTTTTACGTAATTTTTTTATTTTCATCTATTCAGTATATGTTTAATCCAAGTTTCAAGTTTCAATCATATTGGTCATATGAATTATGTTTTATAGACGTTTAAAGTCACATAGTTGAAACATTTTTAAGTTACAACTAGGTGGTTTTGAAAGCCTATAAAATATTTTCTATCGACATTTTTTACGTATTTTTTTTATTTTCATCTATTTAATATATGTTTAATCCAAGTTTCAAGTTTCATTCATATTAGTCATATGGATTATGTTTTATAGACGTTCAAAGTCACATAGTTGAAACATTTTTAAGTTACAACTTGGTGGTTTTGAAAGCCTATAAAATATTTTCTATCGACATTTTTTACGTAATTTTTTTATTTTCATCTATTCAGTATATGTTTAATCCAAGTTTTAAGTTTCATTCATATTGGTCATATGAATTATGTTTTATAGACGTTCAAAGTCACATAGTTGAAACTTTTTTAAGTTACAACTAGGTGGTTCTAAAAGCCTATAAAATATTTTCTATCGACATTTTTTACGTAATTTTTTTATTTTTATCTATTTAGTATATTTTTAATACATGTTTTAAGTTTCATTCATATTGGTCATTTAGATTATATTTTATAGGCTTTCAAAGTCACATACTTGAAACATTTTTAAGTTTCAAGTAGGTGGTATTGAAAGACTATATGTTTAACAATATTTCAATTTTTTTTATAAATAGTTACTTATAACTATGTAAATATATACATGTATAAATATATAATTATATATATACAAGTATAACTATAATTACAATATAATTCTAAATATAATTATAAATATAATTCTACACACACACATACACACACACACATATATATATATTTATATATGAATATTAAATATATTTATAAATAAATTTTAGATATATATGTAACAATATTTTCATAATTATATATTTTAAATATATTCATATTCATATAATTATAAATATTTATATTTAAAGATTAGTTTATAATTATATAATTACAAATATATTTTTTATTTAAAAAATATATATAAATAGATTTATATTTATAAATATTTATTTTTAATTATATATATACATAATTATATTTATACACACACATATAATTATATATATACATAAATATAATTTCATAATTATATAATTATAAATATAATAATAATTAATTTAGCATTTTTAAATACATATTTATAAGATTATTTTTAAAATTTTATTTATTTATTTTGAAATTATTTATTAAAAAGAGATGAGGTGAAAAACAATTAAAAAAAAAGAAATAAAACAAAACCAGAAAAAAAAAACAAAACCAGAAAAAAAAAAGGGTGGAGCGCCACTTGAAGTGGCGCTAGCCACCCGAATTGTTGAGCGCCACTTCAAGTGGCGCTCAACAAACCCCTTTACCTAATTAATTCTAACCTAGACCCATTTTAATAAAAAAAAAAAAGATAACCCATCCGGCCAAAAATGCCACAAAAAAACACCCCCAACAGTTGTGACACAGCACCAGATCTGAGACCAAGGGAGACATTTGAAGCGGAAACCCATGGATTTAATACCGAACCATATCCAAACAATTCTCCCCTATCTACAATACATAGAGAGAGAAAGGATATGAAAATGTATTAGCAGTGAGGAAAAACCGAGGTGGGAAGATAAGAAGACGTCATAAATGACCGGATCTGTGAAATCCGAGTTCGAGGGGGCGACACAGCGAACCCGGTGAGGGAGTCCGGTACACCATCGTCGACATTGGAAGGACATGTGGTCACTTTGTCCGAGTGTCGATGCCAATAGCCTCATGACAGCGGGATCCGATATAGAGGCTAGAGTCTTGGGTCGTCTTCATCACGTGTGGGGTAAGACGGATGGAAAGAGAAGCCGAGGAGAGGTGGCATTGGGGAAGAAACTCTAGGCGGATAGGGAGTGACGTCGGATGGACCCATAGACAAAAACGTATGAGATTGACTGCATCACATGAGTAGGTTGCTGAATGAAGGAGGGATGAGAGCCGAGGAGAGGGTTGTAGGGGAACTGGGGTGGGGCGGTGCAAACCCTAGCTGAGTAGGAGCTCCCGAGCGGTGGAAACCCTAACCCTTTTTTACCTTCGAAACTAGTTTTAAACTTAGTAAATTATACTTCCTAAATAATATAAAATAAAAAATATTAAAAAATTTGTTCATTATGATACTAAATTTTAAATTTATTTAATCCAATAAAATATATAAATAATATAAAATTTACTTTTTATTTAAAATATTTAATATGTAGAAAAATAATTTTTAGTACAAAAATGGTGGTTTAACAATTATGTGTTAATAATATTATTTATAATAGGATAACATATAAATGAAGGTTATTATATTTTTATATTTGTTTAAAAATAATATTCGAGTCATAATTAATAATTTATTAGTTTAATTTATATTATTTATATTACCAAATATTAATATTCTTTGAATATAATAGTATTACCATTTTCATGGTCATTGACTTTAAATATAGTAATCATAATTTTATGATGAAATTTGAAATTGAATTTATTACATAAAATTTAAATGCTAATATATAATATGAAATAATTTTTTATAAAATTAATATCTATATGTGATGAAAATTAAATATAAATACAAGTGAATAAAAATAGTTTTTAGTGTTATATATTTCTTATGTTTCCAAAATGTTATACATGAGTTTTACAAAACCATAGATTACTTTTAAATGATTTATTTTACATATATATATATATTATTGATTTTTTCGAAAACATTAATGTCACTCTTGCATTAAGATAATGTCATAAAAGTGATTGTTTTTAGTAAAATCGGTATTTTTCACTATTCACTTAAAAACTAATTATTTCTTAAAAATAATAAATGTCAATCATAGGAAAATATTATAATTTTTTTTTTTATTTTTTCAAATTAAAAATATAATAACAACCATTGAAAATTTTGAATAATGTCGTAATATAAAACAAAAACTTGTTTTTATTGGAAAATCAATAATTTATAATATTAGCTATAATTATTATTATTTCATATAATTTAAAAAATAAATCTATTTTAACCAATAATTAATATAAAACATAATTTATCATAACTAATCATATGTTTCTTGAAAAATAAATTCATATAACATAAAAAGGCCATTTTTAAGAAAATCCTTTTCTAAACAATAAATGATCTTATTAGTTATTTTAGGTAAACTAATTCAATTTAATTCAAATTAAAAGTTACCTCCATTTTTTATACATATAATTCATTTATTTTTACACTTAATTATTGTCTCTAATTTAATGGTCATGTTTTAATGATCATACCTAAATATTTATATTTTATCTAAATATGTAATTGTTTGTGTATGTTTGGTGTTGCGTGTAGAGAAAGATTTGAAACACACAGACCTATATAAAGGTAATCAATTAGTAAAATATTTGGGTGCTTCATTCTCCCATGCCACCTAAATTAATAGTGTCCTAATTTTACTCCAAGGATCATACTAATTATTCTTGAGAACAAATAATTAACTATACATTGTTACATTATCATGAGTTTATTTAGTATCTAGAAAATGGATTAACTATTTGATAATAATTATCAATTTTATTTTTAAAGAGGTGTATTCAATTTCTAATTTAATATATAATTATAAAAGTGGAATAAGATCTATGTCTATAAGTAATAATTTGCAACAAACGATGAATTTTGTTTAACAAAAATCATACCACCATGTATTTTCATTATTAAAAAAATATCCAATTAATAGTGAAAACATGCATAACATATAAAACTAGAAAATATGTACTAAATAATTATTATCTACATCATCATTAGTTGTTGGATAGTCCATTTTCTTTTCGTGGTTTTTTGTTAGTATTTCCCTCATTGGCCCTTGGAATGAGATATTGAGTCACGTAATTCTCAACTCTCTTGCAATTGAAGAAATATATTTTTGTATCTTCTCTCTTACCCATACACTTGTGATTCTAATTACCTTCATCTCCATGATTATATTATTTTCCCTCACCTTTAAGTAAATTTCCCCCATACTTCTTTCCACATTTTTAAAATTTATGAAATTGAATCTTCATTTTTTCATCATCTTGGTCTCTAGAATTTCTATTAGATTCAATTATTATCTTCTCTAGAGTGTTTGAAATATTAAATATATTTATAATGTTAATCTAAATTCCTAATTCCTAGTATAGAAAAATCAAAATATTTATCACTCCATACCTTTTCCTACTATATTTTTTGTTGGGATTGTTTTTTTCTTTTCCATTGTATCAATTGTTAATGTGGTTCTTTTGATCTTCACCATTTGTAAAACCAAATGAGTTAACACAATTTATGATCATTATATGTGAATTATCGTAAATAACAATGGGATAATTTAACCACAAGATTTTTCATTTAATAACACTATAAGGTTTTCAATTTTATTTTGAGAACCCATTTTGTATTGGACATAGTTCAATTAATATCACCCTTAGTTTAACCTAAGTCATTATTGATTCACCATAGGTTACTTTGAATTGGGTTCTCACATACATTTTTACCTATTCCTCAAAAAAGATGTCACAAATTACTGTGATTATTATTAAATTATTCTAGACAAAAAAAATTAAAATATATAATCTCAAAATACAATTCATACATTATTTTGGAAAGAACATGTTAATTTATATATACCCCAGTATATAAATCATTCCATTTCAATCTATATTATCCATGATCTCTTTCCTATTTGGTTATATAACCTAAACATATTTCAATCCCTCATAAGTGTTCATAAAAATAATGTGATTTAATAATTCATATCCCTTGGGAGTGTATTTCTAGTGTTTAGTCTTAAAACCGCTCATCATGAAATAGAGTGAAGATCAAATCAATACACAATCAAAAATTTTTGGGTGATCACTCCTCGATGCATCTGTCCCATAGCCACATCCACATATATGTATCCAGAAATACATATAATTTATTGTAAAAACACATACTCAATACATTACCAAAACATTATGTTTCCATACTATACATAGACTTATTGAAAGGATATTCAATAAATTTCTCTCATCCAAAACCTCAAATATAATTTTCATTACTACATTAATTTTAAATCACATACTATCAGAAATAGTTATATATACCTTTGAAATTGTGTTCAATCTTAACTTGTCAACCCTTAAATTATCAACTAATATCATCCTAACCTCTAACATTGTCCAAAACCACATCTGATACTAATTTTAATGGCTCGGACCTGCACTCCATGATTTGGAACCCTAAAAGAATACATTATATACATTCTTTGATACTGTCTATAAAAACTGAATATAACCATCCTTAATTACAAAAATCAATAACAATGATTGCATCTCTTATATTCCAAATATCTATTCAGGTTTACAGCTTTATATAATGTGAAAAAATCATTAATTAAAAAATAGCATTCCTTTCTCGACAAGTGGATATTTTTCCAATATATAAGAAACTACATAATCCTTAATGTGTGCTTAAAAATAATCTATAAATACTTTCACAAGTGATATCCAAGTAAACATATCTCATTTAATAGTTTTCATCATAACCTGGGGAATGGAAACATATGAAAGGGGTTAGCTCAAACTCTTATTTAGGTACATATATAACTAAATATATCAAACACATAATCCTGGTATACATAATACGGTATGTATAAATAATATGAATAATTACATACTCAACTGAAACTAAAATAAGTACATATTAATTTTAATAATAAAAAAATGATATCAATAATACTAATCTCATACTGATGGAATTCATAGTATTAGGAATAAAAATGCTCTTAAAGCCTTATAGTATGACAATATACTAATATTGGTATAGGTATACACCAAAAACCAATATGTTTTTTCTTGGGAGACCAATTGATATAGTGAGGGGATATGTAATGTTAGGACCCTCCCATAACTTGTCTATGTCCAATATATTCACCATGAGAGTTATCAAGACATTTCATACAATACCTAAGGACCCTATAGATAGATAAAAACATGGCTATCTATATAATGAAGAATATGAAATGTTAACAAAAAATAAAATCATGTTACTAGTAAATAATTATCATGAATGTCATTACTTCCCCATCCTATAAATAAATTTTCTTTCAAATTAAATTTATCCAATATGAATTTTTTAAAATGAGATATTCATACCGTATATGGTAATGATTATGGGAGTAATACGACATTGGAATAACATGGCCATAATTTATCTAGACAAGAAATATGAATTTTTTAAAAAGATAATATCCTTAGTGAAGCAATGAAAACATAGAAGTAGTTCAAATAAATGAAAAACACTATCCCAAAAATAATTCATTAAATGAAATTACACAAGATGGGATCAAGAATAAAATGGTATGATACAACATGTAAAGTACCTAAAATGATACATATTTATACATATTAGATTATAAATTATGAAAAATAAACCCCATTAGGGAAAATATATCTAACAATAACAGGTGAAGTGGAAGCGAATTTTTGAATGAGCTTTTGGAATACATTTTTAACATTGATAATAAACAAAAATCTACATGTCACATTAAAATGTAACTATTTAATAGGTGGAATGAATGATATTGGAAAATTTTTATTTTGAAAAAATATAAAATAATGAAACCCTGAAATGGGATACTTTTTACCTTGGATAAATTAGGTTTGAAAGGAAAACATATAAAAGTGAAAGGAAAAACCCATTTAATTATTTTCAGAATACCTTTGTTCAAAAATAAAATTTTATGAAGAGTGCCCATAGAGGTAGATAAAATCCCAAATAAAAAAATATTTCTGTGTAGGAACCCACATGTTGTAGAAAGAAGTTTACGATGAAACAACATAACTCATGGTAATGAGACTTTAGTTTTCAATATCACTTATGAGCACTATACTCCTTGAAGTTTAATTATTTTAAAAAAGGTTCATTATGTGTAAGTAATGCAACTTTATAGAAATAAAATATAATTTCACATAACATAATTAACCAGTATTATGTTCCCAACTTTTAATTCCAAGAGGATGGTCATAACTTAATGAATGAATATTTGGTTACAAAAAATCATTAAGATTGGGGTAAAAATTTAGTACAATCCATTTTATGAAAAGGAAATTACTTATCATAGTATTTAACAGGAACAATAAATTTATATAATGAATATTTATTCTTGTTTAGTTAATAACCCATTTAACTAAAAGCCCTGGGCATATCATAAATATGTCTCAATGAATTAATGTTTTAAACAAAGAACCCTTGCGGCTTTAACAACATTTTAATAAAAGCCCCTTGAAAGATATGTATTTAAATAAAAATTAAAATATAATGATTGAGACATAATTCAGGAAATGATATCCCATATAGTATAAAATACGTCACATAATTTAAATTTAGTGTATAATAGTATACATTTCTCAATGATAGGATTTTGAGATGAAAACCCCTACCTTGTTCAACATTCATTCTATGCACGAGCGAAACTTCCTAAATAATAAAATTAAGTAAATTATATACATAATTTAGTAAATTTGTTTTCTACATTTAATTTAATAAGGACCCTTTACTACAATATTCTATTTATTTATAATATAGTTTTCATTTCCACATTGGTTACTTCAGGTTGTTCGGTCGATTTTTTTGTAATTTCTTTTATATGTCGACCAGAGGAGAAATTGTCATAAAATAGTTTAATAGTATCTAGAATATTAATAGTGTTATAGAAATAAGTTTTTTTATATGAAATATAATTTTAAATCCATCCATGATGTTTGGTGATGGATAATTAAACTCATTTCTCATGGAAGTAGTAGTTTACACGAATGCAAGATTAATATTTCCATTTCTAACCAAATTATAGTGAAATAAAGTATATGATAATATAAAATTTAATAATCATATTTTTATTTTCAGTTCATATTTATTTATTAGTACCATATTTAAAACATTACATGAGAGGAAATTATGGAAAATTAAAGGCGTCACTTCGTAGAGGCGGTTGTCCAGTCACACACTAACGATGCTTTTATTTTCTTTAGTGGTTGGAGATGGAAAAATAATGGTTGTTAGAATCATATGATAACAACTAATTATATAAATTATACATATTTAATTATAATTTTTTGAATATAATAAACTCATAAAGAGATTATTAATGGGATAATATTAAAAATATAGTAATACATAAGTTGGAGACTCAATCTACTCTTATAGGTTTGCCTAGAAATGAATCACTTATGTTAACTTATGTAGATCAGAGGAATATGTTTGATAAAAATATTAATGGAGAGTTATTTTTTAGCTTTTTAATAAAATTAAATTCTGAGTTTTAAAATTGAAGGTAAAGTGATTCTCTTTTATATGTGAAAAAGCTCACTTTTATGAACACCCATTAACTTTCAATGAATCGTCACATTATTCAAGGGTGTAATACTCAAAAAAATTTAAATAATTGTTGTTTTGGACATATTGTGTCGATAAATTCTCAACCAGGTACTGAAACAAATGTTATTAGCATTTTTGAGGTTATTTGTTTTTAAGTGTTATAATTTTACCATTTTTACCATTGTAACTAGCTTTTAACTAAGTAATATATGTTTCCCTAAATACATTATATATCCCCTCTTACCAGTTTTCATTGTGATGAAAAAAATATACCTCCATTAAAGCTAGTGAAATTTCTAAATAATATAAAATTAACTTTTAAATTTAAACATTTTATATATAGAAAAACAGTTGGTTTGTATAAAAAGGATGTTTTAACTATTATGTGTCTTTAATATTATTTAGCATTGGCTACCAATTAAAATTGTTTTGTTATTAATATATATTTTTAAAAAAAACATATTAATGGATTAATTTAAAATATATAACTTTGACTATTCAAAAAAATTATAAAATATTAACAATACAATTCCTTGAAAATAACAGTTTTTTCATTATCATTGTCATTAACATTAATCATAGTAATCATACATTTATATTGAAAATTTATTTTAAATTTACTAAATGATATAATTAACGTTGATATAAAATATGAATTTCTTTTTTCAATTTCTATAACTGATTAAAATAAAAAATTTATATAAGAAAAAACAATTTTTTTGAGTAAAAGTTTACTTAGGTTTCCAAAAACGAAGTACATGGGTTTTAAAAAACATAATAGTAATTTTAATTGAGTTATTTTACTTATATATATATACTGTGTAAAAAATTTAAAAAATATTTATTTCATTGTTTTATTATGAAAAATTCAAAAAAAAATCTTTAATAAAAATCGATAGTTTTTTACTATTCACCCAAATTTGAATTATTTTTGAAAAATATGAAAAACAATTCTTATGATAATTTTATTATTAAAAATAAAAATATTAAATTTATTTTTCCCAATTCAAATTATAAAATTTAATAATTCAATTTTTGAATATAATACTTAAATATAATGAAAAATAATTTTTATTTCGATAATGACTTTTTAAATTACTCAATGTTATTATTATTATTTCAAAACATCTAAAAACTGAATTACTTTAAGACAATTATTAATATAAAACATAATTTATCATAATTAATCATACATTTCTTGAAAAAGAAATCAAAATCACATAAAAATATACTTTTACTGAAAATACATTTCTAAATAATAAATGGTATCATTAGTCATTTTAGGTAAACAAATTATATTTCATTCACATTACAAGTATCCTTTATTTTGTTTATATGTATATTTCATAAATTGGTTACTCTTATACTATCATTGTAATTCAAATATTACATTTTAATGGTCATACTTTAATATTTATATTTTATCCCAATATATTACAAGTTTATTTACATTTGATATTCTGTGTGGAGAAAGCTTTCAGACACATTGAATTATATAAAGGTAATCATATATTAAAATTTCAGGGTTTTATAGACTCACACATAGAATAAGAGATGAAATTTGATATCATTGAGGTAGATAAAATATCATGTGACTCATTCTCTTTTAATATTCTCAAATCCCATTTAAATATTTATTATTTGTATATTTTTATTTCAGAATTTGCACCAATCATAAAAGACATGGATAATCAAGAAAAAGTTAATATGGGATCTATAGGAAAGGAAAAATGTGGTGTTTGTTATAACACAATCCCACCCTACCAAAATATTAGGAATATGTGTATGATATTGAAATACAACTGGGATACCCACTACTACTACCATCCACAATATAAGTCTCCGATGAAGTATTTCACCTAGAAGATGAAATAAATATTGAAATGACGAGATAGTTTATCTTAAACATGAATAATTTTTTACATATATATTTTTTCAAATTTCATTACAATTTTAACCCCCTTATGGTATCATAGATTACTCACCCCAATTGAAACTGGACTTAGAGGATAGTAAGGATAAGGTAGATGATCATTTTAGGATATATTTGGGGAGCCCTATATCAAAATAAAAAAGGAATGAATTCCTATGAATACTATAATTTACTGAATATTTGTAGTTTGAAATAACTTGGGGAGATGATCATATTTTGATTTCATTTTCTGATTTTACAAAATATAAATATAAATTTAATTTCCCTTGTTTTCACAATGAATAAACAACCATATTGACATTGGACCTAGAGGATTATGAAGAGGCTGTAATAGAAATGGAGGTAGCCAGAATCTAGGTGTAACACCCCAAGCTTCCACGGTACGCTTCTATTTGAATAATACTCTAGCGTGTGTTGTACGCAACCTCGAGTTCCAAAACACACCACAACCAATCCAACAAGCTGTTATGAATAGTAATACCCACTTTTTGAAATTTTGTAAATTTTATATTTCAAAATTGACTTCATTTATGGATTCAGAATATCGAAATTATCCTAGGGTGAATTTTTGGTATTTTTATGAAAACTTTCAATTTTTGATGAATAGTGAAGACCCCTAAGTTATTGGTTAAAACCGACTTTTTTATTTAAATAATTATTATTTTTATTTAAATTTAATTAAGGTCAAAATAGATACATAATACCTATATATGTTCAATGTAATTCATTGGAGTTAGTTTAGAATAATTTTAGATATATAAAAATTTTATTGAACTTTTCACCGTCTTTTACTCACCTCCTAGGAGAATTTGAAAATTCACATAAAACTTAATTTTACCTCTTTTATGAGTGGAATTTTAAAAATACGATAGAAACAGTTAATAGCAAGGAGTAAAATGTGGTTCAATAAGATAAAAATAATTTTTGGTGAATAATAACTTTTTACTTTTGTTTACCACGGTTAAAAGTAAATAGGATAATTAAGGGTAAAAATGATATTAATATTACCCTAACACATGTCCTAATTCTATTGAACAAGTGTATCTCGACCAAAAACAACCTTAGGAATAAAATATTATCATTTAGGTCCACTTGGATTAGATTAGGACATTTACTATTATTTAATTCAAAGAAGAGTTAAAAGAGTTAAAATCAATGTTTAATTACTAAAACATTTTTAATATAGGGTTATACATAAGAGAAATTCGATTGTAAATATTCATTAAAAATATACAAAGATTTCCTACATAACGGTATTTTATTTATAATTTTTAGACATTAAATAATTTAATTAATTTATGACACAATGGTGATGTAGTAATTACCTAATTAATGAAATATTAAAATAATTGATATTATAAATATCCAAATAAATGTAATTTGAGACTTGTTATGAATTACACTAATTTTATAGGATAATATGACATGTTAGTATTGATTTAATTATGTTTTTTCTAAGTAATAATTTTGTTATCATTGTCACAAAAATCAAATACCAAATAGTGTCAAAAATTAACATAAAAGAGTTTTTAAAGAAATATTATATTATTAATTGATATTAAATTCCTAAAAAACAAACGATCGGCCAAATGAGTTGTATCATTATATTTGTATCATTAATGGACCACTTTGGGGTCTCTTTGAGGTATATAGTATGTTTATTAACTATATAATATAAAAATACAAAGTGACATGGTAAGTGTCAAACTAATTAACTAAGAGTTAAAACTAAAAGATAAGGTTAATGTAATGACCCAAACCTGTCTAAATTTTATTGGTTGAGTGGTTTTCGACCCATCCCTACATTAATCATTAAATAGTCCACTTTTGATCCATTAGAAACTGAATATGAATTTATTATAAAATAATATTTCTAGATTTTCCTAAGGTGCCCCTCCTCCCCCTTATAAAAGGACACCACTTCTAACCAATTATTCACACCTTCAAAGCCTTTTGGTTCGTCCACCCCCTGACCAAATACTCTCTCAACTTCTTTCACTTCAACCTAGATGCCTTAGTTTGATCAGAAAACCATCCTAAGGATCCCTTTTGATCAAATCAAAAGGAAGAACCCAAAGATGAGGTAATGTTTTCACAAACCCCTTTTCAAGTTCATTTCTTCTTCAACTTCTTCATTCCTTGTTATTTCCATTATAAAATAATAACTCCAGTATATTCTATATACTGTGATGTTATTATAAATATGGAACAACCAAATTCACTATTCTATCCATCCCTTGAATGACATGTCACCATACATGCATACGTACAACCTATCGTCTCCACGTCGTGGTGTAATTGTTATTCAATATATTATTATTTAGATGGGTATAATAATGATGTATAATTCATTTAAATAATAAATATATCATTATAAAGATTATGTTTACATTATATAACATCCAATTATATATTATATTAATATCAAAAAAATGATATTGTCGCTCGTGCGTACGTACGGACTACCGTCTCCACGAACGCGATGAGATTCATTCCCCATCGTATCCATTCAAGTATAATTCTCATTTTATGATTAAAAATAATGTTTAAGGACTTGATATCATTCTATATATGAATAAAATACAACCTATCCACAACAAACATGCCTTATGTAACAAAACATATATAAGAAAACGATTAAGTTAACACCCGAAACGACGATAATACTAAAATATTTTTAACAAAGCATTAATAGAAGATAATATATGATATCATAATTACATATATGGTTCTTTAATAACTTAATAACAATGTTTCAACTATTATACAGGAGTTTAACATACCATCAACTAAGGAAAAGTACAAGGAAAGGGTTTTTTCACAATCTCTTCATTATTCGGGGTTGTTTATACATACTTATCTACTCGGACCTCTTTATCATCCACATCCATGTTTCATAAAAATGTATTTAAAATAATTCTTACTATTTTAATGAATATGGTATAAATTCATTTATAACCTTGTTGAGTTTTTAAAATAAGTTTATAAAGGAATCTTTCTGTCGTTTTCCAAACAAGGTCCTTTTTATCCTTTTCGACATAATTATGGTAAGAATGTCTTTTTTAACTTATATGGCAGGTGCGGCTATTTTCCGCCATTATAAAATCATCGAAGCTTCCATTACAAGCTTATAAGAATATTTTCAAAGTAAATGTTTTATTTTATTATTATGTGAATTTTAAATGATTTGAAAAAAAGAGATTTTTCTCTCTAATAGTTTTGATTTCATCTATGTCAACATCATTTGATAGATTTTAAGCTTATTTGAAGTTTATTTATTATGATACAACACTTCCATATATTATTGAAGGTTTTGTGATATGTTTGACTGTGGATGTGTTATTTTTATACCATTCATTGTTTATGGGGAAATTATTGACATTTTGTATGCTAGTTTTAATAAGAATGGTTATGTTATGTTTAAACCTGTTCATATGAGGAATGCATTGGACTTAATAAGTGACGGGTGGAGCCCGATATAGCTCCTAGATTCATTGGTAGGTCTCATGAGACAAACTAGTGTCTTGGAATAAGGCCTTGAAAAAATCTTATTTGTAGTCTTGGCACGAGGCCTTGTCTATGTGGTTATGATAGTCTGGAATTATGCATTCTTTCATTATGAAAGTGGTTATTGATATTGCAATTGATTATTAGACTAGTAGAATATCCTTGTGATAAGTAAATGGAATTATTTAATCTTATCTTTTCCATATTATGCTGATGTCCAACTTTAAAAGGCTTTTGTTTTAGTTATACATTGCCTTAAATGTTTATGGTTATTTATGAAAGTTTCTGCTATATTCTTATCCTTACTGAGCATCTGAGATCACCGCTTTAAATGTTTTATTTTTTCCAGGATGTGAAAAAGTAATTTGTGAATGACCTGCAGTGATAGTATGAGGGGATATGAGTGTGTATTACGAAGACAAGTTGTTGTTGTTGTAGTTTTCACTTTATGATGTAATGTAATCTTTTTAAATGTATCTAGTTATTCCAAGGCTACTAAACTAATAGGTCTTTTGAGACTTGATCTTTTGTGATCATGCCAATATTATGTAAAAATGCACCGACTCTAGGTAACTGGGGTCGGGGCATTATAGTTGGTATCAGAGGAAGTTTAGTAGAAAAATTGGAAGCAAGATTTAGATAAACTCTGATTAATGAACATAGACCTAAGATGGACTTTGAGGATTAGTATAGAAGAACTTCCTAGAATTTTGGTATTGTAGAGATTTTGTGATTTTTACGAGCAATACATCCCTGTATGGATACGACCAGGTAGAGGCGACTCTGGCACAGATTTACCTAGGGGTAAAACCCGAAAACACTGCTTTGAGCTAAACTCGAACGGGAACTGGTGCACGACAACGGGCCTTGCTGCACTCTTGGTTATGACACTCCCGAGGGATATTCTTAGGATAACTGTCATTTTCATTACAAACCATTATAAAGGGTTAATGAGTATATACATCCTCAAAGAATTTTTTATTATTATTATGGATTATATGCATAAATAGTTCAATTTATGTTAATTGTTTTATAAGTATAGAATTATGTATTTTGATTCATAAACTGATCTAGTTTATGCCATTGTTTAAAAATGGATCCTAGTGGAAAAAATGGAAACCGTATAAATGCATGCACTCCATATAGGGATTGCCCACCTGCTCAAGATAATTATAGTGGAGCTGGTGATACAACTGGTGGTGATCAGCTTATCACCATACTGGGAAAACTCACTCAGGTTATGAATAATAAACTTACCCGTATAGAGCACCCCGATCCACAACGTGGAGGATCAATGTTAGATCGCTTCATGAGGAAACAAACACCAACATTCAATGGGAGTACAAATCCATTGGTAGCTGAGCAATGGATAAGTTCCCTAGAGAAAATATTTTAGGCTTTGGGGATTAGGGAAAGGAAAAAAGATATCATGGAAGTTTACCACCTCACTGGAGATGCTGATCAATGGTGGTCATTGATTAAAAACACGAAGGAAGATGATGAAGTATCAAATATGGAATGGAGGGAGTTCCAAGATCTGTTTTTAGAAAAATAATTTCCTCGTGACCATCGAGCAGATATGGAAAGGCAATTTCTAAGGCTGAGTCAAAAGGAGGATGATAATGTCGCAAAGTATGAAGCTAACTTTAGAAGGTTAGCAAGGTATGATGGAGATTATATACGTAACCCAAGAAGTAAGATTGATCGTTTATTTGATGGGTTAAAACCATTTCTTCCTCGAGCATTAGTGTTACAATCCTTTTCATCATACGAAGATATTGTCACATGTGCTATCAAGACAGAAAAAGAATTCTCTAAGTCTTTTGACTTTAAAGCAAAGCAAGAAGATATGCCGATCAATCTAGGAATGGAAATAAGGGGAATAAGGGAAAAGTTGAATATCTATCCTATAGTAAATGTGGTAAGAAACACCCTTGTACGTTCTTGAAGGGAATGTGAGTCTATTACAAGTGTGGTGAAAAGGGAAACCAAGCTCATGATTACAAGGGGAAGAAGGAAGCTACCGATGTCCAATGCTACAATTTCAGGGAGATGGGACATTATGCAAATGAATGTTCTAAGCATCAGGGGAACTTACCTCAGAAAATGCCAAGGGACCAAGGCCAAGCTTATGCTATTACTACTGCTGAGGTAGAATCTCCGAAAGACGTGGTGGCAGGTAATTTAATGGTTTCCTCAAGTTTATAAAATGAATTATTTGATTCTGGATCATTGCATTGTTTCATATCTTCCCAGTTTGCTAAGAAAATTAGATATTTCCAATTTAATTTAACAAGGGAGTTGTCAGTTAAAACTCATAAGGGAAGTATCATTGCAACAAAGTTTTGTGAATCAGTCCCCATTAGAGCACATAAATGTTATTTATCCACTGATCTCATCGTCATTACTATGATTGAGATTGATATAATCCTCTGTATGGATTGGATTTCAGACCATGATGCGAATATTTATTGTATGAAGAAGGAGGTTATGATTTTTTATGATGATGATAAGGAACACCTTATATTTAGAGAGGAATCATCACCACCTAGTTCTTATCTGGATCCACCCACAATAGCTCAACTAAATTCAATTATTGGGGAGGAAGAGAATGAAATGACTTTGGGTGAGGAAAGTAATGTTCAAATTGAGGATGTACCTATTGTGAAAGAATATGTAGATGTGTTTCCAGAAGATTTACTAGGACATCCTCCAGAACAAGAAGTTGAGTTTTATTTTGATTTAATTCCTGGATTAAGGCCTATATCGAAGACCCCTTATAGAATGGCCACTGTGGAATTAGTTGAACTAAAGAAACAACTAGAGGAATTGAGTAATAAGGGATTTATTCGACCTAGTTTTTCTCCATGGGGATCCCATGTACTTTTTGTTAAGAAGAAAGATGGATCTATGAGTTTATGTATCGACTACAGGGAGATCAATGCTATAACAATAAATAACAAGTATCCCCTACCTCACATTGATGATTTATTTTACCAACTTCATGGAGCTCAATACTTTTCAAAGATTGACCTTCGGTCTGGATACTATTAGTTGTGTGTAAAGAAGGAAGACATTCTGAATACAACATTGCAAACTAGGTACGAGCATTACGAGTTTACAGTAATGCCTTTTGGGATGACTAATGTGCCCTCTGTATTCATGGATCTAATGAATAGAGTTTTCAAGGAATATATAGATGAATTTGTGGTGGTATTTATTGATGATATCTTGGTATACTCCAAAAGCTACGAAGATCATGAAAATCACTTGTGCATTATCCTGAAGACTTTGAGAAGACATGAATTATATAGGAACTTTAGTAAGTGTGAATTATGGCTTCAGGATATTTCTTTTCTTGGCCATATTGTCTCCAAAGATAGAATCTCTATTGATCCTTCTATGACCAAGGCAATCCAAGAATGGCCAGCACCGAAGAGTATAACTGAGGTACGTAGTTTTATTGGTTTAGCAGGTTATTATCGACGTTTCGTCCAGAATTTTGCCCGATTGGCTAACCCATTAACGAAGCTCACACGTAAAGGGGTTAGATTTGTTTGGAAAAAAGAGTGTGAAGAATGATTTGAATAACTGAATAGAAGATTAGTCAATGCTCCTACATTGACTCTACCATCGGTGAATGATGGGTTCGTTATTTATAGTGATACATCGAAGAAAGTACTTGGTTGTGTCCTTATGCAGAATGATAGGGTTATTGCCTATGTATCATGACAACTAAAAATTCATGAGCAAAACTATCCTACTCATGATCTTTAGTTAGATGTTGTAATCTTTGCTTTGAAGATATGGAGACATGATCTCTATGGTGAAAAATGTGAGATTTATACTGATCAAAAGAGTTTGAAGTATATTTTCTCACAAAAAGAACTCAACACGAGGAAAAGGAGACGACTTGAATTACTCAACGATTATGATTGCACGATACACTACCACCCGGGGAAGGCAAACAGGGTGGCAGATGCTTTGAGCAGAAAATATCATTGAGTTTTGAACAATATGAGAATTGAAAGGGATCAAGTTTTCATGGATCCATTGAATATGGACATGGGAATAACCATGGAAGGTGAAACATCAATGCGTTTTCAAATGGTTGCCAAACCATATTTACTTTAAAGGACTAAGAGTTCTCAGACTAATGATGAAGAATTTCAAAAGAAGATTAATGCTGTGAATGATGGGAGATTTAGATACTTTGTGTGTGAAGATGAAATTTTGAAATTTGGGAAGAGGCTTTGTGTTCCCGATATACCTGATCTAAAAAGGGAATTGCTGGATGATGATTATAGTTCCAATTTCTCTATACAACCTAGAAGAACCAAAATGTATATATATTTGAAGGAACATTTTTGGTGGTACAACATGAAGAGGGATATTTCTGATTTTGTGTCAAGATGTATGGTTTTTCAACAAGTTAAAGCTGGAAGGAAACAACCTGGTGGAGTATTGCAACCTCTTACCATACCTGAGTGGAAATGGGATAATATTATGATGGACTTCGTCATGGGGCTACCAAAGACTCCTAGAAGGAACGATGCAATATGGGTCATTGTTGATCATCTTACCAAGTAAGCACATTTTCTTTCTATAAGGGAAGATTTACCACTTGAACGGCTAGCAAGACTATATATTAATGAAGTTGTGAGACTTCATGGAGTACCCCTATTGATTGTTTCTGATCATGATCCCCATTTTACTTCAAGATTCTGGAAGAGACTTCAGAAGGCCTTTGATATTGAACTTCATTTGAGCATTGCCTACCACCCTCAAACAGATGGAAAATCAGAATGAACTATTCAAACCTTAGAATACATGTTGATATCCTGCTCACTTGACTTTCAGGGTATGTGAGATCAATATTTACCTCTGTTAGAATTTTCCTATAACAATAGCTTCCATTCGAGTATTCAGATGGCACCATATGAAGAGTTATACAGAAAGAGATGTCGTACAACAAGCTGTTGGGATGACGTTGGTGAAAGAAAACTCGCAGTTCCAGAACTGGTGGAGGAAACGATGGAAAAGGTTAAGGTAATCCAAAACCACATCAAAGCAGCTCAAAGTAGGCAGAAGAGCTATACCGATAACTGAAGGAAGGATTTAGAATTTCAGGTAGGAGATCATGTATTCTTGAAGGTTTCTCCATGGAATGGAGTTATACGTTTCGGTAAGAAAGGTAAATTGAGTCCCAGGTACATCGGACCTTTCGAAATTCTAGAAAGAATTGGGGTTGTATCTTACTGTTTGGAAATGCCACCAAATCTCTCCAAAGTTCACGATGTGTTCCATGTATCACTGTTGAGAAAATACATGCCTGACCCAACGCATGTACTCACCTATGAGGAATTAGAACTCTAACACGATCTCTCTTATTGCGAAGAGCCCGTTGGGATTCTTGATACGAGAGAACAAGTGCTGAGAAACCGAACGACTCATCTGGTAAAAATTCTATGGGAAAACCATAAGATGGAAGAGGAAACGTGGGAACCCGAGGAACTTATGATGAAGAATCACCAGAGTCTTTGTATACATTAATTTTCTAGAAATTTCGAGGAAGAAATTATTTGAATGAGGGGAGAATGTAACACCCCAAGCTTCCACTGTATGCTTCTCTTTGAATAATACAGTAGTGTGTGTTGTACGCAACCTCAATTTCTAACACACACCACAACCAATCAAACTAGCCTTTATGAATAGTAATACCCCCGTTTTGAAATTTTATAAATTTTATCATTTCAAATGGACTTCATTTTTGGATTCAAAATATCGAAATAAGTATAGGGTGAATTTTTGGTATTTTTCTGAAAACTTTCAATTTTTGATGAATAGTGAAAACACTGAGTTATTGGTTAAAACTGACTTTTTATTTAAATAATTATTTATTTTATTTAAATTTAATTAAGGTCAAAATAGATACATAACACCTATATAAGTTTAATTTAATTCATTAGAGTTAGTTTAGAATAATTTTAGATATATAAAAATTTTATAGATCTTTTCACCGTCTATTACCCACCTCCTGTGAGAATTTAAAAATTTAAATAAACTTAATTTTACCGCTTCTATGAGTGGAATTTTGAAAATCTGAGAGACACGGTTAATATCAAGGAGTAAAATGTGGTTCAATAAGATAAAAATAATTTTTGGTGAATAGTACCTTTTTACTTTTATTTACCACGATTAAAAGTAAATAGGATAATTAAGGGTAAAAATGAAATTAATATTACCCTAACACATGTCCTAATTATATTGGACAAGTGTATCTCGACCAAAAACAACCTTAGAATAAAATATTATCATTTATCTCCACTTGGATTAGATTAGGACATTTATTATTATTTAATTCAAAGAAGAGTTAAAAGAGTTAAAATCAAAGTTTAATTACTAAAATTTTTTAATATAGGGTTATAAATAAGATAAATTCGATTGTAAATATTAATTCGAAAGATAAAAATATTTCCTACATAATCATATTTTATTTATAATTTTTAGACATTAAATAATGTAATTTATTTATGACACAATGGTGATGCAGTAATTACCTAATTAATGAAATATTCAAATAATTGATATTATAAATATCCAAATAAATGTAATTTGAGACTTTTTATGAAATCCACTAATTTTATAGGTTAATGTGACATGTTATTATTGATTTAATTATGTTTTTTCAAAGTAATAATTCTGTTATTATTGTCACGAAAATCAAATACCAAATAGTGTCAAAATTGACATAAAAGAGTTTTGAAAACCAATATTATATTATTAATTGATATTAAATTCACAAAAATCTAAGGTTCGGCCAAAGGATTTGTATCATGATAGGTGTATCATTAATAGACCACTTTGGGGTCTCATGGAGGTATATAGTATGTTTATTAACTATATAATATAAAAATACAAAGTGACATGGTACGTGTCAAACTAATTAACTAAGAGTTAAAACTAAAAGATAAGGTTAATATAATGACCTAAACCTGTATAAATTCTATTATTTGAGTGGTTTTCGACCCATCCCCACCTTAACAATTAAATAATCCACTTTAGAGCCATTATAAACCAAATATGAATTTTATTATAAAATAATATTTCTAGATTTTCCTAAGGTGCCCCTCCTCTCCCTTATAAAAGGACACCACTTCTAACCAATTATTCACACCTTAAAAGCCTTTTGGACCAGCCAAAACCTACCAAAATACTCTCTAAACTTATATAAATTTAACCTATAGGCCTTATTTTGATCAGAAAACCAACCTAAGGAGCCATTTTGATCAAATCAAAAGGAATAACCCGAAGAAGAGATAATGTTTTCACCACCCTTTTTGAAGTTCATTTCTTCTTCAACTTCTTCATTCCTTGTTATTTCAATTATAAAATAATAAATCCAGTATATTCTATATACTGTGATGTTATTATAAATATGGAACAACCAAATTCATTATTCTATCCATCCCTTGAATGACATGTCACCATATGTGCGTACGTACGGCCTACCGTCTCCACGCCATGGTGTAATTGTTATTCAATATATTATTATTTAGATGGGTATAATAACGACGTATAATTCATGTAAATAATAAATATAACATGATAATGAATATATTTATATTATATACCATCCAATTATATATTATATTAATATCAAAAGAATGATATTGTCGCTCGTGCGTACGTACGGACTACCGTCTCCACGAACGCGATGAGATTTATTCCCCATCGTATCCATTCAAGTATAATTCTCATTTATTGATTAAAAATAATTTTTAAGGACTTGATATCATTCTGGATATGAATAAAATACAACCTATCCATAACAAACATGCCTTATGTAATAAAACATATATAAAAAAATTATTAAGTTAACACCCGAAACAACGATAATACTAAAATATTATTAACAAAGCATTAATAAAAGACCATACATGATATCATAATTATGTATATGGTTCTTGTATAACAAAATAACAATTTTTTAACTATTATACAGGAGTTTAAAATACCATCGACTAAGGAAAAGTACAAGGTAAGGGTTATTTTACAATCTCTTCATTATTCGAGGTTGTTTATAAGTAATTATCTACTGAGACCTCTTTATCATCCACATCCATGTTTATTAAAAATGTATTTCAAATCATTCATATTATTTTAAAGACTATGGTATAAAGTCATTTATACCCTGGTTTAATTTTTATAAGAATTTTATAAAGGAATATTTGTGTCATTTTCCAAACAAGGTCCTTTTTAACCTTTTCGACAGAATTAAGGTAAGAATGTCTTTTTTAACTTATACTGCGGGTGCGGCTATTTTAAACCTTTATAAAATCATAGAAGCTTCCCTTTCAAGCTTATAAGAATATTTTCAAAGTAAATCTTTTATATTATAATTATGTGACTTATAAATTATTTAAAAAAAGTAACATTTCTCTCAAATAGTTTTTATTTCATCTATGTCAACATCCTTTGATGGATTTTAAGATTATTTGAAGATTATTTATTATGATACAAAACTTCTATATATTATTGAAGGTTTTGTGATATGTTTTACTGCGGATGTGTTATTTTTATACCATTAATGTTTTATGGTGAATGTATTGACATTTTGTATGATAGTTTTAATACGAATGTTTATGTTATGTTTAAAAATGTTCATATGAGGAATGCATTGGACTTAATAAGTGATGGGTGGAGCCCAATATAGCTCCTCGATGCATTGGTAGGTCTCATGAGACAAAATAGTGTCTTGGAACAAGGCCTTGACAAAATCTTATTTGTAGTCTTCGCACGAGGCCTTGGCTATGTGGTTATGATAGTCTGGCATTATGCATTACATCATTATAAAAGTTGTTATTGATATTGCATGTGATTATATGACTAGTAGAATATCCATGTGAATAAGTAAATGGAATTATTTAATTTTATCTTTGCCATATTATGCTGATGTTCAAATTTAAAAGGCTGTTGTTTTAGTTATACATTGCTTTAAATGTTTATGCTTATTTATGAAAGTTTCCGCTATATTGTTATCCTTACTGAGCATGTGAGCTCACCTCTTTCAATGTTTTATTTTTCCCAAGATGTGAAGAAGTAATTTATGAATGACCTACAGGGATACTATGAGGGGATATGAGTATGGATTATGAAGACAAGATGTTTTTGTAGTAGTTTTCACTTTATGATGTAATATGATCTTTATGAATGTATCTAGTTATTCCAAGGCTACTAAACTAATCGGTCTTTCGAGACTTGATATTTTGTGATCATGCAAATATTATGTAATAATGCACCAAATCGGGGTAACTGGGGTTGGGACGTTACATTAGGAGAATATAATGCTTAATTCCGAAGATAAAAATCAACAATTCTATTTAGGATACCCATGTATACCAGCATCTAAAGAAGGGTTTGATGTGTAGAATTTAGAAAATTTACATATTTCTATTAAAAATAAATTTGAATAATATTAAAAAAAGATAATCGGACAAAATGATCTAGTACGAACAAGAAGAGGTCCTACACAACATACTTATGACCCCACATGGTGAGTTTTGATGTACTATTAAGGGGGTAAACACACACTATACATCCAAAGGGGACATCTTTGAGGAGAATAAAGAAGATAAGTGTTGTCTAAAAAATAAATTGATGGTTGAAATTAATGATCCCCCATACTTCAACAAACTAAGGATAATCCCAATGTTTTCCCCTAAATAAAAAATAAATTTCATCACCTAGTTAGTGGTTTCACCCAATATTTTTCATCAGTTTTCTTTAATTTTCCATTACTTTAAATCCTGAGTTTTTATTTTTAATAAATTTATTATTCATTATGTTTTTTCTTTGTAGGAAACATGTTGTACATTATCCATTGATACCACTTTAAATTTCATTAAAATTTAATAAAATGAGTATTTACACCTACCAATGGTAGTCTACAAGCCTGAAATAGTTTCACCTAAGTTATATCTTTCCACACCAATTTTTCATGATGTCCAAAAACACTCAAAGAGTTTGCAATATGTCTGTTTTTAATTTTAATTTCTTTGACAACATATGTTTCCCACAATAGTAGGCTTAAATGAACAATGATATACAATTAAATATCATTTTTTTAAAATGACCACTATAACCTAGTCGTGGGAATGAATAGTAATAAAAAAATTATGATATTTATATATTTTAATAAATTGTTTTTCATTCATCCAAATGATTTTATAGAAATAATATATAAATGAATCCAATTTTACCCATTAAAAGTATATTTTTTTATAAATGTGGTTTTACCGCCTTTTAATGGAGTACATTTTTTAAAAATAATTTTTGACACTTTTATAAAATCTACTGAACAAAATAAATGTCATTTTTAAATAATGAATTTCAAAATAATATGAGGTTAAAATTTTGGTATTTCATTGAAATTATTTATTTTCCATTGAATTAGTAAAAAATCATGATTTAAAAAAATGTCATTTTCATTACATTAATAGTATATTTGTGATTTTATTAGTGACCACACAAATTAAATTATAAATAAATTATAGGATCGTATTAATGAGAATTTAATATATTTATATCATAGTATATGTAAATAATTGTTTTAAAAAATGAATAATTAACTATTAGTATTTTTGTGAATTAATAATTTTTTATTGATATTTTTATAATTAAAATATTTAATTAAAATAATATTTAATTTCATGAAATATATTCATAAATTAACATTTTCTTGTATTATTATTATAATATCATATTATGCGACTTTAATTTATTTTTAATGTGTTATTAAATGAGTTATAATTTTAAAATCAATATTTTGCAAATACATGATGATTTTAATTAAAAATTATAATTTTCATATTTAGAAAATTATTTTCATAAAATGGAGTTTATTTTTGAAATATAAACTCTGATGAATTGTTATGGTGAATTTTTATGATTTTTCTAAAATAATTGATTTTTGGTGAATAGTAAAATATGGTAGTTTACGGTATATATAAATTATAAGTTAAATATACTATTTCTTGAGTCATCACAGATGTTACAAACAGAATATCCAAATATCCATTTATCTTTAATGTATTTATTCCTAGAATCATCAATATTTTTTTCTGGGGCTAGAATAATAAACTAGTGAATAAAATAATCAAGAAATATCCCTCTCCCCCTATTAATATTGCCCCTCACCACCTCTTCTCTTCATGGATATTAAGACATAATTTTTTTTCATTTTCTACCCAATACTCTTTCCAATCCTATTCCCTTTTAGTTTGAGGTTATATTATCTAAAAAAGTCCAAAAAAAAATTTCCTAATGAGGTTTTCAAGGATAAGAATTCATGATGTAAAATCCTCTTTCAATTTTTTTTCATTTAACTTTTTTTTATAATCTCCTCACGTCCTCCATCAAAATATAAAAGATAATTCTAATATCATATAGATAATGTAATTTTATTATATCAATGTAAACTCCACCATAAAATCTCTTCCCTTCTTCCACTTATTTTAAAAATGAAAACATCGTTTGTGAGGTGCTGATTTGTTGTCTTCATAGAGAGCTTGTTTTCATTTTTCAATTCCACCATCAAGGATATTCATAAAACCATTGTTATGGTAAAACCATATTATAAAATATTTATTACATCTTATTTAATGTTTGGGAACTATTATATATACATAATTTTAATTTAAGAGACAAAAATAGTTTTTGATGTTCAAAAACTGCTAAAATAATAAAAATAATTATCACTAATGTGTAAACTAATGATTTATCTAAACAAAAATAAAAAAAATGAATTATATGAAAATTTAATCTTATTTATGTTAGTAAATAATATATAATTTCCATTCTGAATAACTATCCTTACTCCAAATCATTATTTGTACAAGTATACAACTAAATCAAAAATGAAAACCAAGGAAATTGTAAGAACCTGGATCTTCTTTTTAGGTATATTTTCCTTTTTCTGGTGTTTTTTTAGGAAAATAGGAGTTTTTGGAAATTTTTGAAGAACGGGTCGTGTACTTTATAAGTACAGGCCATGTACACAGTTACCGTGGGTAGCCAGATGCTGGCTGTGTAATGGCAGTGCACACGGCTATGTGTGGTGACCTGGAGACCGCCTAATGTGGGGGTCAATAAGGGAAAGTACATGCCATGTACTTTCTTTTTTTCATTAAATGGACAAGGGTTGCGTTTGACGGACATAACATATCTCTTCTATACCTAGTTCGTCCAGGAGTGTCCGTACAACAGCTAATCTTCCCCGAGCCCTCGATTGAGTACCCATTCCCTGAATTGACCGTCGTCGATTGCATTGGAATCACATCGGTAAGCCCTTTCATCTTCTAGAGATTCGTTTCCTGATTCCTCTTATTTCTCAAGTTATCCTTAGTTGAATGTTTTAGACATTTTTTTAGATCAACCGTGTTCTTGGTTGATCCAAGGGCCGCCACCGGAGTATAATGATCCTACAACGCCTAGGTAGGTGGTTTTTCCCTTTCTGTAAAAAGTATTTGAGTTATATGTGCAAAAGTTCCCAATACCCATGAACGGGGTATTGCATGTTTACGGTTTTAACCTTGTTATATTCCTATTACGCTTGTGTGCTTGAGTAGAGGTTTGTTGATTGTAAATAGGGTTAATTACCTTGTAATGGATGTTTTTTCCATGTTTTCATGATTTTGATCATTTGGTCTTGCTTTTCCTAAGAGGTTGCTGTTTGTTTTTACCATGCCTAGTATTGTAGGATGGAGTGATTGTTTATCTGACATGTTGTTATGATGTAGACTGTTTATCCAAGTAGTTCATGTGGTTTACATTGGATTCTATGCATTTCTGTGCTCGATTGACTTTCACAGGGCCGTAAGAACTGGGTGTAGTAGACCATAGGAAGAATGGACGTTGAGGGTTTCTCTAGAGTGTCTGTTTTCTGTTACGTTGTGAGACCATAGAGGGAATTGAAGTAAGTGCTGCCATAGAGTGTATGTAGTTCCTCAATGCAAGGAACATGGGGAATGAGATGTTGAGTGCTTCCCCAGAGTTCCTTTTAGTTACATATACAAGACTAGAGGGGGAATTTATGGTGAGTGCTTCCTCAGAGAGTCTATGCTTAAGCTGAACCAGAGGGGTTAGACTGTGTGTACTTCCCAGAGGATTACTTATGTTTTTTTGGTTGAACCAGAGGGGTTAGGATAAGAGTAAATTCAATAGGGTTAACATCTTTGAATATATGCTTACATGATACATGGAATTAAAGGTAATTGAACTATAGGAATGTTTGTTGCTGAGTACTTCCTTGTTTACTGCTTCTTTTACTTATTGCCCGCGATATATATTCACTGACTGTTAGGAACAAATAATTTGGTGTTTTCCTACTAGGATTCGTCTCACACCCTGTTTGGGTCTTGATTTTGGGCCCAAATAGATTATATTGATGTAGGTATAGATAAGGTCATGCTCCCTTCTACTTCAGTTACTTGATTGCTTTGGAGCTGGAGAGCATGAGACCAAGCTGGGGATTGTGATGCTGTAGGATTTATCTATTTTCTTTTGTACTTTTTCTATTTCTGTATTCTAGCATTGTGACTTGTTTGGATTATTTCCTAGACATATGTATCATGCGTCATATATATATATATATATGTGTGTGTGTGTGTGTGTGTGCTACAGTTGTTCTTAATTTTAGTCTTCTGTTGTTTGTTGTTGTATGATATTATTACTGCTTCCAATATTGTATATATGTTTTTTTCCATTCTGTTACTCTACCAATAAGGGAATATTTTCCCCACATTCACACCCAAGGCCCTCATTACTTGTCAGCTGCCTCTATTATTCAGGGAAATGCACCTGAGGCCATGTGAACAACTGGGTACGGGGCGCCTCTAGGTGGCTTCCGGAACCGGGACGTTACAAAGTGGTATTAGAGGGATTCTTTCTTATTGTCTTACTGTTTTGAGTCTATATCTCGGGATAGGATGGAATAGGTACTTGGTAATAAGTTTTTCTTTGGAGTAGCTAACATGTGTATAGGGAAAATCCAATCTACCTCATTATTGAAAATTTTCCGGGTTTGCGATTTTACAGTTGATTTGATTTCACCATTGGGTGACTCACATGTATTGTGTTGTTATTGTTGATATTATTGATGTTCTATTTCTATTTCAACCCAATGAGATGAGGGTATTCCATCTCATTCATCATATTGTAACCTGCTAGAAATCACATGTCAGGCCTTTTTGTCATGCCATTTTGGGTGAATTAGTGATTGCATAATGTTGTGATAAATGTTTTGTTAAGATATGCATGCTGTTGTGATAGATTTCTTGATAGAATACCCGATTTTGATAGGGTATTGTTTTTTGTATGTTTTTGTTTGAATGAATTCCAATCTTTAGTTCATGAGGTGTTATGGGCCCTTATGGACCTGAATTTGGTGTATCATTACACTTCTTACCTTGTATATGACATGTATAAGATGCCAAGATTTGATTCCCGGGGAGTATGGGCAATCAATGATTGAAATTTATCACCTTAATGTTCGTTTCTCTATTTTTCTGTGTTCCATAGTAGTTTATGAGGATTAATGTTCAAAAAAAACCTAGAATACAGGGTGTGTAATGTTGAATACACACCATGTGTTCTTATGTTCGGGAAGGAACTGTTTTTCTTAAGTATATGTCGTGTACTATATATACACGCCATGTAGTCTATAACCATGTCTCAGACTGTGTGGGTGGGGATATGAGGTTGGAAATCTTGGTAGGACACACCGTGTACCAGATGTACACGCCGTGTTGTAGAACCGTGTAACCGGCCGTATCACTAACTACACAGGTTGATTGAGTCTTTTCTAATACACGTTGTGTCCATTTGGAAAACTCTATATAGTGTAACCCGAGTATCCGGCCATGTAATGAGAAACACGGGTCAGTTAAATCTTCTTAGTACATGCCGTGCCTGGCACAAACAAACCGTGTAGTTTTAGTTATGTGTCCAACCATGTAACAAAAAACACGAGCATTTGAAACCTAAGAAGTACACGCTATTTCCAACTGGAGAACACCATGTAGTGTGAGTCGTGTATCCAGCCGTGTCACTAACTGAACGGGTCGGTGAAGCTCGTATAGTACATGCCATGTTTGGCACGAACACGCCATGTAGTCTTGTTCTAGGAGAACCATGTGGGTTAGCCGTGTATGGGAAATTAGAAAGGGGAAGAGAATTCAAGTATATGTCATGTGTTTGGAAAACACGCCGTGTGTTTGGGGTGTTACATGACTAGTTTTGGCAGACGTACACACCCATGTGAAAGGCTTAATGGAACAAGACATGTAGGTATTATACACATCGTGTATCCATGTTTTGGAAAACTTGAATGATTCCATTCTCCTGTTACCTTCTTACGATTCTAGTTTTCAGTCCTTCATAATCTTGATCTTAGGTGTGCACTTGACCTTGCAGAGTCATGCCACTGAGACGTCCTCTGGTTGTACGCTATCTAAAATTTAGTGATCAGACACCAGATATGGCTGATCAGGGAATACTAGCAGATTCTCCAGTTGTGCCAGTCTTGGAACAATCCGTCTTTCCAGACACAGGTGCTGATGCGTAGTTCTGAGAGGGATTTATGAGGTTCATGCAGAACATTAGAGGAGAACCACATCCTTCCCCATCTATTGAAGAGTTGTTGCAGGATTTCCAGCAGCAGCATCCTCTCACCTTCTCAAGGGAAGGGGGGCCTCAAGCTGCAGAGTCAGGGTTGGAAGCCATGCTTTCTATCTTCGAACTTCTAGAGATGCCTCTAGAGAGGAGGGTGAATCTCGCAATGTATATTCTATGGGACTCCACCAAGAGATGGTGGGATGTGATCTCATAGGTGGGATGCCCACAAGTTATGTTTTGGGCTGAGTTCCAGTATGCCTTATACGACTACTTATATATGGAGACCATGAGGGCCGATCAAGCTCGAGAGTTCATGATTTTGGAGCAGGGTACTCTTTCTATTATAGAGTATTCTTGTCGCTTCACAGAGCTACAATGCTTCACACCTATTCCAAGAGGTGATGAGTTATTCCTGGCAAGGAAGTTCAACGATGGTCTCAGGCACGACATCCAATCGCAGGTGAACATCTTTAGGTTGACTTCCATCACTTCTATAGTCAACTAGGTGCTGATCACAAAGCACAATATGAGGGATTCTAGAGTTGTGGGCCACAGTGTATCAAGATATGGAGGTATTGTCCCTCCTTCTGACAGTAGGAAGAGCCGTAGAGAGCCTACGCATAGAGATCCAAGGAGGCGAGAGACGTATTCTGGTAGCCAGGTGGTGTGCTACCAGTGTGGGAAGAGTGGGCATAAGAGGCCGCATTTCCCAAGAGACCCAGTGGAGTTCCAATCAAGCAGCAAGATGGGTCAACTTCAATTCTTCTGTCAGATCTTCTCACCAGCAACTGGTGACGGGGGGTCTTCTATGACTCATCGTTCAGGATCACCCCACCAGTTTCTCACCAGTCTTGGAACTGGAGTTCTTCAAGCCATTCAGGTTGAGGTGGAGGATGAAGCCATAGTAATCAGTCACCAGGATTCTAGTGACAACAGGGTGGATTAGCTTAGAGTGGACAGGTAGAGTCACAGGGCTGCAGTGTAGGTCATAATTTTGCAGTGGGGCAGGCCCAATAAGGGCAGGATCCTGGACCCTCTATAGTTTGAGGTACCATTTTTGTTGCCTTAGTTTTAGATTCTACTCTTTTCGATACAGGGGCTTCCCATAGCTTTATATTTGATTCTTTTGTGGAGATTATTGGGATCTATATCTTTTCTTTTGCCGATATCTTGATGTTGGACACTCCGTTGGGGACTATAATGGCTAGTGTAAGACTATGGAAGGAGTTCCCTCTAGAGGTTGGTGGGTGTCATTTCTTGTTGGACCTCTATATATTCGAGACTAAAGGCTACGATTCCATTCTCGGAATGGACTAGTTGGTTCTCTT
Organism: Viscum album; assembly: GCA_963277665.1. Taxonomy (NCBI): domain Eukaryota; kingdom Viridiplantae; phylum Streptophyta; class Magnoliopsida; order Santalales; family Viscaceae; genus Viscum; species Viscum album. The sequence continues at coordinate 1,785,840,157 of OY728148.1, read as the reverse complement.
CTAGGCTGTTGTTGATTTCTATCACCGTAGGTTGAGTTTCCCATCACCAGAAGGCAGATCATTTCTTTATAATGGTGAATGGGATGTTCAGGCGAGTAGGGAAGGACCAAAACATCATGGGTTGGGGGAGTTATAGCCCTGGTTTCTAGTCTATATCTGGATGACCAGGGCACTTCATAGTTTCACTTTTCTCTAGTGGTGGATCATTTCTAGTATGTATTTCCAGAGGACTTTTCAGGTTTTCCTCCAGAGCGAGAGGTAGTATTTTCTATTGATATTTTTCCAGGAGCGGCACTGGTATCCATTTCTCCTTATAGAATGGTTACACCAGAGTTACAGGAGATCAAGAAGCTATTAGAGGAGTTGAAAACTAAGGGTTTCATCCGACTGAGTACTTCTTCTTGGGGTTGTCTTGTACTATTTATAAAGAAGGAGAATGGTACCCTCAGACTTTGTGTGGATTATCGGAAGTTGAACCAGTTGACAATCAAGAACCGGTATCCCTTTCCAAGGATTGATGATCTCTTTGATCCGCTTCGAGGAGCCCGGGTGTTATCAAAGATTAAATTGAGATCTGGTTATCATCATTTGCATATTAGACCCTCTGATATACATATTACTGCCTTCTGGATTAGGTATGGTCTATACAAGTACGTGGTTATGTCGTTCGGTCTCACAAACGCACCTGCAGTCTTCATGGCACTAATGAACCGAGTGTTCCATCCATACTTGGATTCCATTGTGGAAGTCTTCATGGACAATATCTTGGTGTACTCTGACACTCGACATGACCTTGCCACACATATTGAGATCATTATGAGTACACTAAGAGAGCATCATTTTTATTCTATGATCTCAAAATGGAACTTTAGGATGGATCAGATTCACTTCTTTGGTCATGTTATCTCAGAAATATAAGTGTCAGTAGACCCCTAGAAAGTGAGAGAAGTTGTTTACTAGGAGCATCTGAATAACATCTTTGAGGTAAGGAGTTTTCTAGGGCTGGATGGATACTACAGAAGTTTCATACAGAAATTTTCATGCTTAGCAGAACCATTGACGGGCCTGACCAAGAAGGGTGAGAAGTTCTTATAGTCAAATTCTTGTGAGTCATCCTTTTAGGAGCTGAAAGGTAGGTTGAATTCTCCACCGATACTAGTATTTACGAATATGGGAAAGAGATATACTGTGTACAGTGATGCATCAGGTATCGGTCTGAGAGTTGTGCTTATGTAGGGGGAAGGAGTCACTGTGTATGGGTCTCGGCAGTTGAGGCCAAATGAGAGGAACTACCCAATGCATGATCTCGAGTTAGCTGTTGTTGTTCATGCTTTACGTTGTTAGAGACATTATCTTCTGGGAGAGAATTTCATGGTCTTCACCGACCAAAAAAGTCTCAAGTACATCTTTACTCAACACGACCTGAATTTGAGACAATACATGTGGGTTGAGTACCTTAAGTCCTTTGACTTTGGGCTTGCCTATACACATGGGAAAGGCAATGCAGTAGCTGATGCGTTGAGAAAAAGAACCTAGATATAGACAGTTCAGGAGTCCAGCATTGAGTGGAAACTTATGGCTCTGTTATCTGAGATGCATTTAGAGGTGCATGACATATGGGGACACACTTTTCTTTGTTCTATAGTTGTCACCTATACTTATCTTGATCAATAGATAATGAAGAAGCTATCAGATTATGAAAGCCTAGTCCAATGGGAAAGCTTGTCAGGAGAGGACCCTATTCCTGGATGGACCATAGGCGAGGATGAGATCTAGTGTTTTCATGGTCAAGTATGGGGGTCAGCAGACATACATGAGGAGCTGATGAAGAAAATTCATTCCTCAGTTTGGGAAGTTCATCCTGGTGTCACCAAGATATATCATGATCTACACTGTCAGTATTGCTGGCCAGGTATGAAGGGAGATGTTTCTGGTTTTCTCATGAGGTGTTCCACCCATCAGTAGGTAAAGGAAGAGCATTAGCGACCACCATGGATTTTATACCATTTACCTATTCCCGAGTGGAAGTGAAACGATGTCACGATGGACTTCGTGACAGGTTTTCCGTGGACACCTTAAGGGAATGATGAAGCTTGGGTTGTCATTGAAAGACTCACGAAGGTTGCTCACTTCTTTCCGATCAAGGAGACCTTCTGTGTTGATGAGATGGGAAGGTTTTACATCTGAGAGATTGTACGTCTACATGGGGTTTCACACTCCATTGTTTTAGACAGGAATGCACATTTGACTTCTCGGGTCTGGCAGGGGATTCTGAGGTCTTTAGGTACACAGGTGCTTTTGAGTACAGCTTACCATCCTTAGATAGATGGCCAGTTCGAGCATACAATTTAGGTGCTTGAGGACATCTTGCGAGCATACATCCAAGATTTTGGAAGTTCTTGGGAGAATCATATACCTCTTGTGGAGTTTTCCTACAAAAATAGTTTTCAAGAAACTATTCAGATGGCACCTTATGAAGCATTGTACGGTAGGCCATGCCGATCACCCTTTTGTTGGCTGGAGACAGGAGAGAAAACTATGATGGGACCTCGTCTTTTCCAGGAGACCGTAGAAAATATAGAGTTGATTCAGAAGAGGATGGCTACTGCACAGTCAAGGCAGAAGTCTTATGATGATCGATGGAGATCACCTCTGGAGTTCGAGGTTGGAGATCAGGTTTTTCTGCGTGTTACACCATGGTTAGGAAATAGAAGGATTAAGAGACATGGTAAGATTTCACTGAGGTATGTCGAGTTGTTTGAGGTGTTGGAGAGAGTTGGGACAGTTTTCTATTGGTTCTAGTTACCTTTTAGGTACTGGGCTATGCATGATGTCTTCCACCTTTCTCAGCTTCGACGTTACTTCCCAGACCCATCTCATATTTTTCAACCAGAGGATGTTGAGATGGAGGTGGATGACTCATTCGAGTAGCATCCTATACATATTTTTTTTATCAAAGTACGAAGGTTCTCCATGGCCGGTCTGTTCCTATGGTAGGAGTGTTATGGAAGCACAGATGAGTACATGACAAGACTTGGGAGAGGGAGGCCAATTTACGATCGCAGTGGCCAGAGATGTTTGGGGATTCTTCTTCTATGCTGCATTGCTAGCGAAATTCAGGGAAGAATTTCTTTAGGTGGGATGTTTGTAATAACCCGGATCTTCTATTCATGTATGTATTCATTTTTCTAAAGTTTTTGTGGAAAAGAGTAGTTTTTTGGATATTTTTGATGTACACGCCCTGTAATTTATAAGTACATGCCGTTTACTCAGTTACCGCGGGTAGCCGGATGATGGCCGGGTAATGGCAGTGCACACAACCTTGTGTGCTGACATGGAGACTGCCAAATGTGGGGGGCAGTAAGGGAAAGTACACGCTATGTACTTCTAAAGTACACATCATGCATTTTTTTTCATTAAATAGATCGGGGCCACGTTTGACAGAAAAAACACAACTCTTCTCGGACAAGTTTGTCCAGGAGAATCCGTATAGCCGCAGATCTTCCTCGAGCCCCCGATCCAGAACTCATTCTATGAATTGACTTCCTTCAATTATGTTGGATTCAAATTGGTAATATCTTAATTCTAGAGCTTCCTTTTTAGATTTCTCATCTTTCTCAAGTTATCTTTAGTTGAAATTTTTAGATGTTTTTGTAGATCTACTACATTATAGGTCGAGACAGGGGCCGATGTCGGAGTATAATGATCCTAAAATGCCAAGGTAGGTGGTTTGTGCCTCTCTATAGAATATTTTTCAGTTATATGTGTAAAAGTGCCCAATACCCATGAACGGGGTATTGCGTGTTTACGATTTTAACCCTATAATTTCCTTGCTATGCCCTGTGTGCTTGAGTAGAGGTTTCTTGATTGTAAATAGGGTTAATTCCCTTACAATGGATGTGTTTTCCCATGTTTTCATTCCTTTGACCATTTGGTCTAGATTTTTCTGATAGGATGCTATTTGTTTTTCCAATGCCTAGTATTGTAGGATGGAGTGATTATTTATCTATGTAATGACCCTCTAATTATCATTGTCTTGAGAGTACAATGAGTCATTACTCGGCCTTATATGACATCCCCAAGATGGAAAATGTTGGAAATAAATGCTGAAGGGTTTCAATTAAAAGTTGGGGGATGAATTACCCTTTAAGAAATAACCCATAAACCAATATAGAATAACCAAACATTCACTATATGATGCATGAACAGAATAATGACAACTAAACAACTTCATTTATGTCAAACCAGATCAAGTAGACAACGGCGGAAGACCAAACCAAGATTCAAAGTACACAGTGGATGAACAACTCAAGACTCTCAAAAGACACCACGTCTTCATGCTCCATAGGCTCCAAGCTCCAAAAAATCTCCCAAGAATCACTACGAGCCACTAGCAATAAGATGATTTTCCTTTACCCGTATCCCAGAACACGGCATCTGCAAAAGCACCAAAGTGCCAATGTAGGGGTGAGTATAAAACTCAGTAGGTTTCTCCAATGACTTCCCTACTCAAGAAACTAGGATAAAAGATTTAGAAACATTTATATAAAAATAGTTTATATAAAACATTTTCTCAAAAGAAGTTTATAACTAAATAAGAACAATTTTCCCAAAACCACTTATAACCAAGAGCATTCAATTGAATGTGAATCCAATTTCTCCCAGAAAGTTATTTTCTATAAAAAATGAAAAAATCTTTAGAACCATTTCACAATATTCTTTTTTGGCATGCCCAAACCATTCCATAAACCCATGCAACAAACCATGCATGATACCTGGAAGAGGGTGAAATCCCTAACCCTTATCAATCCCAACCATGATGGGGGAGACTTCTTAACCTTATCCAACCCAAATTCACATGAATGTTTGATGGGGAAGAGCCCTAACCCTTATCTATCCCAACACCGATGGGGGAGGCCCCTAACCCTTGTACATCCTAAATGCAATATGAATGTTTGATAGGTGAGAGCCCTAACCCTTATCCATCCCAACACAGATGGGGGAGACCCCTAACCCTTATCTGTCCCACATGCCCTTCAACACACACAACCATCATGTCAGACACCATGTGTGTTCAACAAATTCAAACAATTTCAATAAAACTGTACTTTTATTGGAAACCAATTCCATCAAATTCATTTCAATTTCAAACCATTTCAATAAAACTGTACTTTTATTGGGAACCAATTCCATCAAATTCATTTCGATCTCAAACCATTTCAATAAAATTCATTTTTTATTGAAAAACCATTTTTCATCAAACCATTTACAATTTCAGAAAACCCATAATTTAAAATCATCATTTTAAATTCAGGAAGACAAATCACTTTGCACAACAATTCACCAAGATTTCACAATTTCACTAAAACCATAAATCATCACTAAAAAAGAATTATTGTTTTATTTTCACAATAAATTCCATTAAAATGACCAAATTTGAAACTAAGACAATCAATTATAACAAGAGGAGTCGAGAGTGAAGCCACCTACCTTTAGGGTTTCCCCAAAAACCATAAAGAATGATGAACTCACAAGAAAACCGGGTTGCTTCTTCAAAAACCTGCCTTAGATCTCTTCTCCTAGAAAGACCAAGACCAAATGTCATCAATTTATCATTCACACACTTAGATATACCCAAAACAGGAATAGATCTAAGAAACCTAAAGAAGAGGAGAAGCAGATCTACGTATATCTAATAAACCGAACAACAACGACCACATACCTCAAGAATCCAGCTTTGATTCACCAAGAGAAGCCTTAAGATCACCAATGGAACGATGGGAGAACCCTTTTTGACCTTAGGAGAAGCAAAATCCAATGTTAAGGATGGTGAGGAGGAAAAAAGATCTGTTTAGAGGCAAAAACCTGTGAGATCCACCTTTATAAGATCTCATTTAAGTGGTCGCATGGTTTTCTCGCACGGTTAGACAAACTGTGTGCTAACCGTGCATTAGCCACTGCCTCAGAAGACCCGCCACCCATAGTTTGGCCACATGTTTAGACAAAACGTGTACCACCCGTGTGGAAGATACTGCCTCCAATACCAACTATTCACTACTGGAAAACTAACCTTTACCAACGGTTTGGAACCGTTGGTATAGGCCTCCAAACTGTTGGTATAGCCTATACCAACAGTTTGGAGAACCGTAGCCAAGTAAGCCGTTGGGATAGGTCTATACCAATGGTTTTGGAAACCGTTGGTATAGGTAATATGAAATCTATACCAACGGTAATGGAACCGTTGGTATATAAATTCCAAAAATAAAACATCCGCTGGGATTTGATCCCAGCACCCCTCGTTTATCATTGAACGACTCAACCACTAACCTAACATGACTTTTGTGATCATAATTACATAAATATATATATGTATTCTCATAAATATTTTAAATTTTGATTTATATAATGTTCTCGGTACGAAGGTCCGATAAAAAATGAAAGTACATATACCAACGGTTGTTAAAACCATTGGTATAGACCTATACCAACGGTTTTAACAACCGTTGGTATAGGTCTTTGTGATTTTCATTCTGTGGAGGATGTTTAATTTTGGACCACCTTTCCCAACGGTTTGGCCAAACCGTTGGGAAAAGTGGCATATTTGGGGACCTTTCCCAACGGTTTGGCCAAACCATTGGGATAGGTCAACCTTTCCCAATGGTTTGGCCAAACCGTTGGGAAAGGTGGTATATTTGGGGACCTTCCCCAATGGTTTGGCCAACCCATTGGGATAGGTCCACCTTTCCCAACAGTTTGTCCAAACCGTTGGGAAAAGAGTCCAATTTGGGTGCCTTTCCCAACGGTTTGGCCAAACCGTTGGGAAAAGTGGCCAATTTGGGGGCCTTTCCCAACGGTTTGGACAAACCGTTGGGAAAGGGGACCTATACCAACGGTTTTTGAAAACCGTTGGTATAGAAGCGTTGGGAAAGATCTAATTTTCAGTAGTGAATCATGGTTTTTCCACATGGTTTAGAAAAATAGTGTGATGTCCGTACGACTTCCCCTTTGCCTCTAAACTTCATTCAAAGTTCTCTTAACTCCCCCATTAATCACCCTTAACTTTAAAACCATGAAAAACATCAATTAAGGGTTACATAAATTAAATTGGGGGTACTAAATTCTCCCCACCATTTGTATTTTCATCCTCAAAATGTAGAAAACCTTCACCCAACTGAAAGAGTTCTGACCACTGATCTTTCATTTCCTTTTCACGTTCCCAAGTCTCTTCCTGAATCTTACCATGCTGTAATAAAACCCGCACTAGACTGATACTTTTTCCATGAAAGATTTTCTCTTGCCTATCCACAATCTATACCGGGATATGTATCAACAAAGCATGCAAATCTAGGTCAACGTTTTCCCATTTGATCACATGGTCAGGATTAGGCTGATACTTTTTCAACTGAGATACATGGAACACATTATGCCACAAACTGAAATGTGGTGGTAATTCCACTCGATATGCAACCTCTCCAACCCGTTCTAGTATCTCAAAAGGGCTAATGTATCTAAGATATAACTTTCTTTGCTTCCCGAAACGATGATGTCCAAACATTGTAGAGATCCTCAAGAAGACATGATCATCCAAAACGAAAGACAATGGTTTTCGACGGTGATCTGCATAAGATTTATGACAACTTTGAGATGTCTCCGTCCTTTTTATAATCAACTGGATCTTCTCTATTGTTTCTTGGACAAGGCTTGTCCCGACTATTGAAGTTCCACCCATTTCCACCTAGCATAGTGGAGAACGACACGGATGCCCATACAATGCTTCCAAGGGAGCCATGCGTATCGAGGCTTGATAGCTATTATTGTATGAGAACTCGACTAATGATATATGATCCTCCCATGATCCACCAAAATCAATTACACAAGCCCCCAACATGTCTTCCAATGTTTGCTTCGTCCACTCATATTTCCCATCCGTCTGAGGATGATACACCATGCTCATAGTAAAATGAGTTCCAAGGTCTTGTTACAATGATTTCCAGAAACAAGATGTGATCCTCATATCTCTATATCAAACTATAGAAACTGGTATACCACTTCTCTTTACCAATTCTTGGATATAAAATTTTGAATGATTTTCCACTGTATGAGTTTCACGAATAGGGATTAAATGTTCTGACTTGGGTAGACGATCCACTATCACCCAAATGCAATCGTGTTTCCAAAAAAGTTATTGGAATACCTGTAACAAAATCCATTACTACTTGATCCCATTTACACACTAGGATGGGAAATGATTATAACATACCAGCTAGTCTCTGATGCTCTGCTTTAACCTTCTGACAAGTTAATCACCGTGAGAGAAACTCGACCACCTTCTTTTTTATGATACTCCACCAAAATTGCACCTTCAACGCCTTATACATATTCTATGTACCTGGGTGTACAACCCATCTTGAATGGTGGTAACCATGAATGAGTTGTTCATGAAAAACCATAAGTACAACCACCAGATCTCTGAAACCAAAAACTGAACCCCCATCATATTTCTAGCCATCAATGGTCTCCCATCCATTGAGTTTTGAACTTACAACTAGACATTATGCATAAAATGTTTGTGATTCATTGATCATATTTACTAAATCAAGAACAAGTATAGATGAAAAGAAAATAGTAATATCACCTCAGTCTTCACATTCCACATGCAATCTAGCTAAGACCAATATCAACTTCCATCCATCTGAAGCTTCTTTCCCTAACTAAGCATATGACATTCTACTCAATGCATCTGCCACCAAATTTCCTTTTCTTGGTGTGTACATCAAGTCAAAGTCAAACATTTGGAGATACTCTATCCATCTCCATTTCCTGAGATTGAAATATTGCTGTGAGAATATCTGTTTCAAGATTTTTTGATCTGTAAACACAGCAAATTTATCACTAAAGGGATAATGCCTCTATGTTTTCAAAGCATGGATGACTATAGGTAACTCCAAATCATGTGTTGGGAAATTCTTATCATTCACCTTGAACTGCCTTGAACCATAAGCAACCACATGGTCTCCTTACATGAGAACACAACCCAACCCTGATCCCAAAGGATCACAATACAACACATACCCCTTTCCTAATTCTGGTAAAATCAAGATAGGTACTGATGTAAATCAAACTTTCAGTTCCGAGAAAGACTTCTGACATTCTTCTATCCATAGGAATGGAGAATTATTCTTTTTCAGTGCTGTCATTGATGAAACTATTCATGATAAATCACACATAAAGTGTCAGTAGTAACTAGATAGACTAAGAAAACTTCGTTTCTCAAACACATTCTTCAGTGGTTGCCAATAGATAACAACTTCTATCTTTTCAGGATCAACATGAATGCCTTTCTCAAAAATGACATGGCCAAGGAAACATAATTCCTATAACCAAAAATCACACTTTGATAATTTGACATAAAAATGATGATCTATCAAGATTTGTAACAATTTTTCCTGGTGCTCCTCATGATCAAACATTGTATATGATTACACAAAAATGTATTCCACAAACACCATAATAAAAGAATCCACATACTGTTGAAATACATGATTCATCAAATCCATGAAGAACGCTGGTGCATTCGTTAGACCGAAAGGCATGACTACATATTCTTAGTGGCCATATCTACTTCTAAAAGCTGTCTTTGGAATATCCTCCTTCCAAACTTGCAATTGGTGATATCCTGATCGCAATTCAATCTTGGAGAACCACTGAGATCCCCTTAATTGATCTAATAGATCATCAATGCGTGGAAGTGGATATCTATTCTTTCTTGTATCATGGTTAAGTTTACGATAATCAACACACATTCGAAGAGTTCCATCTTCCTTCTTCACAAACAAAACCGGTGCTACCCATGGAGACGTACATGGTTGAATAAACCCTTTGCATTCTAACACCTCTAACTACAGTTTCAATTCCTGCTACTCTCTTGGTGCCATCCTATAATATGGAAGGGAAATAGGACTGGTCCCTGGAAGGAGATCAATCGTAAAATCCACTTCCCTTAGAGGTGGTAACCTTGAGATGTTCTTTGCAAAGTCATCAGGAAATTTATCCATAACAGTTGGAAAACTATTTTCCTCAATCTCTTCCATTGATTCCAAAGTCAAAACTGCCAATTTTTAAAATATAATTCCTAATATTATTGACAAAAATCACTTTTCACCTTTATTTTTCAACCTCTCTCCTCTGAAGATATGGCTGATGCCATCCTCAGTCATGAAACAAACCATTCTCCTATAATAGTTGATGTGAGCCTTAAACACTGTCAACCAATCCATACCCCAGATTACATCATAGACATCTATATCCAATATCGAGAAGTCCCATTTTAATTTAGCTCCATAAACAGTTATAACACAGGCTCTACAGACAAAGTCTTGACATTCTATTCCTCTAAGAGGAGTTTGCAGTTTCAAAATTGAAGGTATCATTTCCAGTTTTAAACATATTGAGTCAACAACATGAAAAGTGATGAACGAATGTGATGAACCAGTATCAAAAAACAGTTGTACAAAGGTAGAATTCAAAATATTTGTAACTCTTAATGTATATGGTCCAACCTGATCATTGACCATCATCTGCTCAACTCCATACAATTTCTTTGTTGCTACATTGTTCTCCTTATTACCTTGATGAGATTTCCCTAGTTGAGGAGTCATGGTATTTTGAGAATAACCATGGATAAATCTGTTATGCGGATGAGACTGATTCTGCTGTCCTCGTCCTATTGAAGCATATGATGCTTGCGACGCCTGAGGAGTGTCATGCGCACCTGACCTCGGTGCATTCCTACAATAGCGCTGTAGATGACCCTTCTTCTTGAAATTTTGACATGCTCTAGCTTGCTCCGTACTATCTCACTTTTTGTGTTCAAGCGAACCACATTGAAAACAACCAACTTTTCTCTAGGGTCATGGAGGAAGGTTCACTGATCCCGCCTTCTGGTTCTGATTTCCACTTGCACCGTAGAAATAGGTGTCCATTTTCCTCTTGTTCCCAGTAGTAGAGTTCCCACCATTTTCTGTAGGTAACATCATTCCTCCTCCTATGGATCCCAAGATATCACGTTCAGCAGCATTCAATTTATTCACCATCTCTATATAATCAATAATACAGAGCACCACAATCTTCAATCAAATATCTTTCCTTAGCCCCGGTTCGAAGATGCGTGCCTTCAAATATGCACTTTCCGAAACCTGTGGTGAAAAAACAGACTAAATTCATGAACATAGTTACATACTTTGTGACAGAGAGGCTCTCCTATTTCAAGCCAAAAAAATCAATTTTTTTTCTAGATTTTGAATGTGTGAGGATAGAATTGTTTGTTGAACAATTCTTCACAATCCACCCATGTAAGGCCTTCATCCAATTTAGCATGCACTGCTAAATCCCACTGTTAACATGCAAGATCATCAAGCATATAAATTTCCAACTTGACCTTGTGCTCTGATGGTGTGATGATGAAATAGAAGATACGATTCATCTTACATAGCTGCACCTCTGCCTTTTCAGGTTCAACATCACCTTGAATGTATGGTGGATTCTACCTCATGAACTGGATTGTATGATCCACATGCCTTGGTTCATTCCTCTGGTTCCCCGTATCCATATCATCAAAAGCATGGACAATACTCTGAACTAGCTCTTGGATTACCCATGGTTCAGGTGCAACCACATTCTCCGCAGCTTCCTGAGGTTGGTTTTGATGATGCCTACTGAGTGCCATTTTCTAAACCAACAACATCCTCCATCAATCTCACTCTCTTGTAACTAATGGCTTATTATTTAAAATTATATCACATCAAATATCACAAAATTGTTTTCCAAAACTTCCTTTTTCTATGTTCAAACATTTTTGAAAACATTCAACATGATTTTTGAAAATTAACCAATTTTCAAAATCCAAAATTATCCTGTTTTTAAAATCTTCCATTTATAAACAATTTCGGAATTTTTCATAAATTTTTACCTTGAAAAAATCATAAATCATTCCTCACAATGAGATATGAAATCCTAGTGGGAATTCATTCCTCTAAAGTGCATGTCATGCTCGTCTCATTGGATAAACCTATGACAATGAGATTTCCAACATTCTAGAAGTGTATCCAAAAAACATATGTACCCAACACCCTGGAAACTTGAAGTTCAGCATAAATGGGTTAGCTATGTCCTTTTATGCTATACATTTCATGTTCTGACAATCCTACTCCTATCTAAGATTTTGATCCAAGGAATAGACAACAAGGAATTTCAACTCCAAGACTAGGAACATCTTTGACTACGTGTTAGGAAGGGTCCGAACAAGCTAATACCATTTGTAATGACCCGCCAATTCTCATTGGCTTGAGAGTACAATGAGTCTTTACTTGGCCATAAGAGACACCCCCAAGATGCCAAAGGCTAGCTATAAATTCCAAAGGGTTTCAAATACATGTTGGGGGATGATTTACCCTTTAAGAAATAACCCATAAACCAACATAGCATAACCAAACATTCACTATATGATGCATGAACAAATGAATTAAAACTAAACAACTTCATTTTTGTCAAACCACATCAAGTACACAATAGTAGAAGACCAAACCAAGAATCAAAGGACACAATGGATGAAAAAATCAATACTCTCAAAAGACACCATGACTCTGTGATCCACAAGCTTCAAACTCCACAAAATTTCTCAAGCATCACCACGAGCCACTAATAATAAGATATTTTACCTTTACCTCTATCCCAGAACACGACATCTGAAAAAGCACCAAAGTGCCAACATAGGGGTCAGTATAAAACTCAGTAGGTTTCCCCAATGACTTCCCTACTCACGCCACTAGGATAAAAGAGTTAGCAACATTTATATAAAAATAGTTTATATAAAACATTTTATTAAAAGAAGCTTATAACTAAATATGAACAAGTATCCCAAAACAACTTATAACCATGAGTATTCAATTGAATGTGAAGCCAATTTCTCCCAGAAAGTTATTTTCCAGAAAAAAAACAAAACAAGCTTTAGAACAATTTCACAATATTCCTTATTGGAATTCCCAAACCATTCCACAAACCCATGAAACCATCCATGCATGCTACCTGGAGGAGGTGGAAAGCCCTAACCCTTATCTATCACAACCATAATGGGGGAGAATTCTTACCCTTATCCAACCCAAATGCACATGAATGCTTGATGGGGGAGATCCCTAACCCTTATCCATCCTAACACCGACGAGGGAGGCCCCTAACCCTTGTCTATCCTGAATACAATATGAATGTTTTATGGGGTAGAACCCTAACCCTTATCCATCCCAACAATGATGGGGGAGAACCCTAACCCTTATCCATCCCACATGCCCGTCAACACACACAACCATCATGTTAGAAACCATGGGTGTTCAATGAATTCAAACCAGTTCAATAAAACTGTACTTTTATTGGAAAACAATTCCATCAATTTTATTTCAATCTCAAACCATTTTAATAAAAATGTACGTTTATTGGAAACCAATTCCATCAGAGTCATTTCAATCTATAACCATTTCAATAAAATTTCCTTTTTATTGAAAACCCATTTTCATCAAACCATTTACAATTTCATCAAATCCATAATTTAAGATCAACATTTTAAATTCAAGAAGCCAAATCCCTTTTCACAACAATTCACAAAGATTTCATATTTTAACTATAACCATATATCATCACTAAAGACGATTTTTTTATATGATTTTCAAAATCAATTCCATTCAAATAACCTAATTTAAAACTAAGACAATCAATTATAACAAGATGAGTTGAGAGTGAATCCACCTACCTTTAGGGTTTTGATGAAAACCACAATGAACAAAGAACGCACACAAAAACCAGGTTGTTTTTTTCAAAAACCCACCTTAAATCTCTTCTCCTAGTAAGAACAAGACCAAATCTCATCAATTTGGTATCCACACACTTAGATCTACCCATAACGGGCATAGATATAAGAAACCGAAAGAAGAGGAGAAGCATATCTATGAAACCGAACATAAACGACCACATACCTCAAGAATCCAATTTAGATTCTCCAAGATATGCCTTAGGATCACCTCTGGAATGATGGGAGAACCCTCTTTGACCTTAGGAGTTGCAAAATCCTGAGTTTGGGCTGCTTAAGAGATAAAACGAGCCGCTTTGAGGAAAAAATGCGTGATGTTAACCTTTATAGGATCTCATTTAAGTGGCCACATGGTTTGCTCACACGGTTTGACAAACTGTGCGCTAACCATGTGTTATCCACTGCCTCAAAAAACCCTCCACACATGGTTTGGCCACACAGTTTGACAAACTGTGCGCTGCCCATGCGGAAGCTACTGTCTCCAAGACCAACTACACATGGTTTTTACACACAGTTTAGAAAAACCATGCGTTGTCCGTGCAACTTACTCTTTGCCTCAAAACATCATTCAATGTTCTCCCGACTCCCCCATTAATCACCCTTAACTTTAAAACCATGAAAAGCATCATATAATAGTTACATACCAGAAACTGGGGGTACTATAATTTAACATGCTGTTATGTTGTAGAATGTTTATCCAAGTAGTTCTTGAGGTTTACTTTGGCCTCTATGCATTTCTATGCTCTATTGACTTACACAGGGCTATGAGAACCTAGTGTTGTAGACCATAGGGGGAATAGATGTTGAGGGATTCTCTAGAGTGTCTGTTTTCTGTTACATTGTGATACCATAGGGTGGAATTGATGTAAGTGATTCCTCAGAGTGTCTGTAGTTCCTCGACATGGGCCACAGGGGGAATGAGATATTGAGTTCTTACCCAGAGCTCCTTTTAGTTACCGATACAAGACTAGAGGGGGAATTGACTAAGAGTTCTTCCTTAGAGAGTCTATGCTTAAGCTGAACCAGAGGGGTTTGATTGTGTGTACTTATAAGAGGGTTGCTTCTATTATTTTGGTTGAACAAGAGGGCTTAGGCTGAGAGTACTTTCCAGAGGGTTACCTACTTTGATTAGCTGCTTACTTGATACATGGAATTGAATGCAATTGAAATGTAGGAATGTTTGCTGCTGATTACTTCCTTGTTTATGCTTCTTTTACTTATTGCCTGCCATATATATTCACTGACTATTACGCACAGATCTTTTGGTGGTTGTCTACTAGGATTAGTCTCACACCCTGTTTGGGTCATGATTTAGGGCCCAAAAAGATTATATTGATGCAGGTATAGAAAAGGGTAATCGCCCATCTAATTCATGTACTTGATTGCTTTAGAGCTGGAGAACATGGGACGAAGCTAAGGCTTGCGATGCTACTAGGTTTATCTGTTTTCTTTGGTACATTGGTTATTTATATATTATAGAATTGTGAATTGTTTGGATACTTTTTTAGACATATGTATTATGCATCATATATATATATGTGCTCTAGTTGTTCTTACTTTCAGTCTTCTGCTATTTACTGTTGTATGATATTATTACTGCCTCCACTATTCTATATCTATTTTGTTTCCATTATTTTACTATGCTAGTAAGGGAATAGTTTCCCCATTGTCACACCCAAGGCCCTCACTGCTAGTTGGCTACCTCGGGAATTTGGGAAGATGCGCTTGACTCCATGTGACCAACCAGGTACGGGGCGCCTCTGGGTGGCTTCCAGAACCAAGACATTACTGAAATGAACACTCCCAAACAACAAAATTTAATCTCATAACTGATAAAAAAGTCATAAATGAACATAAGAAAATTATAATAAAAAGTAAAATTTTTATAAGTTATGAAATAAATTAATAATGAACCTGATTCCATTATCTAGAACATTAAGCGCAAGTGCAGAACAGTTTCACATAAAAGGTATGGGTTTTCTCATCTCACTTTTATTTCTATTAGATATGCCTTATTCACCACTATTTATTTTGTGTGGTGTATGTATACTAAACATTTATTTATAATATAAATCATATATTTATCTTCATGGCATTTAATGTATTATTTGAGGACCATTGTTTTCTTGGGCTTATAGTTTGACTATTTTCAAAGTGGTAATTGATTCAACAGAAATCTCCATTTTCTTCATTCGAGTTTCGGTTACTCTGTTTTTACCCCAATTTAATTAATATTTATTTTCATATAGTTCTTATAAACTTTGGGTATATATTTAAAAAATATATATCCAGATCATTTCATCTTTCCTTTATCAGAAAATACATGTTTTATAAGGTTCTATTTTCGATTCACCCAGATAAAAAAATCCCATTAAATAGAACTTCCACATTTCTAACCCATTTTCAAGTAAAATCTAAAATATTTTTTAACACTCCATTATTTTTCTATAATTAATAATTTTATAATGATATGACTTCTTGGTTCATTTCTTATTTTATATAAAATATTTTTCCTTTTTTTATTTAAATTATCTTTTTTATTTCCCTTAAACCGCACTAAAAGGTTTCCATCCTAAGGATTCTTAAAAACTATTTTTATATGTTTTAACTTTTTTGACATTATTTATTACTCATAAATTATTTAATTTTAATTATATTTAAATATCTATGATATTCATTTTGACACTATGATTTTATGATAATTACAAAAAAGTTTCCAAAAATAACTCTTTTTTCCAATGGAAAATGGCATTTCTCTCAAGAAATTATCAATGATTTTTAGAGTATTTTTATCTATGATTATGATTCAAATATTTCAATTTTGTATCATGAACTTGGATTTATTGATATATTTTGAAATCTATTATTTTACACATGATGATATAATTAGAATTATTAAGTGATGGGTGGGTTCTGATGTTGCCTCTCGATGCATCGGTAGGACTCATGAGAAAAACTAGAACAAGTTTTTATCCATTTATATATGGTGTCTTTTTTGAGGCCTTAAAAGTATGTTTATGATGTCAAACATTTTTCATTCCATAATTATGATCTTAGTAATTTATAATTCATATGATTATTCGACAAGTATAATATGAAAGTTTATGTTTCATTATCATGAGTTTATTTATTGAATTATTTAATCAACCTTTATTCTTACCCTATTATGCCAATTTTTATGTTTTAATGGGATTTGTTTTTTGATATTAACCATGAATTGTTTTATATGTTAGCTTCTTATATACTTTATAACCCTTCCAAGAATCTGAGCACACCATTTTCTTATGTTTTATTTTTCCCTAGGATGTGAGGATATGTATTATGAATGAATTACAGGAATAATCTAAGAGTTTATTGATGTTTCCAAGGTGTTTCTATATTTTTTCCATTAATTTTTTAATTTCAAACATATGTATGTATCTCTTTTCCAAATCTACTCAACTATTCATCCCCTTGGGGTATGATCACTTGTTCATATTATCAATGTAATTAAGTAAGGCAATGACTCCTGGCTACTAGGTCAAGGTCTTTAGATTTGGTATCTAAGAAATTTTAATAGAAAACATGAAAAAATAATCTAGGAAACATATATTAGAGAATATAACCCTATGAGAGAATTTGAGGATAATAATAAAGGAACATACTATAATTTTGGTAAGGTAGAGTTTATGTGGGTATTCCTATAAATACATCCATGTCTGGATACAAAAAGTGGTCGTGGTTCTGATACAAATGTACCTTAGGGTGACAACCCTAAGAAGGTGATTCTAGCCTAACATAGAGTAACCTAGATCATGACAGCTTGTCTTACCACACAACTGGTTTTAAACTCCTTGGGATATATTCTTATGATAATTTAGATTTACTTTTAAAACCATTATAAAAGATTTAAATGTAAATATTTCCCACAAGAATCCATGTTTATGAATATGAGATTATCCATGCATAAATATTTCAAATTACATTAAGTATTTCACTAGTTTTTCAATTATGAATTATGTTTCATAATTTTATGATCTAATATAGTGTATAACACTGTTTAGAAATTGAACCATGTATAAAGAATGTGAACCTCACCAAAAAAATTGATCTGAAGAGGAAAAAAGATAACATCCTTTATGAGCATAAGATAAAACACTTTTGGGAAATTTTATCCCAAATATTCTCATGATATGAGGAAATAATATCACATTATAAAATATAGTGAAAAATTTATCTAAATATTATTGCTTAAAAGGGAGGCAAGAGAATAAGAGGGAAGTTGTAAAAAATATAGATAGAGGGATGAAGGGAAAAAAATGTTACCACATGGGACAATTGAGGAATGAAACACCTTGGTACAAGTTTAAGTGGAAAATGAGTTTTCTTCAAGTGTGGAGAAAAAGGCCACTAAGATCACCATTGCAGGGAAGGGAAAAAATTTCCAATATTCAATGCTTCAAATGTAAGGATATGGGGCACTATAAAAATCAATTTCTCCATCATAAAGAGAATATGTCTCATAATAAGAAATGAAATCATGGTCAAGATTATTTTACTGCATCATAATAAGTGGAAAAATTAATATTCCTTTGTTTCAATTCAAGGATTGTGATTATTTTATCAATAATTATTTGTTTAAAAGATTCCTGAGATATATATGGATTGTACTGAAATACTTTTTATTCTTATATTTGGAAGAATACATGTATTCCTTAATGATTAATGGTGATAAAGGTATTCATAAATTTGGTATATTGGGTTAAGAGCTGCATTATTTTTCGAATATAATGTTATGTTAATTTTAAAAATTTAGTGACCATCCTTATAAATTTTTGGTCTTTGGATGTGCATAAACATGTTCCAAATGGGTCAAAATATTAACTACATTTGGAATGGTTGAATTAAAACTTTGGAAATAATATTTAATTTATAATGTATTATAACCTCTTTGGTTTCAGTAAATAATTAATGGTTTAATGAATCACCTATGGACTATATTATTTGTTAAAAGTTACTCTGATGTGAAAAATTCATCTTGAACATTCATTTCCATGTGTAAGGAATGAAATTAAAATAGATCTAAGAATTACCAAATAATGAAATTATGGAAATTAATCAAGTAAGTTAATTTTCTCAAGTGATTATCTGAATATTAAAATAATCCCTCAACTTTATTAAAAATATTATCGAACAAAAACCATTATCTTCTTGCTTTTCATTCTAATAAATGATTCTCATCACAACGTGGAGGAATCATTCCACTTACACGCACAAGCGATACAATCATTTCTATGTTGATGGAAAGGAGGTAGAAAATGGTTTTTATATTATAAAAAGAACATCTTATTATATTTTAGATATTTTAATCATTATGTTATGTTTGTTACAAGATATTTAGAGGATTTACATGAATAAAAAACATTTAAATAGTCGGTAAAGAAGATTGCCTCTCTTTTTAGAGACACCCTTTAAATTACACCTTAATCCTACATAGAATGGTTTTATGGGAAGTAAATAAGCTCAAGAACAATGCAAATGAAACTATTATGATTTTTAAGTAATGGAAGAGCTATAATGTTCAGTGATTGTGAATAAGGTTGCTGAATATGTGCCTTTTTTATGTGAGGGGAGGGACACAATTTGAATTACATAAAATATTTAAATAATAAGAATTCATTTCCATGTGAATTTAATATGAAATGGGTATAAATTCTATGTAAACATTATATAAGGTAAAACTATATTAGTACAATATTATTTGGGAAATATTATGTGGAATTTATAACCTTATCACTTAGTTTAACCACCCCGATAACCTCTTTTTATCCCTAATCACAGAAACAAATATTTACTATTCTAACTATTCAAATTATTATCTAATTGTAATTATTATGATTAAAAATAAATATTTTTTTACAAGATTAAATTTTTAGAATTGGGAGAAATTAATTTTAATATATGTGCCCAAAAAGTAATGTAACATTTTAAATAAAAATGTTTTTAAGATAAAAAATGATTTTATAGAAAAATAAGGCATATTTTTTATTCAAATGGAATTATTATTTTTTATTTTAGATAAAATGAGACTCATTTATATTTCAAACTAAACTAAAACAAAAACCAACCTTATAAATACTTGATTTAGATATATGATCCACAAATAATATTTATTTTAACAAAAACATTACATATAATTCTGAAATGTTAAACATATGTTTATAATTTCGAGAATAATATTTTATATAATTATATATTACCACTTTAAAATATATGTGTTATTTTAATGAAGATTCATAAACTTTCAATTAATTTTTATATCATTATAATGTCTTTGAATTGAATGTATTTGTAACATCGATATTTTTCACTATTCACCCAAAAAACATATATTTCTAAAAAATCTCAAAAAACCCCTAATATATTTTCAAATAAATAATTTAAAAAATTAATTCCAGTATGTCAAATATAATCTCAAAAAATGGAATAAATTAAATCTAATTATTTACACAAAAAACTCTTAAACCCCAATTTTATGAAGAATTTATTTTTATTGCATAAAATGAATATATTATTACACTTTCCAAGTAAAAACATAGAGTTGAATGTAATTTTTTATTTAATTCATTATATTTATTAATGAAATAAATTATATATATATTTCATAATTCTATTATTTTTATTCAAACATGACAACCCAACAACTATGTCATAATAGTCTTATTTGAATAATATTATTAATTGGTTCACTTACACTAGGGGTTACACATGTTTCATTCCATAAAAAATAGTATGTATTTAATGGAAAATAAAATCAAGGAGTGTTAAGTTATGCCCTACTTATATAAATTTCATCCTCCAAATTTAAATCATTATGAAATTTTTATATAGTTTATCTTAATTTTTATTTTTTATGCTAAGACTATGGAACATTTTATTTCATAAATAAACAAGATGTGTACCTTTATAAGAAATCATCTCATGAATATGATTCTTGGAGAGTTCCTTAATAATTAATCTATAATTTCAATAAAAAACAAAATATATATCTCTTATATTTTTAATGAAGGACTAATTATAAGAAAATATACTCACATGATTCTTCTCAACTTTATATGTGAAATATTTTCCCTTTAACTGAACATTTTAATCAGTGTACACTTCTAATTATAATGATGAATGAATATGATTAAATTTTAAATCCTTCATTGAAAAAAAATTTGTTAATGGATCATACAATTATAAGATTATGGAAATTTATTTCATGTGGGTAAATTGATTTATGAATATCAATAAAATAATTTTTATGAATAATCTTTCATGTGAATAATTAACTTATTATTTCCTAAAACATCAATAATAACACCCCTAGAAATAGTATAATAAGTAAAACATTAAATTTAAATACAACTAGTTAAGAAGAAACTATATTATTCTTCATCAAATAATTCATATATCCTAAATTAGCTATCAAATGTCCATCATAATAAAAATTCATCAATATTTTCTCCTTAAAAATATATTCCCTACATCTGTGATGATCTAAAATTCTATCCTCAGAGTTTCAAAGGATGATTCAGTGTCCATAAAAAACATAAAATAGTTTGTGCATACATAATCAAATAAATCAATATTTTACGATCATAGAATTTGTTGTCACAAAATATGGTATTTCAACTTTATTTGTATTAATTTAATAAGATTGTACTTTATCCATTATCCATTTCTAAATTAAATTCCCTTGATTCATAGTGTGTTAATTTTTTTGGTTTGCTATCTCATTATAGTTGAAATAATATACATTTTCTATTTAATTATTTCCCTTTCATATATGCATCTATTTTTATTTTTCTCCCCAATTATAGAAAAAAAATTCCCATAATACTAGTACTCTGGTGTTTCTTTTCAAAATCATCACATGGAGAATGATCCATCCTTCACTTACTTTTCTTCACTTCATTTTTCGCATGGTGGAAAATTGCCTTATTTTTCTCTTGATTTTTTTTAATATATATATACATATATATAAATTAGATAATTCTTTCTCCATTATAATGAAACTTGATATCACATAATCATATAATCAAAGAGTCAATGAGAGAAGTGTTCCTTGTAGGCTTGGGTTGAACCCATCAAAGTAATGCTAAATATTTTTTTCTTATTGCATATGTAGCCTATATCGTACCTTGAAAAACACTTAATGTTTGTCTTATACTCAATAAAAATTCTGACTTACTTTTTTCCTAGATGGATTATTTTCCTAATCATATCATCTTGTTTCTCATGAGGAAATTATTTTTAAGAAAATATCTCCATAGTATTCAGTTCCATTATTAATATATTGTCATGCTATTTTTAATTAATTTTCAATCAATTACCACTATTGACCAGAATCTTCCTTTAAATGATACACTACCAGAGTAACCTTCTCCCTTTAATTTAATCTCAACTATGACATGTATTTTCAACGGATTTTATCTACTATTTTCTATCAATATAATACTCACTCTATTGCAGGATGTTGTTTTTTGTCACCATCAGTAATCCAGCATCAATGAAGAGTGTTTTGAAGAAATTGGTTATACTATAGGGTTAAGGTTATATATCAAATCTAGAGCCAAATATCCTTATATAGTCTTAATATACTCAACACAAATACTAGTAATATTTTTATTTTCATGAGGTAAATTCCCACATTGTTTATAGGTGTTGAAAAACTATCCATTCCTTCAACTATGAACCATTTTTAAATAAAGTTACAATCTATACTACATCATCAAATTAAGAATCAGAGTGTATAAATCCAAAACTATTGCAATATATAAAATAAATTGATAATTTATGTATAGCTAATATCTGAATCATAAATGCAGTATCCTTTGGAATATCATCAAATAATAAGAATATATTTTAATCTTTCTTAATTGTTCATAATTATCATGTTAATCAACCAAATAATATCCCCTGGGAGTGTCCAGCGAGGTGTGTTTTCTTTTTACCACAAATTTTTTATTGAGTAAATACCGATTTGATACTCGACCAGCCATTTCAAGGTGTTTAACTTTAACTACACCACAAATGTATCCACTTTCTAGTATCTTTATAGGGATGTAATTATTAGGAAACCACTCAATCTATACCATAAAAAAAATTATATTATCCTATACTTAAGAACATACATAGAATCTATCATTGGGTTATGTTCTCTAATATATGTTTTCCTAAATCTATTTCCCATGGTTTATACTCAAATTCCTCTTATACCAACTATAAATCACCTACTCTAGTAAGATATAGTGGGTGGTTATTTTAATACATTTGAAAATGATATAATAGGTCACATCTAGAGTGATTTAATTTTTTAGTATTCTTGGGAAATTAGATACACACTATTGTCATTTATATTTGATACCATGAAACTTAACATAAAATTATAGTGAGAAAATTATTTTTTTCCTGTATTATATCCCTGAAATAATTCATATATCACTTTTTAGTATATTTCAGAAAGGAAATTAATAAAGGGTGATCTCAGTTTCTTAGTAAGGGATAGCAAGACAAATAAGATATCCTATAATAAGACAAGCAAGAATAAAATGTCATAAATAAAAGTTAATAAAATAAGACTTATAAATAATATCACACAATCATATTACATCCACAGAAGATATTGAAATATAAATAATCAAATGGATAATAGTAACTAGTTAAATGATGATAAAATGAATAATTTCATACCTCATAATATTATGGTTAAAGCCTTATGTCATGGAATCATAAAATTATCATAAATTATTCATACAAAGATATCATAAATAATTGGGTAGGAATGAAATATTTTTTAGATAGTTGTTCTCATGATACCTACCCACACATTGCAGGGATATAATAGGCCCCACCAGTT
The DNA here is from genome assembly GCA_963277665.1 of Viscum album. Lineage (NCBI taxonomy): Eukaryota > Viridiplantae > Streptophyta > Magnoliopsida > Santalales > Viscaceae > Viscum > Viscum album. The sequence goes on along the minus strand of OY728148.1, from coordinate 1,785,816,419 downwards.
ATATAGTATGTCCAATACATTCATCAATTAAAATAAATGAAAAATAATTCAATACATAGTCAACCTCAACATTAAAATTAAAAAAACTTGCATAAGAAATGTTAATATTTTACCCTATCAATTACTATAACTACATGATCATAAACCATCTAAAGTAGTAAGTTGGATGGTATAATTAAAGTATACTACTTTTAAATCATGATATTCATAAAATAATATCGACATACATTAAAATACATTTAAAATATAACTAGAATAATATTTTTCAATTTGAAATCACTTATTTCAAATATTAATGTTGACATAAAATTAGTAAAAACATATTATTTTATAAAATCTATGTATATATTTAATGGAATATTAAAAAAATACATCATATTTGAAAAATCCATTCATGTGTTAAAACCTAAAAAAATATTTTATTTTGACCTTTGATAAAAATTACCTCATTTGAAAAATAACAAGAATATTCAATTTAGACATTTTTATAGAAAATTATATATTTGTAAAAATGAGTTATATATATAATTTGATAACATTAATAACAATATTTAAAAACATTTTAAATAAAATATGGATGTGGAAGGAAAATGTTCCTGATTGAATAGAAATAAAAAGTTGATTTTTTTAAAAAATATTCCTTGGGAATTTTGAGTAAAGTGTGAATTAAAAATTAAAAGAAATACTATGTTGTATATAAATGACCATAATAGAATAAAATATGAAAAATATGTGAGATATAAATCATATAACTTCATCATTGTAAATTAAATCATAAATAATCCCAGAAAAATATGTTATTGTTACATAAAACCATTACCTCAAGTTCAAATTCCCACATAAGTGATTTGGAAAACATGTATAATAAAATGTAAATAAATGATACATTTATTAAAATACCATTTCCAAACTTATTATGTCATATATTATTTACTTATAATATCTTATCACTCGTTAATTAATAATTATTTATTAATTTCATTGTTTTAGGTGATAAATGTTTTGTTTTTCAAACATATTTTGGTTTTGTAGCCCCCATCCTTGCACTTTGTTAATGGTTTAACCATATACATAATGTAAATGATGTCATTTATATATTATTAGGATAATATATCACCAATATTGATTATTCATTAGTAATTAATTTCATAAATATTATAACATCACTCAAGTAGGTGGTAAAACTGGCCTAAATAAGAGCTTTTTATAATAGATGAATGGGTAAGAACATGCTAATGTATAATATTAATATAAAAAATTAAAAAAGATAATTAAAAAATTAATATTATATATATTAATTATATAAATTTTTATAACCAACTATTAAATTTGGACAATGAAAATTAAATATATATCCCTAATGGAGATTACAGTCTGTTTATATGCCTGAACGATACATCCTTTTACTAAAGTGAAAAATAAAAAGAAAGAAGATAATATTTTATAATTATAGAACCGTTATTATATCATAAAATTCATATATATTCAATAAATTCATCGTTACAACTATCTATGGGAGGCATTAATGGAAAAGGAATCACATCACAATGTGGAGGTGGTAAACACAAGAGCAATACATTCATTTCCCATTTGATGAAAAACGGTGGAAAATGGTTGTCTCATAATAATAATAACATATATTTATATTGATGATACTAGAGTAATTTTTTAAGATATATACAATATATTTATAGGAAGTTGATAAAGAAATAAACTTTGAAGGAGTTGGTAAAGGTGATTACTTGTTCTTTGAGTGAAGACTATTGTCTTTCACCTTAAAACACTACTGGAAAACTAACCTTTACCAACAGTTTGGAACCGTTGGTATAGGCCTCCAAACCGTTGGTATAGCCTATACCAACGGTTTGGAGAACCGTAGCCAAGTAAGCCGTTGGGATAGGTCTATACCAACGGTTTTCCAAAAACCGTTGGTATAGACCTATACCAACGGTTTTGGAAACCGTTGGTATAGGTAATATGAAATCTATATCAACGGTAATGGAACCGTTGGTATATAAATTCCAAAAATAAAACACCCGGTGGGATTTGATCCCAGGACCTCTAGTTTATAACTCAAAGACTTAACCACTAACCTAACATGACTTTTGTTTACATAATTCCATAAAAATATATATGTATTGTTGTAATTATTTTAAATTTTGATATATATAATGTTCTCCGTAGGATGATTCCAAAAAAAACACTAGACTTTTCCCAACGGTTCTGAAAACCGTTGGGAAAGGCCTAGACTTTTCCCAACGGTTTTGGCAAATCGTTGGGATAGGCTACCCTTTCCCAACGGTTTGCCAAAACCGTTGGCAAAGGGCCTCCACAATTCAACCTTTCCCAACGGTTTGGCCAAACCGTTGGGAAAGGTGGCCAAAATATGGGTTTTCCCAATGGTTTGGCCAAACCGTTGGGAAAGGGTACCTATACCAACGGTTTGACAAACCGTTGGTATAGAAGCGTTGGGAAAAATCATTTTTCTAGTAGTGAAACTTATTTGGATAGTCATAGGGAATGTATAAAATATCACAAATTAATGGAACTAAGATATAAAGGTTTTTGGTAAGGTCATAGATATATAACCCCTTCCCAAACTACCATGTCTATAGTAGAATGACACATAACTTCATATGTGCCTTTTGATAAGTGAGAGGTTGTCTACTAGTACTATAACGGCCCGAAAATTTGAATATGTTTTGTTTCCTACTTTTGTGTGTTATTTTATTTTATACTCAAAATTACTATATCCTTAATGTAATGAAGTGAGTATAATTAAAATGATACTATTGGGTTTTGACTGTTTTATGACCATTGGTCAATATGACAGTTGGAAACTAAACTCTTAGTGTTACGATTATTGTTTATAAATACAAGTTATCTTAGTTAATTATTACAGAAAGAATATTCGATAGCCTCATCTAGTAGACTCCGGCCGTACGAAGCCCATCAGTCAGAGCATGGGAATGAGGTGGATTCACTAGGATTTGCACTAGACCATGCCCAAGCCAAACTCCAACATGTAAAGCTTGAATGAAATCGCCTAAGGGAGAAGTTCAAGCTCATAAAAATTAACACCCAGGTAATGTTGTCTAAGCCGCCCCAAGATTCTATCACCATACCACACCTTACACTTAGGTCCTATATAGGTGTTTTAAGGGGCTATGTAATGAGACCATAATTACATTATGTAATCCTTTATATAAATAAAATTGTTATTTCTCATTAGATTAAATTTGTGAATTTCAAATGTTCAGATAAATGTAGGATGAAGTTCCATATTATTGATTAATTTTGGAAAAAGTTTATTTTAAAATATTCATGTAAACTTTAAATAATTAATAATGTGAAATCAATTTAAAATAAAAGGTCTTCTACAGTTGTGATCAGTAAAAAATTTAGAGTCTAATAAGATCAACTTTTTTTAGTGAATAGTAAAGTATGAATATTAACATAACCTTATGAATAGTAAATCCGCCAAAAAAATAGAAACTTCACACATGAATGTATAAATACAATTTAGACATCTTAAAAGTAATAAAATGATCATAGTATAAGTTTTTTTTATTTTTGTAGGTCATAAATATTTTATTTAAAATTTTATACATAATTTAATAATTTAAAATGAAAATGTATTTACATAAAATGTAATCATAAATTGTTACTTTATTGTCTTATTATTATACGATAATTTAATGGGACTTTGATTAATTTTTCAAGGTGTTAGAAAACAAGTTATAGTTTTAGAGTTGTTTTTTCAATAAATAATGATTTTATTTAAAAATTAATTAAAAAGTATTTAAAAAATTATATTCATAAGATGGAGTTCATTTTTGAATTTAGATCATTGATATTAGGTTAGGGTGATTTTTTGGGATTTTTCTGAAACAATTGATTTTTCGTTGAATAATAAAAATACAGTTTTCAGTTTCGGATGTTTAATGACATCATTGATGGTGTAATCATCATGTAATAAATCTGGTATACTTGTAAATAGTAAAATATTCTATGAGGTTCCCCAAGTGGAGAATACCATGGGAATTCCCATGGTTTTGCAAATACCACTGATGAGGTGTCCCTTAGAAATTAATTATATATTCCCTCACTTTTGCTATAAATACAAAGACATTACCTCATTCCTTTCATTCCAAAATCCTCATCAATGAAGATATGGTCCATTTACCTCCCAAATAGTACTCCCAATATTCCCTTAATCCCCCCAAGGTCCCAACCTTCGAGCATTCAATGTTACTCTTCATGGTAAGGGAATCGTTCACCCTCCTCTTTTAAGTCATGACTTCCTTTATATTGTGTTTTCTAGTTTCCATATTCTAATGTGGGGGTATGTTCTTATATATTCTTATTACTATAAATTTCTTGTCGGAATGATGAGAGACCCTTTCTTTTCTAATAAATTTATTTTCGGATTTTTTAAGTGACACCGTTAGGCTGTCAAATTTTTCATAAAAGAAATTGCATCTTCTCTTTTCAGTCAAGTTTCCTTTGCATGTGGTATGTAATTAAAATATCCATACCATGTTCTTATTTATTTTTATTCCTTAAACATAATATATTATGATATATTTATGATTGGGTGACTCTTTTCCCATCTCTTTTAAATGTGTTCTAAAACCCTATTACATAGCCTTTATGCTACAGAATATTCGTCCCAAAATATCTCTCTTTTTCTCAAGAGAGTCTATTGTATTATTTATGTGAATACCTAGATCTATTTTTATTAACCAGTGTATTCATAAAAACATAAAATTTATCTATTTTATTATAGAGTTTACATACATATAACCCTTTCTCCCTTTATTGGGTTATAAATGACATAATGATCTTATTTTTAATCACTTTTAAAACGTCACGATTTTGAAGTGAAACCCATTAATTTTACTCACTATGGGTTATTTATAAAATATATGATTATGATATATGTGTATCACATTAAAATAAATACATATTAAGGGTGTTACATGATGGCACTCCAATTCATTGGGTAAAGAATTAATCTCTAGAGATAACGAGTTTCATGATACCTTGGTGAATAAACTTGGTAATTGTTTTATGACAACTTGGAGATAAATTGTAGTGATATGTTCATGAATGTCTAAATGAAATTTTGTAGCCACATATTCATGTTATGATTCATGTTCTTTTTATTATTATATGCCTCTTTTTTCCATTGCTTGTGTCTAATGGTTTTCATCAAGTTTTTATTGATATCACAAGTAAATTGATTCCATTGTTAGGCCTTCAGCTCACCCTTTCCTTTGATGTGTGTTTCCATGTTATGAGATGTATTAATTTTGCATGTGATGGAATTTTCAATGGTATTTCAAATAGTGTTTTATGTTTTCATGTTTATATTTCAGATTTCTAAAGCACTAAACCTTAACGATCCTCTATTTATAAATTTAATGAAAAGTTATGTAATAAAAAGGCTGGATGTCATAGTTGGTATCAAAGGATAGTATAGTTAATTATAGAAATTAGGCTATCAAATCTTTAGGAAAAACCCTATAGAAGAGTTTAAATCTATGAAAACTTCCTGGTATTTTGGTGAGTATTGTGTAGGTGGTTTATCTAGAAAATACATCCCTGTCTGGATACGAGCAGGTAGAGGAAGCTCTGGAACAAATGTACCAAGGAGTGAAAACTCCGACAAGGAGTTTCAGACATGACCTGGAATATCCTGGCACATGAAAACAGGGATTTCTGCACTCTTGGTTATGACACTTCTGGGGGATATGTTCAGTTAATCATATATTTTTTGTGAATCATTATGAAGGATTTATATAGAATTGTAATTGTCTAAAGCATGAAGTCTTAATAAAAAAACCTTTATAGTTAAAAGATTCATATATGAAATAAGTATCTCACTAAGGTTTTATTCTTTTAGAAAATGGATGGAAATCAGAGGAACCATTCCAATGGTGACCGTAATGGACCTTACACAGAGGGAAAAATATTCCATTGAGTACTTTATGCGTTAATGGACACAAACCTTCGGTGAGTCGACCAACCCATTGATTGCTGAACAGTGGATCATCTCTATAGAGAAGATCTTTTCTATGCTCTGCTTTTCAGAGCAAGAGAATTCCACCCTAGCTATCTATCACATAGAGGGAGAAGTTGATCATTGATGGGAACTGATTAAAAACACTAGGCCAAGAGAGGATGTTGAAGCTATGGAGTGGGAAGAGTTCATAGGGATCTTCTTCAGTAAGTATTTCCCTCAATTGATGAGAACAAGAATGGAGAAGGAGTTTCTCGAGCTAAAGTAGAAGGAGAATTAATTTATGGAATGCTACGAGATGAACTTTACAAGGCTTTCATGTAACACCTCTAGAATTGTCATGGATAAAAATGGTAAGGTTGATAGATTCTTTGGTGGACTAAGACATCATCTGTGGGAAAATCTATCCAACAGAAACTATGATATCTATGAGGAGATCGTGCGAAGTGTGATGAAAGTCGAACTGGTGTTTGGAGAGATGAAATGGTCTCATAAATCCAATGACAAGAATAGATAAATGGATCCAATCCTATGGAGGAGATTTGATCTAGGAAGAGGGGGAAAGAATGTGCAATGTCCCACATGTAATAAATGCTGGAAGAAGCATTCAAGGAACTGCCTGCTCAGAAGCGGGAAGTACTACATGTGTGGTAGAGATGGCCATATTGTGCAGAATTATCACAGTGAGGTGAATCTTCAACTTACAAACACTAACGAAAAAGTGAAGATGGTACATGCCCTTCCTGATGTCCAATGATATAAGTGTGGAAAACTTTGGCACTTTTCTAATCACTATCCAAGTCCGAAGGTAGTGGATGAGAATCACCATCAGCCTCAGCATCAGCCAAGGGAGAAAGGTCTTACTTTTTCTATCACTATGCATGAAGTTGAAGTGCCAAATGATGTGGTCTAAGGTACTATTTTTGTTCTCTCAAATAAGGAAACTACTTTATTTGATTATGGTTCTACGTATTCCCTTATTTTCCCCAAGTGTGCAATGAATTAAGAATCAACCCCATATTTTCTAAAAGTAGAGTTATTGGTCAAGATTCCTGGTGTGATTATCCAAGCATCGTCAGTGTTTAGAAGCTTCTGTATTTACTTTAGTGAGCACAATATTATCACAAATATAATGGTCATTCCCATGCTGGAATTTGAAATTACACTAGGTATAGACTGGCTCTCAATGTATAATTCCATGATCAAATGAAGAAGCAAGGAAATCTCAGTAGTCCTGAATGGAAAACCGGCAGTTATCTTCCAAGGAGAGATATCTCAACCCGATATTTGTCTAGAAGAACATTCTATATTTTTCATTATGAAGTTGATCAGTGAAGAAGAAAAAGGAAATGAGAGTTTGAGGATTGAAAAGGTCCCAATCATCAAGGAATATGTTGACGTATTTCCCGAGGAGTTACCTAGACCTACAGCAGAATGATAGGTAGAGATCTCCATTGAACATGTACCTGGATCCCATCCGATATCAAAGACCCCATATATGATGGAAAATGTGGACCTGGAGGAGTTAAAGAAACAACTCCAAGATCCTTTGCAGAAGGTTTTTATCCGACCAAGTGTGTCTCCTTGGGGAGAACCAATTCTCTTTTTAAAGAAGAAGGATGGATTGATGTGGCTATGCATTAATTATAGAGAACTGAATGGGATCACAATGAAGTACAAATATCCTCTTCCAAGAATTGATGACTTATTTGACCAACTTAGTGGTGCTCAATTATTCTCTAAGATTGATCTTCAATTTGGTTATCATCAATTGAGGGTGAACAAAGAAGATATTTTCAAAACTTCCTTTCGATCAAGATATGTGCATTATGAGTTTGTTGTTATTCCCTTCGTACTGAATAATGCACCTGCAATTTTTATGGATTTGATGAATAGTGTCTTTAAGGACTACCTTGATAAATTTTTGTTAGTTTTTACGGATGTTATTATGATATATTCCAAAAGTCACGAGGAGCATGAAGATCATCTAAGGGTTATTTTTCAAACACTATAGAAGGAGAGGATTTTTGGGATGTTCAGAAAATGTGAATTCTTTTTGCAACAAGTTGCTTTCTTGGGGAACATTGTAACCAATGATGGAATCACAGTTAACCCTGAAAAGATAAATGTTGTAGAGGAGTGGCGTCAACCTACAAAAATAACTAATATTCATAGTTTACTAGGATTAATGGGATATTATAGGAGGTTTGGGAAAAACTTTTCATGACTTTATAATCAATTAACCATGTTAACTCGAAAAGAGGTCAAGTTCATCTGGAAAAAGGAGTGTGAGGAATATTTTCAAGAGATGAAGAAGAGATTGGTTACTGCACCCATGTTAAATCTATCCTCAACTGGAGAATGATTCGTTATTTATAGAGATGACTATCTGAAAGGGCTTGGGTACGTCCTCACGAAAAATTACAAGGTCATTGCTTATGCATAGCAACAGTTGAAGAATCATGAGTAGAACTATCCTAAACATGATCTGGAGCTGGCTGCGGTCATTTTAGCTCTAAATATACGGAGGCACTGTCATTATGTGGAGAAATGTGATATATACACAGAAAATCAAAGTTTGTATTATATTTTCACCAAAAAGGAATTGAACACGAGGAATAGGAGAAGGTTGGGACTTATCAAAGACTATGATTGTTAAATTTATTATCATACCAGAAGAGAAAACAAAGTCGCTGATGCATTAAGTAATAAAGACCCAGCTTTTCTTTTCATGATGGGGATTCAAAGATATACTTTGATCAATGACCTAGTAAATCTAGACATAGGAATTATAAGGGAATGGACATCATCAACACTAACCCAAATGATTTCACAACTATCATTACTAGAGAATATCAAGAATGCTCAGAAAAAAATCCTTTGTTACAGAAGAAGTAAGAGGCTATGAAGGATGGGAAGTTTCATTTTTTCATTATTGATCAAGGTGTACTGAAATTTCGTACATATGTGTTCCATCTATTTCAGAAATAAAGAAGGATCTGATGGATGAAGCTCATAGCTCTACTTTCACTATATATCCTAGAATCCCAAAAATGTTTAGCGTCCTTTATGATTAATATTGGTGGGATAATATGAAAAGGGATATTGATTACTACACTTCAAGGTGCCTAGTTTATCATCAAGTGAAGGTAGAGCACCAACTTCAAAAGGGGGTATTGAAACCACAACCCATACTGGCATGGAAGTGGGACAATATCCCTATGGACATTGTCACTAGTCTCCTAAGAACTTCCAAAGGAAACAATGCGATATGGGTTATTGTGGACCGTCTCACCCAGACTGCCCATTTTAACTCTATTCAGGAAGATTTTTATCTTGATTAACTTTCCACGATTTATGTGATGGAGGTGGTAAGGCGGCATGGAGTACCACTTTCTATCATATCTGACCTTAATCCCAGGATTACATCAAAATTATGGAGAATTATTCAAGATGATCTGAGCACTGAATTGAATTTTAGTATGACCTATCAACCCCAAACTAGTGGCCAATCTGAAATGACTATTTAAACACTCGAGGATATTCTGAGAACAAGATTGATTGAATTTAAAGGTGTATGGGATCAACATCTACCTTTAGTTGAGTTCTGTTACAACAACAACTTCCACTAGATAATTCAAATGGCACCCTATGATGATCTATATGGTAAGAGATTTAGAACTCTTACTTGTTAGCATGAAGCTGGTGAGAGAAGGCTTCTTGGGCCTGATCTTGTGCAAGATATGACAGAGAAGTTCCAGGCCATCAAGCAACACATTATGGCTGCTCAGAGTTCGCAAAAGTGCTATATTGAAAACTATCGAAGGGACTTGGAGTTAGATTTTGGTGACCAAGTCTTTCTTAGAATTTTATCTTGGAAGAGAGTCATAGGGTTTGGGAATAAAGGGAAGCTCATCCCTAGGTACATTGGCCCCTATGAAATCATTGATCGCGTAGGGGCAGTGGCCTATCAGATTGCAATTTCTCCAAATCTAGCACAAGTTCATGATGTCTTCGACTTATCCCTCTTGAAGAAGTACATACATGACCCTTCATATGTACTAAATCCAATGGTGGTACAACTGGAACATGATCTCTCTTAGGAGGGGCTGCCAGTGGAGTTCTTGGATCATAGGGACAAGGTTATACTCAATAATACTACCCACCTTATGAAGGTGTTATGGAGGAACCACAAATGTGAATAACCCACGTGGGAACTGAGGGATTCTATGAGGGAGAAGTTCCCACACCTTTTCTCTTCTTAGGGTATGAGTTAAAATTTTGAGGGAAAATTTTTTATGTGGGGAAGTATGTAACGATGCGAACTTTTGAATAAATTTTGTTTCCTACTTTTGTGTGATACATTATTTTATACTCAACATTACTATATCCTTAAAGTAATGAAGTGAGTATAATTAAAATTATACTATTGGGTTTTTACTGTTATGTTATCATTGGTCAATATGAACGTTGGAAACTAAACTACTAACGTTACGATTATTGTTTATAAATACTAGTGATCTTGTTTAATTAATAAATAAAGGAGAGTTGATGGCCTTATCCAGTAGACTCGGGCCGTACAGAGCCCATCTCTCATAGCTTGGGAAGGATGTCGCTTTACTGGGATTTTCTCTAGACCAAGACCGAGACGAACTCCAACATGTGAATCTTGAACAAAATCGCCTAAGGGAGAAGTTGAAGATACTAGAAATTACCACTCGGGAAATGTTGTCTGATCCGCCCCAAGATTCTTTCACCATAGCACACCTTATACTTAGGTCCTATGCAGGTGTTATATGGGGCTATGTAATGAGACCATAGTTACGTTGTGTAATCATTTTGTATAATAAAATTGTTATTTATTCTTATGTTAAATTTGTGAATTTTAAATGTCTGGATAAATGTAGGATGATGTTCCATATTATGTATGAAATTTGGAAAAAGGGTATTTTAAAATATTCATGTAAACTTTAGATAATTAATAATGCGAAATGAATAAAAAAAGGCCTTCTACAGTTGTAATCAGTAAGAATTTTAGAGTCTAATATGTTCAAATTTTTTTAGTGAATATTAAACTATGAATAGTAACATACCCTTATGAATAGTACTGAATAGTAAATTGGACAAAAAAATAGAAACATCACCCATGAATATATAAATACAAATTTAGACATCTTAAAATTAAAAATTGATCATAGTATTAGTTCTGCTATTTTTGTTTGTCATAAATATTTTTTTTACAATTTTATAATTAATTTTATAATTTAAAATGAAAATTTATTTTCATAAAATGTAATCATAAATTGTTACTTTATTTTCTTATTGTTTTACGATAATTTTATGGGACCTTGATTACTTTTTCAAGGTGCTACAAAACATGTTATAGTTTTAGAGTTGTTTTTTTCAATAAATAATGATTTTATTTAATTATTAAATTAAAAATATTTAGAAAATTATTTTCATAAAATGGAGTTCCTTTTTGAATTCAGATCATCAATATTAGGTTAGGGTGTTTTTTTTGGGATTTTTCTGAAACAATTGATTTTTCACTGAATAGTAAAAATACAGTTTTGAGTTTCAGGTGTTTAATGACATCATTAATGATGTAATCATCATGTAATAAATCTGGTATACTTTTCAATAGTAATATATGTTATTATGTGTCCCATGTGGACAATACCATGGGAAAATACCATGGTCAGGCCCATGGTTTTGTAAATACCACCGATGAGGTGTCCCTTGGTAGTTAATTAAATATTCCCTCACTTTTGCTATAAATACCAAGCCATTAACTAATTCCTTTCATTCCAAAATCCACATAAATGAATATCTGGTCTTTTTACCTCCCAAGGAGTCCTCCCAAGGTGCCCTCAAGCCCCCCAAGTTCCCAACCTTCGAGCATTCGAAGTTACCCTTCAAGGTAAGGGAACCGTTCACCCTCCTCTTTAAAGTCATGACTTCCTTTATGTTGTGTCTTCTAGTTTTTATCTTCTTATATGGGGGTATGTTATTATATATTATTATCACTGTCCATTTCTTGTCCGAATTATGAGATACCCTTTCTTCTCCCATCAATTTATTTTCTAAATTTTTAAGCGACACCGTTAGGCTGCCGAATATTTCGTAAAAGAAATTACATCTTCTCTTTTCATTCAAGTATCCTTTTCATGTGGTATGTCATTAAAATAGCCATAACATGTTATTATTTCTTTTTATTTTGTACGCAAACTATATTATGTGATATTTATGAGTGGGAGACTCTTTTACCCTCTCTTTTCAATGTTTTCTAAAACCATGTTATATAGTCATTATGCTGTAGAATTTTCATCCCAAAATCTCTCTCATTTTCTCAAGAAAGTCTATTATATTATTTATGTGAATACCCAAATCTATTTTCATTTATAGGGGTATTCATCAATAAATAAAATTTATCTATTTGATTCTGGAATTTACATACATCTAACCCTCTCTCCCATCAATGTTATATAAATGACATAATGATCTTATTTTTAATCACTTTTAAAACGTCACGATTTTGAAGTGAAACCCATCAATTTTACCCTCTATGGATTATTTATGAAATTTATTATTATGATATATGTGGATCACATTAAAATAAATACATATTAAGGCTGTGCCCGGATAGTTCTCCAATGTTTTGGGTAAATAATTTATCTCTATAGATGACAAGTTTTACGATGCATTGGTGAATAAACTTGGTAATTTTTTTATGAAACCTTGGAGATGATCCTAGGTGATATGTTCATCAATGTCTAAATGAAATGTTTTATCCACATATTCATGTTATTTTTATTATGATATTCCCCTTTTTCCATTACTCATGTCTTATGGTTTTCATCAGGTTCTTATTGATATCACAAGTAAGTTGATTCCCTTGATTCCCTTTCCAGGCCTTTAGCCCACCCTTTCCTTTGATGTATGTCTCCTAGTTTTGAGATGCATTAATTTTACATAATATGAAATTTTCATGAATCTTTTCAAGGAAATTTCAAATAATGTTTTATGTTTTCTTGTTTTATATTCCTGATTTCCAGGACACTAATCTTTAAAGATCATCTGTTTTTAAAATATAATGAAAAGTTATGTAATAAAAGGTGGGATGTCATAAGTAGAGAGCGTCTAAGTCCATTATCAAGGATAAAAAACCTCATAATCATGTACTTATACAAATAAAAATAACAATTAATGAAAATGAATAAAAAATTGATTAATATTCTAAAACTATATAAATATAATATCAGTCATACAAATAAATAAACAGGCTCCCAAAGCGCAATAAAAAATATAGTAAATGCATAGAAAGTAATAAATAAATAAAATTATGGTAATAATCCAAATTATATCATAGTATTTATACTAGATCCATTATCCTACACAAATACTTATTCATTAGGTCCCTTTCCCTTACATGAATCTGTATACATGAAGTGTGTATGCACACCAAAATACATGTATCATGTTTGAGTAATAAAACCTAGTAGGAAACCACCAATGCATCCATAAAAACAATAAACATATATAAAATGATTATTATATGATAATATTAAATGATTAAATGAGTATAAAATCATACATACGTGTACTAATCAGTCTTATGCAGACCAAGTCTAGACATGAGCACGAGTGTACCTACTTTTGATCAATGCTAGGATGATAAAAGGGGGATATAAAAATTAACCAAAACAAACCATGAGGATTGGGAATATGTCACCAAGAATCGTTGTGACATTGTGGGTATATGTGACGTCTAATTACCCAGGAATTAGGTATGTCATGATGGTAAAAAAACCTGAATAATCAAACATGCTACTTGTCATTTCACTAGGAATCCTGTAACATAGTACTTGTAATAACACTATCCATCCAGTGCATCCATAATACATTATTTCTTGAAATAGTTGAATATACATCCTATGATTAGGTCCATCTATGCTATACCCGACAAGCTCAGTTAGAGGAAGACCCCTGAACCTTTATTAAACAAAGGAAAAGGTAAAGTAAACAGAAAAGTAGGGTGAAGGTGAACAACTTGCCCACATAAAACCAGTTCTATCCAAAAGAAGAAAATTACATGTCATAATAATCATAACCTTCTCCATATCCATAATAAGGAACCTACTCCTCAGTAGATGATTCCCACTCTGAAGACATTTCATATTGCATGAATGTATTGGAGTACTTCTTTATAAGATTCAACATCTCCAATGACGTATTCTCCGCACAACATTGCACACACAACACTAGGGTGGTCCCTCTTTCCCTCTTAGATGAGTCCCTAGTAGCCATTGGATTTGGAAGATAAGAGTAGTATTTCCTGGGTCTTCTCCTTGGTGAAGAAGACATAATTCCATCACTTTCAGAAACCTTTCTTCTTCCACACTGAACAATGTCACTGAACGAGGGTCTGAAAACTCCACTATTTTCCTTATCACTGTCAGAAACATTTCCCCAATTTCCAGTTACCATCACAGAGAAAACCTCATTGCATTCACCATCCTTCCACACCATAAAATCCTCTACAAAATTCAAGACCCATCCTTCCATCATCTGAGATATCCTGTTATGGTCAGTTGGATCAAGACATTGAGAGTCTGACATAACTCCCTGACCATCACATAACACCCTCTCTATTTCGCCCTCAACAACCTCGGCTTTCCTAAAATCCGTCTGAACATCCTTAATAAAATGAGACCCTTCACCCACAAGGGGTTCCTCCTCTACATCCAATCCCTCGAAACAGTTTCTAGTCATGATAATTTGAATTCCCCCACCATTACAATCTTTGCAGCAAACAAGTTCTGAAGAAGGACCTAATTGACACAAACCTGCATTATCTTCCAGTGAGGGCTGCTTCCCAACCCCTAGACCAATCCTCAATCTATCAAATATTTTCATCACTATCAGATTTGAGGACACCAACATATCCTTCATACCAGACTTTCATATAGGATCCAATGCAGCATCATCTCAGTTCACTCCCTGCTTTAGGACTTGAGCCATTTGTTCCTCCACCATTATACTATAAGTTAAAGAGCCTCCCACATGAATTCAAAGCATATCCTTCAAACCAGAAGAACATACAAGAACCGATTCAACATCATCCCAGATCACCCATACATTAGAGATATTTCCACTGGCTCCTCCACCACTGCAATGCTATTTAGAGGTTCTCAGATCACCTCTATACTAGAACTATTTTCATTGGATCCTCTATCACTACACCACCATTTATAGGTTCTCCCACCTGAATTTCATACACAATAGCATCTCCATGCCCGACACAACCATTGTCCTCATAAGGACCATACTGACCTTAGCCTCACCCCATCTCATTGTCAAACCAGCTTCAGTATGACCCATTCTCAAGACCTGATCTAGACCAGTAGCAGCAGACCCTCTACTGTATCTCTTCTCCATCACTTGTACACTTCCACTCACCCTCTTGATGCGATAGATAGATTCCATATTACCAAACCGTCTCCAGGACATGAAATAATTCATCCACAACTCAAAAACCACCTCCTACTTCCAACAAAACTTTTGTTCATCCCTAATAAAAATGCACCAAACCAAAGGCATTACAACATCAACTTCCATGAAAATTCTCAGACAAATAGGATTATAGACAACCTTAATATGCCGGTAAAAGAAAAGATACATCCCAATCATGTTTCCAATTGCACATAGGATAGAGAAATTTTGAAATGAAAGAGGAAGACCTGGAAGACTTACCCATGTTGCAATCGTCAAAGGGTCATGCCACATATGAAAATCAAAGCTCCTGAAAAACAACTAGAATGAAGACTCGTTGCATCTTAGAGGGTCCCTAGACCAAGCCCTGATCAAGACCTCCTCCAATCCAAAGCGGATCATGAAATGCCTCAGGTCAAGCAAACCGAAGACCGTGCACTCCTTTAGCTCCAAATACTCAGTGACGAAGTGTTTATAAATTTCAACTGAAGGCCCCTAGATATGAAATCGGGCCACCATGGTGAGATTGAAAAGATTCATGGAATCTTTGAGCTTTTCCAGAAGTAGTGAATGTTGAGGTGCCTCTCAGAAGAGATCCCAGAACCTCAGCGAAATAGGGATCCTTGGGAAGGGAAGAAGGAAACCGAGATCTGTGGAGGTTCTAATCTTCCCATGCAGATGAAGGTGCGAGAACCCCCCCTCCGATTGGGTGGGGAGAGCCGAATCTGGTAGCATTCGACCTAGGTCACTGACGCAAGAGATAATTCAGAGGAGCTCAATGTTCTTTTCCATCATTGCTATAATGTCAAGTCATACTGACTCCCCTCTAAGGGAAAAACATGTCATGATGGCCTACCATTTCAATCATCAAGAATTATTCCTCCAAATGCAAGGTAATGTCCATTACATCATATATTATACAAGTAATTCATTTGATCTTGATATTAATGTGGAGGCATATATATACATGTGATCAATATTAAACATGATAAATAATGCCAAAGTAAAACACAGGGAATCAAGCATCATAAAAGACCTAATCCACCCCACCCAAACACCCAAATAAAATAAAAATCAATAACCATCATCATTTTATACTAATATAAGAATTATACCATGAAAAATATGTATATAATAGAGAACTTATTGAAATGGGAATTCTTACGTTAGGTTTTTGAATGTCAAAATAAATGTTTGTTAAGGGTAATAGAGACTGAAACACATAGTTCACCCCTATAGTACTAGATCCCATGTCAGGGATGGCTAAAATTAATACTAATTCATCACTAAAGAGTTTTATAATGATAATCAATGTGTTTGCATGTATAGAAGAAGATTACTAAATAACATACCATAGTGAGATTGATGAAGGCACCAAATACAACATATGTTGTGGAAATTGATTCTAATTCATTGTATCTGATGTCATTTAAAGAATGAATAATGATGTTTTCATTGATTCTATATGGAATCCTTAGGTATATCCAACTAACAATGATACACCATGAATCTACATTTGGAAAGGAAATCTAGATGAAATTCAATAAGGAAAAGGTCTTATGATGATAATTTCATAATTAATTTCTCACAAACATCACCACTACACAAGATCATTTTTGATCATCGAGAATGTCATCTTTTATCTAGAACATTTTTGACCACCAACAACAAAATTACCTCACTATATTGAACCAAGAATCAACATCCATGTGTTAGAAACAAAAAACCAATGTTGAAACTAGTTGAAAAATATCAATATACCAAAATAAAATAAATCCAGCCAATGTGAGTAACTTTCCAATAGTCATAAATTTTAGATTTGATAGTGATGCATTTATTAACAAAGTCATAAATAAATTAGGGAGAGTAAAAATGAATTAAAAATTGGATGAGACAACCTGAATCAAACAAAAATTTTAAGAATTAAATGATTCTAATTTTTTGACCAAAAATATCTTAATGGAATGAAATTTTCCAAAATAAAGGTTCTAACATGATAAATATGGTTTGAAATTGATTAATTAACACATTAAAGACAAAAAATTAATCCCAAAATCATTTCCTGAATGAAGGATGCATTCTGGATGTTACAAATTAATCATGACAGATAAACAACATTCATTATGGAATAGTGAGAATTTACAAGGCATTGTTACCTCACCATAACCTATAAAATGAAATAATAATATATTTTTTCTTTAGTCATTTCTCATTGAGGGAGACCAAGACCAAAACCACATTCAGTAGCGCATTTTATTTCCCTTTTTGAATAGAAAAATACTAAAAACCCACATTGAAAATTCCAAAATCTTCTCAAATCCCTCTAAGATTAACAAAAGCATGGGTCCAATGAGAAATCAAAGGAAAATTAGGGGAAAATATCTTTTATCAAATAAAAAAGTTTATAAAATTTTACAATGTCTCCCAATATGGAATATTAATCATTGAAATTCATCTTTGGGGTCTTGGTTGAATAAATTATGCCACTAAGATGGAAATTCACCCTCCCACATGCAAGGCTACTCTTAAATCTATACATAGTTCCATAATATCTGTACATGTGGTACCATATTGCTTCAAATAAGTTTATAAATATAGTCTATGATCTGTACTATGTGATACTCTTATGATGTGACCTGATCAAGATCAAAACACTCATAGTAAATGTTTTGTGTGTTATTAGTAATTTTTCCCTAGAGTTGAGACACATAAAACACATCATGCATAGCTTAGTTTTTTAAAGAAATGTTTAGATGGTATTACACTATCCCTTTCTACTTGATGATGTTGTAGGGTAAAATATAACATGGGTCTAGTGTAAATATATTTCTTAAACATTTATATCCTATCCAAGGAGTCAAAATTAAGAAAAAACTATCACCATAAAAAATTAAATAGGTATCATCTCATATCCCGTAGAAGATCTATTCCAAAAATGAGTTGTGATCAACATATTTTAAAATATTTATACTATCTTAGGTATCTTCTAAACTAAACTAGGCCCCACATATGCTTTATCACAAGGAAACAAGAGATGAAACTTACAATTTCCGTCTTCATCCCTGGACACCAAAACATTCTCCAAAAGTCCTGATACAAATGTCTCACTCTATTATGTACCAATCATATAGATTTTTGGAAGTATCTCACTGAATCTTCACGGATGGAATTATGAAATACAACTTTCCTATGTGAAAATATAATATCCTCACCTTCCAATGACCAGCCATGAAATAGGTCACCATTAACAATTTTTTCGCTCATCACATCAAACTGAGGATCTAACTTAAAAATATTTCTCACTAAGTCAAAAAGAGATTATGGGATTATCAATGGGGAATAATTCATTGACCCATAATCATATGAATAATCCATTCTCCACTTAATGGAAAAAAACATTAGCTACCACTACTCATTAGAAGATTGATCAGCAAGCTCCTGATCCAAAAACTTATTATGGATAAGAGAATTTATGAACAATATTACTATTAACATGTTAATGTTTAATCTCAAAGTAAAACATATTTAGTTACTCAAACCAACACAACTACCTCCCATTAATTTCATTCTATTTAAATATATAACAGATTATATTATGGTCTATTTTGATAGAAAATCCTCTCAATAAATAGACTATTTTACCAACAATTCTATATGTGGACCACCACTGCCAAATAAAAATCATGCAATGGTTTTTACTCTCTTGGGTTCATATTTTATGTGTCCCATAAGCTAATACCATCTCTATATACACAAATATTGTTTCCCATCAAAAAAGGAAGAATTATGGTATACAACATAAATGATCCGTAGATCATGAAGTATCAATACTGGAGTTATAGTTAACCTCCTCTTTAGCTAAAGAGAGAAATTTTCACATAGGTTCAACCCCTTTAAATTTACTCCCTCATTTTTAAATATATTCATAGGTACTGATAGATATGATAGTTTCTAGACAAAATAATTGATATATCCCCCTAAACCAGGAAACCTCTTTATCTCCAACATATTATGATTATTCAAAAAAGACTTCACTAGCTGAACCATTTTTAGGACTGCATATATAAATATTCTAGACACCACAATCCTCAAACTATACCTTCTGTAAATTCCCATTCATCGGTCATTATGTGACACTCTCATATTAGAGAATTAATAGATACCCATCCGTAGTATCAATCGATGGGATTTCAAAAAAATATTTTCTAATCGATGAAAACAATCATATCAATGGTTTAATATCAAGAATCATTAATTCTAAAAAAACTTCCTTACATGTGATGACTACAGGACACTCTATGAATAAATGATGGTGATCCACTTTAATTCCCAATAGCGTATTAAGATAAAGTAACTCAGATGAAAACTTGATTGGTAAGTAAATTCTAGTGATTACTTATAAAGAAATAAATGAATGAGAAGCACTTGTATCGAACAAGGTAGTGGATAAAGTAGATGTGATCAATATCATGTCATGTGTAGTAAATAGACCCCTGAAATCGTCATTTAATGTCTAATACACTACATTAATGTTTCACGAGTCAACTCCACAACCTTGTCTATAAATCTTCTTTGAATTTATCATATAGGCTTTATATTGATAACTCTATACAAATCACCATGATGAATAACATGTTTATATTGTACCCTTGTGAAACCTCTACCGTGATTCTATTGTGAGAAACTGCTGGAGATTTCATGTCCTACTGAATCACTAGAATTGAAATTGATATGTTCTCCAAACCCTAGAGTTGTGGATGAACATCCTATAGTGGAATCACCATGGATCCTACCCTTAAGTTGATTATGAATCCAGACTATAGTAAATATTTATTATCTTTCTCTAATGTAGGTCCATGCTCTTCCTCTTCCTTATATTAGAAGATGTACCCCTTCAATTAGTAGTTGGTATACCCAAATAATCATGGAAGGTTTGAAAAATTACATTACGTTTACACTCCACAAATATATTATTTGTGGTTGAGATATTCTATTGAACCGACTATTATGACGCTAGTTCAATGTTCCATAACTGTTGTTTGATGTAGAGATTAAATCTGATATTTACCTCTCTAGATTTCTAGGCCTCATTTCTAGCTAGAAGAGGAGAAAAAAGAATAAGCAAAATCATATGAATAGATTAAGTGGACACTTACATGGAACCCTTCTATAGATCCATGAACTTCTATAATCGATCAATATTTATCATTTAAAAATAAAACTCCCATAAAAATAGGTCATTGAAATATTTTTGAGTGACACCCTCACATCGACCATATTATCCCATCATGCTCTGTCATCACCCATCAAGTCCTTGCAGCATGAATTCTATTATCTTTACCTTAATTTATATCAGTGTCTCAATGAGTTCAATGATATCATTGATGATACCCACCCAGTCCTCACCATCACGATGTCCATGGGTGCCCTGAAATATTGGAGGATTCATGAGTTGAAAGTCCTTGTCATTCTCAACCATGGATCTTGAAATTACTCTACCCTAGCTATGAATAAGTTGGAAGGATCCAAAATAAATTGTGATTACTTCCAAAATAATTTTTAACAATAATTCTGTCAATGAAAACTCATATGAGCATTTCATATGTGATGGATAAAAAAAAGTAAAATCCCCCACCTAAGTCCCACATAGATATGTAATTTCTACCAAGACCTATGTTGGTCAATTATCTAATAACAAAAACTATCCTCTTATACAATATTGTAATTCCCAATCCCAAACCATCAAGTCTAAACTGGAGTAAGACATGAACTCACACATTCCTATCAATAAGATAGAGGTTTTTGAATAATAGCGAGGCTTTATGTCCGTTAGTTGTGAGAATATACCCTTAGTATCATTTCCTTTAAAAATAATAATATAATATAATATAAATAAAAAATTAGACAAAATGAAAAAAACATTATAGATTGAATACCAGTCATACTAATAAATTAATCATCTCCCAAAGTGGAAAGTCCAAATAAAGAAAATATATAGCATGAAATATGTAAATAAAATTATTGTAATCCTCTAAAGTTTATCACAATACCTCTTGCATCTCTATGATCCTCATCTAAAACATCTTTAATGAGACCCTTTCCCTTTCTCGAATCCATATGGAAGAAGTCTTCACATGCACTGAAATTACCACAAGTGGTGAGTAAAAAAAACTTGTAGCATACAAAAAAAATTATCCATTAAAAATATTAACATGTATAATAGTTGTATTTCATGATAATAATAAATTCCTAAAAAAGAGTAAAAACATACAACCACATAATAAACGACCGTGCACTATCCAAGAATCTAAAAACACTCAACAATAGCTTATTCATCCCCAAATACAAAGGATTAATGGGAGATGTAAGAAGTAACCAAAACTATACATGGGTTTGGTGAATCTATCCATCATAATTCTCAAAGAGTTGTGTGTAAATACAACCTTAAATTACCTTTGAATCAAGTATTTCATGCAAATCAGTAAAACATTATGCATCAAACATGTTACTAGACACTTCACTAGGCATCAAATAACATTGTACTTGTCCCACCAATATAAATTGAGAGAATCCTCAACATGAAATTCCATTTCATCATTTTATTTCAACCAGGTGTGTTGGTTCATCACTTACATCATCACAAGTTGTGTGAAATCCCCTATAAGGGAAAAAAAGTTCATTATCATCCATAAATTAGGAGCTTTAAGGAATATGCATCGGAAGGAAAGTAAATATTTAATACAAGGTAGAGAACACAAGAAAGAAATGTAATCATGGGAATAAAATGGAAACATATAAATGCTTGTTCTAAACAGAAAACAAGATAAACAAGATACAAGATAAATTCATGGAATTGAACATCACAATAGGATTCATGGTCCCCACACACACACCTAGATATGATCATAATAAAACATGACCATGAGAGTATTTTAACATAAGTTTTATACCAAGTTAAACATGATTATATAAAATCCTTAAATTTCAAGTAAATTCTATCCTCAAGGTTGGAAATTCCAACATTATGGTTCATCAAGGGTGCTAATGACCAAAACACATCACACACCCACAGAGCACTAGCTCAGACGTTAAGGATGCCTCACATGGATTAACATTGATCAATAAAGAGTTTTATAAGAATAATAAAGGAGATTATATCTCAAGAAGGATGTTCAAGAACCACATGCCTTAGGGAGTCCTCCAGTGGAAACTATACATGGTATATCAAATAAAATGATGGTGATTATCCATATTAATTATCATTCAAAAAATGGATAATAAATGATTCATTGATTAATGAAATAAGCCTTTGGTATTCCCAAATAACTTTTTTCCATCATCAATTCATAATTATACATGAAGTGAAAGTTGATATTAAAAAACAATAAGGCCTTATAATTATGGATTCATAATGATTTACCCATAAACATCATCTCTTTCCAAGAGTATTATCGGTCTCATTAACATAATTGATCACAAATAACGTATTTGAACCAAAATTTTAGAAATGTAATACCTATATTAAATTAATCATAAAAATCCATTACATATAAATAAAAAACCAATATTGAAATAAGAAGAAATAATAAAATTACCCAAAGATAGAATAAATTTAGTAAACTAAAAAAAATTGTAAAAAATAATCAATTCTTGGTTTTAAAGTGAAAGAGAGAATGTGAAAGGATTAGATCAATCATGTATAGGTAAAATAAAATTCAATCATGGTAGGATATGGCCTGAATCAAACAAAAAATCATGAATTGAAGAATTCTAGGGTTTCGACCAAGAATATATCTGTGAGTGGAATTCATAGACAAGTGGTCTTAATCGATTAGCAGAGGATCAAATCAATTAGAAATGAATTAAAGACCCATAATTGAGGCCAAATATTTTGCCATTTTTTATTAATTATATGGAGATGAATGAGGTGTTTTGGATATTATAAACAAATCATGACACTGAAATAGATTCAATTAGGGTGTGGAACATATTTTTAGGGAATTTCCCTCAAAATGGCCTCCGGAATGGCCTAAAAAGACATTTTCCATTTAAATTTATACATAGATTCAATATTGGGTGAAACAGCTCACTAAAGAGTGTGGTGTTGGCAATTTTTAATAGAAAAGCATTGAAACCAACTTTTAATCTTCCAAAATTTACTCAAAGCCGACAGAGATTCAAAAAATAATGGATCCACCTAAAATATAAAGAAAAATTAGGGATACAAGGATTCACATTAAAGAAAATAATGTTTTATTATTTAACATTGGTCAAGAAAGAGTGATAAATGTTTTTAAATAAGGGTGGAGAATATGTGCCCTTTTATACGTGAGTGGATGAACACACATGTAATTACATAAAATATTTAAATAATATAGTCATTTTCTTGTGAAGTTTGACCAACATGGATAGAAATTAAAATTTTAAAAAACTATCAGTTCTAAATGCATTCAATTAATAGCATTTAGAGATGTTTATGTTATATTTTTACCCTTATATATTATTTTAACACCCCAGTAAACATATTTTAACCCAAATTGTGATAACATATTTTAGTTTTTTTCTATTTATTATGAAAAACATTTATGGAAACTTTTTACCAAATATTAATTATTATTTTTCAGAAGATGGAATCCATTTTACAGTATTCAATTTCCGGAAGTAGAATAAATTATATTTAATATAACTGGAAAAAACACAATGAGATGATTTTTGAAAAAATTATTATTTTAAGCATGATGATGATTTTATATAAATATAAAGTATTATGTTGATTCTAGAGGAATTAATTGGATTATATTAAATTAAGTTATAATTAATTTTATTTCAAATTAAATTATAACTAAAAGTATCCTTAAACATACTTGATTAATAGATTAGAACCAAACATAGTTTTTATTTGAAGGAAAACATTACTTTGATTTCAAAAATTCTATGCATATGTTTCTATGTTCAGTATTATATTTATATATTATTTATATTAATTTTCAAATAAACTTATTTTTTCTACTAAAAAGTTTCAATAAAATTTTATGTTATTCTTGTATCATTATAATTCCATAAATGTGAAAATATTTGTAAAATCGGTATTTTTTAAATTCACACAAAAATAAGATATTTTAGAAAAATAAAAAATTAACCTAAACAATTTTTACCTGATATTTTCAAAAAACAAAGTTAATTTTTTTAAAGATATCTAAAAATTGAAGAATTTTATTCGAATTATTCAAACACAAAAAACCAAAGAACCATTTTTATGAATAAAGTACTCTTATGTGATAAAGTTAAGGTATATTTTATATTTTTTCAATTTATAATAATGAAATCACTACTAAAAAAACGCCATTAGCGACTGCCAAAAGTGGTCGCTATAGGGCTCTAGCGGCCGCCCAACGACCGCCATTGGTGGTCGCTTTAGCCTCGTCGCTAGAGGCCTATAGGGACCGCCAATGGCGGTCGCTATAGATTTTTGTTTAAAAAAAATATCTACTGAAATAAATAAATATATATATATATATATATATATATTAAAAAAAATATTCACATATATACTATTAAATACAATATTTTAAATATATATATATATAATATATTTTAAATGTTTTAATATATATAATATTAAATATATGTATAATATCGAATCATTATGCTATAATAATTTAAAACCCTCGATTTAAGAAATGCTATCATTTCAGGTTTTTCGGAGTACGTTTGCTCCGAATTCGACCGCCGCACGCCGTTTTGGTGTTTTATGACTCCGGAAACGCGTTTCTGGCCACCGCGGTCAAACAACACCTCCGATTTACATGCCGTCTCTCCAACCATTTCAAAATTCACGCAACGGATGTTGTCGTGCGGTTTTGTGGCATTCGGAGGTCGTTCGGGTGGTTTTGACCCCCCAACGCGCCATTTCAGCGCGCGCCGAGCTGCTGAAAACGACGCATTCGGTCGTCCCGCACGCACCGCACGTCCGATGGACATGCCGTCTTTTCCTGCATCTCAGAAATAATATTTCTATCCTTCTCGTGCGGTTTCAGGTTTTTCGGAGCACGTTTGTTCCAAATTCGACCGCCGCACGCCGTTTTGGTGTTTTATGCCTCCGGAAACGCGTTTACGGCTGCCGCGGTCAAACATCACCTCTGATTGACGTGCCGTCTATCCGACCATTTCACAATTAATGCAACAGATGTTTTTGTATGGTTTCGTGGCATTCGGAGGTCATTCGGGTGGTTTTGACCCCCCGACGTGCAATTTCAACGCGCGCCGAGCTGCTGAAAACGACGCATTCGGTCGTGCCGCCCGTCCGATGGATGTTCCGTCTCCTCCTGCATCTCAGGAATAATATTCATATCGTTCTCGTATGGTTTCAGGTCGTTCGGAGCAATTTTTCTCTGAATTCGACCGCCGCACGCCGTTTTGGTGTTTTATGACTTTGGAAACGCGTTTCCGGCCGCCGCAGTCAAACGACACCTCCGATTGACGTGCCGTCTATCCGACCATTTCAAAATTCACGCAACGGATGTTGTCATGCGGTTTCGGGGCATTCAGAGGTCGTTCGGGTGGTTTTGACCCCCCAACGCGCCGTTTAAGCACGCGCCGAGCTGCTGAAAACGACGCATTCGGTCGTGCCGCGCGCACCGCACGTCTGATGGACGTGCCACCTCCTCATGCATCTCAGGAATAATATTCCTACCGTTATCGTGCGGGTTCAGGTTTTTTGAGGCCCGTTTTGCTCCGAATTCGACCACCGCACGCCGTTTTGGTGTTTTATGACTCCAGAAACGCGTTTTCGGCCGCCGCGGTCAAACGGCACCTCCGATTGACGTGTCCTCTCTCCGACCATTTTACAATTCACGCAACGGATGTTGTTGTGCGGTTTCGTGGTATTCGGAGGTTGTTCGGGTGGTTTTGACCCCCCGACGCACAATTTCAGCGCGCGCTGAGCTGCTGAAAACGACGCATTCAGTCGTGCCGTGCGCACCGCACGTCCGATGGATGTGCCGCCTCCTCCTGCATCTCAGGAATAATATTTCTATCGTTCTCGTGCGGTTTCAGGTCGTTCGGAGCACGTTTGCTCCGAATTCGACCGCCGCACGCCGTTTTGGTGTTTTATGACTCCAGAAACGCGTTTCCGGCCGCCGCGGTCAAACGACACGTCCGATTGACGTGACGTCTAACCGACTATTTCACAATTCACGCAACGAATGTTGTCGTGCGGTTTCGTGGCATTCAGAGGTCGTTCGGTTGGTTTTGACCCCCCAACGCGCCATTTCAGCGCGCGCAAGCTGCTGAAAACGACACATTCGGTCGTGCCGCGTGCACCGCACGTCCGATGGATGTGCCGCCTATTCTTGCATCTCAGGAATAATATTCCTATCGTTCTTGTGCGGTTTCAGGTTTTTGTTTTCTCCGAATTCGACCGCCGCACGCCGTTTTGGTGTTTTATGACTCCAGAAACGTGTTTCCGGCCGCCGCGGTCAAACGGCACCACCGATTGACATGCTGTATGTCCGACCATTTCACAATTCATGCAACGGATGTTGTCGTGCGGTTTCGTGGCATTCGGAGGTCGTTCGGGTGGTTTTGACCCCCCAACGCGCCATTTTAGCGCTTGCCGAGCTGCTGAAAACAACACATTTGGTCGTGCCGCGTGCACCGCATGTCCGATGGACGTGCCTCCTCCTCCTGCATCTCAGAAATAATATTCCTATCCTTCTCGTGCGGTTTCAGGTTTTTCGGAGCACGTTTGTTCCGAATTCGACCGCCGCATGCCGTTTTGGTGTTTTATGCCTCCGGAAACACGTTTCCGGCCGCCGCGGTCAAACGTCACCGTCCCTATTGACGTGCCGTCTCTCCGACCATTTCAAAATTTACGAAACGGATGTTGTCGTGCGGTTTCGTGGCATTCGGAGGTCATTCGGGTGGTTTTGACCCCCCCGACGCGCAATTTCAGCACGCGTCGAGCTGCTGAAAACGACGCATTCGGTCGTGCCGCGCGCACCGCACGTCCGATGGACGTTCCGCCTCCTCCTGTATCTCAGTAATAATATTCCTATCGTTCTCGTGCGGTTTCAGGTTGTTCGGAGCACGTTTGCTCCAAATTGGACCGCCGCACGCCGTTTTGGTGTTTTATGACTCCTGAAACGCGTTTCCGACCGCTGAGGTCAAACGACACCTCCGATTGACGTGTCGTCTATCCGACCATTTCAAAATTCATGCAACAGATGTTGTCGTGCAGTTTCGTGGCATTCAGAGGTCGTTCGGGTGGTTTTGACCCCCCAACGTGCCATTTCAGCGCGCGCTGAGCTGCTGAAAACGACACATTTGGTCGTGCCACGCGCACCGTACATCCGATGGACGTGCCACCTCATCCTGCATCTCAGGAATAATATTCTTATCATTCTCGTGCGGTTTCAGGTGTTTCGGAGTACGTTTGCTCCGAATTCGACTGTCGCACGCCGTTTTGGTGTTTTATGACTCCGGAAATGCGTTTCCGGCCGCCGTGGTCAAACGACACCTCTGATTGACGTGCTGTCTATCCAACCATTTCACAATTCACGCAACGGATGTTGTCGTGCAGTTTCGTGGCATTCGGAGGTCGTTCGGGTGGTTTTTACCCCCCAACGCGCCATTTCCGCGCGCGCTGAGCTGCTAAAAACGACGCATTCGGTCGTGCCGTGCACACCGTACGTCCGATGGATGTGCCGCCTCCTCCTGCATCTCAGGAATAATATTACTATCATTCTCGTGCGGTTTCAAGTTTTTCAGAGCAGGTTTGCTCCGAATTCAACCGCCGCACGCCGTTTTGGTGTTTTGTGACTCTGGAAACACGTTTCCGGCCGCCGCGGTCAAACGACACCTTCGATTGATGTGTCGTCTCTTCGACTATTTCAAAATTCACGCAACAGATGTTGTCATGCGGTTTCGTGGCATTCGGAGGTCGTTCGGATGGTTTTGACCCCCCGACGCGCAACTTCAGCGCGCGCCGAGCTGCTGAAAACGACGCATTCAGTCGTGTCGCACGTACCGCACGTCCGATGGGCGTTCCACCTCCTCCTGCATCTCAGGAATAATATTTCTATCGTTTTCGTGCGGTTTCAGGTCGTTCGGAGCACGTTTGCTCCGAATTCGACCGCCACACGCCGTTTTGGTGTTTTATGACTCCGGAAACGCGTTTCTGGCCGCCGCAGTCAAACAGCACCTTAGAATGACGTTCCGTCTTGCCGAACATTTCAGAATTCATGCACTGGCTGTTTTCGTACGGTTTCGTGGCATTCGGAGGTCATTCGGGTGGTTTTGACCCCCCAACACGTCATTTCAGCGCGCCGCGCTGCTGAAAACGACGCATTCGGTCGTGCCGCACGCACCGTAAGTCCGATGGATGTGCTGCCTCCTCCTGAATCTCAGGAATAATATTTCTATCGTTATCGTGCGGTTTCAGGTCATTCAGAGCACGTTTGCTCCGAATTGGACTGCCACACGCCGTTTTGGTGTTTTATGGCGCCGGAAACGCGTTTTCGGCCGCCGCGGTCAAACGTCACCTCTGAATGACGTGCCGTCTAGCCAACCATTTCAGAATTCACGCAATGGATGTTGTCGTACGGTTTCGTGGAATTCGGAGGTCGTTCTGGTGGTTTTGACCCCCCAACGCGTAATTTCAGCACGCGCCGCGCTGCTGAAAACGACACATTCGGTCGTGCCGCGCGCACCGCACCTCCGAATGACGTGCCGGGGGGGGGGGGGGGGGGCTGTACGGGGGTGCGGGGGGGCTGTACGGGGGTGCGGGGGGCTGTACGGGGGTGCGGGGGGCTGTACGGGGGTGCGGGGGGCTGTATGTGGGTGCGGGGGGCTGTACGGGGGTGCGGGGGGGGGGGGGGGGGGGAGGGGGGGTGTTGTACGGTTGTGCGGGGGGCTGTACGGTTGTCCGGGGGGCTGTACGAGGGTGCGGGGGGCTGTAGGGGGGTGGGGGGGGGGGGCTATCCGGGGGCTGTCCGGGGGTGCGGGGGGGGGGGGGGGGGGGGGCTATACGAGGGTGCAGGGGGGGGGGGGGCTATACGGGGGTGCGGGGGGGGGGGGGGGGGGCTGTACGGGGGTGCGAGGGGCTGTAGGGGGGTGCAGGGTGGCTGTACGGGGGTGCGGGGGGGGGGGGGGGGGGGGGCTGTCCGGGGGTGCAGGGGGCTGTACGGGGGTGCGTGGGGCTGTACGGGGGTGCCAGGGGGGGGGGTGGCTGTATGGGGGTGCGGGGGGCTGTACGGAGGTGCGGGGGGCTATCCGGGGGTGCCGGGGGGGGGGGGGGGGCTGTACGGGGGTGCGGGGGGGGGGGGGGGGGGCTGTACGGGGGTGCGGGGGGCTGTACGGGGGTGCGGGGGGCTGTCCGGGGGAGCGGGGGGCTGTACGGGGGTGCGGGGGGGGGGGGGGGGGTCTGTCCGGAGGTGCGGGGGGATGTACCGGGGTGCGGGGGGGCTGTCCGGGGGTGCGGGGGGCTGTACGGGGGTGCGGGGGGCTGTACGGGGGGGGGGGGGGGCTGTACGGGGGGGCGGGGGTTGTACGGTTGTGCGGGGGGCTGTTCGGGGGTGCGGGGGGGTTAGAGTTTTTAAATGCGCACATTAGCTATCATATAATAAACAAGAAAAGAAAGAAATTATAAGTACACAACCTTCTAATTTAAATTAAATGAATACATACAGTACATCAATGTCAACCCCACCAGTAAAAACAAAAAACATATCTCGTGAATATATGATGCGTCATGCGTTGTCATAAATGCTACCTCCTTCTGGTGGGCCAGGGGCCTACAAAAAATAAACATTATAAATATTTTAATAACAAAAATAATTTAAATTAAATAAATAAATACAGTATATACCTGCGTCGTATGATCCTCTGCACCATCAGCTCGACGCACATATTCCCGCAGTGCTCTAACCTCAGCTGTCAATTGCGCATTTGCCTCCTCAGAAGCGCGCAGCCGTGCCTCAAAATCTGACATCTCCTGTGTCATATGAGCAACAACAGGACCGACAACCGCAGCGCGTGACACTACAGAACGAGGAATCCCTGCTCCATAGGTCAAACTATAGCCATGCCCATCCCGGCCGATAATGCGATGAAAGATCTCATCCCGTCGCATGGGAAGCTGTCGCTGGTCCTCTGGCAGATGTTCTAACTCAGCTTCAAATTGAGCCTGTGAAATATTTAAATATATATAAATATATATATGTTAATATATATATTTATGTAATTATTGGTAAGTACAGACACTTACTATCAATGCTGCAACCTCTGGATCATTGCGATCACGAGTCCTCATCCACACTGACATTTTATCAGTTGCTGCACCTTGATCTCGCAACTGTATATTAAAATAATATAAACACAAAACCATATTAATTAATAAATTAAAAAATTAATAATATATACCTCATGTCGGATCTAAGACACGTGACGAGTCCCGAGCCTGTGAGGTGGTCCCTGCAATGCTCGATTCTCAGAATGGCGTGTTGAAACCTCCTACATTAAATTCATTCAAATTTCAAACAAATCACATATTCTTGAAAATATATATACACCAAAATAATTAATATACAAACCGCAACACCCTCAGTAGACCAATACGGAACCAAATCACGCCACTGAGCCGGGAGGACACATCTCGGGACTTTTTCCAAAATGTCTAGGGCACCCACATTTGGTACCCAGTGGTCCCTCTTCACTTTGCCTTTATAATCTGTCCACATCTTATGACATTTGCTCATACACACGGGCCGAAACTCGTCAGGGCATACTTTCAAATTTTGCTATAAAGAAAATAATCAAACATATTAGTATTCTTTATACATAGAAAATAAAGTAAAATGATTTTCTTACCTGAACCTCCCTCCATAGACGATCTAATGTGTCCAGAGGGATAGAAGCCCAGTCACGTGTGGTCAATGGAAATCGATGTGGGTCACGTATGATATGACACAGCTGACGAATAAATGCCAGGGCATTCGGTCCCACAGGATGAAAAACCTCATCAAATGAAACATCTATCGTCGTGTCGGAATTCCATGATAATATGCCACGACCAGGGCCTCTCCTGCGAGAGGAAGAAGTATCCGAGTCTGATCCTGTTGAAAACAATTTTATATATAAATTGAAAAATGTTATATATATATATATGTATGTCAATTACATAAAAAATATAGACAATGAAATTCAAACATACCTCGACCCTAAGACGTAGATGCCTCAGATGGATGATGTGGATCTTCTGCCTCTTCCCCTGACATGTCTACAGTCATAGAAAACATTAGTAATGAGTCCAAAGTGTTTAAAAGATAAATTGGATTGCTCTTAAAAAATAAGACTTGTACAACTGTTAATCAAACAAAAAATGGATTGAATAATTAGTTGTGAATGAATTTAAAAAATCAGAAAGTTAACAAAACAGATATACAAATTATGTACAAAACCAGTCAATGCATAGCCAAATTTCAGATAGAACTAATAAAAATTCAAGTAGCACATGAATCGGATGAGAATACCTAAAAGGGATGATACACCGACCATAACATCAATAAATCAAGAGTAAAAACAACCTAAATATTTATGATTGAATTAACTTACAAAAGCGAGGATTAAAACTTATAAAGATTTATAAAATGATTAGATAATTTATGATATCCTAGGACATTCTACTGAATAGCGGGAAAAAAATTATACCTTTCATTAAGAATGCAAATCGACCGTTTCTCCTTCAACAGCCACTCTGACCCAATAAATATCTTCTTCACATTGAACTATGGTATGTTGATCAAGTTGTTGGTAAACAAACGGAACAGTCTCGGGTTCATATTCTTCAAATAAAAACACTCATCCCTGAGACATTTTGACAACAACTTGCCAACTTGGATTCGAAGGCAAAGTAACGAAGAATACTTGTTCTTCTTGTGATGTCAAAATGAAAGGTTCATTCTCAACTCATTCATTATTTCTGTATAACATATAGTTAAAATTCACCAATGAAAACTGATATTGATCGACTTTACATCCACGCACTGAATCAACCCAATTACACTTTAACAATATGTACATCAAACCGTGTGTGTATACAAATTCAATGATGTCTATCAATTGACCATAGTAATAACAAGAATTGACAAAGGGACAACCGATGCCACTATTTTTGTTGCTCATTTGTCATCAACATCTTTAATGTGAAATCTAAAACCATTAGCATCAATAGCATTATAACGACGAGCCGTTATAGATGGACCCTCTGCCAGTTGGATAAATACTTCAGGTAGCGTGGGGTCCCCTAACTCCCTCAGCTTACGAACCTACATAATTTATAAAAATCAATACTGATATATGCAGAAAGAATTAGTATAACACTTCACTCATAATGAAAATCAATTTATACATACATAATCCTTGAACCAATCATGAAATGACGCATAATGAGATTGTTGAATTTGCAACTCAGTCGCACGATGCATCTCTTCTTTTATCTCATTAATGTGTTTCCTGCAAATGATAACGCGATGTTTAAAAGATCATCTTATGAAAAAAAAACATGTAAAAGTTATACAAGCACATTGATAAGATACTTACTGCATTAATGGTGCAACTGATGGAGTATTGAACAAGATATATCGATGTGCTTGTATCCACTCGATGTTGTCCATATTAAATGTGGTTCCTTCTCCAACTGGACCATCATGAATCAGAGAGGGCTTTTCTAATTTTGTTTCAACATCCATAAGATATTATTCACAAAAGGTAGTACACTCATCCATCAAATAACCATTGGCTATTGATGACTTTGGACGAGCTCTGTTGCGTACAAATCTTTTCAATGTACTCAAATACCGTTCAATAGGATACATCCACCTGAATTGCACTGGACCAGCAGCCATTACTTCATCAGTTAGGTGCACTATCCAGTGGACCATAACATCGAAAAATGAGGGGGGGAAAAGTTTCTCAAAGTGACAAAGCGTAAGTACAATTCGGTCCTGCAAACTTTTTAAATCACTCATTCGTTGATTTCTTAAACAAAGCTGTCTAAAAAAATTACTCATCTCAATCAAGGGATGAAAAACATTGGGGGATAAACAATCACAAATTGCGATTGGAATCAACTGCTGAAGTAATATGTGATTTTCATGACTTTTCAACCCTTACAATTTCTTGCTCGTCAGATTCACACACTTTGAAATATTAGAAGAATAACCATCAGGAACCTTGACCATCTTCAAAATGGAAAGAAATGTTTCTTTCTCCTCTGTAGTCATCGTATACTATACAGTAGGCATATATTCCTTGTTTCCCTCAGCTAAATTTAAATGCAACTATTTCCTTAAACCCATTTCTTCCAAATCACGGCATGCATTAACATGGTCCTTTGATTTTCCACTGACACCTAAAATGGTCCACAATATGTTATCACAAACATTTTTTTCAATGTGCATGACATCCAAATTATGCATCAACATGTTAGTTTTCCAATACGGAAGACTATAAAAAATACTTTTCTTTTTCCAATTGTGACTGTGCTGCCTACCCACAGCACGAATATTACGTACTGGAGGAGCCACCAAATCCTGAATTTCATATACCGTGCGGATGTTTTCTTCCTCAATCTGCGATAACATTTCGACTCCTGTCATGATCTTTGATGCTGGGCTGAACTCTCTAGAACCATCAAATTCCACTCTATCCTTTCTGAATCTGTGCTGAGGAGGGAGGAAAACGCCTGTGACCCATGTATGCCCATTTTTTGGAATGTTTAATCCATACAGATTTTTTACTTTTATTGCAACAAGGGCAAGCAAATTCCCCTTTTGTTCTCTAGCCTGATAAATTTGCATAAGCAGGGAAGTCATTGATTGTCCACAATAAAGCAGCATGCAGTTTGAACATTTCATTCGTTTCGCAGTCATAAGTCATCACACCATCGCCCCAAAATTCATTCAACTCATCAATCAATGGCTGGAGGTAAACATCAATCTTATCCCCCGGACTTTTAGGTCCATCAATAAGAGTGGAAAGTAATATAAATTGTTGCTTCATACAAAGCCACAGAGGAAGATTATATGGAACCAATACCACGGGCCATGTGCTATGAGTTGCACCAATGATAGACTTGAATGGATTGAAACCATCTGCTGCCAATCTCAATCGGACATTAAGAACATCTTTAGCAAAGTCGGGATGTCTCTTATCAAAATTCTTCCATGCATGAGAGTCTGCCGGGTGGGTTAACATATCACTTTCATGAACTCTTTCTGCATGCCATCTCATTAAATTAGAAACTTTAGATGACATAAAAAATCTTTTCAACCTCGGTTTAAGGGGAAAGTAATGCATTTTCTTTACGACAATCAGTTTCCCCTGTATCGAAATCTGACTTTGATGAGTATTATTTCACCTGTTCTCTTTCTACCTGGAAGCACCACAAACCGTACAAATATCCAAATGGGCAGTTTATTTTCTAAACAACATACAGTTTTTTTGCACATGCATCTATGGTCTCATATGTAAAACCTAAGTTCTCTGTCAACTTACGAGCATAGTAATACGACTCAGGAATCTTAGAGTTGACAGAAAGAACTTTTTTCAATAAAACCAAAAGCATGTCGAATGATGTGTCTGACCAATTATTCAAATTCTTCAAATGCAACAAATCCACGATAAACAACAGTTTATTGTAAGAAGTACATCCAGGATATAATTCTGTTTTCGCATCATCAAGTGCTTCATAAAACCTCCTCGAATCACGATCTGCACCAGAGCAAAGATTTATCTCACCGGTCTCAAGATTCTGGATTTCAATGCCTTCAGGATCAAACCCATGTACCATTTCAGTAATCATTTCATGCATTGGATCAGTCATCCTTGCATCAACATCCATCTGAGCTGCATCTGTATTTTGACAACGAACATATTCTTCTCCATGACGAGTCCAACTCTTATAATTTTTTAGAAATACATTAAAGAAAAGGTGCTCCCTCATAGTATCTCGTGTGAATTGATATCTATTAGCAAATTTTCTACATAGACAACTAATATAGTCA
This sequence comes from Viscum album, assembly GCA_963277665.1. Taxonomy (NCBI): domain Eukaryota; kingdom Viridiplantae; phylum Streptophyta; class Magnoliopsida; order Santalales; family Viscaceae; genus Viscum; species Viscum album. The sequence goes on along the minus strand of OY728148.1, from coordinate 1,785,780,839 downwards.
CTTCCAAATCCTCTCGTGAAGTCAATAAACTGCATAATGCCATTGAAATATTCTCTAGACATTCGATTTGGAAGATCAATCCAACTCTTATCCATAATTATATCTGTATAACAAACATTTACACAATACTTATTACATTTACATTTTTCCAATAAACTACATTTAAAATAAATCTTAATCATTTGTTTATGAACCATTGATAAAATAATAATGTAATTAAAAGCCCATGTTACCTGATTGAGCTACAAACCTGAAAGGGAGGGGAGCCGAAGGCGGTGCAGTGAGAGAGAGGAGGCAATGAAGGGGAGCCGGATCCAAAGGCGGTGCAGTAAGGGAGGGGACGGGCGGCGGAGGGGAGCTGGAGGAGAAAAGGCGGTGAGGGGACGGGGGACGGGCAGCGAGGGGGGGGGGGGGGCTGTCCGGGGTCGGGGGGGGGGGGGGGGGCTTTTTGAGGTGCGGGGGGGCGTCCGGGGTGCGGGGAGTGGTCCGGGGTGCGGGGGGGGGGGGTGTCTGGGTTGCCGGAGCCGTCCGGGGTGGGCGGAGGGATGATGGGGCGGAGGGCGAAGGGCGGATGGCGGAGGCCGGAGGGCGGAGGCCGTGCGGCGGGGGAGGCCGGGCGGCGGGGGAGGCCGGGAGGGGGGGGGGGGAGGCCGGAAGGCGGGGGGGGGGGGGGGGGGGGGAGGGCGGCGTCGGGGTGGGGGGGGGGGGAGCGGGGGGGGGGGGGGGGGGGGGGAAGGGGGGCAGCAGGGGAGGCCGAGAGGCGGGGGGGAGGGCGGCGTTGGGGGGGGGGGAGCGGGGGAGGCCGGGCGGCGGGGGAGGCCGGGAGGGGGGGGGGGGGAGGGCGGCGTCGGGGCGAGGGGGGGGGAGAGGGTTCGATCGAGAGGGGGGGGGGAGGCCCGGATTTTTTTATCAAGGCCAGCGACTGCCATTGGCGGTCGCTATTAGATATCTATAGCGACCGCCAATGGCGGTCACCCGATTCTGGGGGGCTTCAATGCCCCCTTTTCTAGTAGTGAATGGATATAAATTATTTTGATTCAATTATTTATTTTCATTAGAAAAATAATTTATAAATATAATTGGTAATTCAAGTTTTCATTTTCATACCCGCCTACCCAATAAATATGTCATAACAGTCATATTTATATGAAATGTTTTCATGACTCATTTATGTTTTGTGTTTATTATGGTTAATTATATATAATGTAATATTAATTGAATGAAAAAAATACATTGAGGTGTTACAGTCCCCATTCCTTATAGAAATTTCATCCTCAAAATTTTGATTCCTAATGAAATTTTAATATATTTTATCATGAATTTTCTATTGTAAGTTAAGTCAAGGGAACATTTTATTTCTTAAATAAAAAATAAAAGTTCCTTTATGAGACTACCAACTATAAATGTGATTAGAGGAGATTACCTTAATAAGTAATTTATAATTTTCACACAAAATAATATAAATTTATTATATATTTCTTGGTTTTAGGGAATTATAAAAAAAATATACTTAAATAATTCCATTAAACTGAGTGATATTTATTGTCTTTGATAGAGAATACCAATATATTTATAGTTTTAATTATAATTTTGGATTACAAAATTGAATTTTTAATGTCCTTAAAAGAAAAATAATCTTTTAATGGATTATAATATCTATATGATAATGAAATATTATTTCTCAAATTTAAGAAAATGATAGGACAATTTAATATAACACTCAATAGGAATAATAACTTTCATTTAGATATAAAATATTTATTTCTAATACATCAAAAGTAAAAACCAAATAAATTCAATAATACATTATAATTTAAATTATCATACTACAAGTTCAACATAGATTATTTTAATCTTCACCAACTAATTCATATATCCTAAAAATTAATTAAATGCCCAAAATAAAAATTATTTCAATGAAAAACAGATTTATGATAAATATGTTCACAACAAGAGAATTTTTGTTGATCCTAATAGAAAAGACATGATATATAATCATTATAAACTGATTCCCATGAGGTGTATTGATTGAGAATTCATTACTCAAAGTTTCATTGGATGATTTGATATCCATGAAACATATAAAATAGTTCATATATAAAACAATAATCAAATAATGAGTTTATGATTGAATTAAATATTAACACAACTTAAGGAATTTCAACTTTAGCTTTAGTAATCAAATTATATTAGAAGTGATCCCTAGTTATTTTTTAAGTTAAATTCCATTGATTCTATGGGAATTCCTTTGTGTAGTTCCCCTTATTATTAACTTTTAATAAATTACTATGGTGGATTATTTATTTCCCTTTCAATCGTGTTCCTGGTGGAATTTCTATCCTTAGTTGAAGAATACCCTTAATCCCTTCATGCTAGTACTAGGATATTTCTTTCCACAATTATCAGATGTTTTATGTTCAATAATTACCTTATTATCATTTTCTTTATTTATATTTTCATAGTTCTTAATATCCTCTGATTCCATTGATTTCATTTGAAAATTTATTACATGGATAATTATTTATTCATATTTATGGAACATGATTTCATATCATCACATGACTAAAATGACTAAGACTATTTCCAATATAAGGATGGGATTAATCCCTTCAAACAAACGGTCAAAATTAATTTTCATATTATGCACATAGTCCATTGAATGCATTTTTATATTTTAATGATTCCCTCATACAATTCCATGTATTCCTCTTCCTTCTATCATAGATTGATGAATTACCTTTTTTAAATTATCTCATTACTCATGAGGAAATTAACTTTCCAATATTAAATCCTTAATATTATTTCACTTCAATTTATCTATCTCTTCCACATATTTTTCTTTTTGAATCAATTTCAACCATTGATCAACATCTTCCTCTTAACTATAGACTATCATTATAAATTTCTCACTTTCATTATTCTCAAATATAAAATTATTTTTCCATATAGTGGATCTACTTTTAATATAAAAATGGTTTAATAGTTATATTAATGGCTGGAGGTTTATACCACATGGATTAGTCAAACATTAATGAATCATGTTGTGAAGAAATATTGTATATTAAACAGACAAGGATATTGTCTATAACAAGAGTCGAATGTACTAATATATTCATAATCTACTAAACTAACAAATTATTTTTCTTAATTCATCAGAATGGAAATACCTAAATTGATTATGGATGTCTATAAAAATTTCATTTATTAATTTAGGATCCATTTAAAAACAATTTTGTACCCTATATCATCTCATAATATTCGGAATAATTGTGTATAATTCCAAATCTTGTTCAATAACAAAAATAAATTGAAAATTTAGGCATAACTAATCTCAGAATCATAAGCTTATTATATTTGGGAGTTTCATAAAATCATAATAATATTTATAAATCATTTACAATGGGTTTTAAATATTGTGGGAATCATCAAAATCATATCTCATGGGAGTTTATAACTATGGTTGTAGTCTTATACCCACTCATTGGGCACCGAGTAAATATTGATTTTGACCTCAACTAACCTTTTTCTAGATGTTTTCCTCTATGTTCATATATTCCGTAGGCTCATCCACTTGATAGTATCCAGATATGGATGTAATTACTCAAAATCCAAAACAACTATACCTTAGCAAAAATTAATGATATTATCATATGCATAAACTCAACCCTAAACTTTTTCATCAGTTTATGTTATCAAATCTATGTTTTTGAAAATCTATTTCCCAAGTTTAATAATAAACTACCACTGATACCAACAATAACACCATGACTTCAATAAGCTTTATGTACTATTTATTTTACTAAATTTTCTATTATACAAGGGATCATATACTAATAGAGTTAATAGTTTAGAATTCTAGGTAAATAAGATACAAAAATGATTATCACATTATATATGAAAACACAAAACATAATATAAAATTTTATTGGAAAAAATATTATTTATTTTTTTATATCTGAAATAAAATTTATATATCCTTTATTTATCTCATAGGAAAAAAAATAATGTCTAATATTAGATTTTTAGTAATAGAAATATTACAATATACTGTATCATAAAATAAATAAAGCATAAATAATATGATAGAAATAAACAATAATAAAATAATCCAAATATCTAATATCATAAAGGGGGAAATTTCTATGGATGAAATAAAAATATATAAAATCACATGGATAATAACATCATGGTTGATGATGATAGAAGACATAATTTCTATTTCATAACCATACTATGAGGACCTTATTCCAAGATATTATAATCATACCATCAAGGCCTCATGCCAATAAGTGATAAACTATTATGTGTGAATACACCAAATACCCTTGTTAGTTTTATCAAGAGACATATTAATGAATCAAAGTGAAATAAAAAAATCTATCAATCAGCTACTATGACTAATTGATCCACCATATAAATTATATTAATGATAAGTCAACATACATTCAATATAAACGTTCATATTGAAAAGTGGTATATGAAATGTTACTATTTACCCTAGTAAATACTAGAGAAACTGTATCATAAAAAATCTTGGGTAATATGGTGGATGGTATAATTATAAAATATCCTTAATAAAGATTAAGATTCATCTAATGATCTTAACAATGATAATGATACTTTTAGAAAAATACTGCAACATTTCTTTTTTAAAATACCCATTTTTTTTTCAAATCGATTATTAAAAATATAAAACTTATTGAATATTTGGAAAATAATTTTCCTTGAAAACAACCATGTAAACCTTAATTTAATCCTTAAGGTATATAATTGTAGTTGTTGTGGGAAAATTAATTACTATGGTGAATGTTAAAAAAATTGTTCACAACATTGCTAAATGTACCTCCTTTGAAAAATGAAAATAACATTCCTTTTTAACCATTATATTGAAATTAAAAAACCGCTAAAAAGACATTAATAAATCATTGGAGTACATGAAAAAAATTCTTTAAACCATTTAATAGAATATGAAGACAAAGAATAAAAATATTGTCGATAGAATAGAAAAAAAGATTGACTTCCTTGAAAACATTCTTTTATAGTTTTGGGGACATAGATATAGGAAAATGAATTGAAATGTTTAATTTATAGAAATAATTTGATTATAATAATATTAATAATATTCTTGATAGATATAACATATAATTTCATCATCATAAATTTAATCCTAGATAATCTTGTTAATAAGTAAGATAGTAACATAAAACAAATACCACATGTTCAACTTGCCTCATAGGTGATTTTTACCACATTTATAATAAATTAAAATTTATTATACTTTTATAAAAAAATTTTCCCATACTTATAATTTCATATATGATCCAATTATGACATCTTATCACTTATTTTTTTATTAATTCATAATTAAATAAATTTTTTGAGATGATACATGTTTCAATTTGCATGCATGTTTCAGTTCATAAGTTCTCATCCCATCACTTTGATCATGGTTACAAAATAAATATAATTTCAATCATGGTATACATATTATATTATTAAATAGTATATATATCATTAAATATTCCATAATCAATAATTTAATGAAAAATAATACTTCAATCATAGGAAAGGTTAAACAGACCTAAACTAGAGCGTGTTATAAAGTTTGAATGTGCCAGAATATGATAAAGTATAATCATAATATAAAATTTATATAATATAACTCCTGAAACAATTAATACATAAATTCATTATATATTTGTTTTATAAATATATATAAAAGGAATACATTTAAGGTGATATATATACTTCTCACGGAGATGACAGTCCGTATGTACGCATGAATGATACTTCCATTTTCTAACAAAAAATCGTAAAAGAATGAAGATATTATTTTATCATTAAAATAAAATTATTATATCTTAAAAATAATATATATATATATATATATATATCTATTAAATCATCCATTATAAACAAATATTAGATGGACTATTGGAAAATTAATTCGATCTTCTCTCAGATACTGCCTTTAACATAAAACAAATACCCTTTTAGGATGGTCTTAAGAAAATAAATGAAGATAAATAATGAAGTGAAATGATATAATATAGTTTTTGGGTAGTCATTGTAAATGATATAGTGCTCAATGTTTTTGAATATCATTGGAGAAGAGGTTTCCATTTATAATTGAGGGAAGGGACATAGATGGAATTACATAAAATCTTAAAATAATATAGAGTCATTTTCAGGTGAATGTGGTACCAAATAGAAATTAATTCTAAGTAAAGATAATATATGCTTGAAATATTTTCAATTAATTATAATTATACATCTTTAGGTGTAATTTTTACCATTTTCTCTTAATTTTACCTTGGTAGCTAGTTTAAACCCTAATTATGGTAACAAAATTTTACTATTTTTACCATTCATTATGACCAATAATTATTATGATTTTATTAAAAAAATTTACTGATTATATTTCCAAATACAGAATAAATTATAAAATATAAAATTTCTATATGTGGCATAAAATAATTTAAATATAAGTGTAAAAAAACAACAAAACCATTTTTTAGAAAAAAATTTAGTTTAAGGGAAAAAGTTATTTTAGAGAAAAATAAACTTTAATTTTTATTTATATTCGTTTAAAAGGATTATTATAAATAAAATAATGCTTATTTATCATAAAAAATAATAATAAATAAAAGAAAACTTAAAAATTATATATTAATAGATAATAATAAAAAAATATTTATCATTTGAATAGAAACACTAATTAGATATCCAAAATGTTAACAATATGTTTCTAAGAATAAAATTACATTTTCAAATGAATTATACTACTTCTTATACATATATGTATATAAATTATATAAAAATGGTTTAAAAAATGTTAATTTTATTCTTATATAATAATGTTTTTATAAAAGTGACAGTATTTATAAATTCTATATTGTTCTCATGTCTCCCAAAAATCACATATTTCTAAAAAATAATAAAAAATAACCATAGTATTATTTTGATATGATAATCTTAAAAATTATGTTGATTTATTCAAATATAGTTTTTAAAATGGTATAAATTTATTCTACATATTCACATATAAAACACATAAACCCCATTTTTACCAATACTATATTCTTTAAAATAAAAGAAAAATATTAATATAAATTTTTGAGAAAAAATTAGTTGAATCTAAAAGAAATTTATTCAATTATTTATTTTTATTTTTAAAATAATATATATATATATATATATATTATAATTCAGTTATTCATATTCATACATGTCAAAACGACATCTAGGTTCTATTCTTTATATTTTAATAGTATTATTTGACTATTTGTTTATGCTTGGGGTTACATGTGGTGCATGATATCAAAAATATTAATGATTTAAAGGAAACTAAAATCTTGGGGTGCTATAAAGGTTACTACTCCCATGTAATTAATTCATTTTTTTCAGTGGTTCAGTATGTGTTTAGTGAAGTTAATGGTGATTATTACAGGATTATTGTGGATTCATGAGAAGGAATTGGATTTCATTCTTGATAAATATTCAATTTATGTCTATAAGATAATGATGCTAATTTCAGGATTTATAAAAAAGAAACATGGAGGCCACTAGCTTGAACAACTCATTTGGACAACTTCTAGAGAAGTTTTCAGTGTGAAGTGTAATGATTGATAATATTATCTTAAAAATAATAATATCCATGTGTTTGTGGACTATTGGGAACTATATAAAACATTTTTAGGATGTATATATTTGATTTATAAGTCTTGGAAGCCATCAAAATATAATCCATGTGAGTTTGAGATAAAGATATAATTTCCCATATTCATGTTAGTTTTTTGAGAATGTATGAAAGTCTATATAGTTAAATGTATCATATTTGGGAATACTGGATCTGAAGATCCTTGTAGTTGAATAATTTAGGTGAATATGATACATGAATTTTTTGGATAGAATACCATTTCCAAAATTACCAACTAGTTGATCAAGTGATATAGCCAATGTGAGTCACGTAGCTAAAGACACATAGTTGATCTGATTCATGTAGCCTATTTCAGCGACATAGATTATGTCACGAACCAACCTGGGTCGACCCTGAACCGGTCTCCCAAGTTGGCCCGCAACATGGCCCGAGGGGCGTTCCTGATCCCCACATGCTGACAACTAGTGTCGGGCATGAAAACTAAACAAGTGGGAACGATTTGGCCCATAAATGAAAGACAAATAAATAAACAAAAACTGAACAAAAGAAACAAAAACTAGAAGCAGCGAGAAAACAAAGTTGTAGATACCTCCATGTGACCCTATGGGTCACCACCAACCTCAAACCAACATCGTGCTATGGTGACTGAATCCAAGCAAGGCACATCAACCATGGCTAAAAAAACAAATTAAAACTATAGGAATGAGTAATAAAACTTAGTAGGCATTCCCAAACAATCTATTCTCATATGAATTTTCTTTAAATAAAAGATCCATCAATTTTAGGTTTGAAATACAAAATATAAAAGTATATCTTTCTACATGTTACTCAAAAGCAATGTATGAGTAATTGCCCTTATTCATTTCTCAAAACCCAAATCAATCTTTTAGTGAGACGTTAGAATTTTAAAAGGGAAAGTATTGTTTATATTTTCAGATTTGTACAAATAGGAGTAAACCCTTTCATTTGAAAACCATTTTTAGAAACCTAATCAAAAACAGTTTACCACTTACCAAGGAAAACAATATAAAAAATGCACAAAAGAAAACTCACAGCAAGGGAAATTTAGGTATACACATAAGCATCATAATCACTACTGCAAGAAAAAAAATCCGAGTAGACATAGGTGAACCTAGGAGATCAAGAATAATATAGAAGACACCAATACATTAGACCTCATCCTTGTTAAATGTCACACACGATGAGATCAAGGTGCTCAAAACACTCTGCCATCCTTTCTCAGGCAGGCCGAGGAAAAATCCCATAGAAATAAAAAAAATATATCCACCTACTATGGGCCACTGGTCAGTAACATAACCTACCAGTGCATCAATCATTCTCAAAATATTCTATCAACATGTCAGGTTCCCATGTCTCATGTATTTAAAAAGGGGCTGAGCCAACCGATGCCAGTCGAGCATCCAATCATGAATATATATAACAATATTGCACGATAGGTCTCACCCCAAGTCACCCCAATGAATACGTCTCTCACCTTTCTATCATTTATCATAGGGAAGTCCTACACAGCAGACCCCCATAACATATAACTCAACCAAACAAAGGGACCACATCCGAGGAGTGTTTTTGTAAGATAACTAGTTTTACAAAAGTGCCAACCGGGCCTCACATGATTTTTTCATGCCAAACCATTTCTTAAGAATCACATCCACACCACTTTGAAAACTAGAAATACAATTCGAAACCCATTTAAGAAAACCAAACAAGAATTTTAAATAAAAAACATGTTCATAAAGGTCAAAGGGTCATTTCATCAGACAATTAATGTGAAAACATGATCAAACCATTTATTGCAACCCACTACAAGGAAAAAACCACTCCAATTCAAGGTAGAATGTTTACCAATAGTTTTATATCAATAATTAATATTATAACTAGGTGTGAAAAGTAAGAAATAAATGATTCTTAAATTTAAAGGAAAATGCACAGGGAGACCTACCTTAGAGAAAGAGGCGGACCAAGCCGAGACGCTTCGACTCTTGAAGCTTTCGATGAAAAATGCTCACACTAGCACACACATACATTCTCATACATATACATATATACCCTTAATACATTGGACATATTCCCCATTCCATGAGGTAATATGTGCAAGGAAGATATATATATATATATACATATACACATATGTATCTGTGTATGTGTGTGTGTGCTCCACCAAGAAGCCACCAAAGCTTTAATTAATTATCCTAGAGGAACCAAAGTTTTTTATAAACCAACTATCCATCCATGAAAACAAGATATAAAGAAACACTATTTTAAAGTGAGCAATTTCAAACGGACCTTTATTTTTTGTACACCCCAAATACATTTACCAAAATCACTTCAAAATCCATTTTCAATAATATGAAATCTCATTTTCCTTAATAATTTTCTAAAAGGGCCTCACCCTTATTATACTTCATTTTTAAACCATTTTTAGAAACTGCACAAGGAACTAACTTCTTTTAGAATTCAATGAACTATTTAAGAAACCATGATATTAAGAAAACACCATTTTCCATAAACAAAACCGCTTTCAATTTTCACAAACACCAAAACTATTTTTCAAATGCATTTACCATTCCTTAATAAATTTATGAAACCCCTTTGTAAAAACCAATTATCAATGCATTCACATCTCAAGTGCCTTTGGAAAGACATTTTTCACACTTTTTATAACCCTAAAAACAATTCTGAGAAGTAACCTAACGAAGCACACATGAAAACATAACCATATCATTTAGAGAAACCTTTTTCATCATATACTCATGTCAAAACACTTTCGAAAAATATTTCTCACCACATAAAACATAAAGTTTCACGATTAAAATACAAATGGAATTTAACCAAACACAGTTGAAAAAAACATAGAAATAAACAAAAACAAAATCAAAGGTCATTTTTAGAAAATTCAACTATTGCAAAAACACCAACACACCAACAGATAATTAATATGTACCTTAAAACTATTAAGGAACCTAATTTAGACCGTGTGAAACCAAGAAAGAGGATTTAAACCTCACATCGGATAGCGGCGACCAACCGAGATAGGCCGAACCGCTCCGCCTTCGGCGGTGGTTTCCAGAACATGGACCTAAGGGTCCCAAGAGACCAATCGCGCACCCCTAGAACGAAAGAAAAACGAATCTAACATAACTCAATCCATTAGGATCTAGCCGCACTGTGAGGAGGGACGACTGCTGGAGGTGTTTTGTGCCGAAGAGGAGTTGAGCTGGGGAGGTTGTTTCCAGTGAGGGAGGCACTGGACAAGGGGGTTAGACCGGAGCTACACGTCGGAAAGGGGTGTTGTCGGATGGGGTCACGTCGGTAGGGAAGGGCGTCGTTGGACGAGGACACACTGGAGAGGAGGTCCGGCAGGAGTGGGGTGGCGCCGGTGTGGGAGGCAGGTCATGCAGAAGAGGGGGGGTCGAACCAAGAAGGGGACCGCGTGAGGAAAAGGGAAAACGGGGAGGGGGGAGAAGTGGCGCCGCGCCAAACAGGGAAAAAAGGGAATTAGGGTTTTGAATTTTTTTAAACCTAGTAACTTAACTAAACTAATAATAATAATATTAATAACTAATTGATCATAATAAAAATAAAAATATTAATAATAATAATAATAACAACCAAAAGATTATTATTATTATTATTTAAACAATAATAATATTATTATTTTATGATTAAACTTTTTTTTCCTAAAACTCTATTTTATTTATATAAAAAAATGATTTTACATCATTTCACTTCACTTATAATTTAATTAATCAATTTACTTATTTCGGATGTTGGGAAAATGCACGGATCATGTGTCATCATGTGTGCGTTTGAGCGAGGTGCGGTTGAACCATGCCACCCAACATTAACCGCCCAAAGAGTCATACCGTGTGTTGTCACACAGTTTTATAAGTCGCATGTCAAACTCGGTCGGGGTGTGACAATTCTCCCCACCATAGACTCTTTCTGCCCCCAAAAAGTCACCAAGTCAAAAGATAGCCAAAGCTTGAGTTTGTTCCCGAATAGAGCCAAAAGGAAAATCAAGAACCTCAGGTTGACGATTCGCTCCACAAGTCCCACCCAACCGATCATGAATAACCCATGAAATAAAACAAGGGGAGAACATGAGAGGGTTCTCCCCACCACAAGAACTCTACCAACACGGAAACATTAATACCCATGCACACCCACTCGAGGAGGGGCTAACGTGGGAACTCCCAACCTGAACTTACTAACTTCTACACTTGAGTTGAGTGGGATCACTGAGACTTAAACGGAACACCACCACAAGGCCACCCGACATATCGGGGCACCAAAACAATGAACTCCCTATAACAACACCGCTGGAGCTAAGAATTCCCCAAACCGATTTAAAACTCCCAACACATCCAACTCCATTAGTAGAGAGAGACAACTCTACCACTAAAACCCGGAACTCTCGGCACAATACAAAAAAAATCCCAAAACTCACATCTCCAAATGATCACTAATAAAACCAGGACTAACCCACACAAGGTCCAAATACACTTTTAAGAAAAACAAATGACTCTAGATGCCACATTCAAAAGAACGTGACTACTATGATCATGAAATAATAACTTTATCGCACTATTACCTCAAAAGATGAACTTACAACTGTTGAAAAACAATGACAAGGAAACCCTGAATATCTATATTCCAAGATTAAAGATAAAGAACCAAGTGATGTTCATATAATCCTCAGACTCCCTGACTATGCGCGAGCTTCACCCCGAGACATGAGGCTGGGGCTCTGATGGCCGAAGCATCTTATGCCTCACATTCAGACATGAGCATCCCTCGATCAGGACTCCTTCGAATGACACTTATTTTGGAACCTTTTATAGTGAACCGAATGGTCACACAATAGCAGGACTTCTGAGGGATGAGACAAGATGGCTTAGGATGCTTGAACCGGCAACACCAATGGCAAATTTGAAATTAGTTTGACGAATCACAAGTCGACACAGACAAAAAGTGATATCTTCAGAGGTAGGTTCCTCTCGTATACCTACTCGGAAAAATGGGGAACCCTTATGAATGATGAGAGGCGCTAGATTTTCCAAGAACTTGCTCTCTAGATGTCGAATCCATAAAGTGGCCGACACAGGCCTTCACCAACCACTAGCCTTGTTAACTACAGATGAGCTCTCACCTCTTTTCTCCTTCAACTCCTCAGGTATGATTCATTGAATGGAGATAGACTTTAACACCTCCCACATCATCCCAACTCCATGTATGATAAGACATCCAACCCCATTGGTCCAAGGCTGGACCATCCACTAAACCCAAGACAATATGAACTCTAACAAAATCGGGAGTTCCCAACCACCCGAAGACATGCTCTACTCCCCTAAAACTACTTCACTTCCCCAAACGAACCCTAAATGCCTCGAAAGAAAATCAACACTCAATAGAAACCAGAATTGGGCACAACTCATTAACAATTTTTAAGGACATTTCTAGGTGGCATATTCAGAAAAACATGAAAAAAATCTCAACTGGCATCAAGCCAAACTCAATCAAAAGAAAAACCTCACACCGAGACAACCGGCCCCAAATCCCAAATAGGCTCAAACACAACCAAAAACATCACCACAAGCCCAGGGTAACAGGCTCATAAATCAAACATATATAAACATAGTCAAAATCAACTTTTCAAAATACCAAAACCCACTTTTCAAGAAAAAACCAAGTCCCGAAATCACATTTTCATTCAAGTCTATTTTAGAAAAAAAAGTCAAACCAGGCCTTGAATTCCTAAACCCCACCCATGGCATCCTATGAACCGCCGCATAAGCCTTTATCCCTTTTTACTCAAATCCCCCATACATATGTGTCGATGTGAACTTCACGCATCTACCCACACATATGCGGACAATCCTAAGGAATACCAAGGGTTTCACTTTCTGTTCCATTACCAAATCTAGATATAGTCCAACTTTTCCATATCGAAACACTTCCTCTTTAAAAACGTGCTTCACCAATTTCAAAACAACTCAAAATAAATCCCCTTTTTACCCATTTTAAAACCATTATAGAATGAACCCTTTCAATTCAAAACCACCTTCATTTCCAAAAACCCTCTAAAACCGACCAAAAATCAAGACAAAGTAAAACCAAAAATGGACTACCGGAATGAGGAACTAGTGCTTATACCCAACTCGGTGACATGGTAGTGAGCCACGCCCCAGGTAAGACATAATACCAGAAGACCTTGAACCGGGCACCTGTTCTCCACATGGGTCACTACTCCATGTGGGGTCACAGCATGACACCAAGTCACCTCTCTTATCATCCCTCAATACAAAAAAAAAGACAAAAGACCCAAAACTCGGACTACCCCTGATAACTCAGGCCTCGTCGCGAGCGGTGGGGATCAGGCACCGAACCAAAACCTACATCTTGAGCTCCGACAGTCCTAATCTCCTTCTACCGAACAACCCAAATCACAAGAACCTCCTCTGATACCATTTTGTCACAAACCAACCCAGGTCGACCCTGAACCAGTCACCCGATTTGGCCTGTGACATGGCCCAAGGGGCGTTCCCGATATCCATGGGCTGGCAACTAGTGTCGGGAATCAAAACTAAACAAGTGGGAATGATTTGGCCCATAAATTAAAGACAAATAAATAAAAAAACTGAAAAAAGGAAACGAAAACTAGAAGCAGTGAGAAAAAAAATCATGCATACCTCCATGTGACCCTATGGGTCACCACCAACCCCAAACCAATGTCGCGCTATGGCGACTGAATCCAAGAAAGGTGCAAAAACCAAGGGTAAAAAAATAGAGGTAAAACTATAGGTGTGAGTAATAAAACTCAGTATGAATGCCCAAACAATATATTCTCATATGCATTTCCATTAAATAAAAGATCCATAAATTTCAGGTTTGAAATACAATATATAAAAGTAAGGCATTCTACATGTTACTCAAAAGAAAAGTACGAGTCATTTCCCTTATTCAATTCTCAAAACCCAAATCAATCTTTTAGTGAGACATTAGCATTTTCAAAGGGAAAGTATTTTTTATATTTTCAGATTTCAATAAAGAGGAGTAAGCCCTTTCATTTGAAAACCATTTTTAGAAACCTAATCAAAACCAGTTTACCACTTTCCAAGGCAAACAATATACAAAAATGCACAAAATAAAACACATAGTAAGGGCAATGTAGGTATACACATAAGCATCATAATCACTACTGAAAGCAACAAAAATCCGAGTAGACATAGGTGAACCCAGGAGATCAAGAATAATCCAGAAGACACCAATACCTGAGACCTCATCCACGTTGACATGTCACACACGATGAAAACAAAATGCTCGGCCATCCTGTCTCAGGAAGACCGAGGGAAAATGCCATAGAAATAAACCAAATATATCCACCTACTATGGGCCACTGGTTAGTACCATAACCTACCAGTGTAGCAATCATTCCCAGAATATTCTCTCAATATATCAGGTTCCCATGTCTCAAGTAATTAAAAAGGAGGTGAGCCAACAGATGCCAGTCGAACATCCAATCATGAATATATATAACAATATTGCACGATAGATATCACCCCGATTCACCCCAAAGAATATGTCTCTTGCATTTCTACCATTGATCACAGGGAAGTCCTACACAGCAGACCCTCATAACATATAACTCAACCAAAGAAAAGGGACCACATCTGAGGAGAGTTTTCGTGAGATATCTAGTTTTACAAAAGTTTCAACCGGGCCTCACATGATTTTTTCATGCCAAACCATTTCTTAAGAATCACACGCACACCACTTTGAAAACTAGAAATATACTTCGAACCCCATTTAGTAAACCCAAACTAGAATTTTAAATCTAAAACATGTTCAAAAAGGTAAAAGGGTCATTTCATCAGGCAATTAATGTGAAAACACGATCAAACCATTAATTGTAACCCACTACAAGAAACAAACCACTCCAATTCAAGGTAGAAAGTTTACCAATAGTTTTATATCAATAATTAATATTAGAACTAGGTGCGAAAAGTAAGAAATAAATGATTCTTAAATTTAAAGGAAAATTCATAGGGAGACCTACCTCAGAGAAAGAGGTGGACCAAGCCGAGACGCTTCGAATCTTGAAGCTTTAGATGAAAAACGCTCACACTAGCACACACATACATTCTCATACATATACATATATACCCTTAATCCATTGTACATATTCCCTGCGCCATGAGAAAATATGTGTAAGGAAGATATATATATACATATAAACATACATACCTGTGTATGTGTGTGTGCGCACCACCAAGAAGCCACCCAAGCTTTAATTAATTAACCTAGAGGAATCAACGTTATTTAGAAACCCACAGGCCATCCACAAAAACAAGATATAAAGAAAAACTATTTTAAAGTGAGCAATTTCAAATAGACCTTTTTGTTTTTCACACCCCAAATACATTTACCAAATGTACTTCAAAAGCCATTTTCAATAATATGAAATCTTATTTTCCTTAAGCATTTTCCAAATGGGCCTCACCCTTCTTTTAATTCATTTTTAAACCATTTTTAGAGACTCCACAAGAAACTGACTTCATTTAGAATGCAATGAACTATTTAAGAAACCATGATATTAAGAAAACACAATTTTCCATAAACAAAACCGCTTTCAATTTTTACAAACACCAAAACCATTTTTCAAATGAATTTACCATTCCATAATCAATTTGTGAAACCCCTTTGTAAAAACCCATTATCAATGCATTCACATCTCAAGTGCCTTTGGAAAGACATTTTACACATTTTTTCATAACCCTAAAAACAATTCCAAGAAGTAGCCTAATGAAGCACACATGAAAACATAACCATATTATTTAGAGAAACCTTTTTCATCATATACTCATGTCACGACACTTTCGAAAAATATTTCACACCACATAAAACATAAAGTTTCACTATTAAAATCCAAAGGACATTTAACCAAACACAATTGGAAAAAACATAGACATTAACAAAAACAACATCAAAAGTCATTTTTAGCAAATTCAACTATCAAAAAAACACCAACACACCACCAAATAATTAATATGAAACTTAAAACAATTAAGGAACCTAATTTAAACCGTGTGAAACCAAGAAAGATGATTTAAACCTCACCTCGGATAGTGGCGACCAACCAAGACAAGCCGAACCTCTCCTCCTTTGGCGGTGGTTGCCATAACATAGACCCAACGGTCCCAAGAGACCAATCAAACACCCCTGGAACAAAAGAAAAACGAATCTAACATAACTCAATCCATTAGGATCCAGCCGCACTGTGAGGAGGGACGACTGCTGGAGGTGTATTGTGTCGAAGAGGAGTCGAGTCGGGGAGGTTGTTTCCAGTGTGGGAGGCACCAGACAAGGGGGTTATACCGGAGCTATGCGTCGTAAAGGGGTGTCACCGGATGGGGTCACGTCGGCAGGGAAGGGCGTCGTCGGACGATGCCGCACCAGAGAGGAGGTCCAGCCAGAGTGGGGTGGCGCTGGCGTGGGAGGTCAAACTTTATGTTTTGAGCATACTATTTTAAGACACTAAAATTGACGATGAATAATAAATTAATAGAAATTTCAAAAATATAAATTTGGTTACAAGAATAATATGTGGGTGTGGTGAGAAGTTAGTGGATTTCACCATTTTCAAAAAAATAATGAAAAATTTTAAAAATCATTTTACTTAAAAAATATCATCCCAATAAGAATGAATTGATAGTCTATAGTATACACAACATACTCATACATTATTACATTATTAATTCTCTTAATTTAAAAATATTTTAAATATGAAAAGGATTTTTGAGACATGGGAAAAGGAAAATATAGAGATGCAGATTCTATGTAATCTAAAGATTCACATTATACGAATGATATTGATATCATTAAATTATTTCTCTGAAATTAAAATGATGAAAAAGGGGAGGTGGATGTGAAAGTGTAAGGACCCACTAAATTGTTAATATTATAAAGATTCATGTAATTTTTCCAAAAAAATACATGGAATAGGGTTGAAGATTCTAAATCAGAATCAGATAATGAGATACCTTAGAAACACAATTGGGATAAGAAGAAGAAGAAGTATGTTGATTGTAATAAGAGGAATTTAATGAGAAGAAAAAATAATGATTCATCATCTGGTTGAACCTGATATAATGAGTATAGGATATTTTCCCATGTAAATTATATAAATAATTTATTAAGTAGTGAGGATGATGGAGAATAAAGGACAACGATAGAGTGAATGATGAAAGAAAAACCAGAATTCTAAATGAGACGTGTATAATATCATAAGAAATAAAATAATAAGATTTGGAAAGAAAATAAAATAGTGGTTTATGAGAATTAGGAGATAATAATTATGAAAAAATATATATTAATGAGATCAGGAAATATAAATTAATATCTACTGAGCATGAAAATATGGAGAGTGATCTTATAGAAAAGATAACTAAAAAAAAGAAGAAGGGTTATTTGAAACACAATACATATGTTTAATAGATTAATATTAGTTGAAAAAATACATAGAATAATTCAATAAATTTTCTTATATAAATATATAATCATCTCGAGCTAGGGAGATGATGGTTTATAACTATTTGGAAAATCATGTAATTTTAATTCTCAATATAGATCTGTTTAGTTCAAAATAGTAGTCTAAAAAACAAACATGTACATGGTTATACTAATTAAACTAAGAGTGAATATTATACATCGAAGGAAGATGAAATTTTTCTAAAGATTCCATATCCCCTATTATATGTGAGGATTTTATTTCTATAGGATAGTACCATAAAAAATCAAGATAGATCAATAATAAATCTGTAATAATTCTGTTTGAAGGGTTTTTGTGGTTTTATAGAAATCATATACACAAATCCTATTTGTACTACTTTAATATTCCTTTACCAAAAAAGTATAAAGGACCAAGGGGGATTTTTTCTGATAATATGAGGATTACATATCATATAATAAAACCTATGACTAGATCATCACTACATCAATCTATGAAAAAAAATGAGATTTTGGAAGAATTTAATGGAAGATATAGTCTGAAAGTCACAATGATAAGGCATGTGTGATTGTTTACAAGGAATTATTCCCTATAATATTATAGGTATGATGTTTGAAATGAAATATAATTGTATGTATTGTGATGATTCTCAGAAGACTGATATTTTCAAGAAATACTACCTAGAAATTTTGTTGAATCAACATCAATTGACTAAAAAATTGGTGGAAACTAAAAAACTATAGTGACTAAAGGAAATAAATTATCTTAAGAAGCTAAGTAAAAAATTTATGTGAAGTTATCTAAAAATAGAGACATTATTATTTATGATATTTTGGTGAAAAAAGATATTAAAAAAAATGAATATAATCAATGGAAATGTGTAAATAAAACATCCCATGTTGATATTGAAAAAATTGAATGTACCAAGTTGAGAGGAAGTTATAGGCATGAATACTGTTTATATGAAAAAAGAGGTCCATCATAATTCCTTATTATTTTATGGGTTTATAACAAAGATTATGGGGTTGTTTTTTTTTCCAAAAAACGAGAAAAATGGGGAGTTGAATGAAATTTACATGAACTTTTTTATGGTCTGTTGAGATGTGTATAGGTTAAATATTTTTCTTAAATTAATTATTGTTTATACATCCTGAATTTGATAAATTATAAATTCAATGAATGATAACACATTCTTGGTAGTGTATGGAAGACATAGAAAAAATTGGTTATATCTCACTAATTTTCTAGAATATGGTATCCCATGTAGACTTGGAGAAGACAAATTAAAATCTATTTTCTAGGAAAACCATATAGTATCACCATTATCTCAAAAAAAAAGTGGGAATAAATTATCATAATTACAAAGTAATATGAATATAGAAAGTGAGTTCCCTATTATTGGACTTTTCATTTTAACATTAACAAGTGGGAAAAATAGATAATCCATACAAGAATAAATACTGATATCAAGGATTTGTATTACTAAAAATTAAAATAAGGAGGGGGGTTTTAGGCCCAAGTAAGTATTTTATTTTTTTAATGGGTTGATATGTGTCTAGTTGAGTTAATGGTGATGTTGAGAGGATAGTTATAGATTCACTAGAATGAATTTGACACCATTATTGAAAAAGGATCCATGTAAGTCTATAAGATGATGTTTCTAGTTACACGATCTATGTAAAAGAAACTATGAGGTTTATGGAATAATTAAATTGTTTGGAAAAGTTCAAGGAAAGTGTTAATATAAATTGCAATGATTGATAAGATGATATTACAGATAATAAAATACATGTGTTTGTGGATTAAGTAATGTTGTCAATAACATTTTTGAGAAGAGAGGAAGGGGTTGAGGAATATTTTAAGTTAACTATAGAGGAGCTAAGTGATTTCACGTGTGTAATGTCTCAAATTTTTCATATATTATTTTTTGATATAATATGGACTATTTTTTAGACCAGGAATTGTGTCAGTGTGAAACTATGAGGCCTGATGTATCAGGAATAAGTGTTTGAAATATATTAAATAGCATATGTCTTTATTTTTCCTAAAGAGTGTAATAACTTCTAAATGGGTGCTTGGATCTGAAATATGAGTGCACTATTGAGTTTGGAATACAGGTTTTACACTAGGCATGATTTAACCTTGGTCGGTATGGTCCATTTGTGGAAAATACATCATGTGTGTGAAATTAATAAGACAATTAATATAAATTATTTTATTAATTTTTTGAAACAACTATGAAGTGACCTAAATTAGATCTTTTAATATGCACTTATGGGAAATTTATATGGTAATATCGATAACACAATGAATTGATGAGAACCATTTGATCCATTAGAGGAGATCCCATTGGTGTACAATGACTAGATCAAAGATCGAAAAACAGTGATGACATGATTAAAGGGTATTTCCAATAAATTCAAAACAACTTTATTATTCATCAGAAATTTATCCAAATCGATATAGGGTGGATTTTTGATTAGTTTCTTTTCCTAATTCTTAATTCCTAATATGAACATAGACCCATTGATCAAAAAAATCGATTTTTTGATCGCACATATTTTTGGGACGGGTTTACTAATGTCGGATTTATGGATAATTACATTGAATTTTTTATTTATTAATTTTTAATCTCATGTTAAGGAATCTATATTGACATGAACATTGATCTATGTTTTCCCCTCTCTTTATATTTTTTTTCTTTTCTCCAATATTTCTTCATTCACCCATGAGTGTTGTTAAATTTTTCTTGGGTTATAAATATCAAAATAAATAGATCATTAAGCACCCATTTATTTGCACAATGATAAAAAATTGTAGATCTAGGAGAAGAATGACACAGTGGTGGTGTGATTATAGAGACAATAGTGGATATGATGGTATACATACCAAATTTTTGTGTTCTTTGGAGCGTAGTGGATATTGATGAATAATCATATTTCTGAGTGGATCAAAGGCCCAAAATGTTGTTGATCAGTGATGGATAAGTTTTTTATTGCTTGATTCATGATTATCTAGGGAAGCCATGGTTAGATCAGAGGTGGGAGTAGCAGAAAAGATGTGCGGGTCACGAATTTTGGATTCTAGAAATCCTTCATTACATGACGTGTAAACCAAATATAAATGTCGTTTGGGTCCGCCATTGTAGATGATAGTGTTTTTGGTAGGAGTTAAGGATCACATGGAATGTGACTATATCACATGGTGTGTGTCCACACCCCAAAGACTCAGTGCGTACCTCAGAGGGTACACATGCATGAGGTGGACTACGTGAGTAACCTCCATACAAAGTACTCCCCCACATAGACATGACCTATACCATATACATAGACTATGAAATGTACTGGTATATTGGTTCCTATACATGATATGTAGTAGTGAACTGGACCACTGGTATACTACAGGTTGTGTACTTCTACATGGAAACAGGCTAGTGACACATGCAATTTACACATGCATGAGCTGGGGTTAAGGGACACGATGTGCAGCCCATTTTACACACTATGTACAGTAATATACATGGATTATATCCTATGTACATAATATCATGGATAAGTTTCATTAGTGTATCATTCCTTTATCCTTTCCCCGAGGTTTGGTATTGGATTGTCTCCTACTCTTATGATTACGATCCCTTTAGTAAGAATTATTGGATAGAGTCCTTGGAATCCCTTTGAGAGACCAGGAGTGAGATCCTATATTCACCTTTCTACCCTAGGTGGATTTCATGGAATATTTATGACAAAAAATATGTGGGAACTAATCCACTACTTAGATGGTTTATGAATATTGAGTTGTTGGTATCACCCCGTGTCCGTGGCAGTGATCCTCATCTGTGTATTATATCTATTTTTAATATTCACCACATAATTTTAATGGTGAGACCTAATGAGCTGTATATCTCAAACGTATGTCATCAGTGCTATCAAACTCAAGAGTGTGGTCTCTTATACATGTGCATTTTAGAATCTTCAAGCTAGAATCTTAGGATGGAATACTATGGTTGTTACTTACATTTAGACTGTGTTTCTTTGTTGAGTGTATCTGGATATTATTATTATATGTGTTTTAGTCATATACCTATGTAGAGATAACTGTATTTCCTTTGTTTTATTCCTTGTGGGTCCGGGGTGACCTACTGAGTTTTGTTATATTTACACATACACGGGCTTTTCCCACATGTGTTGTTTCTCATGCAAATGATCAACATTTTGAAAGAGTCATATAAGGACATGGACTAAACAATACTTAGTGAGACCAAATAGACTTAGGTTCATTCTTATAGGTTATTGATAGGAGTCTCGGTACTTATATTCATGTAAGACTTTTGTTTCAGACACTTTATGGTGGGTTTGTATTTTTACTTATTTCATTCCTTTACTTCCTGTCATACATTGGTTATGGGATTTAGATGTATTCACACATGGTTGTTCAATTGTTTTTACATTTCATCATTTTAGAGGCTTTTATATGAGTGTGTGTGTATAGGTATATAGGTTAAGGTCTCCCATTTTAGTGATATTCCTACTATGTCCTAGTCTCCAGATCATAACCTTTTGGAGGTGGGCTTGGGGAGTCACAACATGGATCCTTCTAGGATGGTTCATGATAGTGTGTTATCATAGGTGGTTAGTTCTAATTTTATACCAGAGACTATGAGATTGGTTTGGGAAAAGACGTTTTATTATTTTGAGTTTTTATTCAAGGTCAGGGACTCTAGTGTTGGTTCGGAGGCTGACGTATCCATACACCCGGACTCTAATAACATGTTTTTCTAATAAGTACAAGTGATCATTTTTATCAAGTAAAACAGTGATATATACATCAAATAGGATTATGTTGTTTTTTCTATGTACTTCTTGGGTCATCTATCAAGATATACTCATTGACCATGGAATATAAGGTTTTTTTCACGATTCCTCCATCACGTATTCTAGCTATGATTCAACATAAGGATCATGAAAATGACACCCTTAGTGATGAGGAATCGATATAGGGACCCATTACTGAGATGTTACCTATAGTTGGTGCACTCGCCATACCACCACCCATATAGAATCATGGGTTACCTGATGTACCAGCACATGAGGTGCGTATGCTGAGCATATGAGTATCAGTGATAGAGACCCCTCAGTTTCCAATTCGAGCCTGACCCACATGTGGCTGATGACTGGTTTGAGGTGGTGACTAATTTTTTCATCTATTTAAAACACTAGAGGATTATATGGGGGTCATGGAGGGGATCCTTATTCATGGATCAGCATGGTGATGATGGGGCTTAGTGACCCAATCATATATTGAGGCAACTCTTTCATGGATAGATTTTGAGAACCATTTCATATTAGAGTTCTCACCATCTACGCTGAGGGATGGGCGTATCTAAGATCTTCTCTAGATTTTGTAGGGAATCACACCAGTAGTTGTGTATTCATCCTGGTTTACAAACCACTCCATGTAATCAATGGATATGGTTCATTACCAGTTTAATAGGGATCATAAATTTAAGAGAGGTCTATGAAGAGAAATCTGATCTAGTGTTATCCCTCTATGAATTTCTACCCATGATGGGGTGCTGGATTTTGCTTTATAGTTTTTGAGTTTGTTGGATGAGAACATGCATCTGGTGGTCGTTCGTCATGGGAAATCATGGACAGAGAACTCAATGGTATGGATATGATGTATATATCAGGGACCTAGAAATGCGAGATATTTAATGACGAGGTCACAAGACATAGGATCTACAGTTCATTTCTATCATAGTGGGTCTAGTCATCCCAAAGAGATATTGTACTACTCATGTGATGGTAGGGAACATATTTCTTAATACTGTGCGACCTACCATACAACTGATAGAGAACCCATGGAAGGGTCTCTGAGGCTGAGGAAGTGGTAGGAGAAGGAAGGTTCATGGGGTGGTGGACATAGAAGAGGATACAGAAGAACAACAATAGGTGGTCGAGGTTTGGAATTTCTACCATCACCATACCTTGGTGTTACATTCCAAGCTCATGGATCTGGAGGACATGGGCATGGATAGCTAGAGGCAGTTGAAGCTTATAACCTAGGGGATCTGAGAAAGAGTCAATGTACAATATTTTCCTTTTCTACCTTATTTATAGTACTGATAGACATAAGTACTAGTCATTATATTCTTTCCACATGAATTTTATGTGACTAAGAGATTATTGTTGATCCCTAGACTCAACCATTAAGCTTTAATACTTCTACTATAAAAGACTCTTTGATCATAAACTTGTACTGATAGTGTGACCTGACCCTTGGGGGTGAGAGTTTCTATTGGAATCTCTTAGAATAAATGTTTATGTGTTACAATTTCATTATTCGTATGGACAAATTATTCACATTTCATGCCAATATTGACTATTTTAGGAAAATTATGTAGAGATTCCATAGTTATGGAACCTGGTATTTCATTATTTGTTAAAATGAAACTCGGGAAGTGTAGGATAGATTCATGGATTGGAGGGTCTAGCTAATTACTCATCATTTGGATATCCTAACCAATGGTTAAGTGGATGGTATAATTTCATATTTTCTTACATTGGTGGTGGAGTATGAGGATGTATTCTTTGAGGCTGTTCCAAGTTTACCTCCTTGCTGGGAGATAGATTTCTTCATTGATCTACAACATGGGATGGCATCGATACTTGATAAAGCATATCAGATGGCTTCTGCACATCACTGTGATTTGAGGGTGAAGTTGGATGCCTTGAAGATGAAGGTATTTGTAAGACCCATATTTGCACCATGGACAACCCCAGTTTTTTCTTCCATGAAGGAAAACAAGAGATTGAGGTTATGTGTAAACTATTGGTGCATGAACCAGGTCATTGTGAAGAAAAAGTATCCACTATCGAGGATCAATGACCTCTTCAATAATTTGAATGGGGAATGATGGTTCTTTAAGGATGACCTCAGGTTAGTCCATCACCAGTTATGAGTATGGTATGGGGATATATAAAAGATGACATTAAGATGTTTCTTCAGTCACTATGATAACATGGTTATGCCCTTTAGCATGACGAATACCCCATATGTGTTCATGGGACTCATGAACCTAATATTTCATAATTTGATTGATTGGTTAATGTTAGTGTTTGTAGAAGACATCATTTTGTACTTGGTGTATAAGGAGGAGAACACAAGACAATTGAGGATAGTTAAGGATGTGGTCCGAGAGAACCATCGTTAAGGAATGATCTGAAAGTACATGTTATGGATTCAGTCAGTCTACTTTTTGAGACCCGATATCTCAATAGATTGAGTGGTAGTGGACTCATCCAAGGTTGCAGTTTTTGTTAGCTTGGGAGCCAGCCAATAATGTGATAGAGGTTCATAGCTTATTTGGTTTAGCAGGTTATTAACGGAGATTAATACATGATTTCTCCAGAATATCAGATCCCATGATGGTTTTTTATTGAATGGGGAAACCTTTCATATGGGAATATAGGTTCTATTAGGACTATTTTTAGTAGAGGTATAGTTTGATGAGTTCTCCCAACATGATATTTCTTGAGAACGGTGTCGAGTACGTAGTATTTGGAGATGCATAGGGAATAGACATTGGTTGTGTTCAAATTTAGAGGAATTTTGTGATTGAATTTAGTTCATGATAGCTAATACCACATGGGTAGAACTAAATAACCCAAGATCTTGAGTTAGTTATGGTAGTGTTCACACTAATGATGTGGGAGAACTACCTGATGGGAGAGAAGTTTATCATCTACTCCAACCACAAGATAATTAAGTACATATTATCTTAGAATGATATTAAAGTGAGACAGACGCTACAGATAGAGTTCCTATTGGATTATGATTTCAAAATTTTATATATTCATTCAAATGGGATCATGGTAGAAGATTAACTTAGTAGGAGTTTTTTTGAAGTTTCTGAACAGGGTGTCAGAGCAGTTATACTTGTTTCAGTTATACTGTATAGATGAAGATGGAGCACCTTACCTCCGGTCGATGGGTTTCACCCCTCCACTGTTGGAACAAGTTTGGGAGAAAATTATAGGGGATATTGAATATGATTCCCTACGTAATTATATATCCATAGGACATGCTCATTGTGGATTTTCTAAAGGTGGGGAGCATGTCATACTTTTCAATGGTCGAATGATGGTACTAGTGATGTAGTGGGAGGAGGTTCTAAGTGAGTTTCATACATAACCTTTAGTGGTACATACTTGTGTGTAAAAGACATATCAGGTCCTTATACATTAGCTTTATTGTATAAGTATGATGAAAACATTTGCAGAGTTTGTATCTCATTTCCTTACATGTCATAAGCTGAAGGACGAGTACCAAGTTCTAGTTGGTTTAGATCAACCCAATGAGGTCCTTGAGTGAGAATGAGATGTCATATCCTTGGAATTTGTTACTAAATTACCATGTATGTACTGAGGACATGATTCTATATGGGAAATCATAGACTGACTCACCAAGTTGTCCCACTTCCTAGCTATTTGGGAGCGTAGTTCAATAGACATCTTGGAACACATCTAGGTGCAGGTGATAGTTTGACTCTATGGAGTTCCACTGATGATAATTTTTTATTGTGATACTCTCTTCACATCCTGGTTATGGAAAGGATTATTGGAGTCATTAAGAACTCAATTATTCTTGAGAACAACATTTCACCCCCAAACTGACGGTCATATTGAACAGACCATTCAAATTATGGATGACTTGATGTGATCTTGCATGTCATACTTCCACTATAGTTCACAGGATCTTTTTCCACTGGTGGAGTTTTAATACTACAATAAATACCATTCCACCATCAGTATGACACCATTAAAGGATTTTTAAGGGTGATTATATAGTTCACCACTATGTTGGACTGGATCAAAGGATTCAACACTCATTGGCCCAAAGCTGGTGTGATCTAGAACTGAGAAGGTATAGACCATCGTGGATCATATGAAGACTACATAGATTCATCATAAGTCTTATGCATATAGAAAATGGAGTCCTTTGGATTTTGAGGAAGGAGACTATGTTTTCTTACAGGTTTCACTTTGATGTAGATTATTGTGATTTGGCTAGGGTGGAAAGATATATCTGAGATTAATTATCCCTTTCTAGATACTACAT
Source organism: Viscum album (assembly GCA_963277665.1). Taxonomy (NCBI): domain Eukaryota; kingdom Viridiplantae; phylum Streptophyta; class Magnoliopsida; order Santalales; family Viscaceae; genus Viscum; species Viscum album. Next base: position 1,785,753,531 of record OY728148.1, on the reverse strand, counting down.
AAAGTTTTCAAGGTGGTGTCCATCTTAGCTCTACCTGTACTGTTAAATGGGTACACTATGTCTTCAACATGTCATACTTGAGGATGTATGTGCATGAAACGTCACACATTATCCACATGGGCGAGCTTGCCATTGAGGATGTATCTACCCTTGCTGATTAACTAGTAAAAACTGAGGATTGGTTGAGAGTATCCTATATGGGTGATTGATTCCTTTGGTTCATTTTTGGTAATATCACATGAATATCCAACAGATCACATGGGATTCAGTGGATCATATTCAAGCTCTGTACCTGCATCATTTTGTGTTGTCCTTGTATTGGATTTTTAGGGGCGTAAATCCCCAAGGTGGTTAGAATGTAATGTCTAAGATTTTTGGTGTATTATTTTTGGATATTATATATATTATTTTCTATACCAGCAACTAATAAGGAATAAAATTATAAGGCCCGATGTTCTTGGAATAAATGATTGAAATATTTTAAATATATTAAATATAACATACGATCAGTTTTCTTAAAAAATATTAATAAAATCTAAATGGGTTTCTTGATAAAAAATGTGAGGGTACAGTTGTGTTCAGAATGTGGGTATTACCCTAGAAACCACTTAACCTTGCTCTGTGTTGGTCATTTATGGAAAAGGTTTTTCGGGCATAAAATGAATAAAATAATTAATTTATATTATGTTATTTATTTCCTTGACACAAAGGCATGGTGACCTAACCACCCTCATTAAATACATTCTAATGGAAAATTAAAAGGGTTATCTACATAACCATATGAATCAATGCAAGAAATTCTAGTGTTTTGAGGATATCTAGTTATTACATGATTACCAGATCAGAGATCGTCAAACATTTTGGGATAAGATCGAAGGATCTCATCAATGAACATGACATCGATTTTTTCATCCTTAGTGATCGATCAAAATCAAGGTTGGGTGGTTGGTTGGTATAATTCTTTTTCATGTTCATAATTATTATGAATAACATAGATCCATCGACCAATAGATTGATTCATGGTACATGAATATTTTGTGGGATGGAATTATTATAAGGTGATTTTGGAAGAATAACATTGAATTGATGATTTCATTGTTGTTATTCTCACCAAAAAGAATAAAGATCAACATGAACATAGATAGGTGCTCGTTCCTCTATTTTTTTCTTGTACTTCCCCCTAGTTCTTCATTCACCAATGAGTGTTCTTAGTTTAGCTCTAAGTTAGAAATATCCTGATCAATTGATTGTTGTTCACCCACATCTTAGCACAAAAATATGAAATCGTAGATCTATGGTTGACATGAAATAATGGTGATTCAATGATGGAGACTATAATGGATCATATGGCATAGATACCTAATTTTTGTGTTATTCAACATGCAACAAAGAACAAGGAATAATTCTTTATTGAGAAGATAATAGGAATGACACTTGTTTAATGATGATGGATAGTTTCATCATGGCCTGATTCAACTTTTTTAGGTGAGGGATGTCCAAATCAGAGGTTAGTGTAGCAAATAAGATGCACGAATCATAGATTTGGGATTCTGGAAAATCCCGCAATACACGACCTCTAAACTAAATATACAAACTGTGTGGGCCCCACTATGTGTCAACTAAGCTTTCAGGTAGGAGTTATAGATACCATGGTGTGTGACCCTACCACATGACATGTGATTCCTCATAGAAGACTCTTTGTGTACCTCAGAGTGTACACAAAAATGGGGTCGACTACACTGGTAGCCTATATTCCATGTACTGCCCCACATGGATGCGGCCTGGACCATGTATACAGGCTAAGCCAGGTAATGGTATGTGGGTACATGAACACGATACGATGTTGTATACTAGAATATGGGTAGATTCCACTGGTTTCATACATGAATTTTACTTCTACAAAGTCATGGGCTAGAGACAAAGACAGTTTACATGGGCAGGACACGAGGTCAAGGGACATGACTTGTGACACCTTCTACATGTTGTGTACTTTATTATACATGGATTATTTCCCTTTTAATCCTAATAATGGATATGTTTTTAGGGGTTTTTACCTTATAATTTCCCTATCATTTGGTATGAAATAATCTTTGACTCCAAGGACTATGATATCTTCAGCATGATATTTTTTATACAGTCATTGGAATTTCTCTGAGAATCCTGAAGTGAGATACTCTTTTAATCTTCATTCCCTATGTGGATTTCTTGTTATTGACAAGAAAAAAACTACATGGGATTTGATCTTATACTTAGTGTGTTAATCCATATTTTGTTTTTTGTATAACCCTATGGCCTTGGAAGTGGTCTGCATTTGGGTATTGTATCTCTTCAGACCTTTCAGAATTTACTTATAATGGGAAGACCCAATGATAATTATCTCTCAGATCGACGTCATCAGTGCTATTAGAATCAGGAGTGTGTTCTCCTATTAGAGTTATTTGTGGAATCCATGAGGTGGAATCCTGGGATGGTATACAATGGTGGTGACCTAACATTAGATTTCATGTATCTATTGTGTATATCTTGATATTATTTTTATATGTTTTGTAGACATATACCTATGTAAAAATGGAATTATTTACTTAATTGTATGATTTTTGGTTTCAGGGTGTCCTAATTAGTATTGTAATACTCTCTGCTGAGTGTTCTTTTACCGCATGTTTCATGTCTTGTCCAGATGATAAATCTATTGAAAGAGTCCTAGATGGACCCATGCCAGAAGGTATTTAGTGAGACTGGGTAGACCAAGGTGTGTTCCTATTTATTCTTAATAGAAAACATATTACATATATTCATGTTGGAATTTTGTTTCAGAATATTTGTGGTGGGATTGTATATGTCCCTATTTACTTTACTTACTGAGGTACTCTATTTGTGGTATTTAGATGTATCCATTAATATTTGTTCAGCTGTTTTCCCATTTCAGCATTTTATAGGCTTGGAGATGTGTAGGTGTCTATAGGTACTTAGGATAATTCCTCCCATGTCATGGATATGTCTACTCTACACTAGTATCCATCCCCTGACCTGTTGGAGGTGGGCTTGTTGATTCGTGGCATGGACCCCTCTTGGATGGGTCATGACATAGTGAAATATATAATTTCCAAGATTCACTTAATAATTCTGAGAATATAAGTATATATATACCCAAATGTACCATATATGTGATAACTTGATGTATAGATCCATGTATCCAATCATGTTGGAAAATCTGGTATATATAAATTTTAAACTGAATCACATAGCTAAACTTCGCACCTAGAAGATCAAACAATGTTGCTGATGTGGGTCACACAGCCAAAATGAGTTAGCCTATGTGAGCCATGAATTTAATTGGTATGACATAGAAAATTTGAAACACATAGCCAATCTAAGTCAATTATCTAATTTTCATTTATCTTAATTCGACCACTTAGGAAAAATCATGCTGTGTATAAAAACTCAAGAGATCCATTACTCTATGGAATTGCCTACAATGGTTTTGAATAAGTTAGTAGCTTTGAATTTTCAATGAAATTTTATTGAGAATATGTGCATAAATATTTTTATATATCACATGAAAGATTAAAAATGATCCTTTATGAGTATTAATAGAATATTTGAATGATGTTTCCAATGAGGAATAAATCAAAAAATATGTTGATCGATTTGAATGAGAAGATCCAACTACCAAAGAACATAATGTCTCTATAATTAAATATGGAGTCATTAAGTATGATATTTTCTAAAATAATATTCATTTTTTTGAATATAAATATATTAATGGTATCCAAAAAAAATTTGAGGGAAATTTGAAAACTTCTATGAACATTGATTGATCATCTAAGAGGCTAGAACATCTAGTATCATTGATAAGAAAAGGTGAGACAAATATTGAATATATAGCAGAGTATTCAAGGAAGCTGAGGCTATTCTAGATTAAAAAACGTCTAGAGAAGATTATTAGAGCTATAATTTTTTATGTTACTAAGTATATGTGTGGACCTTTAGATTTATATTTTCATTTATTAATAATACATTCCAAAGTGGTGTAGAAGAAACCATGGAGATCTAGATTATTTTTCTATTATAGATTCTCATTGAAGAATATAGTTGTAACTTCTAGTTGTTTCTAGATGATTAGGATCATAGTGAGAGACTATTTTATCAAGATAGGGTTTCTATGGATCTAATAACTTATTTGATTGTGAATAATCTATGCTGGAAGGTCTAACAAACACAATAACGAGTAGTTTTCTATATAAAACCATATAAATACCATGTATTAGTCTCATTAATATTACTACAGATAATGGTGACACTATGATATATCTTTGATTGGGTTGATATATTCAAAAGGTTCTATATACTTAATTATAATTAAAGAGAATATATAATAAGAGAACACTGATTCACCCCCTCTATATGGCCTATCTTTCTCGATTCTCTTCAAGGGGTCTTTTTATTTATGGCTGTATAATAGTTATTGTTTGGTGATCTTGAATATTTTGATGTCAAAATATATAAAAAGGTATTGAGTCTTTATAGTAGGTTTTAAACCCACAAATAATGTTCCTGGTGATGCCTCATCCTTTCATATTGTTTTATTGAATTTTTGTAGGAACCATGAATGGATTATATATATATTTATATCTGAAAAACATAATAGATAAGTAGATCAGGACAATAATGTATGTTCATGGTGACTCATAGATCATTAATATGATTTAGAAAAGTTTTTAATTTAATTTAGTGATTATAGGGATTAAAGGGTTTCTATTCTTATATAATGATCCCTCGTAACTTCAATAAGGGAGATCAAATATCATTATAGAAGATCATCACAATATGAATTAAATTATATTCAGAATCTATTCATGAAGTATGAAGGAATTTGTGAAGGAGCATGAGTTCACATGGATAATTGTGTACAATAAGTAGAATAATTCCTCAACGTACATTCAATTCATGAGGTAGGTGGATTAAATGAAGTGCATTGGAAATTAATGGTGATCCATGTAGTATAAGTTGTTCACGTAGTACAAGTGTAGTTCATTAAGGGGAAGTACTCAGTTAATAATATCCCATAAATCAATTATATTAAGGGTAACTTGTGCAAATAATAGTTTACAATGGTATTTTATACAAATAAAATGATATATAGTGAAGTGTATTTCATCTCAAAAAATGAGAGATTCACGACACACCCATTTTAGTGTGAACCCATTTTGAGACGATATAAATTATTTGCAGAAGATTATGTGGAATTACTGTATTATATTCAGTTTATAGGATATAATGTTTTCAATGTGTGTTTTTTTAGAAACAAATAAGGATAGTGATTCCAGTCAAAATATTTTAACAATAGTGCACTATAATGATTTTGATACGTTGAAATATTGGTATTGTATGTTTCTTGGATTATCTAGGTTTGTGCGAACAATTTAATTTCCCCCCCTCTTCCATTGTTTTTATTTTATATTTTTTAGTTGTGGTAGAAATATATAATTTTATTTTTTAATAATGAAACATGATCAAAAGGGATACAAAAAATGTATTCATCATTTTGTAATTCACTCCCCCATCCACGGGTATTTAACCAATTGTGGAAAACATATTACATATTATTTGGTTATAATAATCAAGACACGTGTAGTTTATATAAGTCTTATCTATAGAGATTTAACATATGTAGAGATTAAATGGAATGGATTAATCCTTGCGTGGGGCCTTTGGACATGACCCGTCATTAATGAGGAGAACATCTAAACTATGATTGAACAATAATATGATCCATATAAATACCCAAGATGTTAAATTGTTGTCCCTCTAAATTACTTTAAATAATCGGAATCTTGCCAAATGTAGCTACTATGGGATTCTGAGATGAGTTTCTCATCTCATGTCAGTTTTCATCATAGAAGTTTCATACCCATTTGTGAATGGGGAAGGCATTGGATGTTATAATATCAATGTAAAATTGGTAAGATAGAAACTTTCATTACATAAAGGGAATATGAATTGAATTGAATAGATTGATTAAGGGATATTTAAATTGTAACATGATATATTTTTATCACAACATGACAGGATGGAACAATTATTATGAGTTTTACTATTGACCAAATTAGAATGACAACCACCATGGATGTAATATTAGGGTAACATGGGATTAAAAGACCTTCTCCTCAGGATTAAAACATTTATCATGTTTTTAGTCTAGATATAGCAGATTAAATATCATTACCAAGTTGAGGGGTCCTTTATAGTTGAGTGAAATTGTTACCAGATCCTTGAATGGTTTATAGAGATCCAAACACCAAAGGAATTGATTTTGATTTAAAAAATGGGGACTTTCCGTTAATTGAAGTATTGAGTCTATGCAGACATTCATTCTAAATGTAGGTAGTCATAGATACTTTACTAGTAATCCTTTTCTATTTTTTTATTTCATGTACATGGGGGGTCAAGGTCATATCACACTTAATGGGGACTTATTACCTACTTTTGGACTCTCATAAATATATGATACATGTTATGAATCCTTACCATGTCTTGGTATACTATTAGTTACCACCATCCATCCAATGGCCCTAAGGCCTTCATTTTTATTGATTTTTGATCGTCCACCTTTCAAGGGATGAGGTGGAACCCTAAAATGCCCATAGGCGAATGATTACATGCCTGTAGGCCATAGAGGAAATCATTTCCCATAGGCACAAACATTACATACAACTCAGACTAACAACTTGGAACTGCTCCTCCCCAGCATCTTTATCATGAAATCATCTCTCCACCTTCGCATGGCTGTCTGGATAGGCATTCCCATGCATGCACATGCTTGTCCCGATGGCAGGTGCCATACCCTTTCATTATTGCAATCCGTTTAGCTTCTGCTATGGTGATAGCTCTATACTCATCCCCCTTATAGAACTTGTTCCTTGTAGTTTTGTTTCTGGTTTGCATCTACACAAAGGTGGCCCGAAGGCCTTGAGATGGCCCGAAGGCCCAATTGACCCAAAGGCCTGGGTGCCCGAAGGCCTATGAAGGACTCGGGGACCAAATCGGAGGCTCGAAGGCCCAAACAGGGGCATATTCCCGGCTGCTATATTACCAAACAGTGCCTGCTACAGTTCCCGCTATAGTACCAGCTACAGTACTACATAGTTCCTGTTACAATACCTGCTACAGTGCTGCTACAATACCTGGAAATTCTGCCTCCACCTGGATTTGATCCCTGGTCGCTTGGATGCACCAACAGAGACCTTGCCAACTGGGCTAAGGCTCATGTGCGTAGTTACCACCATGATAGTTATCTATCAAAACCATGTGTCGATGTGAAAATATATATATATATATAAATTGTTGTTGATTGTTCTATTTTTGATTATTTATGATATGGTTTAAATACCCATAGTTTTGGACTCTTGAATTTATTATCATCTCGGTAGTTCATAGGTGTTATGGTTTTAGGATCAGGACCATAAAAAGTGACTCTTACAGATCACTGTCAATGCAATTTAGACTAGTATAGTTTAGCTTCAGTTAATGGGAAACATTATAGATTTTAGGGGTAATGTGACAAGGAACAAAATTATTTATTTTATGGTCATGAGTATTTGACTATTTGAAGCTCCTTTTATGTTCATGCCCTAATGGTACATTGGGTATTTGTATTAAACACTATAGAGGAAATTTATATATCAGATTTAATAGGAATCAAAGCCTATGTATTTCTTATTTATTATTTTAAGGTCATGTTCTAGGTCCATAATATGTATAATAATGTGGTAATGGGATATTCTATAACTTTTAATGTTTTATAGTATTAAATACTAGAAAAATGGTGCTGAACTATAGTTGATATAGTTCTTAGTCATTTAAACTCATTTCTAGTCTATCTAATTTATTAGTACCAAAATAGGATACATTATGATTGTGGAATACAATTAATAATAGCCCCATGTAAGTATATAGACATTTGATATATTGGTAACATGATATGGAATAAATATTGGAATTATTGGGGATTACTTCTACTAAGAGGATTTTTAAAAGATATCTATCTCATATATCCTGGAAAATAGATTTGGATGGAAGACTAGAAGGATCAGGGCGTTAACCTATTTGGAGGACCATATAAATATGTACACCTCCTATATATTGGTAAAAATATGTGGATGGATGACTAGAAATATTTGGGGCAACTCATAGTAGGAATCTCATAGAAGGATAAACAACTACTATTTCTAGTAGTTGGAAGATAAATGAAAACTGATATTTTTCGGGCTTAAACTATGTAAGAGGCCTATAGAGGTTCATATTGTCTTCTGGTAGCTATATAAGAGATGGTATGTTTGGGGATTACACCTGATAAGAGGTCCTATTTGGACGCTTATTCTGTAAAAGGGGTGAAAAAGAGATATGTGGAAGGGAATACTCATGAAATTCCCAATATACTCGTCCTGTGTACTGGTAACAAGACATGAGAAATTATGGTTGGGGTTTATTACAAGTAGTATTACCTAGAAGGTCACATGTGTAATAAAATGGATTATAATAGGATACTAATCATTTATTACTAACGATCTTTCTAAATTGATTATTATTTCTACTGATAATTAGACAAAAGAAGGCATGATTGGCGATTACACCTATTAAAAGGCCTTGGTTGGACATATATTTCCTAAAAGTGGTGATAATAGGAGACTGAGTTTGTCTTACACATTATCGTCCCAAATGTATTATTGTATCTATTAATATCTAAAAAGTAGAATACATGGTTAGGTATTATATCTAGTAAGAGGCCCTTATAGGTTTAACCTAATAAATGACCCATGGAATGTTTTTTCTTGCGGATTACACATATTTGGAGGCCCAAATAGGTTCAGTATATCACGTGATCTTGGTGAATTAATTTTTACATCCATGAGGAGTACCTTAACTCAAGGTGCATGAGGAAACTAAGAGGAGTGTCTCATATCATGGTGGATATGGTTGGGATAAGAATCTAAAAAGAGGGTTTGGAAGAGTTGGAACCCATGTAGATTACCTGGGTGAGTGGTACCCACGTTATGTGACTAGGGTAATGTGTCTCCCTGGAATGAAGACATAAGATAAGGCTGACACATTTACAAAGGATCCGAAAATGGATTTTACTAATATGAATGAATCGGAAGAACATTGGTTCCCTTTTTATGGAAATAGGGTAAAGAGAATCCCAAGTAGATACTAGGGTGAATGGGAACCTAGGTATAGGGACTAGGGTGAGGATGCACTAAACCCTAGAATTGGTGTTAATTCTCACCCTAGTATGGAGGTATGGAGAAGTGTTTACTTAATAGGGGTATGAGGGAAATGTTTCAATGTGTTGGGTGTACCTGACCAACTATCTCCCAAATGTGGGTACCTGGGAAAAGTGTTTCCCTAATGGGGGTGTCTTGGTAAATTATATCCCTAATGGGTTTAACTTGGTGAAGTTTCACCCAAAAGGGGTAGCCAAAGTGCATTGTTTCCCCATTAGTGTTACCTGAGTGGAGTATCACCCTAAGGAGTATACATGAGTATATGATCACCCTTATATAATATCTTGGGTGAATGATCATCCTATTTCAGGGATCTAGCTGAAGGTTCACCCATGTATAGAGGCTTGGGAAACATGGAATCCTGGTAGGATTCATGGACGTATGGGAACCCTATGTATCAGACAAGGGAAAATGGTTACCCATGTTCAATGGTGGGTTCCTAGGTTCCGTCACTCTGGTATAAATATGTTAGGATTATTGGGGCACATGTACCATGAGTATAAAAAACTTATTATGACTATGGAGTATGGTTCCCTAGTAAGGGTGGTCCAAAATAGCTGGGGAAAATTAATCTCATACCTGTTTTTCTCTTCATAAAATATTTTATCCCTATAAAAAAAATGAAATGGTAGTCTATTTATAAAAAATAGGTATTTGTAACAAAAAATCATCTAAGGGATCTAGGTATGATTCATAACTGAGATAATAGTTTTCTTAAGTGGGTGTTTAGTGCCAAGGATAGGGTTTTTAGACCTGGGTGCACAAGACTGGGGCTCATAGACCATGGATTTTTTTATCAATGAGCACCGTCCTTGTAATGAAAAGAAAGTTAAAATGAACCTATTTATATTGATATGTGTTTGAAGACCTATGTACACATAAAATGGTAATCACGTAGAGTTAATCTTATTTCACCACTAGAATTTGAAAATTTTCATTCAAACATAAAATAAAAATAACGTTATATATATATAAATATATTTTTGAGATCACTGAAAATTTAAATTATATACTATAAAATTAAATATGAATATATATATATACTTCCAATAGAAGCTAATATGAAAGTCCATAAAATTCCTACAAACCCTCAAAAAGGGATTCTATTTTTCTAAAACCCATTTTCAATAGTGATAGGTAAAAAATATATCCTACTCCAAGTGTGAGGTTTTTAAAACCACATGACCATGTTGGGAAAGGATTTTGAGGAATATTTATCCCTATGTGAGTGAGTAATCATAAATAACCTTGAGATTTCATTTTTATATTCTTTAGGTTGAAGGATAATTAGAAACCGACACTTCTTTTTCATCTTACGAGGGAGTAATATACATGAATTATGGTGTATAGTTTGTGATGAACATATTTATGTAAAAATTGGAAATAATTTTGTTTTGTAGAGAAAATGACATTAATGAATATTTTGAGCACCATAAGGGTTATTCCACCATGTATTTAACACCAACTCTGGGTGAAGGGTTATAATAGAGGATGACTTGATTATATGACCGCTGTAATATGAAAATCTACCTAATTTTTATAAATTTCCATGTTTTTATAGGTCGTGTACCTATTTCATTGTTCAAGATCATATTTAGGGGGAAATAAGGTCCACTTAATTTTTTTCCTAGACTAGTGGGTCTATTGAGTGTGACATTACATTCTTTAGAGCTATGGTTTTGACTAATAAATCTTTATTACTCTTTTTTCACTATAAAATTTGAGAAATAAATTCAATTGAATTTATTATTGAGAAGACAAATGATTTTTTATCCATAAAAAAGTTATGATTTTTACCCTAATGATCAGTTGAACCTATTTTATTTTTCAGTATAAATTTTTGATAATCCTGGAAAGGAAATGTCTTTGCAAGTGGATACCTGACTTATTCTTAGGTTTCCCTTTATCGGTTTTCAACTAGAAAAGAATTTTTATATTTTTTATTTTTTGTGTGCAGTCCTATAATTTGGAACATTGAAGCCTTGAGTGTATTGTCACATATATTTAACTAGCTGTGGTTTGATTTAATACCAACACAAAATTGATCAATAGTTGTTTAATTTTTTGGTCACCTGGTTTTTGAAACTAATTATTGATATTTAATGTCACATAGATTTGACCAAAAATGGAGGAATATTAATGTTGTATACATTTGACCAAATACAAGGTGACATGTCCAATAACATGGGATAAATTGGATTTTTTGAAGATTGTACTCCCTTATTGTACATGGAACCTAGAAAAATGGGGAAAGATAACTTTATATGAATGATATACACCATACTAGTATAGGAATCTCTCAAAGGTTGTAGAATATTCATGTCATGTGGTATCATGAATCAAGATACACATAGTTATACAAAAAGAAATTTCTCTCATCATAGATTATAATATATAGAGACCCAATATGAATATTAAAACAAAACACTGAGAGGGTATTATGTATTTAATAGTATTTTCTAGTTAGGATTGTGATGAGAGATCCATGAATCAATATGTATAATGAGATAATGTGATTCACTATTAAGAAATCCAACTTAGTTCTTAAAAAGTATATTTTTAAACACTAGTATAAGGTCAAAACCAATTATTGTACCCATGTTGATACCCATGACATGAGGTCCAAGTCTCATAATTTGTTGTCTCAGTGCATGGTTAGTATGGATAACCAGACATGAATGAGATGCATCCACCTATTGCGAGCTTCTATGATGTCAAAGTTTGGGACTGGGTCATTGATATGTATTTCATATATAACTATGTATCATAAAATAATATCAATCAAACAACATATAGTTCCTAGATAATACATTTCTACACAGATCAAACTCATATTCATGAGAGTGGTCAAAGTGATTTTTCATAGGGAATAGTTATTAAACAGAAAAGTCAACATGTATTATAAGGACCCATACTCTGGGATATAGTTTATTAGAATATTAGGAATTTATCTTATAGTATATTTATAAATAATCATCCATATGACTAGGTCCCTCACATGGACTTGGATTTATTGTAATGAAATATGTTTATACTAAAAATATCACTCCTTTTAGTTTATGTGTCAGAAGAGGTGGATCATATTTATAATAGTTTAATATTATGTGATTAGAATATAATGTTATGCAAGTTAAGTTAATATGTAGAGGACCAAGGTAGAAGGTTCTGTACATATTTATCTCATGAATAGAATAAAATGGAATCATCTTAATGATGAGTTAATATGGATAACTCAACATGAATTTATGTAACATTATAAACCATGATGAATCAGGAGCATTGAATATGTGAAATTTTTTGGTATGTAAAATAAAATTAAACATAGATATCAAATTGTATCTTATGACCCTATGAATATTGAGACCCATAGGTTTTTAGAAAAATGGATTCATCCTAAAAAAGTTATATTAAAAAATAATATATGAATTATAATGATAAAATACTATGATGAAGGGGGAATTATGTTTGATTGGATTTATAGAAGGACCTTGGTCAAGACCTTTGGGAATTATTACAAATCCAAGAATAATAAGAATCAAACAAGGAATAGTTCTAAAATAGGAACCTATATAAATAGTGGGATCATGCGACGTCTTAATATTAGGAAAATATGATATGGTATCATTATAATACATGATCATGGGAATATATAATGTGAGATAGTTCGAGTATCATCCCCTACATGTGGTATGACATGAAGATTAAATATTTGTCTAGGATTGAGATAGGATCACTATATATTCTATGATAATAAGAATCAAGAATTAGATAGTTCTTATATGGTAACTTTTTAACTTAGGTTGAATAGACTATGACTTTAGGAATGGTAAGTATATTGGTAACCAACAAATACCTAAGGAGAGATGAAAAAATACAATGTAGATCAATCTCTTGTATAGGGGAATTTATGGTTCAAGGTCACATGAACTATACCACTCTAAGAAGTTCATGTTCATGTAATATGTTACACTCCAATAAATTTTGAGTCATTTTGGAAGGAATGTATTTAATACAATTTAACATCATAAAAAACGTACTCTGAGTGATAAAATTCATTGTCATGTGGTTATGACTTCATAAAATGTAGTTTAATGTTATAAATATAGGATTGGATTAATCCATCATGAATCATTGAAAATTATTTCTTATGAAACCTTACATTACTGGTGGGAATGATATTATTTACATACCTGATAATCAATGAATATGAATCCTTAGATAAGACCTTATGAATGGAATAAGATCCATCTAATTTCATCTCCACCTTCAGAGGCTTATTCCAAGTTATCATGGGAGTTCTCATGGATGACCCCAATTACCCAAGGACAAATGAGTAAATGATATTCTTCTTATTGAAATATTTTGTGAATCAATTTTTATGGATTTCATGGATTTTTAGTGCATGTAACATTTTTTCTTTGAGTCTTTAAAATTATCCAAGTCATACCTAAGACCATTCATCCTTAGATATTTTATCTTGATGGAAATGAAATGTATAGATAATTCGACCCACATAATAATGACTACCTAATTCTAGTATAAAATTGAGAATGGAGTCTCTTCTGTGTAAATACAGGTTGTGGTGTGATAATCCGATAGGAAATATAGAAAATTATTTCAAATGTTTTTATTTTCTTTATCTAATGTATTTTTATGGATACTATATAGTGTTTTTTAAAGTTCTACATCTGTCTTTTTGTTTCCAAATGATAGTAGGTTGACTATATGGACTAAATGGTATACTTTCGATACAACCTCTTCAATTTGGAAGCATATAAATTGGTTCTATTTTACACCAATAATGTGAAAGTTATATGAAATTTGGTGATTGTATTAGACGTAATGAAATTGAGTATAGTTATTGTGTAGACATCATTATGGGATATAGAACCAATCCAGTTGGAGAATAATTAAATGGTAGAAATAATAAACTTGAACTTATTTGTTATATCTGGGAGATATGTACCCATAATATCTATTATCCACATGTAATATTAAAATGATTATTTAGTAGTATACAACAATCCTATGGGTTTATGGATGAAGTTGAAATGTATATGAAATGAATTGAATTTATTCATGAATTCAATGATGTTATCTATCATTAATGGCAAAATGTTTATAAACCTACTAATTTTGTGGGAGATGTTTTTCAACAACTATAGGGAACCATTGTTTCTAGTATTGAAATATTTTAAAAAAACTAATGTCTCTCCCCCTTTAATTAATATGAGGATAATTTTATCAACGTCTCACTTGAAGTGAACCCTTTGGGATATCTGGCTGTCAAAAAGGTTAAAATTTGATTACATGTGATAGATATGTTATTTCACATCTTGATTTTTTGGGAGAACCCCATTTTGGAGGTAGACTACAATGATAAAAATGCATCAAATTATTTTATCGGTTAGTAAGAATGTATGTTTTCCTCAATCAAGTGCGGTATTAAATTAATTGATTTATTCCTTGTCATTATTTATGAATGGAGAGAAAACCATGTGATGTGTAATGATAATGATCATCTCTTCTAGGTATAAATCTTATAGGGTTTTATTATCACTGTCAAATACATTTTATTGGGAATTTTGTGATTTCGAGATATGAGGTAGTATTATCCCTGGGTGGAATTAATATATCAACCCTCATAAAAAATATGGAAATTGAATCGATTCATAATTAATTATATTGTAGTATCCATTGATTTTATTGTTTATTAACTCTAAATGTCCTTAAATATTCCATTTTTCCACCAATGTTTTTAGGGTTAGATCCATGCATAAGATGGGAACCTCATATTATGCCTCATTATCAGTGCACCCTTAAAATATTAGGAAGGACTATGCAGTCACAAAATTTTCTAAAAAGATCAATAAAATCCAAAATAAACCCCTATTTATCTTCATATTATACATCCTTCTACATATTGGGAACTTTTATTCACCAATAAATCATATCCCCCATGATTGGAAAGTTTCATTGATTATGGAAATTTTTCTTCAAGGGGCTCTATGTCCAGTAATGACTTATCTAGAATAGGATGTTTCATGATGAAAGATTCTAATTCATATCCTTTTGTTAAATTTTGAGTCATGGAGTGCATATCAAACTATGTTATATTTACTACCCATCATACTAGACATCTAGTTATCAATATATGGCTAAGGATATATTTGAGTGAATCAATATGAGTGACAAGGTAGATCTCATAGTGCTTCATGTAATTTCACAAAGTATACACTGTGAAAATCAATTAAAGGTGTTTATTTATTTATATCAGCTCATTGGTTATCAAAAATGATGATTATTATGTTGAGATAATATATTTATTTTTCCTTTCCAAAATCATTCTTCTTAGCAAGGAGGGTGCTAATCAAATTTCCTAGGGTTTCCACACATATGATGACAATATTAACATATATATGTTGAATAAATAATGGGGGATTCATAAGTTCGCATTTTAGGTATTGACATGATCATTAACTATATTCATACCATTGATATTTAACCCTTTTCTTCATTTTATTTGTAATTTGAAAATACTTACCAACAAGGCTATCTATGAAACAACTAATGTAAGAAAGACATCCCTAAATATCTCTCAACTCCTTGAGGTTTGAAGGAGGTTTCCTATAATGGATTTCCTTGGCCTTTTAATTTTATACTTTTATATTTTTATGGATTTCCAAAATACAAAATAATAATACCACTTTCACCCCAAAAGTAAATTTAAGGGGGGTCATTTCAGGTTTAGTTACCAAAAATTATATGAAATTTCCTCAACATCGGTAGTATGATCATAACATTATTAATATTTTACCACTTTATCATCAATATTACATTATAATATCATCCCAAATATGGTTTTGGATATTTGGTTCATGTCCCAATGATATATAAATATAAAATTATTTAAGATAAAGGGATTTACTTGGTATAAGTATACCCCTTAGGATACCCTAAAAGTAGTGGCCTCTTAATATTCAGGTGAAATTCAGATTTGGTTGTAGCTAGAATATATGTCCCTAAATGAGTGTACTTAGAGTCTATTTATTGAAATAATCAGTAGCATCCGAACTGGGATTGGAAAATAATCTTTCAAGAAGTGCTGATTAAGATCTTTAAAATCAATATAGACTTTGATTTTCCTATTTCATTCATTGATAAGGATGGTTTTTGGATGCCACTTTGTATATTGAAATTCTAGGATGATTTTTTATTTATTTATCTTATGAACTTTATATTTAAATTTCACACCAATGGTCAAAATTAATCACCATGTTATCTTTTATAATTATAGTGGTCATTTGGTAGACCAAAATCATGGGTGGCCACTTGAGGGTCTAACCTAAGAATTGTTATATAATTCCATCAAAATGAATAAATTTTTGTATAAGAAAAGAAATTTACTTGTCACATACTAATGGGGTATTGGAAACATTCATGAATGTGGGTCATAGATATTCCTACATACCCATGTTAACTTGTCCAAATTCGTTATCAATGGTTGAAACAAATTCTTCCAATGCTATAAAAGAATTCCTAGAATCTTCTTATTATTCATATTCATCATCATAAAGAGAATAAGGATGGTTGTTATCTTGTGATCATGAAGATGATGTGGGGGTATTATTATTCCTATGAGAATGAAATTCTTTATTTCAATGGTTACACTCATCTAATGAGACAAATACCATGAGAATAGGAGTGAATAGTCCCAAAACCTATAGTCTCATTAATTTTGGATTTATATAAAGTTTACTGCAGATTAGTTTATGTTTCATTTGAATTTTTTTTAGACATATACTTGAGTAAATTCATTCTGGACAAGGGTTCATTCGCGTAGACTTCATTAAGGAATTTTTCACAGTTAGTGGCAGCTAATCTATGGAGATGTCCACCAAAATAGTATATTAGAGGTATTTTAATGGAAATTTTTGATTATTATAAAATTTAACCCATTTGAATCATTGACCACATAGATCTAGATTCTCACCCTCATTTTGGTTGATGGGTGGAACAATGTCTCCACTGAATTTTATCTATATATTTATTTGTGTGATTTCTATACTATTAGGGGTAGTAATCAGTATAGTGTTATTTACCACCTTTTTATTCTACTCCATTTTATAGAACCCTAGTGTATATACTAAGATTCACATGATTCAAAGGATAGACTATCAACATAAATCACCCTATCTTTTCTATCAATAAAATATTCCATGAATTGATGAAATGCTAGTATAAAAATGTTTATATGGATCCATGGAATTCCAAAAAAATTATTGAAATGCACTTATTAATGGATCACTATAAAATTAGTGGGAAACCATAAAATTTTATGAAATATTTTCTTGGAGAAAATTTAATTTTTTGGATATCTTGTGTTGCAGGAAACAATGAGTTTTTAACAAACCATGGTATGTTATTAATATTATTTTTTTAAAAGACCATTATAAATATATCATTAAACATGGAGGTATGAATATGAATATCCAATTTTTAAATATAGAGTGTAATATTTTTTATATAGAAAATTGATATAATGTTATTAATGTTCAGTAAATTTTTCAGATGTTTCAAAAATATAGTTTTTTCAATAATGGTTATATTTTATTTTGTCAAAAAAATTAATCCCTTTAAATTTTAGAAAACATATTTTGAAAAATAAACTTCAATTTTTAAATACTCACGTAAATTGTACCTTTTATTTAATTGTTTTTAATTTTATTACATTTATTTTTACTAATAATGAAAAATACTTGTTTTTATTGAAAACTGCCTTCTCATTTAATGAATTTATAAAGTAATATTATTTTAAAAAATTGATTAAAATATAAACTTACCTCAATTATATTATAGTTAATAAAATTAAAATCATTGAATCAATTTCGTATTTAATTTTGATGTGAAATCCTTTTAAAAACTTAATGATTTTCTCTTTGGAAAATAACTTTCTCATTGAATATGTGGTTTCAATTTAAAAATAATTTTTCCGAGTTCTCTAAATGGAATTATAAATATTTCATTAAATATTTGGAATTTGAATAATTAATATTATATATTATGATAAATATAGTTTTTTTCAAATCTAATTGTAATTATTGTAAAAATTAATTATCTCAGTTATGTTTAAAATGAATTTACCAATGTTAAAACCAAAAAGATATGAGTTAAAATGACTTATAAACATTTAAAAAACCCATTTTATGGCCATATTTCATCATTATAACCTATAAGGTTCTCTAATGACCCTTTATGTATCCTAGTGTCTTTTGAAATACGTGGGTACACCTTATTGTTTTCAATAATTCCATGTATTTCATCTCCCCCACTTATTAAAGGCCACCCCTCTCCAACCCTATTCACACATACAAAAAACATTTGGTTCAAAAAATAATTGATAAAATATATTACCAAATTCCATATCCACATACTAGTGGCATAGGATTGATTATAAAACCCTCTAAGGAATGCATTAGGTATAAATGAAAAAGAGGTTCTCTAAAGAAGAGGTTAAATTTTTAACCATGTGTTTGGTTTTATTGATTTTTCCATATCCTTGATATATTCTTCAATTAGGATAATATAATTAAACAAGTATATATAATATAAATTTGTGTTATTATGTTAATTTAATACCATATATCCACACCTCTTCCATCAAATTGGCCACAAAACTATACATTGTGTGCATGGAGGATTACCGCCCTGAGAACCGATATTATTTGATTTCCATCACTACCCATCACATATGGATTAAAATAATGATGTAGTTTTTATATATAATATATATGATATTATTATACATATGTATTTATAATACCACATATAACTTGTTAAATCTCAACTCATTGGAAAACAATAACATCATTCGTGTGTATGACAGACTACTGACTTGAAAATCGATTTGATGTGTTTTTCATTTCTATTTGAAATTGATAGTAATAAGGATATATAGGAATAATGTATACAAAATTTGTTACATTGTTATATTTTTTTAATTAATATATCACATAAACCGTGTCAATTTATATTCTCTGGGGGATATGATAATTTTTATCATGTGTACGGACAACTATCACCTCGTGAAGTGATGTGAGTCATTTTTCACTAATACATTGAATATAAGATAAAAAGGATAAATTTAATGCATATAATTAATATATATTACATAAAAAATATTATTTAATTGTCATGACCCAACCCAACCCGGGCTCGAGCCGCAACTACCCCAAGCCCGCCTCCACAGGACAGGGGCTGGAGACAAGCACCGAAGGCTAAACAACTCGGGGAGGCCTTTGCCAGAGTACCTGTACACACACAACAACACACTCAATGAAAAATTGAAGAGTAAAAGGGAAAGTAATGTACTAACTACTATAAAAAACTACAAGAGTGCATCGACCTCAAAGCAGTACCAATTATATTCTGAAGGTAAACCAAAAAGGAAAAGGGAAAAACACGCGCCCAACTAGAAAAGTGCCACAACCCGACAACAGGTAAAAGAAAGTAAAACAACTGGGAGAGTCCCACACATGGAACCCGACTACGATCACCACACGCAGTCCAAACTCCAGAACTCCTAAGATCCTCTGACATCACGACCAACCTGTTCGTCATCTGCAAGGGAACACCATGTGTGGGAAATGCACAAGTAGGGGTGAGTATAAAAATACACATTAGGATGACTCGAAGGCTCGAGGGACAACAAAGGAGGTACTGAAGAGGTGAGCAGTAGATCGAATAGGGAAAAGTAAAGGAGTACAACCAAGAGTGCAGTAAAGAGTACATCTCAACCCAAAAAGAGGAAGGTAGTAGACTCATCCAAACACAAGGAGGTAGAAATAGTGAGAAGATGAACTTATCGTCAAGCCTTTGCGACCTATAACAGGAGAGTACACTCGTCCAACCATGGAAAGATAGACACAGAAAGCACGTGGCATACCCTGTGCGTCTTTGCCTCTCCTGAAAAGAGAGTATCCAAAACCCAAGAAGTGGGTACTGGAACAAGTTATACATATATATATGCTCTGTCAAGAAACCTGAACAAGATAGTAAGGGGATCTCTGTCTCATAGCTCAGATCAAGAAAGTGATCCGCCAACAGTACGAGAAGTAATCACCATCGAGGCCCATTATATGCATGTCTTACCCAATCTTCAAGTCAAGGGGATCAAATTACCACACCTTGACACTATCCACTATGGGCGACACTGACTCACCCGCACGATTTTAGGTAGCGTCACAAGGACTCATATCGGTGGGAAAAGCACCCCTCGTACATGAGAGTTTTGGGAAACGTCAATCCACACCTCATCACTGCCCCGTAGTCGAGAGGTCTCCTCAAAGTTGACAGGCGACCCCCTGCCCAGCCCCACTGGAGGGTAATCCCTGGATGTTGATGGTTTCCCACTGGAGGGATACCTAGAAAAAGTCGACGGGTGCCACACTGCCCAGTCCCGTAAAAGGTTAATCAACTGGAGGGAGACCCAAAAAAAGTCATCGATGGGTCCCAATGCCAAGACCCGTGAAAGGTATCCACTGGAGGGAGTCTTGGAATAGCCAATGGGGCCCACTTCCCAGCCCAGCTGGAGGTAAACCCATCATTAGGGACCACTTCCCAGCCCCACTGGAGGTAAACCCGGAACCGCTCTGGCCATCCCAGCTGGATGGTACAACACTGGCCATCCCTGTTGAATGGTAACCCACTGGCCATCCCTACTGGTTGGTAACCCACTAGCCATCCATGCTGGTTGGTACCACACTGGCCATCCCTGCTGGATGGTACAACTGGCCAGCCCTGCTGGATGGTACCCCACTGGCCAGCCCTGCTGGAAACAACCTCCTGGGTAGAGGATCGGTGCCCGCATAATATGTTGGTCACACCGAATCCACAAGAACTCTACCAAGGAACATGAAGCAACCCTGTCATCCAAACCATTGTGAACTGAACCAGGGGAAAAGCACTCAACCCTGCTGGTCAAACAAACGAGAACAGAGGGACCGTCTACGTCGCGAGAGGTCAAGGGTACGCAAAGCAGAACACAACACGCGCATGGGGCCCACACGACGTGTGGCCCCAAGTCAACTATAACCAAGTGCACCAACTTTCTCAGGTACAAACAACCAAATGTACCTCCAAGCGTTCCCGTATACTCCTAGAGTATAACACATTTCCAGCCAAAAGACTATCGTGCACACGACACCCAATGTCAATGCGAAGGGCGTAAATGTAACACTCCAACATGCCACCTCATCGGCCCAGGCATGACCAACTACATATCTTCAAACATTTACTTCACTCACATGGGATTTCACGTGATTGCACGCCAAGGGTTCTCTGTAAACACTGTGGAAGGAACCACCACTGGTATACCTTTCATGCTTCAACATTTAAAAGAGATCCCAAAAGAGAATCCTCACATCCAAATGGATCGTATCGTTGTAATAATCGAGGAAATACATGAGAGATAGAAAATTTACTCTCCTCTAATAGACATCTGACGTAAAAGTCATTCAACACTACTTTTTTCCAGAATGACGTCCCATGGTCTCGAGCCTCGGCCCCAAAAACAGTCGGGCGCATCACACCATTGCGATCTTCTAGGAAAGACACATCAAATTGAATGCTTACTTGCGTGGAAGGGATGTCTGGAGAAAAATATGCATTTCAACGTACCACACACGAGAGGTGCTTTGTGGGACCCACATCTCGGTCCTGAAGCACAACGAACAGATCACACTGTTGCGATCCTCTCAAAAAGGTACACAAGATTGACTATTCATTTGTCTGAAACGGACACTCGGTGATAAAGATAGAAATCACCACCAACTCCCAAAATAACCCTCATGGGGCCCACACCCTCATGCAGAATTAAAGCAAGAAGATTGCGCCATTGCAATGCCCTCAGAAAAACACCCAGAATCGACTGTTCGCACGCCCCGAACGGACGTCCGATGAAAAAGTTGTTTAACACTGCTTGCAACTTAAAAGACAGGTTGTGGGGCACACTCCTCAACTCTGGTTTTGATGCTTGAAACCATAGTGGTAATCTCTGACCCAATGCCAGGGTCGCAACGCCACTGACATCGCTCAATTCGAACAACAGATGTGTTCACACTGTCCAAAACAAGAACCCCCGAGAAAAATGCCCGTCCACTTAACGTCGTGTCGCACCACCGAAACCATCGTCTCAGAAATTAGAAATCCTTGAGACCATCTCAAAAGCTTCGTCTCGATTCCTATAGTACACTGCCACAAACGGCACGCAAAACAGACACCCGTAGCGAGAATTACGGGTGTCCGATGTGGGAGGGGGCGAGCCCCTTGGACTGGACCGGCCTGGACTGGTCGGTCCGCCCGTTCTGGGCCGGCCACGGACTCGCAGTCCACCATGTACTGACCGTCCACAAGGTGTTGGTCTGGGTCTCCCATGGAGACCCACTAAGTGCGGGTCTCTGTCCCTGTGCGGGGGTCGCACGCTGCGACCCCACTGTTGTCGCGCCCCGGTGGGCTCGCCCGGCCACCGTCACCCCCAGCTCGCTTGGCGCCTCTACAGAAGACCCGCCGTGCCGCATGCTGCCGACCATACTCGCACTCGCCCGGCCACTGCGCTCTGCCGCGCCGCCTGCTGCTGCCGTTCCGGAGCCCACGCCGCCTGCTGCTGGAACCGCCAAATCCAGCCGGAAAAGCTCAAAAACTACCGGAAAACACCCTTAAACCTGCTAATCTTCATCAGACATTTGCGAGCTCCTCAGAACACAGATTTACAAACTGAAACTGGTGATGGAAAGCTTGGAAAAAGTACTACGCATAAATGGGCTTTGTTCAAAGATCAAACAACATTTAAATGCTACAATTTAGGTTCAAAGGAGTGATTTGAAATTAAAAACGAAATGAAGATCTCTTACCTCGTAGGGCATAGCCCGACGCTTCAACGATGATCTGGCAGAGCCGCCGCGCCTTCCTGGAGAGATGGAGGAGATTAGAGGAGCTCCTCCTTAATTGGTAGGGCTTGCACCATGGATGAAAAAGAGAGGGTAAGGGGAGGTGGTTATGTTTAAATAAAGTAATAATTAATTAAAAAATTAATTATTTTAAACACCTAAATTAACACACATCTGAAACCCTCGACAGGGTCGAGGTTAAGCCGCCCCTTGGGTGAAAACCACATCCTGAGCAAAAAGGAAGTCTCAGAATTTTAATCCGAGTCTTAGTTCAGGAGTTATAAAAGTTAACGTCTGAAGCCACTAAATTACGAAAACGCCCCTAGTGGTATTTTTCACAGAAGGCCCATGACCGTGAAAGTTACACCCCTCCTAGGGTAAATTTCACGTTCCAGACTCAACGGTTCCCTTAGAATTCCCATCTGAGAAACCGTGTAATATATAAATGAGTTTAACCATTAAACGAATAAAATAATTATTTTAATTATCCATTTAGCAATCCGTTAACAGGAGAGGGGTCCCAACGTCCCGTGACGACATGTTTTATGTTGTTCCTAAAGGAAAAAACCCCATTTCGGACCCATCCTTACACTCAGATTTCTAATCTGGATCACCATTTAGGAGTTATACCATTTATTTGGCGTGCCCAATGTGAACACACTGAAAATTTAATTCCGTCCACACCATGGCTCGGAATCGCACGCCGTCTGAAGGAGATTCTCTGGAATAACATCAAGAATATTCCAATGTATTTTATAGCAAAAACCAAGATCTTAAATAATTCCATCCGTCAAGATTTTGATCCTCGAAAAGAAAAACTAGGGAACAACTTAGGGTACTAAGCCCACACCTGGCTCTCTCGTACCTAGAAGAACTATTGCACAATCCTGCGTTACCTCACACTGACCAAAGGATTTAATTGGTTTACATGAGGTCTAACCTTTTCGATGATGTGCATAATATTATGCACAAATCTCCTTAGGTAAGGCATGAGGGAGACGTCATGCACCCACTCCAGACTTTGGGGTTAGGGAAAGGCGGTAGGGAACCTCACCATCCCTTCGCACTGTCTCAATCGGCCCGAAAGACCTTGGGGATAGCTCACCTCCCTGGTCAAAACTCTACATCGCACGGCGTGACTGGAATAATAGTTTGGACTTGGGACAAAGCCCGGTGATTCCCTCCTTCAGAATATCCATATGGTAAAACACCCAAGGATATCTGATCACACAAGATTTCACAGTCGATGTCCCATGACCCAAACTCTCTTACATGCTCGAAGAGCAAAGGAGTTGACACCATCGACTAAAGAAATGGTTCCATGTATTCAAATATACCGACACAGGGTTACACAGACGCCCCACGTCACCCTGGTAACACCTCAAGAAAGGAGCAGGGAGAAAATCATTTCACACACAGAGTCTAAAAATTCTACTTGTAAAAAAAAGAAGAGCTATAGAGCATACCTTTTATCACCTCATGCTCTGCAGTATCATAGAAATCCAAAGATCGTGACTATCTATGGTCCCAACTATCAGCTCCCGGAGCCTGATGTGGTCCACCTGGTGGTGAAGGAAAGTCCTTGTAAGGTCGTCCTCCACATCCAGGTCCTCCCTATCCTCTGAGAGCACCACCTCTTTGGGTGCTACTCCGATCATGGAGCTGCCTCTGCCGTGGTGGTGCACCTTCTTCCTACCCGATATTCTCTGCGCGCCTGGTCGGGCAGTCCCGTGTCAAGTGAACTCGGTCATCACAAGCATAGCACTGACACTCTCTGGGCTGCCCTGGTGCCCTCCGGTACCACTGTGGTGTATGACCATGACCCGGAGTCCACTCAAAGAAGGGTCTCCAAGGCTAAGGCCCTGCACTTTGCTGCCACAGTGGTGCACGACCACGTCTCTGAAACAGGTGGGTGGAAGGCCACCTATGTCAAGGTTCTGTCACCTGATGTCTATTAACTACGAAAGACGTCTCGGCTCTATCGAGCCTACTGCCACCACCAACTGTAGAACGCAACATGAAGATCTCTTTCACCAGCACCTACTCTAGCACCCCGAAATAAGTGGAAATGCCCAAGGGTACTTTGACAACATGAATCTCTATGCATAGACCCGGGTCGAACTTTGGTGCTTAGAGGTTGCCGTCATGGACCAAGTCTGGGTAAAAGCGTGCAAGGTCTGCGAAACAAGTTGCATACTCAGTCAGTGTCATCCCTCCCTGATGAAACTGCAGGAGCTCCTAGATCCGAACAAGGTGTAAGCAGGAGGGGTAAAACTCATCACAAAACAGCAGCTGAATGTCACCCCATGAAAGTGATGACTCATCGATAAACTAAGTCACCAGACTCCAGCAATTCCCAGCTGCTTCATGGAAAAGGCTAGCAGCCAAATAAACTATAAGATCTGTTGGCATCTGTACAAGCCTAAAGAGGAGAACCACTAACTCGAGCCAATCCTATGCTGCCTGAGGGTCTAGCTCACCACTGAAACTCAACAGTCTCTGTCGCTAGAACTCACGGAGTGCACTCAACTTGCGCTCAAGCTCAGTCTTCTCTACTGAAGCTGTCTTATACTCACCAGGTGGGGGTGCTACTACTGGGACACCTGGAGAAAGGGACTCAAATGATGGGTCTGAGAATGAGGCCACGTAGCTCACTGGGTCTTCGCCACAAACCAAAGGTGGTATCCAAGATTATTGTCTTCACAGAGACATCCTGAATGTTGTCAAGGAGTGTCACAGTCAGATGAGAATATATGTATATAACAGTAACAACAATGGAGAGCTGAATCAAGAAGGACAGTCCAAGACTCAATCCAATATGATGCAAAAACCAATTTTCCCCGCATCAAGTGTCTCAGCATGCTGAGTAGACAAGCGGGTTATCAGGGTCCTGGTGAATGGATATGTTTGCCGCTGCACCATCACTGGACTCCCTGTCCTGGGAGCCGCTCTTGAGACACGTTAACACTGTTTCCCTAAATCCCAAACAATTCCTTTTTAGGGACATCCAAACAACGTCCCAAGGAAGGAACCACCTCTGATACCACTTTGTCACGATCCGAACCTACCCGGGTCGAGCCACAACTATCTCAAACCTGCCTCCAGAGGCCAGGGGCTAGCGATAAGCGCCGAAGGATAAAAAACTCAGGGAGGCCTTTGCTTGAGTACCTGTACACACACACGCAGTACACTCAATAAAAAAGTGTAGACTAAAAGGGAATGTAAAGTAATAACTGCTATAAACAACCACAAGAGTTCATCGACCTCTAAATAGTACAAAGTATATAATAAAGGTAAACTGAGAATAAAAAGGGAAAAACACGTGCCCAACCAGAAAAGTGCCACAAACCGGCAACAGGTAAACAAAAGTAAAACAACATGGAGAGTCCCACACCTGGAACTCGACTACGACCACCACACGCGGTCCAAACTCTCGAACTCTTATGCTACTATAACATCACAACCAACCTGTCCGTCGTCTGGAAGGGCATACCAAGTGAGAGAAAATCCCAAGCATGGGTGAGTAAAAAAATACTCAGTAGGATGCCCCGAAGGCTTGAGGGAGAAAAAAAGGAGGTACTGAAGAGGTGATCATTAGATCAAATACGGAAAATTAAAGGAGTAAAATTGAGAGTGTATTAAAGTGTAAAGCTCAACCCAACAAGAAGAAGGAAGTAGACTCATCTAGACACAAGGAACTAGAAATGGTGAGAAGATGAACTTCTCATCGATCCTTCACGACCTATAGCAGGAGAGTATACTCGTCCAACCATGAGAAGCTAGACATGAAAAGCACCTAGCATACCCCGCGTGTCTTCGCCTCTCATGAAAGGAGAGTAACCCAAAACCAAGAAGTGGGTACTGGAACAAGGTATACATATATATATATGCTCTGTCAAGAAACCCAAAGAAGTTCGTAAAGGGATCTCAAACCTGTTTCTTAGCTCAAGAAAGTGAGTCATAAATAGTCCCAGAAGTAAACACCATCGATGCCTAGTATCCGCACGACTGCCCCAAACTACAAGTCAAGGGGCTCAAATCACCGCACCTTGACACTATCCGCTTTGGGATACACTGACTCACCCGCACGGTTTTAGGTCGCGTCACAAGGACGGTTCTCAGTGGGGAAAGCGCCCCTCGTACTTGAGAGTTCAAGGGAATGTCAAACCACACCTCGTCACTGCCTCGTAGTCGAGAGGTCTCTTCAATGTAGATAGGTGACCCGCTGTCCAGCCCCACTTGAGGGTAATCCCTGGAAGTCGACGGGTTCCCACTGGAGAGAGACCCGACAAAAGTCGACGGGTGCCACACTGCCCAGTCCCGTAAAAGGGTAATCCACTAGAGGGAGACCCAACGAAAGTTGTCGATGGATCCCAATGCCCAGACCCATGAAAGGTATCCACTGGAGGGAGGCACAGAATCGCCAATGGGGACCACTTCCCAGCCCAGCTGGAGGTAAACCTATCATCGGGGACCACTTCCCAGCCCCACTGGAGGTAAACCCAGAACCGCTCTGGCCATCCCTGCTGGATGGTAAAACTCTTGCCATCCCTGTTGGATGGTAACCCACTGGCTATCCCTGATGGGTAGTAACCCACTAGCCATCCCTATTGGATCGTACTGCACTGGACATCTCTATGGGATGGTACAATTGGCCACCTCTGCTGGATGGTACCCCATTGGCTAGCCCTGCTAGAAACAGCCTCATGGCCAACCCTGCTGGAAACAACCACCTGGCCAGCCTTGCGGGAAACAACCTCCTGAGTAGAGGATCGGTGCCCACGTAATGTGTTGGTCTCACCGAATCCACAAGAACTCTACCAGGGAACACGAAGAAACCCTATCAGCCAAACGATCGATAACTAAACCAAGGGAAAACCACTCAACCCTACCGGTCAAAAAAACAAGAACAGAGGGACCCTCTACGTCATGAGAGGTTAAGGGTAAGTAAAGCAGAATACAACATGCACATGGGGCCCACACGACGTGTGTCCCCAAGACAACTCCAACCAAGCGCACAAACGTTGTCAAGTACAAACAACCACATGTACCTCCAAGTGTTCCCATATACTCCTAGAGTATATCACATTTCCAGCCCAAAGGCTATCGTGCACACGACACCCAACGTCAACGCGAAGGGCGTAAACATAACACTCCAACTTTCCACGTCATCGGACCAGGCACGACGAACTATACCTGTTCAAAAATTTACTTCACTCACATGGGAGTGCACGTGATTTCACGCCATGGGTTATCTGCAAACATCGCGGAAGGAACCACTACTGGTACACCTTTTATGCTTTTTTATTTAAAAGAGATCCCGAAAGATACTCTACACATCCAAACAGGTCGTATCGTTGTAATCCTTGCTAAAAAACATGTGAGATAGACTATTTAATTGCCTCCAACAGACATATGACAAAAAATTCATTCAACACTGCTTTACGCCAGAACGATGTCCCGTGGTCCCGAGCCTCAGACCCAAAAACAGTCGGGCGCATCGCACCATTGCGATCTCCTCGAAAAGACACATCAAATTGATTGCTCACTTGTGTGGAATGGATGTACAGAGAAAAAGAGGCATTTCTCCATACCGCACATGAGCGGTGCTTCGTGGGATCTATATCTCGGTCCCGAAGTGCAACGAATTGATTGCACTGTTGCGATCCTCTCAAAAGGGTACACAAGATTGACTATTCATTTGTCCGAAAGGGACACCCGGTGATAAAGATAGAAATCACCGCCAACTCCAAAAAAAACCCTTGTGGGGCCCATACCCTCATGAAAAATTAAAGTGGGAGGATTGTGAAATTGCAATGCCCTCAGAAAAACACCCAGAATTGACTGCTTGAACACCCCGAATAGACGTCCGATGAAAAAGTTGCTAAACACTGCTCGCAGCATAAAAGATGGGCTGTGGGTCCCATGCCTCAACTATGGTTTCGATGCCTAAAACCATAATGGTAATATCCGCCCCAATGCCAGGGTCGCAACACCAGTGACAGCGCTCAATTCGGACATCAGATGTGTCTGCGCCGTCCAAAACAAGAACCCCCGAGAAAAATGCCCGTCCACTTAACGTCGTGTCGGGCCACCGAACCCCTCGTCTCGAGAATTAAAAATACCCGAGACCATCTAAAAAGATTTGTATCAATGCCTGGAGTACACTTCCACAGACGGAACACAAAACGGACACCTGTACCAAGAATTACAGGTGTCCAAAGTCGGAGGAGGCGAGCCCCAGGGACTGGACCGGCCTGGATCGGCCGGTCCGCCGGTTCTGGGCCGGCCCGCGCCAGCCGGCCCGGCTCATAGCACCGGCCCGCGGCTCATCCGTGAGGGCCGGTCATGAACCAACGGTCCACCATGTTCCGATAGGCCACGAGGGGCCGGTCTTCGACTCCTGAGGAGACCCACTGAGTGCGGGTCTCTGTCCCAGCGCGGGGGTCGCACGCCGTGACCCCGCGGTTGTCGCACCCCGGCGGGCTCACCCAGCCACCGTCGCCCCCAGCTCGTTCGACACCTCCACAGAAGACCCGCCATGCCACCTGCTTCCGACCATTCTCCCGCTCACCTAGACACTATGCTCGCCCACGCCCCTGCTGTCGGAACCCCCAAATCTAGTCGGAAAAGCTCAAAAACCACTGGAAAACAACCTTAAACCCGCTGATCTTCAGCGGACGTTTTTGAGCTCCTTAGAACATGTATTTACAAACCGAAATAGGCGATGGAAGGCTCGGAAAAATTAATACTCATAAATGGGATTTTTTTGAAGATCAAATAGAATTTTGATGCTACAATTTAGGTTCAAAGGAAAGATTTCAAATTAAAAACGAAATGAAAATCTCCTACCTCGTGGGGAGTAGCCCGACGATTCAACGATGATCCTCCGAAGCCGCCATTCCTTGCCAAAGAGATGGAGGAGAGGAGAGGAGATCCTTCTTTATTGGGAGGGATTTCTCCAAGGATGAACAAGGGAGGGGATGGGGAGGTTGTTATGTTTAAATAAAGGAAAAATTAAATAAAATTTTAATTAATTTGAACCCCTAAATTAACCCACATCTGAAACCCTCGACGGGGTCGAGGTTAAGACTCCCCTAAGGTAAGAAACACCTCTCGAGAACAATGGAAGTCTTGGAATTTTAATCTGAGCCTCTGTTCGAGATATATAAAATTTAACGTCTGAAGCCACTAAATTACGAAAATTCCCCAGGCGACATTTTTCACAGAAGGCCCATGCCTGTGAATGTTACACCCCTCCTAGGGTAAATGGAATGTTCCGGACTCAACGGTACCCTCATTTTTTGCATTCGAGAAACCATTTAAGATATACCTGTGTTTAACCATTAAATGAATAAATTAATTATTTTAATTATCCGTTTAATGTTCCGTTAACGGGTGAGGGGTCCCAACGTCCCGCGCCAATATGTTTTATGTCGTTCCTAGGGTAAACAACCCATTTTGGACCCATTAGTACACTCATATTTCTTATCCGGATCACCTTTTAGGAGTTATACCATTTAATTTTCTTGCCCAGTGTGAACACACTGAAAATTTAATTTCGGTCACACCGGGGCTCAGAATCGTACGACGTCTGAAGGCTCTGATCTGGAATAACATCAAGAGTATTACAAAGTATTTTATAGCAAAAACCGGGTTCTTAAATTAATGGAAATAAATTATTTATATTTTTCTCTTCTCATTTGTTGAGAAAATTGAAATAACATTTATGCTCGCGTACGACTTGCCATCTCCATTAATGGCGTAACTGATTTTTTTATCACTAAGTTTAATAGATTACTATACAGACATATCTAATGAATATATAAGATATTTAGATCTTGGTTCACATTTATGAGAATATAAAACAATTATTAATGTAAAATGACCATAAATACAATGTCAATGTACACATGAAAAACAAATCAATTGTAACCGAAACATGATTTTAACAAGGAATGGTTAACAAATGGTTAATAAAATGTCATAAATAACTCAAATGGTATGAAGGACTTAATTTTTTATTGATTTTTGATAACCCATATTTAAAGGGGTGAGGTGGAACCCTTACAAGGCTCGTAAGCGTAAATATTGCATGGCCCATAGGCCTTAGAATAATTCATTCCCTGTAGGCTTCAAACATTACATACAACCCAAACTAACTACTTGGAACTGCTCCTCCCCAGAATCTTCATCATGATATCAGCTCTCCACCATTGTATGGCTGTTCAGCTAGGCTTTCCTGTGCATGCATTGGCTTGTCCTGATGGCAGGTTTCTTACCCTCTCATTTTTGCAATCCGTTTAGATTTTTCTTTGGTGAAAGCTCCTTACTCATCCTCCTTCTGAAGCTTGTTCCTTGTAGGTTGTCTAGTTTACATTTTCACTTAAGGTGGACCCAAGGCCATGAGGTGCCCTGAAGGCCTTGAGGTGGCTTTAAGGCCTTACTGGCCTAAATTCCCTGGTGGCTCGAAGCCCTTAAAGTACATAAGGACCAAATCATTTGCCCGAAGGCCTAAACCGAGGAATAGTCCCAACCACTACAGTTTCAAATAGTGCCTGCTATAGTTCCCTCTAGAGTACCTACTACAATACTACTACAGTAACTAGGAAATTATGCCTTAACCAGGATTTGATCCCACGACTCTTGGATGCACTTAAGGTGTCCTCACCAACCCGGCTGAGGCTCGTCTGCATCATAAATAAGTAATATATGGTACCATATAAATCTATATTTATTATATATGGTATTCTAACATGGATGAATAAATATTAGACCAATGGTATGGTAATTTCATCTCAAATTATATTCTTTGGGACACATGATATGTTATTCACATATCTTATTTTATAATTTTTATATAAAATCCCAATTACATGTTATATCAGGATTTTATTTATTTTCATTATATTTAATGTTTCATTCGTAGTTATTCTTTCATGAGGCTTATGAATCTAATGATACCCATTTAATGACTCAGATTTTCCTGATTTTTTTATTGAGATTATTAGGGAAAATTTGATGACTAGGTAATGAGATGGATTTTTATTCTGAGTCCCAGTGTTCCTGAAAAAATTAGACGAAAATGTTAAATTTTTAGTAGCATATGCAAATGGATTTTCAAAAATAAGTGAAATACATTTTAAATAGGTGCTCAGATTAGAAATCCAGCTGAACCTTTGTGCTCTGAATGATGAATTTACCCTAGGCGCAACCTAACATTGGTCAGCGCATGTCATCTGAAGAAAAAGTCACCAATGATGTAACCATAAATAGTATAATTAAATAAAACTATTTTATTTTATAATTTAAAAAACACATGAATGGTTACTTGGATTGGAAATCTAAGACCACTGTTGAGTTTGAAATGTGGTGCTTTCCCTAGGCGCGACTTATCTTTATTCGGCACATGAATTATATAGAAAACCTCAAAAAGGACATAATAATTATTAAAAAATTTTAATAATAAATAATATTATCAATGTAACTAATTTATTATTGTGACATCATTTCATGAATTCAGGCTTATCTCTATAACCCAAGTATTCCTCTGAGACATGGAGAAGGAATCCTCTTCAATGAAAGATGAAGAATCCAAGAATTAATCATTTATAATCACACCAACAAAGTTAGAGGATCTGATTGATGAAGGAAATGAAAATGTTCCTCATCAATAACAGTTACAATCTCTAGGTAGGGTAGTTGTTTTATTTTTTCGTTTCCACATTTTTAATTTCCATGAAGAGAACAGGTGAATCCACACACATACTAATCTAAAGTTCAGTCAGTGTTGTAGGATGGGTTATTGATGTGGGGTTATTAGGAGATTTTTTTATCCTTTAAGTTTATCATTATAATGAGAAAGAATCGATTCTGACACAAAAAAATGCCAAGGTCATTCATTAGGCATTATTGGTTCTTTTTTCTCTTCCTTTCTTGGAGTTTTTTACTGCTAGATCCTCATCACCACAGCTCTACTTGTTGGGAAGATCTAAACATGATCAAACCCCTATAATGGAGGTAAGATGAAATAGAGGCTAGATCGGTGTAGATCGAGACTTGAGGCTCATAGAGGTGATTTTTTTTCAATGTATTGAGCACCAAATGAATAATGGTAGCTCAAGGAAGTAGTAGGGGTGATGATCAGCATCAACACCCGTGTGGGACACAGTAGAGTCCATGTAGAAGATGGTGAAGCTAGTGGAATCAGAGGCCACAAAACACCGCACAACACCATTTGTGATGCGGTGGAAATCTCTATGCGAGACCATGTGAGTAGAACAAACTAGAAATTTCATGGGTGAGGCGATCGGTCTAGGCTACCGTGGTGGGTCGGGCCGGTAAGGTGGGTTAGACCTAGGCGATTAGACCAGTCCACGGTCAAAAAAGCTACCACATGGAAATGGAATATAGGGCATGGTCAACCTCCATGGAAGATTGATATGTCATATAGTGGTCAAATGTGGGAGTGGTCAGACCAGGCAGTCGACCATGGTGGATGACCCTCATGGTCAGTCTGCAACTTACTAAAGGCCCTTCTGAAATTTCCAAACAACCATAACTTTCAAACATGACATTTGTTTGATGATCCATCTACAGTCATGGTACCCTTATGATGATACAGTCATTTTGAGATATCCTAAGTGGGTTTTTTGTGAGTGAGAATATGACATAATTGATTGAGGTGTGAGTTCTCCCGGAATGAGTACACTTTGAGAAAACATTTATTTGGATTCTTGTGACTTATAGACTATGTCTCTTATAGAGACTGTGTGTCTTATGGTAATTGTGTGTCTTATGAAGACTATGTGTCTGATGGTGAATGTGTGTATTATGGAGACTATGTGTCTTGTCGTGATTTTGTGTCTTTTGGTTCTAAGTATATCTATATGTTCTAGATAAACTTGTTGTAGACATATATTTGTGTGGAGCTAACTATGAATTCCATTGTGGTATTCTTTTGTGGTATTCCTTAGTAGTATTCCTTTGTTGTATTCCTTCATGTCATTTCCTTTTTGGTATTCCTTCACATATTACTTTGTGGTATTTTATGGTGGTATTCTTTCATTGTATTCCTTCATGGTATTTCTATTGTGGTAATCCTTTGTTTTATTCCTTTGTGGTATATAATTTTTGGTATTTCTTTTGTGGTATTGCATTGTGGTTATAGGGTGTCCAATAGAGTATTGTTTTACTCACCCATCATGGACTTTTCACGCACATGTCGTGCCATGTGCAGACAATCAACTCTTCGACGATGTTCTAGGAAGACCAGGACCAGGCAGTTCTTTGTGAGACCAGACAGGCTGTGGTGTGTTCCGGAAGTTTTTTTAAAATAGTCTTAATACCCCATAATCTACAGGTTGTACTTGTGGCTGTAGTCTCTTTTCTTTTGGTGGGATTTTTTTGGACCTGTTTACTTTACATTAGTTTCATTGTTCTACTCAGGTTGTGGAATATAGTGGTTTTCATGGATTGTTTACTTAGTGATTTTTCATTCCACCATTTGTGTCTTGTAAATTTGTGTATGCATACAGATACTTCATAAAATTCCTCCCATTTGTGGGATATTCTTGCATAGTGCTAGTCAGTAGGACCTAGCTTGTTGGAGGCAGGATTGGGGTAGTTACTACATGGTCCCCTCTAGGATGGGTTGTGACAGAGTGGTGTCAACGGTGTTCTATTATAACTTAGGACTGGTAGTCTATGAGGTCGGTTTGGGTTAATAGTATGATGTTTTTGAAGTTTGGATTGCAGGCTACAAAATCCAGTGTTGGTGCAGCGGCCTGACATATCCATAAAACATGACTCTGGTCACTTACTTTTTGACTCGGTACATGAAAACATAGGTTTTATAGAAAATTATGGTACATGAATCATATAGGTATGGGTAGTGTCTTCCATGTACTTCTTGAG
Source organism: Viscum album (assembly GCA_963277665.1). Taxonomy (NCBI): domain Eukaryota; kingdom Viridiplantae; phylum Streptophyta; class Magnoliopsida; order Santalales; family Viscaceae; genus Viscum; species Viscum album. The sequence goes on along the minus strand of OY728148.1, from coordinate 1,785,718,385 downwards.
TAAGCTCTCCAGATATAATCTATTGACCGTATTACATCTTGTTTTATTATAGGATGCCTCCACATAGATAGCCAGCCATGTTTCCATTGGATGATCACAAGGATGGTCCACTTAGAGGGAAAGCATCGGTAGAGGGGCTTGTGCTAATGATAGAACCTTCAGTTGGTTTACCAACTATACCATTACCCATTGAGTAGCAGTTACTACCTGCACTACCAGCTGAGAATGCACACAAATTGAGCACATTGTATGAGTTTCAGAGGTAGTAACCTATAACATTTTGGGGTGAGCCTAATCCCTAGGCCACTGAGGATTGGCTAGAGGATTTTCCAGTGTCTTCCTCCTTGTAAAGACTTCTTTCGACCAAATGGAAGTCATTTACACATGTCAGTTTATAGGGATATGTGGGGAAATGTTAGAGATTAGTGACCCAGAAACACGATGAGATGACTCTCTCTTCGGAAGACTCCAATCATCTCCTCAGAGAGGAGATCTTTTCGACTATGCCTTGCTCAGTGCTCATATAGGAGCTTCTGCCTCTGCAATAGAGCAGTTAGACTATGGTGGAGTAGTCAGTGATAGTTTCAGATATTTTGTGCTAATCCATGGATATGTTATAAGACCCTTTATTAAAGACTCAGACCCTCTACTAGGTCTTACTATGGGAGATCAGGGAATCCATTATATCCCTTTGAATTCCTTCATATGCTAGGGTAGATGATTGATCCATGCTAGAGGATATATTTCTAACAAAGAAGGCACAAATAGTGGGAGCTGCCAGTATGAACCATGTAGCGGAGCCCTCAGAAGCTGGTAGCTGATGGTAGTCATAGAAACCCAATCGAGTCAGAAGATTTGGTAGAAGATCCCATGAAATGGGATCAGTGGTGCAGGGATCCTATGGAATCTCGAGTCAGATAAGGGATAAGTTGTGTGACTCGTGCAGCGGTCGAGGATATCTAGCTTGGGATTACATGATTTGTCGCATGACCGATCAGGGGATGGTTGAGGGGATACTGAGGAAAAGGTAGAGGAAGGAAAAGGGGGTATGTGGGGTGTCAGATATGGTAGTGGAGTAGGAAGGGAGGTAAGAGGTGGTTATATGTTCGAGATATTACCACCACCATCCCTAGGTGGTCCATGACATGCTCATGAAGATGGTGGATAGGGATGATGCTAGCTACAGGGGATGGAATCTTGTGTTACTGAGGTACCAGGGATGATTAGAGGTAAAATATGGTTCCTTTCCACATTAGATGGTGTTTTGATAGACACAGGTGCAATTCATTCTTTTCTTTCCACAAACCTTGTTCAATACTCAGAGATTCCAGTTTCACTATTAACTCGAACCTTACACTTAGAGACTACTACTAGTGGAGATTCGATGATCACACAATTTTTTAAATAGTGTGACATTACTCTTGGATGTGATAGTCTTATTTGTAATATATTTCCAGTTGGATCGAGGCCTTTGGATATCGTTATCATTATGGACTCATTATCCAAATTTCATGCTCATATTGACTGTTTTAGGTATATAGTGCGATGTCACCATAATGATGGGACCAAGTTTTCCTTTTCTTGTGAAAAGGAAACACAATAAATGCTAGATTAACTCACGCATAAGATCATGATGCCAATCACTCATCAGGTGCATTGCCTAACCCTTGGTGCAATAGATGATTTCAGTCCATAATTTCTAAAAGTGGTGGAAGAGTATGAGGACATATTTCCTAAGGATGTTCCGATATTACCTCCCCATAGGGAGGTAGAATTCATCATTGATCTATACCTTGGAATGATACTGATATATACACCACCATATCTGATGGATCTTCCAAAGTTTCATAATCTCAGGGTGTATTTGGAGGAATTGTAGAGGAAGGACTTCATGAGACCCATTGTTTCACCATAGGCAACCCCAGTTTGGTTTTCCAAGAAGTAGATAGGAGCTTGAGGTTTTATATAGAGTTTTTGTTCCTGAACCAGGTGACTATAAAGAATAATTATCCACTATTGAGGATTGATGACTTCTTCGATTAGTTGAAACGAGACTGGTGGTTCTCAAAGATTGACCCCAGATCTGGCTATCACTAGCTAAGAGTACATGATAAGGATATACCAGAGACGACCTTCAAATATTATTATTGACAATATGAGTCCTTATTTATGTCTTTTAGTGTGATGAAAACTGCATTATTTTTCATGGGAGTTATGAAACAGATCATTCATCCCTTTTTAGACACATTCATGGTGGTATTTATTGGTGACATCCCAGTGAACTCGGCTTCCTAAGAGGAGAACACGAGACACTTAAGGATGGTCCTGAACACACTTCGAGATCACCAGCATTACGATAATCTCTTAAAGTGTCTGTTTTTGATATTGGAGGTCTATTATCTGGGACACATCATATCAGAGGCTGGAGTTGTAGTGGATCCAGCAAATGTTGAGGCGATTCTTGCTTGGGATCCACTAAAGAGTGTTACCAAGGTGTAAAGTTTCCTTGGTTTTTCCGGGTATTAATGCTAGTATATACCAAAATTTTCCATAGAGGAAGTATCCTTGATATCTTTGACATTAAACATACAACCTTTCATGTGGATAGAGATGTTCCAGGAGTGTATTAAATTTTTGAGGAAGATGTTGAAGAATTCATCCATATTGATATTTCTAGAGAAGGGTAACAAGTGCGTAGTATTATACAATGCATTGGGAACCAAGATTGGTTGTGTCCTAATGTAGGGAAAATAGGTTATTAATTATGGTTCATTACAGTTGATACCACACAAGTATAACTATGTTACCCATCATATTGAGTTATCAGTGGTTTTCTTCACATTGAATATGTGGCGACACTATAATATGGGAGAGTGGTTTATCATCTACTCTGACCAAAAGAGTCTCAAATATAACTTCTCTCATAAGGGCTTGAACTGGAGATTGAGGTGATGGGAATAGATCATCGAGGACTATGACTTTTAGATAGTCTATACTCTTGGGAAGGGGAAGGTGATAAAAGATACTCTTAGAAGGAGATCTATGTTTTATTTTCCGAATGAGGAATTGGTGCAGTTGGTCTCGTTGTAGATATCCTTTGTGGATGTGGATGGGGAATCTTACCACCAGTCGATGTTTGTTAACCTCCCACTCTTACATCGAGTCAGGGAGGAACAACATTTGGATACCAACTATGAGACTTTACATACTTATATATCCACATTGCTTTCCCCTACTGGAAATTTTCAAAGGTAGGGAGCACATCATTCTTTTCAGAGGGCACACAGTTGTACAAGTGGCATTATTGGAGGAGGTTTTGAAAGAGTTACATACATCCCCTTAAACATGAAATCATAGTGTGGAGAAGATATACCGGGGCCTATGATGTTAGATTTGGAGGCCAGGGATAAAGACAAGTGTTGTGTAGTTTGTTTCTTGACGCCTCACTTATCAGCAAGTGAAGGTAGAGTACTAGGTTCTAGCTGATTTGACTCAACCCCTTGATGCGCCATAATGGAAGTGGGATATTATATTGATGGACTTCATTATGGGTTTACCATTTATGTACATGAGACATGATACCATCTGGGTGATTGTTGAACAACTCACCATATGGTCCCACTTCTTAGTTATTCAGAAGTATAGTTTAGTATATAGGATGGGACACCAATATGTGCATGCGATAGTTTGACTTCAAGGAGTTCCATTGATGATATTCTCATATTGGGATTATATCTTTAAATACCTTTTGTGGAAGGGATTATATGATGTGTTTGGGACTCATTTATGTTGGATCATAGTGTTTCACCCACAGATGGAAAACCAGATAGAGTAGACCATACATGTTTTGGAGGACATGCTATGGGATTGCATATAAGATTTTGGTAGTAGTTGGGAGGATAAACTACCCCGAGTGGATTTTAGGTACAAAAAAATGTACAATTACACCATTAGTATGGAACCATTTAAGTCCTTTTACGAGCGACCCTGCAGGTCACCACTTTGCTGGACGGACCTACAAGAGTCAGCACTTGTGGGCCTGCATTTGGTGCAGGAAACTAAATAGAATATGTAGTTCATCTAGGAGTGAATAAAGACTTCATAGACCCATTAGAATTATTATAGTGAAAAATAAAATAGGCCTTTGTTGTTTGAGGAAGAAGAACACATGTTTCATCAGTTCTCTTATAAACACAGATTACTTAGGTTTGGTTGGGGAAGAAAGAAATCTATGAGGTTCATTTGATCTTTCATGTTACTATGTAGAGTTAGTGAGGTGGAATACCACTTGGATCTACCTTCAAGGTTATATATGATGCACGAAATCTTCCACATTTCATAGTTGAGGAGGTATTTTCATCACCCGTCACATGTAATTTACTGGCGAGAGCTGGACATTGATGATGTGGAAATTTTTTCTTAGTACTAAGTGGAGATAGAGGATCAAAAAAAGAGGACTCGTCATAGGTGGTTGATTCCCAAAGCGCGCATTGAGTGGTAGCACGAGAATATCCAGGAGATCACATGGGAGCGAGAGTCTCAAATTCATGCTTAGTTCCATCATTTGTTTGAGAATATCGTATTTTCAATGTTTAGGGAAAAAAATTCCTAATGTGGGGAGAATGTAATGACTTATATTTTTATGATTTTTTAGAAATTATTTGCTAGAATTCCTAGACCTGTTGCTTAGGAGGCGTACTATTCCAAGGCATGGTGTGCCTAGAAGAATTTGTTGAAAAATGAAAAATTTTCAATAACACACATGCACAGAATTCCAAAAACATTAGAATATATTCTAAATAGGTTCCTCGATTAATAATATGTGGGAACTATTGAGTTTATAATAGAGGATTCAATATTGGAGTGACCTAACATTGGTAAACGTGAGTTATCTAAAGAAAAAATCACCCATGATGTAACTGTATATAAATTAATTAAATAAAATTATTTTATATTAAAATCCTAATAACTCATGTGTCATGAACCAGCCCTGGTCAACCCTAAACTAGTCACCCAAGCCGGTCCGCAATAAGTCCCGAGGGGTGCTCCCGATCCCCAAGGATGACAATAAGTGTCGGGCATCAATAATTAACTTTTGGGAACGATTTGGCCCATTATAAAAAGATAAACAGATAAATAAAGACTGGCGGTAAAAATGAAAACAAGCAGCGAAAGGAAAACAAAGCTGCACATACCTAACTGTGACCTTCCAGGTCACCACTCAACTAGAGACCAACCGCGCTCCAAAGCTGAGAGACTCAAACTAGGAAAAAACTGAGCAAGGAAAGACCTGCAACTGGAAGATAAGATAGGCGTGAGCATCTAAAATGCTCAGTAGGGTTGCCAAGATAAACCACAGAATCCAAACATTTCCATTCCTAAAGAAATCCATTGGCACCAGTTTAAAATAGAATTATAAAAGTAAACTATTCACATTTTAAAAACAATCCACATACTTCTCCTTTCATTTAACAAAAATCCAACATGCTCTATATACCATTTCCAAAAACCATTTGTTATTTCATAAACAAAATCAAGATAGAAAGATCTAGATTTTTCTAACAAGGAATCAGGTAAACAAAACAGGCTGGAACAAACTAGTACAATAGAAAGTGAACAAACCAACAAGGAAGGCAAGTAGTGCTAAAAGAAATAGGTAACAGTATAAGCTATAAATTAAAAACTGAAAGTAAACTAGAAAGGGAAAAATGAAAGTAAAGGTAAACAATAATTTATAAGAAATAACCAGGGGAGATCCTAAACATCCCTAGGAAACCCCTGGATGAAATCGAGTTCAGACTACCTGCATGCATGGTACTACATAGTGAATAACCAACTGGCCGCCCTAACAACCAACCAGTGGCACGCCCCTCAAGGCCTACCTACCAAGTGGGGACTAACCCATCTAATTAGTTTTAACCAGCAACCATAACTCGATTCTCTAAAAAAATTATGCCCAGGAACCCATGGTAGGTTTAATAACACTGTGTAAGTGGGAGGTCCTCGCACGCGTGTCTCATCTCACCGCACTTTCCAAACCCTTACACGGACACCGCTACATGACAACCCTCGAAGGGAAGTCCCCCTGTAGCGGTGAACCACAAGTATCTATATATATATATATAAGTATATATATATCACAACACCAAAGTACCAACCGGGCCATCACAACACATAAACATTCAAACCCTTTTCTAAAACGCATTAAGTTTCCAAACGGACATTTACATTTTCGCATAAACATACTCTTTTAAAAGTGTCAAAAAAAATATTACACTAGAGTTAGAAGATCCAAAATTGCCATTTAAATAAACATGATGTGTCTAAATCCATTATTCAAAACATTGCACAAATACTATTTACATTTTCAATGACAAACTAGTCTTTAAAATCTAAACACACACCCAAATAATTCATGTTTACTAAACGGACCTTTAACTTTCTCAAACTCACCCCAAAACACATTTCAAAGCTATATCATTGAGTTTTTAATAAACACAGTAAAAATATTCATTTTAATACCAAGCCCAAACAAACACCAAAATATTGTCAGACCATAATCTACATAGCTCATGCCTTCGATTAAATTAGTCGCACGGTTTTAAAGAACACTTTTTATAATAAAACAAAACACTATGATAATTTATCAAGGAGTTCTCAAATGCATCGCAATGTTTTAAGGTCCAAACATACATAAATATTTCTTCACGGTAAAACACCTTTTGAAGACATGACAAAACATAATTTTCATCATTCGTACTTTCAAACACACTCCCTACACAGTTTTCAGTTTACCAAAGCACAAATAAACAGTTCCGAAGGGTTTTCACAACAACTGCACTAGTGTAACTTGAATATACCACTACAAATTCTAATGCACAGAGAAACTAAATAAAATAAAATAAACATTTCTCATCATGGGAACCAATTAACAATGGTGAAAAATAAACTAAATAAACAATTAAAAAATGCAAGTGTCAAAGGAAAGTAATGGGAAGGGAACACACACATTTTTCCTACCACAAGGTTGTGCGACAAAAATGAATCTTCCATGAGAGGAAGAACAAAACCCTGCAAACTAGTCACACACTCTACAAAAATGAGAAAAACGTACGAAACACAATAGAGGTGTTAGGGTTTCGACAAATTAAAGAAAACCCACAAAAATGAAGAGAAAAATACTAGAGTTAAGGCCACCGGGTCGGAGAACTCGCGTCGGTGACTGGGAGGCGCGGCCGGTTCACAGGAGTCCGGCGGTGACTTGGCCGGAGCGCAGGAGGCCGAAGGTAGTGCAGGGCAGTGGGCCGACAAGGCGGAGGCTGGCGAGGAAGTGAGGTTGTGGGTGCAGGGGTGCTGGAAGCCGCTAGTCAGAGGAGGCCCAGCTGGCGGGGCGACGGGTCGACTAAGAAGCGGCCGGTGGGGTGCACCGTGCGGGCTGAGCTGGGACAGGGGGGTGTGCGCGTAGGGGGAAGTCGCCAGACAGAGGGAGGCTGACGGCTTGAGGGAGCGGCAGAACCGGGAGAAGGGGCCGATGGGCAGGCTGGGTCGCTGGAGTAGGACAGGAGTGGTGGTGGCCGAGGGTCACGTGGAAGCTGGGGGTCGCGCGGAGCGGCGACGGGAGGCCGCTAGGGGGTGCGCGGGGCGGTGAAGGAAGGCCGGTAGGGGGTGCGCGGGGCGGCGACGGGAGGCTGAGGGAGAGGGGCTGGCGGCGAGGGCCTATTGTGCGCAACATGAACATGAGGGGGGGGGGACTCGCGCAGTGGGCAAAGGAAAAAAGGTGGGGGGCTCCATCGGGTAGAACTAGGCTTTGCTGCATCATTTTTTTTCTTTTATCATATTAATAACAATAAAAATATTTATACAAAAATAGTAATGATAATCATACAAATAATAGTGACAATATAATAATAATAAAATAACAATTTGAATATAAATAATAAAATTACAATTAAATTAAAATCTATTGATAATTATATTAATAGCAAGATTTAGATAATAAAAAAAATAACCTTAACCATTCTCAATAATCATATTATTATCTATACCATAGTAAATTATTATAATTATGATTTAATGTTTTACTTATTTCATTTTCATAAAATTTTATTTCTTTTGAGCGATAGACATCTTCACGACACCTGAACCGATCGTGCGGCTACCGCCCACCGTGCAGTGACCGCGCACAGGTCCAAAACCCGATAAAATATCAAATATCAAAATTTTTGCAACCCGCACCTCGATGAGGTTGAACTAAGAGATGAAATAATGAAAATAAAAACAGATTAAAACGTCGGGGTGTGACATCATGAATAGTGACTCATATTGGAAATCCAAGACCACTGCTGAGTTCTTTATGTGGTGTTTACCCTAGTGTTACTTATCCTTAATCGTCACAGGTCTTCTGTGGAAAAACCCAAAAAAGAAATAACCATAATTAAATAATTTAATGATATATTGTTTTATTGATAATTTGAATTTCATTTTATTGCACATTTTTAAAGAATTTAGTGTTTTCTCCATAACCATGGAATTCCTTAGATATGTTGAGAAATAATACCCTCAAATAAGTGAGGACGGATCAGAGAACGAATCATGGATTTGAGAACGAATCATTGATTATCGTCCGAACAAAGTTAGGGGATCACATCAATGTTGACAACACAACTTTTCCTCATCAATGAACAATCCAAAATCCAAATACGTATGTTTTTTCATTTTCCCATACATACTTTCCACGATGGAAGCAGGTCAATCAACAACCAGATTGTTCTGTGGTTTGGTCTTTGTTGCGGGATGGGTTAATGAAGCAGGATTATTAGGTGATTTGTTTACCCTCTTCGTTTATCCTTCTGATAAGAATGAATTGATTCCAACATGAAAAAAGGCCAAAGTTTTTTCTTCGAGGTGTTCTTGGTGATTTTCTCTCCCCTATTCCTGGCGTTGTTCACCATTGGATCCTCATGATCGCAGTTATACATGTTGGGAGGATACAAATGAAATTAGACCCCCAAAATGAAGGCAAGAAGAAAAAGAGGCTGGATCAGTGTATATTATGACTCGAGGATCCCATAGGTGATTTTTTTCCAGAGATTCGAGAAACAGAGGAAGAATGGATTCTCAAGTAAGTTGTGGGGGAGGTGAACGACATCGAAAGCCACACCGCCACATGGGACACCTTGTAGGATGTGTGAAAGATGGTGGCATCATAAGATGCGAGACAAGCAATGACACTGTGTGGAATGTAGCATCTGTCACTATGGGTGACTGTGTGAGTGGACCGACCCCAAAATGGGCCTGGTCAAGCGAGTGGGTCCAACCGGCATGGCGGGTCATGCCAACAAGTTGGTTCTTGTCGACCCAGCAGGTTTTGGTGGACCCGGATCAAACTCGGTGGGTTGGACCGGGCCACGGTCGACTAAGCTTCCACACGGAGAGGACGACCAGGGTGTGGTGGACTGCCGTGAGGTGGTCGACCACCATAGATGGGCCACATCCCAGAGAACCCCCTTCTGAAATTTTCAAATGGCCATAACTTTCAAACGAGACATCTGTTTGACAAGTTATCTACAGTGTTCGGACCCTTACAATGATATTTGAATCTAGAGATATCCTAAGTGGGGTTTTTGTGGAATTTTTAATACTAAATAATTCCATGAGTATTTCATTCTCCATGAACAAGAACACTCCAAGCAAACATTTTTGTGGCTGGATGTGACCTAGAGACTGTGTGTCTTATAGAGACTGTGTGTATTATGGTAACTATGTGTCTTCTGGTGATTCTGTGTCTTATGGTAACTGTGTGAATTATGGGGACTATGTGTCTTATGGAGACTATTTTTCTTATTGGATTGAATATATTAGGGTGTTCTTGATATATTTTCTGTAGACATATATCTATGTGGATCTAACTATGCATTCCATTAAGTTATTCCTTTGTGGTATTCCACGGTACTATTCCTTAATTGTATTACTTCATGGTATTTCCATTGTGGTATTCTATTTTTTCCATTGTGGTATTCCTTGGTGGTATTCCTTTGTGGTATTCCTTTGTGGTGTTTCTTTTGTGGTGTTCCTTTATGGTATTCCTTCATAGTATATCCTTTCTGTTATTTCTTATGTGGAATTTCTTTATAGTTATGGGGTGTCCTATTGAGTATTATTTTACTCATACCAACACAGAAATTCCCACACATGTCATATCTTGTGAAGATGATCGACTCTTAGATGGAGTTCCAGGCAGACCAGGACCAGGTGGTGCCTTGTGACACGAGACAGGACGAGGTGTTTTTCAGCAGCTTTTCCGACAATAGCCCCACTACCTCATACTTTGCATGTTTTCCTTATGGTTACAGACTCTTTTCTTGTGTTGGGCTTCTTTTAGAACCATATACTTATAGTAAATTCACTGTTTTACTTTGGTTGTGGGATATAGTGGTCTGAGTTCTTTTCGTACTTAGTTCTTTTAAATTTCAGCATTTGTTCCATGAAGATGTATTCGGGCATAAAAGTACTTAGAAAAATGCCTCTCATTTGTGGGATATGCTTAGTCAGTTCTAGTCACTAGGCCCTAGAAGATTAGAGGTGGGCTTGCGTAGTCATGGCACAAGACCCTATGGTCTGGGTCATGACAACCCATGTGGTAAAATTTTGATGTTACAACCTCATTGTTTATTGGTATTGTTTATGATTATTCTTTCAATAATGAAATATTATGATCCATTTTTCAAAAAAATAGGATCTTTATTCTCATATGGTTATTTATTTAAAATAAATTTATTATATTTTCTTTAATATTTTTATGTTATCAATACTCCTAAATATTTTTTTAATGAAAAATAGCTTTATTTATCACTTCTGTCGAAAACCCTTTTGCTTCCATATCGATGTTTTATAAAACTTATTTAATTTTTTTAATGTTTATCTTTTATTGTTTGAATGCATTTTTATCATTAATTAATAAATTTTAAATATTTTTTAAAATTAATTTAAATTTATTTTCTCATACATGTATTCTTGGGGGTTTACCAAAATTTTTAAAGGAATCATTGATCTAACATCAATTTCATGTGAAATATTTCTCAAAATCATGATCACTACATATTTTAAAGACAAATTTCTAAATTTTAATATAAATTTTCCTAGAAAATTATTTTTTATTTTCATTTTGTAATTTTATTTTTACAAAGTTTATTTTTAAATTGATAATGTTATTTTCCTCAAAAAATGTTCACAGGGGTCTTTCAAAATCCTTTTACATCAAAGATGACACCCTTTGATGATATTTTTTCTTTACTAGGGATATTATTCAATGATATGATACTTCTTATTTCTCCATATAGTTTAAGCATATCATAATATGATTTCCATGAAAACCATGCCATAATAATGGGGTATTCTATGAATAAATGTTGAAATGTTTATGAAACTCGATTCTTTAACATAATTGTTTCTATAATGAAATGATTATGAAAACATTTTATGATAATGGGTTTAGATAGGATGAATGCTTAACAAAACCCATTTTTTCATGTATTTGGTTACGATGAATGTTTTATGATTGAGTGGAACAAATACATATGGTTTTAATTATGTAATGGTGGTTGTGTTATAACCAATGATGATTGTAATGTTATAACCAAGTATTGTGATCATGTTGTAACAATGGATAGGAGGGAGTTATTTCTCCTCCCAATGAATTGGGTAAAGAATGATATCTCATGAGAAAAATAGGACTATAATAAGGAGTAAAACCTATTCACAAATGGGTATTTTCCACTACGATAGTTTTTGGTGTTATCCTTGGTTACTATAAGAGTTTGGGGAGTAAACCCATTCCATTATGATAGAATTGGAAATGAGCCATAAGTACTTGGGAAATGATTTATTATGATTATGTATATGAGACAATCCTATTTATTATATATATATATATATATTTAGTTGCTTATATTTTTTGAGTTCTTTATGATTCATATCATATAGAATTCCCTAATTTATCCCATCACTAAGATTATGATCTATGATATATAGGTTTTGTTTTTCAATTATTATGATCATGCTCTCATAACTTTATTTTCATTTTATTCTTATATGATCATTTAAATCTCTCTTTATTATAATTACTATACATCTATGCTGAACCTTTATTATATTCCCTTTATAGAGTCTTTGAATACGGTTGTCATGTATGCTATGTACAAGAAGTTTTTTGGTCACGAGGAACTAAGTAAAAGAAAATATAAACCAATTTTGAACAAGTAGTTTAATTTTCCATGTTTCTAAATGCACTTAAAAATGAATCTAGCGCGTATCATTATTTTATGTAATGTATATTAATATATTAAAAATTAAAATTTTTATATGATAATTTTGCATCATTATATTTAGTATGAGATCCAGGTTTAGGTAACCTTTGAAAACAACAAGAAAAATCATTTTTTCCTGAAAATATATTTTTCTGAAATTAGTGTTATATTTAAAGAAACTAAGTATATTTTTACTAGTTAATAAAAAATACAATGATAATGATAATAATATTATCAACAAATTAATTAATAATTTATAGTGAATAAGAGTAAATAATGTATATCATATTAAAAAGATATTTTCGAATATGAAAAATTTTCTACTATATTTTGGAATATAATTTAAAAAAATGAATTATCAAATTTCATAATTTTGAATTAAAATAATTAAAATAATTTTTCTGTTAAGAATAATAATATAATATTAGAATTAATTTTTTGGGATTTTTTTATATGGAATTATATTTAGGTGATAATAATATTGTTACAAATAACATATGTCTTATTACATTATTAGTAATAAAGTATGAATTGAAAATTCATAAAATATTTCAAAAATACAATATATTTATTTTAATAAAGAATTTATAATTTTAAATTTTTTTCATTTAGTTTATAAAATATATTTTATATTTTAGAACATAAGTAATATTTTCTCAGAAATTATTTTTAATACATTATATATTACTATTTTAAAATTAATTTTTATCACTATTATAAATTGAATCAAATTAAGTAGAATTAAAATATTGAATCTTTAAGTATAAATCATATAATAATTATCACTTTATTTTGAGGCATAAATATTATATTACTTTAGGTAAAACCTAGTTACTGTGGAAAAAAATGATAAAAGTAAAAAAAAAAACAAAGGTGTAAAGGGACTAAAACATGATAAAAATGTTTATAATTTTGTTTATGAGGTTTTTTTGACCTTATCAACCCCCAAGTGAATTATTTCCCAATTTTAGATCCACTTTACTTATTAAACATCTTCCCCCTTTATTTTAAGATAAGATATTTACAATCCATGTCATTCTCACAACTTATAAAAGGGGCCTCTCACCACCCCTTCAAGAAACTCATATAAATTTGGTATCCTCCAAACATTAATCCAATATTACATACCCTATAATAATATTTAAATCTATTGAAATTATAGTAATATTAAATTAACTTATTCAATCAATTTCCAATGGATTTTCCAAGTAAATCTCAATGTGATCTTGTGAGTAATTATTTTGTTTATTACCTTCATTATTTTCTACCAATATTTTCCATGTCATATTTTAAAATAGAAATATAATTATACAAGTATTGGTTATATAGTTAATATTACAATTTTTTTTAATGATAATTAAAATCCTTTTCCCCTTTTTTATTACGAAAAATGAAAATGTAATATTTACCTTGAGCAGACTACCACCACTATGATGCAATGTGTTTTTTCCATATCCACCGTACAAGGATGGTATAAAAGTTAAATTCAATGAAAAATTATGATATTTATATCATTTTTATTATTATAACTCATTAAACAGTATTAATCATTTCTCCCATTCTATGGAAAATGAAAAATTATAAGATGTGTATCTGTGCACAACCACCTCCATGGAATAATTGATTTCAGTTTTTCATTACATCACTAACTTATATGTATTGTCATAAAAATGGTTCTAAAGGATTAATTATATGTTTATGATATAATAAATGTTTTTTATAGAAACTTTTGGAACCTATTAACTATATGATCAACAAACGATTATCAACAATTCAATCATTTAAAAGGAGTGAACTAGCAGAAAAATTATCTCATTTCTAAATAATGGAATTATATAAATTATATTATATAAATAATTATTACCAATTTTATACATCACAAAAATATTTATAAACTATTATCATTATTTTTATATTTTAATGATATTATAACAAAACTACCTCATCATAATCCACTAGGCATGGTAGGTTCATGTTCGTGTCTGTTTAACCACCTATTTGAACAATAAAATGAAGTTATATTATATATGAAATTGAAAATGAATTTGGTGATATAATATTATTTAAATTTGAAAATATTTATTTACTTCTCATAAGGTTATATAAAAAAATTAATCATAAGTTAATCAAACATATTAATTATGTTAAGAATCAAAGAAATATACTCACAGAAAATTTCGTATTAATGGTTTGTAACAAGAACTACCATGTATTGAGAATGTAGAATTATAAACCATCATGGAACATATATAATAGTATATTATATGATCTAATAATGATATATTTTGGAAAAATAATGAATACCAACACAGATTTTATGAAACTAGTTCAAAGCGTTAAATATTATTGACACCCTGTGTTGAAGTTATGTTAGGACTAAAAAATATGGATATGTATATTATTATTACAAACGAATAGTATAGATTGTTATATTTATGAATATTTTTATTATTTTTTTTAATGAATTTAATATTTTATATTCAGGATATTTGGTGAATGGGCATAATGAATCTTGTATAAGATATGGGGTTTCAACTCAAATTTCTCTCTTTGAGATAGGTTTGTTATCACACATCTAATTCAATTTAGGTTGTATATATACCATGAATTTGAGATATCATATCATGAATTATATTTTAATAATGTTAATATATTTTCAACTACAATCCCACTATCTCTGGGGGTTTTGATTATTGTGTTACTCAATCCATATAAGTTTTCTTAGTATCAATTTGAAATCATTGGGACATGTTACATGTTTTGAACCATGTTTTCTTTGATAGGTGTTCTATTTATTTATTATCTCAAGAATTTTATAAACATTATTTAATTTTAATTAATGGGTTAAACTAATCCAAATTAGTTTATTTATTTCAAATTTAATTTTACTTAAGTAACACTGCAATAATAAGAGTTTTTGGTAACTCAATTTGTGTTCATTGAGTTATGATTTTCACTAAATCATTTTCATATAAGTTGGATGATTTCTTAAATTTTATTATATTATGATGTGTTCTCTCATTTAAATTTTTTTCCAGGTAAAATCCTTTTCAAATGTTTTTTTGTCGATGAATAATATTATCTTTAAGTGATATTGATAACTCAAATTTTTTTTCATTGAGTTATAATGTTTATTCTTAAACATTTATTTTCTAGGTTTAGGTTCTCCCACCATAAAATTTTATTATCTGTTCTATTTTAATCTAATTTTTTAAAATTATGTTTAAAGACAAAAATCATTTTTTAATCTTTTTACAATGTGATGTTTAGGAGAAGGTATTTTGAAAATAATTAAAAGGGTTTTTTCGTTCACTTTCACATGGGTTGTATTTTCTTAATCATTTATCAAAGATAACACATATGTTTTCCGAAGATATATTATTGGATATTATTTTTAAAATTAATTGTTTTCAAATGCCTTAATGTAACCTTTAAAAAAGATAACATCCAACAAAACATGTAAATTTTTATTTTACATCAATGATAACAATATTTTATAAAATATATTTTATGTTTTCTCTTCCATTTAAATTACCAATTTCAAAATAATTTACCGTAATGGTGTTTATGTTTAATTATTTATCCTATAATATATATATATTATATCATTTGTGTGAGTTAACTCAGAATAATAATTAATTTAATTCATGATCCATAATTTTGTGATATTTTTCGAAGAGTTATTTTTTTAGGGTGATCTTCGTTTATCCCGACATGATTATAAGTTTCTATTGTTACACAGTGATATATTATTTTGAAACCATCCTCCATATTTTTCTATATGAACTATGATCATGTTGTTATAATGTTGAGTTTGTCATACAATCATTTCTCTATCTTTTTTGAACATCATATTTTTCAAAATTAAGATTGGTTTATGTTCACTTAGAAAGAATATTGTAATATTAATGATGGAAAATATTTAACATTATGTATGATGTTATTCCAATAAGGATTATTATTGGAAAGTTGGCTATATAATATTTTACTACCAAATATATTTCTCCGGATGGGTTATGATCATGGTATCCCTTTTATTTCCATGGGGTAAAGTATTGACATTCTATATGATTATTGGATGCTAATTCACATTGATTTTGTATTGACATTCCATATCTATTATTATACTCATAGAAATATTTTTATTTAGTAAGACACACCTTCTAGAAAGGTATAAAAATTCTTATTGAATCATATATTTAATTAATTGGACATAATAATGTGACCGGTGGGTCACATAATAATATATTCCCTTTATTAATCAAGATGTCTCATGAGATAATATTGGTTGGTTTTGGGTGTATACCTCTTCCTATAAGAGGATATTGTATTAAACAATTCCTTGAATATATGTTTTTGATTTCCATCATTAAGCATTGCATTAGTATGTGATCATAATTATTGATATCCATCTTTTCATATATATTCATGGTTATATAATGATCTCAAATTCAATTTATTATTAAATTATTCAAATTATTTACCCACACTATATTATGTATACCATGATTATGTTTTTGACAGATTCAGTTATATATTTCCCTTGATGAGTATTTTTCTCACCCATTTACTATGCTTAAATCCACCATGTTATAATGTAAATTAGTACTTGAGGCATTATTTGGAGGATGCCACGTGTGAAATAATTTATGTGATATTTTGAAGTCTCCTTATGGATTAAATAGTTTTGTATACAATGACAAAAATGTATGTTTAATTAAAAGAAAAGGGGAATTTTTAGTTATTTTTTCATAACTATATGATGTAATAATCATGATAATATCTTTAATATTTAATATATGTATTAATGAATTTTATTTGTTGAATAATGGATGGTTATATCATGACTTTTACAGTTGGTATCAATGTTAGTACGTAAAGTAAGAGATTATGGTACTAGATCCAGGAGTGCGGACTTAAGACCTGAAAAGGTGACCCTATTACATTATATTAATTATTATGACTATTAAGATGTTATAAATTTTACTAAAATCGATATTTATTATTTTTATAATTTAATATTAAATATTATCAAAAATTGAATTGAAAAAATGTTTTCAGAAAAAAAATCATTTTAATCATAATACTGGATTTACCTCCATTATTTTTATTATAAAAACAATAAAATGAATGTTAAAATATATTATTGAATATATTATAGATAAATATCTTTAAAAAATTAATAAATAGGAATTAATTAATCTTATTAATTTGGAAACACACATCACGCATAATAATAGGTTTTAGAAAAAATTGTTTTGAATCTGAAAAATGATCTTATAACAAAATCATGTGTAACATCAATGTATCTAATATTAATTATATTATTTATAATTAAAGGATACTTGTTTTATTTGAATATGAAATTAATAAAAAATGGTAATTTTTTAATTATATTATTTAATGAAAAGAACTAAGAGTTTTATAAAAATCGATATTTTCACTATTCAGTGAAAAAATATCTTTTAAAAAAAACCTAAAAATTCACATAGAGATAATATTTATATTTTAAATTGATTTTTTTAATTTCCCCAAATACAATTTCTTAAAAAATTGGAAATTAGAATTAATGATTGTGCATAAAATTAAATAAATACCAATTTTTGTGTAAAACATATTTTTAAATCATAAAATTACTTAACTAAAAATTGAGAAATTATTTATTATGAATTAATTAGTAAATATACAGTATTTAAATCCTTTATACATATTTATAAAAATATGGTTATTACTATTCATACCTATCAATTTAATACCATGGTTATGAAGGATTACTATATCAAAGTTTATATATAATCAGGGTTGTGTAAAAATCAAATTATCGAATACCTCAGGTTTATTTCAAAATAAATACATTTAAAATCATATTTTTTTACATTATAACCACTTGGAAATAATTTTTCAAATTAAAGTTCCATCACTTGGATACCAATCAATTATTATATCCAAGATTCATCCCATCCTGAGGTTCTTATGTGTCTTCCTTGAATTTATGATTCCTCCAAAAAGATAAAACCAGGAGACTAGTCTTGTTACATATAAAATTATCACTACAATAACTGAGTTATATTTGTCATTATTCATTGGAAATATCATTATCTATTGGTAAAAACTCTAATTTCAATTCATGTGAATCATCATGTATTTATTTCTTCAACATAGATACATGGAACACATCATGAACTAGGGATTGGTTTGGTGGAAGTGCCAAGTTATGTGATACAATACCTACTTGATTAAAAATCTAGAAGGGGACAATATTCCTATGTATCAAATTTCCCTTATTTCATAATCTCATAACCTCCTTTTATGTATAAATTCATAATAATACCTTCCCAATAACTTTAAATACTATATCATTTCAACATTTCTAGCATAACTATTCTATTGAATTAGATAAACTTTGATGAACTACTTGATGGATATAACTTTATCTAAAATTTTCTAAGATAGATAAATTCCAAATATCTTTACATATCCAATTTTATCCCAACCACCATTATAATCTTAATGACAAGATATAAAAATATAATCATGGGCTTAAATGTTCCTCTCAAACTATCCATTTATTTAAGGATGATAAGATGTATTCAACCACAACTGTTTATCCAATGATTAAGGAAGTGTTTTTAATAAATTCAATGTAATCCTCATATCTCTATCAGATACAACAAAATGTGGTATTCCGGGAAAAATTATCACTTCCTTAGATGTATATTATATTGATATGATCAAGAAAGAAATATTATTTGATATTAATTAAGTCTGTTGACATATTAATTTAATTGAATAAAACCAAAATGGAATTATAGAATTTATTTGTTTTGGGGATCCGGACATCAAAATACATGTTGATTATTTCCAACTTCTGTTTTAGTATGGGAAATGTATGTAAAATCCGAATAGTCTTTTATCTCTCATCTGTAACTTTCTAAAATACCAAGCAAGAAGAGATATACTCCAAAATTTCTCTCATCATGTCCCCCATACACTTTTATATATCTATAAATATTAATAATTTCAAGATGAATAGAAAATGATGAATGGTGAAATTATTCAAATAGCTCCTTCCTCAAGTATTGTATTGAATAGACATATACTTTGTTATGAAAGCATATAATCCCATCACTATAAAGTATTAAATCATTAAAATTTCTCACCTTATTTAATATATCTACATCATCCTTATTAACATATTTAATATTCAAAATGGATATACGGTTGAACACCTATTTAAGATATATAATACTTATCCCACTCAATTAAAATTCTAGGGTACATACTTTTCAAATGCATAAATATTGGATCTTTTTTTATCTTTATCATATATAAGAAAGAATGATTATTTTGACTCAATCCAATGTCTACCTTATTTTATTTCATAGGGTATTAATGGTTTTAGAGGTTATAATATTTAATCAACTCTGACCATTTTATTTGGAGCATATTCAACCCTTTCAAGTTGAATATATAATTTACAATTTATTGGTCCATATATATTTAACACCCTTCCCCATAAAAAAATTCCTCCATATATTTAATTCCAATATTATCACTGCGAACTATAAATCATGATTTGGGTCATTTTTCTCATGAACAATTAATCAGTGTGATACATAAGATATCACCATATAATTATTCATGAGGATATTGAAGAAACTCATCTATGACGCATCACTGTAAAGCATAAAACCTTCTACACATTATAGAAGTGTGAGCACAAGTGCATTGGAAAAATTATCTTCATATCCTTGAAATTTTCCTCACAATAATCTATAAAAATTAATATGAATTCTATATGGGTTAACTTGGTGAGTGGATTTGATATCTGTGATAAATTATTTAAAAATCTTTAATAATATCCTTGAAATACATGAAAACCAGGGATCACAGTCACCATTTTTGATCTAGTCAAAAGTTTAATAACATTCACCATTGATGGATCCATAGATATACCCTCTATTTAGATTATATGAAACAAATATAAAACCTTCTATAGCCAAAATTTACTCTTGGAAAATATTCTATACAACATCTCCTTCCAAAAAAACTTCAGTACAATCCTCTAGTGGTATTTATTCTATTCTATACTCTTGGAATATATATATAAGAATATTTTATATAAGGATGATTAAAAATTGACAAAGGTAATATCTAAAGTCTATATTAATTTAATATCTAACCATAGTCATGGAATTAGAAACACCAAATGACATTAATATAAATTAATATTGTCTATAACCCCAATGGAAGCTGTTTGGGGTATGTATTCACATTGTACCTATAAAAAATAGTTTTCAAATCAATTATATATCTTTTAGAAATATTTAACTCCTAATAATTGATAAAAAACGTACAATATAGGGTAGATTATATTTATTCTTGATTATTGTTTTATTAATTACATGTTAATCAATGCATAGTCACATTTATCTACTTCCTTCATGACAAAAAGAATAGGTGCACTCCGAGGTGACATAGTTTAACACTGAATCCCTAATAAAATTTATCATATATTTTCTTCTTCTATTTTTACAAATCAGTTGGGGCCATTATATATTGATACCTTGAAATATGTATACGACTAGGTCTGAGTTGTATTGAAAACTCACCTTCATGTTTTGTTAAAAGACAATGAAATAAAATAAAGACATAAACAAACTACTATATTATATGAATATATTTTATGTTTATTTTCACCACAAACATATGAGAAATAACCACCTTCCAATATAAATTAATACACACTACGGATTTAATTTCTAATGTGTGTTTATATTTATCATCACGGTAAAAAATGATCATAGGTTGGTTTAATATAACAAATGTGACTTCCCTTCCTAAAAAATTGTTGTGGTATCAGTATAAAAAATATAACCCATCATCAAAATGAAATAAAATTCAACTAGGGGGAGAAAAATGATATTTTCAGGATTCATATTTCTATAATGATAAATTATAAAATAATTATATAGTTGAGATGATATCAACATAAAATATGGAAATTTTATTAGAAATTAAACATCTAATTACTGAGGATGTGAAATAAAATTCCTTGGGTCTTTTCTTGATATACATGAATTCATATAACTCTTTTCAAATTAGGTACTTTAATATTTGATCCTATCTATAACCATTTAAATATTATCATTATATCTTTAATACCTTAAAAACCATAATGCTTAACATGACCATAAATAATTATTAATCTGGGTTATCAATCATGAAATATAATACATAGTATGAATAAATCATGACACCACCTTTTTAATCTATGGAACATTAGGCTTAACCTTTTTCATACATGAAGATTGTATTTTCAAAACCATCATAATGGTTAATAAAAAATTTAAATTAGCTAAAGAATATCCCCTAAGAGTTTTTTTCTAGGTGTATAGTCTTATCCCCACTCATTGTGCACTAGTGATGACTGAGTTGATACCTAATCCACCCCATTAATAGTTTTTACCTCAAGGAAAATATATGATGAAACCACATCCACTTTCTAGTATCCAGATAGGGATTTATTGTTTAGAAAAACCAAATTCCTTTTTTAACAAAACATATGAATTTCAACTATACTTAGGGTTATCCAAAGGTTTCTCACTAAATGTTTCTCATCCCAGTTTCCGCAAAAATACAACCTTTCTCTCATACTAATTATAGTGACCCAATAATTATATGAATAAATATTACATCTTATTAGATTAATATTCATTATATATAATAACAATCAAGAATTTAACCATAACGTTCTAGTGTCTTTGGAAACATGGATACATAAACATATAGTATATAAAAAATTTACACCATCTCCCCATTAGTATTCACAAGTGGAACCCTTTTAAAAAAATTTATAATTACATCCATTCATCATATCCTAGAGAAAATGAATCATAATAAATAGTGAGATTATATTATCTGTATGGGAAGATAAAAGAGAAAAAATGATCATCTATAATCCTATCTTGTGAATAAGAGTATGTGGGAATGAGGTTGACATTTGAAATTAATTCTCAAACATTCATATATCACAATTTTGAGGCCTAGTATAAACCTTGGTAGTTCATAACAAATGAATCATAAAGGAATCGTAGAATATTATCTGTGAATTCATATTATCAGCATAAGATCATGTCATAAAATTATTAAATAATGTGTGACACTTTTATGATCATATATATCAAATTTCAATGATACCGACCATGAAATTCACCACATTTTAGCTTGGTATAACCAACCATTTAATTTTTTTTAGCTTTGGATAACCTCTCATTTACCAAATTTTGGGATTGGGATAGCCGACCATGTATCCTATTTTTTTATTGGGACAAACTCTTGTATACTATCTTTGGGGATTGCGATAACCACCCATCTACACATTGAGCTCATAAAACATTAATCCTCTCTCAATGTTTTGGAGGTATATAATATAAACCCCTTAACATAATAATTGTCCATTTATTTGTGTTATATATGATCATGGAAGAATTAATCATTACATTAAATATTAACTCATTGAAAATAAGAATATTTTCATTAACATTTCATAATCATAATCATAATCCATGTATAGAATGAATAAATAAGGTAACATTAGATCATTCACCCTATAAACAATAAGATACATCAATTGATATTTCTATATATAAAGATTCCCTAAAAATATCTCTAGAGCCTTTATTAAAAGAACCATATTCATTTTTAAATAACTTTTTGGAAACTAAAAAATTTATAAAATATTAAGGAATATATTTTCATTGAAATAAACCATTGAAAATTGTGAAGTATTATTCAAATCAAAGTGAAGTTATGCCAGGGTAACATTTTTTCATGTAGTGTACATTCAAAAATAAATTCCATTCACATATTTGGTAAAAAATAAAAAGTAAATCATATGGAAAATTACATCATTTTTAGGAGATATTGATCATATAATTTCCACTTTGAAAATTTAACCATAAAAATCCAAGTAAAAACTCTACTATTATAGAATCTATTACCTCAAGATATTCTTTATTTATTAGAGCTCTATCATCCTATATAGTAAATTTAAATTTATTATAATTATATACCATAACTATATTAATAACCATAATATAAAAATAGTTTTCTAATATCATATTATTAATTATTCATTAAAAATCATTCATTTTCATTTTACGTATAAAATGCTTTGGTTTTCATGTATGATTTTGTTCATGAGTTGTGTTCTTTAAATAGTGATCTTGGTTTATTAATATAGAGAGTGATAATAATTATATAAACATCATATATATTCATTATATATGCATTTATACCCATTTATATAAATCAAATATGAAAAATGAATTACATCACTACATGGAGATGGTAGTCCATACGTATGCATGAGTGAATTTCCATTTCTCAATGGATGGAATGAAATGAAGTTTAATGGTAATTAAACTACATAGAAGAATTATTATATCATAAATAATATATATATACCTTAAATATATCATAATATCCAATAATTAGTGACAAGGATCTAAAATTAATCATATTATATCATTGAGGATGTTGTCCATATTCATGCATGAGTGATACTTTCATCTCCCATTTGATGAAGAAGATGCATAAAATGGTTGGGAAATAAAAATAATAACATCTCATTATTTCAATTTTATTGGATTTATTTTTTTATAATGGATATTTTTTTAGAATAAATATAAGAATAAATAAAATTAAAATATCTTAGTTAATATTTATACATCTTCTTTTAGAGACCATTGTTGTCTTATACCTTAATATGTAAATATTACTCTTATGAAGAAGACCATAATAACTGAGATGAATGTAAGAAATCTAGAAGTGTTTTGAATAAGGTATAGGATGATCTTGTAGGCTCAAATTGTATTAAAATTGGAGGATAATAGGTTCCCAATTATATGTGAGGGGAGGGACACCCATTGAATTTCTTAAAAGATATCAATAATATAAGGTCACTCTCATGTGAAAGTTTCTAAAATTTCCAAGAATTAGATTTTTTTATTATATAACGTTGTAATATATTCAACCAATAATAATTATATATATTTTTTACGGACTTCCTACCATTATCTCATGATTCAACCCCCGATAATCCTATTTTAACCTTAACCATGGTAATAAAAGTTTTATGTTTTTACTGTTCATTATGTGAAAAAACTATGTAAATGATAATAAAATATATTAATTTTTATCCTTATAAATATGGTATCTATTTTACCATATTCAATTTCTGTAAGTGTAATATTATAATTTTAAATATGTGCAAAAAAATGAAATGAAAAGATGTTTTTAGAAATATGCAATTTTATGTATAAAATTAGAATTACTTCGATTCGTTACCATGTAAAAGCCAAAAAATGAATTTTAAATTATATGAAAGAATTTATTATGAATAATTTTTATTAAAAAGTTAATAATAAGTGGTTAAATTAATTCATTAAGAAGAAACCAATTAAATATATTAAAATATTTTTTCAAAAAATGTGTTTTTAATCCTCAAAATGAACTTATAAAAAATAAAGTGTAATTTTGATTCCTATGTAATTAATTATATAATAAATATTTAAATATGAATATGTTATTTTAAAATCAAATTCAAAACATAATGAAATTTTTTAAGAAACATGACTTAATGAAATGATATGACCGTTTTCAAAAAATTTGGTATGTTCACTATTCACTTAATAATAATGTATTTTCAAAGAATTTTAATAATTATCCCTAAGATAACATTGAAATTTTCATTTAAAAATTGATATTAATTTCCAAAAATAAAATTTCCAATGATTTTAGAAATTAGTTATAATATTTGTACAAAAAATCCAATAAAATCCAATTTTAAAGAAAACGTATTTTTGAATCATAAAATAACTTTACTGAAAATTGAGTACTTATTTATTTTGAATTATTAAAATCATTTATATTATTTTAAACCATTGTACATAATTTTCATAATTTCATTATTTATAATAATACCTTCCAATTTATCTTCATGGTTATAAACTATTATTTTATCAAGTTTTATTTATAATGGGGTTATGTGTAAATAATGTTATTGAAAACCTAAAGTTTATTTTAAAGGAAATACAAATATAATATTGGATTGTTACAAAGTATGTGGATAAAGAGGTGTTGGTATCACATTAATTATTTGATATTCAATCAAATACACATAGACCATATATGTCTATGAAACAAATATGCAACATTCTTGATTTAAAATATCGAGATAAAGTGATTATGTTATATAGTGCGTGTTTGTAGGAAGTTACATGTGTTTGTGACATTAACTTATTTACTTATAGATTATTTTTAATGTTTCTTAATGATAAAAATAAAATTTATGTTGTATACATAATGCCACAAAGAAATGGGCCAAGGGAGTCACACACTATGTGTAATCAAAACCTCTTATAAATTCCACATAATTTTAACATGTTTGATAAATATTATTATCATGCATGGTTTAAAATTTATTCAGGTTTATTTTAAAATAAATATTCAATAACCAATTATTTTTTGAAAATATTTATGTCAGTTGAATATTTCATAAAAAATTATTTACCAAATAATTATTTATTTAATTATATTTGTAGAAAATATTTCTTTGTTCTCACTTATTCACATGGTAAGAAAATATTTATTTATATAAGTATGTAAATATTTAATATATATTTATTAAGTAATTTTTTGAACATGATATTAAAAATTTTACTTGAGAATAATGAAGTGACATTTTTTTAATGAATAAATTTATGT
Source organism: Viscum album (assembly GCA_963277665.1). NCBI lineage: Eukaryota > Viridiplantae > Streptophyta > Magnoliopsida > Santalales > Viscaceae > Viscum > Viscum album. Next base: position 1,785,692,310 of record OY728148.1, on the reverse strand, counting down.
TATTCTAGGTCTGTAAAATACTGACGAGTATTTGAGATCTGATATTAATTGTTCGAGGAGACATTTCATATAAAATATTGTTTAAATAAATATTAATTTATTTTCTCAAGAAAAATAATATTTATTTTTTCTGAGATTTTTCAACATATCATGTAAATAATAATAACTCTTTTATTATTATACAAGGGGTTTTTTCAAGGATTATGAAAATAATTAACTTCATTGAAAATTTTTTTATATCTAACCCTACCACTATATAAACACACTTATGACATTTTCTGTATTGAAAATCTTCATTAAATCATTTTACATAATCATTTATAGAGATAATACTCTCAATACATATACATCTCCCTTAAAATAATTCCCTAGAGAACAAAGAAAAATTCTCCCCTTCAATAGAGATAATCCATTCTCCCTTGAAGGATTCAGTTGTGATTAGTGGTGATCATCATTACCATTAGATTCATCTGAGATAGAAATCATATAAATCTATGGATATTATTGAAGGTTCATGGAGATTTTTTGGAAAACTGTTATGAGTAATCTACACTTGATTACATTAAAACAATGATGTGAAAATTAGAGTATTCTATTGATTCATCAATGAATAAATAAATAAACTAAAGGTAAATTTGTAGTTAAATTTTTTTATTATAAATCATATGTGAATAGTTCATATCTTCATGGATTCAAGGAATAGTTTTCTATCTATTTATTAGGAAAAATATTAAGAATTTGATAGATTTTTTTGGGAAACAACTTAAAATGCTTCTTATGCACCCCATAACAGTCAACATAACTCTTTAAACCAATACCATTACCAAAGACCATATACTAGTTGGTGGAAAAACCATATCTATGAGTTTACCCAAAGGTATCACAATAGTATCCAGAATAAATGGTCAATTCCATAGGCAGTAAACATGGCCATTCCTGAGGAATAAAAAATACAACGGATTCCTAATGGGATGGCCCCAGATAATCAAGTAGTAACATCATTAATAAAACCATTTAATATATGGGTAAACTGAGAAAATCTATATAGAAATAAATTATAACTAAATATAAGGATTTTTTTTGAAATCTAAACATGATGGAAAAATAGTTGAATCCTAGTATGTATCCCATACAATTTATCCCATATGGTATATCTATCGATGTTTGGGAACCCAACCAAGAATTTTATATATTGTTGGAATTTATTTATAAATTTTAATTAGAATTAAATCCATCATGAATATCTCATCAAAATGATAATATTTCATGTTTTCAATCTACCCAAACTGTCACTCATAATAATGGTATACCTATTAATTATGCAACCTATCAATGTCACTACTGTAATGCTCAAGAATCACCAATATTAAGGGAATATCCTATTTTAATAAAACTATAATACATTCGATATTATAATATTTTATGGAATAAATATCCCAATTATATTGGTTGAATATTTATTTCTCACTTACGTGGTTAAAATAAGAATATAATGATTTTTTTAAAAATTTCTCTACTAAACAAGTTGTTTTTAATAATATTAAATATAGTATTTTACTATTCATACTTTTATTTGTAATAATATATTATAAAATTTCATATAAAAAATATTAAAATCAATTTTATTGAAATAAATTTCTGGTATATTGGTGATAAAAATGGATATTTTCGAAAAACCATTTTTATAAAAAACATTTTTTGTTTAAAAAAGGCAGAATGTCTACCCATTTTAGTTAATTTAAATATTATTTAATGATAAATTATATAAATTGAATTTTTAAATTATATATCTAAATATATTAATTTATATACAAATAATTATGATTATGGTTCATAGAGTTAAAATACAATCATACTATTCATGAAGAATGGATTTCTCGAAAACAATTTTTCAACAAGATTTTCAGTTTTTTTAAACTAAATTATGATAAATTAGTGATTTCAATTTGGAAATGGGTTATTTATTAGGAATCAAGAAAATATTATTACTTAATTTGTTAAAATTAATTTTTTTGCTTATTGAATATTAGAAACATTAATTATTAATTAACACGATTAAGTTTACATAGGCTTTTTTACATTATATGCCCTTGTTTTAAAAGTAATTTATAAAAAACAAAGAAATTTTCTTTTTTAATTTTTATTTAATATTTAAAATAATTCGGTAAAAAATATTTAATATTTAATAATTATATTTTTATTTTATTTTAAATAATTAAATTACAATGTTAAAAAACTAGCTGCTATGGTGAATAATAATATGGTAAAATTTAGTAACCATAGAGGTAAAAGAAATAACAGGATTAAAACACGTTTATTTTTAATTTGGGAGATCATTATCGAGCTTATTATCACTAAACCCCATTATTATTAAATATTTTGGCACTTGGGTTCAGAGTTACTTCCCATTATTGGATATTTTTAGGTATTTACAAAAATTTTGCTTTTAAATTATATACAGGAACTCCTTCCTATCTTTTCTTCACGCCTCTTAATCCAATTATTACAACCAAAACCTATAAACATATATTTAAAACATACTTATACACACTCTATTGGTTTTTTATTCCTAAAATACAAATCATATGTTTCTTAATAATAGATCCAAGGAGGTTTTTGTAAGAGAACGTAATTGTCTTCACCAAGCTCTTTTTTTACGTCTCATTTTATCACCTTAAATTATTTAGTGAAAATTTCAATATATTAACACCTATATATCCCATTTACTCAGATGTATTTATGGTTTTTTAATTTTATTTATCCATCTCAAAATCCATTAAAAGGGAAATAAAACCATCGCTCGTGTGTACGACGGAGTACAGTCTCGTGAATAGATATATTTGATTCCATCAAAAAATCACATTTTTTGTCATAATGATATAAATAATGAATAAATATGAAACATATAAAATGATTTTAATTATTTAAAATTAATATATTATTCACTTCCTTACCCTATCACCCCTTACTGGAATGATATCGTCTCTCATGTATACCTATGTTCTACCGTCTACAAAAATCGATTTGATTAATTTTCAATGTCTAACATTCATGAATGATAATAAAAAATCATAATAATTAAAACAAATTATATTTTTAATATTATTATCCTTATAGGGATGATTTATCTATATAATTTTCTCATGACCTGAGACTTATTTAATCAAACATGCTTGAGAAAATGATGTAGTTGACACATGAAATATTGGTAATGATGAAATATTATTAACAAATAGTTCGTAAGATGTTATAAAAGGATCATAAATGATATTATAAATATTTATGTGGTTCTATTATAATTTAATAAATTTTTTCAAACCATTCAATAGGTTTTTAAATCAAGTTCAACTAAAGGTAAATAATAGGTAAGGAATTTCACCTCAATTTACACTCCATTGAGATATGTTTCTTATATTCACCTATTCACTTTTATGTGGTTTACATATTACCCGTTTGATTTATTTGAAATTATTAAATATTATTAATTTTTCAATTAAATTTCATTCTATTAAGGGGTTAAATTTTTATATTTTCTAAAGAGGTAAGAATCTATTTTTCAATCTCAAATTCTTTTGGGATTTATTTTATTTTAATTAAAGGAATCCTATCATTTATTCTTTAAGAGAGCCAATAATTTTAATATAAAATATTTATTTAAAGATATTATATATTTTATTGCGAATTTTATACTCAATGGTAAATTATTTATAAAAATAAAGGTTTAAAAGAAAAATTCATTTTATTTCTCTTTTAAATTATACGTATTTGTCTTCCATTCCCACATTTTCCAAAATTCAATTAATTTTTTTTATTAACAAAATAATTTTATAAGAAAATTAAAAAAGTTAAATTGAATTTTAAATTTGGATTTAGAGGAATCATTATAATATTTTCTAATAATTCAGTTTTGAATTTCTTGGTAAAAAGGAATTTATTTAATATATATGTCAATAATGGAATTCTTAGGAACTGCAAACATTTGATAAAATTAATATTATTATACATGTTTCAAATAGTTTTACAATTATTTTTTTATTAATTATCAATATAATATTTCACTTTCATTCTCTTTATTCTTCTGGATAACATGATTTTATTACAAAACCTATATTTCTGGTGAACCCAAGGTCATCTCTAATCTCTTATTAAATATTTAGTCATTATCTTCTCATGAAAAATTCATCTTCATGGAATAATAGAAAAGTAAACTTCCATTAAATATACATATTATTTATCATGTACATTCTTATTTATTAATACATATAAAATTTTTACACATGCTGTTTTACATTGAATGTTATTTGATTGAATGGGGAAATAGTGTTATTTTGTGCTCCTTACATTGTATGGATATTTATTGATAAGTCTTATAAATCATGAATTAGTTTGATCTTTTTATATATGAGGATTGATTTGGACATGTGGTTATGTGTGGGCATAGAATTATATCACTTGTTGTTGCATTAACACGTCCCTTGGGATAGGTTAATTGGCTAAATTAAATGTTGTTTTACTCACTTTTGTAAAATTGTTTGTCCCATAGTACTGAAAAATAGATATCATGATGTTTGAGATCGTTATGTCAATAATTTATATTTTCTTCATTAATTATTCATTTAGTATTGTCCATGATAATTTTATGCATTAATAATATTCAGAGTTTCATTTTGTGCTCAATTTGTTAATTAAATGTAATGTGTTTTCTTATAGTAACCTATCGATATTTAGTATGCCTTATTTAATAATGAAAGATTCCATTTTACTTATACCTTTCTAATAATTTTAGCGCACCCTTATTTTATTTAATTTTCTCAGAATTTTAAGATAAATCCTCTGAATACATTTTAAGTCTAACAAACATTTTCTTTTCTTATGGTTTATACTCTAATCCAAATATAAAATGGGTACCATGTATGTATCTTATTCTAAAAGACTACTAAACTGATTAGTCGAACTAGATTATAATCCTTGAATATATTCCAATGTAATGAAGTAGACAACGTATGTGGGTTACTAGAGTAGAGGATGCTACATTCGACAATATAGTAAGTTTAGTAGAATCCTTGGGAACTAGAATTAGAAGAACATAGATTAGGGACCATAAACCTACGATAGAAATTGAGGATATTTAAAATTGTAGAATATCTTCATAAATTTTGGGTAAGGTAGATATTTTATGCTTTTTCCTTGAAATAAATTCTTGGTGGGATACTACAGATAGATGTGGTTCTAGAATTGTTTTTCATAGTGGTAATAAAATTGAAAATGGAACATTAGGCTTTGACTCAATCGTCACATAGTACACAAAAACTTTCCTTACTATAATCCTAGTTTGACACTCTCGGGTGTAATTCTTAGGACGATTCATGTTTTCTCTACAAACCATTATGAGGGATTTTAAAATATTTTTATGATTTAATGATATTCACAAAGGAAACATGTTTATGATTCTGAGATTAACAATGCATAAATTTTTATTTATGTTATGTTTGACACCAGATATAGAATTAAATTTTTTGATTTAAGACCAATATTTTATGGAGGTAATACAATATAGTTCATTTTTTATAAATTGTTCATGTAGGGATGAATTTTATTAACTCTCATGATCAATATAGAAATTTCTTTACTAATAAACTAAATAGACCTGGTATTGGAATAGATCATATCATGGATATATTAGGGAATCATAATCAAGTTTTGAGAAAGTCCATTATAGAAATTTGAAACCTCTTATTCCATAGCATGATTCTGTTATAGTGGATCACTTCATTCAATAGTAACCCTCATCATTTACTGGCACTATTAATCCTGTGGTAGCTAAGTGATATAATAATCCCATTGAAAAAGTATTTTCGGCCTTGGTATGCGATAAAAATGAAAAGGTAATAACATTATTATATTGTCTCAAATGATATTTTGAATAGTGGTCATCATGGTTTAAGAATACTAGGGAACAAGTTGAAATAAAACACATGGAATGGAGAGATTTTAAATAAACATTCATGGACCAATCATTACCTCATGAGAAACAAACATAAATGAAAATAATGTTCTTCATATTAAAGGAAAAAGGAAGTGGTAGTTGTTTTATATTATGAGTATACCTTTAAAATACAATCCACGTATTATTTAGATTAATTACACAATATATAATGCAATATTGTTCATTTCATTAAATGTAATAAGCCATGTCTTTAAAGGTATAAAGTTTCTAAAAAAATACCACATAATAAAATAGTTTTATTCAACAAAAAAATATAAAATAATTTTTTAAGATCATATATATTAAAGTGGAATCAATATATGAACAAGATAGTTGAACACCATGGAAAAGGGAACACCTAAAATAAGAATAATAAATTTAATCCTTTTCTATCATGTGAAATATTGGGGAAGAATCACCATGTATAATGTTTTATGGTCATGGTATTGTATTATATGTGTGGTGATAATGGTCATCTGTCTAATGAATGGATAATAAAGAAAAAAATCAATTATTTTCATATATTTAAAAATAGAGAAATGGGGTGTTATTCATACCAATTCTCCAAGAGTCAAAGGAATATATTGTAAAAGATGGTAATGGGAGAGTTCCAAACATATGTGATCACTATAGATGAGTTGTAGGTTCCCCAAGATGTTGTGGTAGTTAATTTAATCATAGACACATTTTAATCTAATGATTTATTTGACTATGGATCTTAGTTCTCCTTTATAACTTCTATTTATCCAAGATTATTAGATATTACCCTACCACATTAATAAGGGATTTGTCACTTAAAACTCCTTGTGGAAATCTATTTTTGACAAGGATATGTCATGATGTTAAAATTATGACAGATAAACATGCTCTATTTTATGAATTTATTATCATTATTTTTTTTGAACTTGATATAATCCTTGGTATAGTTTTTTTAGAATATTAAATTTTTATTGCAATGAGAAGATAATAAAAGACTATTTTAATCCATGATAAAATACCAATATGAAATACTCTATAAAAATGTCCACATTGTTATTATTTTAGTTGAATAAAAGTTTAATTGAGTGGTGTGATAAGGTATTTATTATCCCTAGGGTTTCACAATAAGGAGAACATGTTCTCTTTATTAAGAAGAAACATGGATCCATGAGGTTGTCCATTGATTATAGGAAAATTAATGGATTATTATAATGATAAGGTATCCTTTACAATAGATGGATAACTTATTCGATCAACTTCACTTAGATAAATATTTTCCGATTACTTAATCAATTAAAATTAAAGAAGGAATACATTCTAAATAATTTTTTTTTGAATGAGGTATTGAAATTCATAGATTATAATAATTTTATTCTTGATTAACCAATGGACCATCAGTTTTTGTGTGTCTAATGAATAGATATTCAATTAATATCATGATAATTTAATTTCAGTATTGTTTTATGCTATCTTATGGTATTATTAGAGATAATTGTATTATGATAATAACATTTAAAGCATTTTTGATACTCTTAAAAGAAAATATTTATATGGTAAATTTATCAAGCATGAACTATAAATTCATAAAGTTAATTTTCTTGCTAAGATTTTCTCCATGGATGGAATCTCAGTTGATCATTTTATGATAAGTAAATCAAAGAATATCCTACACCAATGAACAAAAATGGCATGTATAGTTTCTTTGGTTTGATAGGTTAGTATGATCAATTCATTCAAAATGTTTCTCATTTTTATAAACCATTAAACAAGATTACACATTAATGAGTTAAGTTCGTATGGATAATGAAATCTTAAAAAAAGAATAATTAAAGAAATATTGGTTAATCCTCAAATTTTAAATCAATCATTCAGAAATGGAATATTTTTTTATATATAGTGATTAATCAAAAAATTTAATTGCTCGTGTCCTTAGAAAAAAATATAATGTTATTTCATATACATCATGAAAGTTAAAGACTCATGAACAGAACTATCTAACCCGTCATCTTGAGTTACCAACTATAATTTATAATATTAAGATATATAGACTATATCTCTATAGTAAAATATGTGAGAAACACATAGACTATAAGAGCCTAAAACAAATATTTACAGAGAAATATCTCAACATTAGGCAACAGATATGGCTTAAGATACTCATAGATTTTAATTAACATATACACTATCACATAGTGAAGTAATATGAGGTATTTTATATATTGATCAAGAAATATCACTGCATTCTGACGAAAATGAGGATAGAGAGGGATCTTAGGTTCATTTATCTAGTAAATATAGATATGGGAATTATTCAAGTTAGGGGAAAATAAGAACTTTTCCAATTATTTTGAAACCATATTTTCTAGAAAATATAAAAATTTCCCAATTTTATGATGATAATATTAAAAATAAAATTTAAATATGTGAATAATAAGAATTTGGAAGGCTGCGTTTAAGAAGATGGAATTATAAAATATGGAAAGAGATTATGTGTTCCATCTATACCTAAACTAAAAAAGAACTGTTATATGATTCTCATAGATCAAATTTATCAACGCACTATAGTGGCACCGAGATGTATAGATATTTTAGGAATAATTTGTGGTGGGGTAACATGAAGAGGATTTTTTTTATTATATATCAAGATGGTTGGTTTTTCAATATGATAAATCTAATAGAAATAATCCTAGAGTATTCATTAAACCTTTTCTTATTATAATGTATAAACGAGGAAAAATTACTATGATATTTTCCCGGGACTACCAAAGACTCCTAGAAGTAATGATAAAATATGGGTAATTGTTGATCTCTTCACAAAATCAACAGATTTCCTCACAATAAGATAATATTTACCTCTTGAACACCCCAAAAGTCTCTATATCAAAAAAGTTATAAGAATTAATGATACACACCTATTAATTATATCCGGTCATGATTTTCAGTTTACATAATAATTTTAGATGAGTATTCAAGAAGGCTCTTGATACTGAACTTTATTAGAGCACCGTCTACTATACTAAAACTCATAGATAGTCTGAGAAGACTACTCAAACATTGGAATTCATGTTGATGTTGTTATCACATGAAATTAAAGGTTTGTGCGATTAGTATTTACCTTTGGTAGAGTTTTAAAATAACAATATTGTCCATTCAAGTATTTAAAAGGATTTTTATACATCATTATGTGGAAAGATATGTCTTACTCTAACTTTTCAAGATGATGTTTTTCAAATGAAACTTATAGGTTTGGACAATTTTGACCAGGAAAACACAAAGGTAAAGTATATTGAGACTCACATTAGTCAATCTCAAATAAAAATAATGTGTTAAACCGATTACTAAAGGAATGATTTGGAATTCCATGTTTCAAATCATGTTTTCTTTAAAGTATCTCAAAGGAAGGGTTTCATAATGATTGGTAAGAATGTAAAACTGAGCCTCTAGAACATGTGTATCTTGAAATTATGGAATGAATTTGTCACAAACGTGACATTTTTATATATTAATATTTCATTTAATTTCCATTCCTGATTTTTTTTTTGGGGGGGGGGGTTTACCACTCATTTTGGTGAAAATGGTGGGTTTTGAAAATTTGGGTCAAACCGCAAGCCCAATTCCAGATTTAAAAACTAATTTTTTTTCTTCTATAAATCATTCAATTTTTACTATTTTAAACCCATTATACTTCCCAATTGGAATAACCTGATATATAAAAACCACCATATTCCTTTGGACCACATATAAATCCAAAATCATGATGGATTTGGGTTTTTGATTTAGGTAATGGGCCTGCCCGTAGGCCCATTTCCTACTTTAAATATTTTTTGTAAATTCCCCATATCTCATTCATTTTTTACTATATTATAGTGATTCAACCTCCTTCGCAAATCCAATAGCCCGAGGATCTCCCCCATTATCGGTTTCACAATTTTGGAGCTCAGGTGAGCCGTGAAGTAGGGAATTCATTCATACTCTTTCTAAAATCAACCAGATTTGACGACGTAAAATGAAGATTTCATAACTCCTTCAATTTTCATCATTTTCCCCCCATTTCAGTTCCCACATGACCTAATATGAAGCCTTCTAACCTCCATACTAGTTTTGGGTATTTGGAGATTCATATTTTGGTGGATTGGGGCCGATTTCTTCAAGATATTTCAAGTAAGGGAATTCCTTCTTGGTTCCTTCCATCCTCTTTTAATTTTATTTCCTCTTTCTTGAAGTTCCTCATGTCTAGAAGTTGGGGTTCGACCTAAGGTCTGATTTTTTATCTTTTGGGACAATTTTTGGTGGTCTAGGTCTGAATTTATATTCATTGTGGTGCGGCGGTGGTGCGCTTAAGGTTTCGCACCAAGTTTTCAGGGTTTAGACTCAAAAGGTAGGTGATTCAATGTGTAACCATTTTGTGATGAGTTAGATTGCTTGGTTTATTAATTAAATAGGTTTATAACCTGTTTTTTTGTTTGAAATCTATTTTTGATGGATTGGGTTAAACATTTAATTTTTTGTTGTATTTTAGCTTGAAATTGGGTACTTTTCATATGTGACTATTAGGGTAATGTTTGGGTTTAGTTTATAACATATGAAGGTGATTTATTAGTTTTTAAAGGGGCTACCAATTCTAGTTTATTAATTAATTATTTTCATGTTGGCCTTGAAAATAGGTTTTTGAATGAGTTTAAGGTGTAAAACCGTGTCGTACTTCTTGAAGGTGATTTATGAAAATGTGTGTTTTTCATGTGTATCTTTGTGGTATTATTTGATTTATTTGTATAAAACTTGGGGGTGGTTTAATAATTTATTCAGGTCTGAAATATCTATTTTTGATTGGTATTGGTATGAGTTTGGTTTTTAATGAGGGTTTTGAAATGGGTTTAGTGTGCAAACAGCGGTTATACCTCTTGGGTTTGTTTTATAAAAATTTCAAATGTTTTATTTGGTTAAACAAAGATTGGTAAGGGTGTATATGTACTGTTTGGGTGATTGTGTTCACCTAATGTGGGATTTCGAATGGTAAAGTGGTGATTTGAGATGTCAAACATTTTTAGAATGTTTTATAAATTGCTGAAATGTTTTACTAAATTGTTTTTTGTGTGTGAAACACGGGTGTGGGATGTTTCATGTGAGTTTATTGATAAAATGAATTATGAAGGTGAGAAGGGTATTATGTGACATGTGTGTGGGCTGTTATGTGAGTTGAATATCTTATAATGGTTTTATAAAATTTATTAAAGTATTTGTGGAAGTGTTAAGGAAATGTGAAAATTGATGTAGGCAATTTTGGTGTAAGTTTGATTTCAAAATGCATTTGAATGAAAAGTGGGATTTGTGAGTTGAGTGATGTACATGGGGATGTTTAGTTAATGTGTGATGTGGAAGTGATATTTTCATGTGAAAACTATATTTCTTGGACTGTTGAACTTGTTTGAGCACAAAGGGAAAACCCGGGTATCTAGGTGGGTGGACGTGTACTAGTATGCTAGTGAATCCGTGGGGTTTGGCCTCAGTTTCACTTAGCAAGATTGACGCTTACAACTCTAACTAAATTCTGATGATGATGATTGGGGACCAATAGGTTATGGGTATGATCCCTACTAGTGGCTCTTGCTCAAGAACAAATATTTTTTTTGTGGTTACTCTCACCGAGATACGAGGTACCTGGGACCCACAGCTAGCTAGTGCTTATGGGTTATTTCATATTACTTGTGACCATTTGATCCTTTGTACTTACTGTCGGTATACGGTATTGTTGGCTGGAAAATTCAGTAGCTTTGTTAATTATTTTAAAATTGTTGGTCCTTTAAAATTAGACCACATGAAAACTGTTTTCATTTATTATTGCATCCTTTAGAATATTGTAACAAGCATTTCTTATTTACAAAACTTGCAATCCTTTTTGTCATGAAATGTTTATCACATTGAATCTCTTTGTGGTGTTATCCTACTGGGATTTCTTTCACACCCTACTTACACCTTTGGGTGTTAGTAGACTTTCTTATTTTTTGTCACAGGTTTGGGTACAGGTTTTATGCCTTTGGTTCGGGTTTATAGCGGTCCATCGTGATGCAGTGTCGTGGAAATGGCTTGAGGGTAGTGCCTCTTTCCATGTGGAGGTTCTTGGGCTGTATTTTCTAGGATTTGTACCATTTTAATAGTGTTTAAAAATTATTTCAAATTGTGTAATTCAGTTCTGAGTTTTAGTAAAAGATGTTTTGGTTTGAGAAATCTAGATATTATTTCTTGGATTCATTTGTTGTTTTGAGTATAAAAATTTGGGTAAATCATTACCAATTTTCAGTTTTTGATACCCAGGCACTTGTGCCAGCCCATGGGGATCGGGAACGCCCTTCAGGACTTTCCACAGGTCGGGTCGGGTTCCAGTTTTGGCAGCGACCAGATTCGGTTCGTGACAAAATGGTATCAGAGGAGGTTCGCTCGATTTGAGTCATGTAATTTGGGAAATATTCGAGATAATATGGAGTTAAGATTTTCAGGACATGAAATTATGATTATGGGTAGTGTGCTTGATCACCACACCTCATGTCGGGATTCAAGTCGCCAAGGGAAGTTGGGATTTATCTATGTCTTTTGGTTTTCTTGGTCTGATGATGATTAGGGGAAATGAAAATAGAGTTGGGTTAATCGTCTCAGGCAGCTCGCATGGTCTGGCAAGCCATGTGGAGCTGGGGATATTACCTAGAACACTCTTTGTGATGGTGATGTGAATGGAATATGGCTACCAACCATATGTCCAAGTCACCCACTGAAACTAGTTTCCTCTCACACTATTTTTTTCTTTAGTTTTGAAATCATGGAACTTTGGTTTTAAAGTGACTTGGTTTTACGAAGCGTAAAGTTTTTGTTAAATTATTTTCAAATAAAGAGGGAATGATTTGATTTATGAAATGGTGGAACTGAATTTTTTGAATTATTTTGAAATGGAAAATAGTGTGCTTACACCTATTTTGAAATCAAGAACCATATAGAAGTTAGTTTTCAAAAGTGTTTCCAATATAGTTTTCTAAACAATTAAAGGGTGTTTTAATGAGATGATATGTTTTCAAATTGATATGAATAACTTGAAAGTGAGTTCTTTTCTAAATAGTTTTGTCCTTATGAATAGTTTTGTAGGATGTGAATTGAGATTATGATCTCATTTTTAACAGTTTTGAGAAAAAGGATGGGTTGGTTGACCATTTTGTTTTTGAAAAGTGGAAAGAATTTTCATTTTAACCATTGGAATTTACGTGAGTGACCACATGCATTGGGTTATATGGGATGATGGATGGTTGATGGAATTACTAGATGAGTGTTGGGATGAATATGAGGAGGGTGCCTAGTGTGGCATAGAAACATGCATGTGTGAGGCCCATGGGGTACCATTGGTGGATACGCTAACTGCTGAACCATTGGTTTTCAATGAAATGTTTTTAAAGAAAACATGATGTCTTGATGAATTGTTTGGGGTGGTGTATATTATGTGTTTTTGGAAAATGTTGATGTTGTGGGATGTTTTGAGTCCCATAACCCCTCCTGTTCGAACTATGTTTTAGGTTGTGTTTGGTCGGTATGTTGGGTAGAAGGTCCGGTTAGTAGTCTCCTATGATATATGTTTCGGGACACCTTTAAGGTGGTTCCATTAATGAGTTTGGATCTGGTTTGTGGCATTTTTTTACCAATGGACCAGCTGTGTTGGGTCCTTGGGTTCTCTCGTTGGATAAGGTACGCCGCCATTAAGGTTTAGTGCACAACTGAAGTGCAACCCGAATTTTTTTTCCATTGGAAAATCCTCTAGTTGATCAATGTAAGGAATATTTTCTTGAGATTTGTAGAATGAGTCTACACCATTTACTTTCATGGTTTTTTGGATCCTCTTGTTGCAGATGAGTGCTCGTGGATGGTTGAAAGAGACCTTAGTTTCTTAAGCTACCTGATTCATCGAAGGTGAATGTTGTCTAGGGTTGTCAGTATGGATAGTGTTCAAGAGGGCCTCTACGTCCTTCATACTCTCTTCGAAGAAGGGGTTTATGTTAAACCACCAGTGTGGTAAATCTGGCCACGAGAGGCTCTTATAGACACTTTCTAGAATTTTGTGATGTTTGGGGGTGTTGTTTAAGGCCCCCTCCTTATATTATTTCTATCATTCACTTTGGTCATGTTCGGTGATGCGATGTGATGTCGTGTGCTCATTTGATTGTAAAGGTGAAGTTGTACAATATTTTGTGAGTCTATTTTTTTCAGAAGTGTTTATCCTTTTGGGAGATCTAGATATCCCCTATTTTAGAGGAAGGTGTTTATATGTGTCCTTTATTTCTGTTGTTTGTCACTCAAAGAAACAAGGTGTGATGTGAGTGCATCCTCTAAACCCTTATTTCAGTAAATTTCCATGTTAGGGTAAAGTGAGTTCTGGAGTGTGTTATGTCTTGGTGAACCCATTTGGGATTGCGTGTAGTTGTTTGTAGCATCAGAAGAAGAAATTATATTCGGGGGTTTCCAAATCCTAACTGCGAGGCCGAATATGTTTCAATCATTCCAGCTCTAGCCATAGGTCCCGGAGTGAAGCTGTCACATAGTAAAAAAGAAATCCCAGTGTAGTTTTTAACATTGTACAAAGAACTATTCTCAGTATGAGAGATGGGAACAGTTTAACCATTTTGTGTTTTCATCATTCTTTTTTTGTTCCTGTTTGGTGGAAAGAGGTGGAGGGCCTCATCCCCATGTTATCTCTCAATGACTTTCTTTTCCCCTTTGGTTTCCTTTGGGTTTGGGGGAAAGGTTTTGGATTTGTCTAGACATGTTGAGTGAACATTTAGTAGTAACCATTCACCAGAAAACCATGTAGGTATAAGGATCCACATGGTTAGAGAACAGTTTACCAAACTACGCAGGCTAACCGTGCGGTTGTACCAACTCTTTAAGTTTTGGGGTCTTTCTGTGTCAGCCCATATTGGTCCGTTAAGATGGTTGGTTCTTAGGGTGGGGAGCCCATTTGTGTATCCTTGTACCAATAACACACTTTTGTACTTGGTATTGTCTTGGAAGTAGGTGGTCTCGTTCAGAGCTATATAACCACCTACATCTTCCTTGGGTAAACATCGGGATTGGAGAGTTCCCAATCGTTTAGTTATATCAAGGTAAGTGTAACCTTATTTGATTTTTTGTTTGTTTAGGTAAATTTTTTGATCCTTGTTCAGATAGTGTTTGAAGGGTTTTCTTTTAGGATAAATCCGAATGTTCTTGATCATTTCAGTAAAGAGGTTTATGTTTTGGTTGTGAAGTATTACTTACTTAATTGATCACTGGAGGTGTTTTGGCCTTTGGGGGGAAAAGCCTAGCAAATGAGCCCATTCCTGCCTTTCGGTTGGGTTTGGTGTTTTTTCTTTGTCCTTGATGTGGCTTTCCGAGGGAGAAAAGTTTTATGGTATGAAGAATTTTCACACACATGACTTATATATATATATATATTAATATTTCATTTAATTTCCATTCCTGATTTTTTGGGGGGGTTTACCATTCATTTTGGTGAAAATGGTGGGTTTTGAAAATTTGGGTCAAACCGCAAGCCCAATTCCAGATTTAAAAACTAATTTTGTTTCTTCTATAAATCCTTCAATTTTTACTATTTTAAACCATTTAAACTTCCCAATTAGGATAAACCGATATATTAAAACCACCAAATCCCTTTGGACCACATATAAATCCAAAATCATGATGGATTTGGGTTTTTGATTTAGGTAATGGGCCAGCCCGTAGGCCCATTTCCTTCATTAAATATTTTTTTTTGTAAATTCCCCATATAGCATTAATTTTTTACTTTTTTTCCCATGATTCCACCTCCCTCTCAAATCCAATAGCTCGAGGATCGCCCCCATTATTGGTTTCACAATTTTGGAGCTCAGGTGAGCCGCGAAGTAGGGCAATCTTTCATACTCATTCTCAAATCAACCAGATTTGATGAGGTAAAATGTATCTTACATAACTCCTTCAATTTTCATCATTTTCCCCCATTTCAGTTCCCACATGACCTAATATTCCTCCTTCGAACCTCCATAGCAGTTTTGGGTACTTGGAGATTCATAATTTGGTGGATTGGGGCCGATTTCTTCAAGATATTTCAAGTAAGGGAATTCTTTCTTGGTTCCTTCCATCCTCTTTTAGTTTTATTTCCACTTTCTTGAAGTTCTTCATGTCCAGAAGTTGGGGTTCGATCCTAAGGTCTGATTTGGTATCTTTTGGGAAAATTTTTGGTGGTCTAGGTCTGAATTTATATTCCTTGTGGTGCGGCGGTGGTGCACTTAAGGTTTCGCACCAAGTTTTGATGGTTTCAACTCAAAAGGTAGGTGATTCCATGTGTAACCATTTTGTGATGAGTTAGATTTCTCGGTTTATTAATTGAGTATGTTTATAACATGTTTTGTTTTGTTTGAAATCTGTTTTTGATGGATTTGGTTAAACATTGAATTTTTAGTTGTATTTTAGCTTGAAATTGGGTACTTTTCATGTCTGACTATTGGGGTAATGCTTGGGTTTAGTTTATAACATATGAAGGTCATTTATTAATTTTGAAAGAGGATGAAAATTATAGTTTGTTAATTAATTATTTTCATGTTGGCCTTGAAAAGTGGTTTTTGAATGAGTTTAAGGTGTAAAACCATGTTGTACTTCTTAAAGGTGATTTATCAAAATGTCTGTTTTTCATGCGTATCTTTGTGGTATTATTTGATGTATTTTTATAACACTTGGGGGTGGTTTAATAATTGTTTTAGGTCTAAAAGTTCTGTTTTTGATTGGTATTGGTATGATTTTGGTTTTTAATGAGGGTTTTCAAATGGGTTTAGTGTGCAAACAACGGTTATACCTCTTGGGTTTGTTTTATAAAAATTTCAAATGTTTTATTTGGTTAACCAAAGTTGGGTAATGGTGTATATATACTGTTTGGGTGATTGTGTTCACCTAATGTGGGTTTTTGAATGGTAAAGTGGTGATTTGAGATTTCAAACATTTTTAGAATGTTTTATAAATTGCAGAAATGTTTTACTAAATTGTGTTTTGTGTGCAAAACACGTGTGTGGGATGTTTCGTGTGAGTTTATTGATAGAATAAATTATGAAGGTGAGAAGGGTATTATGTGACATGTGTGTGGGATGTTATGTGAGTTGAATATATTATAATGGTTTTATAAAATTGTTTAATGTATTTGTCGAAGTGTTAAGGAAATGTGAAAATTGTTGTAGGAAATTTTGGTGTAAGTTTGATTTCAAAATGCATTTTAATGAAAAGTGGGATTTGTGACTTGTGTGATGTACATGGGTATGTTTAGTTAATGTGTGATGTGGAAGTGATATTTTCATGTGAAAACTATATTTCTTGGATTGTTGACCTTGTTTGAGCACAAAGGGAAAACCCGGGTATCTAGGTGGGTGGACATGTACTAGTATGCTAGTGAATCCGTGGGGTTTGGCCTCAGTTTCACTTAGCAAGATTGATGCTTACAACTCTAACTAAATTATGATGATGATGATTGGGGACCACTAGGTTATGGGTATGATCCCTACTAGTGGCTCATGCATGAGAATGGATATTTTTTTTGTGTGGTTACTCTCACTGAGATACGAAGTACCTGGGACCCACAGCTAGCTAGTCCCTAGGGGTTATTTCCTATTACTTGTTCTCATTAGATACTTTGTACTTACCGTCGGTATACGGTATTGTTGGCTAGAAAATTAAGTATCTTTGTTATTTATTTTAAAATTGTTGGTACTTTAAAATTAGACCACATGAAAACTGTTTTCATTTATTATTGCATCCTTTAGAAAATTGTAACAATCATTTCTTATTTACAAAACTTGCAATGGTTTTTTTCATGAAATGTTTATCACATGGAATCTCTTAGTGGTGGTATCCTACTGGGCTTTATCTCACACCCTACTTACACCTTTGGGTGTAAGTAGACTTGCTTATTTTATGTCACAGGTTTGGCTACTGGTTTTATGCCTTTGGTTCGGGTTTTTAGCGGTCCATCGTTATGCAGTGTCGTGGAAATGGCTTGAGGGCGGTGCCTCTTTCCATGTGGAGGTTCTTAGGCTGTATTTTCATGGGTTTGTAACTTTGTAATAGTGTTCAAACATTACTTAAAATTGTGTAATTCAGTTCTGAATTTTAGTAAAAGATGTTTTGGTTTGAGAAATCCAGATTTGATTTCTGGGATTCATTTGTTGTTTTAAGTATAAAAATTTGGGTAAATTGTTCCCAATTTTCAGTTTTTGATACCCGAGCACTTGTGCCAGCCCGTTGGGATCGAGAAAGCCCTTTAGGACTTTCCACGGGTCGGGTCGGGTGCCGTTTTTGGCGACGACCAGATTTGGTTCGTGACAGAATTAGAACTATATCTTACCATTTAAAAATTCAAATTATCCGAAAAAAGTACATGATGTGTTCCATATATAATTATTAATGAATTACCTACCAGACATGATGGATGTTCTTGCATTTAAGGAAATAAAATTTTAACATGATCTATATTATTCTGATGAGCTTTTCTAGATTCTCAATACTAGAGATAATGTATTTTGGAATTAGATGAATTGAATGGTAATGTTACTTGTGGATAAATTAAAAAATGAAGGAAGTAACATGGGATCTATAGTACGTTATGATAAATAACCACCAACATATATTTTTTAGTTAATATCAATGAAATTTAAATGATGAAATTTTTATACGAGGGAAGAATGCAACAACTTATGATCAATTCTAGTAAGGCAACAAACAATTTTAAAAAAAACTACAATAAAATTAAAATTTTAATATTTCATGGAAATTTTTTTATAATTGTATAGGATTAATATTAATTTTGGACATACATGGTTGAAATAAGGCTAAAATGATTTGTTTTTAAAATTTCACAAAAAATAAATTTTTATGAAAAATTGAATATATTGTATTAAAAAATTCCTCATTTAATTTAAAATAAGGTAGTATAATATGTATAATTAAAAATTTTATGAATGTAGATTTTATAGAAATAATGATAAGACTATTTAGTGGAAAAAAATAAAACCTTTTAGAAAACGTTTTTTCCGGATATTTTTTTTGTTTAAAAAGGGAATAATGTATAAAAATATTATTTAATTAATATAATATTTATTAATGAATTATTTAAATTAAATTTATATATTAGTTTTAAAAATAAATTATTTTAAGTACATATAATGATAGTTACTGATAATATATTTAATATAAGATCATCTTATGCATGAAAAATTCATTTTTTAATCATTTTTCAACCTGATTTGTGAGATAGTTTTCAAAATAAATAAATCCACTTTGTAAATTAAATTTGATAAAATTTTAAAATTTATTTTGAATCCTTATAATTTTTATTTTTTAATACTTTCAAATTAACGTTTTGGCCATAATTAAAATAAAAAATATTAGAAATTAATTTATATTATTTGGATTTAAACAAGGTTTTGCGCTTTACATGAGTTGATGTTAAATTTGATTTTCCCAAATAAGTAATTTTTATTTGATAAATTTTGGTTCATATTTATAATAATTTATTATAAATTATCTAATAAGTTTCATTTTATTATAATCCTAATGGATAAATTACTTTGGTTAAAAAACTATTAATATGGTGAAAACCGAAATGGTAAAAGTGAGTAAACATGGAGGTAAATGAAATATCATGTCTAAAACAAGTTTATTTTATTATTTCAAGTCAGGATCAACCTTATCATCACTAAACTAGATTATTATTTTTTTAATTTCAAAGTAACATGGGTTGAGAGTGACTTCCCATTAATGAATTGTTTTTTGTATTTAAAAAAACATCACTCCTAAATTATAAAAGGGAACTACCTCCCCACGCATATTCACCCATATAAAATCTTCTATCATAACCAAAACCTGAAAAGATAAATATCCAAAATCCTTAAAAAAATTAAAGTGGTTTTTTATTCCAAAAAGGCCAATCCCTAGGATCATAATAAGAGATCTAAAGGAGGTTTCTCTAATAAAAGGGAAACTTCTCCATAGATCTCTTTCTTTCTTAATTATTATTTTATCAAAATTAATTATTTATTAATGATTTCAATATAGTGTCACCATTATCAAACATATTATGTTATTTTATTATGGTGATTGAATAATATTTATCTATATCATTCTCTTTCAAATGAGAAATAAATTTATCACTCACGTATATGGTGTAATACTACCTCTATCACACCCTTATAATTATTTTTGACTTATGTTCTGATTTATCTTTTGGACATGGGATTTTCTCTTGAGTGTAAGGTGTGAAAGGTTTAAATATTTTAGTTTTGGTGTGTTTTTCACATGGATAATGTTCAACACATGGTTTGGGGAAAAAGTGCGGCTAGCTCTATGTAACGGTGCAACATAAGTGTTGCGGGTAAATGAATGGAGCACAATTTATTAAACCATGTGGAATGTGTGTGGGTAAGTTATATCTTGATTTAGTGGAATTTGGGATGGTTGGAACATATTTTTGAAACCGTGCATCCAAACTGTGTAGGTTTCTAGGAGTGTCTAGTAAGGGGATCATAGTTGGTGCTTAGTTTGGTAAATTGTGAGTCCAAATCATTCGAGATACCCAAATCATAAAAATTATGAAATTACTAAACTTACCTCTTGGTATTTTAACACATAACAACTCACTTATTCCCTATTTGGTTCATACGAACCTAGGGGTTATTCCCCTCTATTCTCTAATCCTCTTTCTTATTAGCTTGGTGTGGATCTAGGATATCTTCCTATTTTTTTGTTGGGTTTATCAAAGTAATCCTCTCTTCTCTTATTCCTCTTCATCATTAATTCATTTTCTCTTGAGATATCATTTTCCTTTGTTCATGAGGAAATATGAATCAGGTTTCCCTTCTTTTATTTTTGGGGCTTTCTTGTTTATGGTTCCTGCTAGAAGGTCTTTGATCTTAGAACCTTCGGGGTGTGATTTTGGGTGTGTATTGTTGAAGGACTTGTGATTTGAGGTAGGTTTCCATTTTAAATTTCCTTATTAATTTTATAATCATTTTTTTAGGATTTTGTAACCTAAAATGAATATTAAACAATTATCTGTGATCCTTGGGATAATTTCATGATGTGCAATGTGGTTATTTCTTCCTTGTTTTTAAGTATATGGCATTGGTTTGTAAAATGATTCACAAAAAGTGTTTGATAAAATTCCCAGTTGGATTTAGAATGTTATTTGTGGATTGTTAATAATGTATTGTGTTGGGAAATGTTTTTTACACCATTATAGTGGTTTTGGGTACCAAAAATTGATTTAGAAAAGGATTGGACTTGAAAATTGTGAGTGTTTGGTTCTTTAAATTTTAAATTGAATATAATGATGATATGTGGCCTATTTTAAATTTTGAGGAAAGTGATTTTGTTTTCCACATGTGATTTATGTATTTAATAAATATTTTTTAAAATTATTGTGAAATGGAAAATGGAATGTTTACACACTTTTTTAATGGTGGATTTTGTCCTTTGAGAAATGATAGGTTTGTGAAATGTGTTTCAGGCCCATTTGGAAATTTTTTAAAATAGTGAAATTATTTATAATGAAAAATCTCTTTAGAATATACACTTTCATTTTTTTTAAATAATTTCTTGGACTTCCTCTTTGTGACTCCTCTTGACCCTTTTACTTTTACCCAAATAGGAGATCCTCGGTGAAAACTCATTTGATATATATTTATATATATATATTTTATTGGAAAGATATTAATATTGTTGGTGACTCATGTGATTATTGTTCTTTAAATTATAATATATGTGTATGATATTGGATTATCGGTTGGAATCAGTTGGTTCACCATATTCTAAACTCTTTATAGGGAGAACCTTGCATAGCTATTAGAGATTCATAGAATGATTGCTACAGTAGTTAGGTTATTCTCTAGCTAGTGGCCCTTAGTAGGGGGATATTTTTTATTATTACGATGGGATTATACCCCTTGGTCTGTTCCATTTGGGGTGTGTCCAAGTGTGATAGGTTTTTTTGATGTTATTGAGTGAGGGATTATTTCCTAGACGAATTAATGTGTATTAGTTTGTTCTGGATTATTCAAAATCTTTGAGGTTCACCCATGTATATTGGAAGATTGTTGATTTCATCAATTTATTATTGTGCATTGATAGATGGAAACTCTTGTGTGATATCTTCCCTTTTAAATTGTTGGGTGAATCTTGTTCTTACTTTGAGTAGTGTGGAATTATACCAAAAATTATAAAATTATTTCAATTGTTTACAAATAAAGGTTTTGGAAATTCTTTACACTCTTTAAATGGGTTTTAAAATAAATTCTAACACTATTCTTAAAAATATTATGGTGGATTATTATAAATTAATGAATTATTAAAATGGTAAAAATAGAAATGGTCCGATATTGGTTTTAATGTGTGAAATCTGTGAAAAATCTTAGTTTAATATATTTTATTTCCAATGTGAAGTTTTTGTTTCTTTTATTTTAAAGGAATTATATTGCGAATAGATTTGTTTAGGCATGCCTTCTATGTTTTAATACTCAAAACGACAGTTCATTTTTGTTTTTATTATTTAGTATAGATTTTATCTTGAGTTCAATTTCCATGGGAAATAGTGGGTCTTGGTATTGTAGACTGACCCTCACGGTCACATGGAGGTGTTGTGGTCATCTTGTTCAGTTGGGTTCATTGTTCTATTTTTCTGAACCATTCTATTTTATTGTGAATGATGTTTAGTTATGATTTATACATTTATTTGGACTAATTTTTTGGTCTTTAAACTATTCATATTATTTAATTATATGGGGAGAAATTGTTCCCTTGTAATTCAATTGATGCCCAAAATTAGTTTCCAGCCCATGGGAATTAGGAATGCCCTTTAGTCCATGTCGTGGATCAACATAGGTGACTAATTTTGGGTCGAACCATATTAGATTATGAAATATTTTTCAGGGGAGGTCGGTTTTTTAATGGACCTACCATTCACAACACCCATTGTTATATGGGATTTCATGGTAGATGGAGAAGGACTATCAGATCTCGGGGGGAATGTATGGGGGAGTTTCTGGCCTACACATTCTTGACCAAACCTTTAGTTTCCATGTAAAGCCTGGTCACTTTTGGTTTCATTGATTCTTGTGGTTTTCTCATGTTTCTGATACAAATAGTGAGTTGGTATATAGGTCATTGTGAGCTAGCATTCCCAACAAATCTATGTGGATTCTGGGACATAGACCTAGAATAATCTCTATGAAAGTGGAATGTTTGGAATATGGACACTGATGACATGGTCATGTCACCCATCGACATTAGTTCCCTCTTGTGAGTTGTTTTGGGTATTCTTTCATTCTAAAAATTGTTTTGGAAACAATTGTTTTGGAATGTGAACATGAATATTTTAGTGGAATGGTTTGTGATCATGTAATGTGGAAAAAATAGGATTTTTCATAATTAATATTGATGGAGGATTTAGAAAAATTAATTTTATAAAATGACACATTTGGGGGAAACAGAAATGGTTTGATTTTTTGAATGATAAAAAAAATGAGTTTTCAGTTTCATCTTAATGAATAGATTGCAGAAGAGGATTTTTGTAAAATTATTTCTTGTTTTTTTATAATTGGTTGTTTGTAAAGTATAATTTTTTGAAAATAGTGATTTTTTGAATTTAATAAAATGTTATTAATGAGATTAAATGGGTTTTTTTGATTGAAATTCTGAGGATTTTGTTTGGGACCATGATGCAATGGTTTGAAGTGTGGAAGCTGAAAATGGTTCTTGACGTGGTAGTTAGTGAGTTTCTAATTTTTCTAAATTCATGAAATATGATGTGGTTTGATATTGTGAACACTTGGGTGGAATGATTTTATTTTTGAAAATGATATTTTCTCAAACATTGGTATCCTCGGTGATCACAATTGTGGATGCATGTAGAAAGTGGTTGGATGATGATGTGGATGGATGAGTGCCTTGTATGGCATGATTTTATGGTTCCTAGGATGGACGAATAATGTGAACGTGTGTGAGACTTTATGGAAAACAATTGGTGAGTGTGAAAATCCCCCAACGTTTTTCTCTTTTAAAAAGTTTTTTCAAGAGGGAAATTTTGACGTTTGATAACCAGTGGTTATGTGCTTATTTTCCTGTTATTTGGAAGTGATGTTTATATGGTGTTTTGAGATTGTATACTCTTTTTTATGAGTTGTAATAGATTTTTCTCTTGGAATTTTTATTTCCTAGAGTTTTACCTGGTAAATATGTGATGGATATTTGTGGTGAAGCCATGATTGATTCCCTATTAGATATATTTCTAGTTGATCAACCTAAGGATTTCATTCTTGTGTTTCAAAAGTTAAATCCAACTCTATTTTATGCCCAATAGAATATTATATAATCATAATAGTGGATGTGTAAGATCAAAATTAAATTTAGACTTATTGAGTTTTTAATGTTTTTATGTTTAATTTTTCTACATTCATTCTTGAAGGGTCTCCCTAGAAATGGTGGAAGTCGGTCACTCAGAACAGTCCTCAGGAAGATCCTACCTCAGTGTTCTTCAAGGCTTCATTAATTAGAAAATACTTCTCCAAGATTACTATGGTAAGGAAGTTAATGGATATGTTATATCTGCAGCAGGGTGATGGATTGGTGTTTGAGTCCAATTATAGCTGTGTAGACCCAGTTCCATATGTCAAAGTGTATGTTGTAGATGATTCCTCTATGGCTCGGTATTTTGAGTGTGGGGTTCCTTCTGATATATAGTCAAAGGTTTTGGAGTAAAATATAACATATTTTTCTAACATGGTGAGGAAATTTACTCCTGTTGAATGTAAGATGAAATGGGTGCTTGAGGTAGTTATCCCTCCCTCTGATCGTTGAAGTAGTGAATGCAATTCTAGTAAGAATGTTAGGAAATTGTAGGAAACTGTTGGAGCTAGTCACAAATACTAAAAGGCCTCATGATATTTCATATGCTTATTCTGGGAAAGGAATTATGTATCTTCGTCTATGTGGAATTACAGATCAGATGAAATTTTCAATTATGAGATCACAAAATAACTACCATTTTTGTGGGCTTCGAGGCCACTTGCAATAATTCTTCCAAGATGTTTCTAGGAAGTGATGTGGATCCAATCCTCTATACTATAGAGTAGTTTAGGTTCAATTTAAAGTCCCTTTCTATTATAATGTTTCCTTATTTTGTTGTGGTTGTTCCTGGTGGTGTTCCATTTTGTTTGAAATGTAATGTTATGTTGGGTATCTCTTGTGAAATCCTCTTTTAATGAAAATGTGTTCTTATTTTGTAAATTTGGAACCTTATCTATTCTAAATGGAGGTGTCTCTACTATGTATATTTTGAATTCTTATCTTGGTGATTGTATATTTCTACCTTATGGCTGTAAGGAAGGAGATGTTTCAAACATCATGGCTCTATATATAAACACTGGAGTGATTCTCATGAATTGTCGGAAATCCTATGGTTGTGATGGACCTTGGACATGTTTTATCTTCAATGTGGGAATCATGAGAGTTTAAGGTTCTTTGTTGTAATATTCCCCATTTCGATTTAATTGTCACTTAGATTGAGTTTCTTCTGGAAGTACCCCCTTCTTTTTGGGGTGTTTGGATTATGTTGGAATTTTCTTATCTTTTTATGCATTATCGATTCATTCTAGTTGGTTCTTAACGGCGGAGAGACCCACCGAAGGTCTCATTGTGGTATCTTTCTAAGTGGTTGTTCCTTGTTGGTTTTTTATTCAAGAGAGTATATTATAGGCTCCCATGTTGAGAATTTAGTTTGGTTTCAAATGGTGGTCTAGTAGGAATTGAATCTCTTTTTGCTGATATTTTTATTTTTAGGTCTTTCTGGTTTGGTCGATCTTTGGGGTTTTGGAGAGTGTCTTTGACAATGTTGTTTGAGGCATGGTGACATAGATCGTGGCTTCAATTCTGATTGTTTCTTAGGGAATGGTTTTAGTTATTGTTTTATTTGGATTTAAGTAATATGTTTCATTTGTAAGTTGTTAAAATGTTTTGTTTAAGAGGATGGATTAGGAATATGTGGAAATCCTTAGCCATTGATCGATCATTCAGAAGATTTTGAGGATTTATAAGGGAAGAAAGTGTTATGGTGGGAAGAATTGTCACACATGGATTTTTCTTTTCTTTAAACCATGTAGGAAGCAAGCAGTGAGGTTTGGTCTCATGACAGTGGAATTTGGCTTGGTTGGAATATAGTTTGGAAAACGTGTCACCAAGCCATGTTGTTACACCTGTCTGTCTAGTAATGCGCACATGGTTTTCTATACCGTGCGGTCAAACCGGGTAGGCTTACCTAATCTTACAAATTATTAAATTCCTAAACTACCCTCTTGGGATTTTTAACCAAAATGCTTCCCCTATTCTCCATCTCATTCATACATCCCTAAGGTTGTGTCCCCCTTATTCTCCAAGACTCATACTTACTCCCATTGTGTATCTAATATATTCATTAAGGTTTTAGGCTAGATTTCTCAAGGTAATCCTCTCATCTCTTATTCCTCCTACTCTTACTTTCATTTAATCTTGATATATTATAATGTGATAGTCATAAGGACCAATGATTAATGTGGACCTGCATTTATTTTTGGGAATTTTCTTGTTTACGCTTCATCTTAGTAGGTCTTGTATCTTAGAACCTTCATGGTGTGATTTTGGGTGTACCTTATTGAAGCACTTGTGGTTTGAGGTAGGTTTAGAGATTCACATGTAATTTTAATTTTTGAATAATTTGGTCAGGATTTTCTTAACTTCCATTAATATTAAATTAGGATTTTTGATCCTTATAATAATTGATCGATGTGAAAAGGGATTATTTATTTCTCATTTTTATGTATATGGGATTCTTCTATTAAATTTTCACAATAGGGGTTTGATAAAATTTAAGGTTGGATTTTTCATGGTAATTTTGGATTGTTAATAATGGATTGACTTTATAAATATTGTCTAGACATATTGATAGTTATTTTGGGTTCCTATAATGGATTTATAAATGTTTTGGATTCAAAAATTTTGTGTGTTCGCTTCTTTAAAAATTTAATGATATGCGATGATGATATGTGGCCCATTTGGAATTTTTATGAATATGATTTAGTTCTTCCCATGTGGTTTAAGTATTTGAAATATATATTTTAAAATGATTTTGAAATGGAAAATTGTGTCTTTACACCAAATTTTAATGGAGAATTTAATCTTTTGAGGAATGATTGCTTTGTGAAAGGTGAGGCCTATTTTAAGATTTATAAAAATAGTGAAAGTATTTATTATGAAAACTATCTTTGGACAATTATCTTTTATAGTATATAAATATTGGGTGTTAATTCCTTGATTTGGACTCCTCATGACCCATTTACGTTGAGAATAATGGGATATCCACAATGCATAATCTAATGATATTTATATTTGTGTAAAAATAGAGGGATCCTTGGGGTTATTCTGGTGATTCATATTGTGTAAATTATTATATACGTGTATATGATTAGATTCTCAGTTGGGATCAGCTGGCTCACCCACTTCTATACTAATGACTTGGAGAACCTCAAATAGATTTTGGGTTTTATGTGAAAAATTTCTACATGAGTTATGTTATGCACTAACTGGTTTCCCATAGTATGAGGGATATTTGTAATTATTTATATGGTATTGTTCCCCTTGGTCTGTGAAATGTGGGGTGTGGCTGAGTGTGTTAGGTAATTTTGATGTCATCTAATGAGGCATGATTTTTTGGATGAATGAAAATGTATGATTACCTTCTAGATTATTCATGAGATCCTAGGTTCACCAATGACAATTGGAATGTAGTTTCTTGTAGAGATTGATTGTGATACATTTTTGGTTGGATTGTCTTGTGTGATATATTCCCATTTCCTTTATTGTGTTACTCATGTTCTAAAATTGCGTATTGTGGAATTATGTCCAAAATGATAACATTTTTACATGTGTTTACAGATAAGGGTTTTGGAAATTCGTTACACTCTTTATCTCCACTTAAAAAGTAATTATAACACTCTTCTTCTAAATGATTGTGGATTCTTCTTGGAAAGGAATGTTTTTTTCAAATGGAAGACTTTGAAATCGTCCATGTTTGGATTAAAAGTGAAAATCTTGCAAAAAA
This sequence comes from Viscum album, assembly GCA_963277665.1. Lineage (NCBI taxonomy): Eukaryota > Viridiplantae > Streptophyta > Magnoliopsida > Santalales > Viscaceae > Viscum > Viscum album. The sequence continues at coordinate 1,785,664,174 of OY728148.1, read as the reverse complement.
ATATTACTTTTATATATTGTTTTGAAAACTTGAAGTGGGTATTTCTATTGTATGAACGATTATGCATTGGTGATAGATTTGTTCATAGACGCCTACTGAGTTTTAGTACTCAATCCTTTATTTATTTCTTATTTTTAGTCATTGTTTTAGGTTTTAGATTTTCATTGATTATCATTGGAGAGAACTGGTCTTGGTATTGGATAGTGGCCCTCGGGGTCACAAGGAGATGTTTTGGTCATCTTATTCAATTGGGTTGGTTGTTTAGTTTTGTTTTACCTTTTGTTTCTATTTTCAAAATTTATCAGTTTGGATATATATATATATATATATATATATATGTGGAATTATTTTATTTTATTATCATTGTTGAGTTTATTAATTTATTATGGGAGAAATTGTTTGTTTTCCGTTTTGGTGATGCCCGACACTAGTTTCCAAACTGAGTGAATTAAGAACTCCCTTTGGGCCATGTGATTGATTAGCATGGGTGAATGCTTCTGGGTCAACCCATGTTAGTTCGTGACAAACTCATGAACCGATTTGATTTTTTTCCATCACTAACTCACATGAATAGTAATAAGTAATTAAATAAGGAATATATATGATATATATGGTAAGATATTTATTTTTAAAATTAATATCTCACCCACTTACTTAACATTTCACCCATTCAAAAAATGATATCATTACTCATCTGATCTTACGGTCTACTGTCTCCATGAAATGGTGTGATTCATTTTCCATGTCAAAAATTGAATTACTATTCTAAAAATGATATATAATGAAAAATTATCATATTTATAAGATTAATATAATTATGTATGTGATGTATCTATTTATTATGAACAAGAATCATAACATACTTAAAAAATTATATATGTCAAAACAAATAAATTAACACCAGAAATAACGGTAATAGTGAAATTTTATTAAAGAATGGGTGGTAGGATGTTATATATGGATCATATATAATATTTGAAATACGATTATTGTTATGTTTTAAGTAAATTACATTATTAAAAGTATTATAAATGATGTTAAATCATGTCTAACTTAATGGAATAACGATTTAAGGGAATTCATCTCGACTTACACTTCATTGATACATATTTGTTATTATGAACATATTCACATTTATATGGTGTATATACATACCCATTGATGTATTTAACATAAATAAATATTTATTCATGATGAGTAATATATTAAATTCAATAAAATTATTTTAAGGGGTTACAATTTAGTGTTACCAAAGAATTATGAATCGATTTTACAATATCAATTTTTTTGGGATTTCTTTTATTTTTGTTGAAGGAGTTTTATTATTTATCCATCATAATATCCCATAATTTTCTTATCCACCTATTATTTAATGAGTTTATATACTTTCTTACATATTTTCTAACATTGTTAAATTTATTTTTGAAAATAAATTTTTAAAACAATAAAAATTTTATTTCTCTTTTAAATTTGATATATTTTTCTTCTATGTCTAGGTTTTTCAAAGATGTTTTACAAGAGTATTTTTATTACTCAAATTATTTATTAAAGGAATTTCACATTTATAAATGATTTTAAGAATGATTTTGAAATTAATATCTCTATTTTTTCTGAAGGGATTTGTTTTACTATATTGAAAAAATGTAGAAGAAATATTTTTTGAATGTATACGTTGATAACGAACTTCTCTAGTACCATAAAAACATTACAAAATTTAGATTCTTCTAAATATTTTTAATAGTTTAAAAAATAATATGTTTTCTGATATATTATTTTAATATATCACTTATATTTATTTTCTTATTTAAAATGATATTAAATTATTAAAAAACCCATATTCTATTTTAATAAATTATTATCACTTATCTCTTAGTAATTTTTCAGTCATTATGTTATCTTCAAACATTCAATTTATTATGATCATTGGAAATTAAATTCCCCTTGAATATGCATCTTATTTATCATCTATATGATGGTTTACAAATATTTATATCATTTTTAAATATGGTGTTTTTCTTTGATAATAATGTTATCGAATAGGGAAATATATATTTCGTATTCTTCACTCAATATAAGTATTTATTGATAATGAATAATTTTCATCTATTAAATTTATCATTAATTGTATGAGGAATATTTTAGGAATATTGTGAAATGTGGTCTATATATATATTTCTAACACCTTGGTATGTTTTTGAAATATTTTCGGTTGCATTACACATAACAGTTAGCCTAAATGAAACATGACATACTATAAAAGTATTATTATTTAAATTCATAGTTATATATTTGTCCTTGAAATGCAGGGTATGAATATGATTAACTAAATTATGAAAATATATAGATTAATAATTGTTGACCTCACCTGTTTTGATAATACCAATTATGCTTTCATATACTTTGATAATCTCAATCTAATTTTTTTCTATCTATGATCAAGATAATAATAATATTAAAATGATCCCTGAGATATGTTAATCCATGTCTATCTATGTTTATATGAGTTATGAAGTTCTTCTAACCCATTCAGATGTGTTTTGCATAAAACAAACAAGTGTTATAGCTACTGATATAGAGCTATCGGTACTCAGTCTACCGATAGACTTAGTCTACCGATAGACAGAGTCACTGATACACTAAGGTCACTGATATAAATAGAGTTACCAGTAAGCAGACACAAAGTCTACTGACAGAACATATGAGCTAACGATGTTCATGTCTACTAGTAGTTACCGATAGAGTAAGCCTACTGATACGTGTACTGAATCAAAATCCAGAGCTACCGATATGAGGAAGTCTACTGATAGAACCAGTCTACTGAGCTACTGATACAGAACAGACCAGAGATACCGATAGACAGAAGTATACCGATAGATCCAGTTCAAAGATAGTAACCGATACAAGTATAGTCAATGATATATCGAGCTACCGATAGAATTCTGCTGATAGTATAATTCTACCGATAGACTACTGTTTCAAGGAGCTATCGATGGAAAGGAAACTATCGATGGAGCAACACCTACCGATAACAAGAGCTACCGATGGAACTAAAGTCACCGGTATATGAGCTACCGATGCAAGTTCAAAAGAGCTATAGATGGAAGGTTCTGTGACACAATGTCCACCGTGGATGTCTACCAATAGAACGCTACTAATTCTTGACCAACTATTCAAACCATATCCTCTTCATACTATTTATTTATTTAGCTAACAGATACATTTGATGGTTTTAATGCAGTAAATGTTATTTAATGATTTTTGTTGCATGTCAGGGAACCGTACCTAGTACCCATGAAAAAGTCAATTGTTCTTTTCTGCCAGAGCTGAAAGATATAAAAGGATGGAAAGAGAACACTAGATATAACACAGAGATGCATATGAAACAAAAAGGAACTAAGAAGACACACGAATGGTGAAAGAGACACGAGCTGAACAAGAATTCAAATGTGGAGCATTTTTCTATAGTCTACATCCATACTCCAATAGTCCTGGACATACATGAAGATACTTATTCTAGAGGATAACACAAGCCGCATCTTGAGTGAAGAACTACAATAAACATCTCATGCACTCAAGCTGCTAATCTGGACCAAGAATCAAAGAAGAAAACAAAACTCTGTTTTTTGAGAAAAACTAGAGAAGGACTCAGAAGCTTTTCTGATAAACCAAATGAGTCCAGAGCTGCACTGCTAATCACTAAATCATTTCTAAACTCAATTATACTTCTCTTAGTGATTCTATCTTTAAATTTTGAGCATTGTGTGTACCCGGTTTATTTTACACACACACACTGTCTCCTGTGCTAAACTGGAGGATTCTTAAATCCTCACTCAAACTCCATAACTCTTTTGTTTCCCACTATGGATGGTGGTAGAGGTCGAGTAAGACCTAAACCGCCTGTGTGCTGTTGTTTGTTTTCCCACGAAGAACTGTGGTAGAGGTCTTTGTATCTAGACAGTAGTGTACTGTTGTTTAACCTTTATCTAGGGTGTGGATCATTTTATATAAATTGTTGAGAGGACTAAGTCTCGGCTTGAGATGGAACCACTTGTTTAACTTTTCTATTCTTTTTTTAAGTCTATGAATATTACATATATATTTTACATATTCCTCTGCTATTACTTTGAAATACAAAACTATTTTAAAGAAACATTGATAGTTAAATTCGCTAGTGTTTATACTTATTGTAAACCAGTAAGTTAGTTTAAAAAGTTAATTTAATCTTCAAATTAAGTTAACTAAAACCTAATAAATCTTTGAGAAATTAATTGAAAATTTACACTCTATATAGATTCACTAGAGTTTAACTTAGTTTTTAAATTGGGTAATTCTAAGAGAAATATTTTTAACAGAAATTTTAATTGGAACTCAATTCACCCCCCTCTTCAGTATCCACTTCGACCAACATTTGGTATCAGAGGATATGTTTTTGTTAAAGGATTTTTTAAATACTCTGTTTCTCAACTGTGATTTTAGTTGCATCTTTAAAGATCTTAAATTTCTGTTAGTTTTAAATTTTATCTCTTTAAAACTATTTTCTAAAATCTAGTTATGGATAATAGACTAGAGGGTGCTTCTACTAACTGACCACCTTTCTTAAATGGTACAAACTATGCCTAGTGGAAACTGAAAATGAAAAGTCATTTGGAAAGCATGGGTTTTGATATTTGTACTGCTATAGAATCTCAATATAAAATTCCAGAAACTGAAAGAACAACTTGGGATGAACCTAAAAAGACTGCTTACAATAACAATTGTGAAGATATGAATGCTCCGTACTGTGATTTAGTAGATGAAGAGTTTAATATAATTTCTGCATGTAAAACTTCCATTTAAATATGGGATACTTTGAGTGTTTCTCATGAAGGAACAACCAATGTTAAAGAAATGAGATAGAATACTTATACTGTTAAATATGACAATTTTAAAATGAAAACTGATGAACCTATTTCTGATATGTATCTCAGGTTTAATGAGATAGTCAATACAATGAGTTCACTTGGGAAATCTATTCTAGCCAAGGAACAAATTTTGAGGATACTGAGATGTCTGCCAGAATGATGGAGAGGAACCTCTGTCTCAATCAGAGAGTTATGTGACATTGGAGCACTGCTAGTAAATGAGCTTATTGGTAAATTAATGATGAATGAGGAAGAACTCAAGGTGAATAAGGAGGAAGATGATGAACCTAAGAGAAAATTTGAATCTTTCAAGTCTATTGCCTCTAAGAGTAAAGATAAGGAGAAAATGAAAATACCTACTAAGAGTTCAACTAGTGAAGATTTTGATTTAGATAGTGATGCTGAGATAGCTCAAATAGCCAGGAGATTCAAAAAGTTTTATAGGAAGAAGAAATTCTTCAAGAAATATAACTACAAAGGAAAGTATGACAATAAGGGACACTGGAAGAAGGATTGGAGGAAAGCTGACAAGAATGATGAAATAGTCTACTATGAGTGTAAAAGGAAAGGACACATCAAGGCTGATTTTCCAAAATTAAAATTAAAAAAGAAATATGATTATAAGGACAAGCAGTACAAGAAAGCTATAAAGGATACCTGGGATGCATCTGAGGACATCCCAAGTGAATATGAAGGTTTTGATTCTGAGGAGAATCATGCTAACATGTTTTTCATGACCAACACATCTGAGGTAACCTTAGATACTCCTGTTTTAAATTCTTATTATTCTGAAGATGATGCAGAATCTGATTCTGATTATGAAAACATGACTAGTAAAGAATTATTTGAATACTGTAATATGCTGGAGGAGACATGCAATAAACATAAGGATAAATACAAATCATTAAAGAAACAAAATTATCTCACTACTACTGTTAAAACCGAACTTACTATTGAAAAAGAGAAGAATGGTCAACTGTTAAAGGAAAATACAGAACTGAAAATTTCAAATGAGCAACTTAGAAAATACTTAGAGAAGTTTAAAAATGGAAAAGACACACTTAATAAAATGTTAGGTAAACAAGTTTCACCTAAATACACTACTAAAATAGGATTCAAACCTGGACAGAGACAGTTCACTAAAACTTGATTTATTCCTAAGTCTGGACAAAATTCTTCTTATTCATGTTCTGAAAATTCACATGCTTCAACCAGTTATTCATATGGTTATAGGTCAAATAAAGTTTATATTTCAAAATATCTTGATTCTGTAAATTATATGAGACCCATAATACAAATATGGGTACCCAAAGCTTTGATTTCTAACCTTTATGTACCCAAGAAGATCTGGGTACCCAAATCATTTCCTATCTAAATCTGTTTTGTAGGAAAAATTATTAAAGAGTTCTCACAAGAAGGTTTGGTACTTGGACAATGGATTCTCAAGACATATGTGTGGACATTATTCATGCTTCAAAAGTTTAATAAAGGTTTATGGAGGCTATGTCACCTTTGGTGATAATTCTAAAGGAAAGATCATCGGCCTAGGTCAAATTGGTAACTCTAATTCAGTTTTAATTTCCAAAGTTTTATTTGTTGATGGGCTTAAGTATAACATCTTAAGTATTTCTCAATTATGTGATGATGGATTTAATGTGATGTTTGAAAATGATTCTTGGAATTTTTTAAATTCTAAAGATGATTTAGTATTTTCTGCTCTAAGAAATGAAAATGTTTATGCAGTTGATTTAAATTCTTTAGCTAAACAAAATGTTACTTTCCTAAATGCTTTTTCATAAAGAGTCTTGGTTTTGGCACAGAAGATTAGAACACTGTAACATCTATTCACTTAGAAAACTGACTAGGAAGAACTTGGTTAGAGACCTACCTAAACTTGAATTCCCAATTGACAATGTTTGTAATCCCTGTCAAAAGGGAAAGCAACATAAAGATTCTTTTAAATCAAAGAAATAAGTTTCAACTTCACAACCTCTCGAGTTGGTTCACATGGACTTTTTTGGACCATCTATTGTTTCTAGTTTAAATGGGAAGGAGTATATCTATGTTTTAGTAGATGACTTTTCTAGATATACTTGGGTTTACTTCTTAGCTCACAAAAGTGAATCTTGTTCTTACTTTGTTAAATAATCCAAATCCGATGAAAATTTTAGTGGACTTAAGTTTTAAACTCTAAGAAGTGATCATGGCCATGAGTTTAAAAATCATGAATTTGAATCTTATTTCTCACACAATGGATATAGTCACAACTTTTCTTCTCCTAGAACACCTCATCAGAATGGTGTAGTATAAAGAAGAAATAGATCCCTTCAAGAAATAGCTAGAAGCATGCTTAATGAATACAACCTGCCTATTTACTTTTGGGATGAAGGTGTGAATACATCATGTTATATTATTAATAGAGTCTTAACTAGACCAATTCTTAAGAAGACCCCTTATGAGTTGTGGAATAATAGAAAACCTAAAGCTAGTTACTTTAGAGTCTTTGGCCACAAAGTTTTTATTCTTAGTACAAAAGAAAATCTTGATAAGTTTGCTTCTAAGAGTGATGAATGAATTTTTCTTGGTTATTCTGTATCTAGAAAAGCCTATAGAGTATTTAATAAATGAACCAAATGTGTGGAACAATCTGTTCACATCAGGTTTGATGAAATTGATCCACATGAGCCTAAAACCTCTCTTTAAAATCTTGAAGAAGATTTAAGTGTTCCGAACCTTAATGATAAATCTAAAGAAACTGCTGTTAAAACATCCAGTTCTGGAAATATTCCAGAACCTGCTTCTATAGAACCTGAACCTATAGATGAACCTGAAATTTCTAGTCCTACCTTTACTAGATCAACAAGGATTCTAAACAATCATCCTTTGGATGCTGTTGTTGGTAATCTTGATAGAGGGACACCGACTAGAGTTTCTCTAAGAAACCAGGTTGAACATCAAGCCTTTCTTTTATATCTAGAACCTAAAAATATCAATGATTCTATTAATGATAAATTTTGGATAATGGATATACAAAAAGAGTTAAATAAATTTGAAAGAAACAAAGTCTGGGAATTAGTTGACAGACCTAAGGACACTTTAACAATATGCACAAAATGGGTTTTTAGAAACAATGTTGATGAGTCTGGAAACATAGTATGAAACAACGCTAGACTAGTAGCACAAGGATATAGTCAAGAAGAAGGTATAGAATATGATGAAACCTTTTCACCTGTAGCCAGATTAGAATCCATTAAGATCATACTTCCATATGCTTCTCATCTGAATTTCAAGTTATATCAAATGGATGTCAAAAGTGCTTTTCTAAATGGTTTTATTGTTGAAGATGTTTTTATTTAACAAGCACCTAGATTTATTAATCCTCATTTTCCAAATCTAGTTTTTAAACTTTCTAAAGCATTATATGGCTTAAAAAAAGCTCCAAGAGCATGGTATGATAAACTTAGTAATTTTCTTATTTCAAAAGGTTTTACTAAAGGGATTGCTGATCCAACCCTTTTTATTAAAATAATTTCTAAAGATGTTTTAATAGTACAAATATATGTTGATGATATTATTTTTGGATCTTCTAAACATTATTTATGTACTGATTTTTCAAAGAATATGCAAAATGAATTTGAAATGAGTTTAATGGGAGAACATAAATATTTTCTTGGATTTCAAGTGTTTCAAAATAAAAATAGTATTTTTTTGAATAAAAGTAAATATACAAAGTATCTTTCAAAACGTTTTGGTTTGGATAGTATTAAGGAAATTGAAACTCCTATGAGTACTATTTGTAAATTTGATGTAGATGAAACTGGGAAACCAGTGGATCAAACCAATTATAGAGGTATGATCGGAAGCTTACTTTACCTTACTGCTAGTCGACCAAATATTATGTTTAGTTTGTGTATGTGTGCAAGATTTCAAGCTAATCCAAAATAATCTCATTTTCTTGCTATTAAAATATTTTTTAAGTATCTTAAACATACTGTAAACTTTGGTTTATTTTACCCAAAAGGACAACCCTTTGAGTTAAAGAGTTATTCAGATGCTGATTTTGCTGGTTGCAAGATAGATAGAAAAATCACCTATGGAACATGTCATTTATTGTGAAAGTCCTTAGTATCTTGGTGTAGTAAGAAGCAGAATTCTGTAGCATTATCCACTGCAGAAGCAGAGTACATTGCTGCTGGTAGTTGTTGTGCACAAATTCTGTGGATGAAACACACTCTTTTGGACTATGGATATGACTTTAGGAACGTGTCAATAAAACGTGACAATAATAGTGCAATAAATATCACAAAGAACCTTGTGTCTCACTCTAGGACCAAAAATATTGATGTAAGGCAATATTTCATGAGATATCATTACCAAAATGGTGATATTACTCTTGAGTTTATAGGCACTAAACATCAATTAGCTAAAATTTTCACTAAACCTTTGATTTCGGATAGGTTAAGTAACATTAGACATGAGTTAGGAATGTTTAACCTAAATCGGTAGATATTCTCACCGATGTGATATTCTCACTGATGAAATATTCTCACCGATGTGATATTCTCACCAATGTAACCTCACTGATAGAAAACCTCACCGATGTAACCTCACTGATAAAAAACCACAACGATGTAACCTCACCGATAGAAAACCAAACCGATGTAACCTTACTGATAGAAAACCTCACCGATGTAACCTCACTGATATAAAACCTCAGCCTTGTAACCTCACTGATAAAAAACCTCACCGATGTAACCTCACTGTTAGAAAACCTCACCGATGTAACCTCACTGATAGAAAACCTCACCGATGTAACCTCACCGATTGAAATTCTCACCGATGTACGCGCTGTTTTAAAACTTCTCGGCCACCAGAACTTGAATCGTTTTTACTTTATTTCATTTTTTTATTTATTTTATGATTCCTAAATGATAAAAATAAAGTCTGAGCTACTTCTAAATCCATCGAGCCTAAAACCTTAACCCTCAAACCTTAGCTCACGAATCATTAGAGAACCCTAAATCCTTCGAACCAGAAATGGAAAAAACCAAACATCCTACCGTCAGAGATGCCTCTGTTGATCCGAAAACAAAGAAGAAAAGGACCGAGCAAGAAGCAAGTGGTAGTAGAAGTGTTTCTAGAACTAGGTCGGGGAGACGACCAATGAATCCTCATCTGCAAAATCGATTTATTGTGATTGAAAAGGAATTGTATGTAGAATGGATTCTGCCTAGAAGGACCTCAGTTCTCAAAGTTCTTGAAGATCAAAAATTGGTAGAGTGTTTTTCAAACAACAATGGTCCTTACTTTCCAAACTTAGTGAAACAGTTTTACAATTTTGTAACCTTTTAAGAATCAAAGAATGAAAATCGAGTAACCTCTTTTGTGAATGGAAAGGAGATGTCATTTTCATCTATTGAATGTGATGAGTGCTTGAAATTTCCACATGAAGGAGTATCTGGATATGTTGCAAGATCCATGCCACCTACCAGTGATATTTTTGATTATGAGACTGCTTTGGAAGAGATGACTAGTGATGGAAGTCAAAGACAAGTAGTTGCTGCATAAATTGATGGAGAGAACATATTACTGTTCAAATTTGTTCAACATGTCTTGATACCAAGGAGAGTTGACTTTTCCAATTTGAGATATCAGGATATCTATCTCCTACATCTCTTAAGACATTGTGTAAAGTTTAATTTGTGCGAATTGCTGATGCTTCAGTTGGAAGATATGAAAAGGCCGAAATCAAAGACAAATGCCCTATTCTTTGCTAAGATAATCTCTGTGATGATCAAGGTAAAAGGGGTTTCTGAGTCTCAAGATGAGATAGTGGTAGTAAATAATAACTTCTGTATCACAACTACAGTTTGTAAGTACATGAAAATAAATTGGAACCCTTGGAGAGGAGAATGGGTCAATGATGACCAGAGGGTGTATGACAAGTTTAATCCTGTGAATCATCCTTCAAGACCAAAGGATGTTAGAGATCCAAGTCTGGGACCTGATGAAGAGGAGCCTGAATACAGTGATGATTCAGAAGAGGAAGAGTCCTCTACTGATGAAGGTGGAGACCAAAACTTTCCTCCTAGCCCAGCTCCTAAAAATATAGTTCATCACATATCAGGTAAGGAAGAAGCTGCTTTAGAGGCTGTTGAAGTGGCTACTGTAGAAAATGAAGAAGATGTTCATGAGAGTGAAGCATCTATGTCAGCTGATTTGAGCCAGATTCCTGTGATTGGAAAATATTTAGTACCTACTAAGGAAGAAAATGGATTTGACATACCCTTACCTAATCCAGAAGACCCTCCTGCTGCTGCAGTGATGGAATTGATAGTGGAAGATTCTCCTCAGGATGAAAGACCTGCTGAGGATGCTACAGTGAATGTTGCTGAGAATGCTATTATCCTAATTGAGGATGCACCTATTGAGGGGGAGCGTCGATCTAAGTTTGGATGTTTTACAGTGGCTGTTGGTTTTAATGATTGGGTATAAGACCCTAGTTTTCTAGTCTGTGGTTTAGACTATTCAGATTAAGATGATGAGGCATCTCACAATAGACCTAAGATTACATATGATGTCGATTCTGAGTTGTTTCCTGAAGATGTTGTCAGAATTCATGACCAGGATAAGCTGAAGAAAAAACTTAAGGAAAGTTTTATGGACGAGGTAAAGAAAATGGAAGTTTCTACGGTATCTTCAATTCAGTCAGTTATGACTGACTCTGTGGTCAATTTGGCCTCTGAAAGAACATCGGTAGCAGTTTCACCTGCTGATTTGGTTACCAAGGCTGATTTGGATATCTTAAAAGATGAGCTTAAAGAATCTTTTAGTGCCTCAGTTGCTGAGATGAAGCAGAGTTTTGCTGAAGAAATGGTTATGCTGGAAAGAACTTTTGAACTATCTCTTGCCTGTAATTTGTCAACCTTGATGGGTGAAATAGTTGAAGAAGTTAAAGACTGCCAGGCTCAAGTTTCTAGACTTGAAGAAGATCTTAAGGCTCTAAAGGAATCTGTTATTTCTTTATACTCTTACATGAGCTCAAAATCCCAAGAAGATAAGGACTTAGATTATGTGAAGAGTGTTGTAAGCCATATGGTTTCAGTTTTTGAAGGTTTCAAAACTTCTATGAAAGATCATATTAAAACCCAATAATCCGATGTTAAAAATCATATCAGTGGCTTGACCAAAAGCTTCAAATATACTATATCATTCTCTGTTGGTTCTCTTCCATCTAAACCTTCGATGGATTTGAATCAAATTAGAGCTATGATGAAAGAAGAGCTTTGTTATGCCTCAACCAGTGGCTCTATGGACTCATCTGAGGTGAGTAGAGTTGCTATCTATACCAGAGATTCATCCAGAGAAATTACGAAGATAGTCTAAGACTACATGAGAGAAGCCTCTGCCTCTCAAAAATAATTGAAAGAAAAGGTGGACTCCTATTTCTCCAAAATTTACACAAAGACACAAATGGCTAGTCATTTCATGCTTCTGATTCAAAATATGAAACTGCATCCTATCAATAAAGTCTTCAGATAGATAGTTAGCAAGATAAGAGAATTGACTCCAGTATTGGACAAGTTTATGGAGAAAAAGGATGACTTCATATCTTCTATGGATAGAGGAGGAGGAATCATTATGGATTTCAGAAATCTGTTGCTGCCTTTTCTACATGTTGATGCTAGGCTAGTAATTTTCTCTCCTACTTTGCCATCCTCTGCCTCCATTTCTTCTCCAATTAAAATATATCCTATTCAAGCCATTTTAAGCCTCACACCTATGATCACACAAAGGACTCCTCAATACATGCCAGGCACAGGGTCGATTGCTCAGCCTCCTGTGGTCAATTCAGGAATTCCTAAGCCTTAACTAGAATCCTCACCACCTGAATCCTCTTCTGACCCCAAGGGTAAATCTCACGTTGAGGATGTGAATTGATCAAGTGGCTGGACTGTTTGATATGAATCCTATGTATTTTTTTTTCTTTCTTTGTACCTTTTTTGTCACATTTAATATAAGTAACTTTCCTCTATTCCTATTGTTACATTTTCTTTTATTTCCCACTTTTTGATTATCACAAAGGGGGAGACATATTTTACAATGGGGGAGAAGTAATCTCTATGTATCAAAGAGGAAGACATATTCACCCCGGGAGAGAGATATTCCTGAAAAGGGAAAAATTTTATCTAAGGAAAAGCTATCATGCTTTACTCCTCTGATACTATTACATTTTATTCTCTGATGCCATTTTCTATTACTCTCATCCTATGATATCATTTCATTTAGTTCTCTGATGTTCTTTAATAACACTAAATTTTACCTTTGATATCATGGACTTTTCTTTTATCTCTGATACATTTAATTCTATCTCTGAAAAAATCTGTTTTGTACAATACTGATTTCTCTGAGAAAATTGATTTTAATTATATATCCTCTAATACAATTTTTTTAAAAAAAAATAATATCATAAGTTATGATTATCAAAAAGGGGGAGATTGTTGACCTCACCTGTTTTGATAATCCCAATTTTTCTTTCATATACTTTTATAATCTCAATCTAATGTTTTTCTATCTATGATCAAGATGATAATAATATTAAAATGATCCCTGAGATATGTAAATCCATGTATATTTATGTTTATATGAGTTATGAAGTTCTTCTAACCCATTCCGATGTGTTTTTCATAAAACATGCAAGTGTTATAGCTACTGATATAGAGCTAACGGTACTCAGTCTACCGATATAGTTAGTCTACCGATAGACAGAGTCACTGATACACTAAGGTCACTAAAATAAACAGAGTTACCGGTAAGCAGACACAAAGTCTACCGACAGAACAGACGAGCTACCGATGTGCATGTCTACCAGTAGTTACCAACCAAGTAAGCCTACTAATACGCGTATTGAATCAAAAACTAGAGCTACCAATATGAGGAAGTCTACTGATAGAACCAGTCTACCGAGCTATCGATACTGAACAGAACAGAGATACCGATAGATAGAAGTCTACCGATAGATCCAGTTCACAGATAGTTACCCATATAAGTATAGTCACCGATATATCGAGATACCGATAGAAGTCTGTTGATAGTATAAGTCTACCGATAGAATACTGATGCAAAGAGCTACCGATGGAAAGGCAGCTACCGATGGAGCAACAAATACTGATAAAAAGAGCTACCGATGGAACTAAAGTCACCGGTATATGAGCTACCGATGCAAGTTTAAAAGAGCTACTGATGGAAGGTTCTGTGACACAAAGTCCACTGTGAATGTCTACCAATATAACACTACTAATTCTTGACCAACAAGTCAAACCCTATACTCTTCATACTATTTATTTATTTAGCTAACAGATACATTTGATGGTTTTAATGCAGTTAATGTTATTTAATGATTTCTGTTGCATGTTAGGGAACTGTACCTAGTAACCATGAAAAAGGTGATTGTTCTTTTCTTCCGGAGCTGAAAGCTATAAAAGGATGTAAAGAGAACACTAGATATAACACAGAGATACATGTGAATCAAAAATTAAGTAAGAAGACACAAGAAGGGTGAAAGAGACAAGAGCTGATCAAGAATTCAAATGTTGAGGATTTTTCTATAGTCTACATTCATACTCCAAGAATATTGGACATACATGAAGAAATATATTCTAGAGGAGAACACAAGCTGCATCTTGAGTGAAGAACTACTACTACTCAGGCTACTAAGCTGGACCAAAAATCAAAGAAGAAAACAACACTCTATTTTCAGAGAAAAACCGGAGAAGGACTCAGAAGCTTTTCAGATAAAGCAAACGAGTCCAGAGCTACACTGCTAATCACTAAAGCATTTCTAAACTCAATCATACTTCTCTTAGTGATTGTATCTTTACATTTTGTGCAGTGTGTTTCTCCTGTTTATTTTACACACACACTATCTCCTGTGCTAAACTGGAGGATTCTTAAATCCTTACTCAGACTCCATAACTCTTTTGTTTCCCACTGTGGATGGTGGTAGAGGTCGAGTAAGACCTGAACAGCCTATGTGCTGTTTTTTTTCCCACGAAAAACTGTGGTAGAGGTCTTTGTACCTGGACAGTAGTGTACTGTTCTTTAACCCCGATCCAGGGTGTTAATCATTTTATATAAATTGTTGAGAGGACTAAGTCTCGCCTTGATACCGAACCTCTTGGTTAAATTTTCTATGCTTTTATCTTAAGACTATAAGTATTACATATATATTTTACATATGACACTACTATTACTATGAAATACAAAACTATTTTAAAGATACTTTGATAGTTAAATTCGCAAGTGTTTATACTTATTGTAAACCAGTAAGTTAGTTCCAAAAGTTAATTTAATATTCAAATTAAGTTAACTAAGACCTAATCAATCTTTGAGAAACTAATTGAACCTTTACACTCTATATAGATTCACTACAGTTTAACTTTGTTTTTAAATTGGGGGATTTTAAGAGAAATATTTTTAACTGAAATTTTAATTGGAACTCAATTCACCCCCCTCTTGAGTATCCACTCTGACCAAAAATAATTTATATATATTTAAATATTTTGTGACTGATTAATTAAGAATGAAAATAAAACACTATTTGAAAATAAATAAAATAACTTTAAGAAAAACTATTTTTATGAAAAAAACATGTTTTACATCAATAAATTAAACAAACTACTATTTCTAAATTACTTTAAAGAAATTTATATATTATATATTCATCATTTTATTTGAGAACCATATTATGTGTTTTTTATAAAGTAGATAAGATGAAATACAATTTTATGCTTAAAATAATATTTTTTTGAAAATCAATTTTCATGCCTTTTGGGAACTTATTTTAAAATGATTTTTTATGATTTGAGAATTTTTTTATGAAAAAAATAAGGTTTATTTTTCAAATAATACTATCAAAATTATATTATGGTGATTTGTTTTTGTAATTTTCTGAAATGATTAATGGTTTTGATGAATAGTGAAAAATATTGAAATTTAATTGAAGAAAACATTATAATTTAAAATAATTATAAATTTAAATTATATTTTATATTATATTTATTTTAATATTAGTTAAATTATATATCTATTAATTAAATTTATTTTATTGGAATCATTTTTATATTGAAAATTGATATAAAATCCATGTAAACTTTTGAACATTTTCTCTTTGATAACCAACTTTCTCATTGCGCCTGTGATATTAATTTTATAATAAAATTATCCAATTATATGAATGGAATTTTAAAAAATTGATTTTGTATTTTTAATTATAATTATTTATGTTATCTAATATATTCTATTTAATTTTTCACCATATTAAATAGTTTGAAAGGTAATAATTATTGACTGTGGTTTAGGTAAAAATGGGTTTACTGGGGGTTACACTAAAAAGATAATTGTTAAAATGACATAATTTTTTTTTATAAAATATAATTTATGGAAATATTTATATCAAATAGTTTATAAATATATATAATATTTTATATCTTTCCCATTTATTATGTGAAAAACATGGGTTAACCTTTTTTCCAAAATTATATGTGTGCCAGTCACCTCAGTAATAAATGTTCACTCACTCTCCTCTCCTATTAAAACCACCAAACATTTTTAAGCTGAAAACATCCCAAATAATATCAAAATTTCTCTCTTATTATTTTATAACCATTATTTTTGTCATAAATGTAACATAAGAACTATTTTTTTGCAAAACTAAAGTGGTTACGAGAAGAAGAGGTAACGTTCTTCGATGATCAATTTTAATTTATTTATTAATGCATATCCTTCAGTTTTTATTAAAATATTTTTATAAAAAATACTTACTATATGATATAAAATAGTTTGTTTTTATATAGATGGAATGACCCAAAATCATCTCCACTTACAAAAATTGGGTTTTGAAATCATCATTTGTTTGTATGGTGGACTACAACCTCACGAACAGATGTCATTAATTTTTCCAAAACCACCTCTAAAGCGTGGGTATAATGATGGAAAAGAATTATATATATTATATTTATAAATTAAGTATACCTCTAGAGTATATATATAATACATAATGTGTTTACTTTTAATTCCATAAGGGATACAATATTTTTTCTCGTGTGTACGGTGGACTACTACCTTGCGAAAAGTTGTGATTTATTTTTCACTAACACATTGCATGGAAGATAATAAGGATAAATATAATGAATATATGTGATATACGTGAAATAATTATTATATTAATGGTATATTTATCATTATTAAACAATAATATATCATTTTATGTATTACCTACTCACTTAATGAAAAATGATAACATCATTCTGGTATGTGTGGACTACCGCTTTCAAGAAGTGATTTGATTGATTGTCTCATCACAAAACCACATGGATGATATGTATAAGGATATTTAAAGAAATAATATGATATTTATGATATTATTATCCTTTTTTAAATTTTAAATATTTCATTCCCCCTTTCCATAATGATCATTGAAAAATGGAAATGTTAGTCATGCATATGTATGACCTACCGTCTCCATGATCATAACATATTTCATTTATAAAAACCATCGTACTTGATTGTTATTAAATGTTTAATTTATTTATAAATATAGGAATTATTTAATTATTACTATTTTTATGATAATGTAACCAAGATCGGATAAAGAGGACTAAAAATAACATATAAAAACATATAAATAAAGATGTTATTATGGAAAACATTATTTTAACAAAGAAATTGATAATAAACGGGTAAAACATATCATAAGAAAATAATATGTGGTATATATATAATTATGTTTCTAAAATATATGAATAATAAAGATATATTTATAATACATGAGTTTTGAATGTGTATGAAGGAAGTTGGTACTTAAGGTAAGGTATTTCTAGTCACTTTTTTATTTATAGAAGACATATGAAAATTCACCATTCGTTTATTTAATATGGTGTATATAATTCCAATTTTGAAATGTTATGTCATGAATCAACTCCATTTCATGATATTTAATATTTTATTTGGTATTATTCATTATTTGGGATTATGATTGAAAATATTACTAAAGTTGTAAGCGATGATTTTCCCACATTTTACTTCTATGACACAAATTCTATATTCCACAACTATTTATTTTATGTGGTCTATATACTACCCATGAAGGTGTTTTATGATGGTTATGTAGAAATTAAAGTTATTAAATATCCATTTTAGGATCTATACTTCTTAAGTATTATGTTTAAAATAATTACCAAGGTGGTAATTTATTTATGTTAGAATCACATCATTTATCACGATTGTTTATGATTAAGTATCTTATGTTTAAATATTGATTTACCTCACAATAATTCTTAGGAAGTTTCATATACTCTAGAAATTTAGGATATTTTCAACTAATGCTAACATATTCCCACTATTTTTTACTTAAAATAATTTATAAAATGTTTTGTAGAAAAAATGACCTTATTTATATCTTCATTCAAAAAAAAAATTTATTCCAAAAAAATATTTTATAAAGTTTTTTGAGCAATGATTATAAATTTATTTAAATTATTTATTAAATAAATCTTTTCCCATGATTAAATTTTTATAAATTTATTTGTAATGAGTCTTCATGTTGTTTTCCAAACAATTCCCTTTTGTATTTTACATAAAAAGTGAAATGAATATTTTTTTAATGTGTATTGAATGAACAAAATTTTACCATGTCATGAATATTATATTATCTTGATATTCATTTATAAATTTTGAAGGTTATTTTAATCAAAAAATTTTAGTTTTTTTTATGAAAACAATGTTTAAATTTTTTTTCAAAGAAATGTTATTTTCCTCACACAATGTTCCAAGTGATATTTCAGAATAATTATACATTTAAGAAAATTTCCTTTGATATAACTTATGGTTTAATGGGATTATGAATCAAGGATACCATTATTATTATATCACCAAATCGATTATAATGAAAATATGTTTATGAAGCCTATTTCTTTTCCAGGGGTTATATAATGATAAATTTATTATAAAATTCACATCTATTTCCATTGGTTATGTTATGTTTAAATTTTTATGAAACCTATCTCCTTTACAAAGGTTATTATATGAATAAATGTTTAGGTATCCCATATAATATCATGGGTTGTGATATAATGAATGTTTTATGATCTTAACAAACATATACTTATGATTTTCCTTTTGTGATCAGTGAGACCTATGTATCCCTCCAATGCATTGGATAAATATGGATAACTCATGATTCAATATGTTATTAATGAACTTGATTGCATGTTCACAATGTTATGCATGAATTTGATTACAAGTTTAGAAATTTATTGACAAACCTGATTACATGTTCACAGTATTATGTGTGGTCTTATATTTTATGTCCACAATGTTATGAGTGCACATAGTTTCATGTACCTGAGTTTATGTGAGGTCAAAATTTCGTGTACTTAACGTAATGATTGAATCTATATCTATTTATATATGTTGACAACATTTTAGGTCGATGCGTATTCCCAAAATATGTATCCTATGTCATTTTTATGCTCTCATGGATCTAGTTTATTGATTCCCTTGTTATTAATGTCTTATGAGCTTATAATATATATTAAAAATCTCAATATTATGATCATCAGTATACAATGTGTGGTATTAAAATTTTATTCTAATGTTCTCACACACTTATGTTCATGTTATGATTATTTAGGTCACTTGTTTACCCCCACTAAAAACATGAGCTCAACATTTCTTATGTTTCCTTTCCCTTGGTTATGAAGATATAATATAACTAGTATATGTTTTTAAAGAGTATTAAAGGGAAAATAATTTTTTTAGGACATTGATAAGCTTTCACAAATTTGATGATTGTGTACACGTCTCCAAATACAATAAAATATTTTTTTCTTCAAGAGTTTGATTGGTAAATTATTTAATATTCATCCTTAAAGATGTAATATATATGTATGAGAATATTGTATCTCTATAATTGTTACCAATGGAAAGTATTAGATAACCTTTGGAAACTAGGATGAGAAAGACTTAGTGAGATACATTTTTATATTTACAAGGATACGTTTAGAGATGTATCTAAGGACAAGTCTAAGGATGAGTGAAAGTGTAAAAAAAGGTACTGTAATTTTGCTAAAGTATAGAGTGAGTGGTTTCATTTCTTAGAGTCTCTATTTCATTCTTTTCCTGGGGGTGACAAGACAATGGACTAGTACTTGTAATGATGTTTGTTTCCTTTGTACATTTTGGGCCATGTCTGGGCCTTTTGGTCTTGTTTTTTAAGATGTTTTTCATCATTTCATGTAATGGGTTCCCTTTTTTCCTAGTCTCAAAAGGGGTTTCTTTATATTTCCAATAAAGGGGGATTTAACCTCAACCTTTTCAACGAAAAACTTGATTTGGTTCTAGAAATTAGGTTCTTAAGGGTAATAACTCCAGAAAGAGAGCATTAAGAAACACTAGCTTGTCATATGGTGCATGAAAATGATCCTTGTTTCACAACTAGTTTAAAACTAATGGGGGATATGATTTGGAAATTCAAAAACTCTTTATGAACCGTCAGGAAGTATTTTAATAGATGGTGACTAGTAATGAACTAGGATAAACATAAATTGTCATAGAGTAAAAAAGAATATGTCATGATATAGTAACATTATATGTGATTTATTAATATTACGTGGTTCCATGCTATAATTATTATTTCTTATACTAAACATTTTAGTTTTACTAAATACATTGAACCTGAAGAAATCATGCTAATATAGAATTAAATAGAATATGAAATGTTTTTACTCCTATGAAACTTAATGTTAATGGAGTAAAAATGAAAAATGTAATTGATATGATCACAAAAATTTATTAAGATATGACTCATGATGAACTTCCATATGAGAAAAAAGATAACAATGTTATGCTAAGTCCATCATGAGGTTACTCCCATATTCTTTCCTTGGTTCCACTGATCTTCTAGTTAATGATAAATGGATCAATACAACTAAAATGATTTTTTTTCTTCTCCAGTGTTCAGGGAACCATAAATTCATTTTTTTCTACAACTTATAAGGTGAGTAATATCAATGGTGGATACTTATTAATAATACGAGGTAAAGGTAAGAAATTATCCCCATAAAGTGGGATAGTTTTAAAATATTATTTATCAATAAGTACTTCAATTGTATTCTTGATAAAAAATTGAGAAGGAATTTGTTCACCTTAATAAGAAGGATTATGAATTTTTTCGTAATTATTATGAAACTTTTACATGAATTATTTTATACTATGTATTATCATTCATATTGAATTTAAGGATTACTGATTCATCTGTTTCTTAAAAAAATTATTTGAAGGGGGTTATCCATAAGGTACTTTTGATGCTATGAAGAAATTAGTCGATGTGCACTAAAAGTGGGAATAAAAGTTGGAAACCCTCTTAGTTATAGTGATAAGAAATAGATGATTGGGTTCCATGGAAATTATAATTGTAACATCTCAGATAAATGAATAATAATAAATAATTCATATATATTAATATTTTTTAATTAAATATTAATTTTACTTTAAAGGGGTTTCTAGGTTCTATAGCGCACCCGATACGCAACAATGAGTTTCTTTGAAAACTTACGTGGCATACTAATAATATAATATTATTATTTTAAATGGTAGTTAACTCCTAGCCATTGTATTGGTGGGAATGAACAAAACTAACTACAATATGATTATACATGATTGTTAAATGTATTTAAATTATCTAATAAAAAGTTAGAGGCTTAAAATGTGAATGAATCTATTTTTAAGTATAATTTGCATTAAAAGGTCGATTTAACACATTTTAATAGAGAAACCTCTTTAAATATAATTTTGTTTACTTTAATACATTATTTATGACCAAATAAAATCATTCTTTATAATGGGGACATCAAAATTTACTTTGTGTAAAATTTTGGAATTTTTCCGATAAAGTTCATTTTTTTAATCAATAGTGAAAAATATTGTATTTTAATTCAAAAGTGACTTTTAATCTAATTTATTTATATGGTTATTTTATCTATTTATTGGGTTTTAAAGATTAATTATAATATATTTTTACCATTTAATCCAATGTTGTTCATTGGAAGCAATTTCACTTTGAAATTGGACTTAATCAACTGTCCATCTTTTGATAGTTATTGTTTCTTAAAAACATGATATTTGTTTTAAAAATGGTAATTAATTTTTAAATTAATTAATGTCACTTATATGTTTTTAATTTGGAAAAATAGAAATCAATTTTTAATTCGTAATATCAAATACTGCTTAGGATGAATTTTTAGTATTATTCTGAAAAACTTCAATTTTTGATAAATAGTGACACCACTTAGTGGTAGTTAAAAAACTGACTTATTAATTTAAATGAAATTTTAACACTTATGTGAATTGAATTTAAAAAATCCGACATACATGGTTGTTATCAAGACGTAAAATATTGTTCATTAAGATGAAAATAATTTTTGGTGAATAATACCTTTTGACTATTATTTATCGCGGTTAAAGGTAAATAGGGTAATTCAAGGTTAAATTAACATTATAATAATTAAAAATTACCTTATCAATTGTCCAAAAATTATTGTATTAGTCATTAACGACCACGTTCATCTTTGGGTAGATTTTGGGACCCCTTTGATCCACTTGGGTGTGATAATGACAATTCAGATTAACTAACATAAAGTAAAGGAAAATATGAAAAAAGAAAATATCTTTTAGTAAATTAATTTTTATAAGGGGTTATATAAATTATCTTTTTGTCTATAAATACTAATTGGAAAGATAAATATATTTCCAACATGACTTTATTTTTTTATAATTTTTAAAACTCTAATAAACTAAATTGTTAATGACACAATAATGATGCAGTATTTACCTCATTAATAAATGATTTAAATAAATAAGTTTATAATGATTAAAATATTATCCAAAACATGTCCAATTATGATTGGATGATTTTATTTCGACCCTGAGTAATCTTATCTTCGAATAAAATTATTTTTGGACCATTATAAACCGAAAATAATTATATAATAAAATAATAGATTCACACTTTCCTAAAGAGCCCCTCCTCCCCCTTATAAAAGGATACCACTTCTAACCAATTACTAACACATCTCAAGAAATTTGGATCATCCTTCCTCTGCCCAATTAATCTCTAAACATCCCTATCCTCCTCCTAGAAGCCTTACCGTAGGCAGAAGGCACTTCAAGAATTCCTTTGGTTCAAACCAAAGGGAGTTACCCAAATTAAAGGTAACAGTTTCTCTTAAATTGTTTTCTATTATTTTAATTCTCTAACCCCTAAACTCTTTTTATGCCTTTATTTTGTAACAAAACCAGTATCCTAAATATACTAAGATGTTTTTGTGAGATGTATTGGAACTACACTTACACACACCTCCATTTAATGGATGAAGAACATAATGTTTCTGTTGATTGAAAACTAACGCCTCCCGAAACGATGATTGTTCAAATATATCCAACCACTTCTCATGGTGGCCATTATGATGGAACTACATTTATATATGATATAAATTATGTTTATGTTCTTTTTATTCTTCTCTATTTTTTATTTATATCATGCCTTGATGGTTTCCATAGTGGGTAAATACGATAATCTCATTTGAGGAAGCGCGGACTACCGCCCCCTAAAAGTGATGTGACTCGTTAATGCCTTATATAGGATGTATGAAGGATATAGTTAATGATATTATATATGATATTAAAATGGAATTATAATATAACTATGTATCATTATGTTTTAATTCCATTAATATAATAAATAGAAATGAAAGTAGCGTTCAAGCGTACGTACGACTTACCATCTCCATGAACGGCGCATTTCATTTCCTATCTATAAATTTTATGTACTATTATAAATACATGTATATAATGGATATATATATGATATATATTATATATAAATCATGAATATCATTCTGGATATAATGAACCTTTGACCACATGAACTTCATGTAATTATAAGATGTCCATTTTTGACTCAAGTACCAACTATCGACAAAACAAACATTATTAACTTAAATGATTACATAATGTTTATAACATGGTAAAAAGTGATATAAAAAGGAATAATAAAATTTAAAAAGGTTAATAATCAAGTAGAAATTAACTTTAGTTTATTATTCAGGATATTAAAGAATGATCAAGTCAAGTCAGACATGAGATAAGGGATCCGGCCACTCTCTTTCTTTTCATGTACTCTCTTTTATGTCATTTATTTTATGCTCCATGTACTTATGTTGGAGGATGTTATTTTATATTCACCATAATGTAATTTTTATTTTCATATGATGAGATACCCCTCTTACTCTTATCATTTCATTTTAATAATTTTTAAGTGGCGTCGTTAGGATGCTGAATTTTTGTAAGGGATTTTCTTATCTCACTTTTAATTCCGAGAGATTTCAATTGTTTGACACTTATTTATTTCATGTGGTGTATTTTATAATGAAATTTGATATATATTATCACGATTTTCTATATATTCATGATTTTATGTGATTCATTCGGGGGTTATTAACTTTTGTTCTTACGACTTGATTGATTACAACGTGGTAAAGGGTTTCATCTCACTTTTTATTCCCGTGAGATTCAAGAAATATTTGCCAAAATTTCCTTTTGTGTGGGGTATGTACTTCCCATTATTGTAATATTTGTGTAATATACATTAATTTATAAGTATTTACATCTTCCTTGTATGATATTTCTTTCATGTGGTGTATGTTTTTTAAGTTACCAAATCGGTAAGGGAACCTTTCAACCTCCTATTTTTAAAAGACTTCTTTTTTGTTATGTCTTTTAATTCAGATATTATTATGTTGGAGTATGTTCTTCTATAACCTTATTTATGTAATGTTTATGTCCAAGTGATTAGATACCCTTTTATCTCTCATCAACTCTGTTTCTGAATTTTAAAGTGACGCCGTTAGGTTGTCAAATTTTTACAAGGGAACTTCTTAAACAAATTTCGATTTCTTTGGGTTCAACTTGTGGTTATTCAATATGTCATACCATGAATATGTGTGAATTTTATCTGATTGTTGTACACTTAATATCCAATTATATTGGGTTTATTTATATTTTTCACACATAATTATGAGATTGATTTATCCTTAATTTAAGGATACCAACTTTATAATGGATTTCATCTCAATTTACATTTCCATTGAGACTTCATTGTTGTTATGCACCAATTCACTCTTATATGGTGTATATACTGTCCTTTGACATATTATATCATTAATAAATTTATTCTCATGATATTATAAAGTTCGGATTAAATATTATTCAGCAATTATTTTTATTCAAGAGTCTCTCATTTTGTTTAAAAAACTCCTTAACAAAAATATCATTTTTAAATGTTTTAGTGATTTATTATTCTATATAAATATCTTTAATGTGTTGTTTTAAAAACGGTTTTGAGTATTTATTTATATGGAAATTAATTTTTTAAAATTATAATTCCATTAAAATTTTCAAATTTGTATGTGACACTTTGATTCAATGTTTTTTAAATGGTTTTAGAAAATGGATTGATTATTTCAATATCTTGAAATTACTTTTTGTGATTTCAAATGAAATGTTATTAATTAAATGTATATATTTGTAATATTTTATACGTTATGATGGTACTTGGACATTTGATGGGTGGTTACATGATAAACCATATGATGGGTGGTGTGGTGAATACCAGCACAGGTGGTTACGTTATAACCTCCAATGTATTGGGTATGGAAGTCGGCCGTATGGCTATTCCACTTAGTGATATATGTGGAGGTAGACCGTATGGTTATTCCATTTAAGTAGGTTTATGTCCCAAGTTACCTTTATATATTATGTGTTCTTTATATGGGTTTTATGGTAATATTTTTGTTACAAAAGGGTAAGTAATGATCTTTTATTTAGTGAAGAGTATTTACTACTTAATAAAGATGAAAAGTATTACTTATGTTAAAGTATTCATAGTTTACTTGTTGTTTTGAAAAACTAACAGTTTTCCTTATTTGTGTATCCCTTAATGAGCTTTTTATGCTCATACCAAGTTTTTGAAATGTTTTCCACAGGACTTAAAGATGAATAGGGTCAAGGATGGGATCATGGAAAAGCATACTGTCTCAAATATGGAACTAGACATGTTTCTTTTTTAGAGTTTTTATCTTATAAAAAAATGGATATTGAGTAGTAGTGTATACTTGTAATATTCATGTTGTTATGTAATAGTTATGGCCTAAATCTCTAAAACTCTAAACCAAAAAAGATCCTCAATGTGAATTATTCATTAAATTCAAGATTATGTAATGTTTAAGGCCAGGTCCTTATAGTTGGTATCAGAGGTCGCTTAAGACAACTTTAGGGATTATGAATTTTCATTAGACATATGGTTAGTACCTATATATTATTTCAGTTAAATCTTTGTTTTATAACATTTTAGATCAAGGATAATCAGTAAAAAATGGAAGGAGGGGGATCTAAAATGACATTCCTCTCTCTTCCTGATGATATGCTTTCAACAATTATTGCAAAGTCATGTTCAGATGATTGTGAAATATAGCATACAACTCACTTGCAAGCAGTTGTTTGAGATATCAAACACCTCCAATATACCTCGTTATCATCGTGGGTCATGGGTTGTATTTAGAAAAATCCTATTTTTAGAATATTCTCATATTTTCCAGAAAGGTAAATATTATCAAGGCATTTTCAAATATTTTACCTTATCACAAGATTTTGAAGCATATTATGATTTTAAAAAAGGTGCTGAAGAAGGAGACCCTTGAGCAACCTATTTATATTTGATTTTAAAATATAGACTCTCAGCACATACTTATGGAATTTTAAAAGGACCGTTAATTGAAATTTTCAACTCAAATTCAGTTTTACTGTTTTATAGAAATCATGTTTTATCAGATGTTTTGAAATTATATGTCATACATGATTATTTTCCCAAACTATTTTTCTGTGAACACCCATATGACCCATGTTTTACAAGGTGTATTTGGATGGAGGAAGCAATTGATTTTGAAGGATCTTTAAATCATTGCTTCAATGCACAGACCTTCTACTTACGTGAACAAGATGACGATGAAACCAAAAAAACACCATGATCAAGGTATGATGTTCTTAATTTTGTGGATTGTTTTATTTTATCGTTTGGTGGTGAAAAAAAACTTCAAGAATTATGATGTTGAGATTATAATGAATTTGGATGAAAACGAGAGGTATGAGGAAACCATTGAGGTTAAAACATGTTAGATTTATTTTTGAGTTTTAGAAAAAGGACAACCCGTAGGATGGGTGACAACCCGTAACATCTGGAAAGGCTGCAGGAATCAAACCCACAACCGAAGGGTGACAAGGGCGCATCGCCTACCACTTTCCTACATGAAGTCCCTGGTTAGTATAACTTGTTATTTTAGTAAATTGTTTTTATGCAACAAGAATAAATTTATTTTTGGAACTTATGTTTTATCAAATGGATATACATAGTATTGAAAAATTATTTAGTGATTAAGTGATAAAAGGTTAATGTGGAAGACGTTCTCTCTTTTGAGGAAACACTATATGCCTAGGGAAGATAGAATACTATGGGATTTCAATTGTGGAATAATGGTTGAAATTTTAGTTTGGAAGAATCTATGTTTTTATTATGGACACATGATGATTTTATTTATTTATTAAAATGATTAACCTATCATGGAGAATATGTTATTAGGTTAATTACTTTTCAATATGAGACTTTATGAGAAACTGGTGTTACATGGAGATAAATGTTTTGATATATCTAGGAAGTATATGTAATTAAATACTTATGATATTTGGGTAACAATCAATGTTTGGATTACTTTTGAATAATTTTAGGGAAAATTGTTTATTTAATGGTCTTTGTTGAAATTTGGGTTTTGTTAAGAAAAATTTTGGAGATTAAGAGTAGTTTCTCATTATGTAAAAGTTTATCCTTTTTGGGGATTATCAGATCTTGTACTGAACGTTTTGGTTTTAGTTAATATCTAAAGACAAGGGAAATATATTTTTCTCTTTTTTTGGATTATTTGATTCTATCGAAGTTGATTATAGCACTTTTAATGTAAACAAGTCATCCTGAATACTCATCGTATTGAGGAAATATGAGTTAGTGTTAGAAATCTAGTGAAGGATAAAATTCTAAATGAAAATTAATTGTGTTTCCATATGTTTTTAGTTAAGCTCAAAAATAAATTCCACAATGAAAGGTAACATAAAACAAAAACCTTTTCTGTTAACTTTTCTTACTGGGAAATCATAGACTGTTTAACCCATCACATGTTTGTGATATTCTGGTGGTTAAATTTCTCCTAAACATGTTTTCTATCACTCTCCATCAGAACGTGATGGTTTGTTTTCTCCTCCATATCCATGTTTTCCTGGAATCCTAGTATCTGTTGTCTAGGGTAACCATTGTACTTCTCTTCCTATATTTTAAAGTGATAGTTTTCTTGACTCTTTTTCTGATGTGGGGCTTTTAATGAAGTTTCCAAGCCCAGTTTTAAAATTGCGAGGACGCAATTCCCAAAAGGGGGGAAGGATGTAACATCCCAGATAAATGAAGAATAAGACATATTTCATATTTATTAATATTTTTGAATTAAATATTAATTTTACTTTAAAGGGGTTTCTATGTTCGATAGCGTACCAGATACACAACAATGGGTTTCTTTGAAAACTTACGTGGCATACTAATAATATAATACTATTAATTTAAATGGTAGTTAAATCCTAGAGGTTGTATTGTTTGGAATGAAGAAAACTAATTACAATATGATTATACATGATTGTTAAATGTATTTACATTATCTAATAAAAAGTTAGAGGCTTAAAATATGAATGAATCTAACTTTAAGTATAATTTTCATTAAAAGGTTGATTTATCGCCTTTTAATGGAGAACCCTCTTTAAATATAGTTTTTGTTACTTTAATACATTCTATATGACCATGTAAAATCCTTCTTTAGAAAGGGGACATCAAAATTTACTTTGCATAAATTTTTGGAATTTTTCCGATAAAGTTCATTTTTTTAATGAATAGTGAAAAATATTGTATTTTAATTCAAAAGTGACTTTTAATCTAATTTATTTATATGGTTATTTTATCTTTTTTATTTGGTTTTAAAGTTTAATTAGAATATATTTTTACCATTTAATCCAATTTTGGTCATTGGAAGCAATTTCACTTTGAAATTGGACTTAATCAACTGCCCATCTTTTGATAATTATTATTTCTTAAAGACACGCTATTTGTTTTAACAACAAGAATTAATTATTAAATTAATTAATTCCACTTCAATGTTTTGAATTTCTAAAAATACACATTAATTTTGAGTTCAGAATATCAAATAATTCATAGGCTGAATTTTTGGTATTTTTATGAAAAACTTCAATTTTTGATGAATAGTGACACCACTTTGTGGTAGTTAAAAAACTGAATTTTTCATTTAAATGAAATTTTACCACTTCTGCGAATTGAATATCAAAATCCAAGATAAATGGTTGTTATCAGGATGTAAAATGTGGTTCATTAAGTTGAAAATAATTTTTGGTGAATAGTATCTTTTGACTTTTATTTACTGCGGTTGAAGGTAAACAGGGTAAATCAAGGTTAATAGAATATTATAATAATTCAAAATTACCTTAATACTTGTCAAAAACTTATTGGTTGAGGTATTAACGACCATGGGAATATTTGGGTCGATTTTGGGACCCCTTTGATCCACTTGAGAGTGATAATGACAATCTAGATTAATTAACTTAAAGTAAAGGAAAATATCACAAAAGAAAATAACTTTTTGTAAATTAGTTTTAGAAGGGGTTATATATATTATCTTTTTTTATATAAATATTCATTATAAATATAAAAATATTTCCTATATTATTGTATTTTTTTTATAATTTTTATACATCTAATAAATTAAATTATTAATGACACAATAATGATGCAGTATTTACCTCATTAATAAATAATTTAAATTATTAAGATTATAATGATTAAAATATTATCCAAAACATGTCCAATTATGATTGGATGATTTTATTTTGATGATGTGTCATCTTATCTTCAAATATAATGAGGTTTGGACCATTAGAAACCGAATATCATTATATAATAAAATAATATTTTCACACTTTCCTAAAGAGCCCCTCCTCCCCCTAATAAATGGAGACCACTTCTAACCAATTCCTCACACCTCTAAAGCCATTTGGATCATCCAATATCTGCCCAATTAAGCTCTAAACATCTCTATCCTCCTCTTAGAAGCATTAACCTAGGCAGAAGGCACTTCAAGAAGTCCTTTGGTTCAAACCAAAGGGAGTTACCCAAATTAATGGTAACTGTTTCTCTTAAATTGTTTTCTATTATTTTACTTCTCCAACCCATAAACTCTTTTTATTCCATTATTTTGTAACAAAACAAGTATCCTAAATATAATATTATGTTTTTATGAGATTTATTCGAACTACACTTACACACACCTCCATCTAATGGATGAAGAACATAATATTTCTGTGGATGGAAAACTAATGCCTCACGAAATGATGATTATTCAAATATATCCAACCGCCTATCATGGTTGCCATTATGATGGAACTGTATATATATATGATATAAATTATGTTTATGTTATTTTTATTTTTCTGTATTTTCTATTTATATCATGCCTTTATTGTTTCCATTGTGGGTAAATACAATAATCTCATTTGAGGAAGCACAGACTATCACCCCCTCGAAGTGATGTGTCTCGTTAATGCCTTATGTGGGATGTATAGAGGATAGAGTTAATGATATTATACATGATATTATTATAGAATTATAATATACCTATGTATAATTATGTTTTAATTACATTAAAATAAGAAATAGAAATGAAAGTAGCGTTCATGCGTACGTACGACTTACTGTCTCCATGAACGGTGCATTTCATTTATTATTTATAAATGTTATGTACTATTATAAATAAATGTATATACTGGATATATATGATATATATAATATCTATATCATGAATATAAATCTGGATATAAAAAACATTTGACTACATGAACAACATGTAATTATAAGAAGTTAATTTTTGACTCAAGTACCAAATATCGACAAAACGAACATTATTTACTTAAATGATTACAAAATGTTTATAACATGTTAAAAAGTGATATAAAAAGGAATAATAAACTTTAAAAAGGTTATTAATCAAGTATAAATAAACTTTAGTTTTTTATTTAGTATATTAAAGAAAAATTGATTCATGTCGGACATGAGGTAAGGGATCCGACCCCCTCTTTCTTTTAAAGTACTCTCTTTTATGTCATTTATTTTATGCTCCATGTTCTTAAGTTGGAGGATGTTCTTTAATATTCAGAATACTATAATTTTTATTTTCATATGATGATATACCCTTCTTACTCTCATCATTTTATTTTAAGAATTTTTACGTGGCACCGTTAGGCTGGCGAGTTTTTGTAAGGAATTCTCTTATCTCACTTTTAATTCCGTGAGATTTCCATTGTTTGTCACTTATTTATTGCAAGTGGTGTATTTTATACTACCATTTGATATATATTATCTTGATTATCTCTATATTCATGATATTATGTGATTCATTAGGTGGTTATTAACTTTTGTTCTTATGACTTGATTGATTACATTGTGGTAAAGGGTTTCATCTCACCTTTTATTCCCGTGAGATTCATGAAATATTCGCCAATATTTCCTTTTGTGTGGTGTATATACTTCCCATGATTATACTCTTTGTGTAATATAATTTCATTAATATGTATTTAAATCTTCCTTGTATGATCCTTACTTCATGTGGCATATGTTTTGTAAGTTACCAAATCGGTAAGGGAACTTTTCACCCTCCTCTTTTTAAAATACTTCGTTTTGTTATGTCTTTGAATTCACATATTATTATGTTGGGATATGTTCATATATAATATTATTGATGTAAATTTTATGTCCAAGTGATTAGATACCCTTTTCTCTCTCATCAAAACAGTTTCTGAATTTTAAAGTGATGTCGTTAGGTTGTTGAATTTTTACAAGGGAACTTCTTAACCCGATTTTGATTTCTTTGGGTTCAACTTGTGGTTATTGAATATTTCATCCCATGAATATGTGTGAATGACCGCTGATTTTTTTACAGTTAATATCCACTTATATTGGGTGTATTTATATTTTTCACACATAATTATGGGATTGATATATCCTTAATTTAAGGATACCCTCTTTATAATGGATTTCATCTCAATTTACATTTCCATTGATACTTAATTGTTGTTATGCACCAATTCACTATTATATGGTGTATATACTGTTCTTTGACATATTATATCATGAATACCTTTATTCTCATGATATTATAAAGTTCGGATTAAATGTTATTCAACAGTTATTTGTATTTCAGAGTCTCTCATTTTGTTAAAAAAACATCTTAACAAAAATATCATTTTTAAATGTTTTCAAGATTTATTATTATAAATAATTATCTTTAATGTTCTTTTTTTAAAAATGGTTTTGATTATTTATTTATATGGACATTAATGTTTTAAAATTATAATTCCATTAAAATCCTCAAAGTGGTATGGGACACTTTGATTCAAAAAAAATTTAAAATGGTTTTAAAAAATGGATTGATTATTTCAATATCTTGAAATTACTTCTTGTGATTGAAAATGAAATGTTATTTGTGAAATGTTTATATTTGTAATATTTTATGTGTTATGATGGTACTTGGAAATTTTACGGGTGGTTATGTGATAAGCCATATGACGGGTGGTGCCGTGAATACCAGGATGGTTGGTTACGTTATAACCTCTAATGTATTGGTTATGGAAGTCGACTGTATAGCTATTCCATTTAGTGATATGTGTGGAAGTAGACCGTATGGTTATTCCATTTAAGTATATTCATGTCCCAAGTTACCTTTATATGTTATGTGTTCTTTATATGGGTTTTATGGTGATATTTGTTTACAAAAGGGTAAGTAATGATCTTTTATTTAGCGAAGAGCATTTACTACTTCATAAAGGTGAAAAGTATTACTTATGTTAAAGTATTCATAGTTTACTTGTTGTTTTGAAAATCTAACAATTTTCCTTCTTTGTGTATCCCTTACTGAGATTTTTATGCTCATACCAAGTTTTGGAAATGTTTTCCACAGAACTTAAATATGAATAGGGTCAAGGATGGGATCATGGAAAAGTCGTGCTATCTAAAATATAGAACTAGACATGTTTTTTTAAGAGTTTTTATTTTATGAAAAAAATGGATACTGATTAGTAGTGTTTACTTGTAATATTCAAGTTGTTATGTTATAGTTATGGCCTAATTCTCTAAAACTCTAAACCAAAAAATATTCTCAATGTGAATTATTCATTTAATTCAAGATTATTTAATGTTTAAGGCTGAGTCCTTATAATATTTATATGACACATTAAGGTCGGAAATGGTTTAAAACTTCTACATTACAATGATGTAGGATGGAGAACATGGGTGAGTTCCTAAACGGAACAAGAAGGTGTTTCATGTGTATAAAGCCTATCCATTGAGAAAAATTATATAAAATTTGTGTGATAATTAAATTCAATGAAATTAATGGATAAATAGCTCAATAGAATATTAAAACCTCACCCTTGTGTTTCATTTCCATGTATTATGGGAATTATGTGAATCAATTCCCTAATCCAAGGGATAATTTGGATGATAGACCACAACACCCTCTGAAGACAAAGGACATATGAAATTCTTATGAAAAAATAGATAATGTGGATAATGATAATTTGGGGACAGTTATCCTCCCCTCCAAAGTTGTGAATTTCATGTTTCAATTTTTTTGAATGAGCCCAATAGAATTATTATTGTTGATCCTTTAATGAAATTTCATGTGACTATATCCCTCTACAAGAATTTAGGAATTAGGAAACCATATTAGATATTCTATCAATACAAGGATTATTTCAAGAATCTGATGAATTTTTTATAGGTAAAGATCTCATATAAAGAATTAAGGGTGAATTATCATTTTTATGTATATATATCTCCATGTAGTAATAACTTAATTTTTATTCATACCACCATGGGTTTATGAGTATAAAGTTGATCGTAAGTTCAAATTCATTGAAACAACTTTTATAGTTTTATGTGATAGGATTTTACCAATGATAATGATATATTAAGAGACATTTATTGAGATATTACACATTGGTTTTGTATATGTTTTAGTGAAAAACTAATTTAAAGAGAAATTACTTCAAAATATTTGGAAATATGATTAATGGTACTAGTAAGATCCAGGGTCTATCTTATCATTGGTGTTCATTGGTTTTAGTTGATCCCCATAAAAATTAAACACACTAAGTTGCTACCAGATAATATTTATCTCTAGAGCATGTTTCTATAATATAAATTATGGAATTGGTATGTTTTAATTTGGTAGCACATTTAATTGTTTCTGGTTTGGAAATGAATTTTACATTGATGTTTTTTTTCTCTTCAGCATGCTCTTGATACATATCTACATTTAATAAATGTGTATCATCCTGAGACATGTGATCGGCCTTTGAGAATAATTAAAAATCTATTAGATATACTAGGATCTTGTTCTATGTATTTCAAATGTGGTTGGATGAACACCTTCCTCAAGTTGAGTTTTCAAACAGCAATAGAATTCACATCAGAATTTGTTTTTTTCCATATAATTCCCTTTATAAATATAATTATTTAACTCCAATGTACTAGAATTATGTTTGTGGACTAAATGTTAATGGGACCTCATCTAGATACTGAAATTGAAAAGAATGTTAGAGTCATTTGGAAGCATGTATGTGAGAAGTTGACAAAAATATTATCCAGATAATCAACGATGGGATCTATAATATGATGTCGGGGGGAATGTGTTACAACTCATCTGTTCAATGAAGGATTAGATTGTTATTTTTTAAATTTTAATGCCTTAAAAATACCAAATAATGATGTTTAATCAATTAATGGAGGTCATGGGTATGTACGAAGCTCGTTCGGTGCCCAGAGCTCTGAAATGGGAAAAGAAATTGGGTTGCATGGTTTGTCTACAACCGTGTTTCTAATTTTAGATGTGGGACAAACCAATTATTCATAGTTTTCACATGGTATGTCAAACTATACACCTAACCATGTGGGGATCCCCTTCTCTATATTAAATCGTGTACCATTTGACTAACCATGAACCTAAACCATGTGATGCCACTTTTTTGGGTGAAATCATATTTTCCCTCTCACTTATGTTTTTAACTCTTTCTCTTTTCCCTTCATCCCTCCAAAATAAAACCATGTTTCTTCACCTTCTTTGAGATCAAGAAAATATTAATCATTTCATTAATCTATATCCTTCATCTATTTTCTCTTCCTTGGTTTGTTGGAAGTGTTGGATCCATCTCGGTATGCTCCCATAGACTCCCAACTCACATCAATGTTATTATCGACATCCATTGCACGATTTAAGAGCATTATCATTTTACCTATTTTTAGGTTGATGTGTTTTTTCATAGATCTTATATAACATACTCAAAATAGCAGACCAATTTTGAGCGAGGAGTCATCTATAGCCTTAAGGAAGGTGGTCACATCATTTTCCCTTTTAGTTTCATCATTGCATAATTATATTGTTGTGACACACACTGTCATTTCCTAATAAACCAAATTATATTGATTTATTCACATAAAATTGACCGTTTCACTTTGATATACACCCATTGGCCCATTTTTACTAGTTCATTGGTTTTTACACATTGTGTGGTCACCGTATGAGTGTGCCAATAGAATATTTCAATTATGAATAATTGTAACTAAGTGAATAAATTGACAGGCCATTTAAATGAATTCAGATTAATTTTCAAATACTTTTACCCCTGATATATGTTGTTTTAACTTTTATATAAACCCCCACCATGGGTTTTTCCGACCTATGTATGGAATTTCTCATCTACGAAATTACAATAAATGAAATTTGATCTCTTAAGTGGTATTGGTATGTTGTTAGTGAATTGAATAAATTTGTTATGGTGAATGGGTTTTCTAGAATTTATTATGAAAGATGGTGGCATCCAATAAATTAATAGACCATGACACCATCCAGTTGACACTTGAGCCATATAAGTGGGTTTTTCACATTTTGGTGGATTGAAGGGTTTGTCTTAAATGAAATGGCTAATACATGACGCGTTTACTTTCTTAAATGATTCGATTGGTTTTTAATGGAATAACCCTAATGGATGTTAATTCCATTCCCTTTGTTTATGATTTATAAAATTATCATATGAATTGTAATGTCTTAAATGGAATTGAACTTGTATAATGACATGCATAATAGGTTAATACTAATTTATTTTGTAATAAATGATTATTCCTTGTTTATGTATATGGATAGACAAAAGAGATGGAATGGAAGTAAATACCCAAGCCAGATATAATTATAATTCCCCATTATAGAGGATGTGAAAAATGGTTTGGGGTGTTGAGCTTGGAGGTAAATCATACTCTCTAAGATTGGGTGTAAAGTATGGAATATTAAAGCAATGATACTATAAGGGTGTTTGGATTTACATCCACATACCATGATTAGAGTATCTATACAGAGACTCCATCATCTTCCTGAGTGTTGTTTCATAACGTATCTCACTCTTATTGGGATGTAGGTAATGTACCCTATTGCATGAAATTTTAGTCTTATTAGACTAGTTATGGATGGTTGAGTTATGCTATGGTCCAATACAGTGCTATTAATCTAGTTATATGGATATTAGGATCCCACAGACACTTGCTTCATATAAGTGGATGAAATATTGAAGTAAACTATATATATATATATATATAATTATAATACATATAGTGACATGACAAGACATTCCTCCCAACCATGGGATAAAGTAGGTTGATATTAAAAGTTATTATTTGGTACCCGGGCGTGCAATTATTTATTTATTCAGCATTAACTTACTTTTTTTTTATACATTCACACTGTTTAGTTATAGGAACTACTCAGATTACACTTGTACACTGTTAGTGGTGGCCTACTATGTTTTTTAAACAAGAACCTACTCAGCCTACCTTTTTCCCAAAGGAAATTATTTATTTTCATATATTGATATTGGAGAGGTCCCTTTTACATGATGTCAATAAGTAATTATTTTATATTGATTTTAGGAGAAGAGGACCACCCATTAGCTCGAGATGCTATGTAGTATTTTTTTCTTTTTATATTTTTTACTAATATGTCGTATTCCTGTATCTATGTTTTTTGTATTACATCATGCCATGGATATGTATATGAGACACTACCATACATGATTTTTGATATTTTTATCAAATGTCCAGTTATTATCTTCTACAACTTATAGATATTGTACATTTGTTTACCCTTACATAGTTTATCGACACTGATTGTTTAAATTATGCTTCTTATATAGATTTTAATTTTTCATATCGACTTTGATTCTCTAAAAATAAGTGCATAGTCTCCCCATCATACCACCTTTACCCCCTTGCTACTAGTCATCAACCTCTATAGTACAGGGAGTCATGCTTGAAGTCATGTGACCCACCGGCTCGGGGCATAAGTTCAGTCGATCCCAGGCCGGGATTTTAGAAGTTGTATAATAGAAATTCCATTAATTCCTTTCTATTTTGAGACAATAGATTGGAGATTTAGAATACATTTAACTTCATCATTTTCCTTGAATGGGTGTCGTGAACCCATGTTTGGGGTAAATGTTGAGTTTCTAGAATTATAATTTTTGTTCTTCTTTTTCCATTTATTGATGATATGAATTCACTACTGGGTGAAACACTTTCTTTATAATGTTAATGATATTGATGTTATTGAAATTTTTATTTCTTTACTTTGTCATAATGAAATGAGGGAAATTCATTACATGAATCATTAGTAATCACACAAGGAAGAATATAAAATGCACTTTTACATGCCACGTTTTGTTTTATCATTAATTTTCCTATTGAATATTATTATTTCCTTGATTATATTGAAATGTTTTGACACTTATTATAGGTATGGGAAAACATAATTGACACTTAATGTTCTTACCTTAACTTAATAGTGTTTTCATGAATAGGTTAAAGAAGACACCTTAATAAGTAAATTATAAAAGGTTGTCATATGAAACATTGGTCGTATGGGATGGAACACATTATGGTGTGGGTTAAGTGAATGATATATTTAGTTCATAAAGTATGGGCCCTTATTTATTGGAAATGAAAATCCATTTAATTCGACCATCTAAAGTGATTTAATATTAAAAAATAACCAATTCAAAATGAATATGAATCCCATGTTGGACCATAAATCTTATATATGTATCTAATATAGATACCAAAACCCAAAATCAGCCTTATTTTTTGGTAGTGGTTATCTCTTTCATTATTATTTCTAGTTATGGTCTATTCTACAATCTAGACCTAGATTTTGAGCAGGAAGAGAGGTGTGATGGTATCTATAAGAAGGATTTAGACCTATCCTATTTTCATAAATTCAACCTTCTAAATTTCCTAAATAAACTATGAGCTAATTTTTGGCATCATAGTGTCATAATTTTATGAAATTAACTGATATCACGCCCTGAAGCTGGTGGGGACCATCCTCTTGAGTTGTCGGGCCATGAGCCACTAGTGATTCCCCCTACTGAGAAAATGGTTGATCCTATTCCAGTTCTATATATGGGTACTGATGACTATTCTAGAGAGGATATTCTATGTATTATATAGTCTATACAAGGAGTAGTTTGACCTACCCTGAGTACGGACGAGTTGAATCACAAGCAGTGGTGGGACGTCATCACCCAGGTAGACCAGCATTGTGGTATGGTCTATGATGACTTCCAGTCAATCTTCTTTCAATTTTTATTTCCCCAGACTCCGATGGATGATAAACCTAGATATTTCCTGAACCTACATCAGAGGATTATGCTAGTTATAGAGTATTCTACCTAATTTATAGATCAGCATCAATTCTCTCTTAATCTAGATATTGATGATCTTATGACTGCTAGCCACTTTGAGGATGGGAGAGATTATACCCTCTAGTTGTATGTCAACATGATCAGGTTGAAAACCATTTCTAAAATCATTAACCAAGACATTAATAAATAGGGGAACTTGAGGGATGATGAAGGTGAGACTGAGGGTCTCTCAGCTCCAAGGGATTACATTGATTCTTATTCTATAAGATAAATGGGTTTTGTTGCTACTCGTGGAGGTTGAATCAGTTAGGATCCTTGTACATAAATCTTTCACATCTGTCACAGTGTGGGAAGATATGAAACATATTGTCTCAGTTTCCACGGGATCTATTCGAGTCTTGAGGCTGTTTTATCCTGATGTATATCCAACAATTCTACAGGAATTTCCCTCTCGTTCAAAGAGAGTTGGGATCTACACCTACTCCTTAGTCAGAAGTGGGACCAACAAGATCATGTAAGGTTGGTATCTAGAATACCACAATTAAATTCAGATGAGGTGTTATTCATAGAAAATTTATTCATACATATGATTCTCACCACCAGTAGACCTTGCATGCTAATGGAATTCAAGAAGTGAATCAGGTACATAGTACAAGCTAGTTACATGAAACCCAGCCTACCCATAAGAGAAGTGTATCATACCTTATATAGTTTGAGGTATTATTAGAGTGGCATCCACTTTAGTGTCATCTTTAATTGACACAGGTAAATCTCCCTCATTTATATCTGAGAATATAATGGGAATTTCAGGCCACTATATTCAAATATATCATGTCATGATGATACTTGACACACTGTTAGGTATCTATTCATAGGGTATTCTCTATTGTAAGTATTTTCCCCTTGAGATAGGTGGTTAACTTTTTGTATGTAATTTTTTCATCCTTAACATGATAGGATTTTATGTAATCATCTGGATTGATTAGTTAGTTCCCTATGATCCCACATTTATTTCCATCACTGGAGGGTGACGTTTAAATCCCCAAAGGGTGATAGGAAAAAATAAGGGCGAATTGGATGTTATTGCGACAAGAGAGGGACTGGAGAAGAAGAGGTTGGGTAATGTGACAGTTCATGTCACCAGTCTTTTCCTTTTGGTATAGGGTATACAAACCATAATGTTTTCTCATATTTTATATTTTTTCAGAGATGTATTTAGAGATAACTTATATAGTTTACCTCTAGTGTGATAGATAAATTTTACCATTGAGTTAGTTCTAGGATAATCTCTAGTGTCCTTTACTTCTAACAGGATGACACCTAATGATCTTAAAGAATAAAAAAATCAGTTTCATGATATGGAGGTTGAATGTTTTATATTCCCTGAAACATCACCTTGGGGTTCACTAGTTCATTTTTCAAATATGGAGGAAGGTACCCTTAGTATTTCTATAGATTACCATCATTTAAAATAGATCTCAATAATGAATCAATATCCACTACCAAGAATAGACAAACTCTTTGACCAGATCTGAGGATAGAAATTGTTTTCACAGATAAATCTAAGGTCAAGATATCATTTGGTTCATTTAAAACATCAAAAATACCTCAAAACAATTTAGGTGTAGGTATGGTGTATATGAGTACCCGATTATGATGTTCAAACTCACAAACGAACCTATAGTCTTTATGGATATTATAAATGGGTGTTTGCACTAGTTATGGATACATTTATAATATTCTTTGTTGAAAATATCTTGATGTATTATTTCTATAGACACAACCTTGAAACCCATCTAGATGTCATGATGAAAACACTAAGAGGGAACCATCTCTATGATAATCATTGTAAATACCACTTCTGGATCGATATATTCCACTTCCTGGTGCACATAATCTTATATTCAAGAGTTTATATGGACATAGATAAAGTGAGAGCTATAGTTTCTTCAGTGAACCCCAATAATTTCATTGAAAATAAGAGTTCTTTGAGGATAGATGGAGATTACATATGTTTTTCCATGATTTATCTTGACTTGTAGTGCCTCTAATTGGCTTGATAAAGAAGAGTGTGAAATTTCTATGGTAAAAATATTTCGAAGCATCCTTTTAGAAGTTAAAGGGTCTTCTAACTACATAAATAATACTGATTCATCGAGAGCCAGGAAAGGGATATATTTTACACTATGACACATCAGTTATTAGGATTGGAGCTATTTTGATGCAGGAAAAGTGATTTGTCACATATGTGTCTTGATAGTTGAGACCTCATGACTAGAATTACCTGGCACACGATCTTAGGCTCTTTATTTTAGTTCATTCCATACACTTTAGTAGACACTATTTAATTGGAAATCATTTTCTGGAATTTTGGAACCATAAAATCATCAAGTTCATATTTATACAGTGAGATCTCAATCTAATACAACACATGTGGTTGAGGTACCCACAACTGTTTGATTTTGAGCTTGCCTACAAACCTGGAAAGGGAAATTTTGTTGTTGATTCTAAAACCAAGAACACTCAGACACCTGTAGTTCAAGAATACAATGGAAAATCATATCTTATGGAATTATTACCAGATATGTAAGTTAAGGTTTAGGAGGAACATGGTCAGACTACCCTACCAACCTAGGAAATGACTTATACACTTTTAGAATAGGTAAGAATGAGAAACATATCTAATAATAAAGGCCACATCCTAAGGGAAATTGTTTCATATGAAAATAAAAATTCTGGTTTTATTGCAGATGGTAATGACACCTTATTGTTCCATGGGATGTATTGGTCCTAGAAGAAATTTGAGAGGAAAAGATGCTATAATTTGATGCCTCGACGTTCACCCCGGTATCACCAAAATGTGTTGGCATCTATGACGCTGGTATTGGAGGCCCTGTTTTTAACATGAGATTGACGGCTTCATCAGTCGATGTTCCACCTGTGAGTAAGTGAAGGAGGAACATCAACATTCAGAAGGGATTATATAGTCATTGTACATTCCCAAGTAGAAATGGTATGATTTTTCAATGTATTTCATGACAGTTTTACATAGATATCCTCATGGTAAGGATACAGTGTGGGTTTCCATTTATTATTTCACAAAGGTCACACACTTCTTGCTTATGAGGGAGACCTTCACTATAAGTGGGTAATGATATAGTGTGGGTTTCCATTTATCATTTCTCACAAAGGGAATCATTTCACATCACAGATCTGGATGGGGTTGTAGAAGTCCATGGATAAATATTCAATTTTGAG
Organism: Viscum album; assembly: GCA_963277665.1. Taxonomy (NCBI): domain Eukaryota; kingdom Viridiplantae; phylum Streptophyta; class Magnoliopsida; order Santalales; family Viscaceae; genus Viscum; species Viscum album. The sequence continues at coordinate 1,785,622,001 of OY728148.1, read as the reverse complement.
CATGTCCTATCTCTCATATAGTAATGGATAGATATAGCATACTATCCAGGTTTTAATGGAAATGATCTATTCATGTGTCCTTGACTTTGGGGGTTCCTGGGAGAAACAAATTACCCACAATGGGATTGGTTATAATAAGAGATTTCAGGCTACCATCTAGATATCTGATTATGATGCCTTATATGGTAGGATTTCTACTCACCTCTATACTGGCTAGAGGTAGGGGAAGATACTATACATAGACCACATCTCATACAGAAGACTACAGAGTATGTATAGATAATTCTAAAGCACATAATGATAGATCATCCCAAAAAATCAGTCGTATGCTAATAGTCACGAGTGACCTCTTGAGTTTGAGGTTAGAGATAATGATTTCTTATGATTCTCACCCAGGATTGGGCATAGAAATATTTGGGGGAATGTTACACTCCCATTGAGGTTTATTTAATCCTTCAAGTTTTTGTAATGGATAAGAATAATGGATTACTTGATGAAACTTCCTCAAAGATACTGATCCATGCATGATGTATTTCATATATCTCATATTCGCTGATGATATTTAGATACGAAAAATTTAATTCTTCCCAATGAGGTTGAATTGGATATGGATGCTTCCTTCAAGGATTATCTAGTGTGTCTAATGGATCAGAGCATGAAGAAACTATGTGGCAGATCTGTTCCTTTGGTATCGGTGTTATGACAACACGATGGAGTACATTATGAGACTTGAGAGTGATAAGATGATATATGATCTCAGTGTCCAAAAATATTTTCTAATAGTGCCTATTTACCCTCATAAGGCCAACTCAGGGATGAGTTGCTATAAGGAGGTGATGTTTCAATGAACCATATTTTCAATGAAGGTACAAATCATCAGGTTTTTGATTTAAAAACCATAAAAGTCTATATAATGATGTTTAATCATGTCATGGAGGTCCCAGGTGTGTATGGGGATCATTCAGAGCACAGAGCTCCGAAATGGGAAAACCAGACTAGGCCACGTGGGTTTTCTTCCATAGCGTGACCCTATGAAAATGGTAGTGTAGCTGATTGCCGACATGAAATAGTGTAATTCTATATGGTTTGTTCAATTTTAGTCAAATAAATAACCTAACCATGTTTGATTCCCCTTAGATACATAGGAGTATGCATGGTTTGTTTACTTTTTTATGACTTGTGTTCCTAAACCATGCAACCCCACATTTTGGGATCAAATTTCATTTTCCCCTCAATTAAGTTAGCAAATATTTCTCTTTTCCCATACTCCCACAAGTGGATATTCATGCTTCTCTTCCATGATTGAGCTCAATAACATCATCATTTAGGCATTGAGATAGATTTATCATCTGTTTTCTATTCCCCTATCTGTTGTAATTGATAGATAAATCTCGATAATCTCCCCAACTCTCTTAAATACTATAAAAGTTAATCATAGAATCCAATTTCTATATTTATGTATAGGATGATTCGCCATATTTTCATGTCACTAGACTATTTCTAAAATATCTTAAAACATAATTTAGAACTGGGTCCATTTTTTAGCAAGGATTCATCTATAACCTTGAGGTAGGAGGTCACATTGTTTTCCATTTCAGTTTCATCATTTTATAATTATATTATTCTGCCAAACACCACCTTTGGTCGAGAAAACAAATTATATTGATTTATTTATATCTAATTGATGTTTTCAACTTGATATAAACCTATTGGCCCTAGAATATTAAAAAATAATCTTTTAATATAATTTCAATATATTAGTGATAGTTAAAATCACTAATAAAGGTTCCATTGATTAGTGCTAGAACAATAATAGATAAAGGTTACATTTTATCAGTTCTTTTTCTACCACAGATAAAAAGAACCCTTTATCAGTGCATTTTGGTAGTGCTGATAAAAAGTGTCCTTTATCATTGTTTTTCATAGCACACATAAAGGGTGACCTTTATCAACACTTTATTATTAGCACCCATAAAAAATCGTTTATCAACGCTTTTTTAAAACTTAAAAAATTCCAAAAAAAATGAAATAATTAACTAAATAAATAATAAAAACGATTCTATTAAAATAATATTAATTTCATATTGATTATATAATTAATGATAAAAATAAATAAATGTATTCTACTATATATAAATTATAAATAATAATAAATACTTTATATTAAATATATACATACATGTAAAATGAAAAATAATCATATAAAAATTAAAAAAAAGAAAATTGAGAAATTTAATAAACATTTTATGAAATAAATAATTATCAATAATGCTAATAAATAGTATATTATACATATGAATGTATATAAATATTAGTTATATAACAGAAAATATTTATACTTTACATTAAATAATAATATATTTAGCTAATAAAGGTTTATAATTAAAAATTAATGTTAATTAAAAATACAGACCAATGGCATCGAGTAATGTACATAATTAAATGTTGTTGTATTTTTAAATATAACATAGATATAACATTTGTTATATTGAATTCATATATACGCAATTATAATAAAATTTTATACAGATTACACAAACAGAAAAAATTTTCTTGGAATTTAATCAGTTTTTATTATTTATTGACTATGTATTAATATTTTCACTATGTATTCATCTTTGTTTCAATATATACCAATTTGTTTAATTATTTATATTAAATTAATCAATCTTATCCAATTTTTCAATATTGTTAATTAATGTGTACAAATTATTAATTATGCAATTTTACTTATTTATAACATGCGTACACATAAGATTGAATATTCATTATTAATGTTAAAAATATATTTGTATAAAAATATTCATAAATAAATATATTTATTTTTTTATATTTAGTATTTTTATAGATTTATAATATTAAATAATTGAATATAATTTTTTAAAAAAGTATTTATAAAATTATAAATTAAAAAATTATATATTTTTATTTAAAAAATGATTATATTTACTATATTTATATTTATATATATATTTATTATATATATACATATATAAATATATATATATATATATATAATGGTATACATATTATTATATTTAAAAGTATTTTTATAATTATAAATGAATAATTATATATTTAAATAATTATAAAATTATTATTTTATAAAATGTATTATTCTAAGTATTATAATTATATATATTAATTTAAATTTTTAAAAGGTATTATAAGTATTTATGACTAATACTTTTTCTTTAATTAAGATAAAGATTTATCCCCAGTAAAAAAGAATTGATAAAATCCATTTTTATAAGGGCTAGTGTTTTGGCACTGATAAAAAATGGATTTTATGAGTGCTTTTTAGCAATGATAAATATCTATCATTATCAACATTAATATAACACTAATAAATATTCCTTTTTTGAATCTAACTAACATAGTAATGATAAAAGGAATCTTTATCAGCACTTTTTTCGAAGTGCCGAAAAAATTCTCTTAGTCTATTTTAGGAACCCTGACTATCGTGTAATATATAATGATATATAAAGCTCTCTATGGAAGCCTCCTGCTATCGATTCTAATTTAGTATTGAATTCAAGCTTGATTATTGGCTAGAATTAAGCCAACAACTATTCCAGGGCTCGAATCCAAGCCTCTAGAGATTCAAGGGATGATTGAAACCAAGGGTCAAACAAAATCTATGTTTTATACCTATAATTTACCTCGGTTGTCCACTGAACCTTGTTATCAAACATCTTTGTATCTCAACAACATCAGTTCCACTATCTTATAATAAAACAACAAAAAATTCATTATTTTGTAGTTATATTGATGTATCGCCTTACCTGGTAGCATGTGGCTCTCCTTAGGAAAACATAGGTATTGTGAAACTTCATATATATTGAAAAAAATGTTGGTTCTTATTTATATGAGGTATAATAGGCTCCAAATACCAATATTTCATGAAATCTACCTATTTTCAATCATTTACATTTGAAAAATTCAACCATATAGCTGTCAGTTTTTTCATTGGTTTGGAATATTCTATTGTAAATCACTTGGGAACTTATTTTTCATATTTTTATTCAGTAATTAATGGGGCAAAATTTTCTTAATTCATCTATAAACTAAGGAAAATCTTTCACCAATGATAGATATCTTGATATCATACCTTATATGATCCACAATAAAGTTGCATTGTACTTTTTCCAATCCTCAAATATTATGTCTTACTCTTTTGTGTTTTCACTGAAATCGTCTCATCACCAATGAAATTTTATTTATTTATTGAATTATATCTTATATTTATTATTTTTGATAATACCTATTAATTTTCCTCACCATTAATTTCTTATTTTGAGTCTACCTCATCCCTCTGTGCTCCCCCCAGTACTACTCAATTAAAAATTAATTTACTCTAATTTTTCATCATTACTTTAATAATATACAATCTCCCCAGTCTAATTAGTAAAAAACTATCTATTAATTTTATCATTATATCATAAGACATCTCAAAACTCCCTTTATAATTCATTATTTAACTATCTCATTATCTAATATGATTAATTTTTCCCTTCCAAAAAAGAATTTCCTCTTTCAAACAAAATTACCATAAATTTTAACTGACCCTAAATCAAAAAAAAATCATTCAGATATTTTTCTATAACCTTGTAAAAATATATCCATATTTTAAATGATATACCAATCATTAATACTTATTAAAACTAAAATATTTCTTGCACCACTCATCTAATAAAAAGTATGTATGTTTCACATTAATTCATCTAAAAACAGATCATTCTTTAACATTGTATTTTGGTTCCATCATAATGAATCTCCTATTACCATCCATGTAATTCTCACAAATGGGGGGATGGGTGTTACCCTTTTTTGAGAAGATAGTGGAGTACAACGGTCATCCTTATTAGCATTATCTCTTATATATTTATTATTCTAATTTTTTTTAGGACTCATCACCATTCAATTTTTTTTGTTTCTTGAACTACTCTGAGAATTAGTCATAACATGTATGACAACTTCTTTGATTATCTCAAGCAACGTAGGTGAAATTCCACACGAGATGGATTATGAGTGAAAAACAAAAAAATCATTGATAACTATTTGGAAGATTGAAGATAATGATCATAATTATATATAAAATTCACCTTTGGATGAATTCAGAGGATAAAGCCTACTATATTAGAGTAATTCATTTATTAAATTGAATTACCCATTTATTCAAATTATTCTCATACTCTTTCAAACAATTAAATGTTGAGATTCGATTTTTAGAATAATCTGTAACATTTACCTTTGATAATGAATATCTTATGTGTATTTATTTATTTATTGCAAAAAAATTATATCTTATGAACCCAATACGATTTCTCTACTTTCTCCCTGATGAATAAATGTTTAAATCCAAGAGGTCTTATTTTATCCTTATTCTCCCCATTCATTTATTGATTTTTTTGGAGAGATCAATTTTCTTTTTTATCATCATTACTTCTCTACAGTAAGCATATCCCAATTTTTAAAAATGTCTTCACAGTAAAATGATTATCAATATAATTAATTTATTTTTTTATTTATTTTTAATTTATTTATTTTTAGCATTACTCGTATAATAATTTTTTTCTTATATAGGTGGATTATTTTGTTCAATTTATGGTGGTTTTTTGAATCTTCTCATGCTTGTGAGAGTTTGGACTTCGAGCATGAAACTAATATATTGACAACAAAAAAATGAATAAAGAATACATACGACCATCAAGAAAAGGTGAATTCCAACTACTTATTTTATTAATTTTGTCATTATATTAACTAATATTTATATGTTAATTTCCTTATTTTTTATCTAATACTTATTTAGTTTTTATTATAGATTTTTTGGTAAGATATATTATTCATTAAACTATATGAAATAATCCAAAAAAGAGATAAAATGATTATTTATGACAATCCGCCAAAATTATCCATTTTCTATACATTTTTTTGTTGAATTCCAATGCGATGTATTAAGTTGATGTTGTTAGAAAAAAAATCATTGTTGAAATCCAGAAGAATAGAGGAATCTTGTGTGACTATTGTGTAAAATTATCATAATGTAATGGGTGCATGATCTTCCTATGTTCTTTTTTCATTCAATTATGAGAATGTTTTTTTGGATAAGAACGTTGATTAAATATACATAAAACATTTGCAGTTCAACATATAAATATAATCGAGACATGGTAAAATAGGTTGCAAATAATTTTTTTGAGACTTTAGGGAATGTAGGAATCAACCGCACCATAATCCAACACATTGTGTAACTGATGTGACTCAAATTTTTTTTCTTAAATTAACATTAATTTTCGTAAAAAATAAAACTGACATACTAAAAACAAAAAAAACATATTCTGATTGTTTTAGTACTTTAAGGAAATGATCCAGATTACCTTTAGGGTATGTAGGAATCATCCTCACCTAAATTTGATGCATGGTGTGACATTTAGGAGCCAATGTTTCAGTAATAAATTTTCAATTGGAAGTTTAGTTCAAAAAAACTTCACTCACTAAAAATAGATAAAATGTTCTCAAATTTTATTTATAATTTACTACATCGATTAATAAGTCATTATTTATGGGTAATAATTAGTCTCACATCAAACCGATAAATTATGTGATCGGTATGAGTCAAAGTTCATGTTCTTCATATTAAAATGACATTTTTTTTAAAAAAGTGGTGTACTCAAAACTAAGTTAACACATTTAGATTTTTTAATACATTATTTCTATTGTATATATGACATTTTATATGTGAGGAATCTGCCATACCCCAATCCGATGAACAGTGTGACCAGTATCACTCCAAGTGCATCTTTTCATTTAAAATTTCACAATATTTTTTGTAAAAAGGACAAATAACATACTCAAAATGAGAAAGCACCTTCAGATTATTTTGGTAATATAGTGAAATGGTACATAATTCAATTTTTATTTATGGTAATCACATTCACATCAATCTGATACACAATGTTCCCAGTATGACTCAATGCGTCCATTGTTAGTTTAAAGTCGATAGTTTAGTTTAACATATGTCACTCAATGAAAACCATGAAACTGTGATTTCAATTTATCAACAATTTAAGGAATTTCGTAAAATTTTATTTTTGAAATTTATTAATTAGTATCACATAAAATTGATACACAATGTGATCAGTATGAGTCTAAGGTTATGTTTCGAGTTTAAAATTACATTTTATTAGAATTAAAACTTAATGTACTCAAAACTGATAAAATGAAATAGGATGTTTTTTATACATTATTAAATCATTAAAAATAAATTTGGGATATGATCAAATTAGCCACACCTCAATCTAATGCATGGTGTGACCAATATGAATCGAAGTGCGCCTTTTTATTCAAAATTGACTTCAATTTTCGTAAAAGGACAAATGAACTACTCAAAACAAAGAAACACATTCATTTTTTTTATATTTTAGGGAAATGATCCATATTTTATTTTTGAAGGGTATGAATCATCATCACATTAATATTTTTCATATTGTGACTGGTATGACTCCAGTTCCATATTTTTATTTAAAATTGACAACAATTTTATTAAGAAGGACAAATCGCCTACTAAAAAGTGAGAAAACACATTCAGATTGTTTCAATATTTTATGGACATGATCCATAAATGATTTATGACATGTCAGAATCATAAAAACATAAATATGAGGCATATTGTGACTGGTATGATTCCATGTGCATATTTTTATTAGAAATTAAAATAAATATTATTAAAAAGGACAACTAGCCTACTCAAAACTGAGCAAAAACATTTAGATTTCTTTGATATATTATGGAAATTATCCATATGTCATTTTTGACGTGTAGTAAGTAGTTTCACATCAATATGACACTTGATTTCCCCGTAATGACTAAATGTGTCTGTTATTAGTTCAAAATTGAAATTTAAGTTCAAAAATTGTCACTCACTGTAAACAACAAAATCAGCTCATATTTTTCTGATAATTTAGGAAATAAATTCATAATTTATTTTATATGTGTAGAAATCAGACTCATGTAAAACTGATTCATGATATGATAGGTATGAGTCAAACTGTGTGTTTTTAATTTAAAAATACACTTTAGTAAAAAATAGGTGACATACTCAAAACGGAGGAAAAACATTCCAATTTGTTTTGAAAGTTTAAGAAAATGGTCCATACATAATTTGAGAAGTATATGAATCTACCACGCCTCAATTTGACAAATTATGTGACTAGTATGACTGCAAGTGAACCTTTTCATTAAATAAGTGTCATTTTAGTTTAAAATGCACGTCACATTGCCAAAACTGAGAAAACAAGCCTATATTGTTCTCGTCATTCTATCTGACGTTACTTTTTTAATTTCATTACTGTTTTTATCTTATGCTTTTAAAATTAATTTCCATAGATAAAATTCTTGAATATGAACATGAAATGGGGTGACGTGTAATAATCAACCACAACACAATTTGATACACAATGTTTCTCGTATGAATCAATGTTTAATATAAAATTAACAAATTCTTTTAATTTATTTCTCTATATTATTACTAAAATAATAATTCTTTCTTATTCATCATTTTTTCTTGATTAGGGATTAGTATCAAAAGGAAAAGGAAGATTGTTGTTTTTGAATATATGTAATAATTTTTACTTATTTAATTATCACTACCACAAAACTGGGTTTTCGTAGCACCACCCTTAAATAGTGCGAAGAAAAAGCACTGATAAAGGGGGGGGAGGGGGCTTTATCAGTGCTTTTTCATAATGTTGATAAATTTTTTATTTGAAAAAAAATCATGAAGAACAATATATTGATATATATGTATATTTATATTAATATAAATATAATATATATATTTTAAACATGTTTTAGATAAGTATAAATAGACTATTAAATTTAATATATAATAAATTTAGAAAAAATGATATTAAACTATTTTAAAAAAATATTTCAATTAACAATTTTCTAATTATCATCGACTAATAATCATTTAATAACATTTTAAAGAGAAAATAAAATAGAATAAAATAATAAAACATCTAAAATAAGTTGAAAATGTGACTCAAACATCCAATGGCCATAAATTTTGATCTGGATGTCTCTTTGAGCTCTAAAGCATATCAAATCTAATCCTTCAACCATCTCTATGTTCAAGATACATAATGAAACCTTTTTCACAATTTTCAAGGGCAAAAGGCCTCCAAAACTGAGTTTTTTGTCTGGATAACCTGATTTTCTAACATTCAAACAACTATAAATTCTGATCCGGATGTCCTCTAGGATTTTACCACATATCATATTGAATATTGTTTCATTATCTTTGATTTGACTAGTTGTGGAGTTGAAATAGACTCTTGGATTATAATTAATGGTTTTTTAACATTCTATGGCTTTTCAAATAAACATTTATAAATATATGTATTTATTCGTATATATATATATATATATATATATATATATATATCTGTGTGTGTGTGTGTTGTGTATATGTATGTATTTTTTTATTTACAAACACACATAATAAAATATATTTTATAAATTTATTTAAGAGTAATCTTATAAATATATTTTAATATACAAATAAATATATGGATAAAGAATTATAACTAAATATATATATATATAAATAGATAAAAATATAAATAAAGAAAGAAAGAAAGAAATAAATATATATATATTAATATATGAATAAATGTATATTTATTAATATAACAAATTATATTTATATTAATATGAATCTAAATTAATATACAAGTAAATATAACTATATATATAAATAAATATATATATTTAAATACAGAAAAAACTAATTGGATTAGTGGTAAAGGTATAGGCGCGCTAGGGGGGAGGTGTCAGGTTCGACTTCTAGTGGAACCATGGGCGCGTAGGCAAGTTAGAGGGGGTTGCCTGGGAAAGTGAAGCATGCAGTGAGAGGGAGGGGGCTCCAACTAGAACTAATAAAAGAGAGGGTCAAGCACTCTTAAAATCTCCCCACATTACAAATTCATTTTACCTTTTTAATTTTTTTTGACTTTTACCGGCACAAAAAAAGACGCCGATAAAGGATGTTTTTATCAGCACTTTTTTTATCGCTGATAAAAGACACCTTTTATTATAACTTTTTTTAGCTCTAATAAAAGGGGCCTTTTTCATTTATTTTCTAAGAACTGATAAAAGGGACCCCCTTTATATTTTCCTCGATTAAAAGTGGTTTTCTAGTGATGTTAATGCCTTTTTATAGCACTGATAAAGGCCATATTTGCAGTACTGTGTATAAAACAATGTTTTGAAATCTCTATAATTAGTGTTTTTATAGTATGTTTTTTTAAATTTTATTTCATTAATATTCTGTATTACTACTTTATTTTGTTTATTTGGTGGATTTTTTCATGGTGTGGTGTGTTATTATAGTATGCTACACTGGTGCTCTAGTGTGCTATTATAGAAGACTACAGTATGCCCCATTTTCAGTGCTTCTAAAAGTGCTGATAAAGGATTCTTCTATCTAGGAAAAAAATCACTGATAAAAGGATCCTTTATGTAACACCCCAGGTAAATAAAGAATATGACATTTTCATATTTATCCATATTTGTGAATAAAATGTTGATATGACTTTAAAGGGGACGCTATGCTCGATGGTGTACCCAACACGGAGCAACGAGTTTCTTGGGAATCTTACGTTGCACTCTAATAATAAAATAATATTATTTTAAATGGTAGTTAACATGTAGCCGTTGTAATGGAGGTAATTGATAGAAATAACTAAAATATGATTATATATGTTTTTAAATGTTTTTACATTTATCTAATAGAGGATAGAGGCTTAAAATACGGAATGAATTCAATTTTAGGCGTATATGCCCTAGTTTTCACTAAAGGTTCACTTATCACCTTTTGATGTTGAACCATCATTAAATATAGTTTTGTTCACTCTTAAACATTATTTTGGACCAAATAAAACTCTTATTAAGAATCGTGACATCAAAATTTACTTTGTGTAAATTTTTGGTATCTTTCCGATAAAGTTCATTTTTTTAATGAATAGTGTAAAATGTTGTATTTTAATTCAAAACCACTTTTTAATCTAATTTATTTATATGATTATATTATATTTTGAATTGGTTTTAAAGTGAAATTATAATATATTTTTACCATTAAATCAAATATTGGTCTTTGAAATAAATTTCACTTTGAAATCAGACTTAAACTAGTGTCAATATTTTGATACTTATTGTTTCATAAAAACACGCTATTTGTCATGACAGCGGGAATTAATTATTAAATTAATTAATGTGACTTATATGTTTTGAATTTTTTAAAACGGTATTCATTTTTTAATTCAGAATATCAAATATAGCTTAGGGTGAATTTTTTGGATTTTTCTGAAAAACTTCAATTTTTGATGAATAGTGAAACCACTAAGTGGTACTTATAAAAGCTGATTTTCCGTTTAAATGAAACTTTTACATCATTGTGTTTTGATTTTTAAAAATCCAACATACATGGTTGTCATTAATAAGTAAAATGTGGTTCAATGAGATTAAAAGAATTTTTTTGTGAATAGTAACTTATTAAGTTTTTAATCGCGATTAGTGGTAATTAGTGTAGTTTAAGGTAAAAATAATGCTTTAGTAAAATGAGATGATCTTGAAACATGCCTTACCCTCATTGGTTGTGTCATGGACGACCAAGACAAGACATTAGTCAACTTGGGGACCCCATAGATCCACTTTGGTTGGGAAATGACATAAATAACATTTTATTTAATGTAAAAGTAAAAATGACACAATCATGATATGTTTTACTAAATCAATTTTTAAGTGGTGTTATACAAGTCAGATGTTTTGTTATAAATAGTAATTGGAAAGATAAAAAGATTTACTACATCATAGTAATTGTTTTATAATTTTTAGACATTAAATAAATTAAATTATTTATGACATCATAATGATGCAGCGATGACATCATAATGATGCAGCGATGACATCATTATCTGACGATTTAAATAAAATGGAAAGATAATGTAAAATCTATGAACTACACATGTCAAAAAATTATTGGATGAGTGGATTTAGAAGCCTTATCACCTTATCCACGAATTATATCAATGTGTGACCTTTTAAAACCGAAACACATTTTCAAATAAAGTAATATTTCTTACTTTCCAAAAGTGCCCCTCCTCTCCTCTTATAAAAGGCCCCCACCTCTACCTCATTTCACACACTCCTCAAGCCTTTGGCTCGGCCAAACCCTTCCCATTTACTCTCTCCACATCCCTATCCTCATCCTAGAGGATTCCCGTTTGGAATAATCCTTTCAAAAGAAGCCTTTAGGCTCAAATCAAAAGGTGTTACACTTTTAAAGGTAATTCATTCTCTCATGTTCATTTGTTTTATTTTGCTTCTCCAACCCCCTAAAATCTTTTTATTTACTTCTTTTGTAACAAAAACAGTATCTTCAATATACTAGGATGTTAATATATGATTTATTCGAGCTACACTCTCACAAAACTACATCAAATGGCTAAAGAACATACAGTTTTCGTGGATGGCGAAATTCTGCCACCCGAAACCATGCTTGTTCAATACTCATTTAACACCTTCAAAGGTGGCCATTATGATGTAACTATTTTTATATATGATATATAATATGTTTATGTTTTCCTCAATATTCTGTTTTTTTTCATTTTGGGCATACCTTTAAGGTTTCCATTATGGGTAAACGCGATATCTTCATTTAAGGAAGTGCGGACTACCTCCCCCTCAAAGTGATTTGATTCGTTAAACACCATATGTGGGACGTATAAAGTATGGAACTATGATATTATCTATGATATTATACTGAAATTATAATATACCTTTATATAATTATTATTACATTCTATAATATATGAAATAGAAATGAAAGTAGCGTTCATCCGTACGTATGGCTTACCGTCTCCATGAACGGTGCATTTCATTTATTATCTCTAAATGATTATGTAATGTTATAAATGCATGAATGTACTGGATATATATGACATATATGATATCCACATCATGAATACAATTCTGGATATAATAAACATTTGGCCACACGAACAACATGTAATTGTAAGAAGTCCACTTTCGACTTAAGAACCAAATATCGGTAAAACAAATATTATTAACTTAAATGATTACATAATGTTTATGACATGGTAATAAGTGATATAAAAGGAATAATGAACTTGAAAAAGGTTCTTAAGGAAGTAGAAATTAACTCACGTTTATTATTCAGGAGATTAAAGAACGATCGAGTCAAGTCGGACCCGAGGTAAGGGATCCTACTCCTCTCTTTCTTTTTAAGTACACACTTTTATGTAATTCCTTCTAAGCTCATCTTTCTTATTATTGGGATGTTATTTTATATTAAACATACTGTATTTTTTATGTTCATGTGATGAGAGACCCTATTCTCTCTCATCAATCCGTTTTGGAAGTTTTGAGTGGCGCCGTTAGGCTGCCGAACTTTCGTAAGAGATCTAACCCCTCTCTTTCTTTTTAAGTACTCTCCTTTATGTCACTTCTTTTAAGCTCCTCTTTTTAATGTTGGGGGATGTTATTTTATATTCCTATTTATGTACATTTTATTTTAATGTGATGAGATACCCTATTTGATCTAATCAATCCATATTCCGAAGTTTTATGTGGCGTCGTAGGGCTGCCGAGTTCTCGTAAGGAATTTTTCATCACACTTTTAGCCCCGTGAGATTTATGCTACATTTGACACAAATTCCATTGAGTGGTGTATGTACTGCAAATTATTCTACTCTTTGTGTAATATAATTTCGTTTATGAGTATTTACATCAATGATCTATTGTCCTTCTTTAATGGGGTGTATTTTTTGAAAGATACCCAAGTCGGTAAGGGAACCTTTCACCCTCCTCTTTTCTAAAAGATTTCTTTTGTTGGGTCTTTTAATTTACATATTGTTATGTTGGGATATGTTCTCATATATCCTTATTGATGTAAATTTTATGTCCAAGTGATGAGATACAGTTTTTACCTCTCATCAACTCCTTTTGATGTGATGCCATTAGGCTGTCAAGGGAACTTTTTAACCCAATTTCGATTTCTTTGGGTCCAACATGTAGTCATTGAAAATGTCATCCATTGAATATGTGTGAATGACCTTTTATTGTTTTACACTTAATATACACTTATATTGGGTGTATTTATATTTTTCACACATATTTTTGAGATTGATTTGTCCTTAATTTAAGGATACCTTCTTTATAAGGGATTTCATCACATTTTACATCCCTATTGAGACTTCATTGTTGTTATGCACCAATTCACTCTTATATGGTGTATATACTGTCCTTTGGAATATTATATCATGAATCCATTTATTCTCATGATTTTATAATGTTCTGATTAAATGTTATTCCTCAATTATTGTATTCAAGTGTCTCTAATTTTGGTAAAAACCCTTTAACCAAAATATCGCTTTAAATGTTTTAATGATTTGTTCTTAATAATATACATGTTTTCAAAATGGTTTTAATGATTTATTTATATGGATATTAATGGTTTAAAATGTTAAAAGCTTCAAGGTGGTATGGGACACTTTGATTCAAAAATCTACTTATTAAATGTTTTAAATGGTTTTGGAAATGGTTTCTTTTTGAACGGATTCATTATTTCAATATACTAAAATGATATATTGTGATTGAAATGTGGAAGTGTTATGTTTCCTTTGTGCATGTTTTATGTGATACATTTATGTTATGGTTCTTGGGCATTGTTATGAAAACGGGTGGTTCCGTGATAAACTAAGGGCGGGTGAGCCCGATATAGCTCTCCAATGCATTGGGTAACGCGAAGGAGTGAAACATTAAGGTTTCTCCCAAGAGATTTAGGGAATATACTGTGATGGGTATTCCAAACGTAACCAAGAGGGTTACTCCCTATGTAATAATGTTATGAATGCCTCAAGTTACCTTTATGTCTTATGATTTCTATGATTTATTCATGATTTGATGAGGTATGTTAAAGTGCTTATGTTTTATGGGTAAAGTATGACTTCATTCTTATGTATACATGTACCCATGTTTCCTTTCCATATTTTTATATCCCTTACTGAGCTTTTTATACTCATACCGAGTATTTTTGAAATGTTTTTCACAGGTCAAGGGAAGGGTACATTATGTGATGATAGTGTGAAGGATGTGTCAAGAAAGAATCCGTGTTATATTTTAAATATGATTCGTTGATGGGAAGAATGAATACTGTCTTTTATGTAACCACTTTGTTTAAATGTGGAATGTAATGCAAGTTTCATGATCTAATTATCTAAAACTCTAAACCTGAAAAGATCCTCAATGTGTAATCTTGTAATAACTCAAGATTAAGTAAGGTTTAAGGCTGGGGCATTATATTTGGTATCAAAGGTCGGTTTAGATAACTTTAGAGGTTAGGGTATTCGTTAAACATTAGTTACATTACCATAATGCTTAGGATTTCAGAAAGAGTCATAGTTTTAGATAAAGTGAATGAGTTAGTGTATCTTAGTGTTTACCTTCCTCATTAGTACATGATGTTTTTGTTGATATACTCACACTAACATTTCTGTTTTTAGTGATATGATGGATCTAGCAGGCACCAAAGAGACAACAGGTTTGAAGGAAACTGTGGTGGTTCTCTGATTAAGATACTAGATAAAATGGAGGATTCAATGAGGAAACTCGTGGTTTTCCTAAACCAAATATCAAGGAGTCATGATCAACCACTTGAACCTTGGTATGTTCTGTAATGAATCATGTATGAGATGACCAATCCATGTGGAAGTTCAGGTAATAATTATAAAGGTAACCATTCGAGTTTATATGATCCTTACTTTTGAGGTAATTATGGGTTATTATATGATATGCTGGAAAATGAAAGGAATGACATAAACTTGAGGTTAAAATATGTTATGATTATTGTTGAAGATTTTATCTCATTTTGGGGAATGTTTTAAGAATTAGATAGTTTTGGAAAAAGGACAACACGCAGACCATGTGACAACCCGCCGCGTCGGACAAAGCTGCGGGAATCGAACCCATAACCAAGGTGCGACTGGTATTTATCGCCTACCACTGGACTACGTGAAGTCCCTTGTTAGTTTGACTGATTCTTTTTGGTTATATGATTTTATGAATTAAGATTAAGTTGATTTTGGGTTATTTATGAAAATGATTAACCTATCATGGAGGATATGTGATTAGGTTAATTACTTTTCAATACGAGACTTTAAGAGCAACTGATGTTGTTTAGAGATAAATGTTAAAATTTATCTTGGAAGACTATGTGACTAAATCCTTCAAATATTTGGGTTTCAATCTTACATTGGTTTACCTTGAAGAATTTTATGGACAAATTCTTTGTGGGATGGTCCTCGTTGAACTTTGGGTTTTGTTGGACAAATTTTGGAGATTAAGCATGGATTTTATTTTTAATGGGTTATCCTTTTCTGGATTATCTGACCTTGTACTAACCTTTTTGGTTTTTGTTTTGGTTAAAGCCTAAAGACATGGGATGTATATAGTTCTCTTTTGTGGATTAGGTGATTCTCTAGAAGTTGATTATAGTACTCTTAATGCAAACAAGTCTCCCTAAATACTTGTCTTTTGGAAAAAATATGAGTTTGATTAAGGAATATAGTAAAATTTGAATGTCAACATGATAAGTGATTATGTTTCCTTATGAATAAATTCCTCAATAAAAAGTAACTTAAAACAAAAATGTTGTCTAATAATTTTTCCTACTGGGGAATCCAATACCGTTTAACCCATCACAAGTTTGTGATTTTCTTATTGTTAACTTTCTCCTAAACATGTTTTCTATCATTCTATATCAGAACATGACCCTATGTTTTCTCCTCCATGTCCTTGTTTTCCTAGATGGAATCCTATTATGGGTTAACTCGGGTGACCTCTGTGCTTATCTTTCTTTATTTTAAAGTGATTTTTTTACCGACTCTTGTTCTGATGTGGGACTTTCAAGGATGTTTCCAAGCTCAATTTAAAAAATTGTGAGGACACAATTCCCAAAAGGGGGGAAGGATGTAACACCCCAGGTAAATAAAGAATATGACATTTTCATATTTGTCAATATTTGTGAATAAAATGTTGATATAACTTTAAAGGGGACGCTATGCTCGATGGCGTACCCAACACGGAACAACGAGTTTCTTGGGAATCTTACGTTGCACTCTAATAATAAAATAATATTATTTTAAATGGTAGTTAACATGTAGCCGTTGTAATGGTGGTAATGGATAGAAATAACTAAAATATGATTATATATGTTTTTAAATGTTTTTACATTTATCCAATAGAGGATAGAGGCTTAAAATACGGAAAGAATTCAATTTTAGGCGTATATGCCCTAGTTTTCACTAAAGGTTCACTTATCACCTTTTGATGTTGAAACATCATTAAATATAGTTTTTTTCACTCTTAAACATTCTTTTGAACCAAATAAAACTCTTGATAAGAATCGGGACATCAAAATTTACTTTGTGTAAATTTTTGGTATCTTTCCGATAAAGTTCATTTTTTTAATGAATAGTGTAAAATGTTGTATTTTAATTCAAAACCACTTTTTAATCTTATTTATTTATATGATTATATTATCTTTTGAATTGGTTTTAAAGTGAAATTAGAATATATTTTTACAATTAAATCCAATAGTGGTCGTTGGAATTAATTTCACATTGAAATCAGACTTAAACTAGTGTCAAACTTTTGATACTTATTGTTTCATAAAAACACGCTATTTGTCATGACAGTGGGAATTAATTATTAAATTAATTAATGTGACTTATATGTTTTGAATTTTGTAAAACGGACTTCATTTTTGAATTCAGAATATCAAATATAGCTTAGGGTGAATTTTTGGGATTTTTCTGAAAAACTTCAATTTTTGATGAATAGTGAAACCACTAAGTGGTACTTATAAAAGCTGATTTTCCGTTTAAATGAAATTTTGCCATCATTGTGTTTTTATTTTCAAAAATCCTACATATATGGTTGTCATTAAGATGTAAAATGTGGTTCAATGAGATTAAAATAATTTTTTGGTGAATAGTAACTTATTAAGTTTTTAATCGCGATTAGTGGTAATTAGTGTAGTTTAAGGTAAAAATAATGCTTTAGTAAAATGAGATGAGCTTGAAAAATTTCTTACCCTCATTGGTTGTTTCATGGATGACCAAGAAAATCCATGAGTCAACTTGGGGACCCCATGGATCCACTTTGGTTGGGAAATGACATAAATACCTTTTTATTTAATGTAAAAGTAAAAATGACACAAACATGATATGTTTTACTAAAACAATTTTTAAGTGGGGTTATACAAGTCAGATTTTTTTTAATAAATAGTTATTGGAAATCTAAAAAGCTTTCCTACATCATAGTAATTTTTTAATAATTTTTAGACATTAAATAAATTAAATTATTTATGACATCATAATGATGCAGTGATGACATCATTATCTGACGATTTAAATAAAATGGAAAGATAATGTAAAATCTATGAACTACACATGTCCAAAACTTATTGGATGAGTGGATTTCGAAGCCTTATCACCGTATCCATGAATTATATCAATGTGAGACCTTTTAAAACCGAAACACATTTTCAAATAAAGTAATATTTCTTACTTTCCAAAAGTGCCCCTCCTCTCCTCTTATAAAAGGCCCCCACCTCTACCTCATTTCACACACTCCTCAAGCCTTTGGATCGGGCAACCCCTGCCCATTTACTCTCTCCACATCCCTATCCTCATCCTAGAGGATTCCATTTGGGAAGAATCCTTTCAAAAGAAGCCTTTAGGCTCAAATCAAAAGGTGTTACACTTTTAAAGGTAATTCATTCTCTCATGTTCATTTGTTTTATTTTGCTTCTCCAACCCCCTAAACTCTTTTTATTATTTATTTTGTAACAACACCAGTATATTAAATATACTAGGATGTTAATATATGATTTATTCGAGCTACACTCTCACACAACTACATCTAATGGCTAAAGAACTTACGGTTTCCGTGGATGGCGGAATTCTGCCTCCCGAAACGATGATTGTTCAATACTCATTTAACACCTTCAAAGGTGGCCATTATGATGTCACTATTTTTATATATGATATATAATATTTTTATGTTTTCCTTAAGATTCTGTTTTTTTTCATTTTGGGCATACCTTTATGGTTTCCATTATGGGTAAACGCGATATCTTCATTTAAGGAAGTGCGGACTACCGCCCCCTTAAAGTGATTTGATTCATTAAATACCATATGTGGGACGTATAATGGATGGAACTATGATATTATATATTATATTATACTGGAATTATAATATAACTTTATATAATTATTATTCCATTCTATAAATTACGAAATAGAAATGAAAGTAGCGTTCATGCGTACGTACGGCTTACCGTCTCCATGAACGGTGCATTTCATTTCTTACCTCTAAATGATTATGTAATGTTATAAATGCATTAATGTACTGGATATATATGACATATATGATATATACATCATGAATAAAATTCTGGATATAATAAAAATTTGGCCACACGAACAACATGTAATTGTAAGAAGTCCACTTTCGACTTAAGAACCAAATATCGGCAAAACAAATATTATTAACTTAAATGATTACATAATGTTTATGACATGGTAATAAGTGATATAAAAGGAATAATGAACTTGAAAAAGGTTCTTAGGGAAGTAGAAATTAACTCAAGTTTATTATTCAGGAGATTAAAGAACGATCGAGTCAAGTCGGACCCGAGGTAAGGGATCCTACTCCTCTCTTTCTTTTTAAGTACACACTTTTATGTCATTCCTTCTAAGCTCATCATTCTTGTTATTGGGATGTTATTTTATATTAAACTTACTTTATTTTTTATGTTCATGTGATGAGAGACCCTATTCTCTCTCATCAATCCATTTTGGAAGTTTTGAGTGGCGTCGTTAGGCTGCCGAAATTTCGTAAGAGATCTAACCTTTCTCTTTCTTTTTAAGTACTCTCCTTTATGTCACTTCTTTTAAGCTCTTATTTGTAATGTTGGGGGATGTTATTTTATATTCCTATTGCTGTAAATTTTATTGTAATGTGATGAGATACCCTATTTGATCTCATCAATCCATATTCGGAAGATTTATGTGGCGTCGTAGGGCTGTCGAGTTCTCGTAAGGGATTTTTCATCACACTTTTATTCCCGTGAGATTTATGCTACATTTTCCACAAATTCCATTGAGTGGTGTATGTACTTCCCATTACTCTACTGTTTGTATAATATACTTTCGTTTATGAGTATTTACATCAATGATCTATTTTCCTTCTTTCATGGGGTGTATGTTTTGAAAGATACCCAAGTCGGTAAGGGAACCTTTCACCCTCCTCTTTTCTAAAAGATTTCTTTTGTTGGGTCTTCTAATTTACATATTGTTATGTTGGGATATGTTCTCATATATCTTTATTGATGTAGATTTTATGTCCAAGTGATGAGATACACTTTTTATCTCTCATCAACTCGTTTTGATGTGATTTCGTTAGGCTGTTAAGGGAACTTTTTAACCCAATTTCGATTTCTTTGGGTCCAACATGTAGTCATTGAATATGTCATCCATTGAATATGTGTGAATGGCCTTTTATTGTTTTACACTTACTATCCACTTATATTGGGTGTATTTATATTTGTCACACATATTTTTGAGATTGATTTGTCCTTAATTTAAGGATACCTTCTTTATAAGGGATTTTATCACATTTTACATCCCTATTGAGAATTCATTGTTGTTATGCACCAATTCACTCTTATATGGTGTATATACTGTCCTTTGGAATATTATATCATGAATCCATTTATTCTCATGATATTATAATGTTCTGATTAAATGTTATTCCTCAATTATTGTATTCAAGTGTCTCTAATTTTGGTAAAAACCCTTTAACCAAAATATCGCTTTAAATGTTTTAATGATTTGTTCTTATTAATATCCATGTTTTCAAAATGGTTTTAATGATTTATTTATATGGATATTAATGGTTTAAAATGTTAAAAGCTTCAAGGTGGTATGGGACACTTTGATTCCAAAATCTCCTTATTAAATGTTTTAAATGGTTTTGGAAATGGTTTCTTTTTGAACGGATTCATTATTTCAATATACTAAAATGTTATATTGTGATTGAAATGTGGAAATGTTATGTTTCCTTTATGCATGTTTTATGTGATACGTTTATGTTATGGTTCTTAGGCATAGTTATGAAAACGGGTGGTTCCGTGATAAACTAAGGGCGGGTGAGCCCGATATAGCTCTCCAATGCATTGGGTAACGCGAAGGAGTGAAACATTAAGGTTTCTCCGAAGAGATTTAGGGAATATACTGTGATGGGTATTCCAAACATAACCAAGAGGGTTACTCCCTACGTAAGAATGTTATGAATGCCTCAAGTTACCTTTATGTCTTATGATTTCTATGATTTATTCATGATTTTATGAGGTATGTTAAAGTGCTTATGTTTTATGAGTAAAGTATGATTTCATTCTTATGTATACATGTACCCATGTTTCCTTTCCATATTTTTATATCCCTTACTGAGCTTTTTATGCTCATACCAAGTTTTTTTGAAATGTTTTTCACAGGTCAAGGTAAGGGTACATGATGTGATGATAGTGTCAATGATGTGTCATGAAAGAATCCGTGTTATATTTTAAATATGATTCATTGATGGGAAGAATGAATACTGTCTTTTATGTAACCACTTTGTTTAAATGTGGAATGTAATGCAAGTTTCATGATCTAATTCTCTAAAACTCTAATCCTGACAAGATCCTCAATGTGTAATCTTGTAATAACTCAAGATTAAGTAAGGTTTAAGGTTGGGGCCTTATACTTTATCAGTGCTTTTAGAGGATCTGTTAAATTTTCTCTTTATTATCGCTTCTAAAAGGGATGATAAAAGTCTATGGATTTTTATCTCTCTCCAATAGTCCATGCCTTTATAGCTTTGAAAATCTTCATTTTTAGCACTGATAAATGATTATTTTGTAGTAGGTCTTGTTTGGTTGTTCATAGGTTCAATACACCTTGTATGGTCACCACATGGGTGTTCTAATCAAAATTTGGACATTATGACTACTTGTAGCTAAGTGAATCAATTACCTCAGATACATAAATAGCTTCTTATTAGTTTCTAAATTCTTTTAAACTTGATATATGATTTCTTAATTGTTCTCCAGTCCCCTCCCAAGGGTTTGGATAACCTATGTTTGGAATTTACTAAGAAGGTAGTTTCCTTAAATGACTATTGGTCTCATTAATGGAATTAGTACGTTTTTGTGTATTGAATGATTTGGTTTTGGGAAATGGTTATTTAGGATGGATTATTCATGATGGTGGAATCCCATAAATTAATTGACCATGACACCTTATAAATGACAATTTATCCTTATATGTAAATATTTTATGTTTTGGTAAAGTGAATGGGTTGTTTTAAATGTAATTGGTAATTCAATATGGGGTTACATTCTTAAATGTATCAATTGGTTTTAAATGGAATTACCTTAAGTGATGGAAAGGCCATGACCATTGTTTTTAAGTTATAAAATTCTCATATGAAATATAATGAATTATATGGAATTTAACATGGCCAATGACATGCAATAGAGTGTATGCTTTCTGTATTATGTTACAAAAGATTATTCTTTGCAAATGTATATTTCTAGATAAAAGAGATGGATGAGAGTTGATTCACCATTCCGGTTATAATTATAGCAAAACATTATAATGCCTATGTACGATGTTAAGGGGTATTAATCTAGGAGGGAAATCACACTCTCTTACATCAAGTGTGGAGCATGGAATATCCCAGTAATGACACTATATGGTCATTGGGCATTACGTGACATGTTCCACGATTAGAGTGTATACATAGAGACTCAATCACCATCCCAGGTGTTGTTTCATGACGTCTCCAACTCTTCATTGGATGTTCGACATGTGGCATATTGCATGAGCTTTTAGTGTCGTTAGACTATTTATAGATGATTGTGTTAAGTCACAGTCCAGTACAACACTTATATTCCGAGTATATGACCATTAGGTTTTCACATTTAATTTGTTTTCATAGGTGGATGAAATATAGAAATATTCTATATTTATATATTATTACTATATATATAGTGACATGATCAGAAATTCCTCTCGACCATGGGTCGAAGTAGGTAGACCCACAATGTGTCCTTTAGGAATAAGAGTAGGTGATTATCTATTTATTCAGCATGGATTTTCTTTAGGATTATACTTATACTCTATTTATTTATGAGCCCTACTCAGATTAAATTTAGACACCATTAGTGGTGGACTATAGAGTTTTTTTGTCTCACACCCTACCCAGGCAGCCTTTGGTTCCCAAGAAAATTATTTATCTGTAGGTATTTATAAGGTAAATGACCCTATTATAGAATGTTTATGTGTATTTATTTTAGATTGATGTTATGAGAAGAGGACTGGACATTAACTCTAGATTCAAGGGAGTTGTTTTTAACTTTTATCTTTTTCTACTACTGTATAACATTATTTTATCTTCATGTTTTCATTTGTATTATTTCATGCCAAACTTACATGTATCAAACACATCCATAGAATTTTTTGATATTATTATCACCAGTTCAGTATTTATATTATACTTCTTATACATCTTGTATATTTTTTACATTTTTAAAGTTTATTTATTTTGATTGTTTATTTTATTCTTCATGTGTTGATTTTTTTATGTTTTATCCATTATTCTATTATAAAAATAAGGGTCTAGGATCCTAATAATACAACCTTTACATACTCATTACTAGTTAGGTGCCTTTGGAATACAGGGAGGTGTGCTTGAGGCCATGTGATCGATCGACTCGATGCTCATGTTAACCGGCTCCTGAGTCCAAACATTACAGAAGGTTTATCTAGGAAATACTCCATTTAATAAAGAATGAGAAAATAAGGCCTAGTAATATCTGTACCTTTGAAATTATTTATTTCATTGGGACCATATATTTTCACTTTCCAGATCCTCCTAAACTCTCATAGGTTTAAGATGTGTTTCATGTAACTCTCTTAAGGATAAGAATACCTAATCTGTCCCATGTAATGAACATGGAGGTAATTACCCTAGCGAATGATATTCATTATGTGAAACATGCAGTAGAGATTCTAGATCAAATACAAGAGATTATTTTAATCAGAGACCACTTAACTAGTCAGTTCTATTTTGTTAAACCACTAGCTTTAAGAAGCTACATGGGAACCTTATGTTGTAAGGGGGCATATGCATCCTCATTATTCAACACCACAATGAAATTTTTTGATGAAAAACCATCATTTTAGGGGGTGTAAAATGTGACATCCTAAGAGTTTGTGAAATATTTTTCCACAAAGAAATTAAATCTTTCCAATATTTTCATTACATGAAACACTGATTTTATCATATATTTTTTGTAACATGAAATTTAGTTGAAACTAAAAAAAATAATAAAATATTATTATTTAAACACATATTTATCTCTATTCCATTATAATGGTAGGAATGAATAAGATTAAAAAATTATTAAAATATAAGGTTTACACATTTATATAAAATTAATTTATTGCTGATAAATTAGTAAAAAATGAATATAAAAAAATTGAAATTTAAGGATGCCTTTTTTCTAAAAAAAATGTTTTACGAAAAAAACATGTTTCACTTCAATAAATTTAAAAAACACTTTTTGGGAATTATTTTAATGAATGCTATATATTAATTACTTAATAAAATTTTTTAAATTAATATTTTGTTCTTTATTGATAGAAGATAAGGATAAGTCCAATTTTACACTTAAAAATTCTATTTTTTATAGAAAGTAATTTTTTCGTAATTTGTTTGATTATTTGAAAAATATTTATTTAAAAATTCAATAAATATAACATGAAAACAAATTCAGTTTTAAATTATATTGTCAAATTTGTTTTAAGGTTAAATGTTTTGAATTTTTATGAATGATTAATTTGTTTTATGAATAGTTATCAATTCTTCATTTCAATTGAAAAAATCAATTTCCTATAGATTATTTAAAATGTTAAATTATATATTAAATTGGTTATAAAACTAAATTATATTACTTATATATATATATTAATCAAATTTATTTCATTTTAATCATTTTCATACTAAATATTGATTTAAAAATGTGTAAACATTTGCGCATTTCTTCTTTGAAAACAGATTTATCATCACCTCTATGGGATTAATTTTAAGTAAAATTTTTTTACATATGTTAATTGAATTTTGAAAAATGGATTCAATATTTATAATAATGATAAATATTATTATCATATAAGGTCAATTTATCTGTTAACCATAATTAATTATAAAATCAATAAGACATATTGACCATGGTTAAGATAAAAATGGTTTTACTAGGGGTTAAACTAAATATTGAAGGGTTGAAATAAAGAAATGAATGTTTAGTGTATATTTTATAGAAATATGTTAAAAATATATATTTTTGGTTAATAATACTTCTGTTTTTACTGTTTCTATTGTAAAAATCTTTGGTACATATTTTTATTTACAAAAAAAATCAAGTTTACCACTCACCTCAATTACAAAGGGCCACCCTGTAACCTCTTTTCTTCACACCATAAAACCCATTTTTATTCAGAAAATACCTAAAAAATATCTTCCAAACATCCATTTATTAATCTTATAATTCTTATTTTTAGATGAAATATATCCTAAGAAATATTATTGTTCAAACCTAAGGAGGTTACTTGAAAATTTGGTAACGTTTTTCCATGAGAATTTTTGTTTTATTTGTTCTTCCACCAAATTCACATATTATTAAAGCAAACTGGTATAGTAACATAATTAAATTAAGTATAATGATAGTTTAATTTCATAATACTACAATCTACAATCTTATCCACATATGTAAAATGGGTCATGAGATCATTATTCATGAATACGGAGGACTGCCACATCACGAACCGATGTTGTCCTTTTTTAATTATAACCTATCATGATTGGGAATAATGATGGATATAAAGTATATATACTATATTAATTACATAATTATACCTACTGAGTAATTATATCATATATAAATTTTGTATTTCTCACTCTTCATGGGATTCGTTAATGTCGCTCGTGTGTGTGGTAAACTATCATCTTGTGATGCGATGTGATTTGTTCTTCACTAATGAATTAAATGAAAGTTAATAAGGATAAATTTAATTAATATATGGTATATAAATGTAATAATTATGATATTAATTACATTTTTATTAGTTGAAAAACATAATGATTCATTTTCATTTTTCCCATTCCACTCACTGAAAGAAGATAACGTTGTTCGGGTATGTGTGGACTACTACCTTCACGAAGTGATTGGACTCTCTCTATTCATTACCGAGCCCAAGGATGATATGTATAGGTTTATTTAAATGAAAAATATGTTATTTTATGATATTATTATATTTATTTAAAAATAAAATATTACTTAGCTACTATCTGTAAAGATCATTGAAAATGGGAACATTACTTATGAATATGTACGACCTTCCGTCTCCATGAACGTGTCATAATTAATTTATAAAACAAATCTTAAATGATTTTTAATAAAAGTATAAATGATGTATAAATAGAAAAATTATTTCTTTATTATTATTCTAGGGATTATAGAACCATGATCTATGTAATAAGACCAAAAATAACATATCAAAACATATAAATAAAGTGTTTATTACACAAAACATGATTTTAATAGGGAATTATTAATCAATAAAGAATAAATGGTCATAAATACATAATATATGTTATATATATATGTATGGTTCAAAAATATATTTATAATGAACTTATATTTACAATACAGGAGGTTCAAACTTGTGTGATGGAAGTTGAGACTTGATGTAATGTATTTATAATCTCTCTTTAATTTTTAGGAGGCATATGAAAATTCACTACTCATTTTTTTCTGGTAGTTTATATACTACTAAACTGAAATTTTATATCATGAATCACCTCAATTTTAGGATATGTTATTTTTTATTCGGATATATTCTTTATTGAGTCTTATGATTCAAATGATTAATAGTGTGGGAAGGGATTTATGATTAACATTTTACTTTTGTGAGACACATGTTGTATTAAACACCAATTTAATTTAGGATGTGTATATACTACCCCGAATATTTTTAAATATTAATCTCATAATTATTGGGATTACCTACCCATTTGAGTAACTCAGTTTTATTTGGATTATTCATCAAATTATTACCAACTTGCTTATGGATTTATGTTACAATCACTTGATTTATCAAGATTATTTCTGAATATGTATCTGGTGATGAACTATTTTGATCTAAATCTCAATAATTTTAATGAACATTGTTCTCAATGAGTTATTAATGATATTTTTATGTTATATTAAATTTTTTCCATTATTTTATTCTAAAAAAATTGATTTTTTTATATAAAAAACATCATTATTTATCTCATCAGTAAAAACCCTTTTTCATCCAAAACAATGTTTTCTAAATATATTTTAATTTTTTTATTAAAGTTATTCAAATAATTTATTAAATAAAATTTCACCCAAGTTTTAGTTTTTACAAAAAACATTAATATAGTCTATATTTATTTATTTTTAAATTCTAGTTTTCCTTTTACCAAAAACGTATAAGGAATATTTGTTATAATCTGTACGACATGAATAGAATATTCTACCATCATGATCATTATTTTATTTGAATGTAACTTTACATTTTTTTCAAGTTAATTTTCAAATAAAATTATTTTCAAAATGTTTTATGATTTATTTTGAAAAAATCATTACCAAAGAGAAGTATGTTTCCGAAAGAGATGTTCCAACTGATCATTCAAATCACTCTCCATATAATATGTTATCCTTTGATGTAATTTTTTTTTATGGGGATATAAAAAAAGGATGTCATTATTTTTATTTAACTAAATTAATTATTGTGAAAAGTTGTTTATGCAACATGTTTCTCTTTAATGGATTATACCATGGAAAAATTATTATGAAACCTGTTTATTTTTTATATTTGGTAAGCTCTGATAAAATGATGACATTGTTATGAAACTTGTCTATTTTCCGTCAGCTATGATATGATAAAATTTTTATAATACATATTTTTTTTTCAATGGTTCTAATATGATGAATGTTTAATGATCTTTTTGAACACAGATGAATGGTATTATTTTTGTGATGGGTGGGAAAAATATATCCCTCCAATGAAATGGGTAAATATGTATAAATTATGAGTAAATATGTTATGCATGAACCAGATTACATGTTCACAATATAATATGTGAACGTGATTACATGTTTAAACTTTTATACGTAAATATGATTACATGTTTACAATATTATGCATGGACATGTCTTTCATGTACATAAAGTTATTTTTTGACCTCATTTCATGTTCATAAGTTTTATGTGCACATTATTTAATTTCCTTAACTTAATGAGAGAACCAGTAACTATTTATTTCTGTTCATAATGTCATAATATGATGTGAATACCGCAAATCTATATCTTATTCCAATTTTTTCTCTCATGAATAATTTTATATTTTTCTTTTGTGATTCATGTATTATAAACTTCCAATCTATATTTGATGACTCAATATTATGATCTTCTATATATAGGATATTTTTTCAAATGTTTTGATCATGATACGATACCCTTATGTTCATGTTATTCTTACATATCACCCTTCTTTTCTCTTATTTAGAAAATGATCTCACCATTTGTTATGCTTCGTTTACCATGGTTTTGAATAATTATTTTAATTATCACATTTTTGTCAAGATTTCTAAAGGGGAAGATCATTATAGGATACATTGAAGAGATTCCACCAAATTAATAGATTATGTACCTTATATCCATAATAAATAAACTATTACGGTCTCCAGGCATGTGTTTAAGTAATTTATTGAATATTTATCTAAAGATATATTATAGATATGTATTATAATCCTAGGTATCAATAATATTTCACCACAGTATATTGAATGGTCTCATGAGATAAATATGTTTTCTAAATTAAAAGGCTTTTTACCAATATTTTAAACTATCTTTGTGTAAGGTATTGATGGTATAAATTTCATGTTTTCTATGATCATAAAATCCCATTGTATGTATTTCCTACATTAATAATTTAGTTTTTGTTATCAATTCATTTTTTAATTATTGTTATATATGGATGTGTTTTAGGCTGCAAATATTAATTAAATGGAATATATTTTCAATTAAGAAACTTTTTCATATTGATAATGCCTTTTTTACTCATGATGAATTCCACTATTTGTAATCATTACTAGGAAGTTGATATTTCACTAATTTTTCCCTGTACCCTAGGATACGATGATGAATCCATTGAATGCGATTCAGGGATGATGGACATTTTTTTATGTTTTATATTCTAATAACAATATAAAATTTGTATCACATACGAACAAGGTTCTACAAGATAAATAAATTGATTGATCCTTTGGTATTATATCCCTTGTATATATTCTAATGTAATTAAGAATACACTAGATCTTGGTCACATGAGATGGGGTTGTGACATGTACTGCCACATAAGGCCCATGTAAATGATTCAAGTTATATAGTGACTCATGTAATCATATAAAACATCTTCACTATACAAACCCTCTCTAGGTTCTATATAAAACTAAGAAACCCATTAAGGTGCCCCTATGTCTCATCATATCATTGACTATATATTTAAGATACACTATAATAATCTCATATCTCAAGCAAATACCCACCACTTTGAGATAGAAGAAACCCTTGATGTCATTTTAATTATATAAAGACCTCATTGGACTCATGTGCTATCTCATATTAATTTCATACAACAGATGTGGCCTTAAGACCATTCACTTTTCAATTAACTATAGGTCACTACACTCATTACCAATTAAACTACAAGTCTTACCTATGAAAACCCGATCTGGGAACTAAAAAATCTTTCGGGGAGGTACAATCATCTCTTTCTCATCTCATCTGGACCAAAGGCTTAAATGTATCTCATGTTCCTGTCAAAAACCACTCAAATGGATCATCTCTAATTCACCACAAATCTTTAATCATGATGTATAATGATTATTATCTACGTACAATATGTTCATTTGACTCATTTAAAACACAATGATTATGATTTCTATATCATATGGAATATATTTAGTAATCAAGGATTCTATCATATGTATTTATGGAATCAAGACCATTCACAAGTTCCCCATTGGGCCTTGTAACTTTGCACATTCTACTCAAGAGATCTTGGAATTAGATGAAACAATTTTCTTAAGTGTCGATTTCTCAATAGTTGAGAGATTGGGGAGATTCAAAAATTTACCGTACAGTTAGAAGAAGTAGTTATAGTATATGTAGGGGCCAAATAAAAAGAGTATTAAGAAGTAACCTAATGACACATAAATTCTTTGGGAAACGATTTGGATATGAAGTGGACACTTATTTAGATTTAGTTTTTTATGAAAAAATGAGTTTGTTTTAATAAATGAAACTCAATACAAAAATATTTAGATTAAAATAATAATGAAAGATGAGTTGACCCTATGTTTTTACTATAGCTAGAAATAATGTAATTATTTTCCTATCAAATTACATCTCACTAGTTCAAAAAGTATCAAATCAATGTGTTAAGTCCAAAAAAACAATCACTAATCTAATCCATTCATCATTAAATTTATAAAAACTAATTAATATATATGTTCAAATTTATGAACACTCATTTGAATTTAATCATACTAGTACAGAAAATTTTTAGTCCTTAAAGTCAGTGAAGATGAAGAAGAAAATAAGTCAATGAAAGGAACTCTCAAATAATAGAACTAATATAATAATTTAACCACATAAAATAACAACTGATCCATCCATATGAAAACAAATTAGATCAACACTTAAAATATTTATTCATCCATCTATGAAAACAATTTAATGGAAGATAAATGTTGACTTATGGAAGCGGTATTAAAGAGGTAAAAATAATGAAATAGTGAATAGTCCTCCGTTGTGTGAGGAGTTGCATATGTTTTGGAAAAAATAAACTCAAACCACGATGAAATGGTATGAACATTTTAATAAAAAATAATACGAGAATAAGATTGTTTTTTAAAAACTAATGATATTGAAATAACTTAATCAAGAAAAATGAATTAGAGACTATAATATTAAATTATAACATAACAATTGAAATAAAAAAATCTACACTTAATTGCTTCACCAACACCAACTTAAATATAAAATATTGGAAATATAGGTATATCCACCATCATTAAATTTCATCCCACTTAATTAGGACTATCATAATGTGGGTGAAAAGAAGGAAAGTGAATTTTTAATGTTGATTAAAAAAATCAAATCAAGCTTCTTCCCCCATGTTGACATGAAAATATGTCATTTATGATCACTAAGTTTTTGATGACCATAGAAGATAAATATTTTCTTCCATATATACTCTAATTATTTTCAAAATTTAAATTCCCATTCTTTATTCCATTAGGATGTAATGATTAAATATTTTTAATTACGTTTTTGGCCTTGAAATCTATCCTATAATTTAAACACCACCTTGGGTTTCCTAGATCACCATGATAAACTATGAATTATATCTACTTATATATCAAAATTTAATATTTTTTCTGAATTTATCTTGACTTTTTGGATGAAAATTTATTTTACGGGCCTATGTACCATTATGCGTTGTTCTGAAATTTCAACATCCTTAGCCAAATATTTCCATATTCCATTTTGAATCCTACACTGATCCAAAGAAGATAGAATGTTACAAAAACAGTGGTCAATAAAATCCAAGAATATGAAAATCATATACTAAAAATAATTTAATCAACAAGATGAATATTGACTATGCCCATATTGATACATTCTAAACAAGAATATCACTTGTGGTGGAAATGATGTTCAATTTATAAAATGAAATAAAATGGGTGTCTAGGGACCATGAAAGAAATGAATATTAAAAAAATTAATTCATATTATCATATTTCAATGGCTAATCACCCCATTCAGAATGAGTTTTACCTATCCTAAGAAAAATTTTATCTTAGAAATATGAAAATCAAATTCCATTTTCACAAAACAATAGGAAATAGTTATCATCCAAATTCATCATTCTAAACAGTCATGAGACCAATAGAAATCAATTCATATAATCTATTTACACAAGAAAATCCAAATCACATACCAATTTTTTTCCAAATTCATTATCATATTTCAATAAATCTCAATTAGTCATGATATGCTTCTATGTTATAATAGATATGTAGCCTATTTTTATGTTTAGGAAAAAAATGTAATTTTGATCTTGGAATAAAATAATAAATTAATATGAGTATCCAATTATTTTATTTTTATTTATTTATTTCTTTTTTTAAATAATATTTGAGACAGAAAAAAAACTATGGGAAAGAAAACTAAGGATTTATGATCCAAAAGTGTCTAAAACAACACATTTTTCAATTCCATGCTATCAAATAGAGAGATATATCCTAACTCTATATAAAAAATATGACGTCATATTTTCCAACTTTCAGACACCATACCTTTAGAGAAAACATTTATATACGTAATATTGTTGATACACTGAATTTAAGCAAACAACTGCCCTATACCCTTTGATATGATTAAAGGGACACAAAACTCAAACATACACTAAAATTACAATGGATGTGAACTCTTTAATTTTCTTTAAATGTATAAAAATTTAAACATTTAAAATCACATTAGACAACCACACTTTCAAAATTTACACTCATAAACTTAAACATGAATTAATATAATAATTAAGGCATGAAAAATTAATTGATATTTATTTTAAAAGTTTGAATATTTTATTATCATGGTCAAGGTTAAGGAACATTATTTCCATTTTTTTGTACAAGAAAAATTCACCATTGAGGCAAAAAAAAAATCTATTTTACAAAACTAATTTTTTTTCATTCATTTCACTACCCCAAAACATATAATAACAATATACCCGACATTTAAACAAAAAAAAATTGAATGTGGATGAGGGGAGGATATGAGTTAAAAAAATTGAAATATGGAATTATTTAACCTAGTATCATGAATATGAAATCTATAATGAAACTAATTGATCCTATAACCCATATGTCACTTGCAGATGCCTCATCAATGATAGAAGATTTTTTTTCAATTAGAGGAAAAAATATAGTTTTCTTCAAAAATAAAACAACCTCAGAAGCCCCAATATTATATAAACTAGTATAATTAGGATCCCATTAAGGCCACAAGTAGTTCCCTTAACTATAATACAGTCAAAAGTACCTCAAATAGAAAAATTAAAAAACTCTGTGACACATCATAGAAGGTTCCTAGTTTAATGTCTCTAGCTCATCATAGACCCCAAAAATTACCCAATAAAAAATTTCAACATCTTTAAAATTATATTGTTCACCAATTATAATATATTTATATTGATTCATTTATATAATCTATTTCATTTAGAAATCAATATTCTTCCATGAGTGGTTAAATCAATGGAATATAAAAAATGGTCGATCCAATTTCTTTTGTAGTCCTACCAAAGATATCAATGATAATTCCAACTTTTCAGTTTTAGTATAGGAATGAATGAAAAATACATAGATATGGTTAGACCCTATGAGGGGTCACATGAGAAATAAATTGACTATAATTTTGAGTTTGGGTTGAGTAAAATTTTCTGAAGAATATTGGTAATTTACGTCAAAATATATTTTTTATCTAAACAAATTTAGAAATAATTGGTTCTGTATGAACATGTGTTTCAACCATCAAATTTTCAATTACAGTATTATGGGTGGGTACACACGAAGAGTCAAAGAATATTTTAAATGGTTTAGTGTTGTTTGGTTATAAAAAATAAACAATGGGGCAATATTCAGGACACACACTCCATGGTTTCTTATTATCCTCATTTAAATATATAAAATAAATATAATCTTGATTTAAAGACCCTTAGAAAATTCTTTGTCCCACATCAGAGATCCAAAATCCAAATTCTTCTTATTTATCAAATTCACAAACAAATTATGGGAGACTAGACATCCCACATAAGTTTATAGAAGTTATAATCATTGGAGGGATCGATTACTCGAAAGTTCTGAAGCTTATTAGTTATAATATCAAAGGTGAAAAATCAAAATTAATTATCCCCATTTGACTGCATAATTTTCTAATCAATTAATGAGGAAAATAATGGTTTTGATGTTTACCATCATTAATATACCTATTATTGATCTATTCTACCATCGTTGATAGGGATTAAAATTGTTCTTTTAAAAATTAATAATCCCAATGATCGTACATCTCATCGAGTGTGTTTTAATCATTCAATGTGTGATTAAAGAAATTTCATAAGATGTGGGATTCCCAAAATAGATTTACTATTTGATTATATTATGGGTTTATAAGGGGGTAATATTGAAGATAATCCATTGGAGTAGACTGATATTTGTATTTAATATGCTCATGACATGAATAAACAAAGTGGAAAAAATAATAGGGATGAGGATTAGAATAGAGGTATAGTGTCAATGATGACTTACTTGGTTCCTCGAAAACGTCACCAAAATTTAGTGATTCCAAAATATACCCTATAGTTAGAGGTGGTTGATGTAGTAAATGTAGAGGTTAAATACATAGAGACCAAAGAAGTAACCGAAATACATATGCATTATATTATAGGATATATTACTTTGAAGTGTCCACTTATATTAATATAGTGGATTTTAATAAAAAATTGTTTTTATTGGATTGAATGAAACCCAATAAAAAAAAGATTAAAACAATCAAAAGATATGAGTCAGTCCTAAGTTTTATTGAGTATACAATGGGTGTAATTATTTTACTATGAAATTATATGTCAATATCATACCCATTAATTAAGATAGTCAATGTCTTGGTGAGAATGAAGGGAATGTGTACTTGTTAATGTTTACTAGAAAAATCATATCACGATTCTACTCCCATTGGATAGGAAAATCTGAATTTGAAGATAATATAATTTGGGATGTTCATAGAATAGAAATTTCTTTATTCATATTTTCTCTAATAAGTATTCAAATTTAATTCAAATTGGATATTACATTCAAAAGTATGATTAAATTGGTGGGATTACTATTAGGGACTTCAAATATACCCTATAACTTAAAATTCAACTTTTAATGCTTGGATAACCAAGAAAACATCAAAGTTATCTCTAGTCATAGATGAATGAAATGTTCCCCATAATTTTCTCTATCTACATATAAAATTTTAGTTCAAATATTCTTGAATTTTTTAGATGAACATTTATTTGATAGGCCTAAGGCACATTCTTATTTTTCTATATATTTCTACATCAATGGAACAAATATCCATATTCCCTTATTAATATTCCATTGATCCTAAAAGAAAAAACTTTCCACAAAAAAATGGTCAATAAAATAAAAAAAATATCAAATTCAAATAATTTAAATAATTTAATCTACAAGATAAATATTGATTGGTCTCATATTGATTCATTATAACAAATAATTTCCCATGTGATGATAAAAGAAGTCCAATTTATAAAATACACAAAAAATGAGAGTTTATGGACATTGAAATGCTTAAATATTCAAATATAAAAATTTAATATTATCCAATTTATAAGGATAATAACTCCCCTCAAGTTGAGTTATTCTACTCTAGAGAAATAAAATATCTAAAAAATATGAAAATTCAATTCCCTTTTCCAAAAACTTTTTAGCATACATTTTTCATCAAAATGAATCATTCCAAAAAATCATAAAGCATATCAAAATCATTTGACACAAACTATTTTAAGAAGCATTTCCAAATCCCAAGTCTATTCATTTTTACTAATTCACTATCATATTTCATTAAATTTAATATAAAAATGAGTAGTTTCGTTCATCATAATAGATATGGGGCCCATTTCCTTGTTCATTAAAAAAATGGAATATCTATTTGGGAATTACACTAATCTTAAAGATGTTTATCAAAAAAAGTTTATACTTTTTTTTTGTTTTTTTAAATAATAGAGATGAAAAACCCAACTATGAGAAAGATAAATATGGAGTCCTGACCTCCAAGTGTTGAACGCCACTAATTTTTTCAATTTCATTATCTATAATAGAGATTTGATTCCTAAATCTGGGAAATAAAACTTTGAAGTCGTGATCACCAAGTATTTAAACCATTAGTATGGGAAAACAAATTATCTATGACATATTTTTTAGATAATGAATTTAAAATAAAAGATTTGCCAAACCATATGTAGTGATGAAAGGTATGCAAGAACACAAACATACACCCCAAATTTGATAGACATGTTTTTTAAGATTTTCATTAAATGGATGAAAATATAGATGGTAAAAATTCACATTAGACAACCACACATTATGAAATTTGTGTTCATGAATTGAAATGTTCATCAAAATCATAATCAAGGAATGAAAATTAGTTGATATTCATTTTAAATGTTTTTTAATTGGATTATAATGTTCAAGGTTAATGCAATTTATTTCCCATTTAAGAAAAAATGTTTTCACAATGCACGCACACATATTGTTTTTTGAAAAATGAATTTTTTTTCATTCATTATTGTCACCCCCAATGTAAAATAACACTATATCAAATGTTTAATGGAAATAATATTTGTAACAGGGAATAACTAGAGGATATGAGTTCAAGAAAATATATGAACTATGGAATTATCTTAAATAGTATCTTGAAAAATAATTCCATATTGAAACCAATTGATCATTGAACACTTTGTCACTTACAGATGCCTCATCAAAGATGGAAGATTGTGTTTCAATACCAACCGTAAAAAATTAAGGATTATATTTTCCTATATGTATACTATATTTATATTGAATATTTTTTTAGAATTTATTTACTTTAAAACATATATTCTACAATGAGTTGTAAAATACAAGGAATTTCGTAAATGGTTGATCCAATTTCATCTATAGTCCTTCCTAAGACATTAATGATCATTCCCCCTTTGTGGGTTTAAAGATGACGATAAATAAAAACTGAATGGTCTTTGTTATAAACAATGAAGGGATACCTTAGTGAGGAAGGAAGGAATATAATTTTGATTTTTGGTTGATTAAAAGTTGTTAACGAATATTGGAAATCTGAATGAAAATATTTTTTCTGTAATTAAAAATTTAGAAACAATCTGTTCATTATAAAAATATGATTAAACTCTCAAATATACCATTTCGGTGATAGGGGTTTATAAAGACATGGAGTTCATGATTATTTTAAATGGTTTATTGATGTTTGGTTATAAAAAATAAACAATGAGAAATATTTTGGTAACTCATTCCATTATGTAAAACTACCCTCTTTTGAATAAAAAAATAAATATCCTCTTGATTTAAATACCTTTAAATGACTCATTTATCCTCTTCAGATATCCAAAATACAATGGTTGGTTATTCAGTAAATTCCTGATATGTTTGTGTGAGGCTAGAGACAATACAAAAGGTTATGGAATTGGTAGTCAGTGCAGGGATATGTTCGTGACAAGTTTTAATTATTTTGAGTTATAATAAAAATATAAAACTAAATAATTTATTTTCTCCATTTCATTATGCAATTGTTTTATCATTTTATATGAAAAAATGGGTATGAGGTTGAACAACATAAAAATTTCCCATTAATGAAATCTTCAACTTTTATTGGGACGGGTAGAAATTCATTCATTAAAAATCCATCATCCTAATGATTTTACGTCTCACTGGGTGTGGGGTAATTATTCAAGGCTCGAACAAAGAAATTTCATAAGTTAGAGGATTCGCAATATTAATTTCTCATTTTATTTAAGTATGGGTTTATGATGGGTTAATGTTTGAGATACTCTATTATAGTATCCTCATAATAGGATTAGTAATTTTCATGACATAAATAGAAAAAAATAGGAAAATATAATATAAATCATGATGAAAATAGAGGGTTTTGGGACTAAGATGACTTAATCGGGTCCCTGGTAATGGTGCCAAAATTTGGTGACACCCAAATTTACTCTAGTGGTGGAAGCGGTCATTGTTGTACATGTAGGGGTCAAATCCAAAAAGACTGAAGAGGTAACCTAAAGAAACTTTAATTATAAGGGATTATATTTTACATTGATGTGGCCTCTTTTTTTTGGATTTAGTTGAATTTATGAATAAATGAGTTTATTTGAAAAAATGAAACACAATAAAAAAAAGTTTATATTAAAAAAATCAAATTAGATGAGTCAACCGAAAGTTTTTTCTTGATAGTATGGATCTAATTCATTTTCCTATAAAATTTCATCTCAATATCATCCCTATTAAATTGTATATTCAAAAGGTGTTTGATAAGAAATGGAATGTTTAATTTTCAATGATGATAAGAAAAAACTGATCAAAACCTTCCCCATATGATTATGTGAACAAATGACTTTTAATATGGATGAATATGTGATAGTCATAGAGGATAAATATGTTTTAAAAAATCTATTATAATTGCTAATTAAATTTTAGTCCTACAAGATATTCCATTCGTAATTGAAGATTAAATCAGGTGGATTACTTTTTGGGCCTTGAAATATGGCCCATAATTGAAAACTTGGGCGGCCTAGATCACTATGAAAAACGCCAAATTAACTATATGTATAGTTTAATGAAATTTTCCAAATAATTTTCAATATATTCGCATAACATTTGAGCTTAATTGGACAATAAATTTTGGCTCCACATTTATTTCATGTTCCTAAGCCCCATTCTTCTTTATCTAGAATTTTCTACATTTAGGGAATAAATGTCCATCACCACTTATAAATAATCCATTGATCCTAAATGAAAAAATGTACCAGAAATAGTGGTCAATAATGTTTTGAAACATCAAATTTTAATAACTCAAAAAAATTAATCCAAAATCTAAAGATTGATTTGTCTCAAATTGATACATTCTATACATGAATTGCATATGTGAGGTGAAATTAAGTTCAATTTATAAAATTATATAAAACATATGTTTATGATCATTGAATTTCATGAATATTCCAATATAAACTATGAATATTAGACTATTTTAGTATCATATCACACCCTCCAACTTGATTTTTCATAGTCCTGAGAAAAAATATATCTAATAAATATTAAAATTGAATTCTCTTTTTCAAAAATAGTTTAACATACAATTATAATCAAAATCCACCATTAAAAAAAACCACTAAACCTAATTAAATCATTTCACAGAAGATATTTTTACAATCATATTCCTAGCCTATGATCATTCATTTGTTCAAATTCAACATCAAATTTCAAAAAATATCAAATAACCTTGATATTTGTTGTGCATAATAATAGATCATATTCAGCTATCCCAAATCCAAATTTCATTTATTTAGTAAATTCATGAGATATGTGTGGGAAACTATACACTAAACATAATGTTATAGAAGGAAAAATTATTGGAGTGATGGGTTCCTCACAAGTTTTAGTACCTTTTAGGTCTAAAATCAAAGATGAATCCTTATAATTTAATCTACACATTTTATTAAGGTATTTTTAAACAAATATATGATTAAAATAATGGGTAATAGGTTGAACATCATTGAATTCCCCAAGATTTATCTCTTCATCCATCCTTTAGGGGGTTGAAAATTTATCCTTCAATCATTCATCATCCCAATTACTATACATCTCATGGGGTATTGGGTAATCAACCACAGTTTGATCAAAGAAATTACCTTACATAGGGGCTTACAAATACTGAATTACCATTCGATTATAACATTTTTTTATTATGGGGTAATGTTTAGGAGACTATATTATATTGGACAGATTTAGGATTTGAGTTTCTCCAGACACACAAAAACAAAACGAGTTAGAGATAATAGAAATAGTGGTGATAATAGAGTGTAGGTATCTAAGATGACTTATATGTTTCCCCAGTAATGGTTCTAAAATTTGGCGATATCCAAATTTACTCTATAGGTAAAAGAGTTTGTTGTAATATATGTAGGGGTCTAATATATAGACACTAATGATGTAGCCTAAGGACATGTACATTCTATGAGAGGATATTTGACTATAAAGCATCCAATTTTTTTATTGAGTAGATTATTTGTATAAACGAGTTTATCTAACTAAATGAAACACCATAAATAGAATTAGAGATTAAAATAATAAATAAATTCATGTTGATCCTAAGTTGTTGTTAGGGATAGAATGGATGTAATTGTTTTTTGATAAAATTAAATCTCACTAGTTCAATAATTATTCAATCAATTATATAAGGCCACAACATCATTATCCAATTTAATCCCTAGATGCTTACAAGACAAATCACAGAGGAAATTGTAGTATCACATTCAGGAACACTCTATGTAATTGGATAATAGTAGCACTAAAAATGTGTTGTAGTTAAATTCTGAAATGATGAAGAAGAAAATAAGTTAATGAATGGAAGTGTCAAACCATATAATTAATTTAATAATTTAAGCACATAAAATAACATCCAATACATCTCCAAAAAACTCTCTAAGATCATTCCATAAAATATTTATTCTTATATTCATAAAAACCATTAAATAGATGATAGAATTCGGTATAGAGAAGTGGGATTGAGGAATTGGAAATAATGAAATAATGAACGCTCCTCCATTATGTGAGGAATCTATCAATGGGTTTTCTATGTAAATTCAACCATTTATGAAACAATATCAAAGTGTTAATAAAAAATAATATGATAAGAATAAGAATTTCTATTAACAAACTAATTTGATTGAAACAACTCAATTTAGAAAAAATGAATTTAAGACTACAATATGACAACGTAACATTACAATGAAAAGAAGAAAACATATATGCATAATTAATTCACGAACACTGCCTTAAATAATAAATATTTGAGATTTAGTTCAAGACATTATAATTCAATGTCAGCCCTATTAATTAGGATAGTCAAAAGGTGGTTGATTAAAAAAGGGAATGTGTGATTTTCAACATAGACCAGAATAATTAGATGCAGATTATTCCCCTATGTTGATGTGAAAATATCAATTTTAATATTTCTTAATTTGGGATGGTCATAGAAACAAAATACTTTCTTCATTACATCCTCTAATTCCAATAAATACTTCATACAAATTTTAAGTTTAATTTGGATTTTATGGTTAAATTTGTGAGATTCCTTTTTTGGCCTTGAAATCAGCCACAAAATTTAAACTTCAACTCAGATAGCCTAGACCAACATGAAGACCTCTGAATTATTGTTGGTTACTATTTAATGGAACATTTCCCATAATTTTCAACATATGTAGCTAAAATTTTATATAATTGGTCTTCAATTATCCTCTTTGAATTTATTTGATGGGCCTAAGTTCCATTTTTCTTTGTCTATATGTTTATACAACCACGACCAAAAATGTCTATCTTCCCCGATGAATTTTCAATTTATCGTAAATGAAAAAATGTTCCACATAAATTTGTCAGTAAAACCATCAAAAATAAAATTAAAATATTGAAAAAAATTACCCACATGATGAAGATTGATTGGGCCCATATTGATACATTCTAAACAAAAATTGCAACTGTGATGAGTAATGAGGTTAAATTTATAAAATACACTAAAACAACTATTTCTAGACATTCAAACACATGAATATTAAAATTTAAAAATCGTATATTATCCACTTTTAGTGGATAATCATATTTCATATCACTGGAATAAAAATAAAAGATTAATCATAAGATTATGCTCGAGGGACCAAATACCTTAGTTGTGAGTCAATTCCATTTTATTGATGTTTGAATACTCTCACCCAAACTCATCGAAGTCTAATTAGGAATATCAATTTCTCACAAGGACCAAATTCAATGAACCAAAACAAGTTAATTATTTTATAATAATTTAAAATTATTTAAAAAATTTATATCTTATTATAAAAATCAATTCAAATAGAAAAAAATAATTAATGACTTAATAGATGACCTCATCACACAAAAAAATAACCAAAAACATGAAGAAGGTATATACCACTCTCCTTCCATCATACCTAGAAAAATTCATAACATGTTACACCCATTAATAATATAATATAATTTAATTGAATAAGTATACATAAATAAATTCAAATGGTGATGTACTTAAATATAAATGATAGGAAATGACATGAATTCATCACTGTAGGACATTATATCTCCATGTAATGAAAAATACTCATCATATCATGAATATTACACTATGATCTAGATGAATCTTCACTCAAATCTAGGATTATTAAGGTCAAAAAACCATCGATTAACAAGGGAAAGGAATAATAGAGTGAAGATATGAGATCTCACATCTAATATCCAAATTAATATAACTAAATCCATCTCATTTCAAGGAGGAAAAGATAATTTAGGGGAGGAAACCCTTTAGGGTTGGGCACATGTGAGAGTAACAAAGGATAAAGTTGTATTTAAAATGACGAGGGGCCAGAGGTATTTGAAAAATAATAAAACTAAATAGGGAGACAAATTTCCTTTTACTATGGATTTCAAAACGACATGTTTTGACTCTTGGGTTGCCCCCCCAAGTTACCCTACATGTCAAAGAATATAGATATTTTCCTGTAGGTTATGTTGAATATGGATTCTCCCATATCACACCATGCCATGCACCATCGCCTAGTTCTCTTAATGTTCTCTAAAAACTAATACCACAACTCCACCACAACATGGTCTCTCCTACATTTTTTGATACGGAAACATCCCATGTTCCACTCACATAACCCATGCACCATGAACTTAGAAATTATTTGGTTCTATGGCTCCATGAAATCCAAAAAACCTAACACCACACTAGACATCTTCCATTCTAATTTTTTTCCCACACACCATGAACTCCAAAACAAGTGTTTATCACTAAAACATTCTTATAGGTACCACTAACATAATTTGAGAACAAACTTATCAAGAACTATT
This sequence comes from Viscum album, assembly GCA_963277665.1. Classification (NCBI taxonomy): domain Eukaryota; kingdom Viridiplantae; phylum Streptophyta; class Magnoliopsida; order Santalales; family Viscaceae; genus Viscum; species Viscum album. The sequence continues at coordinate 1,785,578,954 of OY728148.1, read as the reverse complement.
CTCACCCATGTGTGGTGCCTAATCACCACCTTGAGTACTATGATGTGGATCTCCTATTGGTGGAACATCTACTCTCAAAACCTGAAGGTCAACCTAGCCTCACAATACCATCCACTCTAGTAACTAAAACTCCTATCATAACTCAATAAACACCTCAATGTATCTCCCTGATATTTTATAAATCACAAAAAAATAATATTATTTAAAAATTACTAAAATAACCCCACACCAAAAACAAAAAATCAAATTTATTTTAAATTTTATAAACCATAAGGCATGGGTATTTAAACAAAAAACATTCACTGAAATCAAACCCAATGAGGGATATAGACCATAAAATAGATTATTCCATAATGGTGGTTTACATAAAATTCCCCCAATCATTAAATGAATGGATTATTTAATTTAATGTGGTGTAAAAAGTCTTATTTTCCTATGTGATGGGGTGAAACTTGATCTACTACCACCATATCGTTGATCTTCTATAGATTTTATGATCAAAAGAGTGTTGGGGGTGATAAAAATTCCCCCATCACTGTAATATGGGTTTTCTCATATAATGATTTTCTGGCCGCTTCTATTGTATAGTTATTTAATTTTTAGACTCCAATTTTGGAATGAGTAGGATATAATGCCTTTTTAGGGTGAGGATTGTTCATCATCGTGAGTTACTGTAGAGTTTTTAAAATTTCATTCCTCAGATGGGAGTCGTTCTTAATCAATCCATATATAGGAGTATTCCAATTGAACTCTACCACTTACTACACTTATTCAAGGCTTCATTAATGGAAATATTTTTATGTAAAAACCAATTGGAATAAAAAAATTGGCCTTAAACTAGGCCTAATGTGTTGAAATTCAAAGACACCTTCCCTATGATCCGTATAGGACTACGAGAAACATTAAATTTTGTACTTCATATTTACATCAACCTTAGATACGCATGATATAATTGTTCCTAGTTACTATCTAGTGATGTTACTTCAAACTATTGAGGTAGTCATGTTAAAGTCACTCGTCTTGTTTCCCCCATGGATTAAGGTTTTATCACACATAAATGGATTAAAATTAAACATTATTCCAAATATTATACAATATTTTTAGTTTATTATCATAACCCTCATAGGAAATATTCATGGATTTTTGGTTTCAGAGACTCATCCAAAATTTATGATAAAATTTTCTCATATACTTCTCTTTTAATTCCATAAGAATGACATAGTGGGGAGTATCTTTGGGCCAAAAAATGATTGATATTCTATACATGATCAAATTTTTCTACATAACCATAGATTTATCCTCATACCCCTTAAAGAATTAATTTAATTGTTATAATCCTAAAGGTATTGCCTCAAATTATTTTCCAAGATGTTTTGGATCATTAACAATATCCTCATTTACCTTAAATAGTACACTGTCTGGGAGAGGCACACATTTTGGTTGTCGCATTAAGTTACCTTTTGATAGGGATGATGAATTTCCAATTGATTATGATTCACCTAGTATAACTAAATTTGGACTCTTAAATCCCAATTAGTGTGAGAGAAACCTAAAATTAGCTTTGACATAGGGCGAACCATTGAATTTAGAAAGATAAGTCATTTTGAGGAGAGATTTTTGAAATGAGAACAATGGTAAGGACCACCATTATGGTTGTTTTCATTTTCACATAAAGGAAATATAAAATGTAAATCATGTAGTGGAAATCCAAATTTATTCTCTTGTAAATAATATAGTGGGGACCCATGGATACCATTTTTAGATGAGTTGGAAAGTGGATGACCTCCTTTTTTATTGATCTTCGTGATGCAGGGAGGATCTTCACAGTGGGTACTCTGGGGAGGACCACCGGAGCTGCTGATCATGATACCACATGGAGGACCATTTTCATCATAAATTCCTTCCCTCATTAAGAGAATCAGAAATATTCTAGGAAATTTATTTGATATGTGTTGAAATTCCAAGTATATCAGTATCTATAAGGGTATAGATGTGCATGTGGATAAAAAATGTACCTTTAAAATACTTCTTTCTAGTTGTTCCCCATTGGGCCACTGGTGTTTGGAACCAGGTCATAATTGAATTCTTGTAATGTGGAATGTGTCCCACAAGCATGAAATCCTCATTGGTGGCCTCTCTGTTTCCACCTAAATATGTTGGTGAAATTTTTGATAGTGAGTAAGAAAATTGGCCAGATCATAGATTCTCATTGATATATATTGATGATGTTTAATGAAAACTATAGTGAATAGGATTATGGGATTTACCTTTCATTAATATCATAATAGACTGATAGTATTCATGAAAACAAGTTGGAAATTGAGAATTCTTCTGAGATGATGTCAAAATATTCCAATGAGATTCATGAAGGATTGTAGGAACACGAGAATGCTCAGGACCATCCATCAAAATATATTTAATTTATTCCTAAAACAAACTATAAATATTGTCTTACTCATGGTTTATTGATTGAAAATTCCTAAAACATCCTTCAATATATGTAGGAATATGGATTTGATCTTGTTATTTGTCAATATCGAGATATTATATTAGGCTTCATTAGTATGATCATAGAAAATATCCTTATCCTCGATCATCATTGGGATATTTTATCAGACCTCAAGTGATGAATAAAAAACAAGGATATAGTATTACTTTTGATCTCCAATAAAAATATTCCATCATGAGTTTTTTCTATGAGAAGGAACATTGATATGATGTGGTTCCAAGGCATTATTGGTCAATTGTATCCAATGATAGCTCCTCCCGGGTGTCCTGTTTTGAAAAAAAGGAGATGGTATTACCTAAGTGGCAATATGAAAATATCTACGAGAGGTAATTTTTTGTGTAATTGGTGATGATGATGGATAAAATGATACCTTATTCATAGATTATAAATTACTATTGGTATGTAGTCAATAAGTACCTTTATCTCCCTAGGATATGGGATGAGAGTGCCATTTTCCCTCTACTGAGATGCCCTTGAAGCAATTGAAGGTGGGAATAGATCCCACTACATTTATATGGGTTGTAATTGATTATATAGTCGATGGGGATTCATCTTCGAGAGGTTTCCAAAATCCAACACTTTAGTTGGTGTGATCTATGGAGTTAATACTACTATACTATATTGTTCTCCATATGGAACTAGTGGTGTTCAGTTTTTGATAAAATGTATATGTTCTCTTGGTTTAAAATTTTAATGGGAATATAAGAATCTTTTTATCCTATTTCATTATTGTGCACAATAGCCTAGGGTTCACTCTAGATACTTCAAACTCATCTAGATAGTTTGACATTCAATGGTGTCTTTTTTTGATTCCATTTGGATTGAATAGAATTATTAAATGAAAAATAATCAGGAAAAAGAATCATATTCATATAGAATCATAAGTAAAAATAATTAGTCAAATAATCTTATTTATAGCTAAATGATTCATGGTAGTTTCACCTTTTAATGTTTATTCAACCCCACACCCGTGGTTTTTCCTATTGTTTTGCAGCTACTTTCCAAATGAAATAATTCATTGGGGAATACAAAAGATACATGGGGTTGGGAATTAGATGAGAGGATGGGATTTTTTATCATCCCTCTTTTGGATTTCATTCCCATGTGAACCAATTTATTACAGGTTCTGCATAATTCTTTTATAAGTGATTATACTATATATTATAGTTATAAAACATATATGTTTATAATTTAACAACATACAGGGATGTGTTTCATGTCGTTGAGTAGTGATCTAGGCCATGAGGGTAGGACAATGACAGTTCCTTTTAATTTCATGCCTCCATGACCTAGTGAATATCATTTTAAGATCATTTTTCAATACCATATTATAAATAGTTTAATTTTTAAAATAAATAAATATATATTTTAATTTCATGTAATTGGGACTACTTTGTGAAATGTGCCTAGAAATAGTGGTGTGGGACTTACACATTAGAGTCCATTTTGGGTTTAGATGATACATTAGTAACTAGAGGGGATATAGTATGATCAGGGCATACACATGGTAGGAGTCCCCTATACAAGTTTCCACTTTTATTTTTCTAGTAACATGTTGAGGAAGGAATATTGGATTCATATGGATTACGCCCCATTAAGGATTGGTTTTTGAAGAGAATTATAGGTAATAGGTCTATTTTAAATAAAACTGAATTATTACTCAGGAGAAGGTAGGTTTTGGAATTAACAATAGATCTAAGTCTAAATTGGTGGTATATGGTTCATTGGGAAAGAGGATATGATTTTGGATTATACTGATTAGGTGAAACATATGGATCTCTATCTCATTGAGTGGACGATATTGGCCCATTGGATATTGGTGATGATAACATGATCATTATTAGGGAGTCGAGATGACCATATTGATCCAATGGTGGATTCACTAGAGGCCTAACTACACTAAGCCTCATTATCAAAGGAATGGAACATCATGAAAACCCCTAGGTATCTATTTGTTAGAGAGAAATGATACATTATCAATGGAACACATATTTGATGGGGTGGATTATAATTTGAATAATATATTCTTGTATCTTGGGGGAATAGAGGATGTATATGTTTATTGACATCAAGTTAGGTGTCCTATACAGAGGTGGAACCTTGGTGGGTGACAATGGTGCGGTCAGGCTCAACCATTTAACTATATAAAATTGCTACCCTTGAATATGACAAGGTCAGAGTGTCTCTCTCATATGGGGCCTAGGAGAATTTTTACCCCAGTATGGTACAAGGGAGAGGGGTTTCCTGGATATTGGAAAGGGTTAAGTGTCACCCTATTATGGGACTAGGGTGATGTTCCCCCCTATAATATACTATCTATGAGGACTTGGGTTCATAGATCCCAATTATCATACTCTATTAGCGTCTTAGGAATCTGGTACTTAAGTGTTCCATGTTTGTGATGTGGTTCGTTTCCCTATCTACTAAGGTACATAGGGAAAATGTTTTTTCATGAAGTTTTATGTATTTAGAATTTCAATGGTGAAATTATCCTAAATTTCACCAATATTCATTATTTGTGACTCAGAAATTATACTAATGGAGGTTCGGGAAACATCAAAATCTATACATGTGGATTGTATCCTAAAATCAATGTTTCAATTATTTTACATTTTAACTATTTAAAATGGGTTACATGAGATGTATTTATTATCAAAGAGAGATTAGGGAATTGTTATAAGGATGTAATTTTCCCTCATATCCTAGTGGAATGTAGGTATGGATGGGCATAATGAAAATGAGTATATAAAGTGCAGAAGTGCATGAAGTCATATTCTTGAGGACTGATAAATCTACTTACATTATTAGGTTAGTAATTGATATGGAAATATAAAAGTATTCAATCATAGACTCAACATATGTTCATGGAGACATAGGAACTGGTAAAGAGACATGGTCATGACTTTTTCTTTTCACGTGAATATTTTTCAAACTCAAATACAATCCATTATTATCAAAATTCAGTGATAAAGAAAGGGTTTTTAGTTTCAAGTGATACACTTTCATAGTTATTTTCTAATTATATAAATATTTTAATTGATGGGAATGAAAGGATTCCATTATTACCTTTATTATCAATGAAATAGATTACCAAAGTACATAATTGTAAATCTGCAAAGGAGATTTGTAAAAGACAACAAAACAGATTTGAAGAAGAAAAAAAGGTTATATAAGAAAATTTGTAACTTTATATATTTCAATTTAATGATAAAATAATAAAATAAGATCATTTGATTGATTGTTTAAATTTCATAGACAATATAATATTTAAAACAATTATATGTTATGGGGAAATCTTTGTGTAGTCTACAATTGTTAAGAAATTAATGTATATTATTTTAGATATGTTTAATGTCAATATTTAATCCATAAAATATATAGATATAGATAATTCCTAATTTGACCAGTTAATAAATGTAATTAAATATAAGATGAGAATAGTAACTACTCTCAATAGAAAGGTTAAGAAAGAGAAACAAATTCCAGTAAATCTTTTAGGAATTTTAAAACTTAATTTGAGAATATTTCTTTTGATGAAGAATATAATAAATAATTATTTGATCACATATTATCCATAATTTTAGAAAATATGAAAATGGGGAAAGGTATGTATTATGGTGAAATTTATTTTAAATTATTTATCTTTGTTAAAATCAATAAATTCTTTTCCACATGTCCTTTGAAAATAGGAATTAAAAATAAAGAGAATAAATAAAGTTAATAGGATGAACCATTTGGAGGAAATATGTATCAAAAAAAAGGTAACAATAATACATCCTTAATATATGTCAAGAGGAACTTTTTATATATTAATGATTAATTTTATAATGAATAAATTTATTCTAATGTGTAAAATTAGAAATAATATTCATAAAAAAATACTCAAGGATCCATATAATGAAGAGACTATTCTTTTTAGTGCATATACAAAAAAATTATTGTGATTTTGGTTTTCAAAATAGGGAATAATTCAAACAAATTACCACAATGATTGATATAAATATGTGCATAATGGATATTGGAAGGTAAAAATATGAAAATAAATGTCTTAATGAATATATTGTATAAAATATATATTGAAAAATGAAATCCTAATTAAAGATATTGAGAAGTTGAAACATGAAAATACTGAGGATATGAAGATTATTGATGATATGACATCCACTATAATCATTAGGGATGATGTGGTTGATAGGTTAGAGATAAGAATTATTTAAGTTATCATGAAGAGGGATAAACTAATGCTTAATTAAAATAGATCTATCACATGAGTCGATGAATGATATAAGTAGTTTTTGTAGGAAAAAAACTCAAATGATCAATTCAATGAGTGTCTAAACTAATGATTACCAATATATTTAATGAAACAATTGTTATATAAGAATAATGAAACTCAAATGATGAAACTCTACAAAATAAAATCCGGTTTTCCTTATAATCATGAGAAAGAAATCCACATTAATTGTGAGTTCTTAACAAAAGTTAAAACTATCACATATTTAGAGTTAGAAAAATTCATGAAAAATTTACCACCACCAAATATTTTTTATATAATATACCCACATATGTTTTTTGTGAAATAATCATATTGGGGGTTTATAAATGAGTTTGGGAGTGACCATGAAATAATAAAATATTTATCAAACAAGGATATTTCAAAGATAATAGTATTGTTGTGTTCGATTTGGAAACTGGGGTTATATTTGTCAGTAAAAAATGTCACTGTATTGATAATGGATGGATCATGAACCAATGGGAGAAAATAAAAACATTGAAAAAAATCTTAGTATAAATCAATCTAAGAAGAACATTTACCTAAAAATAGTTTTTATGGATTAATTTAAGTTTATAAAAGGATTTATCAAGAGGGATACAACTCAGATGAGTTTCTATCAATCATACCAGCTCAATTATATCAAAATATATTGTATGAAAATGTTTTTAAAGAGTTAATTCAAACAAAAAATAAATATTCTTCAATATTATTTCATGGAATGAAAGTATAAGAAGACATATATTATAGATAATATTTTCTCTTTAAACAAAATAGGTGATTTAAATAAACATAATTATAATAAATATTTGAAGGAGGATCTATTATACTTGGTAATGAAAACTAACTGAAGATAAAAGTAATTGGTGTAACTATAATTGATTCAAATAAATTAAACTCAAACAATTTACCATTTATTAATGGGATTAAGCATAATGTTTTCATTCTATCACAACTTTTTAATGATGGGTATGAGATGATTTCTATAACGAATGGCTATTTACTAAATATTATAAATATAGACTAGGGATATCAAGAGAGTTGATAATCCAACAAAACTTTTTTTTAGGTTAGAGAAGAAAAATATGTTTTATATATGAGTATTCCAGATGAAAAAACATTCTTCCATAAAAGTATTATTAATCCTGAAAAATAATCCTGAAGCAGTTTATTAGGGAGGCATCTTTGATAAACATTCTAGTTTTTAAATAAAAAACATTCATTATTTTTAAAACATGTATAAAAGATGATATGGGGAATATAAGTTACAAGGAAGTTGAGATTCGAACAACCATACCATTGGAGTTTATTCACTCTATTGTTTGTGGAACCATGATTAAGAAGTAAATGATTAGATATAATTATTTCATAAAAATAGATGATGGATTCAACAAGAAGACATTTATTATGCTTATATCTCCCACATATTAATAATTAAACATGATTGAAATTTTTAGGTGAATAATAGAGAGGTGAAATTTTTTTTCTCTGAAGTGGTTGAGATATAACCCCCAAAGTGGGAGTGAAAATAAATTATTTTAGAATATCAAGATAAATATTGAAAAACAAACTAATTAAGTGCTCCAAACAATCCATATAAAATGGGTTGACTAAAAGGAAAAATAGTATCATTTTTATATGCCTATGTTCATTAACAATGATCATGACAATTCAAAGTATTTTTTTTCAAGATACACTATTGATGGAATTATAAAAAATATGTTATTATTGATAATAAATTTAGATATAACTCCATATGATATTTTGTTCAAGAATAATACAAATTTTAAAAATTATAGTTTCTTAGAGTCCATTATTGATAAAAAGGAAGGGTACAATGATATGAAATTTTTATGAGAAAGGATAAGATGGAATATTTAATGTATTTAGACAAAATAATAAATTATATTAATAATATAAAAAATATTAGAGGATAGTTTACCAAAATTTTGTGGTGATCTTTGAAAATTATGTTGAGCATAGGAAATCATTCATAAATGATAATCTGGATAATGTTGTTATTAATGAACCTAATACGTAATTTAATCATAATTTAGAAAATCCAAAATATGACAAAGAATAATTTCACTCAGGTGAAAATGATTGAAATTTTAGAACCCTATGCCCAAATTGATAACTTAAAAATAAAGATGACATTAAGAGTAGAATTGGATATAACAATTAAATTGTACAACCAAGATGAAAAATCATAATGTATATCATTTATAGTCTGTTTTTATAAATTGAACCCTTAAATTTTGAGGAAGTTTTTGAAAAAAAATAATTGATTGAATACATGAATTAGGAATTAATTTTTTTTAAATAATGAATCATGGTACATTAAATGTATGATTTAATTTAAAAACATAATTTTCATAATATTGAACACAAGTAAAAAATCTGAATGGGATAGGTGGGGTTGTTATGACCAAATATTTATTGGTTTTAAAAGGGTAATCACCAATTGATGGAATTGATTTTGAGGAAATTTTTTCCCCTTTATCAATATTTTAAACCTTTATAATTTTTATTTCTATTGTTTCTAAAATAAATTCCAAATTCTATTAGATGGATATAATTATTTCATTTTAGAATGATGATCTAAAAAAATATTCACATATAGAGAAACCCAAAGGCTATGTGATTGATGAATATGTAATCAAAATATGTCAATTGTAAAATGATATATACATGTGGAAAAAACACCCTAGAAATTGGACGTCAAAGTCAGATGAGTATATGAGAGTCATATAATTTGGGAAAAGACTCATGAAAAACTACATGTATATATAAGGAAGACCAACACCACATAAATAATTGTGATTATCTATATGGGTGAAATTAACCATGATATAATTGAGGAGAAATAATGTGAATATTCTTTCATAAAAAATGAAGAACCAATTTAAGATTCCCTTTCTTGGTGATAAAAAATTTGGTTTGAATGATTCACTAACTATTTGTCACAATTTTATCTCTAAAAAAGTATTAAAAGGAGGTTTTGAAAATGCTTATAATATAATAATAAAGATGACTCTCTGAAATAATTCAATTTTGAAAAAATTTAATTGAACATAATTAAGGATATGTTTTCAATTAGAAATATTTTTAAAAGTTAATTAGTAGTCTTTTTTATCTAATTCATTTATGTCTATATAGTGTGATTTTTTCTAGTCTTCATTTTAGGTATAAATCCAATCCAATAGATTCAAACATCTACCAACATAAGGTAGATTCAAATATATATTAAAAATTAATCAAATTATGTCTTATTGGGTGAGAAGAAAGGTTATTTAGGCTTTTAGGGATTTATATATGCTTTTTGGGTTATCCAAGTTGAAGATATAACTTATACATATAGAGGATAATTATTCTTTGTTGTAATATGTGTCGTTTAGAATTCCAAGAAAACATCATTACTTCATTCTAGATCCATAAAGATGAATTCTATATTATGTCACATGTTTATACAAAAAATTATTAGATAAGAAATTAATATGATTATATGAATGTTACAATTGAGTAACCACAAAATATTTGTTGTCTAAAAAAAAGTGATATAAATATATCCATGAATAATTTCCAAAAATCTATATCAAAATAGATAAATATAAATTATTATTTATTGAAGGATATGTTGGTTTATGAAATAATGAAAATGGAATTCATTTTATCCATGGATATCATTGCTGATTTTCTAAAAAACAATACCAATTGAGTTTTAATTTGTTGAGGCTTCAAATGTATCTGCACCCCATTACAAAAAATCACTATATAATGTTCATAATTTTCCATCAGTATTTAAATATGTTCTATTGAAAAAAATGAATGACATTATCTATATGGGAAACCTATATTTGTTTAAATATTTTTAATGTTTTGTGTTGAGTATAAGAAATTGGTTTTCAATCTATTGGAAACCTTTTGATTTATAATTCTATTTTGGTATCACATAATAAACTAATTTAGGGATAGCTTTTAAGGCTTCATTAATTTCTCCTATATTCTACATTGAGTTAGCAAATATATACTTAGAGTGGATCGATTCATTATTTTGTCTTTCAGAAGAATGGTACCAACACATTAAAAAAACATTTATTATTACGAATAAGGGGAATAAATGAGATTTCACATTTCAATTACAGAAATTATGTTTTATAAAATATTATTTTGAAATATCGTTTTTAAAATTCATAGGAAAAAAAATATATTTTTTGAAAAAATATAAAGGGGTATAATGTTAAACACATAGTGGTTGATGTTTTATTTTATTTATATAGTTTCTAAGGAGTTATTTATTTGTTTGAGATGGTTGGGATTCAATTAAAAAGGTTATCAAGGTGTTTTGAGTAAAGTGGGTAAGGTTGGAGTTAAGAAAAAAATAAATATTTGCTGATAAATAATAAAAAAGTATTAACAATGCTTTGGATAAATTTGATTATTTGATGATCAATTCTTTGGATCTTTGTAAAAAAATTAGGTTATTTTAAGTGATTTGAGATGATTTTAAGTGGATGAGGTTTTTTGGAAATGTTTTTTCAATATTACACTTAGGTTTTGAATTGCATATGTTATAAATATACAAAATTGTTTTTTGTATAATATTATATTTATATTTTATCATAAAAATTGAATTTTTTTTTCTTATATGATATTGAATAATATTCTACTATGTATGAGTAATTTTGAGCTATGTATGAATATCCTAGATCTTGTTTCAGCTACGTAAGAGTATCCTCATATTTTTAACGTATGTGTAAAAATAACATAGAATCTATGAAAGAATAGATCAAATTTTTATATAATATATGAATGATTATGTAGAAGATATTTAATACAAATTGAATGTTTCACAAAATGATATAAGAGTAAATGGAATCTATATAAGATTAGAATAAGGATACATCAAAATAAATAAAACATCAAGGGGACCATATAAGAGAAACTAGGATATCGTGTATGAATAATTTGAGGTTTTCAATGAATTTTTATGATAAATCAAGTGTCACATTGATTAAAATGTTTTTCTAGGAAAGTAATAAGAGTTATTTGAAAATATGTTTTGGTGTTCTTGAATTTATAAAAATAATTTCAATCTATACTAATCATTATTCAAAGTGATGTGTTTTCAATTTGGGATTAAGGTGTTTACATTGTAGAATGATGATTCACTCTGTAATTTTTTTTATGTGATCATGCACGCATGGAAATTTATTTCTAGTTTTATGGAATAATAAAAAATGAAGCTATGAATTTTTTGGATTATTTAAATGAATAATTATAGTTGATAAGAAAATATTGAATAAAATTTGTGAAATACTAATATGGATATTATGTAAAATATTTTTGTACTTTTTAAGTGAATTATTGACTCCATTTAGGAAGAAAAATTTGAATAATTTCAATGAAATAATTTAACCCATTTATAAAAGTTGGATATTCCATTGATGAGAGTTTTAGGATTTACATATTCAAACTATTGAATTTTTTTAAAATGGTCATCATGAATTTATTGAATAATAAAAACAGGTCTGAGGAAGTCATAATAAATCCTCAAGAATATAGTGTTGAAATGATTTTTGTGGTGATATTCAATGTGGGTATACTGAAAATTGTTTCAGAAATGTGAAAAGGAGAGACAAGCTAGATAATTTTTATACAAAAATGTTAAAATAAAAGATCATTTTTATCCTATAATTTGGAAACACAAAATTTAATTAGTGATCATTCTCAAGGATTTTTTTGTATAATAGGTTTCTTTTTTATTTGTTGTAATCTAGAATAACAATAGATTCAAGGAAAATATTTTCCATATCACTTCCTCTTGATAATAAAAGAAATGCTATGGGGGATAATTACACCCTTGCACTAGGGATGCAGTCATCTATATTGGCGACGAACATCATTAAAAAAATCATATATGTTAATAATTTATTTTCTATTATAATATAAAATTGATTGAGTTGTGATGAATAATAAATAGAGTGACTATTTTTAATATAAAAAGTGTCAACACTAAGTAACCCATATTTATTTTCATAAAATTATTAACTTTTTTTATGAATAAACCAATGTGGCCATCAGATACAAGTATATGTATAAATAATTCTCTTGATAAGGGTAACCCCATTGAATGCCCACTTAGAGAAACCTTCATGTATCTGACCATTACTACGGGAAGATACTCTTTCATGGTATCCAACACACACAAAATATATGTTAAGAAATTTTTGGGTAATTGTCTGAAATATACAAAAGGATGGCCTTGGTTTCTCTATACGAATGTTCCCCTAGATGGTGAATTTGATCCCTGAACTAATATGTTTGATGAGAAATTATCCTATGATGATTTCAACCCACCTAGTTTTAGACTATTGTTAATATTACCATGTTAATGTTGAAGCTAAATTTTATTATCTCTTCATTGAAAATTTCAATAGAAAACATCTACATACCTTGATCATACACACACAAATGATAGATATATGTGAGAGGATAATAGTATCTTGTTGGAGTCTCTATATTATTATATTAGGTTAAGGGATTCACCAATATTTCCCTAACTCGCAAACTAATGGTGAACTAATAACTGAATGGTTTGTAAAAAAGTAGAAAATTATACATTCAATTGTAAAATATATATATTACAACATAGACCATGAATGGAAATATATTATTTAAACATTCTATAACATCTATCTTATCATAAATTTGTCCATGATATCTCTTATATTGGAAAGGAATTCCAAGAGTTTGTGGTAGTAGTAGAATATTAATTCTTCATCAACCTCTAGTAGATCCTTCAAAACCACTATATCATCAAATCAGACACTATAAGGTCCACTCTATCCATAATTATTGGGGGAATCTTGGTCATGATAATATCTTTGATGTGGGTGTCCATCCACGACACTATCTTAGATATCCTCAGTTGATCGCCTCATTTGATAAACACAAGCTTGGTATCTTCAACCTTTATATAAATGGTAATATTCATGTACCTACTTTTTAGACCACCACAACATTACTTTATAGCCAATCACCTTTTTTAGGATCATGAATATGGTGGTACATCATGATGGAATGTATACATCTATTTTTTTTCTTATAACTATGAAAATAACAACTCTAGGGAATCTCAAACCTCATATAGTACTAAAAAAATATATAACAAGAAAATATCAATCATTAATGATCTTTGTGTGTCTCTAGAAAAGGATTGAACTCATATAGGTATAACATGTCCTCTAAAATTTCTCTAAAAACCTAACTTAAACTTCTAATTATGCGATAATCAATTATAATATGTGTCCAATGATTACCTTATCAGGCCTACATACCTTGAAGAATACTCGTTAATGGTTGTTTTAACTTATGGAAGGTCTAATAGTTCTTAAACACATATCATCCTAATAATAACTATGTAATATTCTTCCTTTAATTAGTTCTCAAACACTAAAAACAATATATAATCATCATAATATGCCTATGTAACCAAATCCATACAATATCTTACCTTGTCATGTAGGATACTCAATGAAAGAATAATAATCATTTTAGTGAGATTTTGGGCACAGTATATTATTATGTTCACGAAGTACATACAATTATATAAAACCCAAGGATTTATCTTTCAATAAAACATTTAGGACCTCTGATAGAAAAACTTGTTCAGCGCACATAGCTTATGCATAGTCCCATCTTACTCAGTGAAAATAAAATCATCTTCATATATATAATGTTAATTATATATACATTTAATGGACATAAGATATTACATATACTCAAATGGTGGTGATACCTCCCATTTGGATACCTAAATTGAATCCTCATTGCACTACTGATCAATGATAATAGGCAAAAACAATATATTAATAACATCACAATGTTTCCTTTAAATTTGATCATGTTTTTCATGGGGTAATATCTTATAGTCAACTTGATGTACCTAATATTTTTGAAACATATCTGGGTGAGTTGACTTGATTATTAAATGGTGAAATCATGAATAACATGTTTTATGATTAATGTTCCATCTTATCCATACAAAATAAAAAAATAGAGTTCTAATATGATTGAAAAATTATTTGAGTATTATTGAAAGAATATAACATAAACCCCACAAAGACTAGGTCAGTTGTTAGAATAATAGAACAAAAAACTAATTTACATAGCTTCCCAAGATATAATAAATCAAACCTAAATAAACATCTTACTCTAAAATTTATCCCTCAGATAGACTTTCTCTAATACCACTCTAATATGACTTAACCTACAAGGACCCTGCCTAGGTTTCTAGTAATTTTTCTCAAAAAATAATTGGTGAAACCAAACTAAGAGGGGTGGGGTGAATCAATTTGGGAAAAGTTTAACCAATTAAAAAATTTCACTATTTATCTTGCAACCTATTTAGAAAATGGATCTCTCACTATTTTTCTCACATTTAGTTATCATGAATGGAATAGTAAAAAAATAAAACAAGAAGGCATCTATGAATTTATAAATTGGATTTTACTCTAATTGGGATGAGTGAATCCTTTCTATATGGTAGTTTTTTTCCCAAGAAAATATTTCTTCTAAATTGTTATCAAGATGTATCTCATGTAATGGTATATCCTTAATCCTATATTTTTTCACTAATTAAGTCATATGGGAGAACTAAGTTATTATTTTTTAGACTCTAGAACCAAAGAGGTCTTATTCTATGTATTCTAAATTTTGGTATCTCTTCCTTGAAGTGTGATCGGTAGGTAGTCATAAGTCTTCTCATTAATGATAGTTCTAATATCCTTCATTTCATTTTAGTAATCAACACATGTCATCCTATAATATATTGAAATCACTAGAACATCTAAAAATTATTTATTCCTTATTATATAGATGAACAATAAGTTTGAATTATTAATGTTATTTTGATGTGTGTGATTTATTGTAGGATCAATATCAACTTCTCTTGATTTTATATTATTAAATGAACAATGATAAATATTCAAAGGATTTATT
Organism: Viscum album; assembly: GCA_963277665.1. Lineage (NCBI taxonomy): Eukaryota > Viridiplantae > Streptophyta > Magnoliopsida > Santalales > Viscaceae > Viscum > Viscum album. The sequence continues at coordinate 1,785,563,169 of OY728148.1, read as the reverse complement.
GAAAAATCTATATTTTCATTGAAAAAAATATTTAATCATTCATATAAATTTTAGATCATTTTCATTTTATTTGTGATGGGAACTCCAAAGCACCACAATGTTTGTGACGGTTTGGAATGGACATATCCATGGGCCTACATTCCAAAAATAGTTGATTTATGTGGTGTTTCAATAATTATTCATTGGAATGGGAATTTTTCAAGATTTTAGGAGGTTAGAATCATAAAAGGCTTTAATGGGTTTGTCATATACTCTTAATATCTTATAGAAGTAATCAATTTTATTTGACTAATTTATAAGTCCCATTGTAGTATTGGTTACCAATGTGATAGTAGTTAGTCATTAGAATTCATTAATGTGATAATATATATATGTATATATATAATAGGTCATCTATATTTATTCTTTAATGATAATTAATGGGTTTTAAGGTACTTTGGATTAAATCTTCATAGTTGGACACTTCAGAGTTTAAATCCATCCAGCGAAGCGTAATGTCATGACAATTTCAAGATCTAGACCATGAAAATGGATTCATACATATTCATTTTATAGGAGTCAAAACCCTTGATGTTTTGTGCCACATAATGGACATTTTTTTCCTTTTTTTTATGGGATGAGGTCTGATTCATATAGATAAACATTATACAATAATGATTATTAGGGAGAAGGTTCCCAATGATAGCATGGGACATATGATTGAGAGGCCTTTTTTGGTTGACCTCAAATAGAATATATTCCAACAAGGATGTATCTCATAGGTAATACGACCTTGTGAGAGAAATGTGATAATACTAGATGTGAATATGACCCATAAGTAAGATGTAAGATTTCTTCAAGAATAGGTCTTGATAAATTATAGTACACAGAAAATACGGCCCTAATGGATGAAAAAGTGGTCTCATAGAGAACATAGAAAATTAGAGAGGATTTATATACTCAATAGGAATATGGAATCATGGGGAGGGACATAAGTCAATTTATAGGGAATATAGCCCCATAGGGGTGGATATTAATGGTTGAATATGTTGGGTTTGAACCTATAGGAGGCATCATATATAACTTTTCTTGATTGGAAACAAAAACCATGTAGTAACAATGAAAAATTTTATGGACATGTGATAGTACTATATCGTGAAGTTTCACATATTTATATAAGGATGTTAACTTGAGGTTTAAATTATTTGACATGTATGTTGGAAACATGGTTTAACATCATGTTATGGGGACATATACATTGTGCAATATGTGAAAATAGGGAATAGAGTGTGGAATAAACATATAGAGCTTAACAAAAATGTATGTATAGAAAAATAGATTAGGTGAAGGACTGATGAGTTGGAGTTTACAACTACAATATGTCTCATTATGGAGGAATTATTGTTTTGGAAATGGAATGATCAAATCAAATCAATAATCCTATATGATTCATTCTTTGTTTTATAAATAATGGATAATAAATGATAAATAACATTGTATGAGAGTTCCTAATTCGATTTGAAGGCGGTGTATGCCAAGAGGCTTCCCTTTTGAGTATCTTTAGACCATAAATAGTATCTGAAATAGGAATGATATTTTTTATTTTACCTGAAGGTGAATCTCATGCCCCCATATTCCTATATTTTGATAGGAAAGTTGTGATAGAGAGGTAGGATGAGTATTTTATCCAATAAGAATGACTAAGGGTTTACTCTAAGAAGAGAAACTAGAAGGGAATATAAAATATTTAAGATGATATGATCCAGATTACATATTGGAACATCCCTAGGAAATTACATGGCTATTTGAGTGGAGGATAAAGAAATCATTGAGATGATATTGATTGTAATGATGATCTAGGATGAGACTTCTGAGATACATAAGCTGACTTTACTATCTTCTGGATAGGTACCCTCATTATCAATGAAATCTACAACTATGTTTTCCATAATGATTCAAACTATCTAGTAGGATAACCATAAAGCCTCCTTTTTATAGTAATCTATTATCGAAGTTCTAAAAACTACCTTTCTTACCCTGATCTATCCCATCTTGTGGATTGGGATGAGACTTTTATAATTAGTTGTCCAAATTAGAGACCTGAAAAAATGATGTTGTGTTATGGATGACTAGGTATAGATGTTACCCATGTATAGGAACAGAAGAGGATGATTTATTTTGGTGGAATCCTTGAAGGAGTATTCACCCAAGTGATGATAGTGTGAGTAAAAGACATCCACAAGTATGGTAGTTCAAAGTGGTTCACCCTATGAAGGATTAAAAAAAATTAATTCATCTAATAGAAACATGGGTGTAGTGGTGTCCTTGTAGTACTTTTCTAAGGCGATTCTCCATGTGAAAAAAATATGTGGGACTTCACAGTATTAGTATGTGATATAAAAATATTCCCTTGAATGATATGTGAGTAAGAGTATGGATGGGTAAGGTTTTCACCCTATTATTGACGAACTAGGGAGTTTGTGATTTCTAAAAAGGGGTTTCAAGTTTCAATCCCTAGGGAAACTCAATTAACATACCAATTGGATAATTTATATTTATGTTATTCTTAAATAATATTCCTAAATATATTTGATATCTTGGGTGTGAAATTAGGGTGATAGTATCATCAAGTTATCTCATTGTATTCAAGAACATCCTAAATAGAGAGCCCAATGATCATATTTAGAGAAACATTTTGTACATTTGGAAAAAAGACTTTACCCTAAAATTGGTATTTTTAGTATGGATGTGTTAGTGATGGTTGGGAAGGAATGTGGTACATGTAGGGTTGACTTGCATGAAAATAATGGGTTTGGGGAATATTATATTTCCATTCTGTTGGATTATTCCTTCATTTAGTTGTTGAATTCATCATCCCTAAAATCCTTCTTCCCTATCCCAAAAGGGGGTCACCATAAAATACCCCCTTTATGATTTGATCTTATTGGAAAAAGGAAGATTTAGTCTTATGGATAATGTAACCATGAAATTAGTAAATTTATAAAAAGATGAAAAAATTTCATTTAATTATGGGCTGGTTAACCCTTGTTTTTCATGAAAGCATTCTATATAGGTGTTGCACATAAATTTAAAATGAATGTGTTGAACAAATTTACTTTATATTAGTCGCCTATGTAAAACCCAAGTAGTTGATATGGGGCCTTTGATATCACCTTTTATTATCTCAATAATAGACATTTTCCATTTATTAATCTTAATAATTTATATTACATTAAGTTATGTTGTCGTCTATGTGAGTTGATCTTTAAGACCCCCACAACTGATATAGATTGGTAGATTCATTGGTTGTATCATCATTTCATCTACCTAAGACATGATGGTTTCCATTATCAAGACATTTATCAGAAAATAAATATTATCATCATGGAAAAAGACAGAATGAATGGGGATCAGGTGTTTCTTCTAGTGATGGAATCAAATTATAGTTTAACTAAACCCTGAATCATATTTCTTTAATGTGAATAATATTTTGTAGGGGTAACCTCATAGAAAAAAATACAACAAGATCAATATACCAGATATATAAATAACCTATATTAGGATATGGTTGTTCGCAATATGGAATATGAGGTACATAAAAATCAAAAAGAGGAAGCTCAATCTTTTGGTAGAAGGGAAGATTCCTGTGTTTAAAGTCATCTCCCCATTAAAGATATCAAAATAAAAAGGGTAGCTGAGCTTTATAATGACATTGTTGAAGCCCATAAATCTATTCAAGGAATTTTATATTCCATAGATGGTTTTTTGTGAGGTATTACTATCATGAATAGAGACTGTAAATTTTTGGCGATCCTATCATTCTTTGAAGAATGGATGAAAACTCATTTTCTTTTCTCTTGAATATTATTCAACTTATGTTTTATCCAAATATTAACCTAAAAAATATTTAAATGTGATATTAAAAAAACCTAAATCCATATGAACATTTAATTAAGTATGGTTTTATTCAGTTATCATTACCAAATACTCAATTCAAATGATTCCCTCTTGGTAATAGATCGTGATGGTTATTAAAATATCATCACTATAACACTATATTTGGTTCATTTTAATGAAGGATTTCCTCTCAGGAATGGATCATAGATGTGTATTGGAATAACTACCATCATTATAAAAATAGCGATGGTCTATTTTACTATTTAAATAGATGAATCAATGTGATGAGGGTCATAAAAAGGAAATTTTTGAATGAGGGGTTCAATTTGAAAAAGGATTTCATAAACCTAAAGTGATACCCTTAATTGTTTTACATAAATACTCTAGAATAATATTCTAGGTATGACGGAAAAAATTAATACTCTAAATTTTTCAAATAGAAAATGGTGAAGTGGGAATATATTGAATTTTTAGGTGACATTATGGACAACATAATCTTTGTTTCTATTATTTTATCCCTCTAATTTTTTCTAGTTCCTCAAATCATAGAGACCCAGTAGGCAAGAAATAATTTTCACTTATATATCCCTTTTATGAGTTTTCATTCTAAAATATTTTGTGTCTTTTTAATTTCATATGATCATTTTTTCCTAGGAAAAGTGAGTTTATTATTCATAATTTGGATATGTGACCTTTCCCAAATTTGTCCTAGGTTGTTTTTCATCCTAGAGAGTTACAAGTCTCTTTCCTCTAGTAGTTTTATGTCATGCATGGTGGGATAATTCATCTAATGTTTAATATAGAAAAACACTGATTGAAAATAGATATATTCTTCATGGATACATAGAACAATGATAATCCATGAATATGAGGGCCTAGTTCCATAATAGTCCTAGAAATGTGCATATAGTTTATGGTCTTAATTCCTGGACCAAATTTTTCTAGTGTTTTAGGTTAACTATCATTGACCAAATACTTTGTATTATCTATCTAGTAGAGGAATGTAAAAATTTTATTTGAATAAGGGGTCCACCAGTAAAAAAAATATACTAAATAAAAGGAGAATTTATTTTTTGGTAATAAATATCATACCATTGTGACAAGTATTTTGTAGACATGTGACAAGGACTATTAAGATATTCAAGGGTGATATGTAAAAATATATTCTCAAAAGGTGATCATGATGTGAATGTGTGTAACATATATTTTACTAAATATACTTTAATTTTTATATTGTGGGTTAGTTAAATTATTACCTATGAATTTTGAATCATTATTAATGGGATGGTACATGTATGTTAGGTTAATTGTGGAACATATTAACAAGGAGCGATCTTATTAAATTATTTTTGGGCTTACAAAGATTAGATGAACTTGCCTTTGGGTCATAGATTCCACTAGTTGATATGACATTTTGGGAGCACATATTTAGATCCACATCATATGGGTTCACACATAGTCAATAAGAACATACATTTTGATTTAAATACAATTATTACTAAAAGATAATAATATTTCTAAGGGTTAAAATTATTACAAAATGAAATATTTTTATAAAATACATAAATATCCAAGAAGGGTTATGAAACCCAAATAGTTATTCTGCCACGTATGGAACAAAAAATAGAGGTGAAGAGATATGATATGTCATTATAATATCTTCTTCCCAATCCGTTGGTTTCAATGATCATGAATATTCTTCTTTAGGGCCATAAGATGGTCCCTACAATATTTGTGTGTTATTTATTTGCATTCTAATTTTTTACTAATTCCTAAAGTGGGGAAATTAATGAGTGATGTCTTAAATTTTTATCAAGTTTCCCTTTTTATGTTTTCATTGCGATAATTTTTCATCTCTTTCACATGTATTTTACAGTATTTTATCCTAGAATGATTATGGATAGCATTTTAATTCATACAACTTGGACCCATATGTGTTTCATTTAAATTCATACATATTTGAACAACAATAAATATATTTTAAATATAAGTGAATGTAAAAAAATTATGTGAATATTTTCAAAATTATAGTATATGATATCTTATATAAGGTGAACATAAATTTATGTCTTGATGGATATAACACTAGGGTCAAGATAGTCTATCTAGTTGAAATTGAAAATAATAATTTATGTAAATGGTGAGCCCAATTCCTCTATAGAACATCTGAAAGTGGCGCACATAGTTTATGGCCATGATGTGAAAACCTGATATAGGATGAGATTAAAACACAAATGGGGTTCAAAGGATGAGAATTTCACAATGACTTTAGAATTTTAAATGGATATGTCATAAACAATAACTTGAGGTTCTTAGATTAAGATCTGATATGTAGAACTTATACACAGTGGATAACCTATGGACACATTCAAATGATAGGTTTAGTTGTAATTTTTTAGGGGCGTATGGATGTTAGAGGATATTATTTTTATATAAAAAATGCCTCTTGATGAAATTTCACATCAAAATCACATATATAGATCTATATCAGGGTCATATATCCATATTAAATAAGAAGATTCCATCTTAGTTAAATACACTCATTTTCAATATCCAAGAATTGATTTTTTGAAATTCGATACATTCGAGGCATGATGTCTGATTTATGAAAAAGGATATTCAAAAAGATCAATGGGTAAATTCTTGGCTTCATATTTCCATGACTAGATGCATTCATATAAGGATGTGGATATTAACATTTACTAGTTGATGGTTCACGAATAGGTGATTCATACATCACTATGTATCATGGTATAAAAAGAATCAATCCATGTGTAGTTCATCTTTTATAAGGTAGGTTATAAAAATAAAAACCTGAAATTTACAAATGAGTATTTTACCCAGATGCTTATTTAAAAAACAACCCCACATCAGGCATCCTTACATGGAACTTGCTATCATGTAGGGAAAATAAGATTAATAAAAAAACAAACATATAGAGTTTAAATTAATTATGTGTGAACCAAATTTCATGAAGCATAGATTCAAATGAAAAGTTATTAGATTATATGTACATTATGTTACTATGATAAGGGCCTCATTATATGGTATTTTCATATATATCATGTTTTTGAAAGATTATATAGCTTCATATCTATATATAACCCATGGGAGAAACCTTGATGTAAATGAATATTTCAAACCACGGATCTTAGTGGAGGTTTGAATGAGATTTATAGTTAGGCCTATGATAATAAATTTAGACATCAATATATATATAGGAATAATCAAAATCAATCCTTATGTAGTTATTGGAGAGAAACTCCATATAAAGATCGAGATTATTTACATATAATGAGGGAATATAATTTATTAGCCATTTTCCTATGATAATAGATTCTGTCATCACTATACATATTGTGATAAAAGGATTAAAACCGTATAATTTTCCTTATGGATCTTCTATGAAGATTAATCTATTTCATAGTAGAGTGGAATTTTATTAGAATGGGTTCATAGATGAGGAAATATATTTTAATGTATAATTTTTAGATTTCACTCATATATAGGAATTGAATAATTTGTTAGTCAAGGATAGACTTAAGATATGGGATCCAGGAATCATGAAATCTTGAGAAGTAATGGAAATCAAGAAACATGTAGTTATTAGTGAGAAATTATCTATGTAGATCAATATCATATATAGGGAAAGAGAGAATTCTCTATTATGTTTCGTTTAAACAATGAAGTCAATGTCATCTAGTATATTAGTAACTATTGAATCTATGGAAATTGAGAAAGGATCCATGTGTATATCGAGTAATTACATGGGGGTATTTTTTGGTTGGGATTGGAATAAAGGATCTGGGAATCAATACATATCCTTAGATATCTTAAATAAAAACATGTGTTGATCTAGGAGATAAACTCCCTATATAGATAGATCTCATATGAAAGGAAAGGGGGAATTAACATCCTCAAGAATATATTTTGTGTTAGGGACTCCTACATGGAATTATTTATCATACAAGGAGGTTAGGCTATATAGGGTCTGAAGATCTAAGTAGATTAAGGTATTATAGGGTGGAGTACATTATTCCCCATTTTTATCCATATTTATCTTAGTCATGTTAGATGATATAATAAAAAAGGACCTTTAAGCTCATGTAAGACCAACTCATTGTGAGAAAAAAAATGATATTGGAGGATTACCCACCCTACACTTGAGAACATGATATGGTAATTTTAAATACATACTCTTGAATTTGGAATCTGCAGCCTGAAACTTATCAAATAGTTTAACAACATTCATGAAGGATACCAATTTAACATCATATACTAAGGACAGTGATAATATATTTTAACATTGTGTATCAAGGATATACGTACAGAAAATTAACATCATCTGATAATAATGTCAGCTTATTCAGTCAAAATCCTTTTTGTATGGACTTGGGTTGATTAGTTTAATTTAATGTGGAAGGGAAATTATAGTTTAGTCTTATCACATGTGGATATAATAATATCCAAATAGTTTAACGTATTCTAGATTGTACATGTACCATGTAGTTTATCATCAAATTGAAGGGTTGTTTTTGTGTAGTATTATCCTTTTCAAATAGGAAAATATTTGAGCGGTTAAAGGACATGTGTAATGGACTTTGTTCATGTATGTGTAATGTGTAGTTTAACATTATGTGGTAGGTAAAAGGGTGAACTAATTTGAAAATTATCCAATAAAATTCTTAATAAAATTTTCATTCTAGGGAGTTGTGATGTGCGCTCTATGCATTATGTCCATCGAAAAGGATTCATTGGTGTAAAAATTTTCTATATCATAAGGTTCTTCAGACATAGTTTTTATCATTTTAGGTTTTCTCCATGGAATCAATTATGTTATTAGAACCAATTTTAGATTTACTTAAAGGAATTAATGTTCTCTGGTTAAAATTTCATACAACAACGTTTCAATGAAATTCCATGTTGTGAAGGGTGTGTAATATCCTCTCATCAAGTTTTCTAAGATCATATAACCACTGATAAGAGTATTAATAATTATAATCATGGTTGTATATGTAAATAGAATGTAAGGGTACCTAAAACTTGATTGGAAGGACTACTTATGTCTTGTATAGAAGAGAATATGGGGTACCTTGTGTAGACATAGTGGTTTTTGTGGGGTATGACCACAAATAATGTATGAGATTATTATTCCATTACATTTTATCACTATAAACCATGATTTATATTATGGTAGATATATTCTTATTAAAATCCGCAATGTAACCATTTTTAATTTTATGGTAGTGGTATGAGTGGTTGAACTAAATTAAAAATCACTAAAACAACCCTATCAGCATAGAAGAGAAGAATTTAGTGTCATTGTCTATTAATATTATTTTAGGGAAATAAAACTAGGAAATCATATTTGACAATAAAAATTGATAATTTTCTTAGTCCCAAATTCTGTTAAGGATACAGCTTCATCCCACTTAAAAAAATATATTTGTAGTAAGAATTATTTTTAACTACCTAGCTATGGTTGGGTGATATAGCCCCAAGTAATTTTTTCCATAGATATAATATTTTCATGAAGATTTTTTGGTGTGAATCTTCTTTATGGGTTGATGGATGAAATTTTGATGTATCTAGAAACCATAACAGTTCTTAGTGAATTCTATGCAGTCTTGGGTCATTTATATAACACACCATAACATAAAAAACACTAAATTAAATAATTTATTACACGATTTTCACATTATTATATTTCAATGATATTTTCCATTTGTAGTTTTATAAAACTATGTAAAACTATTACATAATAAATTGGACAATTTCTCTCAATATACATTTGTTCTACAAAAACATATATTTAAGTTTACACAACCCCTTCATTAAAGAATTTTTTTTCTTTATTTATGATGAGAAACTATAACAGAAATCATGAAATTTATAATCATATTTAAATCCTATGAAATAACATTAAGATTGTGCGAAGTGAAAAAAAATCCCATTAATGGATATAAAATGAAAATAAGCTAGTTTGTTGAGTGAAAAAAGTAAAACTAAAAATATAATATTATTTTTAAAATAAAAAATTGAGAAAATAAATATTTTATCATAGAAAAATTTTAAACCCTATTATAAAGTATAAGAAAATCCAATATCATATCCTGAGGCCTGTGGGGACTCATGAAATCATTTCTTAGTAAAACAAACCATTGAACTTTATATTTTAACTACCTCTTGAAATCAAAATATTCCCATAGAAACCAGTTTTTTCAATAATAATATAGATAACTATATTGATAATATTCATAACCTAATGTCACATGTGTATAACTTATGTCAGAATAATTGAATCCTAGTTAATTCTATTGGAGTAACCATCCCGGTTAACTCCATCATTTTATCCATCAAAGACTTCATCATTATCTAATGATTTTGAGAGATATATCTGACTTACTCAATACTATATATAATTATCAAGTAAAATATCATAAAAAATAATTATTAATCATTCAACTTTCATAAAAAACTCTGTTAAAAATCATTTGAACCCATAAGTAAAAGAATTTAAAATTTTCCATAACTATAGGGAAAAATATCCCTTTTCATTTGAAACTATATAAAAAATCCATAATATTGAGAATATCATGTTATTTGAAAAGAAATGTTAACTTTTAGTGAATTATTGGTAACGAATAATGGATATGAATATTTAAAAATGTGTATATTCTATATATGTTAAAAATAATATTGTTCTTTTTATTAAAAATTTAAAATACCACATACCAAAAACATTAATAAATTAATTTTTTAAACTTTTTTTAAAAAATAATAGATATCTCAAAATTGAAATTATAATACTCATATAAATAATACAATATAATTCTTTGAAAAAATTTAAGAACAGGGATATGGATAAGAAATATTTTTAAAACATTTAAAACAACATTTTAAAGGAAATTGTCTTACCTTAAGTATATTCGAGCTTCATAAATTATCTACATATTGAATATTAAAATTAAATTAGTTTTACAATTGATTAATATAAATTTTATTTTAATATAATTATTATTATTCATTTTATTTCATTTACTTCCATGTTATATTAAGTAACAAAAATGGTTTAGTTCACATTAGATGTTTTAGGGTCATTCGATTTATAACATGAAAACAAGTTTGGTGTGTTGGTCATGGTCAAATTTTTTATTGTCACATTACCTGTAAAAACACAAAAATGTTATAATTTAATATTTATACATTAAATATACTTTTATTACCAATCATGTAAGTTTTTCATGAAAAATTATTCTTGTCATTTCATGGTGACAGTAGTCTTTATGTGCGCATAAACAACATTTTAATTTTTTTAATAAGTAGAAATTATATAATGTATTTAATTGATTACTTTGAAATAATCATAAATAAGTTATAAATATAATATTTATTCATTAGTTACATCATTTTTACCATCTGTGTATGGTGTAAATGAAAAATTAATCACATCACTTTGTGGAGGCAGAATTCCACAGGTATCCATGAGAGACATAAACAATTTACAACATCTGGAAAGGGTAAAATGGTAAATAAAATATTATAATTAATTGATAACATTTATTTTAGAAATTTAATAGTATTTTTTGATCCATCATTTTAGCCATCCATATAATTAGGTAATGAAAAATGACAGACAACACCATATAGAGGTGATATTTCACATTTACGCATGAGAGAAATTTTCATTTCCAATAAGATGGAAAAAGTGATAAAAAAGTGTTACTCCATAATTCTAATAAAGTTTTATTATATGGAAAATAATTATGTTATAATTTCATCATGTTTAATGAATACTATAATGAGGTATAAGAGGAAACAGACTAGAAACACTCAATAAAGTGTAATACCTCTTCTTTGGGAAACCTTCATTGTCTTACACCATAAGACTTATATGTTTGGACTTGTAGTGATGCTTGGACCTATATGAAAAGTGTAGGGGTTTTTGGGATAGATTTAGTTAGTTTTTGGAAAAAATAGAGTGCTCAAATGGTGTGTTTAAGAGAGGAGAGGTGGTTCCCCTTTATATGAGAGGGGAGTGCCACACTTATAATTTTATAAACATTCAAATATTATAAATGACTTACTCATGCTAAAATGGTAAAACAAATATCCAAATTTTGATATAAGGTGATAATATTATAAATGAAAACTCCAAATAATAATTAAGATGTTATTTTTTAGTTTAATCACTTAGTGTTTACCATAATTTACCCGATTTACCCTTCTACCATAGTGAAATATTTTTACCACAGTTAATATTCATAATGAACAAAAATGAAATTGGTCTCATTAATAAATTTTAAACGAATGATTCCAGATATATAATACATTTTTAAATATTCAATTTTGTATATGTGGTTGAAATTAAATTTTATATATGTTCACCAAACATAACAAAAAATTGTTTTTTAATTGTGTTTTAAAGAATAAAATGAACTCATTATACAATAAAATATAATTTTGAATCATATGAAATTATTTTCCTAATATTTTTTTAAATATATATTATGATACATTAAATAGATATCCAAAATACAATTGGAATATTAAGTAATCATATTAAAAGAAAACATATGAATTTTTTTATAAAAATATGTATTTTTCTCTACTCATTCAAAATTTTTTATTTTTAGAAAATATCAACAATTGAACACAACATTTCTTGATATGGTATTATCTAAAATTATGTCCATTTTACATATTCAATTACCAAAATAAATAAATTTTTCTATTAAATAAAAATATTTAATTAATGGATAAACTTTTTAATTAAAAAAATTATTCATGTTTTCAACTGAAAAATTGTAAATATTCATTTATAAAACGATGATGAATTTGGGTTGATAAAATATATGATTATAACTGAGAAGATTTTTTTTATTTTTATTATTACCTAGGTTTTCAAAATTGGTGGCCAAAAGCATCCAAGAACTCTTATCTAATGTAAGAGCCTGGTCCTATATTGTAACCATTGGTAACTATGTTCTACATATTCCTACACCCTACTTTTTATTATGCTTTTGTTGGGTTTCATTTAGGTATTTTTTTAGGTTGAGATTTTAATAGGTTTCAAAAAAAATTTCTTGTGAGTGGTCGGTACATGGTTTTCCCCACCCATGCACCCTCTCAAATTAAATTATGCATCCCAAGGAAGTAGAATTTTTCACAATTTGTTTATGGTTAGTAAATAAGTGTTCCCTATTATTATAAAAATTAAATTTATGATTCCCCAAAACCCCATTTTAGTTTTAGGATGGACCTATCTTGACCCCATGAAATTTATTCTTCCTCAAAAGCACCCAAGTGTAGTTTTTGACCCCATGAATCTATACAAGATATGATTCAAATCTTAAAGAATTTCATTTGATCTTCTCCCGATTACTTTCCACACCTAGATCCCTATCTCTCGTGATCTCTCTTATCCTCTCTAGGGTTTTTTGGACACCCATGTTGAATTGCGGATCTAATAACCTCTATTTTGGGATGTTAAACTTAGTTTTTATTCTCATTTTTTTGATCTTCATTCTTCATTTGAAAATCCCAATTTGGGTTTTGTGTTACCATATCTTTTGATTCTAAGGTAGGTGGTTCCATCATGGTGCCCAATTTTACCTAACCCTAAATTGATTTATTTGATTTCAATTTTTTTATAAAATAAAATTTCATGATTTTGATTAAATGGATTTTAATCTTTCTTTTTTTTGGACAACACCAATTTAATTGAATTAGGGTTTTCATATTGGTTTTTTAGCATGAAATTGTAAAACTACCAGTTACAATTAATTGGGATGTGCTTATAAAAATTGATAGATTTTAAATTGTTTAATTTAAATAGTGTAATGGATTTGATGATTTTTTTTGAAAACCCCCAATTTAATTGAATAAGTGGTTTGTTGGGAAATTGATTAAAATTTTCTAAAATTAAAATTGAATAATTTAATTATAAATTTATATTTCGAAATTTAATTGTTAATTGACTTAAAATATCTATTTATGAGAATGGATTAAAATAATATTGACAGAGACCTTAAGGATTTATCTTGGAGAAATAGAATTCTTTTGATTAAAAATTTGTTTTGGTTTTAAAATTGAAATTTTCAATTCAGTAATTAGGCAATGGGAATTATGTGTATTTTAATGTTTCATAAAAAATTTCCATCATTGAATTATACTAGAGAAGATGAAAGCATAGGTATTCTTTGAGTTATTAGGACAAACATGTTTGGTTGTATTTTTTACTAGAAACAGACTAACTCTTTACAACAATAACAAAATATTGGTCAACACATATTTCTTCCAAAATGGGACATAGGTGGTTCATCTCTTTCCATTTTTGAGGGATGTGTGTACATTTTTCTGTTTACACAAGAGTGTGTGAGGATACAATAACCTTAAATTGGCATACCTCTTGGAAGATGTCCATGTTTCTATCTTATTTATATATGAAATTTTATTGTATTCTATTATCGAAAACTATTTTTTCCTTACATGTGAATTTATAAAGATTTTTTTTATAAAAGTTCTTATTTTAGCGATTTTTGTAAATCATGGGTTGTGAAATTATATCCAACATTTTGAAATGTGATGCGTCATTTTCTAATGTATTTCTATCTATTAAAATGTAAATCAAGATTTTTTGAAATATGATCTTTAAATTTCAAAGATGTTTATTCTAAAACTGAAAGCATATTATTTGGTTAATTTGATGTTCGTATCTATTATAGAATTCATGGTGAAACCTCCATGGATTTTAGATTATGCCAAAATAGTGTATTTAGTTGTTTATAGATTATCTCTATCCAGGTTCAAGTAGGGGTAAAACACCACATGGAGTTGGTCCTACATGTAGATCATTGGACCTGGAGAGTTGTGTTTTTTGAGACATGGGATCATTAACTTCTAGTTTCTACAGTACATTATTGTTTTACTTTGATTTATCATATATTTTTTACTTCTGGTATACATCTCCTAGTTGATTTTCTTTTGTATATATAATGATTTGTTATATTGATTCTGCATTGTTTGTGGAAACTTGATTTCCATTTTCATTTTGTATGATACCATGTGATAGTCACCAACCTGTGGGTATTGGGAATGCCATTTGGGCCATTTCAGGACTGGCTCTATTATCAGGTTACCTGGTTACCCAGGCCGGTCTATGAAAAAGTGGTATCAAAGGTGTAGTTTTTTCACCTTTCCTTGGTGTCAGTATGATTTTGTATTCTTGTTAGGACTTAGGAGGTAGTTGTGACTTAGTGCCTAGATATATCACACTGTAAAGAACCTTATGTTACTAGGGGTATTTATGGAAAGGAATATTGAGGATTAGTTTTGGTTTTTCCCAAATTTATATTTGGATAATGTGATATCCAAATCTTGTTTTCAGTTTTTTTGGAATAAATTCCCTCATTTCTATGTTTGAGTATTCATCTGAAGTCATTGTTAGTGATTTTTGATGATGTATAGCCCCATTCCTCCCAGAATACATGTAAATTAGACCTAGGAAAAAGATTTTGTTGATCCCCAATGAGCCAATACTCTTGTGGAATTGAATCAATTACTAGTGATTGTTTTTACAATCTATGCTATGGGATATGCACCACCACGTATTACCGTTAAGTCTCTAGCTATGGAACCTCAAGGGGTGTTCTCTAGGAAAATTCTCAGCAATTCCTTCACTATAATTTGGATGTGTTCAAAGGTTAACATGAACATTAAGATGACGAGGAATAGTTGAGAAAGTGGTATTATTTATGTTCTTGGATGCAATAAAATAAATAAATGTGTATTGTTCAACCGTCATACTGGAAGGACTGAGTATGAGATGGTGGGACACTATAGTAATAGAGATGAATCAGAAGGAAATATACTGGAAAGTCTTCAAAGTTCTTTTAATTGACAAGTTCTATCGAAATTCTATATTTTGGGCAAGGATATGGTGTTTCAAAACCTTAGTAGAATGGCATGACCTTGATAGTGTATACAAATCATTTTATTGAGCTCCTTTATTTCTCATCTTAAAGTGAATCGAATAAGAAGATAAATTCTTAAATGATCAATTTTAGACTTCGTCAGGATATAAATTCTCATGTTTTCATGCTAATGTTTCCTTCTTATGATGACGTAATGGATATAGTACTAATGTATGAAATGGATATATCTAGAAATTCAGGGTTTTAAGGGGGTTCTTTCTTTCTTAAGGGAATCATGAGTTACATGAAATAAAAAAAGAATTGAGTTGATTATTATGGTGGTTCTCGACATTAGATTCATTCAATACATCCCAAATTTCTTAGTATAGGACCTTTATTTTTTTACCAATGTTGAAAACATGGGAATTCAGAGAGGGTTTTCACTGAGGACCCCATGGTATGTGCTTCTTGAGGATTCTCAAGGAACTTAGATAAATTATTCCATGTTTATTCCACTCCACGTAGTGGAACATGATCATCAGCTCCTCCTAAACCTATAGAGATATCTGTTTCTTCACTTATAAAATGGTTCTGACCATAAGTATCTCAAAAAAAGCTTCGTCATAGAGTTATAGATTCTCTAGGGGAAGCAGATATAGGTCTGGTGACCTGAAATGTTTTATCACCATAACATTACTATTAGTGACTACTTTATTTGATATTGGTTTATCTCATTCATTTAATTCAAACCATACTTTTATTCTACTAAATATTCCTACAGATCTTTTATCTTCCATTATAGATATTACTATACCCCTTGTTATAAAGAGGGAATAGGTTTTCTATAGTCCCTATTATGTCTCCTCTCTATCATATTTAGATATTTATTGTTTTTTTGTAGTTATTGACATAAAACCTATTAACATGACATTTGGGATGGATTGGATCATTCCTAATTGATATTGTAATGATTATCATCATCATTGGGTCTCTTAAGTACACCCACACAAGTGTTCCATGTCTTTTAAGGAGAATGGGAACCAAGGTCGAGAACATCTTATATGGATTTGGGAGAATTAATATTAGTGTTTTATTTTTATTTAGATTTGTAATCATTGAGGTAAGATCTCCATCAAGTTCTCAATGAGTTTATCGACTTGTTTCCTTTTGACTTCTCACGTTTTATGCCTAAATGAGAGGTAGAGTTTTATATTAACTTAATTACTTGTACTCAACTAGTATCTATCCCTTACTACCACATACAACTAGTTGAACTGAAAAACCTAAAGACTAGTTGGATGATATTCTTGATAAATGCTTTGTATTCCCAAGTGTTCCACCTTTGGCACCACTGGTTCTATATTCTATAATAGCTTTTGGTTCACATTACTAATGTGTTGATTACTAAAATATCAATCGAGTAATAGTAAAGAAAAATTATTTTTTTCATGGATTGATGATATGTTTGATCAGTTTAATGGGGGTAGTGGTTATTGAAGATTGAGCTTAAATATTGTTACCATCATTTGACGATAAAAGAATATAAAATTTATAAAACCACCATTCAGAGTAGGTACGTCCATTATGAGTACCATTTTATTCCTTTCGGTATTACCGATGATCCGTAAGTCTTTATGGATTTAATGAAAAGTATTTTTCATGACTATATAGATAAATTTTTCGTAGTATTTATGGATGAAAACCTTGTTTACTCTATATCTAAGGAAGTACATTTGCATCATCTGAGAATAATTCTAGAGTTTATAAGAAATCATTGACTTCATATGAATCTTTGAAAATGTGATTTCTTGATTCAGGAAGGGAAATTATTGGAAAAATTTTCATTGGAACATGGGATATCAGTTGATACTAAGAAATTTACGGTTGTTATAACATCAGATTTCACTACTGAAAAATGTATCTTTCCCAATGCTTTTATTCCAATGGTTCAAAAGAATCGTTGGTAAAGGTGTGATTAGAGAAGATTTCCCAACGGTTTGAAGAAATCGTTGGGAAAATGAATGTTGGGAAGGCTTTCCCCAACAGTTTGAAGGAACCGTTGGGAAAAGAGTTGTCTTTCCCAATGGTTTAAAGAAACCATTGGGAAAGAATAGTATTTCCATTCTTTCCCCAACGGTTTGATGAAACCATTGGGAAAAGAATGGATTTCCCAGTGATTTTTAAAAACCGTTGGAAAAATTCACCCCCAAATTCCCTTAAACTCTCCACGACTCACCGAGAACCTCCCAGACCACCCAAAATCTGATCCCCCACATCAGAAGCGGCCGTCCAGGTAAATCTTCCATCTCCAACTACCCCATTTAGGTTAGATTCTTTAAAATCCTTCACATATTAGTTAAATATATCCTTTTATTCTCAACATTTATCCATTTATTTCAATATTTATCCATTTATCATGTAGTTTTTCCCTATTTATGGGAATTTTGGAAAATTTTATGATTCATTATAATCCCTTGACTAATTTTGTACTCGAATCACTACATCAATGTAAAAAATATCCAATTAATGTTTTAAATAATCGTTTTTTGGGTTTTCATTAATGGTTGCATTAATGTTTTATTTCAATTAATGTTTTCATTAATGTTTTCCTTAATGTTTTCATTAATTAAAGTTCTTTCTTGTGTGTATGAATTTTTTTCTGTTTTATTTGGGTGTGTGTGTGGGGGGTGTCTGAGGGGTGGGGGCTGTCCAGGGTGATTGGGGGCTGTCCGAGGGGTGGGGGGCTGTCCGGGGTGAGTGGAGGGCTATCCGAGGGGTGGCGGGGGCTGTTTGGGGTTGAGTGGGGGGGGGGTGTCTGAAGGGTGGGGGGTTGTCCGGGTGAGTGGGGGGTTGTCCGAGGGGTGGCGGGTCTGTCCGGGGTGAGTGGGGGCTTTCTGAGTGGTGGGGGGATGTCCGAGGTGAGTGGGGGCTGTCTGAGGGGTGTGGGGGATGTCCGTGTTGAGTGGGGGGGCTGTCCGAGGGGTGGGGGCTGTCCGAGGTGAGTGGGCTGGTGTTCGAGGGATGGGGGGATATCCCAGGGTTGGGGGGCTGTCCAGGGTGAGTTTGGGGCTGTCCGAGGGGTGGGGGTTGTCTGGGGTGAGTGGGGGGCTGTCCGAGGTGAGTGGGGGCTGTCCGGGGTAAGTGTGTGTGGTGGACATTGATCTCCATTGGAATGATGTTTTAAATAAAAAATTCCTTAATGGAATTAAAACATTATCATGAGGACATTGCATTTTCAAAAATAATCTAAGGCAATCGATTCATTGTAGAGAATTACACCTTAATGATCCATGTAAAAATAAATTGATATAAGACTTTTGATAATGGAGTAAAATTTAAAATTGGGATCCAATGAGGAATATTTGAGATATTATGCATCATTTACAAGAGTAAATCCATTTTTAAATATCCAATAAGTTACTTTTCACAATTTTCACACATTAATTGTTTGTAAACATGGAAAAAAATTTATAAAGGTTTTAATATATAAAAATGAATCCATTTGTTGATGCAGCTTAACCTGCAATGTCTAGCTCGTCTGCCTCTTCCATGATCATCGATGTGCACATCCCGTCTCCATCTGCCCTCGTACGATGGGTGACTCAACATCTAGCTAATGTCCTGCACCAGATTCTCTTACATCCGCATCATATTCACATCCACTACGCTCCTGAAGTGATCGATCCCACTAAGCATCCTTGCGAGCTTGATGACACATCCACCAATTCTTATCAGAGGAAGAGGAATTCGGAGCTAACGGACCAAGACGATTGACCAATTTCCATCTGTTTGGCTGAAGACGTAAAACTTAGCGCTTCCTGGGAGGCAACCCATGTTCTAGAGTTTCATCATTATTGTTGTTTTACATTGTTTTAGGAAATAAACATGGAATTTATGCAATAATGTTTTAGCTGCTTCTGATTTGTATGTGCACTTGTCATTATTCTGCACGTCTACTTCTATTATGTCTAATCATTGGTGTTATTTTTTATAATATGATGCGGGTTTGTCCCCCAAACAGCCCCCCCGGACAGCCCCCCGGACAGCCCCCCCCCAACCTCCTCGTTGGTCCCTGGACAACCCCCCCCCCCCCCCGGACCGCCCCCCCGGACAGACCCCTCACCCTCTTCCCCAGACCCCAGATAGCCCCCCGAACACCCCCCAGACAACCCCCCCCGGACATCCCCTCGGACACCCCCTAGAAGCCCCCTCACCCTCCTCCCCGAACCCCGGACATCCCCCCCACCCTCCTCCTTGGTCATTGGACAGCCCCCCAGACATCCCCCTAGACCCCCCCAGAAAACCCCCTCAACCTCTTCCCCAGACCCCTGACATCCCCTCAGAGAGCCCCCCCACCCTCCTCCTTGGTCCTTGGACAACCCCCCAAACAGCCCCACCCCGGACCCCCCCCCCCCTCGGACAGCCCCCTCACCCTCCTCCCTGGACCCCAAACATCCCCCCGAACAACCTCCAGAAAGCCCCTCAAACACCCCCCAAACAGCCACCTCACCCTTTTCCCCAGACCCCAGACAACCCCCCCCCCCCCAGACCACCCCCCAGACAGCCCCCTCACCCTCCTCCCCAGACCCCGGACAGTCCCCTGAACACCCCCTGGATAGCCCCCGGATAGCCCCTCGAACACCCCCCCGGACAACCCCCTCACCCTCCTCCCCGGACCCCGGACAGCCCCCCGAACACCCCTCAGACAACCCCCCGAACCCCCCCTGGATAGCCCCCTGGACACCCCCATGATAACCCCTCGAACACCCCCAGAACACCCCCCCGCCTCAATCTGAGGCGCGATGTGGATGGTACCATTCAAACTGTCTCTCTTTTGTTCAAAATGACTTTAATTTTAAGTGAAAACACCAACTCACATACGAACAATTCATAATCTGTTGAAACTTTAGGACAACGATCCATGGGTCATATGTGACGTGTACGAGTCAACCCTGCCTCAATCTGAGGTGCGGTGTGGCCGGCACCACCCAAATTGTCCCTCTTTTGTTTAAAATGGACAATTTTCTACATACATATGCCAAAACGATCAAACAGTTTCTTATTATGTTGATACATTTTCACAATGATCCATGACTCATATGTGATGTGTACGAGTCTACTCCATCTCAATTTGAGGCCAGGTGTGGCCGACACCACTCAAAGTGCCTCTTTTTTGTTAAAAATGGACTTAATTTTACGTGAAATCAACAACTGACATACGAAAAACTAACCAAACACATTCAGATTCTTTTGAAACATAACGAAAACGATCCATTGTTCAAATGTGATGTGTAAGAGTCAACGCCGCCTCAATCCGAGGTGCAGTGTGGCCAGGACCACTCAAACTTCCTCTCTTTTGTTCAAAATGGACTTATTTTTAAGTGAAAACACCATCTGACATACGGGAAACCGACCAAACTCCTTCAGATTGTGTTGAAACTTTAGTAAAATGAGCCACGTATCATATGTGACATGTAAGATTCAACCTCGCCACAATCCGAGGTGTGGTGAGGCCGGAACCACCGAAACTATCCCTCTTTTGTTTAAAATGGACAATATTTTATGTACATACACCCAACCGATCAAAAGGTTTCTTATTGTGTTGATACTTTTTAACAACTATCCATGAATAATATTTGATGTGTACGAGTCATCCCTACCTCAATCTGAGACTCGGTGTGGCCAACACCACTCAAAGTGCCTCTTTTTTGTTAAAAACGGACTTAATTTTAAGTGAAATCAACAAATGACATACAGAAAACCAAAAAAACTCATTTAGATTATGTTGAAACTTAATGTAAATGATCCATGGGTCTAATGTGATGTGTATGAGTCAACTCTTCCTCAATCTGAGGCGCAGTGTGGCCGAGACCACTCAAACTTCCTATCTTTTGTTCAAAATGTACTTATTTTTAAGTCAAAACAGCAACTGACATACGAGAAACCGACCAAATGCCTTTGGATTGTGTTGAAACTTTAGGAAAATGATCCATGTGTCATATGTGATGTGTAAGAGTCATCCTCTCATCAATAAAAGCCGGCGTGTGGCCGGAACCACCCAAACTATCCCCCTTTTGTTTAAAATGGACCATATTTTACGTACATACGCCAAACAAATAAAAAGGATTCTGATTGTGTTGATAATTTTTCACAATGATCCATGACTCATATATGATATGTACGTGTCAACCCTACCTCAATATGAGGCCCAGTGTGGCCGACACCACTCAAAGTGCCTCTGTTTTATTAAAAATGGACTTAATTTTATGTGAAATCAAGAACTGACATACGGCAAACCGACCAAACGCATTCGAATTCTGTTGGAACTTAAGGACAACGATCCATGGGTAAAATTTAACCTGTATGAGTCAACTCCTCCTCAATCCGAGGTGCGGTGTGGCTGGGAACACTCAAACTACCTCACTTTTGTTCAAAATGGACTAATTTTTAAGTGAAAACACCAACTGACATACGTGAAACTGACCAAACACATTCAGATTGTGTTTAAACGTTATGAAAACGATCCATGGGTCATATATGATGTGTACGAGTCAACCTCGCCTCAATCTGAGGTGCGGTGTGGCCGAAACCACCCAAACTGTGTCTCATTTGTTTAAAATGGACAATATTATACATAGATATGCCAAACCGATCAAACGGATTCTGATTGTGTTGATACTTTTTCACAATGATCCATGACTCATATGTGACGTGTACGAGTCAAATCCATCTCAATCTGAGGCCCAGTGTGGCCAACACCACTCAATGTGACTATGTTTTGTTAAAAATGGACTTAATTTTAAGTGAAATCAACAACTGACATACGACAAACTGACCAAACACATTCGGATTCTGTTGAAACATAAAGACAATGATCAATGGGTCAAATTTGATGTGTACAAGTCAACCCCACATCAATCTGAAGCTTGTTGTGGCCGACACCACTCAAAGTGCCTCTGTTTTGTAAAAAATGAACTTAATTTTAAGTAAAATAAACAACTGACATACGACAAACTGACCAAACGCATTCATATTATATTGAAACTTACGAAAAATGATCCATGGGTCAAATGTGACATGTACGAGTCCACTCCGCCTCAATCCGAGGCACAGTGAGGCCGAGACCAATCAAACTGCCTCTCTTTTGATCAAAATGGACTTATTTTTAAGTGAAAACACCAACTGACATATGGGAAACTGACCAAACGCATTCCAACTATGTTTACACTTTAGTAAAATGATCCATGGGTCATATGTGATGTGTAAGAGTCAACCCCGCCTCAATCTGAGGCGTAGTGTGTCCAACACCACCCAAACTGTCCCTCTTTTGTTTAAAATGGACAATATATTACGTACATATGCCAAAACCGATCAAAAGGTTTATTATTGTGTTGATACTTTTGCACTACGATCCATGGCTCATATGTGATGTGTACGAGTCAACCACACCTCAATCTGAGGCCTGGTGTGGCCAACACCACTCAAAGTGCCTCTTTTTTGTTAAAAATGCACTTAATTTTAAGTGAAATCTACAACTGACATATGAAAAACCGTCCAAAAGCATTAAGATTCTGTTGAAACATAAGGACAATGATCCATGGGTGAAATGTGACATGTACGAGTCAACTCCGCCTCAATCCAAGGCGCGGTGTGGCTGGGACCACTCAAACTGCCTCTCTTTTGTTCAAAATCGACTTATTTTTAAGTGAAATCAACAACTGAAATACAGGAAACCAAACAAATTCCTTCGGATTGTGTAGAAACATTAGTAAAACGATCCATGTTTCAAATGTGACGTGTAAGAGTCAACCTCGCCTCAATCCGAGGCACGGTGTGTCCGGGACCACCCAAAGTGTCCGTCTTTTGTTTAAAATGGACAATATTTTACATACATACGCCAAACCGATCAAAAGGTTTATTATTGTGTTTATACTTTTGAAAAACAATCCATGACTCATATTTGATGTTTACGAGTCAATCCCTCCTCAATCTGAGGCCCGGTGTGGCCGACACCACTCAAAGTGCCTCTGTTTTGTTAAAAATGGACTTAATTTTAAGTGAAATCAAGAACTGACATATGGAAAACCGACCAAACGCATTCGGATTCTGTTGAAACTTAAGTAAAATGATCCATGGGTCAAATTTGATGTGTATGAGTCAACTTCACCTCAATCTGAGGCGCGGTGTTGCCGAGACCACTCAAACTGCCTCACTATTGTTCAAAATGGACTTATTTTTAAGTGAAAACACCAACTGACATACGGGAAACTAAAAAAACACATTCATATCGTGTTGAAACTTTAGTAAAACTATTCATGGGTCATATTTCATGTGTATGAGTTAACCTCGCCTCAATATGAGGTGCGGTGTGGTCAGAACCACCCAAACATTCCCTCATTTGTTTAAAATGGACAATATTTTATGTACATACGCCAAACCAATCAAACGGACTCTGATAGTGTTGGTACTTTTTCACAACTATCCATGACTCATATGTGACGTGTATGAGTCAAATCTGTCTCAATATGAGGCCTAGTGTGGCCGAAACCACTCAAAGTGCCTCTGTTTTGTTAAAAATAGACATAATTTTAAGTGAAATCAACAACTGACATACGGAAAACTGACCAAACACATTTTAGATTCTGTTGAAACATAAAGCAACGATCTATGGGTCAAAGTTGACATGTAATAGTCAACACCACCTCAATATGAGGCCCATTGTGGCCGACACCACTCATGGTGCCTCTGTTTTGTTAAAAATGGACTTAATTTTAATTGAAATCAACAATTGACATACGGCAAACCGACCAAACACATTCAGATTCTATTGAAACTTAAGGAAAACGATTCATGGGTCAAATGTGATGTGTAAGAGTCTACTCTGTCTCAATCCGAGGCACGGTGTGGTCAGGACCACTCAAACTGCCTCTCTTTTGTTCAAAATGGACTTATTTTTAAGTTAAAACACCAACTGACATACGGGAAACCGACCAAACGTATTCAGACTGTGTTGACACTTTAGGACAACGATCTATGTGTCTATTGTGACGTGTACGAGTGTGAGTCAACCCCACCTCAATTCGGGTCATATTGTGGCCCCCACCACTCTAATTGGCTCACTTTTATTTGAATTGGAAACAATTTTAAGTGAAAATGACAAATGACATATAGAAAACAAACCAAACACATTCAGATTCCATTGAAACATTAGGACAACAATACATGGGTCTATTGTGACGGTTACTAGTCAACCCCACCTCAATCTGAGGCTCGGTGTTGCAGGGATCACTCTTAGCGTCTATCTTTTGTTTAAAATGGACATAATTTTAAGTACATATAGAAAACCGAAAAAACATATTCTGATTGTGTTGACACGTTAGCACAATGATCAATGGGTCATATGTGCCGTGTATGTGTCAACACAGCCTCAATGCAAGGCACGGTGTGGTCAGAACCACTGAAAGTGTATCACTTTTGTTTTAAATGAACACGATTTTAAGTGAAAATAACAAATAGCATACGGAAATCCGACCAAACGCGTTCGTATTCCGTTGATACTTTATGACAACGATCAATGGGTCTATTGTGACGTTTACAAGTGAACCCTAAAAGTGGCTCACTTTTGTATATGTATGTTTATAATTACGTATGTTTATATTCTAAATGAATTATGTATGTTTATATATTTTTTTGTGTATGTATGTTTATAATTATGTTATGAATTATGTATGTGTTTGTCATCAAATTATGCATCATATATTTAATGTGTATGAATTAAAATGAATTATGATTTAATTCTTGATGTGCATACAATTATTGCAGGACACCTCCACCTCTGCCTACTGTGCAAATTGTAGGGATGGTGTGCAATTTGCACAGCATAGGGTACGCCAACGGTTTGAAACTGTTGGCCTAGGTCTTGTAGTAAGTTTTTACTAGCGGTTCTATTTTAACCATTGGTAAAAATATTTCTCAACGGTTGTAAAACTGTTGGGAAATCCCTCATCCTTTGGTTTTACCAACGGTTTAGCACAACTATTGGTAAAACATTTCCCAACGGTTTTATGAGAACCGTGGGAAAGTTTAACTTTCCTACCCCTACTCCAATGGTTCTATGTAAACTGTTGGGAAAAGCTTTTCCCAACAGCTTACTTGCCTACGGTTTTCTGAAATGTTGGTATAAATTATACCAACGGTTCAGCAGCCTTTACCAAGTGTTCTGAACCATTGGTAAACCCCAAGTTTCCAGTAGTGTTTTGTTAAGATTAGTTGGGTATAATCACATGTTTGTTATGGTCTTATGGAAGCTTTCTTCTACGAGGAATTATCTAACATAGAAGGGATAAATTTTTTATTGTGATGAAAAATTTCAGAGTTATTTTTTTGAGCTAAAAAATATTTTGACTATTTCACCGATGTTGACTCTTCTAGAGGATGGGTGGGACTATGTGGTCCTTTGTGACACATCAGGTTAATGTTTGGGTTACATTCTTATGCCTGGTGATAATGTCATTTCTTTTGGATCTTTTTAGCTTGGGAAACATGAGAACCATTATCTGACTCCTATTATTGAACTCATAGATGTAATGAATGTGTTTAATAGTTATAATCATTATCTTTATAGAGAATGGTTTGCTATATATTTTGACCACAAAAGCTTGAGTAATATCTTTTATCAAAAATTTTTATATCTCTGCCAGCGTTATTGGATAGAGTACCAGAACTATTTTTAATTTAATATCTCTTATACCCCAAGTAAAGGTTATGTCATCACAAATTCCTTAAAAATAAAACTTCTAACCCCGATAATGAAATAATATTTAGAAGAGAGGAACTTGATGTACTCTTTGGACAGTTTCATATTGCAGTTCAGTAATCTAGGGATGAGGTTTCATTGGCCAGTTTTTAGTCAACCCCTACTCTTCTCATGATGATTGGTCAGGAAGACCAGCTTTATGATGAGTTATGTAGTGTTATGGAATCTATTTATAATGTAGAGACTATTTTTTAGTGGCCCTTCTAGAAAGATGGAATTATATTCATTCAGAAACATTTTTTTGTGATAATAGTTGCATGATATTATGTGATGTGGGATTTCCATACTTCTTGAGGGATGAGAACCATGGAACAACTAAGATGTTTTATGTTATGTGTGAATAGTTCTTGTGACCATGTATGATATGGGACATTGCTGATTTTGTCTCTCACTATTATATGTTTCAAATGGTTAACGCCGAGCACCAAAAACTTTTAGTTGTTCTTCAACAACTTCTAGTTCTTACATGAATGTTGGATGAGATATCTATGGAATTTTGGTTTGGTTTTCTACATACATAGCTAACGAAAACTGTTATATGGTTTTTGATCAATCTATAGATGAAATTTTATCACTTTATACACATTTTTGATACAACCAATATTATGGAGTGGGGAAGTCTCTATGTGAGAGAGATTCAACGGTTTCATGGATTCCTATTGTCTAAAGTCTCTTATAGAGATTCTCAGTTCACTTGTTGTTTTTTGATAGGCCTTGAGGAGCATTTGGATCTCAAATCCATTTGTGTATAGCTTACTATCCATAGTTTGATGTCTAGATATAAAGAACTCTAAAGATTATTGAGGTTATTTTTTGGGCTTGTGTTCTAAACATTGGTAGATCTTGGGATCATCATTTGTGGAAGGTTGAGTTTTCTTAAAATAATTGTTACAAGTCAATGACCATAACATCTCCTTCTGAGGCCTTATATGGCCAGCTTTTTAGATCTCCACTGTGTTAGTCGGAGGTTGGTGAATGTTCCTTGATTGGACCGTGTTTCTTTCAAGAGAATAAAACAGTGATTTAGTTGATTATTTAGATTATTTTTATGGCACAAAGATATTATAAGTCTTATTCTGATTATCATTTCATGTCATTGGAGATTTTATTTAGTGACTAGATGTTCCTGAACATTTCACCCTTGTTGGGTCAATGATATATTGGGATGAAAGGAAAACTTTATCCTCATTTTGCGGGACATATTGAGGCTATTGAGAAGGTGGGAAAACTTTCTCAAAATTTAGAACTTCCACTATAGCTGATGTTGACACATAATGTGTTCCATGTATCTCATCTGTGAAATTATCTATCTGGCCCATGTCATGTTCTGAGATGGCATGTTCTTCAGGTAGAACATGATTTATCCAGGAATGATGGTCAATTCATGATAGGTCATTTTTAAACCAATGTACTTCATGGGAGGATGATACCTTCGGTTTATGTGCTATGGTATCATGGTTTTTAAAATCATGAGATGTAGGAGAGGGAGACACTAATGAGAAAATAGTGTCCCCATCATTTTTTCATGGAAGATTCTAAGTAGTCTTTATAGGGAACTAAATTTTCTATTGTGGGAAGGTTGTGACATTATATTACGGGTTTCCACGATTTCCTAATTCCTTATTTTTGTCATTCTATGTTGGGGATTGGTTTTGGGTTGTTTTACGATGAAATATTTTGAGTTTTTAAAAATCTGGGCTAGTGAATGTTTGGTGCATGATTTTCCCAAACTATGTGCCCTCTCAGAGATAACCATGAATACCAATGTATTGGTATTGTTCAAAGTTAGTTCATGGTTTGTCAATATGTGTTCCATCTAAGGATAAATCATGAAGTCCATTTAAAATAGGCACACTATTAGTCTTCACAGGTTTTCAAACCATGCGGCTCTGCCCAACTAATCGTGATTGGGACATATATGTGTCATCTCTTCCCATTTCTAAGGGACATGTATACACATTATAGTTTATCACATGAGTGTGTGAGAATCCCATAACCTAGAACTATCATACCTCTTGAATGATGACCATATTAAAAACATGTTTATATAAGATAGGTAAATGTAATCCATTGATGATTTTTTTTGCACTCCTTGTGAATCTATATAAATAGTTTAATATGAAATATTTTATTCGAACCACATGTGGAATGCACCATTGGTGAAATTATTTCCCTCATCTTTTAATGTGAGGCATTATTTTCTAATGTGCTTCCATATTTTGAAATGTAAAGCATGATTTTTGGAGATATAATCCTTAAATTAGAAATCAATTAATTTGAAATTTAAAGGAATATTTTTTGGTTAATTTGATACTAGAATCTATTATGGAATCCTTGGTGAGCCCCTATTGGGATTTTAACTCACACCATACTTGTGCCTTCTAGAATTTTTTGACTATCTCCTTCCAAGTTCGATCAGGAGTAAATTATAAAGTGCAGGTGGTCCAAACTATTGATCCATGGACTTGGGGTGTATCATCCATTGGGAATTGTGCTTCTTATATTCCATTTTTTGGTACATGGCTATTGTACATTTGGGTTTCATTCTTATTTTAATTCCATTACACTTCCCCTATTATAGTTTTATTTGTATGCATACTGATTTGTCATATTTAGGACAAATTTTAGTGGAAAATCCATTCCCACTTTCATTTTTTATTATTTTAAGTTCTTTTCACCAACCCATGGGGATCAAGAATGCCCATCAGGCCATGCTAGGGCCGGATCCATGATCGTGTTACTAGGGTAGCCAAGCTAGTTCGTGACACATATTTATGAGCACCAAAAGAACCTACATAGACATCTTCATAATATTAAGTACATATCCTCCTTTAATACATATGATAATGAATCTATAAAAGCCTCATATAGAGAGTATTTTATACACATTTTGGCTATCCTAAAGAATGGTTTTTATATTCTATCACTGGATCTGTTACTTTTTGGATCGATATAATAAAAGAATTAATCATTATTATTATTCCAATATGGGGAACATCCATCACTTTGTGGTATTAATTGGTGTGTTTATCTTCTTAAGTGGTTTAATAGTGGATTCAATATTATTTATCTCTATTTTTTCACAACTGATGAATGGGGACACAACCTTATGATCTACAATACTAATGATTGTTTCATCCTGGTGTGGAACAATCAGGGATGTCGTTACATGGGATAATATATATTTGTAGGAAAATTATGATTGTGGGACATAAAATAGTAATATATGAGAGTAAAATTTTACTTTTAACCCTTATATATAATATAGATCAGGAATTATTTCCAAATTTTTAATGGAATATTCAAATTTAGCCTAACTGATTACTAACATTGAATAACCATTTACATTTACTTATCAAATTTCAACCATCGTATCTAATTCTATTACATAATGAGAGCTGAATATTCAAATTCATTATTAGTTCACCATTCTTAAAAAAGGAAATAATAGGTAAAATCCACATTTTTCAGAGATATGATGAAAATTACCAAGGAAACCCTGTTAAGTTTTGGGTTTTCTATCCTTCTTATTTTTAGAATCATTGAAGGACCGTAAAAATATATCTCCCACATTTTGAGACTGTATTGAAGATTGAATAAATCTTAATTTGATAAATATATATCCACTTTCATACATTATAAGGTTTGATGTTCTATAAGAAAGTGTTATAACACATTTCTTCTTAATTCCTTATGGGGTATGAACATAATATTAAACTCTTTCATAATGACCACCAATCATTCTAATCCTCCTATAAATATTAAGTAATCTATCTACTAAATATAAAAATATTATTATTTCCTTCTGTACGCGTGCCCTTCCATTCTTGCTCCACACTCCACCACTACCTTGCAACCACGTCCACCCTCGGCTCTCATCGAGTCCATCCACGTTCCGCGACTCCCCTGTTAAATCCTTCCTCAACATCAGAAACCGTATCTCACCTCTCCCACTCGCGATGTCGACGTTCCTCTGCATTTAGTGATCAGTCGTGCTCCATCACTCTTCCCACCCAGTTATACCATATGTTTCCTCTCTGTCTTGCGCTGTCGAACTACGGATCTCAGTGCACAGATTCTTCATATACCATCATATCATTCAATTTATGTTCACCCATATCTGTATCTTCTACACGCCATTACATTTCAACTGATCACCAGGTCATGCTTCATCTCCTCTATACCTACGGTTCCAGTACACCCCAGTAATCTTCTAATCACGCTTGACTTCCACTCCTCAGGACCTCCATTTATAGCATACGTCGGACCATATGTCCCTCCAATTATACTTTCTTCTACATCCTTACAGTGGTTCTGTCACACTACATCAGCTGTTGATTGGGATTCCCCTAACATTTATGCTTCTTATCGATTACCTTGCCAATGCATACCTCATATGGTGTAACAAAGGTAACTGAAGCCTATTTTATTAAGTCCAAATAATTAATTGCTTCAATGATCATGAATTAATGTCTCTTTTGTTTTTGATAATTTAAACATCTATAATTACATAAATTTAATTAACTCTTTACACATCTTGGTGTTTTCTAAAGATATGTTTATTAAATCAACTTCAATTTCTTATCTAACCTGCTGCTCTATTTGTAGTGTAGTTTCTAGGAAAACACCATTAACTTACTGTTACACAGTTTCTACAACCTCTATGAATAGCAGTAATTTCATCTTTCTTTTACACCGCATAATATCATCAAATAGGTTTTTTCATATCTATTTAGTTGTAGTAAAAAATTTTCAGTGTATTATTTTTTCACAGCCCTTGTATCTCTCATTAGTAACACTGTAATCCTGTGCAATTAAACATTTAGACAATTTTATTTTTTCCAATGAAATTTACTTTACCTTAACATTACATTAAACTATGAATATTTTTCTTTTATCACACACCTTAAAAATTATATATAAATAAAAAAATTACAAACATGTCTTCCCCATGAAGCTCTAGAGATGAAATGTTATAGCGGAGGGAAGTTCTGTATGAACAAGAAAGCATTAGTGAGTTCTCTGTTCTGTTCCACTTAAAAAGTCCTACTTACTGCCATTTTTTTAGTAGTCGTATTAATTATTAATTACAATATAATAGTTCTGAAATCTACTAGAAATTATTCAATGTCTTATAATGATATATTTGGTACAACATTACCTGAACCAGTATCAACTGATGGAATCACACATGGAGTTACAAGCAATACTTTCTCATCTTTGTCTGTCAATGATTAGTTCTGATTTTATTTAGCAGAATAAAACACTAAACAAAATAACTACTTTCCTTACAAACAAAAATTGTACATATTTAACTTCTACTATGACCACAATGCCTATAAATTCGGTTGTTACACCAAATACAAACATGTCATGCCCTTCAAACTCAAGAGATTTAATGTTAAAGTAGAGCTAACTTATGAAACAACTACATAAAGTTGGTCAGTTCTCAGTTTTGTTTGCTATATAATGTCCTAATTCATATCATTTTTTAAATATATGTATTCATTACAACTGACACAATAATAGTGCAAACATCAATTCACCCTTGTTTAATGACATCTACTAAAATGTCAGGTACTACAAAAACTGAACCATTATCAACTAATGGCATCAAACATGCAGTAACACGAATTCCATTATCATCTTTTTCTGCAAATGGTTAGTTCTTATTATACTACACTAAATAAAACACTACACTATGAAATGATTTTCATTCAAACACAAATTGCTGATTTTTACCTTATTCTTTGGGTATAATGCCTGAAATATCTTCTCCTCAAACATATACAGACATGTATGGCCTATCAACCATAAGAGATGCATGGTTACTGTGAAGGATTCTTCTAAAGGAACAACATAATGTTTTTATGTACTCTATTATGTTCACTTTAAATTGTCCTAATAATTACGATAAAACAACAATAAGTTTGTCACTTCACTATTCTATTCATTTTAAACTATTCTACATAATGTCGTTGTCTCAATAGTAGTTCTTATTACAAATTCCAAAATAACAGTGCCAAACTATACTAACGATTCTTCAATGACATCTACCAATATGTATGCTAATACATTAACTAGGCCAGTTTCAATTGATGTCCTCACACATGGACTCAGATGAATGTTGTTGTCGTCTATCTGTGTCAATGGTTAGTTCTGATTATCTTTAATAGAATATAACACAACCCGTGCAACAACATTCGAGACTAACACAAATGATATTTATGTAACTTATAATTTGAAAATAGTCCCTGAAAATGATTCTCCCCATCCAAATACAAACATGTATGTCACATAAAGCTCCAGAGATGCATGGTTACAGCGGAGACAAATTAAGAAGGAATGATATTGAGTTTGTAAGTACTACTTTTTCATTCACTATATACTTTCCAAATTATTATTACTTTTTCAATAATTGATTTCATTATGTTTGGAATGTTAATAGTGTCTACATCTATTCGAAACTATTCAATTACATCTACTGATTAGTTTTCTACTCAAATAAATGAACTATTATCAACCTATGAGATCACACATCGAGTCACAGGTATGACTTTATCATATTTGTCTATCGATGAATACATTTATTTCAATTTCATACTATATAATAGTACAATTAAAACTACTGTACAGAGATAGAAAAGTTATAATGGTTCTAATATACTACTTATTTGACAACAGTGAATGAACAGTTGGCTCCTCGGCCAACTACAAACTTGGATTGCATGGGATACTATACAGAAGAAAGGTTACAGCGCGAACTCCTTATTAATGCCTGAGAAACAGATTGTATGTTTTATAGACTATTCACTAAAAAATAGTGACATTAATAACATAAAATAAGTAACTCTAATTATTATAGTGACCATAAAATCATCGCCAAATCCTACTGAAATTACTGTAGTGACGTGTACCTATAATTCTACTATAACAATAACTGCAATGCTACCAACAATTGGATACACATATGGAGTCACATGTGCACCATTATCTCCTTTATGTATACATGGTTGGTAGTTTTTAAATATACTAGAATTAATCATTAATATTCATAGTACATTTAATAATTACATAAATTAATAATATTATACAACTTATTTGATCATAGTTCTTGAACCATCTGCTCTTCGATCAACAACATGTTCATTAAAAAACAAACTAAAACAAATACCACATGACATGACACTATCTCTACTACCATTCTGTAAGTATTCTGTCATTTATTTTTGATGAACAAAATGTCGTTCTTATAAACTATTCATTCCTTATATAATAAATTTCTGAATATTTTTCATAGCGTTAATGAATGAATAAAGTATTCTATCAGATAATTCAAATTTATCCTCAAGAAAGTAAGGCCAACAATTGTCTCTGGAAATTGTACATCCAATTAGGTCATTTTTTATAACAATTCCCAAAAAAATAGATTCTGTGTTACTGATTATTTTCTTGACAAAGACAATTGAGGTATTTCGATTTACATGATTCACTTGTATTATAATTCATGTTAGGGTTGTTTCTGCTTGTGCATGTTAACCTAACATTTTCTGTTACAGTAAACTTACTACAACAACATAATTCTGAGAGCACGTGTTAGCGTGATTAGTAAACCTACTCTAATTGTTCTATAATAAACCATCATCTTCTCAGAATGTCACTATGTTTTTTTATTAATATATTCTACATTCTACTATTTTTCAATCATTTTATTTGGATATTGGAAACCCTTATAATGTCTATCAATATTGTCACTCTTTTATGTGGTTTTATGAGAGAAATAAAAACTACATCAATATAAAAAACCCATGTGTCTCACTATGATACTCGATGGGAAAAATATTTTTAGACTTACTACCTCAATGTATTGAATACCTAAGGATTTTGGTATTTAATCGAACTACCACCGAGGCCCAAGAATTCCAAGACCACATGCATGTTTACAAACCAATGTTTACATTCTCGTCCATGGGTGGAAAGGTAGATAAGACATTCAATAGTGGTCGAGGTCCATGTATATTCAGATTACATGGACAAAACCAGCATCACATTGGTATTTTATATTCACATGAAGGAAAACCACAATGGTTTGTACAACTATACGTGTATGATAATGCGCATGAATGCCAGAACAGGGTTCACAGAATTAGGTATCGGTCTTATTCAATAGAATGTACTTAATTTTCAAACCATTAATCAATTAATATTAACTACTAATATGATTGATTCCGAATTGAATCTAGTAATCAATATTCAATTGTTGACTACAATATTTTACTTAAACTACAAAAAATGCTTTTTGATCTCAATGTTTTAGCTTGGGAATTCATAAGTGCATGGGATTTTATTAATTATCATCAAGTATCAACATTAATCCTATGACTACATAAAAGGAGAAATAAAAATGAATCCACATATAACCTACAATGGACTTCTGAAATTGTAGTGATGATTTTCGGTGATGTTGAAGATCTCAACCAAGAATTTGATATCATCATTCAAAGGAAAAGTGGTGATATAAAAAGAGTATATGAGCTTAACCCATTATAACTTCCATTGTAATACCCATTTATTTTCACAAGAGGTTAGGATGGGTATTTTGACAATGTACTGCATCGAGCTACTCCTTTAACAACAAGTACTGCACTCAGGAAGGTAAAAATGACAAATTACTTCTCCTTTCACTTGGAATTTCAGGAAAACAATGCCTCAACCTTATTAAATTGTATAAGATTTTTGTAGTAGTTTATTGTTGATGATTATAAAATTATTGATTCTCAAATACCATATTTAACATTATTCAATAAAAAATGATTGAGGGTTGAATTATACAATGGATTTCCAAATTCATTTCTATAAGGTGAGAGGGAGGGGTCGTCCTAAGGGAAGCATATCATTTTACCTTCAACATTTGTCAGTGGACCCCATTATATGATTCAGAATTACCATGATGCAATTTGTATTTATAATTGGGCAGGGTATCCAGATATATTTCTAATATTCACATGTAACCCAATGTGGCCTCAAATTACTCGATTTTTTAGAAATAACAATCTTCGTCCAAATGACTGGCCTCAAATATAATTTCGAATTTTGAAAATTAAATCATTAAATGAATGATTTAAGATAGGGTTTTTTATTTGGAAATTCATAGGCATGTAACGATCTCTATATTTACTATTTAATGTTTTATTATTTATCTCTTATATTATATCATCTTCTATTAATGATCAATAAATTTACAGTCCTAATTTTCCCATGTAGTTATTCAAACCATGGAGTTTCAAAACGCGGGTTTCCTCTTATACACATCCAATTATTTCTATGTCATGATAACAAAGTTAATACTCATGCATATGTTAATAGAATAGTTTTCACTAAAATTCCAAATCACTATGCATACCCAAAACTGTATGAAGCTATTAAAAATTTCAAGGTGCATGAACCTTGTGGTGATTCCAACCATTCTTTGCCTTGTATGAGAATTAAAATATGTAAAAAAAATTATCTGAATTTTTTTGACACAAATACTACAATTAATGAGGATGGTTATGTTTTATATCATAGAAGGGATGATGGATGAACAACTGTAAGAAATAGTGTGACGTTGGATAACCAGTTTGTGGTACCATGTAGTCTTGTTTTTCTTTTAAATTACCACACTAATCTAAATATAAAGGTTTTAAATCTATCATATTTTGTCAAATACCTCTTAAAATATATTAGAAAATAGAATGATTTTGTTTCAATAGCACTCTATGAGAGCAACAATAGAGACTACCCAGACAACAATGTGGATGAGATAAAGATGTACTATGACTATCGGTACATAACTCCTTCTGAGGCTTTCTAGAGTATATTTTGTTTTGATATACACTATATATATCCACCATTTTAGAGGTTAACTTTATATTTACTAGGAATAACTATAGTGTCTTACAATGACAATGATAATATTGATGATTTCCTCACTCACAGAAATATTTCTGAAACAATAGTCACATCATGGTTTCAAGAAAATCAAACATACCCTGAAGGTAGAGGTCTCAGTTATGAAGAATTACCAAATAGGTTTGTCTTCTACTCAAATGAAAAAATGGAATCCTTGAAAATAAGGACTCTGTGTTGGTAGACATTACTATGTCTCTCCAACAACTAGAGAGATTTATTACTTTTGGTTACTTATTATCAGAATTAAAGGAGAGACTTCATATGATGATCTGGAAATAGTGAATGGTATTACTCATGGAACATTTAGAGAGGCTTGTTATGCTTTGGGACAACCGATAGATGACACAAAATTTAATGAAGCTACAAGGAAGGTGTTATCCTAGGTAAGGGGATACTATTTATGGAGGTTGTTCACAAACATGTTATTTTAAAATAACATTTCTCACCCATACATTGTATGGAATCAAACCCATGCCTTTCTTCTTGAAGATATTTTATATTAAAAAAAGAGGCTACAAATTCTAGGTAATTCCGTATGTTTCTCATTAAATTTATAAACAAATGTTTCTATAGATTAATTATAGTATCTGATGAATATAAATTTTTCCAACAAAATTAATCTAGATTATCATTTAATAGAAACTGAATCTACAACTGACTACTATTTTTTTTAATATTTTCCTCTTTTTAGAGTATCATTCTATATAATCCACACACTTTTGTATAACTAGATTACATATTGGTTATTTTATTCTCTCTAATTAATTCATTATCCATCATAGATTCTATATTTTAATTATTCTACATTACTATAATGAATGGATATTGATTATTTTACACATCTCTGAAACTATAAGCATCATTTTTCTCGATTTGACACTCATATATTGTCGGAGACATATGTATGCTCTCCTTGAAATTGACCAGATTTTACAGAGCAATGGTAGTCATCTTTAGTTTTATCCTCCTATGTCAGTTCCAGATTCTGGAATTGATAGTCATCGAAATCTTTTAGTTGTAGAAGAACTACATTACAATAGAGAGTTACATGAAAATAAATATATAACTACACAAATTTTTCTTACTAATGAACATAAACATGTGAAATATGTCATTTTGTGTTCATTTTCTTCAAATTATGGAGGTTTCTTCTTCTTTCATGGATATGAAGGTGTAGGTATTACATTAATTTGTAAAATTCTAACAGCTTTGATGATGTTAGAGAGATCTATTTTTCGTTCTGTTGCTTTAATTGGAATAACATCATTACTGCTTCTGGGGGGATGAACTAGACATTCTAAATTTTATATTCCAATCTCCATTACTGAGCAGTCAGTTCGAAATATTCAGTAGGGTATTAATCCTGCAGAACTTCAACACTTGATAATGCTTATTATTTGAGATGAGGTCTCTATGATTCATAAGTACTTAATTGAATCTCTAGACCATAATCTAAGAGATAAATTGTTAGTTAAAAATGTAAGTGCTCTGAATATACAATTTGGTGGTCTAACAGTTGTATTGGGGGGTGGTTTCTGGAAAATACTACCATTAATAACTAATTTTAATAGAAATGACATTGTATGGGAAAGTATTAAGTCATCATATCTGTGAAAAACTGCCAGGTCTTAACTCTAACAAGGACCATGAGATTGCATTTGACTACATCCATTTTTGATTCAAATTTCATCAAAAAGTTTGTATGATGGACCTTGGCTATTGGTGAAGGTAGAGTTGGAGAATCCATTGATGGTGAAGCACTCATCCAAATTCCTTCTAAGTATCATCTTACCAACTATGAAAATGTTGTGGCTGAAATTGTTTACCATACATATCCTATTTTAATTGAGTGAAATTATGATGTCTCTCATCTGAAAGATCATGAAATTTTAGGTCCAACCCATGATGTTGTTAAACAATTAAATGATTACATGTTTTTTCTCACAAAATATGAGAAGAAAGATTACATTAGCTCTGATTCAGTTTGCAATGCCAGTTTTGATACTGATAGTGAATAAACATATACACCTCTGAAATTTTGAATGGTATCAATGTTTCTAGGATGGCAGCCCACAAAATTACAATACATATTGGTGTCCCCATTATGTTACTGAGAAATGTAGATCAATATTTTGGGTTATGCAATGACACCCATATGATTTTTACACATTTAGGTGATCATGTGATTGGAGAAAAGTTTTTGAGAGGGTGTAATTCAGGGTATTTTACATTCATTCCTAGACTAACTGTGACACACTCTAATGTTAGGTGGCCTTTCAAATTATAAAGAAGACAATATCCTTTAACATTTTCTTATGCAATGACTATTAATAAAAGTCAAGAGCAATCATTGTATTTTGTTGGGTTATATCTTCGTGAGCCTCTATTATCTCATGGCCAATTATATATAGTGGTTTATAGGGTTACATCACCAAATGGTTTGAAAATATTTGTTTAGGATAACACTAAAATGTCTTCTGAGTACACACAAAATATTTTGTACAATGAGATATTTTTTTACCTTTCTTAGGTATCATTTAAATTAAACTGTTGATATTTTACTATAGTTTAGCTATGAATTATGTGTAGTTGAAGGATTTCTTTATGTGCTTACTATGTTTATATTTTCAATATTAAATGTTACTATACAAATAAAAAAAATATAATGATCAATAACCCCGTTGAATGAGATTACACTGGAGGATGATGAGACACTACGGATTGTAGTTCATGTGCTGAACATGTGGTGCAATTACTTGACACAATATTCCATTAATGTATTTTCGGTTGATCTAATACTTTGTGATAAAGAAGTATGTTTATGTTACATGATCAAATTTTGTATTATTTCCATATTTATCTGTTATGTTCTGTATATCTTTCAACATATACATATATTATATCTCTATGTTCTCTATCATCAGTTTTATTTACATATTAATATACTTTTCAACATAATTTATTTGGGGAACTATGATTCTATGTACACTAAATAACTATCATCCTATCTCAAATTAAAAACATATTTTGTGCGATGGAATGTTCTATATCATACAAAACTTCAAAATAGCCTCAAACAAAGGCAATTACATGGAAAGTAGACATACCTGTAGAATCATTTTTACATCCATGACATTTATTCATCCAGGTGATGCAGAAATACCATTTTTTATTTTTAAATTTACATCATGAAATATAATTATTCAAAGGTGGATTCCAAGGGAACATTTAATAGGTATATTTCATTTACAATTTTTTGTCAATATTACGTGTACATGACCTAAATAAAATTATGGTTACAATATTTTCTGTATTATCCTTGATTTCTTCAGAGTAAGTGTATTTCAGTTATCTATGTTTTAGAAATAATTGGAAATCATTGTTACACACATCCAGTTCAATCTATGGGTCATTCCAACCTTAGGATGAAAATAGTTCTAGAGGATGACAGATCATTAATTTTCTGCACCTGCTATATTTCACTAGAGAAAATATAATTAATATTTACTGTTACTTTATTTACCTATAGAGGTATGAAACTTACCTATAGTATATGGGGAGAAATTATGAATGAAATTAAGTGTTATTTGGAGAATAAAAAATTCTCATAAACTATTATTATTTTACAACTTTTCCGTGTGAAGCGACTAAGCAGTTTGATTTCTATCTATATTGTTCATTTTGAGCTCTTTGTAAATCACAGTTCTTTGATGAGTTTTCATAGCGAGTGTAATATCTAAATATTTTTTCTTAGGTTTCAAAACTTTTATAGCCATAGTTTTTATGACTAATATTATTAATTCTAAAAAAAATATGTAAAACCTAGCTATTCTAGAAGTAAACAACTTCAAAAGCATGTGACATTTGAACTATTCTATCTTCTGTAATATTACATAAAATGATTTTTATATCTGAAATCTAACACCCACGTGTTGTTAATATTTATTTAGAAGTATGTTATTATATATTTTCCAGGTTTTGGATTGTAGTTACATCATAGTTCAATAGTCCACCACAAGAAACTAGCAACCCTTCTACAGATGTACCATATTGGAACAACAAGAAAACAATTTCAGAAGTCAAAACTTTTATGTAGGTAACTAATATGTCAAAAGACATGCACATTAAATATTTATTCTTATGAATTGTTCAATTATGTCCTGAAATAATAACTATAATAGTTTGTACTGAATCAACTGTAGCCTGCAATGTTTTAAATTGCAGTAAAAATAGAAAACATTAAAACCCCCCACAGTTGGTTTTATGAGTCATGCAATTCTTGCATGAAGAATGTACACCTTTTAGATGACAGAATATGGTGCGAGAATTGAAAATAATATCTTTATAGAACCCCTCCAAGGTTACCTTCATTAATATTTTTAAATTTCATATTATCACTTCCTTAGTTTCCAACTAATAAATTAAAATACTTATTATCACTCACATTGTTTCCATCATTTTAAATTCAATAGATTTAGAGTGAAACTAAATTTTACTAAAAACACAGACTCAATTTCTATAGTTTTATTTGACAAAAAAGTCACTGAATTCATACACAAGACAGCTGGAGAGTTGTTAAATACTTTGATATATGTAAAACCAACATTTTCTATCATGTTAATAGATTTTAAAATTATTATTCCGAACATTCGTTATTGTTTGAAAATTAGTACGATGATGAATATGGATTTCCTCCAGAACTGTACATTTTCAAATAAAAAAAGTGCTTTTATTAATTGAAATATCAAATTTCAATATTAAAAATTGTCACCATTCGACATAACAAAACACATAAAAGGTAATTGTCATTACCAAAAATGAAAACTACATCATCAATTTCAATGACATCTTTAAAGACAATCAGATACTAGATAATATATATTCCAAAACTCATTTATTTTTATAAGCTGAAAAGAATTAATCCTATTGATGGTTTTATAAAGAATCATCGGAGCAGTGACTTTACAAGAGTAAGTAGTGATATTGAACAGAATCAAGTACAGTCTTTTCAATTCTGTTAATTCTTTTTCCCTGCTTGTTAATAACAATGTACTGGACTACTGTTTTTATCATTCCATCGTAGGATCATCAGGGTGTTGAATCTTTTTAACTAACAAAAATTCTTGACTCCGAAATTATAACATCATCTTTAGTTTTATCAACAGGTCATGTAAATATATGTTATATTCTATACATTGCGTTTAGGGCTTTGATTTATCATTATAGAGAGTATCAATTGAGAAGTGGGTCATTTTCTTTTGATTCAGTTAATAGTTTATTTCTCTTGTAGATAAATATGTTGACTGACTTAGATGATGATGATGTTGTAAAAAACCATGTTTTCACTAACTGGTGACTCCACAACACCATCAACTATTTCCACTGAACTTCATATTCGGATTACAGATAACTTAAAGAAAAATACAAAAAATATATACTTAAGTTTTGTCCTACTGTACTTATCAATTTTGGAAACACATTTTCAACAATCTATTAGATTGAAATGACCTGTTACAAAATATTTCTACACATCTATATTTACTTATACTATAGTTCAACAATACACTGTAATGAAATTATTAAATCATTACATCAATATTTTTGATGAGAAAATTATACGCATTAAATCACATAATCCATTTTGTGATGTATTGATAGTTTCCAGTAGTTTAGTTATCCTACATATATATCTATTAATATACTAATGTTAGCTTTCCTCTAACTTATGTGTCAACTCCACATGTTTTGACATCTCTAAAATACACCTCTCTTCGAATTTTATCTCCATCCATTGCCTTTTAGCGCGCCTACCACCATCAATAAATCATTCCCTCAACCTAGTTTTTCTTTTCCACTACTATCTGGCTTCCCCAATATTAAATCTCATAAACCAACTCTGCCTCTTCCCCCGTATGCGCCTCACCTTGCCCCCCCAACTTCCATGTTCTTCACCTTCTTTTATGGCTTATGGTAAATTCAAGTTCTCTCTCTGCCTCCCCATCTCCACTCTCATCCTTCGCCTACCTGCTCTGCTTATGACTTCTCCCCATCCTACTAATCCAGATCCTACACATCTGGATCCTATGAGTTTGGCTCTAAAAACTATGTATTTTACACATCCATCTCCCACTCTTCTATGTCCCATGACTACGCCTCTGACTACTGCTGAAATCTATCATGGAGGTGATTCAACATTAATCCCTAATCACACTGCAACAGTTGTGGTTTATGGGAGAGCTTTCATACCTGATGTCGTCGAAGCTCATCCTAGGATATCTACAACTTATTTTAGGCACAAGGGGTAATCGGCCATTGTGTTCTCAAAGAAGGATGTGGACCAAATTTCTTAGTCATTTCAGTACAAACTAATTTTTTAGTTTTCTCATCGTCATCCTTCAAATAAGTTCATCAACAGTTCCCTTGAAAATATTGGATTTATACCTTTTGAGTTGGGGATTCTTGAGTATGTACTTTTCTTGGTCCATATCTCCTTGAAAGACGATTATTATACATGTTTCTCTTCTGTATAATTTTCATTTCCCGGATATCATATAAATATAATGAATTGGACGCCTATTTTTAGGAGGAATATCAAACCAGCTCTGCTTCCAAACTAGCTAGGATTTCAAAGATTACCTACTCATCATTTTAGGTCAGATGATCTATATGTTACTTCCAGTATAATTTCCACACCCATTAAATGTAATTCAACTACCTCTAATCTTTCAAGATGCTCTGTTGTATGTATTTATATAGAGGAATCTCATTCATTTTCATTCAGAATGGGGGAAATGGTTTTTGGAAAAGCATGATAAACCTAAACATCTATATTATTTTTTTCCTATTTGAATTGTGTCCACATTTTCTTCATCCTATAATAAGGTTGATTCCAATGAATCAAATATTTAATCTTTTTTTAGGAAGAAGGAAAATTGGATTAAAAAATCTAACCATGTTGCTCCTTTTGGAGTGTGTGATTTTATAGTGTCTAAGGATAAGGACTCACATGGGATTTCCTTGGATTTAGATGTTATTATGGTTAATGTACCGTTAATAAGGAACAAGGTTGGGCATTAAAGTGATAATTTTTCAAGATTTTTAGAGGTTGTTTTTGATGATCAACCTATTTCTAAGGAGAAGAGGCCTAAAATCCTTATTGAAAACATGTTATCCTTAAAATTTTCACTTACAAATTTTATCTATAAACATATTATATGATGTATCTTTATTACATTAATGTTCCTTCTGAGAATTAGATTTTATTTAAGGACCTTCCTTTATTAGTTTATATTTATTTGAAGCAATTTTTTTTGTTTACTATAATGTGTAGACTTTAATTAGTTAACGTATCTTTAGTTAGGCCATTTCATTAGACTTGTTGTGTGATGTATCATGATGTTTATTATCATTGATTTCAATTATATCTTCATTAAATAAAATTATTAAATGTTGGTCAATATATAACTTTGTTATTTTTCCAATTTTTCTAATTAAATGACATTGCAATGCCTGATGTTTCACAATGTTTCTTAATTGGGTGTCTACATTACAGTGTGGTTTTTCTTATTCCAATGGAATTGTAAAAATGCCATCTTACACCTGCACCCGACTACATTATCAACTCATTTTCAGTTGAAATAAAAGTTTGGAGTACTACCATACAACAACCGGAACCTGCTGCATTGTTACATCAACAAGGGGATATGGCACTATCAAAACCCATGGTGTTGGTGAATTCCATGTACACTCTTCGATCCTCTCATGGTCTCATGTTTATCCATGCCATCCCTAAATCTATCCATTATTATCCATCATTCATTTTTAGGATTTTATATTTATAAATAAAAATGTTAGTACCATCATCCAGATTTTGTTGCATCCTTCAAAATTCTTAAATAACCACTATTGTTGTTATGTTCATATTTTTTCATATGATTGTTTCAGTAGTAATTATTATTTTTATCAATGTTTCACCATACTGGTTTACATGACACTAATCCACATTTATGGTAAATTTTTCTCTTCTAATTTTTAGTTGAATTACATTCTTTTAACAGTTGATGGTGTATTAATTTTGAGTATTGGATATAATATCACCGTGCGAATGGCACAGATGAGTACTAGTTAATGATGTATTTGATTGGGTAAAATATAAGAGGCCATGTGTCACTTTTTATGTTTTAGGTAGTGTCTTAATTTATAAACTATGAAAAATATTGTAAGTCAATTCTTCTCAAGGTCA
This sequence comes from Viscum album, assembly GCA_963277665.1. Lineage (NCBI taxonomy): Eukaryota > Viridiplantae > Streptophyta > Magnoliopsida > Santalales > Viscaceae > Viscum > Viscum album. The sequence continues at coordinate 1,785,518,369 of OY728148.1, read as the reverse complement.
TAATATCAACTCTCAGTATCTAGCACGATCCTGATGAGATAGTAGAGAATATTCTATATTCTCACAACAATATTTTATAATAGAAAGGAACTAAATGATAACTCCAAATATTCCACATAAAAAATGAGAGTATTTTCTTTAATATGAAGTATTAATAATAGGGGGATAAGATGTACTATAATAGATTGATAACGGATTAATAATAATATTCCTCCCATTGATAAACGACTGACTTCTTCATGATCATGGTAATGAGTTGGAACATTTCTATGGGGTTATCTTTGAAGAATATAATGTACGTGAGAGACACATAACACCCTCTCAATTTATTGATATTTTTATAAGATTTCATGTTAAGGGTTACCTTGGTATTATTAGGATTTGCCTTGATGTTGTGATAGTGTTTTATGAAGATGAGAAAAATTAATGATGTCCCAATAAAATCACATTTCAATGGGTTTATCTTCATGTTATATCAGATAATTTTTTCATAAACTATTTCAAGTTAGACAAACCACTATAACACTAGTTAGATTTGATGACAAAATAATTAACATAGCATTCAAAATTTTTCCTCAGAAATGGATTAAATATTTGTTTCATGGTATATAGATATATAGTTATAAAAAATTTCAAGATGAAATGAATAATTCATAGAAATAAAATCCTTGTAGATATATGAATATAGTGTCATCCTCCCCTTTTGGGCCTACCTAGATTAGATTATAGGTACAATATTCATCCATTATAGGGAGTTCTTGAAAACATTTTTTTGAATATAAAAAATTTATTATGATCAAGACTAAGAAGTATGAATTTGGGAAATGACTCTCAATATCCCAAATGTAAATGAATACATAAATCCACCCATTATTCTTCTTGAAAAAGACATTATTGTGAATCCATTTCAAGTATTTAGATTCCCTAATAATTTTCTTTATGAAAAATGTATCGACTTTAAATTTTAATTTGGAAGCATTATTCAGATGTATTTTCATGGATTCATTTTTATAACCCTGATGATATATTGGGAAATAAAAAAGGTGGGCTGAAATTTCTGGATCAACAAAAATAATTAGTTTGTATTTCTTGGATGATACATTCTAATTCTACTATATGAAAGGGATGTATGTCACTTGTTCTTCAAGAGACATGGATGTGCTAATAAAGGTTGTTCATTAGTCTTCCTTTTACAAGATTCTTATTTTTGATCACATCAATGGTGGTGGAGATTCATTATTCAAATACTGGAGTGGAAACTCTAATATCTTTCCATTATTATACTTATTATTAATCTACTTAAATATTAATGGAAATATATGATAAAGTGATTATTTCAGGATAGGGAGACAATGTAAGAGAATTTATATCCTCTATAAATGATTATATGGAATCTATATGTCCTGAATGTACTAATGTATTAGAATTAGTTTTGAGACAAATAAGTACATATTATCCATCTTATCAACTATCATTAGGGGAAGAAGAGGTTGCAACATCCTGAGACTATGTAGATGATATAAGGGAATTTTCATCTTCTACGAGGGATGCAGGAGAATTTTTTAATTTATATAATAATGTATAGATCACTATAAGTTTTCAAGAAAAAATAAAATCACTCTCATTCTAGGTTTTACCTACATTTCAAGTATTACATATTTCTTCCTCGCATTTTAATTTGGTCGATGTGATAGATATCATAAAGGTAGAAGAAAATGATCCAAAATTTTCAACCTTCCTTCTTCTTATGATATTTATAAAGGCTTGGTTGAGGATTATTATTTTTGTAAATTGGGGTTGACAATAAGTCAGACCATCCTAATTATAAAGACACTAAGGGATAATATTAATTTTTATAAATGGTACAAAATTATTTATCCCTACTAGAGTTGGTTGTTCTAGGGGAACATTATCCTAGCTGTCATATGAAAGTTAGGTGATCATATCCTTTATCCTCTTAAATAGTGTTAAAATAGTTGAGTGACTCCCTAGATATTGAGATATGGTCACAATTCCTTTGATTATTAATATATAATATTCTTCTAGTCAATGTATTGAGTTGACAAGGGCCATTTCTAGACCATTTTGTGAAGATATTTGTATGAAATCACCTATCATTGGTTTTTTTCTTAAATCGATATATTCCGGCATATATGTATTGAAATATGAGGGATTTAAATTAGAAAATAATCACTATATACCACCCTAAACAATCCATTGGTGGATTATTGGATGCATTGGTGTCATGGTGAAGATACATCTAGATGGAAATAAAGCATTTAACTTCCCAATAGTACATTTATATCTGTATCTTGATGGAAAAAATGAACTCTTAATTAGAGATAAAGTATCAATACTACTATATGAGATTTATTCATCCAACCCACTATTTTTATACCCTTAGATTATTTTGGTAGATATATACAGTTAGCATCACTTTGGAATAAATATTATAGCACACATACCAGTATGAGGTTGGTTTTGGAACAATTCTTAGTGAGGGATTAATGAACATAAGTATCATCCATTTTTTATATATGTATTGCGGAATATTATTTCCTTATATTTATATCTCTCTTTCATTCCCTATATATGGGATTGTACTATGGAACTCAACAAGGTCATCCTTTTTTGGGTATACATTTTTGGAAGTGACCACAAATTTATATCTTGGGGGATTATGAGAGATCAACAAGTACTTCCTTGATCTCTTTTTAATGGTTAAGGTAACCAATCATTTAATGTTTTACTATAATAAATACTAGTAATTTTATGTTATTATACTTCTAAGACAAATTAATATGCTTCCATTTATGGTATTACTCTTTATTATAAACCTTTGAAGTTGAAGTTTCATATACTAGTGACTATATTCTCTAATCATAACTCGATGGTATCTTTTTCATCTATGGTTTGGGTTGAGTTGACATCACAAAATCATATTCTAATTTTTATTTATTTATTGATCACTAATCCAATATGATTGGGCCTAAAAGACCATTGAATGAATTATTATTATACATGTGTCACTTATGATATTGATAGAGATATTTTATGTATGTAAATATATCATATATAATTCTATTGGGAATGTTACTTGAGAATCATTATCCATGTCGACCTCATCTCCCCAACCCCATCATCCTCGATGCCCTTTTCCTCTTTCTTTCAGATTAGGAGAGGGATAGTTGTGATTATATGTATCTTCATAATAAAATAATGGATCTATAAAGTTAATTAAATTGAAGGATATGTATATAAATTTATCAATTGAGGATGATTTGATTTTATGGGTTTGTTATTGGTGAACCATTTGGTGAGGTGGTTCCCATCCTTCCATTGTCAGATGAATAAAGTCAGAGTGGGTATGAACTATCATGGTTATCATCATGAATTCATCTTATTATGTAATTATAATATTTAAATTTACTTTATTGGTTCATATAATACTATATTATAAAAGCTTTGTGGGCTCATAGGTCGACTCATATGTCACAAATGGAGTTTGGTATATAACTAGACGATTGAGTTATTTCCTAATAATGACATGCACTCAATTGGCCATATTTCTAGTTATCCAATATTAAAATTTCCACACACCCTTTCCTGGGATATTATGTTACTAAACATATTCTTCTATATAGGTTTCATAAATATAAGCTACTTGTGATGAAAATTTTCTTAGTTTTACCTGCCCAGGATTTACCATATTTTGGAGAATCTCATAAAAGAAATAGCACTCAAGGATGGTATGTCCTGACATTCTATAGAATGGTAAGTAATGTATTTTTTCACTAATGAAAAAAATACCAAGATTAACAGGCTCCTATGTAGTTAATAAGACTTTTTCTATAACTTTTATGATGTTGCAAGGGGACTGGTTATATTTTTATAGAATATAATTTGTTCTTTTAGTCATCATTAAATGGAAAGATATGTTTTTTTCTCCCCTCTTAGAGTGGATGATGTTATCTTTGGTATAATTAAACAGGATATATAATGTCATATTTCAATATTTTTGGTGTCAAATATGGTGTTGGATCTGGTTTATCTATAATAGTTATTTTAATTTTTTTCCAATCCTCTTTCATTGAGCCATCAGCGTTGGTCATGACTTGGTCTTGGTCCACCAAATGGAATCTTCCAAAATTTATGAAACTATGGGGGAACCCAAAGAATATATCTGAATATTTTTCTAGAATGAGTGGTATTATCAACTCCTCACTGAGATTATCTATCTAGATTACTAGAAACTCTTGTTGGGGAGTATAATGTTTAAAGTGTAAGTCAAACTATTTCATCCAATAATAGTGTCTAAGACCCTCCCATTCTCATTTAGTTTATTGTTTAATAGATTAATGATCATTTCCATTCACTATATTGAACATAATTTCTTAGGATGGATAAAGATGATATAATGTCTATTGGGGTTGAATAGATATTTATCAAAATTATTATTTTTTAAAAAATAATAACAGTATATGGTTAATTTTAAAAATTTAAAAAATAATTATAGGAAAGAAAAAGTGAGTGATTATAATCTGTGATGAGTTTATGAGAAAATATAAGAGATATGGTCATAAGTAATTTTTATTTTAGTTGGATAAAAATAATCCACATCTAATTGTCACACCTAAACCAATGGAATATAATGACCACTATGAAAGATAGATATACTTTTAGAGCATGGGAAGTATAACTGCTAACATTTATAATGAGATAAATCTCATCCCATACATTATTGATTAGTACCCAAAAACAAAACTATGAAACATTTTTTTAGAGAAGATAGTACAAAATAATTTCTATAAGGTGTAGCCCCAACCTACATTTTCTACCCCTTTATTTTGTGATCTTTAGAAAATGAATACCTTTTATAGGTAGTGTAACTTGTGTGACAAAAGATTTAAGGGTGGACCACAATGGGAATTAAAAGATAAAAACAATCATCGTGACTGGAAAAAATTCAAAAAATTAATTATTTTATAACGGTTTTATCTGTCCCTTTATAATGATTTCAACAATTTACATTGGGTGTTTCATGAATTAGACAATTTATCTCTTGAGGATGAATGAATTAAAAGATGATTTTCCCACCCTGAGAGTTCATCAATAAGGGAAACTGTTTGGAACATTATCACTTAGTTTTTAAATGTTTTTAAACTCTTTATATTACTTAATATCAAAGTTGTGTATCATATTCCTAAATCTTCCAAGAATCGTCTAGTTCCTATATATATATATATTCTACACACTCAAGTTAATAGTGAGAAATGATTAAATTATCTAATACCAAGTCAACTAGAAATCTCAAGAAGATAAAAGATATTCCTGAAATATATAAGGAATTAAATCTAATAAAAATATTTCATTTGAATAAGTCAAAAAAATAAAAAATATCAATATATTTCCCAATACATATTAAATAATTATAATAATATTGAAATAAAAATTATAGTAAATAAAAGCCTTGAAATTTTTTTGGTATTAATCAGTAAAATAAAAAAATAACATGAATTTAATACATTAATAATTCTTTTAAAAAAAGTATTCATATTAATAAATAACTTTGGAATAATTAAAATAAATAATTGGATAAATAAAAAATAATTTAATCTTATTAAAAACATATGTTGTATGTTTCTACGAGCATGAAGAATAAATAAAAATATATAAAAATCTTGTGTAAAAATTTTAAATTTTTTTATACACTACATATGGTTTATAAGAAATTACATGATAAATAAAATTATAAAAATAATTGTTATAGGAGTATTGAAAATCAAATGGTGAAATTATGAAAGCATATCTATTTTTTCTTTATATAAAACAAATTAAATTAAAATTTATTCATGGTAGAAAAATAGATAGATGTTCGTAAAGTGGTATCATACAAGGGGGGCATGTCACCCTGAGATAATTATCCTACCAAGAGTGGATTAATGACCTTATACCGTATCAAAGTCACATGTATCTAATTAAACAAAACCATGAAGTTCTACCATAGAGAGGAAAAGTGTTACCATGTAAATGATAAGTTATCATGCAATAATCATTGAGTTTCTTCTATGAACAAGATAAGGTTTTACCATCAAATAGAGGTCATTCTACCATGAATCACTATTAATGATAAAATGTAGCACTATTACTGTGTAAATATTGTTCTACCATGTAGGAAATTATCTACTATAATGGATAGTATCACCATGATGTCACCATGGTATCGACATGTGATTCTATTGTTAGGACACACACATTCGAATGAGAGAGGATTCCGTGAACGATGATAAATAGTGTTATATAGTCATAGGAGGGTATTTTTTTTCTTCTGGGACGTTGATCATAGGAGCTTCCTTGCCTGGGATGAAATATGGTATCGTGAAAAAAAGATGATGACACAGTCAAAATGTGCTTTTGTGTGTCTATATATACATAATATAAGAGTATTATAAATATATATATATATATATATATATATTTACATTACCAATATTAATATTATAAATAAATAAACATGAATTATTTATATATGAGATATAATACATTAATACTATTTAAAAAGTATTCTAAATAAAATTAAAATTATTAAGATTTAACATCAGTGGTAATATGATAAAATTAAATTTAATGTACACGAAATAATTTATGTGTCAAAAAATATAGCATTTTATCATGAATAAAAAACTATACTATGAAAATGATAAAAACAAATTTATCAAATAACAAAAATAATGTAAGGAATTATTATCAATGTAATTAAAAAAACATGAACATAAAAAATCACATGAATACGCACAAAAATATATCAATTTTTTATTGAAAACAAAAATAATCATTTAAAACAAAAAATTCACCCCCTTTGGTTTTTAAATAATTTGATAAAAACTAATTACTACATAAACATATTTTAATATAATAACTAATTATCCCCCTTTTTCACTTTGAACAGTTATATACATTAAATAAGAAAAAAACTCCCCCTAAAACATTTCACGATAAAAATATTAATCAAGTTACAAAACTGAATTAAAATGTTAAATTTTTTTGTCCTATAGAAAATAATTAAATATTCTATATAAGAAGATATTCCCTAAAAATAAAGTAATATTATACCAAGAAAGTGATCCCCCTAAAATTCTTATTTACCTTAAAATAGAATCTTTAAGAGTGTATAAAAAATTAAATAATTCATGTATAAAACAATTTATTCTCTAATATGGTAAAATATATTTGTATAGTATCCACAACTTGGTTAAACATTGAATTCATCTATTAGAGTCATGAAAAAAACACAAAAACCATTTGGTACCAATGTTTTTTTATCCAACTCTATTACTAACCTAATATTCTAATACCCAACTAGACTAAAATCATATATAGTAATAAACATTTCAATATAATTTTATTGTTATTTAATCTCTATTGATACTAAGAAACTGAGGGATTCAGAGAGAACATTCATTGACATATCTTCCTTACAACTGACATTTGAAATATGTAATAATTGATAATATCCCTATAAAAGTAAAAATAAAATAAGTCTTCTAAATCGTAGGAGTATTATGATTAAAACCAATTTAACACCCCCATGATTTTTTTATAAATAAGAAAACTATTATTGATATAATATATGACACACAACATTAATCCTAAAAAACCAAGAAATATTATTATTTAAAAATGATTATTCTACCGAAGTCATTAAATTTTTATATATGAATTAAATTAAATAATTTATGAAATATATAAATATTTTCTACTCAGTTTAAATGTATTTATAAATTCAAAACAAAGAGTATCTCAATTTTTTGTAATGTTATTTTATTTTTCAATAATACACTTTATTAAATAATGGATTCCATTGTATTCCCTTTGAAAATATTATAATTAATTTATAGAAGTTTTAGAAATTATATTTTATAAAAAATATATCATTCTTGAAACCCTGGTATAAAATTTTCTTATTTTGAAATTTAAAATTTTTTTTCTAAAAAGTGTGATTTTTTTTGAATAGTGAAAAAATACTGATCATCGTTGAAAATTATATTTTCTTTTAAAATATTATTAAATTTATATTCTATTTTTGATTATTTATAATTTTTTTAGTTTTTTTTGGTTAAACATAATTCAATTATTATATATTTAATGAAATATATAATTAAAATTGATATAAAAACACTATTCAATTTAAAAAGGCATTTTTCTAAAACATCATTTTCATCATGTTTTACTGGTATAATTTTTAATTAAATTTATCAATTTAGATTAATTTAATCATGGAAAATTAATAAAATACTTTTTCTTATGATGTAAAAAAATTATAATAGACCTATTATATTTTTTCATTATGAATAATTAATATTACAATATTTATTACCACGATAAGGGAAGAACATGTAAATTTGGTTAAAAATAAATTGATAAGGAGTAAAAATTTACCCTAACACTTTAATTTATCCTATTATATGATTGGTTTCAGTCCATCTCCTTCAAATTATCTATTATATGTCCACTCAGTTCCATTTTTAGTTAATTTTCATCATTATAATATCTAAGTAAAAAAATGACGAAAAATATCTTTATTTAATTTAATTACTATAATATTTTATGATAGGGAAAAAAAACTTATGTTCCAATAAAAATATTTATTTAAAATATAAATTATTTTTTTGTATAATGGTAATTTATGTTTAATTGTTAATAGCTAAATAATCACCTTAAATTCTTATACAAAGCTAAGAAAATATTTTGTTAATTAATAAAAAAATAAAACAAATCATTTTAGAAATATTAAATGTAATATATATTGAATGAATCATTGTGTTACAGAAATTTTTAAATAAAGATAACATTTCATTTATATGTTATATGATTATATTTTAATTCCATTATTATCATGTGGTTCTAAATGTATAAATAATAAAATAGCCCCAATATGAAATTAATGATATTTTTAAAAAAATAATATTTTATTAAATTATTTTAAATTTAAAAAAATAATATATTTATCCATGTTATTGGGATATGAATTAAAATATCATCCATGTTAAATTTATTGTAAAATTAGCCTTTTATATTAACTATCTTGAAACTTAAATAGAAAGTACATTTCATCCCCAAAATTGTAAAAAAGAGTTAATATGGTTTAAAACAAAAAAATAAAGGTAAAAAACAAATTTAAACCTATCAAAATTTTATTGGATCAGATTATTTGAAAAATAATAAACTTATCATTTAAATATAATATTTTGGATCCTTTTTTGAGGAATTCTAATTTATATTACTTTTTTAAATAAATTTTAAAACTCCCCATCCCCACAATTATAAAAGGGAACCTGATCTCCTATTTTCTTCACACATAAAAATAATTTTAATTTATAAAATCCCTGAAAAAATACACTCCTTAATTACCTTCCCATAACCTTATAAAACCCTCCAAATAATAATTATGGTTTAAACCTAAATAGGTTTTTAGAAGTAGAGGTATCATTCTTAACTGGGTGTTTTTGTTTTCTTTCTTCTTCCTCTTGATTAAAAAATTATTTACCCAAATGATATAGTATCATAAGTATATTCCATATAACTATATTTTATTATTTTAATTCAATAACCTACATCTATCTCCTCTCCCATCAATTTGGAAATGAAACCATCATTCGTGTGTGTGGTGGATTACCGCCTCTCGAACTGATGTAAATTATTTTTCATCGTCACCTATCATAGATTCTTATGATAAAGGGTTAAATATATATATATATTCTCTATGATTGTAACATAGTTAAATTTTCAAAACAATATTTCATTATTTGTTTTAAAATTATAATTTATATATAAAATTTTTAATTATACCATGATTACTATTCATGATTTGATTAAATAAAAAACTAATTAACCAGAGTCAACCTACCGAAATAATTTTGGCCTTATGAGCCGGATATCATTAAAAAATATAACACTAACTTATATGATTAAGTTATTTAATATAACATGATAATAAATAAAATAAAATGAATGATAAAATTTAAAAATTTCTTAATAAGTTAAATAATTTATAGAAATATTTTACTTTATATGATAAATAATTTGTTTGATGATTTAGACTTAAGGCAAGAGATGTGTTTTTAAAATCCTTATTTAAAAGTTTTTATTTAAACTCTTTTTCTTCCATATCCATCATATCAAAAATAATTTATATAAATATTTATTAATTATTTAATGGATAAAAAAATTAATTTTGAAAATATTTTACATTTTAGCATTTCTTATCAAATTATTATTTTTTATGTTTTCTAAAATGGATACTTTACTATAAAACTCATTTTAACATTTTTAAAGATTTATTTTATAAATATTTCTTTTCCATGCCTGGATTCTTATTATTATTTTATTAATTTATTTATATGAATGAAAATAATTTATAAATTAAATTATATATATATATAGACTTTATTTTAATGGTTTTCAAATTTAATATTTTTATTTGTTTTATAGAGGATGTCATTAATCTCTTTAAAAAAGAAAAAATGAATGTTTATTTATAAAATATATGGAGTCAAAAATGGTTTTAAATAGAATTTATATTTTGGTATCTCAAAATATTTTTCTTTTAGGTGTAAGGGATATGTCAGAACCATCCTTTTTATTTAGTTTATGGACATTATCTCTCAAAATTTATTTATCTCACTCTTTAAAGTGATGGAACACTTCTAAATATTCTATATATTTATCTTACATATATACCTAGTTTTTATCCATTTCATTGATGAGGTAATACATGAATTATGTTCATTTCTCTAGTGCCTTCATTATAAAATTTCATTTGATTATGATATTAGGGATGAATATGAAATCCATTTATTTCCATGGATAATTACTATTTTTATGCCTTAATATTGGTTTCATTTTGGGGCTCACATAATCCTGAACTTGTTATGATGGTTACACAAAAGTAGTGATGTAATTCATTGGGTTATTATTTTTTCCTCTAGAGATGTTATGTAATAGTTTAAAGAGTAAGCCAAATCCAATACATGAATCTTCCCACCTTTTTATGTTGTATTAGAAGCTCTCAATGACTTATTGTTATTTAATGTTTTATGTTACTACAACATTTCCCATTATTCTATGATCTTATGATACAATTTTATATATATTTTATGCACCCATGTCATTACACCTGAGATTATGATTATGGGAAAGTATATGATAATTTTATGTGTTGAAAGGTATTTTTTTTTGTTTTTAATGATTTAAAATGAACCATTGTGAGTTTTACCCTTCCTTTAATGTTAGTTATAAAATTTTTCATGATAATATTTACAAATAAAATATGATTTATTGAGGAATAAAAATTTCATATTCATCCCAATGTTTAATTTTGAAAAAGTAACATCTTTTATAATTATTCTTAACTAACATGTCTCTTTCATTCTTTTTATATGTCACTTAATGTCATTTTTTAGCTCATCCAATATTTCTAAAAAAATAAAAGTATTTTTATGATAATCAAAGACATGGATGAGTTCATGATGAAAATTTTGAAGAGATGTTTGGATAATAAAACTTATTATATTATAATAGTTTTTTTGTAGTAAAATGGATAATAAGTTGAAATTTCCACTTTGTGAAGAAATATTTATTTATGTAAGGGTGGTATCATATTTCTCTAAAACTAAAAAACCATAATGTTAGATAAATATATTAAAATTAATTCTTAGCATAAAAGACATGATTATTTAATATCTTATTATGGGTTCTTATATTTGGTATCAAGTAAAATGTTTAGATATATTAAGATATCTAGTTTTTTTCATATGATATTGAATTAGGAGTTATAGATACCATCCTGGTATTATGAGTTAATGTTGATCATAATTTCATTGTCTTATACACCCATTTTGATGTTTTATTTTTGGATTTATAATGTGATTAATGAAAGTTTGGGAGAATTTTTATTGGGTTGAGTTATATGTAACACTTAGGTTCAACATGAAGTAATTTTTTTTAAAATCCTAATTTCATAAGTTCAAAATGTATTCATAAACACTAACTATCTATAACTTCATTTTTTATTATTATATAAAAATAACATTTACTAAAAAAGTGAGATACCCTAAGAAAAAACATAGATATTAATGGAAGTCCTAATAATACTATATTTTTTGTCCTTAAAGGGTTTCCAATAAAAATAAGTTACCGATGTTTCTAGATCATCGTTTATAAGTTATTCAAATCAACGCACCAGTCTGTCCCATGCTTGTATGAATTCTTCTTGGTTTATTTTCTCTACATTGAATCCTATTTCTAGGATAAAATTCTACTAGTCAATCTAATACCTTTATTTTCTATTGGTGTCCAACTGAATGGTCCTTTCAATCATTTTATCACAATATTCTGTTGGATCATTGATCAAAAGGGATTCCCCTACAATTTCTTCTCTAGAATGCAGATGTAGATATAATGGTTGCTCAACATCTATGTATGTATTCTTCTAGACATTCTTGATGGAATCATCCCCATCATCTATAGCATCTTCTTGACTAGAATTACCATTTATGTAGAGAAAACCTTCCCTTCCTTGGACCATCACCTTCCAGGAAGAACGTTTCTACATTGGTGAAGGAAGATAAGAATAATACTTGCATCCTTTGTTTCTGCCATGCCAACCTTTCCTCCTCCTAGGAATGTATATGTCAATACAATTAAACTATGTAGAACTAACTCCTAAAAACTTTCTAGAAGAGTCATAACTATAATCCTCATTTGGAATACCCTTTTACTTATTGATAAGTTCTATCATGTCTTCCTCCTGGTCACATCCTTTATTCTCAAATCTCTAAATGTGATTACATAGCTTAATAGCTGGGAACATTCTTCTCGGGCTTAACCTATTCACTAGAAATGAATCATCTTGGGGACTCTCAGATCCATTGGTATCATGTACTGTAAGCACAAAATTCATATAATAAGAACCATTTGGGGCCTTTGGACCATATTCAATGAAAATTCAAATTTCGAAAACAATATTAGAACCATCATCATGGGTCAGAACATCTACAACCTTGAGATTAGACAAACCAGATTGCACTTGTCCTAGAGGACCTTTCACAAAAGGTGTGGGCATAACAAAGTCTCTCCTAAAATGGTTTACAACATCTGAAACCAAGGTATTACTCTCTAATGACTCAAGATGAACAAACTTTACCATAACTATGTCAGAGCTAGGATGCCTCGTCCCAACCGAACCTTCTTCAATAACCAAGGGAACCTTTAAAACCACACTGGATCCTGGATTGGCCTCCTCAAAGTTGTAACCTGATGATTCAGTAACTGAATTTCACTTTTCATTGAAATAAGTAGAAGGAAGGTCCATTCGAGAGACCCCCATCGATCGGTTCTAACAACTCGAGTCATCGTGGTCGAGATGGTTGCAGGATGAACAGAAGAGGACCCATAATTCAATGACCACCTTTTGATATCACCAAATATAACCTTAAGCCTATATTTGAATTTTATCCAGTTGATTATTGGAGGTGTCAACTTCAACATAGATTCTTGGGGAAATCAGGTGGATTATAGTGTTTTTTCACTGGTTTGAGCATATGAATCAACAAAAAATATTTCCAATCCAAAAGAGAATTGGTGGATTTAGAAATGTTAGGGGAAGACCAGGGAGTGAGATCTAAGTCATCGAGATAGGTGGGACCCTTTTTATGTGGAAATTTAATTACCACCGAAAAATAAATCAGCATAAACCTGAGATAACATGCAGAGAATTTTTCCAAGAATAGATAAGATATTCTTCTTACGAGAAAAAAATAAGGTGGTGTATCAAGTCCATGTGACCAACAATCACCCGGTTCTAAATAATCCACTTGTTAGAGATAAATCTATCAAAGACTTCATCTGTAGGATGTCACTTACCTAAGAGAGTGACTAAATAAATATTCATCATCACAGAGGCATTTGTAAACTCCATTGTAGAGAGAGGATCCATTGGGACTCCATCGACAAGAGAGTTAACATTATGGCTAATGTGAATGGATGGGGAAATGGTGAGAGAGAAATGATCCATGAATGGATTGAAATCCATGGGGAGAGGGGGATAGGGATCAAGAGGAATAATCCCATCCACACCCAGCCAGGAGTGGACGAGGAGGGGAGGCCCCAGAGTGGCCATGACATAGGGCATCAAGAGGCGGTGATGCGAGAGCTGAAAATTACCTCTAAGATGTTTGTTCATTAAACATAGAGTTTATATAATCATTTATGATTATGGTTATTCATAAAGTTGTTCATATTATTTTTGGTGATGTTATAATCATTAAATTAATATAGTTTTAGAAAAATGTGTGTCCTATCACATCAATAAATGTGATAGGGCTTGAACCCACAACCGAAGGGAGATAATGGTGTAAAGATTACTACTAGAATAAGTGATGTCTTAGTTAGTATGGAATTTATTTTATTAAAACAATTATATTTTTGATAATGATTAAGAAAATTTTGGAGAAATATGTTTTATCAAAGAAATAACCATGGGATTGATAAGTGATTTAGATATTACATGCTTATTTTTATTTTGAAATAAGTTTCTATATTGGAAACCATATATGATTAAGTTAAATAGAACATTTAGGAATTTTATTTGAGGAATAATGGTTGAATTTTATTTTTGATCCATATATGATTTTCATGTGGATTTATATTGATTCACTTTCCTTATTGAAATGATTATCATATATTGGAGATTACATGATTAAGGAATATGCCTTTTTTGTAGGATACATTAGGAGTGTTAAATGTAATGTTTTTTTTGGAATAATATGTGATCAAATCACTATTATCTTCATGTTTCAATTTATTTATAGGGTATTTTGAATAATTTTAAGGTTCATTATTTTTAAAATAATATAATTTTAACTTTGGGTGTTATTATTGAGGCCTTTTGATTAATGTTGTGTTTTGTTATTTAATGGTTTATTCATTTTGATAATAATATTATGCTAACAATTTTAGTTTTGGTTAATGTGTAAATATAGAAGTAAGATCTTGTATCCTTTTTTATATTATGTTATCTATTATAAGTTTATTTTAGTCCCCAAAGAATGAAAAAATTCATCTATAATTCTAATTGTTTTGATAAAAAATGACATTGTGGTTGAAATTGATTAAAGGAAGAAATTATAATTATCAACTAAGTATATTTCCTTGTGATATTTATCTAGAAGTTAAAGAAATTCCTAAAATCCCCATAAATTTTCATGAAAACATTTCCCTATTACCTTCATTCCGGATGAACCAATGACCTTTTCCATAAATATTTGGATTATGGTTCTGTAGTTTTTAACATTATTATGGCCATTATCATTATTTTGATTCGTGATATTTTTCAATATTCATTTTTATTTCAAAATTATATTTTTCCATGTGACCATATTTTACTTCTGACTAATTTTATCCTATTTGGAGACCAACTTATGTGATGAACTTCATATTTCCTTTCCATCATCTCAACATTATTTTTTATAAACCCTTTTTATGAAGGGGGATTTCAAAAAAAGAATTTTCAGATGTAAAACACTTGTTTATTAATCCCAAGACCAAATTATGAGGAAATTATGTATAAAATAGATATAAATGAAACACCAAGGTATTATTATTACAAAAAAATTAAACTATGTTTGATAGCATATAAGACACGAAACATTGAGCCCAAATGAACCATAAAATATTTATAGTAATATATTTATGTTATAAAATATAAATTAAATTGGAGGGTATGAATATGATTTACTAATTTATGAAATATATAAAAATTTTCAACTCAATGTGAATATGTTTAAAAATTCTTTTTAAATTATCACTCAAATTTTTATAGTCATTTTATTCTTCTAAAACTCATTTTCTTAAAAAAATGGAATTTAATACATTCCATGAGAATATATTATAATTATTTTAAAGAAACATTAGAAATTATATTTGATAAAAGAGATATCAATTTTGAATTCATCATATCAAATTTAATTCATGGTGAAATTTGGATATTTTTCTAAAATGTTTGATTGTTCAGTGAATAGTGACAAAAATACTAGCTGAAATAATTTTTTTAATATTTTCAAACACTTTTAAGAAAAGTGAGAAACCCAAAGACACTTGCAATCCCAAAAAGCACAACCAAAGACCCTCCGAAGTTGAAAAAGAAAACAAACACCCAAACATCCCAGAAAAACTAAAAATCATAATTTTCATACCTGTCATCTCCACCAGCACATGAACTCCCCTCTGTGGTGGTCGCTCCCAATTCAGAAGCTGGATTAAAATGCCTCATGAAATCACCATCATAGTCCGGCCCCACATCATCCAATGTGATTCACCCAAAACCATCTTTCTTAGATAGGATTCCTTTCTTGAAAGCCAGGGACACCCCATGGTCCCTCTTAAAGGAGGCTATGGTGCACAAAGGTTGAGGTAGATAGGAGTAATATTTCCTGACATTTCTTTTAGGAGTTGTAGAAGCCACTCCTCCATCCTAAGTCTCGGTTCTGTCTCCACCTTGCACTATATCACTGAAGGAAGGATTGACCATATCACCTATATTCTCTTTATCGCAGCGGGGAAACATCCCCTTCCTCCCAAGAAAGATTTCTGAGGCTAATTTGTTTTAAAAAAATATATATTATTTTAATGTTTTTACAAATTAATAACATGTTTTAAATTTCCGTCAATTTTATTATTTCATTCTGATAAATATCATCCAATTTTGTCTTTATAATAAAATTTATAAAACAAATTGGTATAAAACATTCATATACTAAAATGAATTTTTCCAAAAAATTGATTTTCAATGTGTTTGGAAGGATTAATTTTAAATTAAATTACGAAATGTCTATGAATTAAATCATTATGTATAATTTTTTTAAATATAACCCTTTTAATTTTAGTCATCATGAAAGGTTCTATAGTTAATATTTATTACCATTTTAAGGTTAAATTAGCTAATTAGGGATAAAATGATATTTTAAAGACTAAATTATAATCATAAACCTTGTCTTTATCTTTTATACAATCTTATCTCAACCATTTACACACAAGGTTTTAATTTACGGACACTTGGTTCCATATTTATTTCATTTTGACCTTTATAATATTTATGTAAAAGATAAACAAAAAATGTCACTTTATTTCTATTAATAAATATAATATTTTATAAGATACATAAAAACAAATTATGTTTTGTTATAAATATTAATTTAAAAAAATGAAATAATCTTTTTATCCTAAAAATTTATTCTAAATTTTAATTAATTAAAAAAATACCATAAATATTTTTGAAACATTGACAAAGTATATATTCAATTAATATAAAATTAAAATAAATGATTTAAAATATTAAATGTAATATAAATTGAATGAGTTATTTTGATGTGATTGTTTTTTATAAATATAAAATTTTAATGATTTCTAATGGATTATATTCAAATTACATTAATTTTATTTTTCATTAAAAGTGAAATTAAATAAATTGTTCCAAAAAATTACATTAATGATATGTGATAACAAATAATATTTTATTAAAAGATTTAAAATTAGTAAAAATAAAATCATCATCCAAGGGATTTGGATGTAGTTTAAATTATAACCCATGGTACATTTATTTGGCCATTTTAATTTTATAGTTGTTATCTTGAAACCTAAAGAGTAAAAATATTATTTTCATAGTAATTGTCAAAATCGGTTAATAAAAATTAAAACAATGAGATATGGGAAAAACACAATATGAATTTTTAAAAATTTTATTCGAAGATATAAATTAAACCCATTAAAATTCAATATTTTAAATATATCAGTTTAGTGACTTTTTATAATTAAAATCAATTTATATTAATTTATTATTTTATGAAATTTCAAATTTTTCCTCCCCTCACATAAAAAATAGAACCTCTTACCCTCTTTTCTTCACACATAAAAAGAAGTTTGGTTTATATAATACCTAAAAAATACCTTACATACATCCATTACCACATCCCAGAGGAATGTTTTTGTTATAAAACCCTCCTACAAAGCATTATGGTGTAAACCATATGAGGTTATCTAAAGGAGTTTTATAATTCCTAACTATGTTTTTTGTTTTATTTATTCCTCCACCCCCTTAAAATATTTTTAAGCTATATTGATATAATAACATTACTGCATCCAATATTTTGGGACGCTGATATGTTAATTTTATAATTGACATCCACCTCCTCGTCCATATAATGGGAAAAAAATCATCGTTCATGTGTGCATAGGACTACCAGCTCCTGAACTAATGTAATTCATTTTCCAGCATCTCCCCTCACTGTTATTAATGATGATAAATTATATATATATATATATATATATTTATATATGATATACATGAAATATTTACTACTCTTTAAAAGTAATGTAACATAAATTTTCTTATCCCCCCATTCATTGAATGAGAATAACAACATTCATGTGTATATGTGGATTACCACCTCTAGGAATTGATGTAATTAATTTTTTATTAAAAAATCACATAGATGGTATATTTTAGTGTTTATAAATAAAAAATATGATATTTATCATATAAATATAATTTCATAATGATAAAATAACACTAAAATTCATTCCATATAAATCACTGATAAATTCAAATGTTACTCATGCCTATGTACGACCTATCATCTCTATGATTGTAAATTAGTACATTTTGCATAATCATATTTTAGGATTTTTTAAATGTATAATTTCTGTATAAAAGGATTAATTATTATTTTTTGTGATGAAATAATGACATAATAGACAATAATCAACCTACATAAGTCATTTTTGACATATGAGTTGAATGTCATCAAAATATTCAATGTGATCTTAAATTATTTAGTAAATGAATTTAACATAATAACAAAAAAATAAAATATATAATAAAATCTAAAAATACTACAATTCATTTAAATAATTAACATATTTTTATTAATCATTTAGATAATGAATTTATGTGTCAAGTTGGACTCATGGTAATGAACTTTCTTTTAATAAGTCTTCTTTTAAAATTTCTCTTCCAAATGTTTTCCTCTATTACACATGTTCCTAAAATTTTTTCATGAATTTTTTAATATTTAATTGATAATAAAGGTCATTTTTTATGATTTATTAATTTGTTTACAATATTTTTAAAATGTAATATTTTTAAGGATTTATATAATGGAAAATTTACTTTAAATACCTCATTTTAATTTTATTATATATTTCTTTATAAATTATTCTATTCCACTTCCATATTCTTAAAATTATTGTATTAATTTATTTATATGGAAATAAATTAATTATAAATGTATTTTTTTGTCTATTTGGACATTCATTCAAAAGTTTCCAAAAGTAATATTTTTACATTTTTTATCTAGAACGTTTTGAATTTCCTTACATAAGAAAAAATAAATGTTTTACATTAACATGTATGACATCAATGGTCTTTCCCACCACCACAACCATTATTTGATATTTTGAATTATTAATAATTGTCATCGTTTTATTTAATCGAAACACTATTTCCCTTCATTCTAATTATATTTAATGCAGTTTTAAATGTAATGGATATTATTATATTTGGAAAGGTTATGTTTATAGGAATAATGGTTCTTTCTAAATGACCGTTTTTAGGTTATGGACTTTATCTTTATA
Organism: Viscum album; assembly: GCA_963277665.1. Lineage (NCBI taxonomy): Eukaryota > Viridiplantae > Streptophyta > Magnoliopsida > Santalales > Viscaceae > Viscum > Viscum album. Next base: position 1,785,498,680 of record OY728148.1, on the reverse strand, counting down.
AATTTCTTTCTTTATCTCTTTAATTTTGTGGAATGATTCTAAATTCTGTCTATATTTATCTCACATATATACCTACTTTATTCATCCTTCCTTTGATAGGGGTAACACATACCTTATATTCATTTCTCAGTGGACTTAATTATGAAATTCTCTTTGATTATGGTTTGAGTAAAGATTAAAAAATCCATTTCCTTCCATCGATAATTTTTACTTTTATTCCTTATAATTGATTTTAATTTTTGGAACACATATTAATGAACATGTAATGATGGGTGTTCCTAGATTACACGCTGATGTATCAGTTAAATAATTTTTTTCATGAGACAATATATATGTGATTAATAAGTGAACCTAATCCAATATTGGAATTTCTCATCCATGTGATGTAATCTTGGAATTTATCCTTACATATTCTTAGGTCATGATTAGTGTTTCATCCAAATTTCTTATTTTAAAATGTTCTTAGGATAACATGTTCTTTGTGTTATACACACATTTTATTACTCGTGAAATAATTTATATTTCAAAATATATGATACTTTTTAAATGTAACATTCTTCATTTTTTATGATTTTGATCATTGAAAATGATCCTTTATAAGTAATATTCTTTATTTTATGATTAATAAATTGTATTGTGATTTTTTTGGTAGAAAAGTTTATTTCTTGTGTAATAATAATTTTATTTGGATCCCAAATATAAATTTTGAAAAGGGAAAATATTTTATATGTATTTATGAACTAAGATGTTTATTTCTATAGTTTATATTTCCCTTATTGTGGTTGTTGTGATAATACAACATTTAAATGGGTTTTAAGGATAATTAGGGTCATGGATTAGCTCATGATGAAACATTTTAAGATATATCATGAAAATAAAACTTATAATATCATATAGTATTTGTTTTATATGTAAAATGAATACAATTTGGATGTTTCAACTTTGTGATGTAACAATTATTTGTGTAACTATGATGTACACGTTCTATAAAACATTAAACCATAAAGATCCTCAAATGTAGGAAAATATATTCATAACATAAAACTCATAATTGTGTAATGTTTAAGGACAGGTTATTAGAAAAAAATAGTCTCATAAATATTTGGTTTCATCATAAATATCATATAATTATTTATATTTACCTTTTAAAAAATAGTTATAGTTTCTTTCACACTATCAACCTACATTTTCCAATTAAAATTCATCTTTTTAAAATAATCAACAACATCATAGATTTGATCATTTGTAGATAAATATGTATTTCTCAAACTAAAATTTTCATTATTGAGGGTAGATCAATAATTCTCCATAATATAATTTTCTCATTTCTCTTTAACAAACTCAATAAATTAATTTTTCATCTTTTAATGTTCCAAAAAAATACATTTATTTATCTCAGTAACCTTCTAATGATACATGGTAAAATATTTATACTTTTTAGAATGATTTTCCATTTCCTTTTGAAATTAGTCACATAATTAACATAATTTTTTATCTTAAGATTTATCACAATAAAAAGTATATGAATATTAAAAATTATATTCATAATTAGAATTAGATCTAACCTTACTTGATGCATATATCAATCCAAATCCAATAGGATTAAATATATATTCAAATGTACCTATTGCCTGGGGATATTTTCCCATCAGAGAATGATTTCTAGTTTCATTATCAATTTATTATTCTTTACAAGATTTTGATACTTTAATGCAACACAAAAAATAATGATAATATTTATTCTTTTCATACATTTTATCTTTTTCTATGTGATCATTAAATATTGGACACTCATGTTTTTTATAGTTGGGTTTCCCACATTCATGACATATAATAGTGGTTTTAAAATTATTTTCTTTTCTTTTGAAAAGACTCCCCTCTCTCTTGGTTTTCCATTCAACCTTTTTGGTACTATGATTTTTCTTTATTAACCGTTGACTGCATTTTGATCCTTGATATAAATCATCATTGTTCATTGATCTAGATAAATTTATTGAATCACTAAAAGAGATAGAAAAAACTTTTTTTACTTTAAATAATCTCTGGTTATTTTTCTGAATGAATCAAAATCATTAATATTTAATTCAAGTTAGCATTATTATATAAATCTAATCATCCTATCCAGACATCATTTTTAAAATATTATATTTCACCAATTGTACATTATTTGAATGTTGGTTCATTGGTGAGGTTCAAATTTTCCTTTTAATATAATCATTAACCTTCATAGATTTAAAAAATATAACCATAATGTTGAAAATTGTTGTGAATCTATTGAACATATCATTTAAACTATCATGACTTGGCATTATAAATTCTTTCAATTTATCCTTTTGAATGCCATGTTTAGTTCTCTACAATTTTTTAGTTAATTGATGAGTGATTTTTATTTTTCTCTTGATGTAAGAAATATGTTTTACAATAAGATATATGACCATAAACACTTCTAATAATATATCAATTAAGATAATCCATTACATAATAATTCAAGACATATTTTATAGCATTATTTCTAATGAAATTGTTAAGTTCAACATCATTTGTTTTATAAGTTCGATAAATAATAGTTCAGTATTCAAAATTCATATTTTTTAAAAATACCATCATTAAATATTTTTAAGATCCATAATCACAGAAATTGAAATGAGTTGGTCCCACTAAATTAAATAATTCAATCTCACAACTAGCTATCACTGAAATCGATGTTTCCTTAGACTTATTTAGGACTAGGATACACGTTTTCTATGAAACAATGAATAAAAAAACCTTTTATAAAGAAGATATGATTCCAGTTGTTAGGTATCTATAAATTAATGATTTAGCTAAACTATCCATAAGATGGCCCAAATTTGATTCCAATTTTATGGTCTAATAATAATTTATGAAGGTCTAGTGTGGGTGAATAAACCTTTTGTTAAAATTATCAGAGTCATAAGAAAAAATTAAGTTTTATTAAGATAATTGACAAGAGAGGAAATGGAAATAAAAAATGAATGTGTAATTTGTGAAAACAGTGTGCAGAAATACAAAATAGATGGGAAAAAAGAATTTTTAAAGATGATTTGATCTAAATGATCCTAATATACTGATCACACCACAACAGATTGGGCACGGAACCCACTATGAAAAGTGATATAAATCTTCACAATAAAATAAATATAAACTATGGATTTGATAGAGGAATGAATCTCAAATAGGGATTTTTTGAAGATCATTCCCAAACCAAACTACGTAGATTTTTTTAGGAGAAGGTATAAACAAGGAATCACTGTGAGGAGAAGCTCCAACCAATGTGTTCTTTATTTTGGGGAGTTGAGAATAACTAAAAGAATTTAATTTATAGATGCTCTAACATATGTGGGAAATGATTTAATTTCAAACCTTTACCCATACATAATATTTAAAATCAACGTTTTTGGAAGGATTTAAGTAGAAATATTTCATTTCATAGAAAATTTTTATTTGAACTTATTAATGATGTCTGTTGTGTACTTGAGAAATTTCATCATTTGTACAGTTCATCTATTTAAGGTGAATTATGTCTAATATTATTTATCCCACCTTGACAGTTCTTTAACAAATGAAACAGTTTGGAACATTATCAATTAGTTTTCATATTAGTGTAAACTCTTTGTATCACTATTTATTAAAGGTGTGTATCATCGTCGTTTCTATTCCAACCATCCTCAAGTCCTTATATATAACACTATTTATGTTATAATCCCTACTAATATCTTTTAACAATTTAAAATAATAAAAACCGACTCTACCAGAAATATCATGGACATAAAAAATTCCCAAAATATCAAAATAATTTTTCCTATTTTATATATATCAATATAGTAGGTCAAGCATATTAAATAAATTTCTCAAAATAAATATATAATAATGATTAAAATAATTCAATGAATACCATAATTAAATTTAACGTAAAAAAACATTAGCAAACATTTTCTATTAATTCATAAAATATTAATTCGCTTTTAAAATACATTAAACACATTAAATACACATTAAAAACAATTATCAATGTTAAAAAATAACTTCTAAATAACTAAAACACATAATTTATGGAAACATAAATAATTTAAAATTATGAAAAAATAGGTTTTATTTTTATATGAACATGATGAATAAATGAAAATTATATATTTTTTTAGATATTCCAAAACAATTTGTATATACCTAGCAATATTTATATATATATATTTGTATAAAAAATAAAAAAAATAATAAAATTATAAATGTATAATAAATTAAATAATGAAGTTATAAAATATTGAGCATGTGGAGATTTCCAGAAATTAAATTAAATTAAAATTTATACATGATATTAGAAATATATAAAATCTAATATATTGGTACCGTTTGAAGGAGGTATGCTACCATGAGATTATCGTGCTACCACGAATGCATGAAGGACCTATTACCATGCAACATTCAAGGGGTTTTTTTAACATTTGGTGGAATATTTCTATAATGAACTGGTTTAGGAGCTTCTCATGTGAATGTTAATAGGTGATACCATCAATTATAAGATCTACTACCATGAATCACTATGCTCTATCAAATTTAGGATGGATATCATGGATGTGTTGTGCTACCATGTAATGAATCACATTCTACAGTGGACTATTTCACCATGTTTCAATTAGGATATTTTCATGTGCTTGTGCTACCATGACACACATGGTTAAAGGAATGACGATTTCTTGAAGGATTTATGTTGGTGTCATACAGTCGTAGGATGAGAATTGGGCTACTGTGAAGTTTTACACATGAGATTTCATACGTGGGATTCGTGTTGTTACTATGAAAAAACAAAAGATGATGATATTTTAAAAATGATTATATCTATATTTCTCCACAAAATATAAGGGTATGGTATGATTTGGATATATATATATATTATTACTAAATTAAATATAATTAATTTTAGAAAAAATTAACATAATATATATATATATACATAATACATTAATACTATTTAAACAAATATGCCAAAAATTGAAAAAAAATTAAATATTAACACAAGTATTAATATGATAAAATTAAGAATAATGTATATAAATTAATTCATTTAAAAAACTAGAACTTGTGATCTTCAATAAAATAATACACTAAGAGCATGAAATAATTAAATAAATTAAATAACATATAGATTTCGAGGAATTATGATTAATGTCATAAAACAAAATATAAATAAAAAAAACCACATTCATTTGAACATAATAATTTGTAGAATAACATCTAGAAATGTTACTCCCATCCTGTTAATGATATGATTACAAAATGGCTATAAAAAATTTTGTCTATCCAGAGTCTCTATAAAGCATCTAAGATGAGCTGCCTCTTATTGATCATGGGTTCCAATCATGAGACCACATCAACATATAAAGTGTGTTAGATGTTGTTATGGGTAACCAGTTTCATTTAATTTTGGAAAATATAGAATTATAGTCTTTTCAAAAATGATATATCACATCCACCCAATTGGGATTCAGTTTTCTCTTTATTTGCACTAGTGCACACCTACCTTTCATAGCTTCTATTTGAGCTTACTGAGATTCTTTGGTGTTAATGAGTTCAGGTGGGATACTAAGATATATAGACACATAAGTGGAGGAAATGGGTATATCCTAACATGTTCTTCTCATATACATCTATTTTTGACAAATAATATTGGTTTTATTAGTGTTTCTTGATTGACATGGTTTTGGATTCCTCCCCAATAGGTAAAACAATTGATTGTTTCATAATTGTTTGATTAAATATTCCAGATATCTAGATTTAAACCTTTCTATATGGTAAATATTTTAAAATATGTTTATAAACTACCTATTTTTAAAAAATAAGTTTAGGTGAATCATTGAATTCCACTTAGAATTTGTACTCAATACAAATATATCGCCTGATGGGTTCCGTGTCATGTCGCTTGAACTCTTTAAATTCTTCTTAATATTGGGTGCATATTTCCTTGGAAATAATATGATTAGTTTATTTAGGATAGGGTTCGGTTTTGTACACAATAATTTCCTTATATATTATTTATTCTTACCAAGGTGACCATAATTGAATATTTGATATAATTCCCAATTTTCAATTTTCTCTCCGATGATTGTTATACACACCTTATTTCTGCATTTTAAGGTTGATCATGTCTTGAATAGAATCATCCACATCCCACCCTTATATATTTGAATAATTATATGGATCCTTAGTGGGGATGATTTTGATGACATTAACAAATGAATAGAATTTATCTATAATCATGTTATCATTATAAGGCTAAAGGGATTGGTGGACTCATAAATGTCTTTCAAGAGTTAAGTCCCAATACCCATTATTTATTTATTTTTTTGAATAATTTTTCATTTTTCCAACCATCAAAGGAATCTCCTTTTCTATCTAATTATCCTTAATGACTAATTTGTAATGGTGAACCCAAATAAATCCTTTATATACCCATGTAATGTCTATCGATTAAGAGAAGTATGGGTAACATAACAGAAGAAACTATGAAGAAGTTTTTTATGGTGTTTCTCACATCTAGGAGAAGTTTGATTTTCACTGAGAAGGAGGAGTTTATGATAAAAATTCCTCCATTCCTGATAGATGGGAATATAGCAACCTAGTATTTTGATAAATGAATATCACATCGTTTTAGATGAATATTTAATACATTTCACAAACAGACACTCAAGAATAATAAAGTTTTAGTGTATTAAGATACATTATACACAATCATAATATCTCATGAAAGATATTCAATATCTCCAATAATTATCATCCCATATATTACTCTTCATATACATACCCTATATAAACCATTCTTCATAACATAGTGAAAGTAAATATATAAAAGGGTGATCTAAAATTACTAGTAAGGGTAATTGTGGGAGATAACAAACGATGATCATATAAAGTCATAAAATATGTATAAGGGTATGGTATCATGAAAAAAATATAATGTTCATAGACAATCTATCAAATATCAAAAATACGATTCATGGTATAAAACACTATTACATCAAAAGACATGATTCATAAGAGTCAGCAATTACCATAAATCAATCATTAATCATCAAATCATGTCATAAAATAGTGTCTATATCATAAGTATAGAAATAATTTCATAAGTGAATGTTTCTAGAAAAATCAGAATATCATAACAGATCCGGTCTCAACACCTATTTCCCTTAGTAAATCAAGAACATCGACTAGATTCTCAAAATTGATCAAAAACATCGACTTTTTCCTCAAATTAGATCTAGAACCATAATAAATTAAGTACATCAACATATATACCATAATGTATCAAGAAGATCAAATTTTTTCCAGTAATGAATCTATAATGTTGACATGTGACCAATGGTGAATCAGGTACATCGAATCGTTAAAAAATGGATCAAGCACATCAACTTGTTTTCCATAGTTATTTCTTAAGACATAAAACATTACCAAATTCCTTATAGGGATATATAATTTTGGGCCCACCTGTCACATAATTAAAAGTATAAATACGCATTATATAAGACCATAAAATTTAATCATCTCATAATATCATAAACCTTTTAAAGAAAACCGATTTCATAAATATTTCAACATTTCATCATCACATATCCCATGAAAAATAAATGGGTTTAATATAAATATTATCACTATAAACATAAAACATCAATCTAAAGAGTCAGGATGGTATCATTGGATCATATCACTATAATAAAGTTATCAAATCAAATAATATTATAATATATGACAATTCCTGTAAAATAATAATTGGATGATTTCCTCAAGAAAATAGTTTCTTCATTTTGAAATCAATTCATTAATATAAAAAACAAAAAAAATTACGAAAAAATTAGATGTAATTGAACTATGGATACTTTTAAATTAATATTAAATATTTTGAGTGGTCATGATTGTTGGAAATTTCATTCTTCCATAAAATATAAAATAATTATTCTCGTAACATTGTTAGTTAATAGTTGAAAATACCACATTTAGAAAACAAATAGAAGATTCATTTTTCACCATATTCTAAAAATTAAAACATGCATAAAATGAGTTAAAAATTTATTATATAATAGTAAAAACTTCTTTAAACAATTTTTAGAAAACATGGATATGGAATAAGACATTTTTTAATTGAAGAGTAAACTAATGTCAATATTTCTTAAAAATATATTTATAATCTATTTAGAACATGAGGTGATAAAAATAAAATTAAAACATTTATTTTAATTAAATAAGAAATGAATAATAATAGTCATGAATATATCTAGATTTATATAATAATGCTTCATTAATAGAAACATAATCATAAACAATCTTTTTATATTATGAGATTATTACATAAACCCTATTTTTTTGGTAACATTGGAATTTTAATCCCCATGAATGAAAAATAGTTATATTGATATATAAATCCCCATTAAATTCAAAAAAATAATCATAAAATACATTCATGTTCAGTATATACACCACATAAAATAAACATGTAGTGAATGTGGCATGTTTATAACAAAAATAAATGTGAGAAGAAACCCCTTACCTCATGTTTCTCCATTCCTCGTAAATAGTTGAAAATAATTTATAATAAATATGTATTTGTTATAAATTTATTACTGAAACATATTCATATATATCATAAAATATATGATATACTTATAGCTGCATATCCCCAATTTATTGACAATTAATTATTAAAATGACTATTTTAGGTAATGATTGTTTTATTTTTTATGTATGTATTGTTATGGTAGTGTTGGTTCCTATATTTTTTCATGGTTAAAATATATATATAATGATAACAATTATATAAATTTAATATTTAATAATTATATATTTATTTACAATCATCCAAAAAATTTATTGGTAGAAAAATGAATTATACCATTTATGGAGATGTGTGGTCATATGTATTCAAAAATGTAGTTTTAAATTTTCCAATGGATAGAATGAAAGAAAGGTAAATGTTAATTCAAATTTCTAGAATAATTATTACATAATATTCATCAAATACATCCTTATTACAATCCATGTAAAAAATGAAAAATAAATCATGTCTCTTTGTGGAGGTGGTAATCTATACTTACACACAGGCAATGTGATCATGTTCCCATTGTATGGAATGCAAGATGATAGATATGATATTATCCTTACTTGAGAATAATATTGTAATAAATATTATATATAAAAATTAATAACATCATAATAACTGTACATGAAATCTACTCATGAAATAAATAATTGTAACTCTACATGGAGACGGTAAGTTATACGTATGCATGAGTGATACTTTCAACTCCCATTTGATAAGAAAGAGTGTGGGTATTGTTGGTATCATAATCATAACATAGATTCATCATATTCATTATATAAATTATACATAATTTATTATTTTATAGTATATCTCATAGATCTATAAGAGGTAAAATAAGAATTAAAAAGGATGTGATAGGTTAAAGTGATTACAACATCACTGAAACAAATATTTTAGGTATCCTCTTGAGGATCCTAAGGATGGTTTTTGGGGATACCAAAACCTCTGTAATGTAGATAAAGGAGTTAAGAATAGAATTTTTTTGTGGTTTTTAAATATATAGGGCTCAAGGGGGTGTAAATAAAACAAATTTTTGGTTCCCTTGTATATTTGAGGGGAGGGAATCTTTTGGAATTTCATAAAATATTATATAATAATAAAGTAATTATTAATAAAAATTCATACAAATATATATATATTCTAATATAAGTTAGGATTTGGTAATAATTCCATAAACCAATAAAAAAGTATAGGTCTATGTAGTTTTTAAACCTATGATTTTGTTCTAACCCCTTAGTTAATCACTTTTAATATTAACTATGGTAATAACGTATTTGCACATAAATGGTCATAATTTTACATATAAGGTAACTATTCAATCATAAAAAGAAAAAAGAATAAATTTTATTCCATATGAAATCCTTATTTTCCTCTTGAGGTATTTTTAAAAGTCATAAATAATTTATTAAAATATTAATTTGACAAAATATCATTAATGTCAAATTTAACACTATTCATTTAATTTGACTTATAATACATAAATAAAAAAATTTACTTCCATTATAATATATTAAAACAATAATAATTTTCAATATAAATATATAAAATTCATGTAAATTGATAAATAATAAATATTATATTACTTTTAATATTTTCAAAATCATTTTTCATAAATATTCAATTAATTATATATGTATTTTATTATAGTTTTAGAATAATTTAAGGTTATTATTTGATCATATGAAATTATATATAATTATCCCAAATAAATATAATTTAATTATTCATAAAATTAAAAATTATATTCATTCTTCACATTCATTTATCCCTATATGAGCACATGTGTTATTTTATATGTAAGAGATTGACATTTTGTATTTTTGTTTTCTTTAAATCTTATATATGTCATTTTTGTGTAAAAAATTTCAAAAAATATATAATTTTCAATACTATGGTGATAATGGTATAATTTCATTCATAATATAAGAATTATGATGAAAAATTATGGAATTGTTACTAATTTTTAACAACAATTAAACCGGTTTACCTTTTACAAAGGTGATAAATGTTACCACAGTTAGTATTCATATTGACCAAAAACAAAAAAGGTAATATTTACCAAATTTTAACATCCTAAATAATAATAAATATCTCATTTAATCAAATTAAATTTCTATAAGTGGTTGTAATTTATTTTAAAATAAACATACAAAGCACAATAAAAGACACTTTTTAGAAACAATATATTTTAATACAGAAAATTGAATTTATTTTTATCCCATGTTTAAAAAAAATTGAATGTTTTTTATTTATTTTTTTAGTTAAATATATATTATATAAATATAATTAAAATAATTTCGAAAAATTTAACATATAAATTCATTAACATTAAAATATATTACAGTTATAAAAATTGTTGTGATGAAAAATACTTGTTTTAGTATGAAAATATATTTATACCAAATTCAACAATATAATTTATTTCCAATTAAATTAATATGATTATAAATAATATAATTAAATATATTTTACTTTTAACCCATTTTACACTAAAATTTAACTATAAACATTCTTGAACAAAAATATATTTTTTAATAAATATTATCATTTTTACTATAAATCGAAAAATCAATATTTTCAGAAAAATCCAAAAAAGTCTCTCTAATCAACCCTTAACATGTTAAATTAAAAAATATTTCCTTTTTATGAAATTATAGTTTCAAAATTTTCTTAATTAATTATAGTATTTTATCACAAAATTCATTCAAAATCGTTTTTAATAAAATATATTTTTTAACATAAGAAGACATTCTTAAAATTTGAAGTCTTATTTCATAATCCCTAATCAGTAAATTTTTTATTTAAAACTTTATATATATTTCATAATATATTTGATCTTATTTACACCCAAAAATTTAACGTCATGCTTATAATGGTCGTATTTAAATAATACTATTCCATTCTTCATTTAAGCTTAGTCTTGTGTTCGTTTTTTGCTATAGAACATAGAATTCTTTTAAAATGCCATGGTGTTATACTATAACCCCACCATAAATAAAATTTTCCACCATAATAAATCTCAGTAAAAATTGTTTTTTTATATGAAAATTCTTTTTTCAAAACCCACATTGTATAAAAATTTGTAAACCATCCATTAAAAAGTGAAATTTGATAACATAAATTTTAACTAAAATGACATAAAATATTATTCTAAAATGAGTAGAAAAATAGTGGGATGTGAAAATTTGAACATGGAATAGAAAAATAACCTCAAGGAGCAATATATAGTTATATAGAACACTCTTAATAGAAGTATAACGATGAGAAAACTATAAATCTGTGATAAGTGAAAATGACTATCTATTTGTTAGAAATAAGTGTAAAAGTATAGAATTTTAATTTAAATATCCAATTTATAAATTTTAAAAACTATTTTACTATAAAGATACAAAATTTCAGAGAATATATATATATTAGTTCTTTCCAAATAATAAGAATAATTTCATCCTTTGGTTCTTATTTGATCAATTTCAAATTCTTCTCTTACCCCAAAAATGAATTATCATGATGAAATTTTAATGTCTAAGACGCTAAAATTATATTTTAATAGATAATTAGTTCCTAGAAATAATGAAATGTTATCCATAATACATATATAATTTTACTAAAACCTTAATGATTGATATATTTTATTCAATATGGAAAATCATACATTAATATCAGAAACCTTTTTCAAAATTTCACTGGAATCAATTCTGTTAATAGTAAACCTTAATACCCATTCAAAATATGACTAATCAAAAAATCCAAAATTATTAAAATATGTTTAATAAACTTTCAAATTCAACTTAACATTAATCCCCCCAAAAATCTAAGGTAACACAGACAAAATATTTCAATACCTCAATCATATATTATCATGAAACATCAAATAACCAGATTTACCATAACCCCATAATAAAAATATGCATTCCCTAAAAATTTATCCCACTACATATTCCTTAAATAAAACCCTATATCATTAAATATATTCCATAAATATGAATATTTTTTAAACTCCATAAAAAATAGAATAAACCAAATTTTCATTGAATCACTAATCCATTTCAAGTCCACAATTACTATCTGAATTAATTTATCTATATCAATAATATCTTTATACAAAAAACATCACTATCTAAACATCGAAAACAGATTTAGAGTTATATTTCAATATTTATTTAGCTAGAACATAAATCCCATACATAAAAACTTCAATCATTTAACAAAATTCTTAAACCAATTAAATTTGATATTTCTCATATTCAATAACACCTACATCATTTCTTATATCATTTCCAGTATCTTCATCATCAAAAATAAAACCTGTACATTTACAACCTTGTTGGTCCTGTTATTTATCTTTACCTATAAGTAATATATTTTAATAATTTTTATACTTTATAGATTTAAAACAATAAGAAATCATTAATACATTATGGAATTAAATATTATTATTTGTTTTGTTAATTGAATTTTTCATTTTTACATAGAAATTTCTTACTATGTGCCCTTATTTTCCACAACCAAAAAAGATTTTCATTCTTATGAGATGTTCCTTTCAATGATTATTCCCATATTCTCAAGATGATGGAAAGGTTAATATTCTTTCCACCATGGACTCCTCTACTCTATCTCTCAGTATACTCTATCCTTCTCATCTTTGGTGACTCTGAGAAATGGTTAAGGTATATGTTTATAATATTATATCATGATAAATCATTATTAATAATCATATTATCATTTAATGTAGTCATCATCAAATTTTTTTTATCAACAAATAATTTTCCATCACATTAAATTTCAACCCAGTTCCTTCAAATTCATATCATTTACAAAAACCATACCCAAATTTAGTATCCAGATAGGGATTTAGTTGTTGGAAAATCAAATGTTCAATTACATACCAAAAGTTTTGGGATTTTTTCCAATACATGGAAATTTACTTTTAAATTTCATAAAACTTTTCAAATACTATTACCCAAATATTGAAAAAAAAATCAATTATACAAACTATAGAAATGTATACTTTTCAAACATTGTTATTACATATTTTTTAGTTGAATATTCAATAAATTTCGCAAACAAATGCCCATAGAATGTAATGGTATAGTGTATTTGGATACTAGATACATAATAATATTACCTAGTGATATATCTTCCACATATCCGACATAGATCTCCCCATATAGAACTCTTTATAGACATATGCTACTTAAAAATTTATTCACCACCTAGGGAAAGGAAACAAAAGAATATGTGAGATCAAATTATTATTAAGGGTAAATATATGAGATATGAGTCGATGTTCATACAAAACCATAAGATAATCATAATAGAATAAGATCATTACGGAACATACAATATTCATACCCAATCTATCATAGATAATAATCATGATTCATTTTATAAATTTTTATGTTTTCCGAAGTCATGATCCATAACAGAGACAAATCATCCTAAATAAATCAAGAAAAATAATTTCATGTAATAAAATATTGGCACCATAATATGTATAGAAACCATTTAATATGTAAAGGATAACTATCAATACCATCCATTCATAATGAATCCAGACACAAAACATGATTCACATAGTGGATTAAGCACATCGACTTATTTACCATAATGAATAAAGAACATCGATTTATTTCCCATATTGGATTAAGAACATTGAATTTATTCCCATAATCAATTAATTAAATCAACTAGTTTCCAATAATTTATAAGTAAAATAAATTTGTTTCCCATAATGAATGAAGCACATCAACTTGTTTACATTAATATATCATGCACATCGGCTTGTCTCCCACATTTACCACAGGAGATATTAAACATTACACAATTAATTTGGGGGATATATAATTGGGTTCCCATAAATCACATAATAAAAATCAAACTTATGTGTTGTAATGAATCATAAAACATTCATTATCTCATTATATTATAAATCATGAAAATTGGGCTTCATAAATATTTCAATAATTCTTCGTAGTGTATCCCATTAATGCTAAAGGTATTTTATAGACATATTATCATAATAAATATAAAATACATATATAAAGAATAATAATGTTATCATTGGATCATATATCCTTTAAAAAATAATTAACATAAAATGATGACATCATTGATGAGAATTCCTATAAGAGAACATTGGAATATTTATTTAGGAAAATAACTATTAAATTTGTTACTAACTTATTTAAGATATATAAATTTATAAAATATTAAGGAAATTTCATTATTTCAAATGAACATTAGAAAATTTTAATGGTTGATTTAAATTATTTATCTTTAATGATGAAGGTAAATTCTCCTCATGCCCGATATATTAAAATAAATATTCCATTCACGTTGTCTTTAAATAGACAAAAGTACCTCGTTCATATGATGACAAGAATATTACATTTAAAAAAATTAATAATTAAATAATGGGTAAAAATAACATTACAAATCATTATATAATAGTAAAAATATTATTTAATTTCTTTTTAAAAATCATAGAAATAAAACAAATTGGACTTTCTATGAATGAGATAAAAATGTCAATTTTCTATAAAAATATATTTCTGGTATCCTATAAACATATGACGAGGAAAATGACAGAAAAAAATGTATTTCTAATAAATAAGATAAGGCTAAGATAATTCATGATTTTATTGAGAGATATATCATAATATTTCATCATTGAAAACTTAACCATAAACAGTAATAAAATAAGATTATATTCTAAAATAAAACCCATACTACTTTGTTAACATTTGAATCATGCACATGATGAATGAAAATTCATATATGGATATTTATATACAAATATTTTTCCTAATAATCATTATAAAATATATTTATTAGAATTATATACACCAATAAAATAATAGGCGGTGAATATGGAATGTGTCACATAGAAATAAAAGTGAGATAAAAATCTATTACCATAAGCCTCTCTTTTCAACATTAACATTTGAATATCATGTTTAATAAATATAGTTTTATTATATTTATATTAAAGAAACATATTCATATATAGAAATCCGTATATGGTTTACTTATATTCTATTATAAACGATTTATTAAAAATTCGTTATTAAAATCACTATTCCAGGTGATAACTACATTATTTTTCATGTACGATTCTATTCTGTGGTCTTATTTCTTGTAAATTTCACATGTTTCAATAAAATAAATAGTATTTAAAATTAAAAAAATACTATATATACTCAATATATATATATATTAATCCAAAAAACTTATACATAGAAAAAATGAAATTCATTTTTTATAGAGACGGTAGCTCATACTAATACCTGAACAATGTTTTCAATTTTTTATGGATGTAACGAAAGAAAGGTAAATAATAATTTATATTTATAGAATAATAACTAATTAATATTCATTATATTTAATCATAAAATTAATCTTTATTACCAACCATTTAAAACAAAAATGAAAAAATAAACCACATCAGTTTGTGAAGGTTGTTGTCCACCCTTACGCATGGGCGACGTTATCGTTTTTTAATGGTTTGGAAGGTAAGAGGTTATAAATTGTTTTATAATTATAGGGAAAAAGTTATATATTAAAAATTATATATAAATTTAAACCCATCATAATATCTATCCATGAAATACGGAGAGGAAAAATCAATTGTATCATAGTGCGGACACAGAAAATTGTACGTTTGCACGAGTGATACTTTTAGTTCTCATTCGATGAGAAAGATAGTGGATATTGTTTTCTCATAATCCAAATAATATTTCACTATATTTATGATAATGAAGTTATTATATTATAATAAACTCCCTATATTATGAGAAGTTAATATAATAATTTAAAATGAAATTATCGATTAAGGTGATTACTTTGTATTGGAAACAACTCATTTAGATATCCTCTTCAGGAAAAAAGGATTAGTATTTTGGAAACACATGAATGTACATAATTGTTATAAGTGAGTGGAGAAGAAATTTTTTATATGTTTTTCCAATATATATGTGTCGAATTTTTGTAAATAAGTGAAAGGAAAACATTCCTTTTATTGTTGAGGGGAGGGGAAATTTTTGAATTTCGTAAACCATTAAATTATAGTAAATTAGTTCTCATGAAAAAATATTCTAAATGGAAATATATTTTAAGATAACATAATATTTGTTTTTAATATCATTACAAAAAAAATTATAGGTTTAAGTGGTGTTTTAAACCTTTTTTTGGTTTAACCCATTAGATAACACAATTGATAATTTACCAAATTAACATCGTTTTCATACCAAAAGGGTTATAATTTTACTTAAAAGGATACTAAGGAATAATAAATGTTTTAGGATTAAATTTTAGAATGTATGTAATCCTAATTATCCTATTATAGGAATTTTATAATTTTTAAATAATTTAATAAAATATAATTTTGTTAAAGTATAATTAATTTAAATTTTGACATTTTCAGTTTAATTTGATATAAAATATATAGATAAAATGTTTGAATTTCAATATATTACTTTAAAAAAACAATAATATTTAATATTCATATATAAAATTAGAGTATCACTTTAAACCATTGATATTATATTATTTTTATTATTTTAAAATCATTTTTTTCTCTTAATTAAATAAAAATTGTAAATGTATTGAGAAATAATCCACGGTAATCATAAAATACAAAAAAAATAATCAATTATATAAAAACATATAAAAGAAATTCCATTTATATTCACTCGTTACTTTATTTTTCCCACAAGTGAACACATAAGGTATATTAAAATTAATTGAGTGATATTTTTTATTTTCTTTACTTTAAATATTATATAAGTCATTTTCATTGACCATTTATCATCAAAAAAATTATCATAATATAATAAGGGAAAAATTAAACTCATCATATAATATGTTTGATGGAAATTTTTGGCTTTATCACTTATTTTTAACCAAAATTAACCTCATTAACCCATTACACAAGTGATAAATTTTACTATGGTTACTATTCATATTAAAAAAAATAAAAGGGTAATATATACCAAATTTTTAAACTCCAAATTCAAAATATGGGATATATTTTCTCAAATTAAATTTTTATAAATAGTGTAAATTAATTTTTAAATACGCACACAAAACGCAATAAAAAACTCTTTTAAAAGAAATAAATTTTGTGCATAAAAATAAATTAATATTTATCCCATGCAAATAAAAATTTTAAAATAATGTTAAAACATTTTATTTAATATATAATATATATATTTTATTAAAATCATTTAAAAATAGAAATTATATTAATTTACTAAGATAAAAATACATTGTGCACATAAAAACAGTTTTTTAGAAAAATTCATTTTTTTGTATAAAATTATCATTATTCAAAATTAAAACATAAAATTGAATTGAAATAAAATTATTTGGAATATCAATAATATATGAGAATTTAATTTACATTTAAAACATTTTAAAATGAAATATATTATTTTAAATTCTTGAAATAAAAATACAATTCTCTGTAAAAATGAATATTTTTACTATTCATGAAAAATTTCTCTTCAGAAAAATCCTAAAATTTAATTCTATGACAATTTTTACATAATATGTCAAAAAATATATCCTTTTTATGAAATACTATTTTGAAAATTTTTGGAAATGAATTAAAATACTTCCCCACATAAAGAACTAAAATAATTTTAGAGGAAAACATATTTCTGAAGCATAAAATGACTAGTTAAAATCGAGGGATTATTTCCAAAGAACTAATCAATTAATTAGTAATATGTACTAATAATAATGGTAAATTTTTATTATGAACTTAATATATATTTTATAATATGGTTGATCCTATTGATACCCACAATTTTAATGTCTATGTTATAAATGTTTTATTTTAAAAATTATATTTTTTTGTTATTTTAATATTAGTGGTCAGTGACGTGTATGATATAAAATATAAAGTTATTTTAAAATATTAGGGTGTTATAAGGGTTGATGTGGTCCCAACATAATGAAATCTTAGACTCTCAAGGTATTTTATTTTCCTTTGGGTTGTGGTGGTGGTTGTGATAATTCCTATATACATATGGGTTGGGGTTGCTCATGTGTTGTTGTAAGATTGGCCACCACTACTTCCCGTCTAATTTTTCAGGACTTCACTTGAGAATATGACTTATTCAATGAAATCTATTAATTTGAGAAAATTTCAATTGAGTATAACACCTTATCTATGTATTTATATTTTCTCATATAGTAATCATATTTAACCTGCCAATATTCCTGATATAGGAGTCTCTCAATATCTTATTCACATCAGGTTAACTTTTTCTGGGATTTAGAGATAATTGGACCTTTTATATAAGGATGAATAGTGTTTGAAAATCTCTTTCCGGGTAATTTTCCTAAATAAATAAAATTTCATGATGCTATTCACAGTTGATTCTTTTTTAAAAGTGAAAAGAATTAAATATTGTGTTTCATGTTCACCACAACTGTAATGTGTATGTTGGATAGAGTTTTAGAGATAATTTGATGTAGATTTCAAAAAATATTATAAAATACATATTAGAGATCTCATATATTCATTCCTAATTTATAACATCACAGCACTAAAAGGGATGTCATGTAAATATCATAGTGAGTTTATTTTATTTTCTTGACATGGTTTTTTTTATTTCATAGAAGGGATATATTATTCCTTCAAATGATTTTGAGACGTACATATATTTAGATGAATATTTTCTATTAATTCCTTACCATTTTTTTAGGAATATGTTTTCTACGATGTGGAAATGGGCTAAACATGATTGATATGTTGTGGTTGTCTAGTTCATTTCTCATCATCTTTACATCCTCTTCAACATTAGTGAGAGATTAATCTTTTAATATGACCAGAGTGAATTTTTATTTGTTCATATACTAAGGGGAATAATATTTGTTGGAAGCTTCTTAGTTTGATTGAATGATGAGTGATCTTGTTTTGGTATAAATAATGAACACTACCACATGTAATCTTAATTTTGAGAATGAATATTGGTCGTCAGAGATAGTGAAAATGGTTAAATTGGACTTAGTATTTCAAGTACCAAATAATATGAGTTATTTATCATAGTTTTATCATTAGCGATATGACCTTATTACAGAAATGGGATTTCGTTATGGGGAAAGACATTATAACGAATTCCACTATAGGGAGGACTACAATTATGGCTCAGTGATTATTCATATAGATGATTATTTTAAATTTTACATGGTGAGGACCCTCTAAGTGGAAGGCATTCGATGTGGAGAGTGTATAACCTTCTAAACAATTTTTCTTCTATCCATGATAAGGATTTTCATATCTCTCACCATGTGACGATACCACATGATTGATTCTAAGTTAACGACTAGGAGGACCTTTATGGAAAGTTATCTAGGGAGGACCTCCAGAGCTACTAGTTGATATATATACAAGAAGGAACTTAAAAAAACTATTAACCCATTTGAATAATGAGTCATATGATTCATATAAGACTATTTTAATATTTTTTAGGGGATTTAGAAAACCAACATTGATAAAAGTAAAGATATGTGCCTAAATTTTTTACTTTCGGTTTCCCCTAATAGTGCTTCCCCTTAGAGGTTGTTTATTGGGTGGTTGTGGTCTCTTATAGTTAACAAAAACCTTTATATATGGGAATATCATTTGGAGCCTCCCATGTTTCCATTAAGATATTCCAACAAATCTTTTCTTAATTGGTATAAATATGTCTCCTCCCGGAAGTTGTCATTGAAGTGGGTGACGACCAGCAGTTGATATAGGGATATGTACTAGATACTATTTTTCATTATTTTTATTCTTATGTTGATGATGATTTTGAATTGGATAAAGAATATAAGTCTACCTAAAAGTAACTATAGAAATATGTTAAATAGATTCTCTGATGGGAAGGATTGGAATATGTGTCTTCCTATAATGGTCATTGAGATATGCCAAGAATAATTATAAGTTATTAATTCAAGTATATTCTAGAATGTTTTCATGGCAGGAGAATACATATTTTCATATGCATCCATTTACAATAATAAGAATTTGTGGAATTATATAGTAGTAATGGGATTCTATGCCTATTCATAAATGGGAATAGGAATGTGAACCTTTTAATGTCCATATGTTATAGATATGATATGATAACTTGCTTTCTCCAAAGTAGTTAAACTACATATAAATGCATGGTGAGTGGGTGTGGGATGTTGGGATCACAAATAGTGGATTTTGGAATATGTTGGTATCATTCCTATATTGCGGGAAGAATATAATAAAAATATTACCTGCTAGAAAGTGGGATAGGTGGTCTTATCATTGTTTTTTTACAGAACCTGTGGGAATTTTTATTTAATGGGAGTAGTGATAAGATCACTCTCTATAATCAATATGCCACCACTCCTAGAAACCTCTCATAGTTACTTATGCCTATATGACCAGAGTAGGGATCTCTTTTATAGAATCATCAAGAGGTTATTGAGGGGTTGATGCCACACAGTGCTAGTGATGCTATAAATTTATAGGATCCCTTTTTGGTGAACCTTTAACTAGGTTTAAGTCCTAATTTACCATCTGATCTTCCTACTTAAGAAAAGGAAGTTCCTTATTATTGTGAAAATGGGTGGACTTTTTAAGTGGTATGAAATTGAAATCATTGATTCATACTTCTTCATCAACACCTGTCATTGAATGAATGGTTATTGGGAATTAATGTAGAGAATTGATTCATGTGTGACCTCTAGAATTGGTATGGAACCATTTAAATGGCCATCCTGTACCAATTTTTCACTACATAATGTTTGAGATTTTTTTATTGTTGATAGAGTCTTTCTATTTGATGAAGCCCTAATTTTGGTAATAATTGATGCGTATTACTATCGCTAACTTTTTTCATCAATTTGGATTGAAGAGAGTTCTAATTCATCCCATAAAGTTTCAATAATAATAAATAATAAAACATATCATTGAAACATCAAATGAAAAATTCATTCTCAACCAATCAATTTCATAGTTAAATGTTTTATATCATGATCACTATTTTTTAAAAGGAAACATTGATGCCCCCCACAAGTTATGGTCTAGAATGGATTCATTATGGGATTTCATTCCAAATTTAGGTTATCATTAAGGTTTTATTAAAAATTATTTGGAATGAGAAATGGTCAATAGGCTGGTATGTTTGTCTCATAAAACTTTTTGGTGGTATTTTTCACTAATATTGGACTATCTTATATATTTATGCGGTTATTGAGAATCCTCACCAAGTCTATGTTAGGGACCAGTTTTCCATATGTCAATAGCTGGTCAATTTCATGGATTAATGTGAGAATTGTTATGTATAAAACGTTCTTAATCATTATTATTTATTGATTAGGGATGCACAATTTTATGGTATAATGGTTTAAAGAAACATAGTTGGGACCACTAGGTTTTATTGTTTTATACAGAATTAGAAGGTGTTAGTGGTGTTAGGATTTTTCCCATGAGAAGGTATCCCTATAAAAGAAATTTAAAAAGGAATTAAAACACTAATAGTTCAGTTCCATGTATCCAAAGACAACGAACATTTTAAGGTCATGTCACTAGGACTGATCTATATAGTTCATTGTTGTACAATAAGGATGATTTGGTAGGAGGTTCGTAATGATTATTATTGTGGGACATAACATGATTTGATCATTTTCGAGTTTAACTCAAAAGTAATGTGATTTAATTATGATGAGTACCATGAGTAATATGAACTTTTGAGGGAAAATTGATCATAACAATAAATAATATAGCCCTTTGGGTGGAGTCATGATTTATAAAGGATATGGCCAAATAATGGATAGTGTAAAGAATATTATACCAATAAAAACTCAATTATATTAAGTGGAAATCAAATATTAATAAAATTATAATACAATACATATTTAAATATGTTATGTAGAAAAAACTATAATTAGATCTGATGAATAATTAATTTGAACTCACTTTCTCAAAATAAGCCTGGAATTATTTTTTGAAAATTTCCCTTAGAAATAAGTTCTTATAAATAATTGTAAATATATTAATTAAATATTCGTATTTAAATTTATAAAAATTAATTATAATATGTGTGTCTAATAATATCTAACTGTCAATTTAATATAAATAATGACAAGAACAATTTTAGGTAAAAAGGGATAGTTTTTTAGAAATTTTTTTTTTCGTGAGAAACAGTTTTTGCTGAAAGAAGACATAATCTCCATCAATTTTAATTAACTAAAATATTCTTTCATGATGAATTATGTTAATGAAATTTATATTTTATATATTTAATTATATTAATTTAAATACTTATAGATATTATTATTATTCATATTGTTAACATAATATTATCTTATGCTTGGAAAATATATATCTTGAAAAACGATTTTTGACATAATATGTAGGGTTGTTTTTAAAATAAATAATAAAAAAATTTATTATAATTTGATAAAATGTATTCCATCTTTATCATTATAACATTGAATATTATTTATTATTTTGAACATATTTTCTCCATATTTAATATTAAAAAATTATAAATTAATTACCATGATTATGTTTAAAATGGGTGCTTTCATGTTTCACGCACTTGTGTAAAATAACTTTTACACAAAAATATATTTTTTGATAAATTTTATTGCATATATAAAATAATGTTTTCCAAATTATCTAATAAGAATCATTTTATTTTTATACTAATGGAAAATTTCCCTAACTTAACAAACTAGTTGTCGTGGTGAAAACCAAAATTTAAAGGGGAGTAATTTTGGAGATAAAGGAAATAACATTTTTAAAACATGTTTATTTTGATATTTAGAGATTAATATTGAACTTATAATCCATGAAACATATTATTCATCAATTTTGGTTTTAATTGGGTTGATTGTGACTTCCCACTATTGAATAGTTTAGAGTATTTATGAAAATGTATTTCATCCTCAATTATAAAAGTGTTCTACCAACCCTCACTTGTTCACACATCTCAATACATTTAGCTCAACCAAACCAGAAAACAAGTCCCCAAAATCCTTATATAAATTAGAGAGGTTATTTTCTTCCCAAATTTCTAATACTGTAGTTCTTAATAAGATATCAAAAAAAAGGTTCCTCTGAGAGAAAAAACCATCTCCACCAAGATATTTATTTTTACTTATTCTTTTACCACCATAAAAGATGTCTTAAAAATTAAACAAATTAAAAAATTATATAACATATAATTAGATATTATTTTTTGATGACATAAAATATACCCTTCTCCTCCATAAAATGTTAAAAAATCTATCACTTGTGTGTATAGAAAACTACGACCTCACAAACCGATGTCATTTTTTCTATCTCTAACTCATATAAACAGTAATAATGATGGAAATAATGAATATATATGAAAAATATGAAAATATATTTATTATGTAAAATTAATTTATCATACAATTTTTTACACTTTCACCCATTAAGGAATTGATATCATCACTCATGCGTATGTATGTCCTATTATCTCCAAGAAGTGATGCGATTCATTTCCTATGTCTAACTTTTAAAAAAGATTCTAAAAAAATAATATAATGGTAAAAACGATATTTTAACAATACTAAGACTATGGAGATGATGGATCAATCTCTTATAAAAAATAATCCAAACATTCATGAAATAACATGAATCATAAAATAATGTAGTCAACACTAAAAATAATGGTAATAATGAAATATTATTGAAGAACAATTGGTATGATATTATAAGAGGAGCATATATGATATTATAAATATTAATATGATTCTGTAATAAATTTATAACCATTATAATGAATATGAAATCATGTTAAACTAAATGTAACCACAAGGTAATGTATTTCATCTCAATTTATACTCCATTGAGACGTTTTTGTTATTACGAACCTTTTAAATTTTATACGAGGTATATGGTTACCAATTATTAATTTAACATTAATCCATATTTATTCATGTTTATTAATGTTTCAATTAACTTCTATTAATTTAAGGGGTTATAATTTAATTTTACCAAATAGGTAAGAATATATTTTAAAATCTGACATGCTTTTGGGATTGCTTTTATTTTCATTAATGGACAATTTCACATATCCGTTACAAGATGCAATAATTTTTTTAAACACTGTGTATCTAATGAGTTTATAAATTTTCTTCCATATTTTTCACTATTTTGTACTATATTTAAGAAAATGAATTTTTAAAAGAATAATAAATTTTATTTCCCTTTAAAATTGGATATAAGTTTCTTCCATGTCCATGATTTTAAAAATTATTTTTAAAAAGTAATTTTTATTAATAAAATGGTTTAATAAAAACACTATAAAGATATAATTAATAATTAAAAAGGATATTAAATGATTTTTTTCTATTTTCTAAAATCGTTATTTTAATTTCATGAAATTTTTTTAATAAAAAAGTTTTTTAAATAGATTAATATAATTTAAATCAAAGCCATAGAAATTTTTTTTATTACAATTAGACTCTTAAAAACACATTTTCAATTCTTTTAAAATGGAAATTATTGAATGAGTGGTTATTTTTGTCTTTTTTCAAAATACAAGAATTTCATTCTAAACATATATTTATAATGATTTAAATGTTATCTTTTGCCTCTTGTTAACTTTTTACTCATTGAATTGATCTTGAAATACATTCTTTGTTATGATCATTTCAAATTACATTTCAATTAAGGATTAATATTATTTGTCATGGATATACTTATTTCATGTAATGTATATCATTTATATATTTAGTGTTTTACATTGATATTTAATTTATTGCCTGTGGAGAATGTAAATAAATATTTATTCATTAAAAAATATGGATATTTATTAATAAGGCATATAGTTCATGATTTTAATAGATCATTTGATAGATAAGGATTTATTTGGAAATATATTTATTCTTGGGGACTATACTTATATATCTCATTGATAAATAGACAGTTATCTATATACAATTTAGTTAGAAAAATAAAATGGGTGTTTACCCATAGTTTAAAAACTTATTCCCATAGGTCATTATGGAATAAATATAATATATTTATGATCATGATGTCTAATGATAATAAAATCCTTCATTGAGAATTAATTTATTATTATCCATGAGATTTCCATCATTGATAATTTCCATTGATTCATTTATTAATCAAGTTATTTTTAAAATGGAATGTGCTTTCAGTTATTTTCCTTTCCATATTGATTATTCCTTAATTACCCATGATAAAATCCACTGTAAATAACCCTTATATATAATATGATCTTGTTCTTATTTTTTTTCATTTACTTGGGATATGAATATGAATCATTTGAATAGGTTTCAAGGATGTTATTAATTTTCTTTTGTTTTATTTTATCTTATAATCCTAGTGTAAAATGTGAATCATGTAAGTATGTTGTTCTCCAAGACTACTAAACTGATCTATTCTTCAAGATTATAACAAATATATTTATGCTAATTTAATATATTATGAACTGGCAGTATTTTACTATATTTGGGGATGTTATTTCTTATTTCAGATAATGTTTTTTAGAAACCTCGTGAATTATATTTAGAAAAACATAGATTAGGTAACATAACCTCATGAATGAAATTGAGTATTTGTAAATATGTTCAATAAAAACATATTTTTTTTCTAATTTATAGATTATGTATTTTTTCCTAGTAATAAATCACTTTCTAGATACTGAAATTGGCCATCGTTGTCATATATTTGTAAAACTGGGTAAAAAAACTAAAAAGGGAACATTGGGATTCAACTTGATCATCATGTGGTTCACAACAGTGGTATTTACTATGAACCTATCATTAAAATACTAGGTTATACTCTTATGAAAACTCACATTTTCATTACAAACCACCATGATGAATTTGAAAATATTTTTAGTATTTAATGATACTCTTACAGGGACTATGTTTTTTGATTTTGAGATTAACAGTGCATAAATTTTCAATTTATATTAAGTGTCACACCAGAATCAGAATTATACGTTATGATTTAAAATTCAGAATTTCATGAGCTAATACAGTATATACCATTGTTTAAAAATATAACATAGAAAAAATAATGTTATCAACACTCATGGTTAATGTAGAAGTTTTCTTATTGAGTAGGGTTATACAGTTACTATTGGAACTAAGTAGATCCTGGATATCCTATGGGATATTAATTATGTTATGACAAATAACCATTACCAAATATATAAACATATTTTACACTAGAATCATCTCTTATGTTGGAACACTTCATGAGACATAACCCCCCATCATTTAGGGGTACTATTAATTTTATGGTAGTAGAGAAATGGATAATGATCCTTGATAATATATTTCCGAACTTCGAATAAAACAGAAAGGAAGTTTTTATACTATGAATTTATTTTATCAAAATACATTTTGATTAATGTTTTTCATTGATCAAGAATTCAAGGAAACGAAAAGGAATAGAACACATCAAATGGCGGTATTTTAATGAAACAATATATTTCCAATATTTCCATAGTGAGAAAAAAACTACAATGAAAATAAATATCCTCATGTTAAGAAAAATAGAAGACTAAATCATTTTGGAGTATTATTGGTCTTTTATAAGACTGAGAAATTATTTTAGGGATTAAATATTCAATATATAACTCAATATTTCCCATTTATTTGAATTTTTTAATCCATGTAACTAAAGGGAAATGGTTTCTAAAACATTTTTTTCATATGAATAAATATTTTTATGAACCATAAAATCAAATAATGAATTTCATAAATCCTGTATATTCAAGGTACATCAATTGAATTATATGTTATCTGAACACCATGAAAAAAATAATTCATCAAATAAATGATATGAAAATTAATCAATTTAGCTCATCTAAATTTTTGGAGAAGAAACATCAACGAAAATGTTTTAAGGGAATGGTATTTTGTAACAACTGTGGTGATAAAGGTTATCTTCTTAATAAAATCAATGAGAAGAATAAAAATTGATTTATAGTACATAAAATAAATTTAATTGGGTCATTATTAACACTAATGAAATAATCATTAACATAACATACCGTAGAAGAGGCCATGAGAGAAGGACATGCTTATGTGATCACTACAGCGCCGGTGGAATTTCCCAATGATGTGGTAGAAGGTAAATTATTTATAGACTCAAATAATTGCAATGATTTATTTGATGCAACATATTCACATAGTTTTATATCTTTTACATATTCAATGAAAAATAGATATTTATTTAGAATCATAATAAGGGAGTTTTTAGTCAGAAATCATTGTGGGAGTATCACTGTAACTAGGATGTGCCAGGAAATTACAATTATGACACAGAAATGTATCCATTTTCTAAATTTTCAATCATACCTAATTTTATATTTGATATAATCCTTGATATGTTATGTATTTCAAATTATTATGAAAAAAATATTTCAAGTCAAAGGAAATTATTATTTGTGATAAAGGTGTACAATTACACTTCATTATAGAAGATAATTCATCATATGAGTCATGTTTACCTCCACCCCCAATAGATCATATGAATTATATTATTTGGGAATAAGAGTACAAATATATTAATGGAAAATATATTCTTTAAATTGATGATTTAACTATTTTATAGGAGTACATTGATGTATTTACTAAGGAAATACACTGTAGTCCCCAACAGCATGTAGTAGAGTTTTTCCTTAATTTGATCCATAATAGAAGACCCTTATCAAAGGATCTCCATATAAAGGATATTATATAATTATTGGAGTCGAATAAAAATCAATATGACTATTTTTATAATGGATATATATTCCGTAGTGTTTTATACTAGGGATCCCCTATATATTTTGTTAAGAAGAAAGGTGCATACATGATTTTGTGCATTATTTATATGAAAATAATTGCTATTATGATAAAGAATATGTAACTTATTCATCTTATTTTTGACTAATTTTATAAAATTTATAGGCATTAATTTTTTTAAAATATTTAACATCACATTGGATATCATAACTTGCAAGTAAATAATAAATACATGGAAAATATAGATTTCCAAGGAATTCATAGACCCTATAAGTTTATGATAATTTCATTTGGATTGAATAATGCACACACTAAATTTATAGATCTAATGACTAAAGTATTAAAGGAATATCTTGATAATTTCATTATGGTATTCATTGATGATATCTTGGTGCACTATAAATGTTATGAGGACCATGATTATTATTTTGGTGAAGTTTCTATGACTTGTGGATGAAAGGAGTTATATGGTAAATTTAGAAAGTGTAGAATCTATATTCAAGAAGATTATTTTCTTGTCTATATTATCTCCACGAATGGAATCTCAGTGGATCATGTAAAGGAAATAGTTTTTAAAGAATATTCTACCGAAATGAATATAACTAAGGTTTGTAATTCCATTGGTGTGGTAGGTTATTATGAGTGACTCATTCATAATTTCATCAGATTGGATATCCATTTTTTCAATACTACACATAAAAGAGTTATACTCATATAGAAATTGGAATGTGAAGTATGTTTTGATGAATTTAATAGAAGATAATTTTATGCTGTAATTTTGACTCTTCTATCATGAAATGAAGAATTGTGATATATAGTGATGTACCAAAGAACATACATGGTTATGTCCTTATCGAATATAATAAATTTGTTGCATATGAATCAATGAATTTAAATACTAATCATTTGAAATTTCCAACCCATGATCTTAAATTTGTGTCCATAATATATTTGTTGACGATATGGTTACATTATCTCTATAGTAAAATATGTGAGATATATATTGATTATAAGATCCTAAAATACATATTTTAACAAAAAGAGTTCAATATAAGGTAAGGGATATGGCCTGATCAACTTAAGGAAAATTATTCTTCAAGACAATGCCACCAAGTGTAGGAAAATAAGGTATACGATGAATGAAGTAGAAAAGATCATGGAGTTATGATCCCAATGAGGATTGAGGGAGATCCAATGTTCCTTTATATAGTAAATATGGATGTGAGAATTATTATTAAATGAGATAAATAACTAATTCTACAAGTTATTTTGAACCAATATTTATTATAAAATATAAAATGTTTCTTATCTGAAGATGAGTATTTTCATAAGAAAATCAAATCCTTCAATGATGGGAATTATGAATAATTTATTTGTAAAGATATCATCCTATAATTTGGAAAGATAAAGTTTTTATCATTGATACCTAACCTATAAATGGAATTTTTAGATGATTCTCATAGCCCAAATTTATATATACACCCAAGTATCACTAATATGTATAGGGATTTGAGGGTATATTTTGTGTGGGATAGAATGAAGTTCTATATTACTAAATATGCATTATGATACTTGGTATTTAAATTGGTGAAGCCTTAGATACATCATCCTAGAGGACTAAATGATCTTATTCATATTCCTATAAGGAAATGTGATGACATTCCTATGTACATTTTATTATGAAGACCAAATAAACCTAAAAGGAATGATCTAATATGGGTTATTATTTGATTTCCTAACAAAAACTACACATTTACTCTATATAATAGAATATTATCCAATTTTATTACCAATAAGGATCTATATTAGTATAATTATAAGACTTCATAGATCACCTATTTAAATTGTTTTTAATCATTTTACCAAATTTCCATTGAAATTGTTGGAGGGTATTCTAAATTATCTTGATACTTAACTTTATTTTAGAACCATCTACAATCATTAAATAGATGGTAGGTTTGAAACGACTAAGACAGAATTAGAATAAATGTAGATTTCATGCTCACTTGACATTCAATTTATGTGTGATCATTATTTACCATTTTATTTATTTCCCTATAATAATAGATTCTTTTCATGAATTAAAATGGAAAAACAGAAATCATTTTATGGAAAAGGATATCTTAATACAACTAGTTGGGATGAAGTTGGTGAAAGGAAACATGAAGTCCCATACAATACTGAGGAGACAACAATAAAGGTAATAACTATTCAGAATAATATTAAAATTAATCAAATAAGGAAAGATAGTTATGCTCATAATGGAAGGAATGATTTGGAATTTCATTCGGGTGATAACACTTTCTTGAATATATCACTATTGAAGGGGATTATAAGGTTTATTAATAAGGGAAAACTATGACCTAGGTACATCGAACCCTTAGAAATTCGTGAAAAATAAATTAATTGATTAGAATTTGAAAATGTTAGCAAGACAGTCTAAATTATGTGACGTGATCCATATACCATTTCCAAGTAAGTACATGAAAGACCCGATACATGTGATTACCTCAAAAGAAAGAGAATTAGAACCTAATTTATCTCACTATGAAGACATTATCTAGATTATTGATATTAGAGACCAATTATTGAGGAATCAGATGACTCAGTTGGTAACCTAACTTTCAATAAATCATAAAATGAAGTGATAATCATAGGAATGAGAACATGTAGTGAAGAATAACTGCCCAAATTCTTTTAGAAGGTAATATCTATGAAATTTCTTAGAAGAAATTTTTGTATGATAGAATAATGTATTACATGATACTAAATTATAGTATGTGAAAATATTATTTCAATAAAAAATAATAAAATAAATTTTTTAATATTTCTTGGAGAAAATTATAATTATATAGTATGAGTATCGATTTTTAACATACATAGTCATAATAATCTACGAATGACTTTTTTATATTTTCTATTATAAACAAGTTTTTTGAAATAATTGAAAATATTGTACCTAAATATTCCACTTTTTATATATAAGAATGAATTCTAAATTGTGAAAACAAATTTTAATTCGTAAAAATTTTATATAAATAATTATAAGATCATTCAGAAGTAATAAGGTGGTATTTTTCAGGAAAATATTTTTTTCGATTTTTTTTATTTGAAAACAGAAAATTTTATTTTCATTTTAATTAATTAAAATAATATTTAATAATGAATTATTTATATACAAATATGATATTATATATTTAAATATATTAATTTAAATATATATAACGATTATTACTTGTTATATAGCTAATAAAAGATTATCTTATGGTTGAAAAATGTGATTTTTTAAACCCCATTTTCAATAAGATTTGCAAGTACTTTTTAAACTAAATTCATCAAATTTTTTATTTTAATTTGATAAAATAGATTACATATTTTTAATAATAATAATTAATAATATTTAATAATCTCTATTGATTTTTCCCAAAATAATTATTAAAGTTAGTAAAAATTAATTTCCACAATTAATGTTAAATGAGGGTTTTGTGCATTATATGAACTTATGTGGAAATTAGTTTTCTACACACATAGAATTTTTTTTTCAGAAATATATTTTTCATGATTATAATTATTTTTTCTATATTATCTAATCAGTATTATTTTATTTTATGATTGATGGAAAATGTACCTAGGTTAAAAAACTAATTATAGTGGTGAAAACTAAATTGATAGAAGCGTGTAACCTTGAATATAAATAATATAACACGATTAAAAAATGTTTATTTTTATTTATGGAGGTTTTTATTGATATTTTATATCAAATAAACATTATTTATCAATTTTATTATCACTTGGGTAGAGATTGACTTCCCAATATTGAATGTTTTTCGTTATTTACAGAAATGTATCACCTTCTAAGTTATAAATAAGAACTACTTCCCCTCACTTATACTCAACTATATAGAAATTTATCATGAAACAAGATACCAAAATATCTCCCCAATATCATTATGCACTTTATATATTCTATGGTCTATAGAAAATACCAATAATGGTGTTCTTAATAAGAAATATAATCAAATTTTATATAAGAGAAGGTAATCATCTGCATATATATCTTTCTTTATTTACTTATCCTTTTTTACCATCAATTATTTCTTAAAAATTCCAATTTATTAACGAATTTATCTAAGAAAAGGTAATATATTTATGATCACGAAGTTTAATAATAATAATTTCCTTCATTGAGAATTTATTTATTATTATCCATGAGATTTGTCTCATTGATATTTTACATGGATTCATTTCTGAATAATGTTATTTTTTAAATG
Source organism: Viscum album (assembly GCA_963277665.1). Lineage (NCBI taxonomy): Eukaryota > Viridiplantae > Streptophyta > Magnoliopsida > Santalales > Viscaceae > Viscum > Viscum album. Next base: position 1,785,466,034 of record OY728148.1, on the reverse strand, counting down.
GAATGAGTTTTCAATTTTTTACCTTTCCATATTGATTATTCCTTATTTAATTATGATTACATCCACTTTACATAACCCTTATAGATAATATGATATTGATCTTATTTTTTTTCATTTACTTTGATATTATTATGAATCATTTTAATAGGTTTCAAGGATGTTGGTAATTTTTTTTATATTATATTATAATTCTAGTATAAAATGTGGATCATGTAAGTATCCAGTTCTCCAGGACAACTAAATTGATCGATTCCTCAAGATTATAACCCATACATTTATTCTAATTTAATATATTATGAACTGTCTATATGCTACTAGATTTGGGGAAGTTATTGATTTTTTCAGATAAGGGTTTTTAGAAACCATATGAATATGATTTAGAAAAACATAGATTAGGTAACATAATTTGATGAAATATATTAATGATTTGTAAATTTGTACAAGAAAATAATATTTTTTTTTGTAATTTATAGATTATGTGTTTCTTCCTAGTAATATATCACTATTTAGATACAAAAATTAGTCATGGTTATCACAAAGTTATAAAAATGGGTAATAAATCTAAAAAGGGAACATTGGGATTCAACTTGATCATCATGTGGTTCACACTAGTTATCTTTACTATGCACCTGTCCTTACAATCCTAGGTGATATTCTTAGGAAAACTCACATTTTCTTTACAAACCATTATGATGGATTTGAATGTATTATTAGTATTTAAATATATTCCTACAGGGACTACACTTTTTATTTTTGAGATTAATAGTGCCTAAATTTTTAATTTATATTAAGTGTCACACCAGAATCAGAATTATATATTATGATTTAAAATTCATAAATTCATGAGATAATATAGAATATAACACTGTTTAAAAATAGAACTTAGAAAAAATAATGGTATCAACACTCCTGGTTAATGTAGAAGTTTTCTTATTGAGCATGACTATACAGATGCTGTTGGAACTGATTAGATCACAGATATGTTATGGGATATTAATTATGTTATAAAAAATAACCATTTCCAAATTTAGAAACCTCTTTTACACTAAAATTATCTTATATGTTAGACCACTTCATGAGATAGAATCCCCCATCATTTAGGGGTACTATTAATCTTATGGTTGTAGAGAAATGTATAAAGTTACATGAAAATATATTTCCGGCCTTTGAATCCAATGGAAAGGAAGTGGTTATACTATAAATTTATTTTATCAAAATAAATGTTGATTAATGTTGTCCATTGATCAAGAATTATAGGAAAAGATAAGGAATAGAACACATCAAATGTGGTTATTTTAATGAAACAATATATTTCAAATATTTCCATCATGATGAACAAAATAAAATAAAAATAAAGATACTTATGTTAAAAAAATGGAAGATGAAATCATTTTGGAGTATTATTAGTCATTTATAAGAAAAATAAATTATTTTAGTGATTAAATATGCAATATGTAATGAAATATTTAACCTTTATTTGAAGTTCTTAATCCATTTCTTTGAAGGTAAATGGTTTCTAAATCATTTTTTTCATATGAATAAATATTTTTATGAACAATCAAATAAAATAATGAATTTAATAAATAATATATATTAAAGGTATATCAATTGAATTAGATTTTATCTGAACAACATGAAAAACAATATTCATCAAATAATGATATGAAAATTAATCAATTTAGATCATATAACTTTTTTGGGAAGAAGCATCCAAAAAATGTTTGAAGAGAATGGTAGTTTTTACACGTGTGTCGATAAGGGTTATCTTCTTAATGAATTCAATGAGAAGAATAAATAATGATTTATATTAATTAAAATATATTGAATAGGGTAAAAATTCACACCAATGAAACAATCATTAACATAACATAATGTAAAAGAGGCAATGAGAGAAGGACATGATTATGAAATCACTACAGCGGAGGTGGAGTTTCCAAATGATGTGGTAGAAGGTACATTATATAGAGACTCAAATAAGTTAAATGATTTATTTGATTCAATATATTCACATTTCTTTTTAACTTTCACATATTCAATGAATAATAAATATTTATATAGAACAATAATAAGGGAGTTCTTAGTCAAATATCATTGTGGGAGTATCACTATAACAAGGATATGCCAGAAATTTAAAATTATGACACATAAATGTCTCTATTTTCAAAAATTTTGATCATACATAATTTTGAATTTAATATAATTCTTGATATGTAATGTGTTTCAAATTATAATGAAAAAAATATTTCAAGGAAAAAGAAATTATGATTGGTGATAAAGATATTGAATTCCTTTTCATTATATAGGATACTTCATCATCTGAGTCATGTTTACATCCACCCCCAATAGATCTTATGAATTATATTTTTTGGGAATAAGAGTAAAAAAATATGTATGGAAAATTTATTATTTAAATTGAGTATGTTACTATTGTATTGGAATAAATTGATTTATTTCTTAAGGAATTACCCAGAAGTCCCCTACACCATGTAGTAGAGTTTTTCTTTAATTTGATCCCTAATAGAAGACCTTTATCAAAGGATCCCCGTATAATGGATATTTTATAGGTATTGGAGTCAAATAAAAAATAATAGGACTGTTTTGATAATGAATATATATTCCCTAGCATTTCTTGCTAGGGATCCCTTATCCATTTTTTTAATAAGAAAGGTGTATCCATGATTTTGTGCATTTTTTATACGAAAATCAATGCAATTATGATAAATAATATGTATCTCATTCATCTTATTTTCGACTTATTTTATCAAATTCATAGGGATTAATGTTTTTAAAATATTTAACTTCACATTTAATATAATCAATTGAAAGTAAAAAATGACGAAATTTTAATTATAACATTCATAGAAAGTCATAGACACTATATGATTATGAAAATTTCATTTGGATTGAATAATTCAACCATTATATTTATAGATCTAATGACTATATTATTCAAGGAATTTCCTGATAATTTCATTATGGTATTCATTTATGATATCTTGGTGCACTATAAATGTTATGAGGACTATGATAATAATTTCTCGATAATTATTATTACTTGTAGAAGAAAATAGTTATATAGTAAATTTTACAAGTGTGAACCCTGGATTCATGATGATTATTTTCTTGTTCAAATTATCTCCATGAATGGAATCTCATTTAATCCTGTAATGGAAAAAGTTTTTAAAAAATATTATACCCTAATTAAAATAATTAAGGATCATAATTTCATTGGTTTGTTAGGATAATATGAGTGACACATTCATAATTTGGTCAGATTGTATATCTAATTTTGAAATACTACACATAAAGGTGTTATGTTCATTTGGAAAATATAATGTTATGTATGTTTTGAAGAATTTAAGAGAAGATCATTTTATGCTATAATTTTGACTCTTCTATTCTTAAATGAAGAATTTTTTATATATAGTGATGTACCAAATAACACACAAGGTTATGTCATTATCAAATATAATAAATTTATTGCATATGAATAAAGGAATTTAAAAACTCATCATTAGAAATTTCCAAGCCATGATCTTAAATTTGTGTCCATAATCTATTCGTTGAAGATATGGATATATTATCTCTATAGTAAAATATGTGAGATATAAATAGATTATAAGATCCTAAAATACATATTTTCACAGAAAGAGATCAATATAAGGAAAGGGCTATGGGATGATCTACTCAGGAAAAATTATTTATCAACACACAACCACCTTGCGTAAGAAAATAAGGTATATGATGAATTGAGTAGAAAAGATCATGGAGTTATGATCCCAATGAGGATTGAGATATATCCAATGTTCATTGATCTACTAAAGATGTACATGAGAATTATTAGTAAAGGAGAGAAATCACTAATTCATCAAGTGATTATGAAACAATATTTCTTATAAAATATAAAATGTTCCTAATCTGATGATGAGTATTTTCATAAGAAAATTAAACCCTTGAATGATGGTAATTATGAATAATTTATTAGTAAATATTGCATTTTATAATTTGGAAAGATAAAATATCTATCATTGATACCTAATATATAAAGGGAGTTTTTTGATGATTCTAACAACCCAAATTGCAATATTCACCCAAATATCACTAATATGTATGTGGATTTTAGGGAATGTTTTGTGTGTGATAGAATTAAGTTCTATGTTACTTAATATGAATTATGATAATTGGTTTTTAAATAGGTTCAGCCTAAGAGACATCCTCCTTTTTTATTAAATGAACATATTTATATTCCTATGAAAAAATGGGATGACAATCCTTTGTAAATTTTATTATGAAGGCCAAATAAACCTATAGGAATGATCTAATATGGGTTATTATTTATCACATAACAAAAAATACAAATTTTCTCTCTCTAATATAAGATTTACCAATTTCATTACCAACATGGATTTATATTAATGTAGTTATAAGACATCATAGAGAACCTTTTTAAATTCTGTTTAATCATTCTACCAATTTTACATTGAAATTATGTGAGGGTCTTCTAAATTATCTTGATACTTAAATTTTTTTATAACCTCCTACCATCCTTAAATAGATGGTAAGTTTGAAAGGACTAGGAAAAAATTAGAAGAAATGTTGAGTCCATGCTAACTTGACTTCCAATTTCTGTGTGATCGGTGTTTACCATTTTAAATGTTTTCCTATAATAATAGTTTCCATTCATTAATTCAAATGGAACCACATAATTCATTCTATGGAAAATGATATCTTACTCTAACTTGTGGCGATGATGTTGGTGAATGGAAACATGAAGGCCTATATAATACTGATGAGACAACAATAAAGGTAAAAAATATTCAGAATAATATTAAAATAAATCAAATAAGGAAAGATAGTTATTCTAAGTAATGATTTGGAATTTCATTCAAGAGATAACACTTTCTTGAATGTATCACTGTTGAAGGGGGTCATAAGGTCCGTTTATAAAGGAAAAATTATGCCCAAGGTACATCAAACCCTTGGAAATTCATAAGAAATTAAATTAATGGGTTTGAATTTGAAAATCTTAGCAATACACTTTTAATTATGTGATGAGTTCCATATACCATTTCCAAATAAGTACATGCATGACATGATTAATGTGATCACCTCAATAGAAAGAGAATTGGAACCTAATTTATCTCACTATGAACAGATTATCTAGATTCTTGATATTAGAGGCAAATTATTGAGGATTCTAAAGACTCAGTTGGCAACCTTGCTTTGGATAAATAATAAAATGGAGTAATAATCATTGTAACTAGAGGATGTAGTGAATAATAATCACCCTCATTTGTTTAGAAGGTAATATCTATGAAATTTCATGGAAGACATTTTTGTATGAGAGAATAATATAATATATGATACTCAATTATAGTAAATGAAAATATTATTTCAATAAAAAATTTAAATTTTAATATTTCATGGACAAAATTATAATTATATAGGATGAGTATTGATTTTGAACATACATAGTCATAATAATCCAAGAATGAATTTTTATATTTTCCATTATAAACAAGTTTTTTTAAATAATTGAAAATATCGTACCTAAATATTACTCTTTTTAAATATAATAATTTATTATAAATTTTGGAAATAAATTTTACTTCCTAAAAAATTTATATAAATAATTATAAGATCATTCGGAAGTAATAAGGTGATATTTTTCAAGAAAACACTTTTTTCAATTTTTTTGGAAAACAGAAAATTTTATTTTCATTTTAATTAATTAAAATAATATTTAATAATTAATTATTTAAATAAAAATATGATATTATATATTCAAATATATTAATTTAAATCCATATTATGATAATTACTTGCTATATTTAATAAAAGATCATCATATGGTTGAAAATGTGATTTTTGAAACCCCATTTTCAACCAGATTTGCGAGTATGTTTTAAACTAAATTCATCCAATTTATTATTTTAATTTGATAAAATATATTCCTTATTTTTAATAAGAATAATTAATACTTTTTAATAATATCTATTTATTTTTTCCAAAATAAATATTAAAGATAGTAAAAATTAATTACCTCAATTAATGTTAAAATAAGGGGTTGTGCATTATAGGCACTTTTGTGAAAATTAGTTTTCCATAGACATAGAATTTTTTTTTCAGAAATATATTTTTCATATTTATAATTATTTTTTATATATTATCTAATACGTATTATTTTATTTTATAATTGATAGAAAATGTACCTAGGTTAAAAAACTAATTATAGTGGTGAAAACTAAATTGGTAAAAGTGAGTAACCTTGGATATAAAGAAAATAACATGATTAAAAAATTTTATTTTAGTTATGGAGGTTTTGTTGATATTTTATATCGAAGAAACATTATTTATCAATTTTATTTTCACTTGGGTAGAGATTGAATTCCCAATATTGAATGGTTTTGGTTATTTACAAAAATGTCGCTCCTCCTCAATTATAAATAATAACTACTTCCCCTCACTTATACTCACCAATTTAGAAATGTATCATGAAAAATGCTACCAAAATATCTACCCAATATCATTATGCACTTTATATATTCTATGGTCTACCTAAAATACCAATAAAGGTGTTATTAATAAGAAATATAATCAAATTTTATCTATGAAAAGGTAATCATCTGCATATAGATATTTCTCTATTTACTTGTTCTTTTTTACCATCAATTATGTCTTAGAAATTACAATTTAGTAACGAATATATGTAATAAAAGGTAATATATTTATGATCATGATGTTTAATAATAATAATTTCCTTCATTGAGAATTTATTTATTATTATCCATGATATTTTTCTCATTGATATTTTCCATGTATTCATTTCCTAATCAAGGTATTTTTTAAATGGAATGTATTTTCAATTATTTACCTTGCCATATTGATTATTCCTTATTTAATCATGATAACATCCTCATTACATAACCCTTATAGATGATATGAGCTTGATATTATTTTTTTCATTTATTTTGATATTAATATGAATCAATTGAGTAGGTTTCAATGATATTGGTAATTTTATTTCGTTTTATTTTATATTATAATCCTAGTGTAAAATTTGGATCATGTAAGTATCCATTTCTCCAAGACTAATAAATAGATCGATTCTTCAATATTATAACCCTTATATATATTCTAATTTAATATATTATGAACTGGATGTATGTTACTAGATTTTGGGAAGTTATAGTTTATTTCAAATAATATTTTTTAGAAACCTTGTGAATTTGATTTAGAAAAACATAGATTAGGTAACATAACCTGATGAAAGACATTGAAGATTTGTAAATTTGTTCAAGAAAATCCTTTTTTTGTAATTTATAGATTGTGTTTTTTTCCTAGTAATATATCACTATTTAGATACAAAAATTAGTCATGGTTCTCACACAGTTATAAAAATGGGTAATAAATCTAAAAAGGAACATTGGGATTAAACATGATCATCATGTGGTTCACACCAGTGACTTTTACTATGCACCTGTCTTTATAATTCTAGGTGATACTCTTAGGAAAACTCACATTTTCATTACAAACCATTATGATGGATTTTAAATTATTGTTAGTATTTAATTATATTCTTATAGGGACTATGTTTTTTATTTTTGAGAATAACAGTGCCTTAATTTTCAATTTATATTAAGTGTAACACCAGAATCAGATTTTTTTATGATTTAAAATTCATAATGTCATGAGATAATCTAGTATATACCACTATTTAAAAATAGAACATACAAAAAATAATGGTATCAACACTCATGGTTAATGTAGAAGTTTTATAATTGAGCATGACTATACAGCTGCTGTTGGAATTGAGTAGGTCATGGATATGTTATGGGATATTAATTATGTTATGAAAAATAACCAGGACCAAATATAGAAAACAAAATTTACACTATAAATATCTTGTATGTTGGACCACATCATGAGACTAAATCCCCCATCATTTAGGGGTACTATTAATCTTATGGTAGTAGAGAAATTGATAAGGTTCCTTGAAAATATATTTCTGGCCATTGAATCCAATGCAATGGAAGTGGTTATACTATAAATTTAGTTTATTAAAAGAAATGTTGATTAATGCTATTTTTTGATCAAGAATTCTATTAAGTGATAAGGAATAGAACACATCAAATGGGGGTATTTTAATGAAACAATATATTTCAAATATTTCCATCATGAGGAACAAACTAAAATAAAAATAAATATCCTTATGTTAAGAAAAATTGAAAATTAAATTGTTTTGGAGTATTATTAGTCCTTTATAAGAAAAATAAACTATTTTAGTGATTAAATATGCAATATATAATGCAATATTTAACATTTATTCGAACTTCTTAATCCATGTCTTTGAAGGGAAATGGTTTCTAAAACATTTTTTTTCATATGAATAAATATTTTTATGAACAATAAAATAAAATAATTAATTTCATAAATGATATATATTCAAGGTATATCAATTGAATTATATTTTATCTAAACACCATGAAAAATAAAATTCATCAAATAATGATATGAAAATTAATAAATTTAGATCATCTAAATTTTTTGGGAAGAAACATCCAAAAAAATGTTTGAAGGTAATGGTAGTTTCTTACAAGTGCTAGGATAAGGGTTATCTTCCGAATGAATTCAATTATAAGAATAAAAAATGATTTAAATTAATTAAAATATATTTAATAGGATCATTATTCAAACCAATGATACAATCATTAACAAAACATACTTTAAAAGAGTCTATGAGAGAAGGACACAATTATGCGATCACTACAGCAGAGGTGGAATTTCCCAATGATGTGGTAGAAGGTACATTATTCGTAGACTCAAATAATTTAAATGATTTATTTGATTCAACATATTCACATTTTTTTATAACTTTCACATATTCAATGGAAAATAAATATTTATATAGAAATATAAGAAGTGAGTTTTTAGTCAGATATCTTTGTGGGAGCATCACTATAATAAGGATGTGTTAGAAATTTCCAATTATGACACATAAATGTCTCTATTTTATAAATTTTAGATCATACCTAATTTTAATTTGATATAATTTTTGATATGTAATTTATTTAAAATTATTATGAAAACAATATTTCAAGGAGAAATAAATTATGATTTGTGATAAAGATATTTTAATTCCTTCTCTTTATAGAGGATACTTCATCATCTGAGTCATGTTTATATCCACCCCCAACAGATCATATAAATTATATTTTTTTGGGAATAATAGTAAATAAATATATATAGAACAATTATTTGTTAAATTGAGTATGTAACAATTTTATAGAAATACATTGATGTAGTTCATAAGGAATTACCCGGAAGTCCCCTACAAAATGTAGTTGAGTTTTTCATTTATTTGATCCATAATAGAAGTCCTTTATCAAAGGATCCCCATATAATAGATATTATAAATGTATTGAAGTCGAATAAAAAATAATAAGACTATTTTGATAATGAATATATATTCCCTAGTGTTTTTTCTTGGGATCCCTTATCCATTTTGTTAAGAAGAAAGGTGTATCCCTGATTTTGGGAATTTTTTATATGAAAATCAATGCAATTATAATAAATAGTATATATTTCATTCATCTTATTTTTGACTTATTTTATAAAATTCAAAGGTATTAATTATTTTAAAATATTTCACTTCAAATTGGATATAATCAATTGCAAGTAAATAATGAAGACATTTTAAATATTACATTCCTAGCAAGTCATAGACACTATCTATTTATGAAAATTTCATTTGGATGGAATAATGCACCAACTATATTTATGGATATAATGACTATAGTATTCAAGGACTATCGTGATATGTTCATTATGGTATTAATTTATGATATCTCGGTGAACGTTAAATGTTATGAGGACTATGAAAATTTTTTCTGGATAATTATTATGAGTTGTAGAAGAAAATAGTTATATGGTAAATTTTGAAAGTGTGAACCCTGGATTCACAAAGATTATTTTCCTGTTCATATTTTCTCCATGAATGGAATCTCAGTTGATCATGTAAAGAAAAAAGTTTTTAATTAATATTATACCCTAATGAACATAACTAAGGTTTGTAATTTCATTGGTTTGGTAGGATAATATAAGTGACTCACTCATAATTTGGTCAGATTGGATATCGATTTTTGAAATACTACACCTAAGGGTGTTATGCTCATATGGAAAATGGAATGTTATGTATGTTTTGAAGAATTTAATAGAAGAACGTTTTATGCTATAATTTTGACTCTTCTATCCCGAAATGAAGAATTTTTGATATACATAGATGTACCAAAGAACAGACATGGTTATGTCCTTATCAAATATAATAATTTTAGTTTATATGAATCAATTAATTTAAATACTCATCATTAGAAATTTCCAACCCATGATCTTAAATTTGTGTCCATAATCTATTCGTTGAAGATATGGATATATTATCTATATAGTAAAATTTGTGAGATATACATAGATTATAAGATCATAAAATAAATATTTTCACAGAAGGTGATCAATATAAGGAAAGGATTTGGGGATGATCTACTCAAGGAAAATTATTTTTCAACACACTACCACCATGGGTAGGGAAATAAGGTATATGATGAATTGAGTAAAAAATATCATGGATTTATGATCCCAACGAGGATTGAGAGATATCCAATGTTAATTGATCTACTAATGATCGATACGAGAGTTATTAGTAAAGGATAGAAATCACTAATTCATCAAGTGTTTATGAAACAATATTTCATATAAAATATAAAATGTTTTTAATCTGATGATGAGTTTTTTCATTAGAAAATTAAACCCTTTAATGATGGGAATTATGAATAATTTATTTGTAAAGATAGAATTATATAATTTGGAATGATAAAATGTTTATGATTGATACCTAATATATAAAGGGATTTTTTGGATGATTCTAATATCCCAAATTATTATATTCACCCAAATATCAGTAATACATATACGGATTTTCGGGAATGTTTTGGGTGGGATAGAATGAAGTTCTATATTAATAAATATGAATTATGATACATTGGTTTTAAATAGGTGAAGCCAAAGAGACATCATCCTATAGAATTAAATGAACTTATTCATATTCCCACAAGGGAAAGGGATGACATTCCTTTGTACATTTTATAATGAAGGCCAAATAAACCTATAAGGAATGATCTAATATGGGTTATTATTGATCGCCTAACATAAAATACAAATTTATTCTCTATAAGAGAATATTTACCAATTTAATTACCCAAAAGGATCCATATTAATGTAGTTATATGACAACATAGAGAACCTCTTTAAATTCTGTTTAATCATTATACAAATTTTACATTGAAATTATGTTAGGGTCTTCTAAATTATCTTGATACTTATTTTATAAAATCTTACCATCCATAAATATATGGTATGTTTGAAAGGACTAGGAAAAAATTAGAAGAAATGTTAAGTCCATGCTCACTTGACTTTCAATTTCTGTGTGATCAGTATTTACCATTTTAAGTGTTTTCCTATAATAATAGTTTCCATTCATGAATTCATATGGAACCACGTAAATCATTCTATGTAAAATGATATCTTACTCCAACTTGTAGGGATTATGTTGGTGAAAGGAAACATGAAGGCCCATACAATACTGATGTGATAATAACAAATGTAAAAAACATTCAGAATAATATTAAAATAAATCAAATAAGGCAAGGTAGTTATGCTCATAATGGAAGAAATGATTTGGAATTTCATTAGAGATATAACACTTTCTTGAATGTCTCAATGTTGAAGGGGGTCATAAGCTCTTTTAATAATGGAAAAATATGCCCAATGTACATCGAAACCTTGGAAATTCATAATAAATTAAATTAATGGATTTGAATTTGAAAATGTTAACAAGACAATTTGAATTATGTGATGAGTTCCATATATCTTTTCCAAATACATACATGCATGACATTATGGATGTGATCACCTCAATAGAAAGAGAATTGGAACCTAATTTATCTCACTATGAATTTATTATCTAGATTCTTGATATTAGAAGAAAATTATTGAGGAATCAGAAGACTCAGTTGACAATCTTACTTTGGATAAATCATAAAATGGAGTAATAATCATAGGAACCAGAGGATGTAGTGAAGAATAACCACCCTAATTTGTTTAGAATGCAATATCTATGAAATTTCATGGAAGACATTTTTTTATGATATTATAATACAACCTGTGATACTCAATTATAGTAAGTGAATATATTATTTCAATAAAAAAATTTAATATTTAATATTTCATGGAACAAATTTTAATTATATAGGATGAGTATTGATTTTGAACATACATAGTCTAATAATCCCAATATGAATTTTTTATATTTTCTATAATAAACATGTTTTTTGAAATAATTGAAAATATTTTACCTAAATATACTACATTTTATATATAATATTGTATTATAAATCGTGGAAATAAATTTTACTTAATATATATTTTATATAAATAATTATAAGTTCATTTTTAATTAAGAAAGTGATATTTTTTAGAAAATATTTTTCTTCAACTCTTTTTTTAAATAGTAACATTTTTTTTACATTTTAATTAATTAAAATAATATTTAATAATGAATGATTTAAATAAAAATGTTAGACTACATATCTAAATATTTTAATTAAAATCCATATAATGATTATTACTTGTCATATAGTTAATAAAAGATCATCCTATGGTTGAAAAATGTGATTCTTAAAACCCCATTTTCAACAAGATTTGTGAGTACATTTTAAACTAAATTTCTCTAATTTTTTATTTTTATTAGATAAAAAAGATTCCATGTTTTTAAGAAGAATAATTAATACTATTTTATAAGATTTACTAATTTTTGTTTCGAAATAAATATTAAAGATAGTAAAAATTATTGACCACAATTGAGGTTAAAAGAGTGGTTTGTGCATTATATGCCCTTATGTGAAAAATAGTTTTCCCCAGACATAGAATTTTTATTCAAGAAATTAATTTTTCATATTTATAATTATTTGTTCCATATTATCTAATAAGGAGTATTTTATTTTAATACTGATGGAAAATGTTCGTAGGTTAAAAAACTAATTACAGATGTGAAAACTAAAATGGTAAATGTGAGTAACCTTTGATATAAAGGAAATAACATGATTAAAAATTTTTATTTTTATTTATGGAGGTGTTTATTGTTATTTTATACCGAAAAAAAATTATTTATCAAATTTATTGTCACCTGGGTAGAGATTGACTTCCCAATATTGAATGGTTTTGGTTATTTACAAAGATTTCACTCCTCCTCAATTATAAATAAGTACTACTTCCCCTCACTTTTACACACCTATAATGAAATTTATCCTGAAAAAAACTACCAAAATATATTCCCCAAATCATTATGCACTTTATATATGCTATGGTCTCCCCAAAATACTAATCATGGTGTTCTAAATAAGAAATATAATCAAATTTTATCTATGAAAAGGCAATCATCTGCACATAGATCATTCTTTTTTTTACTTATTCTTTTCTCACCATCAATTATGTCTTAGAAATTACAATTTAGTAATGAATTCATCTGATATATATGGATATATTATTATGTTTATGGATTAATATTTATCTATATCATTTTGAATCATATGAATAGAAATAATTATGGAAATAAAGAAGAAATATGATAAATATGACATGATATTTATTCTTAAAATTAATATTTCATACAATTTTATAACCTTCTTATCATTAAGGGTATTATATTTCCACTCATGCGTACAGACGTCATACCTTCTCGATGAAGTAATGTGATTAATTTTCTATGTCTAACATTAAAGAAACATTATAAAAAGTTATTTAATGATATAATATGAAATTTTTATTATTAATATCATTATAGAGAATATATATCTATATAATATTCATAATAATAGGAACATCCATGATAATACATGAAAGAAAAAATGAGGAAGTTAACATCCAAAACAAAGGTAGTAATTAAATAGTATTAACGAACAACTAGTAAGATGCAATAAGAGTGTAATATATGATATTATAATCAAAAATATTTTTTTATAAGTTAATAACATGCATAAAACCATTATAAATTATTTTTATGTGCTTTTAACTAAGGAGATCTCAATTTACACCCCTTTGAGACATGTTTGTTATTAGGAACTTATTCACTTTTACGTGATGTATATGGTGATTATTTGATGTATTTAACATGAATACCTATTTATTCATGATTATGAATGTTTAAATTAAATTAAAATTTTATGCTGTTTGAATTGAAATGTTACCAAAGTGGTAAGAATTTAGTTTACAATTTCACATTCTTTTGGGATTACTTTTATTTTTTTTGAAGGAATCATATCATTTATCCTTCATAAGGTATAATATTTCTTTTATACACTCGTAATAAAAAGATTTTATAAATTTTATTTGAAATTCTTACAGTATTTATTACATTATTTAATGTGATACATGTTTGAAAGAAAAACCGATCTTATTTTTATTTTAAATTGGATATATTTCTATTCCATTTCCATTTTTTAAAAAATTATTTTAAAAGAGTAATTTTATCACTAAGAAAATTTAGTAATGAAATTTTAAATTTATCAATGAATACTAATTTTTTTTAAAGAAATCATTCAATTTTTTTCTAAAATGGTTGATTGGGAATTTCGTCACAAAAATTCAAAAGAATGTTTTTTAAATTCAACAGTGACAATAGGCTTCCTTGACAACATTAATGTTTTATGAAGGTTTGCTTTTCATTATGTTTTTTATGTTTGAAGAATAAAAATGTTTTACGAAATCTTATTTTAATATTTAACTTCCATTCACTATATTTTTTCAAAATACATTAATTTACTTTGAATCCTATATTTGTGTTGAAATAAAGATCATCTTTTATATATTATTAATTTTTCATTGACTTTTTCTTTGAAAATATCACTTTATTGTGATAATTTAACATTAAATTTCAATAAAATATTTGTATTCCTTATCATGGATATGATTATTTATTAAATCTTATATAATTTAAATATATGGTGTTGTATTTGAAAATATATTTGATTTATTAATGAAAATATTGATAAATTTGTTTTCATTACTCAATACATATATTTATTAAAAAGGGATTTTGTTCATGTATTAAATAAATCATTTGATATAGAATTACGTATTTGTACATATAGTAATGTGTGGGACCTATAGTTATATAGTCTCTTAATGGATTGAAAGCTCTCATCAGTCAAATCAGTTATCCAAATTAAATGGGACTTTACGCATAACATTAAACAACCTTAGTATATGGTCGATATAGTATAGTAATCATGATATCTGAGATCAAAATTTCCAATGTTTGTAATTTTATTCATTGAAAATTCTATTATTTTTAGCCATGATATTTGTTTATTGAAATTATCTATACATTTATTTGTTGTTCAATTTATTGATTAAAATTTCTTATTTTCAGTTATTTTCCATGAATTTATTATTATTTATTAATTACATGTGGTATAATCAACAATATGTAACCCTTGATGAGAATTTTATCTCACCCTATTTTTTTCATTCCGCATGATATAAAGATTAATCATTTAAGCGATTTTCAAGGATTTTGATCATTTTATTTTGTTACGTATTTTATTTTAATCCAAATGTAAAATGGGTATCATGTGTATATCTGGTTCTCCAAGACTAATAAATTGATCATTACTTTATGATTATGAACCTTATGTATATTCCAATGTAACATAGAATACACTAGCTCTCAATAACTAGACTTAAGGCTTTTACAAATATGGATCTAACACAAGAAATTGAATTTCCATTAAAAATACAAATCAATGAGTGATGAATTATGGACTTATAGTGAATATAAACTAGTAAAGAGGGTTATAAGTATTATTATAGGGAATATATCCCCATGAGGGTGGAAATGAATGGTCGATAATGTTTAGTATGAACCCTATGGGGGATTACTATGTCTCCTTTCATGATAGTAAAAAAAATCCCTACTATTTCGAATGACATAGTTTAAGATAATGTGACAGGACTGTGTCATATAGTTTAATGTCGTCTAATAATGATTTTCCTAAGTAGTTTTTCATTGAATGGCTATGAAACCTTCCACATAATTTAACATCATGCATTCATGTTGTATGCAATGTGGATGGTGAGAAAATAGAGTATTGAGTGAGGCTTATGCGTATGGGGCCTACCTTATATGGTTGAAATATTAAAAAAATTATATTAAATCATTAATATTTGGGGTTTATACCTAGTATTAGGCTATTATAGAGGTAATATAATAATGTTGATGGAATGTTATACTCAAATCTATATGCCCATGTGGGACATTCTGGTGTCAAAAACGAGTGGGAATATAATATTAATCATGTAAAATAAGAGTGAACGATTATATTTCCATGGGGATTATACATGGAGAATAACCATGTGAGTATCCATGGATTGTTTATGATATCTCAAACAGAAACAATCATGGGTCTTACACTTAAACTGGAAACCCATCTTTTTCTCTTCCTACTTGTTGATAAGTAGGGTGGGATGTAGGGGGAGAGGAGTGTGCAATGTTGCTATAATGAGTATCTTTTTACTCTATGTGATATTAAATTGAGGAAATATAGACCATTGACGATGAAATATTGGGGAATAATTATTAGAGATACCTTGTGATATTCCCTAACTCATTGAGTTGAGAATAAATTCATTTGTAAACTATACATTTTTAGAATATTGAGTCAAGATGTTCCTTGTTATCTAGAGGAGACCACTTCAATATCATCTTGATAGGGAAATTTTTTATCAAATTAATAGATTTTCTTAATCCCCTAAGGTTTTTACCTTTCTATAAGGATAGTTACTAAGCCTCCTTTTATAATTGGAATCCTAGATTGAAGGGGTGTGTGTTGGTATACACTCCTTGGTCCTATAAATTAATAGATTTATATGAGACCTTTGTAATTAGAGTTCTAAGTAGAATAATTGGGAAAATTTATTCTCTACCATTAATGTTTGGGTATATATCCTTCCCCAATATAGTAGTATATGATGGTGATTCATTTTATTGGAAATATATAATGAGGATTTTCCCAAGGGATAATATGGTGAGAAAAAGGGATTCTCTCATGTGAGGGTGGGGAAAGGGGTTTACCATATTGATGGAAGAAAAAATAATTAACCAAAGAGAAAATTGCATGAGGTGTCACCATATTTTTACTAGGGATAAGTGAAGCTCCAGGAAATAGAAATTTCACAAGGATTCACCCTAGTGGTAGGGGATATCTATTGGTTACATTGAATATAAAGAGTCTAATTTTATTGACATAAAAGGGTCATTCTCTATAATGCTAATAAAATAGGGATGAACTTGTTTATTTCAATCTTTATAGGTATTTAAAACCCCATTGAAATATAATTACACTCTATTTTGGATAATTTTACATTATTTTATTCTTAAATAAGGCACCCTAAGGCATTAAAATACTCAAGAATGAAACTAGGATGAGAATAGTTTTGGGTCATCTCTTTGTCTTATAAAAGGCCCAGATGATAATTCTAATGGACATATTTTTAGGTAAATTTTATTTCCTATGTGATGGTGCTTCATCACACATGTGGTTCATGAAATTGTAAGCTATACAAAATACATGGGCATAAAATTTGTGTATACAGGTTTTACATACATTAATGTTAGTGGTTTTGGAAATATTATATTACCTTTTCTGAGGACCTTTACTTTATATACATTGAGTAATATTTATCATTCAAGTAATTCATCCCTTTCAAAAAAGGGGTGCATCAAAAAACTCTTAACCACTTCTCCTTATTCTTTATTTTGTATTAAATAAATTATCAACATGAGCCACAATAAATATACATAATTAAATTATGTAAAATTATAGTTAAAATTCCGAAATTATGGTTTTGTAATTTTTAGTTCCTTGGTAGATCCATGTGATCATTATTCTAAGATAATCCGTCAAAAATTGATCTCTTTGGACTATCTCCCATGATAATCAATGAAAAATTAATTAATAACCATGTTCATCTCTTTAGAAACTGGTCAAGATATTTCTATAATAATAAATTCATGGATAACTTATTATGATTTTCCTATTATATTCTCCTGGATTCTTGATCTTTAAAATTTAAAATACAATAGTAGAATAATATGAAATAATATTAGAATATTTCACCTTTTATATTCTATACTTCATTACTACACTTTCCCGTTTTGTTCTTCCACAAACCTTACAAAATCTTCCCTTTTTATTTAATTCTCTCCAACTAAAACGTTTAGATTTAATCCTAACTATGATAGTTATCATGATATATATATCTTTTTATATTATCTCATAAACATCTAATTTAAATTCTCCCTTTAAATAATTCATTCCAAAAATATAATATTTTTTACATATAAAAAATATTACATATCCGGTTCAATATTAGGGTAACACATATGTATGTAATAAAAAACACATTTGACCCATGTATATCATCATAATTAATCTTATCTATATACTTACATCCATGTTTTTTTCCCATATGTACCTTAGTGTAGCTCAATAATTTTCTAATTTCACAGTTTGTAACTCGTAGAGTCTCTTTCATGTGATGAAATTAATCATATATATATCTTTTTTCATACAATTTACCCATACGTATCAACTTGAAAAACAAAAAAACCCTTACACACATATTTATTACCATTACATTTGAATGTGTACTTTTATGTATGTACATGGAAATTATTATGTCTTCCAAAAAACATATAAGGGGCCCTCTTTAATCTTTATAGAACCTTATTAACCCTTATATATGAGTAAATTACCCTTATGTATTGGATTTTTACCTTTATAACTTCTTTGGAATACTCTTATATATAAATTAATATACATAATTTCAAACATCCTGTAACCTATAATTTCCCCAGCCTTTTCAAAAAAATATTACTCCCTCATATAGTAAATCGAGACACTTTAACTATTTCAAAAAAACTTTATAATATCATCAAATATTTTTTAGCTATATCAAAATTATCCAACATCTCTTATAACATATATAAACCTCTTAGAGCAATTGAATGTTTTTACACAACCTCAACCAATTTCAATACTTATTCAGAAAAAATTGATGTATCTTTTTTAGGTAACATCG
The DNA here is from genome assembly GCA_963277665.1 of Viscum album. Classification (NCBI taxonomy): domain Eukaryota; kingdom Viridiplantae; phylum Streptophyta; class Magnoliopsida; order Santalales; family Viscaceae; genus Viscum; species Viscum album. The sequence goes on along the minus strand of OY728148.1, from coordinate 1,785,446,843 downwards.
GTCTTAACCCTATGATAATACTTTGGATAAAACTTTACTGCTAGATATCCAAACTACTTCTTAGATATATAATATCAATTAATTACCATACTCTATGGAACACTAAATAGGTTGTGTTATCTTCAATATTACTGAATGCAAGAACATTCCATATTAATTTTTATCTATGGGAATAAAAAATAACTTCATACTCTAAGTAGTATCATCTAAATCATATTAAACTATATTTTCGGATATTTCGTCAAAAAGTAGACTCTATGCAATATTACTGGAATCTTGACCCCTCTTCCATGTGTGAATGGATATAAAATAATCCAATGGCCATATCCAGTAATATAATAAAATGTTCCAACCCTAACTAAATATAAAAACATATTAATGGTATAATTACTGGAAAGTACACACATCATATTTTTCCCATATTGACTATAAAACTTAAATATTCTAAAATAATTTCATTATGTTTGATATCATATAGGACATGAAACACCGAGCATAAAGAACCAAAAAATATTATCATTAAAATATGATCTTCATAATAAATATATTAAATTAGGATATATAAACAAGATTAATTAATTTTTTAAATATATTTATAGGTTCTAATCATTAATACATTATCTACAAATTCACATTGAATAATTATTCAAATTTTAGTAAAGTAGTTTTATTCTTCAAAAAAATATTTTCATTAGAAAGTATTTTTATTGAATATTGTGACAAACTATTATAATAAATTTATATAACATTTAAAATATTTATTTGAAAAAATAAAAATCATTTTTGAAATCATCATAATCAAATTATCTTATGGTAAATTTTAGGGATTTTTTTAAAAAGATCCTTATTTTGATGAATAGTGAAAATATGCATTTTCTTATCTAAAACTGTATTTTCTTGTCAACAATATACATACTATAATTCCATTTTGGATAAGTTGTAAAATTTAATTAGTTAATTTTGATTAATTTTAATCCAATTATGGTCCTTAGAATAATTTTTTTTGCTGTAATTTGGTATAAAAATAACTATATACCTAAAAATAAATGTTTCTAAAAACATTTTTTTCATGGTGTTTTCTATTTTAAAATTAAATTAAATTATTATATTTTTTTGAATTATACCTTGAATAATATATTTCATATTTTGGAATCAGTGGGACCAAATTTATTAAAAACTTCTCTCTTATTTTTATTCCTTATGAAAAATAAACGTTGCAAATTTTGTTACCATGATAATTGTAAATGGGTTAATTAAGGTTAAAAATAATAATAATATGACTAATATGTAATAATAACAATAATATTATATTATTTTTTGATTATATTTATTATATAATAATCCAAAAATAAAATATATGACTTTTTTAAAATATGTCTAGGATTTTGACCATTATATTATTTTATGTTAAGAAAAGTAGAAAATGTTATCCTAATTCTTTTATTAACTCTAAATATTATAAACAAGGAATAATTGAGGAAATGATTGGTTATAAATATCTATTTTTAATATAATTGATTTTTATGATGATAATATATTTATAATTTTAATAAAGTGAATAATTACCTTTAATATGTACGCAATGGTGGCATGGTATTTATTCAATTAATAAAAAAATAAATTATTTAAAAAATATTAAAAGTGATATATTTTTAATTAATTTTTACATATCATGAATTTTATAGATGAACATATAATATTACGATTATTTGAGAATATTATATTCTAATTATTACATTTTATGAATACCTTCATGATAAAATTAAATTAATAGTACAAAAATCAGCCTTAATAATATTTTATAATAAATAATATTTTACTAAATGATTAGAAATTCCTAAAAAGAAAAATTTTGACCAGGTTTTTTATAAGTTTAAAAATATAAAACATCATCCATTTATAGTCCAATTATCCTTTTATAGTAACAATATTTACCCCAAAATAGTTAATATTTTGTTACCACAGTAATTCCTTATAAGAGTTAATGTGAGTTAAAACAATGTGATAATTGTAAAACCCTACTATAAATTTTTCAATGTTTAATTTTATGGATATATTTCTCCCCATATTCATCATATATTATAATTATGTTATATTTTATCCTTATATATAAAAATATATCTATATTCATGTAACATTTTATTTCATTCCCAGAATATCCCACCCCTCACCTATAAAAGGGAACATCGTCTATTCTTTTATTCAAAATTCAATAACCATTTACATAATCCAATATCTAATTAAATTATTTATTAATGTAGCTACCAATATTATATAGGTCATTTTTTGTAATAATAATAAACTTATAATGATTAAGGTGTAAATAAAATGATGTTTTTTTGAATATGTTGTATAGATTTTTACCAGATGTTTTAGCGTTATTTCATATTCTACCACCTTAAAATATTATCCAAATTCACAGGGATAATAAAAATAATAATCATAAATGTACTGGTATGTTTTCATTTTAATATAATAATGGATATCCATCTCCTATTCAATAAAATGGAAAATGAAATTATCACTCATGTGTATGACCAACAACTGCCTCACAAGAATATGTAATTCATTTTCTATCAACACAGCTAAGATGTTTTTGTAATTATAGGATTTCAATATATATATATATATGATATTAATTATATGTTTATATTTATTTAATTTTAATATATCATATAATTTATTACCTTTTCATACATTGAAAATCATACCATCTTTTTTGTGTGTTTGTCCATTACCCCCTCCACGAAGCGATGTGATTTTTTATCATTACTATATTTCATGAATTTGATATATAGGCCTATTTATAGAAATAATATTCTACATTAGATATAATGATCATTACGGAGTTTTGAAATAATACTTAACAATATTCCATGATGATCAATTAGAAATGGAAGGGATACTCATACGTATATAAAACCTATCATCTTTGTGATTATAAAATAATTCATTATTCGAAATAATATTTAATTGTAGGTATTAAAAATTATAATTCATGTAAAAAATGATAATTATTCAATGATTATTTTTATTTGGATGTTATAATAAATACCTATTTGACCATAGTCAACCTACTAAATCCATTTTGGACATATGAACAGAATACCACAAAAATATCTAATATGAGCTTAATTGATTAATTTGTTGGTTATAACATGATAAAATGAATAATAAAATTGAAAATGGTTATTAAGAAAGTGAATAATTATTCTAATATTTTTTATTAAAGGAGATAATTAATGTTTGTCGTTAATAATACTTGAGTGAAGGGATCCCTATGAACCAATATTTTTTATTGGGTTATGACCGTTATCACTCAACTCACATTATCTTTCCCCTAAATGTTATTAAATGCTTCTATGTTTTTTATATATTTCTCTGACATATATACTTATCTTAATATCTATTTCTTTTATGTAATAATGCATTCCTTATGTTTATTTTTGAAATATATTCATTATGAATGTTCCTTTGATTATGATATGAGGTAAGATTATGAAACCCAATTCTTTCCATGTGTAATTAATATGATTATGCCTTTATGGAACTATTTCCATTATGTGATGTTGTATTGGTAGTTATTCTTGTTGAATGATTGGGTCATGCTTTATTTCACTTACACATTTCATATGTTTCTATGATCTTATGATACAATGTTATTTATTTTATCCTCTAAAGTCAACTACAAGAATTGTATATTCATGCTAATAAGTTTCTTATGAAAATAATTTTTCTTCATGATTTAATATGACGATAATCTGTTTTAAATGAATTATTATAAATTTTTAAGGTAAATTTTTTTGTTTTTAAGAAAACAAATTTTATGTATTATATTAGTTTTTAAGAGACCCTAACGAGTTTTTTTATGTTTTATTATAAAGTATTTTATAAAAACATGGGAATTGAAACTGATTTCATGTGTAATTAATTGATTATTTGAGATGAAGGTTAATTATGTTAAAATAAAACTATATCTTATGATTCTATGGTAATTAAATGGGATAAAAAGGTTTTTACCTAATTTATGCTTCATAATGTAACGTTTGTGCTCATCCTATTTTTTAAAATGTTTTTCATTGTCTTTTAATGATTATTACGGGCAAGAATAATGTTAATATTAAAATTCTAAAGGTATTTCATAAAAAAACATTATATTTTAAATGTTTTTTTGTAAGAAAAATGAATACTTAGTGAAAGTGACCAATTTATGGTGTAATATTTAATTTGTATGGGTGAGGGAAACATTTTCTAAATCTCTAAAATATAAAGATACACTAATTTAATATAATGAATTATTGATTGAAAAACTCATGATTTTACAATATTTAAGGAATTCAATATACTTTTTTAAAAAAGAGTGTCTTATATAACATCTCACAACAGGATTATTTTTGGTGAGCATTATTTAAAGTAATAGATACCTCTTTTAAGGTTTTATGTTATGTAAATACATTGGTATATATTTTTTGAATTTGGATGGATGTATGGGTTATACTTAAACCTTATTTTTCACATGTAAAAAATCTAGGGAAGTATACCTTCACATTTTGTGTACAAAAGTATAAATTTTTTTATAACCTTTATATTTTAGTTGATATTTTTATTGAGGTAATTTTTTATTTTATTGGGAACAAATGTTTTAATGTATATATAAAAATGGGATAAAAAATCATTTAATTATTATGTGATTAACATTATGTCAAAATTAGATCACTATTCTTTTAGGGAACATAATGTGATTAATGTAAACAATGTGGAAATTTATTTCTAGAATAACAGTTGAATTATTTTTGAAGCATATATAATTTTAATGAGGCTCTATGTTGAGTAAGGATATTTATTGAAATCATTATCATATCTTATAGATTATATTATTAGAGTTTGTAAAATTTTGGCATTGTACATTAGTATTGTTTACTATTATTTGGTGATAAATGTTAAATTTATCTTTGAAGAAGATATGATCACAAAGTTCAAAATCGTGGTTTCAATATTAGTCTATAATGTTATGAAGAATTTTTCTTGTAGTTATTTATTGAATGATCTATGATTAAATGTTGGTGTTATTTCTAATTCTTTTGTTATTGATGTTGTATTTATTGGTATAAATTTTTATTCATTTTGGTAATTATCTTTTATAATTCTGACCATATTTGTTTTGGTTAATGTATATGTAAATTAGGGATAGATTGTTGTCCTTTTTCAGATTATGTGATTCATTATAAGTTTATTTCAGTGTTTTAGGTATTTAAAAGTATCTTGATAACTCATTATTTGGATAAAATATGTGATTGTGGGGGAGATTGTTTATAAGATTATTTCAGTGTTTTAGGTATTTAAATGTTGTCCTATTTTGAATAAAATTTACTTTTTATTTTTGAAGGCCTCCATATCAACCATTTACTCTCTTTAAGATAAATTCTTATTAAGCCTTTTTATGATGTAGGATTTCAAAAAAAGTATTTTTAATTGTCGAAAATTTGATTATTGAGTGTAACATAAAATTTATAGGTTAAAATATATTAAATTTGGGGAGAATGTAACACCCTTAGATTTTAATTGAATAAAATTTTGTTTAATAGCGTATACGACACACAACACGAAACTTAAACGAACCACAAAATATTAATATTTAAATATGATGGTTATAAAATTAAAAAATTGGAGTGTATGAATAGGATTAAATAATTTATGAAATATATATAAAAATTTCCCAATCAATTAGAATTTATCAATAGTTTTATAGTAAAATACAATTCAAATTTTAGTAGACTACTTTTATGTTTCAAAATGTGTTTTTTTCTAGAATGATTTTTATTGTATTTTGTGAGAAAATATAATAATTAATTGGTATAAATTTTTAAATAATTATTTGATGAAATGAATATAAAATTTTAAATCACCATATTAAAATTATCTAAGTGTGAATTTTGGTAATTTTTCTAAAAATAATTCTATTTTGACGTATAATTAGAATAATTTACTTTTCATGGAAACAGTAATTTGTTATCAAGAATTTACATTGTTAAATTATATTTTGTATTATTTTTAAAATTTAATAAGTTTATTTTGTGTAATAATAAACCAATTATTTCCATTATAACCTATATTATAAATTAATTTGGTATAAAAAACTATTTTTGACTCAAAACTGTATGTTTCTAAAAAAACTGTTTTTTATTGCATTTTAAATTTTTTATTAAATTAAATTATTTTGAATATTCTAATTGAATATTAGAAAATGGATTTAATAACTAGAAAAATTTCCAAATTCTTTAAATAGGTCCCTTTAAAATAAATTCATTGTGAATATCCATCTCATTGTATTATGTTATTACGGTATAGGTAAAATGAGTTAATTAAGGTTAAAAATAATTTGATAAGGACTAAAAAGAACAATCTAATGACCCATAAATTTAAAGGGAAATTTTTTTCTTAATTTTCATTGGGATTTTACAAGAACGCAGTTTCTGACGGCGCATGATTCCGAGGCCCGGTGTGCCCGGAATCATTTTCCAAAGTTTAGCTCGGGTACGTTCAGTGAATGAACGAGAAGGTTTTCCTAACTTTTGAACTGGTGCTCGGAATCGAATTCCGAGGGCACCGATGGAATTGCAGCACCGATAATTGCTTAAGAACCCCTTTTCCAGATTTTCGTTTGCTTGGGTGAGGTTATTAATTAATTGGGTTAACTAAAGAATAAAAATTAAATCGTGTGCTACAATTTTATTCTTTATTCTAAGTAATGATAACCTAGGCATGGCGGTTGGAGTTGGACACACTAATACCCTAACTCCTAGGTAGTATATTAGTGAGGTGGGGCCCACACGATCCCCACCCCCTTTATTCGTTTTTTACCTCCCAGGTGTATTTATTTTCCGTAACTCACCCACACCCCAATTAATTTGTAAGTGAACTCTCTTTTAATTAACTATTTAATTTATTCAATATAATTAATTCGAGAATTCAATTTTGAATTTTGAATTGATTGGTGGATTGTGTGAGTTAATTAAATAAGACAAGTCTTATTTCATTATGGGTTTTTGGGTTGTGCGAGGATTGGAGAGGATTTTATCTAGTCTTGAAGAACGTCCTTCCTCGTTGAAGAACGCGATGAACGACGAAGAACGCCGACCCCCGATGAAAGACGATGAAGAACGCGAGTTCCTCGATGATCGACGATGCGACGTCGTGTACCACGACGCCGACGATCCTCTTTTCCGTAACGCCTTGTACCGCCACGCCGACGATCCTCCTTCCGCGACGCCGTCTTCCGCAACGTCCCTTTCCCGCGACAAACCTAGTTCGACGACTTCATCGAGGTAAGGGGTTTGGTTTAACTGAATATATGTGGATTTTATCCTCGACATATAATTAAATTTTTGGAAGTCGTTTGAACCACTAACACAGTGGGTGCGGACATATGAAAAAATCTGAACCCACCGATTCTCTATTCTTGATGCACGGAATGTTAGGCGGTGATGAAATGGGACTGTTGAGTGATTGGAGGCCGTCGAAGTAATCTACAGGTCTTGAGACGACCCCAGGCGCATACGGGAGCAAGAACGGACCACCGGAGTGGCTCTGGTGGCCGTCGGACTACACCGGCGGCACGGGTCGCCGGCACTGGCCGACCGCCCGGAGGCAGCGGCGTCCCAGCGCGCCGCTAGGAGGGACCGCCTGGGCTGAATCCGCGGCGGTAGGCAACTGGCCCCGTGGCCATGTGGGACCCGGGGTAGAAGCGGCGCCTAGCGCCTCGTCCACTGGCAAGGAAGCAGCCCCCCACGTGGGGCCGCGGTTAGTCAATCAGGGGGCATCGCCCCCCCCCCCCCCCTTTCCGCTCAGCTCGGCGCTGGCCGAGCTGGCCACGCGGGCCTCGCAAGCGCGCCCGGCTGGGCCGGGCCATGTCCACTGGGCCGGGCCGTGCCCTAATGGGCCGGACCCCGATCCAGTTCGGGTCGACCATGTTCGGGCCGACCTAGGGGGTCTCGGGCCGGGTTGGTCCGGGCCCGACACCCCCTAAAACGAGACAGGTTCGTTCTTTTGCCCATATCATGGGCTACGGACCTCCGAACGACGCACCGTCAGTAGTGATGTGATCCTTGGATCGAGTCAGTAGTTTCAGTATATTACACTCAAGGTTTCGAAGAACTTTGGGGATGACCGGGTTGGTTCGAACATGAAACCAAACGGGCCCTCGGATCAGAAACGCTTATAACTTGAGCACCAGACATCTGATTGACGATCCATCAACTTTGTTGGTTTCCTCTTAGTGAGACAGACCTTTTGGATTACTTAGATAGAGGTTTGGATGAAGTTGGAGGGCGGTCGGGTTGGTTTTGACTAAAAAACCAACCGGGCCCCTGGAACGAAAAAGCCAGTAACTCTTAGACCGGGTGTCCGATTGATGCGTTGTCTGTCACGTTGAGTTCCTTTTGTCAAGAAGGAACTTTGAGATACATAAACTCAGGACTACGTGTCATTTTATGTATTGAACCCTTGGCTCATGGAGCAGAACCTCCCGAAAACGAGCATGCTGTGTGCGGGAACTCTAGAGCTGGCTGCGTTTGCGACTGCGATGATGAAGTCCGTACTAAAATATTATGTGGGTTCGATGGTGATAAAGACTACATTGAAATCCAATGTGGGTTTGGCAGCGATGAAGACCGTAATAAAATCCTATGTAGGTTCGATGGCGATAAAGACTGCACTGAAATCCTCTGTGGCTTCGGCAGTGATGAAGACCGTACTGAAATCATCCGTGGGTTCAACGACGATAAAGACTGCACTGAAATCCTATGTGGGTTCGGCAGCGATGAAGACCGTACTGAAATCCTATGTGGGTTCGATGGCGATGAAGACTGCACTGAAATCCTATGTGGGTTCAACAGTGATGAATACCATACTGAAATCCTCCATTGGTTCGAATGCGATGAAGACTGCACTGAAATCCTATGTGGGTTTGGCAACGATGAAGACCGTACTGAAATCCTTCGTGGGTTCGATGACAATGACTATTGTTCTTGTATCCTGCATGGGTCTGGTAGTGTCTAACTCAGTTCCTGCTATCCTACATGGGTCTGGCAGAGTAGATGGTCTGTATCCTATGTGGGTCCGGCATCTTAGCTGGTTTAGTATCTTACGTGGGTCCCAGCTTAGATGAATCTGTGGCTATATCTGATCATCTCTTTTACCGAAAAAGTATACCTGTGTGAGCTGAGTCTTGACTTCAATGAAAATCTTCGATATGCTTGAGTTCTGTTATCCTGTGTGGATTGGGTTGTACTCCTATTTGGACGTGATCGAACTTGGAATTGATGCTGGAGCCGAGCGGGGATTGATGACTTACGTATATGTATGGGCATAAACCTAAGTAGTGTTGGATGCTACTTTGTGATTGTATCTTTGCTTTGGAATTATCCTTTGAGGATTCTGGGAGACCTTCGGGGGTCTCAGGGTCCCTACTGAGTAGCGTATACTCACCCCTGCACGGGCTATGCCCGCACTACGTTGTGTTGGTTGTAGACGACGCACAATGCTGATCGTGGTTGAGGCTTGTGGAGCAAGCCGGTACCTGGAGGTAGACCACTTGGCAGGACGTACTCGGAGCGGACGGCTGGACCCGAGGAGCTGAGGAGGCTATCTCTACCCACCCTTCAGGTGGTACTTCTAGTGGAAGGCTCGACATTGCTTCTTTACTATCAGTGGCTGTACTTTCTTCCAGTTGTACTTTACTTTCAGTTTGAGTTTATATTCTGGCCCATCTACTTTTCCACACCACTTTTGTACCCAGATTTACTTAGTGTCTACTTATTCTTGCTTACTCTGTGGTTTGTTTACTTCATAAAGGCAATGCCTTCCCCTTTTTGTCGGGATTTACGCCTTGGTGCTAGTCGCTAGCCCCTGGCCTATGGGAGGCGGGTTTGGGGTAGTCACGACATGGGTCCCAAGGACAGGTCGTGACAAACAGATAGAAAATTCCTTAATTTTATTTTATAATTAAATTTCATTCATAATCATCAAAACATTCAATATATTATAGTTTTTCTGTTTGGATATGATTTTATCTTAATATTAATTTATGTAAATAATATTCAAACATGTCATTCTATTTATTTTATTAGCTCTATTTTTTAGTACAAGCATAAAGAGTGGATACATTCAATTATAAATATATACATTTAATATAAATAATTTTTTTAATTATAATTTATTTATAATTTTTATATATTTAATAATTACATTAAATTGTAACACAATGTCCACACTGTATTTATTCAATTAATAGAAAATAAAATAAATGATTTTAGAAATATTAAAAGTGATACACATGGAATTAATTTTGATTATTCATGAAATTTATATATGAATATATACTTATAGGATTATATTGAAATATTATTTTTTAGTTCTACTTTTTTCTCGATGTTTTATGGAAAATAAAATTAGTAATTATAAAATTGATATTTATGATATTTTATAACAAATAATATTTTATTAAATGATATAAAAATTAGTAAAAACATATCTTTAAAAATTTATTTTTTTATTTTTTTATAAATTTAAACTATGGTCTATTTATAGAAAAAATATTCATTTATAGTTACTATATTAGCCTCTATAAATTAAACATTTCATTATCACAATAATTTTCAAATGGGGGTAACACGATTTAAATATAATAGATAAGGGTGAAAATAGGATATAAACATGACCAAGTTTAAGTAGATTCCGTTATTTTGACCCATAATCATCCAATGATAAATATATATAATTTTTATCCCTTTTCCATTGATAATTATTTGACATTAATTAAATATTTAATGTAATTCCAAGAATTATCCTCCCTTTACATACAAAATGGAAGCTCCTATCCCCTTTTTCTCTCACTTCATAGAAAATTTATTCTCATCCAATACCATTCCTAATAACCTAATAACATAACTCCCCATATTGTATAGGTCTTTTTATGGGAATAAAATTTATCTTAGAAGGATTAAGGTGTAAAGAAAATGAGGTTTTTTATTGAATAGATTGAGATTTCATCTGAATATTTCAGATGAATTTTTTATAATACCACCTTATATTATTATAAAAATATAGTGAGACAATAAAATAATTATATTACATAAATTCGTACATATTTGTGTTAATTTAATAACCTAAATAGATATCATCTTCCATCATATGGGAAAAGAAAAAGTTTGTGTGTGCCGTTGAATACCACCACATAAACCTATGTAATTTCATTCCCGTCACTGCTGATCTCAAAATAGTTATATTCTTGTCATTAATATGTATATAAATATATTATATTGAAGAAATATTTAAAATTATATAAATGTAACATATTATATAATTTCTTAAATTTCCATTCATTGAAATATGATAATGTCGTTTGTGTGTACGTTTGGGTTACCACCTCCACGAAGCGATGTGATTCATTTTTCATCACTGTTTCATTTGGATAGTTTGTATAATTATATTTCAAGAAATTATATGTTATTTATGGTATAATTATACTTATTTATATGTAAAATAATAATTACCATATATTTATAGTGATCCTTGAAAAATTTAAATGTTAATCTCCCATACGTATAGTTTAAAATCTCTAAGATCAGAACATAGATCATTTTTAATAACTATATGTCATGTTTGGTTATAAAAACATGATTTAAATATTTATATTATAATTATTTGATGATTATTATTTTATGGTTGGGTAATAATGACCTATTTAACCATAGTCATCCTACCAAAATCATTTTGGACATTTGAGTCGAATACCGTCAAAACATTTGATATGAAAATAATTTATTAAGAAGAAGATTATAACATGGTAAAAGTAATAATAAAATGTAAAATGTATCAAAATAAATTAAATAATTAAACTAATTTTATTATTCAAGAAGAAATAGAATGTATGTAACAAGTGAGACAATAGGTAAGGAATCTCTCTTAACCACTATTTTTCTTTGGGTTGTGACCTTTTTCTCTCTAACTCACTTTCTCTCAATCTCACTTAAATGTAATATAATTATTGTAAATTATATATATGTATTTAACATATATACCAATCTTATTATCCCTTTATTTATGAGGGAATGAATTCCTTATGTTTATTTTTCAAATTCTTTCTTTATAACCTTAACATTTATTAAGACACGAGGAATGATTATGAAACCCATTTCATTCCATGGGTAATTATTATGATTAAGAATTATTATTTGTTTATATTTTTTGAAAGAAATTATCTGGAACATGTCTTGAGGGGTAATCCAAAGTATCAATCCAATACATTGGGTAATGTATTTTGTCTCACGTGACGTTATGTATGGGACTAGGGAGTATATCTAATTCATGATTGGAATGTGTTCACTATATGATATTTTCTTGGTAGTTAGCCTTGACTTATGTTTACATCATGTTTCATGTTGTTTCCACATTTTATATACATACATGATATTACAATACCATGTTCTTTATATTATGTTTCCAAGTTACCAATACGATTTTTATATTATATGTAATATGTTATTATGTAAATCATTTTTTTTCCAGAAGTAAGCTAATGATATTTTATTTTGACAAAAGGATTATACCCTTTTAGTGTAAAAAAATATGTTTTAAGGAAACATTTTTCATGGATTCTCATGTTTTATAACAAACCCTATGGATATTTATTTTTTTTCTTTTAATGTGTTAAAAAATTGAGATGTGAACATAATTTGATGTGTAATTAAAAAATTATTTGAGATCAATTTTTATTATGTTAAAGGAAGACTCGTTTTTATAATTCCAATAATTTTAGAAATACTAACATGTTTATTTATTATTTTTTATCCCTCAATGATATTTTTTTATTATACCATGTTTAAAAAAATCATAAGATTTTAAGGATGATTAGGGATAATGATAAATTCTAGATAAAAATTATAAATATATGTCATGAAAATAAAAGTAATTATTTAAAAAATACCCAGTTTTTTTTTGGGAAAATGGAAAGTAATTGGATGTTTCCACATTATGATGTATTATTTATTTATTTAATGGTGTTTTACTAACACTCTAAAAATGTTAACCATAATGATCCTATAATATAATATAATTAATTATTGACTAAAAATCACAAGAATTTGTAATATTTCAGGTTCGACCATTATATATATAATCCTCCATTAGCATTATAATAACAACATTCGAGCAATTAGAACTCCAAGAATTAACTTTTTATACAATATTATTTTCTAAACAGAAAATGATATCTTATCTTCGGATCCTAAATATTTATCTAATCTTATTAACCACATATATATAGGTACATACCACTACATAAAATATTTATTTCTCAACACATAGTGACATCATCATTTTTATAAATAAATATAACTCAACTCTAACTACATTTAAGAATCTATCCCTTTGTATTTTTTCAATACCATTGTTGAAAATACATGTCAATATAACTTTTTTTTCTCTTTTATATCCCCATTATTGATTAAAAATATGACTAATATTGAGGAATAGCAGTATAAATTCACTTACAAATATATACCATTAATAATTCCACTCTATTTATATTTGATCAAGACTCAATATCCAAAACGAGATAGACTAATTTATAAAAAAAAGATATATATAAAAAAACTAGAATATGATTCTATTTCAAAATTATTATCATAGTGGTTTTTTAAATAAATATTCATCAATATATCAATTATTGAATATATTTTATTGATATTTTCAACCAATATTCCATCACAAATCAGAAAAACAGATTAAAATTCTTTAGAAACAACTCCAACGTTTTTTTTCAAAAAATCATCCTTTGAATTTCTCAGTTTCATTTTACTATTATTATCATTTAATCCTTATATCCTCTACCATATAACATTTATTCTTGAAAAAAACACTGTTAGAGAATATGAAATTAAACATTTTCAATAAAACATTCTAACGACCATTTCTAGAATTATATATTCACTTCAGTTGTAAACATTATACAAAATTATGAATCTACTCTACATAAAAGGATACACTAAAGATTCAATTCATCAAGGTCTATTTTTTTATCTAATTATCAAAAAGATGTGAAATTCTAGGATCACTGTAATATATGAACTCCTGATTTCTTAAAAAAATGATTATCTTGCTTATCTCTCTCTATTATCTCTCTAAACACATAAATCAACGTCATTTTATTTTATTTAATAAAAAACACATATATGGTATATCTTTATGTTTATATTGAGAAAAACAAGTCCGAGAGTTGTTTCTCAACCAATACACTCTTTTCTTTTTTTCCCTATCTTTGGGAGAACTCTTCATGATTTCTCCAATAGTATTCAATGTCATAATGAAGTTATTCATGTTCTTCCTTAATTTTTACCCACTTCTCTTTGTGGAGTCTATTTATTTACACATAAGATAAAATTACATGAGTATCTTGGTGCTAGAGAAATGTTTTTTTTTCATTTCTTCTTGAACCGATAATATGATCAACCAATCATTTGATTTATACATTCATGAAAACCACTCATGAAACATGACTTCCTTTCGAGTAACTTTTTCCCTATAACACTTTAATTTTCATTTTATTTTCCCATTTTGCATTACATTTTCAGTTTTTCAATAAAAATAATTATTCATTATTTGGAAACATGGTGAGATTCATTATAACATTCTCTTGGTTTATCAGGAATAATTTTTCCACATATTTAGTGCATCAATATAAACAATCATTATCTTTTTTGTAATGATCCATGATATTTCATTTTATACTAAAATAAGATTAGTTCTTTTCTTTCTCCCTAATGCTTCATTATTCTTATCCTTCTTGGAAGTATTATATTCAATAATTTTCATTTATTATTTCCCAAGGTAAACTCACCTATATTATTTTATAATTTCTTACCAAAAAATCGTCTTATTCTAACATTTTTAGTACAAGAATATGGATTTGATTTTTTTATCTAGTATTCATTATCATAGTGAACACTTTTATATCAATATCTATATAGATTCTCAAATCTTTGAAATATATTAGATTTAGATAGATTCATTTTAATTTCTCCTCTTGTAAACATTCCATTATCCTAAATTCAATCCACCTTAATTTATGCTTACATTTTCATAAATAGGTTAACCTTTTATTCCAATATTATAGTTCCATATACCAGAAACTATTGCAGCATGTGCACTACCAAACAAACCTTGTTAATTCTTGACAAAATATAGTTTAAAAAATTTTGTTCCTTACTATTTTTAATAGATATCATACTTCATTAGGGATTATTTTGGGGGGAATATTCTCTTTATAATACTTACATCCATTGTCAAATTGTTTTGGGACTCTCATAATTTCTATCAACTAATATTTTCTAAAATATTCCTTATGACATGTTGTGTGAATATAAACATATTTTGTTAAAATTGCAATTTATAAAACAAAAGATGCATTTTCTTTGAGATTTTTTGAAATTTAATAATATATGATTCCATTATATTATTTTCGAATGATAAAGTTATTTTATCATAAATATCATCTGTATAATTTTTATGGAAATAGTTCATCTCTCAATTTTATGTGAAGACTCATATTGTGTAAATTTGACAACAATTTCAATAATTGCTATTCTAAAAGTGTTATTCTAATATTCAATTATCTTCACTCATTATCCACAATAATTTCTTATATTCTTAATACATATTATACCATCATATTCTAATATTATATAAAATGACCCAAGCTTCTTAATCTTATTGTATTTTTGTCTCTAGTTGTGAATTTTTTTCCTCAATAAAGTTCTCTTATTTTTTTCAAAACACATCATAAATCTCTTTAAGACAATATTTATCTTTATCTTTTTTCAGAATTGTATCAAACCGATCATTCCCTATATTGGATAATGTTTTTTCAATATCCATAATGTTATCACTCTTTTCATTACATTATTTCATTATATTTATGCTCATCATTACTTTCTTTGAAAATTCTTAATAAATCTTATTATATTTTTTTTCAAGGTGGTGATCATTTTCTATAGATATTCGAATGTTCTATAAAAAAACAACATTATTTAGGAGCATTCTATAAGGATTTCTCCAAGTAATAATATGAATCCTAATATTCATTAATATATTATTATTTTGATATGTGATCATCCCCACCTATACATAGTTCTTCAAAAGTAAACTTTTTACAAGAGATTTCAGTTACCTCCTCCAAATTTTAAATCATTGAATATTATACGATCAAAGTATTTTTATTTTTTCATAATGTATTTTGAACCATATTTTATCTATTTTTGATTTGTTTTATTTAATCTTGATTATTGCATTTTGAAGCTTATTTTGATCCTCTTTTCTTAATAGATATGTCTTCTTAAATTTATTTATCTAATTAATCGATATATTCTCCAGATTTTTAAAAGAGATGAAATTATTATCAACAATAGCCTCACCTTCTTCAAATATTGAATAACTGATTATTTTTATATAAATCTTGAAAATCATCATATTTATAAATCTAAAATTTATTGATAATATAATCAGTGGTGGAACCATGGATCTGATATGAAATGGTTATCTACCAGGATTGATAAAACCACACTAAGAATGGGTCTGAATCATATGGGAGAATTTTTATCGATTAAAATTTTCTCTCTTTACCATTTTACCGATTTGGTGAATGGATCACTCACTCTTCTTTTATCACTTGTTTTTAATGTATGAAATCGTTAAAATTGGAGAAAATATTAAGGCACATAAAGATTTAATGATGGGGTTCACCTGCAATGTGGTTTAATACATCTCTGGTGTGTGGTGGTTATAATCACAAATAGATACTGATTCACTTTTATTATTTATATGATGCTCTAGGAAGTGTTTATCCTTGAAACTATACTCCAAGAGAAAAACATGTCACATGTAATTACAAACATACTATTATTTAGAAATTGGAACTGAATAGGTATTCTCATACAAATAAAAGATTATGATATCTCATCTTTGAGGTTTGATAAAAAGGGTAACAAAGTTATTCTCTTAGAAATATTATTTTAATTTTCAGACACATTATTTAAAAATAAAAAAATTGTTTATTTACATTATTTAAAAATTAATGAATAGTCTCATACTTCTGTTTTTATATAATATTTTATAAATATTATCTCAGAATCCTCAATGTTCATCAATGATTGAGAAATATATATCATTGGCATCGACATGTCTCAATTTTATCTTCTTAAATACAAAATGATAAATCTTAAATGGATATACCATTGGATAAAAATTATTTTTACATAAAATATTTGGTCTGTGATACCATCATCTGATCATTTCACACATAACAACTTTAATTTATTCTTCTTATTTATTTTATTATATTTTAAGAATGAGATCATAATTAAATTATATAAAATGAAAATTAATATGATATAATCATGGTTTTATAATTTTTTAATTCCATTCCATAACCACATGATCATTATCACATGATATAAAAATATATAACTAATTTTATAGATTTTTCACCCACAATACTCAAAAAAGATTTTAAAAAACCCAAGATCATATTTTTATAAACAGTTCGAGAAATTTCAATAATATTAAATTAATAGATGAATGATTTTCATTCACCCAAGATAGTAATTCATATACTATTGTAGAATAATATACAATAATATTTAAAAATTATATTTATGACTTCCCATAAGTTTTAGACTCTCTTATTCCTTGTGGCCTTACATGAACCTTATAACATCTTCCTTTCTTCTTTTATTCTCTAATAATTGAACCAATAACTTGGATAATTATTATAATAGTAATAATGACATTTAAATCACTAAAAATAATTTTAGAATCATATGATTCTATTCATCCTTCTAAAAAATTATTTTTAGAATTCTGAGATTTTTTTTAAAAAATGGAAAAACTATTAAGTATCATGTTGATTCTGAAGAAAAAAATTATATAATTACTAGAAAATTAGTTCACCTATATTAATTGGGTTCGTCTTTATTATAATGGTTTTATGGCCAAGTGATGTGTCGAATTAACCATTTAAAAAAACCAAAAAACACAGTTTCATTAAAGAAGTTTAAATATCTAGAGAAAAAAACATGGTTATTTTTATTGTAGTTCGGATTGAAATGATCATATACAACACTTTATCCTCACAGAAAGTAATAGAACCAACTGAATATGGAATCACTGAATTTTAAAGGGAGTCAAAAACAATTATATCTTTTGTTTTAAACCTGTGAGTTAAAATCGAATACAATATTTTTGCACACCTGGTGGATTAGCCTGATCGCCATATCATTTACACACCTAGAGGAAAAATGTCAAATATACATTTTGAATTTACGTTAGAACAAAACCCATTCTCTTATCAAATCTATGGTACAACTGATCCCCATTCCTTTTACTAGTTTTAGAAAAACCTATTCCTTATATATGGGATTTTATAACAAAAATCCTACCTTTTATGGGTAGTATAACCTAACATGATTAATTACAAATAATAATTAAGATAATTAAGAACAATAAAAACCATATGAATAAGAAATGGTCTGAGTGTCTAGGGAGTAATTTTATCTATAATGTCAATAGATCAAAATATAAATGTTTAGATAGAAATGTGTTTAATAAAAATTGTGTATGGCATATTATATATAGTTAAAGAATATTTTGATACTAATATTTTCATTACTGTTGTTGAACTAGATATATAGAGTTCATTAATTCATAGAATATTTAATGCTTAAAACCCATTTAATTTCATCCTTATGTGAGAAACATGTGACTCCATCATTTATAGTGTATGAAAAAATATATCCATATGGTTTACATAGAAAATATTTAATATTAAAAAGAGTTGTAAATGGGAATTCAATAAACCAATTAATATAAAACTAAATAGATTTTATATTCATTAAAACACTCTCATAAATTATGTGAGGAAATATAGTAAAAAAATCAATTTAAATTTTAAACTCATGTTTTTTAACAAAAAAAGAGATACATTAACCCACGTGATGATAATTTAATACTAAAAATAATTCTTCCATATAATTTTCATTAGTATTGAAATGAGTAATTTTTTTTGAAATCATTAGGTTAATGAAAATCCATAACACAAACTTGTAGTAAATAAATATCTATAAAATATAAAAAGAATGAAAAATATAGTAGTATATAAAATATATTTCTCTAGGCGTGGACTATTTATAATGATATGTATATATTTAAGGTAAGTCATACCTTGAAATATGTTACTATTTTACTCATATATTTGATCAATCTCAACTTATGTTAGATTTTATTCTTCATCTAGTTTATTAGATTTAAAATGTGTGTTTGAAAAATATTTCAACATGCAGCTGATGAAAATTTCAATGTATGGTTGACCAAAATTTCATTGTATGGTTTACCACTTTTTGAATGTTTGGTTAAAAGTATTCATGTTATTTATTCAATAATTAGAAAAATTTCAACTTATTGTCTCATAGTGGATCCATACCCATGTTGTTACATAGTTTTTGTTCATACATATGAATTTATTTTTTTTATTTGGTCTCTTTTATTTTTTCTATATGACCACTATTATTTTTTTCATTTGAAAAATTATTTTTTTTTAATATATTCCCTTCAAAAATTAAAAAAACTCCAAACTCTCAATCCTACAATCATTTGAATTTTTTTTACGGTCGATGCATCTGGTCATGGATTATCTTGTGCATCCTACCTTAAAGTCACTTAAAATTTAATCATATTTTATAAAATATATAAATATTGGACATAAGAAACTAACCCATGTAAATATATATTTTTTCCCTGAAATACAATAACAAACACTATTATTAATGTTTCAAACAATATTAATGATCAATCTGACTAATTTGATACGGAAAAAATGTATTAGAAGGAAAAATATGAAAAATAAAAATTAGGTAATACATCAATATTGTAATTGTAAAAACATAAATATTTTATTTATATGTCACTTAAATATTCTCCCAATTTTTGAAAATTACCAAAAAACAGGATCCAAATTTTCTCTCTAAT
This sequence comes from Viscum album, assembly GCA_963277665.1. Taxonomy (NCBI): domain Eukaryota; kingdom Viridiplantae; phylum Streptophyta; class Magnoliopsida; order Santalales; family Viscaceae; genus Viscum; species Viscum album. The sequence continues at coordinate 1,785,426,767 of OY728148.1, read as the reverse complement.
TTTTAAACTGGTCAAAAAAATCAACAAATATACCATTCGTAAATATACCAATGCTTCAAGATAAATTGCATGTATAGAAACATAAAAATTATAATTTTATCATTGAATGTATAAAGCACCCCCAGAATGAATACTCATAAATATACTATCATAGATGTTACATCGAACACATAATTAGGATCTCCCAAAATCCAGGCCTTTAAAAATTATATGTGATAACATAAATTTCTTCTAATGTATAATTGAATACATTATTTCAGAAATAAAATTTAGAATCCTCAAGGATACAAAAAATCATGATTTTATAAGAATAGTATTTTATTATTTATAATGTATTAAATAATACACATCTTTTAATGAACATGTTAGATATTAGATAACACATGAGTTGAATATGTACTCTTACAAAATTAATAAATTATCTGAAAAAACATTATTTAACTCCACATAATCATATTATATAAATTTATATTTCCATTATACAAATTTGATATTTTATTTAATAAAAAAATTAAATCTAGGGGTTTAGTAAAAATACATGAATATTGATATTCTATTAAAATAGATTCCAGAAAATATATATCCTTTTTAATAAAGATCTCTAAGAAACCGAGTCTAAATATAAATGTGTTTATTCCTATAATGATGTAAAGGAATTATAGAGATAAAAATCACTATAAAATTGTCACGACCCCCTCCCCCCAAAGTGTACCCCTCCTGGGATGGCAATGTGAAAAGGGAGATAATGACCCCCGAGTCCCGCCTCCAGTAGGCCCCGGGTTGGCGACTAGCACCGAGGGTATAATACACACACAAATGGGAGGCATTACCCTCTAAGAGAACACATGCAGAAGAGAGAGATAGAATAGAATCCAACCAACTCCAACTCATAACTGAAATGTAAAAGAAACCCAAGTACATATATGAAATGTCATGCAAAAGTACTACAACTGAAAGGGGAAACTAAAAGTACCCAAAAGAAAGTAAAACGACAGCGACCACAAGCCCGAACAGCTCCTCCTCCAACCGCAAGCTAGTAGTAACCAGCTTGATCTCCAACCTGCTCCAAGTGACCTGAAAAACAGTTTATATGTACATAGGGTGAGTATAACAGTATACTCAGTAGGATCCTCCCCAAGACTCTCGTGCAAAAGTAAAGAAAGCATGCTAAAGCCCAGTGAACAACAAGTGAAACTAACTCGTCACCTAAACAGGTATACTATGTTCCCAACCTCACCATGGCTACTCTCACCAAGTAACACATACAAGAATATATCATATAGTAAAGAATGTCAAGGGTACCCCGCTACTACTTCCCCACTGGTTTGCCGCTTTGCCCCAACGACATACGTCCTGTGCATCTCTCTCCAAAGGCTTGCCCGTATCAACATGGGTCAAGCTCCACAATCTGCACCACGTGCACCACATAGGCTTGCCCGCAGACACCTGGGCTAAGCTCCACACAATCCTCACAACCAAAAGTAACCAGGTATTTTCCGGGAGCCACCACAGCTCGCATAACGTGTATCATACGTCGGGTATTATACCTCAAGCCATTACAGCCCATACACCGAGTAAGGATCCTCAAGCCATCACAGCCTATACACGTTACACCTATAGTTGTCCATAGGATACTATATCCAGAATATATATGTTTGTGAAATAACCACAAGCCATTACAGCCCTCTACACACATATATGGGTAAAACTAACCACTGTGCCTACCAGCACTAGATCTACCAAGAGAAGAGAGCGGGGCCAAAGGGGGTAGTCAGCCATTCAACCTCCCATCAGAATGTTGGGGAAAACACCCCCCCAGGGCTCAGAATCCCCGGGGTGTCAGTTGCCCTTACCGACAGGGGTGGAGTAGCGTATAGAAACACAAAAAGTACAGAATATATAAGTAACTCACATCCACACTATGGGCATTACCTAGTCATAGATACAACTGCAGCTAACGTCTCCCAGACTCCAGGCTGCTACTTCTAAGACTAGGTATCCTATAAGCACACAACCAATTGAAGAGCTTTATTAGATTACTCCATTCTCATTTATCAGTTCCACTGTACATTAGTTAATTCTTTAAGCATTAATTAAGATTGAGCAATTCCCCATTTAACTCAAATGGCGTCACTTTCAATACAACTGCTCCTTTTTAAGATTCACATCACCTTTAAATTCCAGCATCTCCATCCCCGTGGATTTTCACCATTTAATCAAACATTCAATACAGAAATACTTTTCCACATTCCCAGGCATTCTAGAAAAACATCCTATGCTTCTAAACACAAGGGAGGCTCAACACGGTGAGTAGATATACTACCCGTCGAGTCTTTGCCGCCTATAGAAAGAGCATAGACCCATCCTCCATCGAGAGGCTAAACACGGAAAGCACGTGGCATACCCCGCGTGTCTTCGCCTCCTTCAGAATGAGGGTAAGCAAGACCAGCTGCCTTGAGCAGTGGGGAAAAGCAAAGCAGATTAACATTCAAGAAAACCACAAGCAACCAGCAACCATATCCGTCCCATTCCATCACCCCCGGTGTCCTCCCTGACACCCATATGCATAAACTGATGCATCTCGCCACACTGGGCATCATCCGCTGCCACAACTATAAGGCCTCCATGCCTCCACATATCACAACAAGCATCCAGGCTCACATCACAGCACAAGCAGCAGGAAAACAAACATCACAAAATGGGCTCTCGGCCCTTTAACAAACAAGAGGGTAACTCAGAACCCTTTTTGAAATTACCACATAATATGTTCTCTAAACCATATTGAATTAACAGATTTGTTATTCGTAGGTTCCAAGCATGGATACCTAATCAGTAATCTATCACAATTAAATAACCATGCTTACTTCCCTAATTTGATTATCCTCAAATTAGAACAACTGCAACAACAGCAATAACCAGATTAATAACATGCCTCTTTATCTTTAGCCAATTAATCAACAATTAATTCCGGCTTTACGTTTATTATCAATTTCAATCATGAACGAACAATAAATCAAAGAAAACATAGATATCACTATATCTAGGAAAACATGAGGCAAACCGTTATCATGGTATAAAGCAACAGCATGCGATCAACCAATTATTTTAATCCGGTTCAAGTACTTAATTAGGTCAATTTCATTGTGATCCAAAGGAATAAATCATGCTAATTCTACGATTGCACATATATAATTAGAGAAGCCATGAATCCCCTACCTCGAAGAGTTCTTGACGTCCTTTATCCACACAGCAGGTCACGATCCTCCCCTCGCGACAACTTATGTGGAAGAATGATCGACACAGCTTGGTTGCATCCAACAGAGCGGGACTGATCCTAGGAGTAAGGGTTGATTGTGAAACTCCTATGGGAAGGATTGAAAGGTTCTAGTGCCTCTTAATCGAGAACAAAGGGAAAGAACCAGGAAGAATGATATCTCGTCCCTTTTTAAGATTTAACGAGGTGATGGTTTAAGATCCGGTTAATTCTCCATTAAAAACGGATCGCATTAACCCACGCGGTTTGACCACGTAAAACATTCCAAGACTTAGGAATAATTAATATAGGATTTATGGCATTTGAAACGGCCTTAAGAGCCCTTAAAATAAGGCTTTAAATGTATTTTACGTCAAAGGAAACGTCAAAAGGGGCAAACCTGTAGGAGTCTGGAAACACTGTTCACCTACCGTTACTGTACATGAAACTGATCTGTGAAACTGATCTGTCACACCGATCTGTGAAACTGATCTGTGAAACTGATCTGTCACACCGATCTGTCTCACCGATCGGTCTCACCGATCTGTGAAACTGATCTGTGAAACTGATCTGTCACACCGATCTGTGAAACTGATCTGTGAAACTGATCTGTCACACCGATCTGTCTCACCGATCTGTCTCACCGATCTGTCTCACCGATCTGTCTCACCGATCTGTCTCACCGATCTGTCTCACCGATCTGTCTCACCGATCTGTCTCACCGATCTGTGAAACTGATCTGTCTCACCGATCTGTGAAACTGATCTGTCTCACCGATCTGTGAAACTGATCTGTCTCACCGATCTGTGAAACTGATCTGTCTCACCGATCTGTGAAACTGATCTGTCTCACCGATCTGTGAAACTGATCTGTCTCACTGATCTGTGAAACTGATCTGTCTCACCGATCCGTGAAACTGATCTGTCTCACTGATCTGTGAAACTGATCTGTCTCACCGATCCGTGAAACTGATCTGTCTCACTGATCTGTTACTGTTCATAAAACTGGAAACACTGTTCACAGAACTAGAAAAATTGGCAAAGTGTTGGGGATAAGTCCCCTTGACCTCCCGGAACACCTCCAACACCAACATTTCACAAAGTAATGGACCATAGAGGTCCGAGCCATTACATTAGATACCTCTCAAAACATTCTCGTCCTCGAGAATTAAAAACCAACCCAGAAAAAAAAAGAGGGGTCCGAACAACCACCCCATAAGATACCTCTCAGGGGAAAACCACCATGAGTTGTTCGAAAGCTGGAACAAAACTATGACATCCGGGAACAAACAATCCATACCCAAACAATTCATTCACAACATCACATCAAAGGTACATAAACAAAACATGAAAGGTCCAACCACAGAGAAAACATCATTACATGAAAGGAGTTAAACATTAAACAACTCTGGGTACTGAGCACGTATCTGTGACTCACGCTCCCAGGTACTCTCCTCCATGCCACCGTGTCGCCACAAGACACGAACTAAAGGAATTGAACGCCCACGCAACACCTTCTCCTTGTGGTCTTGGATCTCTACAGGTCGCTCCTCGAAGGTTGCATCATCATCAATATCGATCTCTCCCCAATCGATAACATGAGATTCATCATGAAGATAATGACGGAGCTGTGATACATGAAAAACATCATGTATCCGACTCATCCGAGGGGGAAGTGCTACTCGACATGCCACAGCTCCAACACGAGCTAACACCTCGAAAGGCCCAACAAAACGGGGAGAAAGCTTACTTCCGCGACCAAACCTTCGCTGCCCACGACGGGGAGTCACCTTCAGAAACACATGATCCCCAACATTAAACTCTAAGGGTCTCCTTCTTTGATCCGCATAAGATTTCTGACGATCTTGTGCTGTCTTCATCCTCTCACGAATCACTTGAACCATCTCCGTCGTATTCTGCACTAGTTCTGGTCCGAGAATTGCTGACTCTCCGACCCCAGTCCAGCACAACGGAGAACGGCATGTCCGGCCATACAAGGCTTCAAACGGCGCCATGCCGATGGTAGAGTGAAAACTATTATTGTAAGGGAACTCTACCAAAGGTAAGTGTTTCACCCATGAACCTCCAAAATCAAGAACACAAGAGCGCAACATGTCTTCAAGAGTTTGGATGGTTCGCTCTGTCTGACCATCCGTTTGAGGATGAAAAGCAGTGCTAAGGCATAGTTGAGAGCCAAAAGCATGCTGGAGGCCTCTCCACACCCTCGAGGTAAAACGAGGGTCTCGATCAGAAATGATCATCTTAGGAACTCCGTGAAGCCTCACCACTTCCTCCAGATACTGCCTCGACAAAACCTCCACTGAGCTCGACTCCTTGATTGCTATGAAGTGGGCCGATTTAGTTAAACGATCCACTACCACCCATATAGCATCATGTCCTCCCGGAGCTCGAGGTAAACCTGTAACAAAGTCCATTGAGATGTCCTCCCACTTCCACTGAGGAATCTCTAAGTGCTGGAGAAGACCACCAGGAACACGGTGTTCGGCCTTCACCTTCTGGCAGACTAAACATCGAGACACACATTCTGCAACTGAACGCTTCAGCCCAGGCCACCAAAACTGACTCCTCAAGGATCGATACATCTTCGTCACACCAGGATGTACAGCTAAGGGCGAGCTATGGAACTCTCGGAGAACCGTCTCGCGCATTGCCAAGGGAACAAAAAGCCTGTCATGATACAACACTCGGTGTTGCTCATCCTCTGACCAACCATCAGGGGCCTCCCCACAAACAACTCTGTCTCTCAAAACTTCCACCTCTAGATCACCCAACTGAGACTCTTCCACCTTTTGCATCAGGGATGACTGCACCGTCATCTGGAAAAGACAACCTCTTCCTCCAACTTCTCCCATATCAAGATGCAAAGCTGCTAGCTCTTCCATCCCTCTCCAGGAATCACCAGATTCACGTACAACATCAGTACGTGACTTTCGGCTTAGTGCATCAGCAACAACATTTCCCTTCCCAGGTGTATACGATATTTCGAAGTCGTATTCCTGCAAGAACTCCATCCACCGACGCTGCCGCAAGTTCAAATCCCGCTGAGAGAAAACATACCTCAAACTCTTATGATCGGTGAAAACCACAAAGCGCTCTCCAATGAGGTAATGTCTCCACAACTTCAGCGCAAACACCACGGCTGCCAACTCAAGATCATGGGTGGCATAGTTGCGTTCATGGGTACGCAACTGCCGAGACCCATAAGAAACAACTGACCTCTGCTGCATGAGAACACAGCCTAGCCCCAGATGTGAAGCATCACAGAAAACATCAAACTGGACTCCCTCCGTTGGAAGACAAAGGACTGGATCACTTACCAACTTCTCCTTTAGATACTCGAAAGCTGTCTGACATTGATCAGTCCATATGAACGCTTGATCCTTCCTGGTCAAAGCTGTCAGAGGAGTCGCAACTCGGGAGAAATTAGCCACAAACCTCCTATAATAGCCTGCGAGACCAAGGAAACTTCGCACCTCTGACACGGTCTTGGGGGCTGGCCAAGACACCACTGCTTCTATCTTCGAAGGATCCACAGCTACTCCCTGTTGGGACACAACATGTCCCAAGAAACGAACTTCTCGAGCCCAGAACTCACACTTGGACAACTTCCCAAACAACCGATGTTGGCGAAGAACTCCCAAAACAGCTCGTAGATGTTCTGCATGCTCTTCTTCAGATGTGGAGTACACAAGGATGTCGTCAATGAAAACCACAACAAACTTGTCCAAGAATTCACGGAACACAGCATTCATCAACCCCATGAAAACAGCTGGAGCATTTGTCACGCCGAATGGCATTACAACAAACTCATAATGCCCATGACGACAGCGGAAAGCTGTCTTCGGGATATCCTCATCCTTTACACGCATCTGATGATATCCTGACCGCAAGTCGATCTTTGAAAACCAACTTGCACCCTTCAGTTGATCGAATAGGTCATCAATCCGCGGGAGAGGATAACGGTTCTTTATTGTCACTTTGTTTAAGCGACGATAATCGACGCACAACCGCAAACTGCCATCAGCCTTTTTCACGAACAAGACTGGTGCACCCCACGGTGACACACTTGGCCGAACAAAACCACACTGCAATAGACCATCGAGCTGAATACGTAGCTCTCGTAACTCAGAAGGGGCCATCCTATACGGAGACATAGAGATGGGAGACGCTCCGGGCTGTAGCTCGATCCCAAACTCGATCTTCCGTCGAGGGGGTAAGGATACAACCTCTTCTGGAAAGACATCAGGGTACTCTTCTACGACCCTAGGAAACGCCAGCTGTTGAACCTCTGAAGAACTCAGCATCATCCCAGCCATCATGGATGATAAGGATGAAACTCGTCTATGACTCATCCGAGGATCTCTCTCACCAACAAACACTACTTCCTCTCCATCTTCATCAAAGAAAACGACCTTCTTCCTGTAGCAATCCACAATAGCCTGCACCGAATACAACCAATCCATGCCGAGGATGACATCATATGGTTGTATTCGTAAACATAGGAAATCTCCCCAAGAGCGGTGCTGCCCCAACACTAGCTCACAGTCTTTACATACTTCAAACAAGCTAGCTCGACCTCCAACTGGCGTAGTCAACGCCAGGGGCACTGGAAGCCTCTCTACCTCAAGTCCCAAAGCGTGGACAAGGGTAGGGGATATAAAGGAGTGTGTCGCTCCTGAATCAAACAAGGCATACACCAAGGTAGAAAACAAGCAAAGGGTACCTCGGACGACGTCTGGCTCGCCTGGAGCTGGCAACGCTAGAGCATGAAGCTGACCACGACCACCTCCACGGCCTCTCTGACCCTGATGACGACCACCACCACGGCCGCGCTCTACTCTCTGAGCACGGGGAGCGTCATGGGGCTGTCCTCTGCCTGCTCCATCTACCCTCTGGTGATCTAAAGCTGGTGCAACCTGCTGCTGCTGCCTCGGCTGGAACTGCCTCAACGGAGGAACCTGGAGTGGAGCGCCTGGTGCACGATGACTGCTCTGAAAAGTTGGGCACTCCCGCTGCTGATGACCACGTCCACCACAAGAAAAACAAGCGCCTGATCCCTTGGCATAGGTCTGAGAGTTGCTACCTCCGGAGAAATGAGATGGGAAGGGCCGGGACCTACCCCCAGGTGAACGGAAACTCTTCTGTCCTGAAAACCGGGAACCCCGGACCACAGCTCTGCTTCTTGAGGAATCATGACGATTCCCCTCTCGTGACGATCCGGTCCTAGCCAAAGTCCTCTCAACAACCTCTGCCCTCGCCAGCACCTCAAGATATGTCTTCAGCATAAATGGGGTGACATGACGCTGGATCTCTGGACGCAAAGCCTCCTCGAAATGCCTCGCCCTGGCCTCATCATCTGGTAACAGGTCTGAAGCATATCGTAGAAGGTTCCTGAAACGGATTCCAAACTCCCGAACACTGGAGCTCCCCTGTCGAAGGGTAAGAAGCTCCTGGCGACTGGATGCCTTCGCAGTCGAAGAAAGAAACTCGACTCTAAACCTGTCTCGAAACTCCTCCCATGAGATCGCTGACTCCTCACGATCCCCGAGGAACAAGAACCACCACTGTCTCGCTGCTCCACGCAACATCGTCACAACCAAGGACACCCAGTGTTCCTTCCGAGCACGAATCGAACTGAATCCTATCTCGACCTCCTCCAACCAGTCTTCTGTGACTGCATCTGAAACGGAGCCCTCGTACTTCTGTAGACTCTGGCGCTGAAACTCTCGGAGTGTCTTCCTCCAAGTGTCATCTTCGTCAACCTCTACCCGGCGGCGATCTGCTGGTACAGCCTGCTGGGCACCTTCTGCGCAAACCTGACGGGGACGCCGACCTGGAGCCATACCTGTAAAATAACAATCGTTAGAGCTCCTAAGCCTGGAATATGGAAGACTCAACATTAATTAATTAATTATTTTGTTTTATTAATTTTAGGTTACCTATCCCAAGGTCTACCCATTCAAACACAGGCGCAAGGAATAATGATGCATGATCCTTTCCTAGGTCTCTACCCTGCAACCAGTATCACTTTGTTTAGTAGCCATCGTAAACTTAATGGTCCGTGCAACAGATCATAGGGGGCCCTGAACGCCTATGTCTCTGCCGGTCTCCAGTGTTTACCCCACTTGCTAAACATGAATGACACCGTTGCCCTACCATCCCATGCATCCTCACCTGTGCCTAAATCCAAACTCCATCCTATCCCTCGACCAGACCTCTGATACCACTCTGTCACGACCCCCTCCCCCCAAAGTGTACCCCTCCTGGGATGGCAATGTGAAAAGGGAGATAATGACCCCCGAGTCCCGCCTCCAGTAGGCCCCGGGTTGGCGACTAGCACCGAGGGTATAATACACACACAAATGGGAGGCATTACCCTCTAAGAGAACACATGCAGAAGAGAGAGATAGAATAGAATCCAACCAACTCCAACTCATAACTGAAATGTAAAAGAAACCCAAGTACATATATGAAATGTCATGCAAAACTACTACAACTGAAAGGGGAAACTAAAAGTACCCAAAAGAAAGTAAAACGACAGCGACCACAAGCCCGAACAGCTCCTCCTCCAACCGCAAGCTAGTAGTAACCAGCTTGATCTCCAACCTGCTCCAAGTGACCTGAAAAACAGTTTATATGTACATAGGGTGAGTATAACAGTATACTCAGTAGGATCCTCCCCAAGACTCTCGTGCAAAAGTAAAGAAAGCATGCTAAAGCCCAGTGAACAACAAGTGAAACTAACTCGTCACCTAAACAGGTATACTATGTTCCCAACCTCACCATGGCTACTCTCGCCAAGTAACACATACAAGAATATATCATATAGTAAAGAATGTCAAGGGTACCCCGCTACTACTTCCCCACTGGTTTGCCGCTTTTCCCCAACGACATACGTCCTGTGCATCTCTCTCCAAAGGCTTGCCCGTATCAACATGGGTCAAGCTCCACAATCTGCACCACGTGCACCACATAGGCTTGCCCGCAGACACCTGGGCTAAGCTCCACACAATCCTCACAACCAAAAGTAACCAGGTATTTTCCGGGAGCCACCACAGCTCGCATAACGTGTATCATACGTCGGGTATTATACCTCAAGCCATTACAGCCCATACACCGAGTAAGGATCCTCAAGCCATCACAGCCTATACACGTTACACCTATAGTTGTCCATAGGATACTATATCAAGAATATATATGTGTGTGAAATAACCACAAGCCATTACAGCCCTCTACACACATATATGGGTAAAACTAACCACTGTGCCTACCAGCACTAGATCTACCAAGAGAAGAGAGCGGGGCCAAAGGTGGTAGTCAGCCATTCAACCTCCCATCAGAATGTTGGGGAAAACACCCCCCCAGGGCTCAGAATCCCCGGGGTGTCAGTTGCCCTTACCGACAGGGGTGGAGTAGCGTATAGAAACACAAAAAGTACAGAATATATAAGTAACTCACATCCACACTATGGGCATTACCTAGTCATAGATACAACTGCAGCTAACGTCTCCCAGACTCCAGGCTGCTACTTCTAAGACTAGGTATCCTATAAGCACACAACCAATTGAAGAGCTTTATTAGATTACTCCATTCTCATTTATCAGTTCCACTGTACATTAGTTAATTCTTGAAGAATTAATTAAAATTGAGCAATTCCCCATTTAACTCAAATGGCGTCACTTTCAATACAACTGCTCCTTTTTAAGATTCACATCACCTTTAAATTCCAGCATCTCCATCCCCGTGGATTTTCACCATTTAATCAAACATTCAATACAGAAATACTTTTCCACATTCCTAGGCATTCTAGAAAAACATCCTATGCTTCTAAACACAAGGGAGTCTCAACACGGTGAGTAGATATACTACCCGTCGAGTCTTTGCCGCCTATAGAAAGAGCATAGACCCATCCTCCATCGAGAGGCTAAACACGGAAAGCACGTGGCATACCCCGCGTGTCTTCGCCTCCTTCAGAATGAGGGTAAGCAAGACCAGCTGCCTTGAGCAGTGGGGAAAAGCAAAGCAGATTAACATTCAAGAAAACCACAAGCAACCAGCAACCATATCCGTCCCATTCCATCACCCCCGGTGTCCTCCCTGACACCCATATGCATAAACCGATGCATCTCGCCACACTGGGCATCATCCGCTGCCACAACTATAAGGCCTCCATGCCTCCACATATCACAACAACCATCCAGGCTCACATCACAGCACAAGCAGCAGGAAAACAAACATCACAAAATGGGCTCTCGGCCCTTTAACAAACAAGAGGGTAACTCAGAACCCTTTTTGAAATTACCACATAATCTGTTCTCTAAACCATATTGAATTAACAGATTTTTTATTCGTAGGTTCCAAACATGGATACCTAATCAGTAATCTATCACAATTAAATAACCATGCTTACTTCCCTAATTTGATTATCCTCAAATTAGAACAACTGCAACAACAGCAATAACCAGATTAATAACATGCCTCTTTATCTTTAGCCAATTAATCAACAATTAATTCCGGCTTTACGTTTATTATCAATTTCAATCATGAACGAACAATAAATCAAAGAAAACATAGATATCACTATATCTAGGAAAACATGAGGCAAACCGTTATCACGGTATAAAGCAACAGCATGCGATCAACCAATTCTTTTAATCCGGTTCAAGTATTTAATTAGGTCAATTTTATTGTGATCCAAAGGAATAAATCATGCTAATTCTACGATTGCACATATATAATTAGAGAAGCCATGAATCCCCTACCTCGAAGAGTTCTTGACGTCCTTTATCCACACAGCAGGTCACGATCCTCCCCTCGCGACAACTTATGTGGAAGAATGATCGACACAGCTTGGTTGCATCCAACAGAGCGGGACTGATCCTAGGAGTAAGGGTTGATTGTGAAACTCCTATGGGAAGGATTGAAAGGTTCTAGTGCCTCTTAATCGAGAACAAAGCGAAAGAACCAGGAATAATGATATCTCGTCCCTTTTTAAGATTTAACGAGGTGATGGTTTAAGATCCGGTTAATTCTCCATTAAAAACGGATCGCATTAACCCACGCGGTTTGACCACGTAAAACATTCCAAGACTTAGGAATAATTAATATTGGATTTATGGCATTTGAAACGGCCTTAAGAGCCCTTAAAATAAGGCTTTAAATGTATTTTACGTCAAAGGAAACGTCAAAAGGGGCAAAACTGTAGGAGTCTGGAAACACTGTTCACCTACCGTTACTATACATGAAACTGATCTGTGAAACTGATCTGTCACACCGATCTGTGAAACTGATCTGTGAAACTGATCTGTCACACCGATCTGTCTCACCGATCTGTCTCACCGATCTGTGAAACTGATCTGTGAAACTGATCTGTCACACCGATCTGTGAAACTGATCTGTGAAACTGATCTGTCACACCGATCTGTCTCACCGATCTGTCTCACCGATCTGTCTCACCGATCTATCTCACCGATCTGTCTCACCGATCTGTCTCACCGATCTGTCTCACCGATCTGTCTCACCAATCTGTGAAACTGATCTGTCTCACCGATCTGTGAAACTGATCTGTCTCACCGATCTGTGAAACTGATCTGTCTCACCGATCTGTGAAACTGATCTGTCTCACCGATCTGTGAAACTGATCTGTCTCACCGATCTGTGAAACTGATCTGTCTCACGGATCTGTGAAACTGATCTGTCTCACCGATCCGTGAAACTGATCTGTCTCACTGATCTGTAAAACTGATCTGTCTCACCGATCCGTGAAACTGATCTGTCTCACTGATCTGTTACTGTTCATAAAACTGGAAACACTGTTCACAGAACTAGAAAAATTGGCAAAGTGTTGGGGATAAGTCCCCTTGACCTCCCGGAACACCTCCAACACCAACATTTCACAAAGTAATGGACCAGAGAGGTCCGGGCCATTACAAAAATTATTGAAATGAATCTAGATTATTTTAAAATCAATACCAAAACGAAAAAAGTGTTTCTTTTGTCGACAAATTATTAGAAAAACAACACACAACTGCAACATAATCACTATCAATAGATGATAATGTTGCTGAACTCTATTTATTGGGACACTATTAAACTAATAGTTTAGTAAGAAAACAACACATGGATGTTTTTATTTTTCCAAAAAATTTGAAACTAAAAAAATAGAAAAAAAGTCCTTCTATTGATTTATGTGCATGGTGAAATAATATGAGATTCATAGATTCCTTAACATAATTAATTAATTTTTTAACTTCCTATAAATTAATTTCATTAGTATTATATTGGAATATTGTATATATATATAATATAATAAAAAAATATATACTAGATGATATAAGATAAAGTAAGCTACCAATTATTTCAATGAACATATTATTATCAACAGGTTTTCTAGAATCTTTATAATCAAATTTACAATAATTACTCATTAAAAAATTTGAGCTTTTAAACCCATTAATAAGAAAAATTTTAACAAATTATTTATAATATTACGTTTAATTAATAAAATTTCCTTATTTCCTTTAAAAATTTACAAACACAAAAAGAACTTAAGTTCATCCATAAGACCCCTGTAAATCATAGAAGCAATTGAATTTGAAAATTCCTTACATATAAAAGCACTTAAAGATCCAAATATAATATCATAAAAATATATTTGATCAATATAAATATTTATTGAACAATTTTAATAACATTAGTTTGATCCAATTTTCTATTTTGAAATTAAATTAAAAAAATAAATAACAACAAACTCTCATACAAATATTTATGTAATTTCTTCAAAGAAATAAGATCATTAAAAAGTTTCAAAGCATGGTTGGGCTAATATTTATTATCAAAACCTAGGGGTTGTTTTACAAATACAATTTTAAATATTTATAAATTCAAAATTGAACATATAATATCCATTTGAAAAATTTTAATTCCACAAAGAAATGTATATGATAAAATAATTCTAAGAGATTCAAACCATGTGACCAGGGTAAATTATTATTTTAAATCAATTATTTCTTCTTTATTATAACCTTGATCCACAAATCTAGATTTATTTCTTACTATTTTTTGAGATTCATATAACTTATTTCAAAATATCTATTATCTTTAAATAAATTATAGAATTAAATATTTTGGAATTCACCAACATTATCACGTGAAATTCATTAACATTGATAACCATGTTCATTTTGAACCAATTTATAGTAGAAATTTTTTTTATAGAGTCTTGGATTTCTGCCCATGGAAATATATCCATGTAAATCTACTATTTTAATTCAAAATAAGAAATAGAAATATTTTTACTTTAAAGGAATAATTTTTTAAGGGTGTAAATAAATCAGAATGTAATACTTGAAGGAGACTGAAGGTTCATACATCAAGAAAATATTTTAATGAATCATTCTGTTTCATAACATTTATGTATGAATAACATATATAGGTGTTATCTAGTTTGAACTAAAGTAGATCCACCACCTTTTTATTTTTGTAAAGATTGTGTGACAACCTAATATTTTAATCACTTAATATTCCATGGAACAAAACATTGTTAGATACTAAAAATTTTAAATATATCACATCCAGTTATGATAGTATGGTATAATTTATTAAATAAATACCATTCTATGTATATGTATAAAATAAAAAAAATAATTTTCGAATTTTAATATTTTGGGTTTCACATTCATATTGTCATGAAAATTTTGTTCAATAATTAGTAAATTGAATTTTAATCATTCAAAAAATAATTCCTCAGAAATTACAAATGAATTTGAAATTTTATATTCTTAAAAACCATTTACATTATCTTTTGAGTAATCTCCAAAAGTAACTCTATTTCATCAGACATAAAAAAGATATAAATTTATTGACATCACTATACATATGTTATAAACTCCCACTAAATATAAGAGAAATGCTTTTTTATGCTTACAAAAAAGTTTCCTACAAAATATATTTAATAATAATTTAGTAACTATGAAAAATTGGATAATATAACATTAGTATATGAATATTTGGGAACCCATGAATATTTAAAACATCTTATTACTAGTAATAAAAATGAATATGATTCACAAATAAACATATTGGTGTGACCAGAAGGCTATAGAAATCTAAAGAATAATTAATTTTAATAATGTCCTTTCATTTGAATTTTAGAACACGTAAAAGTAGATTGTCTTCCACTTGAACTTTTAATGAATAAATTTTTATAAATTTTGGTACAATTTTATCATAACCGAGGATAATTTTCATAATTTTCATCTTATTAAATCTTGGAATTTTTTCATAAATTTGACTACCTATAAAAAAATAAGATAGAACACCTTTCAACCGTTCAATTTCATTTCTATATTTATCATTTTATTCCACAATAGAATAAATTTAATTCTTTTAGATTCTTCAAATTTAGATTTAAAATGTTTAATTTTATGATTTTCAAGTAGAGAACTTCCCAAATCAGTACATAATTTATCATTTGAGGTTAAAGATATTTATTGATTTTTAATTTTATTAAATAATATCCATATATTTATTATTATGATTTTCGAATAATATGGTAATATTTCTAAATTTTTTATTTATCCAATATACTTATTCATAAAAATATATATTAAAATGAATACAATTAGAAATAAAAAGGGGAAAAATTTAGTTTGACTTACATTTTTTATTATTCCATTAAGAATAGGTTTTCTAATGGATGGTGATTGGATGGGTTAGAGAGATGACAGACCATCTCTCTCTAGAATTCATTAAAGAATGAGGGCTCATGATCTGACTCTTCTTCCTTTATGGATATGGCTACCTTCCTCCTCGTGCCTCAGAGATTGGAATCCCACCAATTACCTAGGAAGTGGAGCTGTAATATCCATGATCTTTGAAAAATTCAAACTGAGGCATCCCCTCCAGGAGATATTATAGTTCACACATTGTATAGAAGAAAAAGAGGGATCTACTTCCTTAAAGAACTGAAAGTTACATATCCTTCCAAAACTATTCTTTCGAAGCCTCCATTATACAAGAAGTTGTATGATGTCCATTTCTTAGTCAAGTCAGATATTGGGGACCTTCAATAGTGTATTCAATTGTGTAGAGTTTCCTTTATGGGTCACACCTCGTATCTTAAGGGTGATAAACCTTGGAAATACTCTAATCTTAAACTAAAAATCAATCACTATTGGGGATTCACTGATTGGAAACTAATTCCAACTTGATGTGGTTATTTCCAAATTTTACTAAAATTATAGGAGTAACTAAATTGTGTCTAGATGTTAAGAAAAATTAATATTAAATCTTTCCTCCTTAGAATCTCAGAATGGGACAAAAACTTTAACCCTCATGCGCATAAGAACACAATGGAAAATGATTGGATTCAGTTTCATGGTCTTTCCTGGTTGTTCTATCATCCTAATATCTTGAATAACATAGTCTCATGTGTCTGTACCTCACTTAAGATCAATAAACGTACCCTTAATTCATAATTACGATTTTTTTTCTAGTGTCATGGTAGAAATAAAATTGTACTCTAAACTTTGGACTGCTGTTATCTTTAATGAAAAAAGATCACAAAATAGAATTCAAAATTGAATATGAAAAAAAACCACCCTTCTGTGAATATTGAAATATTTTTTGACATTACATTATTAATTGTAGAGTGTTTAAAAGCCAAGATTTCCACCCAAAAGTAAATGACTATATGGAGTTTAAAAATAGAAGATTCAAGGCTATTATTATTGAGAAACTTGGCACCCATAAAAAAATAATGAAATCTAGGTAAGGAAATCAGTCCAACCAAGCCATATAAGTGACCACTTGGTAACTCATGGGATGACCTAGTTGAAATAGAAGAGAATGATAAAGATCAGAAAGATATTTTAAATTATATTCAAAATGTGGTTATATACATTTTCATACAATCTCAAAAATTAATGGGGGAGGCTCACAAAAGCACCATCCTAGGTATGAATCTTCTGGTGCCAACGACTCCATTGTGACACACACTATTATGGTTGACCCCTTCCTTTATTCAATTATAATTACTAAACAGGTTATGGAACCTAGTTCTCTAGATGTTTTTGGCTTGACCAGACCATAGAAGGTAAAAACTAGTGATATTATATTAAGTTTTATCTCCCATTTTTTGGAATGAATGAAATATATGAAGATTGACATCCTTGTTCAACCTTCTTTCCCTACCTCCAGATTGGATTTTGAATATCAATAGGTTATTTCTACTACACCTAGTACTATAAACAATGTCATAAATCACAACATTGTGTCTTATAAAGGGAGGAGCACAATCAATGATTCTTCGGACATTGACAGGGATGGTCAACTGTCACAGCCTACAATTTCTAATGACATTGGATAGAAAATGGATGTCAATTATAGATATACTTCATCCTCCTCGGTTAGCACAGGTATGGATACAAATGCAGTTTTCACTTTCCATTCTTTAAAGTTGAAAATTTAACAGATTGTGACTTTGGAGGGTGCGGGACTCTAATTTTCACAACAGGTACACCCTAGGAAATAAATAATGGTACATATAGTATTATTAATGATAAATTGCGTGCAAAAATGGTAATAGTTCTTGTGATTCCATTTCTTACTCAGTTAATACTGTTAATGTTAATTATTCGTCCAATAAGTATTCTAGTTATATTATTCTTAGTAATAACATAACTAGATTAGAAAATCATTTTATGAAAGATACTCTAATACCTTCACCTACTTCTAAAGGAACAAGAGAAAAAACTCAATCCCAAATACCTCTAAGAACTCTTGAAGTTCATCAAGACAAAAGGGATCAGATGGTAAGAAAATGGGGATTGCTAACTCCAAATATAGGTTTAAGTGAATATCTTATTATGGAATTGTCAGGTTATTGCTAACCCTGATGGATTTAATATTTTGAAAACAATTATTAGTATTCAACTTCCTTTAATGTTTTACATTGCTGAACCTAATATCAATTTTTCTAAAAAATTACTAAAATTCCACTGATTTGATTATTATTTCTTTGGTACAAACCACAATAATTCCAAAACTGAATCCCTATGTATTTTTTCTCTATCTTCTTTTCGCAATATAAACATCTTATACATCTCTAATCAAATTTTAACATGTGATTTTCCAATAGACGATACACAAATTTTCTGTTCCTTTGTTTATGAAATCAATATGTACCAGGATAAGATTCCTCTCTAGACTAACCTCTCTAATATATTTTCTAACAGATATCACCAAAGGATCATTATTGGAGACTTTAATGCAATCCTGGATACATGTGATAAACTAGGTCCATAACACTCACAAATATCTATGAGAGAATTAAAGTTTGTTATTGAAAACAATAACCTTATTGAATTCACTCTCACTAGTTCGAAATATACATGTTATATACGGAATTATAATAGATTTACTGCTAGAAAATTGGATAAATCTCTAATTAATGATAAATATTTAGAAAAATGGGACATCATTTCATTAAATACTATCCCAAAAATAAAATCTGAACATCATCCTATTACGGTCAATATCTCTCACAAAACTATGAAACTTCCTCTACCCTTTAGATTCAACAAAACCTTGTCCTTGGAAATGGAATATAGTGATCTTATTAAACTATTTTTCTCCCCTATAACTCACTCCAATGAATATTTTCCTTGTAATATCAATATTAAACTTCTCAAACAAAAGCTTGAAAGTTAGTGTAGCATAAAATATAATAAAATTTACAATGAGATCTTTCTTCTTGAGAATGACCTTCACCAACTCCAAAATAAAAACACCATCTCGGAATTTGCCTCTAATTAGACACATGAGATTAACATCTTAGTGAAACTCAACTCTCTCCTTACCTTTAAAGATAACATACATAAAAATACCTTCAAAATAAAATTCTTAACCAATGGTGATAGAAATTATAAATTTTATAATTCACTTCATAGAGATAGAAAAGCATGTAGACCTTTAACCATTACTTACAATGGATACATTATTCTGGATAAGAATGAGGACATTTCTAATCATTCTATTTCTAATTTTGAATCATTATATAATGTACTTAACCTTAACAATGATATCCATCAGGACATTATTCTGAAAGTCATCACTAAGGAATATAACACTTCTCTATTATTCGTTCCTCTTGATCATGAAATTAAGGAAATTGTATTGTCCTTGAATCCTGATAGATTCCTAGGGCCTGATAGTATTAATAATGGCTTCTTCCATGAATAGAGGTGTATCATTCAACCTGATGTCTGAAAATTTGAAAAATATTTCTTTTATGGTGATTTTATTCCACATGGGTTAAATTCCCAATTCATCACCTTGATTCCCAAAGTTTGAAATGCCTCTAAGATTCACCCTTTTCAAGTAATATCCCTTATCTTCAACCTTTATAGATTCATTACCAAATTTCTTGCCAATATACATTCCAATATTACTAACAAAATCATCTCTTGAAATCAATTTGGATTTTCAAGGGAAGATCCATCCATGAATGTATTTTTCATGCTTCCGAATCAACTAACACTTTAAACACAAAAAATAGAGGTAGAAATGTTGCCATTAAACTTGACAAAAAGAAATATTTCAATACCATGGAATGGAACATTATTTATAAATTGCTTCAAAGTTTTGGCATTAATAACTCCTTCATAACTAAAATTAGAACTTTTTTCTACTCAACCTCTATTTACATCATAATAAATGGATCTCCTGTAGGCCATTAAATATACATTAAATGTGTTTGACATGGTGATTCCCTCTTTTCAATTCTTTTTTCTATTGCGGAGGATTACTTAATTCACATGCTCACTCGCCTAGTGGATCAAACTAAACATACACCAATACATGATTCAAGGAATTTGGATATCCTTACACATCTTTTATATGCAGATTTCATTATAGTTTTCTTACAAAGAGACAAAAAACATTATAACTCTAAAAAATTATCTTTCAGTCTATGAAGAAGTCTCAGGTTAGGTCAACAACTAGAAAAAATCCTCTGTTTTCTTTCGTATAAAATTTCTAAATAATAGAAAAAACAATATTATTAATTATTTAGGTATTAAAAAAGGATCATTTCCTTTAACATATCATGGATTATCTATATTTTAGGGTAATACCGAATCAATCTAATTAAATAACATTATAGATCTAATAATTAATCAACTCTCCTATTAGATGGGGAAGACTCTCTCTATGGCAGCGAGAATATACCTTGTGACGTTGGTTATTGTTTCCAAAATAGTATACTCCAGGATGTTTCATAAATGGAATCCTAGTCTTTAAAAAAATGAATATTTGCAATAAATGTTTTTTTGGTGTGGTAGTACTTTGGAAAGGAAGATTTTAACTTTTCCGTGGTCTACTTGTTGAAAACCTCTTGACAAGGGGGTATTGGCATTCAAAATTTGATCCTATTTAATGAAGAGTATCGAGCCAGACATACTTGGATCCTATTCACAATGATGCTCTTATTATTTCCTTCATCAAAAACAGGTTCCTTGATAAACAGAAAAAAAGGCAACAAATATTTTCTAAAATCCTCTATCTGGCCTCCCATTAAAAACTCATGCAAACCTTATGACCAATTATACATAGATAGTCTCTAGGGAATCCTCGTTGAGATTCTAGTTAGACCACTAGACTAATTCCCCTCTATCTAGTCTAATCTCAGATGAAATCCCTAAAAATATCAATATAACCATCTGAAATTTCATTAATTCACAATTTGATAGTCTCCCTGTGAATGTCATTCATGTGATTTCCAACTATACATTCTCAAACATATATTTTTTTATGGGAGCCTAATAAAAATGGAAATATAGATTCAACGAATTTTTACAATAATCACTTACATGATTATTGAAATGGAAATAATTGGTTCATGATTTTCAAAAAACCTTGGATAAAACCTTCGCAACTAACTTTTATTTAGCATGTCTCATACAACAGGATCCTAACTAATTCATGTTTAAAATCTTTTGGGATTCTATTTTTTTTCCAAATTTCATCTTTGTAATCAATATAGATAGGATACCAATAACTTATTTCTTTCATTTTCCACTGAC
Organism: Viscum album; assembly: GCA_963277665.1. Lineage (NCBI taxonomy): Eukaryota > Viridiplantae > Streptophyta > Magnoliopsida > Santalales > Viscaceae > Viscum > Viscum album. The sequence goes on along the minus strand of OY728148.1, from coordinate 1,785,405,411 downwards.
ACTTCCCTTTGGAGTTTTATTTTTGACATATTTGATTGAATATGGGTGATTCTTGACTCTATCAATGCTCAACTAAAGCATTGTTTGGATATGGATAGCACTCAACAAATCAAAAATATTTTCTATGGTGACATTGCTGATCTTTTTCATGTTATCTGGTATATTAGAAATGCAATTTTTCACAATAATTTCTCACTCAAGATCAATGGAGGTCAGATTCAAATTTTTATTGCTATTCATGTAGCTGCCTTGATTTTTGAAGGGTAACTAAAACAAAATAGTGCAGGATTTCATGATTATGAGAAGGCATCAGGTTGATGGAATTTTTTTCCAACTGCGGTGCAGGTTTGATGTTTTTTGGAATCCGCCAGCTTCTAGTTGGATTGAAGTTAATGGTAATGGCCCTACTAAGGGAAATCCAGGACACGCGGGGTGCAGGTCCATATTCATAAACCTACTTGGTCAAATCCTCAGGTGTATTCATGGAGAATGTGGTACCACCTCTTTTCTTGAAGCTAAAATGATGTGTGTTATCCATGTTATCTCCTATGACAATCACTAATATTGGAATAATATATAGATTGAGAGTGACTAAACTACCATTGTCCAAGCTCTTTAGAATGGGGTGGTTCATCTTACCTGGCCAATCACTACTGGATGGATGGAGTGCCTTTATTCACTCCAAGATATAAATCATATTACCAAACATACCATCCCTGAAGTGAATTCATTTACGAATGGGCTTGAACATAAATGTGTAAGTCATGGAATTATTTGGCTGGAAGATCCCCCCAATGAATTACTCACCCTTCATGTGAAATACCATAATCTAACCCCACCATTTCGGCTCATTTAATCTATTCTTTTATTTTTAATAATGAATTGGTTAATTAACCAAAGAAACACATTCTAAAGAAAATTGGTTTTCCGAATCTATTCTTATACTAGATTCATCACTCGAATATTAATATAAAGTGTAACCATTTATTGCTTCCTTACATTCCATTTTTGTACTTTTTTCTCTTTTTCTTACTAATATTGAGTCTTGTAAAATTAGGTTTGAAATTCCCTCTATCTCTATATTCATAAAAGACATATTTGTTGTAATCATTTACATTTTTTATTTCTTTATTCCAAGGGTAATTCCTTTTTCTTCTTCTTGAGTATTTTTATTTCCTCTCCCTTGGGAAACCTATAATACTTTTCCCCTTTTACTAATATGTAATTTTTTATTAGTAGATTATTTATTAACATCAATTTTTAATTCAAAAGTAATACCTTTTTTAATTCCCCTCTTGAGAAATAATATTTAATTTTAATTCCTATTACAGTGATGATCTAATATTATCATCTAATGTAGATTCCTTTAAATTTTTAATTTCATTAATAGAAATATTTTTATCTTTTCATTTGTTATGACTAGATCTTAATACTTTTTAAACTAAAATAGAATTATCCAAAATATATCTGAAAGAACTCATATAATTTACAATACTTCTGGATCTATGAAAAATTTTATTAGAAACCTCTTCTCACATCTTAAATTTCCAATAATCATCTCTTAACATGCCTATATTATTTCTTATCAACTTGTAAAATTATATATTAGCTAAATGAATTATTTTCTAAATTTAATGTATTGTTTTGCATTGAAAATATGACTATACCCAATCCTATTAATTATGTAATACAGAATATTCATCAACTTTTAATTTAGCATATATGTTACCACGTCATTACCAAAAAATGATTTAGGATCAAATCCTAGTAGTTTTTATGGTTTCACCATGACTTTCCAACTTTTAAGGGTCATGTGGTCCAAATAATCCTCTATGTGATACTTCCAGTAGCAATAATCAGTTCCATAAAATAGTGGTGGTTTTTATGGTTTCTAACAATCATTCACATTCATTCCTTACATATCAAAACATATTAATTACAATTGAATATTTATTTCAATATTTTATTATCACAAATAATATAAAAAAATTAAAAAATATTTGGAATGTTATTTGATACCAGTTATTAGGTCCTGATGAGAATAATAGAATAATCAAGGGGGACTCAATTGTCCTTTTAAAATATTTTTACCTATTAATATAAGTTATATTAAAGTATAATTAATATAAAGAGTAGTGAATAGATTTATTTTTATCGAAATTTGGATTGAAATGATCCTACACTAATCTCCACTATACTGAAATGAAGAGAGAGATGGAACCCACTAACTATGGAATCTATGAAATTTTAAGGGAGTCAAGGCCCTTTATAACTTACTTTTTAAACAATATAGGGACAATATAAGACAATAGTTTTTAATATCTGGTGGCATTACTGGATCACCTATCCTTTTCACTCTTGGAGGCAAAACCCAGAAGATAACTTTTTAATTAGAGGTAGAAATATACCGATCCTTCTACCCAAACCAAGGAATAAATTATCCTCCTTCCTTATACTAGTTATGAAAGAACACGTACCTTTTTTTGTGATATTATAAAAAAACTCTTACCTTTTATTGATTGTAATATGACCTAATTATGTACAAGTAAGAAAAGAAATATGTAAAGAACTATATAATTTGGACGAAAAAAAATTACCATATTTTCAAGGCAGCGAGGTTCTCTCTGGTAGTGACGGATCAAATGATTTATGTACAATAGACAGTGGTACTTGATTTCAAATATGTATCATAGATTACATTTCTACAATATACTCAGAATATTTTTTCATTGGTCCTATTAAACTCATCATATAGTTTTCTTTGATGATAAATTGATTCAAATAAATAAACTTATTGCATTTAAACCTTCCCAAAGAAACATGAGACTCCATCATTGAATGTTTCTGAAAAAATAACATTATATGTTTTACTAGAATAATTTGTAATACCAAAACAATTTTTTCTCTATAATTAATTATAAAAAATAATATTGTACTAAAAATCCATAATAAACATCATTAAAATTCATTAGAATAGTACCAAAAAGAATGTTAGGTAATATTTTGAAATTCCCAATAATTTGAATTTGGAGCTCATGTTTTTAATGAAACCAAAGTGATAATCTAACCCCAATGATGATGATTTAATACTGCATGTAATTATTTGAAAAAAAAATCATTCTTATATAAATTATTAATAATTATTTTTAGATGAACTTAGATCAATGAAAACCATTAACATATACATGTTGTAAATAAAAATGTACGAAATATAAAAAGTATAAAAAATAAAGTATTGTTGAAAATAATTCCATTAAGGAATAGAAAATTAATAAGAGTAGTTCAATACATACAGTAATGTATACCTTGTGATAGGTAATTAATTTCCTAATTAGTTTGATCAGTTTCAACATGTAGAAAATCCAAATTTAAACATGGGATCATTCAAATTTTAAACACACGGTCAGTAAATTTTTATAGAGTTAGTCCAAACTCTTCATGTGGTTAATTAAATATTTATAAAAAACAATTTCCCACTTTTCTCATAGTTGATTAATATTCAAGATTTAATTTTTTCATGTGGTTGATTATATTTTGTTCATTCAGCCACTTTTATTCTCTTCATGCGGTCTCTTTGAATTTTTCATCTAGTTTCATAGATTTTGTTCATGTGATCACTTTAGTAACTAGGAAAAATATGAATCCATGTCCTCTGATCGCTTGACTTTTTTCATGTGATTGATTCATTTGATCATGAAATCTCTTATACTTCTTATGTTATGATAAATTCAATATATTTTCATATATTATAAAATAGAAAAATATTAATCTTATGATATTAACCCATATAAATATGATTTAGTTCATGAAATAAATTATAAACATGACTATTAAAATAATAATAAATATTAATATTAAATCCTTCATATGTGGGAGGGAATATAGGACTAAAATAAAATCAATGATCAATTATAATTTTTTAATAGGTAAGTATTATGGTTATCAAAATAAAATAAAATATTTTGTCAGAATCCACATCAATGGTATCATCAAGGTGACTCTTATGTATCCACATAACTTTATATTGATTACCGTTACATATCATAAGTGAACTAAAGACATTATAAAATTCTCAATATTTAACTAAAATATACAATTAAGTATTTGAAAAAGACTATTATATACAGCCTTCATAATTTCATTCACCCTTACATATCAATTAGATAAATTGATCATTTCTTATATATAGGTTTTTTACCCTTATGTTTGAGGTGTGTTCTATTATGCATGAACTAGAAAACTCTTAAATTTTTCTAAATACTTTTTATAAACCCTTAATTTATATTTAGAGAACAACAAAAACCCTAATGTATAAGTAAATGACTATTATGTTGAGAATGTTGACCTTTAGATGTACATTAGTCAACTCTTACTTATAGAGTACCATGTAATATCTCCAACTCCATAAATCCCAAAAACACCACAACCTTATGAAAACATTTTTACACCTTCTCAGGGTTTCTCAAGACAATTAAATTCCTTCCAATTCACTATAGTATTTCTTTAAATCTTCTTATTATATATAAGATTTATCGAGAATCTCTGGTATAATATAATAAAACCTTATTTTAATTTTATGGTCTCACACTACATCTGCTAATATCTACACTTCTTTAGACATCATCCTAGTATATTCTTTATGTAATATTAGTATTAATTGAATTATAATAAATAGGATATAACCTTATATCCATGTTTGAAAAATTACATATAGAGATATAATATCTATTAATAATGGTACTCTATGTAACTCTTGTTATTTTTTTATCTTCACAATATTAGTAAATGAAATAATATTATATATTAATTCTATACTATGATAATGAAAGATAACATAACACTCAAAGAAATAGAATCCTAATCATATTCAATGATCATTTTCAATCATTTATAAAAAAACTATTATTTCTGAAATATTAGGAAATAAATAAATCCTTTTTCCTCTTGTAAATTGATCTCTTATAAACAAAGGGAAGTAAGTTATGCTACATTAATGTACTACAACCAACAGAAAATAAAAACCCATAATGGAAGGATAATTAGAAACTCCAAGAAAATATAATTATCTCTTATTGACAATAATAAATTATCATTCTAATCACATCTTAAGGGTACTTTAAACTCAAAACACCAAGGTGTTATCTAATAATCTTTACTCAACACATACATATTTACTTACATGGATTTTACAATCTTCATCAAGTCCTCTTCATGACATATACTTGGTTACTTCACACATCTTCCAATATTTTGTTCTCGTAGAATATTAACAATATTAGTATTATCTTCATTCTTATTGAAAACAAATACACCTCAAAACCAAGTAGTATTAATATGTATGTTGATTGTTTCACACCGAGCATCCCTCTAATTCTATAGGGGATGCTGACTAGAACTAAGAATAATTATCACACACATGGGAGGCCCTATCGTAGTAAACCTACAAACAAACACATTTCAATGGGAAATAATTTAGTAATTCAATATAATACATCATAACTAGCTATATTGAAATATGCATGTGATAAATATTAATCATCTATAAAAGTAAAACTGAAGGAACAATAGAAGGAAAGAGAAATAAAAAATACTCATATCTTAAAATAAAGAGAGATATCAACCAACTAAAAAGGGGAACTCTAGTAGTCACTAACTCATAACACGAATGTCATTAGTAACAATCATCATCATGAATCACTATCCACCAGTTACATTAGCTTCACAACCACTGAAGTCACCTCCAAACAATTTATCATCCTATATAGAAAAAAGTCTTTTCAAAAAAATAATATAAAAGTGAAAGAATAATAATAACCAATAGGGTTCAACAAAAAGAAAATGTTGGGACCCTGTTGATTTCACCATTACTAAGAAATAGATTTTTCAACCACCAGAAGCCTCTTATATCTATAAACTAGCTATTGTAAAGGTCAATGATAGAAGTTTTTTAAAATAAAACAAGGGGAAATTTTAAGAAAAATAAGAGAATAAAGTTTTTATGGATACATATCCATGTTTTATATTCTTGAAGGCTTCGGATGGACCAAGAAGGATTCTATAACGGGGTGAGATGAGGGTGAATGGTGATCTATTTGACCGATGTTCTCTATTCAAGGGGTAGTTTTCAATGATAGTCACAAACATAAATGAAAATTCCAAAATAAATTTAAAGTAAAAAAAGTATAAAAAAGTGAATTCCATGATATTTTCATGAAATGAAGATTTAAATAATCATGGAATAAAGAGAGAGGAATGAAAATACTGAATGATTACATTCCATAATGGTGGATTACCTATTCTTTTTGAGTTGATCATGAATATACCTTCTAATTACTAGTTTTTATGGATCATCCAAAAATATCCTATAACCCATTATGGTTCTATTCATTGAAAATGTTATCTAATATCATATGTTAAAACCTAAATATATCATAAATATATATATTCCTTTAATTAATATATCCATCAATCTCCCAATTTCACTAAAGCTTCATAGACTTTGAACTATTTTACCATATATTTAATTATTTATAATAACTTTTGAAAGTATATGTAAAACTCCATTTTAGTATTTTAGAAACAATTTTTGGAAATATATCAAAATCTTCACCATGTATAACTTCATATGAAATGTTTTTTGAATATCCTTTATAAATGTGTTTTGTATAAACTCTAAAATAATTTTAGATAAAATATCTATGTTTTTTAATACACTTTCATCCCTTAGTCCATAAAAAGGAGTTACTCCCTAAAAATTTGTAGCATTGAAAAAATATTAATTATAGAATTAATAAATTTTAAAAAAATATTGGCCTTTATAAAATTATCAATGATTCACAAGTAAAAAATTGGTAGATCATGATATTAATCAAAATAATGTATCATGATACCTACTTATACCTAATTTTCCTAATAAACTAGAAAATAACATAGTATATCAATTATCTTGGAATGACTGTATACTCCTATAGTATATCTCAATTGAGGGTACATATTTTATACCATTTATATTAGAGGAAAAATCTAAGACTAATTAAACGCATGTGGTTATATGATCAATGACTTAGCCATCACCCCTTGATAGCTCAGCATTAATGATGTTGTAAAAAATTTATCAAAGTTTGAATGTTTTTATTCTAGGTATCTTATCTAAACTCTAGTAGTGGGGAAATACTAATATAAAACATGTACCCCTAGTATTCCAAACTCATTATTTCTGACACTCCATGTGGTATACTTAATGGGTTATCCAACATGCAACAGTATTTGAGTATACCGTAAATATTTTATATATTTTGATATAAAATACTAAACTTAATAACCTTAATACTTCTGAAAAACAATATTAATCCCAGAAAAACATAGATTGGGGATAAACATAATGTTATAGTTTAGAGAGGTTGATTGTCAGTTCACTTTATTTATATTTTTAGTTAACATTAAAGAATGAAAGAGTGTGAATTCATTTATATAACATGATACATTTCATATTTTTAAATGCATTTAACAATGTTAAAAAACCCATAGATAAGTTCTAGTTTTATATCTCATGTGATATATAGTAGATATTCCTTATGTTTTCAATATTTTTAAGGTTTCTTTAAGCTCATTAAATCCCAATGTAATTCCTTCCATGTATATATGTGACCACATGATTAAATCCTCTCATTAAAATCACTAAAAATAAATAATTTAAATAAATCCAATATGAATAATAGTCAGATTAAGAGTCATATTCTTCAGGTTCAAGTTTTGAAAAGTATTCAAACATATTTACAACACAACAGCTAATGTTATAATTTTAATAACTTCTATTTCCTACTTATAAATCATTCTATTTTTATCATCATTATCATGGAACAATTTCCAAAACATTTTTTAGATCATTTTGTTAAATATAACCCTTTAATTTTTTTTATCTTTACATACAAACATTAAATTATTATAGGATATATGGTGACGTTCAGTTACAATGTTTTCTATTATAATAATTTATTTTTAATATTTAAACTTTTCCAAATCCAAATATACGCATAGTAGTCTCTTGGAAACTATATTTTTTCTAAAATAACATTCTAAGAAACATAAAATATATTATGTTTAAGAAATAAAACATATTATCTTTTTGTGAGAATATACTACTAATAAACTATTAATAATAATAAATAATATCATTTTTATTTTGATTGGAGAATTATTCTAAAGAAAACTATTTATCCTTTAAAATATGACACTGATGGGTCATGGTTACTCTTTACCACATATTTTAAGAAATATATTTTTTATTATATTGTATCTTGGATAAATCATGTGTATTATTTTTTTATTTTTCAAAACATGTAATACAACTGAATGAAATCATAATGCGTATTTAATAAATAATAATTTATTATTTATCAAAGAATCACTATTTGGAAATATCTCATAACATATAAGAGAAAAACGGTTAAAATACACAACATTTATCCTCAATCCATCTAATCATTGGTGTAATCATTTTCCAATAACTACTTAATGCTGAAAATCATGATCCATCACCAGAATAAAAGAATATATCTTTAATCACCAACTCTTCATCAATTTCTAAATCACACAAATGTTTACAAAAAAAATAATGTATAGATGGTATCATGTACACATCTAAATCTAGGGATTTATTTTTTATAACATTATCCCTAACATGGGCTCTTGAAAGAGTTTATTTAAACAATTTATCTATTATGAGCAATTAATCCTCTATATTTACCCCCCAATGATCATGCTTAAAAAATTTGAAGCAATAACCCTCCTCCTAGGATCTCCCCTATAGTTTCAAATACTATTAGAAGATGTATTGTTGTGATTTCAAATAGAATTTTTCTTATTTTGATTTAAATATTTTCCATTGTGTATATTCAAAACTATACTTCAAAGAGAACATACCATTACCTTCTTTGTAATCCTAAAAATATTAATAAGATATAATAAAATTTTATATAACTCAATCATATTGTAATATATAAAAATCTACCAAAATATTTCCAAATCAGTGATGTGCCCAATCATATTTAGTATATGACTAGAGACTAAAATTCCATCATTTATATAATCTAAAAAATTACGATGACATTTTTATGTCTATCATACCTATATTGTTCTTAAAAGTGATTTTCTATGTTATCTATCATATTTGATTCATATTTGATTTCATGTTTATTTTATAACATGGGAACTATGGAAAATTTCATGAGAGTTGAGGAATCCAATGTATCTCCCCAAAGACATGACCATATTGATTAAATGAAATAAATACAAGATTGTATTAAAATATATTCCCATGATCTATTAGGTTTAATGTTTTATATAATTAGGCCAAAAAATTATCTAAAAAACCCTATTTCTTTTTCATCTAATTGAAATTTTTTACATTATATAAGAAACTACTTAATCCATAAAAATTCATAAACATCTACAACTAATTGTCTACATAATTTACTATTTAATATATTTAATAATTTTATTCACTTCATTACCAGCAGAAATGGAAAATATAATAATTTTTTGGGATCAAATTATTATTAAAGTTAAACATAAATATAGCTATAAAATATAATAATTGAGATTAATAGGATGATATGGGTATAGTCTGGATACATAAGAATGTTATACCCAAAAATCATATTTAGAAATCCGGGAATAATAATTAGTATAAATCATCATCATATCACAAATAACCCAAGTAATTAGAATGGGTTCATATACTTATCAAATTAAATAACATAAAAATACATCAATAATTATATCAACAATTGTAATATTATCTAATCATTTAAAAAAATGGGTATCCATAGATATTCACTATCTTTCTAGGTATATAATATTCATCCAAGGTAATAGAGATTATGAAATTTACACTATATGGATAAATTCTATATTATTAAATCAGTAGTGTCTCCAATCAATTGACTTATGGAATCTAGTTAAAAATAATTTAATTAAAGGAATAAAAAATAGGGTATTAATAAATAGAAGTCATTATAAGAATAATTATGGTTTTACACCAAATATTATTAGGAAAGAAAAAGGTAGGGATGGATAATTTATCTTATAAGGGTTTATCTTTTCTCATTTGTAAATAAATAAATAAATAAATAACTAGTGGATGAAATCTACTTTTATAAGAATATTAACATTTTACTTAGAAATTCATTTTGAAATTGAACCACATTCCATAAAACCCATTTTAATTAAAACTAACAGAATATTGATAAAATAATTTAATTTTAGAAAACTTGAATTATACAAAATAATATTAAAAATTATGAAAAATGCTTCCCTTTTAAATTTTTTTAAAAATAATGGTATTTGTTTAAAATAAGGATACTATAAGGATAAAGTAATTGTTTTATTTTTAAATGAAATTTTTAAAAGGTTTAGAAAGAAAAATTTTAAGTGATTTTAAAAAATTAAATTTTAGTAAACCTCCATTAATGGAGTCTTGAAAAATATAAATATTTTTATACATAAAAGATTGAGTGGAATATAGAATATTTTATTTTGAAATAAAGGAATTATTTATATATATTTTCAAATGTGATTTTTGAAAACCCACATCATAAGCATATTAGATTTAACTTTTGGAAGAATGTAAAATAATTATCTACATAATTAAAAAGAATCCATATAATATTTCCCACCATGAGGGTATACTCTGTTGGGAAGAAAAATATAGACATGAAGGAAAATATCTTTTAGAATTAATAAGAGTAAGTCTTCCCAACATAAATCTTTTATTTGAGAAGGTATTTCATTATAGAAGATGATATCAATGAAAATAAGTAAATTACTTAGATAAAAATATAAAATACCATATAGAAAAGTAATTTATAGGATGAATGGGCCACATAATATAATAATCATGTAGAAATGTTTTGATACAACAAGAAATAATTTTAGTTAAGAAAAATATTACATCTCAAGTAACATATAAATTGAAACCACTTAGTGGAGTGGTATCCGGAAAATAAACATATAATTCAGTAATGAAATTTTTTTCTTGGTTTAATAAATCAAATAAGAAACATATACACCATATAATCAAATGTATGTACATAATACAAGGGTATCTCAAGGAAAAAAAAATTCAAATAATAAACACTTACATATTTTTTAATTATTTATTCAAAACACAATGAGAGAAATAAATTGGAATATAAAATTGAATATCATGAATTATTATAGAATATTGATAAATAATATTATATTTTATATAGATAAATCATTCTATCACTAAAAATGTTTTTACTAAGAAATATGTCTCATGGGGGGAAATTAATCCACAAAACCCTTACCTTGTTCTTGGTTCACTATGTGCATGTGCCTAACATTATGAATAAATTAATTTAATTTATTATCTAAATTATTTGTAATTTAATTCTTCCAAATATCATTTACTATGGACCATTTATTGTTGTATTTTATTTTATTTATTTTATTTTTCTTATGTTTGATATTTGAGGATGTTCAATCCTTATCTATTTAAATATTTTGATATATTGAACATGGTTAAAGGTGTTGTAGAATATATCAAAATTTATAGATGTATAGGTAATTATTTCTATAATTATTTTGTTAAAATAAATATTATATAATTATATAGGTTTTTATAAAATGAACTCATATTAAGAAAGGTACACTGATAAGTTCATTTTAGGTGGATGAGTTTACTATTACCATCTATTATTAATATTAATTATATAACATACAATTTTATATTTATATAATATTGAATGTTTAATAAAATTTATTTTTGTACTTAAAATAAATTATTAGTTTCATACATGTTATGTGGTGATGGAAAGAAGGTCACACTACTTCTTTGAGGCGGTTGTACGCACATATTCACGATCGACGTTCATTGGTAATTCTATGTGGATTAAAAATAATAAATAAGTATTTTTCCAATAATATAATTAAAATTTAATATAATATTGATACTAAGATAATTATATTTATATGTTTTGGATATTTTTAGAAGATAATAATTTAGAATAATGGATAAGTATTATATAATAATCACTATGGGAATTTGAACATTCTCTTGAATGTATCCTTAGAAATGATGGGGTTTGGTTAAATTATTGTGAAAAAGGGATATAGTTTATGAATGTGAATTATATGAAGTTAATTTTTATAACTGATTCAGGAAAATTTATAATGTTATGCCTAACTTTGATATGGATTAAGTTACCTTCTTTTATAAGTGAATAATATTGTATTTTTTTAACATCCATTATTTTTCAATAACATGATGACACTATTCAGTGGTAAATGGTTCAAAAAGTGACAATTAATTGATTCTAAGGTGATATTGGGCCAATAAATCCTATACAAAAAAATTTAATTCATCTTTTAAAAATATTATAATCTTTTTAACACTTTATATTTACATGTTAATATTTTTTTAATCATGGTAACCATTTTTTACCCTAGTAGTTTCAAATTTATTTAATATATAAAGTAACCCATACTAACAAATTTGGGTTTTCTAAACCTAAACATTAATCACCATATAATGAAATTAAATTTATAAATAATATAAAATTACATTCAAATTGAATAATTTAATATATATTAAAAATTTAGAAGAAATACTGTTTTTCCCATTTAGCGTTCTTAATTTTATTTAGTATTTATCACCAATTTAATTTGTGATAATATAATCATATACTTATATATTAATTATATTAAATTTGTTTTTAAGAGCATATAAATTTAGTTGATAATATAAAAATTATTCAATATTATTAAATAATTCTTTCAAAATAACTGTTTTACAATTGTCATGGTCACCAAAATTAAATTTAGTAATAAAACATTCAATCCCAATAATAAAATTAAACATACTAAATAATATTAAAATATTGATATAAAATATTAATTCCAAATTTATATATTTAATTTGTATATGTGATGAATACTAATTTTTAACATAAGTGAATAAAATAAGTTTTTAGACCAAACTATTACTCATGTTTCCCAAAAAATAAACATATATTTTATAAATTCAAAATATTAATTTAAAATTATTTATAATACTTATAAAATATATATTATAAAAAACCCCATAAAAAGTTAATTGATTTTTGTGTTCAGGCAGCATTATAATTTTTTTTTCTTTTTTTAAAAATCGGTAACTTCACTATTCACATAAAATCAATGATTTTTAAAGTATAGTAAATTCATCATAATAAAATACTGAAATGATTAATCCAAAAATGAAGTTAATTTTTCTAAAATAAAATTATAAAATTATAATATTTTATTTTAAATAAAAATAAAAAATATAAAGAACATATTCATTTGTTGAAAATCACTATTTTAAAATCTTAAATATTATTAATTCCATTTTGTATGAATTTATAATTGACAACAATAATTTTCTTTACTATTGGTTTTATTATTGTTGTAAGTTTATTATCTAATATTTCATAGATTGTTTTATTTTTATTTTTTGTGTGGATAAATCTATCAATAGGGATTTTATTTAAATGAAAAATTATATAGTGAAATCTTTGGTCGTTGCATCTAGAAAACTTTCAAAAGTCACACCATAATAATCATACTAGTCAATAGGTCCTTTCTATTTCATATATATTTTTCCTTCATGATTTAATAAAATTAATATGTTTCTATTACAATAAAAGAATCATTTCTCCTAAATGATTTCCTTCTCAATGATTTATCTTAAATAAATATTTGATGTTGACGATGATGATGTCATTTATTTGTAACAAAATCTTTTATCAAGTTACTAACATACATCACGTTCCTAAAATAATGAAATTTATAAAGTATGATCCCATTAACATTACATCACATTAAATATTACATCATATTTATTAGTGTTCCAAGATCCTTATTTCACAATGCAATGAGTCCCTTTTATAATTCCTCTCACCAATTATCAATTTCTATTTTTCATTATGATACTCACATCATATATTAATCTTATAAATTTGATTGTATATTTCACTATTTTAATCCATCACACGGATTCGCTAAACCTATTTTCATTTTTATATTTACTTTTAGTGTTTCTTATCTATTTTTGACTTAAATATCATAGAAATATTTAGTTAATTAATATTTAAGGATATCCCTTTTCACCATAAAATAAATAATATTATCAATGGGAACCATATTTTCGTAGTACCTAACTAGTTCAATAATAAAGTACTTGAAATGTGTCCAATTTGGAAGGATTCTAATACTTAGTATTTTTAAGGGATTTTAATATATCACCATATCATTTCTTGTATTACCATTACATGTATGAATTCTTTTAATAATTTAATTTTTTAATCACTATTCTTTCCACAAAATGAACATGTTCAACCCACATTGATGATGATGGTAATTTTTTACCTCAATATTTGGGTTTGAATTTCCACTATACCTTAACGAAAATAATCTACAGTAAGATTTATTTTTAAAAACATACTAATTTGAATGATAAATTTATTAAAACATGTTTCTTATGGAAGTAATTTGACACTTATGATTTATCATGGTTTTATTAATATATCAACATATAATCTCTTGTATTCCCTTTACATTTAGAAATTCTTATAATAATTTATTTTTTAAATCTTTATTTAATTCACAAAAAAAAAATATTGATGTGTAATTATTTACATATCAGTTAGCCTATGTTATAAACCCAAATTAAAAGAGAACTATATTTGCACATATCAAAATACATCTCATGAATAAGGTCAATGTGACCCTTTATTATAAAGTCTTCAAATAATGTGAAATCAAAATTCCATTATACATGAATCATGGAATGATAAGATTCCAACCCCAATAATTATATGCAGTGTTAAAACCCCTAGACTAGACAGTTCTTCAAACAAAAGTCACATTACCCATTCTTCAATACCAATTCTATAACAATTTTAATAGATAATATGTATAAACTATAAATGTCCTTTAATTTCAATATCATTACCCAATACATGGAAAACATAAGGTCGAAAAAAACTAAATTAATTTTTATAACTATCACATAATACCTTAAATATATATCTGATAATATATAAAATCATTTTAACACATTAAAAAAATCCATTCATCTTTTAATTATATAAAAATCATATGTATGACAAAATATGGAAATAGATAAAATAAATATTTTTTTTGAAAATCTTGAATAGATATAACCATTTATGAGCATTCTATAAATCAATAAATTGTAAACAATTTATAATTCATCCAAGAATTATGGACATTCCACGATCAAATAAATATAAACAATTTGTCTTTATTTTCATATGAACTCCTTAATATTATTCATTATATAAAATTTTCAAATATATGATATTTAATAGAAATATAAATTTTATATAATTCATGTCAACTACTAAAATATTTTCTAAACATTTTACATATTCAAAATATCATATATTTAATATTATTTCAACCTATTTCATTTCAATTATCAAAACTACTTTTAATGGGGTTCAAATAATTTTCACAAATTCAGACTCTTAATTTGAGCATTCCAAATTAACAATTATGAGCAAGTCTCTATTCAATATATACTACACTAAATTTTTAAATATTTTGGAATTTATAAAAAAAATTATAAATTACCTTATACTTTTTATAAAAATAGTATATGTCAAAATTATAATTCAATATATGTTAGTAAGAGGTTTTTATTTTTATTAATTAATATTATAGTTATTTATTAATTAAATGTATCATAAAAATTTAATATGTAATTAATAAGTATTTCATAATTAATTAACTTATAGAAAATTTATAAATTAAAAAAATATACTATATAACTTTTTAATAATTTATAATATATCTAAAAACTATGTAATTAAATTTCAAATTAAAAACAAAAAATTAATTTTTTTCACCATTGTAATATTTTATTACTCATCTTAAATCATAATCTCCAATATAGTTTAAAACCAAAATGTAGTTTGTGATTTTTGAACAATGGCATATGATAAATAATTTAAATAATATCAGTCACATTCAATGATACAAATCATATCAGAAGTGTCATTTCAGTTTTAAAACTGACATCACACATTATGATATGTTCATGGTAGATAGATTCCTCAGCATTACCAATCATATTTTATGATGTACCCTATTATTATAAATATAGTATACTATTTTTTATGGAATATAAATAGTTTAATCGATAATATCATTTTATATAATTGGATGATATCCTATATTATTATATGTTTAAACTGAATTATTTCACCATATTTCATGTTATGATATCCAGTATCATATATTTTGATCATATCGTTAATTATTATCTCATATATCATAAAATATATTACAATAAGATAAATATAATTTAATTTTATTGATAAAAATATATATATTTTTTTAATTTTCAACAATATTCAATGAGTCATAGAAGCATGGCATGTCCTTTATAATACTAGTTGTTTTTCAGATGAAATAAAACTTATCCAAGATGAAAAATAAAATAATAAACTCTAATAAAATATCATTATGCATTGAAACAAGAACCATGTATACATTAAAATGAAGAACATATACCTTTCCCCATAAATAGAAAAAAAAACTTATATTTAATCAGCAGTTCCATAAATACCATTTAGAGTAAACAAATATTTTTTTACCTCCTAGGTGTACCCATAGGATGAAAAATCATCCAATGTTTGGGTGGAATCCTCCCTTCATCCAAGATTTACTGATATATATCATTTTAAAATGAATAAGGATATAGGTATTTGTGGGAGTTAAATAAATCCACACAAGCTATTTCCATACCCTTTAGATTATTTTCATCAACCTAATGGTGTCTTATATATCCTTTAGGAATTTATTTAAACCATATGAAACATACGATAAATGTTATGATTACAAACAGTTTGTAACCATAAACAATATATAAATTCATCTAAGATTTAAATACATTTATTTGATTCTCATAAAAGGCTCATCGTATGAAAAATTAATATTCAATGATATCATATATAGAATATCATAGGAATGTTAATGTTAATTATTTGTTACATATATAAATTGTATTATACAATTTAATAACATTTATGATACCCCTTTGTCATACTATATGATATATGAAATGGAGTGGTGTGATATCACTTATGTCTTACCTGATGATATGCCTTAGCAAAATATATGATATTCCCTGGTTTCACATATATTATACCCTATGATATAAGCATATCATCCCATATTATATATCATAAATAAATCATATATATATATATATAATTCTTTCGATAATATCTCCACCACAACCATGATCTTGTTCTTAAATATGGCATCAAGTGAAATCACATATTCTAAAGTAATTACATTAAGTTCTTGTCATAATAACGATCAATAACTTGTAAAACATAAAATGGTTCAAACAGGTAATCATAAAATCATGAATTCACATTGAAGTTACAAAATTATAGGATAAATAATTTAAAAGAATCTATAAATCATGATAAGTTCATTATATAGAAAAGATATATTTTTGATTATGTTATAAAAATTTCCCAACTATCCATCCTAAATAGTTTTTATACCACAAGAAATCATGGGTATAGATCATGTCTTAACCACTTTATGATGCATGTAAAAAATTAATATACCCTAGAATTAACTTTATAAGTACTCAAGTAAGTTTTTATATAGTCATAATCCATTAATTAGAATATATCAACCACCACATCCTATGTTAGATTGATTTATCTATAAAACTAAACTATAATAACACTAAAAAAATTACCATATTTTTCCTAAATCAACAAAACCATACATGTTACTATATATAAACGCCAACCAATATCTTAATAAAATATTATGATATCACTCTATCCTGAACTAATTCTACCAAGACCCCACTTGTGATAATAATGAAACTATGTGTATCCATTGAATAATAATTTCTATTGTACATGTGCTATTGACTATCATTGAGGATATAAACCCAAAAAATGGAGATATTCAACCTAGGTAACACATTGGATAACTATAACGAAAAATGAAAACCACTAAACCATGGACAATAGAGAATCAATGATCAAATGATGTCATAATAAATAAATAAAAATTATGAATGTCATATAACATAATCAAAATAAAAAATGTTTTTAAATTTGGTAAATTAACCACTAAATCCCTAAAATATAGTAAAATCCATGAAACCTATATACCTTACTGTTATATAAGATTACCCATAATATTAATATCCTTCTATCCACTATTGCTACTGAGAAAACCATTCATTTCATCTCTAACAACATGATCTTGTAAACCTATATGTAAAAATAGGGGGAATTTTATCTTCATACTTAGATGGCCACCCATATAGATTCACAACAAATTAAATACCACATAATCATAGTAATCAAATATTTAATATAATAATATACATGCTTATCCTCAACAACCAATACCATTCAATGTCACGCATGGTCATAAGTCAACTTATGAATTATCATATCCTCATTTGTTATCATATTTCATGAGCCTATTCCATTCTATTGAAACCTACAACATATTTTCTATATTCAACTAAATCGAGTATTCTAATACAAACCCCGCTACAATAATTACTTACCAAATAATATATTACATATATAGTATATCACACTATATCATAAAACCCAAACCTTTACGCTAGTTCCATGTATACCCAAATTCATAATATCATATGACCACCCTCTCAAAATCTCACCACATTCATTTTCCACACATGAACTAAATACATAAATACCTCACACTCAATTTCATTTATTTAAATAAGTTTATAGCCTATCCAAACCAATATTTAGAAGTGAATGAGGGTCTACAAGGCTAGTTATATAGTTTTCATGCAAGAAATAAATGGTTGATCCTACATTGAGATGACTCTATCAGGTGGTTTGATGACCAGCGTTTGGTAATCAAAAAAATAAATTAACATAAAAAATAAAATAAGTAATATATCTATGCTTATACCCCATGACTATTCATGGTCAAATAATCCATTGAAATTTCAAATATACCAAATCCACCAATCCACAGAGAAACACAATAACCATTGTCAACTTGTCCTCATGGATATCTAATTCTCTAGATCAATTTATCTTCCTAGTCATCAAATTAATATATCAAATATTTCTTATAGTTATTAAAAATATAATCATCTAAATCTTATAGATACTATAAGGTAATGTAATTATTTCTAGTAATCATGATGTTACCCTTTGACTAGTAAGACACCTCTAAGGTGGATTTTAAATTCAGCAAGATCACAAGTAATCCTTATCATCATTATTTTAATGTACATAGTAGTGAGTATAACACTATATCTTGATTCCATACTATCCCATGAATTATTCAAAAATACAATGATCATATGTCTTATGTAATTTGATTATACCATAATTGTTATATAAAAAAATTCTCATATATATGATATTTTTCTCACAATGATAAATAAACATTTTGGGGGTGGATTAGGGTATGATAGATTAAAATCCCCCCTTTACAATCATGATTCTTATTAAACAGAACCCACTTCCCTATTTTTATCATAGAAATGAATGAAAAAATTAAAAAATGAAATAATAACAACAATTCTCACTTGTTATACCTAAATAAGGCTAGTATAAGGATCTCAAAAATGAAATATTACAATTTAAAGGAATCTCTAAATCACAAAGTTGATAGATCTTTTAGAGAAAACAAATTATTCCCCCTAGTTTACAACCAATCAATTTTTGAAAGCTCACTTCTCTATCCACTAGATACACCTCACTACCTCTCTAGATGAAACATATTGAGGTTAGTATGATCTCTAAATTGGTTCATATATATATATTTTTGTTACCTAAAGCTCTTTTTTCATCATGGATATGAAATCCACCTTACCACATAAAATATTATTTAGGAATAAATAATTCACCAAATATTCTTATCCATGAATAGTTATTATGAATAGGAATATACGTACTACCTCAATAAATGGTCCCGTACATATTGCCTCCAATATAAAAATTCATTTTCATTCAAGGATATCATGTGCATTTATAAATTTCCCTACTATAAATCATTCATTAACAACATTCATGAAATTATCTCTCACGATTTGATCTATATATAGACTACCTCTATT
Organism: Viscum album; assembly: GCA_963277665.1. Classification (NCBI taxonomy): domain Eukaryota; kingdom Viridiplantae; phylum Streptophyta; class Magnoliopsida; order Santalales; family Viscaceae; genus Viscum; species Viscum album. The sequence goes on along the minus strand of OY728148.1, from coordinate 1,785,385,253 downwards.
TACATCTTCTTTACATAATATTCCATGAACCACCTTTACACATCATTGTCATTCTTTTAATAACTGATGTTCACTATGAATTGGATTTAGGGGTAAATTCGTTCAAATTTTTAGAAATCCAGGTGATGATCTACTGAGTTAATTTTTCAGTCCTCTTAATGATGTGATTAGAGGATCCATCTATAGGAATTGAAATGAGATAAATCTGTTATTCCTGAAATAAATTTTTATCCCATCTCCAAAACTCATCTATGTTTTAATCTCCTATGAGATAGTGAGTAGAGAAATCCCTTTATTATTTCATACAAGCACCAACATATGACACAAATGACACGACCATAACATAATTGATTTATATTATATCTATTTTTAAATACATTCATGAGCCCTCATCCATGAAATTCCAACTTCATTTTTCTTACCAAAACCATATTTGATGGTTTTTAATCCACATAACTCTTAAAGTGTCTCAAATACATTCTATATGTAATTACTTACTCTTTTAATTATATACATAATTTTTAATCACATCAAAATTATTCTTGAACCAATTTTACATCCAATCTTGCGAACAAACACATTGAAAATTTATTGTTTTGTTTTTCAAAAAACCCAAAAATCATTAAACTATATATTAATGGGGTTTTTAGAAAAAACCCTTTAATTTTTACCAAAATAAACCTCAACCATCTTTATCAAAAAAGTGAAAAGTCATTTGAAATTTTTTTATTCCACTACTATACACTATAGATAACTCTATATAGTAGTCAATGATTCACATAACATATACCCTATGACCACATGATTAGATATCATTGTATAAAACAATAGTAATATGAAAATATTTTAACTAAATAACTTCATTCATGATAATAATTATTTAATAATATTTCTCTTCTGAGGACACTTCTTAAATCCAAACAAGGTAAATTTCTTTTATCGTAAACTGAAATGACACTCATTCTCTAATGTGTAATCATGGTAAAAAAAATTTATAATCATCATGTTTGAATGATCCCCCAAAATCCATTACCCCCTGATTTGATATAGATGAAAACTCCCCCATTATCTATTTTAATCTCACCTATAGTAGGTTTGAGAAATATCTTCCCATTTTGTAAATAATAATTTTTTCCCTTTGCGAATAAACCTAGTGGTCACTTCTTTATGGTCTCCAAGAGGGAAAAAGTAGTAATCAGAATACATGGAAAATTATAACACACCTAGGGGTGTGGGTGTACCATATCTATATGGTTTAATTGCAATGTTAACCAGACTCCAATATCTAGTTGATTATTGTCAAATTCCTCCTTGTGTAAGGAATTTTTCAAAATAATGTAGACCTGATGTTCAGTAGAAACATACTATAACTCAATAGTCCATCCATAAATTTATCCTTACTAAAGAAATACATTATTTTAATGTTATTTTTCCTTGAGTTATGACTGACACTTTTGTTATGTGTTATTACATTTGAGTTACTAGAATTGATTCCTATTAAAACATACCCCCATTTCTACAATTGGTTTCTTCATCCACAACAGTTTTATATATGACTGAGTGGCCTGAATATCTTTATCCTCTATAATTATCAATTGAATATTTTTTTAAACCATAAATGAAAAATCAACTATGATAAAATTCACTTCTTAATGTCAACTTACCATCATCTATTGAGCAGACCTAATAAACATATGTAAGTCCCAATAAAAATCTATTTTGACGGTTCATTTTATAAAAAATTGAAATCCACCATTCCATTAATATACCATAGTGTTTGTTTCATTTATGGTATGTTAGTTTTTGGGATTATTCTAGTACCTTTCACGTTGATAATTTGTAAAGACAATATCAAGTCATTTGGTTTTTATGTATTACAGGATTCCAATGATCTATTTTTATTCTGTGACATTGAACAATTTTTTATATTCATCCCTTAACAACTTCATTAGAGAATAAACCAATGTTTTTATGAAAATATAATACTGAAATACAAATATTATCAAAACATCCTTCATATATTTATATTGAGAGATTAAAATACCAGGTCTTCCATTTACACTTGTATACCAAGGAAAATATCAATATTATAATAATCTTCATTTAAAAATTTCACTTTAATAATTGTAAAAAATGATTTCATTATTATAAATTAGATCAAAAAAATATTTATTTATCAATAGATATTAGTACCATAATCCATTGATCACTCTAAATATTGATATAGTTATTGTTATCAAAATTACTATAGTAGAGTCCAAGCTTATTAATATATTAATACAATCATGAATATCATGCCCTTTGTGTATGATTTAGCCCATAAAGTTATGTTTACTACAAGAAAAAATAATTATCATCCTCATAGATAAGAAGTCAATATTTTTTATGTATGTATCCTCTTTGAGAGATCTATTTATAAATACAATGTTAACATTCATCTATAAAAATATGAATATCAATTTCACTTATATGGAAAAAAGAATTGAATTGTTTCCTGTGTAGCCATAAGAGAATTTTTTTTATCCATATTGATACCTTTAATAAGGATATATACATAGTCAACCAATCACGACTTTAATAAATTACAATTCCATCTTTATTTAGTTTTTATTTAAAACCCATTACGACTTTATGATGTTTTTATTTTTTATGCTCAAAATTGTCTATTATGTCTGATTATTTTCAATTTAGTCAATATCTTCTTTATCGAATGAAACCATTTCTCATATATATTATCTTATTCAAATAAATTTGTCTCTACCTAAGATAAGAGTTATATTTTATTTATAGACTATTCTATTCATTTTCACAGGTTTTATCTGATCTCCAATGTTATTCCTTCAAAAAAGTTAAACTATATACACTGGATTCTATGTCGATGAAAGTATAACATTATTTTTTCACCATTGATGAATTAATATAAATTTTACTCAAACCATTGTACTCTCCCAAATATACTAAACTCCTCATCAATTTCATCAAGGAGTACCTCACCGTTTCACAAAAAACGTTCATTCATTCTCTACTACAGTGATGCCCTTTCTTTCTCCTAAAATTACTAAAATATTTTTAAAGAATTTAAATTATTTTCAATTTCATGGGAATACATGGAAAATAAATTCTTCTCCATGACACGAAAACAACATATATTTATTTTTATTGAGAACTAATCACCAGCTTCTTATTAGTCAAAAGTAATTTAGTTTCATTTTAATTTCATACCACATATTATATAGAATATTTTCGTTCCCATAACACAACAAATCTCAGTTATAAATATAAATTGTTGTCATGAATTCTTTCTTCACTGAAAAATGATTTATACCAATGGAGTTTTGTTGATATATAATTTATGAGTTGGTAAAATGGGATAATTCCAATAAATATTATGTTTTATCAGAATTAATTTTTAAAACCAACAAATCATTAGACCTACAAATATATCTATTGATATGGATCATTAAATGCCAACAAATCTATCAAAAATAGTTAAATATGTTTCCTTATTACACTGATACTAACATTTTTTTACTAACAGGGGAATTATTTATTAATAATAACTGTTATCATAAAATATTTTACCATGAATACAAATTATTACAATATATAATTCAATAATAATAAATATTTTACCAACTAAAAATTAAAAGAAACTGATTTTTTATATTAGTATTTTTAAGAAAAAAGTCAACCTCAATTTTTGGAGGTCTTATAAAAAATATCTCATTACATGATTTTAGTTTTCAATTTTCTCTTAATAGAAATATTATTTATATTTATTAATGTTTTTAATTTAATATACATTTAAATGTTTTTTTATAAAAATTAAAATCAAATCATTAAAATATTTGATATATTTACATATATGTTTGATATTATTTATTTATCACACTTTTTTTATAATTAAATTTTATAGAAAAATTAAATCAAGTAAACATAGATTCATAAAATTAATTATAAAAATTTAATAAATAAAAATTAAAACAAATATGGTGATATTATTTTTTAAGTAATTTATATTCACATAAAATAAGTGTATTTCATATTTTCAAATAAAATTAATAAAATTTATATAATTTTAGAAGAATTATATTCATAATTAAACTATTTTTTATTATAAAGATTTATTTATATTTGGTATTTTATTTTTGGGATTTAATTGTTAAAAATCACCACCAATCCAAATCCATAATTCTACCCACCCACTCCCCCCATAATATCAGAATCTACCCCACCCCCACCACCCTTAATGATCCATGACATCTTCACCCCCCACTGATGTCACCACCTCCTTCATGAATCCCACCCACCTCCCTATCAATCAATTTCCTTTATGACCCCCATTGTATCCTCCATTACTACCCACCGATGCCACCCACCCCTTTCATGACCCTTTTCCTATGCGATTGGCCCAATCCACAATGACCCACCAAATATTTTTCCCTCTTATAGAGACCATTATTTCATCCTTATCATCCCCATCAGACAAACCGCATTATAACCGAACTTGCTCACTCAACCCCACACCATCCCCAACCTTCAACACACGACCAAGATAGACATATCCTCAACTTATCCCTCAATAATAATTGATCAATATAAATGTATTAAATAATATTTATTCTATTTATTTTCATCCTCTCCCCACAATCGATAGTGGTGTGGAGAAATTTTATATGAAAATATAGCATCTTGATCTATATAGGAATAATTTGTTATATATGTACTAGGGAAGTCCATTTATCTAACACATTATTCTCCCTATTAAAGGTATTAAATTTTAAGAAAATGAGATCTTTGTTCTTCAATTTTTATTCCCATCATCATTAGATCATATTATTCATCATTATGTTAACCGTAAAAATGTTGTAGAATTATATATAATTTTTATTTTGATCTTAGTTTTTACTATTAAATTTTCTTAATTGAGTTCATCATCTTCAACAAATAATTTGTGGTTGAAGCTATATATATTTTGACTCATTAATCCATAACAAATTATTATCACACTCCAACTGTGTTTTTGATTGTTATTATGATTTATAATTTTTTAAGATTTCATGAGTTTAATTTTCCTCTTGAATTTTTTTTGTGATTTTCTTTTAATCATAATATGTATATTATAGATTAAAGATAAATATTATACATTTGTAGGTGTTATTAAATAAATGAATGTGAATGTTTTGAAGTATTATAAATTTTGTGGACACAACTTCTTGTTATTTTTTTAGTCCATCAAATAATTTTATATTTTTCATATAACGGTTTCTTATTACTGTTGGTTTATTATATCTATTGGATGATATAGAACTATTTTGAAAATATGTTATCTCTTAGTTAATTCATAGTTTCAAACACTAATAAGATAATTTCTTCTTTATCTATATCCAGAATAAAATTTTTGTTTAAGTTTACGAAATTTAATATAACAAAATATTAGTTTTGGTTTCATTATTGTTTGATTTTGATATTTCCCATTCAAACAAAAATATTATTTTTAAATTGGAATGTTTTTTTATTTCTTTTCATGTTTGTTGGACCAGACTTATGGAGATATTACTTCTCTATTTCTCACATAGTTATGGTGATGTTCTTGTACAAATATTTTGAAAATATTTATTATATATACATGTTTAGAATACATTTATTTATATATATATCTAACTATCTATGTGTGTGAATGTTCTATGAACTATCCCTCAATATGTTCTATTAATAAAAATGTATATATATTTCTTCTTTATTCACATAAATATATATAGGTTTTTTATGTTCTAAATTTATATGCTTTATATATATAGTTATATTAATATTAATAAAATATATATATTTATATTATGATATATATTCTGATATATATATCAATACATATAGATATTCTATTATTTAATTTTTAATATATATTTTGATTATATATACATTATGTATATATTGATAATATATATACATATTATATATATATAGATTATGTGATACATGTTAATTGAGATTATTATAAAGCCCATTCATATACTTTTTCAGATGTTTAGGTTGTGAAAAATTGAATATGATGGATTGAGAAGAATAGTCGAATGAAATTTCAGTGGATGATGAGTTCCACATTTTCATATTTTAAACTTATAACAAAAATTTTTTATCCTTCCATTTGTCGTAAAATTTTACTTATTAAAATAATTATATTTTTTTATGGGGGTATATGAAGATAAACTCTAATGACATGGTTTTTTTACAAGGACTTTGAAAAAATTCTCAATAATGTGATTTTATTCATGTTTCTAGAAACCAATTGGATAGATCACTTAAAATACATATTATTTTTTAAAAAAATCTTTTTATTATTATTGTTATTTCAATCGCAATGAGATACTAATAATAAATATTAAAATTGGTGGTGTCGATTAATTATGATAATAACTTTAATAGGAATATAGGTATTGTATTTTTATTTAATTATGTATTTCACTTGATTTTATGTTCAGCTTTATAATTTTGTGTAAATAAATTCTATATGAAAGTTTGCATTAAAAGTGATTTTGGGGTTTACATGTCTATCATCCTCTCACTAATGTGATTTTATCCCTAACAGAGATCAATTATTATTTTCCAATCTTATGTAATTAAATTTATCATTGTTTGTATTAACATAGATTTTCGGTTTCATATGTCTAGTATCTTAAATCTAATATGATCTCACTATATATAAATAATATGGGTATCAGGGCTCATTAAAAATATTCCACATGCATGCCGTGTAAAAAATTGTTTCATTATAGGTTATTAATCCTACAAGAAAAATTAGGATATACCCAGACCATGGAATCTTGAAAAAAATAGTCTATTAATTAGTGAGACATTGTGGAGTTTTGGTTTCTATACAAGGGGAAATATTGGTGAATTCTGATGTTTTCTTAAATCACCTCCAATATTTTCTATAGCTAGTACACAATAATAAAATTTATGACACATATCACTATATTTTATAATGATGTAATGGATGAATTTTTTTTCATCTATACAAAATATTTAGTCAATTTACTCTACACATATCATTTTTTTAATTGAAAAAATGCTATTTCTAATCCAACTCTTCTAAGTCATTGTTTGTATTATTATGTCCTATTTAGTTCAGGGTGAAGTTGATGATGTTATATACGATATAAAAGTGTTTATTTTCGTCCATAGTTATTTATTAATAACCAATTTAGTGGTACTTATGTTTTTAATCATATTAATGTCTATTAGATAACACAAACTGTAAATTTCTTGTAGCACTTAGCACATATAGTAAATAGTTAGAAAATTTTTCAAATAACGTCTAAAACTATGATAACACTTGTAATTTTTTAACAATGATTTATATTGATAAAGGATATTTTTTTTCTTATCAAATGTATACCAAAAATTAGTATATACAAAGGAATTAGTCCAAATATATTGAAAGTATTGAAAATAATTAATTTTCCATAGGTATACCATACCATTTTCTCATGTTAAAAATATTTTCCCTATGATTTCTTCTGTTTTATGGGAACTAATTTTGGGGTTCACCAGTTTTAATAAAAAAATTCATCCTTTTCATTTATTGTTTTAGCACTCACCATGATATAGGATAAGTTATATTGATTTAAATTATAAGGAATATAAATAGATGTATTATTACCAATTTTACATGCTATTAGTCTTTCCATTATAATTTTTAATGAGCGGTTACAAAATATACCAACATGAACAACACCCATTCTTTGACCAGTCACACTTGAAAAATAAAATGAAAAATGGGTTTTTGGACTAAAGGGAGGCTTATTTTATTTATTCAATTTTATTTTGTACATATTCATTCATTATGATGAATTTAATGGTGTTCATGTCCCCAAAATTATTGTTTTATTCTCTATACATAAATTTACCTTGGAGATATTTTATTACTGTATGTTTGATTTCTGTGAAATCGAAAGTGGTGCATGTTTTCTACAAAAAATTATGACGTCAAGAAAAAATGGATCAAGATTCAAAATTTTATCGTCTTATTCCCTCTAACAATCAAAATATAACTCATCGTGCATTAATTTTTTTGATATATGTTCTTTTTGTATTAGGATCCCAAATTTGTGAATAATAAATATCATTTGGTAATCATAATAGTGAATTGTTGGTAGACATATGGATTATATATATATATATATTTCAAAATCCAATTTTTTAAGAAAAAGTGTGGTTTCAATTATATATGGATATTTTAATAAATTAATACAATTTAAATTATTTTTGGAAAATTAATTTATTTAAACGGATTTTATTGGTGGATTAAATGTATTCATTAAAACATGCACCATCTAATCTTCTACATTAGGAAATCTACCCTCCTAGAATTCGATAGGTTCTAGATAGTTAATGTTGTTGAAGCCATAAATATGACTAACTTAATAGATTCTATGTTATATTCCCTTGATATAGAAGTTATATCATTTACAAAATAACTATATCATCTTCTCCATCATGGGATGTGTCAATATCTATGATCTTATACTTTTTCATGCCTATAATCAACTCAATGGTGGTAAATATAAGCAAGATATTGTGTGTTGGTTTCCCCTAAAATCATTTGTTATGGAACTTTTTAATTAGTAAACATTAACCATTATTGAGGAATAATAAGAAAAACTTTCTTTTGTTGTGGTTTATCAATTTTAAAATCAACTCATGAGAATTAAGTGTTGATTTTTTTACTTCATTTTTAACATTTAGATTCCTATGCCTCATTTAGATGGGAAAAAAGAAAGTTATTGATGATGTTTTCATGGATAATTAGTATTTAGTTGATTCCTTGATAATGTGTATCATTAAATGTAAGAAGGTTTTTCTTTATAGATAGTTGTTCATGAATTGTGATGATGATATAATATTCATATTCAAGGTAATATATTTATTCCTATTTTAGTGTTATCCTAACTTCTAAATTCCCCTCACCTATTTATTATATTATAGTTTAAAATCATGAATACCATTTTGTTCAAACTAATATATATCATTTCCACATCCTTATGTACATTATATACCTAAAATGTTTATTAATTCTAAATACAATTCATATGGGTTTCTACGTATAATCTAGGTGGGTTATTTACAGTGTGAAATCCTAAATCAATATACTCTGTGTGAAATCTAGAATCTGTGAAATCTTGAATTTTGTATTTTTTATGGAATCAATGTGGTTTATCACTTCACATGAGTCTCATCTAGGTTTACTAGTGTTATATTTAAATTTCATATAGGTCTTTAGATTCTATATTGATTTCACACATAGACTATGTGAAATATGTAATTAAGAATCCTTTTTAGGGTTCCACATAGATTTCACATGTGACTTGGCTAATTTTTTCATTTCTACTTCAATAATTCTTCTTATATTTGTCATATATTTCACACATAGATTTCGTTTTTTACCATTTTTTCATCCATTATTATTTTTAAGGTTCCCCATACCCTCCTCCAGTATCCATCCCCTACATGTCTATTAATTTCAGGTGGTCCATATCATTGGCTCATGTGGCAGAAATCTCACCCTATTTTATTTTACAGGTTTATCATACAATACTAAAGAATAGATAAAATAGATGGTCAAACAGACTCACCCTAACCTTATGGGAACCATTGTATGGATTTAGAGCCCTTGTGCTGAAAAAAAATTTATTTTATTTTTTCTCTTTTTTTGTTCGAGAATTTTAACTTTTATTATTTGTGGTGGAGTAGTAATATTAATAAAATTATTTTTGCTGAGGTGGACATGTTCATGTCCATATATTCTCATTTTTTTTAAATGAAACACTATTTGAATAATTAATCAGTATTAGGTTTTATAAATTAATCATTGGTGTCAAGTCTTCCACTCAACTACCTAGTTTTTTAGGAAGGTCTAATATTGGGGATTCATCGCTAATGAATTCCATTATAAGGTGGTGGTGTTTTTTAGACAGATCCCAAAAACCTAGAATCAATCATATTCTTAGTCTTATAAAATATGAAATTTAAATTTTCAATTTTTTTATTGACCATGTATAGAGTATTTTGAATATAATTTAATTATATACACATGGGTTGATGTTCTACATAGTTTTTTTTTCTAGAAATGGATTTTTATACGAAATAATATGTAAACATTGTTGGGTAAGATCATATAGTTTACATCATGAACCTTATTTTTATTCTTTATAATTCTTCTATTAGATTATTTTAAATAAAAGTGATGTTATTTTTTGATTTATTTTCAACTTTATTAATATCTGGAATTGTTCTATGGTAATTTTTAGTATCCATTTTTAATTATATTTCATTTTCAGTCATCTATATTTAAAACGCGATAACAATTATAAGAAGAATATTTTGTTCCAACTAGAGAGTGTGTAAAATTTTTTACATTATTTTTCATTAGAGTTAAGAATATTGTAAGAAAGGGGTAGAATGATATTGATGTCATTGGGGAATCACTATATTTGAACATATGTTGGGTTTTTTCTAGAATAATACCAAACACTATAGGCATCAAAATAACAAGAAATTTCACCTTATATGAGTTTCTATTATTCATATTTTGAGTGGTGGAAAGACATGTGGGGACCTTTCCTCCACTATGAATTACAATAATGATAGTTTATGTATGATAGAAACATATTACATATGATGTTTGATTGATCTTTATGAAGAATCTCTTAGAGTTTGACATGTTTAAAAAAATTATAATGTGTTTCTTATTGTTAATATTTTCTTGGTGTTTAATTTTTTTAATTTTTTTGATCATTTGTCTATGTATAGCCTATGTTTTTTTAAATTTATATAAGAAAATTTTATAATTATTATATAATAAATTTAATAAGTATAATATCAATAATTCGGATATGAAATAAAATATTATTTTTTAGAATTAAAAATCAGAATACATACACATTGTATTTTATTTAATGTATAATTTTTTGAGAGATAATAATTGTTGGCATTACTTATTGTAATATAAAACTAAATGATAATAATGATATCACCAATAGATAAATTTTTTGTATGAATCATTTGATAAAAAATATAGAAAATATATATTATATGTTGGTATTATTAAAATTTCAATTGAAAAATTTTATTTTTCACAATAATGTTTAGCGAGAACATTTTTACCCATATATTAGGGACAATGACATATTTGTTGGAAAAAAGAATTAAAAATACAAAATATACCATTAAAATTATATATTCCCCTACTAGATAAATTTAAATATTTTTTATTTCTTAAAAAACATTTTTAAAAGATATTTTTCAATAATAATCATTATGTTTGTGTAATTTACTATCTGGTTTATACTCTCAAATGAAACATATTGTTAAGGAATTATTACTTCTGAGACATTGTGCCTTATCTCATTTTTTCAAGATAATATATCAACGAGATACATAGTAATTTTATACAGTTATTTCTTCTGAATTTTATAATTTTGTACCCAATCATATTTTTATCCATCTTTTATATTGAGTAATGAATCTAAAAACCATCATTTCTATGTGATAACCGTAAAAAATGTCATTCCTGTGTAACTATAAATTAACTAAACATAATATCCCATCAAATTATTATAACTTAGAGATAACTATCTACACACATCATTATGCCCCAATTAAATCATGCCTGTTGACTTATGATATTATTTCTTGTGTGAATTTTGAGTAATCTTCCCTGATTTATAAAAATCTTATGTGTGTTTGCGACTGCATGATGGTTTAAGTAGATCTCAAGCTCAATACATTTTCACCAAATAGTAGAAAGTTTTTTTTACTCAAATTGTAATTATATTTGAACCATATTATATTTTCTTCTTCATGGGATAGAAATCACATGTTGTATTATCACATAATAAGTTGAAGATTCCCATCCATGTGTATCCCTTACATCACAACTACCCCATCATTTACCATTATGATACTTATATTATTGAAAATATTTATTTCATTCTTTGAGTTACACAATTGAATAACGTTAAAATATTTGTTACTAAGGCATTCAATAACCGAGACATACATGTGTCTCAAATATTTACCTCCAATCGTGTACTTTCCTAATAAAATAATCTATAAGCCTTCATCGTTTCCAACTCATATTATGCCTTCCTAAACATACTATATTTATATGACAAGATCCTTATTCCCTATTATATGAGATTTATATATTCTATTAAGGAACCATGCACCACTATGATGTGATTCATTCTAGATAATCTCCACAACTACTAATTTTACGTCTATTTTCATTTAGATCCATTTATTCAAGTTCATAGATGTTATTGGTTGTTATGCTTAATCATGCACCAAATATGATGGACCTGCTTCATCAATCAAAGATAAAAACTAATTTTTCTATTTCATCCTTCTGGATGATTCTTTCAGATATAGAAATTGTCTCATTTGGTTTTATATAGACATATTCTACGATATTTTATATGAGAAATATTAGAAAAAATGTTCAAATACTAGACAATATAAATAGTTACAATGAAAAACATACTTTTAATATTGAACTCTATTCAAATTCCTATATTCTCTTTTTCCCACTTGTATCATTTTTCAATAGAAAAAATATTTTTATAATTTCTTATCTTTCCAAATAAATGAACCTCGATACAAGGTTAATTCTCATGTTTCTTTTTGAAACAAGTAGTTTTATCTTGGTTTTGTAGAGTATTTTGACTCTAAGACACACCCAAATCAACCTTCTTCTTCAGATTAGGTATAAGTTTCATGGGTTTAACCACCACTTCATTCTATTTATGATTAATCCAAATAAAAACATTTTCTTTTTTATGTGTCTTTTACTTCTCTTGATAATCCTTTGATTCATTTGTCGAAACAATTTTTTCCAATTTCATTTTTGATATAGACTATTATATCCACGTCCCTAATGATATTATGGGAGTCTATATTTTCGCTTTATATTTATTTTTCAATGTAGATCAACAATTTCTTCCTTTATCTCTTTTATATATTTGACTTGATGTTTCACTATGTTTTTTAAACCACAAATAATTCAAGATTGATATTTAATCCTAAGTTTTTACCCATCATTATTTTCTAATATTTCTATGTTTGATTATTTAGGATTTTAGATCAATTATTTCAAAAATTGTTTTCCCCTTATTCATACTGTATATTAATTTTGGTATTATGAATCATTCAACTGTATTTATATATTTTTTTCCTCTCATATACATCTCTTCAATAAAATATTATATTTCTATCTAGATATCAACTCTCCGTTCCCAATATTCTTTATAATTATCTAGATTTATTTCCTTTTATATAAACTACATAAATAGGGATAATAGCATATTACTTTTGGTATTTTTAGTCCTTAATTTATTCTAGAACTATTTCTTCTCAAATATTATCTTCTAGTGAGAAAAGATTCTTATTCCTGAAAAATTTTACATAGTATTCCTCATACATTTCATGTTAGTTGATGATTTAATTATTGGAACATCATATTCATCATCATCATAATGAAATATCTAGGAATAAATTTCTAAAATGTTTCTATCATTACCATATCTAAATCACACGATTTAAGGTTTTATTGTTAACTTTCCTTTTCCCATTTGATTATTTGAAGAAATGAATAACATTATTTCATCATCCTCTTATTATTTTTTGTCATCTTCTATATTGAGATTCATTAATTCCTTGAATATCACTTCCTTGACAATTCCCTTTTCTAAATCCTAATTACAATCCTTCCTCATTTCATATAAAATAAGAGAATTATAAAGACTATATAATGTCAGCAAATTTAGATCATTTTCCCCTTGTATAGATTCTTTTGGATTATTCTTGGGTGTGAATATTCTCAATATTAATTTAAAAATATATATATCAATGAAGATTTTTCTGAGACCATTAATATACTCCACAATTACATTTACCTAGATAATAAATATATCTAAAAATTCATTCAGTTACATCCTCATATCCTCCTAATTATTTCACAAAACTCTGAATTCATATTTTCAAACTTTTTAATCGCTGTTATTGACATTAAAATTATTTTCCCATATAAAATTTGAAGATTTACATCGCATCACCACCATATATATTGTGTTGGATTAAGATCCCACTTAATCATTGATATCTTTTTTTCAATATTTTGTTCATTATAATATCATTATAATAGAAATACATTATCCATAAAATTTGAAATAATATGTATTTTAGTTTAATAAGTCTTCATCCCTAAATAATGGAGGTTGTTTTACAATGAATTCATCCAATTCTAAAATTTGTTTCCATCAAATATTCAAATCCCATTATGATTTTATGATTACATTTATTACATTGAGAGTTATATAATAACATTAGAATTTTATTAAAATACTAACTTTGACCCAACAACGTTAAATAATATGATAGGGAAGGAGCATCATAGTATCTTAGAATAAAATAATTCCATCTCATGATCTAATTATTTTAATAAAGAATCATTAATATCTTATTTTCTAATAAAAATTTATAATGAAAATATAATATATAAGATATATGAAAATTTTTACAATGTTCATAAAAACCATGATATTCTAAAGAGTGAATAAAAATGAAATCTATCAATATAAAAACACAACTAAAGCATGATACTATTACAATGATAGGATCAAAATCATTGACCTTATTGTTTATAACCACTCACCTATTGAAATATCATAGATTTATCAATTTAAAGTGTCTCAATGATCCTCTATAATAAGATGTTTATGTTTTATATGATCTTTAAATTAGTTTAAATAGATATTTGTCTGACCTAAAGATCATTTTCATCATTGATATGAAATCCTATTTACTATGTCAAGTATTCTTCGAATATAATTCCTTGAAAAATTATTCAACTTCATGATCTATGACTATTTACTTCCTTCCATTTACTACCTTCATGAACTCGCCCATGTGTACTACCACTATCATGAACTCCCTTCATTCATCATGTATTTTCTTTGAATCATGAATTATCCCCCACAAAATTCCTTCATGAACATAGTTTATTAAATATCTCTCATGATTTTCTACCTACATCAATTATCACCACAAATTTCCTATATATGTATTTTTATATAAACCTCTATATAGAATTTTATTTGGATGTTGTTGAATTACTAGAAATGATCTTCGATGTTAATTTTTCTATCATTCTAATGAATTTATTATAAGATACATTCATAAGAAAACAACCATGATAAATCTACTACTTATGAAATTACCATTAATCCCATCATGAAAACACCTCCTTTTATGACTCACATGTGTCATTTCATAGAACACACCCCTCATGATCATGTAAAATAACCATCTTTTAGCTATAAAAAATGAGGTCATCACTTAGATCATTTATGTATAATCTACAAAAATCCATACTCTAGAAACCTAGAGTTGATAGTTGTATTGTAATACTGGTATATAATAATAGAGTTCCCGATGAATAAAATAACTTAGTAAGAATTAGCATATAGAGAAATTATTTACAACATAAATACAGAATAAGTGATATGGAAGAAATTAATAAACAACATCAATCTATAATTAAATAAAATTGAGGGCATGTTATATCTATGATAGTAAAAAAACATGAATTGTAACAATTATTCATCTCATACATATGGAATATATAATTTCATACATCAAAATATATTTTTTAGGCCTTGTACCATTAAAGTATACTAATATGGGGATAGGTATACACAAAAACCCTAGATGTTTTGTCTTATGAGACCTATTTATGCATCAAGAGGCTATATAATTTAGGGCCTTTCACATCACCTAATTAATTCTAATGAATTCAATATAAGAGTCACTAAGACATGTCACGAAATTATTTAAGGAAAATCATTGTTAATAAAAATACAGTTATCCATATAATGAAAAACATATAAAATAAAAACATCTCATTCAATTGAATAATGTGAATATCAAGGAGAACATCCATTAATCAATAAAAAAGTTATGGTGTATCGATAATGTAATAGAAAGTAGCCTTATCTAATAAATATAGTGGTGACAGTACATTCCATGTGTTGGCTAATCAATGGAAGATAGTAATTGGGTTCTGTAGTTTTAATTTGTAGGAGACCAAAGAAATGGTAGGAAAAATCCTTCATAATTATTTATAAAGAGTGTGGGAATATTCCATAATAGATCTCTCAAGAGTGTCTATCCAGGTGTGATGTCTTAGGACCACTCATAATTTATCAGGGTGATGACTAATTAAATTCTCAACTAACCATTTTCATAGTTTTTAACCCTGATATCATATGTGACACAACGAAATCCACATTTCAATATTGATACTGGGATTTATTTTCTATGAAACTAAATGCATGTTTATATTTTTTCACTCTTAAAATGATTGAGTTTTATAATGTTTATGGTATCTCTAAAATAAAATGAATATGAAGTGGAGACAATAATAGGAAATTGTAAATACCTTTTTATATTTAACGAATATGGTCAAAATAATTCCTTGTCAAGGTATTCTTGACACAATATGAAATAAGTGTTGAATACTATTTGACTCCCAAAGAATGAAAAATTAGAAGTAAAATGACACTAATTTCTTGGGTAGAAATTCAACCAAACTAAATTGAAAAAGAGGGATTAAAATTGTTTTTTAAAGAAAAAAATAAATAAAATTTCATTATATAACATCTAACATAATATATGAATATTCCTCATAAATTAAATTGGGTTCATAATACAAACCACATATCAAAGGGAGAAATTTAACACGGAAAACCGTTACCTCTTGCAATGACTTCCGTGAATGTACTTTAACCTCTTATGTCACAAAAATAGGTATATTATTAACTAAATTAATAAAAATACATATATACATATTTATTTATACACTTAATATATATTAATTCTCTATATGGATTTTAGTTAGTTAGTTTAACTATTTTCCAACATCATGTGTTTACAGTTTTTATTATTTATATTGGTTTCATACTAGCGGTGTATGTACTCATTCATATTATAAATAAATCATTAACATGTCATTTAATGTTACTTTTTGGTATTATTTAAATTAATTTATTATTTTTTATATTTTGTTCATGAGTTTTTTAGTCATTATCCTTGACGATGAAATCGATAATAATCAATTTTCAGTGATCCGAGAGAATTAAAAGGTGTTTTCTTAATTAATGAACTAAATATTAACATGACATATATAGAACAAAAATAATTATTATTTATACATTTATATAATATTATACTAGAAATTATGTTCCCATAATCATTAATGATATAAATTCATAGCAATTATAATTAGGTGTTGAGACAGACCTAAACATGAATATACCCAGATTTATGGATTGATTATGAGGTAGTTTATTTAATATAATTATACCGGAACTATAATGATCTTATTTATTGTTTTTTAGTGTGATATATTAGAAATTTAAGGAAATATAGTAATAATTAATTCATATTAAAATATTACACAATATAAATAATAAAATTTCATTCTTATAATTCTAATTTAATATGAATACTTTCTTAAAGATTGTTTATTATTTATATCATTAAAATGTTATTAAATTTGTACTGACATGAAATTAATAGTGAAGAAAATAATATCTATCCTTTAAAACTATACATAATTTTATTCATGTATTATAGTGATGAAAATAAAATAGTAAACAAACCCTTCCATGGAGGCGGTAGTCTGTACGTATAGATGGATGAGGATTTCCACATTTATATAATAGGTAAAATGAGTAATATGGTTTTCCGTTTAATATATGAAATATTTCATAAGAATAATACTTATACATTAAACTTCTTATTAGACAAACATTTATAGGGTGTTTAAGGAAAACAATACACGTTGGGTTGTGGAGGTGGTCGTTCGTACAACACACAAATGACGACTTCATTTTTCATTAAGGAAAATGGAAAGGTGGTTAATTATTGGGAAATATATTATAATAACATAAAAAATAATAATTATAGTTATTTAAATTTTTTTAAATGTTTTAATGTAATTTTAGAAACATTAAGTCCATATAAAAAAGTATATATGTAAAAGGATCTCTCATAGTTTCATACCTCACATATTAGAATATAACCTTTGTAAAGGGGTTTAAGAAATTAAGGGATAGACTTTTGAGAGAACCAGAAGATTCTAAATGTGGATAAGAATTTTTTGGATAGGGTTGGGAAGATTTAAATTATAAAAAATTTGGTTTTTGTATAACATTAAGTGAGAAGAGGGGTTCCCCTATTATAAGTTAGAACGAATGACCTTTTTTAACTACCCAAAACATTTCAAAAATGGGGTGTCGATATCGAGGAAATTGGATCCAAAATTGAGAAATAATTGAGTGGAAAATAGGTGAGGTCAATAAATCCTCTACCATAAAAGTTTACACATTTTTTCAACTCTTTACCATTAGATTTTGCAGTTTTACAGTATTAACGTTTAATTTCATAATTATTTTTTATTTTAATAATTTATCCTTTATGTGCTCTTTATATAATTAGTATTTAATTATTCCAAATTTTAAATAACATAAATAATTTCATATTTAAAAAATTGATATAATATTATTTTAAAATATAAATTTTATTGTGCATTAAAATAGTTTTAGTGGGTGATGTGATTTAATCTTTGAAACATCCAATATAGGTGGATAAATGAAAAAACATATTCTAAACTTTATAATGTTACTTATAGAAAATTTATTTGTTAAATATACTGGTATTTTTTTAGATTATCCTTACATCCAATGTATTCCATAAAAGTCATGATTTAATGAATAATGGTAATTTCACTATTCACCAAAAAAACAATCTTTTCATAAAAATGATGAAATTTCATCTTAAGTTGATATCACTATGAGGAATTAAAAAAAGAAGATTATTTTTTAGAAAATAAAATTATATCATTTAAAAAATAACATTTCAATATACTCATTATTAAATTCTCTTTAGAGTGCACACTGTGTGATAGTTCAAAATATAATGTTTACATACCACAGCAGTGCCTTAGGTATTACATTATATTCAGTGTAGTTATTTAAAAATTCATCATCCCTTATAATACTATTTGATTTTTCTTATCACAAACGAATTTTTTGGTATGACCTGCACATATATTGTTTGTATTATCACATACTTGTGACCATCCTTTTTTTTCAATTTTATATGTAATTCTCGATCAGTTCCAAGTGCATATAAAACCCATTTTTAAACACACATTTTCAAAAAAGACACTATATATTTTTCAAATATCTTTTTAATAAAACAAAAAAACACAAATAATTTTAAATAAATTCTTGTGGGGTTTTTTCAGCATAAAGACTATGTTAAATAATGTCGTATCACAATTTTTAATTGTCAATACATAAATTTATCAAAATCCTAAATATAAAAGGTCCAATTTATATCAACATGGAGTTCTTAATTTCTACATCATATAATTAAAGTGTAATACTGTA
The DNA here is from genome assembly GCA_963277665.1 of Viscum album. Lineage (NCBI taxonomy): Eukaryota > Viridiplantae > Streptophyta > Magnoliopsida > Santalales > Viscaceae > Viscum > Viscum album. The sequence goes on along the minus strand of OY728148.1, from coordinate 1,785,365,742 downwards.
TATTATATATGTAATGTACATTAATCAACCTCATTTCTATAAACTATTTTCTCAACATCAGATACTCACTAAGGGTTATTGGAATTTAATCTTATGAATAGAATTTACAAATACCTTTTCCCAGCTAAATAACCCATTAATAAGAGTTATTCTAATGCTACAAATTATTATAGGTCAAAATATATTCTCATTTTGAATCATGATCATCATAGAAGTCACCTATTCATTGGTTCATACACTCACATCAAAACTAATTTTTGTAATTTCAACATAATTGGAGTTTCAAATTTCAATATGGTTCACCTCATCTTGTATAACTTTTAATGTTCCCCATAACATTCAAGATCGATTTACATTATTTTAAAATACTAAAATTGACCTCTATTTTACCAATATTGGTCCCAAAATTATAACCATCATGATATACAAGGAAAAAAATAATACTTTAATTTTCATTCATCATTTTCTAATACTAATACAAAAAAATAAATTTACCCTTTTATATATACATGAATATGTGTCTGTTTCTATTTCTATGTAATAAAAATAAAAAATATATTATTATTATTATTACCTTTTTTTATGAGAATGACATAACATAGCTTTAAATAATATGTTTTGAAAATATTAATTTCCTCATTCACTATGACTAAAAGATTAAGTTTTTATGTATATAAATATATATGTAATATTATATGATAATAAAAATATTATATAATTTAAATTTAATATATTAAATTCATTTAACAAATCTGAGTATGTAGAAATTATCACATGAAAATGTTTATCTTAATATTTATTTATGTTTATTATTTTATTTTTTATAGTCTTATATTTTTCTCCTAGAGTTTAAATGATTAATGAAAGACATAATATACTTCAGTTAAAAGCTTAATATCTAAGTTACTCTATATCTATGATTCCTACCTACCTTATATCTATAACCCAACTAACATTTCTATTCCTATATAACTCCCCCAATCATTTTGATCTAAAATTTTTAAAAACACATAATTGGGAATTTTTTGTTACGCCAATCACCAAGACAAACCGTGCATATAATGGATAAGGTTTTTCATCTCCATTATCCACTAATCAAAATGTTCCCATTTTTTCAAAAATCCCACCAAATTACATAGTCGTCGCTAACACTATCTACTATGCTACCTTGACAAATCCCCATAGTATATCAGTTTTTCTCCTCTAAAATTTTATCAAAATATCCATCCAATACCACTAATAAGTGGTGAAATATACTTATTATGTGATCAATATTACTCCTCATCTCTAAAAAAACAATGATTCATTCCCATTTCATAACATATTTAGTCACTCAAGGATTTTAAAATACTAATAACTCTCACTCGATTAAAACTATGATCACATTCAATCACATCATTTTAGTCCTTATAATTAAAATCATAATTAATCATTGAGATAAACACCCAAAATTTATAGTATTTAAGACTATTAATGAAGAAAATAATAGAGATATAAAAACATATTCATCTAATTATTCATATTTTAAATTTTATAGATTGTGTTTTTATTAGAAATATTTATTAAATGCATTAAAAAATAAATTTGGGGGTGTTTGATTATGACTCAAGGAACAACTATCATCTTTCTCTTGTCCCATAGAATCCTTCATCTTAAAAAAATGAGAGAAATGAGTTATTTAAGGAGATAAGATGGCTATTTATAAAAAAACTATAGTCTCCATCAAGACTAGAGTCCATCATAAAATTTTATCGATGCTAAATGAAACATTGTTTCTAATGAAATAATAAAGTAACAATTTATGAATATAAGGTATGGTTTTAAAGATATCACAATTTTTATCCAAAAACTAAAAAAATGCATGTAATGTTAATTAATTAATTATTTGTTTGAAAGAAAATTATATTTTTTTATTTCATATGGAAAAAAGTTACAACATATCAAGTAAAATTCACACATTCCCCATAAAAGAATCTCATACCCCATAAACCAACACAAAACTAAAATAACCAAGTACCCCACACACTCAACAATGTATATCCATGATATATGAAAAAAACTACCCAATATGATGTTCAAATCACCCTTAATCAATTATTCCAAAGTATTATAACTATAGGTAAAGCACTAAAACAATTGGATTGCCCAAAGGGCTATCCCAAAAACCTATAAAACCCATTAGTTTGACCTATCAATACATGTGAATCTCATGAAGTATATATACAGTACATGAAACAATCCTTGAGATTCCATGTGTCCAGACAAAGATATTACATGAAACCTTTAGTTGCACCAAATGTCACTCATCACATTTCTACTACCAAATATAAAATCATTGGTCACGACAATAGATATATAGTCAATCACAATCATTATGTCGTAAGTCCAGTTGAAATTGGTGCTATTAAGAAAGAACACACCACTAGTGAACACTGATCTAAATCACCACCACATCCCAAAAATCATTATCATCAGTTAAATTAGTGATTCTGAAGATCAGAATAGTGGGAATGTCATGACCCAACCAACAAGGGAAATGAACTTTGTAATTTACCCCATGGGACTCTTATAACATCTTAGATATCTTCTTAGTAAACCATAGGCTAATAATATTCAAAGGCACCTATCCTACTAAATATTGCCTGACAGACCAATAGTTGTTCTTGTAGTGTACGTTTTTCTCAATCACATGCACTCTAGGAAACTTCCCTGATGGTCATCCATCCAAACACCACTCTAGTCCAAACATGCTTAATGATGGAGTTTTAACCAGGTTAGATATTGAATAGAAATGTGCATATTATTTAAAAATTTAGTATCATTTAGTCATTTATAGCACCCTATTGTAGGGATGTTACACACTCTACCCCATTAATGCACAACACCATCATTATAGTCCCCACAACTCATCCTCAGATAGTGACTCTGCACATTAGGATATGTATCGAATATATTACCATTTTCAGGACAAAAAATACCCCTTCCCTGTGCATGGTCATACCCCCCCCATATATCTCTTTTAATAACTTGGTTTCCTTCCCAACACCCCACATGCTTTTACTAATTTTGCTGACTTGTCGCACTGATGATTGTCCCAACAAGATAACATATGTTATTTCAATGTTATTTTTCTTCACTCACAAATATCCAAAGAAACATCCTAGGATATCCCTAATCCAAAAAAACTCCAACACAACAATAATAAACTATGGAGTTTTAACTACATAGACATTTGAAAATAAAGGTTCACCTTGTTGACTTGAGTAATAAAATTTATTCTTTTAGGTCACACAATTCAATGGATTTTATAAGAAACCTCAACATTTGTAATGAAATAAACTACATAATAATGAAACATGATTAAAAAAACATTATCAAAAAAATATTAAATAAGATTTAACAAAGACACATCGTAACAAAAATAAATGAAATCCAAGAAACTCTTGATTCCTATAATCACAAAATGGTTGGATGGGACCAAACCCAACTGAAACAGTACATGGTTTTCCCATTCATGTTAGATTCAAGGGGGTTTAAATCTATTCCATATCTAAAATGATAATACCTACATTAATAATTAAACCAAATAGAGATAAAATAAATTATGTGGGTGAAGATCTAATGGACTACCATTGAAATTTGATAGATAGATTAGTCACATATGGTCACCTAAAAAATATTTCACATTAAAAACTTTTCCAAAAATAGTAGTTTTCAAATAATAATAAACAAAATAAAAGAAATAAAAATTCCTTTTATTGGAAAAAATATATAAAAAACTATAATTATAACACCAATCAACACTAGAAGAAGACATACTAAATCCAAAATCTCCACCGAGAAGAAAAAATTGAATGTTATAAACTATAGGGTTTGATGGCCTCTTTATCTCCATGACTAAGACTATTTCCTTTCCCGACATCAAAATAATGGTGTTAAAAACACAAATAAGATCCAAAAATATCTACAAGTATTAACAAAGACATAAAAACTACTTAAAGTGTATTAAATTAAAAAAATAGTGATCTATTGAATTACACCTAGGAAATTCCAAGAAAAGTGTTCAACTCCCAAACCATCAATTGATTTACTCTCACACTGGTGGTAAAAATAGAAGTTTAGAAAAATGAGAAAATCAATAATAAAGTATACTTGAAATTTTGACAATGGAAATAGAACAAGTGGTAGGGTTAGTATACTAGAATAATGGATTCATGATTAATTAAAGGAAATGTTCAATAAGTGGCAACACCTAATGAAAACATTCATAAGTTGTAACATAAGGAAAGTGATAAAAAATGGATAATAACTTGAATCACCCTTCAGAATCACAAAAATCCCAACTAGAAACATGAAAATGGTTGTGGTAGGGGAAATCACCAAAGACACACAACAGTCACCTTAATTCCCCTCATACTACATTGTTTAATTCCCTGAATAAATCAATTTTTTTTAACTAAAATAAAAAAAATTAACATAAAATAATTCACATACAAGTTATACCTCAAAGTAAACATAACATTTTCATATTAAAGGAATATTCAAAAAATAATATATAATCATTCACTAGGTTAAATTTCTTATTTATATCTGTTTTAGGAAATGACCAAAATTAACATGAATGATTTTAAAAAAACACTATACTTTATATATATATATATATATTAATAAGTTTGAAAGGTTCCAGAACTACCAAATCCATTTAACATTAACATTATGTTATTCATAAAGTTGAAAAAAACATAAAATATTAATGAATTAAAAATTTAATTTCCCAATCTGATGATATTATGATTGATGAAGATGAATTTATTTGAAAAAAAATTATCTATGAAAATATGATTATTTTCATTATTCATATCTTTCGAGAAACTCATGATGATTCAACCATTGTATATAATTTTATATAAACATGTTTGAAACAATTTGATGAAAAACTATTAATGCTTGGGGATCCATATTATGATTATTTAATATTAATAAATATAAAAATATCTTAATATCTTTTGTTAAAAGAATAAAACTTACATTGACGAATAAGCATATAAGAAAAAAATGATTTCAAATCCTTCAATGGAATAAAAATAAATGATATATATAAATATCACGAGTAATAATATGATTTTGACTGTAAGTACTTGGTTTTTATAGGAGTATTGGTTCTATTAAATTTTATTCTGACTCATTTTATGAACCTAATATAGATTCGTAGTGAGGTCATGGAAGTTTTAGGTGTGTTCGTGTCTTTTTGAATCTTGGAATGCTAGGTGGTTGAAGAAAGAAATCTTTTGCACGGTTAGTAGAAACCATGAAGCCCAGTCTACATAGTTTTTCCAAACTATGTGAGGCTATTCAAAGGGTAGAGGAGTGAACATAGATTTCCATAACCTTGAGATCTGGGTACCATGCCCATGCTAAATGTATGGAATGTTTTTTAGATCAAAATTTCCTCATTATGACATGGTTATGAAAAGAATGATACCAATTCATGTGGGTTCCCTCTTTGGAAAATGACCCAGGAATAGTTTTCATGCAGTTTGGCCAACAATGCAACCAAACCATGTGACCCCTTAAAAGTGGGGTAAATTGAAAATTTTCAACTTATTTAATTATAATATTACACTTCCTTTTAATTTCATTATATGTGTATAGGGATGTCAATTCTTCACATTAAAAATACTTATATAGGATTATTGACTTTCATTCTATCTACAAATGGAACTAAGATTTCATTATCTAATTGGATTCCTCTCAATAAGTTCTTTAGTCCCTAGGCACAATTCATTATTTTTATTTTCCTCGATCATGTTATTTTAATGTAGGATTATATTTAATTTTCTCAATGTGTTGATCCATTATTTAGTTTTATCCATATCTAGTCCTAAATAAGGTTTGATAGTAGATGAGGAGATTGTTACATGAATAATGTAGGCGTAATATGAATTTTCCATAAAATACTAATTGTATATAATTTATCTTTATTGTGTGAAAGATGGTTTCACCTAGAAATGCTTCTAAAATTCATATTCAATTATTTTAATCATTGTGATTGTCTTTCATATCTCTAATTTTATAGTTTATTCATGTAATTGGAGGTTGATACATCTATTTCTTCCACTAATTTAGGTTTGTACCATCATATGCCTTGTTTCCCCCTTTTAGACATTGTTCAGGTGTGTTTCTTGTTTGGCCATGTTATGGTAAGTGTTCCACATAAATTAAATGTATCTTTTAACTATTAAATGTAAATTATATTGATAGACATAACATTTCCTATTTATTTATAATTCAATTGTAGTTGGTTTCCAATCCATATTCACCATTTCATGATTATTAAAACAGAACAGAATGAACCTATTAAATGATTAAGTAATTAAAGTGATAAATCATTTCATATCATTAACAGACATTTTCATGTTGAAGAAAGGTAACCAAATTAACCTAATGATTTATTTATAAGGAATAAATATTACATTTTCTAAATTAAATAATTATTATTGTATAAGGTTTCTATTGAATATGTACCTTTATAACTTTGTAGGAATGTTTGTACGTGATCCATCTTAGATTCCCAAGGTAATTACAAGAACAATCATAGGATGTCATTCCAATTAAAGGATTCAGATGCCAAGGATGATACCCAACTTAGAAAATGGTCTTTATCTACTAGTGTATTCCCTAAATGATGTTTTAGAATCACTTCACTGTCTATATAGATATTAGGATGCCTCAGATATACTCTTTGGATCTATCTTGATGTATTGAGACAGACAACACCATGGATTCCCAACATTGGGCCCATTCATGCTTAGCTTTAGATTACTATAGACTCGCTCAATTTTTCCAGTTATAATCATTTATAGTGGAAATACTTGGACATGACCCTTGGAATACACTCAACCCCTTTATTGATAGAATTCATAATTTTCTATTATGATTTGGGAAACCCCTAAGCTCAAGTATGACATGGTTCCACCTTGGATCCTCATGATTATTATTATAATACATCCCAATACTATTGACATGTTCACAAGGTATATCAATAAAAATAAATTAAAAATGATTTTTTAAATGGTCTATTCTTCAAAGACATTACCATCTGAGGTTGAAGTGGATATGAGTCATTATTTTTGAAATAGATTTATATTTATATATACCTGAACACCACCCATTATATATTAACATTTTGGATTATATAGACACCATTGGTGGTGGCCTATTAGATTTATATCACACCCAATATGGGACTCCATTTTTACTCGATCAAATTTTATGATCGTAGGTATGGACAGGGGGAACCATCTTTCCTTGGAAACCTAGGTTGATTTCTTACATTAAAATGGTTCTTGAAATATATGATTAGGCCCATTCTTGGGATTATTGGATTTTTTTGTTGTCTTTTATTTTACTTTTGTACAAAATGTATTTACTTATTTCCTATTTTCATGTTTTTCGTTATTTCTATTTTGTAGATATGTTAAATTATATCATCATATTTTTTATATGATTCAATTCAGCTTATGAATTTATTATTCATATACATATATATAAATATATAATTACATTTGCTTTCATGATTACTATACTACTTCCAATTTTTATTCATATATTATTATATATCTATAGTACTCCTATCTCACATGAGGGAATATTCTCCCTACACACACAACCTAGGCCCTCACTACTAGTTGGAAGCCACTGGTGTATGGGGAGGTGTTCTTGAGGCCATGTGGCCAACCTGGATCGGGGAACATTTGAGTGGAAAAAGGGTCAAGATGTCACAATGTTGTATTACAGTAGGTTTTCTTTTATTTGTCATTATATTTTGGAAAAATTAGAGAGGATATTGAAATGATTTTGCAACTTATTCTTATGTAATTACCAGGATTATCTAACCAACATTCCATGTAAATACCATATTTCTTGGGAATGGAAAATTGTTGTTCTATTTTTTCCTATTACTTTTGATATACTTTAAACATTGGGTGATGCACATGAATTTTGTTCATGATATGATTTTATGATATTTTACCTTGTCCTCATAAAATAAGGATCATCATTTCAAGAATCATTATAGGAACTTTGAATTCACATTCCATGCATATACCATGCCATATAGGTGCATTTTTTCATTCATTTCCAATATCTCTGGTGATTGTTTAGTGAGATATGGTTGTTATATATGTTGGTGCTTCTAACATCTTCTGTGGGGTAAATAAATTTTTTGTTTAAAATTTCATCATCAATATAAATATTTTTTTCCTATATAGTTTGATGGTGGAATCTTAAAAAGATAGTTTATACCAATGTCATCTATGTACTCTTGGTTACATGAGTTTGGATTTTATTATGATCCAATGATTTCCAATTTAATTTATAAGGTGTATAGGACCTTTTGAATTGGAACAATAATTTAATGAGTCGATTCATCGTACTTTTACCCTTCACATTCTATTTATTGTTTTATGAAGATTAATCGCAATTAAATAGTTGTGGATTTCAATGATAAGGTGTAGCATCCCTCAATAAATAATAATGAAGATCCATTTAATGTAACCTTTATATATGTATATAATCCAACATAAACTAAAAATTCAATCATATATGTATAAAATGATAATGTTTCCATTAAATGGAGAGGTCATATATAAATTAAAGAGTGTTTTCCTCCATAGATTAAAATTAATCCTTCCATATTCCATAACCCATATAATAGAATTCCTAAACCCTTACCCATATCCTTTCCTTCTAAGAGGGTAGTTAGGGGTAGTATGTTTGGTAGTGAACCTGTTTTACTTATGATTTATTTTCTTTAGTGATTCTATTCTCCTCCAAATATTGATATGAGGAGTGTTCGTAAAATTTGTAGAGAAATGTCACCAAAACATCATTGAGTCATGCATCATGCAGGTGGTGATAACCATACATCAGAGATGGATTGACCTGAGCTTCTAGTATTTCCACCAGGAGTTCCATATAAGGCATGTCCTTGTATACCTGAACTGGTAAATTATTGTAAACTTCATTAAGTATTTCTACATCTAATGTAGTCAGTGTAGACTACTCCACAACCTGAAACTATATTAACTGATCTGAAATTCCAATTCCAGCAATAGAAACATCTCATATTTTTATGTAATGGTGGTCCTCTAGATATAGAGTTTTCACTAGAGGACATTCATTCTATCATTGAGAAACTAGATACACCTCTAGATAAGAGGGTCAAGATTTCCACTTATATGTTGTGTGATTCCACAAGGTATTGTTGGGATGTGAGTACTCAAGCTTGATATCATCGAGGCTTGGTCTGGTTGGACTTTTGGACTACCTTCTATGAATACTTTTCCCCTCATATGTGGAGAGTTGACTGAGCTAGATAATTCATGAACCTAGAGTGGGGTTATATGTCTATTATGAACTAGTAAATGTTTTTTTACTGATTTTGAATGCTTTTCACTACTTCTAGCCCGATATGGGTGATAGTGGGAAAGAAATTTCCCCGATTCTCTCAAGTATACCATTTACACATAGGTTAATTTCATTCACTAATATAATTTTTCAAAGATCATAAATTTGAATCTTATCACATTGTGAAACCAGATAAAAGTCAGTAGTACTAGGAACAGAGGTTAAGTGTCATGATAGGGAATTAGTTATTCTAGTGGTAGAAATGTAGCCCTGATGATTCTTATCAGAGATGTGGCTTTACAGTATCAACATTAGAAGATCCATTATATGACACTAGTAAGGATGTAAGGGGAATATAAATCCTTATATTATTGATACCCTCTTGATTTCCATTATTACATCCACATGGGTCATATTTATATTTTCTACTAGATATTTCCACCTACTTCTAGTGGAAGAGGATCTGCACCAACTCCACCATTAGGGGAAGGATCAGTTTTTCCATTTCTGGAAGGATGATAGAGTTTCACTACCAAAATATGATGAGGAGGAGGTTATGGGCATGGTATCCATAATATTTATTATTAATGCTAGAAGTGTGGAAATTCTCAGGGTAGTCTAACTGCATATTAGGGTTGCAGATCAGTAAAGTTTCATCATTTATATATGATACTGAAGGATTAGAGTGCAAGAATATTTTTATTATGAGGTACTATTATAGTAGCCTCTATTTTTTTATTTAAATTATTTAATATACGTTTCTATCAATCCTTTATCTCTTTATCGACCATGGGAAGTCTCATGCTTTAAAAACAGTACTTATGTGGGATGATGACCATGGACACACCATTGGGAGTACAAAAAAAGGAAAATGCCAATGCAAGGACATACCCATTGAAGTTGGTACCTAACCTTTCTTAAGGTACCTCTTCATCTATAAATTGATGGGGTTTGATTTCACTATTGATATGGATTGGCTAGTCCCCTATCATTCTTATGTGGAAGGCTATCATTTCAGGATATCAATTACATCACTCGAGGGTGGTAGTTATCTTCACAACTAGTAGTGGGATGTCTAGGATAGAATAGATGGACTAGAGCATTATGGGAAAGGTGGAGTGACCTACCCTATTATTATCATTTATCTTTTGGAACAATGTTTACATCAGGATAAAATTACTTTGGTAGTATATCATTTTAGTTACGTCTTTCCAAATGATTTTTATGGTGTACCTTCTAAGAGATAGGTATTGTTTACGATATATCTCTCTCCAAAAGTAGCTCAAGTATCAATTCCATTTTATATGATGTAACTTTATATGATCTGAAAGATCAAGAGATAGTCATAGGATTTAGAATATGATGGTTTTATTTGAAAAATCACTTCATCTTTTGGTTAATATATTATTTTCACCAAGAGAGTGGATGGTACCCTTAGGCTATCCATGGATTATCGATGGTTGAACCAACTTATGGTCATGAATTGGTATCCACTACTTTGAATAGATAATCTCATTGAAATACTTTGAAGAGATAAGGTATTTTTGAAGATAAAACTGGGATAGGGTAATTATTAGCTGTGAGTCAGGCCTTCAGATATACCATGTATGTTTTTCTAGATTCAGCACAGTTTATATGAGTATCTCATTTTTCTATTCAGTTTGATGAAGTTTCCTGTTGTTTTCATGGATTTGATGAATAAGATCTTCCACCCCTATCTTGATTTCTTAATAATGATTTTCATAGACTACATCTTGCAGTATTATCATACTTAGAGAGACCATGATAAACACCTTGAGATCATTTTGAGTACACTGATAGATCATCATATATTTGATATCCATGTTGAGTAAAACTTCTCGATCAACAAAGTTCACTTATTTCATAACACTATCTCAAAATCAAGAGTATCTATTTACTTAGATAAGGATAGTGAAATAGTTTTCTGGGAGTATCCTAAGAACATGGTTTATATACATAGTATTTTAGGCCTATCAGGATATTTCAATTTTTTATACATGACTTATCATGCATTTATTCCCCTCTTAATAGTCTTGCTAATAACAGTGTGAAGTTATTATGTTCTAAAACGTGTAAGAAGGCCTTTTAGGAGTTGAAAGGAAGGCATAACTCAGCATCGATTCAAATTCTACCAGATCCTAGAAGAGGGTATAGGGTTTTTTGTGATTAATCAGGCATTAGGATGAGTATTTTGTTTATGAATGAGGATAGATTCGTTACATATGGGTCTATCTATTTGAGGCCCCATGAGCATAATTACCTAATGCCTCACCTTGACCTTGAAGCCTTTGTTCATCCCTTTTAATTTGGTTGATAGTATCTGATGGGTGAGTGATTTTTTTGTATACAGGCCACAATATCCTAAAATATATCTTTATACATCTTGAATTGAATCTCATATAGTGAATTTGGGTCATATAACTTAAGTGTTTTGACTTTGAACATGCCTATATTAATGAAGGGGGAAATTTTATAGTAGATATGTTGAGTTGAAAAATGTAGGGACGGACCATACATGATTCAACCAATGAAGGAAAATTTGAATCCCTCTTTTATGAGATGCATCCATCATTTAATGAGATAAATGAGTAGTCTTGTATTATATCCTTAACAGTTACCTCTACACTTTTGTACAGGGTGAAGAGAAGGCAATTCTTAGATCCTGAATGCATGGTTTCCTAGAAGATGATTTTTGGTGAGGACCCACCACTAGATTGGTCTTTTGATGAACATGATATCCTATGTATACATTGAAGTATTTAGGTTAAAGATTATATGAATGTGTATTTAATGTGAGAGTCTCACACTTCTCAGTGATTAGTTTATCTAGGAATTTCTATGATGTAATGTGATACATATTTCTAATATTGGAGACCTAGGATGAAATGTTTGACAGAAAGTTTTATTAATTGATATTCAACATATCATCAGGATAAGGAGGAACCCCATCGACCTTATAGCTTATTAAATATGTCACGAGTCTCAGAATGAAAATGGGAATTTTTTGTGATGTGTTTTTTACTTGGCTTATCGAGGTCACCTTGGGATAGTGATACAGTTTGGTTTGACATGGATTAATTGACTAATGGATCCCACTTCTTCCTATATTGGAGACACTGTTAATAGATATGTAGGGAAGACAATATTTCTGGGGGATCATACGGCTATAAGAGGTCCCATGTATTATTATTTTATATAGGTACATGCACTTTCCATCAAAATTATAGAAGGGGTTACAGAGTGAGATAGGTGTATAGGTGGTTTTAAGCACAAATTTTCACCCTCAAACCAATGTCTCATCAAAATGGAAAATATATGTGTTGGAGGACTTAATCCAAGAAAAAATCATTGATTTCAGTGATTCTTTAGAGAAGTGTATCCCTCTCTTCGATTTCACCTACAATATCATTTATCAATAAATGATTCATATGGCTTGGTATGTGACCTTGTATTTTAGATAGTTTTATTCTCCCAGGTGTTGTTTAGAGGCAAGAGATGAAGTGGTATTTGGGCCTCGTCTTATGAAGGATACATAAAAGCAGGTTAAAATGACTATGAAACATGTTTCTACAACTCAATATCAACATAAATCATATGTTTTCATCATCAATTTCCTTTGGAGTTCGATTCACAATGATCATGTATTCTTATGAGTATCAACCAGACTTGGGCATGGATGAATATGAAGTTATGGGAAGTCATAATATCATTATATTTGGCTATTTGAGATCTTGGATAGAGTCAAAATGTTATCTTATCAGTTTATATTACCAATGAAGTATCATTTATGCATTATTTCCTGCAAGTTTAGAATCTTCTATATTATCATGCTGAACTTTCTCAGGATTTTTACCCTGGGGATGTTCTGTTAGATGTTGATGCCTCTATTGAGGAGTACCCAATACGCATCATTGAATAAAGAATGAAGTATCTACCATGACGATCTATAAAACCTTTACGGGTGTTATGAAAATGCATCCATATAGAGGACAAGACAAGCGAGTGGAAGGATGACATGAAAACTCAGTGGATGGAGTTGTTCTTAGACAGATATCAACCACCCATGGAAGGGAAACATGGGGATGACTTCCTTTAAGAAGGGAATACAGTAATAACCTCATTTTTGATGAGGTTTGTATCCTTTAAATTTCATTTTAATTATTTTTCTTGGAAAAAATATTGATTTCTAATGAAGTCCTGGAAGTTTCAGGGGTATCTTAGGCTTTTTCAGAGCTTAGAACCCTAGTTGGTGGAAGGAATTACTGGGTCGCATGGTTTCTAGATGTTTTTCCACACAATCCACTTGGATTCTAAAAAATATTTCGGCATTTCAGAGAGAAGATTAAGGTGTTTTAATTTACCTAACCATGTTCCTACGTTCACACACCCATTCTAAATCTATGTAATTTTTAGCAGGTCCAAATGTCATGGTTGGCATATGGTTTCTCAAACCATGTGTCCAAACCATGCAGGTTCCTTCTTTGGATAGTGGAATTGGCATGGATGGTGTATGATTTGACCAAATGTGCCTAAAAATGATGAGAACCCATAAATGTGGGGTAAAAAGACTATTTCCCACCTAATGTTTTATAAGGTTACCCATCCTTTTTTCCACCAACTAGCATTGGGATCTCACTTTTTCTTTCAATAAAAGAACGTAATCTAGGATAGTTGATTTATTCACCATATGGACTCATAATAAACGGTATATCATCTCATTGGATTCCTCTCAGTATGTGCTTCATTAATTATGATCATTTCATGGTTTTTCATTCCTCAATAATGATATTTTTATGTAGGCTCATATGCCCTGTTTTTAGGGTGTTGATCCACTCATCATTGTACTTCGGATCAAGTCTAATATAATTGTCAATTATCTATAACTACTGGTATACATAAATAAGGTAGTTAGTCTATGAATTTTCCATAAAATTATTTACATTTATCAATTATCATCATTGTGTGCATGACGGTTTTACCAGACGATGCCTCTAAAATTCATATTAATTTATTATAATCAATGTGATCAAATTTTAGAGCCATAATAATAATTCTAATTCATGTTTTTATAGGATGATACCTAAATTCCTTTCCCTCATTCAGGTCATGTAGCATGTTATTCCTTGTTGCTTCTTTCTAGACATTGTTCGTGTGTGTTTCTGACATGGAATTGTTTAGGTAATTGTTACATTATAATTAAATGGATATTTTATTTGTTAAATGAAAAGTATATTTATAGGAATCAATTATATTGGTTAAATATATTTGAAATATAATTGGTTAGTTTTTCATATTCCTCTTTTCATAATTATTTAAAGGGTATGGAATAAACCTCTTAAATGATTAAGTAATTAATGTGATAACTGGTTTATACTAGTTGATTAAACACATCACATTTATGGAAGGTAACATATTAAACCTAACAATTTTTTAAAATGGAATTTCTAATGCATGGAATAAATTAAATAATGATTTATGTATAAGGTGTCTACTGAATTTGAACCCTTTGATATTAATAGGAATGGTCAGACATGATCAACCATTGGATTTTTGAGGGAGATCTTTGAGCACTCATAGTATGTCATTTTGATTCAAGGAGCTTGTTACTAACAGATATACCCACCATGGAACATGGTACTTGTCTAATAGATGATTCCCTATATTATGTCATCAAATCCATTTACTATTTCTCCAGATATTAGTATGCCTCATATTCACTTTTTATATCCGGCTTGATATTTTCAGACACAGAGTGCAATGTCTTCACCATATTACGCCCCATTATGTTTGGCCTGAGATTAAAATGGATGAGATCTATGGAATAAATTAGACTCATTTGAAATGGACTGCCTTGGGAAAGCTCTTTGGATTACACACAAAGCCTTTTTAACCCCACTACACGAGTTTCTACTATTAATTGTCCAACCCCTTAGGCTAGGGAAGCCTTGGTTTCACCTTGGATACTCCTTATAATTAGTATGATTGATCCTATGAATATTGACACTTTCAAATGATTTATCTATATAAACTGAATTTAAAAATAATTAATTAAATGATCTAATGTTCGTAGACAATATCAAATGATGTTGATGCATGTATGACTTTTTATTTTTCCATTTATATATAGTTAAATATACATTCAAACTACTTAGTATATATTCATAGCCTAGATTGTTTACACGCTTTTGGGGGTGTCCTATTGAGATTTATCTCACACCATATCTAGAATGTCATTTGTACTAGTAAAAATTACTTGATTATAGTATGGATAAGGGGAAGTGTCTTGCATTGAACACCAGACATAATTTTTTGCTTTATGATGGTTCTTTTCAGCATATGAATATGACAATGATTGGGATGTGGGGATATGTTTTAGTCATTTTTTAACTTTATATAGAATGTGCTATATTAATTTCAATCTACCGTGGTTGCCTATTTTCTTGTTTTGCTGACAAATGATATTACATCATTGTATTTTGTATATTGTAATGTTCAGATTATGAGTTGATTATTGTTGATTCATGTTTATGATTAATTATAATTCCTTATATATTATAGTCCTTGCACTATTTATTCATTTTTCATTATATGTCCATTTTTCTTCACTCTTAAATGAAGGCATAGTGTCTCCATGAACACACCCTTGGCCATCACTTCAAGTCATTAGCCTATTCCATATAGGGAAGAACTCTTAAGGCCATGTGTCTATGTGGGTTCTGGGAAACATTGAGTAGTACCTTGGTTGCGATGTTATATTGATAAATATTAAATTAATTAAAATTATTATTTTTCACTTATCTCAAAATTATTATGGCGAAGAAATGAAATGTAAAAGGGTTAGCTTCCACTATGGTTTTTTGAAAAAAAGGATATTTTCTAGATACTTTTGATGAAATGAATCATGAAAATTAAGTTGATAATCAACCTAAAATATAATAAAATAGAAATGTAAATAATGTGTATAGTGATCAAAGTTAGATAAATTTATCTAAAGGAAAAAATGAGATTTCAATATAATGAAATAGTAATAAATATTAATCAAAAAGTTAATTATCTTTTATTACCATGAAAGTGAAGTGAATGGAAAAAAATTAATAGGTGAATGTGTTCAAGATTTAATGAAAGATTAAAAACACAATAATGAATCCTTTTTTGAGCACTACAATAGAAAAAGGTGAGATATTGAACACCACATAGCAAAATAATATTTTTAAAGTATAAATATTATTGTTTTCATTAAATAGTTTTCAAAATCTGATAATGATAATGTATGTTAAATGAAAACCACTGACTTTCCTACTTTCAAAATAGATATTGATATTTAAAAATCATTATTGAGGAAGATTTATGATTTTAATGTAATTATTACTAATAAAAATTTTATTATTGATGAAATAATAACTCTATAGGTTATAGGTTAAAATGGGTTCCCTCGATTAAGGTAAAGATACAATAAGTATAAGATTATGTTAATAAAATTAAGATTGATTAAGATAAAATTTATTAAAGTGGTGGAAGAATTATTTAAATCCCAAATAAAAGTTAAGATAGATATTATTAATTATGATTAATATATTGATAAGTAGAATCCACCTATTTTTTGAAAAAATAAGAAGATATATTAAAGATAAAAAATGATTCAATTGTTTCATAAAATATTTGTAACGTGAATTGCTACGATAAGAAATTGTACTAAAAATTATAATAAGAATGGTTCATGGAAAAATAAGTTTTCTAATGCTCATAAAAATTTAATATATTTTTATTATAGAATATACATTATTAATTACAATGTTATGAATAATACGAGATGATGGGAAAACAAATTATTTGTGTATAAAATTAGTGAATTAGTTATGGTATTAGAGACTTGATCATTTTGAAAAATATATGAGAACAATTTTTATAATGATTTTATGAAACAAATACCAAATTTTAATTTAGAAACAAGAAACACTTGTATAGATTTTTAAGGAAATATAATGAACAAAAGTTACAAAGCATTGGAGAATAATACAATAAGTCCACTTGAAAGCATATATTCACATATATATATACATACTTCTATGTCGTAAATTAAATTACTGAGAAAATAATTTTAAAATTTTTATTTATAATTTAACTTTTATTAATTATGATTCATTTATATTGAGAATATTATAGGGTTAAATAATATAAAAACTATTTGACAGATATTCATTAGAAAATATTATATATTATCAAGATGTTTCGATTCCACATTTGATCAAAATACATAAATTTAGATATTTTTTCAAATATTTCAATTAATGGAAGAAATAAATAATATATATCTCTATATGTTTCTTAATAAAATAGAGTATTAGTGAGAAAATTTTATTTTTGGTTGAAATGGGAAGAATTTTTTTTAGAGAATGGATATTCAAATTGTTTTAGAGGTAGGACATTACAATGTGCATATATATATATTCAGAAATGATGTCTGCTTCAACTAAATTCAATATATATGTCATATGAGTGATTTTGTTAAATGATTCAAAATTTTGAGATATTTATATTGATCAAAAGGCCTTTATTTATAAAAAAGATGAAAAAATTGAATATGATTTATTAAAAATCAATGAGTGGATTTTTCTTGGTTACAAACCCTGTATATGAAGAAAAAGGTGTTATAGAAAAAATATCAAGAAGACAGCTGAAAACAATAATATTATTTTTTTTAAGAAACATTGTACTCAATTATAATCATTATTTTTTAATTTTATCATCTAAGATACTAGTAAAGGAAACACAAATTAGTAGTGTTATACATCAATCAGTGTGGAAGATTTAAATTGATCTCAAAATTATTTTGATATTTTTTGGAATGATAAGGAAAGTAAAAATTATTAATTAATTTCTAAAGACTTATAAACAATATTTATACCAAAAATATAATTGGTACCAAAAATTATTTAGTCCAAAATTAATTTAATTTAAGGTAATTCAATAAGAAAATCTTACGATATTTCATTAAATTGAGAAATGTAGATTATTATTTACTAAAAAAGTCATAAATATTTATTATAGAAGAATAAAAAAATTTAATATTTTAAAATTATAATAGTATGTTTTTTTCATTTCTCAATTAAAAAAACTTTATAGTTATAAAATAGGATTTTAGAAATATAATCAATAAAGAATGAGAATGACCTGGAAGAGTTCTTATTATGTTTATAAAGAATTTTCATAAATTGTTGGTATTAAATTTTCTAATAATTATCATCTTGTTGCAAGGATTGAACTTATATAAATATTTACATTAATTTATACTTAAAGTAATTAAAATATTTTAAATCGATGAAAAGTATGAATTTTTAATGGGTAATTTGATAAATATGAATACACTTTGAAAATTGTTGGATTTAATTTAGAGAGCGATCAAAGTCGAGTGTTCTAGATAAAAAACATTACAGAAATAAAATATTACTTTACCATGTTATTGAAATTTAGATAATTATTTCAAGAGAATGATATTTATTTTTGTAAATTCATATACTAATTCAACAGGAAAAAAAATTATTTAAGAAAAATATGTCTTTTGTTATGTTAAATATATAATTGAGAATGGATTTATGTATGATAAATACAATGTCGCAAAAACATGACCATCTCAATTACATAAATTAGATAAAATATATTATTATAATATATTAGAATGATCTTTTCTCTTTATATTTTTAGATAACTAGGATGAAAAATTAACAAACAAATGAAAAGTAATTTTAAATAAATTAAACTTTTCCCCACTATATAAGAAACTAATTAATCTGAAATAACAAATCAAAATATCCCAATAATTCTCTATAAAATATAGTCTTATCATAATTTTATACTTTTATTATCTTCATAACTTGGGTAAAATGAAACATAATAAAAGAGTCTACTCATATTATCTGTAAGGGTAAAAAAAATCAATAACAATCAAAGATCAAAAGTGATCATAATATGGGAGTACGTGTATAATAAAGATAAATAAAAAATGACACCTAATAAATATTAATTCTTAAAACATGTTTCATGAAATATTACATAACATAACATAAGAAATAAATCAATAGAGTGTTGATATATGAGCCAATAAACAAGATACTTGAGAGCATATCAAATTTATATGAATAATCATAGGAATGTAAAAGAAACATTAGAAAAGGGAACCACCATCTTCAAGAGTAACACACATTCACCCAATCTTATGATATACTAATTTTTTTCCTACATATAGATATATCATGATATATACATGTTTAACCAATTCATTAGAGGTTGATATGTAAATACTTATACTTTCCATGTAATTTTTTTAAAATCTAGGGGAATTTTAAGAGTCAGCAAAAATTGACGGCGAGTGATTCCAAGGTCCGGAGTTCCCAGAATGAATTTCTGAACATTATTTCAGGTACGTTCCGTAAAAGTGAAAGTGGGGTTTTCTAACTTTTGAAAAGGTTCTCTGAATTGAATTCAAAAGGCACCATTGAACTCACAGCGTGTGTATTCGCTTAAGGAGACCTTCATCTTGACCATAGTAGGTCAAGGGTGGAATTTATCTATTCACATATTCATGAAAGAATAAAATAAAGATAAAATAGTGTAATTATTTTTATTTTTATTTTTATTCTATGTGGATGTTGAGAAGTGGGGACCACAAGACCAAAACCTCCCATGAGAGGTTATGATGGTGAGGACCACTCGAAATAACCTACCATAAGAGGTTATGGTGGTCGGGACCACCTGAGGCTTAAACCTCTAGAACTACCCTCTTAATGAGGGAGAAACCTCTCAACTCCCGCTTTATGGTGGAGGAGCCTCTTGATCTTCCTCTACAATAATTGTGCCAACTCCATACATTAATTAAGCGAGTAAAATTTTTGCCTACTTGAAGTGTTCCCACATAATTTAATTTGACAAACATAAATTATTAATTTGGTTATATTCATTTTGGTGGGATTTAGCGAAATTATTTGAAAAGGGGAGAGCACTTGGAGAAAAGCTCTCCAATGAAGAACGCCGACTATAACTCCTTCTTCTTCCATGAGACATTCATTGAAGAAGAATGTCTTTAGTGTAAACGAACTAATGATCGAGGAAACACAGAGGTCACATACTTCCCTGTTTTCCCAATGACATCGTCTCCTTTCTCACTGACAATATTTAATGAATAAAACGAACGAGGTAGGGGTTTATTTGTGTATGAATAGTTTTTCCATGTTCTTCCCTCGAATTATTTTTCGAGATTGGGAATAAATCGTTGTGGGAGGTTGTGAAGCTTGAAATTATTCTTCATGTTCTTGTTGAGCCTTATTCTACCACCCTAATGTGGAGGGTACGGGCCAAAAAAACATGGCCCAACCCTTCCGTAAATCTTGTGATGATTTGTGGTTTTGAACGTAATAAAGGTGAAGAAGCAGTGAAATGGCCCCAAGACTCTGCCACGCTCGGCACTGCTGCACTACCCATGACCGCCACTATCTGGGCTGAGCCACTGCCACCGACAATGACGAGCTACCACCGCCATCCACCGAGCCGTTGTCGCCGTGTGCCGAGCAGCCGCCACCCTCCACCGAGCTGCCGCCACCGTCCGCTGAGACACTGCCGCCCCTAGCCACCGTTCTCCGATCTTCCACCGCCATCTATCGAGCCTTCGTCATCGTCCTCTGAACCACCCCGTCCGCACTTCCCACATCCCTCCAAGACACCCCGACTACGCCGCCCGCGTACTCTCCGAGCCACCTCGTTCTAGGCTGAAACGCCCCACACCCTCACGGCACCCACGCGGCCGAGATGCCGTCCGCGGCCGAGCTGACCCGCGTCCTTCGCCACCCTGTGGTACCCGTGGCGATCGCGGCCTACTGGACCGCTCTGCGGGTCGGTCTTCCTAGAGGGCCACGCCGCACAACAAGCTGGCGGAACCTGAATCGAGTCAACCTAGGCCAGGTTGGGTCGGGTCGGTCCGATCGGGTCGAACAAGACTCATATCTGATACGACCCATTTAATGTACTTGTGACATATCTCTTGGCACCAAATGAATGTTTGGCGAACCGTCGGCGGAACTGGTAATCTTGGAGCGAGATGGTCCCTTTGAGTATGCCCCACATAATTTTTGAATTAAGATGGGGAACATGTCCGGTTGGAGGGAGCATGAATCCAACTGGGCCCCTGATACTAAAAGGATAATAACTCACAGACCATGCATCTTATTGATGCTCTGTCTGCTGAGTTGAGACCCCTATGACGTGGAGGACCTTTTCAATACTTCTTCGTGGGACTTCTTGCAGTTGGAGTATAGACCAGTAGCTCGTTGACCAGATCCTCCTGTAGATGAGCGAGCATAGTTTGGGAACCCAGTAGCTGGCTGAGACTTGACAACTGCTGACCATTTCAACTTGGAGTGACATGAAAGGCCCAGTGGGGAGCTCCTCTATGTGACGCGGTAGACCCATGGTGGGGAGCTCCTCTGTGTGATGCAGCAGAACCATGATACATGACAGAAGGATTACCTCAGTAGGCCATTGTGGGGAGCGCCTCTGTGTGACGTGGCATACCCATGGTTGGGAGAACCTCGGTGTGATGCAGAAGACCCACAGTACTCAACAGGAGGAGTACCTCAGCAGTCCAAGGTTTGTGGGAAGCGCCTCTGTGTGACACGACAGGTCCACTATACTCAATAGAGGTGGGGATCTCTAGCAGTTGAGGTGTTCAAAGATGTGACTAGGGATGTTACTTGTTACTACTCATAGAATCAATCCTTGTGTGAGCTGAGTTAGTATCTCTGTGTCTTTCTCATGATTGATATGGATTACATGATAATGTAGGTATACATATAGTCATATACCTAATTTGGGTTATCTGTTGATTTAATAATTTGTGGTTTATCCATGGTTGATTTTTGAGACCTTGAGGATATCAGGGTCCCTACTGAGTATCATTATAATCACCCTTGTACAGATTATGCCCACACTATGTTGTGAAGGATGCAGAGGATAGAATATACTAACTGAGGCTGAAAGTACTAGGACTGGATGGTGACCGAAGATGGACCATACGGTGTGTCGGTATGTAGAGGAGACGGGTAGATGTGGAGTGCTAAGCATGCGATCTGTACCTACCCATCATTTAGGAACATCTATGGATGATACAGTAGCCGTCTTTTCTATTTTTTTGGTTGTTTTTTATTTCAGTTGTACTTGTATTTTTAAAGTTCGGAAAGTATTTTGGCCACTTTTTTTACTTTCCACAATCTTTTTTATACTGTTGACTTGTGTTCGTATATTGGTGTGTTCTTGGTTGCGTGTGCTTACAGGTTATAAATTCAATTCCTTCCTAGTTTTGGGGAATACGCCTTTCAGTGCTAGTCACCGGCCCCTGGCCTATGGAAGGAGGGCTTGGGGTATTCACGACACGGGCCCCGGGGGATTGGTCATGACATGATATTAGACGCCAAATTTCCTTATCCATACATATTTTTTCCAAATAAACCATTCATTGTATTATAGAGAACCCATGGGATGAAAATGATATTTGTATACCCTTAACAATGGATTCACTTAAGGGAGCATTCAAAAACCCACCAATAATCCGAACATGATAAATCCATGAAATGTAAATGGGTACCCATGGATATCATTTAACTTTCTTATTAAAAACCATTCAAATGAGGCAATTAATCATATGGTATTTTACACCATATTTATAAATGAAATTATAATTAGTCCTGAATTCCCCAATTAATCGAGGGATAGGTGACTTGGGGAACACCCTTCTACCAAAGGAATCAAAAATAGATTATTCACATATGAAGTGAAATGTAAGAAAATATATGTCCATACATGAAAGATGATTAGGTAAATAAAAATCAATGATAGATCATTTCTCTTATAAAGATTTAAAATTTAACACATTTAAAAAAATATGAAAATAATCAATGGGAATTTTAATGACACTTTTAGAATAGAAATAAAATTTTACTTTGAAAAGGATGAATAAAATTACACCTTTCCATTAAAACAATTTTAAATAAAACACAAAGAAAATTTTAAAAATAATTTACCTTTTTAAACATGAAATATGTGAATAATATTTTCAAATTATGGAAATCTAAAAACATTTTAAAATGAATTTAATTTTCTTCTTTTTATAATGAAATAATAATGAAAAAATAATTATTTTATTTTGAAAAGTCTTTTTCAAACAAGTTATAATGAAAAGGTTTGAGGTATATTAAAACATTTATTTTTAACAATCTAAAATAATGGAGTATTAGAACAATCATAATGGTGGATTGGAGAAAATTTTGTTTGAAAGATAAGAAATATATCAATGATATGTAAAACATTTTTAATATTTTAAAGACTCCTTTTTTGAAAACTAACATTGTAAATTGGTAAATAGAATTTGGATTTAAAAATTGGAGATGGAAAGTAAAAAAGATGACATTAATTAATCTAGATTTTTGTTCCCAAAAATAGATGAAAACAATGGTGGAATGTAAAATTAGGACATGGAGAAGAAATATCCATCGAAAATATGGGATTAATTATTACCATTGTTACAAATTTCTTAGATAATAAATTTCATCATATATGATAATAAAAATGAAATGAAGTTAATTATTCATATAAAATGATAAATTATCCATGGAAAAATTAAATATAAGGATAAAATGGATCTTATAATTTCATAACATAGAAGAAAAATTATCACTAAATAATAATGAATTTCATTTGTGAAATCTGTTACAGCATCAGTGTCATTTCAATCGAAAACCCCTTGAATGAGAATTATCATGAAATTATAATTAAAATACCATGAAACAAGGATAATTTGTGATATAATACAATAAATAGGTATTATATAGACTATATAATGTTAAATTGGTTCATTAAAATAAGTATGTGTCATTAATTATGAATGGAGACCCAGAAACCCTTTCAACTAATAAATCATTGTGGTCAGAATCATATGATAAATAAGTTATATGTAAGAATTTTAGAACCCCGGAAAATAAGGTTGAAATAATTTATATATTATTCATTTTTTAGAATAAATATATATTGGAGCAATATATTTCAATAAGGGAGTTTTTAACTGAATGGAATAAAATTTAGTTAGTACAACCCCTTTTGGTATTAGAAACATTAAAATCAATACCCATTCTAGGATATAATTTCAAATGGGACATTATATACACCAAATAATTAGTGTATGATATTATAAAAAAATGGGTCATTATACTCACCATTATAAAGAAAAAAAATTTGTATATAAGAATTATGTCTCATGGGATTGAAAATTGATATAACAAACCCTTATCGTGATTTGGATTCACTATGCTCATGTACATTACTTCCCCAATAATCAAATTAAAAATTTTATATAACTTCCTAGAAAACATATTCAAATATATTTCATTTAATGAAGAAATTTTATTATCATATTATATTTATTATATATATATATATTTTTCTTGTATTTGATATTTTTTATGGAAATTGAATCGGGGTCGACTTATTTCTATAATTTTATCAAATGAATATTATATTTTAATAATAAGTTAAATAATTAATATAACCATACCATAACTATAAAACAATAATTATTTTCTTATTAACTTATAATAATATTGGTAGTTAATTTTTCATAGTCACCTGTGATATAGTTTCATAGCATCATTCAGGTAGGTGGTTAAAAAGGCTATAACAAGAACATGTTATAAATAAATGTGTGAGTATGGTTAAGGAAGATTTTAATATCATTATAGTAGAGAAATAATTATATTTTTTAAATAATTTTAATTTTGGAAATCATATTTTATGAGTTTTATATAAGAAATTAAATGAATATGATAAATGATAAATGTTACATCATAGATGCAGTAGTTCAAACAACACCAAATTAACCTTCCCATTTCTTGGAAAATGTGAGGGAATGAATATGGATTATAGTTTTTCTTTTAATAATATTAATTATATTTTATATTCCACATTTATTATTTAATTTAATCCTTATATCTAGTGAAGATAGGTTGTGGTAAAAAACAGAAGGCATCCCTTCGTAGAGATGGTAGTACGCACAAACAGATGATAAACATTCTATTATTTTTCAAAGTGAGTGGAAATGAATAAATAATGATTTATCCTTAATAAAATAAAAAATAAATATACTAATGATAAATAGGTCATTATATAACTATGTTTAGTGTATTTTTTGAAGGGAAATAATAATTTAAACAGTCGAGAATTATGTAATACTCACTTTGGGACCTTAAACGTTCTTTGGAAACACTCCTTGGAAATAATGGTATTTGGATAAATTATGATGAACCTGGGATTTTTTTTATTAAATGGACCTATACTATAGGATAATATTGATTTATTTCAAGGAAATATCTATGGGTCTGTATAACATTGAGAGGGATGAAGTGATACCCATTATAATTTAATAAAAGAGAACATTTGTGAACATATATTATTTTTCTACAATGGAATGATATTATTCAGAGTTAACTGATAAAAAAAGTCATATATAATGGAATATCGGGATATATTGGGCTAATAAATCCTTTAATAATAATTTAAAAACAAGTTTTTTAAAAAACATCACGTTATTTACTCTTATATTTTCACTTTTACCTTTTATTATTACTGGGATAACTAGTTTTTACCCAAAGAACATGTCTTAATAAAAATATAAAATAACCCTTATTGAAAAATATGAGTGTGATAAGCCTAATTTAAATATAAATTTAATTTAATTCAAATCATATGTAATAGAAAATTAATTTTAAATTATTACATTTTTTATATGGAAAAAAATATAGAAAAAATATGTTTTAACAATTATTTGTTTTTAATATTATCTAATATTTACTAATGATTAAATGTGTTTTAATATAATAATATACTTTTTTAAGAATAAAATTAGTTTCATTATTTAAATACATTAATTTAAATTGTTTGATAAAAATTATACTTTGTTACTAAAATAATTCATTGAAAATAATAGTTTTACCGATATAAAAATAATCAACTCTTATCCATCTAATCATACTTTTATACCTAAAAATAAATTAAACATACTACATAATCTGAGTCTTATGATATAAAATAAGAAATCCATTTTTTACATTTAATATATATAAGTCATGAAAACAAATTTTAATATAATTGATTAAAAATAATTACAATAAGAAATTACTTAAGTTTCAAAAAATTTAAAAAGGGTACTATAAATTCAATATATAATTTTAGAATGTTTTTATTAACTTATTAATATATATTTTATAAAAAAATGTTTTAAAAACTTTTATTTCATACAAATTTTAGTCCTTGAAAAATTAGTATATTTCTAACTATTCAAACAAGATTTGAATAATTTAGAAAATAATTTAAACAATTCACTCTAAGGTAACATTGATGTTATGAATTCAAAAAATAATTTAAATTCATTAAATTAAAATTCTAAAATTTATAAATTTATATTTTAACTGGAAATACAATATATAAATAAAAATAGTATTTATTGAAGAAATAATACACTTTAAAACTATAAATGTTTTGAATACTATTTTTTTAGAATTTTCAAATCATTACTATCTTCTTATCTATCATATGTTTTATTATTTTTATAATATTATTATATAATATGATACATATTTTTTTAGTTCATTACTCAATGTGAAACAAGTTATCGATATAATTTATATTTGAGGAAAAACATATTCAAAAATATTAGTGTGTTATATTCAACCCTACCTAAATATATTATATCCTCATAATTTTAGTTATAACGTACTAATATATATACTTAAGGGTATCTAAGGATTATCACATCTCAAGATATTTCTTATAAGATATATAAACCATTCTATCTTAGGGTTGACTGGGTAATATATGTTTTCCCTCATTATCGAAATATAATTAATGTTGAGTTTTTCCTGAACCATCTGTGTAAAATACCACAATATAATGGGGGTAAATTTATATACGGAGTTTATAGTTATCCATTTATTAGTAGGTGATCATCAATTTATTTTTATTTTTGGTTTTTATATTTTTACAACTATTATAGAATTTATTTTAAGAGAGAAAATCCATTCCTAATATCACATCAAATTTGACTAATGGTAGGATAATAATATTTTTATAGGAAGAACAATACAAAAAACATTTATTAGAGAGAAATTATACATGGGATACAATAATATTACCATTATAATTTTTTATTAAAAATGAAACACTTATTCATTAAACTGGTGATTTCATAGCTTCAGTAAACACTATCGGATAATTGGAGTTGGTAGAACAATATATGAATATAAAAATCACATTTATTAAGTGTGTGATCAATATTCCTCATTCCATATCATTTTTGAGACACACTTACATATTTTTTATTTCACTATATTTCGATTTTATAGGCCATTACTAGTTTCTATCATCCATTTAATACTTATTATTAGGGCATTAACATCGATAATGTCTATGCTTCACACATTGAATACATTGAGATATTTGTTGTATATCAATTTAAACTATATTTCCTTTAGCTGCGTCAATTGAGTTCAATAATTTTTTTAAGTAATTACATTCTATATGCCCCCCTTTTCTACTAATAAAACATATCCATGTTCCATTGAGGCTTTTCTTTAGTTCTTCTTCCAATATTTTTGACTTGAATAAAATTTAATATTATTTTCATCGTCAATTTCTTCCCTTTAATTTCAATGAGACTCTATCCTTGTCTTATTTGGGGATTTTGGGAACTCAAATAAATTAATAATTTTCATCCTGATTCTTGATATTTAGTCTTTCATTATCAAAAAGTTTATCACATCATTTCTTATTTCATTAGTCTGTTTATTGGGATAATCTATGGGTTTTACAGGGTATCCATTTTTAACATTGTTCCTTTGGGAATTAGCCAAGAATAAAACCAAAATTATTTTATAAATAGTGATGAATAATTTAAACAATAATAAAATTATTTTAAGATAATTAGATATAATATTCAAACTCAAAATATCATATTGTTTGAAATAATTGCATTAGATTTCAGTTAATCCAAAATCACTTTTCGGTAAATCTATATTTCTTAGGGTTGTGTTCTCTCGTGTTCCTTAACATAATTTTAGAGAATAAAAAATCCTTAATAATGGAATTTAATTTTAATGTGATTATCTAAGTAATATCCCCATGTAGTTTCTTGCTATGACTATAGTTGTAACAGCCCAAGATTTTATAAAGAAATATTCTTTTTAATTTTACTAATGTCTTGTGTTGTACGCTACACCAAAAGGAGCTTGCACAACACACATCCTTGACTTGTCTTGCATTACACGCAATCGCGACCTTCCTCGATAGCGTGTGTAGTACGCAATACCGAGTTTCACTAAACAACGATATGCTATAAAAATATTATTAAAACTAGCCGTTATGAATAGTAATAACCACTTTTTAAAATTCTATAAATCTTATTTTTTCAAAATGAACTTCATTTTTGGATTCGGAGTATCGAATTTAGCCTAAGGTGAAATTTTGGTACTTTCCGGATAACTTTCATATTCTGATGAATAGTGAAAATTACTAAATTATAATTAAAAACAACTTTTTTAATCGAAATAATTAATAGTGATAAATCATTAATTTGAGTGGTTGTAAAGTATATTTAGAATATATTTTTACAATTTAATACAATGTTGGTCATTGGATGTAATTTCACATTTAAACCAGTTATAAACAAGTGTCAATCTTTTGATAGTTATTATCTCTTAAAAACACGCTATTTGTTGTAACAGCGGAAATTAATGTTTGGAATTTTGTAAAATAGAAATCATTTTTGAATTCGGAATATCAATTATAGCCTAGGGTGAAATTTTGGTACTTTTCTGAAAACTTTCAATTTTTGATGAATAGTGAAACCACTAAGTGGTAGGTTAAAAACTGAATTTTGCATAAAACTTAATTTTACCGCTTCTGTGAATGGAATTTCGAAAATCCGAGAGACAGGGTTAATATCAAGGACTAAAATGTGGTTCAATGAGATGAAAATAATTTTTGGTGAATAGTAACTTTTTACTTTTTTTTACCGCGGTTAATAGTAAATAGGGTAACTAAGGGTAAATATGATATTAATATTACCCTAACACATGTCCTAATTCTATTGGACAAGTGTAATTCGACCAAAAACAAACTTAGGAATAAAATATGACCATTTAGGCCCACTTGGATTAGATTAGGACATTTATTATTAATTTATTTAAAGAAGGGTTAAAATAGTTAAAATCAAAGTTTAATAAGTAAATCATTTTTAATATGGGGTTATACATAAGATAAATTAGACTATAAATATTCATTAGAAAGCTAAAAAGAGTTCCTACATGATGGTATTTTATTTGTAATTTTTAGACATCAAATAATTTAATTTATTTGTGACACAAAGATGATGCAGTAATTATCTTATTAATGAAATATTCACATAATTGATAATATAAATACCAAAATAAATGTAATTTAAGACTTTTTATGAATTCCAATAATTTTCTAGGTTACTATGATATATTAATGTTGATTTAATCAACTTGGTTCGAACATTTAATTCTGTTATGACTTTCACAAAAATCATGTATCAAATAGTGTCAAAATTGACACAAAATAGTTTTTAAATCAAATATTATATTATTAATTGTTATTTTATTCCTAAAAATCTAAGGTTCGGCAAAATGACTTAGATAAGGATATATATATTAATAATAAACAATTTGGGGTTCGTTTGGCATGTTATAGTAAGTGTATTAACCATATAGTGAAAGAAAACAAAAAGACACGGTAAAAGTTAAATTATTTAACTTAGAGTTAAATCTAATTGATAAGGTTTAAAATAATATCCAAACATGTCTAAATTTGATTGGTTGATGAGATTACAACCCTATCTCATCTAATCTTCGAATATGAGTCATTTTTGGAGGTTTTTAAGTGGGGTTAGATTTATTATAAATTAATATTTTTAAGAATTCCTAAGGTGCCCCTCTCCTCCCCTATAAAAGGACACCTCCTCCCCCTCCTCCTCACACCAATTGGAGCACTCAAGCTCGGCCAACCCCTTCCAAAATCTCTTCTCCACTTCCCTAGAAACATCCTAGAGGTTCTGGTCTTACTCAAAGACCAATTTTAGTTCCCTAAGAGGAGGTCTCCAAAAGGCGCTTCAAAGAAGAGGTAATTACCGTTACCAATTCTTTCATCTTTATTTCTTCTTCCACTTCTTCTTCTTAGGTTGTTTCATTATGAAGTAATAACATCAGTATCACTCATATACTGATATGTTATTATAAGTATGAAACAACCCTATTTCACCATCTATCCATCCTACGGAAAAAGAAATCACCGCGCGTGCGTACGTACGGAATACCGTCTCCACGCCGTGGTGTAATCTATTTTCCACCACCACCTTACATGGATGGGTATAATGGTGTAAAGAATAACTATACATAGTTATTACAACATCATATTGATTATGATATATTGTATAATCCACTCCAATTCAATTCAATATTTATAGAAATGATATCATCGCTCGTGCGTACGTACGGAATACCGTCTCCACGACGCGATGAGATTCATTCTCCATGTTAACCATTTAAGAATGATTATAATGTATATATAAGAAATAATAATGAAATATATGACATTATGAAGCTACTGGATTTATGTATATATATACATATGTATGTCATCTACTTACTTCCATTCAAGACAATAAGGAAAGGAAAACAACGTTCATGCGTACGTACGGACTACCGTCTCCATGAACGGTGTTTTTCATTTTATTTATCTACCTATTATATATATATATATACTGAATATATATGATATATAAATCATATTTTATATTCTGGAAGTAAGTAAATCATGATATAAGTAATAATGATGTCAAGAACAACAAGTCAAAACACCTAAGATAAATGGAACGATTTTACCCAAAACGCTTCTTTAACATGGAATTTACAAAAGAACGGGTAATATAATGTCATAAGTGAACCATATATGATATCATAACAATGAATATGATTCTGTAATAAGACAATAACATGATTTAAATCATTATACAGGAGGTTCGGACACTTACAAAGCAAGTCGGACCTAAGGTAAGGGAAATATCACAATCTCATTTTTATCCGAGATTGTTTATTCGTAAGTATTTACTGGGGTGTATCTTATCATTCACATCCATGTTTCCTCAATATGTAATATTATTTCCATCCACCTACAATGTTTTAAATCCAATTTTACCCTTTGGTGAGTTTTTAGTAAAAGATATGAAAGGAATCTTTTGTCGTTTTTCCGTACGAGGTACTTTTTGACTTTTCCGACAAAAGTACGAAGAATGTTTTTTTTAAATTATACGGCATGAATGGATTTTCAAAAAATTATTTCCAAGAATCTTCATTTATAAGTTTTCAAGTTTATTTTTAACCAACTTCTTTATTTTATAATTCTATGACATGTTAATAAAGGAAAAGTGTTTTTGAAGAAGAAAGGATATTTTCCTCAAGAATGGAGTTCAAGTGTTTTATCAAAATTATTTTCCATCTAAGATAATAAAGGGTTCTGTTTTTATCCCTATTATTACATTGATTTGATCATGTTATGATGGAATTATTTTTATGAATTCCTTTATCTTATATGAATTTATTTATGATGTCATGATGTTTCAAGAATCCCATTTTTGTTACATGTGTTATGCAATGATGTATGATTTATGATTTTGTGGCACACATAAGAAAGGATTCATTAAGAGATGGGTGGGACCTATATCTCCCTCCAATGCATTGGGTAAAGATTTTATATCTCATGAGATAGACATGGCTGGAATGGTAGGTTATACCGGTTCAGTGAAACATGACTGAAACGAGGATTACTCGATTCAGAAAGGGACTTTGTCCACTAAGATAGTCTTGGCAATGAGTCTTGACTAACAAGAAATGATTCTCTATGATTATGTGTGTATGCCACAATGAGTAATGTTTTAAGTTATGATTTCATTTCACTACTATGATTTATCCCATGTTATGAAATTATGCTCTCTTTTGCAGGTTAAGATTTCCAAAAATGTTATGTTCTTATGAAAATTATGTGATTGATATTTCTTTTGTTTACCCTTACTGAGCATTTGAGCTCACACTTTTATGTTTTCTTTTCCCCAGGATATAAAAAATGGTTTTAGGTATAAAAAGGAAGATCTTTATGGGAGATGTTGAAGATCTTCCACCACAATTAGAAGTTTACGTTCCGAGTTTCCAAAGACACTAAACTATTACGATCCTTGTGTGTGTGTTTTTGTTATGTACTAAGTATTCCGCAAAAGTAATGTAATGTCCATGTACGATAAGCTTCGGGTCTCTACAGTTGGTATCAGAGGAAAGGTTTAGTCAACCTTTGGAAACTAGGATGCGAAAACGTTAGTGAGATCCCTAGAGATATTTCTAAGGTATGTCTAGGGATGTCTCTAAGGTTAAGTATACGTATAGGTTATAGTAATAGAATTACGCTAACGATCATAGAATTAAACCTAAGATGTTGGATATTGAAGGTACTCCCCCTTTATTATGTTGTTTTCCCTAGCATGATTTTTGCCTCTCACACTATTCTTTATGGGTTTTAGACGATGGCTGGAACCCGAAGGAACCGTGTTGATCAATGCAATGGAAAATGCAATGATTGCCCTCCTGAACAAACAAATGTTATGGGAGATGGAGTGCAAAATCTTATTGCTATACTTACACAAGCTATGAATCATTCTGGACTTCTAAATGAGCAGAGAAGGGAACAATATTCTATTGAGTCCTTCATGAGGCAACGTCCACCTTCTTTCAGTGGGTCTACTGATCCATTAGTTGCTGAACAATGGATTAGTACTACTGAAAAGATATTTTCAGTTCTTCAATGTTCTGAACATGATAAAGTCATCTTAGCAGTATATCGTTTGGAAGGTGAAGCTGATCAATGGTGGAATCTTATCAAGAATACGAGGCCAAGAGATGAAATTGAGTCCATGGAATGGGACGAGTTCAAGAACTTGTTTTTCAGTAAGTACTTCCCTCGTATTCTTCGAACAAAGATGGAGAAAGAGTTTCTTGAACTGAAGCAAAGGGATGATGAATCTGTTGGTACCTATGAAGCAAATTTTACAAGACTTGCAAGGTATGCTTCTGGAATTATCATCCAACCTGAAAGTAAAGTTGATCGATTTTTCAGTGGCTTAAAACCAAGTCTTCGAAGGGAATTAGCTATAAGAGACTTCAGTAGCTATGAAGAAATTGTGCGTTGTGCTATCAAGGTAGAAATGGAAGTTGGTGTTACATATCCATCTCATGGTTTTGACAAGAAACGAAAGATGGAGTTCAAGGAGAAATCCCAGAATAATGGTGAAAAGAAGATGAATGTTTCCTTATGCACAAAGTGTGGAAAGAAGCATGGTGGAGATTGTCTTAAAGGGACTAGAAAATGTTTTAAGTGTGGAAAAGAAGGTCATCGAGCAGCTGAGTGTCGAAGTAATGGAAAAAGGTTTTCTAATGATGTGAATAAAGCAAACACTGCAGAGAACGCACTACCAACACTTCAATGCTTCAAGTGCAAAGAAATGGGGCATTATGCTAATAATTGCCCTAATCCAAGGGTTTGTGATGATCAACATGAGCAACCACTCAAGGCAAAGGACAAAGGGAAGTCACATGCGATCACTATTGGCGATGTTGAATATGACAATGATGTGGTGGAATGATTAAGTGTTTATGTAATGGGATTCCAAAATAATGTTTTATCATGGAGTATTGGAATATTTATGTATTGGTCTAATGTGGTATTCAAAGTGATTGAGATATTATGCGCATAATGAAGGGAAAATGAGAAAATTAATTGTTTAACAGTATTCATGAGCTCATGATTGATATAAGGACTAAGTGATATCATGGTTTGAGTATATAGAATTTTGAGGATTTTGGTATGTGGAAAGTGTTAACTTTTAACTGCACTCATGTTTTCACTAAGGTATTCAAGAGAATACACGATTAAGGACTTTGAATGTTTGGAATGTGACCAACAAGACATATCTTATGATATGTGGGGATCAACGACAGTATTAAATCTCTGGTAATCGATGTCACTATATTATGAGAGTGGACTGCAGTATTATGTATAAGCCTAAAGATTAGACTGGATTATGTTGGACATAAGTTAGTATTGTTTAAGGATAGAAGATTTTCGATATTATTGATGGGATGTTATAGTAATATAGTTTTAGAAAAAGGACAACCTGCAGGACGGGCGACAGCCCATCGCGTCGGACAAGGCTGTGGGAATCGAACCCACAACCGAAGTGCGACTGGCCTTTATCGCCTACCACTGGCCTACAGGAAGTCCCTGTTTAGTAGAAACTAGTTTTATTATATTAAGCAGTATGATATATGAAGTATAAGTCCATTTTAGGAACCATATGTGATTAATCTCACTATAGATCGACTTATGTATATAATTTTTGCTACCCTTTTGTTTGAGACAGATGGAATGACCCGTCATTCTATCACATGATCTGCTAACACTTCACGAATAACAAATTCAACTTCATTTATTTAAGATATGAAGTGGAAATTGTTAAAGGCACGAACAATAGTGAGATTGTACCAAAATAAAGTAAGTATTTATTCTAATTAAAATTTTCAACTTTAGGGAGATGATCTTGAAAACCAAAAATGTTGTCCTAGTGATCTTATACCTGATGAATCAGATGGTACCTTAGATCATCACAAATTTATGGATTTGTGATTACTGGCTTTTCCATAGCCATGTTCTCTACCACTCTCCATCAGAACATGATGGTTAGATTTCTCTTCCATATCCATATTTTCACCTATGTGGAAACCCAGTGATTAGTTTATTTGGGTAATCGTTACATTTCATACTTTAGTTTTTAAAGCCAAGTTTTGGTATACCCTTTTACGATGTGGGTTTCTATTAAAGAAACTTTCGAATAGTAAACCATTTATAACCCCGACGAATTTCGAGGGCGAAATTCATTTTAAGGGGGGTAGAATGTAACAGCCCAAGATTTTATAAAGAAATATTCTTTTTAATTTTACTAATGTCTTGTGTTGTACGCTACACCAAAAGGAGCTTGCACAACACACATCCTTGACTTGTCTTGCATTACACGCAATCGCGACCTTCCTCGATAGCGTGTGTAGTACGCAATACCGAGTTTCACTAAACAACGATATGCTATAAAAATATTATTAAAACTAGCCGTTATGAATAGTAATAACCACTTTTTAAAATTCTATAAATCTTATTTTTTTCAAAATGAACTTCATTTTTGGATTCGGAGTATCGAATTTAGCCTAAGGTGAAGTTTTGGTACTTTCCGGATAACTTTCATATTCTGATGAATAGTGAAAATTACTAAATTATAATTAAAAACAACTTTTTTAATCGAAATAATTAATAGTGATAAATCATTAATTTGAGTGGTTGTAAAGTATATTTAGAATATATTTTTACAATTTAATACAATGTTGGTCATTGGATGTAATTTCACATTTAAACCAGTTATAAACAAGTGTCAATCTTTTGATAGTTATTATCTCTTAAAAACACGCTATTTGTTGTAACAGCGGAAATTAATGTTTGGAATTTTGTAAAATAGAAATCATTTTTGAATTCGGAATATCAATTATAGCCTAGGGTGAAATTTTGGTACTTTTCAGAAAACTTTCAATTTTTGATGAATAGTGAAACCACTAAGTGGTAGGTTAAAAACTGAATTTTGCATAAAACTTAATTTTACCGCTTCTGTGAATGGAATTTCGAAAATCCGAGAGACACGGTTAATATCAAGGACTAAAATGTGGTTCAATGAGATGAAAATAATTTTTGGTGAATAGTAACTTTTTACTTTTTTTTACCGCGGTTAATAGTAAATAGGGTAACTAAGGGTAAATATGATATTAATATTACCCTAACACATGTCCTAATTCTATTGGACAAGTGTAATTCGACCAAAAACAAACTTAGGAATAAAATATGGCCATTTAGGCCCACTTGGATTAGATTAGGACATTTATTATTAATTTATTTAAAGAAGGGTTAAAATAGTTAAAATCAAAGTTTAATAAGTAAATGATTTTTAATATGGGGTTATACATAAGATAAATTAGACTATAAATATTCATTAGAAAGCTAAAAAGATTTCCTACATGATGGTATTTTATTTGTAATTTTTAGACATCAAATAATTTAATTTATTTGTGACACAAAGATGATGCAGTAATTATCTTATTAATGAAATATTCACATAATTGATAATATAAATACCAAAATAAATGTAATTTAAGACTTTTTATGAATTCCAATAATTTTCTAGGTTACTATGATATATTAATGTTTATTTAATCAACTTGGTTCGAACATTAAATTCTGTTATGACTTTCACAAAAATCATGTATCAAATAGTGTCAAAATTGACACAAAATAGTTTTTAAATCAAATATTATGTTATTAATTGTTATTTTATTCCTAAAAATCTAAGGTTCGGCAAAATGACTTAGATAAGGATATATATATTAATAATAAACAATTTGGGGTTCGTTTGGCATGTTATAGTAAGTGTATTAACCATATAGTGAAAGAAAACAAAAAGACACGGTAAAAGTTAAATTATTTAACTTAGAGTTAAATCTAATTGATAAGGTTTAAAATAATATCCAAACATGTCTAAATTTCATTGGTTGATGAGATTACAACCCTATCTCATCTAATCTTTGAATATGAGTCATTTTTGGAGGTTTTTAAGTGGGGTTAGATTTATTATAAATTAATATTTTTAAGAATTCCTAAGGTGCCCCTCTCCTCCCCTATAAAAGGACACCTCCTCCCCCTCCTCCTCACACCAATTTGAGCACTCAAGCTCGGCCAACCCCTGCCAAAATCTCTTCTCCACTTCCCTAGCAACATCCTAGAGGTTCTGGTCTTACTCAAAGACCAATTTTAGTTCCCTAAGAGGAGGTCTCCAAAAGGCGCTTCAAAGAAGAGGTAATTACCGTTACCAATTCATTCATCTTTAATTCTTCTTCCACTTCTTCTTCTTAGGTTGTTTCATTATGAAGTAATAACATCAGTATCACTCATATACTGATATGTTATTATAAGTATGAAACAACCCTATTTCACCATCTATCCATCCTACGGAAAAAGAAATCACCGCGCGTGCGTACGTACGGAATACCGTCTCCACGCCGTGGTGTAATCTATTTTCCACCACCACCTTACATGGATGGGTATAATGGTGTAAAGAATAACTATACATAGTTATTACAACATCATATTGATTATGATATATTGTATAATCCACTCCAATTCAATTCAATATTTATAGAAATGATATCATCGCTCGTGCGTACGTACGGAATACCGTCTCCACGACGCGATGAGATTCATTCTCCATGTTAACCATTTAAGAATGATTATAATGTATATATAAGAAATAATAATGAAATATATGACATTATGAAGCTACTGGATTTATGTATATATATACATATGTATGTCATCTACTTACTTCCATTCAAGACAATAAGGAAAGGAAAACAACGTTCATGCGTACGTACGGACTACCGTCTCCATGAACGGTGTTTTTCATTTTATTTATCTACCTATTATATATATATATATACTGAATATATATGATATATAAATCATATTTTATATTCTTGAAGTAAGTAAATCATGATATAAGTAATAATGATGTCAAGAACAACAAGTCAAAACACCTAAGATAAATGGAACGATTTTACCCAAAACGCTTCTTTAACATGGAATTTACAAAAGAACGGGTAATATAATGTCATAAGAGAACCATATATGATATAATAACAATGAATATGATTCTGTAATAAGACAATAACATGATTTAAATCATTATACAGGAGGTTCGGACACTTACAAAGCAAGTCGGACCTAAGGTAAGGGAAATATCACAATCTCATTTTTATCCGAGATTGTTTATTCGTAAGTATTTACTGGGGTGTATCTTATCATTCACATCCATGTTTCCTCAATATTTAATATTATTTCCATCCACCTACAATGTTTTAAATCCAATTTTACCCTTTGGTGAGTTTTTAGTAAAAGATATGAAAGGAATCTTTTGTCGTTTTTCCGTACGAGGTACTTTTTGACTTTTCCGACAAAAGTACGAAGAATGTTTTTTTTAAATTATACGGCATGAATGGATTTTCAAAAAATTATTTCCAAGAATCTTCATTTATAAGTTTTCAAGTTTATTTTTAACCAACTTCTTTATTATATAATTCTATGACATGTTAATAAAGGAAAAGTGTTTTTGAAGAAGAAAGGATATTTTCCTCAAGAATGGAGTTCAAGTGTTTTATCAAAATTATTTTCCATCTAAGATAATAAAGGGTTCTGTTTTTATCCCTATTATTACATTGATTTGATCATGTTATGATGGAATTATTTTTATGAATTCCTTTATCTTATATGAATTTATTTATGATGTCATGATGTTTCAAGAATCCCATTTTTGTTACATGTGTTATGCAATGATGTATGATTTATGATTTTGTGGCACACATAAGAAAGGATTCATTAAGAGATGGGTGGGACCTATATCTCCCTCCAATGCATTGGGTAAAGATTTTATATCTCATGAGATAGACATGGATGGAATGGTAGGTTATACCGGTTCAGTGAAACATGACTGAAACGAGGATTACTCGATTCAGAAAGGGACTTTGTCCACTAAGATAGTCTTGGCAATGAGTCTTGACTAACAAGAAATGATTCTCTATGATTATGTGTGTATGCCACAATGAGTAATGTTTTAAGTTATGATTTCATTTCACTACTATGATTTATCCCATGTTATGAAATTATGCTCTCTTTTGCAGGTTAAGATTTCCAAAAATGTTATGTTCTTATGAAAATTATGTGATTGATATTTCTTTTGTTTACCCTTACTGAGCATTTGAGCTCACCCTTTTATGTTTTCTTTTCCCCAGGATATAAAAAATGGTTTTAGGTATAAAAAGGAAGATCTTTATGGGAGATGTTGAAGATCTTCCACCACAATTAGAAGTTTACGTTCCGAGTTTCCAAAGACACTAAACTATTACGATCCTTGTGTGTGTGTTTTTGTTATGTACTAAGTATTCCGCAAAAGTAATGTAATGTCCATGTACGATAAGCTTCGGGTCTCTACAATAGTCATAGTCCCACTCATAATGCACTAGATTACATATTTATTTCATTATAAACTAGAATTTTTCAAGGTAATTACCTTTAGTCGAATCAGTTCCATAGACGCATCCACATGACTCCCCTCAAACAAGATAGACTCAATTAGATGAATTAATGAAAATATTTTATTAAAATTCATTCTCATGATCATTTGAGTTTACAGTTATAGATAATAAAAATAAAACATTAACTAAAGAAAAACATGTATTATAAAACAAATGTACATTTTTCCACTATAAAAGAAAAATACCCAATGCATAACATAACATTAACATATGACAATATTTTTCAATATAATATACTCATCTAAATTTTTCATACATTTATTTTATTCATAACCATGGTAAATGTTATCATAAAAAATGCGTGAGATTAAATTACCAGTAATGGTACACAAAATAAATAACAATTAATGATCATCATTGATAATAATATGATCATATGTGTACAATGAAGATGAATAATAAAACCATACCCAACAAAGGGTAGATCATAAAACATGATTACAAGAATATGAAATAACATAACAAAAAACATTAGTCAAGAGAATATGGAATAATTTTTCAATAAAAATAAGACATGAGAGAATAACATTATTATTAGAATAATCAGAATACTATGGAACAAATATTAGCATAGGGAAACATCATCTTCCTGATTCATACACTTTCACCCATACTTGAACAGAACAAAATTTTGTCTTTGTATACATGTCTAATGAGATATAAACTTCTAACTATTGCATTTTTGGGTGATATAGGACCCCATCCATCA
Organism: Viscum album; assembly: GCA_963277665.1. Lineage (NCBI taxonomy): Eukaryota > Viridiplantae > Streptophyta > Magnoliopsida > Santalales > Viscaceae > Viscum > Viscum album. The sequence continues at coordinate 1,785,325,218 of OY728148.1, read as the reverse complement.
TTATCAATACATATTTGATACAGATAAACCCAATAATAATTTTATAGAGAACCCAAGGGAAGAAAATGGTTTTCATATAATTTTCAAAATGGATTCCCATAAGTAATCATTCACCAACCCATAAATAATAAAAACATCCTGAACCCATGGAAAATAAATGGGTATCCAATGACATCGAGTAATTTTATGGGTAAATACCTTTATATTTAAGTAATTAATTATATTTTATATACACTATATAGATTAAGTTAATAGGAATTATTAAGAACTGATCTAATAAATCTATGTATGGTTACTTGTTGAAAACTATTTAATCTAGGGAATCAAATATATGGTATTAATTGAAGATTGTAAATTGAAGAAAAATTGTTGTTACACACTGTAGGTGATTAGGAAATACAAATTTAATGATAGATCGTTTCTCTTATTTTCTTTTAAACTTTCTCATTTTAAAAAACATAGGTAAATAATTACAGGGAAATTTAAATTTTTTTAAAATAATAGAATATTTATACATTAAAAATCACTATAAAAAAGATCTTATTACACCAAACCATTAAAACAAATTTCATTGAATTATGTGAATTTATTTTTAAAAACATTAAACATGGGAAAGAAAATTCTAAATGATGGTAAATGTGAATTTTTTTTATAAATATGTTTCATGCCTTATTTTTATAATCAAAGACTAAGTGAAAAAGTAACTAGTTTCTTTTAAAAATTCATTTCAAAAAGTTTGGGTAGAAATTTTTTGATATTTATTAAAACATTCATGTTTGTGAATTATAAAATAATAAAGTATTTAGATGGGAATAATGTTTATATAATGAAATTATTCAGTGTATTATAAGAAGTATACCGATAATATGTAAAAAAAAATATTATTTTAAAAATAACTGTATTGAAAACTCATGTCGTATATAGGGAAATAAAATTTCCATATGAAAATTGGTGATGAGAGGTGACTGGATCACATTAATTAATCAATATTTAAATTCAAAAAAGTAGATAAAAATGTTTTTTGGAAGTAAAATTTATACATTGGGTAGAAATACCTATTTTAAAGAATGAGAGTTATTCATTTCAATGTCAAAATTTTATTTGAGAAGGTATTTCATCAAAGAAGATGATATTTTTGAAAAAAAATCAATTTTATGGGGAAAATATAAATTTAAAAATGAAAAATGATTTATAATGATAAATGTGGGATTATAGTAATATTACCATGTAATTAAATTATGAATCAAGGAGAAATAATTTGATCTATGAAATATGTTATGAATAAAGTTACATTTAAATTGAAACTCCTTGAATTATAAAGATAATGAAATTGAACATAAAATATAACTAAAAAGAGAAAATTTAACATATAATATAAAAATAGGCATTGTATACATAACATTAATTTAAATTAGAGCATAACAAGAAATAAAACTCAATAAAGAGTAATTGAGACCAAGAAACCCTGTCATATAACATAATCCTAGAGGAAAGAAATAGTTGAAAATGTTTTTAAATGGAATAATTTTAGAAAAAAATAAGGGGGAAATAAAGTAAAGAATATTCATATGGTTGAATAACTAAACATTCAAAATTAGAGTTCAATAAGATATTTTACATCTCAATGGTAGAAAATTGAGTTTGCACAAATATTTAGGACATTCAAAACATTCAAATCAAAAAAACCTTGATGGATAGAAATGAAAATGAAATAGGAAATAAAATGAATAATGATATTATAGTGATAAAAAATATTAAATGGGTAGTATTTAAACAATTAAAAATAAAGTAATGTTTATAATAAGATGTATGTCTCAAAGTATTGAAAATTGAGGTAAGAACCCCATACGGTGGTCCTGATTCACTATGTTGAAGTGAATAAATTCCTGAATAATCAAATTAAGTATATTAGATAACTTCATAGAAACATTATTCATATATAAATATTTTACTAGGGATAATTTTTTTTCATATTCCATTTATTTATTATTATGTTTTATTATTATTATTACTTTTTGTGAAAATTTAAACGGATACGACTTGATTCAATAATTTTAAAGATTGAATATTATATTTTAATAATAAGTTAAATAAATAATAAAACCATTCAATAAATATATTCTAATAATTTTTTACATATTATATTATAATAATATTAGTATTTATGTTCTCATAGTAATCCATGATAGAGTTTTATAGTGTTGTTCATGTGTATCGTCAGACTAGCACACACAGTAACATGTAATAACACCATATGAAAGTATGGTTAAGGAATAATTTAATATCATTACAACAGAAATATAATTTTATTATTGAGATATTTTTATATTTCTCAATCATATTTTAGGTGGTTTAAGAAAATAATGAAAATTAAGATGAAAAAAATGGTACTTCGTGGAGGGGAAAGTGCGCATAATGTTTGATTAAAATTTTCATTTCCTTATGAATGAGTGGGAATGAAGGTGGATTATAATTTATATCTAATGAATAATAATTATATTATATATATTACATTTATTATCTAATTAATAATATCTTCATAACCGGTGGGTATAGGTTGAGGTAAAAAACAAAATATGACCCTATGTGGACGTGGCAGTCTACATAAACACAAGAACGACATTATTTTGTTTTTCTATATGAATGGAAAACAATAAATAGTTTTTTTCCAAAATATAAAAAATCTCTTGTATAATAAATATAATAGTTTCATTACAAAACAATGTTTATGGTAGGTTAGGTAGGGTAATGAGAATAATAAATAGTTAAGGACTAAGTAATACTCACTTCGGGACGTTCAATGTTCTCTTGAAACTATCCTTCGAAATAAAGGGATTAAGATAATTTATGGTGAATAGGGGATTTTGGTAGTGAAAAAGAGTTCAAATATAGGGAAATGTTTTAGGATTTAAAGTAAATTTAAAAGTTTATGTATAGCTTTTAAGTGTGGAATTAGACCCCTTTTATAAGTGAATAAAATTAATCTTCTATGAACACACATTATTTTTTAATAATAGAATGATACATTTTAATGGTAAAAGGTTCAAAAAGAAGTAAATAATGTATTTTTGGGGGATATTGGTTTTAAGAATACACAAATAAAAATTGCAACAAATTTTTTATAGATTTTAGAAGTTAATTACTCTTATATTTTTTCTTTTACATGTTTATTTTAATCATGTTAAATATTTTTTACTAAAGTAACTTATGACTTTCCAAAAATTAAAAAAAAATTCCTCTTTGAAAATTTCATTATGATGGACTAAAATTTAATCTCCATTTAATGTAATTAAAATTATATATAACATAAAATTATATTTTCAATAAGAAAACAAGTTTTTATTGTAAAATATGTTTAGAACATTATGTGTCTTTAATATTTTTTATCACTGAATATAAATTAAATTTTTTTAATATAATTATTTATTTTTATAATAATTAAGTTCATTATTGTAAATAAATTAATTTATTTTATTGGATAAAAATTACGTAATGTTAATATAATAATTCACTGAAAATAACAGTTTTATTATTATCAATGCGCTTAACTTGAAACCTAGTAATAATAATTTTATAACTAAAATGAAATTTAACTTATTAAATATTATGATCATGTTGAGATAAAATATGAAACCCATTTTTTTATATTTAATTTCCTTAAATGATGAAAACTAATTTCACTATAAGAGAAAAAAACATTTTTGAGTAAAAAAATTACTTTTGTATATAAAAAATTAAACATGGGTTCTCCTAAATCAATATTGTATTTTAAAATTATTCTCCCAATTTAAAAATATATTTTTTTTCATTAAATATATTTTTCAAAAACTATTATGTCATAAAAATGAGGGTACTACCCAAATCAATATATTCTAACTATTCACCTAAATATTGATAATTTTTAAAAAAACAATCAATAATTCACCATAAGATAATTTTGATATGGTGACTTTAGAAATTAAGTTAATATTCATGAAATTTCAATTCAAAAATTTATAAATTTATCATTTAAATGAAAATAAAATATATGGATCAAAATTAAAATTATAGAAAAAGAATCCTCATTTAAAACTCTAATTGTTCCTAAAACTATTTTTTTAAGAATTTTCAATTGATTACTATCTTTTTATCTACAATATAATTTCTTATTGTTATAATTTTCTTATCGGATTTGTATTATATCATTTTAGTTAATTTTTTCATGTGAAACTATCTATCGATAAAAATATTATTTAAAATAATATATATTTCAAAATCTCAATATCTAAAATTATTCCCTCCATGAATAAATTGATCCCTCATAATTTTAATTATCACTTACTATTAAAAAAATATTTAAGGGTATCTAAAGATAATCATTGTTAGACTCATCTATTTTGATAATCCCATACCATGCTTCATTTATGTGATAATAATATTTTACATTTACATGATAATGAGGATTCATTTATATTCTTAGTTTCTTTCATGTAATAACTATGTACTTTTAATATCACTTTTCTATTGTTTTAGCTTTCTGTGAAAAATTTCTCTATGTAAGAAAGGTCATCGATGAAGGTCTCCAATAGAAAGGTTACCGATAAAAAGGTCCCCGATGAAGGTCACCGATGAAACTCCACTGATGAAGGTCACCGATGAAAGGTCACTAACGAAAGTTACAGATAGAAGGTCACCGATGAAAGCACACCGATTAAAGGTCACCAATGAAAGGTCACTGATATAAGGTTACCACTGAAGGATACTGTTGAGAAGGTTACCGTTGAAGGATACTGATGAATGTCACCGATAAAAGGTTACCGTTGAAGGCTAATAATACAGTCCACTGATGAAGGCAGTTGTTGAAGCCAAATGTTGTGAAGGCTACCTCTACCGGTCTACCGATGCTCACACTTATACTCCAAACTTTTTCAAATTCTTAATATTATTCTAACGATCATATTTGGAAAATTTAATGCTTCTGACATTAATTAATTCAGATTGTAGACATATCAAGAGATTGTATCTGAAGATAGTATGAGGTACGAGGAGGACCACATAAGGTTTAATTATTCTTATTGTTCAACCTCAAAAATAAAAGGGAAGACCAATGAAGAAAATAGTGGGTTGTGCCAAGAGAGCAGAAAAGAAAAGACATGATAAAGAACTTACTCGCTAGATTCGAGAAGAACCATCCAGAACATACATTGTGAACCCAAGAGAATCATGAAAATCATTTGGGACAAACTCAAGTTTTCCTTTTGGGCCTCATCAACTCTCTATAAACACAAGAAGTAGAAAATTTAGTTTCTAAAAGCTAGACCCTAGAGTTGCAACACACTGTTTTGAGGAAAACATCCAGAGAAAGACTCGAACTGCAATTTCTTCACTCCAAGAGGTCAAGAGCTGAACTGCAAACACATAGAGCTTTCTAAACACAAACTTATAAAATTATCAATATTATATTATATTATTTTAAAATTATGTGAAGTGTGTGATTGTCTATTACACACACTGTCATTTTTGCTTAAACTGGAAGATTCTGAAAATCCTCACATCAATAATCCTTTATTCTTTTTCCAACGTATAATTGTGGAAGTGGTCGTGTGTGGCCTGGTTGTGTGTTTATCCTACAAGAAACTATGGTAGAGGGTGTGAATCCGGGACAGTTTGTGAAAACTATTATAAAGCCTGATACAGGCTGTGTATCTTGTTTATTATTAATATAAACTTCTTGGTGGAAGGTGATCACCAAGTGGAGAGGATTAAGTATCGGCTTGATACTGAACCTCCTGCTTAATTATAATGTGTTCTATATTTATTAATACTCTATTTTGTCTTTTTTCTGCTGCTTAAAACTTAAAAAACAAAAAAATATTTTACATTGACTCTGATAGTTAGTTCTTGTTAGTGCGTTTATGTGTTTAATTAAGTAAAACTATTTGAAAAGTTGAAGAAGTATTTTACACTTATTCAACTATGGACTAATCACCCTTTGAGATACCTATTGACCATCTAAACATTTATATCTCTACTACCTTAATTAACTAGGCCATTTAAAAATTGAGGTATCTTAAATATCATGTTTTTTAGCAGAAATTTTAAGTAGGAACTAAATTCACCCCCCTCTTGAGATTCCACTCCGACCAACATTTGGTATTAGATGAAATTTTAATTGATACCATTTGAATTATTGTGCAGGTTTTCAAATTATTTTCAACTGTGATTTTAGTTGTATTTTAAAGATCTTAAAATTTCAACATATCTAAAATTTTAATTATTCAAATGTTTAATTGACAATGGATAATAGAGTTGAGGGTGTTGCTACTAACATTCCACATTTCTTTAACAGTAATAACTATGCTCATGAGGTAACAAAAAATGTTAATGAAGTGATATTAAATACTTATACTATCAAATATGATAATTTTAAAATGAATTCTGATGAACTTATATCTGAAATGTATCCTAGTTTAAATGAAATAGTAAATACCTTGATTTTTTTTGGGAAACCAGTAGAAAATAAGGATCAGATTATGAGGTTTCTTTGATGCCTACCTGATAGATAAATAGGAACTTCTATTTTGATCCAAGAATCCTGTTACATAGTCAAGCTACAGGTGAATGAAAAAATTGGAAAACATATGATGTACGAAGAAGAAATTAAGGTAAATCAAGAATCTGATGAAGAACCATGAAATAAATCTGTATCATTCAAGATTGATACCTCAAAGAGTAAAGATAAATAAAAAGTTCAAGCTCCTGTAGACACTTCCACCAGTGAATATTTAGCCTTTGATAGTGATGATGAGATGGCCTAACATTCTAGGAGATTCAAAAAGTTCTACCATAAGAATAGGTTATTTAGAAAATAAAACTATAATTTATTATATGATAGTAAAGGACAGTGGAAAAAGGATGGAAATTAGAATGAAAACACAAATGAGGTTGTATTCTATGAGATTAAATGAAAAGGCCATGTGAAGGATTATTGGCCCAAGATGAAATTTAAGAAGAAATATGAAGACAAGGGAAATGGATAATAAAAGTCTATGAAATATACATGGAGTGAATCATAAGATAGCTCAGTGGATCTGACACTTTTCATATTGAAAAGAATAAACATGAAAACCTGTGTTTCGTGATAGAAACATCTGAGGTAACACCCAATTCTCTAATACATTATTCTTATTATTTGTGGAATGAAAGTGAATAAAAAAAGATGAAAATATAAATAAGGATAAACTATTTGAATATTGTGAAATTTTTGAGGATAACTTTAATGAACTCAAGGATAAATATAAAATATTGAAAAGAAAACATGCTTTAAATTACCATTATAAGTCTGATTTAGATATTGATAATGAAAAATTTACTCATCTATTAAAATAAAATACTAAACACAATTATCCAATGAGAAATTAAAAAGAGATCTTGATAATTATCGTGTAGGTATAAATACCTTCACTCATTTTCAAAGGAAAAATATTGCTCAAAAATACACAACTGGTCTAGGATATCAACCATGATAGAGAACAATTATTGAAAATAAACTTGTTCCAAAATCTAGACTGTTCTCTGCTTGTTCAGGTTCTGCACCAACTTTTGAAAAACAATTTTCTCAAGGACCTTACAAAGTGTTCACATATCAAAAAATATCTATTGATTATAAGAACCATGTGAGACAAGTATGGTTTCCCAAATCATTACTTGCTAACATCTCTGGACCCAAGAAAATCAGGGTACCAAAGTTACCCTACACTTAATTTGTTTTGCAGGAAAAATATTTGAAGAGCTCCTGTAAGACCCTATGGTACTTGGATAGTGTATTTCCAAGACATATGACCCGAGATTATTCATGATTCAAAATCCTAGTTAAATTTTATGTTGGACAACTCACATTCATTGATAATGCCAAAGGTATGATCACCGGCTTAGGCAAAATTGGTAACCCTAACACTATATTAATTTCAAATATACATTTTATTTATGGGTTAAAATACAAATTACTTAGTATCTCTGAGTTGTGTGATGATGGTTTTAATGATTAATTTTTAAAATGATGCATGAAATGTTTTTAATTATAAAAAATGATTTATTATTCATTTCTCTTATAAATGAAAATTTATGTGCTATTGAATTAAATTCTTTAGCTAGGAAAGTTTTTTCTTGTTTAAATGATTTTCTTAAGGAATCTTGGTAATGACATAGAATATTAGGACACTGAAATTTGAACTCATATAGGTAACAAACTAGGAATGGTTTAGTTAGAGAACTACCAAAATTGGAATTCCCACTTAACATAGTTTTTTATACTTATCAAAACAAAACCAATAAAAATCTTCTTTTAAACAAAAGAAAGAAGTTTCCACTTCTCAATGACATGAGTTGGTTCACATGGATTTGTTTGGACAGTCTAGAGTTTCAAGTATAAATGGGAATAACTATGTTTATGTTTGGGCAGATGATTTTTCTATATATACTTGGGTATACTTTCTAGCTCACCAAAGTGAAGCATGTTCTTACTTCATTAAATATTACATTTTGGTAGAAAATATTAGTGTACTTAGAATTAATACCTTTAGAAGTAATCATGGTCGTGAGTTTGAGAATCAAGAATTTGAATCCTTTTTCACACAAAATGGCTATAATCAAAATTTCTCAACTCCTAGAACACCACAACAACATGGATTCTCAGAAATAAGAAATTGGACACTTCAAGTGATTCCACATACTATGCTAAATGTCTATAATCTACCAATCTATATTTTTGTTGAAGTAGTTAATACATCTTGTTACATCATCAATAGAGTCTTAATTATACATGTTCTTACGAATACCCATTATGAGCAATGGAATAATAGGAATCCTAAGGTTAATTACTTTATAGTTTTTGGTAGCATTGTCTTTATCATTAACACTAAGGATAATCCTGAAAAAATCTTCATCCAAGAGTGATGAAGGATGTTTCTTAGGTTACTCAATCTCTAGTTAATCATATAGAGTATTCAATAAGATAACCATATGTGTGGAAGAATCGTCTCATGTCCAATTTGATGAGATTTATCCACATGAACCCAAAACCTCTGTTGAACAACTTGATGAAGATATATCAATTCTAGACATTAATGATAATGATAGTGAACCTTTGGTGAAAACAACTAGTTGTGGAAAGTTTTCAGAATCTGAGCATGGTGAAAGTGAACCTATAGACAACCATGAGGTGTCTAGTTCATCTTTTTCTAGAGTTATTAGAACTCTCATGAATCATCATTTAGATGCTGTAGAAGGTGATCTGAATAAAGGAATACAAACTAGAGCATCTTTGAGATACCGGGTTGAACATCAAGATTTTCTTTCACAGCTTGAACCCAAAAATATTAATGATTAAATCAATGTTGAATTTTGGGTAATTTCTATATAAGAACAATTAAATCAGTTTGAAATAAAAAAAATGTTTGGGAATTAGTAGAAATACCTAAAGACACTTTGATCGTAGGCACTAAATGGGCGTTTAGAAATAATGTTCATGAATATGGTAACACAGTTAGAAACAAGGCAAGACTACTTTCACAAGGATATAGTCAATAAGAAGGAATAAACAATGAGGAGACCTTTTCACATGTAGCGAGACTAGAAGCCATTAGAATGGAACCTTTTTATGCAGATCATATGATTTTCAAATTTTATCAATTGGATTTCAATAGTTCATTTCTAAATAGGTACATTGTTGAGGATGTATTTGTTAAAAAACCACATGGTTTTAAAAATCCCCATTTTTCAAATCACATATTTAAACTTTCTAAAGCTTTTTATGGCTTAAAACAAGATCCAAGTGCATGGTATGACAAAATTAGTTCTTTTATTATTTCTAAAAGTTTTAATAAATGAATAGTTTATCCTACTATTTTTAATAAAAGGATTTCCAATGATTTTTTAATAGTACAGATTTATGTAGATGGCATTATTTTTGAATCCTCTAAAAATTCTTTATGTTCTGATTTCTCAAAATTGATACATGATGAATTTGAAATGATATTAATGGGGGAACTTAACTTTTTCCTTGGATTTCTAATTTTTCAAAATAAAAATGGAATTATTTTAAATAAAAGTAAATATACTAAAGATCTTTTGAAATATTTTGGTTTGGATAGTAATAAAAGTAATGATACACGTATAACTACCACTTGTAAGTTGGATGCAGATGAAACTAGTAAATCAGGGGATCAATCTAATTAAAGAGGTATGATGGGGAGTCTAATCTATCATACTTCTTGCAGACCTGATATTATGTTCAGTGTATGCACGTGTGACCATTTTCAAGACAATCCCAAAGAGTCTCATTTAACTATAGTTAAAAGAATTTTTAAATATATCAAGCATAATAGAAACTTAAGGACTATTTTATCCAAGAGGAAAATCATTTGATTTAATATGTTATTCAGATGATGACTTTTCCAGTTTCAAGTTAGATATAAATAGAACCTCTAGAACATGTCACATTTTGTGAATGTCACTTATATATTGGTGTAAAAAGAAACCAAATTATGTTGCATTATCTACTACTGAAGCTAAATATATAGCTACTGGTAGTTTTTGTGATCAAATTATGTGGATAAAACACATCATACTAGACAATGGATATCAAAGCAAACATGTATCTATAAACTATGATAATACAAGTGCTATTAACATTTCTAAAAGTATAGTATCTCATTCTAGTTCAAAGAACATTTATGTGAGACATTACTTCTTGAGAGGTCATTATCAAAGTGGTGATATCACTCTTGAATTCATTGGAACTGATCGCCAATTGGCTTATATATTCAAAAATACATTGAGTTCTGAGAGGATAAATTACATCAATCAAGAGTTTGGTATGATAAAATATTAAGTTTAAGAACCTCACCATTAGGAACCTTTCCATTAAGAACCTCACCATTAGGAACATCACCATTAGGAACATCACTTTTAGGGACTTCGTCGTTTGGAACCTCACTATTAGGAACCCACCATTAGAAACCCCGCCATTAGGAACCTCACTGTTGAACCTCAACATTGCAACCTCACTATTATGAACCTCACTATTAGGAACCCCACCATTAGGAAACTCACCATCAGGAACCTCGCCATTAGAGACCTCACCGTTAAGACATCACCGTTGGACCTCACCATTAGGAACTCACCTTTAGGACCTCACCGCTCAGATTTCACCATTGGACCTCACCGTTAATACCTCGCTGTTAGAATCTCACCACTGGACCTTACCATTGGAATTCACCATTGGACATCACCATTTTCACCTTACCAATAGTCAACTTTTCCGGGAATTTGTGTTTTTTCTACCGGAATCTAAAACGTTTTCAGTTTTTCTTAATTCTTTCACTTGATTTGTTTCCTAATCCCCAAATGATAAAAATAAAGTACAAACCACATTTTGATCCACTTTAATCTTCTACCAAACATTTTTATACATAACCTTAGAACCTCACCTTCTGATGAAACCCTTGAACCGCTTCAGATCGCATGGAAATATGGAAATGACTTTTGGTTTTTGATTAAGGAAATGCACCAAATCCTGAGAGACGTTGAGCTTGGTCTAGTAGTGGAACCAATGTAGTTTCAATGTTGCTCAATCCAAATATATCCAGGAGGTAAATCATGGGTGAGAATGAATTAAGTTCCAAATATGTCGAGTAGATCATTAGTGCTAAAGGCACATGAAGCTCAAGACTGGGTCGAATGCTTTGAAAATATCAATGGGACTTATTACCCGATGCTAGTGAAGAAATTATGTGAGTCTATGAAATTGGAGTAGCTTGAGAATGAGAACTAAATGTATTCAAAGGTAAATGGAGTAAATATGAGTGCCTCCTATGTAGAATGTGATGATTGTTTAATAGTCCCACATGAAGGTATTTTTTGTTTACAACTCAGTAGTGGTGCCTCCCGCAAGTGAGTTCTTCTGTCATAAAGAAGCGTTGGACGAACAGATGAGGAATATAATCCATATGTAAGTGATTTTTTCTGAAATGGAATTGGAAATAAAGTCACAATATAACTTTTTTCAACATGTTTTGAGTCCCAATAGAGGGGACTTTTCTACCTTGAAGTATTATGACATATTTATTATGTATCTTCTGAGGAATGGGCAGAAGATAAACCTGTGTAGGTTACCGATGATTCAATTAGAAGACATGAAAAGGTACAGTTCCAAGTCCAATACTTTATTTCATGCCATGATGATATTCTTAATGTAGAAAGTGAAAGGAGTTTCTAGAAATAAGAAGGAAATTGTTTTTGTATGGGACAACTTCTTAATCACCAAGATTATTTTCAAGTTGATGAAGAAAAATTGTAACCCTTTGAAAAGAAAATGGGTGAATGATGAGGCTAAGATGTATGAAGAATTCAACCCTGTTACTCGTCCCACTAGACCTAATAATAAAAGATACCCTGGTCTAAAGTCTGATGAAGTGAATCCAGTATACTTAGATAAAGTAGAGGAGGCTGCTGTTATGAAATAAAAAGAGGATTCTCCATTAGATTAAATGAGTGACCCTGGCCTTCCCTCAAATTCTCATGCCAATACTATATATTTTGGTCAGCCTAGCCCACCAAAAAGTTTTCCTAGAGGGATAATTTCCTAAGGGACAATGATGATGTGGAAACCAGTGAAGAATAAGGACATCAAAATGTCTTAAGTGACATTAGAGGGACCACCTAAAAGGGAGATGAAACTGAATCTAGTCATGATGATTTTGAGACAACTGGTGATGAAATTGAATATGAAGGTCTTCGTCTTAGTCCTATGATAGGGTATACACTAATGGTAGAAAGTGTAGATGAAGAGGTTGCTGACTCGGATGAAGAAATAATTTCAATGGATGTAGTTGAAGATTCTGTAGAATAAGTGGCAATCGACTCTCCTGTTTATGAAGTAGATCAAAGAGGTGTAGGAGAGATTAATGTAATTGATCAAGAGAATTCTCTAAGTGAGGGGAAGGAACCCATTTCCACATGTTCAGTTGTTGTTGCTCATGGAATAGATGATTGGTCAAAAGAACCTAGATTCATGGTCTTGCGCTTAGACAATGGAGACTTTGTTGATGACAAGCCTAAAAGAAGCCCTCCAAATCCTTCTGTTTCAGAAACCACCATCGTCCATATAGTAATGCTTTTAGCTCGGGACTATGTGAAGAAGGATTATTTAGTATCCCTGAACTAAAATTTTAAGATACACATTGATGATAGATCTATTGAGATAGAGAATATAGTATCTCTCAATCAAGAAGTGGTGGCATCTTCCATATAAATATTTATATCCACCTCTCACACAAATTTCCAACATGAAGTGGAGTAATGTAAGAATCATGTCTAAACCTTGGAAGATTCTATAGAATATGTGATGAAATATATTTCCAGTTTAGATTCCATTATGGATTCAAGGGTTCAAGTGGACAGAGCCTAATAGTATGTCAAAAGTGTATTCTAACATATGGTCATTGTGTTTGAGGACTTTAAGAAGAGTATAGAGGCACATGTGAGTGGATAGGATGATGATGTGAAAAGGATGATCCGTGGTATGAACAAATATTTTAAGGAGACAATGGATTTCACTATAACACCTCTATGTGCATCTTCTTCCTCTTCAGCCTCTCCTATTGATCTAGAAGCTTTCAGATCGATTGTGAGAGATGAAGTGGAGAAGTTCCCTGGTTCCAGTACCTCATAACCTCAGTCTATGACTCAGGTCATTTACTCTACCACAGAAATTCATAAAATTGTGGGAGATTATTTAAGGGAGGCTTCCCAAGATTATAAGGCCATCAAAGACCAATTTTATTTCTACTACAATAGGGTGTACACTATGCATCAGATAGATGTTCACTTTATGCTACTATTGGAAAACTTGAGGATCCCACCTGTCACATAGGAGTTTAAGGATCATGTTACCTCAGCATATCTCTCTTCCTTCTGGACCTGACTCCTCAGCTTCCAAAGACAAATCCTCCTTGGATATATCTGATGTGGATTGAATATGGGATGTCTTAGTGGAGAGGTTGTACCCTTATTGTATCTTGTATTCTTGCTTCCTTCATAATAAAATGCACTTTTGTCTCCTTCTTTATTCTATTATATTTGTTAATCACAAAGGGGGATATGTTTTTAAGTTGACTAGAGTCATTGCATATGTACACTATATATAAATTCTACAATGAACATGGTTCAATTTTACTTATACACACCTCTAATGATATTAGAGAATGTTCTAACCCCTGATTCAACAATACTTATATCAAAAATTTCACTGGAATAATTTTTGATTATCAAAAGGGGGAGATTATTAGACTCACCTATTTTGATAGTCCCAAATATTGTTTCATTTATGTGATAATCGAGTTTTTAATTTATATGATAATCATGTAGAATTTATAGACCCCGATTTTTCCATGTAATTGTTTTTTAAAATTATATAGAAATATTACGAGTCCGTGAAAATTGACGACGCGTGATTCTGAGGCCCGGTGTGACCAGAATGAACTTTTTAACATGTTTTTATGTACATTTAGTAAACATGTGAGCGTATTTTTGTAAATATTGATCCAGTGCCTTGAATTGAAATTTGAGTACACCGTTGAACTCGTAGTGCCAATATTCGCTTAAGAAGACCTTCCCCTCGACCATAGTAGGTCGAGGGAAGAAGTTAGTTTTTACAGTCAATTGTGGATGAAGAAAAATAAAATAATTGACATTTTATTTTTATTTTTGAAACCTCTCATTTTTAATTCACGGTGGTTGGGACCACCCAAACCCCTCTTATTGAGGGAAAACCATTCAACTCATTATGGTTAATTGCACCAACTTCAATTAATTAATGTATCCAATTTTAATTAATTGATAGACTTAATTTTATTAAGTTGGATCCTAATTTCCTTTGGGGAAATCGTTGGGAAAGGAGGGTTGGGAGAACCGTGAAGAACTGTGGATGAACTCGCTCCAATGAAGAATGAGGGACCAACGTCAAGACCAGATTCAGAAGCATCTTTTGCATGTAATGAACGCTGACATTCTAAAACAACTTCATCTTCTTCCTCGTGCCTCCTCCTTTGGAAAATCAAGCATGGGATTGTTGTTTCTGTATACTCATCATTTCATTCTTGTCATCCTTATTGAATTAAGAACATCTATGTCAATTGCTATCATTCTAATTTGGAGAGAGTGCGGGCCAAAAAAACACAGCCCGAGCTCTATGAAAACTTTGTGAATTTGTATGGTCTTGAATCAATCGCGAAATCTTGATACAAGTGCAGGAGTCTTCGGAATGAATAATGGGCCACCGGGGTGCACCCGGTGACCCGAGGAATGTCATCAATGATCGGTGATGATGACTGGAACTGGAAGGGCTCGGGAGTAGTGGTTTACACTCTTGTCGGCTGCAACATTGTCGATGGCGTGATCGTGTAACCAGAGAAGGGATGCAACTCATTGGCCACGGTAGAGCAAGGACAAAAGATGGATTTCGGCCAGTCACATGAATGGGGTGGTGGGGCACTTCCACGCCCCTAGTGTGCTGGGGCCACAACACAAGGCCGCGATAGTGAAGGGGGGTGGCCGGCTCGCTTTCGTCAACCAGTGGTGGCGTGGTGCGTGACAGCGCTGTGGAGGAGGGCTGGTCGTCCGACCAACTGGGGAGCCGATCGAGTCTCGGGGTCCCGCATGTCAGCTTCCGGTACCACTTGGCACTGGCCGGTCGGATACCCAACACAACGGCTATCCATTAGGGGTACCCATGGGGTGACTCTCCATTGGGTGGAGGCTAGGGAGGACCCCACAATGAGGCCACCCAGCCGCTGGCCTCCTGTGGGCCGCCCAACCGGTCGCGCCGGTGGACCCTGCCGGACCCGACAGGCCGGGTCGGATTCTGTGGGCCAAGTCAGACCCAGGGCCAGACCCAGTTTGGGTCAGCCAATTCTAGGTCGGGCCAAGTCGGTCTGACCGTGTCGGGCCGGACCCCGACCAGCTTTGACAACTTTCCACTCTTTCAACTATAACATAATCTACAGGCGTCCATTGGACGAACCATCTATGGTGCCATAAACCATGGATCGAGATAGTTCTATTGGTATACCCAACATGAGTTTTTGATAATGTTGTGGTGTAGTTGGGTTGGATCAAAAATGAATCCAACTGGGCCCTCGGGACTAAAAGGGAAATAACATACAGTCCGGGCGTCCGATTGACGCACCATCTGTTGAGTTGATACCCCTTTTACATGGTGTTCCTTTGGGATACATCTTAGTGGGTCTTCATGTCAGTTGTTGTATCGACCCATGTCTTGAGGAGCGGACACTTCCAGAATAAATCTAGCTTAGCGTGGGAACCTTATAGCTGGCTGTAACATTAGAAAGGGATCCTATGTGGGTCTTTGTTTTGAGATCCTAAGTGGGTCTGTGTTTCAGGGTCCCACGTGGATCTGCTCTAGGAATCCATGTGGGACTACTCTAGGATCCTACGTGGGTCTTATATACTAGGATCCTTCATGGGTCTTATGATTTAGGATCCTACGCGGGTCTTCCACTCAATATATTAAGATGATTCGTCATTTACATCTCTTCATCTTTACTATAGTACCTAAGTTATACTTGGTGGGAGCTGAGTCTTTACCATTGTGGTAATCATCTGTGTGGCGTACCTTTCTGGTGCCTACCTTCGTCGTGATACCTTTGTGGTATTATTCAGTGTGGTGGTACCTATATGGTACTTACCTTTGTTGTGTTACCTTTGTGGTATTCTTTCCTTCATGGGACAGTTGAGCTTTTGGATTTTGAGTTGGTCCTTGTGTTTCCTCATGAATGATATGGGTATACTTGAAAACATAGGTATATTTATGGCAATATACCTAAGTATGGTTTTCAGTTGTTTAAATGATTCTTTGTTTATCCTTTGTGGATTTTGTGAGACCTTCAGGCTCTCAGGGTCCCTACTGAGTATCGTTATCCTCACCCCTACATGTTCTATGCCCACACCTTGTTGTATTTGGTGCAGATGACGGACAACACTAACTAAGGACGAGAGTACTAGGACAGGTGGTTACTCGGAGGTGGAAATCAGATGTGGTGTACCATAGAGATGATAGTTTGAGAGATATACCTACCCTTCAGGTAGGATCCTTTGATGGTGTTTACTGGAGATTTTTTTTCGGTTTTACTTTTACATTTATGTTTACTTATACTTTTTAGTTGGGCTTGTATTCTGGCCTCATTTTATTCATGTACACATCATATTTACTATATCATCTTGATTTTTCTTAGTTGTGTGATTTTATAGGATATTAAGTAAGTTCCTTCCCAATTTTATTGAATATGCCTTTTGGTGCTAGTCACCAGCCCTTGGCTTATGGAAGGCAGGCTTGGGGTAGTCACGACACGGGCCCTGGGGGACGGGTCATGAAAAATTGGTATCAGAAAAGTTTAGTTCTATTAAAGATCAAGAACTTTGAGATTTTCTATGTGGCAATAGTGTTAATTTTGATGACTATGGTTTTCAGTTCTGGGAGTCCGGTGTTGGTGTGGCGGCGTACGTATCCATACACCAGGACCCCGAATTCTAATTTCTGACTTAGTGCAAAAAAACACTGATTACGTGTGTCTTTTTGAAAAGTTTTCTTTATGATCTCTTTGAGTCAGCTCACGAGGTATAACATAATGACTGTGGTGTACCATTTTCATTTCCAGATGCCTCCATGCATAAATCCATCCAGGGTTTCGGATAGAGTACGCGAGGATAGCCCACCAAGCGGCGAGGCCTCGGTGCAGGCCCCTTTATCAGTAGAGGCACTCGCGGTCTCGATACCCATTGGGCCACTGATTCCACCAGACCCAGCATCTGAGTGTGCATTCCTCTTGAGCGCGTTGCTCGAGTTCTAGCGCTAGAGGCCACCCAGGTTCAGGGGTGATATGGACCCACATGCAGCTATGGATTTGCTAGAGGTCATGGTGAGAATCTTCCGACATGTAGGGACACCATCTGATCTCATGGTGATCCTTCATGCCAGTTTTCTTCAAGAAATAGTAGACAGATTGTGGATCATGATGCTCCTAGTTCACAACAAGGTTACACTTCTCCAGACAGTCTTTGTGATCCTATTTCAGGCAGAGTTTTCCCCAGTGACCCTTCATGAAGTACACATAAAAGATCTTCTTCATATATAGTAGGAAACCATGACCGTCGCTCAGTACTCAGCGAGATTCACTTACCTCTCATGCTACTCCACTGATATGGTGCAAGACCCATTCTTCAGGTCCCAGACCTTTGAGCAGGGACTCAGGCGCGAGATCAGTGCTTCAATGGTTTCTCTCAACATCCTGACGCAGGTGGGGGTGTAAGAGTGAGCCCTCTTAGTGGAGATATTTCTTGTTGAGCAGTCACTAGCAGCGAGACCCACCATCGGGCATCACGTAGCGCAGTCTTATGTAGTTGGCGGCAGACAAATGTCATAGAGGTCCAAGATGACTAGACCTACAGGTGGACGACTACATGATTCAGGGGCGGTTTTGCGGGATACCCGACACAGAGCCAGTCATGTGAGGAGAAGAAAGTTTTACACATGAGGTGGGTATGGTGACATGGCTCATGAATACCCAACCCACCATACAGATGATCAGAAGATGGTTAGAGGACCACCCAGGTAGAGATAGAGGTTTGATTGAGGAGGTTCGCAGGGATCAGGTGGACGTGGCAGAGGAGCTGACCTTGCAACTGGTGGTGGGAGACGATTCGAGGTGTTACCGCCACCACCACAAGGTTGTCCACCATGACCACAAGGAGTAGGTTGATAGGGGTGAGCTCAACTCCAGGATGCTTAGGCCTATGACCACGGTGCTCTGAAGATGATACATTGTACGATCTGTATCTACTCCACCTTAGTTGTAGTGCATATAGACACAATTTCCAATCATTCTTTTATTTCCACTACCCTCGTTCGGAGCTCGGAGATTATGGTGGAGCCATTGGCTCAATCCTTATTGTTAGAGACTCCTATAGGAGAGGATTCAATGATTAAACACTGTTTTCGGAAGTTTGAGCTTACTCTAGGAGGTGAATGCTTTGTCTAAGATATCCTTGTAGCGGCGTCGTGGCCTTATAACGTCATCTTGGGTATGAACTAGTTATTTATAGTCAATGATCAGATTGACTGTATTAGGCAGTTTGTTTAGTGTGTCGGTATGAATGATACTAGGATTACCTTCACCGGCAAGAAAAGTGCCTTTGTAGCGTAGGATGGACTTACCCGGAGGAGAGTGCAGCCAATCACTAATCAGTTGTCTAGCCATACCCACGGCATGGTTGGTGTGGATAGTCGGAGCTATCCTGTAGTGGTGGACCAGTATGCGGATGTCTTCCCTGATGATTTTCTACGTCTACCTCCTCATAGAGAGGAGGAATTTTACTCTGATTTGTACCCCGAGATGGAACCGATATCTACACTATCGTATCGGATGGCTCCCACAGAGCTTCATGAGTTGTGGGTATAACTGGAGGACTTACAGGGGAAGGAGTTCATCTAGCCCAGTGTTTCTCCTTAGGAAGCCCGAATTTTGTTCACCAATAAGGGAGATGGGTGATTTACACTTTCTGTTTACTATTGGCACCTAAACTAGGTGACCGTGAAGAACAAGTACCCACTCTTGAGGATTGAAGACCAATTTGATCAGCTGAAGGGTGCACAGTGGTTCTCGGAGATAGAGCTCAGATCAGGCTACAACCAGCTCAGAGTAAGACATGAGGATGTGTAGAAGATGGATTTTAGATGTCGGTGTGGCCACTACAAGTACTTGGTTATTCCATTAGGCATGAAGAACGCTCCAGTAGTGTTCATGGGACTCATGAACATGATCTTTAACCCATACCTTGATCTCTTTGTAGTATTCCTCATTGACGACATTCTGATCTACTTGACTACGGAGGAGGATCATGCCTATCATATGTAGATAGTTCTAGACACTCTCTGAGAGCACCATCTTTATTGTATGCTCTCGAAGTGCCAGTTTCGGATTCGAGAGGTTTACTTTCTGAGACATGTCATCTCGATGGCTGGAGTTGCGGTGGATCTAGTGATAATTGAGGTAGTATATGCTTGGGAGCCACACAGGAGTGTGATGGAGGTATGGAGTTCCCTGGGTTTGGCCGGATACTACCAGAGATTTGTGCCAGATTTCTCTAGAGTTGTAGCACCCTTATCAGCATTGACGAAGAAGGGGAAACCGTTCATATGGTCATAGAGATACCAACAGAGTTTTCAGGAGCTGAGGTAGAGGCTATGTAGTTCCCCCCATCATGAGGAATTCGGGGGAGGGTGTTGGGTATGTAGTCTACTACGAACCATCATGGACCGGGCTCAGATGTGTCCTGATGCAGGAGCGAGCATTTATCACATATGGTTCTTGACAACGAAGATGGCATGAGCAGAACTATGATACCCATGACCTTGAGTTAGCAGTAGTGGTGTTCACTTTGAACATGTGGTGACACTCTCTGATGGGTGAGAATTCTACAGTATACTCTAATCCCTAAAGTCTTAAGTATATCGTCTCACAGAAGGAACTGAACCTGAGACAACGATGTTGGCCTGAGTTCCTCCAAGACTACAACATCGAGATAGTCTATACTTCTGGGAAGGGGAACATTATTTCTGATGCACTCAGCTGGAGATCTGGTATACATTTACTAGGTGAATTGATAGAGAAGCTATCTATTTTGTAGATATCCATTATGGATCGAGAAGGAGCAGATTTTCTTCAATCTCATAGATTTAATCCACCACTTCTTCAGTGATTCAGGGAGGCACAACATGGGGATACTGACTGTGAGACTCGACGTGCTTAGAAATACACAGGACAGGCACCTGATGGACTTTCTGAAGGTGGGGAGCATGTCATCCATTTTATAGGATGTACAATGGTACCGGTGTTGTTTCGGGAGGAAGTGTTGAGGGAGTTCCACACATCCCCTCTAGTGGTACATCCAGAATTGGAAAAGATGTACCAGGATGTCTGATGATAGCACTTGTGGTTGGGAATTAAGAAAGCAGTAGTAGAGTTTTTCTCTCGGAGCCCCACTTGTCAGCAAGTGAAGGCATAGAATCAGGTACCTACAGTCCTTGTACAACCATTAGAGGTCCTAGAGTGGAAGTGGGATTAAATATCTACGGACTTAATGACAGAACTTCGACATACATCCAGGGGTCATGATTCTATCTGGGTGATCGTTGACTGACTAATCATGTCAGACCACTTCATACCGATTAGAGAGCAGGGTTCAGTAGAGATCTTGGGATGACTTTATGTGCAGGATATTGTATGGATACATGGATTACCCATGACGACTGTCTTCTATAATGATGAAAATTTTACTTCCCGACTATGGAAGTGGTTGCGGGAGTCTTTTAGGACACAACTTCATTTTTTCACCGCCTTCCATCCTTAGACGGATGGCCAGACTGAGCAGACCAATCAGACCCTCGAGGAAATGATGTGTGCATGTGTCCTCGACTTTGGTCATAGCTAGGAGGATCACTTTACCTTGGTGGATTTTTCATACTACAACAGCTATCACTCCACCATGGGGATGGCAAATTTCGAGGCTCCGTATGTCTGACCTTATAGATCTCCTTTGTGTTGGACTGACCTAGGGGTTCCAGCACTCATGGGACCAAATATCGTATGGGCTACCACGGAGACGGTGTAGATCATACATGAGCAGATGAAAACTGCACACAATAGGCCGAAGTCTTGTGCTGACACAAGACAAAGACCTCCGGAGTTTGAGGATACCGACCATGTCTCTCTACAGGTCTCAAAACGACGAGGTTTGCAGAGCTTTGTCCAGGGAGACAAGTTATTTCCAAGGTTCATCGGACCCTTTCAGGTCCTCAGTAGAGTTGGTGAGGTGGCTTACCACATAGCAGTTCCTCCTCAGTTGCACTGGGTGTATGACGTTTTTCATGTATCCTAGCTGAGGAGATACGTGCGTGATCCAACTCACATCCTTTATTAGGGTGAACTAGACATTGACGATGGGGAAAATATTATTGAGGTTCCAACGCAGATTTACGAGTAACAGGAGAGAGTCCTTCCTGGGAGATCAACACCTTTATTGTGTATTCACTGGCAGGACGAGAACCTCTAGGAGAGCACATGGGAGAGGGAGGCTTAGATACATGCTCAGTACCTCCCACTTATTCCCTTAGTAAGTGTTATGGCTTATGGGGACACAAAGCCATAAAGTGAGGAGAACGTAATGACTTGGATTTTTACATGTAATTATTTTTAAATTATATAGAAATATTACAAGTCTTTGAAAATTGACGGCGCATGATTCTGAGGACCAGTGTGCCCAGAATGAATTTTTGAACTTTTTTTAAGTACGTTCTGTAAATGGGCAAGCAGGTTTTTTGTAAATTTTGAATCGATTATCCCAATTGAAATCCGAGGACACTATTGAACTTACAACACCAATATTCTCTTAATAAGACCATCACCTCATCCACGGTAGGTTGAGGGAAGAAGTTAGTTTTCCAGTATTTCATGAATGAAGAAAAAAATTATCATTTTATTTTTCTTTTTGAAACATATCTTTTTGAATTTATGGTGGTCGGGACCACCCGAACCCCTATTAACATGGGAAAACCATTCAACTCTACAGGGTTAATTTTACCAACATCAATTAACAAATATTCCGATATTTAATTACTTGATAGACTTATTTATATTAATTTTCCTCCACATTTCCTTTGGGAAAATCATTAGTAAAGGCGGTTTTGGAGATCCATGGAGAACCGGGGAAGAACTTGCTCCAACGAAGAATGAGGGACCGACCCTGAGCCCCGATTAAAAGCATCTTATAGAAGCAATGAACACTAACGTTCTTCAAAAACTTCGTCTTCTTCCTCACGCCTCCTCCTTTGGAAAATTGAGGTAGGGATTGTTGTTTTTTTATACCCCTAATTTCTTTCTTGTCATCCTTCTTGAATTAATAACATCTATGCCATTTTCTATCGTTTTAACATGGGGAATGTGAGGGCCAAACAAACACAGACCGACCTATCCATAACATTTGTGAATTTTGATGGTCTTGAATCGATGGAGACATCCCGAGACAAGTGCAGGAGTCTTCAGAATGAAGAACCGGCCACTAGGGTGTGCCCGTTGACCTGACGAACGTGGGTGATGATTGGTGTCGTTGATTGGTACTGCAAGGACTCAGGAGTGGCGATCGACACTTTAGCTGGCCATCATGACGGTGTTGGCACAAACACGCTATCGGAGAAGGGCCACAACCCTTCGGCCGCAGTGGAGCAAGGACAACAGCCGGTGCTCGGCCGGCCTCGTGAAGGGGTTGGCGGTGCTCATCCACACCACTGATGGGTAGGGGTCGGGACACAAGGATGTGGTGTCGAAGGGGGTGGCCGGCTCACTAACTTCCTCTAGTGGTGGCGTGGCATGTGATTACGCCGCAGAGGAGGGTTGGCCGTCAAGCCAGCTAGATAGATGAGCAGGACATAGGGTCCCGCGTGTCAGCTGTCGACACCACATGGCGTCGGCCATTCGGCTACCCAACAAGAATGGCCAGCCATTCGAGGTACCCAGGGGTTGCCTCCCCCTTGGGTGGTGGCTAGGGTGGACTCCACCATGGGGCCACCCAGCTGTGGGATGCGTGTGGGCTGCCTAGCCCAGACCGGGCCGCATCGGCAGGCCGGGCCGAACCCAGTGGGCTGGGTCAGATTCCGCTGGTTGGGTTGGTCCCGGGTCGGACCTGGTCAACCAGAGCTGGGTTGGGTCAGCCCATATCATGTCGGACCGGACCCAGACTAGCTTCGACCCCTTTCCACTATTTCGGATATAACATGAGCTACAGGTGTCTGTTTGATGAACCATCAGCAGCCCCAGAAACGATTGATCAAGGCGGTCCTTTTGGTATTCCCCACCGGAGTTTTGGATAAAGTTAGTGTACAACCGGGTTGGATTGAACGTGAATCCAACTGGGTCCTCGAGACCAAAAAGAAAATAACATACAGACCGGGTGTCCGATTGACACATTGTCTATTGCGTTGAGACCCCTTTTACGTGGAGGTACTTTAGGATACTTCATCATGGGAATTCATTGTAGTTGGGTTATCAACATGTGTCTTGAGGAGAGGACCCTCCCAAAATCAAGAAAACATAGTGTGGGAACCCTGTAGCTAGCAGTAACAAGAGAAAGGAATCCTATGTGGGTCTATGTTTTTGGATCCTATGTGGGTCTATGTTTCAGGGTTCCACATGGATGTTTTCTAGGAATCCACATGGGACTATTCTAGGATCCTTCGCAGGTCTGTTGTACTATGATCCTACAAGGGTCTAATGATTTATAATCCTACGTGGGTCTTCCTCTCAACAGAGTAAGAAGATTAAGTAGTTATATCAAATCATTTTTACTACTGTACATAAGTTATACATGGTGTGAGCTGAGTCTTTACCTTTGTGGTAATCATCTGTGTGGAATACCTTTTTGGTGCATACCTTCGTGGTGATAACTTTTTGATATTTGTCTATGTTGTGTTACCTTTGTGGTTCTTACATTCATGGTGTTACGTTCTTTGTATTCTTTCCTTCGTGGGATAGTTGAGCTTTGGGCTTCTGAGTTAGGCCTTGTGTTTCCCCATGAATGAGATGGATATACTTGAAAACTTAGGTATATGTATGGGAATATACCAAAGTAGGGTTCTCAATTTTTTACATGCATTGTGGTTTGTCCATTGTGGATTTTGTGAGACCTCGTGGGTCTCGGGGATCCTACTGTGTATCATTATACTCACCAGTGTATGGGCTATGACTGCACCATATTGTGTTTTGTGCAGACGACGGACATCACTGATTGAGGACAAGAGTACTGGGATTGGAGGTAGCTCGGAGGTGGAAATTAGACGTGGTGTATCGTTGAGATGAAAATTCAAGAGTTGTATCTACCCTTCAGGTAAGATCCTTGGCGGGTGTTTACAGGAGATGTTTTTAGTTTTACTTGTACTTTTTGGTTTACTTCTACTTTTCAGTTGGGCTTCTATTCTGGCCCCTTTTTCCTTCTAGATAGACCCAATTTACAATATAGTCTTACTTTATGATTAGTTGTGTGAGTATACAGGTAATAAGGGCAATGCCTTCATAGTTTTTCGGAATACACCTTTTGGTGCTAGTATCCAGCCCCTGGCCTATGGAAGGCGGGCTTGGGGTAGTCACGACACTGGCCTCGGGGGATGGGTCATGAAATTTATTTTATATTCTTAGATTCTATCAAGTAATAACTGTGTACTTTTAATCTCACTGCTCTCTTGTTTATGCTTACAGTGCAAAATTTCTCTACGTCAGAAAGGTCACCGATGAAGGTCACCGATAGAATGGTCACCGATGAAAGGTCATCGATGAAGGTCCCCGATAAAATGCCACCGATGAAGGTCACCGATGAAAGGTCACCGATGAAGGTCACAAATGAAAGTTCACTGGATAAAGATCACCGATTAATGGTAATTGATGCAAGATCACAGATAAAAGCTTACCACTGAAGGCTTCCTTTGAGAAGGTTACCGCTAAAGGCTACCGATGAATGTCATTGA
Source organism: Viscum album (assembly GCA_963277665.1). Classification (NCBI taxonomy): domain Eukaryota; kingdom Viridiplantae; phylum Streptophyta; class Magnoliopsida; order Santalales; family Viscaceae; genus Viscum; species Viscum album. The sequence goes on along the minus strand of OY728148.1, from coordinate 1,785,299,591 downwards.
TAGAAGGTTACCGTGGAATGATACCGATGCAGTCTACCGATGAAGGATGTTGTTGAAGCCTATGGTTGAGAATACTACTGCTACCAGTCTACTAATGCTCACTCATCTACTCCATACTTTGTAAAATTCTTAAGATTATTTTAACAGTCATATTTGGTAAATTTATTGCTTCTCATGTTAATTAATTCTAATTGTAGAAATATCAAGAGAGAATATTTGGGGATAGTACGAGGTACGAGGATGACAACATATGGTTTGCTTATTTAAATTTTCAGACCACAAATATAAAAGAGAAGACTGAGGAAGAAAATATAGGGGTGTGCCACAAGCACAGAAAAGAAAATACATGAGAAAGAACTTACTCGCTAGATCAAAGAAGAACCATCCATCACTTACATTGTGAACCCAAGAGCATCACGAAGATAACTTGGGTAAAACTCACATCTTCCTTTAGTTCTTCATCAACTCTCTGTCAACACAAGAATCAGAACACTTTGTTCTTGCAAGAAAGACCCTGGAGTTAGGCCACTCTGTTTTGAGGACAACTTCCAGAGAATGTCTCGAACTGCAATTTCTTCACTCCAAGGAGTCAAGAGCTGAACTGCAAATCGATAGTTCTTTCTAAACTTAATCTTATAACATTAGCTCTATTGGGTTATTTTAATTTAAATTAATGAGAAGTGTGTGTTTGTATATTACAGACACTATTTCCTATGATTAAACTAATGTTTTTTGAAAATCCACACAACAATCATCCTTTATTATTTTTCCCATGTATAACTATGGAAGAGGTCGTGTGTGTCCTGGTTGTGTGTTTATCCCACGAAAAAAATGGTAGAGGGTGTTAACCCTGGAATGTTTGTGAAAAACTTTGTAAATCTGAATACAGGATGTGTATAAAGTTTATTGTTAATATAAAATACTTAGGGGAAGGTGATCACCAAGTGGAGAGGATTAAGTCTCAGCTTGAGACTGAACCTCTTTCTTAATTCATCTGTGTACAATATTTTGTAATACTCTATTTTTTCTATTTTCCAGTTCTTATAATTTCCAAAATAGGAACTATTTTACATTTACTCTGGTAGTTAGTTCAAGATAGTGTGTGTATGTGTTTCATTCTGTAAACCTATTTCAAAAGTTAAAGATGTATTTTATACTGATTCAACTGAGGACTAACCACCCTTCTAGAAACTTGTTGATAAACAAAACATTTATATCTAAACGTCCTTAATTAAGTCAACTGTTTCAAAATTGGGGGATCATATGCATAATGTTTTTTAATAGAAATATTATGTAGTAACTCAATTCACCCCTACCCCCTCGTGACATTCCACTCCGACCAACAATCATGAATTAGGATATAGTTTCATAGAGATACAAACATTTTTTTCTTAGGGAAGACAAGGTAACATGTACTTTCCCTCATAACAGGAATATAACTAATGTTCAATTGTTATTTAAAAATTTGTGATAAATTCCCCAATACAATGTGAGTATTGTTTAATAGTGAATATATAGTTATACTTATATTAATAGGCCTTTATGGGCTGAATTTAAGATTTGATTTTTCTATCATGGAAATTACCATGTCCTTGATGTCAAGAGCATAAATCCATGACTATTATCATATAAAATTTTACTAAATTAATGGTATTGTGATTTTCGTAGGAAAAACATTTATTTAAACATATATTAGAGGGGAATTATACTTCATACACAATAATTTTGACAATATAATTTTTTTAAATAATTCATCATATATTCTTCAGGGTGGGGATTTTATGTCTTTAGTAAAAACATTATGTACATAGTAATTTATTAAATAAGATATAAATACCACACTCATAGTTATTGAGTGGGTAATTATTATTCCTCATTCCATATCTTTTTCATAACCCATTTCCATAGCTGTGGATTTGAATTATTTCCCTTTTCATAGATATTTTTGGTTACTATCATCCTTGTTAGCCCTTGTATTAAGGAATTTACATGGATAACGTCCATGTTTCCCACATTTAAGACATTGAACCTTTTTTGAAAAGTAATATTGTGGGCTCTTAGATTAAAATATGTTAAATCTATGAAAGAAAAAATGTGGGTATTTTACATTTGTCATGAACAAGAAGAGGAATCTTGTCATTAGGAACATTGTTCAAATAGAATTGTTCCTCTTTATGACTCCTTTATTTGTAATACCATGTACAATATAGTTTTCTTACAGAAAAGGGTTAGTGATAATGTAGCTCACAGAAGAAATCCGCTTAAGGAAACTGATCCATTTACCTGTTAGATTCTGTGAAATTTGAGTCTGGACCATCTTTATGGCTTGAACAATTGTAGTTGAGTCACATTCTAGCCTAATATTTCTCTACTTCCTTTTCAAAATAATGTCAAACACTATAATAATCACCAGCATTTCATCCTCCAATGTAATATCATGGACACATGGACCATATAAGCCTTCAAACACTTCTCCATGGTGGACCCAGAAAATCACCCCAATGCTAGATGGTCTTGGGTATCCTTGTGAGGCCCCAACTGTATTTTATATCCGCCATCTAGAGAAAGGATATGACCAAAAAAACCTTCATAGTACCTCATGGGTTAGGAAAATTTCTTATTATATTCAATCACTTAATAACCATTAAATCCATTACTGAGGTGCTACAACACTCAGTGAACACGATGTTTACATTTTTCACATCCACAATTATGGTAGTAATTGCATTGATCTCATGAAATTGATCCTTGTGATGGATTGAGTTGTGGTAGAATCTCCAAACACTGTGTATTAGTTCATCACATGTAACTCTATGTAGAGCAGAGAGATTCTTTTATTGATGAGAATTGAATAGAGTATCCAAAAAATTCAATACAGAACTATTTTTCGAGGATTCATTTCAAATATATTTTGAATAACTTTCCTTAAGGAATAGGAAATGTTGTATCACACGAACATGTGAAGCACATCCTCACGATGTTGATGACTTAATATGCACCTAGAGAACAGGGAGATTTCTACCCTCTGAATATTTTCATGCATTGGGAATTTGATGTAAAAAATTCTATAAAGTAATGTTAATATTGAAGGGATCATCCATTTATTATTCATTTCACCAATCCACTTGTGTTCTCCCTAAATCAACTGATTATATAATCCTTTATAAACAAGAATCCATTTCGGATACATTTCCCATATAAGAAGGTCATCCTAATTAATAAAACTGTACCCCACGATTATTGCGGCTATGTCTTCTGGGAGAATATCCATATGTTTTAGCTACTCCTTGACTATGATGTATCTATAAATAGTATTATTAATTGATGTCTATAATTTTACTTAACATTTATTTGATCTATTTCCTTGTCTTCCCTACATAAAACATCTCCCAAGTACTTGGAGACAATTTCCTTAGTGCTTCTTCCCACATTAATAACATGAAATAAAAATAATATTCTATCAATCATCATCTTAATAAATTTATCTTCCACGAGACTCCATCCTTATATTATTTCATGAGTTTGGGAATGTAACTATGTTCTCATTATTAATCATGATTCTCGATAGTTGCTTTTCCATAATCATAGGGTTTCTTATTTCATATCTTATCCAAATAGGTTGATCATTTGGAAAATATTCACAATGCCCATGGTATCCATTATTAACATGGATCCTCAAGTCATTATTCATTACTAAAACCAAAAGTATATAATCATTAGTGGGGAATAATTAACACCATAAGCGAATTATTGTAAAATTATTACATGGAAAATCAACCTCAAAATGACTTACACATATAAATTATTACATTATTATTTGTATCAATCTAAATCACAGTTTCTTGAATCAATATATCTTGGGGTTGGGTTATCTAATATTGAATAACCTAATATTTTAAAATAAAAAACTTTAATAATGGATTTTTGATAGAATGTGATTAACTAAATCACATCCCTTGTGACTGTCTAGCTAGGTGTGCATTCCAAGACGAATTCATCACGCACTATTGTGAATATTGAGTGGATACTCAACTATCATTTTTCTAGATTATTACCTATAGGTGAATGTGTTCTTTAGCCGCATCCACTTTCCAATATCCATACACCGATGTAATTTCATGGGGAACAAACTAATATTTATTTTTATAATACTTCAAGATGTTATCTTATAATAAAATTTAACCTATAGACTTATCCCTAGAGTTTTCAATAAACCATGCTTATATAAATCCATAAAAATTCAATATTAACACAATAGGACCAAAATGTTATCTAAACCTATTAAATTACTATAAACCATAACTTATCCGCCCTTAAATTATACTCAACCAATATCCTAACCTCTAATGTTATCTAAATCCTACCCGAATACTAACTATGATGCACCTTGAATGTGACCATCTCAATTACATGAATTCAAGAAATTTTTTACATAAAATATATTCCAATGAGGATTTAGGTTTTTATTTGTAAATATAATTACAAAACATTAACTGAATAACCCCACATATTTTTCAAATATTGGAAATATTTTCCCAGTATATAATAAATTTCTTAATTCATAATAATTATGTAACTTCTCTGACTAATTATCTTAAAAATATACTCATTTAGACATTACATACATTTTTATCTTCATAACCTATGGAATTGGAAATATAAATAATGGGTGACCTCAAATTATTAGTAAGGGTAAAAATAATCAATAATAATCCAATATCATAAGTGAAAATAATATGAGCATATCTATGTAACAAAGATATATAAAGAATCACACCCAATGAATCGTAGATCAGTAACCATGAGTCACAACATAAAAAATAAAATAACATAATAAATGAATAAACTGAGGGTAGAAACATGAGTTAATAAAAATGAGGAAATAGTTAGATAAATGTTCATATTAATATACATAAGAGTGTTGAATAAAGATTAGCATAGGGAAATATCACCTTCAGGAGTCTCACATATCTACCTGCACTTGAACGAAACTAAATTGTTCCCACATATACATGTATCATGAGATATATAATTTTAACTAATTCATTGGAAGGTTATATTGGCCCCCACACATAATCATATATACATATTTATTCCACACAAAATAAATTAATATATCACGAGAAACCATGGGACGAAAATTGGATTTATATTCTTTTCAAAATGTATTCCCATAAGAGAACATTAAAAACCTCATCAATAATTAGGAAATGATAAATCCATGGATAATAAATGGTTAACCAATAAAATAACATAACATTCTAGATAAATACTATTCAATTTAAGTAAATAATTTTATAGTATTTACACCATATCGATAAAGGTAATATGGTTTATTTGTTACATCCCCAATCAATAAATTTTTAGGTGACTATATAAAAACCCATTGATAAAAGAAAAAAATATTATATTAGAACTGTATGGTAAATTAAAGAAAAATTATGGTTATAATCTGAATAAGATTAGGAAATAAAAATTCAATGATAGATCATTTCTCTAATATATTTTTAACATTTTTCATTTGTTAAAACATAGTAAAATAATCAAAGTGAAAATGAATAATTATATTAGGAGAATAGTATAATTTTATATTCAAAATCCATATAAAAATCTCTAATTTATATGAAAACCCTATAAAATATAACTCGTAGTTTACTGGAAAAATAGTTTACTTTAGAAAATAAGAATCATAGGAAAGAAGTTTCAAAATGATGTGAAATTTTTAATTTTATTAAAAATAAGTATTTTTTCTTATTTATATAAATAATGTCATTTTAATAAAGTCTTTGATTACTTTTGAAAAGTCATTTTGAAAAGGGTTAGAAACAAAAATTTTGAGAATTACTAAAAAATGAGTTTTTAACTAATTAGTGGTAATTGAGACTTAAAAAAATACATAACAGTTGTATAAATAAAAACATGAGTCAAAAATGTCAAATATATTCCTGATAAGTAAGAAATTTTTAATGTTTTCAAAATAGCTATATTTAAATCCTACATCACAAATAAGGAAATAATAACTATATTTAAAAAAATTTATAGATAAGTAATGTGATCACATGAAATAATCCATATTTGATTTTCTAAAAAGAAAGGAAAGAACTTGCAAGAATGAAAATATTAAAAATGGGGAGAAAGATCTGTCATAAAAAATGTTAGTTATTTTTAACTAAATTAAACATTTAATTAAGAAGGTATTTTATCAAGTAATATGATAAAAGTTAAATAAAGTAACTTCCCTAGAGGAAATGATAAATTATCATTGGAAAAATGATATGGATGTGTAAAATGGGACATAGAAGAATAAAACCATGAAGAGAAATCATGAATCAAGGAGAAAAAATGTGAGTTGGGAAATATTTTATGGATTGAATATCATTTATATATAAACTCTATAAATGGGTAAAAGATAAAAATTTAACATAAAATACCGTGAAAAAAATAATTCTTTATATAATATAATAAATAGGTATTATATACACCCTAAAAATGTAAATTTGTGTGTAATAAGACTAACATGTCATATAATAGAAATTTAGACAAAAAACCCTTTCTAGTAACATTATCTTTGATAGAATAATCATTTCATAATGAGGTTATAAGGAATAATTATTGAACTCCATAAAATAAGGATGAAATATAATCAAAATTATTCATTAGGTATAATAAATGAATATTGGAAGAATAAATTTCAATAATAATAAATATAACTCAATGGAAGAAAATTGATTTTCCTAAAACTCATGTGACATTAAAAAATTATGAATCAACCCCCCCCCATAAAAGGAATAATTTAAAAATAAACACTAAATACCATTAATAATGATAGAATTATAATAAAAACTGTTGAAGTGGAAGTATATACACAATTTCAATGAAACAATGGTGTATAATATATGTATGACTCAAGGGAATGAAAATTGAGACAATAAACCCTTAACATGGTCCCCGTTTACTCATCACATCCACCTAATTTCCTCAATAATAATATTTTGTTCATTAAATACCTTTTTTTAATTTTATTCATATATTTTTTATGACACCAATAGTTTTTTCCAATTTTTTCAAATAAATTAAATTTCCATGATTACATTTGATTGACGCAACACTAATTTAATATTGAATTTCACATAACACCAATTGGAGGTTCTTCTACAAGCAACAAAGGGTTAGCTTGTGTTACACACAACACTGAGTTTTAAAAAGGCCATGGTATATTATTAATGTTGTTATTTAAATGAGATCATTATAACCTAGATACTAAACTTAGTTATAATAATACTAATAACAAATTTTCAAAAATTAATTATAATTTTTATATAAGGTGAATATATTAATAAAAAAGATACTTCATTTTTGTTAAAGTCATTATATGTTTCAGAAATACTATTTTCTCAAAAAAATGTTTTCAATAATTCCATTTTAGGAAAATAATAAAATTAAATTTCGAAAATTTCATAAAATTAATTTGACAAACTAAACTCCATTTTTTAAATCAACATGAAAAAATTATCTCATGGTGACTTTTCTGGATTTTTTTTTTGAAAAGTTTCATTTTATTGATGAAAAGTGAAAAATTTATAATTTTAACTGAAACTACCTTTTTTTAATTTATTTATAAATATATGTTCTATTTTGAATTTGTTTTAAATTATTATTACCTCAATAATACGTCCTCTAAAAAAATATAGTTCATTTATATCAATTTCAAGTTTAATTTTGATATAAAAACTTTGTAAACTGTGAAACATTTTACATTTAAACCGCCTCTCTATCATCATGCATGTGGGATTACTTTGAAATTAAAATTTTCCACTTATGTGAAATGAATTGTGAAAAATTATTTCCATTTTTTAATCATAATACTTTATATTATCTAATAATGTCAACATAGTTTTTTACCAAAATGAATAGTAAAAATAGTAAAAAATATTTATTTTGGTTTGGATAAAAAAAGGATTACAGAGGGTATTAAACAATAAAGATAATGGTTGGAAATAACCAAAATCCTGAAAAACACTTAATTTTCATCACTCTTTAAACCTTATCTCTACTATTATTGACAATGTTCTTTTATTTGATCCTTGTTAAATGAAAAAATAAAATGGGTGGAATTCTTTCGTTCAAATAATTACAAGTGTGTCACTCATTTCACTTATAAAAGGCCACGCCTTATCCTCTATTATTGATACCGTAGAAACCTATTGGTTATGTAAATAAATTCCCAAATCACTTTCCAAATTATCTCCTTTAATCCAAGAAAGCTTAGTTTTCACCTAAATCCAACTAGGGAAGTCTAAGGAGGATAACCAGAGAAGAGGTAAAGTTCATCAGGGATGGTTTTTGTTTTATTTATTCCTAAACCACATTAAATTAATATTATAATAGGATTATATAATAATAATATTATATTATATATAGTTATATATTTTTATTTAATTTGAATTAACTATAACCGTCTCTACTTAAATTAAATGGGTTATGAAATCATCATTCCTATGTTTGGTGGTCTACCGCCTCACAAACTAATGTCATTAGTTTTCCATTAACACCACTAAAATATGAAAATAATTATGTATTTAGTTTTTATTTATGATATTTATGATATTATTATCATTATAAAATTATTATATCCCACATACCTTCATACTCTCCATTTTGGTAGAATATAATAACATCACTCATTTGTATAACGAACTACCGCCTCACAAAGCCTTATGATTCATTGACTCTTTACATAGAAGGTATTAGCTATTAATTCAAGGAAAATATTTGATATAGATGAGATAAAAATTATTATTTAGTAAAAATTTATCATTAAACTTTTTTCCATTCAAACTGATGAGAAAATATAAATAATGTCCATCCTTACATTACTCTTTTGTCTCCATGACCCGGGTAATTCATTTCAAATCAATAATTTTTTTTGATTACTAATAATAAATATGTAAGGAATATATAAGATATTTATATCATATGTAAAATTATCTATATTTTTAAATCATGATCAATATAAGGGGACCACAAATAAAAAATCAAAACATATAGGAAAAATAAAGCGATTATTATCTGAAACGTAACTTTAACAATAAATTGATAACAAATGGGTAATAAAATTTCATAAGAAAATAATATATTTTATTATTTATCTAAACATTAATCTATATATTGTTTATAATAAATATATATTTATTATATAGTATCCTTTAACATGCGTGTAATAAGGGAAGATAAAATGTATGGGATTTTTGTCCCAATTTTCATTCTTTGAGAAGTAGATTATTTTATGAACATATATAATTTCACAAGGTGTATGTAAAACCCCATTGAAATGAAATATTATTAATTTATTTAATATAATTAAATTTTATGTTTAATTTTATGTTATACCTTCATGGAGATAACAATAAAAATTTAATTAAGTGGTAATGAATTTATGTTGTAATCTTTTTACTTATTGAGATTTTTTATGATTATGTTTTCGTTGAAACAATATTGTGATCCATCTCCCATGAATCTAATGAATTATACTTTTATATGGTTATTAGTGATATTTTTACGTAATATTACCATTTTTCACTATTTTTTTATTAAAACAGTATAGAAAATGTTTTTAATAGAATCTAAATTTAGTTCCCTCTTCGGTTAGAAATATATTTAATTCCAGAACCATATTTTATAAAAATGTTTTCCAAAAATGTTTTATTATTATCCTATGATTTTTAAAATAAATTTTCACCCATGTTTTCCCTATTAAAAAAAATAAGATTATTCATGTTGTTTTTCTAATAATCCAGTTTTGGCTTTTACCAAGAATTTGAAAGGAAAGATTTTTTTAATGTGAACAACATGAATCAAACTTCTCGTTATCATGGATATTATTTTATATTAAGATTCAATTATAAATTTTTATGTTAATTTTGAAAGAAATTGTTTTTTGAAATATTTATGTTTTATAAAAGTTTTTTTAATAAGAAAGGATATTTTCCTCAAGAAATGTTTTAAATGATCGATCAAAATCATTTTCCATATGCGATGATATCTGTTGATGATACCTATTCCTTAAAGGGATTGTGACCCTAGAATACCGTTCTTATTATTATTTTATATGGGTTATGTTTATGATGTCATTTTGTTTATGAAACCCATTTCTTTCCGTGGGTTATACCATGATAGAATTATTATAAATCACAAATCTTTTTCCATGGATTATGTTATGATTAAATGCTGAAATGATTATCTAACCCATCTATTTTCAATAGGTTATGAAATGGGGTAGTTTTTATGAATTCCATTTCATTTCTTTTTTTATGATATGATGAATTTTTATGATCTTCGGTCACACATATATATGGTTTTTGTTAAGATAATGGTGGGACCTACTTCTCTCTCTAGAGAATTGGTTAAATATTTATGTTGCATCAAATTCATATTACAGGAATAAGTAGTGAACTTGGTTAAGTAAGGGAAATTTTCCAATATGATGGTCTTGGGAGTAATCCTTGACTACTATGATTTTTTGGCAAGTGAATCCATTCAACTATGATACCTTGGTAATGAATAAAAATAATATGGAAATGATTTTATATGCCTATATTTATTCCACTCTTCTATGTCCTCTTCCAATGTTATTTTAATTCCCCAAACCTAGTTACCTAGAGTCATTACATTATTACATAACATTGGCATGATCAGAAGAGATAAAGTCTTGAAAGACCGATTAGTTTAGTAGGCTTGAAAGTTCTAGATACATACATATGTTTTATATTACATCATGAAATAATAAAACCATTGTGTTCCCTTTAAACACATGAATATTACTTAGACTATCCTATGAGGTCAATCATAATATACTTCTTCACATCCAGGAAAAGGTAAACATAATATAGGGGTGAGCTTAGATGCTCAGTAAAGATAACAATATAGAAAAAACTATTATATATAAGAATAAACATTTAAGGAAATGTATAAGACTAAAACACAAGCCTTTTAAACATAAAATTCATCATAATATGTCAAAGATAAATCAAATAATTCCATTTACATATTCACATGGATATTATACTAGTAGAATAATCACAAGTAATATCAATATTTAATTTCATAGTGATGGAATTCATAATGCCAGACAATATAACCACATAGTCATGACCTTCTTCCAAGACTACAAAGAATATTTTGTCAAGGCATTGTTCCAAGACACTAGTTTGTCTCATGAGACCTACCGATGCATCCATGGGCTATAGCGAGCCATTCCCATCACATACTAAGTCTAATGAATTCCTCATATGAAAATGTTGAAACACAACATAAACATGTATTAACAATGGCATATGAAATGTCAATACTTTAACCATAAACCATGAATGTTATAAAAATAGCACACACATAGTTCAACATATAATTAATCATTCAATACAACATAGAAGATTGTGTTATAATAAAATCAACCTCAATCAAGAATAATATATAGTAAAAGATGATGACATAGTTGAAAATGATCGGAAAAACTCTTTGAAGGAGAAATATCCCTTTTTGTGAAATAATTTAAAAGTCACACATTTATGAAGGAAGGAATTTAAAAGATAATTTTTAATCAATGATTCCCATTCCACAATGAAAATTTTTAAAGGAATTAACATTTTTTAAAAATCATGTCCATATAAATAAATCCTTAAAATCATTTTGAAAATATGGAAATTAATTCAAAATATTTAGAAACATAAATCAATATAAAATTTAAAATGATGATCTTGCTAAAGATTCCCTTCCACAAAAACATACTATATTTCTTTAGAAAACTTTTTAATTAAACATGAACATTGATGATAAATATATCCTAGTAAATACTTACACAAAAACAATCTCAGATAATAATGAGATTGAGGAATTAACCCTTACCTTGTCCTTATCCTTAGTCGAGGGTACATTAATCTATTGTATAATGGTGAAATCATTGTCATTAAATTATACATGAACAACATACATAAATATTTTATCATCTATGATCTTCTAATATTTTTTTGTTAATGATACTTCTATAGACTCATTGTTTTGTGTGTAAATTGATTCATTTTCATAACACCCCATGATTTCATAGTACGTTATTTCTTCAAAGTAATCTAATAACATTCACAACACGCAACACCAAGTTCTAGCGCCCCACGACTTTCCAAACTAGCCATTCAAAAGCGGTTATGAATAATACTAACTGAATTTTTAACATTATATAATACTTATAATTTTAGAATCCATATTATGCGTTTCTTATACATAATTTAAGAACACATTCATTTTTTTCAGATAAATGAAGTATTATTCAAAAAATGAAATTTTACCGCCTTTTAATGGAGAACCCTTTTTAAATCCAATATTCGAAACTTCTATATAATAAATTAGACAAAATAAACTACTTCTTTAGAATTGGGACATAAGAGTTTAGTTTTTATAAACTTTTTGTGTTTTTCTGATAACTTTCATATTTGGGAGTTTAGGGGAAAATACTATATTTTCCCCGAAAACTACTTTTTTAATCAAAATAATTTAGAGTGTTAAATTATAAATTTTAATGGTTTGGAAGTATAAATAGATTATATTTTTACAATTTAATCCAATTTTGTTCATTGTATGTAATTTCACATTGAAATTGGACATAAACAAGTTTCAATCATTTGATAGTTATTATTTCCTAAAAATACGCTTTTTGTTTTTTAAAAAGATATTTAATTTTAAATTCATAAATTAAATTTATATTTTTTTAATTTGTAAAAATAGACTTTAGTTTTTAATTCAGAATATCAAAATTAGCTTAGGGTGAAATTTTGGTATTTTTCTAAAAACGTTCATTTTTTATGAATAGTGACAAACACTGAGTTATTGGTTAAAACCGACTTTTTATTTAAATAATTATTTATTTTATTTAAATTTATTTTATGTCATAATAGATACATTATACCTATATATTTTCAATTTAATTCAATATAGTTATTTGATAATAAGTTTAGATATATAATATTTTTATTTAAATATTACCGTCTTTTACCCACCTCCTAGGAGAATTTGAAAATTTGCATAAAATATAATTTTACCACTTATGTGAATTGAATTTAAAAAATCTGACCTACATGGTTGATATAAGTAAGTAAAATTTGGTTCAATAAGATAAAAATATTTTTTCTAAATAGTGACTTTTGACTTTTATTTACAACAGTTAAAAGTAAATAGGGTAATTAAAGGTAAAAATCATATTATTATTACCCTAACACATGTCCTAATCATATTGGATAATTTTAATTCGACCAAAACGACCTTAGGAATAAAATATTATCCTTTAGGTCCACTTGTATTAGATTATGACATTTATTATTGTTTAATTCAAATAACACTTAAATGTGTTTAATTAAATGTTTAATTACAAAACCATTTTTAATATATGGTTAAAGATAACATAAATTCGACTATAAATATTAATTACTAAGATAAAAATATTTCATAAATAATGGTATTTTATTTATAAATTTTAGACATTAAATAATTTAATTTATTTATGACACAATGATGATACAGTAATTACATTATTAATGAAATATTAAAATTATTTATATTATAATTACCGAAATAAATGTAATTTGAGACTTTTTAAGAATTCCACTAATTTTATAGGTTAATATGATATATTAGTGTTGATTAAATGAATTTTGTTTCTAATTAATAATTTTTTTATGAATTTCGAGAAAACATAATACCAAATAGTGCCAAAATTGACAAAAATGAGTTTTTAAAACAAATAATATATTATTAATTGGTATTATATTCCTCAAAATATAAGGTTTAAACAAAGGGATTAAATACAATTATATATGTCATTAGTGAACCACTTGGGGTTCTCTTGGAAGTTTATAGCCATTATATTAACAGTATAATATAAAAATACAAAGAGGCATGGTAAATGTAAAACAATTTAACTAAGAGTTAAATCTATAAGATAAGGTTGATATAGTGATCCAATCCTTTATAAAACTTATTGGTCAAGTGGTTTACGACTCATCCCCACCTTAGCCTTTAAATAATTCATTTTGAAGCCATTAAGTACTAAATAATAATTTATTATAAAATAATATTTTATGTTTTTTCTAAGGTTCCCCTCACCCCTCTTATAAAAGGGAACTTCCCCATATCTAAAATTCACACCTCCAAAGCTATCAGGCTTGGAAAAATCCTACCAAAATATCCTCCCAACTATTCTACCTTCATCCTAGAGGCCTTCCTTTGGTCAGAAAGCAAACCTAAGAATCCTTTTTGATCAAATCAAAAGGAAGAATTCGAAGAAGAGGAGGTTAAATGTACCCTCGACCAAAGGGAAGTGCATGGTAAGGGGTTTCTTATCTAAGTTGTTATTCCATGTGATTTCTATTGTTCACCAAATAATTATTTCATGTGGTGTATCATGTACTGTCATTTGATATATATTTCCATAATTCTCTTTATATTCATGATATTATGTGATTCATTTGGTGGTTATTGACTATTGTTCATACAACTCGATTGATTACAATGAGGTAAGGTTTATTTACTCAATCTCATTATTATCTGAGATTGTTCATGTGTAAGTTTTTTTTGCAACATACTTATCACAGATACCCATATTTTATAAAAATGATTTCAAAATAAATATTTTAAGGTTTTATGGGAGGTCCTATTTAACTAGATCATCATATTAAGTATATAAAAGATTTATCTTTCTAAACCCTTTTAATTAATGTCCATGTTTTCAAAATGATTTTAAGGATTTATTTATATTTACACGAATGTTTTTAAATGATAAATATATCAAAAAGTTTCAAAGTGGTATGTGAAACTTTGATTCAAAAATCCCCTTTAAATGACTTCCTTTATAAAATGTGATAATTTTAAATGATTTCATGAAAAAGGGGTATTTCCATCAAAACATTTTACTGATCATTTTCTTCTATGTCAAAATCCTTTAATGGGTTTTAAACATGTTTGAAGTTGATTTATTATGATACAAATCTTCCATATTGTATTGAATTTTTTGTGATATGTTTGGCTGTGGATGTGTTATTTTTATACCATTCATGGTTCATAGATAATTTATTGACATTTCGTATTCTATTTTTAATATGAATGTTTATGTTATATTTTAACCTTTTCTTATGATTAATTAGTTGGACTAGTATATTCTAAGATGTGGTTTGGTTATAGCAGACCCTCCAGGTTGGAGTCCGGTTACAGAGGTTGTCTAGTTTGGAGTCCGGTTATAGAGGCTCTCCAGGATAGGGTCTGGTTACAGAGGCTCTCCAGGTTTGGCTCTGGTTAAAGTTAACCCATAGATCCTGGAAAGAGGCCTTGACATAGAAATTATGTTCTGGTACTATACATTACCTCTTTATTAAAATTATTAATTACATTTGATTACTTGACTAGTACAATAACCATGTGTCAATTTATATAGTAATGATTGATTTATTTTAGCATATTATGTTCACATTTATGTTTGAAAGGTTGTTGGTTTATTACACATCTTGCCTTAAAAGTTTATAGCTTCCATTAAATTATTTACCCTTACTGAGCATCTGAGCTCACCCCTTTCTTATTTTTTATTTTCCCAGGATCCCTAGAAGTGTTTCATGTTTGATATATAGGTTTAAGATAAGGGAACAATGTTATTATCAAAAGATTTTGTTTGTTGTTTTTGTTAGAAAGTGTAATGTAATGTTCAGTTATGTAATCTATTTTCCAAGAATACTAAACTGATCAGTCTTCCGGGACATGATTCCTAGGAATCATGCCAATGTATTAAAATAATGCACCGACTCTAGGCTTCTGGGGTTAGGGTGTTACAGTTGGTATCATAGGAATTCTAGAAATAACAATGGAAACTAGATTTAGATAATCTCTAATAAGACAACATTACCCTAAGATAGAATATGAAGATTAGTATAGAATAACTTCCTTGAATTTTGGTAATATATAGATTTAGTGATATTTCCTTGCAAAAGAATCCCTGTCTAGATAAGAGAAGGTAGAGGAAGCTCTGGCACAAATGTACCTAGGGTTAAAATCAGAAAACACCCTTTTGAACTAGACTTGAATGGGAACTGGTTCCCGACAATGGGCCTTTCTGCACTCTTGGTTATGACACTCTTGGGTGATATGCTTAGGATAATTCTCATTTTCATTAAAAATCCTTATAAAGAATTAATGAGTATATACCACCTGAAGGAAAATATTTTTAGGATTAGAGATTATATCCATAGACTTTTCAATTTACATTAGGTATTTTACAATTATGGAATTATTCATCTCAATTCATAAACTGACCTAGTGTATTCCATTGTGTAGAAATGGTGCCTTGTAAAAGGAATGTGAACTCCAGCAATAAGTATGATCCAGAGAGTTAAAAGGATCACATATTTCACACTATAAAGCCAACATTTAGAAGGGAAATAGTCTCTCATGTATTCTAAACATAAGAAAAAATAATATCATACGTTAATAAGATTAGTAATCAATTCTTTGAGTCTTATATATTTGAAGGGATGTAATAGAAGAAAAGGTTGGAAGAGAGAAAGATAGATAAAGGGAAGAGGGAAAAGAAGGATTTTACTATATGTGATAACTGTGGAAAGAATCACCTTGGTAAATGCTTGATAGGAATGGGAGTTTTTTATAAGTGTGGATAAAAAGGACACCATGTACGTGATTGCAAGGGTAAGAAAAAGGTTTCAAATGTAAAATGATTCATCTGCAAGTCCTTGGGACACTACGTGAATCAATGTCCCAATCATCAGAGTATACTACAAATAATGCAATTGGATAATAATCAAGTTATGATACTACGTGAGATGAAGAATAATGACTAGGGTTCTTATGTTTTTATTATAAAATTATTTCATTTGAGTTTTATATATACAATATACAAGTTATATGAATTATGGAGATAAATAAGGATTGTACTGGAGTTCTATTTTATTGAGGATTTGAGATTATATGGTTCTAAGAAAAGTGACTTAATAGTAAGCTAGACTTTTTGGAAAATACATGGTTGAAGGAAAAGTAATCCGTCATATGGTCCTGATAATGAGGTAGTGATTTTGGAATAATAGATGGTTGATTTGGATAAATTATATTGGATATTCCTGACTACCTTGAAACAGATTATTGGTTTGTTTATTCCGTCGTTGTTGGAATATTAAGAAAATTGGATATAAAGAATATATCTAGTATTCTATAAAGAATAAGGGAGCATGAATGTAATCAATAAGGGTTTATAGAAATTCAGGGTCTTTCCATGTTTTAAAATAATACATGATGAAGGTATTCATATATTATTACGTGGCTAAAGAGATCTTCATTTTGTTTACCTTCCTTATAAATTTTAGACCATGAGTTTGTATAGAAGTATTTTGGATATGTCTAAAGTTTGGAAAAGATAATGTTTTAAATTGAATACTATTGTTATGTGTATTTTTTGATTGTTATAAAAAGGAAAACACACAGACCATGTGACAATTTGTCGTGTCGGGCAAATCTGCGGGAATCGAACCCACAAACATAGTGAGATTTGGATTTATCAACTACAACTGGACTACATAAAGTCCCTGGATTGTATAATCTAGTTGTTTTTAATGGTTCAAATATCTGAATTATAAATTCATTATTTTTGGAACCCTATACGATTAGGATAAATATAATATATTTTTTAAATATTTTGGAGTGAAAGATGAGTTTGTGGTAGGAATTAGTTGAAGGATGAAACTCTTCTTTTAAAGTATATATATATATATTCCCTCTTGATCTATGGGTAAATTAATTCTTAAACCTTATCGAAAGGATATTAAAACAAAAAATGTGTTATCCTAATACCTTATGTTTTTTTGAACCAATGGTATTTCAAATCATCATTGATCGATGGATTTGAGGCCCTTAATTTTATACTTGTTTATTATTGATGACCTCAGTCACTCCCTGTAAATATTTATGTTTTCCCACCAATTATGTGTCTCAAATTTCCACCAATGTTCTACTAATCGAGATCATAATTTGGTGGTGACCCTTTCATTACCCTTTACCTCTTATTAACAATAAATTTTATTAACCCAATTCCTGATTTGGGTTTTCCCATAAAGGTATTTTCAATTTTCAACCATTTATTTTTGAAAAACAATTTAAAATTGCAAGGATGCAATTTATTGAATTATGGAAGAATTTAACACCCAAATATTTCATAGTACGTTATTTCTTCATAGTAATCCAATAACAAGCACTACATGCAACACTGAGTTCAAGCGCACCACTACTTACCAAACTAGGTGTTCATAAACGTTTATATATAGTATTGAAATAATTATGAACTTTATATAATCTTTATAATTTTCGAATCAATATTATGACTTTCTTATACAAAATGCAAGAACAAATTCATTTTTTTAGATAAATGAAGTATAAAAAAAATGTAATTTTACCGCCTTTTAATGGAGTACCCTTTTTAAATCCAATATTTGAAACTTTTATATATTCAATTTTAAAAAATAATCTTTTTCCTTAGAATCGGGACATAATATTTTTTTTCAATAAATTTTTTGTGTTTTTCTGAATAATTTCATATTTGGGTGAATTGTGAAAAATACAATATTTTAAATGAAACCAAATTTTTTAATTGAAATAATTTATTGTGATAAAAAATAAATTTTAATGGTTTGGAAGTATAAATAGATTATATTTTTACCATTTCATCCAATTCTGGTCATTGTAAGTAATTTCACTTTGAAATTGGACATTAACAAATGTCAATCTTTTGATAGTTATTATTTCTTAATAATACGCTTTTTGGTTTTGACAATTGGAATTAATATTAAATTAATAAATGAAATATTTATTTATTTAATTTGGTAAAAAATAATTATTTTTTGATTTTTTAATATCATAATTAGGTTACGGTGAAACTTTGGTATTTTCTTAAAACATTCAATTTTTTATGAATAGTGAAAAACACTCAATTATTGGTTAAAACCGAATTTTTTTTAAATAATTATTTATTTTATTTAAATTTATTTCAGGTAAAAATAGATACATAATACCTATATAAGTTATATTTAATTCATTAGAGTCATTTTATAATATGTTTAGATATATAATACTTTTATTGAAATTTTATCTTCTTTTACCCACCTCCTAGGAGCATTTTCAAATTTGCATAAAACATAATTTTACCGCTTCTATGAATTGAATTTTAAAAATCTGATAGATACAATTGATATCAGTATTTAAAGTATGGTTTAATAAGATAAATGTAATTTTTGATGAATAGTAACTTTTGACTTTTATTTACCATGGTTAAAAGTTAATAGGGTAATTAAAGGTAAAATGATATTATTATTACCCGAACACATTTCCTGATTCTATTGGATAAGTGAAATTATTCCAAAAACAAACTTATGAATAAAATATGATCCATTAGGTCCACTTGTATTAGATTATGGCATTTATTATTATTTAATTCAAAGAAGAGTTAAAATTGTTTAATTCAATGTTTAATAACTAAAGCATTATTAATATAGGGTTACACAAACGATAAATTAGACTATAAATATTTATTAGAAAGATAAAAATAATTCATAAATACTGGTATTTAATTAATAATATTTAGAGAATAAATAATATAATTTATATATG
The DNA here is from genome assembly GCA_963277665.1 of Viscum album. Taxonomy (NCBI): domain Eukaryota; kingdom Viridiplantae; phylum Streptophyta; class Magnoliopsida; order Santalales; family Viscaceae; genus Viscum; species Viscum album. Next base: position 1,785,279,896 of record OY728148.1, on the reverse strand, counting down.
ACACAACGATGATGTAGTAGTTACCTTATTAATGAAATATGAAAATAATTGATATTATAATTACCCAAATAAATGTAATTTGACACTTTTTAGGAATTACACTAATTTTCTACGTTAATATGACATATTAGGTTTGATTAAATGATTATATTATGATGTAATAATGCTGATATGAATTTATAAAATCACAAAATACTAAATAGTGTCAAAATTGACATAAAACAATTTCTCAAAAAAATATTATATTATTAAATAGAATTCTATTTCTAAAAAACTAACGTTCAGCTAAAAAGTATAAATACTATTATAAATGTCATTAATGAACCACTTGGGGTTCTCATAGAAGTTTATTTTATGTTTATTAACCATATAATATAAAAATACAACGATACATGGTAAATGTCAACCTATTTAACTATGAATTAAATATAAAATATAAGGTTAATATAGTGACCCAAACTTGTCTAAAAAATTTTGGTTGAGTGATTATTGACTCATCCCATGATTATAATTTAAATACTTCATTTTGGAGCCATTAAAAATCTAAAATGAATTTATTATAAAATAATATTTTATGTTTTTTCTAAGATGCCCCTCACCGCTCTTATAAAAGGGCACTTCCCCTTCTTCAAATTCACACCTCCAATGCCATTTGGCTCAGCCAAACCCTTCCAAAATATCCTCCCAACTTTTATATATTCATTTTAGATTCCTTAATTTGGTCATAAATCCATATTAAGTAGACCTTTTGATCAAATCGAAATGAATAAGACGAAGAAGAGGAGGTTAAACGTAACCTCGACCAAAGGAAAGTGCAAGGTAAGGGGTTTCATATCTCACTTTTTATTACGCATGATTTTCATTGTTCACCACTTATTTATTACATGTGGTGTATTGTGTACTGCCATTTGATATATATTATCATTATTATCTTTAAATTCATGATATTCTATGATTCATTTGGTGGTTATTGACTATTGTTCATACGACTCTATTGATTACAACGAGGTAAGGGTTCTTTTCTCAATCTCATTATTATCCGAGATTGTTCATGTGTAAGTATTTTCTAGGACATACATATCATAGATACCCATATTTTATAAAAATTATTTCATAAGGAGTCATTTATGGTTTAATGGGAGGGTCTATTTTACTATATCATCATTTTAATTGTTTTAATGATTTATCATTCTAAACCCTTTTAATTAATGTCCATGTTTTAAAAATGATTTTAAGGATTTATTTATATGCACATCAATGTTTTGAAATGATAATTCTATAAAAATGTTTCAAAGTGGTATGGGACACTTTGATTCAAAAATTCTATTTACATGACTTACTTTATAAATTGTAATAATTTTAAATTATTTCATGAAAAGGGGTATTTCTCTCAAAGAATTATACTGATCATTTTCATCTATGCCAACATACATTAATGGATTTTAATATTTTTTGAAGTTTATTTATTATAATACAAATCATCCCAATTTTATTGAATGTTTTCTGATATGTTTTACTGTGGATGTGTTATTTTTATACCATTCATGGTTTTTGGATAAAGTATTGACATTTCGTATGCTAGTTTTAATATGAATGTTTATGTTATATTTCAACTTTTTATTATGATGAATGAATTGTACTAGTATTTTTCGAGTTTGGGACCAGTAAATGTTATCCCTCCAGGTTGGGGTCTGGTTACAGCATACCCTCTGGGTTGGAATCCAGTTACAGAGGCTCTCCGGGTTGGAGTCCGGTTACAGAGACTCTCTGGGATGGAGTCTGGTTATAGAGGCTCTCTGGGTTTGGGTCCGGTTATAGTTAACCAATGGGTCCTGGCACGAGTCCTTAACACAAAATTCAAATTCGGGTACTATACATTCCCTCATTATGAAATTAGTTATTACATGTTATTATTCGACTAGTATAATATCCATGTGCCTATTTATATGGTAATGTTTGATTTATTTTACCATATTTTGATCAAGTTTATGTTTTAAAGGTTGTTGTTTTATTACACATATTAACATAAAATTTTATAGCTTCTGCGAAATTATTTACCCTTACTGATCATCTGAGCTCACCCATTTCTTATGTTTCAATTTCCCAGGATCTCAAGAAGTGTTTTATGTTTGAGATGTAGGGATAAGATAAAGGAATAATGGCATTCTCAAAAAAAAAAAAATTGTTTTATGATATAAAGTTTAATTTAATTTTCCTGTATGTAATCTACATTCCATGAATACTAAACTAATCGGTCTTTTGGGACTTGATTCTTTGTAATCATGCCAATGTATTAAAATAATGCACCGACTCTCGGATTCTGTGGCCGAGGTGTTAAAGTTTTCCTTTATTTGTTTTGTTACATATGTCATGTTTATTATGGGTTAGACGTATTTGATTCATATCCATATTGATATTAACTTCTTTAAACATTATTTTTAATCATCAAACGAAAATTATCTTTGAATGGTTGTGATGCGGTACGAAATCTCATCGCGTCGCGGAGACGGTATGTCGTACATTCACACGAGCGACAATATCCTTCTATTAGAGGAAAAATCATATGTAATTGGATGGTATAATATATATAAATAATAATTAAGTTGTAAAATTTACTATTTACATTAATTATACTGATTATTATACCAATCCAAAAAATGAAGTGTTGAATAACAAACTACACCACGACGTAGAGATGTTAAGCTGTCCAAAGGCATGTATGGTGACATTGTCATTAATAGGATGGATAGAATAATGAATATGGTTGTACCATATACATAATAACATCATATTATGTATATTTTAGGGGAGTTATTATTTTGTAATGGAAACAACAAATAAAGAGGAAGTGGAAGAAAAAGATAACTTTGAAAGAGGTAATGAAGTAATTACCTCTTCTTTGTGTTCTTACTTTTGATTTGAACAAAAGCGCTCCTTAGGTTGGTATTATGATCTAGTAAGGCCTCTAGGTTTATGTGAGGGTGGTTGGGAGGATATTTTAGCTGGGGTTGTCTGAGACAATGGGCTTTGGATGTGTGAATTTGAGAGAAGGGGAAGTTCCCCTTTATAAGAGAGGAGAGGGGTACCTTAAAAAAATTGAAATATTATTTTATAATAGAGTAATTTTTGGATTATAAGTGCTCCAAAAGGATTTATTTCAAATATAAGGTGGGTATGAGTCAAAAATATCTCAACTAATAGGTTTTAGATAAATTTAGGTCACTAAATTAATCTTATCGTCTAGATTTAACTCTTAGTTAAATATTTCAACTTTTACCATGTATTATTGTATTATAATAATAAATGGTTCAATATCTTATTATAAAAATCCATGTGAACCCCAAGTTGTTCATTATTGACATATATAACCTTTTCTTGGTCTATTTAACGAGCCTTATATTTTTATGAATATTATCATTTAATAAAATAGTGTTTTTTTAAATCTAATTTATGTTAATTTTGAAACTATTTAGTATTTGGTTTTTGTGAAAGTCCTAAAAACATTATCACTTCGAAAAAAAATTATTTCATAAACCCTAAAATGTCATATTAACCAATAAAATTCGTGGACTACATCAAATGTCTCAATTTTCATTTATTTTAAAATTTATAATATCAATAAATTTAATATTTCATTAATAAGGTAATTATTGCATAATCATTTTGTATTAAATAAATATAATTATTTAATGTCTAAAATTTATAAATAAAATACCATGATGTAGAAATATTTTTATATTTATTATGAATATTTATATTATAATTTATCTTATATATTACCCTATATTAAAAATGGTTTAGTTATTAAAATTTCAATATAACACTTTTCACTCTTCTTTAAACAAAAGAATAATAATTGTCCTAATCTAATCCAAGTGGATAAAAAAGGATAATACTTTATTTTTAAGGTTTATTTAGGTCAAAATAAACTTATAAAATAGAATTAGGACATGTTTTAGGGTAATTATAATATCATTTTGACATTTAATTACCATATTTACTTTTAATCGTAGTAAATAAAATTCAAAGGTTACTATTCACCAAAAATTATTTTCATCCTATTGAATAACATTTTACTTACTGATGTCAATTGTGCCTCTCAGATTTTTTAAATTAAATTCACCTAATCGGTAAAATTATGTTTTATGCAAATTTGCAAATGTTTCTAAAAGGTGGGTAAAAGACGTTAAAAAGTTAAATAAAATTTTATATATCTTATTTTATTATAAAATCACTACAATGAATTAAATTAGTATAATACAGATATTATATATCTATTTTGAAATTAAAATAAAATTAAATAAAAATAAAAATTATTTAAATAATAGTTAGTTTTAAACAATAACACAGTGTTTTTCACTCTTCATCAAAAATTGAAATTTTTCAGAAAAATACCAAAAAATCATCCTAAGCTAATTTTGATATTCCGAATCCAAAAATGAAGCAAATTTTGGAAAATAAAATATATAAAATTTCAAAAAAGTGAATATTACTATTCATAACAACTTTTTTAATGGCTAGTTTGATTGGTCGCGGTGTGCTAGAACTCAAAGTTGCGTACAATGCAAACTATTGCGTTATTCAAAGAGAAGTGTACCATAGATGATTTGGGTGTTACATTCTCCACTCCTTCAAATAATATTTTCCTAGAAATTTCACAAATATTACTACATAAAAAGATTTGGGTGGTTCTTCCTCATACTTTCATTAGGTTCCCACATTGCATATTCCATTTTATGGTTTCTCTATGGAAATTTCACTAGACGAGTCATACTATTTATCAACACCTGGTCACTGGTATCAAAAATCATGATAGGCTCTTCACAATAAGACAGATCGGGTTCCAATTTTATTTCTTCATAATGTAGTACATCCTTTGGGCCAGGGAAGTATTTTCTCAAAAGTGATATGTGGAACACATCATGAACATTCGGGAGACTTGGAAGTATTTCCAAACAGTAATCTACAACTCAAATTAATTCTAGAATTTCAAAAGGTCTGATGTTCTTGGGACTTAATTTAACCTTATTACCGAATTGTATAACACCCTTCCATGGAGATTCCTTTAAGAAAACACGATCTCCTACTTCAAATTCTAAATCCTTCCTTCAGTTATTGGTAGAGCTCTTTTTCCTATTTTGAGCTACTTTGATGTGGTTTTGGATAATCATAATCTTTTCCATTGTTTCCTCAATAATTTCTAGGCCTACGAGTTTTCTTTCACCAAAATCATCCCAACAATTTGGTTTGTGACATATCTTTCCATATAATGCTTCATATAGTGCCATCTGAATACTTAAATGGAGGCTTTTGTTATAGTAAAATTCTACCAGAGGTAAATACTGATCCCACATACCTTGAAAATCATGTGATCAAGATCTCAACATATCTTATAAGGTTTGAATAGTTTGTTCTGATTGTCCATCAGTTTGAGGGTGGTAGGTAGTGCTCAAACGAATTTCACTATCAAACGGATTTATGAATAATTTTTCATAATCTTGATATAAAATGGGGATCACGATCAGAAAAAATTGATAGGGGTACACCATGAATACTTACAACATAATTAATATAAAGTATTTTTAAATGTTCAAGTAAAAAATCTTCTCTTATAGCAAGAAAATGTGATGACTTTGTAAGAAGATCAACAATGACCCATATTGCATCATTCCTTCTACGAGTCATTTTTAGACCCATTTGAAATTCCATCATAATATCATCCAATTTCCACTCAGCTATGGGAAGTGGTTTCATGACTCCTCTATGATGTTTTCTTCTAGCCTTCACCTGTTAACAAACCAAACATCTTGGCACAAAATCTGGAATCTCCCTCTTCATGTCTTCCCACAAAAATATTCCTTCAAATAACTATACATCATAGTGATACCAGTGTGTATAGTTAAATTTGATCTATGAGAAACATCCAACAATTCCCTTTTTAGATCAGGTATATTTGGAACACAAATCCTCTTCCCAAATTTCAAAATTCTATCTTCATATATGAAGTCGATCAATCTACCATCATTCATAACTTTAATATTCATTTGAAACTCCTTATCATCAGTTTAAGAACTTTTTATCCTTTCTAATAATGATTCACTGAAAAACATTTGAAAAAGTATCGATGTTTCGCCTTCCATGATTATTCCCATATCCATTTTTATTAGATATATATTCATAGGGTCCCTTTTAACTTTCATCTTCTTCATAACTTCATAATAATTTCTGTTCAAAGAATCTTCCACCTTATTTTCCTTCCCCAGGTGGTTGTGTATAGTGAAATCAATATCATTGAGTAGTTCAGGCCATGTCCTTTGCCTCATGTGGAGTTATTTCTGTGAGAAAATATACCATAAACTCTTATGATTGATATATATCTCATATTTTTCACTATATAGATATTGACTCCATATATTCAAAAAAAATATCACAGTTTCTAACTCAATATCATGATTAGGATAGTTTTTTCATTAATTTTTAGCTTCTGTGATGCATGGGCAATAACTCTATCATTCTTTATAAGGACAAAACCATGTCCTTTCCTGGAAGAAACATTATAAACCACAAACTCATCATTCCTCGATGGTAGATTCAAGATATAATCATTGAATAATATTCTCTTCAATTCCTCAAAAAAATATTCTCACTCCTCTTTCCAAACAAATTTAACACCTTTACATGTGAGCTTGGTTAATGGGTTAGCTAATCGAGCAAAATTATGGATGAAACTACAATAATAACTTTCTATACCAATAAAACTATGTACTTCAATTATAATAATTGGTGTTGGCATTTATTTTTTGTAGAGACCCAAATCTTGAAATACATAGACATTTCATTACTGTTGTGGAATATCTAATACATAACAAAAACAAACACCAAAAGACCGAAATAGTTTAGTGTCTTTGGAAACTCGGAATATAATCTTCTAATCTTGGTGAAAGATATTCAATATCTCCCATAAAGATCTTCCTTTTTTTACCTAAAACCTTTATTTATATCCTGGGGAAAAGAAAACATTTAAAGGGTGAGCTCAAATGCTCATTAAGGGTAAGCATGGAGAAAATAAAACAAACCATATACATTTTATCTTCAAAACAGGGACATAAAATTTAAACATCAAAATCTTGAGAAATGACATAAAACATGGAAATACATAAGGAATAGATTATAATGGAACATCAATCATGATAAAATAACTTGGAAATAAAAGTTTTAATTATTGAAAAACATTATTCACATGTTATGATTTCCATAGTATCCAAGGCATTTCTTCCAAGACCATCTTAGTGGACAAAGGCCCTTACTGAACCGAGTTCACTCCTCATTCCAGTCCTGTATCACTGAACTGGATTAACTTTCCGTTCCAACCATATTTATCTCATGAGACATAAATCATTACCCAATTAATTGGTGGGGGATATAGGTCCCACCCATCTCATAATGAAATCATTCTAACTTGTGCCACAAAATAAACATAAATCATTCATCATAAAACAAAGAATAAAACAGTTTTCATAAACGTCATCCCAACAAAACATAATCCATATAAAAAAATAGATTTCATTTAATTATAAAAAAAGTGAAAACATATAAATCATAGAGAAATTATACACATACGAACTAATTTCATCTTATATGAAAAATAGTTTTGACAAAACACTTGAAATAAATTCTTGAGGAAAATATCCTTTCTTCTTCAAAATCATTTTCTTTTCACAAAATGACATGAAATTTTAAAAGAAAAGATTTTTTTGAAAATAATCATGAAATCTTGTAAAGGAAGCTTCATTTAAATAAGGCGTTATGAAACCGTAAGAATCCATTCATGCCATATAAGTTAAAAAAACATTCTCCTCGTACTTTTAACAAAAAAGTCAAAAAGTACCACATATGGTAAACAAAAGAAAGATTCCTTCCATAAGACATAGTAAAAGTCAAATAGGGGTAAACATGACTTTAAACATACATGGAAAAATATTAAACACTTTATGAAAAACATTTTATAGGAATGGATGAAAAATATAACCCTAGTAAATACTTACGTATAAGAAATATCAGATAAAAATGAGATTACAAAATTATCTCTTACCTTATGTCCAATTTCTCCCGTATGTGTCCGAGACTCTAGTATAGTGGGTTTAAACATATTATTAACTTGTAACAGAACTATAATATAATTTATTATATCATATATGATTAATTTATGACTTTATATTATCCGTTAATTTGTCAATTCCATGTTAAAGCAGCGTTTTGGGTAAAATCGTTTCATTTATCGTCCGTGTTTTGACTTGTAATTATTAATATGATTACTTAGATCATTATTACTTAATTCCATAATATAAAACATGATTTATATATAATATATATTCATAATATACGTATATATAATAGATTAATAAATGAAAAGAAATACACCATTTATGGAGATGGTAGGTCGTACGTACGCATGAATGCTATTTTTTGTTTCCTTATTGAATTGAATGGAATTAAGTAGATGACATACATATATATATAGATTAATCCAGTAGAATGATTATGTCATATATTTCATTATTACTTATTATATATAATTTATAATCATTTTTGAATTGTTAACATGGAAAATGAATCTCATCGCGTCGTGGAGACGGTAATCTGTACGTACGCACGAGCGATGATATCGTCCTCATATTTATTGAATGGAATTGGAGTGGATGATATAATATATTATAATAAGTATGATGTTATAATAATCATATATAGTTATTATTTACACCATTATACCCATCCAAGTATGGTGGTGGTGGAAAAACTGATTACACCACGACGTGGAGACGGTATTTCGTACGTATGCACGCGCGGTGATTTCGTTTTCCATAGGATAGATAGAAGATGAAATAGAGTTTTTTAATATTTATAATAACGTATAATTATATAATTAATACTTATGTTATTAAATTATAAAGAAACAAATAAATAATAGAAATTATAAGATGAAAGAAACTTTAAAGACTCGGTAGAAGAGATTACCTCGTCGTCGACGTACCTCCTTTAAACTTCTTCTTAGGGCACTAGAGTTGGACATTTGAGAAGACCAGAACCTCTATGATATAACTAGAGAGGTTGAGAAGAGTAATTTATAGGGTTTTTCCAAGCATCAAGGCTCAAAAGGGTTTAAAGGGAAGAGGGATGAGGTGCCCTTTAATAAGGGAGGAGAGGGGCACCTTATGAAATCTTAAAATATTATTTTATAATAAAGCCATATTTGGTTTATAATAGCTCTAATGTGAAGTATTTAGAATATAAAATGGTTATGGGTCTAAATATTCTCAACTAAAAGGTTTTAGACAAGATTAGGTAACTAATTTAACCTTATCATTTAGATTTAACTCTAAGTTAAATAATTTAACTTTTACTGTGTCTTCTTGTTTTGTTACACTATATGGTTAATAAAATTACTATAACAAGACAAAAGAACCCCAAGTGGTACATTATTAATATTTATAACATTATATAATTAATTTGGCTGAACCATATATTTTTAAAAAGAGAATAACAATTAATAATATAATATTTTTTTAAAACTATTTTATGTCAATTTTGACACTATTTGGTAATTGATTTTTGTAAAAATCATAACTGCATGATTAGTTCGAAAAAAGTTATTGGAATAAATACTAACATGTCATATTAACCTAGGAAATTATTTAAATTCATAAAAGGTCTAAAATTACATTTAGTTGGGTTTTTGTAACATCAATTATGTTAATATTTCATTAATAAGGTAATTACTACATCATCATTGTGTCATAAATAAATTAAATTATCTAATGTCTAAAAATTATAAATAAAATACCATTAGGTAGGAAATATTTATATATTTATAATGAATATTTATAGTCGAATTTATCATATGTATATCCATATATTAAAAATGTTTTAGTTGTTAAACATTGATTTTAACTATTTTAACTCTTTTTTTAATAAAATAATAATAAAATTCCGAATCTAATCCAAGTAGACATAAAGGGTAATATTTTATTCCTAATATTGGTTTTGGTCGAATTACACTTATCCAATAGAATTATAACATGTGTTAGGGTAATAATAATATCATTTTTACACTTAATTACCCTATTTACTTTTAAGTGTGGTAAATAAAATTAAAAAGTTATGATTCTCCAAAAATTATTTTTATCTTATTGAACCACATTTTACTCCTTGATATTAAACGTGTCTCTAGGATTTTTTAAATTCCACTCACAAAAGCGGTATAATTATGTTTTCGGTAAATTTTCAAATTCTCCTCGGAGGTGGGTAAAAGACGGTGAAAAGTTCAATAAAATTTTTATATTCCTCAGTTATTCTAAAATAACTCAAATGAATTACATTAAACATATATAGGTATTATGTATCAATTTTTACCTAAAATAAATTTAAATTAAATAAATAACTATTTAAATAAAAAGTCAGTTTTTAAATAGTATCCCAGTGTTTTCACTATTCATCAAAAATTGAATGTTTTCAGAAAAATACCAAAAATTCACCCTAGGCTAATTTTGATATTCCGAATCCAAAAATGAACTCCATTTTGAAACATAAAATTTATAAAATTACAAAAAGTGGGTATTACTATTCATAACAACTATTTCATAATAATATTATAATAATATATTGTTTAGTGAATCATGGTATTGCGTACCACACATGCTATTGAAGAAGGTCTTGATTGCGTGTAATGCAAGCCAAGTTAGGGCTGCATGTAGTGAAAGCTCCATTTGGTATTGCGTATAACATAATCAAAACATATTTAATTTATACATTAAACAAAATCTATGATTAATGTTGCGTAGAATAATTTCCACAAAACAAACTTGAAATTGTGTATAACACGAGCCTAGAATAGTGTTGCGTATACTGAAAGATAATACGGTGTTACGTATAGTACAATCTAATATTGTTGTTTTTTATAATAGAATACAAAAAAGAAATTAAAAATAATATATCTCATAAAATCTCGGGGAGTTACATTCTACCCTCTTAAAATGAATTTCGCACTTGAAATTCGTTGGGGTTATAAATGGTTTACTACTTGAAAGTTTCTTTCATAGAAACCCACATAGTAAAAAAAATACTAAAACTTAATTTTAAAAATTAATGTATGAAATGTAACGGTTTCCCAAATTAACATATCCATGGGTTTCCACATAAGAGAACATAGGTGAAAATATGGATATGGAAGAGAAGTCTAACCATTATGTTCTGATGGAGAGTGTAAGAGAACATGGCTATGAAAAATCCATTAATCACAAAGCCATAAATTTGTGATGATTTAAGGTACCATCTAATTCATCGGATATAAGGGCACTAGGACAACATTTTTGGTTTTCAAGATCATTTTCCTAAAGTTGAAGAAGTTGAATTAGAAGAAATACTTACATTATTTCGGTATAATCTCAGTGTTTTTCGTCAATTGAACGATTTCCACTTCATCCCTTAAAGAAATGAAGTTGAATTTTTCATTCATGAAGTTTTAGTAGATCCTTTGATAGAATGATGGGTGATTCCATCTGTCCCAAACAAAATGTTATCAAAAGTTATCAAATAAACATAAGTCTATCTATGGTGAGGATAATCGTATATGATTCCAAAAATGGACTTATACTTAATCTATCATACCTCTTAATAAAATAAAACTATTTTCTACTAACCATGGACTTCTTGTAGGCTAGTGCTATGCGATAATGGCCTGTCGCACTTCAGTTGTGGGTTTGATTCCCAAATCCTTGTCTGACTTGACAGGCTGTTGCCCGTCCTATGGGTTGTCCTTTTTCTAAAACAATACTATTATAACAAAACGTTCTTGCCTTATACAATACTATCTGATGTCCAACATAATCCATTCAAATATTTAGGCTTATCCAAAATAGATCTGTCCAATATCGTAGTATAAAGAAAATGATTAATTGAAAGGTCACATAACAAGCACGTGAATACCATCATTTATCCCCCATATATCATAAGATATATATTTTTGGTCACATTCCAAACATGTAAATACCTGAATTATGAATTATCATAGAACCATAGTGAAAAAATGAATGCTGTCAAAATTTAACACTTTCCACATACCAAAATCCAATAATATCTATATTCTCAAACCATGATATAACATAGTCCTTATATCAGTCATGAGCTCATGAATACTATCATACATTTCATTTTCTCCTTATCCATTCATTATGTGCATATCATCCTCTTTCTGGAAATATTTCAATCACTTTTCATGGTTACCGGTACCATATAATTATTAAAAACCAATACATAGATATTTCAAAATTCCACGAGGCCATAAATGAGATTCCATGATACTATTTTTAAATCCCATTACATAAACACTTAATCATTACACAACATCATTTTTATACTCATCATCAAAAATAGTGATCACATTTGGATTCCATTTACCCTTTTCCATAAGAGGTTTCTCACGTTGATCATCATTAACCCTTGGATTGGGGTATTGATTAGCATAAATCCCCCATTTCCTTGCACTTTAAGTATTGAAGTGTTGGTGGTACGTTCTCTGCAGTCTTTTCTTTATTCACATCATTAGCAACCCTTTTTCCATTACATAGACACTCATATACTTGATGAACTTCTTTTCCACACTTAAAATATTTTCTAGTCCCATTAAGACAATCTCTACCATGCTTATTTCTACACTTTGAGCATAAAGAAACATTCATATTATTTTCATTATTATTCTGAGATTTCTACTTGAACTCCATCTTCTGTTTCTTGTCAAAACAATGAGATGGATATGTAACACCAAAATTCATTTCTACCTTGATATCACAACACACAATTTATTCATAACTACTGCTGTCTCATATAGCTAATTCCCTTCAAATACTTGGTTTTATGCCATTGAAGAATTGGTCAACTTTACTTTCAGGTTGGATGATAAATCCATATGCATACCTTGCAAGCCTTGTAAAATTCGCTTCGTATATACCAAAAGATTCATCATCCTTTTAATTAAGCTCAAGGAAATCCTTTTCCATCATTGGTCAAAGAATACAAGGGAAGCACTTATTGAAAAATAAGTTCTTGAACTCATCCCATTCCATGGATTCAATTTCATCTCAGGGCCTCATATTCTTAATTAGAGTCCACCATTGATCTTATTTACCTTCTAAACGTTAAATAGCCAGAATGACTTTTTCATGTTCCGAACAATGAAGTATGGAAAATATATTTTCAATGGTATAAATCCATTGTTCAACAACAAGTGGATCAAAAGACCCACTGAAAGAAGGTAGATGTTGCCCCATGAAGGACCCAATAGAATATTGTTCCCTTCTCTGCTCATTTGGTAGTCCAGAATGATTCATAGCTGTTTTTAAGTATAGATATAATATTTTTCACTCCATCTCCCAAAAAATTGGTTTGTTCAAGAGGACAATCATTGCATTGTCCATTACATTTATCAACACGGTTCCTTCGTGTTCCAGCCATCGTCTAAAACCGAAAAAGAATAGTGTGTGGGGAAAAACTCATGCTAGGGAAAACAAAATAATAAAGGGGGATTAACATCAATATATAACATCTTAGGGTTAATTCTATGATTATTACCATAATTCTAGGACTATAACCTATACTTATACTTAACCTTATGGACATCCCTATACATACCTTAGAAATATCCCTAGGGATCTCACTAAAGTTTTCACATCCTAGTTTCCAAAGGTTAACTAAACCTTTCCTCTAATACCAACTATATAGACCCAAAGCTTGATGTACATAGACACTACATTACTTTTGCGGAGTATATAATACATAACAAAAATAGACACCAAAGGACCATAATAGTTTAGGGTCTTTGAAAACTCAGAATATAATCTTCTAATCTTGGTGAAATATCTTCAACATCTCCCATAAATATCTTCCTTTTGTTTACCTAAATCCTTTCTTTATATTCTAGGGAAAAGAAAACATATAAAGGGTGAGCTAAAATTCTTAGTAAGGGTATTCATGGAGAAAATAAAACAAACCATATACATTTGAACTTCCAAACAGGAACATAATATTTAAACATCAAAATCTTGAGCAATGACAAAAAACATGGTCGTATGGAAGGCATAGATTATAATGGAACATCAATCATGATAAAATATCTTTGAAATAAAACTTATAATTGTGGAAAAACATTAATCACATGATATTATTTCCATAATAGCCAAGTAATTTCTGCCAAGACTATCTTAGTGGAAAAAGTCCCTTACTGAACCGAGTTTACTCCTCATTCCAGTCCTGTATCACTGAACCGGATTAACTTGTCGTTCCAGCCATGTTTATCTCATGAGATATAAATCTTTACCCAATTAATTAGAGTGAGATATAGGTCCCACCCATCTCATAATGAAATCATTCTTACTTGTGCCACAAAATAAACATAAATCATTCATCATAACCCAAAGAATAAACTGGGTTTCATAAACGTCATCCCATCGTAATATAATCCATATAAAACAAATGGATATCATTTCATTATAAGAAAATTGAAACCATGTAAATCATAAAAACATTTTACAAATATGAAATAATTTCATCTTAGATGTAAAATAGTTTTGACAAAACACTTCAAATGAATTTTGGAGGAAAATATCCTTTCTTATTTAAAATCATTTTCTTTTCACAAAATGACATGAAATTTTTAAAGAAAGGATTTTGTTGAAAATAATAATGAAATATTGTAAAGGAATCATAATTTAAATAAGGTATTATGAAATCGTAAGAATCCATTATTGTCGTATAAGTTAAAAAACATTCTCCTCATACATTTAACAGAAAAGTCAAAAAGTACCACATATGGTAAACAAAAGAAAGATTCCTTCCATAAAACATAGTAAAAGTCAAAGAGGGGTAAAAATGAATTTAAAAATACAAGGAAAAATATTAAACACTTTATTAAAAACATTTTATGGCCATGGATGAAAAATCTAACCCCAGTAAATACTTACGTATAAGCAATCTCAGATAAAAATGAGATTACAAAATTATCCCTTACCTTATGTACAATTTCATCCATATGTGTCAGAGACTCCTATATAGTGGGTTTAAACAGTTTATTCACTTGTAAAAGAACTATAATAATATTTATGAAATCATATATGATTCAATTACGACTTTATATTAGTCGTTCATTTGTTAATTCCATGTTAAATCAGTGTTTTGGGTAAAAGCATTTCATTCATCATCCGTGTTTTGACTTGTAATTATTAATATTATTACTTAGTTCATGATAACTTAATTCCAAAATATAAAAAATTATTTATATATAATATATATTCAGAATATACATATATATATTAGATCGATAAATGGAAAGAAATACACCGTTCAAGGAGACGGTAGGCCGTACGTACGCATGAATGCTGTTTTTTCATTTTCGTATTGAATTGAATGGAATTAAGTAGATGAAATACATATATGTATACATAAATATAGTATAATTATTATGTCATATATTTCATGATTACTTATTATATATACTTTATAATCATTCTTGAATTGTCAACATGGAAAATGAATCTCATCACGTTGTGGAGACGGTAATCCGTATGTACGCATGAGCGATGATATCGTTCCTATATTTATTGAATGGAATTGGAGTGGATGATATAATATCATAGAATCAGTATGATGTTATAATAATCAAATATAGCTATTGTTTACACCATTATACCCATCCAAGTAAGGTGGAGGTGGAAAAACTGATTACACCACGACGTGGAGAAGGTATTCCGTACGTACACACGCGAGGTGATTTTGTTTTCCGTATGATGGATAGAAGGTGAAATAGAGTTGTTTAATATTTATAATAACATATAATTATATAAGTAATACTGATTATATTACTTTATTAAGAAACAACTAAAGAAGAGGAAGTATAATAAGAGAGAAACATGGAAGAGTTGGTAGAAGAGATTACATCTTCCTCGACGCACCTCCTTTAATCTTCTTCTTAGGGCACTAGAGTTGGTCTTTTGAGAAGACCAGAACCTCTATGATATAACTAGAGAGGTTGAGAAGAGTAATTTTCAGGGTTTGGCTGAGCTTCAAGGCTCAAAAGGTTGTAAAGAGAAGAGGTAGGTGGTCCCCTTTTATAAGGGAGGAGAGGGGCACCTTAGGAAAACATAAAATATTATTTTATAATAAAGTCATATTCGGTTTATAATAGCTCCAAAGTGACGTATTTAGAATATAAATTGGGGATGGGTCTAAATATTCTCAACCAATAGGATTTAGAAAAGTTTAGGTTACTAATTTAACCTTATCATTTAGATTTAACTTTAAGTTAAATAATTTAACTTTTACTGTGTCATCTTATTTTCTTACAATATATGTTTAATAAAAGTACTATAACAAGCCAAACGAACCCAAAGTGGTTCATTATTAATATATATTACCTTATCTAATTTATTTGGACGAACCGTATATTTTTAGGAATCTAATAACAATTAATAATATAATATTTGTTTGAAAAACTACTTTATGTCAATTTAGACACTATTGGGTAATTGATTTTTGAGAAAATCATAACAGAGTGATTAGTTAAAAAAGTTAATTTAATCAATAATAACATGTCATATTAACCTCTATAATTTTTTTAATTCATAAAAAGTCTAAAATTACATTTATTTAGGTATTTATAATATCAATTATGTTAATCTTTCATTAATAAGGTAATTACTGCATCATCATTGTGTCATAAATAACTTAAATTATATAATGTCTAAAAATTATAAATAAAATACCATTAGTTATTAAATATTTTTATCTTTCTAATGAATTTTTTTAGTCTAATTTATCTTATGTATAACCTTATATTAAAAATTATTTAGTTATTAAACATTGATTTTAACTATTTTAACTCTTTTTTCAAATAAAATAATAATAAATGTCCTAATCTAATCCAAGTCGACATAAAGGGTAATATTTTATTCCTAAAATTTTTTTGGTCGAATTAAACTTATACAATAGAATTATTACATGTGTTAGGGTAATAATAATATCCTTTTTACCCTTAATTACCCTATTTACTTTTAACCGTGGTAAATAAAAGTAAAAAGTTACGATTCACCAAAAATTATTTTTTTTATTGAACCACATTTTACTCCTCAATATTAATTGTGTCTCTTGTATTTTTGAAATTCCACTCACATAAGCAGTAAAATTAAGTTTTATGTAAATTTTCAAATTATCTTGAGGTGGGTAAAATACGATAAAAAGTTCAATAAAATTTTTATATATCTAAAATTATAATAAAATGAATCAAATGAATTACATTGAACATATACAGGTATTATGTATCAATTTTTTAACTAAAATAAATTGATACTAAATAAATAATTATTTAAATAAAATGTCGGTTTTTAAATAGTAACCTAGTGTTTTCACTATTCATCAAAAATTGAATGTTTTCGGAAAAATACCAAAAATTCACCATAGGCTAATTTCGATATTCCAAATCCAAAAATGAAGTCCATTTTGAATGATAAAATTTATTAAATTTCACAAAGTGGGTATTACTATTCATAACGGCTAGTTCATAATAATATTATAATAATATCTTATTTAGTGAAAGTTGGTATTGTGTACTACACATGCTATCGAAGAAGGTCTTGATTGTGTGGAACGCAAGCCAAGTCAGGGCTGCTTGTAGTGAAAGCTCCATTTGGTGATGCGTATAACATAATCAAAACTTATTTCATTTATACATTAAACAAAATCTATACTTAATGTTGCGTAGAATAATTTCCACAAAACGAACTTGAAATTTTGTGTGACACGAGCCAAGAATAGTGTTTCATATACTGCAAACTAATACGGTGTTGCATATAGTACAAACTAATCATGGTGTAGTGTATAATAGAAGACATCAATGAAATTAAAAATTATATATCTCATAAAATCTCAAGGTGTTACAATTTTATTACTCTTTTTTATAAGGATTAATAAGTATTACATCCTTAGAGACAATATAGACAAGAAAAGAAGTCTCCTGATGCCAGAATTCAAACCTTCTAAACTTACCATATAATTTGTTTCTTATAAGAGGGTTTAGAATAGTGTGTAGGTGATTTTCATGATCTTCATAGCTTTTGGAGTATACCAAGATATCATCAATAAATACTACTACAATGTAATCAAGACATTCCTTGAAAACTTTATTCCTTAGATCCATAAAAATAGAGGGTGCATTAGTCAGTCAAAAAGGCATTACTCTAAACTTTTAATAACCACACTTGGTACGAAATGTTGTATTCATAATTTCTTCCTTCTTCATGCACAACTAATAATATCCAGATCGAAGGTCAATATTTGAAAAATATTGAGATCCATGAAGTTGATCAAATAAATCATCAATGTGAAGTAGGGGATACTTTCTCATTATTGTTACATAATTGATCTCTCTATAGTCAATTCACAACATTATAGATCCATATATCATCTTAATAAAATGAACAGGTTCTCCCCATGGAGAAACATTAGGGAGAATAAATCCTTTATTACTTAATTCTTATAGGTGTTTTTTTAGTTCCACTAATTCTGTTGTTCCCATTATATATGGGGTCTTCGATATGGGACTTGAACCAGGAATTAAGTAAATGCAAAACTAAATTTATCATTTTGGAGGATGTTTAGGTAAATCATATGAAAACACTTCAACATATTCATGAACAATAGGTACATCATCTATTTGAACATTATTTTCCTCACCAATAGTTATTTCACTCCCATCCTCCCAAAGCATGAAATATTTTCTCTATGGAACTTATCCATTGCTCAGCTATAAATGAATTTGTAGTCCTATTCAATTTTGGTGGTTGTTTCTTCACGAAGCGATATAACATTGATCCTCCATGTTATGGATCAGGGTGCTTCATATAGGTAAGGTTATTTTTCATAACATGAATGCGTTGTCCCAGTATGGTTTTAATTTTTTCAGCACCATTTCTATCACTGGCTCCACTAAAATTATCTTGAGTAGGAGGGAAAACCCTACATTGATTACATGCATTGATACAGTTTCCATTTTTTCCACTAGGCATCAATTCTAGACAATGGAATACAATATATTTATTTATGAATCACAATACATAATTCCAAACTAGTAAAATATCTAACATATATCGAATTGTTTATGAATATAATCCATAATCCTAAAAAAGTGGTTTCTTTGAGGAAATATTTACTCATAAATCCTTCATAATGGTTTTTTAAGAAAATGTGAATTATCCTAAGAATATCCCTTGATAGTTCTGTAACCAAAAGTGCAGCAAGGCCCATTGTTGTTCACCACTTCCCATTCAAGTCTAGCTCAAAATAGTTTTTTTTTTGTTTTTACCCCTAGATATTTCTTTTCTAGAGCCCCCTCCACCTGCTCATATCTAGACATGGATGTATAGATTTGGAGAATTCAAAAAACTCTATATTACAACAAATATAAGAAGTTATTATATATTAGTCTTCATAGTTTATCTTAGGGTAATGTTCTCTAATCAGAGTTTTTCTAAATCTCTTTTCCAAGGATATTACTAAACTTCATATGATACCAACTATAATGCCTCGACCCTAGTTACCCAGATTCGGTGCATTATTAAATATCATTGGGATGATCATAAGAGATCAAGACTTGAAATACCGATTAGTTTAGTATCCTTGGATGTACTAAATACATATATAATTTTTAAATTACATCATCAAAAACAACAACATTGTATGCCCTTCTAACACAATCATATTCCTTAGCCTATCCTTGCAGGTTTATCGTAATATACTTCTTCACATCCTTGGAAAAATAAACCATAAGAAAGTGGTGATATCAGATGCTTAGTAAAGACAAAAGTATAGAGAAAACTATTATAAATAAGAATAAACAATTATGGAAAATTATAAGACTAAAACACAAGCCCTTTAAACATAAAATTCAGCATAATATGGAAAATATAAGTCAAATAATTCCATTTACTTGTTCAAATGGATATTCTACTAGTCAAATTATCACATGTAATATCAATAGCTAATTTCAAAGTGATGGAATGCAAAATGTCAGACATCAAAACCACATAGTCAAGGAATTGGGCCAAGAATAAAAATAATATTTTGTCAAGGCCTTGTTCCAGTACACTAGTGTGTCTCATGAGACCTAATAATGCATCGAGGGTCTATAGTGGGCCCCGTCCATCACTTACTAGGTCCAATGTATTCCTCATATGAAAATTTGGAATCATAACACAAACATTCGTATTAAAAATAGCATACGAAATGTCAATAATTTAACCATAAAACAAAAATGTTATAAAAATATCACATCTACAACCAAACATAGCATAAATAGTTCTATACAAAATAAAAGATTTTATAATAATAAATGAACCTCAATCAAGAATAATATCCAGCAATGGATGTTGACATAGTTGAAAATGATCGATAAAAATCTTTGAGAAAAATATACCTTTATTTGGGAAATCATATAAAAGTTAAAGATTTATAAAGTAATAAATTTAAAAGTCATCTTTAATCAAATTGTCCCATAACACTTTGAAACTTTTGAATTCAATTAACTTTTTAAACCAATCATTTCCATATAAATAAATCCATAAAATCATGTTGAAAACATGGACTTTAATTAAAAAGATTTAGTAACATAAATCATTAAAACATTTAAAATAATGATCTAGATAAATATTAACTTCCCAAAAAACATAAAATATTCCTTTTGAATTTTTTTTGTGAAATAGGGACATGGATGATGAGTATTTCCCAGTAAATACATACACATAAACAATCTCATATAACAATGATATTGGGGAATTAACCCTCACCTTGTACTTTTACTTTGTCAAGGGTACATTAAACTTCTGTATAATATTAAAATCATTGTTATTAAATTATAAAAGTACCACATACATAAATATGATAGCATATATGATCTTTTAATATTTCTTTTTTAATGATTTTTCAGTAGTATCATTGTTTTGGGTGTTAACCGATTTGTTTTCCTTAATATGTTTTCCTAGAAAATTCAGGCTTGTTATGTATATCATATATTTGATTTATATCCAAAATGATATTAAGTTCTTTAAACATTAGTTTTAATCATTAAATTAATATTATTCTTGAATGGTTATAATGTGGAACAAAATCTCTTCACGTCGTGGTGACGGTAAGCCTTACGTACGCACGAGCAAAAATATCATTATATTAGTGATTATATCATATGTAATTGGACGATATATTATATATAAAGAGTCATAAACATGATATATTTATTATTTACATCAATTATACTCATTATTATACACAACAAAATAATGAAGTGCCGAATAACAAATTACACCACAATATAGAGACAGAAAGTCGTACGTTCGCACGTATGGTTACATTACCATTAATAAGATTGATAGAATAATGAATATTATTGTACCATATTTATAATAACATAAAATTATGTATAAGTTACTGGAGTTATTATTTTTTATGGAAACATTAATGAAAGAGGAAGTGGAAGAAGAAATGAACTTTGAAAGAGGTGATGAAGTAATTACCTCTTCTTTGGGTTCTTCCTTTTGATTTGAAAAAAGTGGATCGTTAGGTTGAATTTATGATCAATTTAAGTCATATAAGTTTCTTTGAGGTTGGTTGGGAGGATATTTGATCACGGTTTGGATGATCCAATGGGCGTTGGATGTGTGATTGTGAGAGAAGGGGAGGTTCCCTTTTATAAGAGAGGCGATGAGCACCTTAGAAAAAGATTGAAATATTATTTTATTATAAAGTAATTTTCAGTTTCTAATGAATAAAAAAGGATTTATTTCTATGATAATATGGGTATGGGTCCAAAACCTCTCAACAAAAAGGAATTAAACATGTTTATGTCACCATATTAATTTTATCTTTTAGATTTAACTCTTTGTTAAATAGTTTACCTTTTACCATGTATTCTTGTATTATTATAATAAATGGTTAATAAACATAATATAAAAAGCTAAGATAACCCCAAGTGGTTCATTATTGACATACATAACATTATCTAAGTCCGTTTGCCGAACCATATATTTCTAGTAAGATTATATCATTTAATAAAATATTATTTGTTTTAAAAATTCATTTACGTAAATTTTGAAACTATTTAGTATTTTGTTTTTGTGGAAGTCATAAAAACTTTATCACTTCAAAAAAAAGTATTTAATAAACCCTAAAATTTTATATTAACCTATAAAATTCGTTTAGTTCATCAAAAATATCAATTTACATTTATTTTAACATATATAATATCAATTATTTTAATCTATCATTAATAAGGTAATTACATTATCATCATTGTTTCACAAATAAATTTAATTATTTATTGTCTAAATATTATAAATAAAATACCACTATGTAGGAAATCATTCTAGATTTATAATTAATATTTATAGTAGAATATATCTTATGTATAACCCTACATTATAAATGGTTTAGTTATTAAAATTTGAATTTAACACTTTTAACTATTCTTTAAATATTATAATAATAAATGTCATAAGATAATCAAATTTGAAAAAAAAACTATCATGTCTTATTCCTAAGGTTTATTTAAGTATAAATACTATTATCCAGTATAATTAATACATGTTTTAGGGTAATTATAATACCATTTTTACCTTTAATTACCCTTTTTACTTTCAACCATGGTAAATAAAATTCAAAAGTTCCTATTCACCAAAAATTATTTTCATCATATTGAACCAAATTTTATTTATTGATGTCAACCATGTTTCTCGGATTTCTGAAATTCAATTCAAAGAATTGTTAAAATTATGTTTGATGCAAATTTACAAATGTGCCTTCATGGTCGGTAAAACATGTTACAAAGTTCAACAAAATTATATATATATATATATAATATTATTGTATAATCACTCCAATGAATTAAAATAGACTAATAAAGGTATTATGTATCTATTTTCACTTGAAAATAAATTTAAATAAAGATTTTAATTAGTTAAATAAAAGTTTGTTATAATCAATAACGAAGTGTTTTTCACTATTCATAAAAAATTGAAAGTACTCAGAAAAATACCAAAAACTTAACCCTAAGATAATTTTTATATTCCAAATACAAAAATGAAGTCCATTTTGAAAAATAAAATTTATAAAATTTCAAAAAGTGAGTATTAATATTCATAACTGTTATTCAAACGGCTAGTTTGATTGGTCGTGGTGTGTTAAAACTCAATGCTGCATATATCAAAAACTATTACATTATTCAAAGAGTAGCATAATGTTGAATCTTGGGGTGTTATAAATATTCTTTCATGGATAATGGTATTTTATTCCCATATGATTCATGTCTTATGAACTAAAAATATTTATCCCATGACTAAATATTATGATCTTCGATATCTAAGGTATGGTTTTCAAATGTTACACTCATGTTCTCATCCCAGTATGTTCTTGTTATAATTATGTATCTCCATTGTTTACCCTTACAAGTCATATAATCCCCACAATTTTTATTTTTCCTTTCCCCATGTTATGAAGAAATTTATTACATATGATATGTATAAGAAGGGTTCTAATTATTAAGATAATAGTGGGATATGATTTTTTTCCCATGGACCAATTCTTTGTGTTTCCATGTCTCCAATGACACTAAACTACTACAGTCCCCAAGAATATGTTTTTTAATGTAATGAATATTCATAAAAAATGATTAAATGTATATGTATGATAAAATTATGATGTTATAGTTAGTATAAGTGTATAGATTTAATTAATATTTTAAAACTAGGATGAGAAAACCTTAGTGATAAGCCTTAGGACATCTCTAAGGATAAGTATATGGATGAGTCAATGTATTGGAAATTATCCTTGAATTTTGGTTGGATACAGTGATTGGTTTCTAAAAATTACATACCTATAAAAATATTTTTGTTGGGTGTGGCTCTGCACAGAGGAACATATTAACAATAACTCTTAATAGAGTGAATTGATCCAAACTCGATCGTTTCGTAGTGCATGGAAAGGGGATTTTTTGCACACATAATTTGATAATCTTCAAGGATACGATTTATAAATTAAAAAACATGTTATCAAACCTAATTTAATAAATTAATATATTATTATTATGAATGACCTAGGATAAATATAAGGTGTCATATATTAGAAATAATGTGTGATTATTTAGTCATTAAATAAGTGATTTTTCTTGATTATGTGGTTCCCCACTATGATTATTGTTGAAAAAACAACGTTTTTAAATATTATTAAAATTAATGGAACCCAAAGAAATCTTGTTAATTGTAATTTAAATGGAAAATTAAATGATCATCCTCTTTAATACCCAAATGGTATGAGAGATTAAATATAAAATCTCATTGATATGCATACCCAACATTCTAACAAAATGAAACATGCTGGACTTCTACATTAAAAAATGAGGGAACAATATCCTATAGATTCCATCATGATGTAACATCCACATTATTTTAGCCAAAAATATAATACAGTAGTTAATGAACAATGGAGCCACACCATGAGAAATAAAATTTCCATTCTCTTTTGTTCAGAACATAAAAAATAATTTTTGTTCTCTATAGTTTGGAAGGTGAAGCCAGTTAATGGTGGAATCTTTCAATAATATGAAGAAATATGATGAAATTTAATCCATGGATTGGGATGAGTTAATAAATTTATTTTTCAATAATTAACTTCATCATATTATTTATACAAATATGGAGAATGTGTTCCTTGAGCAAGAGAAAAATGGTCATTTATTGATTAGTACCTATACGGAAAAGTTTACAAGAATTGTGAGGTATACATGAGTTATTATCATCAATCTTGGAAGTAATTGGGATTGATTAATCAGTAGCTTAAAAAATTTTATTGGTGTTATCCATAAGATACTTTTGTATCTATGGATAGATTATTTTATGTTCTATTACTCTCGAAATAGAAGTTGGAGTTACGTATCAATCACATGGTTTTTATCCGATGATAAAAATTGAATTAAAATGAAATTATAAGTACCATGGGGAGAAGAATATTAGATCTCATTTCTACTCAATGTGTGGAATGAATCATGGATGAAAATATATTACATGGACTAACAAATGTTTTATGTCTGTAAAGGATGATCATTAGGAAATTTATTCATAAAGTAATGGGAAGTAGCTAACATAAAATTTTAATATAGAGAATGTTTCAAAGAATTCACCACCCACACATTAGTGTTTCTAATGTAAGGATTATGAGAATCATTCTACCCAATGACAAAATATTAAGGTTAATTAAACTAATTTATGCCTAAAACCTCTTTAGTCATGAGTAAAATAAAAGTCTCATGTGATCACTGTTTCTTGACTAGGGGTGTGACAAAGACATGTTGAATGGTAAACATATCATACACTCTTGAAAATATAATGTATTTTTTTAATATATATCTTCCCATTATTTAATAACTAAATTATTTTGTAATGGTGTCAATATTCTACCCAAATTATAATCTGTATAACTACCATTGAAAACACTTAATGGTATGATAAGTGCATCTGAAGTCTATGATTAATATCCAGTTAATGTTGGTTAGAATTTTATTCATTAAAATATTTTCATTCTTCCTCTAGTTATATTTAATTGTATCTTGGTTATGGATTGGATTTTTTTACATAAATCCCAAATCAATTTTTTACTATTGGAAGTCACGTTTTATATTCCAAATAATCTTATGACCATTTATCAAATTGATGATAAGTAAAAATATATGATGGAGATCACATCCCATGAATGTGTATTAATTTCCATTCATAAGGGGTTTTAATATAAATGGTTGGGGATAAAAATTGCATCGATGATATGCCAGTTCTGTGAAAATTTTCTAATGTATCTCTAGAATATTTGTTTATCCTTCAAACAAAAAATGAGTTTGAGTTCTCGATTGAACTCAAACTAGGTGCTACACCAATTTCAAAGACTCACTATAGAATGGAAAAAAATGAGTTGCATGAATTGAAGAATAAACTATAGGAAAACCATTAAAATGGATTCATTCATCCAAGTGTGTCACATTAATGTGCACCTATTATTTTTGTTAAAAATAAATATAGATCAATATTAATCTACATTGATTATCAGATGATAAAAAATGTTGCAATTAAAAACAAGTATCACCATCCCAACATTTATTAATTTTTTGATCAACTCCATGGAGCACAATAATTATACAAGACTGACCTTCATTTGGGATATCATAAATTTATTGTAATAAAGAGGATATACCAAAGAAAACATTCAATAAAATGTATGGAAACTATGAATATATTGTGATTCCATATGGTCATACTAATTCCTATGTTATCATCATGGATTTAATGAATAAAAACATTATAGGTTTCCTTTATCAGTTTATGGTAGTCTTTATATATGATATTCTTATCTATTAAAAGATAAATTAAGGGCATGAAGACCACTTGAGAATTGTAATAAAGACACTAAGGAGAAACTATATGAAAATTTTACAAAGTGTGAATTTTGGATGCAAAAGGATACATTTTTTGGCATTGAATCCCAAGAGAAGGTATGTAATTAAACCATTAAAGAATGAATCTATTTAATTTTAGATCGTAAAAATCATTGGGACTATGATTCATAATTGTATTTATTTTACTAGATATTATCAATGAGTTTTGAATAATTTCTCATAACTATATACTTCATTAACAAACATAACATTGGAGGGAGAAAATTTCCTATTAACTGATGAATTTGATGAAAATTTCAAGGAATTAAAGATAAGATTAGTCAGTTCACAAGTGCGTACATTACCCTATAGTAAAGAGTTTTTTTAATCTATATTGATGCATCCAAGAAGGGATCGAGATGTATTATTATTCATAATGATATGGTTATAGCTTATAATTTACATAAATTTATGATTCAAAATAAAAATTACCCAACTCATGATTTAGAGGAAACTATGATTATTTTTTTCAATAAATATATGGAGGTATTATTTATATGGATAAAAGTTTTATATATATTCTAGACATAAAATTTTAAATTATTTATTTACACAAAAGGAGTTGAATGGGCACCAAAGAATATGGTTAGAGATGATTCAGGATTATGAAATCTCAATATATTAACACCATAAGAAAGTTAACGTGTTATCCAATGATTTGATTCAAAGGGATTGTTCTTTCTTATCCATGATTAGGATTACAAAAAAACCAATATTTATTGATTTTTTAAATCATGGATCTAGAAATATTGAGGGAAGGAAAAAAATTATTATCTAGATAAATTGAATGTTTATCCATAGATCCAATTTAATATTAAAGAGGAAAATAAGTAAGATTTGGATATTCAATATAAAGTTAGAAATTTTCTTGAGTTTAATCTTGATCATGATGGAATGATAAGGTTCAAGAACCATATATAAATTCCTTCCATGGAAGGTATGAAGAAGGAGTTGTCATATGAATATCATATTTCATCATTCTCAATTCAAATAGGATATACAAAGATGTATACATATTTAGAAGAGTATTTATGCTGGGATTTTATGAACAGAGATATCGTGGATTTTTTATCTCAATTATAAGTATGTCAACATGTTAAGGATTAAAGAAATATTTTTAAGGGGGAGTTAAATCCATTACCAATACCATAAAATAAATGGGGAAAACACCATATTTTTTTCATTAGAGTCCCCAAAATGTCCAAAGCACAAAATTCTATAGGGGTTTGATTTGATCTCATTACTAATTCAGCACCCTTGATATGTATTACAAAACACTTCTCTATGGATTATCTTTCTAGTATAAACATTAAAGAAGTGGAAGTATTTCATGGATTACCTCATTCCACTATATCTGATTGGGAAATAAGGTTTAAATCAATGTTCTGGAGAGGTATTCAACAAGATATTGATATGTAGTTGAGTTTCGGTACTATGTATAATCCTCAAAAAGATAGTCATTATGATAGAACAATTAAAACCGTCGAGAATATTTTGAGTTTTTTATCTTTGGATTTCAAAGGTGTTTGGGAATAACCACTTCCTATATTTTAGTTTTATTACAAAAAAAATCATTCTATCTAGAATTAATATGGATCTTTATGAATCCCTATATGGAATGAAATTTAGTGGACTAACATTTTGTAATGAATTTGTAGAAAGAAATCTATTGGGACCTCCAATAGAGGAAGAAATATAAGAGAAGGTTAAAACCATTCAGAAGCACGTTAAATAATCTCAGAGATGACAATAAATTTATTATGATAATTCCCAATATGATCTATAATTTGAACTTAGTGACAAGGTGATTCTAATAATATCTCTACGGAATAATTTTATTATATTCATGATGAAAAGGTAAAATGATCCCTAGGTATATCAGTCCCTTTTAAATTCTTTTTCAAACCTGGATCATCATTTGTCACTTGGAGAATCTACCAGACCTCTCTCAATCCCATTATTTATTCTATATTTCTCTACATAGTATGTACAATCACGTTCCTTCACATGTACATAACCGAAATTTCATACCAATATAGAAGGATATTTCTTATGAGAAAAAACTAGTAGAGATTCTGGATCGTATAAAGAATGTTATAATAAACAATAAAACTCACCTAGTCAATGTTTTGTGGTGAAGTCACCATTTTGAGGAAGATATGTGGGAACTTTATGATATTATGATTCATAATTATTATCTTTTTATGTATTTTACGGATTAATTTTGAGGGAGAAATTCATTTTAATGGCGTAGAATGTAGCACCTTAAGTTTTGTTGAATTTTTTTTCGAATAAATTAAATTGATTTGATAGATTCTATTACATGGAAAACCAAGTTAATAATTTTTATATTAAACACCATGAAAATCTTGTTCTATAGTTAATATTGTATTATCTTGCATACACATGACACTAATTTTTAACAATACCAACATATATTACGAATATAGTTATTTAAACATAACCATTATAACCTAGTCATTAAACATAGTTATTTGAATACTAATAAATACTTTTAAAATATTAATTATACCGATTCTATATAAATAAAACATATTGATAAATAATAATTAATTTTTAATAATTTTTTTTATATTTAAAAAATAGTTTTTTCTCAAAAAAATGAATTTTATCATTCCTTTTTGTGATCAATAATAAAATTAAATTTTAAAACTATTAAAAAATTAGTTATATATAATAAAATTAATTAATTTATATAAAAATAACCATATTTTCAATGGGTTAATTTTTAATATTTTTCTGAAAAGATTCATTTTTAATGAATAGTGAGAAATATTGATTTTTAATGGAAAACTACCTTTCAGCATGATTTCTTTAAAACGTTAAATTAATTTATAGATTTTTTTTTTAAATTAAAATTATTCCAATTATACATCCAATAATTTAATTTTAATAATTTTAATCAATATATTATTGAATTTTTATAGAAAAACATTGAATGCATTTGAACATTTTTTCTGTAACACAATGATTTCTCATCACGCCTGTGGGAATAATTTTGAATTAAAAAATTTATAATTATTTAAATGGAAATTAAAAAATTATATTTCATATTTGGAATCAGAATTATTTAAATTATCTAATATGTTCAACATAAATTTTTAACAAAATTAATAGTAAAAATAGAAAAAATAATTTATCATGTTTAATGTAAAATTGAGTTTCTCATTGGGGGAATAAAAAGATATGGGTTAAAAATAACCCAAAACGTTATCAGTGCCAATTTTATTTAAAAACTTGAAACTTATTCAATCTATTATCAATAATTCTACATTATTTTATCGTTGGTATGTGAAAAAAAACATGTGTGGAATTCTTTCCTTCAAAATATTACAAGTGTGTTACTCATCCAACTTATAAAAGGCCACCACTTCTCATCTCTTCTTCACAACATATAACCATGTTTTCATCCAATACCTACCCAAATCACTTAATAAAATATATTCTCTAATCTCATAATCCCTATTTTGTACATAAATTTAATCAAGGAAGGATTTCGGTGTAAACATGAGGAGGAAAACTGAAGAATAAGTAACGTTCATTAACAAGCATTTTTTTAATTTCTTACTCCACCTCTTAAAATCTAATTATAACGTGATGAAATAATTCTTATAGTATATTCCATATAATTATATTATTTGATGTTATGGTAATTACATAAAACCATCTCCACTTCCATAAAATGTGTAATAAAATAATCGTTTATATGTATGTTAGACTACAACCTTGTGAATCGACGTAAATCAATTTTCAATTACCACCTTGCAAGGAAGAACATAATGATGGATTTATTATTTATATACGAAACTAATGAAATTGTTATAATTATTTTATAATTATACAACACATACCCTCATACTCTCTATTTTTTTGGAATACGATAATGTTGTTCATCTATACAGCGAACTACTACCTCACGAAGGGATGTGATTCATTCAATATTTAAAAGGAAGGTATTAAGGATGTTTTTAATGGAAATATGTTATATATATTATATAAAAATTAATATATAATTTAATATACCATTTACCTTTCTTTTTTTCAATATTATAAGAAAATGGAAACAAAATTCATGTGTATGTATGGCCCAAGATCTCCATGAATGGTAAATTTCATTTTATATCTCTAAATATTATGGATTTCTCTAAATAAAATATAAAAAATATTTATGATATTTATATCATGGTTAATAATCATGAGATTATTAAATAATTATCAAATTAAGAGGACAAAAAATAAAAAAAATCAAATGTTCGACAAAAACATAGCAGTGTTTACTCAAAACATGACATTAACATAGAATAATTAATAAAATTGTAACAAAATAACATAAAAAATAATATATGGAATTATGTATATAAATATTTCCTTTTAATAGATGTATAATAAACTATATGTATATTTTAGGTTTTTTAACATGTCATATGGATGTCCAGACTTGAGTTAAGGGATTTTTGTCTCAATTGGCCTTCTTTAAGACATACATTATATTATGCACCTATATTCATTCATGAGGTGTATATACAGACCCATTGGAATGTAATATCATTAATTTATTTATCCAAATTATATTTTATGTTCCATTTTATATTATTCTATTACAGGTCTTAAGATTCAATCTTACCAAAGTGGTGTTGATTTTTTGTTATTATCTCATCTTTTATTGGGATTTTTTATAATTATGATTTCAATAATAATGTACGTTCCATAACTCAAGAAACTCAGGAATTTTTTTATTTTTTTTATTCATGATATTTTTAAGTAATATTAAAAAATTTCACTCTTTGGTATTTAAAATGTTTTTGAAAATGTTTTTATAAAAATAAAACTTTATTTCTCTCTTCTATCAGAAAATGGTTTTCTTCCAAATCCATTTTTTCTAAAAATGTTTGGAAAAGTAATTTTTTATTATTAACCAATTACTTTTGAAATAAATTTTTACCCATGTGTTAATTTTAAATAATAAATTGAAATGAATCTCCATCTCATTCCACAAACAATGAATCTTGGGATTTTATCTAAAAACGTGAAAGGAATATTTATTTTAATGTGTATTGAATGAAAAAAACTTCTTGTTATCAGGGATCTTATTTTATTTTATGTTTAATTTATAATTTTTCAAGGTTATTTTAAAATAATAATATTTTCATATGTTTTAATGTTTTCAATGGTTTTTTCAATGTTGAAAGGATATTTTTCTCATGAAAAATTCTAAATGATTTATCAAAATCATTTTCCTTATAATATTACATATGTTGATGTCATCTATGACTTTATGGGGATATGTTTCAAGGATACCATTGTTAGTGTTTATCTATATTTTTTTATGATGGTATGATGTTTCTGAAACTCATTTCATTTCGACGTGTTATAAAATGATATAATTATTACAAACCATTCTTCTTTTTTCATGGGTTATTCTGTAATGAAAGGATTAAAAGATTATGAAACCTGTCACTTTTCCATAAGTTTTGATATAATGAAATATTTATGAAACTCAATTCATTTCATTGGTTATGATATAATGAATGTTTTATGATCATATGTAAAACATAAATATGGTTTTTATTAAGAGACAGTTGAGACTTATATCTTTCTCCAATACATTAGTTTAATATTTATAACTCAAGAGATAGATAAAATTGAAATGGTGAGTGAATCTAGTTTAGTAGGGGAATTTATCTAATAATATTTTCATGGTAGATAACCTTGACTAGTATGATTTTTTGGGGATTTAACCCATTCCATAATGATATCCTCAGTAGTGATCCTTGACTGTTATGGAAATTATTTTCTATAACCATGTGTATGCCAAAAATATATGTCTTATGCTAATGTTATATTCTCAGGGATCATTTTTACTGATTACCTTTTTATTCATATCTTATTAAATTACAATCCTTATTCACTGACTTGTGATTATAATATTTGATTTGAAGTTAATGGTTTTCAAATTTTATTCTCATGTTCTCACACTCTTATGCTCATGTTATGCTAACGTATCTACTTTTCTCACCCTTGCTGAGCATTTGATCTCACCCTTTCTTATGATTACATTTACAGGGTTATGAAGAAACTTATTTCAGATTTTATTTCTATTAAGGATTCAATTTATGAATATCATAGTGGGAGATAATGTAGTTTACTATGTACCAATTTCATCTCTTTCAATGTTTTCGAAGGCACTAAAATATTACTGTCCCTAGAAATGTGTTTATATATTGTAATAAATATTCATAGTAAATGATGAAATATTTATTTATGATAATCTCGAGTTGCTATATATTCTATTTACTAAGTATCATTTATTATCATGTGATATTTATTTATTATATAGTTTTCCTTATGCTGTTATGTTGTGTGAAAATTGAATTAGTGTCAATATATCTTGATACTTTTAGTGATGGAGGTTGATATTTTAATACCAAGTTAAATACTAAATAAAAAATTTCTATAAATATAAAAAAGACTACATTCATATTGACTTATAATATTTTTATTATCTATGTTCTCATATTCCTTCATGATAGATTTGTATAGCTTTGTTCTTTTAGGTTGTTAAACTAACCCAAATAAGAAGATGTTTTAACTTGATGTTTGAGTATGATTGAAGAAGCATATAATATCCTTATAAAAAACAATCATGAAGTTACGTATGTTTTTTATAAGTTATATAATAATACATTAATTGGTTATATAAATAATTAAATCAAGATGGTAAATGAAATAAGTTACTTCCTTGAGGCGGATTTCCGCACAACACACATCTAATGTTTTAATTCCCTCATAAATGAGAGTGAATAAAGGAATATTACAATTTTACAATAAATAATCATAATTATATTTTATATTCCACATTTATTCGTAAATTAAAATCTTATAACCAGTGAATATAGGTGGTTGTGAAAAACAGAAGATGTCACTTTGTAGATTTTGTAGTCTGTACAAACACATGATTGGTGTTCTTTTGTTTTCAAAAATTGGATGAAATTAAATAAAAAATGATTTATACATAACATAAAAACAATTAATTATAATAATGATATAGATACCATTATATAAATATGGTTTTTTAATTTTTTTAAAATGGAGAGAATACAAGGAAACAGTTAGGGATTAAGTAATACTCTCTTTGGGAACTTGAAAGTTATTATGAAATAATCTTTTTAAATAAAGGAATTTGGATAACATATAATGAGTAAGGGATTTAGTTGTTGAAATTTAATCATAATAGATTAAATTTCAGAATGGGTTCAGGTAAATTTTGAATGGGATGTGTAACTTTGATATGGTGGAAGTGATCTCCTTTTAAAAGTGAATAAAAGTGATATTTTGTGAACACCCACTATTTTTCAACAATGGAATGATATTATTCAAGTCTAAATGGTTCCCAAAATGGTAAATAATAGGTTGTGCGATGATATTTGGTCAATAAAGCCTTAACTATTATTTTCTAGACATTCTTTACACATGCTAGAAGTAATTTAATCTTATATTTTTATTTTTATTTTACAAGGGTTGTTGGTTTTTATCCTAGTAAAATATGTCTTCCTAAAAATATAAAATAACCCCTCTTATAAAATCTTGGTATTTGGAACATACATTTATACTATATTTTATTATTAAAATTATAAATAATTGAAAATTTACTTCTAAATTGAAACATTTTATATATCGAAAAATGATTTTATATGAAAAATAATGTTTAAACAATTATATGTTCTTAAAATTATTTATCATTTATTACCAATTAAATTTGTGTCAGTATTAGTATATATGGTTTTAAAATTCATATTTTTCTCATTATTTAAAATATATTAACATAATTTATTTGATAAAAATTACACATTGTTAATATAGTAATTCATTGAGAATAATAGTTTTACCATTATCATTGTAATTAACCATAATATCATTAATCATCCAATTATGCATAAAAATGAAATTGATATTATTAAATAATATTAAAATGTCGATCTAAAATATGAAATCCATTTATTTAGATTTAATTTCCATAAGTAGTTAAAAAAATTAACATAATTGAATAAAAATATTTGTTAAGGTAAAATATTACTTATATTACCAAAACATTAAAAATATTTTTTTTAATTAAATATAGTATTTTTAAATTATTTATTTCAAATAATTAATATAATTTTTTAGAAAAAAAAGTAAAAAAATTAAAGCCCTAAAAATGATATTATTAACAAAATAGTCGTATTTTTTAATATTCACCTAAAAATCGAATATATTGAAGGATGTCAAAAATTAACCCTAATATAATTTTGAAATTATGAATTAAAAACATATTTAATTGTAAAAAAATAAAATTATAAACTTTATAAACTTTTATTTTAAAATATATTATAATATAAAAATAAAAATGGCATCTATTGAAATGAAATAACTTTCTAAAACACAACGTTTTCTTAATACAATTTTGTAATAATTTGTAATTGATTATTTTTGTTTCCAATACCATAGGTTTTATTATTGCTATAATTTTATTTGACAATATTTCATTAATCATTTTATCCTTCTATTGTGTGTGAAATTAGATATTGATACAATGTTTATTTGATGTAAAATATATTCTTAAGTATCATGTGTTTATAATAAATATAAAACTATTGGGATTTATAGTTTAAATAATGTTGTTGGGAATGAGGTGTTGGATATAGAAAGTCAACTTTTATATTGGATTTCTTTATCTAAGGAATATATATCACATAAACCTCCAAGAAGAAAAATCCACCCACTCTTTCCACCATATAATCTAGGTATGTTATAGAATAACAATAAATAACTCAAATAATCTATAGAAAATAACAACTTTAGGATATTTGAGTGGAAGTTTCATATCCATTAGCTATTGGGAGTGATATTTTAAGTTTGATAAACTTATCATAGTATCTAATGAAACATTCAAGGTTTAAAAATGTAGAAAGGAAATATAATTTCCAAAAGAAGAATGTGGGTAAGTTGAATTATAAATGGAGCATATTTTAATTGATGAAAAACTATCAAATGTATTAATTAACCTCCTAATAAAAGATTTATTCTAGATTTTATGAGTGATTTTTGTTTGGGTTATGTAAAAAAAATTAGTGTGTTTTTTAGTTATTTTTAGTTTTATAAATGCTGATGAATATTTTATAAATTTCCTTTTCTATCACATGTAAGTAATCAAGAAATGTGTTATGATATTTAAGGAAGGTTAAAGAACATTTAAATATATTTTGGAAAAAATTCCCCAACCATGGTAAGGTGGTAAATTATTACATATTGGTTTATCCAAAATTAAAAAATACATAGATAATTGTAATTCAAGGTTTTTGATATTTTTATTACAAATATATTTCTCTTTTAGGAATTTTGACCATGTCACTGTGGACCTCATGGTTTTTATGTGTGATTGAAAAATAATATACATGATTATAAAACAAACAAGGTGTAATGATTTTTTTAAAAAAGAATCAGAATATTCCACAATCTTGATTTCTAGGGGATCATGGTCCTTCGTGTGATTTGGTGGAATCAATTTCATCCATGAGGAATTTAAAAAAACTATGTTGATTACATTATTTTGAGGAAAAATGTTGAATAGTTTCTTGACCATGGGAATTTTTGCTGTGTTTTCTGTCAAGGGTAGAAATAATGACAAAACACATCATGCATGGATGTTGTTATTTCATGGTGTATTTTATTTACAGTTTTTTAAGTATTAAAATTATATAATTTTGAGAATATAAAAAATATAAAGGTTGATGTTTATGAAGTTAGTTCATTGACTGACTCAATGTGAAATTATATACATTCAATGCATTGTTATTAGTTAGGTATTATATAAATATGATATTATAACTTATATTTAAATAGGGGTAGATTTGTTAATTAAATTTATATAGATTTAATAAGTCTTATTTTCTTTCAGGGATAAATTTTCCTATTATTTATTAAGTAATTAATAATTTATTCAAGTGAAGGATTTATTTTATATATTGAATTGGAAAAGTTCTCTTACAGTGAAGTGGTGAATATATAAGAGTTAAATGTTTATATAATTATATTAAAATGGTTCTATAAATAAACAAGAGTTTTTATCTAATTGAATGAATAATAAAAATGAGGATGTAGAGATTGTAAATCTTTATAAACATGGATTATATTGTTACACTGATAGAAGTGTCGTATTTTATTTATGATTTGTGTTATTAAAACTTTTCAAGCGAGAGATCAAGGAGCTATTTTTGAGTGACAAAATAATTAGATCACATTATTTTATGTTCCTTGGAACCAAGTGAGATATTTAGTTTACTCAAAACATTATAAAAAATATTGTAATTCTATGTATTTCAGTACATTAACACATCGATGAGTGTATACTACTTGTACGTAGCCTGGTGAAAGTAAACCAAGTAGTTTTATCTATTTTTTATTTATTTCATTTATACATAACAAATAATAAAATTTAGTTTCAACTAACTATAAAATAATATTGTTGGAAGGGGTTAATTTTTATTGACACACCTTGATTTACCATCCCAAGGTGTTATAACATTGGGGACCAAAAAGTGATGTCAAAGTAAAAGGTTCATCATAAATGGATTTTACCTCTTTATAAAATATAATAGAAAATTTAATCATAACTGAATAAAAAAAATTATGGGACTAACTTTGAAATATTAAAAAATCAAAGTGTGCTACTTCTGATCATTACACATAAACATGTGTGCAAATACCTTTCATTTAATTTCAAAGAATACGGAAAGTGGATAACCCATTGAAAGGGATACCAATTTTTTATATATTGAATAAAATAATTAATAATATACTTGTTTTTTTAATTAAATATATACTAATATTATATCATTTAAATCCTAAAATCCCATGTGTGAGATGTTTTTGAATATCTATGATGGAGGCACAAAAGTATGTGAAGAAACAATACATGTGATGTGGAATATGTTCGATGACATGATGATTCACCTGAATAATTAAATTATTTCATTATTTTTTCTAGTGAACATGATTGTGTTGGACATTCATGGAATTTTTATAATACATGAAGTTGTCAACATTTTTATGTTAATCTTGAGAATATTTCCACCCTATTTCAGTTGGATGGTTTTTTTAGTATGTAAAACGATATGAAGACCATCTCATTGGATGATCTATATAGTATACTTACTACCTTTAAGATAAAAACTAATAAATATGGAAATAATAAAAAGTGAGGACTATGAGATGTTCTATTATAGGAAATAAAAAAGATATGTATTGAAGATTATCTTAATGAAAAATAAGTTTATGAGATTATTTTATTCCATTCTAGAAATATAAAATATAAAAAAGGAAATTTTAAAGGAAATCCTCCATTAACATGATTTCAATGTGTAAATGTTGGTCACCTTGCGAGTAAGTGTCCCATGAAATTTAGAGATGTAAAAGATGATGAAAAAGCTAATAAATATTTTAATGATGTGAATGGAAAGAAAATCTAAAATAAAAAATTATTTAATTAAAAATAACATTATTTAATAAGTAAAAAATGATTCAATGAAATCCAAAGTGGATTAGAATGATGATTTATATGACATTAGGGAAGATTTACTTATATCTTTCATAGATAGTTCAAAATTTTGGGACAAATATAATTGAAATGTTCTTCATTTTAGGATATCATAAATATCAATGGGGATTTAAAATATTATCTTTAGATGTCAAGAGAACCAAAATAAAGAATGATAATATTGTGGTATGTTATTCTGTTCAAAATAAAGGTTTTTATTATTTGATTTTTTTTCAATCACTGGTATTTTTTTAATCAATGGAATCCATTAAATAATCTGTTATATTGTTAAAATTGATTCAATTTTATAGATATTTGATGATACAATTTTATATATCCACAAATCAGTGATACTTTTTGTGATGTGAGGAACTACCTACACATTTGAAGGCTGGATTTGTGACAATTTGATGTTGAATAATATATAAAGTATATTAGGTGTTTAAGAGGAGGAGGTGTCTGATAAATAACTATTATCCAATTTTTTATAATCTGGGAAAAATATATAAAAATGTATATTTGTGGCTCTATTAATGGTTGGAAATGATAATAAAGGAGTTCAGAATGATGGATAGTGGGAATGAAAGAATATTTCCAGCATGGTGCCGCTAAGAAAATCCATGTAGGGGGATTTAGTGTTGAAGTTTGATTAGTTTTTGAGGTTCCTGTAAAATAACTATCCTATAAATACAGGATGAAAAGAGAATAGTTATTTTATTGAAAACAGAAAAATTTAATGAAATTCATGTTCTCAAATATAAAAAATATTCAATGGAAGAGATAGAGTTTTCTGAAAGTCATGTTCAAATAAGTACAGAAATGGTTCAATTTCAAAGGAAATTTTTTTAAAAGTTTTGAAAAATAGTCAATAATGGTTATATGAATATGGTAGATGAAATATTATAAAATTAAAAATATCATGAAATATTGAGTTCTACTAATAGGTATTTGTTATCAAATCAATGGCAGAGTTAGAAAGAAAATTTTAGGGTGGGGAAATTTGATGAACTGGAGTAATTTGAATCCTAAGTTTCATTTTTTGTGATGGTTCTATATTTTGAAATAAATGTATGATACATAAAAGAGAAAACGTGGGTAAAGGGGAGAGAAACATAGAAGAGGGAGATTCTTTTGAGAGAAATTCTCTTAATTCTCCAAATTCTATGTTGTGTGAAAGATTGTACATAGAACACCAAGTTCCCTGAGTAAACTTCTAGGAATCCATGAGTTTTCAGAACACACATTTTAAAAGAGCCAATATGTGTCATATACAATTACCATTAATGAAAGAATATTATTGATAAATTTTTATGAATTAGATCATCCAAGACTATAGCTTGTTGAATAAAGGTGTTCCATGAAAGTAAAAGTTATTTTAATGTATCAGTTTAATGAAATAGGAGGTTTCATATAAATCACATGTAACATCACAAAATAGGATACACATAACTGGGCTTTGATTTGGAGATTTACATGGTCTCAATAATGCCTCCTCAAATGCTAGAGGTTACTGACTAGTAGCAAGGGTCTGATGTGGTGCAGGTGGGAGACTATACCCTTATATTAGAGTAAAAAATAAGATTAGATAAATAAACCAAAAATTGTAAAATAATGATAAAACATATGGAATAACGACGAAAATGTAAAAATTATGGATTAATTAAAAAAAACCATAATAGCAGTAATAAAAATATCATTGGCTGAGTTATATACAAGATGATTTAATGTAATACTGATATAAAAAGGGAAACATGGGATATAGGGGACATGCATATACAACATGCTATAAAAAATGGAAAAATGATTGATCCACTGTAATCACAAGAATATTCTCATTCCTCGTATCCCATGATCCATGCTATAAGAAAATAAGATCATGTATCAATAGTATGGTTTTTTCAATTATTAATGAATGAAGACCTGAAGTCAACTCGAGTACCAAAGGTAGCCTGAGTTGGGTGTAAGAAAAACATAGTAAGACACCACCAATGGTGTCTAGAAACAATACAAGTTGTTAATATAGAAAATTAGATTTCAAGTACTGAAAATAATAAAAAAATAGAATAAATAAATACCAATCATTTCAAGATCCATTATGACACATGGAAGACTCTACCTACATTGGCATAGGTTAAAATATATCTGATCTGAATACCATATATATATATATAAGTAATAATATATATATAGTTATATAATGAATACAGATATATTTACTAATTACATGTGAATATATGTAACTATATACATGGATACTAGGTTCTAGCTTGACGTGGGAATAAACATTGTCATTTATAACTAATCTATCTATATATATTCTCAATAAAGGGTACAATTCTGGAATCTAATATTGAATGAAAGACATATTTCACATCATTCGAGATGGTGGTATGAGTCATCATGACCATCACTCAATAATAAGGAACATGGAACATCATTCCCATCACCTAAATAAAAATATAACAATGTGATAAATCATACCCAATACACAATGTAAGGGAGCATGAATCATCATGCTTAACAAATCCCTTAAACATCATTAAAAATACAATATATCCATTGAATAATAAAAATGATAGAGTTTCATATATATATATATTTATATCTTTTAAATTCATCAATCCTAATAAATAATAGGAATCGTAATTTATACAATTTCCCATTTATAATTATATAGTAGGGGTGTGGTCTTTCTACAAACTTCCAATCCATTAAACAAAGGCATTTAATTTAATTAAGAAACAAATATTCATTTTAGATACATGTTCGACCCCTTAAGAGTTATTCTTAATTCTTAAACATCATATTAAATCAGTAAATTTCAAATGGCGCACTAAAAGGGGTGTAAATCAATGATTTTGACATCCTAATACAAGTTAACAAGGGATAATGGTAATATAACAACATGTGTATATTCACTTCTAATGGAAAATAACATATTAAGGGAATGCATGAAAAATTATGACAGGTCACACAATGGTAAAAGATATATAAAAACATAAAATTTCAAGGAAAACATTTCAACCTCCTACCTTAGATATGTGGACGCCCACTCATCCAATGTCATCCCTTTGTTTGAAGAATAATATAAGAAAATTAATAAACATACCAAAACCCTAAAGATAGGTTATATGAGATCACAAAAAAATTTCAATATTGACTGGAATATAAATTAAATAATGAAGGAAAATGAGCGGAGAGCTGACAATTATGCTTCCAACGGTGTAGACAGACATCTGATCTGAGTCCAGATGAATTAGGGATTGAATAACCTCCTATAAAGGTGTATAGGATCACTATGTGGGGATCCATCTGCGTGTGAGAGAAAATATGATCCTCTATCCAATTATATGATAATATGCCTAAATTTGTTTTAAAAATTTTCATTGGAATTTACACAACATATTAATGACGTAAGAATCATGTAATAATAAGGGTCTTCACCAAAGAGAAAACCCTTTACACATAATGAATGTAATCTATCTAATTAAATACACAATGTGTGTTTTATATACACCATTTATTGAAAAACACGTCATGTATTCAGTTAGCAACTAGTTTTTATTCCCTCTTAAACTTTCTTCCAAAAAAAACCAACCAACCATAAGGGGTTGTCTCCAGTTTAAGAGAAACCAAAAGAAAATGATCATTGCAGAAAAGATGGGTCATTACAACCTCCCCTATTTAAAGATACTCATTCCCAAGTTGGACTTTTTTTGGTAGAGATGATTTTTAAGAAAATGTTTTACCACTAATATTTTATATCATATACTCTCTCCAATATCACTTTTTATACCACGCCATCCTAACATAGCACTCGCATTAATGGAAAAATCATGCCTCATAGTTTCTTCTCTTTTCAATCCACAACACATGCTATATACTCTTAAAAACAAGCATCCACCTCTAAATCAAAATAATCAGTTTGGAAGACATGAGATAGGTTTGGTTAGTAATGGAGGAGCTAATATATATGAAAAAAATCATGAATATATTGGTATGACAGAAAAATATTTATTTGATAAGCTATAGGTCTAATTCATTGTAAAACCTATTAGGGTATGATGAATCAAGGTTAAATCAAACCCTAACTCTGAATTTTTAGATGGCCCAACCTTGGTGAAACTCAGAAGAAAATATGATCCTAGACCTCAAACTAATGAAGTCATCGATGGTGATTTCTATATGACTATTTTCTACATTGAGCTGTGAATAGGTGATTCCTGATCAACTACACCTACTCTATAGTATGTTGGACGAGATGTGGTCCAATAAAAGTCATATCCCCTTTCTATAACCAGAATAAGGGTTATTAGAAATGAAAACCATATAAGTCTTCATAAGGATTCATCGGGATGGTATCTTGAAATATGTTATTATAAAAACCTCAACTAGGGGTATGTGTTTCTCACAGGAACCCCCAAAGTCATGTACAGTTGCACAGAGAATTTCCTCTAAGACCATAATCATTTTCTATGTATGTCTATAATTATGAGAGTGATAGGACTTTCTCATATGAACCTATATTTTTATTATCTTATGAAACCCTTTCCAAAATTTATATGTGAAGAGAGTTCCCCTATTAGATATGATAGATAGTGGATCACCATGAAGATGTATGACCTCCCTAACGTATAGCCTCTCTTGATTGTCTATCAAGAAGGTCACTCAAATGGTTAAGAAGAGTGTATCATTTATCAACTGATCAATGATGACCCAAACTATACAATATCCATGACATGATCTAGGATAACCCATCATGAATTCCATATAAACAACAACCCATTTACACTCAAGAATGGATAGGGGCTATAAAATTCTTTCCAGTAATCGATGTTCCACCATCACCTAAAGATAGGTAGAACATCGAGTGATAAAGTCAAAAAATTCCCATTTTTTGAGAAGCCACAAATACATATGCCATAAGTCCTAATATATATTTGTGACACAAGGGTGTACTACCCATGATGAGCCACAAAATTATCATATCAACTCCTCTCTGATGTCTTCTCAGACCCAGACACCCCCATGAAATATTATTGTCTCATCATTATCCCTGGTCAAACTCAAAGATAAATAATCATTTGAGATACTTTTCCTCAAGACTAGGCACCCAAGATTTGAGCATTTACTCATTATCACACATTAAAAAATAGTATAGATCTCTTCAAATGATGAGAGTATAATGTTCCCATGGTCCTCTTGAACTTCAACATGAATTTCTGAAAAAAAAAGTACATGAGCTTCCAGTCTCCAAT
Source organism: Viscum album (assembly GCA_963277665.1). NCBI lineage: Eukaryota > Viridiplantae > Streptophyta > Magnoliopsida > Santalales > Viscaceae > Viscum > Viscum album. The sequence continues at coordinate 1,785,236,482 of OY728148.1, read as the reverse complement.
AACCTCCAAAAAATATTGTGTATGAGTCTTCCATATTAGATCATCAGTTATTGTATTCTCTTTTCCAGGAATATCGGAAATATCAAAACCAAAGGATTGTGAGTATTCAACCCATCATCACTACCAAAAATTATGATTAATCGTTGTATAGATATACTTGGGATTTTTTGTAAAATCCATACCACGAAATTATCCCCCAAAAAATAATGTCCTCAACAGCATAAAGAATGAACAAAATTTTCAATATTGAGATCGTGTGATGGGTAATCTCACTCATGAGGTCTCAACTATTGAGAACCATACATTGTGACTCACTCATCCTACATCATAACTACTCAGAACCAGATACTGGATGTGTTATAGTAAATTTCATATCTCCATCCTGACTCTATCATAATCAGGATCATTGTTGATGTGAATCTCTCCTTCAACTCTTTAATGGATTCATCATAAGAATCTAACCATATGAATTTCACACCCTTCTTGTTAAAGATCATAACATTCATTGTATGTCATGATAAATCATAGATGACGTTCTTGTAATACCCACCTATCCCAAAGAGAGTTCGTATATTAAAGGAATTCTTCAGATTCTCTTAGAAAACAATATCTCTTCCCTTCTCAAGGTCTTATTACACTCCTGACTCTAAGATTATATGACCTAGGATGTAAAATCAATCTATCCAAAAGGTTAATTTTCTATGTTACAAATATTGTTGGTTCTCTATCAGTGTATTCAATATGATCTCAAGATGTTTGTCATAGATATTTCAACAATGAGAATACACCAAGATTCCTTCCACATATTCTTCTACGAATGAATCCAACTGCAGTTCTAAAAATCTATTCATCATAGCCATGAAAATCGAATGTGTGTTTGTGTTACTAAATAGAATTACCAGGCACTCGTAAAGATAATACTTATCCTTAAACAGTTGTAAGATGTATGTATGATGACCTAAAATCCACCTGATATTAGAAAATATTCAATTAATGTTTTTAAAAAACCCTACCTCCCCATATATGATTGAAGAGGTCATGTATTTGAGGAAGTGGATACGGATTCTTTATCATAATCATGTTTAACTATTAGAAATACATGAAAATCCAAAGGGTGCTATCTATTTTATTTCCGAAAGGGACACGAAAACACTATGGATAAATTATAAATTGGATAAAACCTTTAGCCTCTAGTTCAAATAACTATTTATTAAGATCCATAAGATATATAGGTTCAATCATCTAAAGAGTAATAGACACCAGTGATTCTCCTAGAACAAGAAAATGGTGAATTCTACTTATCTCACTAGAGGTACCCAAGAAAAGGCATCAAGGAATACTTCCAATAAATGATCCACCGTGGGAGGGAAAGTAATAACTCCTAATAATCCATGAAAAGACTCTCGATATCGGATCTCACTCTACCTATCCCCTAATTCCTTGGTCCTACTAAAGATGCATGGAAATACAATTATCTCTTGTGGAAATTTCTACCATCATTTGGTGATGTAAACTTCACCCTATGGTGATAATAATCAATGTGATCATGATAGGGAACTAACCAGTCCATCATGATGATTATGTAAAACCCTATCATGTTGAACATGAAAAGATTCCATATGAAGATATACCTACCTATATCAAGGTGAAAACATTAACATTAGTCAACACCCTCGGATCATATACCGAATGAGGTATCATGTGTTATTACATAACATTAATATTCTACCTCAAGGAACAATCTCTCGATAATTTCCTTAGATATGAAAGATTGAAATACACCTATGTCAATTAAAACAAACACTAATGTATAGGATAGTAGAATTGTACCTAAAATAGTACAGCATTCATTTATCTTCTCCCCTGATATAGGTTTAATATCATGTAATTGGACTATATTGCATCCCGGACTTACAACATGATGTCAATGAGAAAGCCCGCTCAACAAGAAATGCAAATCATGAGTCTTATTATATCATCCTCAACAACCATCTCGACCTTAATAGTCAATGGTATTATAGGATCCTTATTAGAGATATACTTCTAGTCCCAATTCAGAATGTGGGTAGGTGTAGGTCCTCTCTCTCTAGGTATAAAATTAAAAGTCCTATAGAAGTTCTAGATATTCCCTATCCTACCACAACCTTTTGATTCCAATGGATCTCGTATACACTGGGGTTTCATATATCCCGGCATCCAATAGTGGGGACATATGAGGAAATTGTTAATACGAGAAATTTTACTACTTCTACCCCAACGAGAAACCTCAAATTGATGTTTTCTCCAACAATAACAAACAATAATAGACCTGGGCATTGAACAACACTAGTTTTCAGCATTTAATTCCCTCATATTTATCTCTAAAACTATGGATTGGTTAATTATCATTGGAATAGTCATCAACCAAAATAAATTAAAATGTGATCAGATTTTATATACTATCTCATACTCAACTCTCCTCACAGTCATAAGATCGTGACAAGATAGAGTTAGATTGAATCACTGCATCTTAGTAAACTGAGTAGAATAATCCATGATAGTCATGTCTACCTATTGCAAGAACATAAATTATATCTCTTGGTCATCTCTCAAGGTTAGTGTAAATAAGTAATCATAGAAGTTCATCTATAAATCTTTTCAGTTCATATCTTGATTCCAGACTATCTGGATAATGATATCCCACCATCTCTTGTAAGATAAACATAACATATATGCAGTGACCTTGATCCTCTGCTCTGGTAGAATCTCTAGATGCTCAAATATTGAAATCATAGCTTCCAACCATGAATCTGCAACATGTTGTCTTCCATCCCTTGAGAGTGTGGGAGTATTTTTTTTATTGAATCTCCTAAGTCATCTCTGCCAAATTTTTGGTAGTTGGAGAAACACACTTCATAAATTGGATGATACAGAAAAATCCCTCTCGAAACTTGGTGTTGGTTCACATATTAGGAATAAAATGGGGTGCCTCTAATGGCACAATATGAGGTACCATGGGTGGATCAGGGCCAACCTCCTCTAACACATGATCTTCGCTACCTTCCTGGCATATTATTTGGGCACGCCATAGTGGTATGATTCTACAATTCCAAATGCTTGCCTCAGAAGAAAACTAACCATTGGAAATATTTCATGTAATGATCCAATATTTTATTAATGGAATTTTTCCCCTTATTTAAATTATGTTACATATTATAAAGCACATTCATATCATAGATATCCCAATAAAAACATCATTCTTATAAATTAAGAGTGAAATAATTTAAATTTATAAACATTAAGTAAACTAAAACAATAGAATAGTAACATGTCCTTTGGAATAGTTATGTGACCTTTAAGAATAGTATCCCAACCAATAGAATAATATCATCACTTATATATGTATATAAAAAACTAGGTATCTTATGAATGAAAATATGATATATTTATATCTTGGTATAAGTAAATAAATATTTATGAAATGATACATTATGTGTTAATATTTTTTTGAAAATAGTGCATGTTTATTTATAAATATGTAATTAATATAATGTTTTAAAATAAAATTCATTTTCAGAAAATATATTTGTAAATTAATTTTTCTTCCCTATGATTATAATACAATTTTATGAAACGTTAACTAATTTTTCAAGTGTCATAAAATAAGATATAAATTTAAAATCAATATTTTGTAAATAAATTAAGATTTCAATTAAAAATTAATCTTTTTATATTTAGAAAATTATGTTCACAAAATTAGGATCATTTTTTAATTATATTTGTCAAAACATTTTTAGGGTTAATTTTTTGGATTTTTCTAAAATAATTTAATTTTTGGTGAATATTTAAATATGTTAAATTATAATATATAAAAGTATATTTTAAAATCACTGTTAGTTGATTCCTTGTTTATATAAAAACCAAAATATTGAAAAAACCTTCTATTTTTACTATATTTAGTCTTGGAAATCATAACTATTCATCGTCTTGGTCTAAAATAATAAACTAGCGAATACAATAATCCCAAAACTCCCTTCTCCTTTCCTATAAATACCCCCTAGTACATCTTTCTCTCACACATCCAAAGCCTTGAAGATTATCCAATTTATCCCCAATCCTCTTATAAATCCCATTCCACACATCTAGTAACCTTTTGTCTTAATAAAATACAAAATCCATTTTCTCTAAGGAGGTTCTCAAGAAAAAGAGTTGAAGAGTTAAGATCCACTTTTTTCTTCTATTTTTTCAAATTTTTTTCTTTCTTTATTCTCTCCTCACCTCCCCTTATCTAATTTTCATGATAACTCTAGTATATAATATATAATATTACCTTTTTATGTTAATGAAATAATCCATTAACAAAACTCTTCTCCTCTCTATTTTATTATGAAAATTAAAACAACATTCTTGAGGTATTGATTTATCACCTTTGAGGAAGACAGATTTTTATTTTACTTTACCATGTTCAAGGCTGGTCATAAATCCATTATAATGGTTGAAAAAAATTTAAAATTTATTCTATAACTATTTTTATTTTATAGAACTAACATGTATACATAATATTTAATAATAAAACAAAACATGTTCATCGTGATCGAAGACCGCCAAATTTAATCTAAACGTTTATCGTTAACATTTTATCTAATGAATCCTCTTAGTATCTAGAAAAATAGTATATAAGTCCAGTTAAATTTCTATAAGTTCATTATTAACATATAATTTAAATTATGGATAACTATCCCTATTTTACATGATTATCTATACATGTATATAAGTGACCCAATCATGAAACTAAGAAAACGAACACTCCGGAATAATGAAATTGGACACAATAACACATAAAAATGGCCATATAAAAACATAATAAAATTATAATTAATATAATTCATGTATAATAGGTTCAATATTTATTAATTAATGAATATAATTTTATTATATAGGATAATAAAGTGAATATGTAAATGGACATAATTTAAGGGGATTATCGAAAAATTTCCTCACTTTGGGTTATTCATATTTCATCCCAAATGTCATTATGGATGTTATTTTTATTTTACTAAAATATAATTTAATTTTCCTTCCATTTTCATTTCTAAGATATACATGTTTCCAATCTAATTTGGTGAAAAATGTAAATATTTTTCAAAAATAACTCTTTTTTTAAAAAAATAATCATTTACTTTTCTTGATATAGTTTCCTCTTCGCTCAAGATTGATTACTCTTACCCAATTTATGTTATTCCCTTTATTTTGGGAACCCCAATGTGTATTCATTAAATTATTCTCTATACAGTTTTCATGAATACTATTTCCTTTCCATGGGTTATTTTGGGTAAAAGATTGTTTTATGTTCTTTGTGGTATGGATGGTTATGAAACTATTATGATATGATGGGTGAACTTCAAATTATATTTCACTTTATTTCATTGGGTAATTTCATGTATCTCATGAGATAATAAGCCATATTCAGGAACATGATGCTATCTTTGTTCATAGTGATTATTTTATGGTTATTCACAAATGTTATTCAGAAACATGATGCTATATTTGTTCAAAACTATGGGAGTTATTTGACCACTAAAACATGATGACACAGTTTTATGCATTTCAAAATTCCATACATTTATCTAATGATTACTCAAATGATTATGATTATGATCCCATACTTATGTTATGATGATGATTATGATAATTCTCGCCCATTTTATATTGATTCATGTTCTTATCTATCCTCTTACTATGATTTTCGATGACCCCTTTCTTTGATGTATATCCTTAGGTGAATACTTATACTATGATGAAAAGAAGGGACACTAAGAAAATTTAGAAGAATTAATTATAAACAAATTATATTTTATTGTGTAAAAGTTGTGTATGGTTATAATTTTCCCAAGATAGTAAACATTAGATCCTGGTTTTTTAATGTTTTTGTGATTATCTATAAATTGGTGTATTAGTAATGTAATAATAGTAGACTCATTGTTGTTGGTATCTGATCATGGATTGTTCAATTTGGGAATTAGAATTAGCTAATGTTACTGAAAGCCCTTAATTACAAGTTTATGTATTTGTAAATACCTAAGAAACTTTGTTTTCTAAAATTCTAATCAAATTAATCCTACAAGGTATACCTTAAGAGTTTATTTCATAGTCGAATAAATTATTTATTAATGAATTGTTAACCTGTATTTCATTCAAAAAATTTCTATTGTAGAAAATGGTGGGACCAATAGAAACCTATCCAACAACCCATGCAAGGGAAAATTTAGTGATTCCACACAATGAAATCCACAATTCCTTGGTAGGTGGAGTTAAAATTTTCATGGAAATGATTACTCAGTTGTCTTAAGCTATAAAAAATAACCTGAATAATTTAGAACATCCACTTTCCCCTTAGAGGGAGAATCTAACTATCGAGTCTTTTATGCAGGGATGACGACTGATGTTTAGTGGATCTTTTGGTCCACTAGTCACAAAATAATTGGTCCACTTTGTAGAGAATATATTTTATTTACCTCAATGTTTTGAGATAGATAAGGTGATTTTCTCAATTTATTATTTAGATGTCGAGGCTGACCAATATATAATATTGATTAATAACACTAGGACGAATGATTAAGATAAAAAGATAGAGTGGGAAGACTTTAAGAAACTATTTCGTAATATGTATTTCCCTTGAACAATTTTTAAAAAATATAGAGAGATAATTCATATAGTTGAAGAAAAACTAATGTGAATCAATAACAAATTATGAAGAAACATTCATAAGGATTTCAACATAATCCCCAGGTTTTGTTATAAATAATGATAGAAAAAAGATAAATTCTTTAGTGGTATAAAACAACACCTTATAAATGATATATAATTACAATAAATTGGGTGTTATGAAGAATTTTTTCATTGTGTTATTGAAGTGAAGATTAATTTTGGAGAACGGAACCATTTCTATGGAGATATGTAATGGAAAATGGAGTTTCATGATAGGGGATATAATGAAAAATCTGGAAAGAAAAATCAACCACTCACACATAAAAAATGTGGGAAGAAGCATCATGTGAATTGACTCAAAGGGCCAGGTATATACTTCAACTGTGGGAGTGAAGGCCACCAAACATGTGAATGTAAAAGTTACCTGAGGAAGCAGTAAAATTTGGTCGAAGAATGTAGAGTACCTATCCTGGTTCAATGTTTCAACTATATGTAGAAAGGGAACTATGCAAACCAATGCACTAAATCTCAACTCATCTATGGTGATTCACAACAGCAACCACCAAATATAAAAAAGTGAGGGAAATCTAATTTCATCTCTATTATTGAGGTAGGTCTTGGGAATTATGTGGTTAAAATTAAGCTAGTTATTCATTCAAGAATAGTGAACATACTATTTGATTCTAGTTGTACGCATTCTTTCATATCAAGAATGTTTAGTGTAACTATTCAGACACCACATGAAAATATGGTTGTTAAGTTATATGTGAAAATATAAAATTGTGAAATTATTGAATTTAAAGTATATAACTCTTCCATGGTAAATGTTTGTAGTTTTAACCTCACATAAAATATTTTATTACTTCATTTCGTGGAGTTTTATTCTATATTGAGCATGTATTGGCTATATTTTTATAAATACAACATTAATTGCTAGTAAAGGGAGATCACTCATTTCATCTAGAGGCATCCTCAAATTCTATAAAAGTGAAATGATGGGGATGAATCTCTTTAAGAATCATTATCTCAAGTGTGGATATTATTTCATAATGATAAATCATATCTATCTCAAATGATTGAGATGAAGGAGATAATCATGACCAATGGCATTCCCATTGTGAGGGACAATACTAATGTGTTCCATGAAAAATTTTATTCTCTTACTCTTGACCGAGAGGTTGAATTATAAATTGAACATATTCCTGTATATGTACCTATATCAAATACACCCTATAAAATGGACACCATTCAGTTGAAGGAACTGAAGAAGTAGTTACAATAGAATATTGACAAGGGTTTCATAGGTCTTAGTACTTCACCATGGGTTGCAACATTCGTCTTCATCAAGAAGGATTATAGATTGATTCACTAATGAATTGATTATCTTGAGCTCAAAAAAATCCTGAAAAAGGATAATTATCCCCTTCCACAGATAGATTACTTGTATAATTAAGTACGTGGAGCCATGTATTTCTATAAGGAGGACCTTTGGTATGGATATCACCAATTAAAGGTGATTAAGGGATATATTCCCAATATTTCATTCCAAATAAGGTATGGACACTATAAGTTCACAGTGATTCCCTTAGGAATCACTAATTCTATTGTAATATACATGGAATTAATGAATAAAGGCTTTAGAGATTACCTTGATAAATTTTTGTTAGTCTTTATTGATGATATTATAATTTACTCTAAGAGAAAGGGGGGACATGAAAATCATTTGAATATAGTACTATGGAATTTTTGAAGGGACAAACATTATGAAATGAAAAGTAAATGTAAGTTCTGTATGCTGGAAGTATCATTCTTGGGGCATATTATCACCTGGAAAGTAATATATATGGACCCCTTCAATACAAAGGAAATTAAATAGTGGTTGAGGACAACATCTTTAATAGATATCTATCAATGTTTTGTTCTAGATGGGTATCATTGGGGATTTTTGACGAACTTGTCACACATTTCAATCCCACTAAATAATCTTAATCGGATGGGATAATTTTCTTTAGAGTAGTGAATGTGAAGACTACTTCAACACGTTAAAAAAAGAGTCTTATCACCATGTCAATACTCACACTTATAAAAAGTTGGGAAATATTTATAGTATACATAGATTCTAAAAAGAATTTATTAGGATGTGTACATATAAAAATGATAATGTGATAGACTACACATCAAGGTAGTAAAAAATTCATGATAAAATCTATCTCACCAGTGATCTGGAGTTGGAATATGTGATCTTCATGTTGAAAATAAGGTGGAATTTTCTCTCTGGAGAGAATTGTTAAATATATATTGATCATAAGTGGCTCAAATATATATTCTCACAGAAGGATCATAATATAAACCAGTGAATATAGTTAGAGATAATAAGGTATTATGACTTATCAATCCACTATCATCCTAGAAAATAAAATAAAATAACATATTCTCTATGTAGAATGGATCAAGAAACATTATCAATGAAGATAATTGATAATGACATAATAATTATAGACATTCAAAGGATGAACAAGGGAATCATTAAGGATAGAACATAATAAATCCTTTATAAAATGACTTCTCAATGATCCCTCATGGATAAAATAAAGGATGCTCATTTAAATTATTTTAAAATACAGAATAATGTGGAATCCATGATAAAGGGTAAATCCAAATAGTTCAAAATTGATGTGGAAGGTGTTGTAAGATTTGGGTCATGATTATGTGTAACAAAAAATCTAGAGATAAATAAAGAGCTTCTATGTGATGCACACAGCTCAACCTTCTCTATTAACCAAGTGATCACGGAGATGTATCATGATCACCCAGCAAACTATTGGTGTTACAACATGAATAAAGAGATCACCGAATATACATTAAATTTCCTGGTATTTCATCATGTAAAGAATGAAAGTAAAATTTATAAGAAGAAGATGCAATCATTACCCATACCAACATGGAAATGGGAAAACATCATCATGAACATTATCGCCAGAATTTTAGAAACATCCAGAGAAAAAAATGCTATGTGGGTTGTTTTGGATCATCTCACAAAAATATCCCACTTTATCCCAATTTATAGGGCTCATAACAAGGTCAACCTGCATCGATATACATCAGAGAAGTGGTAAGGCTCTATGGAGTAAAAATATTGACACTATCTGATTGAGATTCTATATTCATGTCCAAGATCCTGAATATTATCTAATATGATCTAAAAACTAATATAAACATTAGTATGGCATATCATCCTCAAAATGATGGCCAGTCGGAGTAGATAATTTAGATAGTGGAGGAATGTTGAGAGCATGTTCTATGGACATCAAAGGCGGACAAGAATAACATCTTCCTTGGACTGAGTTATCTTAGAATAATAATTTCCACATGACTAAATAAATAGATATATATGAATTCCTTTATTGTAAAATATGTGGAACACCGAAATGCTAGGGTAATGTTAGTGAATGTAAGTTACTAGGACATGAAATAGTCAAGAAATGGTATCGATGGTCGAAACCATTTAGCAGCACATAAAGTCAAAAAAAAATTAGATAAGTTCTATGTATTTAATTATTTATGAGAACTAGTGTTTGATGTTGGAGACATGCTATTAATTTATATGTCTCCATATAAGGGGATCATGAGATTTGGGAAGAAGAGAAAACTGAGTCCCAGGTACATCAGCGCCTTAGAGGGTCTTGGTCCGGTTGGAGTTTTTGCCTATCGACTAGAACATACACCAACCATTCCCAAGTACAATATTTATTCCATGTACCCTCTCAAGTAAGTACATACCAGATCCCACATATGTAAAGAATATAGAAGTGGTATTGTTGGAAAATGACCTCTCTTAATAGGAGAAGCCAGTGAAGATATTGGATCGTATAGATAATGTTCAACACAAAAAAAGAAAACATGAATGGTAAAAGATCAATGGTAGAAGAATATGTATGAAGAGGAAACATGGGAACTTGATAATGTGATGATGTAGAAATACCCTCACCAATTTTTGTAAAAAAAAATTGAGGGTGAAATTTTAGAAGGGGGGATGAATGTAACGAACCAAAATTTTATCTTTATAATTTTTCCACTTATTAAAATTATGATATATTATATAAAACACATACATAGAATTTAGATAAAGAAACATCATTCATAAAAAAGAAAAATGAAATATGTAATTTTTATAGAAATTAAAGAACCTAAACCAATGGAATATTAATATGACCTTTGGAATAGTAATGTGACCATTAAGACTAGTTACTCGACCAATAGAAAAGTAACCTCAACTATGGAAGTATAAATAAAATGGTGGTATATTATGATTAAAATATGTTATATTTATATATTGGTATAAGTGAATTAATATTTTTAAAATGATAAATTAAGTGTTTGTATTTTTTGAAAAGAGTAAATTTTTATTTAAAATTTAAAAATTAGTATAATGTTTTAAATGAAATTTTATTTTCATAAAATATATTCATCAATTATAATTTTTTTATATTATTATATTATAATTTTATGGAACCTTAATTAATTTTTCATGTTTTATAAAATCAGTTATAATTTTAAAACCGGTATTTTTTATATAAAAAATGAATTTAATTAAAAATAAAATTGATAATATATATAAATTTATTTTTGTAAAATGGAGTTCAGTTTTTATTTTTAAATATGAACAAATAATTATGGGTAATTTTTTGGGTTTTTCTAAAACAGTTGAAATTTTAAGTGAACAGTGAAATATGATAAATTGCGGTATTCAAAATTATAATTTAAATTTTCTATTTATTGAGTAATTGATAATTTAAGAAAAAAAATATATAAATCCCCTTATCCATTTATTTTATTTATTCATGTTAATCAAAACTATTAATAGCCTTGATCCATGATAATAAACTAATGAATAAAATAAACTATTTATTCATGGTAATCACCCCTCACCACCACATTCCTCACACCTAAAAATCCTCGAATGTTCTACAATTTATACCCAATACCCTTACTAATACCCTCAACCACTTCCAATATACTTTTTTATAAATAAAATACTAAATCCAATTTCCCTAAGCATATTATCAATGAGAAGAATTCAACAGATGAGATCCTCTTTCTTTTCTTTTAATTTGTTTTCAATTTATTATATTTTTTTATTATCTCCTAACCTCCCCTTATTGTGGTGGAATGATAAATACAATATATTAGTAATAATTAAATTTAATTAATTTATTATAATAATACATCATCAAACCTATTATACTCTAACTTTTATTCTAAAAATGAAAATGTAACCCGTGAGGTGTTGATTTATCACCTTTAAGGATGAAAACTATTCATTTTCTTGTACTGCATTCAAGGATTGTAATAAAACCATTATAATTGTTCAAAAATGCTGTAAAATTTATTTTATAACCTTTTCTATTTCTTTTAAATAACATATACACAAAATATTAAATAATTAAACAAAATGAGTTCATTGTGATAGAGACCTTCCCAAATTAATCTAAACAATTATCATTAAAATTTTATCAATTGAATATTACTAACAACTAGATAATATATATATATAACCAATTAAACTTATTTAAGTTCATTAATAACATATATATATAATTCTATATAATAATACCCATTTTATATGTTCTTACAAACATATATACAAGTGAACCAGTCATGAAAACCAAGAAAATGAACACTCCCAAACAATGAAATTGAACACTATTACTCATCAAAATATCCATATATGAACTTAATGAAATTATAAATAATAAAATATATGTATAATTGGTTTTTTATTTGTTAAATAATGAATTTAAATTTATTATCTAGGATATTAATGTGAATAAATCGTTCGAATATAAGGTAATGGGATTCTCGGACCAAATTTCCTTTCTTTGGGTTATTACTATTTCATACTAAATTTAGGAGTCAATTTTATTTTAATATTACTCCTAAATAATTCCATTTTAATTACCTTTTAATTTATGTTATATACATGTTTCCAATATTATTAATAGAAAAAAATGAAAATATTCTTCCAAAAAAACTATTCTTTCAAAAAAACATCTTTTAATCCTCTTGGGATTGTTTCTTCATAACTCAAGATTGATGATTCCTATACCAAGTATATTATTCCCATTTTCTTGATCCCCAGTTTTAATTACAGAAATTATTCCCTATAAAATTCTCATGAAAAACATTTAATTTCCACGGTTTATTTATGTCAAAGTATTTTTTGTGTTCTTTGTGGAAAGCATGATTATGTAAATGTTATGATGTGAAGGGTGTACGTAGAATTATATTTCTCTCCAATTAATTGGGTAATGTGGGGTTCCTTATGAGATAATTTGTAATATGTGTGAACAAAATGATATATTTATTCACAATAATGATGATATAGTTGTACTGATATGTTATGTGTGAACATGATTCTAGATTTATTCACAAATATGTGTTGTATTTGAAAACTAAGACATGATGTTTCATTTTTATGCACTGAAAAATTACTTGTAATCATTTAATTATTTCAATAATTATTACTATGATGATACCATATATATATATTATGATGTTGATGACTATTCTCACCCACTTTATCTTGATTCATGTTCTTATCAATCCTTTTACTGGGCTTTTACCTCACCCATTTCATTGATATATATCCTTAGGTGAGTACTTATACATAACAAAAAATGAGGTCCACTAAGAATATAGAGAAGAAGGAATTATATAAAAAATTTATGTTTTTGAATTTAAAAGTTGTATATGGTGCTAATTTTCCAAGACATTAAACCTTTGGATCCTATTTTTATAAATATTTTTTGTTATTTATCTTTAAATAGATGTAATTATTATGTAATAAAATTAAGGTCTATATATTTGTAGATAGATAATATCAATTGTAGAATACTTCCTATATAAAAGATCACACCACTCTACAAACTCCAAAAATTAGGTCTAGGAGGTAAGGGAAAAGCATTATAGGACAAAACAATGTAACGAACACCCCAATTACACACTTATGTGTTGGTGTTCAGGTATATGTCTCATATAACATAATAGGGTTCAGATAAATAGAGTGTAAATTGAAAGGTATAAAGGAAAACACCTTATAATTTTTAGTTGGAATCGACATTCAGTGGTGACCATTTTCTTTAAAATATTTTGATTCATTAGTGTGTGCAGTCGTCGTGTAAATATAAACATGTATCGCAGTCTAGAACCTATATGTCCATAACCCAAAACATGGTATAGCTTGAAAATTAAGTTATTATCATAAATATATGCAGTAAATCACTATTTATATTAATGTATTCACTTCAATTAATCCATTTATATGTTCCTTGAATGAAGTGTTATCACATTTAAATATATAATAATCAAGGTGCTACCTATATGTAGAATGAAAATGAATACTGAAGTTAGACATGGAATAGAATAATTCATGGAAAATTATTCATAAAGTGCCTATAATGATTCATGAAATTCTAACTCCTATTCATACGAGGACACAGAAAGATAATCCATATTTAATAAAATAGCGACAATATTAATAACATCACAAAACATGTGTGTCACCCAATTATTAAATTATAGAAAACATAACCTGAATAATCCAATATTAGAAATTACCAAATCCCTAGTAATTTTGGTTTCCCCTATTTTTGGGTTAGAAACTCATAGGAAGATTCTAATTAAAAAATTCCATTACATATTAGTCTCATATCTAATACCCAAATAGTAAGAAAAAATAAATTAAATACCCCAGATACCACTTTGTAATGTCCCGACCCAAGATCCACTTAATCGGGCTCTGAGCCAATGGGTCTCATAGCCTCAATTGAACCTCCCTAGATGCTAAATACTACTGACTAGCAGTGAGGGTCTAATTTGCTTCATTATGTAGGTTATACCCTTATATAAAAGTGGTACAGTGGATAAGATAAATTGATATACAATAGTGGAAGGTTGATATAAAGACGGCACAATGGAAACAAATATAATAAATAACTACAAAATCATAAACAACCAATAAATAGTAACAATAATCAAATTCTTATAGGGGGAGTCATATACAAGATGATTTCATAGAATGATGATATACAAAAAGGGTAACAAGGGATACATGGGAGAGGTATATAGGAAATTGTATACAAGAATAAAAAATAGAAAAAAATAAAACTCCATTACCATCATTAGAATATTTTCATTCCTCTACTGCCAGTATCCATGCTATAAGTGAATCATATCAAGTATCTACAGCAGGGTGGTTACCCTTATCCATACCTATAGACTTGATTTCTACTAGGGTACAAAAGTCATCCCAATAAGGGTGTAAGATAAACCTAGTAGCCCACCACCAATGGAGTTTAGAAATAATCCAAGTGATTTATATAGAAAATTAAGATTTAGGTATCAAGAATAATAATAAAATATGAATAAATAAATAAAAATAAGTTCAAGTTCTAGTATGACACCTAGAAGACTCTACCTTCCTTATCCAAGGTCAAAATATGTCTGATCTGAATACCATATATGTATATAAGTAATAATATATATATATATATAGTTATATATTTTATATAGGTATATGCACTAAGTATATGAGTACATAAGTATAAATTTACATGGTTACTAGTTGATAGAAGGACTTGAGGCATCACTCATGATTCTATAACTAGTCCAATAAGCTATAGAATAATGAAAGGGTATAATCCATAAATCCCATGATGCATGTGAGACATATTTCCTATCAATCAAGATGGTGGGTTGGGTTATAATTCTGAACACACGATCTAAAAGAAACATGGAATGTCATCCTGTCACCAAAATGAATGGTTAACGATTTGATAAATCATGCCAAACAGCTGATGTAAGGGAGTGTGAAACATCATTCTTGAGAATTAACTTATCAATCATTCAATATCCAATATCCAAGGCTTACCAATAATTACATAAAGGAATTATATATATAAATATATTGAATTTAAGTTCATCAATCCCAATCCATCACGAGAATCACAATTTTTACAATTCCCATTTATAATTATATAGCATGTCATGTGTCATTTACTCCCACATCTAATCCATTAAACTAATCCATTTATTTTAATTAATCATGTATTATTCATTTTAAATTAAATATGGATCACATATAACATGGTCTGATTCATTAAACTTTATATTAAGGAGGCAAATTTAAGATGACCCGCCCAAAGGGGTGGTGATCAATGAAGTAGAGATCCTATAACAAACTAACATGGGAAAAAGGGAGTATAAAATTTTTCATATAATAACATGGAAATAAAAATCAAATTTTAATGTGATGTGTGAAAATGTATGCAATTTTTTACAATGGAAACATATATATAATCACATTATATTTTAGAGAAAACAACTAGACCACCTACATTATTTCCATGGATAAGAACTCATCCAGCGTCGGGCCTTAATTTGAATAAGAAAAGAAGAAAACAGAGAAACAAACAAAACTCCTAAAATTAGAGTATATGATCTCACCCCAAAATAGATCAATATATGAGAAGATAAATGAAGTAAACAAGTAAAATATTGGAGATCTTACCACTACACTTCCAATGATATATTTTGTGGTCCGATTGTAGTCCAGATGAAGGAGGGGTCGAAGGGCCTATGTGGAAGGTGTATAGGAGACTTTTGTATGGGTTTTTTTTATGTGTCGGTGGATATACGAGCCTCTACCCAAAAATTTTAGGCTCTACCTACTTTTTTAAAAATACTCAAGGGTACTTTCATGACGTATAAATTCCTTACTAGTGGTGTAAATCTTATGGTATTCTCCCGGAGTAAAATCATTTTACCCATCATGACAAGGGTTTGTCCATCCAAAAACATGAAATATATTTAATAAACACCATGTATTTGGTCCTCAACTAGGTTTCACCCCCTCGGCATCCTTCTTTAAAAAAGACTGACCCATCTTAAGGTGTGGTCTTTAATTTAAGAGAATCCAAAAGAAAACATACCTTCATTAAAAGATGGATTATTAAAAAGAGAATTAAAAATATGTTTTAATTTAACTATCCATTCAAAGAAGAACCAAATATAGACTATATATCATGAATATTCTTCTACAAATCACGTATTAATCCTTATATTTTCAATATATTGAAGAAGAATTATAAGTCAAAAAACTATGGATGTACCTTCAGAAATGTTGTACGTTGAGGTGGGGAACCTGCAGTGATATACGTCTTATTGACCAATCCATAAATCTTTTAAAATTAGTGATCCATTATTTACCTCATTTTGTAAAATTGAAATTATTTTTGATAGCATATGCGATATGAAACATTGCACCTAGGCAAACAATAATTATTTAAATACAACTATTACAACATAGCCTTTAAATTTAATGGTATGACTAGTATTAAAAAATTTATAGTATATATAAAAATATATACCCTATAAAAAATCAGTTAGTTGATAAATTCTTAATAAATATTCCGTAAATATTTGGTAATGTATTTTTTTACAGTGTTTGTTTTCTTCAAAAATGATTTTAATTTTTTTTCAAAAAAATATTTATATATTTTTAAAGAATATTTATAAAATTTACTTGATAAAATTATGTTCAATTTTTATATCATCATATCAAGATTAACTTATGGATAAACATTTTAGTTTTTCAGAAAATATTAATTTTTTAGCGAATAGTGAAAATACGCCTGTTTTCAGAGACTGTCATTTATTTTTAATAATTATGTAATTTACAAGTAAAAGTATTCTTTTAATATTATTTAAAATTAAAATAATAAATATTTATTTATATTTAACTTAATTAATTACATTTAAAACATATTTATATTAACTTTTTGAAAAATTTTACTTTTATTCTTTAAACATATATTTTTTAAATTGTCATAAAATACATAATGATTATATATTATAATTAATTATAATAAAACCTTAAGAGGAATGATTTAAATGATATTTTATATTAAAAATAAATATTTATTAATTTAAATTGTTATAATAAATATTACTATTTAATGATTTAATGTAAAATCATATTTTCATTGAAAGAGTCATTTTTAAGAAAACTTCCTTCTATCATGCTTGTAGGATTTATATTAAATTAAATTATTAAACCAATATAAATTGATTATGATAAAATTAATTACATATTTTGAATCATAACAATTAATATTAGTTAATAAGTTCAACTTAGTTTTTAGACTATATGAATAGTAACTATAGTAGATATTTATTACCAGAGCAAAAGTAAAATAAGTTAATTATGGGTAAAAAGATAATAATAATAATTTAATAAGGAAAAAATGGTAACCCTAATATTATGAATATATATATTTCCTTTTTAATGAAATAATTATTATATTTATTCCTTGTTTTTTTAATTTATAAATGATTAAATAATGTGATTGATAAAAAGTATTTTTTAATACGACAAAAACTCAAATTACTTTTTTGTGTAAAAATAATTTTTAATTAAGATATTTTTATGAATTAATTAATTTTTAAAAAATATTTACATAAAATAGTATTATTAGTTCCTTTCTATTAATTTTATATGTCTATATAATTTTTCTGAATTCTTTTTGAATTATTACAAGTGTTCAAAAACAATTAATGTCAAAAAAACTTGTATTTCTCAATAAATTTCAGTTATTGTTCAAAAATTTAAAATTTAAAACATTATATAATTATTTTGAGAAAATAAATATTATTTTTCAAATAAAAAATCTAAATTATCCAATGACGAATTTAACATAATTTTTTGAGATTGTTCAATTTTCAGGTAAAAAATAGGTACGGTATAAATATACGATGTGTATTATGACATTATAATGACCCTAAAGTGATGTAATAAATTATATTAATGGTAACCATGACAAAATATATATTTCACCTTGAAAATAATTTTATTTTGAAGTTATTTTTTTTATTTTTTAAAGTATTTATGAATCCTTCAAAACATATATTATATATTAAGGTTTTAAAATCTATTCTTTATACAAATGACTCACTTCCACATCACCATTGGTAATATTTAAATGATTTAGACACATTATATTATAAAATATTTAAAACCATTAATATTTGTATGAAACCATTTCTAAAAAACATTATATTGTTCGTGTTGTTGATTACTTTATTAAATAGAATTCAAAACCTTTTTTGGGAAATAATAAAGAGCTCTCATATCTTCTCTAATATAAACCATCCCAACCTCCAATTCCTCTTTAGACATGACTATACTTATTTTATTAGTTAATTACTTGTTTTTATTTCTGTATCCTTGATCATGGAAAAAAATTTATGATATATGATCCTATATTGAATGATCAATGTGTCACACTTATGCATGTACATTATATAAAAGTGATGTGTTCACCAGTAATTATATATCTCTCTAACGCATTGGGTAATTATTTTGTCTCATAATACATCATTGATTGAATTAGAGAGTGAAACTAATCTATAACATTAATTTTTACACCAGTTTATGATGTCCTAACTGTTATCCTTGACCTATTTTATGATTTCATGTTTAAAATTGTTTCCACATTCCCATGTTTTTATTATATTACGATATTCTATCATTCCATATTGTTCGAGTTTATGATCCTCACCCATTTTATGTTCCATTTAATTTCCTATTGAATAACATTTAATAATTTATTTATATTATGGTTCTCTTATATTCCCTTACTGGGCTTTATAGCTCTCCCCTTTCTTATGTACGCCTAAAAGTTATATCTTCTTGTTTTTAGAGGGGTGATGATTTCTAAGACCATGTTAATGATGTTTTAAATAATTTAGATGTATCATGTGTTCAAGAAGGAATTATTTGTTTCTAATTCTCAAAGAAATTATAATTATCAATCTTTTTGTTGTATTATGTGTCTTATTATGTCATCTATCATCAGTTAATGTGTAATAAAGACACAAGTTGTCATAGTTTGTACCAAAGGAATGTTTAGTTATTTTGGGATTAGTATTATCAAACTCTAGAAATATAATTATGGATAAGACTAAACATAAGAAAACATAACTATATTTTGGTAAATTTTATATTAATTGGTTTATAAGAAAAAAAACATTCCTATCAGGATACTCCAATTGGATGTGGATATTGTAATCATGTAACTAAGGGTAACACACAAAAACAATGTATGGAGCTAGACTCGACCAGGAACTGGTCAATGAAAATGGTCCCCACTACAAACCTAGTTTGACACACCCAGGTATATTCTTTTGTAATTAAAAAGTTCATTATGAAACATTTTTAATGGAAGAAGAATGACTATAAGTTTATATGTTAGGAAATAGATTAAGTATAACATAGATTGAATAATTTAAATTCATATGTTGATAAAATACAAGAAATTTAGTGTCCATCATGATAATTTTATTTTCCAATTTGTTAGGGGTTTAATATTTTAAAATTACTCACCCCTAATTTTCCCATTATTAAATTAAATTGATGGAAATAAGAAGAAGTCATTAAACAACCAATGTGATAGGAAAATCAATGAATTCACAAATTAGATGCCTAACATAATGGGAGCTATTATAAGACATATTGTGATTATTCCAACCCAGCTGTCAAAAATCACAATTAAAAACATTCACATAGTAGAATGTATAAATATATCAAATAATGGTCGAATTATGTCTCAAAAAATTTCATCTAAAAAATATTTCAATGTAAAGAATATTCAATTTCATGCACATCAAAAATGTGGAAAGTGGCACTAAGGGAAATACAAAAAATGAACTAAAAGGTGTTTTAAGTGTGGAAAAATGGAATAAAGTGACTAGTTCCCATAAAAAATATTGTTATCCAATAAAATATATTAAATCTTGTGGAACCCATTTTTGTTCAACTTCTTATGTGTGTAGAATATGGGAATTATCATATTCATCTTTATTATCCCAGGGTAAAGTCCTAGAGTAGGTCATATTCTGTGAAAATCATTGAAATTTAAATATTAATGTGTTTTGGTATTGGTATTTCAGAGTTATATTTAATAATTAGTGTATCAATTACATTATGGTTATAAGAATCATAAAATATATAAGTATATATCCATAGTATTTTTTCTTTATGGATTTGAATAATATATTTAATAGTGATGATGACCTATAAAATTGACTTAGTGATAAAGTGATATATTAGAATATACACGATTAAGGGGTTTATACCGTTAATATGTTATTTATGTTTAGATAAACCTAAAGAGTCGTAGGATTATATGTCTAAGTCTAATATTTAAAATCATTGATACAAAATTTAATGATTTATATTATCTAATTTTATCATTATTAAGGATATTTTTTAAAAACTTATTAAAGGATAAAATATGTTTTCCCTTTCTATGTGATTAATGATATTTTAGGAGTTGTTTTATTTAGTTTGAAGTATATATACCCATTAAGTTTATATAGTGTATTATATGAGAAGATTTATTTTATGTTTTTGATTGTTTATGATGAACGGTATAAGACAATCTTTGAGGTTAAAAAATTATTTAATGTTGAAGTTATTTGGGTTATATGGGATATAATAGTATTTATTTAAGGAATGATCTAAAATAAACTATTATTATTTTTATTAAATTTTTCATATTATGGTTCATTAATTTTAAATATTATCTTACATTATACTAAAGAAATTATATTTTTTAAAGATATGATGAATATATTTTTATTATTTGGTATATTACATTATCTGTTAAAATATATTTCTAGTGATTCATAGATAATAAAATCATCATCATTTCCAATCGTTTTGGGAAAATACTTAATGATATTTTAGTAGAAATTGATTAATGGATGGAATTATACATATTAAGAAATTAGGTTTCTTTATGTTCCTAGTTTATATGATAAAATAATTCATTAACACTAGTAAAAGAATCTTGAAAAAAAATGTGCACATATTATAATCATTTCTCATGAATTGATGGTTATATCACCCAACAGAGATTTATGGTTTTTTGGTTATTTAATTTCTCCAAACCATGACCTGAATAAATATATATTAGTTATGAAACATTTGTTAATTTTTAACTATGTATATGTTTTAACATCACACTACTGTTATCCTATATGGAAACCTAGTTATTAGGTGACTTTTATACTTCCCTTTCTCCCATTTGAATTTGATGTTCTATTAACCCCTTTTATGATGTTGGTTTTCAATAAAGATATTTTCAAGTATCGAAACATTTATTACCAAGACCAAGTTAAAATTTTGAGGAATCAATTTATTAAAGGGTGTAATAATGTAAAAGCCATTGAATTTAGAAAGAGAAAATTATGTTTGATGGCGTATGGGATATGCAACACTGAACCTGAATAAAATATGATTATCTAAATAATACTATTAAAACATAGATATTAAATTTTTGGGAATGGATAGGGTTTACTAATTTATGAAATATATAAATAAATAAGTCAAAGTCAACATAAATACATTGATAAATGATTAATAAATAATCATGTAGTTTTTAATGTATTTTTGTTCATCAAAATATGTTTTCTTCAGAAATGACTTTTATTTATTTTTGTGAATTGTTTTGGATTATTTTAAAGAAAATTTATAATACATATGTTATAAAATGAAATGTGGGTTTTTATTAGAATTTCATAATTATCCTTGGGTGTGTTTTTTGAAAAATATTGATTTTTCAGTGAATAGAGAAAAATTCCCATTTTTTTTTAAAAACTGTCATTTCTTATGATAAATTAATTATTTTTAAAGTAAAATTGTTATTATAATTTTATTTAAATTTAATATGGAATGCTCTTACATCTACTTCTCAACCCCCAACTCTCTTCCACCCATTTGTATCTTCATTGTTAAAGGTGACACCCTTTGTTTTCATCGTTTTGGGCCACCTTAATTTACTCCCCTCTTTCACTATTCTTCTTAATAAAAATTTTAATTTTAAGGATATGTAAAATCATTTTTTCATTGAAAAATTCACTTTTCAAAAAACAACTTTCTCCTCATGCATATAGGTTTTATATTAAACTAAATTATTTCCACATATTTGAATTGATTTTGATTAAATGGATTCCATATTTTTATCATAATAATTAATATTAGTTAATAAGTTCAACTTAATTTTTCAGGAATATAAATAGAAATATAGTAAATATTTATTACCACAATAAAAGTAAAATTGCTTAATTATGGGTAAAAAGATAAAATATAATAGTTTTATAAGGGAAAAAAGTGTAAAAATAAATGTATAAATATTTATATTGAATTTTAAAGGAAATAAGTTTTATATTTATTCCTTATTTTTCATACTTTATAAATTATTAATCAATGGGTTTGATAAAAATTAGTTTTTAACATGAGATTACTCAAATTGTATTTTTGTATAATATGAAATTTCAATAAAGATATTCCTTTTAACGAATTAATTAATATTAAAAATTAATGTTATTTTATCAATATAATAATATTAATTAGTTTTTATTATTTACAAATGATAATATAATTTCTAAAAATTCAAATGTAATTGCTATAAGTGTTCAAAAAAATTTAATATGAAAAAACTAGTATTTCTAAATAAATGTCAATTTTTGAGAAAAAAAGTGAAAATTCACATATTTATATACTTTTTTTTATAAGATAATTACTATTTTTAAATCATATATTTAAATTATACAATGGTGATTTTTTTATAATTTTTTGAGATAGTCTAATTTTTTGGAAAAAATTAAATATGAAATAAATATATGGGTGTATTATGATTTCATAATTTCCCCAAAGTGATATAATAAATTCTATTAATGGTATCAAAGACCATATATATGTTTCCAATTTAAAATAATTTTATTTTTGGGTTATTTGATTAATTTTACAATTCCATTATGAATCCTCTAAAACCAATATTATATTTTATGGTTTTAAAATCATTTACTTATAAAGATGACTTACTTACACATCACCAAGGGTAATATTTAAATAATTTATGACCATTAACATATAAAATATTGAAAATACCTCTTATTTGGTAGAAACCATGTGAAAAACCAATGCTAAGGTTTTTGGTTTTGATTAATTTAGTCCAAAATCTACATCTGGTAAATAAGAATGAACTCCCCTATATTTTCCAATATAAACCCGCACAATCTCCCATTACTCTTCAATAATAAATATTGTATAATAAAATTACTCTGAACTTTACTCTCTATAGTCCTTCTAAGTTTCCCCCAAACTCTCAAGAATCTCCTCCCAAGCTTTTTGAATCTCCCACTCAAAGTAAATGATCTCCCTCTACTCTTTTTAATAAACATCCTCATTTATATTGTGCCACATATTTTTAATTTTTTTCTTATTTGGGAGCTTTTTTATGAATCCCCATTACTTCCATTTTTAATTACATATGATTATATACCACTATAACTCTCATTAATCCCTCCCATTAACCTTTATGTACACACTGTATACTGATAAAATTGTCTGATGTTTTTCCACATCAAAAGTAAGGGACCTCAATCTCTTATCTTCCATTCGAGAACCTTATTTTTATTTATCCTATTTATTATATACTTGTTATATTTTAATTAATTTATAAATATTCCATTATTTTTCACTATATGTTTTTTTATTTAGATATCTTTTTTACATTTACCTAAGTCATTACCATGCCAATATTTTGTAAGATACTTATCTATATTACTTTTAATTCCAAAACCTTCATTGTATATAGCCTTTTTAATCAGAATTATTTATGTTTTATTGAATTTTTAAGTATATAAATAATAAAAATAATTATATATCATTCATCTCCTCTCATTATAACATTTACTTAAGTTGTTACAACTCCAAAATTTAGTGTGGGATCTTCAGCTTCTCTTCTTTAATCAAGTGTATTCTTTGTTTTATGACTTTTATTTTAAATTAAAAATGTTGGGATATGTTTTTACACATCCCTTTTATTTTAATTATGATTTATAAATTATTATATACCCTTTCTCTCTAATTAAACCATTTTATGAATCTCTTAGTACTATTGTCATGCTGAAGAAATTTCACTATGATATTTCCTTCCAAAACCATTGTACTGTGAATAACATCAATATTTATACTCATCAGAATTCATCTATACATACCTATACTTATTTAAATTGTTAAATCCATGTATTTATTCAACTCTCCTTTATCGTGGAGTTATATGTGATGGAAAATGTTCCTATGATGAATGACCAATGTAGAACACTTATGCATGTGCATGATACGAACGTGATGCATGCGCCTGGAATTATTTAACACTCCAATGAATTAGGTAATGTTTTTATATCATAAGAAATAATAAAAGGGATAACATATTGAAAATAAACCACAAAGATACTTTTTGCACCATTTTTTGATGGCTTGGTGATTTTCCTTGACCTATGTGTATGATTTCATGTTTAAAGTTATTTTCACATTCCGATGTTTCCTTTATGTTACCATACCATATCATTTCTTATTGTTAATGTTTATAATCCTCACTCATTTAAATTACAATTTAAATTCATATTATCTAAAAATTAATACTTTGTACTTTTAGTTCTTGTTTTATATTTCCTTAATGGTCTTTATAGCTCACCCCCTTCTTATGTATGCCCCAAAGTTATCTCATGAAGTTTTATAGGACTGATGATTTATATGATCATGTTAAGGTTGTTTTCAATAATGTTATTGTATTCCATGTTCAACATTCTTTTATATTAACCAAATTCCCAAACAAACTAGACCTATCAATATTTTGGGTTGCATTATGTGTATTATTGTATAATAAACCATAAAATAATTTGTAAAGAATATAAAGGTTATCATAGAGGCTTCCATAGAGTTATCATTAACAAAAACAATTAATCCACCAAACAATTGAGGCTCAATTGATTCAGGTAGAACCGACACAACCTCAGTGTATGATCCATGGACTATACCTTTGTGGTTAAAAAAGTTAAATCCATTTATACTATGAATTTTTTTGTTTTTTATATTTTTTTATCACTTTTTGAGATCGAGATAAAGAAGTAATGATGAAATAGGTTGAACATAGTTCGGTACAATAAAAGAATAATATCCTAAAAGTGTTTATAAATGAAAAGGTTAAATGTTTAAATGGTTCTACATATAGATTTACCCTCCTCTCAGGTTTTCCTTGGGGTACAATGATTTTTATTAGAGTATAAAGGTTTTTTCATTGTATTATACTACATAAATAGATATTAAAAAAGTCGTGTAATTAAATATAGGTCACTCATCTAAAAAAATTAACATAAAAGTATTGTTGAAGAAGGAACTTAAATATCATGAAAATATGTAACTTTAGGTTCATGAGAATAAATAACTAGAGAGTGCTATTTACTTTTACATAGATCTTTATGGTGCTCTTGAAGAATTATAAATTCAAAAAAAAATGGGAATTGTAGTATTTATTAATTTTTGAAAGAATCATGTAAATATGTTGATCAACATGAATTATAGATAGACCGAATTGATGGATAGTTGAATGATCAACCAATTATGAAATTAAACTATGATAAGTAGTAGAATAAAAAATATTTAACAATAAAATTCTCAAGTGATTGGAAAAATAAATGTCCCTATTAAAGAACAAAATGAGATTATTGAGTCATCTGAGGAATATATCGAAATTTATAATGGAAATCCTTCCGTGCATCCCATAAAGGATGACTTTAATGGATGAATATGTTTTGGGGGATTTTATAGCGAAGAAGTATCTTACGAATATAATGAAGACGGTGATGATGATGAATTCGAAAAGGTTCTAATGAGGGGTGGAAATAGTTTTCCACTGAATATATTCAAAATATGTATGGTTCTGAATCTAGATATTTAATATAAATAAAATAAATAAGATATTATGTACTTATAAGAAAATGTGGATCAATGGGAGATCATCTGGAAATTGGAATGTGCAATCATTGAGTATCTTTATTCTCAAAAAATTTTACTAATAAGTAGATAGGTGGCCTTCAATTTTTACTTAAATAACTTTCCCAAGAAATCATAAAATTGATGGTCATATAGAAATAATTTATGGAAATTTTTTCTCTCAGAAGGCTCATCTTGAAGAAATGATAATATAGAGAAATGAATATGGAACCTGATTCAAGGGAAATGATATTCAAATTAAGGGTAAATATAAAATTTTCCAGAGTTTGAGAAAAAGATCCTTCTTTATAAGGGAAAAGGGATGGTGGAAATTCTCCCCAATGAATCCATAAATAGTGGTGCATACAAGGCATCAATTCAACAAGTTGAAAATAAATGTAAGATCTATGAAGAATTTGGAATATAGGAATTTTATAAAAATATAAATAGAGAAATACTTTATAGAAAATTATGACACACCATCAGAGTGTGTCTTAAATCTCAAAGTCCCAATGAAAGATGTGAATCCACTATTGCAACATATCATTTGAGGTGTGATTATAAAAAGTATTATTTTAATAATAGATTATTTATTTTTACTAACTCAGAATATATATAAATTAATTATTTTATAAAATAATGAAATTAAGGGAAAATATTCCATTCAGATTTTCTCAACTCATGGGGTGTATAAAGGGATAACATATCCTAGAAAAATACGTATTAACTAGAAAATGGTATCCCTTTTATAGAGTAAAAACATGCATAACAATGAAGGGTACCACAACAAACCACTATGTTACACTTTGAGAAATAGTCATGTAAATAAATAAAGAAGATATAGAAGAGGAAACATAAATATTTTATAGTTTTGACAAAGAATTATGTGTGCTCAATAAAAGACTCCCCTCATGTGAAAAATGAAGAGGTTAGTCTTATGGTTGGTAAAAAGAAAAATAATTAATAATGACTTAGTGGATTCATAATTAATGTGACAAGGATATAAAAAAGGTGATAGAAAGATCCCTATAGTTGTGGAAGAATCAATAATATATTTCTAGTAGGAATATTACTTCTATAAAAAACCATGAAAAAATTTGTACATGGGCTATGTGGAAGAAATAATTTTTTTCTGGTGAGTTTAAAACCATAACTCTGAATACAGTCACGCTAAAATGACCTATTTATATAAACAAAACTAGGAATTTTGGTAATGAATTCACATTTATATGTATAGATCAATTGTAATTAGCTAGAAATATGGATCAATAATGGAAGGATTATATTTCATTATAATTAATGTTAATAGGGTTATTTTATCAATACCAAAAACACCTCTTGTTTTTTATATCTTACACACACCTCTACCCATGAATTTAAATTATTCTAATACTTGATAAAAAAAGATGTAAAACTTAGGGGGTATGATACATGTGGTTATGGTTTGGAAAAAGAGTGGTTGTTCTTGAAGGGAAAGTGATTAAAAGAATAAATTTTTTCAATTGAAGAAAATACTCTGAACTATTAAAATCCAAAAAATTATTGTAATATCATGATATGTCTCCAAAGTGGTGTCAAAAACTAATATATTTTAAATATTGTATTTATATTTCAAGTTCTATGAAAAAGTCAGAATAGTCAATCAAGAATATGATCTAAATCTAAAGAGGTTTAAAATGTATATTTGAAAGATCCAGTCATTCCAATTCATATTATGTATTAAACTATAAGAATCGTTCATTAGTAAAAGTGGTATTGAACTACTATGAAAGAGAATATTTATTCATGGAGTATCAACAACATTCATTTATTTTATGTATATCTATTACCATACAAACAATGTGGTATTAGAAGACTGTTATCAGGAAACAAATATGCACCTAAGTGAAAAGTATTTAAAATAAAAAATGGTTCCCCCAATTTAAATATTAATATTAAAATTTATATAAGTTCAAATAAAAAAACCAGGGAGAGTTAGTGAGAAGCCTTCATTTTTATTTAGCTTCATATTTGAAAGAATAATCCCTTTGAATATTTTAACCTCAAATACAAAAATTGGTATAATTATGGTATCTTTAATATGTGGTAACATTTATATCCTATTGTTGTATGTCCCACAAAGTTATACTCTCCTTTTTTGTTCACTAATGGTTTAGTGTTTGTGTGATAGAGATCACGGGAAGTATTATAAAAAATATTAATGTCATTTTGGTAGAATGTATGGAATTTAGTGACATGGAAAATGTTGAGTTTTTGGGATTAAACTCTTGTTTCCTTCATCGAGTTTTGACTCAGTAGTTATAGAGTATTTTTTGATGACTCAATGAAATTTTTTAATTTCATGTGATGAAAATCTATGAAAATTAAAGAGGTATAAAGATGAAATTGGATAAAATCATAAATATGGTAAAAATAGATAATGTTCCAATAAACAATTGGTTGATGAAGCCCAAAGGTGTGACAGTGGAAGATGTAATTCAATTTTATGGGAGTTAAACTCTCAAATGGTGGATATAACCAAGTGATTTATGGGTGTTCATGTAAATAATTGAATGGGAAGAGAATAAGTACATCAAAAAGGTAGATAATAGTCTACATCTATATAGATGTAAAGTTTTATAGGAGAACTTTGTTCCACAAAATCAATTACTCAATATCATTGAAAAATTCAAGTGTGAATATTATCATTTTCGGGGTAGTTTAACAATATAATATGTCACCCCTATGAGATTCTAATAGATGTGGGTTAAAAAAAGGAAAATTAATTACAACATAAAGGGGTGAGAATTATTTGGAAGGCCCATTTCATTTTGACTTAAAAGTGGGTGTAAATAAAGAAATAATGTTTTCATATATTTAGAACATTAGATAAACTTTTTATATTTTCAATGGTATATATTTATGATTGTATATATAATAAAATCCAAAGGGGTATATTGTTAGAACCAATGGTGGTTTCGGTTACATTTTTTTAATCATTGGAATGTTTTCAATAATTGGATTACATTTAATACTCATTTATGTATTGGAAATTGAATCACATGTAGAGAAATTCAAATATACCCCTTGATATTTTCCTATATCAAGAATTCAGTTTGTGATCTGTCAAACATCATGTACATATAAAGGATGGAGTTGTGATGATCTAGTATTGTATAATCTATAAATCACAGTAGGTGTTTAGGAGGAGGAGATGGTTGGTATCCAACATCCATCTATTTGTTCTATAAACTATGAAGTATATAATTAGGATATATAGAGCATATTTTTAAATCTTTTTTAAAATAAGGGTCACACTTGGAAGGAATGAATACTGAAAATACTATATCTAGTTATTAAAAATGAAGGACCCATGAATGTTACAGTGCAGAATATCTACTTTTCTACTTATGTAAGGAAAAATATAATATAATAAACATTATATTAAAGTGGATAAAATAATCGTTGGAAGTTCAAAAAAGAGAGTTGAGTGGGAATGAATTATTTTTTATGTGAAACTTAGCAAACTCATATAAGAGGATTCAATATTGAGTGTGGTTTAAATGCGATAGTTTTTTCTTAATTTTTGTTTTCGAAATTATGAGGGGAAATAAAGATATTATTTTATATAAAAGATTATAGTTTCGTAATTTATATTCTCTGAGATGGCAAAATGTTTCAATAGAGAAGGTAGGGATTCACAAAATACATGTTCTCTAAAATGGTGAAATGGTTATGTCTCAGGGGTATTACTACTTGAATGTTCAGAAAACTCATGAAATATGGATACAAGATGAAGGTCGATTAAATATTGGAAAATTCAAAAATATTACAAAATTTCTAGTTCCATGAACAAGTATACAGTGGTAAATCAAAGGCATTGTAAAAAAGGGATGTTTTGTGTGGCATAATTTCATTAATAGATAATGTTATAAAAATTGTCACAAACTAAAGTTATATGAAGGTAAATTATACATTTCATTGAAGGTTTTGTAACTGAATATAAATATTTTATCCAAAATGGAGAAAAATATGAATATGAAGGGAGATACAGGGTTGAGAGATATTATTGATAGAGAAACACTCAGAATTCAACCAAGTTTAAGTTGCGTGAATGAAGTTGTGTGAACCACTGAATTGAGTGAGTTAACTACCATGATTAACTGAGCTCTGTGAATATACTATTTTCATAAACCTTAATTGGAATAAAGTCCTTTCTTTCATGAAAGAATATTATTTTAAAAGGTTCATTCATTAGAACTTAAAAGATAATAATTTAATGAAAGTAAGAGTTTCATGAAGGTAGGGGTTCCTCAAAATCAGTAGTTTCCAGAAGGGATAGGTTTTGTGTAAAAATAACATTTAACATTTTTTAATGTCAATAATGCATTCAAAGGATAATTAAATCATTAATATGATGAAATAGAGGTATTATGTTAATCATTGATAGATCTTTGTGTTTCCAATCAATTGAAGTATACCTACAATAATATAAACAAGTATGCTTATTCATTAACACAATGTTTTGAGGTAAGGAAGTGGTAGTGATCCTTGATTAAAGAATAATCATACCCTAAATCTTGTAGGGAATGATATCCCTTCATTGAGAGATTATATTCAAAATATTTTTAATTCACCAAATTTGTGAAGCCTTGTGGATTTTTTTATGACTGGAACAATGTCTATATAAGCTTATAATACTAACCCTTTATAGATAACCATGTCAAAATCCAAACACCTTATGGTTTTTTCGTTTCACATAAATTTTTTATCTTTTCATAAAATATATATAAATGAGTAATCAAGAAATAGTTTGAAAATATTTCTTTCTGATATGGGTAAAAGATCTTATAAATGCTTAATAATGAAAAATAAAAATGATTGAATTGGGACTCACACTGATTCACCCCCTCTAAGGGTTTCCCTGCAGTCCATTAAGAGGAATAAGAGGATAAAGGATTATAATTTTATTCGGGCTTCTTATAGAGATATTAAATATGTGTAACCATTTTTTATGGGACACTCATCTAGAAAAAAATGAAATATCCAATGAATAAAGAATTGATATTTTATGAAAAGATTGAATTATTGGTTCATGTGAATATATAACTAGTAAGTGTTTTTATCCTTAAGTGTAATATTAAAAATTCTTTTGAAGAATTATAAATTTAATGAAAAAAATCATAGGATTAGTGGTTTTATGAAATAATGTTATGAATAAGTTGATCATATTAAAGTGGATATTAGACGAATTGATATAGAGTTGAATAATCAACCAACTTGTAATGTGAAACTAGAAGAATTGGTATAATTAAAAATAATGTTATAAAAAAAACCATGGTCATTGAGAACATATATTTTACCATTTAATATGAAAATTATAATATTGATTTATTGGAGGAAGATGCTACCATTTCAAATGGAAATACCGTTCTACATCTATTCAAGGATAACTCTGATGGAGGAAAATTTTTTAGAGGAATTTATGGTGAATATGGATCATGTTACAATTATTAAAGAACTGATTAAGAATAAATTTCAAAGGATTTAATGAGAGACAAAAATAAGATTTTGTAAAAGAAATTACAACAATGTCTAGAATTCAATCTAGAGATTACATATACAGAAACCAAAACGATATTTAATCCTTATAAGAAAAGGTGGATCAATTATATATCAACCAAAATGTTTTTTATGTAATAAATGATTTTTTTTAATTGAAAATAATTTTTTAAGAGGAATGGAGGTGGCCTTTAATGTTTACATGAAGTAGATTGACAATAAGATGAAAGAATAGGGTGACTTAGTTGAAAAAACATCCTAGTAAATTAAAAAACAAATTGTCATTTTGAAATAATTGAAGGAAGTTTTCTTTTTATAACAAGACTCACCTATAATAAAGGATATAATATGGAAATGAATATGGATCCAGATTTTAGGGGATGGGTGTTCAACTAAATGGGGGATAATAAAAGGTCATGTATCTTGGGACAATGGCTAGTATGTCCAAAGGAAACAAGAAGTTTGAAATTTTATATAATCTATAAAAAAAATATAGTATACAAGGATTAAAATATAAAAGTTTAATATAAAGGAAATTGATATGATATGTCATTAATGAGGTACTCTCAATGAAAAAATGATAAAGTGCTACTTTTTTTGAAAATAGGGTCACACCATGAATGTGTTCCAAGAAGCTGAAATGGTCTATGGAAGAAGAGAAAACACTTCAAAAAATATCATCTAAGGAATAATTACTTAATGTCTGATTTTAGTGGGAGATCATTAATTTTTTATAAAACTATACATATATAGAGTAATTATTCATGGAAGAATTATGTGAAGGGAAAATATGTCATAAATAGGTCCTAAAATCTGATGGTAAATAACGAAATAAAATATCCCATAAAAGGACCTATTAATCTAAAAAACATATCCATTATTCTAGATGAAAATCATAAATAACAAAGAAGGGTTGCACAACCATTCACAATGTTACACTCAAAGATATTGTCCTAGAAATAAAGAAAAAATATGGAAGTGTAAATAAGAATATTATTTAGTTGTGAGTATAAATAATCTGAACCCAATGAAATAATAAAATCATGAAAAAAAGATAGAGATGACTATTTTGATTGATAACTGAAAATAGTATAAATAATTCCTTGGTGGATTCACAAGTCATGACGCATGGTGAGAAAAGAATTTAGTAGAATGATCCCACTAACTAAGGAACATGTAACAACAATTATGAGTGGGAAGATTCTTCTTTGAGAAATAAATATCGTAATTTTTTTGTTTTTTATAAAATAATGGAATTTTTGAAAGTGGGTTTAAAACCACAAATATATATGAAAAATTAGAACCTACTAAACGAATTTACCAAAAGAATTCATAGATTATTGGTAAATATAGCTTAATTATTTCACTATATTAGTTCTATATTAGTTGGAATTTTGTAAGAAGTTAGAGAACACACAAAAAGAGTATAGTGGTTTACATTTGAATATTAAAGGTTTATTCTATTATTACTGACCATAATCATATTCTTAAGGATGTCTGAGTTACCCATCTCCCCACGCATTGAAATTTTTCTAATTATTGTTTAAATAGATACAGGATTAATGATTAGATATAATCCCCTAGTTTATGGTGAGGAAAAATCATGTGTGGTTGTGCTATAAGATATTAAGAGTTTAAGTTGGAAGTTTTTAAGTGGAATGTAGATTCAAAACCCCTAAAAAAATAGTATCAAGGGTATTATATAACTCAAAAAGTGGTGTCAAACAACCAATATATTTCAAATATGTATCCATAAGTAACATTTTATGTGGAAGGAGGAACAACCAATGAATAATATAATTTAAATATAAAGAGGTTTCAAATATATATTTGAAATATCCAATAGTTCCATTTGATATTGGGTATCCAAGAATTAGAATTTTGAATCATAAAAAGAGGTATTCAATCCCCAATAATGACTATATAGATTAGTAAAGTATTAGTGACCTTCATGTATTTCATTTCTATCAGTTTTCATACTATTAAAGTGGCATCAACTTCCGATTTTCAGGATACCCAGTTGTTGTTAAGAGGAAATTATTTCAACCAAAAAGTTATTCCTTCACTAGAAATATTAAGTCTATAATCAGAATCAATAATAGTTATCAATTCAAATATAAATAAATGCATGGGGTATTGGTGAGAGCATTCAAGGTTTTATATCTTCATCTTTCAAATAAAAGTCCTCTAAATATTTGAATATTATGTATACCAAGTGTTTTAACGATGGTATATTTAACATGTGTTATCATATTGATCATATTGTGCTATATCTCATAAAATTTTACTCTATTGTTTATATGCTATGGGTTTTGTTTTTGTTTTATAGAAGTCACAATAAGGGTTATAAATGAAAAAAACTCATATTGATAACATATATTGAAATAAGTGACTGACATGGATAGTGTTGATATTTATTGACTTAAAATCCTTTTTCTTACTTCTAGTTTTGAATCATTAGGATTATAGGATTTGTATAGGGATTAAGGGAAAGTAGCAACCTCAATTATTTTAAATATGTGAGTATTATGAAACTAGTAAGAAGAAAGTGGCCCATGTAATTAATGTGGTAAAAAGAGAAAAAGGTTCACCCAAAAATTGATATATGGGACCCAAAAGAGTGAATATGGAAGATGTATCAGGATGTTTTGAGAGATAAATTCTCAAATTGTTGATAGAAACAAGATTATTATTGATGTAAACATAAATTATCAAATGGTAATATAATAAGTTGATGAAAATGGGGGAGTATAATCACTATGTATCAGGATTTTTGGTGTCATAGGAGAACCACGTTCCCATAATTTTTTTACTTGAGATCATTGAAAATATGATTTATAAATATTAACAACATAGGGGCATAATGATATATATAAATTGACCACTATGAGATTATATTTTAAAGGGGAAGTTAAAATAAAAAACTTATCTAACAAGACCATAAGTGGAGATGTTTTTATAAGTCCCTTTATATTTTTATTTCAATGTAGGTGGAAATAAATGAATAATGAATCCATAACCATGGGGAATTTAAGATTCTTATTATAGAAAGAAATTTGTGGATATATGATGGTATTGGAAACAAAATCCATAGAATGATAATATTTGAACCAATTGTGTTTGCTGTGAGATTTTTTTCAATTACAAGTATATTTTTGGTCATTGGATTCTATTGAATACTTGTTTATGGGGTCTATATTGAATCACTTGAAGGAAAATTCAAAGAAACACCATGGTATTTCCCTATATAAAGGATTAACATTAGAACATGTAGATTTTCCTATACATATGAAGGATAGATATTTGATTATAATACATTGTAGAATCTAGAAATCATAATAGGTGTTTATAATGAGGAGATGTTTGATAATTAACTATCAACTAGATGTTTTATTATTTAGGATTCAATGAATTACGATATACAGAGAATAGTTCATTATCATTTAAATAAGAAAGTTGGAAGGAATTTATTTTTTCAATGCTATATGTTGTTGGTGGTGATGAATAAGACAATAAGATTCATGTATGAAATATCTAATTTTCAACATATGGAAGGAAAATGGTCTATAAATAAAAAACCTTTTTATTTGATTTTATAATTTTTTGTAAATTCTAAGATGGTTGTTGGAATGAAGGAATTTTTTCACATATGAGCAACTGATCCAATCTATGTAATGGGATTCATTTCTAAAATTATCATTATTTTTATAGTGTGTGATAAATATTTTTCCTAAAAGTATGAGTGGAAAATGGAAAATATACTACATAGAAGAGAGAATAGTATCAAAAAATTCATGTTCTCAAAGATGAAAAATGGTTTTATGGAAAAGAAATAATTCAATGAAATAAATCTTCATGGAAATTGTGAAATGGTTTTATCTCAAAGGAAAACTTTAATTTGTGTTTTAAAAACTCGTGAAATAAGGTTCCATGAATAAGGTAAATGAAATATTATAAAATTAAAAATTACGGTGAAATATTGAGTTCCATAAATATGTATACACTAAAAAAGGATGTATGAAAATGAATAGTTTCACAAGTTAAGAATGATGGAGAATGTTCCGCAAAGTAAAAGTGTAACGACCCAAAGTTTCATTAATGGAAATCCCTCTTGATCTAATTAAATGTCTCTTTATTTAAAATGTTTATATAAAATGTCATCTTCTTTGGTTTTATGTTATGAATTGTGACCTTTTCTTTTATAGCTATTGAATAGTGATCACATGATTAGTATAAATATAAGCCTTTAACAAACCCAATTTACTCAGATAAAAGAAGAGATGGCCTCAACTAGTAGAATTTCCCCATACGGAGCCCATTTGTCGGAGCATAGAAAAGAGGTGGCGTCTTTGGTCTTCGCTCTTGACCAAGCCCAAGCTGAGATTCATCATGTCAAGCTCGAACGATATCGTCCACGAGAAAAGTGGAAGTTGATAGAGATTACCACTCGAGCGATGTTATCTGAGCCACCCCAAGAGTCTTTCACCATCTCACACCTTACCCTTAGGTCTCATGCAGCTATTTTAAGGGGTTATGTAACAAATCGCTAGTACTATGTTCATGTGCATTATTTGTTTTATATAATAATGAATATACTTTCTTGTAATTATTGATACATTGTAAATAGTTTTTAAAGTACCAATAGTGTTTTTAGTTATTATTTAATTAAGAATTATATTTTATTAAATTAAGTTACTTTTGAATTAAATAATATATTTATAAAATATTATTATTATTATTAAATTAATTTTTATTAAATACAAATGATCTTATAATTTTATGAATGCAATTGTAATATTTATTATGGTTTGAAACCCATTTTTGTCAAAACCCGTGAATGTTTGATAAATATCGGTTTTTATTTTAAAAGTGTAAATTAACATATTTAGAAAATTATTTCGATAAAATAAATTTTATTTCTAGAATCAGGACATCGAAATTATCCAACAGTGAATTTTTCATAATTTTCTGACACAGTCAAATTTTTGGGTAAAAATTAAATACCATTTTAATATATAATGTGTTTTATGACATCATAATGACCCAATAGTGATTAATAAAATACTATAAGCTTTATGTTCGGCCAATATATGTTTTATCATTAAAATAATGTGATTTTTAGTTTGTTTGACTTATTTTACAAATCATTAATGGACCCCTCACGACTTATTAAACATCTTGTCTTTTTAAATTATTTTCCATGGGAGTGTGACTCACCTCCACATAAGCAACCCCATTATTTTAAGAAGTTAGGACTTTTTCCTTATAAAATATGTTTTTCCTCTCCCC
This sequence comes from Viscum album, assembly GCA_963277665.1. Lineage (NCBI taxonomy): Eukaryota > Viridiplantae > Streptophyta > Magnoliopsida > Santalales > Viscaceae > Viscum > Viscum album. Next base: position 1,785,199,065 of record OY728148.1, on the reverse strand, counting down.
TTTTCCATAAACCATGGTAAAAAACCATGTACTGATTTGTGGTTTGGATTAGTTTAATGTAAGGGGTCCCAAACCTATAAAATAAATAATTCACTCACCTTTCCTAAATAAACCCACAAAAGCTCCCACTTCCTCCTCACTCAAAGCCTTTGGAGTTATTCCAACCTCTTCCCTACTCTCTCTATAATCCTCCCAAGTTGCCCCAATCTCCCAAGAAGCCTCTCTCAAGCCTCTCTCAAGCCTTTGGAAGCACACTTCCAAGAAAGGGTTTTTCTTTCTTTCACTTTTTTTCCAATTTTCATAATATTGTTATTCCCTTTTAATTTCAATAATAAATGTTGGGGTTTGGTTTCTCACCACCCCCATACTGCCCTATTATTGTTTGAATGATGTGATACCCCTTTATCTCTCATTAAATTTCTCACATGTACACCCGTTAGTATGTCGAAATTCCGAAAAGAACTTCCCTCTCCTCATTCACATTCAAGCAATACTTCTGTATCATGAATCTAAATTCCATTACAATTTTTGGGGCATGTATCTATATGACCCCCCTTACTATCCATTTCATGTAGATATGATGAGACACCCCTTTCTCTCACATCAACCATTTTTATGAATTCTTATATGATGACGTTATGCTGCCGAAATTGCACAGATTTTCTAAGCCAATTCCATTGTGTAGTGAATACCATGCCCATTTCTCCATCAAGGGTATTCACCTTCATTCACATTAACCTATTGATTATAAATTTTAATTCCACATTCCTTTTTTTTTGTAATAAATGATTATGTTTTATTAATCCATTTTTATGATCCATGTGGCACACTTATGCATAAAATGAAATATTTAAGAAGGGTGCACCATTATAGAGCTCTAATGCTTTGGGTAAAGTATAGTATCATGATACGTCATGTGCAATGAGTTTTGACTCATTATAATTCAAGTGCAATGAGGTTTTACTGGTGATTCCTATTCAATGAGGATTTACCCATTCTCTATGTGCAATTAGCCTTGGCTCATGCTAATTCCATGTTAAGTGTTGTTGCTACATTTCCATGTTATGATTTCAATGATCGATCATGCCTTTATGTTCATGTTTCTCTTATGATCTATTGATATGCCTATTTTCTAAAATTTCTTGTACTCCTCATGTATTCCATGTTTATTCCCTTACTGGGCTTTGTAGCTCACCCCTTTTCTTATGCATGTCCTCAGGTTATCCCATGCAATGCTAAGTACGACGGAATGTAGTGGTCATGTAAAAGATGTTTTCAATAAAGATGTTGTATTTCATGTTATTAGTTGTTATGTAATGATCCTAAGCTCAAAAGACACTATAACACTTGATCATCCATGTTTTATCAAGTGAATAGTTTATGTAATAAATCATGTTCAAGTTTTTAATAAAAGAATGGTTTTCATGGTTGGTATCAGAGGATAGGTTTAGGTATTTTTGGGACTAGGATTAGAAAACCCTAGTAAAGCCTTAGAGACAAGACTAAGTATAATAAAAACAACCCTATGTTTTGGTAATTACTGAGAAAGTGGTTTTCAAACAAATACATCCCTCTCTGGATACGAGCAGGTAGAGGTAGCTCTGACACAGATGTATCCTAGGGGTAAAACCCGAAAACATCGCTTTAAGATAGACTCAAATGGGAACTGGTGCACGACAATGGGCCTTACTGCACTCTTGGTTATGAAACTCCTGGGGGATATGTATTGATAAATTCACAAGCTTAGTATGAGCCCTTATTAAGGGAATTAAAAAAACGCCCCTAAGAATATATGTTAGAATGTAGATCTTGAAAATCCTAGATTGAAGCCTATAGACTCATGAGTTAAGGAAATAAAAGTTTATTTATAATTCATCAACTTTTGACTTTGGATTACCCTTTATGAGTTACCCCTAACATTCCATTTATTCCAGCCAATAGCCGGTAATAGGAGGACTCGGGCAAACAACCGATGTGAAGATCGGTGTGATGATTGTGCTAATGAGATGCCCAATCTAATGGGAGTGGGAATCGTGAACTTTTTCACGCTTCTCTCTCTGCTAACTCAGTCATTGAATAGAAACACGGTTCAAGAGGAATGTCCAAGCCCCCCTAAGAAGGAACAAGTCGCTATCGAGAGCTTCATGAGACAAAGTCATCCTACTTTTTGTGGATCATGTGATCCCACGATCGCAGAACAATGGATCAACTCCATTGAAAAGATCTTCTCTATCCTTCAATGTTATGAACAAGATAAGGTTCTCCTGGTGTCTTATCGTATGGAGGGTGAAGCTGATCAATGGTGGACGTTGATCAAAAATACAAAAAATAATATGTTGGAGCGTACAAGGAAAACTTCAAAAGGCTTGAACGATACGCTTCTGGCTTTGTCGTTACCCCCGAATGAAAGGTTGACTGCTTCTTTGGTAGGCTGAAGCCTAGCCAGTGGAAAGCATTGGTGATCCATGACTTTGACATCTATGAGGAAATTGTTCGATGGTCCCTCAAGGTCGAAATGAAGATCAGGTAATCACAAGGGTATCATGGGGACAACAAGCGTATGGTGGACTTCAATGTTGGCGGTCCGATGGATAAATCCAATTGTACTAAGAAGATCCAGCACCCCACTTACCAAAAGTGTGGAAAAAAGCACCCTGGAAATTTCCTCAAGGGGAAGATGAAATGCTTAAGGTGTGGAAGAGAAGGGCGCCGACCTGTTAACTATCAGCAAGAAAGACACGCGATTGCGACATAGGAGAAGAACGCTCTATTCGAACCTCAACGCATTTTTCATTGCTACAAACTGCAAAGAACCAGGGAATCTTGCAAATTAGTGCCCTAATCCAAAGGTTTTCAGAGGTAAAAGGGAGAAATGAATAGATTTTTCCATCACTTCTGCCGAACTGAATCCTGACAATGAAGTGGTGACAGTTACACTAGTAATTCATTCAAGAATAGCAAACATACTTTTTGATTCAGGTTCTAGGCGTTCTTTTATATCTCGAAATTTTTGTAAAACAATCTCAGCACCACCACAAATCATTGAAGTGAAGATGTCGGTGAGTACAACAAATGGGGCAATCATTTCATCCCATGAATTTAAGTCCTCCCCTATTATAATTTGTGGATTGAATTTACCTGATAACCTCGTCATACTCCCTCTGGTGTAATTTGAGGCAATTCTTGGAATGGATTGGATTTCCTTATATAGAGCCAACATAAATTGTCAGGAGAGGGAAATCACACTCTATATAGAGAATCAACCCCTAATTCATTACAAGTGTAAGGTGGAATATGAATCTCCTTTCGCTCCATCATCTCAAGCGTGGATATTACTTCCCTATGAGCACGCGTATCTGGCACAGATGATTGAGTCCAAGGAAGAAACTATCCTTGAAAAATGAATATTGTGAGGGAATTCGCTGAAGTGTTTCCTGAGGAACTGTCTGGTCTTCCTCCTAGAAGAGATGTTGAATTCTCAATTGAACTTATACCTGGGGCACAACCAATATCCAATACTCCATATATAATGGTTGTCGCTGATCTTGAAGATCTGAATAAACAACTACAAGAGAATCTGGATAAAGGGTTTATACGCCCAAGTGCTTCACTATGGGGTGCACCAGTCCTCTTTGTCAAGAAGAATGATGGGTCAATGCGGCTTTGCATCAATTATCGTGAACATAAAAAATCATGATAAAGAACAAGTATCCTCTAACACAGATCGATGACTTGTTTGATTAGTTGCATGGAGCACAACACATATCCAAGGTATATTTGCAGTTGGGATATTATCATATAAGGGTGAAGAAGGAAGATGTCCCCAAGGCTACTTTTCATACAAGATACGGGCAATATGAATTCATATTAATGCCTTTGAGACTCACCAATGCTCCATCAATCTTCATGGACTTGATGAATAGAGTCTTTAGAGATTACCTAGACAAATTTGTGGTAGTGTTTATAGATGATATTGTAATATACTCCAAAACCAAGGGGGATCATGAGGAGCATTTAAGAACTGTACGGGATACTTTGTGCAAGGAAAAGCTCTATGAAAAGTACAGCAAGTGTGAGTTCTGGTTGAAGTAAGTCTCATTCTTGGGTTATATCATCACAAGAAATGGAATATCTTTGGATCCCTCCAAAACATATGAAATTGAGGGACGACCGAGGCCAACCTTGTTAATGGATATCCATAGATTCTTGGGGTTAGCTAAATATTATTGACGATTTGTGATAAATTTCTCACAATTGTCCAAACCTCTTACCAAGCTAACTCGAAAGGGAGTAAAATTTTCATGGAGTGATTAACGTGAAGAAATCTTAAAGGAGTTGAAAAGGAGGTTTATCACTGCGCCCGTGCTCACTTTACCCATAGGTGAGGAACTTTTTGTGATATTCAGTGATGCTTCAAAGAATGGATTAGGTTGTGTGCTGATGCAGAATGATAAAGTGATATCCTATGACTCAAGGTAGTTGAAAATCCATGAGAGAAACTATCCAACGCATGATCTGGAGTTAGTGGCAGTGATCTTTGCCTTGAAAATTTGGAGGCATTATCTCTATGGGGAGAAAGGTGAGATATATGCTGAACACAAGAGTCTTAAATATATATTCACATAGAAAGTTCTTAATATGTTCCAGAGAAGATGGATAAAGTTCATCAAGGATTATGACTGTTCAATACATTACCACCCTGTGAAAGCGAACAAGGTGGAAGATTCCCTAAGTAGAAATGACCTAACGATTCTATTAATGATGATAATTGAGAAGGATCCAATCTTATTAGACATGATGAATATGGACATGGGAATCATAAAGAAGGGAATATCATCAATCCTTTCACAAATTCTTGCTCAACCATCTCTTTTGATGGGTTTAAGGATGCTCAAAAAAATGATGTGGGGATTCAAGAAAAAGTAGAAGCTATCGAGAAAGGGGAATCCTCGGAGATTAATGTTAATGAAGAATTAATTGTGCGATTTGGGAAAAGACTATGTGTTCCATAATGTCTGGAGCTGAAGAAGTAACTTTTGGATGAAGCACATAGTTCAAATTTCTCTATTCTCCCAGGGAGCACAAAGATGTATTGAGATCTCCAAGAAAACTTTTGGTGGGATAATAAGAAGAAGCAGATCGCTAAAAATACATTAAAGTACCTAGTGTGCCAGCAAGTGAAGGAAGAGAGACAAAATTATAAGGGGATGATGAAACCATTGACTATACCAGAATGAAAATGGTAGAACATCACTATGGACTTTGTCACCAGACTTCCGAGGACATCCAAAGGCAACAATGCAATCTGGGTTGTGGTGGATCATCTTACAAAGACTACACACTTCATTGTTATTCGTGAAAATTTCTCATTGGATAAACTGGCATGGATATATATCAGGGAAGTGGTAAGGTTGCATGCAGTACCAAAATATATTATGTTTGACCGAGATCCAAGATTCACCTCTATGTTTTGGAAGAGTCTTCAACATGATCTAGAAAGTGAACTGAACTTTAGTATGGCCTATCATACTCAAACTGATGGCCAATCCTAGAGTATTATCCAAACACTTGAGGACATGTTGAGAGCATGCTCAATGGACATTAAAGGACGATGGGATTAACATATTCCTCTGGTTGAGTTCTCTTATAATAAAAGTTTCCACTCGAGCATCCAAATGGAACCTTATGAAGCCCTGTATGGGTAAAGGTACAGAACACCAGCATGTTGGGATGAGGTCAGTGAACATAAGTTGTATGGACCAGAAATGGTCAATGAAATGGTGGAGAAGGTGAAAACCATTCAGTAGCATATCATGGAAGCCCAGAGTCCACTGAAGTGTTATGCAGATAACTGTCGACGAGACCTTGAGTTTAAAGTTAGAGACATGGTTTTTCTATGAATATCTCCATGGAAGAAGGTCACGAGATTTGGAAAGAAAGGGAAGTTAAGTCCAAGTTACATTGGCCCCTTCGAGATTCTTGATCATGTCGGGGATGTGGTTTATCGACTAGCACTTCCACCAACTATGGCCAATGTACATGATGTCTTTCATTTATCCCTCTTAAGGAAGTACATACCAGACCCTTCACATGTACTCTCTTATGATGTGGTACAGTTGTAGGATGATCTTTCTTATAATGAGCAACCACTAAAGATCTTAGATCGTAGAGAAAAAGTTCTATGAAATAAGACAATTCCCCTCGTCAAGGTGTTGTGGCAAAACCACAAGTTTGAAGAAGCAACTTGGGAATCAGAGGAAATTATGAAGCTGAGTTACCCACATCTGTTTCGGTGTGGGAAAAGGAAATTTCTAGGGAGAAATTTCTTAAGGGGGGAATATTGTAACGACCCAAAGTTTCATTAATGGGAATCCCTCTTGATCTAATTAAATTTCTCTTTATGTAAAATGTTTATATAAAATTTCAACTTCTTTAGTTATATGTTAAGAATTGTGACTGTTGCTTTTATATCCATTGAACAGTGATCACATGATTAGTATAAATATCCGTCTTTAACAAACACAATTTACTCAGAAAAAAGAAGAGATGGCCTCATCCAGTAAAATTGCTCCATACGAAGCCCATTTATCAGAGCTTGGAAAAGAGGTGGCATCTTTGGGCTTCACTCTTGACCAAGCCCAAGCTGAGCTTCACCATTACAAGCGTGAATGGGACCATCTATAGGAAAAGTAAAAGTTCATAGAGATTACCACTCGAGTGATGTTATCTGAGCCACCCCAAGAGTCTGTCACCATCACACACCATACCCTTAGGTCTTATGCAGCTGTTTTAAGGGGTTATGTAAAAAATCTTATGTACTATGTTCATGTACATTATTTTTTGTATATAAAAATGAATATACTTTCTTGTCATTATTGATACATTGTAAATAGTTTTTAAATTACAAATAGTGTCTTTAGTTATTATTATATTACGAATTCTATTTTATTAAATTAATGGATTTTTGAATTAAATAATATTTTAATAAAATATTATTTTTGTTATTAAATTAATTTTCATTAAATATAAATGATCTTATAATTTTATGAATGCAATTGTAATTTTTATTAAGGTTTGAAATCCATTTTTGTCAAAATCGTGAATTTTCGATAAATGTTGATTTTTAATTTAAAAGTGAAAATTAAAATATTTAGATAATTATTTAGATAAAATAAATGTTATTTCTGGAATCAGGATGTCACAATTATCCAACGGTGAATTTTTCATAATTTTCTGAGACAAGCAAATTTTTGGGTAAAAATTAAATACCGTTTAAATATATAATGTGTTTTATGACATCATAATGACCTAATAGTGAGGTAATAAAATATTTTAAGTTTTATGTTCGGCCAATATATGTATTACCATTAAAATAATGTGATTTTTAGTTTTTTTAAATTATGTTACAAAGAATTAATGGACCCCTCAATTCTTGTTAAGCATCTTATCTTTTTAAATTATTTTCCATGGAAGTGTGACACACATACACATAATCAAACACATTATTTAAAGAAGTTATGACTCTGTCCTTACAAAATATTTTTTTCCTCTCCCCTTTTCCAAAAACCATGTGCAAAAACGATGAGCTGATTTATGGTTTAGATTAGTTTAATGTAAGGGGTCCCAAACCTAAATAATAAAGAATTCACTCACCTTTCCAATATAAACCCACCCAAGCTCCCACTTCCACCTCACTCAAATCCTTTGGATTTATTCAAACATATTCCCTACTCTCTCTATAATCCTCCAAAGGTGCCCCATGCTCCCAAGAAGCCTCTCTCAAGCCTCTCTCAAGCCTTTGGAAGCACACTTCCAAGTAAGGGTTTTTCTTCCTTTAACTTTTTTGTCCAATTTTATTTAATTTTGTTATGCCCTTTTAATTTCAATTATAAATGCTGGGGTATGGTTTCTCACCTCTCCCATACTTTACTATTATTGTTCGAATGATGAGATACCCCTTTCTCTCCCATTAAATTCCTCCCATGTACACCCGTTACTATGCCGAAATTCTGAAAGGAACTTCTCTCTCCTCATTCACATTCTAGCAATACTTTTGTATCATGAATCTAAATTACATTACAATTGCTGGGATATGTATCTATATGACACCCCTTATTTTCCATTTCATGTATATATGATGAGACACCCCTTTCTCTCTCATCAACCATTTTTAATAATTCTTATATCATGCCGTTACGCTGCCGAAATTGCACCGATTTTCTAAGCCAATACCATTGTGTAGTGAATACCATGCCTATTTCTCCATTAAAGTTATTCACCTTCAGGTACATTTACTTATTGATTATAAAGTTTCATTACACATTAATTTATCGTGGTATAAATGATTATGTTTTATGAATCCGTGTTTTATGATCCATGTGGCACACTTATGCATGAAATTAAATGTTTTAGAAGGGTGCACCCTTATAGCGCTCCAATGCATTGGGTAAATTATAGTTTCATTATACGTCATGTGAAATGAGTGTTGACTCATGCTAATTCAAGTGCAATGAGGGTTTACTCGTGATTCATGTGCAATGAAGATTTACTCATGCTCCATGTGCAATGATAATTGGCTCATGCTAATTCCATGTTAAGTGTTGTTGCCACATTTCCATGTTATGATTATCATGCTCTATCATGCCTTTATGTTCATGCTTCTCTTATGCTCTATTGATATGACTATTGTCTAACATGTATTGTACTCCAAATGTATTGCATTTTTATTCCCTTACTCGGCTTTATAGCTCACCCCTTTTCTTATTCATGTCCTCTAGTTATCCCATGAAATTCTAAGTACGAGGGAATGTAGTGGTCATGTAAATGAAGTTTTCAATAAAGATGTTATATTTCATATTTTGAGTTTTTATGTAATGATCATAAGACCCAAAGACACTAGACCTCTCGATCATCCATGTTGTATCAAGTGAATATTTTATGTAATAAATCGTGTTTATGTTTGTAACAAAAGAAGGGTTATAATAAAAAGATTCAATTTTTTGGGAATGGTCATTATTTTCATAAAAATATTTGATCTCTAAAGAGGTAATATGGGTAAGAAAGGATCTAATTGGATAAAGGATATTCTTGATAGAACAAAACTCTGAATTTTTCAAATTCTATATTGTGTTAAATAAGTTACATGAACCACTAAGTTCCATGAGTGATCATTTATTAATCTCTATGTTCCATGAACATACTACTGACACAAACATTTATTTTGTGCAAAAATTTCATGAAAGAACACTATTGAGAATCTTTCAAGAATTAGAACTGACAAGAGCATAGTTTTTTAACATCATGAGTTCTATGAATACATTGTTTTGAAATAATGGGTTTCCTATACGGTTTAAGTTGAAATTTTGATTAAAATGAAAAGTTCATTAGTATATTCGGACTATTATTCAAGAAGAGTCTCATTATAATAAGGGGTAGATTCATATGTTTCTAATCTAATGAATAAGACATATAAGTCTATAAACTGTGGAATTACCTTCATCTGTGTAGTTAATAGGGGTGGGAAATATTTAGGGAGACTTGGCTGAGCAGTGATCGAACCCTTAATCTCACAAAGAAACTGGTCCAAGTGTAGAGTGGTTATTCTCAAAACATTTTTAATCAAACAAACTAGTGAATCTCAATAGATTATGGTATGATCGACACAAATTTTATATATGCTATATGGAATATACCTACCTTGTTAACCAAGTAAAAAACTAGATGTCATGTAGATGTTTTTATTTTTCATATATATTTTTATTGATTTATAAGATCAAATGAACGTTGTGATAAAATAACAGGGTGAGCATGGTTCCTACAAACATGGTGACAAGATCCTAAAAGATATTATCTAATAAAAAGGAAATGGTTTAAATTAGGCCATACCATAATTCATTACCCCTCTTAGGGTATCCGTAGGGTCCAACAAGTGGTATGAGAGGATAAAGGATTTTATGAGAGGTGGAAAACAGGATTCTATTAAAGAAATATCAATCGGGTATAGTAATTAATCTTAAAAATTATTATCCAATAAAAAAAGAAGTTATCCAATCCGTAAAAGAAAAATGTGGATCAATGGTATATCATCCGAAAAGTAGATTATGAAATAATATTATATCTCTACATATAAAATAAAAGGATGAGAAGGATATAGGAATCCTTAAATGTTTGCATGAATATGATGGGTATAATGATGAAAGACGAAATTGACTTACTTTAGGTAATTTCCATAGAAAATAAAAAATTAATTATCCTGGAGAAAGGGTTAAAGTAAAATAACTCTCAAAAGAATTTTCTAGCAGAGAGGATAAAATATGGAAATTAAATTGCCATGAGATTTAAAAATAAGGATGTTCAATTAAAGAAGAAATATCAAATGGTCGTGGAGCTTGACACAATGATTAGTCGGTTAAACGGAAAGAAGAAGGTGTAAATTCTCTCCATAGAAAGCATAAAAGGTTGTTAATGTAATGTTTAAAATATTAAAATGGAAAATATATTGAATATTTATGTCGAATGTAGAAGAATGGAATCTTAATGAAAAACATCAATAAAGTGATACTTTTGTGGAAATTCTGGACACACCATGAGTGTGTGTATTGAAGAAAAATGGCCCAATAGAAAATGTAAAACCATTTCTAAACATATCACTCAAGGAATGATTATGAAAGGTATTGTTTTATAAAGATATTTTTTAAATGTGTAATCCTTAGAAATATGGAAAGGAATTGCAGATGTACGAATTAAATGAAGGGAAAAAGATTCTATTAGGAGGCCCTTAACTCTTATAGTATATGAGGAAAGAACATATCTTGGGAAAAGACCTGTTATCACTTCTAAAAAATAGACCTTTAATATTTACAGCCTTTATTAGTGCTAAAAAAATATATATAAAAGTTACCCTTTATCGACTATTTTTTATCCCTGATAAAGGGTAGCATTTATTAGCACTTTTTACGAACACTGATTAACTGTACCCTTCATCAGTGCTTTCTTTTTTTCACAGATAAAGGGTACCCATTATCAATTATTTATTTTTAAATTCTGATAATGGTAGAGAATAAATTTAAATAATTAAAATAATATTTATTAAAAAAGTAGTAACAATTTTATTAATTAATTAAATATTGATCAGAATGAATAAATTCAATATACATATATATAAGTTATAAGTTTTAAAAAATAATATATATTAAATATATATATATATATATATATTTAAGATCAATAAAATGAAATAGTTAAACAAATAAAAATAAAAATTGTGTAAATTAAGAAAAATATTGAATATTTAATTAATTATATAATTGTGTAAAAAATGAGTAAATTTAATATAAATATATATCCTAAATATTAATAAAAGTATATATTAAATATAGATATATATATATATAATGAATAATTTTTAATAATTAAACAAGAAAATTAAAATTAATAAATTGTAATAATTAAACAGAAAAATAAAAAATTATTAAATAAAAAAATTATTAAAAAATTATTAATTACAAATTTATTAATACAAATGAATAATTTGAATATATATATTTATATATAATAAATAGTAACAAATAATATATATTATAACAAAAATGTATTGAAAATGAATAAAATATAATAATTAAAATCATATTAATATCTTGTTCGTTTTTAATGTTTTCAGATTTTTCAATTTAACATATATAAAACATGAGTTATAGATTGATTTCACACACATATACAAAATTAATGATTTTTTGCACACAACGGACACACATTGATATTTACACAACTAATGAAATTTTATATAGAAACACATACACCTATTATTTATGAAATCCAATCAAATTTTAGTATATTTTAGAATTTTATTATAACATGAAACTATTAATATATTATTTTTTTAATTCTTCATTTTTATAAGTTTATTTTTAATATTATTACAGTTAGGTATTATTTATTTGTTTTTTATTTTTTATTTTTATTTTTTGGAATATAATCATTTTCTATTATCTATTTATATATATATATATATTTACTATGTTTTAGTTTTATTAATATGTATTAATATTTTATTCAATATATAAACATAATCCATTAATAATTAATATTTAATTATTAAAACATATCTATTTTTCAATATTTTTAAAGTGTAATATTTTTTAATTATTCAATTACACTCATTTTTCAAATCCATTTATTTAAGATTATATTTTAATTAGTAATTTTAAAAAAAAATTAAAAATAAATATTTATAAATTATTATAATTATAAATGTATATTAATTTAATTATATATATGTATATTAACAATTATTATAATTAAATAAATATTATTTTAAAAAAATAATTATATAACTTTAAAGAAATAAATATATTTATTTAAAAACACATAAATTTATAATAAATATATTTAAATAATGAATATTCTATATTTTATATTTATATTTATATTTATATTTATATTTATATTTATATTTATATTTATATTTATATTTATATTTATATTTATATTTATATTTATATTTATACTTTTATTTCTATTTATATTTCTATATCTATTTTTATTTTTATTTTAGTTTCTATTTCTATTTAAATTTCTATTTCTATTTCTATTTCTATTTTTATTTATATCTACATATATATATATATATATATATTTATTTATTTATTTATTTTTATTCATATTTGTATTTATATTAATATTAATATTTGTATTTGTATTTATATTTATATTTATATTTATATTTATATTTATATTTATATTTATATTTATATTTATTATTATATTTATATTTATATTTATATTTATATATATATTATATAATCATCTATTAAATATATTTATGGTTACGTCGAAGCCATAGTTTTTTCGAGGAAAGGGGCTATATTACAAACAAAGGTACGCAACAAAAAATGTACGGATGTACTCGACGAGAATAGAGTTCAAGACCTCACCAAGACCCATAGGGGAAAATTCAATTGAGTTTTTCTCTATATATATAATTATATTAGTATATATAATGATATAAAGATATTAATGTTATTTCTTAACAATTACATGTATATTTATAAATAAATAATTATATTTATAAATAATTATATAGTTGTAATAAATATATTTAAATAATGAATATATTTACTATATTTGTATTTATATTTATTTATTAATTATATATATATATATAAATATATAAATATATATAATGATATAGAAAGAGAGCATGATGCGGGATGGGAGAACTCGCTGAAGGCGATAAAGAAATATAGTATTTCATGGTGACATGAACTCGATTCGATTACTATTTTGACTTTTGGGATGTTTTCATTTTCACCTAAAATCATGTGGAAGAGGAAATCCCAATAAATATGGTTTTGTCGTCTTTTGAAATCCCATATCTGAAGAATCTGAATGTGGTTAATGTTGAGGACTCGGTTCAAGTATTGAGTCTCCCTCTCTTCTATTTCAGGGGTATGGTTTCTCATGTAGAAGATTTGAAACCTCTACACTATAAGGGAGTTGAATCGGAAGTTGGGGATATGGGTTCTCGACCACTAGTTTCATTCATAGATCCATATTTGGGAAGAATCATCAAGAAGGTCTTAATTAATCTTATGTCTCCTAATTTGGATTTAGTTTTAGAAAGATTACGTATTTTTATGTTTTCTTTTATTGCTCATATTTATCATCCCAATGCAGTGAAGCCTCACTGCCGGGAGGATTCGGTTAATCTTTTTTCTTCATTTTTAGTATTGTCTGAGTTGCATTGCATCTTGATTTGTTGCAGGTTTTTTCATTTTATGTTCCATTTTGATGATCTAGTACAAAATGCATGGGGTTACATATCTTTGTATCTAAAAAAGGATCCCTTAATTTTCATTAGTGTTAATCATGATTTGATTCATTCTCTCTTAAAAAATTGAATATTTGTGGATCAAGATTTACGGATTTTCATAGGTTGTTTGTTATCCAAAAAAATATAAATGATATAACATCCATATTGAGACTTCCAATCAGAGTAGATAGGGAAACTAAATTTGTCAGGTATGGGACTTTTCAATGGTGTTTGTTGAGATTGATATCATCTGTAATTTTATTGATAAAGTTATTCATTCTACATCCACTAATGATATTCATCTGAAAATTGAGTAAGAGAAAGGGCCACAGTTTTGTGTGCCTTTATTTGTTACTGGACGCTCCTAAGAGAATTGCTTCATGTAAATGAAATGTGAGGCCTAATATTTGAGAGGGAACTTGGAGAAAGACGTTATAAGGAAGATTAAATTTTTTGAAACTCCGCAGAATGTACAATATATTGGTGTTCTAGTGGGGAATGATCCATTGGGTAGAAACGATATTTATATGGATAAAAATAATAGTAATTGATTAGAAGATATTTAGAGACATGCCTTCTCTCTGATGGAAGGGGACTCTAGGTCTGGTTTCCAGGCTAGGATTCCGGGTCTAGACATAGTCATGGGGATGAATTCTTGTATCAATGCCCTCACTGTATTTTTCACTAAACCAACCACCATCAGAGGTTTCAATGTGGTATGTTATGAGTGAAATCCATATTGGAAGACATTATGGGCTGATATTTTAGTTGAAGAGGAGGTTGTGGTGAAGGTAACTCACTCTAATTTCTCTTTTAAAAATGATCTTTTTAAGGTAACTGATGTTTTAATTGAAACTGAGTCTTTCTCTGACTAGTCTAACTCCTATAAAACACATGAGTTCCTCACATTTCCTGAGGTAGGCCTCAATTTTTTAGTTTGAAGTACATGAAAAGGAGTAGGTGCTCAATGATGAATCTAATGTTCACATGGTGATGGATATGAAGGATTTCGTGTCAAGAACTAATGAATCTTGTCCAATGGAAGGGAAGGAGGAAACTGCAAATGGTTCCACTACCTTACCGGACTCCGTGGACAGTATTAATAAATATTACATTTTGAACATTTTAAAAAGATCTTATAATAATTATGAGTTTCTTGATTAGTTTGGAAACTTTTTAGTTAAAGTTAAATCCTTAGATATTGGTCATCCCGATATCAAGGATGCATCAAGAAAGTGGTTCATGCTTTGAAAAATGATTTTACTAGAGGCATTGAGCCTCGTGATGATGAAGGTGAATTGTCAAGAATGATGAGCGAGATGTCACTTAGAAGGAACTTAAACAGTGGATGATTGGCAGGCATCTGAGAGGTCGAGGTGGCTCCTGAAGGGGTGAAAAGTATTAAACAAGGTGATTTGTTTTATTCTTTTTTGGTGGTGTTGTGGGTTCCACATTGTTTTAATTAAAATCTACCTATTTATATGGTTTCTAATTTACTTTTCAATAAAAATAATTCTATGACTATGGATTTTTATCAATGGTTTACATCATTTGGGAGTATGATGATATAAATATATTTATAGTTATACAATAAGAATAAATATATTTAAATAATGAATATTTTTATTATATTTATATTTATATTTATTTATTATATATATATAATGATACCAATGTATATAATTATATAAATATATCTACTGTCATTAAAATATTTATGATTATAAATATATATATATATATTAATAAGGGTTTATTGAAAATTTTTTAAAATTATATATTTATAATTATATATAAAAGATATAATTTTTTAAAAAATATTTATGTAATTATTAATAAAAAATGATATATTTATGTAATAATAATATAATAATAAATAAATATATTATTATATAAATATACTTCAAAAAATTATTATTTATAATAATAATTATAAATCATTTATCAGTGCTAATGTTTTAGCACTAATAAAGGCCTTTTTTGTCAGTGATTCTTTAGAACTAATAATGATAGAGGTTTATCATCGCTAAAACATTATCCCTGATAAAGATAGATCTTTATGAGAGCTCAAAACATACTAATAATGATGTATTTTATCAACTCTTATCAATTTATCACTAATAAAAGGTACCTTTGTCGGTTCTTTTTTGTAATATATGATAAAATTTCCCCTCATTTATTTATAAGAACACTAACAATGATTGATTCAATAACCATTCTCAATCACTCATGTAAATCCCCTTCTTTTGGTTCTATTCCACTACAATCTCTCAGGAAAATCAAAATTATAATCCATGGTTTGTTATTTTCTCCTATTCCACTATAGTGGAATTCTTATTTAGGTTCTACAGATTGAATTTTTGTGTTGTTATCAACCATGATGAACTATATTTAATTTCTGGATAAAAATGACTCCTTATTCTTCTTAACATTGGTATTTTATTTAACGGTTGTCAAAGCTTCTCCATCTTCTTTCTATCCCCTCCTCTGGAATCTCTACAATTCTAAAAATCCCATATTGGGATTCCCATTGACCATGGTGTAATTGGAATTCCAACACAATAACCAACACAACATGATCCATTCTTTCTTCCCATTTTGACTTCACATAACCTTTACGTAGTTAGATTTACCTTTACACAACACCATAACATACCTTTATGTAGTTCATCTGTGTACTTCACGCCCTTAACAATAGTCTCCATAATTCCCAACTATGGATCCTTATTTTTCATTGGTAAAATTACAAGTACATACGTTGAGATGCATAACAAAGGGGTATTTTGTAGTTATTTTTGAACAACTTTTAGAGATGTTGGGTACATTTTCTATACCTTCCACTATGACCATTTTAGTATTAATCATTTTTCACTGGTGATCTTCTAGCTCAATACAACATCCTCTATTGTATGTTGACAAAATATTTCTTATTTTGGTATCATAAAGCATTCCAAAATATTTTCATTGTGTAATATATTTAAGAGTTTATAATGTATGTCATTTAGAGTATTTTTTAAAAAATATAGAATTTATTGTTTTTTATCCTTTTAAATATATTATTAATGATTTATATAATTCAATAATAATTAAATAACACCCTTTATATGGGGTTTATATTGTATTTTAACACAATCAATGACAGTTAATAGTTTAAATTTTATATATATTTGAAAAAAAATGGGTTATATAAAATCATTATCAATTATTATGTTTTGAACATGCTATAGTTGAAATATTTAAGTTATTTCATGTCTTATTAGTTGATCGAGTAAGTTGACTTTTACAATACCAGATTAGTTTTAATTTATATATATGTATTTAATATTTTATTTTTCATAACAAAGGGATCATAATGTATTTTTGTATATGATAAATATATTGTTCAATTTATTTTACTATAATCATACACAAATATGGTTTTAGTAATATTTATATTGTTAAATGAGCCAATAAACATATATAAATACTTTTTGACTGAGGGAAATATATTAATTATTATAAAATATATCATGATTTTTTTAGACTTTAGAATTTTATGGAATGAAAAAGTTATGGGAATTTTATTTAGTAGGTCATTATTTTAAGCTTTGTATACATGTTTTACTTGTTTCTTAACTTATGATTTTTGATTACTTATCTATTAAATTTTTCTCTAGAGTTTGTTTTCAAGTTATTTTATAAAAATTAATATGTAACACATATTTTTGTTAAATTTTTATAAATAATTTCTTGAAATATTTTATTTAAATAATCACTTGATATTATTTGAAATTATTTTTAATATACCTATCAATGTATGATTAAAATATTTTTATAAAAGAAATACATGTGAGGATGTGATAAAAATAAAATTTATTTTATATTAGGATATGATGGTTATTATTTGAGTGATAGGTATGGTATGTTAGAATGTGATTTATTATAGACATGTTAGTGATTAATCAAGGGCTAGGGTGAGGTTTACATGATATTTGTGTTGTTTCTTCTTATTCTCTATGGGTTTTTAGATGTTAGGTTTAACTAATGTATTGTGGAACCCATTGTTTGGTTCCTTCCTATGGTTACCAATTATGTTTAGACTTCACAATACTTCAAATGAATTCCAAACAAAAATGGATATTTTATACACATTCCAATATTTCAATGCAATAAGTACATGTGATGGATATCTCTGAGGGATACTAGGGGTCTTAGGTCGGATCTCATGTAAATAATAGTGTTGTTACTTGTAGAGGGAGATAAATAATTTTTTCCCCTCCTATTATTCAAATGTTAACATCCCATTATTAAAATGATTTGAATGTCCTAGACCAACCATGGTATTACCTTATGGTATGATTATTAAAATTAACTAGTCTAAAATGAATTCAGTAAATTTTATTATCATGGTTTCATGGTTAGTACAAAATGAATTTACTTACATTTTTATTTTGAGTGTCAAAACTTTGAAAGTATACTCAAATATATATAGTGTTGTATATTTTAGAGGCCCTGTTAGAATTTACTTCTTTATTATTAAACACACTCCATACATATGAATCACAGTGGGTAAAGAATACTTATATTTGAGATACATGTGGGGGTAAAAGACTAGTATCTTAGATTAGAATTGGTGAAGCTCAGTGTGAATGAGTTGATTTTCTCATTGTAGTATCAAGGACCTTTTAGAATTTTGAAATAATTTTTTATCAAATAAATTATTATGTGGTAATTTAAAAAGTTTTAAGGGGAAAACAATCATCCTCACTAGCCTCATCTCTCAAATAGTTATTATTGAATTTTTTTATCTTAAGATTAATCCCCCATATTTTCTATGTTACTTGAACTAATTGGAGAATTAGTCATCCAAAATCATCATCGGTACCTAGTATGGGATGACTACAACTCAGAGTAGTTAAGGAAACAAAGGTTAATTTATAGAAGAGATAAATGATGTGTCTCAATCTACAAAAGGAAAAAAATAACTATTTGGCAGATGAAGCTGATGAGGATGATAGTTGTTCATAAAATTCACCTTTTTATAAATTCAAGGGATAAAACCTACAATAGTGGTGTAATTCATCTCACAATTTCGATTACCCATTTCATTCAAAATAGGTCCACACTAATGTTTTGACAATAGTGTATAAATCTGGAGTTAAATATTTCAGAAAAATTCAAAGAGAGTATTCATATGACCCTTCTCAAATAATTTTTATATGTTTACTTTGTTGTTATTCTAAACAAAATGAATTTTTGAATACTCTTGTAGACAATGCTTCAAATCATTATTTTTTTTCCATTCTCTGAAAAGAAAATACTATTGATGAAGAAACTAAATAATTATTAGGGGATCTACATCAGGTGGATGAAAAAATATACAATGACACAACATCATAGTTTTAAATAAAATTATCAAGGTAAGAAGTCAAGGTATAAAATTTTAGGTTGGTTGGAATCAATAAAACAAACCTATTGGCCCCAATAAGTAAATATTCAATAGTTATGTTAGTGATACAATGAGGATAAATCTGCTAATTGGTATTGATTCATGGAACCAAGTCAAACTAGTAATGAAGGAAATCATTTTTAAAGATATAATGGTAAAGATACCATATAATTTATTTATTTTAAAATATATATATATAATGAAATACTGATTGAATTTTCATTATTCATTGTAGATTTTGTTTATTTTAGTATATTTATGTGTGAAATTTTAATTATTGGCTACTAGAAAATCCCATATAGGCCTCTAGACTCTTATTATAAAGTTTCATCTTATGGATTCATATGGGAACGTAAATACCTACCAAGGAGTTAGTTATGCACACGTTATAATTCAGGAAACATGGAGTTTATTCATAAATTTCCACAATGAGAAATCATTTTAGGTGCATTTTAGTCCATAATATAATATTAGTAATTGTTTATTTTATCCAATTTTATTTGAAATTTTTAATTTATGAAACACCAAATGAGTGATGAAAATAATAAATGTTCATCAAAACCAATTTACATCTATCATAAATCAAATATGGGGTACACTTTAATAGAGCAGAAAATATTATGTATTTTAAATCAAAAATAAATGTTTAATGTTATATGAAACAACATATGGTCCTTTATTTATATAAAAATTGATCAATAAAAATTTGAACCTACTTACATCCCACATTATGTGCAAAGGAAGGAGGATCATGTAAATAAAGTGGAAAAACTAGTTGATGAAAATACAAAATAAGTTTGTGAAACATGTGTAGTTATGAAATAATGGTAATTAATTTAGATTTATAACAGTATTATAAAAAGATATCTATTTATGTTGATTTTTATATGGTTTAGACATAATAATAGTCAGTAACCATACTATAATAAAAACTACTTTCAGTAGCTTTGAAGTGTCCAGAACAATATGGTCACGTTAGAGGATTATATTTTGGAGTGTCTCCTTGAATATATTCTGATTAGATAAAACCACATGAAGATATATATAACATGTTGAGACTATTCCAAACACAAATGGACTCACTACAATATGTTATTATCTAGTCTGGTTTTTCAGAACAATGTATGATTAAGGCTCACAACAATATGTTATTACCCAAATTCCCCCATTAGATTTTAGGCTATTCATTCCCACCTATGGAATACCTTACCTGAAATAATTAATTTTTTAATCACTCTTTATCCTAAATTTGAATCGAATAACTTTTGATAACTTTATATTGCTAAAAGTTTGTAGGGAATAGCTTTATATGATTTTTACCTATCCACACCCATGCAGAAGATTGTTGCGAGGTGTATGGTGTATAATATACCAGAAGACTATATAAACTAAAAATACCTTCAATAATATCACATGAGAGTATGTATTGAGTTATATCTTGCGATGAAGACTAAGTTTCTTGTTCCATATTATGATCTGGATATTACAACAGTCCATGATACTGTGGGAACTTTTATATCATGGTCATATAATCTTATAAATATAAATGGAGTCTGTATTTGAAAATTTTGTTTCATATGAAAAACTTGTAACATTTGATGATAAAAAATTTGAAGTGATTCATACTATTAGAGATGGATAAATTGACCAGTAAATAGACTGTCAGATCAAGATTTTCTAGATTGTCTAGTGAATTGGACATGAAATTAAAATTGTTTTTATAAAAGCACCTTCTCCCCTCTAATTCCAAAAAACTATTATAATAATTAAAACCTCATGTAGAGAATACATTTAAAGATGAAAATATCACATACATTCCATTTGAAAAATAAATATATTTATCTTTTATGAAATACATAATTGGTCTTGATACTATAAATGAGATTCTCAAGCACGAATAGCTAAAGACTTAGTTTTGAATACATACATAAAATATATTTTCAAAATAACTTTTTCCAAATTGTGATCTAATATTTTTATTAGAGTTAATAACCATTAATATTTTCTATAGTCATTTATATTAATAATATATAAAGGTATAATTGTGTGAAACACAATTAGGATACATTAATCCATGTATCATTTCTTGAAAAAAAACATTATTTGGATAATTATGAAATTAGTAATGAAAAATTTTATCTACTCAGTGAATTTGAGGAAAAAATATTAGATAAAAAATTATTTTTTACTCCTACAATAAATAAGTAGAACTCAGAAATCTAACTAAAAAAAATATTTTTTTTAATTTTTTAATTACTTATTTTTTCTGTTTTTTTAAGAAGAACTGGATGTTGATCAAAATCAATAACTATACCACAAATATTTATTTTTTGGATCCAATGTATGGATATCCAACAAACCAACCACACATGATGTATGTTATGATTCTTTAATACACTTCAACAAACACATTATATAAAAACATATAATTATATGTTTCAGTCTGTGATTTAAAAATAATTTTTTATGATAGTATAGTCACTAAATATAAGCTAAATCGTGGATTATAATCATTTTCTCAACAGATAAATATAATGGATTACTAAAAATGGAAACATATTAAAGTATGTATAAAAATATTTAACTATAAAAACATATTTCAAAAAAATTACTTATTTGTTTCCATGTTTTGACATTATCAGAAGAATGACAGTGGAACTAATTGTGGATATTATGTTTGAAATTTTATTAGAGAAATCATAAAGTATTAATAGATAATCATCCCTCAAAATATAATTTATGATGGCGATTAAAATTTCATTGAATATAATTTTTAATCATTTTTATGTCTATATTTTCATAGTAATATCAAGACTGACAAGAACCTTCTTACTCAATATAAAAAATATTTTATTATAGAGTATTGGGTAGCCAGCATGTTTTCATAATGTTTGTTGACAATAAACATAGTTTATTACCTACTTTTTTTGAGATCTATTTCAAGATAGAACCTTATAAATATATTTGGGGTGTGAATCATTAGTGTTTGATTACTTATATATTAATTTTTATCTTCTTCCAAGGAGTAGTATAATAGAGTAAATCAATTTTATTATAAGTTCAAACATGAAAATAATAATGTTTTTAGGAAATAGAGGATGTAAAGAAAGAGGTTGAGGCAGAGGAGCAGGTGGAGGTGGAGTAGGAAGCCGAGGTGGGGTCTGAGTCCGAGTCAAAGGCTGAGGTGGATGAGGTAGGAGAGGTGAAGAAAAATGTGGAGACTAAAGTGGAGGAGGAGTCATTGGTGGAGACACATGCGGGGGTAGGATACTAAGCGTTGTCTTGTAAACAATAAAAGTGTTGGAAAATAGAGTATAAGAAGGATAAAAAAAATTTTTTTTGATAAAAATTACCTAAAAACTTTTAAAACCCTTTTAAATTAATATAAGATTCATTTTACAGGTTTCATTAGTGTCTTATTGAAAAAAATTAACAACTATTTAATTGATTTTATATAGAAATTTAAGAAGATGAATTTTTACAAAAAAAATAAATAAACACCGCATATTTTTCTAACTAATTATCATAGGAAAAATTTTCTATTAGAACATTCATTATTGTATCAAATATTAATGAAGTTTGAAATAAACCCATAAACACGAACAGACTAAAAAAATAGATGCAATTTATTTCCCATGATTACATTACACTACAAAGAAAGGGTATTAGTAGTAGATCCAATAGCCACTTGAGTGAAATAAAACACGAATCTATTCCTCAAACAAGTATATAATCAAATGATTTTTTTTCAATAAATATGTGTGTAAATAACCACTGAAACGAATAGGTATATTACAGAACTATTGTAGGATAATCATCATTGATACATTGTGGACATTGAGGAGGGATGATGTCAAAGGAAAATGAAATCAAATAAAAAAACACCTTTGAAGAAATACCTGACACTGAAAAACTCAATTCAAATGAAATAATGATGTATCAAAAATAAAAAACAATGACCGGTTGGAAAAATAATGTAGTATCTTGACCTAAAACCCTTAAAATGAAGAAATATAAAATTTTATTTATTGAATAATAAATTTAAAGAAAATAACATTATAGTGGTTTCACTTTGGTGGGTGGTGGGCTATTAGATCATTAATTAGATGCACGATATAATATTTAAACTACTTTTTAAATCCTTACAAGTTATATTAATTATGTATGTGCACATTCATTATGTAAAAATATTTATGTTCACAAGCTCATTAATAAAAAATTCATCATCATTATCAATAAAAAAATACAATAGAATGGGGATATTAAATATTTTATTAGAAAATAATTATGATTTTATGTTAGAGTTTATCATCACTAATAATATTGAAAAAGATATATTGATCTATAACATAATCCAATAAGACATAATGGATTACCTATATTTCCGCGTCATTTAGAAACTATAAAGGGATATGCTAATGTTTAATACTTTCAAAAATGGGTAAAAAATTTATAATATAGTTTAGTGTCTTTTGAAAATACATAATGGTTCACAATAATGTTTTTCTATCAAATAAGGTAAATGGTTTACAATAATGTTTTTACTCTCTATTATGGTGAAAGGGTAAGATATATTTTATAATGTTCAATAAAAACACAAATGTAAATATTTATTTTAGATCAGTCTATGAATGATGATAGCTTTACACTAATGGTCAATGTTTTATAGGAATAAATTTCTTCTTCAATAAGGATGATTCACTCATGTACACTAATCATGCACTCCACACAGATGATTCACTCATGATAATTCAATTTTATTTTTATTATATAATGCATTAAACATTCTAGGTTATCAAAGTGAAGTATTGTTGGACGGTTAGTAATGTTGAATTCACTATAAGATATGAAATGTTGTGGAATCAACCATTCCTCTAAACAATACATGGTGTATCTAGTAGGACTCAAATTGTGTAGTTTCAGTTTAAAATTGACATTTTTAACTTATTATTTAATATTTTTGTTTAATTAAATTATTTATATTATTAATAAAATGATAATTTATTTATTATACTAGTTGATGTTTTTATGAAGTTGGGTGCCTTGTTCGAAGATACTCATGCTCATATGGTATTAGAATTTGAGGCTTAAACTAAAAAAACAATAATAAATAAACGGGTCAACAATTTATACAACCATCTTGAAAAGGTGAATTCCTAGTAATTATTTAGTTAATTTTGTCACCATTTTTTCAAAGTTTTTTATATTAATTTCCTTCATTTTTCTGTAATATTTATTTGCACGTATCTTTTGGGAATTTATATTTTTTTATCAATCAACTGAAGTTATCCTTAAAAGAGAGAAAATAGTTTTTGTTTGAGGAATTTAAGGAAGAATGGGTTTTATTCTTACATCAAATAGAACATTTACTTATTTTCATTCATTGTTAATACAGTTAGAAGAAAAAACGCACATCACATACTCAATCATCCACAACTCAATCTGATGCACGATGTGACTACTATGACTTGTACAATATTTATTTTGTTTATAATTTACATTTTAGATCAAAACACAAATCACATGGTAAAAACTGAGAAAAAAATTATTTTTTTTGATAATTTAGAAAAAAATCTATATCTTATTTGTGATGTTTAGGAATCAACCATGCCTCAATCTAATTCATGATGTGCTTAGTATGAAATAAAGTTCCTATTATCAATTTAAAGTTGAAATTTTAGTTAAAAATGTTCCACTCACTGAAAACCAATAATACACACTCTTATTTTCATGATAATTTAGTACAATGATTCATAATTAATTTTTTATGTGTAGGAATCAGTATCATGTCAAACACATACATGATGTGACTGGTTTAACTCAAAGTGTGTGTTTCTAGTTTAAAATGACATTTTAGTAAAAAAATGTGACATACATAAAAAGGAGAAAAATAATTCATATTTTTTTGATACTTTAAATAAATGATACATGTTTCATTTGAGATGTGTAGGAACCATATGAATGTCAATATGATGCACAGTGTTACCGATATGACTCCAATTGAGTATTTTTATTTGATATAAGCATTAATTTAACTAAAAATAAAAGGTAAATACTCAAAAACAAGAAAACACATTCATTTTATTTTGATATATTAGTAAAATGATCCATATGTCATTTTTCATGTGTATGAGTCATGCTCACTTCAATCCAATACCAGATCTGCCTCATATGACCCAAAGTGTTTCTTATCAGTTTAAAATTAAAATTTTATTATAAGAAAGTGTCACTCACTAAAAACTAAGAAAAAAAACTCGATTTATCTTGATAACAGTGAAAATTGATTCCAATTTCATTTTTTATGTTTATGAATCATTCTAAAATCAATCCCATATACAATGTGATCATTATGACTAAATGTGCATATTTTTATTTTAAAATGGCATTATATTAAAAAAAATTACAAGTAGTGTACTCAAAACCAAACAAATGCATTAGTTTTATTTTGATACTTTAGTAAAATAAATGTTCATCTTGGACATGTAAGAATCAGCTACACCTCAATATGACACAATATGTGACTGATATGACTCCAAGAGAATCTTTTTATTTAAAATTGATGATAATTTTTACTAAAAAGACAACTGTCATACTCAGAACTAAGAAAATGCATTTTTATTTTTTTAATACTTTATTAAAATAATCCATTGGTCATTTTTAACTATTACGTGTTACTTTAAGAAAAATCTGATACATAATTTTCTCGGTATGAATCAATGTGTCTGCTGTCAATTTAAAATGAAATTTTAGTACAAAAAAGTGTCACACATTGAAAACCATGAAAATGAATGCAGATTGTAATAATATTTTAAGATCATTATTCATAATTCATTTTTTTAATGTGTATAAATTAGTCTGATTTTAAACCCACATATGATGTTACTGGTATAACTTAGAGTTCATGTTTCTAGTATAAAATATTCTTTTTGTAAGAAAACATAAGTGACGTAATCAAAACTGATAAAATGCATTTGTATTATTTTAAATATTTATTAAAATGATTCATAATTCATTTGGGATGTGTAGGAATCAGAAGAAACTCAATCTGACACATGGGGTGATGGGAATGACTCCAAGTGCATAATTTTATTTATAATTGACATTAATTTTCCTAAAAAATAACTAATATACTCAAAACTAAGCAAAAACATTTAGATTATTTTGATACTTTTAGAAAATGACCCATAAATAATTTTTTATGTTTAGAAATCATACATAGTTATTATAACACACTATGTATCCAGTATGACTCAGTGTGTACACTATAATTTTAGAATTTATAATTTTGTACAACAATGTGTCAGTCACTAAAAACAACGAAAACATTCTTAGATTGTCTTTATAATTTAGGGAAATGATTCATATTTCATTATTTAAATGCATAAATCAGTCTCGTATCAAACCCAAAAACAATGTGACTATTGTGATATAAAGTATGTGTTTCCAGTTTAAAATTTCATTTTAGTAAAATGAACAATTGGCATACCCAAAACTGAAAAAACAGGATATAATTCAATTAATACATTAGAGAAAAATACATAATTAATTTGGGATGTGTAAGAATCAGCTACACCACAATCAGATATATTTTGTAACATGTATGACTCCAAGTGATTCTTTTTATTTAAAATTGACATTAATTTTACTTAAAATGAAAACTGGTATACTAAAAACTGAGAAAATGCATTCATATTTTTCTGATGATTTGGTAAAATATTTCATAAGAATATTTTAGTTTATAGGAATCTTCCGCACTTCAGTCTGATACATTATGTTACTGATAGGACTCAAAGTGTCTGTTATCAATTTAAAATTAACATTTTAGTTTAAATTGTTTTACACCCTGAAAATAGAGATAATGAAATCATATTATATTTATAGTTTATAAAAATGACTCATAATTCATTTCTAATGTGTCGGAATCATTCTCATTTCCAACCCACACAAGATGTGACTAGTATGACTAAATGTGCTTGATTTTGATTTAAATTTTCATTTTACTAAAAAACACTGAAGTGACATACTCAAGACCAATGAAATGAAGTTGGATCATTTTGATAATTTTGGAAGATGATCTATAAGTCATTTGGGATGTTTATAACCCATCCACACCTTAATAAAATGCATATTGTGACCATCATGACTCTGTGTACATCTATTCATTATATAAGTGTCATTTTAGTTTCAAATTCGCATCACATCTCCTAAATTGAGAAAATAAGCCCATATTGTTTTATAATCAATTTATCTTTATTTAATTAATAAATTTCCATATAATTTTTACCTTATAAATTTTTGGTTAATTTTCACAAATATAATTCTTGAAGATGAAAAATAAATTGTGTAATATTCAAGAATCAACCACAACTCTATATGATACACATTGTACCTAGTGTGACTCAATATTTAGTTAATTTACTTTATATTATTTCAAACATAATAATTGCTTTCTTATATAGGTACATTCTTCTACTCATGTTGAGGTGGTTTTTTATTTTATATAGGTTCATTAATTTAATCTATAATAGTTTTTTCCCTTATATTTGGGTTATGAATTTTATTTCATTTAAATTATGTATTTGAATCTGAATTTTCTAATTTAAAATGTTGTTTCTGGTTCTGTAGTGTGCTATTATAGAGCACTATAGTGTGCCCTATTTCAAGTGTTGTAGTGTGTTGTAACGTCACACGATAGTATTCCCCTTTATCATCTCACTAAATAGTGATGATAAATGTTATCATTTATCAGAACTTCTAAAATCACTGATATATGGATTCATTATCAGTTCTTTTTTAGCACTGATAAAGGGCTAATTTAGCTGTTCTTTTTAAGTGTGAAAAAATTATAGGGCATTTAACCACACTACAGTATTCAGAACTTTTTTAGTACTAATAAAATTTTATTCTAGCACAATTAAAAGACTATGTTATATTAGTGTAAGTTGTAAAAAAATTTGACTATACTAGAAGGAATCATGGAGCATAATGAAGGGTGACACAACCACCCACTGAGTTACACTCACAAAAGTAGACATGGAACAAAATAATGAGAATATGGAAGAGGAAACTGGAATCTTCTCTAGTTGTGAGTAAGAATCTTGTGTAACCGATTAAAAACACGGATCAATTGAAATAGGAGAGGTGACAATTTTGAATGATGAAAGGAAAAATTATGAATAAAACCATGATATATTTTCAATTCATACAAGTAGTCAAGAGGAAAAGGTGATAGAAAGGACCCTTTAATGGACGAAGAAACAACAGTAGATTACTAGGGGAAAGATTCCTTCTTTGAGAAAAAAACACATAAAAATGAATATATTTGATGAATTTAAGAAATAAATTTTTATAATTGGTCTAAACCTAAAAATGTGAAAATTTTCAAGACAATAAAACCTACTTATATAAACAATATTTTGTATGTGGGTAAAAGATTCCTAATTATATACATATATCTGTTTGCATTTTCTAGGAAGTTGGAACAAGTATATAAAAAGTATAGTTAATTACAAGAAAGGATCAAAGGGTATGTCTATAAAGACCAACCACAATACTCTAACTGATTATTCTCTAGGTACCACCCTCCACATGAATTTAAATATTCCTAAATGTTGTTAAAATATATGAATAACTAACGGTGTGATGTGATCTATGGAATGATAGTCCTGAAAACCATATGTGGTTGTGTTGGAATGTAACATGAGTTTAAGCTAGAAGTTTTCAATTTCAAAAATCCATAAATATAAAAATCTATAATTTTTTTCAAGGCTAGGATCAGACTCAACAATTTGTGTCAAATAACAACTATTATTTCAAATATTTATCCTGAAGATGCTTTCTATGAAAATTGAGTAAAAATTGACGAATAAATCAATTTTAAGTTGAGGATTTATCAAATCTGTATTTGAATGACACAGTGGTTCCATGTAATATTTGGTATTCAATATATAGAATTATTTCATGGTATATTTGGTATTACAACACCAAGAAAGAGAATAAATATTGTTTGAGATAAGAAACATTCATGTATTTCATGTTTGTAAATTATTCAAATAACAATGTGGTTTCAGCTACCTATTTTAACGACACCCAAATTTGATTAAGAGGTAATCATTTAACCAATATTTTGTTTCCCTAATTGAAAGAATAATTCTATAAATAGTATCAATAATTGTTTTTTCTTTAAATCTAAATAAATTCAAGGGGATTTAGTGAGAAGAATTTAATGTTATTTTGCATCATATTTGGAATAATAAATCCAATAATTATTTGAAGATCATGCATACCAAGTAGAATCATGATGGTATCCTTAACATGTGGAATAAATTCTCTCATATTGTGTTATTTCTCACTCACATGCACTCTATTTTTTATTCATTAAGGGTTTTTGTTTGTTTGATTAAGATCACAATATGGGATGGAAATGAAAGAAATTCAAGAAATTAGTGTATAATGAAGTACGTGAGTGATGTAATGACTGAACATTTTATGAAGGTATGGATCATTTTTTGTTTAAATTCCCTCGATCATCCCTCATGATTCTACCTAATGAAGTCACGAGGATCATGAGGGTTTTGTGGTCTTTCTCAGAACCCAGAACCCCCAGAATTTGAAAAGTAGACAAGGTTTCATGATTAGTAGAAACTGTTCATCCCTTCCCACATGGTCACTACTAACTATATGGGGGAAGACATAGGAGGTGTTGGATCCACATAGGTTTTCTACAACTATTTGATCACATGTGCATGCTTTTGTGTAAAAACTATAGATATTAGACATTTTGATTTTTCATGATTTTCACTCAGTTAAGAAAACTGTGCACCTTAACCATGGAGTTTCTTTCCTTAGAGAGTGGGTTGAGCATGGTTCACACATGGTTTCTCCCAAACATGTGGTCAAACTGTGCACCCTCTATTTTGATGGTGAAAAATCCAAATTGACATTAATGGTTATTTTAAACCCTTTTTATCTCCTCCCATTCAAATAGATTTTTTGGTTTTTCATCTCCCATGAGCTCCCACGATTCCCAACCAATGCATTGAGTTAACTTCTTGATCTGAAGTTCGAATGAAGATTTGTTGGAAGAATCAAATCCATCTTCGTAAGATCTATAGTCCTCTCCCTTCATATTTTATTTTATCTTCAGTTCTATTGTTCTATTTGTGTTAAATATCATTCACACTACATACAATGTGTTTGTCCATTTCTTCAATTTATCCCAACCTACTTCAAATATGAAGTCTATATCGAGCAAGGATTTGTTTACATCCTTATGGTAGGTGTTATTATCATTTTCCCCAAAGTTTTTTGTGATTTCAATTCCATTTCATTATTCCATACGCTGACCACTGTCATGTGTCCCATTAAAATGGACTTCTTGACTCCATGTTTATATACACTCCGTGTTTAATTCTAGGGGATCATTGTTCGATAAATTAAAGGATGTTAACATTTTTTATGGACAACCCTTGGGTGTTCGATTTATGTTTACCTTTCTAGTTAACCATTTAATTGATCATAACACCATTGAATCATTAAAATTTCTTATAACTAGAATTTTCCTCTATTATACAATTTATTATGGAAACTAATAAACCTCTTAAGTGATTGGATGAGTTATAAGTGTAATTTCCCATGTCGTTAATTGCCTAAGTGTCAATGGAACCTTCTAAATTCCTCATTGATCATTATAAATGGAAATGTAATGTTTTGATTAGTAAAATGTATTGATTGAATGGAATGTATATCCATGATGTTTTCCATAATTAAAAGAATTAAATGGTCTAAATGAAATGGTTAATAAAGGGTTGAAGGCCACACTAGGTAGTGTAAGCATCATTTAATACTTATATTGACTTGTAATCCCTTTTTGATATCTATCTTGATGAACGAAATTCATGAGGGGTAATTCCTCATGTATAACATTATATATATGATTACACAGTCATATAGGTTGTGGAATAGTGGTAAGGGTTCTGTTGGTCATGATGATTTAGGGTCCCTATCAACGAGTTTTGAGAATGGAATATTACACCATTATCACTATTTAGATGATGGGCATGACACACCACATCCCTTTCTTTGATTGTGGACATGATGGTACAATCACCATCTCGAGTGATGGAAATTATTTCTCTAAAAAATTGAGATATAGGGAATGTACTCAATTTGTTGAGCTTATAGGAGCATTTAGACTGGTTATGGTTGACTGAGTTGCACCCCAGTCTAGCTAGTACCCAATATTCCAAGTATTTGGATACATACGTCCACACTTACATAGTCTATATATGTGGAAGATATATATAAATAATATATATATATATATATATTTACTAATTAGACACTTATTTCTACTATGATCCAAAGTAGGTAAAACTGCATGGTGTCCATGGGGAACCTGTGCGAACATGTTATTTATTTATTCTGTACTACTTCATTATTTATTTATACCAAAACACTCTTTAGCTATGAAAAATGCTGGGATTACTTATTAACATCATTGGTGGTTTCCCACTGGTATTCTATCTCACACCTTACTCAGATCACCTTTGGAGCCTAAGTAAATTATTTTTCTGTGGTTGTGGATAAGTTAAAGCACTCTGCTTTCAGATTCTTGACATCCTTTACTTATAGATAGAGCATATGAGTATTTTCCAGAGCATATGCTTGAGGATCTAGTGGGGGGTAACATTTTATTTTTTTTATATCATGATTCTATATGAATATACCATGTTCCCATTTTCTATATCAACATTCCATTCACCCATGTATATGACACTCCCTAGTGTATTTTGATATTATTATTTAGTTGTTCATTTATTTACACTTTTATAACTTATTTATTATCTCTATTTGTACCTGTTAATCTATTATTTTTCCAGGGTTTTATAATTATGGATATAAATTATGTTCCAATATGATATGAGGGTATAGTCTCTCCACTATACCACTTTTACACCCTCGCTACCAGTCAAATGCCTCTGGTGTATGGGGATGAGTGCTTAAGGCCATGTTACCCACCATCATGGGGAACATGTTAAGTAGATTCTGGGTAAGGATGTTACAAAGTTATATTCGAGATTATTTTTCCCTTTTTTATTTTTTTTATTATAGAAGAGACTAGGTGTTAAATTAATTTTTAATTTTACCCTATTCCGGCTTGTAGCTAACCCATGTATAGGGTATACCCAATTTACCTAGGATGGGAAATTATGGTTTTTGATTATTCCATTTATAATTTATATGACTTCACTATTGGGTGAAGAGCATGTCTTACAATGTTATTGAGACTGGTAATATTTAAATGGTTATTTATTTTACCTATTTCCTATGAAATTAATATTTTTCATTACATGCACCATTATAGGCATAATATGACTACTATGCCATTAATTTTTCTATGTCATGTATATTTTTAATGTGTATTTTCCAATTTCATATTGTCAATTCCTTGATTTTCTATAAAATTATAATGAATTTAATTATAGGAATCAGAACACATGATTAAGACTTAAAGTTTCAACCTTGACCTAATTGTGTTTTCCAACATAGGTTGAAGACACCTTAAGCATTTAATTATGAGATTGTAAGTGGTTGACCACTGGTCACATGGAATGGAATGTGTTATGGTATGGATTAAGTGGTTGAAGTATATTTTTTCATGATTAGTATGGCTCATTATGGATTAGATATGTTGATCTATCTAATTTAACCATTAAAATATTTTTTATATATTTGAATAAGAAAAAAGATTAAATGAATATGACTTTT
The DNA here is from genome assembly GCA_963277665.1 of Viscum album. NCBI lineage: Eukaryota > Viridiplantae > Streptophyta > Magnoliopsida > Santalales > Viscaceae > Viscum > Viscum album. Next base: position 1,785,166,057 of record OY728148.1, on the reverse strand, counting down.
AATGTGTAAATGGTCATCTTACGTATGTGAAAAGAAACCTTGACCTAAAACTGGCCTTATTAGTGGCTAGTTGGTGTATCAATTATGTTCATTTGGACTGAAATGGTCTTTCTATGCCAATTCTTGGCCTTAAGAGTAGGAAAAGGGGTATGATCTATCTATAGGAAGTCTATGCACCTAACCTAGTTTTCTATACACAATATTTTCAATTTATTAGAAATATTATGAGGCATTCATTTGGAATAATAGCATCATGCCTCCATGAATTCATCCAATCATATGCCCTAAAGGCAGTGATGATTATTTACAAGAGGTGGCAGGCCTTGAGCCACAAGTGCTTCCTCCTATAGTCCCACCAGTGACACCTCTTTCTTTTTTTATGTGGGAACTGGAACCCAATTACAAGATGGATTTCATCATATGCTACAGAATTTGAAAGGTGTTGTTTTACCTACCATAATTTTGGAAGAGTTGAAACTAGAGTTTCTGCAACATAATCCTTCCATGTTTTTTTTGGGGGGGGGGGGGGTGGGAAACCACACACTACTGAGTCATGGATCAAAGCTATTACATTCTATATTCGATCATTTTGATATTCCTTCATAGTGGAGCATCAAACTTTTTGCTTATATATAATAGGATTCTTCCATGATGTGGTGGGATTTTATTGCTAATGAATATTGGTATAGATAAATGGTTTTGGAAAATTTCTAGTCTATATTCTTGGAAAATTTCATTCCCTAGAATCTAAGGGATGATAGAGCTAGATAATTAATGAAACTACTGTAGCTAGGTATTCTTATTATAGAATACTCTGATAATTTTATTAAGATGTAGTGGTTTACCCCTACTCTAGCAAGTGATGGTCTTATGACCACCAAGTGATTCAATAATGGGATGGTATATGCCATCCGATGGTAGGTCAATGTCTTTTGGTTGATGACCATTTCTAAGATAGTCAACCATGCCCTTATTACAGAGGGGATGTTTAGGGAAGAAAAAGGTGGGAGTTAGGCTGGTTTGGTACCTAGATCCACTAATGTTTCTTCTTTTGTGTGAAAGAGACATTTTGAGGCTTCTCATGGAGGTATTAGAACTCAATATCCTCATACTGATATATTTTGGATATGTCACCAATGTAGGAAGTCAATATATACTAAATCCTAGTGTTTATGGGATATAGTAGAGTGTAGATGTTGTGTATGGATGGGTCTTATCCAGTGCTTATTTATAGATTTTCTATTTGTTCCTAGTGAGTGGTAATCTACACCTACTCCATATTTAGGAGTGGGGCTAGTAGTACCATGACATGCAGGAAGCTAGAATACCACCAGATAAGTAGGCTGAGACGGTGGTCAACGAAGAGGTAGTCAAACTCATATTTCTTTGTTCTAGTAGAGTGGGCTTGCTCCGTGCAATCAGGTAGTGGCTCAGGGATATAGTACAAGTTAGTTATTCTACACTCAATACCACAGGATCTGAGCATCTCACCTTCTACAATCGTAGTTACTATTCATGTCGCCTATAGTTTAGTGTTTGATTTTCCTAGCATTGGTACATCTCAGTCATTGATATATAAAAATGTTATGGAGAGTCTTTTTTTCAATATAGAACACTTATATGGAGTTATGAAACTTGATAACTCATTAGGTATCTGATCATATAGTGTTTTCCATTGTAAGGATTGTCCCCTTAAGATATAGTAATACCTCTTTGTATGGAATCTCTATCCTCAAAATGATGGGTTTGGATGTAATTATAGGGATGGACTATGTAGTTCCATATCATGTACATATTTACAATTATTGTTTGATGGTGAAGTTTACATCGCCATAGGGTAATAGAAAAGTGTATAAGGTACAATGGGCTTCGTAAGCTATTTGTTCAGGACCTGAGCAGTAGAGGTTCTGTAGTGCGATAGCTTATATAACTAGTAATTTTTTAGATGGTCAAGGGTTACGACCCTCTATTTTCCCCCATTTAGTGAATAATTTTAGAGAATCCATTACTGATGACTTCTCTGGTCTAACTCTTGTATGAGAGGTAGAGTTCACTATTTATTTAGTTATAGGAGGAGAATTGGTGATCATTCCTCCTTATATGACAACATTTATGGGGCCTTGGGTTCTTAAGAAGCAATCAGAGGATCAATAGTCTAAAGGATTTATATTACCTAGCAGTTCTCCCAAGGGTTGACCAATCCTTTTTTCCATGAATATGGATGGTGACCTCAGACATTGTGAGGATTATCATTGATTAAACATGTTTGCGACAATGAATCAATATCCATTACCTCGAATAGATGACCAATTTGAATATATCTATGAAGAAAATTTGTTTTAATGATATATTTTTTTCGATCTATCACCATGTGCATGTTAGGTCACTTGAAATACCTCCCATATCTTTCAAAAGTAGGTATGATCTATATGAGAACCTTTTCATGTCGTTAGGACTGACGAACTCACCTGCTGTCTTCATGGCTCTTATGAATTCGGTTTTCCATCCATATCTAGATTCACTTGTGGTAGTCTATATTGAAGATACCATAGTGTATTAAATCTCAATAAAAGTCCATTCCAACTATCCTAATATCATGATGAATACACTAAGAGAGAATTATCTCTTTGCAAATCATAGAAAATTCCACTTTTGGATTGAAAAAGTCCACATTCTGGGTCACATTATCGCATAGTTAGGAGTTTCATAAGACCCATATAATGTGAGTGTTATAGTTTTTTGAGAGCATCTGAATAACACTTTTGAAAAATGAAGCTTCTTCGGGAAATCTATGTAATAAAAAAGATACATCCATGATTTCTCACATATATTAGTGCCTCTTATAGGATGGAAAAAAGGTGTGAAATTATTATGGTTTGAATCTTGTGAATAATCCTTTAATTATTTCAAATTCTGCTTGACTTAATCATCGATATGGATTCTTCAATGTCCATATAGGAACTATAAAATCTATTTTGACATGTCATATATCAGGACCAGGGTTGTTATGATGCAGGATGAGTGAACTGTTGCATATAAATCTCATCCGTTGAAGTCTCAAGAGAAGCATTACCCAACGCATGACCTCGATCTAGCTGTTATAGTTAAAAAACTAGGATTTCTATGAAACTATATATTGGGACAGTATTTTGTGGTATACAATGATAAAAAATTCACATGTATATATTTACATAGTGTGATCTCAATCTCTGGAAACACAGGTGGGTTGAGTACCTATAGATGTTTGATTTTGAGCTTTCTTACATGTAAGGGAAAGTTAATGTAGTAGCTTTCTACCTAAGCTAAAAGACATAAATACAGCTGTTCTATGAGGCTAGTAGAAAATAGAAAATCAAGGACTTATTCTTAGAGATTCACATTAAGGTTTAGTAGGATCATTGTTTGATCATCTTAAAAGCCTTAGTAGTGACCACTACTATTCTGGAATGGTTAAGGGTGAGGAAACGATCTAATAACGAAGGCCTTTTCCCAAGGGAATGCATTTCAGATAATGATATATCCTCATGTAGGACCATCGATGGGGAAAATAATCTACTATTCTATGGGCGTGTATGGGTCCCAGTAGACATTAAAAAGGAGTCGATCCATGAATTTCATGCTTCAACATGAGAATTTCAACCAGGTGTCACAAAGATGTATCTGGATCTATATTGCTAGTATTGTTGTCCATATATGAAACATCAGATTGTCATCTTCATCACTCTGTGTTTCACCAGTCACTAGGTGAAGGTGGAACATCAGCATTTGATAGGTACATTAAAGATACATTCCATTACCAACTATAAATGGGATTATTTTACAATGGATTTGGTTACTGGTTTACATAGATAACATCATTGAAACGAAATAGTGTGGGTTGTTGTTGATCATTTTGACGAAGGTCTCACACTTATTACATATGTGTGAGACTATCATGGAAGATGATCGACAAATGATGTATATAAAGGAGGTTGTATGTTTTCATGGAACTCATCATTTTATCTTTTTTGACCGAGTCACTCTCTTTATGTCACGGTTTTAGCATGGTTTACTGATGGATTTGGAAGCATAGGTAATTTTAAGCATGACCTATCACCTACAGACCAAGGGATAGATAGAGCTAACTATTTTTGGGTTGGAGGACATGTTATGTGAATTTATCCTTGAATTTGGGGGGTTTCTGGGAGAAATTCATTCCCTTGTTGAGTTCTCTTATATTAACAACTTTCAGGATACCATTGAGATAGCTCTGTGCCGTGCCTTATAGGGGAGTCCTTTCCTATCATCTCTATGCTGGTTAGAGGTGGGAAGTTATCTAGTCTTAGACCACATCTTGTTCAGAAGAATGTATAGAAAGTAAAATTGATTAGAAACTGAATGATGACCTCTTGGTCCATGAAGTAGTCATATTCCAATAGACGTTGATGACCTCTCATATTTGAGGTCACAGATCGGGTTTTCCTGTAATTATCACACAAGTTAGGCTTTATATGTATTCATAGGTATGGTAAACTCTCACTCAGGTTCATTTGACTCATTGAGGTTTTGAAATAGATCTGACTAGTGGATTATGAGATAGGTCTTCCTCATATAGTCTACGCATGATTCATTTCACATATCTCTACTTTGTCAATATTATCCATACCTATCTCAAGTATTTCATCCTAATTAGGTTGAATTGGATGTATAGGCTTCATTCAAGGAGTATCCAGTTTGTATTTTAGACTAAATAATTAAGACATTTCATGGTAGGTTAGTCCCTTTGGTACTGTTTCTATGGTAGAAAAATTGTGTGTGGAATGAGATTTGGGAATAGGAATCTGATATACAAGCTTAGTCACCGGAACTCTTTGCAGAAGATACATATTTACTATTGGATGGCCAACTCGGTGAAGAGTTTATTTAAGTAGGGGGTGTTGTAATGACCCATATTTTCAAGAAGGTATATCTCATTTGTTTTTTCTTTAAATTATTTTAAAAAAATCATATGATTCTACCCAATGGATTCATGGGGTCATGAGGGTGTCTAGGGAATGTTAGGGGACCGGAACCCCGGGAATTTGAATTGTAAACTGAGCCAAAAGTATGTATAAACAATGAATCCCAAATCACATGGTCTCTACTAATCATGTAGGTTAGGACAAAGAATCATCAGGGGGCTCACAGTTTTTTTACAACCTTGCAATCCCAGGTGCATGCTCATGTGAAAAACAATAGAGATTTGATAGTGGTATTTCTCACGTTTTGTATATGATTAGGGAAATCATGTTCCTTAACCATATGGGGTATTTCCTTAAGGATTTTAATGATCATGGTTTGTGCACGGTTCTTCAATACCATGTGACCAAACCATGCTCCCCCTATTTTGAAAATGAAAATTCCAAATTTTCGTTAATGATTCTATTAATCCCTTTTCTTTTCTCTCTCCTCCCATTCTAGTGGATGTTTTGGTTTATCTTCTTGTGTGACCTCCCAAGATTGTCAACATAAGAATTGAAATAACTTCCCAATATAAAGACCAAATCTAGATCTATTGAAAGAATATGATCCATATCAGTAATATATATAATACTCTCCCTTTTTATTTCAATTTATCTTCAGATACATCGAAATATTTATGTTTAATCAATATTCCTTTTTTTCAGGGTGATGACCCTTTCTTTGATTTCTCCCACACTACTTAAAATATTAGGGCTATATTGAGTGAGGATTCTTCTATTGAAAAAATTTATGTGGTCTCATATTTTCCCCTAAAAGTTTTGGTTTTTTCATAGCCATACCATTGCACTAAATGCCACTCTTTTCCACGAATTTCCCTAAAATGGAATTCTTGATTACAGGATGATATACACCCCATTTTATCTCTCAATGACTATTATTAAGAAAATTATAGGATGTTGAACTCAATTATAGACACTTCTTGGGTGTTATAATTTGAATTTCCCTTTATAGATAATTATTTAATTGAATAGAATTCCTTCTAAGTGTAACGCCCTGACCCTAGTTACCCGGAGTCGGTGCATTATTGCGTAACATTGGCATGATCATAAAAGATCATGTCTCGAAAGACCGATTAGTTTAGTATCCTTGGAAACACTAGATACATTCATAAATGTTACATTAAATCATAAAGTGAAAAACTACAATAACAATGTCTCCATAGTCCACACTCATATCCTCTTCTGACTATCCCTGCAGGTCATTCATAAAATACTTCTTCACATCCTGGAAAATATTAAAACATTGAAATGGGTGAGCTTAGATGCTCAGTAAGGATAACAATATTGCGGAAGATTTTATAAATAAACATTAACATTTAATGAAATGTATAACTAAAACAAAATCCTTTTTAAACTTGAACTTCAGCATAATATGGAAAAAATAAAATTAAATAATGCCATTTACTTACTCACATGGATATTCTACTAGTCGAATAATCACATGCAATATCAATAACCACATTCATAATAATGGAATGCATAATGTCAGACTATCATAACCACGTAGCCAAGGCCTTGTGCCAAGACTACAAATAAGATTTTTTCAAGGCCTTGTGCCAAGACACTAGTTTGTCTCATGAGACCTACCGATGAAAATTTGTTTTTTAGAATATAACTACGTTTAAAATTACTCAAATATACCCCAGTGCTTTTCTGAAAACATTATGCAAGATTTTGAAAACAAAATAACTAATTCTGAGACTGATCGACTAATTACAGGCCATGACGGGTCCATACCCTATCCCTTCCTATCTACCACACTCGAGAGTCAGGTTTTCTGAAAACATTTTTAAGCTTGCGTTAAATACATATACATTTTCACTGGATTTTCATACATTTGAAAGAAATATATCTCTCTTTTTTTAAATAATTTAAAAAAAGTAATTGCTTGCAGAGGAAGTTGAAAATCAAATAATGGTAATGGTGGTGAAGAAGTCATTGTCTCCACATACGTATGACAAAAAAACCTTACCTTTTTTCATTTATTAAAATGTTTCATATAAAAAAGATTCATTTTGAATAAACATAAAAGTCAGAGGGCTTCATACACCGTATACAAGAATGTTGTGTATAAAATAAAGTATGCCTCAATGAAAGGAGATTGAGATGAAGTCCTTACAAAGATCATTTTTTAAATAAAATAGATATATTATGTGTATTCACTATAATTACACATAATGAAAGTACAAATACAAGATAGGACATAATAATATCATGACATAATTTGAAAGTATGAGATTAACCCAAAGAATGGAAATTGGGTTAAGAAGTTCCCTTACAAAGATCATCTTTATAAAATAAAATAAATATATTATGTTTATTCACTATAAGTACACATAAATAAAGTAAAAATTCAAGGTAGTACATAATAATATCATGACATAATTTTAAAGTAAGAGATTAACCCAAAGAACGTAAATTGGGTTAATAAGTTCCCTTACCTCGTGTCCCACTTGACTCGATCGTTATTTAACCTCCTGAATAATAAACTAGAGTTAATTTAAATTTTCTTAAGAATATTTTTCTTGTTCATTATTTCTTTTATATCACTTATTACCATGTTATGAACATTGTGTAATTATTTAAGTTAATAACTGTCATTTTGTCGATCTTTGGTACTTGAGCCAAAAATAAACTTCTTATTATTACAAGTTGTTCGTGTGGTGAAATATCCATTATATCCAGAATTATATTCATGATTTATATATCATATATATCATATATATCTAGTATATAAATTCATTCATAATATTACGTAACATTTAGAGGTAAGAAATGAAATGCACCGTTTATGGAGACGGTAAGCCGTACGTACGAATGAACGCTACTTTCATTTCTATTTCATATTTAATGGAATGAAATTATAATTATATAAAGTTATAATGTAATTCCAATATAATATAATGTATAATACAATTTACTCCATCCTCTATACATCCCACATATGGCATTAACGATTCAAATCACATTGAGGGGGCAGTAGTCCGTGCTTCCTAAAATGAAATTATCGCGTTACCCATAATGGAAATCATAAAGGTGTGCCACAAATGAAAAATAAAGAAGCATAAGGAAAATGTAAACATAATATATATCATATATAAAAAATAGTGTCAACATAATGGCCACCATTAGAGGTGTTAAAAGAAGTTTCAACAATCATCGTTTCGTGAGACAGAAATTCGCCACCCACAGAAACAGTATGTTTTTTAACCATTAGACGAAGGTGTGTCTAAGTGTAAATCAAATCATTCTCATAAAAACATCCTAGTATATTTAAGATACTGGTTTTTTTACAATGTAAAATAATAACAAGAGTTTAGGTGGTTGGATAAGAAAAATAAAACAAAAAAACATTAGAGAAGACATTACCTTAAAATCGGGTAACTCTTTTTTGATTTGAGCCAAAGGCTTCCTTCGGAAGAATTATGCCCAAAGTGAGGCTTCTAGGAGTAATATAGGGATGTTGGGAGAGTATTTGGGAATAGGTTGGCCGAGACAAATGTCTTGAAGGTGTGAATAAGGTGGGAGTGGTGGGGGCCTTTTATAAGAGGAGAGGAGGGGCACTCTTGGAAATATTGAAATGTTACATTACTATGAAATGATTTTCAGATTATAAAGGTCCCACAATGATATATTTCAAGGATAAGGTGATAAGGGTTCGAAATATTCCCATACAACATGTTTTTGACAAGTGTAAGACTTATATTTTACATTAGATTTTCATTTTATTTAAATCGTTAATTAATGAAGTAATCACTACATCATTATAGTGTCATAAGAACATTAATTTATTTAATGTATAAAAATTATAAAAAAACTATCATGATGTATTAAATATTTTTTTCTTTCCAATTAATATTTATAGTAAAAAATATGACTTTAATAACCCCATTTAAAAATTGTTTTAGAAAAACAACTTATGTTTGTGACATTTTTATTTTAACATTAAATAAAAGTTATTTATGTCATTTCCCTACCAAAGTGGCTCCATGGGGTCCCCAAGTTGACCCATGGATTGTCTTGGTCGTCCATGACACATAACATATGGGTAGGACATGTTTAATGGTATTTTCATATTTTTTTAATATCATTTTTACCTTAAATTTCACTAATTACCATTAATCGCGATTAATTAAACTTAAAAGTTACTATTCACCAAAAATTATTTTAATCCCATTGAACCAAATTTTTACTTCCTAATGACAACCATGTATGTCAGATTTTTGAAATTAAAATCACAGAAGTGGTAATGTTTCATTTAAACAAAAAATCAGTTTTTTAACTACCACTTAGTGGTTTCACTATTCATCAAAAATTGATGTTTTTCAGAACAATGCCAAAATTTCACCCTAAGATATAATTGATATTCCGAATTCAAAAATGATGTCTATTTTACAAAATTCCAAACATATAAGTTGCATTAATTAATTTTATAATTAATTCCCGTTGTCACAACAAATAGCGTGTTTTTAAGAAACAATATATATCCAAATATTGACAATTGTTTATGCCCAATTTCAAAGTGAAATTATTCTAATGACCAGCATTGGATAAAATGGTAAAAATATATTCTAATTTTACTTTAAAACCACTCAATATTATAATTTATCACTATAAATTATTTTGATTAAAAAGGTTGTTTTTATGTATTTTTCACTATTCATAAAAATTTGGAAGTTCTCAGAAAAAAACCAAAAATTCAACACATGCTAATTTTGATATTCCGAATCCAAAAATAAAGTCCATTTTGAAATATTTCAAAAGGTGGTTATTACTATTCATAATGGCTATTTTGATTGGTCACGGTGTGTTAGAATCTCAAAGTTGCGTACAATGCAAGCTATTGCATTATTGAAAGAGAAGCGTATCGTGGAAGCTCGGGGTGTTACATTCTCCCCTCCTTCAACAAATTGCGTCCTCGAAATTTGAAATTTTCTTTGAAAATAAAAGTTTGAAAATAGAAAACAGCTTTGTGGAAAACCCACATCGAAAATAAGGTTAATAAAATTTAGCCTTAATAAGAGGGAAATGGAAATAAAAAAATTCACCACCAAATTATGATCTCGATAAGGAGAAAATTGGTGGCAATTAGAGACATATAATTGGAGGAAAAATGTAAATATTTTTAGGGAGTTATTGGGGTCATCAATCACAAACAAGTGTAAAATTGAGGGCCTCAAAGCATTCAATCTATATTGATTTAAAATATTATCAGTTCAACAAGACATAAGGGATTAGGATAACACATTTTTTTAATATCCCTTTACTAATGTTTAAGAAGTAATTTATTCATAGAATAAGAGATAGGTATATATATTTATGCTTGACATGTAGAGTTTCAACCTTCAACTAATTTCTACCACAAACTCATCTTTCACTCAAAAAGATAATGGAACTAAAAATATTATATTTATCCTAATCGTCTAAGGTTCAAAGTATTAACACATACCATTTATATTAGGAAAACTATTTTGTAATAACCAGGGACATCTTGTAGGCTAGTGGTAGGTAATAAAGGCATGTCTCACTATTGTTGTGGGTTTGATTCCTGCAGCTTTGTCCGACGCGACGGGTTATGCCCCACCCTGCAGGTTGTCCTTTTCCTAATAATATAGTATTATAATATTCCAAAAATAATCTTCAGAAATGTTTTAACCTGAAACAATACTATTCAAAGTTCAACTTAATCCATCCCAACCTTTATAGTTATCCAAATACCTACATCCATACTTTCTCTAAGATGTCCTTAAATTCCAAAATCAATTGCAACATTAGATTCCCCAAACAATGTAAGGTTTCTCTTATTGTCACATACTGAAAATATGATTACCTTCATCATATTAAAACCTAAATGAAAACAACAAGTACTACAATACAATCCTTATATATATCACATTATTCTTATAACCATAATCTAGTTATTGAGTCCAAAAACACAAATACAATAATTATTCAACTTCATATGTAGTAATAGCATAAGCATGGCCTTAATCCCTTGGCCTTTTCTGAGGAATGTTTCCCTAACACTTGGGACATTCATTTGCATAATGCCCCATTTCCCTATAATTGTAGCATTCAACATTGATAGCCTCTTTATTTCCCTTACAATCATGAGCTTGGTGACCTTTTTCTCCACATTTATAACAAACTCCCATTCCTTTTAGGCAAGTACCGGGGTGATTATTCCCACAATTATCGCATAATGGAAAATCCTTCTTTCCCTTTTTCCCTTTATCTATCTCTTGTTCCACCATTCTCTTCTTGTCTTACTTTACTTTATTGTGATAAGTTTTAGAGAATTTCTTTTCTATCTTTATAGAACATGAGACTATATCTACGTACGATGAGAAAGATTGTGAGACTAAGGCTCAACAGAGAAATGGTTTTAACCCATCAAAGAAACGATCAATCTTACTTCTTAGGTTACGTATATAATCTGTTGCATGACTCTCTATCCTTGTAATGTTAGCCTCATACTTTGAGACAATCTCATCCTCTTTTTGACTCAGAATCAGAAGTTTCCTTTCCATATCTGCTCGATGGCCACGAGGGAATTATTTATCTAAGAAAAGCTCTTTGAACTCCATACATTCCATATTTTATACTTCATCATCTTCCTTTGTGTTTTGAATCAGCAACCACCATTGATCGGCATCTCCAGTGAGGCAGTAGACTGCCATGAAAACCTTCTCCCTTTCGCTACTCCCCATGGCATGGAATATGTTTTCTAAGGATTTTATCCATTGCTCAGCTACTAATTGATTTTTACCCCCATTAAATGTTGGTGGTTGTTTCCTCATGAAGCAGTCTAACATTGATCCTCCACATTTCGGATCAGGGTGCTCCATACGAGTAAGGTTATTACTCATAACCTGAGTTAGTTGTCCCAGTATGGTAATAAGTGGATCAGCACCAGTTGTATCTCCAGATCCATAATAATTATCTTGAGCAGGGGGGAAATCCCTATACGGGGTGGATGCATTGATACGGTTTCCATTCCTTCTACTAGACACCATTTCTAAACAATGGCATAAACTAGATTAGTTTATAAATCAAAATACATAATTCCATACTTGTAAAATACTTAACATAAATTGAACTATTTTTTGATATAATCCATAATCATAAAAATGTTTTCTTTGAGGATGTATATACTCATAACCCTTTATAGTGGTTTGCAAAGAAAATGAGAATTATCCTAAGCATATCCCCCGAGAGTGTCGTAACCAAGAGTGCAGCAAGGCCCGTTGTCGTGCACTAGTTCCCATCCGAGCCTAGATCAAAGCGGTGTATTTGGGTTTTACCCCTAGGTACATCTGTGCCAGATCCACCTCTACCTGCTTGTATCCAGACAGGGATGTATTGCTCGGAAAACTCACAAAATCTCTATAATACCAAAATACTAGGAAGTTCTTCTATACTAATCCTCAAAGTCTATCTTTGGGCTATGTGCTCTAATCAGAGTATATCTAAATCTAGCTTCCAAGGTTATTACTAAACTGCCTATGATACCAACTGTAACGCCCCGACCCTAGTTACCCGGAGTCGGTGCATTATTGCGTAACATTGGCATGGTCATAAAAGATCAAGTTTCGAAATACCGATTAGTTTAGTATCCTTGGAAACACTAGATACATTCATAAATGTTACATTACATCATAAAGTGAAAAACTATAATAACAAAGTTTCCATAGTCCAAACTCATATCCTCTTCTGACTATCCCTACAGGTCATTCATAAAATACTTCTTCACATCCTGGAAAATATTAAAACATTGAAATGGTTGAGATCAGATGCTCAGTAAGGATAAGAATATTGCCGAAGCATTCATAAATAAACATTAACATTTAAGGCAATGTATAACTAAAACAAAAGCCTTTTTAACATGAACTTCAGCATAATATGGAAAAAATAAAATTAAATAACTTCATTTACTTACTCACATGTTTATTCTACTAGTCGAATAATCACATGCAATATCAATAACCACTTTCATAATGATGGAATGCATAATTCCATACTATCATAACCACGTAGCCAAGGCCTCGTGCAAAAACTACAAATACGATTTTGTCAAGGCCTCGTGCCAAGACACTAGTTTTTCTCATGAGATCTACCGATGCAATTTTTTTTGAATATAACTACATTTAAAACTAGTCAAATATACCCCAGTTTTTTTCTGAAAACATTATGCAAGCTTCTGAAAACAAAATAACTAATTTTGATACTGCTCAACTAATTATAGTCCAGGATGGGTCCACGACCAATCCCTTCCTATCTACCACACTCGAGAGTCGGGTTTTCTGAAAACATTTTTAAGCTTGCGTTAAATACATATACATTTTCACTAGATTTTCATACATTTGAGAGAAATATATCTCTCTTTTTTTAAATAATTTAAAAAAAGTAATTTGTTGTAGAGGAAGCTGAAACTCAAATAATGGTCATGGTGGCGAAGAATTCATTGTTGCCACATACGTACGACAAAAATACATTACCTTTCATCATTTAGTAAAATGATTCGTATAAACGAGATTCATTTTGAATAAATGTTAAAGTCAAAGGGCTTCAAACACCGTATAAAAGAAAGTTGTGTATAAAATAAAGTATGCCTCAATGAAAGGAGATTGAGACGAAGTCCTTACAAAGATAATTTTTTTTAAATAAAATAGATCTATTATGTGTATTCACTATAAGTACACATAAATAAAGTACAAATACAAGATAGGACATAATAATATCATGACATAATTTGAAAGTAGGAGATTAACCCAAAGAATGGAAATTGGGTTAAGAAGTTCCCTTAAAAAGATCATATTTATAAAATAAAATAAATATATTATGTGTGTTCTCTATAAGTACACATAAATAAAGTACAAATACAAGGTAAGACACAATAATATCATGACATAATTTGAAATTAGGATATTAACCCAAATAACCTAAATTGGGTTAAGAATTTCCCTTACCTCGCGTCCGACTTACCTCGATCGTTCTTTAAACTCCTGAATAATAAACTAGAGTTAATTTCTAATTTCGTAAGAATATTTTTCGTGTTCATTATTTCTTTTATGTCACTTATTACCATGTTATAAACATTGTGTAATTATTTAAGTTAATAACTGTCATTTTGTCGATCTTTGGTACTTAAGTCAAAAATAAACTTCTTATAATTACAAGTTGTTCATGTGGTGAAATATCCATTATATGCAGAATTATATTCATGATTTAGATATCATATATATCATATATATCCAGTATATACATTCATTCATAATATTACGTAACATTTAGAGGTAATAAATGAAATGCACCATTTATGGAGACGGTAAGCCGTACGTACGCATGAACGCTACTTTCATTTCTATTTCGTATTTAATGGAATGAAATTATAATTATATAAAGGTATAATATAATTCCAATATAATATAATGTATAATACTATTTACTCCATCCTTTATACATCCCACATATGGAATTAATGATTCAAATCACTTTGAGGGGGCGGTAGTCCGCGCTTCCTAAAATGAAATTATCACGTTACCCATAATGGAAATCATAAAGGTGTGCCATAAATTAAAAATAAAGAAGCATAAGGAAAACATAACCATAATTTATATCATATATAAAAAATAGTTTCAACATAATGGACACCATGAGAGGTGTTAAAAGAAGTTTGAACAATCATCAATTCGTGAGGTAGAAATTCGCCACCCAGAGAAACGGTATGTTCTTTAACCATTGGACGAAGGTTTGTGTAAGTGTAAATAAAATCCTTCTCATAAAAACATCCTAGTATATTGAAGATACTGGTGTGGTTACAAAATAAAATAATAAAAAGAGTTTAGGGGGTTGGAGAAGCAAAATAAAATAAAACAACATTAGAGAAGACATTACCTTAAAATAGGGTAACTCTTTTTTGATTTGAGCCAAAAGCTTCCTTCGGAAGAATTATGCACAAATTGAGGCTTCTAGAAGTAAGAGAGGGAATTTTTGAGAGTATTTGGGCAGATTTTTTCCGAGCCAAATGGCTTGATGGTGTGAATTAGGTGGAAGTGGTGGGGGCCTTTTATAAGAGGAGAGGAGGGGCACTCTTGGAAAGATTGAAATGATACATTATTATGAAATGATTTTCGGATTCTAAAGATCACACAATGATATATTTTTAATCTAAGGTGATAAGCGTTATAAATATTCCCATCCAATAGGTTTTTGACAAGTGTAAGCCTTATATTTTTCATTATCGTTTCATTTTATTTAAATCGTTAATTAATGAGGTAATTGCTGCATCATTATGGTGTCATAAAAACGTTAATTTATTTAATGTCTAAAAATTATAAAAAAATATCATGATTTAGGAAATATTTTTATATTTCCAATGAATATTTATAGTCAAAATTATGACTTGTATAACCCCATTTAAAAATTGTTTTTGTAAAACAACTTATGTTTGTGAAATTTTTATTTTAACTTTAAATAAAAGTTATTTAGGTCATTTTCCTACCAAAGTGGCTCCATGGGGTCCCCAAGTTGACCCATGGATTTTCTTGGTCGGCCATGACACATCCCATAGGGGTAGGACAAGTGTAAAGGTATTTTCAAATTTTTATAATATCATTTTTACCTTAAATTTCACTAATTACCTTTAATCGCGATTAATTAAACTTAAAAGTTACTATTCACCAAAAATTATTTTAAACCCATTGAACCACATTTTAAATCCTAATGACAACCATGTATGTCGGATTTTTGAAATTCAAATCACAGAAGTGGTAATGTTTCATTTAAACGAAAAATCAGTTTGTTAACTACCACTTAGTGGTTTCACTATTCATCAAAAGTTGATGTTTTTCAGAATAATGCCAAAATTTCACCCTAATATATAATTGATATTCCGAATTCAAAAATGATTTCTATTTTAAAAAATTCCAAATATATAAGTTTCATTAATTAATTTTATAATTAATTCCCGTTGTCTCAACAAATAACGTGTTTTTAAGAAATAATATATATCAAAAGATTGACAATTGTTTATATCCAATTTCAAAAGTGAAATTAATTCTAATGACCACCATTGGATAAAATGGTAAAAATATATTCTAATTATACTTTAAAACCAATCAATATTATAATTTATCACTATAAAATATTTTTATTAAGAAGGTTGTATTTAAGTATTTTTCACTATTCATAAAAATTTGGAAGTTCTCAGAAAAATACCAAAAATTCAAAATAGGATAATTTCGATATTCCAAATCCAAAAATAAAGTCAATTTTGAAATATAAAATATATATAATTTCAAAATGTGGTTATTACTATTCATAATGGCTATTTTTATTGGTCGCGGTGTGTTAGAATCTCGAACTTGCGTACAATGCAAGCTATTGCATTATTGAAAGAGAAGCGTATCGTGGAAGCTCGGGGTGTTAAAATAAGTGTCCATCTTGGTTATATATGTAATTTTCCTCTATTATGAACATGTTTATTGAACCCAAGGAACCTACTAATTACATGGAGAACTTTTTGTGGAATTTCACATGTACATAATTTCCCAATTGATAGTTAAACCTTCTAAATTACTCCTTATCCCTTATAAATGGAAATTTCTTCTTTTTATTTGTTAAATTTTTTGATTAAATGGAATGAAATTCCCTGATGGTTTTCTCCCTTAAATTAATAAATTGTTTTAAATGAAATGTTTTATAAATGGTGTAAAGGAAACATTAAGTAATGTGAGAATTATTAAATAAATATATTGAATTATAATTCCTTTTTTGAATTTGGATTAAAGAATGAAATTCATGAGATGTAATTCCTCATGGATAATATTATGGATATTATTATGCATCAATATAGGTTGTGTAATGATGGTAATGGTTCTGTTGGGAATTATTATTCACACTCCCTCACATCAGGTGTTGAGCAGGACATATCACACCATTAACACTATTTAGATGATGGGAATAACACACCATTTCCCTTCCTTTTAGTGCGTACATGATGGAAAACTCACCATCTTGAGTGATCAACATGACATACCACACTGATTATGATATATAGTGCATGTTTCCTATTTATTGAGCATATATGCTCATTTAGATGGGTTATGGATGAATTTGTTAAGCCTCAATCTAGTTAACACCTATTATTTCTGGTATATGGCCACTCAAATCTGCACATACTTAGTCCATATAGGTGGAAGTAATATATAAATATACTATATATATTGTTACTGAATAGACACTTATTATATTCATGATTCAATGAAGGTAGAGCCACCAGGTATCCTTAAGAAACGTGAGTGGGATTATAATTTATTTTTTAGTATTGTTTCTTTATTTATTTACAAAGGCATATTGTTTATCTATGAGCACTAAATGAATTACATTTATACATTTTGGGTGGTCACCAACTGGTATTTTATATCAAACCCTACTCGATATGTATTTGGCACCTGAGTAGATTACTTGTCTAAGGGCATGGATAAGGGAAATCATCATACTCTAGATTCATGATATGCCCTACTAATTGTTGGAGAATATAAGAAGAGGATATATTATATGATCGAGATATTATTGTGTCACCATTTTGTTCTTTTTTTATATATTGTGTAGAGTGATTGTACCTTTATGTCCCATGTTACCCTTATAAATATCAGTATTCCACGCATCCCAGTATATGATACTGACTAGAGGATTTTTATATTATTATTTAGTTTTTCAGTTATTTAAGATTCCATAGTTTATTTATTATCTATATTGTACCTATTTATTAATTATGATTCTCTTGTTGAATGTTTATAGATATATCTACTTTTCCAAACTGATATAATGGTATATTCTCCCCACTATACCACTTTTACACCCTCACTTCTATTCGGTTGCATCTGATGTACTGGGATGTGTGTTTGAGGCCATCTGACCCACTGGCCTGGGGCATGGGTGGAGTGGATTTTGTGTGAGGAGATTATAGGTGACATGGGTAATATTCATGTTTTATGGATTAAAATAATGTTTCCAACATTGAGTCTTGAATCAATAGTATTACAGGTTTTCTTGATGACTCAATGTAAATTCATAATCTAACATGCTGAAAATCTATGAGTTTTATACATATATAAAGAATAAAGTGACAAGAAGTTCGAATATGGTAAAAAGAGACAATGTTTCAATTAGAAACTAGTATATGGATCCAAAAGGTGTAAAACTTAAAGATGTAGCTTGATTTTTTGGGAGTAATTTCTCAAATAGTTGATATAACCAATATATTTATTAATTTCAACTAAAATTACCAAATATATAGGAATGAAGTGCATGAAAAATGGAGAGAACATTATATCTGTATCAAGATTTTAGGAACTAGAGGATAAATGTGTTCCCCCAAAAAAATTCAAGATATTTGAAAATATGATGTATGATTATTTCTAGCATAGTTGGAGTAAATCTATACATGATGTAACCCCTGTGAGATTTTCACTGAAAGGGGACGTTAAAATAAAAGGCAGATATGATGAGACACTAAAGTGAAGATAAAATATTAGAAGGCCCTTTTCATTTTGAATTCAAATAGGGATGAAAGCATGAAATCATGATTCAATCTTAGTGGAACAATGGAGATATATTTTATATATGGATAAGGATGGATTCATGATGGTTTTGAACACAAAATACAAAGGTGGAATATTGGAATCACTAGTGTTTGGTGTTTGATTTATTATCAATCACTTGTATGGTTTCTATCATTGGAGTATATTGAATACTTTGCTATGTAGTAAATATTGAATCACATTTAGAAAAATTCAAAGAGAAACCTTTATATTTCAATATATTATGGATCTGGTTTTTGAATTTCACAGCTTCCTTCAAACCAAATGATTTGAGTTTTAATGACTAGATATTTTATAATTTGGAATGTATGGTTGGTGTTTAGGAGGTGGAGATGTTTGATAATTGAAGACCATATAGAATTTGAATAATCAGGAAATCATAGAATTGGGAGAGGCTGAATATATTTCTATATCTATTTTGGAAGAAGGAATTATCTACTAAGGAATACCTAGTTCCAATGTTATATATGGTTGTTGAAGATGAATGCAACAAGAATATTCCATGGTTAAATATCTACTTGTATGTTATTGAAAGGACAATGGACCTATAGTAAAAAATAACTTCATGTCTTTCTATGAATGGTTAGAAGTGATAATAATTTATTTAATCATTATGGAATTTTTCTAGATATGTGAAACTAATAGAATCCATAAATGTGGATTCAGTGTTGAAGGTGGCATAGTATTACTGATGATTTTTAAAAAAAAATCTTAAAAATCCTAGAAGAAAAAATGAATAGTTAATTGATATAAAATATAATAGATTCATGGAATTCATGATCTCGGATATAACTAAATGGTTCTATTAAAATGTAGTGTTTTTGGAAATACATATTCTCATAAATCGAGAAATGGTTCTATATCAAAGGTAGAATCTTTCAAAATGTTTGAAAACATGAGAAAAGAGGATTCACGAAGAAGGTGAATGAAATAATATAAAATTTAATGGTCTCTCGAAATATCAAATTAAAAAAACAATTATACACTATAAAAAAGGATTTGTGAAAACGGAATGTTTGGTGATATAAGGCCCCAGCCTTAAACCTTACTTAATCTTGAGTTATTACAAGATTAGACATTGAGGATCTTTTCGGGTTTAGAGTTTTAGAGAATTAGATCATAAAACTCTCATTACATTCCATAAATAAAAAAAGTGGATACATAAAGACAGTATTCTTCATTCCCATCAATGGAAACACATTTAAAATAAAACATGGATTATTTCTTGACACTTCCTTGACACTATCATCATATCATGTACCTTTCCCTTGACCTGTGAAAAACATTTCAAAAAAACTTGGGATGAGCATAAAAAGCTCAGTATGGGTTATAAAAACAGGGAAAGGAAACATGAGTTCATATATATATAAGAATGAAATCATACTTTACCCATAAAACATAGGCACTTTAACATAACTCATAAAATCATGAATAAATCATAGAAATCATAAGACATAAAGGTAACTTGAGGCATTCATAACATTCTTACGTAGGGAGTATCCCTCTTGGTTACGTTTGGAATACCCATCACAGTATATTCCCTAAATCTCTTCGGATAAACCTTAATGTTTCACTCCTTCGCGTTACCCAATGCATTGGAGAGCTATATCGGGCTCACCCGCCCTTAGTTTATCATGGAACCACCCGTCTTCATAATAATGCCCAAGAACCATAACATAATCGTATCACATAAAACATGCATAAAGGAAACATAACATTTCCACATTTCAATCAAAAGATATCAATACAACACAAAAAACATTGTGAAAACCTTTTTCAATACCAAAATAAAAGAAAAGTAAAACATGGTATTTATTTTTCTTTTAAAAAGAAGGTATGGCTTGTAGAGGAAGCCGAAACTCAAATAACAGTCACGACGGCGGAGAAGTCGTTGTCGCCGAATACGTACGAAAAAAACATTCCCTTTTGTCATTTAGTAAAGGCTTCGTATAAAAAAAATTCCTTTTGAATAAACGTAAAAGTCAAAGGGGTTTATACACCATATAAAAGAAAGTTGTGTAGAAAATAAAATATGCCTCAATGAAAGGAGATTGAGACGAAGTCCCATACCTCGTATCCGACTTGACCCGACCGTTCTTTAATCTCCTGAATAATAAACTTGAGTTAATATCTACTTGCTTATGAACCTTTTTCAAGTTCATTATTCCTTTTATACCATGTTATGAACATCATGTAATCATTTAAGTTAATAGTGTTCATTTTGTCGGTATTTGGTTCTTAAGTCAAAAATAGACTTCTTACACTTACATGTTGTTAATTTGGTCAAAGGTTCGTTATATCCAGAATGATATTAATGATTTGGATAACATATATATCATATATATTCAGCATATACATGTATTTATATTATTACATCACATTTAGAGGTAAGAAATGAAATGCACAGTTCATGGAGACGGTAAGCCGTACGTACACATGAACGCTACTTCCATTTCAATTTAGTATTTCTAGAATGGAATCATAATTATATAAGAGTATATTATAATTCTAGTATAATAACATATATAATATCATTAACTTTATCCTTTACACATCCCACATATGGTATTAACGAATCAAATCACTTTCACGGGGCGGTAGTCCGCACTTCCTAAAATGAAGATATCGTGTTTACCCATAATGGAAACCATAAAGGTATGCCCAAAATGAAAAAAAACAGAATCTTAAGGAAAACATAAACATATTATATATCATATATAAAAATAGTGACATCATAATGGCCACCTTTGAAGGTGTTAAATGAGTATTGAACAATCATCTTTTCGGGAGGCAGAATTTCACCATCCACGGAAACCGTATGTTCTTTAACCATTTGATGTAGTTGTGTGAGAGTGTAGCTCAAATAAATCTTATAAAAACATCCTAGTATATTGAAGATACTGGTGTTGTTACAAAAGAAGTAAATAAAAAGAGTTTAGGGGGTTGGAGAAACAAAATAAAACAAATGAACATGAGAGAATGAATTACCTTTAAAAGTGTAACTCCTTTTTATTTGAGCCTAAAGGATTCCTTTGAAAGGATTCTGCCCAAAGGGAATCCTCTAGGATGAGGAGAGGGATGTGGAGAGAGTAAATGGTCAGGGGTTGGCCGAGCCAAAGGCTTTAGGAGTGTGTGAAATGAGGTAGAGGTTGGGGCCTTTTATAAGAGGAGAGGAGGGGCACTTTTGGAAAGTAAAGAAATATTAATTTATTTGAAAAAAAAATCGGTTTTAAAAGGTCCCACATTGATATAATTCGTGGATAAGGTGATAAGGGTTCGAAATCCACTCATCCAATTGGTTTTGGACATGTGTAGTTCATAGATTTTACATTATCTTTCCATTTTATTTAAATCATCAAATAATGATGTCATCACTACATCATTATTATGTCATAAAATAATTAAATTTATTTAATGTCTAAAAATTATAAAAGAAATACTATGATGTAGGAAATCTTTTTATCTTTCAAATGATTATTTATAAAAAAATATGATCTTTATAACCCCATGTAAAAATTGTTTTCGTAAAACATATTATGTTTGTGTCATTTTTACTTTAACATTAAATAAAACGTTATTTATGTCATTTCCCAACCAAAGTGGATCCATGGGGTCCCCAAGTTGACCCATGGCTTTTATTGGTCGGCCATGACACAACCAATGTGGGTAGGACATGTTTCAAGCTCAATTTATTTTATTAAAGCATTAATTTTACTTTAAACTACACTAATTACCACTAATCGCGATTAAGAACTTAATAAGTTACTATTCACAAAAAATATTATTATAATCTCATTTAACCACATTTTACTTCTTAATGACAACCATGTATGTCGGATTTTTGAAATTCAAAACACAATGATGGCAAAATTTCATTTAAACGGAAAATCAGTCTTTATAAGTACCACTTAGTGGTTTCACTATTCATCAAAAATTGAAGTTTTTCAGAAAATTACCAAAAATTCAACCTAAGATATATTTGATATTAAGAATTCAAAAATGAAGTCTATTTTACAAAATTCAAAACATATAAGTCACATTAATTAATTTAATAATTAATTCCCGCTGTCAGAGCAAATAGCGTGTTTTTATGAAACAATAAGTATCAAAAGATTGACACTAGTTTAAGTCCAATTTCAAAGTGAAATTGATTCCAATGACCACCATTGTATTAAATGGTAAAAATATATTCATATTACACATTAAGACCAATTCAAAAGATAATCTAATCATATAAATAAATTAGATTAAAAAGCAGTTTTGATGTAAAATGCAGTATTTTTCACTATTCATTAAAAAATGAACATTGTGAGAAAAATAACAAAAATTCACACAAAGTAAATTTTTATGTCCCAATAATAAAGAATAAGTTTATTTTGACAAACATAGTTTATAAAATTGTCAAAAGATAGATTTAAAAAGGGTTTTCCATCATAAGGCAGTAAAACAATCTTTTAAGAATATTAGTGTATTTCATGCTTAAGATTGGATTTATTTTCATTTTAAGACTCTAAAACACTATCTTAATCATTAATATACATAGATAAAAATATCTATTATTCATTACTTACATGGGATGTTACAGGTGATGCATAGTTTCATGAGTGAAAAATGTTGAACAAAGTTTCACAAACTGATGTTTTGTTAAGGAAAAGATTCAACATTTCATAAAGGGTCAGTATTTGACTATAAATATTCAATACATAAATTATAATTAAAGGGTAATAATTGAAAGACATGGATAATGGATATTATTGATAGAAAAGGATTTAAATTCACCATAGTCTAAGATGTATGAAATATGTTTCATAAATCACTAAGTTCTATTTGTAGAAGTCCAGGAATCACTGTCCTCCATGATGATACTATTCTCCCGAAACATTGTTTTTGTGATATTATATCATTCATGAAATAATTTTTTTGATAAATTTTCATGTTTCATAAATTATATGGTCATAGTTTCATGAATGCAGAAGTTTCATGAATGTAGGAGTACCATGTAAGGATAAGATTCATGAATTTATGGGTTGAATATACAAAAACTATTAAACAATTTTTTCTGTGAACTATGTATTTAAGGGAGTATAAAATCTAGATTATGATTCAAAAATATTCATGTTCTAATCCGGGATAGAACATTATTTTTACAATCTATTAAAGAACACCTATAATAATATATGGAATTGAATTCCTCAAGTCCATGCACATAGGTGGGGAAGGGGAGTATGACTTGCATGAAGAGTGTGTGACATAGTAATTTTGTAAAGGATTTTATCCTAGAACATAGTGATCAATTCCAAAAAAATCCAAAAAAATGCATATAAATAGATTCTTCTATGATCTCCACAAAATCTGTGTATTCTTCTTGTACTAGACCTTTGTGACAAACCATTTAAAAATAACTTCATCCTGTTGATTTTTATCTTTGTTGTAAATTTCATTAACACTTTGTTAGATTAAGAGAAAGTATTAATCATGAAAAAGGTTCAACACAATTCCTATCAATATGGGAATAAGATCCAATAAGCGATTATCCAATAAAAGTGATAATTTTTAAAAAGTGATTCACACTGATTCAACCCCTATCAGGATGTTTCTAGAGTCCAATAATTGGTAACATAGAATAATGTTTTAGACATAATTTTCAAACAATTTACGGATATCTTAAATATTTTTTTATTATTTTCTGGAGGTCCCTCGTCTCTAAAAGGAATGATGGACCATTCAATGAAGAAAGAAATGATGGTTTAACAAAATGATAAACTATAGTTTCATAAGAAGAAAGTATTTTTTGGTATAGTTTAGCTTTAGGTAGATATTTATTAATATATTAAAATATTGTAAATTTAAATAATGAAATATCATAGTTTTGGTGGTTTTTATAAGGAAGATTCAAAATAAATTGATCAGATGGGAGTAGAGATTTATCAATTTGTAGGAGAGTTTAATGATTAACAAACTAGTAAAATGAAACTAGAAGAAGTGTAAAAATTAAAAAAAAAATATATAAGAAAAATCCAAGTATTGGGACCACTTTGTGGAAAAGGTTTTATTTGTTGTAAAAAAATTCAATAAAGATCAAAATAAAGATGGGGATGATGGGCTTCATATTCTAAAGTGGTCATGAAATATCTAATTGTTCAAGGAAACTATGAAAGATTCTACTTGAAGAGAAATTCATTAATGCATGAGGTTCATTAGTAAATGAGGAATCATCTGTATATATGAATATTTAATAATGATCATACAATGCTGAGAAGATGATGCTATCCATATTCAGTGTTGACTGAAAAGACTGATATTGGTGGCAGACATGGAAGTTGCATTCCTTTCTCTGGATAATCTGACAATGCTAAAGTTGATCAATCAAAGACTATATATCATTTCAAATAAGTTTCATAATGAAAAAAGTTTATTTTTAATGAATAAAGATAAAATGGATGTTTTTAAATAATGGGGTTATACGTTAGAGGCTGAATGCATTGTTGAAGCTGGCATAGTTTCCGAGTGTTTTCCAAATTTTCGGACCTCAAAATCAGGATCTCAGTGATGAAAAAAATGTTATGAGGGAATAGTATTGGAACAGTACATAGAAATAGAAACTGTACATGGAAACAGTTGCGGTATGTGGAATGGTATGTGAAGCAGTTCACAGAACCGAAATCAATTTGGAGTGACGGTATGCAGTGAAGGTTTGATGTTTGCGGAATTCTAATAGTTTGTCGTGGAAAGAGTTGTGTTATGAAAAATGGATCATCATTGAAAGAAGATATGAAGTACGCAGACCAACATACACATAGAAAACAGTGAAGGTTCTCAATTTGTAGGAAGCAGTACGTGGACCGCCAGGCTTACGGTATGCAATTGATGGTTCGCAAGATGTATGCAATTGGAAAAATAGGAGTGGTATGTGGTGGAGTATTGAAGTATGCAGATGGAGTTCAATATGAGATGCAGATTTTCCCACATAAAAAACTGTAATAAGACGAATTGGTGAAATTTTTGGAGTGACTTGCCCATATAAGGAGTGTTAATCCCATCATTAAAAAAGAGTGAATTCGATAAGAAAATATCATCGTTGTGGAAGTACGTCGATAATTATGAAAGTGGTATGCTGGTGAGATTCATTGTAGGAATAAGTGGAATGTGAAATATGAAAAAATTCTCAAAATTGGAAGGATTTTTATTCATAGGAATTTTTGCATAAGAAATAGTGTTATGCAGGAGAAGAAATAATTCGCAGAATTTGAAGAAGTCTGTGGAAGGAAGTAACAGTACATAGAGGTAGTACACAGAGGCGGTACGTGGAGCCGGTATGTGAAGGAGGTACATGAAGGTAGTACACAGTGTTGTGGTATGCGGATTAGGTTCAGTACGTGGATTAGGTGCGGTACACAGAGGAAGTGCGGTATGCGGAGTAGGTGTGGTACGTGGATCAGCACGGTACGCAAAGCAGGCACGGTATGCCGAGAAGGCACAGTACACAGAGAAGAAGTGGTATGGAGAATAGGCGGGGTACACAAAACAGGTGTGGTATACAATATAGGTGCGGTAAGTAGAATAGGCATGCTATGCAGAATAGGCAGGCTATGCAGAACATACATGGTATGTAGAATAGGTACGTTATACAGAATAGGTATGGTACAGAGATCTGAGACAGTTGACATAATAAGGGACAATTCACAAAAATGAAAACTCCATAAAGGGATTTTGTGATTCTAGTGAAAAGGCGAATATTTTTTAGGGAATTCAGTAATTTCACTAAATAGGAAAAATTAATATAAAATATCATCTATTCGGGACTTTGTTGCATGAAGTGTCACGTTCTGAATAGAGACAAAGACCTTTCATGCCAATCTGTTGAAGGGACCTTCATGTTGATAAATTGAGTGAGATATCTCCAAAGGAAGTGGGCCAGGGGAGTCAATGAAAGTGATCTTAGGGATGTAGTTGGATATCCCTAGACCATGGTAAAGGTAGTGTGCATGGGACAAAGTGATTGTTCCCAAACCTTTGTAATCCACAACCAGTGTAGATTAGTAGAATTTGGTATGATCTAAAACCTGTCGGCGTATGCTCCTAGAATGTATCCCTTATTAGTGAACCATGTAAAATGTTATGTGTTGTACTTCTATATGTGAATGTTTTTAATTTCTACACATATCTATCATATAGGTTTTAAAAGGGTTCCTACCAACATGGGAACAAGATATAGTAAAGGAGAGAAAAATTTGACACACTAATTCACACCCTAATGGTGTTCTAGTGTACTTCAATTGGTATAAGAGAGCAATGGTTTACATATGTTGGATAATATTTAGTAATTATATTTAGAATGTGATTTGTGTTTTCTTTCCTGAGTCAATAATGAAGTGCATTCTTAATGAAAGTTTAGTTATCTTTGAGTATAATTCTATACCTAGTAAGACCATGATGAAAATGAGAAAAAAGAGAAGAGGCAGTTGGAGAATTCCTTCTTATCTAAAGAAGAGTTAGTATCTGGTTCCCTGTACCATTCGCAAAGTGATTATATTGAAGTCCTAGAATGAAAAGAGAAAGGATATCAGGAGGTATGTGTCTTCACACTTGAACAATTTTCCACCTTAGAGGAAATTTATAAAATAAAAAAATACCATTATAATATCTTTAAAGATAGGGTTGTTGGTATTTGTAGAATATTTCAAAGTATGAAAGAGGAAGTCCCCCAGCTAATAAAAGAACCAAATTATATGAAGTCCTGGTCAAGAAAATATCATAATGATATAATCTCTCCAAACAAATTGATTTATTTGAAGAAACAGTGAGGAAACATGAAATAAATACATCAAAAGGGTTCCAAGAAGTTGAAGAGGAAGAGAGATACAGAAAGGATCTTGAATAAAAGATCAATGTTCTTGAAAGAGAAACTAAAAAATTGCACTGATGTCAAGGGTCTATATTTGGAAGGGATATCCATGAATATCAATAAACATGACTCTTTGGTTCATAATAAAATGATGTTGTATGCAGAATAATTTGTTAGAAGG
The DNA here is from genome assembly GCA_963277665.1 of Viscum album. NCBI lineage: Eukaryota > Viridiplantae > Streptophyta > Magnoliopsida > Santalales > Viscaceae > Viscum > Viscum album. Next base: position 1,785,138,424 of record OY728148.1, on the reverse strand, counting down.
AAGATTTATTGTGATGAGAAGATGTTCTTGATTGAAGATCATAATATCATTCCCAATAGGCAATGTCTATAATTGGATGCTCTGTTGAGCAATCTTGAGGAGACACATATTGAGACTTCACAAGATAATGAAATAGTTACTGCTAGTAATTAATGCTCTCTAGAGGATTATACAGTCAAAATACCTCCAACATTTGATAAGAAGATCGTGGCTTCACTCATTAATCTATCACAAGTAGCTGAGAAGAATAACGGTCTATCCAAATCATCTTTTACTCATATTTCTACATATGTTTCCAAAAGGAGTGAAGGCTGGAAGATAAATTCAAAACAAGTATGGATGAGCAATGTTGAAGAGTTACCTATCACCATGTCTTGGGTGAATAGGAAGAAGAATGTGGATGGTGGTTCTAGAAAAAGAACACAACCCATCAAGAATATGGCCCAACAACATAATACAAAGAAAACAATATTATTGGGTAAATTTGGGTGCTGCAACAGATTTGGGAATTTTACATTGGTTTGTTGGTACAATCCCTTACATGAAAAATCACAGAGAAATCCTATATCAAAGGGAAGAAAGTAAGAGAATAAGAAGCAACATCCGCAGGTACAAAATCACCAGCTTATCATAAATAGAGTTTGAATGTTTGATAACATCTATAATGTGTTAAATGGAATTATTCACAAGGTAGGTACATTCCCATATCAACATGCATTCATTGTTGATAAGAAAATAATGCCTCTAATGATGGATAAGTATAAAGCAACTTCCCTAGGAAGAAATCAGAATAATATTGTGATCAAACATTTCCCCAAGAATGTATCAATTAGGGACGCTATGAAGAACCTAGATTTTAGATCCATTAAATTGAAAGTAAATTCATCCAAAAGAGGAACTAAGAGGGAGGACACTAAGATGAACCCATGTGGAAGATCCGGACCTACTACAAAAGTTCTAAATGACATGTTGGTCATTTGGCTAGAAAATTTGGAAAGAATAAGGAAACATGAAAATTAATAGGCCACAGATGGTGGTAATGTAAAAGAAAAAATTTCATGAGATGCAGATAAAGTGCATGGGATATTGAAAATCAAGATAAAAACATGTGTTAGTGAAGTTCAGTGTGGGAGATGTATGAAATCTAGTAACATTTCAAAAAATTTTCTAGCTTTAATTCAAGATCAAGTGGTAATCCTTAAGAGGAGTACTAATGTATCACTCCTGAAGGATGTTAAGAAGAAAAATTCTACACACAAAGCAGAAGAGAATGCTAAGATATCCATGACACATCAATATAGATCAAAACATTCGATCATATGTGCAATCATGAAGACTAAAGAAAATGGAGCATCTTGGTTGGGAAAATTGTCTCAGCCTTTTTTCTCAGATTGAAAAAGCAAATAGAAACCACCGTATTCCATTAATTATTTGTGTCTTGTATTTTTGCTGATAGTGCAAGGAATTGTAGGTGAAGCCTGCTCTCAGGGGATTACCTGAGAAGTAGTGAATATTGTCAACTCTTGATAGCTAAGATGAAGAATTATCTATCCTTGGAATATTATTCAATTGATATTCAAATATTAGAATGAAGAATGATAACCCTTTATGAATATAATAAAGAGTTCTTCCCCTGAGGGGAAGAAAAATGAAAAAGCTTCTGGATTTATTATTTCAATCAGTATCAACTTCATTTTGTATTAAATTCAAATACTCTTGAAATTGGTTGGAGAAGAAGTCATTGGAAAAGGTATGTCATCTTTCAATATATCTACCTTCAGTACTCCAAATGAAGATAATTTTACAAAGGGGGGTAACTGAATTAATAAGAGACATAATAAGAATGGAAGTTCCCCAAGGCAATTAATCCTAACAATCTCACATGAATTTTTTTATCTATTTTTTGAAGTGGGTGAAGGTGTTTTAGGTTGATTATTCCCAATCATGTTCAATGTCTACAGCTTGGAATTAAAGTGGAAAACCCTTGAATAAAATATAAATGATTTCTCATCTCATGTGGTATCATGATCAGTGAATAGTGGACAACCTTGTTGTGTAAATAAAATCATCTTGTTTTCTACACTGAGAATTTCTCATGTAGACATAGAGTGAAATGATTGATTTAACATTTCTTACGAAAAAGACTCCTACCCTTTTCTGGTGAACTTTTCATTTCTTTTTAATAAGGTAGGGAGAAAGTTAAATGAAGGTTCGAAAAATGAGAGATAGAGAAAAAGAAAAATTGGAGATAAGATATTCTCATTTTGATATTGACACATTCATTTGAGAAAAAGTGAGAGATAAATGGGAGAGAGAATATTATCATTTTAATATTGACACATTCATTTGAGGGGGAATTTAGAGTTATGATAACAAAATAAAAATGGGGAGATTATTAGGAAAACTTTTGGTATAAGTTTGTATTTATTGTCAATAGTTTCAAATAAAGGTGAAAATGAAGAATGAAATGAAGGGATTCATGTTATAAAGTGGTCATGCAATATCTCACTGTTCAAAGAGACCATGCCAGAGCCTACATGAAGAGAAATAAATCAATGAATGAGGTCCATTAAAGCATGAGAGATAATGTGGATATTTGAAGATTTAATAATGACCATAAAAAGATGATAAGATGACACGAGTCATATTCTGTGTCGACTAGAAAGAATGATATTTCTGGCAGAGAGGGAAGTTCTAGTACTTTCTCAGGAAAATCCGATGATGGTAAAGGTGATCTATGAAAGACTATATATCACAATAGATAAGGTTCATGAAGAAAGTAGATTATTTTTGAAGAATAAAGATGATAAGGAAGTTTTCAAAGAATTAGAATATACATTTGATGTTGAAAGTAGTATTAAAGGTGGTACAATTTCCCTGTGTTTTCCAAATTTTTAGATCTCAAAATAAGAAGATTGGTGATGGAAAACAAAGGTTAGGAGTGAATGGTTTGTAGAATTAAATTTGGAAATAGCAGTACTATGAAGAAATAGTCACAATATGTAGAATGGTACACATAGCTATTCGCAAAACTGAAAACGAATTGCAGCAAAGTTACGTGGTGAAGGCGTGTTGTACACGTAATACTAATTGTTCACTAAAAAAAGATTATTGGTGCATAGAATGGATCAATATTGGTAGAAATGATGCAGTGCATGGACCGAAATACACACGGTATGCGGTGAAGGCTCACAGTTTGCGTGAGGGTCATAGTACACGAACTGGCATGCTTACGGTACGCGACTGATGGTTTGAAAGATTTTTTCAGTTTGTGAAATAGGATCAGTATGTGGGGGAGGCTTGTAGTATGTTGATGGAGTTCAATATGCGGTGTATATTTTTTCACATTGAAAATCTGGGTAAAACAGATTGGCGAAATTTTCATAGTTATTTTCCTATATAAGATTGATAATCCCTTTATTAAAAATAGCAAATTTGATAAAAAATATCATCGTTGTGGAAGAAATTGGATATGTCCAAAAGTGGTACACTAGTGAGATTCTGCATATGAAGACGTGTAATGAGAAAGATGAAATAGTTCACAAAATTGGAAGGAGTAGTCCATCTAAATGATTTTGCTTAAGAAAAAGTGGTATGCAAGAGATGAAGTAATTTTCAGAATTTGAATGTGAAGTCCGTAGAGGAAAAAAAGATTATTTAGAGGCGGTATGAAGAGGTGGTATGCAGAGAATGTACATGAAGGAGGTATGAAATGGCATTAAGCGAAGGAATTACATAAAGGTGTGGTACATAGATTTGGGTGGTATGAGGAGTAGGCGTGGTACGCGGAGTAGGTATTGTACGCGGAGTAAGTGTGGTATGCAGAGCAGACATGGTACGCAAAAGCGGTATGCAAAGGTGAAAAGGCGGTATGATGAGGCATGGTATGAAAAGCAAGCACAGTACATGGATTAGGTGTGGTATGTAGAATAGTCACGGTACACAGAATAGGCGCGGTACGCAGAACAGACAAGGTACGTAGAACATGCACGGTACGCAGAATAGACGCGGTATACAGAACATGTGCGGTATGTAGAAGAGGCATGATATGTAGAAAAATTGTGGTATGTTGAACAAGCATGATATATATATCAGATATGGTCGAATGAATCAAAGACAATTCGCAGAATCAAAACATCATAAAGGGATTTTTTGATTCTAGCGAATAGAAGAATTATTTTTAGTTAATTTAGTAATTGCACTAAAGGAGAAAAATGAATATAAAATAGCATCAATTAGTGACTTCAATGAAAGTAGTGTGTCAGGATGAATAGCGACAAAGAAATTTTATGTCAATCTGTTGAAGTGACCTTAATGTTGATTAACTGGGTGAGATCTCTCTCAAGGCAATGAGCCAGGGGATTAAATGAAAGTGATCTGAGAGAAATAGTGGTCTATCTTTAAACCATTATAAAGGTAGTGTGCCTGGGATAGAGTGATTATTCCCAACCCTTTGTAATACACATCCAATGACTATTAGTGTAATTTGGTATGACCAGTGACCTATCGGTGTATGCTCCTAGGACGTAACCCATTGTGGTGAACCAATTAAAAAGTTATGTGTTGTCCTTTTTCATGTTAATATTTTAAATTACCACACATATCCATCATACCTGTTTTAAAAAGGATTCTTTCTACCATGGGAACAATATCCAGTAATGAAAAAAAAATTGAAACCCTGATTCACCTCCCCCCCTTAGGGTTGTCTAGGTTCCTTCAACAAGTTGATTGAAAACTTACATGTCACTATTGAAGACAGAATGAGAATATTATTTCATATGAAAAATATGTTACCATTTTAAAAGAAACCATCAAATATGTCTTCGAGGATTCCCATAATAGATGAAAAATATTTGGAGTCTTTGATAGTGAATACGATTTATGTGCATATGATGTAGACATAGATGAAGAAGAATTGGAACAAAAATTAATGAGAATAGGAAAATATGAGTCCATTGAAGAAACTGAAAAGATTTCTTAACATCAGTTAAGATATTACTTATGTAGAAACAAATATTATATCCAATCCATACAAGAAAGTGTGGATCAATGGGAGATCATCTAGAAAATTAACAATGAAATCCTTGAAGATATCTATTTATAAATGAAGATTATGATAAAGAAGGTGGTTGACTTGAGTATTGACATGAGTAATATGGGTAGTAAAATGAACGAACAAAATCACATACTTGAAAAAAATAACTAGGAAATTTGATAATATATTTTCATATAGAAAAAATTAATGAGATTTTTTTTTCATTCTCAATACTCATTTAAAATAGAGATGAAAATCTAGAAAAAAAATTGGTACTGCATTGAATGATATGGATGGTCAACTAAAGTAAAAAATATTGAAAGTTCGGGGAGCTTGAGACAAGGATTAGTTGGTGGAAATTCAATCAAAGGAATCCATAAATAGTGGATAATTCAAGGCTTTAAATATGAAAGTTAAAAATGGATGGAATGTCTATGTTTGATCTAGGAGAAAGGAATATCAAATTAAAAATTAAACAAAGTTATAATTTTTTGAATAATAAAGACATTCCATGAGTGTGTGTCTTCTGCATCAAAATCTCAATGCATGATGTGAAACCACTACTACAAACATCACGTTTGAGGAATGATTATTCAAGGTATTCTTTCAAAAATAGATTTTTTGTTCACAACTCCGCAAATATAGAAAGGAATTGAAACATGAATAATGAAATAAAGTAAAAATATTTTATTAGGAGGTCACAAAAACTTCTTTTAAATGAATATTGACAATTATATAGTTGTTAGTAAGAATCCTGTGCATTCAATGAAAAATGAATTTAAAGTGAGAAAGTATAATGTGATTTTTATGATTGATACAAGGAAAAAAGAATGAATTATACATGGGTGGATTCACATATCATTCAATAAGGTGAGAAAAATAGGTTATAAAATGAGACCTCCAAAATTGGAAGAAGAAATAATATAAATCCAATGGGAATTTTCATGTTTTGATAAATAATAATGATAAAAGTAATATAGGTATTGCATTGAAGAAATAATTATTTTCAGTGGGTTTAAAACCATAACAGTGAAACAGGATAGGCCTATGGAACCTATTTATAAGAATAAGACTGAAAACTTGATTAAATAATTAAAATTTATATATATGTTACTTATAATATGATAATAAGTTAGAACAATCGTAGAAAGATTATATTGTTTTCAAGTAAAGATCAATGGTTCAGTCTAACAAAACCATCCACAATCCTCTTCTTTAGGATGTATAAGGTACCCTCATACCCATGAATTTAAATATATATAAATATGCTTTAAATATATTAAGAACTAATGGGGTTGTGACACCCTGATATTTTAAAAGAACACTATGAAAGAATAGTGTATGCAACATGAAACACAGATCTAAAAAAACCATGAAATATCATTATTTAATTGTAATAGTTATAACCTAAATCTCAAATCGAAAGGTATGAATTGTATTAACCAGATTATAAAATATATTAAAATTTCCTACTCAATAAAAATTTATTAATTAATTCTTCTAAAATAAACACTTAATATTTAGAATAGTCAACTAATTCTTCAAAAATATGTTTTCTTCAAATATGATTTTTTTAGAAAATATTAAAATTAAATTTTGGAAATTTTAGAAAATTTATTTGATAAAATGAAATTAATATTTTAAATCAACATATTAAAATTAGTATAGGGATAAATGTAGATATTAATCTGAAATGATTTATTTTTAGTGAATATTAAAAATACGGATTTTTCAAATATTATTATTTATTTTCAATAAATAAATTAATTTAACGTACAACTATATTTTAGATTGGAATTAAATTTAAATATTAAAAATTTTAATTTTAATAATCTAATTAATTTTATTTGAATCAGAATTTTTTTTTGATTTCGGTATAGGTTTATTTTTATGCATAAAACACATTTTTTTGAAAATTATTTTCAAAGTGAATTTTTTTCCCTTTTTAATTAGTTACAAATCCTCTTAATGGGGAAATAATTAAAATAAATTCATATATTATATATCTATATATATATATTTAAACAAATGCACTTCTTTTTACAATTCATAGATTTAATTAAAGATCATTAATTATTGGGAATTCATTTTCTTGACAAATTTAATTTTAACGTATTTTGTGGGTTTAATGTAATATTAAATTATTCCACTTTTGTGATTTAAAATTTATTAAATGAATTATATATTTTCTAAATAATCATAATGTATTTAATTTAATAGTTAAAACTTAATCTTTTCTATTAGTAAGTGTAACCATATTTAATATTTTTCACCTCGGTAAAAGAGGAAAAAATTATATTAAAACTTGGGGAAAAACATTAAAATAACACTAACACCTGAATTTATGTTTTTTTATGAGTGGTTTTAAACTAATGGTATTTTTAAAGAGTTTAGTAATGTATTTTTAATAAATATTTTGAATTTTTGGAACCCTATATTGACTTTTGATAAGATTAGTTTTATTTTATTTGAATTTAATATTTTTTTCATTGCACATAATGGAAAGGTTGGAAGATTAAATTCATTTTTAAATTCCTAAAAATGCCTAAAAACGTAAATATTTTATTATTTATCCAAAAAAATTATATAAACCAACTTATTAATATATTTTAGGGTTAAATTCTTTTTACTCTTAAATTGAGAATTTTTCTAAAAGATATTTTTCATGCATTTGTGTTCTTATATTAAAGTAAACATATAACACCAATAAGAATTAAATTTAATAAAGTAGATTAAAATTTTATTATAATCATGTTTACAATTTGTTTATATGGACCCTTTTATTTTTGTTCAAATAATTATGTTATCGTGGTAAAAAGTTAAATTATCAAAGTTATTGTTAAAAAGGGTTTAAAGTTGTTTTACAAGATGATATGGCTTACCATTTAAGCAAAACATTCCCAAATTTTATTGGATTAGTTTATCTCAACCCATATATCATATTATATTATAATTTTGGGTTCTATTGGGCCACTTTTTATGATTATGATATATATAAATATATATATTATTTAATTCTTTATGTAATTCCAAGCATGTCCTTTCGCTCCCCTATACAAGGATACCACATATCCTATATTCTCAACCCTTACTAAGCCTTGTATATCGTAAATTTCACTGCATAATAACTTTCTTGATTATTTTACCACTTTATATAACCTTCATTATTTCAAAAATTCCATCCTTTTAAGTCTTACTTTGTTTAGAGAAAGAGGGTTTTCAACATTGAGGTATAATACTTAACCGAGAATTTTCAATATTATTTATTCTTATATATACTCTAAATACATGACCTCAACATTAAAATAACTAATTAAATATATAAAATGTGCATAATTGTTTTTATAATGATATAACAACTTTAATAAACCTTCACTACATCCTAGAAAAAACAAAACATTACATGTTCATAAGTATGACTTATCATCTCCATGTAGGAGTGTAATTCGTTTTGATCGCCACATTATTTGGAAGGTTCTAATAATGGATTTAAAAAAATTAATGATATTAATATGATTCTCTAAATGTGAATTATTATTTAGCTCTATTTTTTTCAATCATTTAAAATGTGAAAACAACATTCATGTGTACATTTAACCTACCATCTCCATAAATTGTGTATTTCATTTTTCTATATCTAACTTTTATGGATGAATATATATATATATATATATAATTAATAGATGATATTAATAACATTAATAAAATTATTTATATTATTTCACCATGATATATTTTTAAGGATCAGGACTGTTGAACCAAATCATACATAAAAATGAAGTAGTTATCAACTAGAACAATGACTTGGAATACAATGTGTTAATAAATGGTGATAAGATATTGTAAGTAAATAATATATGATATTATAGATATTATTATGTTTTATATACTTCCCATGAAATTATTTTATTCTTATTATCATGAAAATTATTAGGATTTAAATATCTAAATAATGTTTTCCCTTTCACAAGGTTTTGATTCAATGATTTCCAATGTCGTATGGGTTCTTTGTCTCAATAGTTTTTTGTTGAGAAATGTTTGATTTTATGCACCTATTTTTTATATTATTTGTATATACATACAATTTTACATGTTACATAATTATTATCCTTACATTCAAGATATTTAATGTTTTGTTTGAATCAATTATTTTATGGGGCTTTATATTCAAAAGTTAACAAAGTGGTAAAGGGTTTATATTTAAATCCCATTTTAATCATGATTATTTATGCTTTAATTTCCATTGAGTAAATTATATAATGCATATATAATGAATCCATTTCATTTTTATCCACTTTTCATTCCTTAAATATACAAGTAATATTACCACTTTCCTCTCTTTGGTAGTTAAAATGATTGAAAATGTTTTTAAGAAAATCAATCTTTATTTTCTATTTAGTCAAGAATCCATTTATTTCATGTTTAGGTTATATTTAAAATTATTTCAATAATTTTATTAATATTATTATATTATTTTCTAAAACTCAATTTTTACCCATGTTTTACTTTTTACAAAATATTTTAAAAGGAATATTCTAGTTATTTTACGAACGATATACTTTGAACCTTTTACTGAAAATATGAAAGGAATATTTGTTTTGACATACAAAGAATGAAAAAGATTTCCCACTATCATGAAAAATTAATGATTTGAATCATAATTTATATGTTTTTAATATTATTTTCAATTAATATTTTCTCTTTAATATTTAGGATATCTTTATATTTTAAAAAAATATTTTCAAATTGAAATAGGTATTTTCCACAGGAAATAATCCAGTGATGTTTTTGAGAAACTTTTCATCTATGATAATGTCCTTTTATGTTAGTTATTATTTACTATCAATATGATTTATTGATAGGATACTTATCATTTGTCTAGATGATTTATGATTATGAAGATAAGATGTTTATAAAACCCTTTTTTAATGGGTTATGCAATAATGAAATGTTGAAAGGTTAATGAAACCCATTTACTTTTCACACATTTTGATATGATGAATGTTTTATGATCTTGTGGAAAACATATTTATAATTTTAACTATGTTATGGGTGGTCCTAGAATAAAATAGATCTCTAATTAATTGGGAGAATATAGATATCTCATGAGATAATAAGGATTGTAATGGGACGTAAACCAAATTTAGTAAGGGAATATATCATGTATGATAGTATTATGAGTAAACCTTGACTATAGAATAGGCAGGGAGACAAATATACTATGATAGTCTTATAATTGGGACTTTATTAGTAAGTAAATTATTTTATATACTTAGGTGTATTCCAAAAACAAATGTCTAATGCTAATATTATACACTCACAGATCATGTTCTTTGATTCCTTTATGATTCATGCCTTATAAATTGGCATGGTATATTCCATGTCCTAAGAATATGATATATGATATATATATATATATAATGGTATTAAAATTCTAATATCATGTTCTCATACCTTTATTCTGATTCTATACTTATGTGGTAATTTATATCTCCCATGTTTACTCTTACTGATCATTTGAGATCACCCTTTCTTATGTCTCATCTACTTCTGTTATGATGAGAGGTTAAAGTAGTTTATGTATATGAAGATTAATATATGGGGTGTTTTATATCGGTGATGTTGAAGATAATTTATTAAATAAGAATATTGTGAATCTATACTTTAAAAATAGTTGAAATTTATGGTCCTCAAGTGTGTATTTGTGAAATGTATTGAATATTACTATAAAAAGATGAAATATTTGTATATAAAAAGTATGGGTAGCTATGGGGAAACTATAATACATGGGGTAACTATGTAAAATAAGAATTTTTGGATTTGATAGGAGGTAATATGAGTATAATATGAAAGTTTTCAATTGACAATAATATTCAAAACACTCATATTCCAAAAATGGTGTCAAGGACATTATATTACTCACTATGTTCTGTCAAAGAACCACTATGTTTTCAATGTTTTATCTGTAGGATACATATGGTGCAAAATGTGGAACAATACATTAAGAATATGATCTAAATATATAAGTTTCTCAAATATATATTTGAAAGATCTATTGGTTCTTATTCATATTGGGTATTCAACCATTGACCTAAAGACTCAGTACAAGTGGTATTGGAACACTAAGAAATTGATTAAATATTGGGGATGAGCATGAACATCCAATTATATTATTTTTAACTATTATTACACTAAAAATATGGTATTGGTTGATTGTTTTCAATATACCATAAATCTTCAAAGAGGAAATTATTTTATAAATTAGTCTCCCCACTCATAATATTAATTATACAATTGTAATTAATAATTGGTATCAGTTCAAAGTTAAAGAAATTCAAGGGGAGTTTGTGAGAATTATCTAAGGCTATTTTTGAAACAATAATACTCCAATAGATTTAAATATCACTGAAAAAAGATGTATCATTATGAAATCTTTATCATGTGGTATTAGTTGGCTTAGATTATAGTACGTCACACACACTTATACTCTATTTTTATTCTCAAATTATTTTTTGTTTGTTTTATTGATGTCATAAAAAGTGTTGGAAATCAAATATATTCATGTTTAATGTATATAAGGAATTTAGTGAGTGACATGGATAATTCGAATGTTTTTTTTCATAAACTCTTATTTCCTACATCATATTTTGACTCATTTGGATTAGATTATTTTTCAATGACTCAATTTAAATTCGTAATTTCACTGGCATTAAATATGAGATTATATTGATGATATAAAGAAGAAAGTGGATCAAATAATTAATACAATAAAAATAGATAGAGATTCAATTAGTAACTGGTGGATATATCCCAAAGGTGTGAATTTGGAATATGTATCCAAAATTATTGTGTGTTAAATTCTTAAATGGTTAAAATAACTAATATATTTGTAGATATTTACATAAATTATCAAATATAAAGAGAATAATTTCCTGAAAATGGGGGATTTATACCTATTTATTTGGATTTTGGGAGTTATAGGATAACTATGTTTCCCCACATGTTTACTCATGGTCGTTTAAAATAGTATATATGAATTTTATAAATAAAGGTGTAGTATACCTATAGATGAATCCACCCCTATGAGATTCTATAAAAAATGGGGAGATAAACTAAAATTTAAATCTAGAGAGACCCTAAGGTTGATAGAATTTTTTCGAAAGCCCTTTGAATTTAGATTTTAAAGGTGGAGGAATGAAATGAATCATTAATATGGAGTCATGGAACATTAGAGATACTTTTTATATGAGGAATAAGATTGTTTTATTATGGTATTGATAATAAAATCCAAAGGGGGAATGTTGAATCCGCTGGGGTTTAGTGTTGTATTTTTTATTAATAAATAGTATATTTTCAATAATTTGAGTATATTTAAAACTTGGTTGTGTGGTGATTATTAAAGAACTTGTAGAGAAATTCAATGAGAAACCCTGATATTTCTATATATCAATGATTTAGTTTGTGATGTGTGGAGCAGTCTACACATCTGAAGGCCGGAGTTATGGTGACATGATATTTTATAGTTTTGAAAGAACTATAGGCGTTTAGGATTATAATATTTTCTATAACTAATAGTTATTTGGATATTATATAATATAGGAAGCAGGTAATTGGGAAAGACTTAGCAGGTTTCTATATTTTCTTTGGAAGAAGGATTTATCTTGTAATGAAGGCATAGTTCCAATTATATATCTGGTTTTTGAAGATAAATGTCATAAGAATACTCTAGTGTGAATTATCTACCTATCTACTTATATAAGGACAATTCTACTATAGTATGTAAGATATTAAATATATCTAATGGGTGGTTTTATGTTCTAATATGAGAGTTGAGCATGAAAAATGTTTTCCATTGATTGGAAGTTGATCCAATCTATGAAGCATTATTTAGTTTTGAAGGAGGCATTTTTTTCAAAAGCTTTCCAAATTTTCTTTACTGAAAATATGATACAGAAAGATAAACATTATTATATAGTAGACAGAATAGTTTTATAACATTATTATTCATATATATAAAAAATTATTTTATAAAATAGGTTTAATTTTCTTGAAATACATGTTCTTAGAAATGGTGAAATGGTTTTATCTCAAAATAAGAGTTTAATGAATGTTTAGAAAACTCATGAAATAAGGTTGTATAAAGAAGGTGGATTAAATATTGGAAAAGTAAAAAGTATCATGAAATATAGTGTCATGATTTGGTATATAATGGATAAATAAAGGTTATGTGGAAAAGGGTAGTTTGGTGAAGCGTAGTTTTACAAATGAAAAATATTGTAAGAAGTTTTAAAAATAGAAGATTCACGAGGGAAATGTTTCTGAGTTTCAAAAAGGGTAATTGTTTTCCAATAAATTCATGATCTTTAAAGGGTAACAAAGGATAATAAGGGTTATTTCTGAGAGAAAAATAATTTGAATTCTCTAAATTTTATGTTAAGAAAAATAAGTTTTTTGAACCACAGAGTTAGTGAGTGAAATTTAACAAATCACTAGGTTCCATGAATATAATGTTTTCATTATCAATTATTTGGTGTGAAGTATTATCATGAATAAAAAATAGTTTTGATAAATTTTGAGGGATCAAAACGTACAAGATGATAGTTTCATGAAATCCATAGTTTTAAAAAAAGAAATATTTTTATGAAATAAGTGGTATCAGAAAATCATATGTTGAAAGCACATAATTTATTTGGAATTTTTTTAAGTGAAAAATAAAATTTAAGGATCATAAAATCAAGAAAATTATGTAAGAAGAGTATCATTCTAATTAGGCATAGATCCTTATTTATCAAACCTATTGAACAAGATCTACAATTATAAAAATTGTAGAATTACCTTCATCATCACAATGCATAGAGATGAGGTAAAGGAAGTGAGCCTTCAATGAGGATTGACCAAACCTTAAACATTATAAAGGAATTGATACTAGAATGGTGTGGTAATTTTCCACCCATTTATTATCCACAAAACATGTTGAGGTCATTTTATTATTTCATGACCAACACAATATCGGGGTATTCTCCTTATTATAGGACTTTGTTGTGAACCAAGTAAAAATATCTTTGTCCTTTAGACATTTTTCTTTGCTACAAATATTTTATCACTTCAAGATATTAAGATAAAGAAGTATTTGAGAAACATGTTTAACACAGTTCCTAGCAACGTAGGACAAGATCTAAAAAGATAATATCAATGAAAAAGAAAATGGTTCAAATTACACCACATCGTGATTCAACCCCTATTAGGGTGTCCCTAGGGTCCACAAAGTGGTATCATATGATAAAGTATTTGAATTACAATTCAACCTTGTTAAGGAGATATTAAATAATTGTAACCATTTTCTAAGGGTCCCTCATATTGAAAATGAATGATGAAGTATCCAAAAAAATAATCCACTAAATGATTTAGAAAATAATGAATTAGAAGTTCATGAGAAGAAAGAACATGTGGGTTTTTTAACCTTAAGAAATATCATGAAGTAATTCAGGAATAATTATATATTTAAAGAATTAAAAATCATAGAATTGGTGGATTTTTGAATGATAATTTTGAATATATTGATTTTCTTAAACAACATATTGAGGAACATGAATTAGATTTAAAAGATAAACCAACTAGAAAAGTGAACCCAAAAAAATTTTATGAATTGAAAATAAATATAAAATAAAAAACCAGTGTGACATACTATTTACATTTAACAATTAATTAATAGAATGATAAGACTGAGTAATTAGAGAATGATTTTACCATTTCTAAAGGAATGACCATTTTTATATCCCATCGAGGATGACTCAAATAGATGAAAATGTTTTTCGATATTTGGTGGTAAAGATGATTCATGTGAATATGATTAATAAATTGACGAATAATAATTGTAAAATGATTTAATGAGTGGTATAATAGAGGATTCAACTAAAATAATTTTAGTGACTATTGGTCATCATTTTAGAGATTTATTATACAGAAACCAAGAAGTGATCTAATAATTATAAGTAATAGTGGACCAATAGGAGATAAAAAAGTGTAATATGAAATCATTGAAGATATATTCATGGAAAAAGAATTTATAAATAATATAAGTGGACTTGATGATTACATGAAGAGGATTTGAGCTATGATGAAAGAAAAAAACTGTCATACATGAAGAAAAGTCCCATGAAACCAGAAATAGCATGGTCCTGGAGAAACAATTGAAGGAAACAATTTTCCATAATAAGAATAAACTAGAAGAGGTTATAAATATGTAAATTAATCTAGAACCATATTTAAGGATATATATGTTCAATTAATGAATAAAAATTAAAATTTCATGGACATTGAGACCAATATCAATCTTTCTAAGGGAAAGTAATATATTTAAATTATCTCTATGGATGGAACAAAAATTGATTCATGAAAGGATTAAAATATAATTGTTGAAAAAATAGAATATCTATTTCAAATCATGAAGAAATGACTCTCAAAGAAAAAATGAAACAAAGTGATATTTTTTTTTGAAAATCAAAACACATCAAAAGTGTGTGTCCAAAACCTCAAATTCTAAATAGAAGAAGTGAAACCACTATTCTGACATCTCATTTGGGACCTTATTATATAAGGTATTCATTTATTAGCATTTTTTCATTTGTTCTAAACATGGAAAGATAGAAATTAATTATATATATAAGAATAAAATATAGGAAAATGATTTTATAAAGAGGTGCTCAACTCCTATTGAAATTAAAGAAAAAACTTATCCTTGAAAAAGTATCATTAAGTTGAAATATATTTTAACTATTTTAGAGGAAAAACTGGATCCCAATGAAGGGTGAATCAACTAGCCACTATGTTTAACACACAAAATAAGTCATAAAAAGAATGAAATAAAATATATAATATGAAACTGGAATCTTCTCCAGTTTTTATTAAGAACCATGTGAACTTAAGAAAAGACTCACCAGAAGTGAAAAAGGTCAAGGTGACTTTTATGACTGATAAAAGGAAAAGTAATAAAGAATTTCTTAATATATTTAAAATAAATTCTTTAAGGAGAGAAACAAATGTGATAGATAAATCCCTCCAATTGAGTAAGAAGAAATAGGTAATGACCACTGGGAAGATTAATGATCTAATAAATAATCATAAAAATGGGAGCACATGTGATTTATTGAAGAAATAAATCTATGATAGTGGATTTCAATCCACAAAAGTGAAAACATACGAGGCTAAAAACTTATTAACAAAAAAATACAGAGCATATGGTTATGAAATAAAATATTATATGGTGTGGCTGGTAGTAATTGTATAGTTAGTTGAAACAGACACAGAAAAAGTATAGTGCAATGAATGTAAAGATCATAGGGTTAGACTATAAATAAAAACCACATTCATATTATTAAGGATAAATAATGTATCCCCTAACCATGCATTTAAATGGTTTAAATTTTCAATGAAATATATTCATATCTAAGGGGAATATGATCCATGGATTTATGTTGATAAAAAAGAATGTGTGGTTTTCCAATAAGGGCACACGAGTTTAAGCATAAAGTTTTAAAGTTACAAGACGATTCAAAACACTTAAAATTAAAAAAATAATGTAATTTTCATGATTTGACTCAACAAGTGGTATTTAATATCCACAATGTTTTAAAGAAATTTCATGAACCTGCATGTAGTGAAAAATTTGAAACGATTGATAAAAAATTATATAAGATACTGAAGAGGAGTAAAATTTATATTTAAAAGATCCATTGGTTATTATTCATATTTAGAATTAATACATTTGAATCAGGACTGGGTATCAGTATAATTGGACCACCAATAAAGTGAATTTATATTGATGGTATAGAAGAAATTTTTTTTATTTCATTTACATAATTCGTCAAATTTGAAATGTGGTACTGGATGAATGATTTCTGGATACCCATATACTGCTAGGAGGAAATTATTTCAACCAAAAAATGGTTCCCACACTAAAAATATTAATTTTACAATTGGTATCAATAATTTCTACTAGTAAAAATATTAATATATTCTAAGGCAATATGTGAGAAGCATCAAGGTTTTTTAGCCTCATCATTGAAGGAAGAAGTCTTCTAAATATTTGAATATCATAAATTAGAATTGTTATCACAATGTTATAATTAACATTTAGTTTCAACTGGATCTTCTTTTAGAATTCCACACACATTTTTACTCCATTATTTACTCACAAATGGTTTAGTGTTAGTGTGATTGAGATCACCAAAAGGGTTGGAAATGAATGAAAGTCATGAGAGAGTATTTGGGTGTCAGTGAGTGGCATGGACAGTGTTCATGTTTTTTAGATTAATCTATTTTTCCTACATAATGTTTTGACTAATTAGGCATAGAGGATTTTTCAATGACTCAATAGAAATTGGTAGTCTCAATTTATCATAATCATTGAGTATTATGAAGCTATAAATGAGAAAGGGGATCAGATATTGATTCTGGTAAAAAGAGACAAAATTTCAATCTATGATTTATATATAGATCCCAAAGGTGTGAATGTAGAAGATGTGTCTAGGAATTTTGGAAGCATCCATCATATACACAAGGTTCACATTCATATTCAACACTAAATGAAGTGATGTAACAATTTTAAAAGTCAATAAAAGGGGATAATATGAATGTAGTGGAGATATTTCTTTGAAAGTACGGATTGGGATAGATTATAGATCCATTACAGTGGGCGTACTTATGATATGAGGATAAATAAGGATATTATCATAGGGATAGAATATAAGAAGGAAGGTATTTTAAGGATTCAAAATGAGGAAGGCCTAATGATGATTAACTCTAGGTAGGAAAAAATATATAAAAAATATGTGTGAAAATTTTATTTCATAAAAATTTAATGTATTGGTCACAAAATTTTAAGAGTTATTTAATTTTATAACTCAATACATACAATAATATTTTACATGAATACTTGTACTATCAATGTAAAAGATATTGAAATTTTTATATTAATGAATTCCACAAAATGGAATCTATAAATTATAAGTGTTTAATTTATTATATATTAGATATTATATGTTCCAAATGATATTTCTCTTTTAAAACAATTTATTTTATAAATATCTTATCCACATGAGAAAAAACACTTGGAAGATTTTCTGTAACTTGAATGTTCATGTAATATCCCTTACCTTACTCATTATCATAATTATAATTGAAATGTTTTCTAAATGTTAAAGATCACTTTAAAGATATACTATCTAATATATAATAAATTGATAATGTTTTTATAATAATTTTATGTTAATGTTTCTATGTCTATATCACTTATGACTATTTAAAAAAGAAGTAATGTATATTCTTTATTGAAGAACATGATAAGATAGGATGGTTGAGAGTGATTGATCACAAATAAAAAGTGTTTTATTAAATTTCATGATAATAAATATTGGTGAAAACGAAATCTATCATAAAAATTAAGAAATTATAAAATGATAATGAAATACAGTTTAAAATTCTCCAAGTGGAGTAGTATCTAAAAATTCGTTGGATAAATTATCATGTTTCAACTATGATAGCTAAACAAAACTGATTCATAGAGAGGATAAAATGGATAATCATTAATATTTCTAGGATTACTCTCATTAATAAATTCTTAATGGATATTTTTTAAGGAGGTTTTCTTGATATCAAAAAGAATTATAAATAGTTCCTTTTATTTCTTGGTTGGTAGAAAAAACTATATGTGATCCTCCATGAGATGAATCATTCCATGAAATAATTTCATTTGTTCAAAAGTAAATTGTTTATTCTCCATAATGTTAAGTGTCTCTAGAAGATTTAATATTAATATAATGAATGATTTTTTCATGTCTATTATTAAAAGGTAACATAATATAAATTCTTTAAAAATGGGCGAAGGAAACACTTGAAATCCATGATATCAATATTATAAAGAATAATAAAAAATTTCAAATTTAAATGACGAAATTATAGAATAAAAGGGATATAATTTTTATAATATTAGAGGGAACATAATTAGATGATTATGATTTTGATAAATACACTAATGATGGGAATGATGGATAATGTTCTCCAACAAAGAGGAAGTAAAGAAAAAAGGATAAATTGATTAACAAAAAAGCATTGCGGGATAGAAAAACTATAGTGAAAATAACTATAATTATAACACTATATAAAATAACACTCTTTTACAAATTTGATACCAATAATTTTAATAACACAAATAAGGATTAGACTTAGATCATGGTTATAAATAATGAGCTTGATCAATGGTGACTAATTAAACATCGACATTTATTCAGTTATGGAAGATAAAATATTATTGGGACTAAGTTAGTCTTCTGGAAAATGTTAAATGGAGAAGGAAAAGTGATTTCAATAAAAGAATTATTATTGTGAAAAATATAGTACCATATTAAAGTTGTTAATCTGGATGATTCATTTTCTATTTTTTCTAGATTTGAAAATATAAATTTTATCTTGTCCATAATGGTATAGTGGAAGATCAAGCAATTAAAAATGGATATCGATTTAATGTTACATAATGTATTACTTGAAAAAGTTTATATTGAATATAAAAATGGTTTTTAATTCTTGAAATATAATAGAAAATTATTTTTTGTGAACAAATAACTCAAGAGGCTAAAGAAATCACCAAACACTTTTTATTTTATGATATATCAATACCTCTGGAATTTATGGTCTCTAATATAGAGGAATTGATCACAACCATTATGTTTAAAAAGAGGACTATAAGAATATTATTGTTCTAGATTTTATGTATGACATGATATTTATAGGATCAAATAAATCTCAATGTAAATAGTATAAAAATATACAGATATGAAAATACAAAATGCTTTTGTTTGGTGGGTAATAAAATTTCCTCACTTTATAAGTAATAAAAGGAAAGTATGGGAATTATATTTCCCAATATAAATATTCAAATGAGGTTTTTAGATGATTTATAATATACTATATTAAATCTTTGTTAACACAAGATTCAACTTATATGGAGTTTTCAAAACGTGATGATGGAAAAGAGGACGATATAATAATGTGTTGAGAAATAATAAAATATAATTACTTTAATCAACTTCAAGACTAAATATTATATTTTTAAATTTTATAAAATAAAATTTCTAAGTAATCCTATGGAAATATTAATTACCATGATTAAAAAATAATATAGTATATCAAAGGACTTGTTTATTTTGAAATATTTTATAATGTAATGTTTTATCATCAGTAATTGATATATACAGAAGTTAATCAGGTTGGTTTGGTGGATAATAGAAATTCAACATCAGATAGAGTGTTTTATCATGATAATTTTGTATTTATAATGTAGTTAAAATAAGAAAGAATTTATATCATTAAGAACTATATAAGGTGAATTACTTGTATCCACTCAACATTTAATGTAATAATTATGGATGAAGTAACAACATGATGATATTCGAAATTATGTGAACTATCCTATTGTACAAAAATGTGATAACTTGATTGTATTAAATCATATAAAAAATTCAATAAATCATTTATGGAATAAGAACTTAGAGATAAAAATTCAATGCATCATCTTATATACCATGTATTGTTATTAAAAATTGGTATCACTAACTAAAAATTTCTATGATCATTACTTTATTTAATAATTTTTTCATGACATGTTATGTTTTCTCTATTGATTCTATTTATTTATATATTAATTATGACTTATAACATTCAAAATATATCTATTTTCATTATAGAAAAAACTGAGTGATGATATTCTAATTTAAAGGGTGAGATCATACTCAAAGATTTTATCTTCGTTTACAACCAAATAATAATAAAAGAGTAATATATTTTTAATACAATTAATGAAAAAAATTTAAATTTATTATATAATATGGTTAATCGTATTTATACATTTCAAATCAATGACTGTTTCATAATGGTCATATTTAAATAATAATATTTCGCGGTTCATTTATGTTTGATGTTGCTTATACCATAAGCATTCAAATATATTTTTTAATGAAAATAAATTATAAAATATTAGGTTATTGCACCTATTTTTATAGATTATAAGTATAAGGTAATACATAAAAACAGGATTAAGGACCTGATATTTTATAAATTTTTTTCATTAAATAATATATTTGAATGCTTATGGTATACGCAACATCAAACATAAATGAACCGAGAAATATTATTATTTAAATATGACCACTATGACATAGCCATTGGTTTGAAATGTATAAATAGGCTTAACCATATTATTATATAAATGTATAAATGTTTCATTAATTTAATTAAAAATAAATTATTCTTTTATTATTAAATGGTTGTAAATGATGGTAAAATCTTTCGAATGGAAAAGGGTTGTATTTTAAAAAAACTAATTTTATTTGTGCAATGAATTTAAATAATAATAGAGTAGATTTATCAGTATTTATAACTTATTACAATGAAATATGCATAATATATATCCAACTTGTTTAGTTAACATCCACTTAATTATGGTTATTAGTAAAATAAATATAATAATTTCATTTTATGTTTTAAAAATACATTTTCTTCAAAAAATGGTATTTATTGAATTTTTTGTTCAGATATTATAATTAATTTCTGCCAATTTTTTGAAAGATTATTTTAGAAAAATAGAAATAATTATTTTAGTGATCATTTCACAATAGGAATAGGATTAAGTTTTTTGTTTTTCTAAAAAGTGTTATTTTTAGTAAATATTTAAAATGACAATTTTTAGAAAACAAACACTTCATTTATTTAAATCGTTAAATTTAAAATTCCCCTTTTATGTTGAATTTTTTCTTAAACTATAACAAGATTAATTTCACTAAATATAATCTAAATAATTCCGTATGTGTAAATATTATGTTATATTTCAGTGTAAGTTCATTTTTATTCTTAAAACCACAATTTTCTAAACAACGTTTTTGGTTGCATTTTGTACACTTATATTAAAATTTATTTATTAAAACTATAAAAATTGAATCTTCAAAAGTTTATTTAATATTTTTTATCATGCGGTTCAAATTTAATGATGAGGTCAATTTAATTTTTGGTCATTGTGAATAGTAAATATGGAAAAAATGTTTCATTGTAGTAAAGTTTAAATCAGATTAAATAATGTAAATACATAATGATAAGGACTAAAACTTTAATTTTAAATCATATTTGCTATGATATTTATACCCTCATTTTCGTATCTTAAAATTTTAATAATTATCATTCCACGTGACTTAAATCATATTTTTATTATATTAATTTTTTTAGAATATATCGATAGTATAGTTTCCTATTAACACAGATATAACGATGACCTAATGTTTGTGCAAGTGGGAGAAAAGTAATATAAATGGTTTTAAAAATTATAAAATCCATAATATTTAGATAATTTATGGTACTATATGAATTTCATAAATAATATTTCAGTATAAGTGATTAAATAATTTTTTAATTCTAATTTAATGGTTTTTTTATTCCTTTTAAGTAAAAAATTATGAATGGACATTAATGTGACTTTAAATCATATTTAATATGTAAAAACATTTTTAAATCATTATAAACACATGTAAATCATATAATAACTCAATTGGGTTGTAAATATTTTATATTTTCATTAATTTATTATTTATTTTCATCTTTTAATTTTTAAAATTAATTTTAGGACCCTTAAATATTTTAAAATGTGTTAATATGATTAAGGTCAAACAAGGTTAACGAGGAGTTAGACTAAATTGTAAAGGGTTATAATAAAATAAAAAAATTATAAATCTAATTGTTTCAATGGATTTAGACACCATATATTCCAAACATATAAATAGATCCAATTGGGATCCACTTTTCCAACAATGTAACATTATATTATTTTAATGTTTATAATAATTACTAGTGTTCCACCAAACTCACTTATTAAATGGAACCACCTATCCCTTTATTTATCAAACTTCATGGTACTTTTAGTTCATAACTAATCTACCCAAATACATTAATATATTACTTGTAACCTTTATAGAGATTCTTTTCTTCCCATAATACAATCCTAATAAAGATTAAGTTGTAATCCCAAAGTGGTTTCTAAAGAACAGGTAAAACATTTATGAAGTAATTTCATTTATTTCATTATTTACCTCATTAACTTTTTCCCTAACCATTATGAAATAATAATATTTATATATTAAATATACAAAAAAATTATGTTTTGATGATACAACTCTTTTTCATATCTGTTTTCCTCCTATGGGAAATGAAAATATCACTCGTTCACACATGTGGACTACCAACACCACAAAGTGATATATTAATGTTTTTTATCACCTCCTCACAGGGATGTTTATCGTGATGAATTTAATAAATATATGTGATATTCATGAAATAATTATTATTATATAAATGTAAAATATTAATTACCTTCTTAACCTTCGATTCTTTAGAAAATGATAACATTGTTTGTGAATACGTGTGGACTACCACATACACTAAGCGATGTGATTCATTTTTAATGTTTTCATTTCATAAATGATTATAAAATTATATTTAATGTAAAAATATAATAATTATTTCTGTTTTAATACTTTTATATTATGTAATATTGAATCCTTTGACCTTGGTAAACCAACAAAAGTTATTTTTGGATTATGAATTGATCACCCTAAAAAACATCCAACATGAACTTAACATATTTAAAAACTATGTAAAGAATGGAAATAAATGAAATTAATGGGATAATAATAAGTTAATAAACCTTAATAAGTTTCTTAAACAACTATAAAATTTATATAATTTTATTATACATTATTTTTAGTATGTATGTGGTGAGTTGGACTCCAAGTAAGGAACTTTCTTAAAAAAATATTATTTTAAATTTTTCCTTCCAATTTATTTTCTTACATGATTAGTTTCATTTAAATGATTCTAAAATGTTCTTAACTATGTTTAAATTTGTTTTACTTCTCATGTGTTGATCATTTTTTAATGATCACAAATCCTATTCATTCTGTAAAAACATGAAAATCCTGTGTATTCTGTCTCAAATAATGTGTACAGATGATTAGTATCTTTATGCTTTAAATACACCTATCTATGTTCTTAATTTCTATACATTAATTTTAATTATTTTTATACTATATTTACATGTTAATGATTTAATTGATGAATAAGTAAGTCTAAAAAATCTATGAATATCACAAATTCAGTCTGTAAACATATATTTGACTATGTTTGAGAAACCATGAGTCTGCCACCGGTTGTGCTTTTCTTCCAGACAATGTAACCATCCAGACACCATAACCATCTAGATACTGTAACCATCTAGACACCGTAACCATCCAGACACCATGACCATCCAGATACTGTGACCATCCAGACATGTCACCATCTAGACACCATGACCATCTAGACACCGTTTCTTAATCTGTTTTGTCATTTTTTAATTTAATTTATAACAGTCATATTTGAAGATTTTAAATGCTCTAACATAATTGATGTTTCATTATAGGAATATCATCTAAAAAGTACGAGGTATAAGGTGTAGAATACATGCATCCTTTCATGTCCAACACATGCACTCTAAGAATATAAGAGAAGTGCATCCCAGAAACCAAAAAGTGCATCAAAAAAATAACAAATGAGATTTCCTAAGAAAAGAACTGATACATGCAATACAAAACGTCTAAAGAACAAAGTATGCAATATTTAAAAAACAATCTGGACACCATAGATCAGAATCATTGAGCACATCTTCACACTTATAATACCATAAAGAACATGAGCCAGATCTAACTGACTTACAATATTCTATTTTCCATAGGAGGACTTCATTTCTACATCTTCATGATCCCATAAGTCCAAAGCCGCATATACTAACACTCAAAGAACTTATAACCTTATCACTATACTTATGCTCTATTGTGTACTATTTTTATCATTCGAGTGGCATGTGTGTCTGTATAAAGACACACACACTGTCTCCTATATCAAACCGAGGGATACAATATATCCTTTCTCTTACATATTTTTACACCTATGTATTCCCATGGATAAGTGTAGAATAATTCCATGTGTGACTTGTTTTTTTTATAGACCAAAAAATGTGGAAGAGTTAGTGTAACCTAGACAGTCTTGTGTACTATTTTAAAACTCGATATATGCTATTTATCTATTTTATTTATATAAACTGCTTGGTGGTAGGTGATCACCAAATGGAGTGGATTACGTATTTTCTTGATACTGAACCACTTGTTTTATATCCATTGTGTTGTTTAATTTAGTTTTATTTATTTTTAGTTTAATCCAAAGATCACTAAATTTACATTGATAGTTAATCTTGGAAAGAAGTTATAATTGTTTTTCCTTGTTATAATAGCTTCAAAAGTAATGTTAATAACCAATATTAAGATTACTGAGAATTAAAAAATCATTTAAGAAGTTATATAAACTGTCAAAAATTCATAACAGTATAACCTTGATTAACTAGGATGTATTTAACATTATTAAGGAACCTTTTAGGAGTATTTTTTAAATAGAAATTTTGAATAGATACTCAATTCACCCCACTCTTGAGTAATATACTCTGACCAACAAAAAGGTTTATAAAGTTTATTTGAAAATATTTTTTTACTTTCCTTATAATTTATTACAAATTATATTTTCAATATCTTCTGTATGGTATATTTTATACTTTCTAAAAAAGTTCCAAAAGAATGTTTTTTAATGTATATGGCTTGAAGATTTTTTACCAACTCCATTTTTAATTTTTTACAAATATTAATCAATAATTTACCATTTGTATTTTAAAATTAAATATTTCTGTCAAAATTCTATAATGTTTTTGTTTTCAAATATTTTTTTAAAAAACAAAAACATTTTTTCAACTTTATGAGATAACTGAATGTGTTATGGCGTATGGACTTGAAGGAAATTTAAAAAATATTCTATGATAAAAGTGAAAGATATTTTTATTTTATTCATGATATGTTTCTTTGTAATTTTATATGAATGATGGGTGATCCCAATATGACATTGTTGATGGGTGAGCCCAATATAGATCTCTAATGGATTTGTTAGAGTGATGAAGTTTTCTAGTGTTAGGTCACTCATTAGAGGTATAGAAATTATTCAGTTAAGTAATTCCATTTGAAGGGTTATTGTAAGAATAAATTTAATTAAAATTACCCAAGGTACTTGAATGATATTTTTTCAATTTATTGTAAATAAAATTTTTTATTTCATTAGGTAAGCTAATGGAATTATGTTTAAATGAAATTTTATTTCGTTTTTAAGGGTAAAAGTATGTTTTTCAAGAAACTATATCGTAATTGATTGGGTTTTGTAAGAAACCCTCATGGTTATGATATTTCAGTTATGATTTATTATTATATGTTTTATAAAATCTTTCAAAATGGCTTTGATTTCATTAGTAAGTATATTATTATTTGATTTAAAATTTATGAAGAAAAAGGACCACTTTCTTATGAATTTTCATAAATTTTCATGTAACCTAATGGATTAACATTATTTTTATATCCCTTAGTGATATTTTCTTGATCATTATTTTTTTTCAAATAATTTTCACGACCTAAGGATGAGTAGGAACTATAGAAATGTCTATTTTTCCACTATAAAAATACATCTTAAATGAAGTGAATTGGTTTTTAATGAAACGATATTTTAGTTTTAAGAATCACATTTATTATAGAAAAATCGACATTTAGCCAAAGTTTCCACTTTTGTTTGAAGGCTTTGATATATAATATGTTTCATTGATTCTCTAAAATAATTATATGAAAAGATCATAGAAATATAAAAAATTGATACCCTTGTTATAAATATAGTAATTATGGGTTGTCGCGGTGTTTCCTTCCCATGCTCGGCAGGTTGGTGGTGGTTCTCTACTACAGGGCTTTGTGGTCTTCTCTCAGGCTGTGGAGATGCTCTCCGGGCTTTTGCGGTTGTTGGTTCAGATCCACAGGTGTAAGACTGGTCCTTGTTGACGACACACTCTTCGGAGTGCTCGTGGTTCTGATCTCGGCAGCTCGCTATGGTCATGTGGTGAGTTTTTTCACGTTTGGGGGTTGCGCTCATGAGCCATTGGTTTGTGGGGTTCTTCATCTTCTTAGGTGAGCATGTTAGGGTTTCGGGTGTCTGATGCGGTTTTATTTTTATGGTGGCAGTGGGATATTCTATTCTTTGGTTTTTCTTTTCTTTTGTTGCGTTGTGGTGAATCTCTTGGCGAGAGTTCTGTTGAGATGGAGCGATGATGATGATTTGTTTCAGGAGTCATCTCCATGGATGATTGTTATGTTGATTTTTTTTTCTATTTGATGTTTTGTTGTATCCTCTGCCATGGGGTGATGATGGTGACGGCAGACGCCGGCGAAGCTCACCGGTGATCAGGTGATGGTAATGAGGTGAGGTAACACATGGGCAACTCCATGGATGATGTTTGTTTAACCCCCGAAGGTTTCATGGGGGGTAATGTGACGACGGACGCCAGCAACTCTCACCGGCAATCCAGTGATGTGGATATGGCTGAAGTACATGCACATGGTGTGTCAGATTGGATGGAGTCTCGGTGCTCGAGGCGGTGCAGGCTCACGAAACAAGGCGATAAGGCGGTGGTTTGAAATTTGAAATTTGAAATTTCAGTTTGAATTGTGATTTGGTGTCTGGGTTTCGACTGTATGGGTACCAGCAACCCACAATCTAGCTTTCTATAAAATGAAAAAAAAGGATTTTCCGTAAGATATAGGGAATTATAAGTGGAATTAAATATATATTTTCTGATATAATAAATGGGATGTAGAGTTAAGTAAAAGTGGTATCAAAGTATAAGGATAATGAAGTGTTTAATTTATAGTATTCTGGTTTGACTCTTGTTTCTCAAGATGATTATGAATCATTTGGGATTAGAATGAATGATTAGTTAATAATTAGAGACACTATCAGTTTTTATAATGGTAGAAGATAGTGTTTTAGGGAGTATGTTGAAATGTGGAGTGTTTTTAACAACCACAAATGGAGATTATATGAGTAAAACACCTTAAACTTGTATTTTTTTAGTTTATGTTTATCGAATTTTTTTTATTAAAACCTTCTAAATTACTCAATTTTACAATGATGAGTACATATATATTGTTATTAATTTTTTTATGTATGGTTAAAGAATTTTTAATTTAACTTTGGATACAATAAAACACCAAATTGATAAATTAAATACTGATATATCTCTTATACAATGGGTTGAATAAGATACACTTTTTAAATAAATTGATATTAACCTTTATCCTTGGTTGAAGTATCAATATACTCTCTTTTAATTCTCACACTCACTCGTATATGACTGAAATTAAATAATTGTTAGGTTCATGTGAACTTCTTATAATGTTTAATCACAATGTGGTTATATACTCTTTTATGTGTTTAGGTCAATTCTGATACACTTATTTTACCACAAATAAATTATAGTGACTATAAAAGGTGAGAAGGTATCATCCATAACTCAACACTTACAAGGTGTGGAAATGAATCATCCCTTACCAATGGGAAGGTAACATAAATGACTAAATTATATCTTCTAATAGTTTATGTTTGGATAATATTACACTGGATCTATCCAGTTTTGAATAGTCCTCATTCTAATCTTATGAAGAGGATCATTAGTGTGATACTGGATGTATCTATACCATGATGGGAGTTATTCTTACTCAATTCCATAGAATATGGTTTATAGAATATAAATATAAATAAAAAATGTGTATCAAAATTCTTCTCATTCTTTTAAGACTCTGAACTTATTTATAAGATAATAGAAGAACATGTTGAATTCTTCTTTCACAATATAAATCCTTCAATAAAACATCACTTGAATCCACTTACCTTGACATAAATGAAAACTAAAAATTTTAGGTGTCCATTGGTATCTATGACTATTTCTATGTCTCTTCAGGACATAAAATAATCATTATCAAACATTACTGGAACCTTATTCTATATTTTTAATTATCTTATTCTTCATTATTTTATTTAATAAATGTAGTTAATATTTTTTCCAATGTTTGAATATAAAAAACTCCAATTAAATTGTGAAATCTTTCTTTCTCAGGTGCTCTTCATATTTATCTCTACAGCGTATGGTTTCCCTAATTCCACCCCTCCATCATTTTATCCCACTTCCCTTCCATCTATGATAGTTTAGTTTCCTAGTAGGCACTATCTTTGCTCAGTTAAGAAGTGATCATCTAAATGGAGTTGTAATTTTCTATGATTTATGGTACCATAGTTGGCCTTAATTACATTTCATTACAGCTTTACTTATGAAGCCTCTACCAAAATTTCTTCTCTTATATCATTCCATTCTTTAGATTCTCTTCTTCAGGAGCTTTTTAGATGAATCCCGCACTATCTTTCATCCTCATCTAATGAAGCCTTGAATGTGGGTTCCTTCATAGATTCTATAAATCCACCAAACCCCATGGAACCTATAACCTCAACATATTTTTCTTATAAGGCTTTAATTATAAAATTCCAACCATCATTAACCCACCTCCAATTAATACATATCTATTTTTTATATGTAGTTCATTGTATCTACACTCATTCTAGCCTCCTCTACTGGGGGTTTCTTTCTCAGCTCAATATTATCAAGTGTACCAATCACTTTTTCTATCACTCACTACCCAAGTTTTCTTTTCCCATAAAATTTCACCACTAATATCATCATGTTTGACCCCATATTTTTCAAGCATGTTGAGTTCTGTGATGGTTTTAGTGTATGAGGGTAATTGTTTATGTGGTAGATATCAATGATTCAACATGATGACTTGGAATGGGGGAAAGGGATCTTCTGCCTATTTTTTATTTCCTATTTTGGTAGGGTCTATTGGATGGTTTTCCTGGTTTATCATCCTCTTCATATTCCCCATATAATCCCATCTTTCTCTAATAGTTTTTTCATAAATTAGTGTTGTGAAGGTTAATTGTAAGATCCATTGGTTGGAGAACATGTTTTATATGATGTTTCTTTTGGTGAAAAATTTACCTAGCCCAAAATTGTTCGCCTCATTGACCGGTGATGATAAGTTTACATCACTATTCATCCTCAATGTTGGTTCTCTTCAAAAAACACTTTTCTAGATCATGGGGATCATAGGGTTTGAGGAATATGATCTTGATAGTGCTGTAAAATCTTATTTGGTGACTCAACGCAATCCTAATGTAGTTGGTTATCTCCCGAGGTCCCATTCGTGACGTGATATAGAAGGATTCAGTTCTCTCTATTTGTTGGATTTTTTTCATCAGGGTTCTTTCTTTTCTTCAGTTTATGAATTTTGTTTATTTTTCAATAAATCCCTTCAAAATGGTGGATTTTATGGGTTCCCCTATTCTTTATTTTAATTAGAGGTTCAAATAGATCCTCATCAACAATTTTAATAGGTGTTATTTTTAAAAAATGGATTTTGGGATTTAAAATAATATAATTATCTTCTTGATAAGATATACAGTTTTGGTACTAGATAAAAAATACAAATTTTTTATTTAAGATCTTAAAATTTTCACGGAAGGATGCCCTCAAATTCCTTCTCTTTTAATTCCCTTTAAGACTCGTTTTGAATCATAGCTTAATTCTTAAAGTATCATAATATTCATGGATTGAATATTTTAAAAGATTCATCTAACTTAAACCCCCATAAATATCACAATTTTATAATTGATTACAATTACATATTATCTTGAAGGATTTTAAATATCAACCATTACATGTGAGCCTTTACGTATCATACAACTTTTTAGGTTAATTATTATATATCATATTGAGGATTATGTACTTCTTCAAACATTCTTCCTTCCTATTACCATTATGCATATAATATAACCTTTAAATATTGATCCATGTACCTAGAATATCGCATTATGAATTAGAAATTTGTCAAATCTCAATTTTCCAGTTTTTGAATTCCCTTATGTTTCAATAAATTTGAACCTTAACTAAAATCATTATGGTTTTTCTTCATTTACACATTCCATTATGATATCTAACAAATATTATGCATCACAGTCTATCCATAATTTTTCCAATTTATAACTCCAACTGAAAATTCCATAAAATTCTCAAATTATCTTAGAACCTCTACAAACATATTCAAAGAATCTCTAATCACTCAAAGAAATCTAAACAAATCTCATTAATTCCAATAATATTCACTCATTGATGAAATAAAATACAATACACCGTCAATAATTTCATGGGTTCTTCAATCTCCCCCTCTAAATTTGTTTTCTTTTCTAATAAATTAATCTAGATTTTGTAAAATTATAAAATCCTTATAATAGAAATTTTCAAACAAAACTCTACTAAATAAATAAATGTTTTTGTGATATTTCCAACCCTTAGTGATAAGAAAATTTTGTCCAAAATATTTTGATGTTATCCCCCTAAACCCCCCCCCCCCCCCCCGAATGTCCTGAAGGCCTTTATTTTTATGGAATTTTTATAACCCCAATTTCAAGGGATGAGGGGGGACCCTTAAAAGTCCCATAAGCTCAGAGATTACATGGCCTAGTGGCTTAAGAGATTACATGACCAGAAGGTCTTAGGGAACTAAACCGGACTATCTACAAGGAACTGCCCCTCCCAAGCATCTGCATCGTGATAGTACCTCTCCACCTTTACATGGCCGTCTGGCTAGGCTTGCGGTGTAGGCACAGGCTAGTCCCAATGGCATAGTCATACCCTCTCATTCTGACAATCCATTTGGTTCTGCTCTGGTGAGTGGACTTTCTCTGAATCCTCCTTTAGGGCTGATCCTTTTTATATATAGTATATCTGGGGAAACTGCACCAATCATGTGGCCTGAAGGCCTTGAGGTGCCCCAAAGGCCTTAAAGGTTCCTGAAAGCCTTATTGACCTGAAAGCCTAGGGGGCCCGAAGTCCTTAAGGACTCCAAGCCCAAACTGGTGGCCCAAGGTGAATAGTTTTTGCTGCTACAGTACTGAATAGTACCTGCTACAGTAACTGCTATAGTGCCTGCAATAGTGACTGCATAGTATCTACTACATTACTGCTACAGTACCCAAAATTATGCATCCACCTTTTTTTGAACCTGGGTCTTGTTGATGCACTCAAGGAGTCCTTACCAACTGGGCTGAGGCTCAAATGCAAAATGTGTTAACTGTTAATGTGTGTATCAGTGCGGCCTTACACCACCTTCATTCCACACGTCCCCATCAGGGCCCAAGGTGGCCAACCTTGTGTTTGGGCCAGTTCCCATCGGGTTAGAGGGGCCCATAAATGGTTTGTTATAACATAGTGCATGTTTCCTTATGAGGTCACGAACTCGGAACCTCAGGGTCAAGATGCCACCGCCTTTAACCAACTCACCCATGCCAGTCGAGCCTCTCCCTCAATCAACACACTCATTTCTCCCACTTTGTTCAAGAAATAAATCTTTTGATTCAAAATAGTAGTAAATGAGAGTTTTTTAACTATCACACCCTTTAATAATAGAATCTATATGAATTTGATTAAATAAAAAATTACTCAAGTTAAATGGGGAGGATGGACAATCATATCCAACCATAATCCATCAAATATTTTCTTAGGCATGGCCTTTGTGAAAATATCATCTATTTTATCCTTTATAAGATTAAATTATATATTTATATCTCTATTTAAACCTTCTATTTCATTAAAGGATATTTTATTTCAATTTTTTTACATATTATTTCTTTTATTGTATTCTCATAAATATCAATTTCACATTGAATATCCATTCAATTCACAATGGCTTCTCAATTCTCACCTTAATGTATTTCAATTTCTCCCTCATATAGATTGTTCAAATAATATAATGTGAATTATCCACAAACTCATCCACAATAGTACTAATATTAATTGGGTTTTTCTAAATTCAAGTCCATTATAAAAAACACTATCCCAAATATAATCCACCACATGATATGGATTTCATGTCATTACAGACTCCATCCCAAACAACATCGATGTATCAATATAGGTTCAGGTGCACACCACTAAATCATCCCAAAATATATACTCCCTTTATTATATTTGAGATATATCTTGTAATCCATACAACTTGGTTATTTTTCATCACATAGATACCATACATGTAATTTAAATAAATACAAAATGGTAGTTTTTGATGTCGTTAGATAAAGAAAACTAAAATATCAAACTTCTAATTTCTATTGGATTCAAACTTTTTCCTCTAATATACTTTCCTGGCTTCACCCCATCTATGATGGATGTGGATAAATCTTTTTAATATTTCATTAAAAACTTCCTCAACAATTTTGTGGTATATATTTCATGGGTTACACCTAGGAAATATACTTTTTTCAATACTAACAACCCCATTAATAATAAAATTCATGAGTAGAATTTTTTAATTGATTTTTGATTTTTCTAGTAAATTCATCATAAGAATATTATATTTTAATTGTAAAAAACAGTCTCATCAACCTATATAATCACATTAATATTATTTATTTCCATATCCTTCACATAATGATTACATTCAAATTTCAATTTAATGAATTTCATGTCTCCCATGAAGCTCTCCAATTTTAAATACTAGTCTCAAGGATCCTTATTCAGCCCATATAGGTATTTCATCATCTACACAACATAGATACAAAAAAATATATAAAAGACCTTCAGGTTTTTCATTATATATCTTCTCAATTTTATCCATTCAATAAAATATACTTCATATCTACTTGATAGATTTTGTAATAAAAGTGATTTGGGATAACAAATAATATACGTGTGACTATAAGTCTTTTAATAGGAGAAAATATTTCTTCAAAATAAAATTGTACAACCTAAGAGTTCCCTTTTCTTAGTAATTTGAATTTTTTTTCGAAAAAATGCCTTTTTCATTGAGTTTTTTCTAGACACCCACCAACTTCCAATGAAATTCTTTCATTTTTTCTTTAAAAATAACCCTAAGTGGTATTTATATAAATGTTATCATGATCCCATTCCATTATATCAATCTGTTCATTGTTCTCAATAGACTGAGAAACTAATAGTGGCTTAGTATGAGAAATATGGTTTTTTTAGTTTCCATATTTCAAACTCCTTTCATTCTAAATTTGATCATTATTACTTATTATTGTATTTTCTAGTTATAATTTACTATTTTCCTTTTGAGATTCAAGTTTCTCCTGTTAAACAATTCTAACATCATCACTGGTCTAATAAAACTCAATATAAGAATTATCTATTTCATTTTCATCTTGTTCATCATAGATTTTATCAAAAATATACATGTTCTCCAAATCTATATTTCCAAAATTTAGTCTATTTTACAAATTAATTTTTTTTGAAAAAATACTCATATTAAAGCAATCTACTATAACATGAAGAATGTTTTTTCAGAATTTATAACCTCTTCTTTTGGATCACTATCCAAGAAAAATACCTTCCTAATCCTTCTCATTAAACTTTTCCAAATTTCAATTTTTGATCTTCATTAAAAATGGGATTCAAAAATGAATAATGTAATTAAAAATAGGTTTCTTTTTATTCCACATCTCATAATAATTCATATTTAATTTTTTCATAGTAAGTATTTATTTTGAATATCATACTTGTATATAAAATATTTTTCTATAAGAATTTTCATCATTTAAATTTGGAAAGAATAGTTCTTGTAACTTCATCAAACCATCTATTAAATTTTTTCGTAACTATATTTTTCAATGGTTTAGAAAAAGAACTATATTGATGATTAATACCATGAATAGAATTATAATGTCAAAATTAATTTTTAATGAACTCCCTTTTCTTATAAACACATATCTTCATGATGTATACTCCTGACACTTTATAAAATTGGATTTCAAATATTTTCAACATCTCCACATTAGAAAAATTGCAGTTTATGAAAATAACAGTCATCATCCTTGTAAAATAATAAATAAATTTAATAAATTAAAAATCACACTTAGTGGATTTATGTATCATTGATAAAAATTAAACAAAATATATTAATACAAGTTTCCTAGGGGATTAAATTTCCCTTATTTTGTGTTTTTTTTTGTCACATATTGCAATTTTGACCTATTTTATAAAAATGTATCTATCTCTATTCAATTGGGGTAGAACTATCACGATATTTTCATTTTATAATTTACTCAAACCTTCTTATAAAATGAGTCAAAGTCTTCTATTAAAAATTTTATTTTCTTCTTCTTCAAATGGATAATAGGAATTACTTGGGTCAACAATTTAGAATAAGTTATCACTTATTATTTCATAATAAGGGATAACTATTCTTCCATTATACTCATGATGAGAAGATATTTTCTTTTGAAATGAACTGAATTCCCATCGGCACAAATTTGGATTACACTTAGAAATTATTTTACTCTCATTAACAAATAAAACATAAAAATATTTTATCTTCTTATATTTAATATCAATTTTAATAATTCCTATGTTTTAATGAAATTTAATTCCCAAAACTAATTTCACCTCCATCATGTAATTCAATGTTTTTTAATATTTTTTTATCTCTAGTCATATGATGTGACACCCCAGGTGTCACTATCTTGGAAGTACCTTCATGGTTTTTCCCCTTAGAGTTTAGGGTGTTATGAATTGAGTTTTGGAGTTTTGAGGAGTTTTATTGGAGTGAATGATTAGGTAGCATGGTTTGTAAACTATGTAGATTGTGTAGGGTAGATAATTGGGGAGCTGATAGATTGGGAATAATAAAGAAAAATTTTCAATATTGACAATGTTTTGAAGGGGTATGAGACAAATTTAGGAGCACGGTCTATGCACAGTTTGGAAAACAAGGTGATAAAAACTTGTGTCCCACCAAGGATTGCGTATTTTGGTATTTTTCTTTTCTTTTTAATTGGGTTTTCCACTCTAATCCTTCCCTATTTGACTAACTCAACCCAAACATTTTCCATGTGGTTTACTTTTCCTTATAACCTCCTACATGGTGATTCCATGATGTTTTAATGGTGATTCATTGTGTGGATCAAGATGTATGAGCATCTTTTTGGAATCGAGTGTGAAGTAGAAGCCCCAAACTGGTGGTTTTTTCAGCTTTTTTCATTTTCAATCGAAGTAAACTTATCGACGTTGGTGGAAAGTAGCTCGTTCTTAGCCGAGGACCAAGCATGAATGATTTTAAGCACAAAATAAGTTGTTAAGTACAAGGTTTAATTATGAAGTTTTGCATGACGTCTACTCATTCATGGTGATTTTTGCTCGATGAATCCTACATCAGACTCCTCTAGATCGTCCACACGTGCTTCAAGAAATCTGAGGGAGCGTCATTCATTGTAATCTAGCTTCTAGAGAGTAATTGCGATGAAGCCTTCGACACTCCAACGATCACCACATCACTTCACAAGATATTCATGAGAGAGTGATTGATCCATGATCCTTGGATCTAGAGCATCCCTCTATAGATCATCATAGATAGGAGAAGATAGAGAAGTGACCTGAATGGTGATTGGAAATATTCACTCCTTTTATATTTATGGTTCTTAATTAAAATACCCAGTATAGCCTCACTGGCCCCGAATACTTATCGCACCGTCAACAACATTTTATGACTACTAAAACGAGTCATAAATATTATTATCATTTACTTGTCATATATAAAATATATTAAATGTAATGAATTGAATCCAAAACTTAAGTCGTCATTCCCATAAATATTAATTGAACATTGAATATTTAATATTCGTCAATTAAAATTTTTTCATGTATTTTCTTTAAACTCAAAAAATACATTTAATAAATAAATTCAATACTCATTATTATAAACTATAATAATATGAATTTCTTTATTGCATTACTGATCATTTTTCTTTGGACAAATCTCAGACCCCATTGTTGGGGCCCACCATTTCCAAAACTCATATTCAACTAAATAGGAAGATTCTTGAATACACTATTGTGTGTGTCCCTCTAGGCCATTATCTTGACAGTAGTTAATAGTATTCACGAACCAAGAGTAGGATATAGCTACCCATTACGGCCCCTGAAGAGATAAGGATTGTCACAGCAGCGACAACCAACCTACGAACATGCACTGTGTAATATAATCTATTTTTTAGTAATGTCTCATAAAGCAGGACACACTCATGTGTCATCACCCTTATCTTACATTATTGTTTTCTGTTATAAATGGATGGATTTACCTTTTACTTCCATGGACATGGCCTTATAAAGGTACTTCCTTCTTTATCAACATGGCATGAGATATATTACTTCCATAACCCAGAAGCGACAAATCCTTTCTTGATCATTTGAAAAATTCCATGCCACCAACGATGCAACCAACACAAACTACCTCACCATGACTTCATTTCCATGGTTTTCATCTTTCATAAATTCACATGATCAAATGACATACATTGTAAATGATATCAAGACAAGAGACTATTACACATGATCGTAGATAGGAATATCCAATGACACCAGAAACATGTGGTGTTCTAATTGGTGGGTTAGTACTCATGATCTCACTATTAGAGATCACCAAAGTGTGAACTTCATGAGAATAATCCTCAATGATTATGATCCCCCAACACCTGATAGTCATACATATACTATGGTGAATCAGTGAAATGTATTTAGACCATAGAACATATAGTTAAGATTAATGTCATAATATTTAAAGGTTCTCATTATAGCCTGTGATATTTTATGACCATTCAATATGAAAATTAATAATTGGAAATTACCATTTCAATAGTGGAATTAGAAAATTATACACTATAATGATATGATGACATCATGTATAGATAACTATATACATGATATGGTAATCGAAAGCACTGAATAGTTGGGTCTAGTTTACCCACTATTTCAACACTCCCACCTTCACTAGATCCAACTTTCCAACGAAACATGTTAGCTACTCACTTGATGAAAATCATGTTTTTGCTGATTAGTAGCTTCAGTTACTGGGTCTACCATGGTTCCGTTGTGTGGAAATTCTTCTATTGTGACATTATCTCCTTGAGTAAAACTCCTCGAGAAATGGTATCCTAAGTATATCCCATTTTTCCACTATCATAACTTGACATCATGTCTTGTATTAATATCATAATTTACATTCAGAAAATAATTTTCTTACTAGGTGTGATTCCAAGAATAGGAAAAAATCATTGCATTTAATAACAAATTCTTACCTACCTAGGAAGCTGCAACATACTCAGTATTTGTAGGTGTGGCAACCCCTAGTTTATATGAGCTTGTCTCGCTCATCACCATAGCATAACTATGATAATAGATCACATTGATATATCAAATACCAGTCTGTATCCCCAAAAACTAGTATCCTTCATCTCCATTTACCAGGTATATATCTTTTGTACTTGCCGAAGTACAATTAGATAGTTTGGACAGCATCTCTTGCATTTCTCCTGGGTATAACTAATATTTGCCTACTATAAAATATAACTTCGAAATATCGGTTATTGTAAATATTATGGCATACGTAATTGATCCATCTCTTCGATGTATGGATTTAATGCATCACATTTATCACTTCTCATATCCCATACAGGTCAACATGGGGAGATTATTCCCTACAACATAAGCAACAATTAATCTATTAAATTGTTCGAACTTGTATTTTTTAATACAACGTCACTATATGTATGATTGAATAATACCAAGAAACCTATATATCTACCTTAGTATATCATGTTCCCTAGAACTCAGGTTTCTACTTTAACTCAATCATTTGGAGAATAAATTTCATCTTGGTCTTAACAAATTGTGAGACCAATGTCTATTTTCCATAGGTTTCCAAACATACTTCTTCTTGAAAAACATTGGTTCTCCCACTAAACTCTGGTAGACACAAAGAAATAATTTTTTGTAAATTTATATTCTATGACCATATTTCTTACATTAATCCTAAACTGGATTTCAGTAACTTGCAACCTTTATTATAATTCTGTGACATGACCATCCCTTTCTAGTTGTGTCGTATAGACACCATCCATGATTGGTGGTCATGAAATCCAATGCTAAATAATTTGATCATATATATTAAATAAGATAAGTAACATTCTAACATATTTAGGCATAATGACCTAGTAAAACCAATCGAGCCTTATTGGTATTACACTTGTCCCATCCATGTATCAACTCACTGGAATACCCACCGTAGTATTCAAAATAATAATCCCCATTGCTCTTTGATACTTGGAATCAATTAATTGAATTTTATTTGGTCTTATCAATTTTAGCTAATTGAAATATATTACTTACTTGTAGGAAATATAATTCACATTGAATAATAGATCACCGATTGCGGTAAATATAATACCATCACCACGGTTTTATCCATCTTACACAGTATGTGTATCTGGAACAAACTCCGTTCCACATGCACTTATGGAACTAGTTCATATGCCAACTATTTGTGCATCTTGAGCATTTACAAAACACAAGTCAATATATCTCCCACTATCTCTAAAAGAGATGTTAACCCTTTTATAAAATGTAGTCTATCACATTACTATAAATTTTCTATCTTAGGGATTTATGTAATATCCTAACCAATTGTTTGGATAAGTACCTTCGATTCACAATGGGATTATCTTGATGCAAGTTTGTTTCTATCCAAACAAACTATTTGCATCCAAACACATGGATTTATGACATAATGGATTTACATCATACAATGACTCATATGATATCTATTTTTCATTATAGATGGAATATGGTTGTGGGATATCACTTTTATTTACAAATCATTTAATATAATATAAGGGAATATTCTTCTAGTTGCAACATTGATATTACTTACATCAATACTTTTATGTATAAAATGTTCATTTAAAAATTAATCCATGCTACATTTTATTGATCAATGTTGATATGTAATACTTCATCATAAATCATCCTTGTTAACATCAATTTCTTCATGTCGATAAGGTAATGTGCGTTTAGGAATTTCTCAACACTATATTACCATGATTGATGACTGATTGGTCAATATATTATTCGGTATCCCAACCCAAAGTAACTTATATCTTCTAACCATGCATATACTTTGCTTTATTATTCCTTAAATACTAAAATGAATTTAATGATGTTTATACACCACTAGCTTATACTTATAATAGTTCATGCTTACTTGTTGAACAATTTCCAAAAGCTTTGTGACATACCTTTATTTTTAATGGATCCTTTGTCCAAACTAATTATGTCAATAACACCAAAATTATTTAGCTGTGTCGAGCCTAAATAACAGAAATGTTATATTCATGACATCTACATTAATTATTAAATGAAAAAGAATTATCTTATAACAATTGGGTTTAAGTCGTACATCTATATTGATCACTAATTGTCTATGATTCATGTTTTACTGAACTAGTGATTGATGTTACCAAAAACCACACTCATTCCATAACCTAAAATAATTTCTCCTTGCATTTAAGGACACAATACAATAATTTTTGTGGTTATACTCAAAAATATTTCAAGGAAAAATTTTCACATGGCAATTAGGATGTCATGTACTTCACTACATTATCATAGGTATCACTCTTTCACAGCCACTTAGAGAATACAACTGTCTTCCAGTCATGTTTCTATACTAAGTTGGTTATCATATTAGAATACACATATGTCACCATCATATTCTATTTAATACCCAAGTAGTAAAATTGAAACATTACAATTGATGAATATGCCTAATGTAGAAGCAGTAACTTGCTAATTTAAATTAGGTTATTTATTTTAAACTTCTATTGTATTATTTTATAATATCCAATGAAAATAAAATTTGTTAATAACTCATTAATTGAAGGAAATCGAGAATGTTCCATTGGAATTATATTACTTTGACCTTTCCTCATTGTCTTTCAATTTATCTGCCATAATAATTACAACTTAACTGTCTTTTAAACATATAACATGGAAAAACTAACTTTAATTGGTAATGGAGTGTTTACTCAATACTTGTTCATTTTATAAATTAAAATGAAACTTGAGTAAAGTGGTTAAAATGATATCAGAAAGTAATTCAATTAAATATCATAATTAATATTTTCATTTACACATGTCAGTGTAAACTTCGTCTTATTCAAACCATTACTTGACTTCCTCCTTACAAATATCTCAGAGATGAGACTTCATGTTATATCATCCATGTCCTCGTGTAGCGACTACAATGGAAACCAAATGTTGATGAAATAATAATGATAAAACAATCATATTATTTGTACATTAGTCTCCCGTATGTAGTTTCACCCATTCTTGATGAGGTAGTTTAACAGTGTTGGGGACACTGATACCTTGAGTTTCCTATATCATAGTAATATATGCACACCCCTGTACTATTAATGGATACTCTTGTCAGTGTGGACATTTAATTTTTCCAATATAATATCGTAGTTTAAACATGTGGTATAACTTTCCATTTTAACTACAAAAATAAATTTTAGCAGATTAGTTCCTTTTATGTAGATTACCAATTAAGACAATTTTATTAATTACTTAAATCATTTAATATCTCCCACTATTATATCATATTATAGGAACCCTCTATTCTAGAATCATAATACTCTGTCACTTGATTATTATAGTGGAAAGGATCCTAGAACCACCCCTCATAGTCTACAAGTTATGGCCATGCCAATAATTCGAGGGTTTGAGGTTGGGTTTTGCTTGGGAAACCACTTAAACTTGCGGTTCCTTGATCTGTTGAGTGAAGTCCCAGCATCTAAAATCATGAAATGATTTACAAAATGCTTTCCTCTAAAACTATAAAAATTTAGATATGGATATTTAATTGATTCAATTTTAGTTAAGTCAACATATCATTCTTATAAGGACTCCCTAGTGGTAAGAGGCCCCCTCATCTATGGTAGGATCGGCACCTCCAACATCTGGTTTGTCCAAATTTCAATGATGAAAGGCTGTTATGACTTAATATATCATTAAGGGTTTTATTATTTTTTTTGTGATAAAATAAATCATTTTCTATTTTCAAAAGCACATACTATGTGATCTCACTCAAATCTAACAATGCAAGAAAGAAAAATTTCATCGCGTCACATGCTCATTTTATCTTTCATGATTGTTTATTATTATTCTATGTGATATTTCTATACGAGACATTTATAAAAGAATAGATTATGTAGATATAAAATGAAAAATCTGATCATGAGAAGGTACTATTGGTTGATATATCGAGTGAATAATGGACCAACCGAAACCCTAAGGGTAAGTAACTTCAGTCAGGTGGCTTGCAACTTGAATAGCACCGTCTGCTCATCCAATACATCCAACTGATGTCTGGTGCGTCGTCGTCACCTGGTGTGAACTCCCTCATACCTCATCTCGTCATTATACAATTTTACTCGTATGCAGGAGAGGGGGTCTCGAGGTCAAAAGTATACAACTGAAAAATGGGCGTGCATGACCTTATACATATAATAACCCCTAAGATGACACACAGGTAATCTTTTATTTAATTAAAATAATTATTACAAAATAACATTCAATAATTAAATAAATAATTTAATAAACAATCAATCACCAGACATGAATTGGTCGGTCTCCAACTCATGATCAACCATATATGCATTAAACTCACATATATTAAATAAAAGCAGAATAAAATTAAAGTTGAATGAAAAATAAACTTGATGTCATTTAATGGAATTAAATACATCACTCTTGTTTTTTTAATTTTAATTTTACACTGGTATGTCCTGGTTAAATAATTTAATTTGAAAACTACTAAATCAATTAATAAAATATTTTAATTAATATCCCAAATAAATTAATTACAACACATATAAATTTTAATAACCAAAAATTAATATTAATTAAATTAAATTTTCAACTATAATTAAATTATTTATTTTAATTAATTAAATATTAAATTAAATCACCCAGACCCAAATTACATTGGGCAGGGCCTATGCAGGTTAGGGAGAACCTGCGCAGGCTCATTTCAGGCGGTACCAACCTCATCCAGGGGAATTTTGGGCCGGGTATGTCCGCCCAAGCCCGTTCTGGGCTTGGCAGACCCATCAATTCTTGTTTTGATGTTGGTCTAGTCTATGTGGAGCAACAAGCCATTACCTCGCCCGAGGAGACACCACAACCAAGTTGTGCATAGGCTCGGAGGTGGATCATGATGGCTGTAAAAGTTGGCTTAGGTGGGTTATTGCTCACCTGATTAGAGAATGCGGACAGATGAGGGTTTTCCTGGAGGCGGCTCGCCAATGGTGCGAGGGAACTGGCTGTATGGGTCTGCCGCAAGATAGGAGGTGAGGCCTGACCACGGGGCAGCATGAAGAAGGCAATCTGCATGGGAGAGGGGTGGTTGAAGGCATTTCTCCATTTTGGAGATTGCCCTGTGAGGCATCGTGGGTGACTCACTGGAGCAACGGTGGGTTAGGGTGGTTGTGTCGTGGAATGGGATGGCCTGGTTTTGGAGTTGGTCTGGCCAGGGTCGCCATTGTGCCTGGTATGGGAGAGGATGAGATGTATGGGGTCCATGGGTGCGACACTCTACCTGCGGAGGAGGTCCCCGAGAAGTCTGGGGGGCCAGCAGCACCTGGTGCTATGGGAGGAGGCAGTCGGGGTTGGGCGGTGCCTGCTGTTGGCCATCGGGTGCAGTGCACCTCTGTCGGAGGGATTGCGTAGGGTAGTAGGGGATCATGTTTGGCATGCAATGCGCTGCTTTGGTGAAGCCATATGGAGGAAGCATCATGGTTTTCCTGCCATGGTTCGGTGTGCCGCTGCAGGTGCGATGCCCAGTGAAGAGGAGGGTTGGAGGGTTTATAGCACCCTGGTGATGCACTTTTACTGTAGGGGGGAGGCCACCTCAAGGGGACCTTGGTGCAGTGGCACACGATTGGTCCTCATGTGCCGCAGTGAGATGGGGAGAGGTGGGCGGAGGTGGAGAGGCCAGGGAAGCTGGGCTCAAGGTGGGCTATCGGTGCGGGGTACCCTGCCTAGTGCGGATCACCTCCACGAGGAAGGAAATCGTGGCGCTGCTGCTTTGGGAGGAAAAATTAGGTGGACCTCTTTGGGCTTTCACATTACAGAGATGGGGGGCCATGGTACGAGATTTTTTGTGCTGCATCACTTGGGAGATGAGGGGCTGCTCAGCCCCCAAACAAATTATTTTTTTCATGACCTACACATGTTGGTCACCCCCCATTTTGTTCTTTTTAAACGTGACCTACATTGCAGGTCACCCTTTTCCCCTTAAATGTT
Source organism: Viscum album (assembly GCA_963277665.1). Lineage (NCBI taxonomy): Eukaryota > Viridiplantae > Streptophyta > Magnoliopsida > Santalales > Viscaceae > Viscum > Viscum album. Next base: position 1,785,094,139 of record OY728148.1, on the reverse strand, counting down.
TTTTATATTTTTATCCAACCAAGAATTTATTTGCTATTATTTTACCCCTATACCATTTTTTCAAAATTTCTAAAGCCAATAATATGCTTCTGTAACAATAAAATTAATTAAAAATAAAAATTTTCTTAATTATATAGGTGAACTAGAAAAAAAATTTATAATAATAATAATTATTATAATATAATATTATAATAAAATAATTATTATTATTACCAAAATATTATTATAATAATTAAATTATTATAATAATAATAATCATTAAACCTCACCAGAAAATACCGTTTAGGTAATCAGATGTAGAAAAAACTGGTTCATCAATTTAGAACCATGTTAAACTACTGATTTTAATCCGAACTTAAAACTTAAGATGACCATAGAATGGTCATCTGGTATCATATTAAAACATAGTCTATGGCATTGGGATCTTATTGATGCCCTCTTCATAAGTAAATGAAAATTTAATTTATTTAGTTTAAAATAGACATGCATCCCTCTAATACCAGTTTTTGGAACCGGACATGCAGCAGAAGCCCCAAATAGGTGGGTTTTTAAAACCAATCCACCGACGATCGACATAAACTTGTCAATGTCGGTGACCAGAATCCCAGTCTTAGCTGAGGACTATGCATGAAGGATTTTAAGCACAAAATAAATCGTTAAGTACCTGGTTTAAATCTGAAGTCGTGCACGACATCTGCTCATTTTTGGCGATCACTGCTCGAAGAATCCGACATCGAACTCCTCTATATTGTCCACAGGTGCTTTAAGAAATCTGTGGGATCTACGTTCATCATAATCCAGGTGCAAGAGTGGAATGTTGACGATGCCTTCGACGCACCAACGATAACCGCATCGCTTCACAATCAATTCTTGAGAGAGTTCTTGATCAATGATCCCTGGATCAGGAACCTCTCTCTATAGATCATGGGACAGAGGATAAGAGAGAGAAGGGTCATAAATTGTTATTGGAAATCTCCTCTCCTATTATAATTATAGTGATTAATTAAAATACCCAGTATAGCCTCGATGGCCTTGAATACATGACACACTATCAATGAAATTTTATGACTTATAAATCAAGTAATAAATATTATTATCATTTACCTGTAAAATGTTAATTATATTACATGAAAATAATTGAATCTGAAACGTGAGTCATCATTCCCATAAATATTAATTGCACATGGAATATTTAATATTCATAAATTAATATTTTTTCATGTATTTACTTAAAAATCATAAATACATTTAATAAATAAATTCAATACTCATTATTATAAACATGAATAATATGAATTTGTTTATTGCATTGGTGATCATCTTTCTTTGGACAAATCACGAACCCTAGTGGTGGGGCCTCCATGTCTAAAACTCATATTCAACTGAATAGGGTATATTCTTGAATAGGCTATTGTGTGTGACCCTCTAGGCCCTTATCTCAACAGTAGTGAATAGTATTCATAGATCAAGAGTGGGATCTAGAAACCCATCATGTTCCCTGAAGAGATAAGGATTTTCACTATAGAGAGAACCCACTTACGAACCTGCAGAGTGTAATGTAATCTCTTTGTTTGTAATATCACATAAAGAAAGACGCACTCACATGTCATCTCCCTTATCTTTATTTCTTTTTTATTTAACAGGATGGATTTACCTTCGAATTCTATGGACGTGGTCTTATAAAGGTACTTCCATCCTTATCAACAAGGCCTAAGATATATTACTTCCATAACACAAAAGTGAAAAATCATTTCTTAATCATTCAACCAATGTCGTTCCACCAACGACGCACCCAACACAAACTACCTCTCCATGACTTCATTGCCATGGTTTTCATCTTGCATCAAAGTAAGCTATAAAATGACATAAATTGGAAATGATCTCAATTCAGGAGACCACTACACATGGTCATAGATAGGAACATCCAATGACACCTGAAACATGTGGTGTTTCTATTGGTGGGTTAGTCTCCATGATCTCACTACTAGAGATCCCCAAGTATGAACTTCATGAGAAGAAGTATCAATTCTTATGATCCCCCAGCAGCTGATAGTTAGACATGTACTGTGTCTAATAAGTGAAATGTATCTAGACTATATATCATATATTTACGATAAATATTTTAGGATCTAGAGGTTCTCATTATTATTTGGGATCTGCCATAACCATTTGATACGACAATTAGACTTTGGACATTACAATTTCAATATTTGAAGAAAACATTTACACTATAATGGTATGAGGACATCATGTATAGATAACTGTATACATGATATGTTAATCCAAAGCACTGAATAGTTGGGTCTAGGGAACCCAGTATTTCAACACATCTCACCTATTCCTCTTTGGTTTTCATATATTTTTTCAAAGTCAAAAAACCCTAAATGTTATTTTTGGATAATTTTATTCATTATTCGTGGTTGGAATTAGGGATTTGGGTTTTTAATGGATGTCATCCTTAGTAGGATTCTTTTTTTGATGGACTCGATTGAAGATAACAATGTTCCACCACTTGAGGTTGATATTTCTATTCAATTTGCGTTTATTTAATTATTCCATTAATTATTTGCTTTTATAACATCATATTTACCTTATATAGTTGTTTTTTGGGTTATCTATATGTGTTTTGTTAATTTCTTTCATGAACTTGGTTTGGTTTTTAGGTGGAAAATCATTTTAACGTCATGCATAAACTGATTTTTTATGTTAAATGGTATTTTATGCACTCTACTTGTTTGATAAAATTAATAGGTTTATTTAAATGATAAAATATCTGATTTTTCTTTTAAAATAAAAAAATTAATTTTAAAGGGGTTTTTTACTTCCCTTTGAAAAACGTTATTCAACTTTTTGAAAGGGGGTTTCATGCATAAATTAATTCGTTTTATGATAAATAAAATGGTGTTTACATTGTTTTTCGATTGGGTGTGACTTGATGATTCATTTTTTTCACATTGGTTTTATATTTTTCGTCCAATTTTTTAAAAAAATATTTCTTATTTTGTATTATGTATATAAAAAAGTGACTCCCTGGTTGAAAATTTGTGATGTGATTTTGATTTTACCCTTATTGGGACCCATTTTGTTGTTGGTGGTTTTTATGCATATCCATGAAATAGATTTTATAATGTTGTTCATGATATGATTTTGTATAAGGGGTAATTTTAATGGTAGTGCGGAAGGTGTGAAGGATGTTATTTTGATATTAGCCCTAGGGGATTGTTATTTTCATGTGATGATATTGATTCTTCATGGATCACCACTACTATTGTTCCATGGGGAAATGGAGGCTACTTAGTGGGATGAAGTGGTTCGCTATTAGGATATTTTAGACTTAAGACTAGATATTCTTCCCTAGTAATACGCAACACTAGGCTAAGGATATTTTCACAGAGGATACTACTTATAATGAATTGATGGATGGATTTGTGATCATCATCCTTCCAATAGAAGGTTTAGTTATATGGGTCTTGTGCCATCTTGTCAGTCCTTGGGGTCTTTCCACATACTATATGTCCTACATTATTCGTTTCATTATATATGTATTTGAATGTATATTTCTTATTACCAATATATAATTGAAATTATGATTTTATTCTCAAACTGTTTAGCCTTGTTTTTTCTATTAATACTCCATCTATTTATTTATAATGTTTATTCTTTATTATTTACCCTCATTTCCTTGATTTATTTTAATTTGGGTGTTTGATATGTTTTAAAGGAAAAATGGGGTCATTTTTTGAATGTTCAATATTCGGTAAAAATTCAATGAATTGTTTTCAACATTGAGAGGTTTTTGTTTCAAAAGTGTGTGGTTTTAAATAAAATATGTTTTGGTTTACTTTAGAACAAACATTTTTTTCAAAAGGCATCATATTTGTGTAGAGGGGTTTACAAATGGGATTATTTGAGAGAGTAAATGTTTCATACCAATTTTAATCACATTCATGTGTTAAAAATGAAAACCTACTTTACCAAAACTTATTATTGATATATAATAACTAGTTTATTTATTAAAATAATTGAAATATATTCAGTGTAGTATCTTACTAGATTGATCTTACACCCTACAAAATAAAATTAGTGAGTATGTAGTCTTATTATTTTGTGTGGGTATCTTTAGAATGACCTGTGATTGATCTCCATTAGGAAAAAGTTATTTTTCAAGTGTTGTTAATGACTAGAGAGTTACACTAGGTTGGTGATCGATCCTTTAGTTTTAAGGAATCATAAAGACTGGGTTTTGTTTCATCTTTGGTTTTTTTTTCTTTCAGCTTACTTTGTAGTTGTGAATATCTTCTATGATTTTGTTGATATGAGATGGCTTTTAGAATGCATCATATCTACATATTAATATTCCTTGTTGGAAGTTTTATTTTTTACTTTTTGGGTGAAACCATCCCCAATAGTTATGTTGGATACCCTTAATGTTTATCTTTAGCCCGAGGGATCGGGGATGCTCCTCGGTTATGTGGCCATATTAATAAGGAATATAATCGATGGATATTCCATGTTGGTTATTTAGAAAAATTGTATCATATCCCTAGGTTTATAGAAGGGTTATTTGTTTTTGAGATTCACCTTTTTTCATCTGGGGTCAGCGGTAGAAAAGAAGATAATATTGTCAGTACATGGTTGGTAGGTTTAGGGAAGTGATTTTCCCACTCTTCCTTGAGTAAGACCACAAGTTTCCATGGGAGTCAGGAGTCTTATTTTAATATTTTATGTTATTATGGATTTTTCTTGAGTTTTTTTCTATGTGTTTCAATTATTATGAAACATAAGAATATTTCAGAAGACGCCCTGAGAAATTTCTTTATTTTGAAGTGAAATTGGAATGTTTTCAGTGGGTACATGGTTCAGGTACCATGTCTATAAAGTAGTTCATAGGTGATACCTACCATTCAGGGTAAACTTCTAGTAGCACATTCTCTATTAGCACACAGTTTGACAAACTGTGTATCCAATCCGTGTATAGTGGAGAAGTTTGTGATACTTTTTTGTTTTCGCTCAATTATTTTTTTATTAAATCTATCATTTAATAGGATTTTTTTAGTGAGGTTGTTTAAAAAAAATATTAATTGGTATTTTAAATTTTTTTGAATATTTTTTATTGTTTCTTAAGTTTCTTTGGGGTGAAAAGTTATTGATCTTTTGAAATATTTTCTATGTTATATTGGTTTTTGACGTACCCAAAGGAATCATTAATTCCTCTAGCTATGGATAAAATAATAATATATATTATCTATAATCATATAAACTATAATGTTTTACTAATAAAGAAGTGTGGGGTCAAAACCATAAAGAGTAGGGAATGTAGTGATGACAACTCTAGACTAATTTTTAGTTCATTCCAATTACTGGATTATTTTATTATAAAAGTGATGCAATTTAAATATATGAATTAAAATATAGAAATACAAGAGAGGGGAACCAGTTTTCGTGGATATTATTTCCAAACAAATTCATTCAATTTCATTTTAAAAATAATTATATTGAATAGTAGTGTAACCAAACAACTCCATTGATAGAATAAGTGGTCATTATTTATAAAACTCCCCTATAATATTAATTCATCATGTTCAGATGAATAAAAATAACTAAATTCCATTAAGTTCATACTTCTAAAAGGAGAAGAGTAATTACATTCAATGGTTTGGAATAAATCATCTCAAGCGTGTTGGGATTCATTAATTACTAATGCAATTTGGCCAACGAATTAATGATGAATAAAATATACATGTAGGAAAAACATGATACATTTTAATATAAGCGTATTTATGAAGAAAAATTCAAACAACGATGGTATTCACAGCATTTAGCTGATTTTTCTATCCCCTATGGGTTTTATCCAACCATCGTTGAGTGATCACTAATGATGATTAAACCCAAATCCATAGAAGATAGATAATATGAGAATGAATTAGAATTTAAATGAATAAAAATAGTGATTTGAATTAAACTAGAAATAATCGAATTATTGCATCAATGAAAGAAAAGTAAAATAGAAAGAAAACCTATCTATAGAGAAATATGGATCAGAACCCTATTGAATCCACGTGGTATATGATCATATCCATGATTCAATAGAATCCCTTATTCCTTTGGTTTTACTCTTTATTTATATGTATGGAAGATTTATTAGGGGTGTCCCATGACATATTTTGTGTTAAATGGTGTTACGAGTAAAAAAAGAAATGTTACTTTTAAAATAAATGTGAATACCCCTCTCAAATATTTGCTATGAATCATATTGTTTTCAAATTTAAACCATTTATACCATGTGTAATGTTTACATGATGTTTAATATTCATGTCTTATCATGGATTTTAATATATTCATGTCGTGTAAATTTACACTTCCCTTATAAAGTACATGATATGTATCATTAAATTCCATCATAGGAATATATATTTCATCCTACCTCATCAGTTTTGTGCCTTTAGGATCTCTATTATTATATTTTACATCAAAAATCATCTATGTTTCTTTAACATTTTATGTTGTTGTGTTGATCTATGAAGCGACCTAGTGCGATGTCCTTTTATGTTCCTCAATTCTCATGTTTCCACGGTATTTATCAAAAAGTAAGTCCTTCATAGTAACACACAAAACATTCATTTGGAAGATATCTAATATTTAATCAAGTAATATTCATTGGAAACACAAATAAACAACCATAAAAAAAATTATATTAAATAGAGATATCATTTTTCCACCAAATTATTTCATAGGTTCATGGGTGAGAGAGATCATCAATTGTTTTTTCAGAGATGATGTGTTTTTTGAATGGTTTTAAACTCAATTCACGTGATTTGAGTAATGAAAATTATTTTCGGGTGATATTGGTTTCAAAATCATTTGTATGAGTGCTATGAAATATTTAAAATGTGTAGAGGTATTGAGTTGGATTTTGATTTTTTCTTTTTGACTTGGATCTTTTGTAGTTATTATTTTGTGTTGAATATCTAAATGGATTGATTGAAATTTTTTGGGATTTTTTAGAATGAGTACCCTAAAATAATAAAAATATAGAATTAGATTCCTCATGTAGTTGTTCTAGTAATCCAAGAGTTTCTCTTCTATCCTTTGATACTACCCAAAATCATGGTGGAGTTGTAGTTCTAAGAACTTATTATCACATGAATCATGTGTGAGTATTATTCAACTAATATCCTCATGCATTATATGTTGATAAAGAATCACATAAGGTAATTGAGTGGATACCCAAGGTTGAAGAGATTTATGACATGCTACAAACTATTTAAGCCTCAAGGGTGAGGTACACCATCCCACTATTTTATGGTTTGTGTTTGGAGAGGTTGAATATCACTATTCATATACATCCATTCAAGTTTCTAACTATGGTATATTTTACGTCTTCCTTCATTTAGAAGATTTATCCTCAATATTTTAGAGTCAAAATGGCCATGGAGGTTTTGGTTGTCCTCCTGAGTGATCAGTTAGTGAGAGACTATGGGGAACATTTTGGTGTCTTGGTTCCCTTCTCTGTATTTGTTTCTAGTGATTATTAAAAGAAGGAAAAGTTATTTTTACAAGAACATCGTCTAGAATTATATTTTTTAGTGATTCGTGTTTTGATGAAGAAATTTTTGGATGTAGTTTTTGATTTTTTATTTGTTTAGACATTAATATGAGGAAAATAAGTGTTGGGTGATGCTTTTATTCCTACAATAGATGCTAAATATGATCTAACTATAAAGAAGGGTAATCAGGGATGTGGTGGTGATGGGAAGAAATCTTCACAACCAATCAATCCTATTTCAAAAAAGAAAGATCCATCGAAGTGTTTCTAGTGTTGGAGTTTGGGAACATTCAATCTTCTTGTCTGTCAGCTCCAAAGACCTTTCATCTTTGTAGATATTTTGGACGTATTTTATGGTTTTCTGAGATGGTTGGGCATCAAATGATGATGTATAAGACCTATATTTCTCTAATTTGTATTTATATTTGTCACTTAAAAGGACATTTGGATGGTGATAGTTGTTTTGGGAACCTCCATCTTTAGTAATTGTTTCTTTTTTTCTTGGGGATTTTCCCATATTTCGTGTATCCAGTTCCTTTTTATATAATGTATTAGAAGGTATTTCTACCAAATTTCCATGCATTTTGGATATATTTATGACTTATTAATTCTTATTTTCAATTTATGTTCATTATTCACTACATTGGATATAGGAAGAATCAAGAGTATATTCTTGGATACACTAAGTATAGTTCTATTTATGGTTAGTATGTGGATGCCACTAAGTTATGTTTTTTATCAAAGTTATAATGAGATAGTATTCCTAGTATTCGAAACTATACACCCTTTTATTCCTTGTGAAAACCTTAGGTTAGGGCCCATTCATTCTTTAATGAGGTATGTCACGTGTTCTTTTATTCCATTATTTTTTAGATGTGTTGATATTCAGGGAACTAGGTTGTGATATATTTAGTTGTTCAGTGCCTATTTTATTCTCATGGACTTTGTTTTATTATCATTGGTAAGTATAGGTTCATGTTTCCCCATTAGATATTTAATGATTTTAGTTTCATAGTATTTTCCTCTCATTATATAATAAAGAGTTGTTATTGGATCCAGCACATTAGATTAAATCTCAACAGTGTTGAGACTAACATTTGGTCTATATTCCATTTCATCTTATATTTATTTAACCTATTAATTAGTTCTAGTCACCCCTTTGGTTGTTATTGAGGATATTATCTCTTAAGGTGTTTGGATATGGTAAATGTGTCTAGTAAAGCCATGCTTCTTTAAAGGTGGACTTTATTTTGGGGTTCACTTTTCTAAAGTTTAACTATTCTATTGAAACTCTGAAGGGTGGGGATACCTATGTCATTTATCTGTGCATTTCTTACTATTCTTGTGGATTGATCCTTTGGGACGTTGGTTGGAAATTGATTGTAGTTTAATTGTATTTTAGTCTTGTTATCCCAACTTGTCATGGTTTTCCCGAAAATTTATAGGAGTAGAAAGTGGAAGGGTGGGGGTTGTTTATGTCACGGTGTGTCACTTTATTGGTATTAAGAAAATGGTTGTTTTATCCATTAATTTAAGTCTTTTTTGTGTTAAGGTTCTTAGTTTTGGGTGGGGGTGTTCTAAGGGTTCATAGTTAAAGAGAATTTTTTTGAAATAATTCAAAAAAAGCATGCATCTTGTGTACGAGGTATAGATTGGGAAAACATTGTATACGCACAATTAAGGAAACTATGGAATATGTGTCCTAGGGGTTTGATATAGTGGAATATTCACGGTATGTGCATGGTTTAGAAAACAATGAGAAACAAACATACAGCCTATCCAAGTTAGGGTCTTTTGGTCTTGTCTCTTTCTTAAATGGGGCTTCCACCCCAAGAATCCCCAATATAACCCCCTAAAACCATATTCTTTCCATAAAATTTCCCTATGCTTTTAACCTCCTCTATGTTGTTCCCAAGATGTTTTCTTGGTGATTCTTCATCGGTACCAAGAGGTATAACCTTCCCTTTTCTTACTATTTGGAGTTATTCTGGTTTTTTATAAACTCATCCAACCCTAAAAGTCATTATTATCCAATTTTCATGGTTGTGGTTGTATGGAATTATGGATTTTAGTTTATAATGGTTGTGATCCACAACAGATATCCTTTTATATTGGATTTAATCAATGGTGAAAAGGATCCACCACTTGAATTTGGTGTTTCCATTTAATTTAATTTTATTTAATAGTTTCATTGATTATTTATTTTTATAAATTTATTTTTACCCCATATAATTATTTTTTGCCTCATGTAGTTGTGATTTGATAAAGATTTCATGAATGTTGATTGGTTTTGATAATTATAATCATTATAAAATCATGTTTAAAGGGATGATTTGCTGTCAAATGGTATTTTATGAATTATAAATGTTTCATAAAATTTCAAGGATGGTTATCAAAGATGAAAAAATTGGTTTGTTTGTTTTGTAGAAAAAAATAGAATTTAAATTGGGGGATTTACTTTTATATTAAAATTGTGCATCCATGTTTGAAAGGGGATTTAATGTTTTTAATAATTCCTTATTCTAGAAATTAAATGGTGTGTCCCTTATTATGGTTTGGGATTTTCTTGATGAATGATCATGTTTTTATTTGGTTTTGAAATGGGATTCAATGTTTTAAAAATATAGATTACCCAATACATATTATATATAATATAATTCCTGGTAGGAAATTTAAAATGTGATATTGATTATACCCTTGTTGATCCCACTTGTGTAGTTGTTGATGTTTTTTATTATCCATGAAATAGATGTTATGATTTGATTCTTGATGTGATTTTGTGTTGGGGATTATTTTAAGGGGAATATGGATTTTTGGAAGGACATTATTGTTCTAGTATCACTTGGGGACAATAATTGTTATGTTATGATGTTTATTGTAAATGGCATGCCTCCGTTAATGTTCCATGGATAAAATTGGGCTACTAAGTGGGAGTTAGTGGGGAATTGTTAGGCTGGTTGAGGTTTAAAATTTCCTAGTTCCCATTGTTGTATGTAACACTAGTTTAAGGGGTTGTTTTCTAAGGATAATAATTATATTGATTCAACTGATAGATGTGAGACTATTATCCACACAACAGTAGGTCCACCAATATATTTATTTTTCTATCTGATAATTCCTCATGGTGTTTCCCAATGATATGTATCCTATATTAAGATATTGTTTTTATATGTATTTTCATGTTTCTTTCATATTACCTAGATGGACTTATCTTGATGATTTTATGCTCAAATGGTTTACCCTTGTTTTTAGATAGTGTAATTCCATTAGTTTATTCATTATGTTCTTTCTTTATTATTTAGCATTTTTCATAACATTCCTTTAATGTTGGATGTGTGATATATTTTAATGTAAAAAATGATGAATTTTTTTCATAGTTCTAGTCTTCGGATAAAATGATTTTGAACTATTTTAAACCTTTGGAGGGTTTGATTTCAAAAGTATGTGATTTATAAGGGAATTGTTTTTCTTTCCTTTGAAACTATAATTATTTTTAAAAGAAACATCCTTATGAAAAGGTTTTTTTCAATGGGATTCTTTATGGAAGTTCATGCATAAAACTACTATTAATCCCACGTTTGGGTTGTGAATGAAAAACTACTTTACAATACCTTATTTTTAAACTATAATAATTGGTTTCATTAATAAAAAAATGAAATTGATTCATGGTGGTATCATATTGGCTTTATCACACACCTTACATACTCATATTGGTGGTCTTGTAGTCTTATTATTTTCAATATGATTCTTTAGGTTTGATTGTGTTCGATATCTATTGGGAAGCGGGTGTTGTTCAAGTAATAGTGGTGATCATAGAGTCACATAGGGTTTTTAATTAATCCATTGGTTTCAAGGAACTGACTAGATTGATTTTTTTTTTGGCCTCTTTGGTATTTCACTTCTTTTATTTCATCTTTTATTTTATTTGTGCATCTCTACATAGATTCATATTGATAAGATATGTCTCTTATAATATATATTGTCTCATTATTAATATTATATTTTTGAATTTTTTTTTGGATTTTGAGGGTGAAACTATCCCCTGTGATTATGTTTGATACCCTTGAATCTTTTTTTAGCCAAAGTGGATCAGGGATACTCTTTAATAATGTGGAGTTCTATCTCAATAATCTTATGGATGTATTTTTTGGGTTATTTAATTATATATGGGATATAAAATCACAATCAAGTGTCCATTTATTTATAATATTGATTTATTTAAGTTCCACAACAATATTAAATAATTCCTCAATCTTTTTGTCATCTTAGAACCTTTTTATCTATTGAATTATGAAGAGTTTTTCTTAGTAGTGTTGTTATATAATTGTTAGTGCAACATTGTTGGTCTCACCTTCCATATATTTCATCCAATATATTTAATGTATTCTGAGTAAGTGCTCTTGGTAGGTTTTTTCACAACTTGTTTCATCTAATAATTATTTCTTATATTCTAGGATAATCTCCTCTTTCACTTATTACTAACTTTTACTCTAAGGAAATCAAATAATATACCATAAGGCATACGATTTCTTCTCACATGCTCCATAAAACAAAAAATATCCCATAAAATGTGATATTCTATATAAATAGTGCTTTTTTATAAGATTTTTCTTATTTTCTAGGTTCATTACAGACTTGCTTTTATTTTTTGAATTGTGAAAATTTCCATTTATGAGTTCTATACAAATCCCCTTAATATATAAAGGTTATTATAATAATTTTTTTCATTCAAAGAGATACATGTTTTTCATTTAGATCCTACACTATTATAACAAATATATTTAACATTCTTATGATTTATAGGTGCATATTTTACCTCATATTTTGTAAAAAAAACTATCATAAGTATGTAAACACTCTATGTATACTTCCATATGTTTTTTATAGAAATCTCGCGATTTTTGAAGGTTTATTTAAACATTATAATACATTGATTTTTTCTTTTTTAACTCATAATTATGATGAATATATTTCTCTTCAATCCCCTTTAACATTTTTTCTTAGTCTTAATTTTTTACTTCGAGAATTTTGATTTCTTTAATTTATTCATTCTTATTATTAAGAAATCCATCTTTACCTTATGCTATATTTTTAATCTATTTATTTCAATAATTTATGTCACCCATATATTGGGTGTTTTAGTTATGAAATGATTCAATATATTCTTTGGAAGTATGATTAATTTAGTTTTCTTCACCTTCACCATAACTTATCAAGGCTTTTTCAGGTTTTTAAACATGATCCATGAAGTTATAAATTTTTTTAGTTATTTATTATTCATATTGAACACTTTAAGTAGAGTAGTAATCCTCCCCTGTGATGAATATGATTCTTATTTTCCTTTTAAGATCTCTTTTCTTTCTCTAAAAAAATTTCCAAACATCCTTAGATATTTTTTCTTATTTATTTATATATGTTCTTTCTCCATGATCATCATCTCCAAACACTATATCTTTATTCTTCACACATTAGATAGTAAAATCACTAATTCAACCATATATAAAACACTTTAGTTGTATTTTATCTTTATCATTTACCTTTTCTTTAATAATGTTCTTTATGATGAGATCCATTATCATGTTATTCTATTCAACCCTTCATTTATATTCTTTATATTCACATAATCACTCATATTACTCTTCCTTAATTTTATGATTATTAATATACTTGAATCACAACTCCTCCTTGATATTCGTTTAAAAAAATGATTTTCCCTTGTATTATATTTTACAATAATATTATGAAACATATTAAATAATAATTAATACTATTCTTCTAAAGAAAAAACTGTTAAATAAAATCTTTCAGGACAAATTCTCACTAGTTTATTGAAAGTATTGAAGTCTTTCAAAGTGTCTCTATATCCAATGATATTACTAACAATCATCTTCACCCCAGTAAAGTACTCATAAATTGTCTCATCATCAACTATTCTAATTTCATAAAAAATTTCTCTCTATTTATTTATTTTGGATTATTTTACATTGAAATTCAATCATAAAATAGTCTCAATCTTATCTCAAGTCTCTCTAGTAGTTTTGAGTCCAATCACTTTTATACTAACTCTTGTACATAAGGATATAAAAATTTTATGCCTTTATTTACAATAAAAATAAAAAATATTTTATCAATAAATATCATTTTAGAATCTATATCACATGGTGTGAGACCAATAATAACAAAATTACAATCTTATAAGCCAGATGAATGACGGTAAAGGATCATTTTATTCTTTCATCCTTGAAAATTATTTCCATAGAATATTAGATAACCTCTTCTATTGAAAAAATAAAATTTTCTAACTTTAAGTTCAGACACCAAAGGATAACTCAGAGGAAACCTAGATTATATCTAATCAAATTCGAAGTGAATAGGTAAATGGAGATGTATCACTGACAAGAGGGTATGAATTAGTGTTTCTTATTTTGAAATTTTTTCTATGATATTAACTTCATCGATTACTTTAATTAATGATACACTATATTTAATATCTCACGCTCACCCATATGAAATTTAAATGAAATAATCACAAGGAAAGAATTAGATTTTTAAAAGGTTCAATCCCAATGTGGATATCAACTCCTTTCCATGTTTGGGTCCAATATTAGACAATGAATTTATCACTAATATATTGTTGGGATTACAATAAATTGATAAGTTATCATCCATTACTCAACACTTATGGGGTTTTAAAGGTATCAACCTTTACAATTAAGAAGCTTTTATCCTTCACCCAAAGATATCTACCAATAATTGATGTTTAGATAAGTTTATACAGGATCCTTCCAGTTTTAAATTGGGTTTTATAATCTTATGATCATGATAATCCATGTGATTTTGGATGTATTTATATTAAAAGTTAAGGTCTTCTTACTCAACCTCAATTACTTCAATGAAAAGAATATAAATATCATCACTTCGTACATTTAATACTTCTTATCAAGCTTTAATAAATGATCAATGTATGCCTGATATAATCAAATAATGCATCATTTTCTTTTTTATCGATAGAAATCCTTCTATAGGTCAGAAATTGAATCATCTTACCTTGAAATAAATAAGAAAATAGCATTATTAGCTTTCTGTTTGTATCTATTACCCTTTTACTTACTTTGATGCCAAAAATAATTTGTAGGATACTGTATAAAATCCTTCTTCCAAATTTTGTATTATATTATTATTCATTAATTTATTCATATAGTTAAGTTAATTTTAGTTGAATATTTTGAATATGGAAACACTCCTCTTAATTTTTAAGATCCTTTTTATATATTTAAAAATGGTCAAAATAAATTCCTGATAAAAATTCTTGTTTTTATCTTTGATAATGATTTAAAATATTCTATTTGAAATCCTAGAATTTTAATACCAAGATCATATCAAAACTATTTTCATTTAATTATCCATTAGACTCAGCTTGAATAATACATTAATTCCCCTATCATCTTGATTTTTTTATTTTAATATAAATTAATCCTCAAATAAAAAACACCACTATAAATGTTATATTTCTATTGATAGTAACCCTTTTCTATCTGTTTGAACGAATTTACATATCAACCCTTATGTTTCAACCCTTACATATAAACCATTATGTATCATTACATTGTTTGGGGTAACACTTAAATATCATAGTAAGTATTGATTACTTTGTCAAATTTTCAATCTTATAAGTATCTTTAGTCATATTTTCTAACATTTTCTTATCATGTAATATACATTGACCTATCACAGAGTGAATTAGTACATTTTCAAATATCATTCTACCAGTTTTGGACTACCCTTATACATAAATTATGTCAACCATTATATATCAACACAATTTTTCCCTATTTTTTGAATTAATTTATGATCCTTAAAAAATGTTACGTAAAATAGAGAATCCATGCCTTTTTCAATTTTCCACTCCGAATCAGAATTCTATAAATTTTGAAAATCATCTGAAAATACTCGTCAAACATATTTATATAATATATAATAACTAAAAAACATCTCTAAAACATTTTTAAATTATTCCAATGATCTTAATAAATGGTTTTAAACAATTAAAATACACACTTAATAATTCCATGGGTTCTTCAAAAACCATTCCATTATGGTAATAGGTCGTGATATGGTTTGTTCAATGATTTGATAAAATGGATTCAAGTGTTATTCATGGTTCTATAATTTTTTTACACATATATTTATCTACCAATATATATTACCATGACTTATTATAACTCATGGTTTTTAAAAGTGATTTAAAAATATGATATAAAATAATAAAAGGGAATGGTTGAGGGTATTTTAGAGAAAATAACTAGATTGTTCATAGATTTTGATGTTTTGGGGATTATAATTTTATGATGAATTTATTGGAATCCATATATATAATTTATAAGTAAATAATTAGAGAATTGGTTTCCCTAAAATCATAATGGGTTCCTTGACCATGATATTTTCGACTAGGCATATTATCTGGGGGAGCATAAATGATGACCTACAACATGGTTAGATTTCAGTATGTTTTGGAACACCTGAAATAATTTTTTTAATATATGTAAATGATTATATTTTTTGAAGATAATTTTTTAAATGTTTCGGTTTGTGTATTCAAAGAATTAACTAACACAACATGCGTTTTTTCATTCGCAATGCCCTTGTGGATCAAATTTTGTTTAAATATCATATTGGAATTTATATTTAATCAGATTCATATTTTTAATTTAATTCGATGTCATTGGATTAATTTCTTAATAACTTTATGAATCAATTTATCTATTATTTATCCATCACCGAGATATTTTAAATTATATTTTCCCATGAAATTTATTTTTTATCACATTCTTCACAGAAAATATTGAATCACAACGAACAACAGAACAGTTTATATACATTAAAATGTAGTAGTAGAGTTGAGGTATAAATAGAAGTAAAAAAATTATGAACTATATTTATAAAAAAAATTCATTATTAATACTAATGCATGATAAAATTCAATTTATGTAGCCATGTAACTAAGAAGACTGATTTGTTCTTTAAATTATAACACTTTTAAAATTATATTTTAGGATAATTATTTCAAGATGCTAAATATATTTAAAATAAATCATATTATTCATATGAATAATATTTCAACACCATATTTGATTAGTAATTGATAGGAAATATGAAAACTAATAGTTAAAAATTTAAAAATCTATTTTCTTATGAAAATGTTTTTCATTATATATTTTTATTTATATTTAAAATTAAAATTGTCATATTTTAGAATTTTTATCTTACCAAAATGAATTAAATTTTTAAATTATAATTATAATATTATCTTATGATCAATTTTATTTCTGAAATAATTGATTTTTAGGTGAATAGTGAAACAATTTCATTTTTACTAAAATCAAAGCATTTTTTAGCATATCGAGATGAAATCAAAACTTTAATACATATAAAACATCTTTTATGATTAAAAATGTATTTATTAAGTGAAATTATTTTTATAAGAATAATATGTGGAATTTATAAAACTCGTTTTTATCATTTTAAAAATGAAAAAATATTTTTCTAATAAATATTTTTTTCAGATCATATTAAAAATTAGATTCCATAAGTTGTATAATTTATTTATAAAAAATGTATTTTATATTTGGAATCATTAGCTCTAAATAATATAAATGTTATGATTTCTTTTTTAGACATAAAAATAAGAATAGTAGAATCAAATTTAAGTATTATGATGATAGTAAAATTATTTTTCTAATAAATATTTTATTAACATTGTGTAATTTTTATCTAATAAAATAAATTAATATCATTTAAACATTTAATATAATAAAAATTTTAAGCCTATATTAAAATGTATAAATAATTATTTAGTTTTCAATAAATACTGAAAAATATTGAGAACACTAAATAGTGAAAACAATATTTTTGAACAAAAATGGTTATATATATTAAATATTTTAATTTAAAATTTAATAATGTATTATTTTAAAATTAAATTATATTAAATTGATTCAATATTTTTCTCTATCATAGTAAAATTTGGACGGATTATTTATTTTATATTTCTCGTAAAACAAAAATTACATAATTAAAAAATAATTTCTGAATGTATAAATTAAAAAATGGAAAGTGTAAAATTAAATGTTGACTGACACATAACAGGTTTAAAAAATGTGAGAGATTTAAATTTTGAGGATTTATTTATTCAATATCACCCAAAAACTCCATTATTTAAAACTCTTTTAATATTTTACCCCTGAATAGTAATATACCATTATTAAAATTTAATAGGTACTTGAAAATTTACCCTTCTCTTCACTTATAGTTGGGGAACACTTATAACACATCATGATACACATAGAGCTCAAAATTTCCTTCTAATACTTTATGGTTTGTATCCTTATATAATAAAGTTTCAATTTGTGGTCTCAACTAGTGATCTTGAGGCCATGGTTTTAGAGGATATTTTTAAGAGAAATCACAAGTTCTTAACAATAGTATTTCTTAATCCTTGGTATTTTTTTCATAATATTCTTCTTATAAAATTTTTATAGATACCCAGATTGAATTACATAATCATTATTCATATAATTAATTATTAATATATTATTAGATAAGTAATGATTCAATCAT
Source organism: Viscum album (assembly GCA_963277665.1). Lineage (NCBI taxonomy): Eukaryota > Viridiplantae > Streptophyta > Magnoliopsida > Santalales > Viscaceae > Viscum > Viscum album. The sequence continues at coordinate 1,785,075,976 of OY728148.1, read as the reverse complement.
TTCCATCCACTAAGAAAAAAAAAGCAACATCAATCGTGCATACTACAACCTCTACGAACTGATGTGTTCTTTTCTTCAATTTCTCTTAGGGATTGTAAAAATGATTATTTTTACGAATGAATATACTTCATATGATAAAATTAGAATAATTAATTGATAATTTATCATATATATTCATTCTATATCATTCTTTTTTAAATGGATATATTAATCATGCATACGTGAAGACTATTGCCTCTATGAACAAAAAAATATCATTTTTCATCACCACCCTTCATGGATTATTCTATGAATTAATTTAATTAAGATATATAATATTTTTTCATGTTTAAAATTTTATAAAAGATATATTTTCATTTTATAAAAACAATTAATTTCTTAATAAATCATGATAACACACTTATGTTTGGTTTAATTTAAATTTTGAATGATTTGAGAATATTATAGAAAGATAATATCATTTAATAATATATTATTAAGATTTCTTAATTATTATAGATTTTTTTATTTAATTTAAATGTATTTATAAATATATCATCGTTCATTGGTTAATCATTCGAAAATAAGTTCTCAATAATTTCTATTTTCACAAACCATGCCTTTATCATTCACCAAATGAAAATGGGATATGATGAATCATTATCACACCATGATTATAGTATCTTAGAAAACTTTGGAATGATTAATTTTTTTCAATAAACTAGAATAAACAATGACATTACAAAACTAGTATGGATCAAGCCACAAGAGTTTCTATCATTGATGATGAAAACCCTCCAATTGATAAATATATTTTAAATAAATGCTTACTAATTAAGTGTATAAAAGGAAATATAAATGAATAAGTTTATGAAATAAGTTATTAAGATATTTTTCTTATAAATTATGTTAGATAACATTTTTAATAATATGGAATTATGATAATGTGTTGATTATCAGAAATATTATTTCTAGTGAATATTTCAAATTGTACAGCATGATATCTTGAATATGGTGTGATTAATTCTTAATGGATATATTTTACTATAGTATAATAATTTAAGTACTTTGAAGAGATATTTAGTTTTATTTATTTAAATGTATTTCAATTAAAAGGATATTAAGGTTCAAAGGGTTATTTGTCTCTTTTTTCCATTCCATGGGTCATGTTTGATTGTATGCACCATCGTTTATTTTTATGGTGGTTTCAATTCCGCACATAAATTAATGTACAGTGAACGTCATTAATTTCTTTATATTTTATTTTCCACTTTATGGAAACCCTGTTATTTTCTTTTGATTCTTACATTATCTTTAACTAAAGGGATTTTTGTCTCATTTTTTTTTCATGGAGACAAATTTCATAATGCGCACCATGTTCCCTTTTATGGTTTAATGACTTACACTTATATATGTTATTTTATAATTATTTTTCTAATAATTATATTCAATGTTTCACTTCATGTTTCCAATTTCATGGGGATTTTATTCAAGATATATCAACATCCTAAGGGTTTCAACTCAAAATTTACATCATTGAGACAAGTTCCGAGTTATGAAACTACTTTATTTTATATGGTGTATACAATACATATTTAAAACATTATATCATGATTATGGTATTTATGGTTTTATTTCATGTTCACTATTTTTATGGTGTTTTTCATCAAAAACAACTTGATTTGATATTCCTGGTGTTACACATGGGATATTTGATGTTTAACCAGCCATATTCTTCCTCTGGATGGATTATGTCAATGTTATCCCATTAACTGATTGGGATAATATTTAGGTTCTATTTTCTTGTATATCAATATGGATTTATATTAATTCATAAAAAAAGTTGATTATGAAATTTATTGAAATTAATATAATTCTTATAGTGAATCTGTTAGAGTTAAATAAGTGATGTGTGGGGCTCAAAAGTATATATCCCCTTGATGAATCGGTTAGTCTAATGAGACAAAAGGTTTTCGTATTTGGGTTTTCCTCCAAAACTCAATCATGATGTCTTATTTACAACCTTCACGAAAATAATAATGCCTTGGATGCGCCCTTGATGATAAGAATAATGTATTGGTTGAAGCCTTAAAACTGAATTTCAAGATGTCTAGAATTATGCATTCCATTTCCATGAATTTATTTATTTTTATCTTTGTGAATATTTATATTATTATCTCATCCATGGATTTATTTCAGACTCAAATGAGTGGTTATATTACATTATTTTTTTATAATTTATTTCCTACCCTATTATTGATGCCTTTTATAGTCTATGATATCTTCTATATAATATTTCCCTTATTTATCATTTTATCTCACCCCTATTATGTTTCCATTTCCCCAAGTTATTAATAAAATACTTAAGAATTATATGTCTAGAATAATATCTTGTGTGGGAGTTAGTCAGAGATATTAAATACTTATTATGGTTTAATTAGTTTCTTATTTAGAGAGAAAAATTTATATTAGATGATAAAGATATGGGTGTTATTAGTTAATGATTTTTCAAAATTTTGTAAAGATATAAATGTAAATTTTCATGAGAATTAATGTGATGAAATATTTCATTTAAATCATGTAATTAGGGGAAGGTTAAGACTAGCCTATCATGGTTCTGATCTAATAATGAATTATATAACTTTCAAAAAAAGGATTCTATTGATTGAAGATAATTTAATATTTATAACTATCATCAAGGGTTGATAAATTCAGGTTGATCAAAATTTCAAATGTATAGACAACTATTTAGGTTAGTTGATGTAATATTTAATACATTATGTGTTTCAAGGATTAGGATAAGAAATCTCTAATGAAACCCCTAGGGATATGTCTAAGGGAAATGTTTTATTATATTATAATATATGAATGTTTTGATAAAGTAATTATTTTTTGGTTTCTTATAAATTACATCCTTGTTCGGATACAAAATATTTCATGTGGTTGTAGCACAGATGTACCTTGGGTTAATCACTCTAAATAATTCTTGTTGTGTATTAACCCTATATTTACTCTAGTGTTTGATGAGTAGACAGAAGACTAAAAACCTATATAGAAACGTCTAGAGGATATGTGTTGGTTAATTACATTATCTTTACAAGAATTTATGAAGTATTTATTATGTTAAGGAATTAGGTTATGGAAAATGAGATAATTCAATTTAATAAAACCAAGATACAATTGTGAGTTATTTAGGTTGAATTGAAAACTAATATAATATTTCCAAAGATTAAGATATTTTGAGGTTTAATATTTCATATGATAATTCTCTTGTGGTGTTAATTTTTCATCACTCACAATTTACTCCATTTAGTTTTAGTAATGGGTGAATCACCAAGGAACCTGTTTAACAAACAATGCCACCGACAATGTGAAGATTCTCAAAATGAGAAATATAATGGGATAAGATATGGAATGATAAATCATGAGGTTATCTATAATTATCTATCAATAAATATCATTAACCACATGAAAAGTTTCATGTTTCCAAACACACCAAAGAATAGAATGTTGGAGTCACATGGAATTTTATGTGATGAAGATGATTAAGGAAAAGAGACTTAATTTCCTTCTAGTAAAAAACGTGGTATGAATCTCTAAGGGGAATATACCAAATTAAATGGAAGATGATTTATTTGTTCAAAAGTATGGAATAGATAAATAAACTTAAATTAACGATGAATTAATTGGGTAAAATGATGAGGGGGATGTTTGTTTCTAAGTCCTACTTAAGATAATAAGGTAGACACATCATTTGATATTATATATTGAATTATTCCTATATTTTAGATACCATTAACTAATCTTATTAGTAAGTGATAAATAAATTGTAAGGATATAATTTATTTAAGGGGAATAATGTAAATCCTATAATATTTTAAATTTTCTTTAACATCAATATCTAATGTGGTTGATAGCTTGATTTACATGAAACACTATTTTAGATGAAAATATCAGTTCTCCTGGTGGTTGATTATGGTGGTTTGAGTTTTTAGAAATCATTCACATTGGAGTCACAATTTTTAAACGGTTTCTAATGGGATTATTCGTGGAAATAAAATCTCCCAACTATTATATGTCCATGGGAAATTTATTTCTAAAGGAAGGATCTCTTTGGGTAGTTTGGACAACGAGTCTTAAGAACTCAAATTGGTCGATAGGATGGGATTTCGGTCTCATCACTCCCTTTTGTAGTGAATTTTTTCTTACTCTGAGACTCTATTATATGTTCATGAAACCTTCATTAATTACCATTTATGATATAGAACACAATTTAATTAACAATCAATAAATATAATTTATGGAAAGAGAATCAATTGTATGTATATGGGTTTATTAATCAATGGATACACCAGTATGTGTCTAAGGTTCTCCATAAATGGTATCCTCTTATATACTAATTAGATATTTTTTTATCATTATTACAAAGCTACATGTTTTCATCCACATATTGGGACTCTCTGGAGTCTATCATCATCCATGGAGAAGAGAGTTGTTTTCATGTTGGGATCAGACCCATAAAATGGGCTTCCAAAATATCCTTGTGAAAGGAATAATAACCATAATATTTCAATGCCAGTTAATGGGGAACACCATCACTTTTAATGTCATGTGATAAGGACTAAACCATGAAATTTAAAATTATGCAGCAAGTACATATAGGTGGAAAGTTCCTAGTTCAATTTTAGTGTGGGACTTATGCTAAAGCAGCCCAGGGAAACATAAAGGGATAGAGATTCCAAGGTTGAATAAAACTATACTAAGAATGTAGAGTAGAGAGAATTAGGGTTAGTTTGTGATGTTGGGGTTGTACCTTAGGGAGGCTTCCTATTTATCCCATTTGTATGGGAATCAAATACCACATTGTTTAGTTGTGAGGACTAGTGCCTATGATATCCCTCTGATGGTTTATCTCGTAGGGGAAAATATCCCTTTGAGAGGATTAAGTTGGATTGGGGCTTACTACTAAGGAAGATTCCCTTGTGATTTTTAATCTGATTGGGGCTTACTCCTATGGATGATTCCCTAGTAAATGAGAGTGGTTTGGTTGGGGATTAATGTTGGGGAGGATTCTCTAAAGTTTTGTTATGATTTGGTTTTATTCCAATTAAGAGTCCCATATAAATTATTTTATTTCTTATAACATGTTGGTTGCCCAGGAGGTTCAGTTGGGACTTACACATGGAATGATGCCCATAAAAGGTTGGGAATTTGAGGATGGAATGATCACCACCAACCTCTAAAGTCACAAGGGTCATGCTCATTGTGAGAAACAATAAGAAGTGGTAAATCCTAGGAACCACACAATATTCTTTTCCCTTTGATTTTCTAAATATCCTTGATCAACCAAGCCCATGGAGGCACTCTGAAGGAAGGTGGGATGAAAATTTTAAAGAAGAATCTCTACTAATACATGCATATGATCATCGTGACTATCCTCTAAGACCATGTGAGTCATGATGATTAATTCTTTAATGTGAGAAACTATAGTAAGTCAATGATCTAAAATTCCACATGATCCCTCCTCCACTAGTGGAAAATTTTAGGGATATCGGAGAAGAATAAAGGTCTTTGATGTGCCTATTAACTCACCCATTTCATACCTATGATAGTCACACTAGACTATCCATCTGGGTATGAAGTAGGATCTGAAGAGGAGAAAGTATGAGAGCACCCACAAGGAAGGATAGGGGATTACTCTAGGAGGTATTCCTTAAATTGGTTATTGGAGGAGTATCTTGTTCCATATTAAAGGGAAAGGAAAGTGTGATCCTCACCCTACCCACCTAGAACCATAGGTTTTGGGTCATGGATACAACTATGGAAGGACATGGCCCCAACACTAGTACCTAAGACTAGAAGTTCCCTGAAACCACCCCTAGGGGTCAGGATCCTCATAACCACAAGAACTCATATATACATCCACCCTGAGGACCCTACCCATTAGGGATGACAAGTGTAGGACACCTCTTACAAAATGATGGATATCCAAAAGGGAGACAAAAAGTTGTTCCTATTTATATGTTTTTCTACCTTTAGAGGCTTTGGTGGAGGTTTAAATTTGGCCAACACATATTACGGATCCAAAATAATAGGATATTGTCTATTGGTGTCTTGGAAGAGAGCTTAGGGGGGGTTGTGTATGTCCTGTCTTAGAGATAAATGGCGCTTCATGCAGGGCCTATGGGAACTGGAGGTGATTCACAGAGGTGGGTGTAGGCTTGAGTGGGATACATATTCCTTGTATAATGGGACACTTAAGAAAAAATACTTCGGTGAGGCATTATCTTGGGCATTACAGGTCTCCTCGTGTGTCTTTGGATGGGTCTCACAGAAGTCCCTGATTAAGGAAGGGGCCTTTTATCAAGTGGTTATTCACTATGGAAACATGGAGTCGTCCCCTAAATGCCTTGTGTTTTAGACCTTGGAAGTACTTTTATCTCTCAATCTACCTCAATTCCCTATTATCTTAGGTTGAAAAGGTATACCTAAGGGGTTTTTTGGAGATGTGGGTGAAGGGACTGTGTGAGAAGATCTTGGGAGCTTCTTTCTATTTTCCATTTGTGAAAATGAGGAACTCAAGGGGCCTATTTAATGGAAAATATGTAACCCCAGTTGAAGCAGTTATCCAACATACGTCCATGGTGCAGGCACCTGATATAGGTGTCTCGTGCAAAGGTGGACTACCTTTCAGTGTTTTGTAGGGGGTTGCATGATCCTAATGACGTGAAGGGGGTTGTGTGAAGGAAAACATGGGAAGGTCCCTTTGATTACTCTTTAGGCTCTTCATAGCTTTAGCATTATTGAGGTACTATTCATAACATTTTCTTCCCACTTGAAAAAATGATGTGTCAACAAACACTGAACCCCAACAAACCATGAAACTTAATATAACTGTTAAAATTTTATCTTAGAATTTATGGGTAGAAATAGTGGTAACTAAATTATAAAATACATAGCGAGATAGATATATAAATAAAAATAATCTCTATTATTAATATGAAGTCATCAGTGAAATTAAATAATTGTAGTTAAGTTTCTAAAAATACTAATTTCTAATTTTAAATGTAACCCTTCGAAAATTTGATTTTATTCACTATATTTTAAGATAGTAAAAATATTTTCCATAAAACATATTATTGATATGAATATTATGTTAACATAAAATTTTATTATTAATTGATAAGAAATAAGAATTAAAATAGTTAAAATTTGTAGAAGATATTTTTCTCAGAAAAGACTTTTCATTATATATTTATGTTTTTTTAAATAAATTCATTTTAATTTGAAATATTGAATTAATTTTTAAATTTAGGATAAAAATATTATATTAAATTTACTTTTTTTGGTTTTTATGAAATTATTGACAATTACGTGAATAATAAAAATTATATTTTTTAAAATCATAACATTTTTTCTATATCAAGAAGTAAGTGTAACTTAAATACTTTTAAAAAAAATTAGAATAAACAATATATTTGTAGAGTGAAATTATTTATGTAAAATACTATATTCAATTTGGGAAACCCATTATTAACATTCAAAAAATAAAGCTATAATTTTCTAATAAAAATTATTTTTCATTGCTAATAATAAAAATTATTTTTAAACTCTTGTAAAAAATAAATCCAAAAAATGATTTTTATATTTTTAATTAGTGGGTGAAAATTATATAAAAACCTTTTATACCCTTATTAGGCATAAAACTTATAATACTTAGATTAAATTTAATTACTATGATTATCGTAAAACTATATTTTCTGTGATTTGTTTTATTAATAGTGTTTAATTTTTGTAAAATAAAATTAATTAATATATTATAATAAATAAAAATAATTTTATTATTAAACCAATATATATATATATATTAACACTAATTGAATTGTTAAAAAATACTAAATAATATTAATAGAACCTAACGCAAAAAAACATTTTTCAAAAAAGCAATTTTTATATATGTTAAATGTTTTAAATTAAATTTAAATTCATAGAATTTTTAATTTGAATTATATTAAATATATTAAGAGGAAATTGGAACTCAAATATGGTAATATGGTTAATTTTATATTTTTAATAAAACATAAATTATATAGTTAAAAAAACTAGTTCCCAAGTTAAAACCCAAAACAATAATGTGTAAGAATTCTTGGTAAATTTCTCAAAACATGTTTAAATTATTTTTAAAAACTCATGGTTGAGGATTTATCAACCAAATATCACCCAATTATCCATTATAATAATATTTTATAGCCTTTTCAAATTAATAGTTACATATCATTGTTGAAATGTAATGAGTGCTTCCAAAACTAGCCTTCCCTTCACTAATAAAAGGGGAACACTTTCATAATACATGATACACATATTCCATATAATTTTATTATATAAATTTACCATTTTTATCCTTTTAGAAACTAGTACCATTTTCAAAATCCTCTGTCCTCAATTTATTATCCTACGTCCTTTATTTTTAATAATATTTCCAAGAGAAATCTAAATATTTCAACATGGTTATTTCTTACTCTTTAGTCTTTTATTTTTAACATTCCTCTTCCAATAAATTTATAGAACCCCTAATATAATGAAATTTTAATGATTAATATATTTTAATTTAATTATATTATTTCATCAACTAGGATTCAATTATTTCCATCTACTAATAAAAAACATTATTGATCATTTGTATGTGTAGACAACTGCCACCATGAAGAGATGTGGTTCAATTTTTGTTATTTCCCCTCAAGGATAGTAATAAAGATGGATTTAATTAATTGATATGTTTAATTTGACTCAACCATGATTTTTATAATATAATTTATTATATACCTTCATTCTATCTCATTCATTAAGAAATGTAAATGTCAATCATGCATACATATAGACTATTGCCTTCACGAATGTTGAATATAATTTGACATACACACTGTTCATGGATTCTTATAATAATTAATTTAATAAAGATATTTTCTATTTATATATTTTTGTCAATTTTTTAAAAGTTATATTATCATTCTATAAAAAATATTTGTAAATAAATCATTATAACATGCTCTCGTTTTGGTCAATTTTCTCATGAAATTGGGTTCGAAGTATCAAGAGTCAAAGAAAAAAAAAGAAAATACACAACTACCATCCAAATGGGATCTTCAGAGGTCCTAGTGTTGGCTAATAAACTGGATCAGGTGAAACCTAATGGTGCGGATCTATGCCTCTTATCATTCCTCTCACACTTCTGTGATCAAATGAAGAATGAGCTTATTACACATGATCTGGAATGGAAATATCGACAGGAACCCTAGGCTAGTGGCCAGCATTTTTTCTTTTTAGATTATGGAATATGAGGATGTATAGTTTCATTCTATTCTTTTTTGGCTTTTGATTCTGGTTTCCTTGTATTTGGATGGTCTGTTATTGTTGGTGTCAGGTTTTCTTCATGATCTTTTTTACAATTCCAACTCCACCACATAGTGGATTAATCATTAAAATTAAAAAAGGTATTTGGAGGATGATATTTAATATATTTATTAATATATCACATTTTGATCATTAAACACTCAAAAATAAGTTCTCCAAAATTTCCATTTTCACAAACCATACCTTTATCATTTGCCTAATGAAAATACGATATGATATATCATTAAAACACCATTATTATATTAGTCAGATAATCTAGTATTGATGATGATTTTGTTAATAAAAAATAACTAACCATGCCATTACAAAACTAGTAAAAAATAAGAAATTAGAGTTACTCCAACCTGATGAAAAAAACTACAATCAACTAATATAATTGTAAGAAATGTTCAGTAATGATTTTTATACAAGTAAATTTATATGATTAATGTTATTAAATATTTTATTAAGATATTTATTTTTTATATAGGCATTTAGAGTTCATTTTTTTCTATCTAGAAATTATTGGTAGTGGTTATTTGTCTCAAATTCGATTTCTTGAGACATATTTCATATTGTGTGCCATGATATCTTTAATATGGTGTGATTAAATCCGAATGGTTTAATTTTAGCATATTTAGGTAATTAATTGGGATTGAATATTTATATTAGGTTTATTATTTAAATGGATTTTGGTTCAAATTATATCATGGTTGTGAGGGTTATTTGTCTCCAATTTCAATTCCATTAGATATGTCTGATATTTCACACCATAAATTCTTTTTATTGTGTATTCACAGTCCTAATTTACATAAACTATAATTAATACATCTAATTTCATAATATTTTAATGTTCAATTTAGGGTAACCTTATTGTTTTCTTTTTATTCTTTTGTTACTATTACCATAAGATTTATTTGTCCCAATTTTTTATTTCTTACAGGAATATTTTAGAATGTGCATCTTGCTTCTTTTTATAGTGTAATGACTACAAATTTGATGTATTATATCATGATTATTTTTATATTCAGGATATTAAATTTTTCACTTCATGTTTCATCTTTCATAAGGTTTTTATTAAAGAGTTATCAAAGTCATAATAACTTGATCTCAAAAATTATTTATCTGAGACATGTTTTAGTCATGTACCTAGTTATTTTATAAGGTTTATATACTATATATTTGAAATATAATATCATTAATATCTCTATGTTCATAGTATTTAGTGTTTTATTTTAATTTCGACAATTATATGGTTTTTTTCATATATATCAACATAATTTGAAGTTCCTTATGTACACATGGGATGTGTATTGTTTAACCATCTACCATATTTCATTGGATAGCTTATGGCGATGTTATCCCATTTATTAACTAGAAAAGTACTTATGTTTTATTTTTTATCTCAATATGGATGTTTATTGATTCTTAAGGCCAGTTGATTATGCATTTTTATTCGAAATTCAAATCCTTCATATGGTGATTGTATTAGACATAATAATGTGATGGATAGGGCATGAAATTATATACCCCCTCGATGCATCGTTTGGCCTCAAATGTCAAATAGTTTGTGTATTTTTTCGATAACTACACAATTAATGCATGATATATTAGTTATAACATTGATGGAAGAATGATGTCTTTATTACGGACTTAATAGTAAGAATAATATATTAGTTGAGTCATTGATAGTAAGGATCAAATGTCTGGAATTATGTATTTCATCAATCATAATTAGTTTATTATTATCCTTGTGATTATTTATATTTATATTTTATCCATGAATTTGTTTCATGCTCACATGATGAGTTATATTTCATTATTTTGTTATCATTTATTTTCGACCATATTATTCATGCCTTTTTTATTCTATGATAGCTTATTTTATATGTTTTCCCTTACTAATTATTTTACTTAACCATTATTATGTTTTCATTTCCCTAGGTTATAATTAAAATAGTTTCACATGATATTTCGATAAGAATATCATGTGTGGGAATTGGAGAAATATTTTCATGACTTACTATGGATTAATTTTTTTCCTATTTAGTGGAAAAATATTCTATTATATGAGAATGATATGGTTTATTTTAATTAATTATTTGTTCTAATTCTCTAAATCCTAAAACCTAAAAGTTCATTGGAATGTATTTAATTCAATATTTTATTTAATTTATGTAAGTTTGGGAAATTTTTGTATGGGATGGAAGAATATATGAGTTAATAAATGTTTTAATCCAAGGGAAATATTGATTTTTCTATTGAATAATAGAAATAAGTTTTCACATGGAGAAGGGATGAGGAGATTAATCAAAAATATTGATATAATTTCAACAAGGAGTAGTTATAAAGAGGAAAAGGTTGGGTTTGTATTGATTACTAAGCCAAAGAAAGAAGTAGATATCATTTTTCCTCATAAAGATGATTCATATTTCTGCACCATAAAGGTTTAACATATTTTTTTATTTATGGGTTGGAAAATGTTTTCATAATGTTGTATTGAGTATTCATGAGTGAGAGGGTAGTGAGTTATCATTTTCGTTAGTGTTTGTAAACCAATATAGAAGGCACCTCTACTCAAAATTTATTAATTATTTAGTGTATTTTATTTCTCTGACACATAATTGGATGTATTATCCTTGAATGTATCCCAATGAAGTTAAATCAAGTAAAATATATCATGTATTTTCTTTATTCGGTTAATACGTGGTGAGAAAGTGAATTTAGATTTGATTAATAATGAAACTATATCCTTGGAATGTGTTACTTTTAATTGAAATATATTGACTCATCCCCTCCCCCATTAGGGTATTACCCCATTCTGGGTTCAATAATTATCTCCTTAACTACCTATGAGTACATGTTGAAAATATATCCCTCTTATATTCCATTTTATTGGTTAAGAAAGGTAGAGAATATTACAGACATTCTCTATAAAAAAAGGTGATAATTCAATATTGATAAAATCATAGTAAATAACTCATATCATTATTACATATGGGGAGAGATAAGAAAATTAGTGATAATTAGAATCATAATATAAATAGGGATACATGATTTGTAAAAAAATAGGTTGAAGAAGATATCGAAGAAGAGTTTGAGTAAATGTTTCAATTCAATTTCATTTTTAGTTTTTGGAATCATGTTCTGAATTTCAATTGGTATAATTTTTATAAAAAATATAATTAAGGTGAATAACAAACCCTTATATAGATTTTAGAATACAATTATATATAAGGATACTTTGTCATTATATTTTATTATTTAAATTATTATATGTATTTATCTCCTAAAAATTACTCAGTCTCGTAATGTGGTGTTTATATAACTCTCATATTAGAAGTATAATATAGAATAGTTTCCTGATATTTTGATTCATGAATTATGAACTTTTTGTGATGTATTTGTTGTAAAAAATATGATATATTTATTTGATCATTATTAGAGTTACACTATTTTAAAATTAATGATTAAATTTAAATAAAGGGACAATAAAGTTGTGGATAAGCATTGAACACATCATTGTTACATTCTATAAAAGAACTTATGAAGAAGTTTGGGATAATAAACACGGTTTTAATCATGGTACCTATAGGGGTAATTCCATATTTCCAAGCCACTGTGATAAAGAAAAATACATTTTGGTTTAGTTCCACACATCATAATATGTCTAAAACATTTTCAGATTCACTATATTCTATAAGGAAAAAAACCATAATTTGGATTGGTGGACCACATCATAATATATTAGAAACAAAATGGTATCTAAAATGTGATTTAGATAATGTTTTTCCATAACTAATTTAGAACATATTTAAATATTTTTTAATGATATATATACAATGAGATAACTAAATAACCCATGATAAATCCATAATTTTAATTCAATCACACAAATTACATCAACCACTCTCCCAAAATTACACGGTAAATATATAAATAATAAAACTTATTCTATCCAAAATATATCAAAGTTTTTATTTCAAACCAGCACTAACCAACTAGTCACTATAATTCCTAACATAATACATCTTTTCCATAAACTATAATCATACGAATTATATATACATATTTTTCATGTATATCAATCTATTCACAAGTGCACCGTTAAAATTAAAGAACTTCTATAAGGGAGAGGGTATAAAGCAGTTCATTACTCATATAATTGTCTCTCACTATTTTAATGTTACATAAATGTTTTTAGATAATTATTAATGATAGATTTTATGAACACTCAAATTATATAATGATAATATATGTCATTCAATAATTATTTTTACTTCAGTATAACATAAAGTGAATAATACATGAATGTAACTTCTTAGATAAAAAATTCTTCAAATATTAAAATAATATCATCATAAATTATAAATTTTATGTTTTTTGGATTTGGGAGAATTTTAGATTCTTCCAAAATGAAGATATGGATATATCCGTGTTTTCTTATATTGAAGGTAGTTTTGAAACTTATTTACCATCGGTTGGAATGCAATTTTCCTATATGAGGGTTATCATGATGATAATATGACATATTGGTGTTGGGATAAGATTTTGGATTGTTTTAATGAAAGTGATAGGATATTAACTATGTCTATCCTAATTTTTCCATCAAATTCAATGTATTAGTTTTTTGGTGTGCTTATTATAATGGTGTCTATTTTGTGTGCTCAAGGTAGAGATTAGCATTATATCCATTATTGACATATATTTATCACATTTTGGAACACTTATAGTGATAGAATAACCTACCTAAGGTCAGGAACTATTATTGTATATTTTTTGAGATAATTATCATTACAATGAAGACATTGTGTAGGAAACATATTATTTTAAAAGAGAGTTCACTACAGTTTTTTAATATTATTGAGAGTAAGGAATGATTTTTTACAGCATTGTAAGGTGTTTAATGTTTTGAAAAATTATAATGAACAATATAACCTTATATCTGGTCGGTCATATGATTCTTTATCACTTCTTTTTAGTTGGATTTCATTGTATATTTTAAAAATGATACCAGATCCATGAACAATATCTTAGTTTATATAGATGAGGAGAAATGATTTTTTTTTAGTTGTGGGTTTTTATAGATGTGGTTTGGGTTTATAAGGAGATACGTTTTGTGGAAATTTAGAGGAATTGAAAAGAGTATGATATGTGAAATACCTACTAATGTAAAACTGCATATGAGGGTGAATTGTATAATTTATATTTTTTTAAACCACTATATCCAATGATTGTTTCCCACCGTTATTATAAACACACCTTTCCATCACAATTGATATGAAGCGATGATGTAAATATAAGAGGGACATAAGAAATTTACTTGGTTAACCTAAAATGGGTTAATATACGGAGAATTCAATGTATATGTGCTGATGAAATTAAAACATTAAGTTAACTACTTATTCCTACAATTTATAGTGGTCTTATTGATAGTCCAGGTTTACAACCCTTGGAAAACAAAGGACACACTACTCTCAACAACTCAAATATCCCAATGCCACTCAAAGTGTTGTTGAATTGGTCTTCATGAGAAAATAATATTTTTACACTAATAGTTGTGCATAGAATATCGCCAATTTCATCCTCATGGGGTACTTTACGAACCTATAGTTAAATAGTCTCTTAGATCTCTCTTTAAATATTCTAGTACAGGTTTTAAATTTCTTTTTTTTTTCTAATACATTATCTTTATTCATCCATATTGATGATAAAGATATCTCTCTGTTATATTAATATAATGTCAATATTTACTAATTAATAAATATTCTATCCACCTTCAGTAAATGGAAAAAAATTATTATACTACATCAAAACTGAGTTAAGACCATTAATTTAATCCCCACGTAAAAGACAGCAAATATGAATCAAAAATTTCTCATACTTAACACTCTCATGGTGCGAACATAACCATCTTGAAATGGACTTCAATTTCTTCTAAAACAATACCACCAAATTTAATAACCAAAATGTTGTGATGATTTCAATTATGTTGTGTAACTTATATATTTGGGTTTTTTTGGATCGCATATTTAAAACTTGTTGTGGTAATAAATATAGAAATATCCTCTCAATATAACACCACAAAATGACTCTCACTAGAAATATGTGGTCACTATGAATTTAAAAATATTATTTATAACATATAGAGTCTATAAGGTGTGATGCTCATTCATGGAATGGACACCTTCAGAATGGTAGACTCATCAAAATTTTCCTTACTCATCTCACAGTATTGACATATTTCTCATGACATGAATCATTTCTTTATTTTTCAAAATAATGGGTATTCTTATATATATACTTCTCACATATAAAACACTGAACCTTATATAATGAAGAACTATGTCATTCCTACCTGTAATTTCTCTCATAAAACAAAACTCCCTACTATGGCATGAAAACTAGATCTTTAATAGAATAGTCTATATCCAGACCTTCAAGGGGTATCTACATGGCAAAATCAACTCCCAATATTTCCAACATTCAGAACATGATCCTATATCATATCTGGGTCATGTATTGATTAAGGTTTTCATGGGGTGGTTGTTGTTATCCTACCAATAAAAAGGTGAAAAACATCATTATTACTTTAAAGACCCTGATTTATAATTTCAAAGACAATTATATATAAAATGAACTACGTGCCTTTTCCATTTTCCTAGAAATTAATTTCACAACATTACCTATGGTGTCATATAATGAAATCTTTCCTACAAAAAAAACTATTGTCACCCTCTAAAATTATTTTAAAAATCATCTAGAATTTTTGATAACATTATAAGATTTTTTAAAAGACACAACTATTAAACCCCCCAGGTTAATGGAATTTTTTATTTCAAATTTTATTTCTATTTTGTTTATTCTTGGAATTCTCAGGGTATATATGTTCAAAATTAAAAAAATTGGGGGAAACATGTCACACAGAACATATAACAAATGGTTAGTAGTAGATGTGAACCTAATCATATGAGAGGAGGGTGATAGCCTACAGATCCATTTTTTAGGGTTTATTAATGGCTTTCCAAACCGTGTGGGTGTAAAGACCCGGAAATTTCAAGGAAATTTTTTTCTTAATTTCATTGGAATTTTACAAGTATGCGGTTTCTAACGGCACTTGATTCTGAGGCCCAGTGTGCCCAGAATCAATTTCCTAAGTTTAGCTCTGGTACGTTTAGTGAACAAACGAGTGGGATTTTCTAACTATTGAACTGGTGCTCGGAATCGGAATCTAAGGGCACCGATGAAACCGCAGTGCCGGTAATTTCTTAAGAAGACCCTTTTTGGAGTTGCGTTTTCTCAGGAGGAGTTGTTAAAAAAAGAGTGAGGAATAAAAATCTAATTATTTTACAATTTTATTTTTATTTCTTGCTAAGTGATTTAAGTGTTGTGTCACAACACTTTTTCCCTCTCTTATGTGGTTTAACTCCTAGGTGTGGGAGTTGGAGTGGGACCCATTGGGTTGCTAACTTCCCTTGGGAGAATAAAGGAGAGGTAGGGCCCACACGAGCCCCACCCCTTCACTTTTTCCATAACTCCTCACCTCCCTCTTTAATTTTGTAAACTCATCTTTAATTGAGTAATGCACCCACACCCCCACTTAATTCCAAGTCAACTCTCGAATTTTTTTGGTTTATTAAACGCCTCATTAATTGGTCAACACACGTTAATTAATTAATGGATTATTTTTGAATTCTAAAAGGGTTGACATGAGGAATAAAATAAGAGAAACCTTATTTTATTATTGTTGTTTCGCTATGTGGAACAAATAAGAGACCTCTAGTCTTTAAGAATGTTCTTCCTTTTTGAAGAATGCGAAGAACGTCGGCCTCCGACGAAGGACGATGAAGAACACTGTTTCCTCGGAGATCGACGATGCAACACCGTGTACCGCGACGCCGACGATCCTCTTCTCCGCGATGCCGTGTACCGCGACACCGATGATTCTCTTCTCCGTGACGACGTGTACCGCGACACTGACGGCGCTTATGGTGCATCGTTACACGACCCCATCTTCTGCGACGACCGTTTTCTGCAACGAACCTCATTCGAAAACTTCATCGAGGTAGGGGTTTGTTTTGTTCATAAATGTTCTTTCCCGTCCAACGTAAATTTCTTAGCCGCTTGATATCGGATTAACGAGAGGGGGCCGGACCGCACGAACACGGCCGACTATCCTCCCCGTGGATGTTGTGTATGTCACGGCACAAACAAAGGTAGCATGGTGCAACGACACCGCGCGGAATCAAGGAGGAACATGGCGAAGAAACTCGGTGCCATCACGCCGCGCTATTGAGGTCGAACAAAACCATGATCGGATTCAGGGCCACAAAGGCGAATCTAAGAACCCACTGTTTGTTTATTTGATGTGCGGATCGACGGGTGATGACAGAATGGGCCGCATACACGATTTGATGATCCCGTAGTGAAGTTCGGGTCCCGTAAGGACTCCCAGCACAGACGGACCATCGAAGCAATTCTGGTGGCCCGCGGACATCACTGTCGGCACCTCGGCGCACCGCCCGGAGGAACCGCAGTGGCTGAAGACGCGACAGCAGGCGGCCAAATCCTGCGGCCACGTGGGATCCGGGGGAGCAGGACGCGGCGCTCGTTGCGCCCGTGTAGCGCAAAGGCCGCTCGGCTCGTAGGTCGAGCTAGCGTGCCACCCCGCCAGGCCGCGCCCTACCGGGTCGGACCCGGACACAGGTCGGGTCGCCCCGGTTCGGGCCGACCCAGGGGGATTGGGCCGGGTCGGACCGGGCCCAGACCCCCCATTTTCGGATCACTTCTGGTCTTTTTCCCATATCTTTGGCTACGAACCTCCAATAGACGCACCGTCAGTTGCTTAGAAATCTTTGCATCGAGACGGTCGTTTCTGTATATTACCCTCAAGGTTTCTGAGAACTTTGAGTACGGCCAGGTTGGTTGAAACACGAAACCAACCGGGCCCTCGGAGCAGAAACACTTATAACTTGAGCTCCGGATGTCCGATTGACGTTCCATCGACTTTTTTGGATTCCTATTGATGAGACAGCACTTTTGGAATACTTCACCTAAGGTTTGGATATAGTTGGAGTATGTCCAGGTTGGATTGTACCCGAAATCCAACCGGGCCCCTGGAACGGAAAATCTGATAACTTTCAGACCGGACGTCTGTTTGACGAACCGTCAGCGACGTTGGTGATCACGTTGAGAAATGGTCCCTATGAGTATACCCTATGTGATTTTAGTATATAGTTGAGATATGGTCAGGTGGGTTCATACACAAAACCAACCGGGCCCTAGGACGAAAAGGCTAATAACTCACAGACCGGGCGTCCGATTGATGCGCTGTCTGTTGCGTTGAGACCCCTATGATGAGGCGGTCCTTTGAGATACTTATTCATGGGACTTTGTGATACTTGGAGTATAGACCTGTATCTCGTGGAGTGGACCCTCCCGGACATGAACGTATGGAGTATGGAGACCGTGTAGCTGGCTGAGAACTGATGACTGCTTGTCCTATTCGATTCGGAGTGACTTGCATAGCCCAATGAGGAGCACTACTTTGTGAGGTGGAAGACCCATGGTGGAGGATCACTATATTGTGAGGTGGTAGACCCGTGGTACTCTACAGGAGGAGTACCTCTGTAGGTAATGAGGGGGAGCACTATTGAGTGAGGTAGCAGACCCATGGCGGAGGAGCATTACTTTGTGAGGTGGTAGACCCACGGTACTCGACCGGAAGAGTATCTCAGCAGTCTTAGGTTAGTGAGTAGTACCTCGGAGTCATGACAGGATCACTGTACTCATCAGAGACGGAGCTCTTCAGTAGTTATGGTTTCAATAATGAAAATATTGGTTGAGCTGAGATAATGAACTTTGTGTTTTCCTCATTATTGAGATGGGTTACTTGATAACTTTGGTATATGTATGGAAATATACCTAAGTAGAGGTTATCTGTTGAGATCTTTCTTTTTGGTTATCCTTGTTGGATTTAGTGAGACCTTGAGGGTCTCGGGGTCCCTACTGATTATTGTTCTACTCACCTATAATGCCCTGGCCCCAGTTACCTAGAGTCGGTGCATTATTACATAACATTGGTATGATCACAAGAAAGATCAAATCTCGAAAGACCGATTGCTTTAGTAGCCTTGGAAACACTAGATATATTCATAAAGTTTTACATTACATCATAAAGTGAAAAAAAATTTATAACAACATAGTCTCCATATTTTACACTCATATCCCCACATAAAATCCCTAAAGGTCATTCATAACTTACTTCTTCACATCCTGGGAAAAATAAAACATAGAAAAGGGGTGAGCTCAAATTCCCAGTAAGGATAACAATATAGCGGAAACTTTCAAAAATAATCATAAACATTTAAGGCAACGCATTACAAAAACAAAAGCCTTTTAAACTTGAACTTCAACATAGTATGGAAAAAGTAAAATGAAATAATTCCATTTACTTATTCACATGGATATTCTAATAATCAAATAATCACATGCAATATCAGTAACCACTTTCATAATGATGGAATGCATAATGCCAGACTATCATAACCACATAGCCAAGGCCTCGTGCCAAGACTACAAATAAGATTTTTCCAAGGCCTTATGCCAAGACACTAGTTTGTCTCATGAGACCTACCGATGCATTGAGGAGCTATAGCGGGCTCCACCCATCACATATTAAGTCCAATTCATTACCATATGAAAAGGTTTAAATATAACATAAACATTCGTATTAAAACTAGCATACAAAATGTAAATACTTCATCCATAAACCATGAAAGTAACATATCCATAGTCAAACATATCACAAAACCTTCAATACAATATGGAAGTTTTGTTTCGCAATAAATCATCTCCAAATAAGCTTAAAATCCATCAAAGGATGTTGACATAGATGAAATCAAAACTCTTTTTAGAGAAATATCTATTTTTATTTTGAAATCATTTAAGAGTCATATAAAATGAAACATTTTCTTTAAATTATTCTTATAAGCTTTTAAGGGAAGCTTCGATGGTTTTATAATGGTGGAAAATAGCCGCACCCACCGTATAAGTTAAAAAAACATTCTTACCTTAAATATATCGAAATGGTTAAAAGCACCTTGTATGGAAAACGACGGAAATATTCCTTTATAACCCTATTATAAAAAGTCAAAAAAGGGTATAAATGACTTTATCCCATATTCTTGTAAATTGAAAAAATGTTTTGAAATACATTTTTAAGAAACATGGATGTGGATGATAAAGATATCCCAGTAGATTATTATGTATAAACAACCTCGGATAATGAAGAGATTGCAAAATAAACCCTTACCTTGTACTTTTCCTTGGTTGGGGTAGGTTAACCTCCTATATAATGGTGAAATAATTGTTATTAAAATATACATGAATCAAATACATTAATATGATATCATATATGATCTTTTAACATTGATTTGTTAAGAATATCTTAGTATTATCATTGTTTCAGGTGTTAACTTACTCGTTTTCTTTTATATGTTTTGTTACGTAAGCCATATTTTTAATGGATATATTGTATCTTAATCATATACAGAATGATATCAAGTTCTTAGATACTATTATTAATCATTAAATTAGAATTATACTTGAATGGATATGATGGAGAATGAATCTCATCGCGTTCGTGGAGACGGTTGTCCGTACGTACGCACGAGCGACAATATCATTATTTTGATATTAAAATAATATATAAATGGATGATATATCATATATACAGAATCATTAACATGTTATATTTATTATTTAAATGATTTACACATCATTATTATACCCATCCAAATAATATTATATTGAATAACAATTACACCACGGCGTGGAGACGGTAAGCCGTACGTACGCACGTATGGTGACATGTTATTCAAAGGGTGGATAGAATACTAAATATGGTTGTACAATATTTATAATAACATCACAGTATATATATGATAATAGAGTTATTATTTTAGAATGGTAATAACAAAGAAAGAAGAATTGGAAGAAGAAAGGAACTTGGAAAAGGGTGGTAAAATCATTACCTCTTCTTCGGGTTCTTCCTTTTGATTTGATCAAAAGGGCTCCTTAGGTTGGATTTCTGATCAAAATAAGGCCTCTAGGTTGTAGTGAGAGAAGTTGGGAGAGTATATGGGAAGAGTTTGGCCGATCCAAAAGGCTTTTAAGGGGTGAAGAAATGAGAAGGAGGAGTGCCCTTTTATAAGAGGGGTGAGGTGCACCTTTGGAAAAGCTAGAAATATTAATTTATAATAAATTCATATTCGGTTTCTAATGGCTCCAAAGATGATTATTTAAATTTTAAGGTGGGGATAGGTCGAAAACAACTCAACCAATAGATGTTAGGCAGGTTTGGGTTACTATATTAACCTTATCTTTTAGTATTAACTCTAAGTTAATTAGTTTCACTTTTACAATGTCTCTTTGTATTTTTATATTATATGGTTAATAAACTTACCATATACATCCAAGAGACCCACAAGTGGTACATTAATGATACAAATATAATTATATAAGTCTCCTGGCCGAAACTTAGTTTTTTAGGAATTTAATATCAATTAATAATATAATACTTGTTTTAAAAACTCTTTTATGTCAATTTTGACACTATTCAATAGTTGATTTTTGTAAAACTCATAACAGAATTATTACTTCAAAAAAAGTTAATTAAATCAATACTAATATGTCATAGTATCCTATAAAATTATTTTAATTCATTAAAAGTCTCAAATTATATTTATTTGGGTATTTATAATATCAATTATTTTAAATTTTCACTATTATGGGAATTACTGCATCATCATTGTGTCATAAATAAATTAAATTATTTAATCTCTAAAAATTATAAATAAAATTTCATTATGTAGGAAATCTCTTTATAATTCTATTTAATATTTATAGTTTAAAATCTAACATATATAACCCTATGTAAAAATTTTTTTGCTAAAAGATATATGCTTGTGTCATTTTTCTATTCATTTTAACTTAATTAAAATTAAGTGTCCCTATCACCTAAAAGTGGCACCATGGGGTCCCAAAATCGACTGAAAGATGCCTATGGTCGAACATGTATCAACCAATAAGGTTAGGACACGTTTTAGGATTATTTTATATTATTATAATATTATTTTTTAACCTTTATTTACCGGATTTACCCTTAACCATGGTAAATAAAATATTTACCGAAGTAATTATTCAAAATGTGTAAAAATAAAAGTTACTTATTTAAACAATTTGAACATCCTGATTCCAAATATGGAATCCATTTTTCAAAATTCAAAACACTTAAGTGGCAGAAATTAATTTAAAATTAATTTTCGTTGTTAAAACAAAAAGCGTGTTTTTAAAAGATAATAACTATCAAAATATTGGCACTTGTTTATATCCGGTTTAATTGTAAAATTATGTCCAATGACCAACATTATATTAAATGGTAAAAATATATTCTAAATATACTTTAAATCCACTCAAATTCATAATTTATCACTATTAATTATTTTTATTAAAAAAGTTGTTTTTAATTTAAATTTAGTAATTTTCATTATTTATCAAAATATTAATGTTATCTGAAAAGTACCAAAATTTCATCATAGGCTAAATTCGATATTATAAATCCAAGAATTAAGTCCATTTTTTAATATAAAATATATATAATTTCAAAAAGTAGGTATTACTATTCATAACGGCTAGTTTGATTGGTTATGGTGTGTTAGAACTCGGTGTTGCATACAACACACGCTATCACATTATTCAAAGAGAAGCGTACCATAGAAGCTTGGGGTGTTACATTCTCCCCTCCTTCAAATAATTTCATCCTCGAAATTTCTAGAATACATATCACATGAAAAAAATCGGGTGGTTCTTCATCATAAGTTTCTCGGGTTCCCACATTACCTCTTCGATCTTATGGTTTCTCCACAAAACTTTTACCAGACATGTCTTCCAGTTTCTCAGTACTTGTTCTCTCGTATCAAGAATCCTGATGGGCTCTTTGCAATAAGACAGATCAGGTTCCAGTTCTAATTCCTCATAGGTGAGTACATGCGTTGGGTCAAGCATGTATTTCTTCAACAGAGATACGTGGAACACATCGTGAACTTTGGAGAGACTTGGTGGCATTGCCAATCGGTAAGCTACATCCCCAATTCGTTCTAGAATTTCGAAGGGTTTGATGTACCTGGGACTCAATTTACCTTTCTTACCAAAATGTATGACTCCCTTCCATGGAGATACCTTTAGGAAAACATGATCACTGACTTGAAATTCCAAATCCTTCCTTCGATTATCGGCATAGCTCTTCGGCCTACTTTGAGCTGATTTGATGTGATTTTGGATTACCTTCACCTTTTCCACCATTTCCCCCACCAGTTCTGGGCCTACAAGTTTTCTTTCACCAACGTCATCCCAACAGGTTGGTGTACGACATCTCTTTCCATATAACGCTTCATATGGTGCCATCTGAATACTCGAATGGAAGCTATTGTTATAGGAAAATTCTACCAGAGGTAAATATTGATCCCACATACCCTGAAAGTCAAGTGAGTAAGATCTCAACATGTCTTCTAAGTTTTGAATAGTCCGTTCTGATTGTCCGTATGTCTGAGGGTGGTAAGCAGTGCTCAAATGAAGTTCAGTATCCAGGGATTTCTGAAGACTTTTCCAAAATCTTGAAGTAAAACGGGGATCACGATCAGAAACAATCGATAGGGGTACTCCATGAAGTTTCACAACTTCATTAATATATAGTCTTTCTAGAAGTTCCAGGGGTGGATCTTCTATTATAGGAAGAAAATGTGCTGACTTGGTAAGACGATCAACAATAACCCATATTTCATCATTCCTTCTAGGAGTCTTTGGTAGCCCCATGACAAAGTCCATCGTAATATTGTCCCATTTCCACTCCGGTATGGGAAGAGGTTGCAAGACTCCTCCAGGCTGTTACCTTCCAGCTTTCACTTGTTGACAAACCATGCATCTTGACACAAAATCAGAAATCTCCCTCTTCATTTTGTCCCACCAAAAATGTTCCTTCAAATCACTATACATTTTGGTGCTCCCAGGGTGTATAGAGAAATTGGAACTATGAGCATCATCCAGCAATTCCCTTTTTAGATCAGGTATATCGGGAACACAAAGTCTCTTCCCAAATTTCAAAATTCCATCTTCATACACAAAGTCTCTATGTCTCCCATCATTCATAGCTTTAATCTTCTTTTGAAATTATTCATCATCAGTCTGAGAACTCTTAATCCTTTCTAGTAAATATGGTTTGGCAACCATTTGAAAAAGCATTGATGTTTCACCTTCCCTGGTTATTCCCATGTCTATCTTCACTAGATCCATCAAAATTGGATCCCTTTCAATTCTCATCACGTTCAAATCTCCATGGTCTTTTTTGCTCAAAGCATCTGTCACCTTGTTTGCTTTCACTGGGTGGTAGTGTATCGTACAATCATAATCCTTGAGTAATTAAAGCCATCTCCTTTACCTCATGTTGAGTTCTTTTTGTGAGAAAATATACTTCAAACTCTTGTGATCAGTATAAATCTCACATTTTTCACCATAGAGGTAGTGCCTCGATATCTTCAAAGCAAAGATCACAGCTTCTAACTTGAGATCATGAGTAGTATAGTTTTGTTCATGAATTTTCAACTGTCGTGATGCATAGGCAATAACTCTATAATTCTGCATAAGAATACAACCAAGTCCTTTCTTCGATGCATCACTATAAATAACGAACCCATCATTCCCCGATGGTAGAGTCAATATAGGATCATTGACTAATCTTCTCTTCAGTTATTAGAAACATTCTTCACACTCTTTTGTCCAAACAAATTTAATCCCTTTACGAGTGATCTTCATTAATGGGTTATCCAATCAGGCAAAATTCTGGACGAAACGTCGATAATAACCTGCCAAACCAATAAAACTGCATACCTTAGTTATACTCGTAGGTGTTGGCCATTCTTGGATCGCCTTGGTCTTAGAAGGATCAACAGAGATTCCATCTTTAGAGACAATATGGCCAAGAAAAGAAATATCATGAAGCCAGAATTCACACTTTCTAAACTTCCCATATAATTCATGTCTTCTCAGAGTCTTCATGATAACGCGCAAGTGATTTTCATGATCTTTGTAGCTTTTGGAGTATACCAAGATATCATCAATAAATACAACCATGAATTCATCAAGATACTCCTTGAAAACTCTATTCATCATATCCATGAATACAGAGGGTGCATTAGTCAATCCAAAAGGCATTACAGTAAACTCATAATTCCCATACCTGGTTTGAAATGCTGTCTTCGGAATGCCTTCCTTCTTCACACACAACTGATGGTATCTAGATCGAAGGTCAATCTTTGAAAACTATTGAGCTCCATGCAGTTGGTCAAATAAATCATCAATGCGAGGTAGGGCATACTTGTTCTTTATCGTTATAGCATTGATCTCCCTGTAGTCGATACATAACCTCATAGATCCATCTTTCTTTTTAACAAACAGAACAGGGGCTCCCCATGGAGAAACACTAGGGAGAATAAATACCTTATTACTCAATTCCTCTAGTTGTTTATTTAGTTCAACTAATTCTATAGTGTCCATTCTATAAGGGATCTTCGATATAGGCCTTGATCCAGGAATTAAATCAATGGAAAACTCAACTTGTCATTCTGGAGGATGTCCAGGTAAATCTTTCGGAAATACATCTACAAATTCTTTCACAACAGGTACATCATCTATTTGAACATTCATTTCCTCAGCCACAGTTATTTCATTCTCTTCCTCCCCAATAATTGAATTTAGTTGAGCTACTGGGGGTGGATCTAAAAAAGAATTAGGTGGTGACGATTCTGCTCTAAAGATAAGGTGTTCCTTATCATTATCATCAAGAATCATAACCTCTTTCTTCTTACAATAAATCTTCACATCATAGTCTGAAAGCCAGTCCATACTGAGGATTATATCATACTCAATCATAGGTATGACGATGAGATCAGCAGATAAAGAACATTTATGTGCTCTAATGGGGACTGATTCACAAAACTTTGTTGCAATGATACTTCCCTTAGGATTTTTAACTGACAACTCCCTTGTTAAATCAAATTGGAAATATCTAATTTTATTAGAAAAATGGGAAGATATGAAACAATGCGATGATCCAGAATCAAATAATGCATTTTCTAAACTTGAGGAAACCATTAAATTACCTGCCACCACGTCTTTCAGAGATTCTACCTCAGCAGTAGTGATAGCATAAGCCTAGCCTTGATCCCTTGGCCTTTTCTGAGTTAAGTTCTCCTGACGCTTAAGACATTCATTTGCATAATTCCCCATCTCCCTGTAATTGTAGCACTGAACATTGGTAGCTTCCTTATTCCCTTTGCAATCAAGAGCTTGGTGTCCTTTTTCACCACATTTGTAACAGACTCCCATTCCCTTCAAGAAAGTACCGGGGTGTTTCTTCCCACATTTACCACAGGATGGATATTCATCCTTTCCTTTCTTCCCCTTATTTCCATTCCCAGATTGATCAGCAGGCCTCTAACTCTTGCTTTGCTTTAAAGTCATAAGACTTAGAGAATTCCTTTTCGGTCTTGATAGCACATGAGACAATGTCTTCGTACGATGAAAAGGATTGTGAGACTAATGCTCGACAGAGAAATGGTTTTAACCCATCAAAGAAATGATAAATATTACTTCTTGGGTTACGTATATAATCACCAGCATACCTTTCTAACCTTGTAAAGTTAGCCTCATACTTTGTGACATTCTCATCCTCCTTCTGCCTCAGACATAGAAATTGCCTTTCCATATCTGCTCGATGGTCGCGAGGAAAGTATTTTTCTAAAAACAGATCTTTGAACTCCCTCCATTCCATATTTAATACTTCATCATCTTCCTTCATATTTTGAATCAATGAACACCATTGATCAGCATCTCCAGTGAGGTGGTAAACTGCCATGATGACTTTTTCCCTTTCACTACTCCCCAAAGCCTAAAATATTTTCTCTAGGGAAAATATCCATTGCTCAGCTACTAAGGGATTTGTACTCCAATTGAACATTGGTGGTTTTTGCCTCATGAATTGATCTAACATTGATCCTCCATGCTGTGGATCAGGGTGCTCCATACGGGTAAGGTTATTATTCATAACCTGAGTGAGTTGTCCCAGTATGGTGATTATCTGATCAGCACTAGTTGCATCACCAGCTCCACAATACTTATCTTGAGCAGGAGGGAAATCCCTACATGGAGTGCGTGCATTGATACAGTTTCCATTTCTTCCACTAGGCGCCATTTCTAAACAATGACATAAACTAGATCAGTTTATGAATAAAAATACATAATCCCATAATTATAAAACACTTAACATAAATTGAACTATTTATGGATATAATCCATAATCATAAAAATGTTTTCTTTGAGGAAGTATATACTCATAAACCCTTCATAATTATTTGTAATGAAAATGAGAGTTATCCTAAGGATATCCCCCGGGAGTGTCGTAACCAAGAGTGCAGCAAGGCCCGTTGTCGTGCACCAGCTCCCGTTTGAGTCTAGCTCAAAGCGGTGTTTTCAGGTTTTAACCCTAGGTACATCTGTTCCAGAGCCGCCTCTACCTGCTCGTATCCAGAAAGGGATGCATTGCCCGGAAAACTCACAAAATCTCTACAATACCAAAATTCTAGGAAGTTCTTCTATACTAATCCTGAAAGTTCATCTTAGGTCTATGTGCTCTAATCAGAGTTTATCTTAATCTAGCTTCCAAGGTTTGTACTAAACATCCTCTGATACCAACTATAATGCCCCGAACCTAGTTACCTAGAGTCGGTGCATTATTACATAACATTGGCATGATCACAAGAAAGATCAAATCTCGAAGGACCGATTGGTTTAGTAGCCTTGGAAACACTATATATATTCATAAAGTTTTTCATTACATCATAAAGTGAAAAACTACTACAACAACATAGTCTCCATATTTCACACTCATATCCCCACATAAAATCCCTGCAGGTCATTCATAACTTACTTCTTCACATCCTGGGAAAAATAAAACATAGAAAATGGGTGAGCTCAAATTCCCATTAAGGATAACAATATAGCGGAATCATTCAAAAATAAGCATAAACATTTAAGGAAATGCATTACTAAAACAAAAGCCTTTTAAACTTGAACTTCAACATAGTATGGAAAAAGTAAAATGAAATAATTCCATTTACTTATTCACATGGATATTCTACTAATCGAATAATCACATGCAATATCAATAACCACTTTCATAATGATGGAATGCATAATGCCAGACAATCATAACCACATAGCCAAGGCCTCGTGCCAAAACTACAAATAAGATTTTTCCAAGGCCTTGTGCCAAGACACTAGTTTGTCTCATGATACCTACCGATGCATCAAGGAGCTATAGCGGGCTCTATCTGTCACATATTAAGTCCAATGCATTCCCATATGAAAAGGTTTAAATATAACATAAAAATTCGTATTAAAACTATAATATGAAATATAAATACTTCATCCATAATCCATAAAAATAACATATCCATAGTCAAACATATCACAAAACCTTCAATACAATATGGAAGTTTTTTTCATAATAAATCATCTCCAAATATGCTTAAAATCCATCAAAGGATGTTGACATAGATGAAATCAAAACTCTTTTTAGAGAAATGTCTTTTTTTTATTTTAAAATCATTTAAGAGTCATATAAAATGAAACATTTTCTTTGAAAGTATTCTTATAAGCTTGTAAGGGAAGCTTTGATGATTTTATAACGGCAAGAAATAGCCGCACCTGCCCTATAAGTTAAAAAAACATTCTTACCTTAATTCTGTCGAAAAGGTTAAAAGCACCTTATTTGGAAAACGATGGAATGATTCCTTTATCAACCACTTATAAAAATTAAAACAAGGGTATAAATGACTTTAACCCATATTCTTGTAAATAGTAAAAATGTTTTTAAATACATTTTTAAGAAACATGGATGTGGATGATAATGAGATCCCAGTAGATTATTACGTATAAACATCCTCGGATAATGAAGAGATTGCAAAATAAACCCTTACCTTGTACTTTCCCTTGGTTGGGGTAGGTTAACCTCATGTATAATGGTGAAATAATTGTTATTAAATTATACAAAATCATATTCATTAATATGATATCATATATGATCTTTTAACATTGATTTGTTAATAATATCTTAGTATTATTGTTTTTTCGGGTGTTAACTTACTCGTTTTCTTTTATATATTTTGTTACGTAAGCCATGTTTGTAATGGATAGGTTGTATATTAATCATATACAGAATGATATCAAGTCCTTAGATACAAGTGGCACCATGGGGTCCCAAAATCGACCAAAAGAAGCCTATGGTAGAACATGTATCAACCAATAAGGTTAGGACACGTTTTAGGATAATTTTTTATTATTATAATATTATTTTTTTAACCCTTATTTACCGGATTTACCCTTAACCATGGTAAATAAAATATTTACCGAAGTAATTATTCAAAATATCTAAAAATAAAAGTTACCTATTTACACAATTTGAACATCCTGATTCCAAATATGGAATCCATTTTTCAGAATTCAAAACACAGAAGTGGCAGAAATTAATTTAAAATTAACTCCCATTGTTAAAACAAAAAGCGTGTTTTTAGGAGATAATAACTATCAAAAGATTGGCACTTGTTTATGTCTGGTTTAATTGTAAAATTATGTCCAATGACCAACATTATATTAAATGGTAAAAATATATTCTTAATATACTTTAAAACCACTCAAATTCATAATTTATCACTATTATTTATTTTGATTAAAAAAGTTTTTTTTAATTAAAATTTAGTAATTTTCACTATTCATCAAAATATTAAAGTTATCCGAAAAGTACCAAAATTTCACCTTAGGATAAATTCGATATTCAGAATCCATAAATGAAATCCATTTTGAAATATAAAATATATATAATTTCCAAAAGTAGGTATTCCTATTCATAACAGCTAGTTTGATTGGTTATGGTGTGTTAGAACTCGATGTTGCGTACAACACACGCTATCACATTATTCAAAGAGAAGCATACCATAGAAACATGGGGTGTTACATCACCCCTGCATGAGCTATACCCACACCTCGTTGTGTTGGTTGTAGACAGCGGGCAGCGCTGACAGAGGCCGAGTGTTTGGGGACTGGACAGTACACGGAGGTGGACCTCACGACGAGTCAGTATCCGGAGGTGGACTTCACGACGATAAGATACTCGGAGGAGGTTGATGGGCAAGAGCTTTGTGGAGGCTATCTGTACCAACCCTTCAGGTAGGATCCGTGGTAGACGATCCAGGAGCTGCGCTATCTGTACCTACCCTTCAGGTAGGATACGAGGTGGACGACCTAGGAGCTTCTTCTATTCTTCCAGCTGCTTTTCTTTTTTGTTGTACTTTCATTCAGTTTTAGTTGTACTTTCAGTTGGGTTTGTATTCTAGCCCATTTACTTTTCATCACATTCTTTTGTACTTAGTGTATTACTTCCGCTTGTACTCTATGGTGTTTTGTTTACTTTTTTAAAGGAAATGCCTTCCCAGTAATTGAAATTTATGCCTTTGGTGCTAGTCTCCAGCCCCTGGCCTTTGGAAGGCGGGCCTGGGGTAGTCACGACACAGGCCCCAAGGACGGGTCAAGAAAAATTGGTATCATAGGAGTCGGTTCTACCGCAGAACTTATAACTCGGATATTTTCTTTCTGTGAAGCAATAGTGTTAAGGGTACCGAGTGTGGTTTTCAGTTCAGGGAGTCCAGTGTTGGTGCGGGTGGCCGACATATCCATACCTCAGGACCCTGAAAAATGATTTCCAAATTTGTGCATGAAAACACTGATTGCGTGTGTGTTTCCAAAAGTTTTTAAAAGTCAGGTCAACCCAAGTCAGCTCACCAGGTATGAATCATTTGACTGTGTCGTGTTTTTTTCTTTCAGGATGCCTCCCCGCGGATGACCAGCTAGAGCCCCGAGAGTTGTACGTACTGACAGCACATCGAGCGACGTGGCCTCAATATAGGGCCATATCCCAGTTGAGGCAATAGCGGAGGCACCAGTGGTACTACCCCCCGTTGGGCCACTGATGCCACCAGCCCTAGCAGTAGAAAGTGCACGTCGCTTGAGCACACCGCACGAGTTCCAGTGCCAGAGGCCACCCAGGTTCAGGGGAGAGATGGACCCAAAGGCGGCTGAGGATTGGTTGGAGGCTTTGGTGAGAGTCTTCAGGCTAGTAGGGACACCATCAGACTTCATGGTGATCCTTGCTGCCAGCCTCCTTCAGGCAGCACCCGGCAGATGGTAGATCCTGATGCTCCAGATACATGATGAGGCAACACTTCTATGGGCAGACCTCGAGAGCCTGTTCCGAGGAATGTTTGTATCATCCACCCTTCGATCAGTGCATATACAAGAGCTACTGAATCTACAGAAGGGTAGCATGATGGTGGAACAGTACTCAGCGAGGTTCATAGACCTCTCACGCTACTCCATAGATATGGTACGAGACCTATTCTTCAGGGCCCGAACCTTCGATCAGGGGATCAGGTGAGATATTAGAGCTTCTGTTGTATCTCACAACATCTTGACACAGACAGGGGTGTTGGAGAGAGACCTCTTAGTGGAGAGTTTCATTGCTGTGCAGTCTCCATAAGTAGGACCCACCACTAGCCAGCATGCCGCAGAGTCTTCTACAGCGGGCAGTAGACAGATGACACAAGGGTCCAAGAGGACCAGACCTACAGGAGGGCGACCGCATGACTTAGGGTCGGTAGTGCGAGGCACCAAGGAAGGTGACAGAGCCAGAACTGCCATGCTATGTTACACGTGCGGCGGACAGGGTCACATGGCTCATGACTGTCCGACCCACCGCTTGGATGATCAGAAGATAAATGAAGGACCTCCCAGACAGAGGTAGAGGTTCGATCAAGGAGGACCGCAAGGAGCAGAAGACCAAGGAAGGGGAGCAGGTCGTGTAGCTGGAGGTGGACGATGCTTCGAGGTGTTTCCACCACCACCACCAAGAGGTCCACCCCGACCATAGGGAACAGGTGGACATGGGAGAGCTTAGCTTCAGATAGAAGAATCATACGACTACGGTGCTCCGGAAGTTGGCGGATAAGAGCGGGAGTAGTTCCAGGCATGGGACCTTTGATCTTGGTGCTTCTAGTTTCCTTGTTGTCATTGGTGTGTGTCTTTGTACTTCGATCTACAGTAATAAAATACACTTGTCCTTGTGACTTTTTCTTCCTTCCATTTTGTGTATTGAGAGGTCCTGGTTAAAACTGTTGACTTGACCCTCACTTTTGAGATTCCTACTGGAGGAGACCTAGTTATCTCACGCTAATGTCGACAGTGTGACTCGACCCTTAGAGGAGAGAGTGACGGTTGGATCTCTTGGTAGTAACGTCAAGGCCTTACGACGTCATCCATGGAATGAATGCATCATTCATGTCAGGATTGACTCTATTAGGAAATGGGTGTGGTTCATCCAGGGGATGAGACCAAGTTTCTCTTTCTGGAAAAGGAGAAATCTTAGCAGCTCTTACAGATCATAGGCAAAGATGGTGCAGATCAACCAGGAGTAGATGAAGACTGCATAGTGTAGTAAGAAATAGGAAACTAGGGCCAGTCTTAGAGACTCAGGTGTGTTAAATGTTTCAAGAAGAGGAAGCATTAAGGAGAGTTGAGTCTGCAAATCAGCAGACGTGGAGGCAGAGCTAGGAGAGCAGAATGAGGTGGTGTACATTTCAACATTCTACAACCACCCGCCTTTGTTGTCCCTACCAGGCTCAGGGAAATGGAGGGAAGGGGAAGAGTGTGGCTGCATGCGGTCAAGGAGTGTGACCCAATGGCTCTAAAAATGATTCAAGGGACAGTCTGTGTCCACTAATAGCTTCCATAGTAATAGAAGTTGATATATATCATTCCTTCCTTCCAGGAATCTTGTCCCATACATAGAGTTTCTGGTAAGCCGTAGACTTGACCCTCACGTCTACAGAAACGTTGGGGGGAGACTCGATAATCACACTTACGCCGACAGTGTGGTCTGACCCTCAAAGCGAGAGTTTCGGGTGGAATCTCTTGGTGGAAGCGTCGAGGCCTTACGACGTTGGTCTCGGTATGGATTGGATTCACAGTTCATGCTCATATTGACTATATTAGGTAAAAATTTTGTGGTCTAACTACAACGTTGGGATGGGTTTTCCTAGGTCGGCGAAAAGTAAACCCCAGGCAGAACAGGATAAACTCATGCATAGGAGGGTTTGGTCGATCACTCTTGGGTTGACCAAGCTTACCCTCACGGCAGCAGGAGTTTTGTTTTTTAGTTCTAATCTAGAAATGGAGGCCTCTAGAGTTCGAGGATGGCGATCACGTCCTTATACGGGTCACACCTCAACGAGGTTTATAGAGATGTGGCTGAGGAGACAAGTTATCTATGAGGTTCAATGGACCTTTCTAGGTCCTCAACATGGTAGGCGATGTGGTTTACCATTTGACCTTTCCACCTTAGTTGCACCAGGTGCATGATGTCATCCATGTATCTCAGCTGAGGCGATACGAGGATGATCTTTCACACATTATCGACCTCAGGAAGTAGGACATCGATGGTAGGGCGACATTCACAGAGGTTCCAGTGGGGATCAAGGATCGATAGGAGAGGATCCTACGTAGACGGTCGATTCCTCAGGTGCACTTTCACTGGAAGTATGGGAACCTCCAGGTGAGCACATGGGAGCGGAAGGCTCAGATGCATGCTCAGTACCATTTTTGTTTCCCTAGTTTATGTTATAGATTTATGGGGACGTAAACCCCTGAGGTGGGAGTAATGTAAAGACCTGGAAATTTCAAGGAAATTTCTTTCCTAATTTTTTGAAATTTTACGAGTATGTGGTTTTTGACGGCACCAGATTCTGAGGCCCGGTGTTCCCAGACTCAATTTTCGAAGTTTAGCTCAGGTACGTTCAATGAACGAACGAGCGGGTTTTTCTAACTTTTGAACCGGTGCTCGGAATCGAAATCCAAGGGCACTGATGAAACCGCAGTGCCGATAATTTCTTAAGAAGACCCTTTCTGGAGTTTTGTTTTCTTGGGAGGAGTTTTTAAAAAAAAGAGTGATGAATAAAAATATAATTATTTTACAATTTTATTTTTATTTCATGCTAAGTGGTTTAAGTTTTGTGTCACAACACTTTTTCCCTCTCTTATGTGGTTTAACTCCTAGGTGTAGGAGTTGGAGTGGGACCCCTTGGGTTGCTAACTTCCCTTGGGAGAATAAATGAGAGGTAGGGCCCACACGAGCCCCACCCCTTCACATTTTTCATAACTCCTCACCTCCCTCTTTAATTTTGTAAACTCGTATTTAATTTAGTAATTCACCCGCACCCCCACTTAATTCAAAGTCTACTCTCGAATTTGTTTGGTTTATTAAACGCCTCATTAATTGGTCAACACACGTTAACTAATTCGTGGATTCTTTTTGAAGTTTGAAAGGGTTGACATGAGGAATAAAATATGAGAAACCTTATTTTATTATTGTTGTTTCATTGTGTGGAACAAAGAAGAGGCCTCTAGTCTTTAAGAACGGTCTTCCTTGTTGAAGAATGTGAAGAATGACGAAGAATATCTGCCTCCGACGAAGGATGACGAAGAATGTTGTTTCCTCAGTGATCGACGACGCGACACCATGTACCACGACGTCGACGATCCTCTTCTCCGAGACGCCGTGTACCATGACGCCGATGATCCTCTTCTCCATGACGTCGTGTACCGCGACACCGACGGTGCTTATGGAGCATCGTTCCGCGATGCTGTCTTCTACGACGACCTTTTTCCACAACGAACCTCATTCGACGACTTCATCGAGGTAAGGGTTTTTTTATTCAAAAAATTTCTTTGTCGTCCAACGTAAATTTCTTAGCCGCTTGATATCGGATTAATAAGTGGGGGCCAGACCGCATGAACACGGCTGACTCTCATCCCCCTTGATGTTGTGTTTGTCATAGCATGAACAAAGGTAGCACTATACAATGACACCGCATGGAAACAAGTTGGAACACGGCGAAGATGTGCGGCCCCATCGCGCCGCGCAGTTGAGGCTGAACAAAACCGTGGACAGAGTCAGGGCCACAGTGGAGAATCGAAGACTCCATAGTTTGTTTATTTGATGTTCAGATCGATGGGTGATGACAGAATGGCCCGCAGAGGCAATTTGATGATTCCGTAGTGAAGTTCGGGTCACATAAGTATTCCCGGCACAGACGGAATTGAAAACGGACCACCGGAGCAACTCTGGTGGCCCGCGGACATCACCGGTGGTGCACCGACGCACCGTCGGGAGGAATCGCCGTGGCTGAAGCTGTGGCGGCAGCCGGCCAGATCCCGTGGCTGCGCGGGATCCGGCGGAGCAGGACACAGCGCTCGCCGCGTCCGCGGAGCGCAAAGGCCGCTCGGCTCGCTGGCCGAGCCAGCGTGCCACCCGGACGGGCAGGGCCAGGTTGTGCGGACCAGGCTGGGCCGCGCCCTGCCGGGCCAGGCCCTAATGGGTCTGACCTGGACCCGGGTCGGGTTGGACAGGGCCTAGACCCCCCATTTCCATATCACTTCCGGTCTTTCACCCATATCTTGGGCTACAGACCTCTGATCGACATACCATCAGTTGTGTAGTGATCCTTGGATCGAGACGGTCGTTTTGGTATATTACAATTAAGGTTTCGAAGAACTTTGTGTACGGTTGGGATGGTTCGAACACGAAACCAACCGGGCCCTCGGAGCGGAAACGCTTATAACTTGAGCTCCGGACGTCTGATTGATGTGTTGTAGACTTTGTTGGATTTCTATTGATGATATGTACTTTTTGGCATAATTCACATGAGTTTTGGATGCAGTTGGAGTATGGTTGGGTTGGATTGTACCCGAAATCCAACCGGGCCCCTGGAATGGAAAATCCGATAACTTTCAGACCGGACGTCCGTTTGACGAACCGTCAGTGGCGTTGTTGATCACGTTGAGAAACGGTCCCTATGAGTATACCATATGTGAGTTCGGGGTACAGTTAAGATACGGTCGGGTTGGTTCGTACACGAAACCAACCAGGCCCCTGGGACGAAAAGGCTAATAACTCACAGACCGGGCGTTCGATTGACGTGCCGTCTGTTGCGTTGAGACCTCTATGACGAGGTGGTCCTTTGAGATACTTCTTTGTGGGAATTTGTGATACTTGGAGTATCAACATTTATCTCGTGGATCGGACCCTCCTGGAGACGAGCGTACGGAGTACGGAGACCTTGTAGCTGGATGAGACCTGATGACTGCTTGTCCGATTCGATTCGGAGTGACTTGCATAGCCCTACGGGGAGCACTAATTTGTGAGGTGACAGACCCATGGAGGAGGAGCACTACTTTGTGAGGTGGTAGACCCATGGTACTCGGCAAGAGGAGTACCTCTGTAGTCTATGAGAGGGAGCACTACTGTGTGAGGTGGCAGACCCATGGTGGAGGAGCACTACTTTGTGAGGTGGCAGACCCGCGGTACGCGACAGGAGGAGTATCTCAGTAGTCTTAAGTTAGTGAGCAGTACCTCGGAGTCCTGACAGGATCATTGTACTCGTCCGAGATGGAGCTATTCAGCAGTTATGGTTTAGAAAATGAAAATCATGGTTGAGCTGAGAAAATAACCTTTGTGTTTTCCTCATGATTGAGATGAGTTACTGGATATCTTAGGTATATGTGTGGGCATATACCTAAGTAGAGGTTATCTGATGAGATCTTTCTTTGTGGTTATCCTTGTCAGATTTAGTGAGACCTTGAGGGTCTCGGGGTCCCTACTGAGTATCGTTATACTCACCCCTGCACGGGCTATGCCTGCACCTCGTTGTGTTGGTTGTAGACGACGGGCAGTGCTGACAGAGGCCGAGTGTTCGAGGACTGGACGGTACCTGGAGGTAGACCTCACGACGAGTCAGTATCAGGAGGTAGACTTCACGACGAGACGATACTCGGAATATTTTGATGGGCGAGAGCGTTGTGGAGGTTATCAGTACCAACCCTTAAGGTAGGATCCATGGTGGACGATCCAGGAGCAGCGCTATCTATACCTACCATTCAAGTAGGATCTGAGGTGGATGACCTAGGAGCTGCTTCTATTCTTCCTACTTCTTTTCATTTCTATTGTACTTTCGTTCAGTTGTAGCTATACTTTTAGTTGGGTTTGTATTCTGGCCCATTTACATTTCAGCACTTTCTTTTGTACTTAATGTATTACTTTCGCTTGTACTCTGTGGTGTTTTTCTTACTTTTATAAAGCTAATGCCTTCCCAGTTATAAAAATTTAAGCCTTTGGTGCTAGTTGCCAGCCCCTGTCCTATGGAAGGTGGGCATGGGGTAGTCACGGCACAGGACCCGAGAATGGGTCGTGACAGTGGGACTTTCCAAAAAACTGTGATGTCCATTTTATAAATAGGGGTGACCCTCGTGGTTGGGGTATGGTTTTGGAAAACCATGCGGTCCTCCCTAAACCATAAAAATTATGTATTAAATGTTTAAACTTATCAAATTATAACATATTTCCATCTCATTTATCCTCCCTCATATGACCTAGGTCCTCTATCAATAGGGTGATTCTCCACCACTCTCCATTTGGTGATTCCCCCTTGATATTTAAGTATTTGTCCAAGGAAAGTCCATGTTTTCTTTGATTTTTCACAAATTCATTCTTATAATTCCTTATTTTATCCATTTTCATTAAATAATCAAACCCTTATATACATATAGGGATAAAACTTGGGTTTATGTATGAGTTTTAATGAGATTATTGGATATTTCAATTCCTGAGGATCCCTTCTCTTTATCTCTGGTGTTATTTTACAAAAGTAAGGATTTTTTGTTGAATCTAAGGTAAATGTCTCTATATATGTTAACTTTTCAACAAAAAAAACCTAATGTACATTATATTTCAATTGTTTTTATTGATTATATGTGACCAGAATTAATTTTTTAGGGTTGATGTGTATGGTTTCATTTTTATATTGGTGTGTGTTGGATTAAATTGTAGTTTTTATTTGTTTTCAATTGAAAATTAGATTTTATGACTTAAAGGTGTTTGTTAAATACTTTAGGAATTTTTTATTATTAAATGAGGTGTCAAATTTATTCTTGAAATAAAATATGGCTTCATGTTATATTCTTAATTTTGGTTTTTCGTTCTTTATCTCAAACAATAATTTAGTATTTGTATTGATTGAGTTGGTATATTTGAGAACATAGGTAGGAATTTGACCAAATGAGTTTTACTTTAGATTTATGTGTAATATATTTACGATTAATTTCTAGTGAGGTGACATAATTCATAGATTTGACTTACTTGTTTAGAATCCCATAGGTAGACCAGTGTTCTATGAGTAACTCTAAATTAACTTTGGAACCTATAGTTCATAGATCTTGACATTTTTCTTATATTATGCTTAAGATGATGCATGTTATATATTCCAAATTGTATTATATTTATTAGGTTATTGACTATTCCTAGTTTCTCTTTGTTTACTAGGTGTTTCATTGTTCATATTATCTTTTATTTTAACTTTTCTTACTAAAATAAATCGTTAGTATTCAAATAGAAATGGATTGAAAAATTAATGATTATTTTTAATGGATTTAAAAACATGTATTAAAGGTTTTAATTATTAAAATATTTATATAGATTCATATTGGTATCCTAATAAGATTTTACCCACACCTTATATATTCCATTATCCATATACAGACTTCATTTTGTAGACATCATTATAGTGAAGAGTTCCATATAGTATAGTGGATCCTTCTAATGTTATTCATAGTTCATAAGATTATTCTAGACGTGGTGACCATGGGTCACAAGAAGTTTGGTCATGTTGAGTTTTTTGGGATCTTTAATTCATTTAGGATTTTCTTTAATTCAATGTCCATCCTTGATTATGTTTATTATTATTATTGTTATTAATGTTGGTTATAATTTTACTTATGTTTACGGTATTAGGTTTATGAGATATTATATACCATTGTTTTCCCATATACTCAATTTGTATTTACATATATTTGAAATTTGTTTATTTATTATCATTGGTTCCCAATATATATATGGTTCATGTTGGGATTCTGGGAAGAATTTTTGAGCTGTTTTTTTATTTTCAAGGTTAAACTATTCTCAAT
Organism: Viscum album; assembly: GCA_963277665.1. Lineage (NCBI taxonomy): Eukaryota > Viridiplantae > Streptophyta > Magnoliopsida > Santalales > Viscaceae > Viscum > Viscum album. The sequence goes on along the minus strand of OY728148.1, from coordinate 1,785,036,370 downwards.
TGCTAATATTTGATATTTTGGTGCTTTTCATAATCCCATGGGGACTGAGAATGGGCTTTGAGACTTGTTTAAAAGTGGTTCATGTGAATATTAGGGTAAAAAATATTATTTTTTACAAAATTATTTTAGATCCCTCTTTTTATTGGGGGAGTAAATGTAGTATATAGATGGTATTCTCTATAATCGAGATGTAAGTGTGTAGGAGTTTTTTGCCAAATTTTCATTGTATCAAACCTTGAGTTACTAAGGGTGTTTGTGAGTTGGGTCTTGAATTAAATTTCAATTTTTGGATTTTTTATTGGATTTATATTTTTTATTATTGGTAATTGGTTTCGATAATAATACATGTGTCTCTTTGGGAAATTATAAATTTTTTCAATGAAACAGGGTAGGGGAATAGAGATGCACATATATTAGAAACCTTGAAAACCCATCTGACTAGGTCTTCCACCCTACTAGTTCAATTATTCATGGTTTTCACATGGTTTTTCTAATCATGCATCAAAAAAATTTCATAGGTGGAAAATTATTAAATTTTAAATTTTTTCAAACCTTTGGTATCGTAAACTATCTTTATTGATGTTATTTCTTGTTTAAGATAAATTGAATGGATTCTTGTGATTATATTGATGATTTTGGAATAAACTTTTTATTTATTACGATTATGGTCGTTTGTTTTATAGACTATTACTCCTAGAAGGACTCATAAGAATCGAGAAGAGTAATTTACTTGTGCATGCGGTTGAAAATCTTGATAACCAAGTACTGCTGAGAAAAATATTTAAAGAAGAAGTATCAGAAGCTCAAATTTTTAAAATAAAAATTATTGGACTCAACGTTTAAGAATATTGAGTTTGGATTGGAAGATGACATATTTATAATATATAGACTCAGAGGAAGATTTTAATTTTAGTGAAAAACATGGTGGTTCAAGTGATCCTTCTTAAATTCATGTAGAAAAAATTTATAACTACTGATAACCAACATTCGTTGGTCAAGGGGGATTCCTTCACACCATTATTTGGTTTTATTTTGATTCCATCCCTTCCAAAATTTTTATATATGATGTATCTTAGTGAAAAATGTATGTCTTGTGCGGTTCTAAACATAGTAAGGCCTGGGTACCCATATTTGGACCAAACATAATAAAAACTATGTGCCAGAAATTTTATATTTATTATCAATGTCTACAATGAGAATGAGTTAAAAAATTTATCAGATTAAAAATATAACAATATTATGAGGTTTATTTCTTGGTGTTGTAAATTATAAAAATATAACCAATTCTTCATCCCCCCTTGTAAATTGTACAACATTCCTAGTCACTTTAATTATTATTTTAAGTAGGATCACCCCTATATATTTGTTTATTCAAGTATAGAGAATTTAAATTTAGTTATTATTATATGATTCGCTACTTTTGGTGGAAACAACTACTATGGTTGGAATAATAGGATGATACCCTTCCTTCATTCCCATGGCCTAGAAATAGTGTATGAAGATACCATTAGCTTTTTACCTAGATAAAAGTATTATCCAATGAATTTTTATAGTATGATGAATCTATAAGATTATGGTAAGGCTAGAAATATTAATATTATCTCTCTTTATGAAATAATTTTCAAAAAATTTATGGGTTATCAAATAACTAGGGAGATTTTGGATAAACATGAAATAATTTATAAAGATTATTTTAATGTGAAGGAAGAAAAACATCAAATTTGGATTAGTAAATATAAAGAACTAAATATAGAAGAATCAGATATCAATGATTAATTTTTCATAAAGGTAAATAAAATAGTCAGTCACATCATCATTTTTTTTAAAACCGGGTTAGATTTTCTATTGATAAAAAATGAGAACAAATATTCTGGTAAAATTTGATCATAAAATCTCTACTATCAAGGATAAAGAAACTATTTCTCATGATGTGCTTCATAATATTATCATTACCCAAGAAATGAGGATATATCCACTCTTATGAAGAATGAATAGGATGAAATTGGTTTAAAAATAATAATGAAACATAATATTTTTAAAGAAGAATGATTCTCTAATATAACAGTGTATAAATATCCATATACAGAATAATATTCTTGAGTTATGGATTTTATCTTAAAGAAATTTGTAAAATGTATAGTAAAGTAGAAGGAAAAACTTTATTTATATTTTTTAAGTGTGGACAATTCTTTTCCTCAAGCTACCTAAGAAATGAAATGGATATTTCAAGGAATATGTACGAATAAGCAGTCTTCAAACAAAAAGTTGTGTAAAAATAATAAATAGGTAAAACAATGTAGGGAGAGTAAAACGAGATGTTATAGAATAAGGAGTTGGAGAATGATTTGAAAATATGATGGTAATTACTCAAATGATATAAATTCATTGGATGGAGATGTTCCAGAAAAAACCATTAACTTAATGGATCATGTGAAGAAACATAAGAGAACATCAATTAGTTAACATGGAGAATGTGAAGAAATATACAGAGACAATGTTTTAGGATCATTATTAGAATCGTGTCTTAAGAAAACAACTCAGTAAGGAATGAAATATTCTTTTCAAGAAAAGTGGAGTGAAATATTTTTTTAAAAGGGGAAGAGGATTTCTTAAGGCAATTAAATTGATCAAAGTAAAATTTTCAGAAAAACAAAAGACAGTAAAATGAAATGATGTGAAACTTGATATGAAGGAAGAAAAATTGAAAAAAATCTATTTCTAGTGAGATCAAGGCCGAAAATACTTAAAAATAAAGAATGAATATTTATGTAATGTAAAAAAAGTTGAAAAATAATATTCAATATTTTTAATATAATATGATTTTTCAAAAAATAATAAACTAAATCTGGTATTTCACATTTTCTATGAATTTTAAAACTCTTCCGATATGGGGGAAATATAATGGAATTATTGGATTAAAAATAAAAGTGGAAATTTATTTTCTTTCAAAATAAATAAAAAGTGTATGGCATCTACTATATCGATAATATTCTATAATAATTGAATAATAAGGTTACAAATTTTGATGGACCTCGAAGAAAATATTTGAATCCATATTCATATCGACTTGGACGACCAAGATTCAATGGTTATTGTTGTCATTGTGGAAAATTTTGCCACAAAGATAATAAATATTGGTATAATTGGTTACATACATGGATAAGGTGTGATAAATTGTGGTGAAATAAAAGAAGAATGATAAATTATATGTATAGTAATAAAAAAAGTCTGAATGTCTGAAAAGGATGTTAATAAGAAAAGTATGGATGGGAAAAATCATGAAATAATAAAAAGGTATGAATTTATTAATGAGGTGTATGAACAGATTGATAAATATGGTAATAATTCGGAAGAATATATGAATATTATTCCTGGAAACGTTCCAATCATCAAGAAATATAAGTAACTCAGTAATGGGATGATTGAAGAAAAAATGTTTTTAGCAAAGGTTATGTTAAAATGTAGAAAAATGGGGAAGCATTGGATTTATGATGAAGGATGATATTCCCATATGTAAGGATATATGAAGATCCTAAAAACATAATAGAACATGATAGAAGAGTTATTATATTTGGAAATTACTATTCTCTCAAAATCAAAGGTATTGTAACAGGTAAATTTGAATCAAGAAATTTTGAGTAAAAAGAGGTATTGTTTATTGATGAACATAAACACAATTTACTAACTATTATCTAATTGTGTGATAATGGGAATTAAGTTATCTTATAATGGTATTATTCTGATATAAAATATTCAAATAATAGAAATATTTTTTCCCAGGCTAACAAAACTAGTGTTAATTTATTCCAAATCAGAGATCCATGGAACTCTTTTTATTTGAGTTCTAAAGATGATAATGAATTGTGAAATAAGAAAATTTTAAACCTTATTAGAGGAAATATAATAAAAATATCAATGAATTATATTTTCATAGATCTTTCTTGACTAAAAAATTAAATATAGATTAATTTTTAACCGTGTTAAATGGGTTAATGGACCAAAAAAATCATTGGAAGGTAGAGATTCATTCTACTAAAACACTTTAACTTATTCACTCTGATCTATATAGAATAATGAAACATCAGTCCAAAAAAGGTTATTTTTTACTTCATAACCATAATTAATGAATTTACATGAATAAATTAGATAGTTTTTATAAAACTCATGTATAATTTTATGGAAATGTTCAAAAGATTCTAAATGGAGGTTGAGAAAGAACAAGGTGTTTATATAAAAAAATTGAGAACATATAATGGAATGGAGTTTACATATATCTAATTTTAATCCTATTTATAGATTCATGGGTTTAGACATCAATATAATTATTCTTACACTCTACAAAAAAATGTAATAGTGGAAAGGAATAATATAAGTCTAGTGGAAATGGGATGATATATGCTTTCTAAGTATAAAATATCAACATACATATTAGGGGAAGTAGTTTGTAAGGTTGTACATATTCAAAATATATGTCTTATAAGATGATATATAAAAGAAAATCCCTATGAAATATGGTATAAAAAGTATGTCACTATGAAATACTTCAATATATTTTAAAGTTCTACGTTTATGAAGTTCAAAATTAAAAAATTTAGGATATTTTTATGAAAAGGGCTTGGGAAAGAATCTTATTGGGGTATACAACTAATGTAAGAATCTAAAAGTGTAGTAGTAAATAATAATAAAAAATTTTAGAATCATATAATGTTAATTTTATTATAAATAAGTTCACATAAATATAAGAATTAAATGATTGAACTAAAGTTGTAAAGAAAGTGATATTAAAATTTTTTAGATTAACTTAATATAAAATTGAAATAAGTATATAGGACCTAAAAAAAATGGATTATAAATATTCTCTTGATGAGGAAGAAACTACAGGAAAAAAACTCCAAATTTTGGAAGTTATATAAATAGGTTTAACAAACCAAAATTATTGAAATAAGTGAAGCAACAGTTCATGTGATAAGGAAACCAAGAATGGAGAATCGAACAGTACTCATTTCTCAAAATGAACCATAATCACTATTAAATGTCATTGAACATAAAGGACTATTAGAAGCTATGAATAAAGAGTTAGATATGATTGAGATGAATTATACTTAAGATATTGTTCCAATACCATAATATGTTACTTCCATAAGATCTAAATTCGTGTTCCATAATAAGATTAATAAAAAGGGAGAGTACTCAAGAGATTAATCAATGCTTGCCAACGAAGGGCATGTATAGGTTGAAAGTGTTTAATTTGAGGAAATTATCACACTTGTTTCAAGATTTGAAACTATCAAAATGTTCTTGGAAATTTCTATTACTTTGAAAAATAATCTTAAGCTAGAATTATTGAATTGGTTTGTTGAAGAATACATTTATACTAAATAGCCAGATGGGTTCATTCATGACAATAATGGCTAAAAAATTTATAAGTTGAAGAAAGCCTTGTATGGGTTGAATAAGTCTCTTAGATATTGGTATTCAAAACCTGATAATTTCTTTCAAACATTAGACATTTCAAGATGAAAAGTTGAAAATAATATTTATATAAGGAAAAATTGTTCAAGAACATTAATTTTTATCATTTTTTTATGAAATGGTCTTTTTAAGTGAAAAAATCATATCTGTGAAGAATTATCAATACATAAGAAGAGGATATTTGAGATTTCCATGCTTGGGGAAATAAATTTATTTCTCAGGCTATATATCATAAAAACATAAATATATATCTTTATTTAACAATAATATTATTCCAAACTATTATTAAATAATTTTTTCCTGAATGATTTAAATAAAATTTCTAGACCTATTTATGTTGGTATGAAGATGATTCAAGAAAAAATAGGCTAAAGATTGAATTTTAAAAAAATAATAAAATTGAACAAAATATTTCTCTATGTTACATCATATTAAATAGATATTATTTATATAGTATCATTATATTATTGGTATCAAATTAATCCTAAATATTCTTACATGATATATTCTAAGATAATTTTGATGTATATCAAAGGAACATGGAATTATGGATTATTTTACAAGAAAATAAATACATTAAACTTAACTGGGTTCACAGGTTCAGATAGGGATGATGATTCTGATGGTTTAAGATCAAAAACAGAAGGAATATTTTCTCTGTGGAGAGATCTGTGGTTGTTGGCATAGTAAAAACAAATTCTGAAAAACTGAGTAAAGATGAATCTAGATAAGTTATTTATACTCATGCATGTAATCAAACTATGAGGATGTAAGTACATCTTAAATATTTTAGATTGAATGTTAAAAAAATAAAAGAATATTATTTTTGATAAACATGGTTCCATTAAACTCTCCAAAAAATATGTTCAATATTCCCACTCCAAGAATATTGATATTAAGTATCATTTTATAAAATAAATGGTTTCAATTGGATATGTAAATCTAGAGTATATGTTCATAAAACAATTGTTTATAATTTCACTAAACATTTACCAATGGAATGGTTTGAGGAACTACAAATGAAAATACATACTCATCCTTCGCTACTAACATAGTAAAAGTTATAGAGTAACCCCCATGTTACTTTGGATTCTTTTTTGGAAATAGGGAGATGAAATACAATTGATTTCTTTACCTATTTTGAATCTTATGATACTATTTTTATAAAAATGGGTAAATGTTATATAAGTATGCTTTTAAAACAATTAGGGGCGTTACATCAATATCATGGCCAAAAAAATTATTCTCATAAAGTGATATAATTATCTTAAAAACATTTCCATATATTTTTTTTCTATCATGAATTTCATCGTTGAGAAAGACTATGGTTTGATAGATATTTCGAAAATAACCCATGGTTTTTTCGAAGGTGTTTTATTTCATTTAAACAATAAATAGTGTAACTCCGAATATTTACAGAAAAATATTTCTGGATATTTTGGATATGAAGATAGATGATTCTTTGTTGTTCCTAAATGTTTCTAACATCATGATTATTTAAATATTCTCAAGGTTAAAGCTAATATTATTCATCATTTTAAATAAAAATAATGTTTGTAAAATTATATATATATACATACATATATAATTATACAAATTTTAATCTATGAAGTGGTAAATTTTCATCTAATTATCATATGTAGAATTTTGAAGTTACTAGAATGAGGCTAATAGAATGATTCTACTCCTCCAATGGCCCGAAGGCCTTGATTTTTTATTTATTTTGATAATACACCTTTCAAGGGGTGAGGTGGAACCCTTACAAGGCCTGTAGGTGTAAGTATTACATGGTCCATAGGCCATAGAGGAATTCATTTCCTGTAGGCTTCAAAAATTACATACAACCCAGACTAACTACTTGTAACTACTCCTCCCAGCATCTTCATCGTGAAATAAGCTCTCCACCTTCACATGGCTGTTCAGCTGGGCATTCTCATTCATGCAAAGGCTTGTCCCGATGGCAGGTGCCATACCCTCTCATTCTTGCAATCTGTTTAGCTTCTGTTGTGGTGAAAGCTCTTTGCTCATCCTCCTTGTAGAGCTTGTTCCTTGTAAGTTTTCTGGTTTTCATCTGCACTTAAGGTGGACCAAAGGCATTGAGGTGGCCCTAAGGCCTTACTGACCCGAAGGCTTGGGTGGCCCGAAGGCCTTAAAGGACTTAGGGACTAAATCGGTGGCCCGAAGGCCCAAACAGGGGCATATTCCCAGTTTCTACAGTGCCAAACAGTGCCTGCTACAGTGCCCACTACAGTACCTGCTACAGTGCTGCACATTTCCCACTATAGTACCTATTACAGTACCTGCTACAGTACTACTACAGTACCCCCCGAAAATTCTGCCTCCACCGGGATTTGATCCCTGGTCGCTTGGATGCACATACAGAGTCCTTACCAACCAAGCTAAGGCTCATGTGCAGAATGATTCTAATGGACATAGAATTATCGAACACATGATTCTTTTATGGATAAAAGTTTGAGAATTTAATCGACATATAAATCCATTACTATCAGACAAACTTTCATAAATCTCTCTAGATAGAGAAAATTTTTGGTCACCAAACAGACAACATTTAACAAATCCATACCAGTGGGAGGAAAATAAAAAACCACCTGATGGAATTTTTTAGTCTATATGATGAAGGAATCCTATGTCAGGAACTAGAGAGAGAAATATGATTTCATCATATAAATTAAACCATGTGTTTGTAATCTCCAAGCATGACTCCATCAAAGCCTATCAGATATAAGAAATATAGATAATGTAGTACAATATAAATAATAATTAGATGGGGGAATTCTTACGGTGTTTATTAGACTGAGAAAAATCAAGATTACTGGATGGATTTACCTATATTTTTATACACTCTAAAAATTATGATGATACTGAGATGGAAGTTCAACATCTAAACATTCTTGAAGTAAATTTCATGATTCTGGACAAGATTTGAGGAATCTTTAAAATGTTCATTAACATTGAGTTTTGATGATTTTCATATAAAGATATATGACTCTAAAAAAATTGAAGGCTTCAAAGGTTGTCAAACAAATTTTTAGTTGAGCATGATTTTCAAAAATATATTCCTCACATTTTCCTTTTTTTTTGTAGAAATTTTTGCTTATAAAAGGGTGACAGACTCCTTCTGCTTATTGTTGAAAATCTTGAGAATTGATTACTCTTGAGAAGAAGATTGGAAGTAAAATTTTACTAATATCAATTTATATGTAGTATAGGTATCAGATGAAACGTTCCATAAGATTGTGTTTAGAGTATAAGATAGAATCTTTATAATATATAAGATCATATGAGATCTTCATTATAGATGAATAATTTGGGGGTTCAAGAGATCTTTCTTGTATTGGTGGAGGGAAATATTGTAACAAGTAATAAGAAACATTATTTGGTCAAGGGTGATTCCAGCCCACTAATATTTGGGATAAGGGAGCTTTATTCCCTACTCAAATTTGTATTTATGATGTATCTTAGTGGAAAATATGTTTCTTCAGTGATTTTGACTTCATGAAGGAGTAGATAACCATATTAGAATTGAACCTTCTAAAAATTGTATTCCATTCATTTTATATCTATTATCTTTTCATATGGTTGTGATTGAGTTATAAAGTTTAGTGAATCAAAATATAAAATTTTTAAAAGATGTACTTCTAGGTGAAGGAAATTGTAAAGAGATTACCCTTAATTCACCCCTAGATATTCTAAATTTCTATTCACTTAAATTTAGTAAGGATTATGATTTATGTTTTATGTTTTATATACCATGCCTCCCAAATGATTCATAGTAATCATATGGTGAAAACCATGGATAATACACAACAAGACAATACTCTTATTAAATCTCATCTCATTGAATTGGTTATCTACACCATTTAGTATCTAGGAATATATGGTGGTCTTCATCAATCAAGAATGATGGATCATGTGTAGAAGTTTATGAACCATGATCCATTATCTTTATGAGCTAATCGAGGTCCTTGAGAACTTAAATAATGGTTAGAAAATATAGGATGCATCTTCTTATACCTCTAAACTCTATAGAAAACCGAGGTTATTTTTTCCACCAATATGTTTAAATGGCCTAGTCGAAGGTTATTTGACTTTATTTTATTGGTTATGATTCATGAGAATATTTACTATACTTTGTTCACGTTGATTATCAACCCTTCATTTTAATGTGATTATTTAAGAGCAGTTAAATCTAGGGAGTTTTATATGCTTGGGTAGAATTAATTCTCTGTTATAGAATAATCCACTTAGTTTTACAATCAGTTTTATCATTCACCGGATCCAATCAAAAATTTCTATCTTAAGTTTTACAATTTTGAAATAGTTTTAATGACAAAAATCAGATCAAGGATCATTATAATTTTTTAGAAAACTTATGTGGAAGTGATGGAAAATCTATTAGTGGTCAAGGTAGACATAACTAGTTTGATTTGTAAGAGGGTTACCCCTATTGATACACTTGTAGTTAGAGATCGTAATTGGTTAAGAAGTGTAAAAATGTGGATATTATTTGGGGTATAAGTGGTAGTTTGTAGCATTTTGATGTAACTTCTGAGGAATCTTTGGGTTAAAATATAGTAGTATATTATCAGTGCAGAAGGATAGGGATTACTAAACAAACATGTTAGGAGGCTCCGATGACTTTCCACAAGTGTAGATTCCAAGGGAATATCTAGAGTTACTGTTTTGGTCTCTTGACTGAAGATCATTATAAATTTCATCCCTTACATCGTATATTTTTATGAAAACCAAAACCCATGAAATTGATGTTGTGGAGAGGTAGCTTTTGTTCGGCGTGTCATTTGTGGAATGGAATTGGTTGAATGATCAAGACATGATTTTCCCTTCTAGGTATAGAAAGAGATATCTCAAGACCAGTTGAAAAAGGTGATAGTGAATTCACTAAACTCGAGGCCATTATATAAGAGGGTATGTATATCCAATACGTTTATACAAATAATAAATACAGCTGATAAGGACGGTGAAAAATGTTATGCATCTTGCTCTATGAGATATCATATAAAAAAAGAAATTATCTTAAACTTTGTGTGTTCATATGATAATTTCTTGTTTTTATGACTAAACCATATATGCTTTGAAGAGTTTATGGGTTTATAGACACATCTCTTGGTCTATGAGTGGAACTCACTGCTATCAAGATATGGTCTTAGAGGGTTACAAATAATACAACATTCAATTGAAAGAAATATTCTTATAAATTAGAATTTTGGACATGATGGGGCCCATATTGAGGGTTCAGATATTAACAACTATGAATGATCATAATAAATAAATAAACTCAAAATTATTCATTCCTATAACAATTCATGATGTGTTTATTTTCTTATGGTATTCATGGGATTAAAGTGAATGCAATAAATAATTTAATTTAGAAAAATATTTATTTATTATTATTAATTAAATATTTTCAGATGGATGAATTGATTTATTAACTCAAATATTATCTTGTAAAATAGATTAGATATTACATGTGAATGACGTAATATTTATGAAATTTTTCACACGTTTACTACATCATATGTAGCGAATGTTGTTTGATTTAAAGGGTTTCGTTAATTGAAGTTACAAAGTGAAATTTCTATAAATAAAACTTATCCATATATAGATATTAAAGATAAAATTAACTTATTTTGTTCCTAATATGAATTTTCAATGTCTCCCACATCTCTTCTAATTCTTAGAGAGATAGAGATGACATTAGCACCCCGATTCAGTACTTCTTCCTAGATCAACGTGATGGAACTCCTTTGATTTTTGTATCATCATAGTGTTTATAGATTATACATGATAGTAATTAGAAAATGGAAATTTATTTATTTTATATAATTTGGATAATGAATATATGTTATATGTGGAATTTAGGTAATTTATTTCATGCAATGATTTCCAATGATGAGAGGAGTACCCCTGAAACTCTAAATCAAACGTAGTGAAAATTTGATTTGGTTTTCATAATTAATTCACTCCGCATGAGATACATGGGTTGAAACCTAGAACTATTCATCATTAGGGATGATTTAAATATGATTAACTGGTGAAAAAACATTAAAAAAACCTTCATTTGTTCTCTTTTTAGGCATGCCTAGTACCAACATCGAAAACTGCCATGGGTCTTTCGAGGAGCTGAATGTTAGCATCAATTTTTATTCTCCCTGAACTTCTTCATGGTTATTCAATGTATTTTGATTATTTGGGTATGGTATTGGGATATGTTTTGATGCATCTTGATCATATGGTTTCGTATGGCTCTTGCGAGTTACACCCTCATGAAAGTAATTACCCCCACTCATGATCTAGAGTTAGTATTGATGATTCTAGCTTTGAAGACATGGTTCCACTATATTTTCAAGGATAAATATTCAATATATTTAAACCATGTATTTATGAATTATATTTTCACCTATAGGGACTTGAAAATTATGCACGAGGTTCTAGGCAGAGTATCTCCAGATTATTTACTTTGATATACCTTATACCAAATGGAAGGGGAATGTGGTAGATGATGCCTTGAGTAAGAAACTACCAACTTAGTCTATGATGGAATCTATAAATTATTAATACCTAATGAGTTTGTTTTATGAGATGTGATTCCACTTAACGAAGTAAGGGGAGAAGGTTTTCCTAATAAGTGTGCAAGTAACATATTCCTTGGATGACTGGATTCGACTTGATCAATCCTAAGATTCTAAATGCCAGCATCTTATCATAGATTTAAATAGTGTTGATACCATATTTGATTATTCTTTATCTCATATTGGAGTCCTTTTAGTTTGTAAGAGGCTCCTCATTCTCATGAATTTTAGGAAGTAGTTAACAAAAAGTTTTTACCAGTCTAGTTAGTATGTCCACCTAAAGGATACCAAAATATTTTACGATTCCAGAAACTAGTATTGGTACCTTGAGATGAGACAAAAATTTCCTGATTTTTTAATTTTAAGTCTCTATAATCATATGATCAATGAATAGAATCATAGAGCAGGTGGGATTATTGTATCCCCTTTCTATACTATTATGAAAATAGGATGAGATCTTAATGTAATTTTTTTTCAAAATGTATATGAATCTGAGTGGGAAGGATATATTTTTGGTGTTCAATGGTTAGTTTAAAAAAATAATCCCATTTCCTACCCATTAGGGACTCAATGAAATTGGAGGAGCTCAAGAACCCCAATATATCAAGAGTGTTCCTAGAATTCCTTCATCCATTGTTTCTAATTGAGAAACTCACTTCACTTCATGGTTTTGGAGTAGCCTTAAAGAGGTGATGGGATCTTTGCTAACGTTAAACCAAATATATCACACATAAATAGATAGTAAAACTATATGTTTAATTTATATTATTAATTATATTCTTCTAGTGTGCATTCTTTAATTTGGAGGATTTTGGGAGAAGCATCTTCCATTGGTCCAACCGTATTATAACAATATTTTCCAAGATTACACCAAAATGGATCCTTTCAGTTATTTGTATGGATATAAAGGTAAATCTCATTTCTGTTGGATATAATTGGGTGAGATCTCCTTTTTGGGGTTAAGCATCAATCAAGAGATGGAAGAGACGGTGAAATTGATTCGAAATAGGTTTTTTATAGATTAAATCTATTAAAAATATTATTTTTATTATCAACATCTTCAATTGGAGTTCATGTTTGGTGATCAAGTGTTTACAATAGTTCTTCCTAGGATGAGACATAATAATTTGGGGATAAAAATAAAAATAGTGGTGTGTTATGTCAGTCGTTTTGAGGTCAGGATTCATATTGGGAAGGTGGTGTACAAGTTGGATTATACACCCCGATTGATGTCCATTCATGATATGTTTTTGGTATACTAGCTGAAGAAATATTATTTACACCCATCCCATGTGATATAATGGGAGGATCTAGAATTGAATCATCATACCTTTGTGGCAAAGAAATGTGTTCGTATATTGGATTATCAAAATAAAGTGTTGTGTTGTAAATCAATTCCTTTAGTCCATGTGCTACAATAGTGTGGTCAAGATTGCTATGATATATAGGATCATGAATCATTGTTGGGGGAGTAGTGTCGTCAACTTTTTTTTTAAATTTTGAACCTTGTGGACTTTCCGGGGGATAAAGTGGAATTGTGGGGAGAATTTTGATACATGTCAGGTCACTAGTATGTTTCATTCTATGCATTATTTTTATTTTATTTATTATTATAATTTAAAGGATATAGAGGTTCAAAATTCCCAAATTAGGGGGAAATGTTCCTAGGTGCATAGTTAGTGCATGGTTAGTAGTAACTAGGTTCCTAATCATGTGATTGGGGTTAAGGTCCTATATATCTTTTGTTTAGGGTAACCATGTCTTTTTTAACTATTCAAGACACTCTTGATAACTGTATAGGCCATTTTGTAAATAGGGGGTGACCTGCATGATTGTCACATGGTTCAAAAAATCATGTGATCTACCGAAAACATTAAAATTGTGAATATAAATATTTATCGCTATCAAATTGTAAATTATTTCCCCTCAATTATCCTCTCTCACATGAATGATATCTTCTCTTATCTAAGAGATTCTACCCCTTTTTCCATTGGTGAATCTCCCTTAATTTTGAAGTATTCATCCAAGACTAGTCCGGGTTTTCCTTGATTAATTACCTAATTATTTCTTATTATTATGTTTTTTACCATTTTATTCAATTACTCTAACCATTATATCCATTGAGGGACAAACCAAGGGTTTATGTAAGAGTTTTGATGAAACTATTGCATTATTAGTTTCATAAGGACCCCTTATCATAATCATTCCAATTATTTTGAGATAGAGATGAGTTTAAAACGTATATAAGTTATGTGTCTTTATATAAAATGACATTTCCATTATCACTCCTAATGTTCTTAATATTTTCATTAGTTTTATTAATTATATGTGATTGAAATTTGTCACATCATGACCCATTTAACATTATAGTAACCATACTAATTGGAGACAATAAATAAAGCATGAATCCCCATATACCAGAGGCTACTGACTAGAATTGAATAGCTAGGATATGTCTATTTTGGATAATATGAACTCATATAAAAGTAATAAAATATAAAAAAACATATATATTAGAAAATAATTAGAGTGTGGAAGTAATAATTTATGAAATGGCTATAATAAATGATGTGATCCAAGGATATTTAGTGAAGATGATGTGGATGGGTTTATATCAGAAAAGTGTGGGTATTTCTAAAATATTTCTCAAACATAGGTTATGGACTCTATATAATTAAATAACCAAAACGAGAGACATTCCCATGGTTTTTCCCACGATTTCTGAAAAATTGGATTTTTCTATTATTTTATAAGGTCAATGGCCAAACATAACAAATTAATATACTTTCTTATGTGTAAGTGAGTCATACTCTTAAGAAAATGATTTCAAAACCTTAAAATATAGTAATGGTTTTGGTGAATTCACAAAGGCTTTATAAAATTAATAAAATAATCAAAAAATAAAATTTTTAAATTTAAAAAAAAATATTTGGTGTAGTACCCCCAGTTTCTGGTATGTAACCCTTACATTATGGTTTTCATGGTTTTAAAGTTAAGGGTGTTGAATGGGAGATTCGAGAGAACTTGGAATGATGTTTTGAGGCAAAGGGGTAGTTGCACAGGCAGCACACGGTTTGTCTAAAATGTGCGGCCAAACCGTGCGCAGTGGATCTTAGAGGCAGTAGGTTCCACACGGTTGGCACACGGTTTGTCTATCCATGTAGCCAAACCATGAGAGAAGGGTGGTCGAGGTAGTAGCTAACGCATAGTTAGTGCACAGTTTGTCAAACCGTGCAAACTAACCATGCGGTAACTTAAACGAGATCCTAAAAAGGTGGATCTCACATGTTTTTGCCTCTATGTAGCTCATTTTCCTCCTAAGTGGCCCTAACTCATGATTTTAGTTCTCCTAAGGTCAGGGAGGGTTCTCCCATTTTTCCGAAGGTGATCCGAAGGATTCTCTTGGTGAATCGAATTCGAATTCTTGAGGTATATGATCGTTCTTTTTTGGTTTCTTAGATCAACTTAGATATACTTCTCATCATCACTCGGTTTCTTATATCTACGCCCATTATGGGTATATCTAAGTGTGTGGATGCCAAATATGATAAGATTTGGTCTTGGTTGTGTTAGGAGAAGATATCTAAGGAGGATCCTTGGTTAATCGGCCTGGTTCTTGTGCGTTCTCCGTTTGTTAGGGTTTTTGTCAAAACCTTTGAGGTAGGAGGCTTCACTCTTGACTCCTCTTATTATAATTGATTGTCTTGGTATAAAATTGGTTTATTTTAATGGATTTTATGGTGAAAAGCATAGAATAAATCTTTTTTAGTGATGATTTATGGTTTTGATGAGATTTTGAAATCTTGGTGAATTGTTGTGCAAAGTGATTTGGTTGTTGAATTTAAAATGTCGATTTTAATTTATGGATTTGCTGAAATTGTAGATGGTTTGATGAAAAATTGGTTTGCAACAAAAAGGGTGTTTTATTGAAATGGTTTAAGATTAAAATGACGTTGATGGATTTGGTTTTCAATAAAATGTGTAGTTGTATTGAAATGATTTGGAATTGAAATGGTTTGAATTAGTTGAACACACTTTGTTTTTGACATGATGGTTGTGTGTGTTCACAGACATGTGGGATAGATAAGGGTTAGAAGTCTCCCCCATCAATGTTGGGATGGATAAGGGTTAGGGATCTCCCCCGTCAAACATTCATATTGCATTCGGGATGGATAAGGGTTAGGAGTCTACCCCATCATTGTTGGGATGGATAAGGGTTAGGGCTCTCACCCGTCAAACATTCATATTGCATTCGGGATGGATAAGGGTTATGAGTCTCCCCCATCAGTGTTGGGATGGATAAGGGTTAGGGCTCTCCCCTGTCAAACATTCATGTGCATTTGTGTTGGATAAGGGTAAGAAGTATCCCTCATCACAGTTGGGATGGATAAGGGATAGGGCTTCTCCCCTCTTCCAGGTAGCATGCATGGTTTGTTGCATGGGGTTGTGGACTGGTTTGGGTGTACCAAAAAGGAATGTTTCTAAAAGGTTCTAAAGCAAGTTCGGTTATTTTTTCTAGAAAAATAACCTACTGGAAAGTTGGGTTCAATTACTCTTGGAATGGCTTTAGTTACAAATGGTTTTGGAAACTTGTTTATATTTACTTATAAACTACTTTTGAGAAAATGTTTTATATAAACTATTATTATAATTGTTGCTAACTCTTCTGTCCTAGTGGAGTGAGTCGGGAATTCATTGGGAAAAACCTAATGAGTTTTATACTCACCCCTACTTTGTCACAATGGTGCTTTTACAGATGTCGTGTTCAGGGACACAGGTAAGGGTAAAGAATTTTATTACTAGTGGATCGTGGTGATGTTGGGAGATGTTGTGGAGCATGGAACTTCTGGAGCACAGAGTCTTAGTGTCTTTTGAGAGTATTGAGTTGTTTATCCATTGTTTACCATGATACTTGGTTTGGTCTTCCGCTATTGTGTACTCTGATGTGTATTGACATAAATGATGTTTGTTTGTTTGTCTTTCATTTTTTTCATGCATCATATAGTGAATGTTTTGTTATGATTAGTGTATGGTTTATTTCTAAATGGGTAAATCATCCCCCAACTTGTATTTGAAACCCTTTGGCATTTATTTCCAGCCTTTGGTGTCTTGGGGATGTCCCTTAAGGCCTAGTAATGACTCATTGAGCTCTCAATCCAATGATAATTGGCGAGTCATTACAAATGGTATCAGCTTGTTCGGTCCTTGCCTAACAAGTGGTCATCGATGTTCTTGGTCTTGGAGTTGAAATTCATTATTGTATATTCCTTGGGTCCAAATCTTAGATAGGATTAAGATTGTCAGAACTTCAAATTTATAGCATAAAAGGACGTAGCTAACCCATTTCTGCTGAACATCATGTTACCAGGGTGTTGGGTACATAAGTGTTTTCGATACACATCTAGACTGTTTGGAAATATCATTGTCATGAGTTTATCCAATGATATGAGCATGGAATGAATTTTAGTGAAATGACTTCCCACTATGATTTCATATCTCATTTTGAGGAATGAGTAAGGAATTTGTGCATGGTGCCAATTTTTGAAAAATGAAAAAATTATTTTCAAGTGAATGACTTTGAAAATAGGGTATTTGGTGTACTTTGAAAATAGGTTGATTTTCCAAAAGTATGTTCAATGTTTTCAAAAATGGTAGAACATGGAAAAAAGGCTATTTTTGGAAAAACAATTTTGTGATAGAAGATGTGATAGAATTTAAATTCTAATCCATCGGTTTCTAGAGAGTGAGATTGACGGAGTTTGTTGTTGGTTTAGAAAATGGCACCCAGTGGGCATCGTCGAATCCGACCAGAAGAAGCTGCAAAAAATGTGGTTGCACCAAAACCACATGTGATCCAAGAGATGGTTCAGAGTATTGTCCAAGCTTTCCATGATGTGTATATGAGGAATTGGAGGAATGAACCAAGGCATGTAGATCATACCATCCCGTTCATGATGTAGAATCCACCGAAATTTTGGGGTGATGCTGAACCCGAAAAGGTGGATTTTTTGCTAAGTAGGATGACTCGTATCTTCGATTTAATCGGAACACCATCAGAGCTCAAGGTAATGATGGAGAAAAATATGCACGAGGATATTGCACTTCAATCGTGGAATTTAGTGGTGCATTCTAAATTGGATGAAGGCCTAACATGGGAGTATTTTGAATAATTGTTCAACAAACAATTCTATCCTCACACATTCAAGATCCAGAAGATGACAGAATTCTTTAGCCCGAAACAATAGAGTCTCTCTATCATAGAGTATGTGGAAAAATTCATGAATTTAATCTGTTTTACACAAGAGGTTGTGGAAAGTGCGTCATTGAAAGCACACATATTTGAATCAGGGCTAAGGAAAGATATTTGATCGAATATTATGGTGCTTTGTATTACGGATTATATAGAGATGGTGAACAGAGTGAATGTTGCTGAACGTGATATATCGGGATCTATAGGAGGAGGAATGATGATACCTATGGGAAACGGTGGGAACTCAACCTCTGGGAACAAGAGAAAAATGGACACCTATTTCCACGGTGCAAGAGGAAATCAGAACCAGACGGTGGGATCAGTGAACCTTCCTCCGTGACCCCATAGAAAACCAGGTTGTTTTCAATGTGGTTCACTTGACCACAAAAGGTAATATTGTACGGTGAATCCTAGAGAATGTCACAATTTCACAAAAATGGGGCATCTACAGTGCTATTTTAGGAATGCTCCGAGGTCGGGGGCACATGACACTCCTCAGGCGTCGCAAGCATCATATGCTTCGATAGGATGCGGGAAACAAAATTAGTCTCATCAGCATAATAGAGCTAGCCATAGTGATTCTCAAAATACCATGAATCCTCAACTGGGGAAATCTTAGCAAGGAAACAAGGAGAACAGTGAAGTGACAAAGCAATTGTATGAAGCTGAGAAGATGATGGTCTATGATCAGGTAGAACCATCTACGGTGAGAGGTAAGATTGTTTTGAATTCTACCCTTGTGCAAGTGCTCTTCGATACTAGTGCATCACATTCGTTTATTGCTTCTTGTGTTGTTGACTTTCTATGTTTAAAACTATAAATGAAGCCTTGAATTTTGAAACGGAAAACTCCTCTTGTGGTGTTTGTGGATTATATCTAGTTTCTTTTATTATGGTGTTTGTGGATGATATTTTGGTCTATTAAAAAACAAGGGCAGAACCTGAGGGGAACCTGGAAATAGTGTTACAAATCATGATAGTTCATCATTTGTATGAAAAATTATCAAAGTGTGATTTTTGGATACGGGAAGTACGTTTCCTTGGCCATGTCATTTCTGAGAAAGGCGTTTCTTTTGATCCTGAAAAGATAGAAGCCGTTATCTCTTGGAAACCACCAAAGAATGTGTTCAAGATATGCAGTTTCCTTGGTCTATCTGGTTACTACAGGAATTTTGTGCATGATTTCTCACGACTAGATTCACCAAAAACAGCTTTGTCTAAGAAGAATGCTCTCTTCCAATGCACGGAAGAATGTCAGAAATCCTTTCAGGAACTAAATGTTCCTATTACATCAGCATTAATCTTTGTCTTTCCAAAATCAGGGCAGGGGTATGTGGTGTATTTTGATGCTTCATGATCAGGGTTGGGTTGTGTTATCATGAAAAGAGATCATGTGGTTGCTTATGGTTCAAGGAAGTTGAGAGTGCATGAGAAAAATTACCCAACACAAGATTTGGAGTTGGCTGCAGTCATCCATGCTTTGAAAACATGGAAACATTATCTCTTTGGTGAGAAATTTATTGTGTTTACATATCACAAAAGCTTGAAACACATTTTTTTCACAGCGATATTTGAATCTCAGGCATAGGATATGGATGGAGTATCACCAAATTTTTGACTTTGACTTCACGTACACACCCAAAAAAGGAAATTCAGTGGCATATTCATTGAGTAGAAATTCATATGCTCAGTTGGAAAATGAAGCTTCAGACGAATGGCAGTTGATGTCAGTCTTAGCCGACATGCATGTGGAATGTGAAGACCAAGGTGATGTTGCTGATTTATTTTCGGCAATAGTTGTTCTTGATTTAGTAAAGATGATCAAAGAAGTACAAACATCTGATGCAGAATGTCTTGTTTTAAGTTAAAAATTCAGTAGTGGGGAGACCATTGATGGCTAGAAACTCGATGGGGGTACTGTTTTGTGTTTCAGAGATCAGATGGTTGTACCTATGGTTTTTCAGGAACAACTCTTTCATGCTTATCACCATTCAAGATGGGATGTACACCCAGGTACACAAAAGATGTACAAGTCATTGAAGGCATAGTTTTAGATGAATGGCATGGAAAAGATGGTGGTCGAGTTCGTCTAATAGTGCTTAACTTGTCAGCAGGTTAAAGTAGATCATCAGAGACTAGCTGGTATGTTACAATCATTACCTATCCCAGTGTGGAAATGGGATCCGATAGCAATGGATTTTGTTACAGGTATTCCAAGAGCGGTCCGGAAACATGATTCCATTTTGGTGATAGTGGATCGTCTAACCAAGTCGGCTCATTTCATCCCTATTTTTGAAACTCATACGATGGAATATATTTAAAAAATTTATATCCGAGAAGTGGTATAGAGGCATGGTGTACCAGTTTCTTTAGTCTCAGATAGATATCTGAGGTTCACATCTTGTTTCTGGAAATCATTACAGCAAGCCCTCGGAACTCAGTTGACTATGAGGACGGCGTATCATACTCAGACGGATGGTAAATCCGAGCGGATGATATAAACTTCGGGACAATGTTGTGGGCTTGTGTAATGTATTTTGGTGGATCATTGGAGTAGAATATACCCTTAATGGAGTTCTCATATAATAATAGCTATCAAGCCTCGATACGCATGGATCCATTTGAAGCATTTTATGGGAGTCCTTGCTGTTCTCTACTATGCTGGGTGGAAACTGGTGAAACATCACTAGTTGGGCCGAGCCTTGTCCATGAAACAATAGAGAAGATCCAGTTCATCAGAAAGAGGATGTAGTTGACTCAGAGTCGTCAGAAATATTGAGCAGATCACAGTCGAAGACCGTTGTCATTCTTTATGGATGATCATGCCTTCTTGAGGCTCTCTACAAGGCTTCTACATCGTCGTTTTGGGAAGCAAGGAATGTTCTCTCTTAGATACATTTTCCCTTTTGAGATATTGGAACTGGTTGGAGTGGTGGAATATCGGTTGGCATTATCACCACAGTTTAGTTCAATTCATAATGTGTTCCATGTATCTCAATTGAAAAAGTATCAGCCTGATCCTGACCATGTGATCAGATGGGATCACGTTGACCTAGAGATGGATGCTTTGTTGATACATATCCTGGTACAAATTGTGGAAAGGCAAGAGAAAGTCTTTCATGGATAAAGGATAGGTCTAGTGCGTGTTTTATGGTAGCATGGTCTGATTCAGGAAGAGACTTGGGAATGTGAAAAGGAAATGAAAGAGCAATGGCCAGAACTCATTCAGCTAGGTGAAGGTTTTCTACTTTCTGAGGAAGGAAAGACCAATGGTGGGGAGAATTTAGTACCCCCAGCTTCTGTTATGTAACCCTTACTTGATGCTTTTCATGGTTTTAATGTTAATGGTGTTGAATGGAAAAGTCAGGAGAACTTGTAATGATGTTTTGAGGCAAATGGGAAGTAGCACGGGCGGTGCACGGTTAGTCTAAACCGTGTGGCCAAACCGTGAGCAGTGGGTCATGGAGGCAGTAGCTTCCACACGGTCGGTGCATGGTTTGTCTAACCGTGCGGCCAAACCGTACGAGAAGGACGGTTGAGGCAGTAGCTAATGCACGGTTAGTGCACGGTTTGTCAAACCATGCAAACTAACCGTGCGGCCACTTAAACGTGATCCTATAAAGGTGGATCTCACACGTTTTTTCCTCTATATAGCTCGTTTTTTCACTTAAGTAGTCCTAACTCAGGATTTTGGTTCTCCTATGGTCAAGGAATGTTCTCCCATCATTCCAAAGGCGATCTGAAGGATTCTCTTTGTGAATCAAAGCTGGATTCTTGAGGTATGTGATCGTTCTTGGTTGGTTTCTTAAATTTACTTATATCTACTTCTAATATTCTCTCGTTTTCTTAGATGTTCACCTGTTATGGTTAGATCTATGTGTGTGGATGCCAAATATTATGAGATTTGTTATTGGTTGTGTTAGGAGAGGATATCTAAGGAGGATCCTTGGTGAATCCTCCCGGTTCTTGTGCGTCTCTGTTTTTAGGGTTTTCGTCAAAACCATTGAGGTAAGAGGCTTCACTCTCGACTCCTCTTGTTAGAATTGATTGTCTTATTCTCAAATTGGTTTATTTGAATGGATTTGATTTTTAAAAGCATAGAATAAATCTTCTTTAGTGATGATTAATGGTTTTTATGATATTGTGAAATCTTGGTGAAATTTTGTGCAAAGTGATTTGGGTTGTTGAATTTAAAATGTCGATTTTAAATTATGGATTTGCTGAAATTGTAGATGGTATGATAAATAATGGGTTTTAAATAAAAAGGGTGTTTTATTGAAATGAATTAAGATTGAAATGACGTTGATGTATTTGGTTTTCAATAAAAAGGAGAGTTATATTAAAATGATTTGGAATCGAAATTGTTTGAATTGGTTGAACCCACTGGGTTTTTGACACGATGGTTGTTTGTGTTCATGGGAATGTGGGATGGAAAAGGGTTTGGAGTCTCCCCCATCAGTGTTGGGATGGATAAGGATTAGGGATCTCCCCTATCAAACATTCATATTCCATTCGAGATGGATAAGGGTTAGGAGTCTTCCCCATCAGTGTTGCAATGGACAGGGGTTAGGGCTCTTCCCCGTCAAACTATCATATTTCATTCGGGATAAATAAGGGTTAGGAGTCTCCCCCATCAGTTTTGGGATGGATAAGGGTTAGGGATCTCCCCCATCAAACATTCATGGTCATTTGGGTTGGATAATGGTAAGAAGTATCCCCCATCATAGTTGGGATGGATAAGGGTTAGAGCTTCTCCCCTCTTCTAGGTAGCATGCATGGTTGGATGAATGGGTTTGGGTAATGGTTTGGGAGTAACAAAAATGAATGTTTGTGAAATGGTTCTAAAGCTTCGTTGGTTTGTTTTCTAGAAAAATAACTTGCTGGAAAATTGGTTTCAATTCATCTTGGAAAGTCTTTAGTTATGAATGGTTTTGGAAACTACATTATATTTAGTAAAAAACTACTTTTGAGAAAATATTTTATATAATTGTTTCTAACTCTTCTATCCTATTGGAATGAGTATGAAATTCATTGGTGGAAACCTACTACGTTTTATACTCAGCCCTGCTTTGGCACTTTGGTGCTTTTGCAGATGTCATGTTCCAGGACACAGGTATGGGTAAAGCATCTTATTTCTAGTGGCTCGTGGTGATACTGGGAGATGTTGTGGAGCTTGGAACTTGTGGAGCACGGAATCTTAGTGTCTTTTGAGAGTCTAGATTTGTATATCTATAGTGCACCTTGATACTTGGTTTGGTCTTCCGTTGTTGTGTACTCTGATGTGGTTTGACATAAATGAAGTTTGTTTGTTGGTCTTTCATTTGATCATGCATCATATAGTGAATGTTTTGTTATGGTTGGTTTATGGGTTATTTCTAAAAGGGTAAATCTTCCCCCAACTTTTATTTGAATCCCTTTGGAATTTATTTTCATCCTTTTGCGTCTTAGGGATGTCGCTTAAGGCCTTGTAATCACTCGTTGAGCTCTCAAGCCAATGAGAACTGGCGGGTCATTACATTTGGTCTTTTATACACATTTTAGTATTTAACACATCAGTTTGGGTTCATTATGATGTCATAATACAAATTTTATATTTATATAGTATTTAATTTTTACCTAAAAATTCAACTCTCCTAAAATAATGAAAAAATAATATTTGGATAATTTTAGTGTTTTGAATCCAAAAATAATATTCATTTTATCTAAATAATTTTCAAAATATTTTTATTTTCACTTTTAAAATAATAATTGAAATTTATTGAAGAATAATGGGTTTTTTTACAATAATTTTTTCTCAAAAACCAATAAATATTTTATTTCACTTCATTAAAGTTATATGATAATTTATATACGATAAAAAATAATTAAACAAATACTTTATTATAATATTATTTATTTCAACAATTCATTAGGTCCTCAAAATAAAATCATTAATTGAGTTGGAATATCCACCAAAAGTACTATTTGTGTTTTATTGTATCAAAGAAAAAACATTTATAAAGTAACAATAATAGGTTAAAAATATATTCATTATTCTATGAAATGAAAATGTACATAGTCATATTATTAGGATCTTAATACATATCCCTTTAACACACTAGAAAACTCCCTAAGAGTAAGGTGTGTGGCAGTGAGACTTTTATGGGGTGGTTCGACATACATGGTTTGGGTCGTGATCTCGATGAGATTGAACTTCTCTGATAAAATTTTTCGATCATTCGCTAAGTTATTGGATCTTTTCTTGGGATTGCTTGAGGGAAACTCCATGTGAATGTATACCCCATAGAATCTTTAATAAATGGGGTTTATAGGGTATGATCCTACTGGTTGAGGTCATCACTTCCTTTTTCTGAGTCAATTATATTCTTTAAACCCCTATATTTATAATAATCATGTTATCACTATTTAATGGTTTTATTATAAATGGTGAATTTTCATAATGGTCTTTTAAATATAATATGATATAATAAAACCAAATAAGTGATTGTGTTTTCTATAACTATATTACATAATAAGACATTTAATTAAATAAAAAGTGGAATATTATTTATAACCATTCAGGTTATTATAGTCCCACTTGGAATACTCAAAATCAAAGTAATGGTCTTGAGTCAAGACATAATGCACTAGGATGTAACATCACAAGGAATCATGAATAAGGTATCATGTGATTACCTGCCAAAGGGGTCATGTAATGAAGGTAACCATTGGGAGATGGATCACAACACAATCTTGGTGACAAGGTCTCTCTATGGTGGTATAAAAACCCAACACAGTGTAGGTGTAACAATGTTTATACGCATATTCTAGTACAAAGGATGAAATTATTTAACAATTGATATATAGAATCCTCAGAGTTATCGATACAACTTGGTGTTTCAAGAGACAAATTTTGACCACTACTGACCAAGGCATGAGGCTAGATCACATGGTTTATTAGTGACCCCTATAGTTCATCCATTTTAAATAAAAATATTAATTAATTAAAAAGTTATCAGTATTAATTAAATAGGGGTTCCCCCCCCCCATGTGAGATCCCTATCATACACATAGTACCATAAACATTCACAAATACCATAGAGAAGGTATGACATACCACTTACCTTTGGGAATATTTCTATTCATTTTCCAAGGGATAAAAAATATCTATTAAGGAACATCCACGATAATCTAAGGCATACAAGGACCAGTATCACAACTAAGAATTATAATTTAAATATTTATAATTATATTATAATTAATTAATTAAACATTATATGTAATAACAATTTAACCAAAAAAACCAAAAATCCATAAATCCCAAAACCTCACTAGTTGATCTTGTAACATTGGAACTATGAAAACACACATTCCAAAAAACTATAGAACACGATAGACCTATAACTATGAATAATACATAATCAATAGAATAAAAAAACTACCTATAAAAATTATCTTAGGAACTAAATCTTTATGAATTAAATGCAGAGACATTACTCAATGAAATGACATGCAGTGATGTCCAAATGGCCTCCTAGGTCATCCTATTCCTATACCTAGAAAACTAAATATCACCTATATCTAATTACACTATAATATGATGAAATTGGTAATAAAAATACTAATCATAGAATCTAAACGTTGAGAAATAAGGAGTAGAGCATAATAAGGGCTATCAAATTTGAAGACTTATCTATGCACTTCCAACACATCTGAAGGCTTTCGACAAAGAACAAGAATATGTGAGATCTCCAATGGAAGATTGGATAAGGATGAGGGAATGTACAGAAGATCTGTTGGGTAAATTCGGGTGAAAATGATGGTAAAAACATTTAGGGATTAAAAGGATAAAATTGTATTTTCTCCTTTTTATATAGGGATGTAATTAGGCTTCACAATATGGAAAACCATATGGAAACAATGTGGTATCACTATCCAAAGCACCTATAGGACATACATTTTCCATGAACAACATATAAACCTTTATCTAACTATGAATATCTACTCCCCCCAATCACTCCATCCTCATACGGTTATGATGAATGGTTAGAAGAATTGTGTGCTAACCATGCAGGATCACTCTTCACCTTTGCACCAAGCCTCACAGTTTTCTATGTTCCATTTCATGGTTAAAATAAATTTGTGCCTTTCCAAAATGGGCCTCATGTAAATTTCATATGATTATCACTAACTATGATCAAATTTTTCACCTTAATATGCACTTTTTCAAAACTCAAACTCTATGCCCTAAACCCTCAAAACACATTCCAATCCTAAAACCATGTCTAATATGTTTTTTAGAGGCATTCATGCCTTGGAATTTTTTTTTTCAAATCCTTGAGGAAATTTTTACACATCTATTAATTGAAAATTCTATTTCCTCCTGAAATTTCCATCTTCCAAAAATATGGGAACTTACAAAATTAATTTTTGAGGGTTAATGTATGCAGTTTAATTATTTAATTTGATTGAATATATAATAATTTTGGTTTCTATTTTTTCTATTTTAAATAAATTTTTATTCCTTTTAGTTTTTTATTGAATTATTTATGTTGAATTTATTAATATGATATCATAAGTAAAATAATTTTTTAAAATAAAATATAGTTTCATGTTAAATTTTCTTATGGGTTATTTTTTATCTCAAATATTAATTTGGTATTTGTATTGATTGTATTGTGAAAATAGATACCATGGTTAGGAGCGTGATTTTATGGTCACTCCTCTAGAATTATGTGTAAACTAACTAGGGTTCATTTTCAATGAGACCTCATAAGTCCCCTAGTTATCTTACTAGTTAGTATCAAATAGTTTAGCCGATTTTCTTTGATAGAGTCTTAGTTACCTTTGAAACCTATATATCTAATATCTTCCAATTATTTTGATATGATTCTTGAGATTATGAAAAATATTTATTCCCACCTTAATTATGTTTATGATGTTTTTGATTATACATTATTGATCTCTATTGCTTTTGAGTTTCCTTGATCATATAATGTTTCCTTTTAACTTGTATTTTTTAAGTAAATCAAATCTTTTAAAATAGAAATAGTTTTAGAATTAAAAAATTATTTTAATGGTTCTCAAAACTGGACTCATGGTTTACATTGTAAAAAGTAGTTTTGTAGATTCATGGTGGTATCCTGCTAGGATTTTCCTCACACACTACATGTTTCATTTCACATATAGAGTCCTTGTTTAACAAGACACTGGTAATTGGAAGAGTTCAATGTAGTATGTGGCTCCCCTTGATGTTCATTTTCCTTCCTAATCTCATTCCAGTGGTGGTGACTATGGGTCACAATGATTTTGGATCATGTAGAGTGTTCTGGGATCTTGAATATTTTTGGATTTTTTTATTTTGACCTATTTGGCCTTGACCTTGATTTATTATTATTGTTGTTGTTATTATTATTATTATTATTATTTTATATAAAATGGGTTACCATTATCTTTATGTTTATTTTATTTTATTTATGAGTTGTTATTTACCACTATTTATTGTTATACTTGGTTTTTTGTCCTAATATTTAAAAAAAATTGATGGAATGGGAATTTAATCTATTGATGGGTTATTTTAAGATTCTAGGATGAATTAAATTTTTTTATTGTATTGTGAGTTTGAAATTGTTCCTAGTTGTTTTTTTTACCCTTGTTCTTGTCACTACCCCGTGGAAATCAAGAACATTCTTTGGGCCTCATCGTGAAGAGGTTTGGGTAACAGGTCTGGTTAACCATGGATGGTTTGTTATAATAACACACTAAACTTTTTAACAAAATACCAAAAAATCCTCAAGGTAACTTTTCCAATAATCACCCCCTTGGGGTTTGTTGAAAACTTCACCAAAATATATTCAACATATTACCATTCTAAAATATCAAACCTAACTAGCTTTACATATTGAATCATTTTTCCTTCAAATAGAACATAAATGATTCAATAATCATCAACTATAATCCTGCATGAGTAAACCTCATACAGAGAAATATGGGTTATATATAAATATCATCAAGAAAACACTTCCTTGATCCTTATTCTTCCCAATAACTCAAAACCAAGATTCTCCACCAAAACAGACTTTCAAAAATTCTCGCCATTTTTAAAACATTAGCATAGGGTTTCTCTCCCTATGCCAATATGAGAGAACACTCCCATTCATTTGAATCACCAATAAGGAGAAACTTCTCCAAATTTATCAATGAACTCAAAGTCAACGTCTCTAAAAGTTCATAAGAGTGGGTTATTAATCCAAATATTTAACTCAAGAGAATATCTAAACCTTTATGTAAATTAAAAATCCCATGGGGAGTGGGGAACCCTTCCCTAAACCATCTGGATGGAGAGAGATAGTTAGACTCTAAGACCCGACCAATGCATTTGAAAATCATCGTTGGGTCATTTTTTCATCTTGTTGTCTGTAACATGATTCTATATTGATACACACTTCAACTTCACACACCCTTATTCAACCATCTCCTTAATGAAATGCTATTTTATCTCAATGTGATGTATCCTAGAATGATAGTAGTTTTTTCTAATATTGATAGAACATGAGTTATCAAACCTAATATAAAAAATAATATTTTACCTCAATTTCAAAATCCTCAAGTTATCACTTCATCCATTAATATTTATTACATTCTTGAGTAATTTATATATATTTAGTTTTCATAGTGATAAGAGAAATAGAGTATTGATTCTTATTTGTCCAATAAATGAAAAAATATCCAAGAAAAAATTATCCCCATGATATTGACTTCCAATTATTAACTATACTATCCCAATCTACGTTTGTGTATCCCAAATACTCTTAATATGATACTCAATGATAAATTACACCAAATTTTATAATGTTATTGATATAAAAAATATTTATATTTACTCAATGCATATATATTTCCTTAGGACAAATTTGGTACCATGTTTCATGACATGGGGAAAAAATTTAATGTTGTCTAATTTTTAACTACAATAGTATTCCAAATATTTTCTTATATTCCATTATATAAAACTTCTTATCATCATAACCTCTTGAAATTCCATCCAATTCTCCCCATGAGTTTTTATCAATCTATAATCCTTCAAAACCTCTTAAGAACATATTTATCATATATTTAATATGAAATAAATGCATCATACTTTGATTGAGTTACTATTAAACAAATGAAATAAATTTACTACACAATAATGAAAATTTTAAAATTACACCTTATATATTATGAAAACTTATTGCATTATGAATTCACTAATCCTAAAAAAAATTATTTTGTCTGTATAAATTAAAACCAACATCTATTGATAATTATCTTTCTTTATGTGGTGATTATGATGAACTCCACCACATTGAAATCCAATATTTCTCAAGTATTGTTCAAGATAAGAACACTAATCTCTTATTAATATCTTAACCTTATACAATTAAATATTTAATTGGAAATATTTTATCTTATATTTATCTATAATAAATCCATACGGTTTTCCAATATACACTTCCTATTCAAAGACTCCATTAGGGAATTATTATTTGACATTCAAATTTTACACCTTGAATCCTCTTTTCATTGAAATTTCCAAGAATATATGAATTTTTCCAACTGGGATATAAGTGAAAATTTATCATCAAAATTAATCCCCAAAATATAGTAATTCTCATTGTACACTATCCATGATTTTATCTAATAATCACTTTATCTTAATTGAATTTACATTAGAACACTCACTTGGATTCGATGAAAGTTTTATCCTATTATCTTAACAGAAATTCCTTAATTTCATTCTTTTAAGTTTAGATATGCTCTCTAACCATTTATTTAACTAAATTTAAATCCTTTTAAGCTACCTTAAAAAATTAAACTGTACTTGTGATAATAATGAGTTGTTCTGTAGAGACTTAATTCTAGAGTTTTCACCAGAGCTTTATAGGGACCAATGATATTTAATCTTTAATTTGAACCCTGCTTCTTCTCTTATTTACAACTACTAATCCTTCCCTAATTTCATCATCATTGAAATATTATTTTTATTCTTTTATATCCCTATGTTCTCTCCCAAGGTTTTTCACTTTATCATCACTCTCCTATGAGAAATCATCTCAATTTTGTTTTAAAAAACAACTCCTCGTATTGTTTTTTTTCTTTTTAACAACAATGATGCCTTGAATTAAAAAATTATTAATTATTGTGTTGTATAATTTGTATTCATTAGATTTTTATCAATACACAAGGAAAATACATTCATCCCCATGATCTTCAAACATGTAATTCTTATCTTTATTGAGAAAAAATAATTTACTTCTGAAAATTCAAAAGATATTTAATGTCAACTTGTTACCTTACCGCATCTCAGAGTATTTCATCTATTTATTTATATATAAAAAAAATCTTATTGGAGATATAAACCAATGTAATCTCTACATACAATATGTCTCCAGTTTATCCTTCTCATTTTTCATTTTCCAAGACATATTGTTAAATATCATGTTTCTCCTCTCAATATCACTATTTTGTTGAGTATTAATCATTGATGAAATTTAGTGTGTTATAATATTATTCTAGATATATTATTGTTCCTTATTAATAACAACTTATATACCATTATCATTTTATAATTTCTATATTTTCAGCTAGATCATCTTCACTTAAAATATCTAATATCATGTAATGCACTTAAACACTTATAATTTGTGATATATTATAATAAACCTATAGGATCGAAATAATTAATGTAGATGCTCAATATACAAGAGTGGGTGAATTTTATACTTTAAAAATTCAGTTGGAACCATTAAATTTTGTATAAAACTTTCTTTTTTAATCATTAGGAAAATTGTGTTTAATAAGGTTAAACAAGTTAAATTTACAAGACCTCTATGTTCTACAAACATGATAGGATCTAGAAATATTGTTTCGGAAATGAAACTTAAGAAAAGTTTACAAATAAATAATTCTAAATTAAAGCATATATAATCTCATTAATCAGAGTATACAAATATAAGAAAGTTTAAGATAGTTATACTTTCCTTATTAACCAAAAATTAGTAGAAAATAAACTTCAAACAAAACAAGTAACAAGTATGAAATCTTTTATCCCAAAGATTAGGGTATCCAACAACCTTGGATAAAGGTACCTTGATTTATACATTCAAAAAATTCTATCTTGCCCACACCAGGGAAAGCCCTCGATAAGAATATTGGAATCTATTTTTCTATCCCCATAATCCCTCAACTTCATGGTAATCAGAACCTCTATCTTCCTAACCAAGGAGGTCCTCGAACTTTCAGGTTGTCGGAACCTATGTATTCCTATCCCCAGAAGCCCTCAATTGTGAACAACAACAATGGGAGTCTCACAAAACAATCTGAACAAGATGTTCAGTATGCACAAATCGTGAGATTATCTCCCTCTAGAAATCACTTCTACAGCATGCGGTCTCTATAGTGATAGATCAGTGATCCAAAAGTTTTGAGCTTGTTCAAATGAGGTTCTATTTATAGGAACTTCTCCAATGGTCAGCTCCCTCCTCCAACGGTCATGTTTTTCCTTGAATCTC
This sequence comes from Viscum album, assembly GCA_963277665.1. Classification (NCBI taxonomy): domain Eukaryota; kingdom Viridiplantae; phylum Streptophyta; class Magnoliopsida; order Santalales; family Viscaceae; genus Viscum; species Viscum album. Next base: position 1,785,004,509 of record OY728148.1, on the reverse strand, counting down.
AAAGGGATCTATACATGTGTCACTTAAACAATGGTTAGATAGAAACATAATGTACGAAATCATTTCATAACTACAAAAAGGGTAATAAAAATATGATTTCTTAATCAAAACCATTTTTTGGAGTCTAAGTAAAACTAATGTTTAGAGTCTAAGAAAGTAAGAATTTAGAGTCTATATTACATTGATATTCAGATTCTGTTATTCAAGGAATTCGTAATCAGAATTCTATAGACTTCAAAGTATGTATTCCAAGGACATTTGGAGTTATAATTAATTAGAATTAGAATTATGAATTATATGGAATTCAGAGTCCAAATTCTAAGGAATTCAGAGTCATAATTTCAGAGATTTCTGAGTCATAATTTTAAAGAATTCCGAGTCTCAATTCTGAGGAATTAGGTGTCTGAATTTAGAGAATTCAGAGTCTGAATTCATAGGAATTGAGAGTCCGAATTCCAGAGAATTAAAATTCAGAATTCATAGGAATTTGGATTCTGAAATTCATAGAATTCCGAGTCTGAATACAAAGGAGTTCGGAGACTGAATTCAGAATAATTCAGAGTCTGAATTCAAATGAATTCAGTGTCTGAATTTTAGAGAATTGGGAGTCTGAATTCAGAGGAATTTGGAGCCTGAATTTAGATCCTGATAATAAGAGACTCTATATCTATGTATTTATAGGATTCTGAGGTTTTAGATATGAAACCAAATTTTACACTTAGAAATAGAATGAGTTAGATGTAAATAAATCATAACATGAACAATGAAAACATGGTAAGGATTAATTTTCCTTGGGGAGGGAGAATTTTCCTTATTAAGGAAAAACTGGGTAAGGATAAAGTGTCCTTGACGAAGGAAAATCTTCATTATTAAAATAAATCATAGGAAAAATAAAATTTTCCTTCAGATAGAGTGTTTGTGATTTTCAAAAACATAGAGGAATGGAAAAGTCATAAGGAATCCTTATTGACTCAACAATATCCCCCTTTTTGGAAAACACAAACATCATTTTGAAAAAGAATATAAGGACATAGAATTTTTATGAACATGAAAATAAAAAATTATCTCCCTTTACTTATGGATAATATTTAATACAACTAACACCCCCTTAGGCTTTGGAAACCCTATGGATCATATTATTCATTTTCTGAATGTGATTTTACATTTTACTGTATACAAAAATCATCATGATAAAAACTCCCCCTTAGATTGACTCTCACTTAGGGAGATTTCCTCTTTACTTAGTACTCTTTTTAACATTCCTTTCTCCCCCCTTTTTTATTTTCAAAAATGAATGAATGGAATAGAAAATAAAATATGGTGCCTGCAATATTTGTACTAAACAACCAAAAATATGAAGTACAATGAAACTTTCATTAAGATTGAAGGAATTTGTACAAAAAAATAAATACAAAAATATATTGGATTTGGAAAAGATTATCCTTATTTACCCTTCAGCATCAGCTTCTTCAAAATGGTTTTTTTCTTCTTTATCTCTTTTTGATCCTCCTCTGCATTCTTAATAAGTAGATCGTGATCTTAACTTTCCTTCTCCAAGGGTTTTATATTTTCTTCCTGAGACTTAAGATTCTCTAACAAATATTTCAACACTTCTTCTTTCTTAAAATGCTTCTCTTCTATCACAATTTTGAGAAACCTTTCTCTCTTCTAATTCATGGCCACAGAATTTAGTTTCCCATTCAGATCCTTAACTTCTTTCTTCTGAGAAGTTTGTTCAAGGGTTATATTTTCCTCAAAACTATTATTGAGATCCTTGATCATCACAACTTTGGTGTCAAAATAATCTTTTACACTATCATGAAATTCATGAACTATTCTCATACCTTCTATTATCCTCCTTAAATAGCTTGTAATCTTCATGAAATATCTTTTATTAGCTTCATAACCAATTAGAAAAGATTTTAAATCTTCCTCGAGACTTACACAATTATCAATTACCATGGGTACTGAATCTAATTTTTGATTTAACGTATGCTGAAGCATCTAGCATCTTGAGTCTACGCTTGGGAATAAGGGAATAGTTCCAACAAGCTTTTTAAAAGACTGAACAACAAATTCATGTCCATGTGAGGACTATTCTGAATCTGAGACTTTGGTTGGTGAGGATTCTTTTTCAATACCAGCAGCCTTCCAATTTGACGAAGCACCAACTTTTTTCTTCTTCACCACAGATTTAGTAGTTATATCCACTACCACCATCTTTCCCTTATCATCCATTGGAATTATTTCTTGTTGTTTAAGTGATTCATGTTCACTATCTGATAGATGAACAATCTTATCTTTATCTACCTACTCCTTCTTATCTCCTTCCTCAACATCCTCTAGCTATATGAAATCATGATTACTACTTTACTCTTTAGAAATCTTATTCACTTCTTCCTCACCCTTCTCATCTTTTCCCGGGGTATAAAGTTTTGAAGACTCATCATTAGAAGTTTGGATTGATAACGTCTTAGAAGTACTTTCCTTCTCATGCTAATCTTCTACTTGCTTTATCATATCTTTGGTATCCCACTCCCTTATTATTTTTCTTCTTCTTCCACTTCTTCTTCTTGATCTTTTTTCAGAATCACCAACTTCATTTCTGGAGTCTCTTGTAATGGTTCTATCAAAAATGATTTCGGTACTAGAATTTGTTTAGATGCTTTCTCAGCATCTTTGAGAAGTGATTGTACAATCTCAGCTTCAGACATATTCTTATTTTTCTTCTTTTCTTTCGCATGCTCCTAAAGATTCTTAGCAACCTTTTCATTCAATGAATTTTCCTCAGCAAGGTCCAAGCCAAACTTAGGCTCCCCTTCTTTCCTGTCTTTCTTGTCTTCTCTCTAGTTAGCCACTACCTCATCAAGATACGTATTTTGCTTATTTATCTTTGGAGGTGATGAATGAGTTTACTTAGCTGCTAGAGATTTTCCTTTATCTTATGGTTCTTTAACCTTCCTCTTCCTTCCACCCTTCATAGAAGTTTTAGCCACCTCTTGTTTCTTTGAAAGAGATTAAACTTCCTTTTTAGATAGATCATAAATTTTTCCAGATTGACTATTAAATCCAATATTCATCCTCCTTATATTATCATCACTCAAAAGCATCACCTGGAAATTTCTCAGCTTAGAACTGGAAGGAATCCTGAATGACTGAAGATAAAGAACCATAATTTTTTATAGAAATGTCAGATACATGATAATATGAGACTTCATATTTCCATTCCTTATATTCTAAATCATTACCAAGATATGATAAACCAAGTTTATCTTTCTTAGGTTCACCAGTAAATCCATAATATAAATATCACTTTTTTTAGGGTCTCCTTGTCCCCTTTTCTAGGAATGATAAAACCTTGAACCCAGAATTCAAGAATCTGAATTTTTGTAGACAGATGAACAATATTTGGAGTCTTCACTTCTTTCAAGGAAAGACACTCTATAGGTTTTTCTTTTTCAAAAGATCTTATCCCATAATGTATCTTTTTTGAGCAAAAATCTACTTCACCATCATACAGAATTCCAATCAGACATGCTGCCTTTCTGTAAGAAGGGGAATAAGCCTTTCCGTAACAGTTAAAAGAGAACTTTTCTTTGCCTTATTCCTTAAAGAAACATGTTGTCTCATAGAACTCAATAAACAAATTTGGATATACCGGATCATTTGCCTTTGGTTTTGATACACAAAAACTCTTCCAACCATTGATCATGATATTACTAGAAATAATGGAATCATACTCGGCATAAAACTTTAGATCGACTAACCTTTCTCTGTATATCTGCCATTCAGATATTTTTTTGACAGTCGACATTTCATTCTAAGGAGAGGCTTTAGTAGACATTCAAAAATGTGGAAACTTTGAAGAATCGGAATGAGCTTAAAAATAGAGGCATTACTTCAACAAGCTAAGGAATGAGAATTGATGTGGGATAACCATCAGGGGGTTCTTTATATAGGTAATTGATGCGACAGTTCAACATCGATGATTGGTCCAATGGTTGAAAACTTCATGAGAAGATCCGACGGTTGAGATGATAGTTGAAGAAGGATTTTGATGGATTCCGATGATTTGATGTTTCTAAGAAAAACATTCAGATTTAAGGAAAAGTGAATCCAAAAGATTTGAAATAAAATGTAAATACAAAAAAATTATTATCAAAACATTGGAAAGAAACCATACCTTTTAGATTTATAGGAATATTATTTACAGTGAGAAAATTTCTTCTTGAAGAACTTTAGATTCCAAAAATTTTGATTTCAAAAACATTGACTACGAACATTTTGACTATAAAAAATTTTAGAATATGAAAAAACAATAGACTATGAAAAATTTTAAATTAAGAAAAATTTTATTACCTAATAATAGAATGTACTCCCCCTATAAAAAAGAGTTTGATACTATAATGAGATAGGTGTCAACATGATGTTAATAAGGAATATTACCTTATGGTTGTCATTCCTAACTTCTGTTTAGTGTATTAAAATCTTTTGGATGGTAAAGATTTTGTGAAAATATCAACAAGTTGATCTTGTGTTCTAATAAATTGAAGAATGATATCCTTTTTTGTGTGTGATCCATAATAAATTGATGCCTAATATCTATGTGTTTTGTACAAGAGTGATGCGCAAGGTTTTTACATAAGTAAATGTCACTAGTATTATCACAAAAAAAGTGTGTATTGATAAAACTCATAACATAGTCTATGAGTGTGTGTTACATCCAGAACACTTGAGCACAACAACTTCCAACTGCTACATATTTAGCTTCATCAGTGGAAAGTGTTACTGAGTGTTTCTTCATTCATGACCAAGAAACTAATGAATATCTAAATAAGTGACAAGTTCAAGATGTATTTTTCCTCTCCATTCTATATCCACCAAACTCAGTATCCAAAAGGTTTTTTAAAACAAAATCATTTCCAGAAGTATAAAAGTATCCAAAATACATGGTTTCCTTTAAGTAGCGAAAAATTATTTTCACTTCCTTTAAATGAGATTCCTTAGGATTGGATTGATATCTTGAACATAAGCATACTAAAAACATTAATTCTAGATGACTAGATTTCAAGTATAGTTATCTTCACATCAAACCTTTGAATGATGTTTGATCTACTAGTTTCCCAGCTTCATCAAGATCAATTGATTTTTAGTTACCAATGGGAGTACTAATACTCTTAGAGTTGTTATATCCATTTTTTAAGAAGATCATTAATATACTCATGTTGGGAAATATAAATTCCTTCTGGTTTTTGAGAAATTTGAAAACCTAGAAAAAATGTTAACTCACACATCATACTCATTTTAAACTCCTATTTCATTATATCCACAAGGAAATCGGTTAAAGATTTCTGAGTTGAACCAAATATAATGTAATCAACTTAATTTTTATCAATCAAGAAATTTTTATTATCATTATTTATAAAAATGGTTTGATCCGCATTTTCCTTAACATAATTATTTTCAATCAAAAATCATGTAAGTCTATCATACTAGGTTTTATGATCTTGTTTAAGGCCATATACAGCTTTGGTAAGTTTGAAAACATGTTCCGAATATTTTGTGTTTTCAAAACAAGGTGGTTATTCAACAAAAACATCCTCTTGAACATACCAATTAAGAAAATCACATTTAACATCCATTTGAAAAATTTTGAAATTAAAGAATGTTGTAGAGGCATGTAGAATACAAATATATTCAAGTCTTGCTGCTTGAGAATATGTTTTTTCATAGTCTATTCCTTCTTGTTTATTATAGACTTTAGCAACTAATCTTGCCGTATTTCTTACCATGACTCCATTTTCATCACATTTATTTATAAAAACACATCTTACTCTAATAACATATGTTTTTTTAAAGATTTCAACTATGGTCCAGACTATTTTCCTTTTGAATTTATTTATCTCAGCATACATGGATTTAATCCATTCATCATCACATAAAGCATCATCTTTGATTTTTGGTTTTAATTGAGAATGGAATGCTAGATGTTCTATTTCATTACATAGGGAACTTAAATTCATTACAAGTTGGATTGCATCACCAATGATGCTATCATTGGGTTGATTCTTAAGAAACAACTTATTTGGGTTTTGTAAAACCTGTTCATCAACATAGGGTAGAAATTTTTTTGGGGTAAATGTCTCAGAAACAATTTCTTGAACACTTTCTTTGTCATTAGGATCTTCTATCAAGGGATGAAAATTAGTTTTTGAAAACACTTCTGAGGATGTAGTTTTGGGTTTTTTAAAACCAAAAGTATCCATTTCAACAAATTTAACATGTATGGTTTCTTCAACAGTGCATGTTTTTTTATTGAAAACTCTATAGGCTTTAGAGGTTGTGGAGTATCCTAAGAAAATTCCTTCATCGTATTTTGGAGAAAATTTATATATATTATCTTTAGTATTCCAAATTAATACTTTGTAACCAAATAATTTGAAGTTGGAAAGTATAGTTTTTCTACCATTCCATAACTCATAAGAGGGTTTTGTTATGAAATGGTCTAATCAAAACTCAATTTATAGTATGAAAAACAGTACTTATAGCTTTAGCCCAAATTTTTTTTGATATAGAATATTCTCTCAAAATGTTTCTAGTTTTTTCTTAAAAAATTATATTTCTTCATTCGACAACACCATTCTGTTGAGGAGTTCTTGGTGCTGAGAAGTTATGAGTAATACCATTTTTACTACAAGTAGTTTCAAAATCAGAATTTTGAAATTCTCCTCCATCAACACTATGAATAATCATCGATGGAAGGTTTTTTTCATTTTTAACTTGGGCAATAAAACATTTTAAATAAGAAAATCCTTAGATTTCTTTTCTAGGAAATAGACCCACGTAAATCTAGTGTAATTATCAACTAGGACAAATACATAATATTTTCCTCCAATTCTTCCAGTTTATGTTGGTCCAAAAATATCTACATGCACTAACTGTAACAAATTAGCAGTTGAGACTTCACCAATTGATTTAATACTTGATTTATGTTGCTTTCTATATTGAAAAAGATCACCTACTTTAGAAAATTCAAATCTATGCTCTGGTAGATCCTTAACTAGTTTTTTCTTAGAGATTTTACATAGGTTCCTAAGGTTACAATGACCTAAAATTCATGGGCATAGCCTAGAATGATCTTCCATTGCACTAAGAAAAGTTATATCTTGTATCCTAAGGTCTTCTAAGTTTAGTATGTATTCATTCTCTTGGCTATGGGCAGAAATAATAAAGTCTTCCTTGGAATTTTTTACTAAGCACTTATCATTCCTTAAATTCACATGGTAACGTTCATCACAAAATTGAAATATTCTAATGTGGTCGTTCTTAATAACTTTAACAAATAAAACATTTTAAATCAATGTTTTTTTCAAGAAGAACAATGTCACCTATTCTAATAAATTCTACCTTATCATTATATCTAAAAGTTACTCTTCTTCCTTTCGTCTTGATAATATTTTCAAAGACTTTTTTGTTACCAGTCATGTGCTGGGAACATCCACTATCCATGTACCAAGTATTTCTATTGATAATTTCTTTATTTTCCTAAAAATAAGAGTGTTAGACTTTCGAAGCCCAAACATTATTGGATCCGGAAATTTCAGAAAACAAAATTTTAGGTATCCACATTTTCTTAGAAAAATAATCTTTTTTAAAACCTAAAAAATAGGTTTTTTTAAGGAACAACTTTTTGCCCAATGTCCACCACACTAAAATTTATTACATAATGGAGCACTTTTAGGAAAAAAATAGTTATTACTGAAAACTAATATATAATGAGTATAACGAAAACTAGAATTATTTTTTAGGGGTATAATTTGATAATACATCTTATCAAAATTTTCTTTACTTAAGGTAAAGTTTGACAAACACTTCCTCAAGGAAAATATTTCTAACTTTAGTTTAATAAATAATTTTTTATCCTCAACAACATTAGTTTGATAACTATTGTTAGTCTCTAAAATAACTTTCTTACAAATTACATTTTCAAGATCCCTATGAAGTTTATACTTATCAGAATTAACTTCCTCAAGATTTTTGGAAATACTTTTAAATTCAAAAAAATTCTTATCAAGATATTTATAAAGATCTTATATTTCCTTATTAGAATAGTATTTCTATAATTTTCTTTATCATGTTTTTGCTTGAGTTTATAATTCTCATTCCAATGAGTTTGGAAAATCTAGAAACTTCTTCATAAGTTGGAAAAGTATAATCTTCATCAGAAGAATATTATTCATCTAAATATTCATAATAGTTATCATCAGTATAATTTTCATTCAAAGATACATTAGTGATAGATTTACCATTGTGTACCTTAGCCATTAGACAATGATTTTCAATGGGTAATTTTGCTATTATACAAAGATTCTTCTGACCAGAAGATTCTTACTCTGAGGATTCATTAGAAGAGTCACCACTATTGGCACTCCAGGTTAATTGGATTTGAAAACCTTCTTATATTTAGCTTTGTAGTACTTATTTCTATTTCTCTCAGAATTATTTTCCTTTATATCCTTTTTCTTAAGCACAGAACAAAATGGCCTTATATTCCCTACACTTTTGAATTCATAACAAGTGAATTATAAATATTTCTTGTCTCTAATTTATTTATTCTTGTATCTAGATTGACAGTTATTGTGTCAAACAATCTTGTTCATCCTTTGGGAAATATTGGCTCAATCGTTTTCTAAATATTCACTTTTACTAAATTGATATTGAATAACAACCTTCTAAGATTTAGATCTTGTAACTCTCTCAGGAGTCCTGGATTTAATATGATTTGAAGCTGTTGTAAAAGAAACACTTCAATTTCCATTATTCTTCTTAATATTATCAGAATTTCTCTACATTTTGGTTGCATGTTGAAGAAAAGTTCCAAAAATTTTATCAAGAGAAATATGGGTAACCTTCCTTTTTTCATCTGTACCTGTCCTCTTAGATTCCAATTCATTGGGCATAATGTCTATGATTTGGTCTACAAGAGCTGTATCATCTAATCCTTTCCCACCCATAGATAGTAAAATGTTAACAATTGTCATGAATATTTATTATACCTTATATATGGGTTCTCTATAAGGAAAGTAGAAACCATGATATTCAGCTCTGAGCATGGCTCTTTTAGTTTCAATGAATTTTGAAGTTCCAATGTGAGTTAATTCAAACTTCTTACAAATACAATTTACAGCTTCACAAAATAAAATATGGCTATATATATTTCTAGTAATGGAACAAAGAAAGTATTATGTACCATATAATTCAGTTGATATTCCTGATTTTTTTGGTTGGTGAAAGTACTGACTTCCTTATCATGGATTTAATATCCTCCAATAGAGCATAACAAATATTTCTACTTCGGTATTAATAAAAAAAATTACTCATATGATCTCTCCAATATTCATAATCATTCCCATTGAAAACAGGTGGTCTAGTTGGATTTAGATTTTCAATCGAACCGACATTCATTCCTGTCATCTAATCGAAAATATATCTTTCCACAAAAACTTGTTAATAGTAAAAGTTTTTAAACAAAGAAAAAAATAAATTCCTATGAATGGAAAATATTATGAACAATGAAAACTTGAGAAAGAAATATTTTATGTGAATATAAGTATTTCAGAGACCTCCTCTGATACCAATTGTAAGATTGAAATAATGAATGTAGATGCTCAATATACAACAGGGGGTGAATTGTATACTTTAAAATAAATTGGAACCTTTAAAGTTGGTATAAGACATTCATATTTAACCTTAAGGAAAACAAATTTTAACAAGGTTAATCAAGGTAAATTCACAAGACCTCTTAGTTCTACAAACTTGATTGATTCTAAAAATATGGTTCCATAAATGAAACTTAAGAAAAGTTTACAAAGAAAAGATTCTACATTAAAGCGTATAGATTCTCATTATTCATAGTATACAAGTACAAGAAAGTATAAGATAGTTATACTTTCCTTATTAATCAAAATGCAGTTGATAATAAACATGAAAAAAAACAAGTAACAAGTATGAAATCTTTTATCCCAAAGAGTATGATATCTAATAACCTTGGATAAAGGTCCCATGATTTATACATTCAAGAATGTCTATCTTAACCACACCAAGGTAATACCTTGATATGAATATTAGAATCTATCTTAATATCTCTACAATCCCTCAACATCAAGGTAGTCGGAACCTCTATCTTCCTAACCAAGGAAGTCCTCAAAAATTAAGGTAGTCAATACCTCTGTCCTCCTATCCCTAGAAGCCCTCGATTGTGCACAATAAAAATCAGATTCGTACGAAGCAATATGAACAAGATGTTCAGTACACAAAAAGCATGAGAGTATCTCTCTCTAGAATTCACTTCAACAGTATGTGGTATCTAGAGTGATAGATCAATCATCCAAAAGTTTTGAGCTCATTCAAATGAGCTCCTAATTATAGGCACTTCTCCGATGGTCGACTCCCTCCTCCAATGGTCATATATTTCCTTGAATCTCATATGGACCTATACATATGTCACTTAAACTATGGTTAGTTATAAATAGAATGTACGACATAGTTTTATAACTATAACAACGGTAAGATAAATATGGTTGCTTAATCAAAACCATTTTTCGGAGTCTAGTGGAAAATAAAGTTCTCAGTCTAAAAAATTAAGCATTCTGAGTCTATATTACATGGATATTTGGATTCTATTTTTCAATATTTTCAGAAATAGAATTCTATAGACTTTATAGTATGAATTCATAATAAATTAGGGGTCTTAATTCCGAGGAATTCAGAGTCCGAATTCAATTGAATTCAGAATCCAAAATTTAGAGAATTCGGAGTCTTAATTTCAGAGAATTCGTAGTCCGAATTTCAAAGAATTAGGAGTTTGAATTCAGAGGAATTTAGAGTATGAATTTAGAGAATTCAAAGACTAAATTATGAGAAATTTGGATTCTTAATTCAGAGAAATTCAGAGGAATTCGGAACCTGAATTTGGATCATGGAAACAAAATACTCTATATCTAAGTATTTATATTATTCTGAGGTTTTAGATATGAAACCGGATTTTACACTTAGAAATAAAATGAGTTAGATTTAAAGAAATAATAACATGAACAATAAAAATATGGTAAGGATGAATTTTCATTGGGGAAGGATAATTTTCCGTATTAATAAAAATGTGGGTAAGGGGAAAATTTCTTTAGGAAAAACCTTCGTTATTAAAATAAATCATAGGGAAAATTAAACCTTCTTTGAGATAGAGTGTTTGTGATTTTCAAAACATATAATAATGGAAAATTCATAAGGAAACATTATTGACTCAACAAAACTGTTCCACACTACTATTATAACAAATTAATAATGCATAATACCTTTTTTTATCATTGGATATAGGTGATGTGGTCCCATACACATTATTGTACGCCAACTCAATTAATTTCATTGACTTCTTTCCCTTGAACTAGTAAGTATTTAAAATTATTTTCCCGTTTAGATAAGTTTCACATGTGTTAGTATGATCCCATGAAATTTTAGGGATATAATGAGATATTTTATTCTCCAAAAATCCATCCCGTATTTTTTGGATTAAGTGATAATGCCTTTTATTCCACAAGTTGTTTGCTTCTTCTTGTGTTAGAAGACAAATGTATTCTTCTCTAATAAGGAGGTAAATGTTTTCCTCTGTTCATTTTAATTTCATCTTAATTGAAATATAAATTCTATTTATAATTAAATTCATCTTGTTGGAATTAAATTCTTTCTTAGATTAACATAACTGACTTACACTTAGTATATTTTGACAATGTTCTTCAACCACTAACACATCTATGTGCCTCAAGTCGTTGCCTATGATTTAGCATTTCTTAGAGATAATGATATTTAACCCTTCATAATATCCAAATAGAATGACACATTTTTTGAATATTTGATTCTCATTAAAATATTTCTGGATCTCTTTATATGTGAAGTGAATCCACTATCAAGGATCCACACTATATCATGATCTATTAGTTTCAAATAAATCATTGAAACATTTTCCTTATCAAAATTTCTTTTCATGAACCATTTTATTTCTTTTCTTCCTTTGATGGTAAATAACAATTATCCAACTCTAGATCCATTTAATAATCCCCAACATATATGGATGAATGTTTATTATGATTTTTTAGCACACTTAAAAATATTTAAAACTATAGAGATCTCCCTTTTTAGGTCTCCATCAACCCTCTTCTTTGCACCCTTGATCATCAATTTGTATCTTTTTCTCCATAAGAACTACTCTAATACAAGGATAATTCTATTGATTTTTTACCATGATTTTAAAAATCATGTATTAAGGGAATGTATATAGCCACATTTTTCAAAAAATATTGTCATATGTCAGACCAATGGCCATAATTATATAATATAATGGATATAGATGATTCTTACAACCATGGTTTTTACAACCACATAAATAGGTCTTGACAAGAGACTACGACTTGGGTTTTCTAAAACCATGGTTATAGTTTTTCCCTATAGCCATGGTTGGGGAAAATCATGGTCAAAGAGTATATACAACCAATATTCTAGAAACTGTGGCTATAGGTATATAGATTTTCTAAAAATAATATTTCATTATAATAAAAAATTAATTTAAAATTTTAAAAAAATAACTAATATGAAGATGAAAATATAATTATATATCACAGAGTGGTGTATGTGTTAAAGGGTAAGTCTCTCTCAATAAGCAAGATTTTGTAGCTTCAACTCCTTCCAAATTTTGTTTTAAATTAACCTACATCAATATTTTTATATCTATGGTAATCGCATCCAAATTTACTTCCATAGAATCTATTTGCATAGTTTTGAAACTATGGAATTAAATCTCAGACCTGCGATGATGGATATAGTGGCCACAATTGTTAAAATTATTACCATATCCTATATCCATAGTTTTATAGGCTATTTTCATGGTTTTGAACTAAAAAAATAATCTATTTCTATAGAAATGAAACTTTATTATATAAATAATACTCTTTAAAGACATATTGATCATTTAAATTTTTGTACATTTTTTTATTTCACATATTCATTTAATTTAATTTTTGTTATGAAAACACATTTTGTGTATACCCCATATTTCCATAATAATAATACTAGATACATATTTTATTATTGTGTGCCGTCACTACTCCACAAGTGGATTTTGGGGTATTTTGTGAGTCCCCCAATTCATCTTTGATTTAGGTTGTGGGTGAGTATGGTTTCACCTTGAAATCCAATTGTCTTTTCTCATGATCAATACCCTCAAAGGATTTTCCTTTATATTTGATTTTTTAAACATGTTGGAAAGTGTCTACCAACATTGTTAACTCCCCATTATTCTCCTTAGATTATTCCATGTCATGTATATACCAGCTTCTTGATGACATGTCAGGTGTTATAAATATTTCTTTGTCATCCTAATTTCATCACATGAACACATCTTCACCTTCATGATACTTGTTCCTTTTGACACAATTTTTTATATCATTGACTAATCTATCAATAATTTGGGCCTAATATACAATTTTTATCTTGAGATTAATTTCCTTTTATGAGTTTATAGAATTTAAATATTTTAGTATTTCAATTTCACATTTTAACCTTGTTATTTCGTCTCCTTACTAGTATACATATAGTTTGGAATCACAATCCACTCAATTTTATTTCAACGTTTTATCCCTCCAAACATGAATTTTCAAATAATAAGATTATAGTTAAAAATTTAGGTTAGTTGTCCCCTATAATTCAAAGATTTCATCATCATTGTCCTATAATTGTGGGTTTTATATGAAAACCACTAAGGCCGTTATAGTTTTCAACTTATTAACCACACATTTATTCCAATATGTCATTTTCTTAAAAATCAATGTTATTATTTTTAAAAATTTTAGTTTTTGAAATATTCCCATTTTTTCATTTTTAAATGATTTTATTATGAGATATTTATCTTATTCATCATCTAAATACTTATTTAGATATCATGTAGCGAAATTCCAAACTATTCCATATCAAAATCAAGTAATTGGATGCATGACATTGAATTTATCCTTTTCCACATTTAATGTTTGAGTAAAGGAAATAAATAACCTCATAAATTTCGATTTCATTGGTATTATCATCTTAAGTGATTTTCTCTATTTCCCTTAAGTTGAAATTACTTATAATCACCCATTTTAAGGACTCATTTTCATTATTCCTCATCTTTTATGAAATTATAGTATTTTGAAGACTATGTAATGTCACATCCTTTAGGTTCTTGCCTTTGAGGAGTTAGGCCTTCACATTGAAACACTATGGTGACACTAATAGGGTCCTTCTAAGGATTTTGACATCATCAAGGTTTTATTTGAGTTTGTTCATGTCCTCCAAAATTATTTTCACTCGATCAATTAATACATCAATGGTATCATTCGGATACATTCTCAAATCATCGCACTTATCTAAAAGCACCACTGATTTTGCTTCATATACCTTAGAATCTATTTAATAAACATTTTTTAAGTTTATACCACATGAAATGTCAAAACATACATGAAATAACCTTTATGTATATTAAATTTGATAAAGAACCTCTCAACATGTTCACTCCTTTGGCATTAGCATCAATCACCCTTTAGTGTTGTTTTAGAATGTTTCACTCTACATGCCAATCGAGGACCAATGTATGGTATTCGTGTAAGAATCCATTCCCAAGGATTGTAAATCGTATTGCATATTAATATTTAATATTTATATATTGTTACTATCTAATATCAAAATCCCCATATTGTTGAAAATTGCTACCATTTCTTCTCTGATCGAATAATTACCCAAGAACATTTTTTTTGCACTGGGAGTACCTAAGAGGTTATGTGTTTATTTGTTTTATTAATTTGATAAATTAAAATCCCTTATTTTATTTTATTTTATTATTATTTAATTTTAATAATTTTTTTAAATAAAAATTTAATCTTTTCATATTTTATCATATATATAAAATATCTTCTTTTTTTATTTTTTACATGCGTTAATTGTTACAATTGTTTCAGTTGTAATATAAATTTAAATTCACATATGCTAAATTTTTATATGGTTATATGTTATTGGTATTATACATCTTCTTCATGCTTCACCTCCTTGTGATCTTCGAGTGGCACCATCCACCCGTATTAAACCATAGAGGTGACATCACTAATTCATTGCATGATAGCCTTATCTCATCCCCATTTCATCTCGAAAACATGACACCAGTATCCACACTAGTTCATCCTACACATTAGTTCCTCATATCATTCAAGACTACACCATACACCCATAAGATATCTCTATGTATCATCTTGTGAGGAAACACTCTCCGGCTTGCTCAAACTAGCATAATACCACACCCTCATGCCCTACAGTCATATTTTCACTTACTGTGAAGCGGATTTTATAGTTTCCACATGAAGGGAGTATCAACCAAGAATAGAAGTATACTAGTTACGGTGATGGGACAACAACCTATCATGTTTGTTGTTTCAAAACTACCTCAAGCACTATGGACTTACCATGAGTATAAAGTTCTACCTACTGTTAGTTTAAAATGTGACCTTCCGTGAGAGTGAATTGAATCTACTATGCAACAGTTGCCTACCATGGTTATTCCGGTAGTCACCATGAGATTAGTCACTACTAAAAATATTTCCTTTAATATCATGTATAAAGTCCTTTAATAGTACTAAAAAGAATTATTTTCCTCCGCACTATTAAATGGGGTCTTCATAATCATCGCTAGAAAATTGCTAATAAATTGGGGACTTTATTAGTGCTAAAAACACTGATAAAGGCACCACCTATTGCATTGTGCTATTTTTATAATATCACATTTCAGGAAACTTAACATTTACATAAAATATATAATTTAAATGAAATAAATTTTACATCATGAATATGAAAAAACACTACAATATATATTTAAAACAATGTTTTGAATAATTACATATACAATAAAAATTCAAAAACATTTAAAACATAAATGTTTCATCATCTATAGAACATGTGATCCCCGATAAAAATTATTGTGTTGAAATTAGGATCCCAATACCCAACCTGTGATATATCCACATGTATACAGTTTGTACAATATATATATTCTTATTTTGCAATAATACTATTGATACTTATAAATACACCATATTAATAGTAATTTCCTTAGATTATGTGTCATATAAAAGGGTTATAGGAGATCACATGCTATAATGAGAACCTATAAATGATATGATAGTAATATTTAAAAAATTTCTTATGGTCCACATACATCATACTGACAGGACACAGATGATGTGCGACTATCGGGTGTTGGGGGATCATAAGTATTGAGAATTCTTCTCATGATGTTCAAACATGGTGATATAAAATATTTGAGATCCTGAGGAAATACCCTCTAATTTTAACATCACATGTTTTGGGTGACATTGGTTCTTTCTATCTATGGACATGAGTATTGGTCTCATGAATTGAGCTCATTATCAATGTATGTCATTTGATCGCGCACTTTGATTCAAGGAGGAAACCAAAACAATGAATTCATGGAGATGTATTTTGTGTTGGGTATGTCACTGGTGTCATGTCATTTGTTTAATGATCGTGATATGATTTGTATCTTTTGATCTAAGGAATAGATATATCGGGACCGGTTGATCAAGATGGTAGTACCATCATAAATCCATGGCCAAGGCAGTCGTACGTAAGTATGTCTAGTTAAATATATAAATAAAAAAGAAAGTAAAGGATGATTACACAAGTTTTCATCCTTTTTTATTAGATATCAATGAAAAATATATTATATTACATAGTGTGTGTTTGTGTATTGGTAGAATTTTCTATAACTTTTCCTTATCTCCTTAGGGGCCTTGATGGGTTGTTAGACTATTCCCTTGGTCTGTAAATATTATTCACTACTATTGAGATAAATTAATATAGAGTCATACCCAATATCACATTTTATAATCTATCTTATTCATTGAATATGCAAATAGGACTTCATGGGCCCCACCATGGTTTTTGGGTATTATCCATGTTCTATAGATCACTAGTAAATAAATTAATTCATTATTATTCAGATCAAGAATAATTGTTCTGCATTTATTTATTACATGTACTTACAAGTTATTAAGTAAATACAAAGAAAAAATATTATATGAATGAATATTAGTGTAATATTCTTGGTTAGTTTTATATTATCAGGATATGCGAGTCAATTTATTGACTTAGGATTATCAAGTAATATATTTAAAATATATTACAGGTAAGTGATAAAATATATATAATATTTATGGCATAGTTTAGTTCATCGTAAATAATTATTTATAATATTTATTAAGCAGATGATTATTACCCTAGGGCTAGGAACCCAAATAGGGTATTAAGGTTATTCACTATATAATTGTAGATAATAACTTTCTAAGACGAATATTCATTATATTGTAATTGAGTGATTATCTCTCCTCCTGATTCCTAGAGGGGTAATCACTCAATCAAGTGAACGATCCATGTTCATCTTCATGGTTCGAAGAATGAGGATTTTGATGATCATCGTTGCATTAAAGTGATCATCGGAGCTCTATTAAAACACCTAGAATCCTAAAAAAGGCAATTTCACAAATTCGAGAAGTGTGTGTGGATGTTCTAGAGGGATTCAATGTCGAATCCTTCGAATAATGAATGTCGTCAACCTTTGACAGGCATGAATGCATTGAATCAGAACAATGTATTCATTTTTTTTTGTGCTCTGATTAAACCATGTGGGATCATCCGACCATACAAGGGTAGGATCACCCAAATCAAAAATGTTTCTTCACTCCAGTTATTGAAAATTTTCAATTCCTTTCCCACCGGCTTCTGTACTACTTTTTGTTACCTACAATTTCTATGAGAGTGATGTGTTGTTTTTTGAGTCAAGATAAATTAAATTAAATTAATTTTCAAATAGAGGGTGTTAAAATTCTTCCAAGGAATCCAAATGTGTGTCTATATGATATTGAATGGACAATTTATGTCCATCTAAAAAAAATTTGGATCACAACCGTGTTTTTCATGTTTATGTTTTTGGGATATTAATTGGTTTTGAAGAACATGTTATATATATATATATTGTGTGTTCTTGTAAATTCCATATTCTGACATAGATCATCTAGAATCTGACAACCAAAGCTTTATTGTCTGGAGATCATATTTCCACTAGGTACTTATAAAAATATAATTTCATTCAAATTATATGGTGTAATTTTTTTAAAAAAAGGGTTGATACTTTGGAAATGAAAATAAAAATGAATGTTCTGTTATAATCATGACTTTAAAAACCAAAAACAAATGGAGACCATGACACTCTAGTTATTACCATTCTAGCGACTACCCCTCTCCCACATCACTGCCACCCTCCAAAGCCCTTGATCTATGGTCACCTGACCACCACACATCTCCCCTCTCTCTTAGCTAAGTTCTTTTGTCAACCCTATTTCCCAGCTGGCATAATCGACTATCAAAATTCAAAATCTAGACTACTAGGATGATGTTGCCTCATCCTTTGAGTGTCGCTATAGGACGTCGCTTCCATGCTTCATTCATGGTCCCACCATCACTGGCCTTGGTGGGCCACCGAGAGTTAGATCTGGCCTCAATCTACCTGAAAACCCCATGAATGACCCATGCCTCATCTATATTTATTGAATTGGGAAGCTCCATGTATCAAGATATTTTTTTGACCTCACTAATATCAACCGAGGTCGAAGGTAACCCCTATAGCAGGTTACGTGGGTCCTGCTGGACCCGGTTTTCCCCCACTAAAGAGATGGGGTAGGTCTGCCTGACCCCGAACAGGTCTTGGAAGGCCAGAATGGGAGAAAATATCCCTACTCTAGGTTAACTGGTCCCAAATTGGTAGGTTGAGCTATGGTCTGGTCTGCATAGGGCCTAGGCGGGGTTATCAGTGGCTGGTTGATATTTAATAATCAAAATAGAATAATTTATTTTATTTTATTTTATTTTTAAATTAAATTAATTAAAATTAATTTTTGTTTAATGAATTTAAATATCCTAAATATTAATTTAGTATGAAAATTAAATTAAATTATTGGTTTTAATTTAATTTTCTGTTTTAAAATTAAATTAAAGGTGGAAAAGATAAAATAAATTATTTGAATTTATTTAATTTCATTTAGTTTATTTAAATACCCTCATTCTGTTAAATTTATCACAATTAAATTATTTATCATGTGTTAATTTATTTTTTATATCGATTGGTCTTGAGAATAGTGACTGACCTATGTGTGTATGGATTTTTATTTAATTATTTATTCAATGAATATGATTACTGTAAAAATTAAGTATTTAAATGATGGTTTACCAATCATGTTATTTTAATTCAAATATGTGTAAGGGTATGTGTATCTAATTGACCTATTTTACATTGTTCCCCTAGACCCCCTCTCCTATGAGTAAGTACATTTGTATTTATTTGATGATGTTCGAAGATGGAGACCCCACCAAGTCGAGGTGGTAATCCAGATGAGAAGAGAGTACATTGCACTAGGGGAGATTTGGGAAATGTATCTGAAGTCAACTCAGGTTTGGAACCCCCAAGTTCAATATTGATCCTTTATGGATCAATCATAATTAGATACTCTGGAACAATCAGATTGAATTTTTTTCCCTTTATACATCATTTATTATTTAATTTAAGTGTATGATTATTTCATGATCACATATTATAATAAACAGGATGAAATTCCTAAAGGTGTTATGTATTTTTTTCTATTTCATGTTCAGTTGTGATCGTGGATAGTTAGATTGAACATATTTAAATAGAAATGGATTACATACATCAAGAAATAAAAAAAATATCTCAAAGAAATATCATGTCTTGAAAGCCTTCCATTACTAAAATTTGAGAAAAATCAGGTGTTCAGGGTTCTCATCATCCAAATTTGAGAGTATATCCTACGACCTAAGAGTTCATATAAGAGTAATAGGTTGTTTATAAAATGTTTGGTTGAAAATATGTGGCCAAATATATCTTTCGATTAGTTTAGAGGCAAGGCATTGATGGAATAAAGTTATGATTCCAATAAGTTGGGACTTTACTCAATGGATCAAGGAACCACAAGTTAAAGCGGTTGTCTATCATAGAGCCTACCTTGAAACCCTATAACTAGTGGTGTATCCATATCTTCTAGACTACGAGGATTGTTTCAAGGATCTTGTCCACAAGAATACTCAAGTGACAAATTATTATGAATCAAATAATGAGGGATGTTATGGTTTAATAAGATAGTGGGGGACATTTAAATGATATAATAATTAATTAATCATAATTTTCTAAAAATTAATCAAGATAAATTAATGATTGATGAAATTTATTTGTTTTATATCTAAAATTTCAATCACCAACACCAGAAGTACATTATCACTGTGATCAATTTTGGATAATGAAAATATCACGACCGGTCATAAAATTCAGGTGTGGTAAAGGAACTTTCACATAGTATTATGCCTTTATGGAAAGATTTATGTGATGTAATACTCATTTACTACTGAGTCTCCTTAGAGAGAAACAAATCTGATAAATAAAAATAAAAAAATCATGTATATTATGCACTAGATGTTCATTGCATCATGTTGTCATACACGTCCAGTCAATTAAAGAAAATGCATGAGCTAGAGGATGCATAAAATATGCTAATTCACCGTCAATAATTATGTTAAGAGAGAGAAATTAAATAAGGGTATGATGTTTTCAATTCCCTTTATAGGTGCTGGATAGAAAAAGAAAATCAAGATGGATTTTATGTGCTTAAAATGATTGGGTACATTAAGAGGCTTAAAGCCCTAGGGTTAAAATTAACTAAGAAATACAAGCATATCCCATTCCTTCATATTTATCGCCTATATTTTTGACTTCTATTGTCAAATATAACATGAAAAGGTCACTCCTTATCATTTTGGATTTAGTTCTCAAAGATGATAAGGATAGAATGAATTCTAAATCTTTAATCCTTATGGTGAAAAAGAGAAATAAGGTAAAGGCTAAGCGGTCTAAGGACAAGTCAAGGGTGGAGACACCTTTTCTCCATCCTCTAAATAATCCAAAGATACAAATGGTGGGGAAATTATGAGGAGGTTTTATTCTTTTTATGTGTCTAGAAAGGCCCCTAGAAGAGAAATTGCATAGTTGTTAGAAAAAGTAAAGTGACACATCCACTTCAAGTATTTTTTTTCATTGAGTGAAATATCTGATTATCTAAAAGTTGGGTATTGGATATGGCATGTGGCTCACAGATATTTATTCATATATAGAATCAAAGAATTTTAAAGAATATTATTAAAGGCGAAGTTGATCTCAGTGCTGCAAATGGTGCATGTCTAGCGGCCTTGGCAGTTGGTGACTATCACTTAACATTTCGTAGTGGTTTGGTTCTAGTATTGAATAATTATTATTATTATTATGTACCCTATGTAATGAAAAACATAATATCAATGTCAATTTTATACACTATGGGGTTTTATTTCATGTTTGGAAGTTAGATTTGTCACTTGTATGAGGATAACATGTGTTATGGTATAGAGCGTCATAAAAATGGATTATATACACTTGAACAAGAAACCTCGGTAATGATAATCAATGAAAAAACCAGTGACCATGACTCATATATCATCCACCTATAGAAATTCATTCTACATCATGTAAATGAGAAGTTTTTTCAAAAATTACATCAAGTTGGGTATTTAGACTCAGTTTAATTAAAACACATAGATGTATTTCATGCTTGTTTATAAGGGAAAATGACCAAATAACCCTTCTCTATGTATATAGAAAGAGCCAATTAATTACTTGAATTAATACATACTGATGTATGTGGAAAATTTCCAATATAGTTAAGGTTTTGGTTTTCCTACTATATTTATTTTACCGATTAAAATAGTAGCTATGAATATTTCAACTTAATGTGGTATAAGTCATATTTTTTTAGGATGTTTAAGGAATAACAACATGAATTATAAAACCATATAGGTAAGAATATTAAGGATCTCTACTCAGACTGAGTTGGATAATATCTTCACCAAGCCTTTATTGATCACTTCAAGGAGTATGGGATAGTTTCCAAAATCACTACTCTTTATACACCATACTGGAATGGTGTTAGTTAAAGGAGGAACGTTACCTTTCTTAACAAGGTAAAATAAATAATGAGTCACACAAATCCTCAATTATCTTTTTAGGGATATGACTTATAGACAATGGCATATACCCTTAACTGAGTAACAAGTAATGATGCATATGGGATTATATATGAGTTATGGTATGGAAAAAAATCCAGTATGTCACACATATATGTGTGTATATGTGAGGATTTTTTCAAGACTATTGATAATGAAAAATTGTCATCCAAAAGTATTAAGTTCACCATTATAGGTTATTCTAAAGAAACCAAAGGATTTAACCTATCTAAACCATCAGATAGAAAAGTTAGTGTGGAATGAAATGCCAAATTTCTAGATAGGGAACATATTTCCAATGGATATAGTGGGAGATAGTTTTACTTTTATGAAGTTAATGATCTAGATGTATGTGATTTGGTACAAAAACTATATACATAAGACACAGTGGGAGACGAAGAGGTTCCCAAGACGGAAATATTGTGTAAGTATACTAGGGAAGCTATATAACTATATAATTATGGTTTTCTTATCACTGAGTAAGTTGAAACATTACTGCATGAGGATGATAATCCTCTAACCAATAAGGAAGCAGTAGAATGATTGATTGATGCTAAATAAAAATATTCCATGCATTCTAAGATGGATTCCATGTATCAAAATCAGTTTTCAATTTTGGTAGACCCTCTAAGTGATGTAAAACCCATTATGTTCAAATGGGTATTCAAGAAAAAAGTCATAAATGTATGGTAAGGATAGTACCTATAAATAAATATTGTTTTTGATGGGTTTCATGCAATGTCAATGAATCAATTATAAAGAAATCTTCTCACTAGTAGCAATGCTGGAATACATTAGAATATTTCTTATAATAACATTCTTCCATGATTATGAGATTTGAAAAATGGATGTCAAAACTTTTTTTCTAAATGGGAAGTTAGTTGAAGATGACTATATGAAACAACCTAAAGGGTTTGTTAGGTCAAAGAATTATAATAAGGTTTGAAAGATGTAGAGATTCATTTATTGGTTGAAGTAATCATTGTAATCATGGAATTTCCATTTCAATGATTCCATAATAGAATTTGTTTTCTGTAAAAAAAAGTGAGCCTTATATCTATAATAAGGTCAGTGGTAATAAAAACATTTTCCTAGTATTATATTTTGATGACATATTAAATATGGGAAACAAAGTGAAAGACTTACAATAAGTTTAAGAATTAGTTAAATGAATGTTTCTCCATGAAGGAAATAAGTGAAGTATCCTACATTATAGGGATTAATATCTATCAAGATAGAACTCATAGGATTCTTGGGATAATTCAAATTAAATATATTAACAAGGTACTGAAAAGGTACAATATGGGATAATTGAAAAGAGGATTGTTACCCCTATTACATGGTATCAATATCTCAAAGAAAATGTGTCCAAAAACATAGGAGGAGACTTATAAAATGTGTATAATACCTTATGCCTAGATTGTGGGTTATATCATGTATGTCATGATATATACTAGATTTTTTTTTTCATTAAGCATGGTGGGAAATTATCAAGCTAATTTAGGAGAGATGCACTGGGAAGCTGTTAAACCTATCCTGAAGTACTTTAGGCATACCAAGGATATGTTCCTGGTGTGTGGAGGAGATTTATAAATAGTAGTGAGAGGATACACTGATGTTTGTTTCTAGATAGATCATGATGATATGAAATCATAGTTAGGCTACATCTTTTTCCTGAATCATGATGTTGTGAGCTGGAGAAGCTCAAAGCAATCTGTATCCGCTGATTCTATAATAGAATCTGGGTATCTTGTGGCTTCTGATGTGGAAAAGGAATAAGTCTAGATACATAGTTTTGCCTAAAAAATTTTTGTAGTTCCCAGTGGCGCATACCCTGTTCCAGTTTATTTTGATAATACTACTGTAGTGGTTCTTTCCAATGAGCCCAGGTCACACTAGGGGACAAAGCATGTACTTCATAAGTTTCATCTCTTGAGGTATTTTACACTGATAAGTGAAGTAATAGTTATAAAATTATCCACATAGGACAATGTGGTAGGCCCCTTAACTGAATCCATATCTCAACATAAGCATTATTCTCATGTGAGAGCTTTCAAATTGAGACTTGCTAGAAGTTGGCTCTAGTGCAAGTGGGATTTTTGAAAGTGGGTGACCTAGACCCAAATTGTGATTTATTTCAATGAACACTACATGTATATAGTTGTTAATATATAAATGTGATTATATTTCCATAATAGTGTTGATGCAACTAAATCCATTTTATTAATGTTAATGTCCATAGATTACATGTCTTATTGAAGGGTTGTATTAGATCCCATGCTATAATGACAACCTAGAGATACTATGATTGTAATCATTATATAATATTCTATGGTACAAATAAATCAAACTGATAGGACATTGATGATGTATGAATATCATGTGATGGGGTTCATAAGCATTGATACTTATTCTCGTAATGTTTGCACTTGGTGATCTCTAGTACTTTATATCATGAGGATAGACCCACTAATAAAAACACCACATGTTTCGGGTGTCATTAGTTGTTCATATCTATGGACATGTGTAATGGTATCTTGACTTGATATCATTATCAATGTATTTCATTTGATCGTTTACTTAGATGCATGGTGAAAACCATGATAATGAAGTCGTGGTGAGGTAGTTTGTGTTGGGTATGTCATTAGTGGCATGTCATTGGATGAATGATCAAGATAGAATTTTTCACATCCGAGTTGAGGAAGATATATCTTGATCCTAGTTGACCAAGATTTTAGTACCTTTATAAACCATGGGCATGGTAGTTGAAGGTAAGTACATATAGATATATCAATAAATAATAAATCATGTAAAGGACAGTGACACAAGTGTGCATCCTTCATTATGAGATATCTATGAAAAATAAATTATATTACAAAGTTCTTTTTCATAGGTTGGTAGTCTTTACTATTATTTTTCCTTATCTCTTGAGGGGACATGATAGGTTTTTAGACTCCACTCTTGTTCTGTGAAATTTATTTACTACTATTATGATAAGGTCCTAGAGGGACACAAACAATAGCACATTCTAGAATATTCTCTACTCAGTTAAATAGGAATATAGGAAGATGTTGGGCCCACTATGTGGTCCATCTATTATCCAAGTTCTACAGATAAATAGTAAATAAATAAATTCCTTATTATTTATGTAAAGAACAATTGGTCAGAATTTATTTATTACAATTATTTACAAGTGATTAAATAAATACAAGGATAAATATAATATAATTAAATTTCAGTATAATAAACTATATTCTTTTAATATTATCCAGAGATTAAATTCGAGTTGATAGATCGAGATTATCATGTAATATATTTAATATATACTAAAATTAAGTGATAAATAATAAATAATATTTATGGTGCAGTTTAGATCGTCATAAAAAATATTTATAATACTTGTTTAGTGGATGTTAATTACACAGGGGTCCGGAACCCAAATTGGGTATTATGAATATCAATTATATAAGTGGAGAGAAACTCTACTTAAGATGACTATTCATTCCATTTGAATTGATATCTTCTATATCCTCCTGATTACTAGGGAGATAATGAATCAATTGAGCAAATGATCTATGCTCGTCTTCACAATTTGAAGACTAAGGATTGTGGGGATCGTCACTGCATCGAAGTGGTCATTTGAGCTTTGTGGTAGCTGTCAGAATCCGATGAATGGGACATGATTAGATTAGATAATTATGTGTGTCCGATCTAGAGGTATACAAAATCAGATCCTTTGAGAAATAGAGGCTAGAAACCTATTATGGGAGTGCACACATCGAATAATAATGTGCAATTCATTTTTTTTATTTTAATTATCTGATTAAACCACATGGGAACCTCAAACCATATTGGGGATGGGTTGTTGGAGTCAACGATGTTTCTTTGTACCGGTGATTGAATATTTTAAATCCCAGCCCACCAGCTTCTGTAGATTACCCTGGAACCTACAGTTCGTCCATGGTATCAGTTTCCGAACAAATCACCTCATCCTAAGAAAAATAATACACCTATATAATAAAAACAATCTTATGTTAATAATATTATAAAATAAATAAATTAAACATAAATATAATTAATACATTAAAAAATGTCAACATTAAATAAAAAGACACATGGATTTTTACTAATCACACTGAGCATATTCATGAGGTTTGTTTGATTCCAAAACATCATAAATGAGTTATATATCATTTTTCTATAGTATCAAAACAATCTGAATTCATTTTCTAGGTTTTGAGTATCTCAATTTTTCTTTTCTAATGACATTAATTTAAATTTTAAATAAATAAACAGTTCAAGTTATACCAGTCACACCATGCATGGAATTGAGGTTAGAATGATTTTTACATGTCACAAATTATGTATGGGTCATTTTCCTAATGTATTCATACAATTAGAATTTGTTTTATCAGTTTTCAGTATGTCAATTTTGTTTTTCACTAAAATGTAATTTCAAACCAAAAACATTCACTTTGAGTCACACTAGTCACATCATGTTTCAGTTAGATATGGGACTACATACAACATGTCACAAATGACATAGGAATCACAGTCCTAAATTATCAGGACAATCAGAGTTCAGTTTCATGTTTTTCATTGAGTGGCGCATTTTTTGAACTAAAATGAAAATTTTATACTGATAATGAACACTTTGAGACATACTGTTCACACTATGTGTCGTATTGAGGTTCATGTTATACCTATATGTCACAAATAACTTATGTATCATTTAATTAAAGTATCAAAATAATCCAAATGTGTTTTTCTCAGATTTCAGTATGTTACTTATTATTTTTGTAAAATTAATGTCAATAAAAAATAAAAAAGACACACTTGGAGTCATATCGATCACGCCATGTTTTGGAGTGAGGTGTTTTTGATTCATACACATCAAAAATGACTCATGGATTGTTTTCTTAAAGTATAAAAACATTCCAAATTCATTTTCTCCATTTTCAGTAAGCCACTAGTACTTTCCCCTAAAATTAATGTTAATTTTAAATAAAAGGACATGTATTGAGTCATACTTTTCACACTATGAATAAAATTGGGGTTCAGTTTATTCATACACATCATAAATTAATAAAGGGTCATTTTCATAATTTATAAAAATAATATGAATGTTTTTTTCTAGTTTTTCAGTATATCACTCAATCTTATTTCTAAAATTAGTATTAATTTTAAATAAAAAGATACACTTGGAGTCATACTATTCACAATTTCTATTGGATTAAGGTGATGGTTATTCCTATATGTCAAAAATTAATTATGGAATGTTTTACTAAAGTATCAAAAAAAATTGAATGTGTTTTATCTATTTTCAATATGTTGAATATTATTTTTTCTAAAATTAATGTCAATTTTAAATAAAAATATGCACTTATAGTTATACCAGTCACACCATGTTTCGGATTGAGGTGGGGTTGATTTCTACTTTTTATAAATGACTTATGAATATTTTTCCTAAATTATCAACATTCATTATGTGTTTTCTTGATTTTAAAGATGTCACTTATTTTTTTTCGTAAAATTAATGTCAATTTTAAAACAAACCTAGAATTATACTGGTAACACCCTATGTTAGATTGAGGGGATGATGAATCTTACACATCAAAAATGAGTTATAGATAATTTTAATAAGGTATAGATTGAATCCGAATGTGTTTTCTTGGTTTTCAAAATGTCACTTGTATTTTCTTTAATAAAATGTCATTTGAAACTCGAAACACACACTTTGAGTCATACCTGACCCATCATCTGTCATTTGAAAATGAGACTACTTCCTGAACATTAAAAATGTCTTATGAATCATTTTCCTAAATTATTTAGAAAATCTAATCATTTTATTTTAATTATAATTTAATGCCACTTTTTGAACTAAAATGTCAATTTTTAACTATTAGAGGGCACTCTGAGTCATAATAAGCCCATAATTTATCATATTTGAGGTGAGACCAATTTCTACACATCAAAAATGACTTATGAATAGTTTTAATAAACTATCGGAAAAATATGAATGTTTTTTCATGTTTTTGAGTTTCTTAGATATATTTTTCACTAAAATTAATGTCAATTTTAAATAAGAAGACACACTTGGAGTCATACCAATCACAACGTGTTTTGGATTAAGGAGAGTCTGATTCCAACACACCTAAAATGAATTATGGATCATTTTCCTAAAGAATAAAAACAATCTGAATGTGTTCTCTTGGTTTTTAGTGTGATAGTTACCTTTTTACTGAAATGTCATTTTAAACTGAAAACACACACTTTCAGTCATATTGGTCACATCATGGGTCAGTTTTATGTGAAAATTATTCCTAAACATTAAAAATTACATATAAATTTTTTTCACAAATTATAAATAAAATCCAAGTGTGTTTTCTTGGTTTTTAGTGAGTGAAACTTTTTGAACTAAAATATTAAATTTAAATTGATAATAGACACTTTGAGTCATACCAAGAACATCGTATATCATATTAAGCTAAAGGATATTCCCACTCTTCAAAAATTTCTTATAAATCTTTTTATTAAAGTATCAAAAGAATAAAAAAGTTTTTTCTTATTTTTAGTATGTGAGTTGTCTTTTTTTTTAAAAATGATGATAATTTTAAATAAAAAGTTTCACGTGGACTCATAATGGTTACACCGTGCATTGGATTGAGGTTCAGATAATCCAAACACATCTTAAATAACTTATAAATCATTTTCCTAAAGTATCAAAACAAGAAAAATTTGTTTGGTTGGTTTTGAGTAATTATTTTTTCTTTTTTCAATAAAATTAATGTCAATTTCAAAAAAAAGATGCACTTGGAGTCATACCTATCACACCATGTGTAAGATTGAGGTACCATTGATTCCTATATGTCCCAAATGTCTTCTCGATCATTGTCTTAAAGTATAAAAACAATATTAAATATGAATGTTACCATGATTTCCATTGTCTTTCCTTGTCTAACTACCAGTATTGCATATTGAGTAAATGTTCTCTGCTGAAAAAACCATCCAATACTCTTATAGTTTTTGACAATGAGAAAGGTTTTCACATAACAACATCATCCCAATATGAAGTGTTGGCAGATCTATAAATAAAATAAATGGAAATAGTTGCAACATTGGTTGAAAAGAACATGTTATCTCTTTTATGGATTAATTTAGATAGTTGAATAAAAAATATGTCTTCCCAAAATATCTATGAGAAAAAATAAATAAGTAGGTGATAAAAATTATAGGGAAAATAACATACAAATAGTGGACAAAATGATGAAAAATTTAATTAAAAAATTAGTATGAATTCATCTTTTCAGGATGATTGTATACATTCTTGACCCATTTAATTTTTGTTATTATCTAAGTTGTTGCCTCGAAGTCCAATAACTCATGAGCATTAGCAGCTTCAAAAAAACCATTGTAACTCGAAAAAGAGAATCAAACTATAAAAAAAATTCTTATGTGATTAATACGAGAAAAAAATTATTAATAAATATGAAACAATAAATTACTTCTATAGAAGTCACATCTTTATGATATTTGTGTACATTATGCCATCAAGTTTTCTTCCAATTTGCTTCTAAGAAAATCAATATCAACTTGTGAATATCAGTATTTTCATCTTTCATAGTAGTACTGGAAAAATATAAATAAACAATGGACTAATAAATTTTTAAAATTAAATAGTAATAACCATCAAAAATACCTTTGTAGGGAAAATAGTTTATTGATCAAATATGATATCTCTCATAAATTTACAAACATAATAACCATAATTTTTTCCATTTTTTTAGATAATTCAAAAACATTGAGAAGAATAAGTAATTTCATATATGTGTTTTTATAGTGAAAAATTAATATATATACCTTGATACTTGTCCAATTTTAGAACTTGTGAGACTCCTTGTTCTTAATGCATGTCCTCATGCCATGAATTTCACAATATTTAAATACCGACATATTATAATGGAATTTTCATTAAAACATAATATAAATTTTATAACATGATGTTTAGTTCTAAAATATTGGATGTAGTGTATTACAAATTGAAAAACACTATCAGGTATCGTCAGTTGGTTGGGTATCCATGTAGTGAATTTACGACATAAATCTTTCGAGTATTCAAATAGACCGCAATGAGCATCCAATGTTTCATAAAAAAGGATTAAGTAATTAAATAAATGAAAATATATTTGATATGATGAAACTGTATATTTTTACCCCTGTATCATTGGTATTAATAAGAGTCTGACATTTTTAAGTTTTATTTCAAACTATTTTCCATGTTTTGTCACTGTTTAATTTATTTTCAACGAATCTATTTAATTTTGTTCTCTAGAAGTGACATGATGACTAATGAGTTAAAATTTATGTTCATGGGTTAATCCCTTCAATTGGTATTCTTATATATTCCTGAAAAAAATATATTAAATGTATTTAGTCGTAATTTATATAGTATATTAGCTTCTAGAAAAACAAATCATGAAAACATACCTCATGTATACATGTACAACTGAGCCTCCTAGTCATTCATTATTGAGGATTTCATTTACATTATCAAAGTCATTATATTCTGTAACCTCATATTCATATATTTTTTTTATTCAAAATCATCTATGTGATTAAATCTATTTTGTAAATTTTTTATTTCATAAACCATCGATGATAGTAAATTTGAATATTGAACAGGTGTGGCAAAGGTGATTTCGGAAGATCTTCTGGATCAGTTGGTAGATCCTTTATATAGGTTTGAGTTGAATTTTCATTTCACCCCTTCCATTTTTCAATATGTAATTTCATTCATCATTCCATACCTTTCTCATTAATTGTTAAAGTTTTAGCATGCAAAATAAATTGGAAATGGATATGTCCTTGTCGACATGTGTCATTAAAAGATCTAAAAATCATGTGATGGATGTTTCAACAGCTTAGTTGACTATAAGACTATCATCAACATCAAGTAGAATAGGAATCTCTATACTCGTCTCATGAGCTAAGCTAATCACCACTCTCACATGACTTATTGGATGTGGTATGTTGTGTAGATGGTTATCCTGGATATTGAACAATGTATCACTCACTGCAATGGAATGGGAGGGTATTGATAGATATCAATCACAATCCTTTTCAACATTTAGAATATCTAAAAAGGAAAGGTATTTATGTCTGTATGATTCACATTTCATATAAACAATTATTATATTATTGATTACCTCATCTAAGATATCTTTTTGAGGTGAATGGATCACCTCAAAGCAAGTGGGGCGGGTCGGGATCTTCACGGAATGGTTTTTCTTGAGTTGTTTCTTCTCTTTTCTTCCCCCAATAACATTTTCTAAAAACTCAGTATTCTAATTATATTTTTCTTTAATGTAATCTAATAATGCTTTTATCTCTATCATGTTTTATCTTTATCTTTATATTTGTTTTCTCAAAATATTTTTTGGGTGTCACGCCAAAATGTGCACCTCTAAAGAGGCCATACTGTTTTGGTTTCTTGATGGCCACCGATAGTAGGTATTAATCTGATATAGTTGTTGATGATTCCAAGTGAACATTTCTGTTAGAAAATACTTGAATATAAATAATAATTTTCCTGTAATAGTGATTTAATGAAAAAAAAATTCTTATTATGCCATACTTACACATGTTTCCCTCAATTTTTGTGTGATTTCATCTATTATCATCACATATTTATTTACATGTTCCTCGTTCCATAGCACATGATGTGGGATGGAAGTGAATTTATATTTAGATTCATCAATATATATATAAATAGAGAAATTAAATTATTCTATTGTTTTATGTTAGAAAAAATAATTAAGGTAGATTTAATATATGTACCAATTTTTTTTCAAGTGAAGCGGACCCTATAACACCTGAGACTTTTATGAGAAATATTTTGGTTTTATGTTATATAAATCATCAAAGGAATCTTTCACTACACACAACACCAGCTTGTCTTTCTTTACCCGCAACCGTGGCCTTCCTCGATAGCTTGCGTCGTACGCAATACCAAGTTTCACTAAACAACGATATGCTATTAAAATATTATTAAAACTAGCCGTTATGAATAGTAACACCCAATTTTTTAAATTTTGTAAATTTTATTTCTCAAAATGGACTTCATTTTTGGATTCGTAATAATGAAATTATCCTAGGGTGAAATTTTTGTATTTTTCTGAAAACATTCAATTTTGGATGAATAGTGAAAACACTAGGTTACTATTTAAAAACTGACTCTTTATTTAAATAATTATTTATTTTATTTAAATTTATTTTAGGTCAAAATTGATAAATAATACTTATATAAGTTCAATGCAATTCATTTGAGTCATTTTATAATAATTTTATATATATAAAAATTTTATTGAACTTTTCACCGTCTTTTACCCACCTCTTAAGAGAATTTGCAAATTTACATAAAACTTAATATTACCGCTTTTGTGAATGGAATTTCTAAAATATGAGAGTCACAGTTGATGTCAGTAAGTAAAATATGGTTTAATGAGATGAAAATAATTTTTGATGAATAGTAACTTTTTACTTTTTTTTTCACGGTTAAAAGCAAATAGGGAAATTAAGGGTAAAAATGTTATTATTATTATCCTAACACACGTAAAAATTTTATTATATAAGTGTAATTCGACCAAAAACAACCTTAGGAATAAAATATAACCATTTAGGACCACTTGGAATAGATTAGGACATTTATTATTAATTCATTTAAAGAAGGGTTAAAATAGTTAAATTCAATGTATAATAAGTAAAGAATTTTTAATATAGGGTTATACTTAAGATAAATTCAACTATAAATATTCAATAGAAATATAAAAAGATTTCCTACATAATGGTATATTATTTTTAATTTTTATACTTTAAATAATTCAATTTATTTATGACACAATGATGATGTAGTAATTATTTTATTAATGAAATATTGACACCATTGATGTTATAAATACCCAAATAAATGTAATTTGAGACTTTTTATGAATTCCAATAATTTTTTATGTTAATATGACATGTTAGTTTTCATTATGTAACTTATTTCGAACTAATAATTCTGTTATGATTTTCACAAAAATCAATTACCAAATAGTGTCAAAATTGACATAAAATATTTTTTAAAACAAATATTATATTATTAATAGTTATTATATTCCTACAAATCTAAGGTTCGTCCAAGATACTTATATCATGATAGGTGTATCATTAATGGACCACTTGGGGGTCTCTTGGTTGTATATGGTATGTTTATTAACTATATAATATAAAAATACCAAGTGACATGGTAAATGTCAATCTAATTAACTAAGAGTTAAAACTAAAATATAAGGTTAATATAATGAACTAAACTTGTATAAATTCTATTTTTTGAGAGGATTTAGACCCATCCCCACCTTAACTTCTAAATAAATCAATTTTTAGGTATTAAAAACCGAATATGACTTTATAATAAAATAATATTTTTAGTTTTTCCAAAGGTGCCCCTCTCCTCCCTTGTAAAAGGGAACCTCCTCCCTCTCTTTCTCACACCACATTGAGCCTTAATTCTCAGCCAAACCATGCCAAATTATCTTCTACAATTCCCTAGAAACATCCTAGAGGTTTTGGTCTTCTTCAAAGACCAATTTTAGTGCCCTAAGAAGAGGTCTCAAAGAGGCGCTTCAAAGAAGAGGTAATGTTCGTTACCGATTCTTTCAACTTTATTTCATCTTCCACTTCTTATTCTTTAGTTGTTTCATTATGAAGTAATAAAATCAGTATCAATCATATACGGATATGTCATTATAATTATGAAACAACCCTATTTCACCATCTATCCATCCTATGGAAAACGAAATCACCGCACTTGTGTACGTACGGAATACCGTCTCCACAACGTGGTGTAATCTATTTTCCACCACCACCTTACTTGTCTGGGTATAATGGTGTAAATAATAACTATATATGATTATTTTAAAGTGATATTGATTATTAAATATTATACATACACTCCATTACAATTTCACGATCATGGGAACGATATCATCGCTCGTGCGTACGTACGGAATACCGTCTCCACGATGTGATGTGACTCGTTCTACATGATCTTCATTGCATAATGATTATATAAATGAATTTAATGAATGAATATAATATATATTACACTAATACCATTCTGGAAATGAGGTTTCCATTACCTAGAAAGAAGAATAAGAATATATTCGACAAAACACACATAAGAACAAAAAGTAATAAACATCTGAATAACAAGTAGTAATGAAATATTACTAATAAGAAGCTAATAATATTACCATATATGATATCATAAAAATAATTATGATTCTGTAATAAGTCAATAAAATTATTTAAATCATTATATATGAGGTTCAGACACTTACGAAGCAAATCAGACTTAAGGTAAGGGAAAATATCACAATCTCATTTTTATCCGAGATTGTTTATACATCATAATTTACAAGGGAATATTTATCATCCACATCCATGTTTATTCAATATGTAATATTTATATGCTTATAAAATAGTTTATATCCAATTTTACCCTTCGGTGAGTTTTTAGTAAAAGATATGAAAGGAATCTTTTGTCATTTTTCGTACGAGGTACTTTTTGACTTTTCCGACAAAAGTACGAGAAGAATGTTTTTTTAACTTATAAGGTATGAATGGATTTTTAAAAAATTATTTCCAAGAAGAATCCTTTACAATTTTTCATGTTTATTTTTAATAAACATATTTTAGTTTAAAATTATGTTAATAAAGGAAAATGTTTTTGAATTAGAAAGGATATTTTCCTCAAGAATGGAGTTCAAGTGTTTTATCAAAATTATTTTACATCTAAGATAATATAGGTTTTTGTTTTATATACCTATTATTAAATTTATTTGATTATGTTGTGATGGAATTATTTTTATGAATTCATTTATCTTATATGAATTGGTTTATGATGTCACGATGTTTAAGAATCCCATTGTTATTACATGGGTTATGAAATGATGTATGGTTTATGATTGTGTGGCACACATAATAATGGTATCATTATGAGATGGGTGGGACCTATATCTCCCTCCAATTCAATGGGTAAAGATTTATATCTCATGAGATAGACATGGCTGGAACGGCAGGTCAATCTGGTTCAGTGAAATAGGACTGAAACGAGGAGTGAACTCGGTTTAGAAATGGAATTTGTCCGCTAAGATAGTCTTGGATATGAGTCTCGACTACTAAGAAATGATTATCTATGATTATGTGGGTATGCCACAAAGTTTCATGTCTTAAGTTATGATTATTGGGATTACATTTCACTACTATGATTTATCCCATGTTATGAAATTATGATCTCTTTTGCAGGTTATGATTTCCAAAAGTTATGTTCTTATGAATATGATGTGATTGATATTTCTTCTTTTTACCCTTACTGAGCATTTGAGCTCACCCTTTTGTATGCTTTCTTTCCCCAGGTCAGGAAAAAGGTTATTAAGTAGGGTATGCCAAATGGGACTCTATATATGATGAAATAAATGGGAGGCAATGTAGATGCTTTATGAACCAGTTGTTTATGTTTCCCAGTTTCTAAAGACTCTATACCTATACGGTCCTTTCCTAGTTTTTTTATATGTTGTAATAAGTGTGCTTCAATTCTGAAGTAATAATAATGTATGTAAAGTATGGGTCGTTATAGTTGGTATCAGAGGAAGGGTATAGTCAACCTTTGGAAACTAGGATGTGAAAGCCTTTGTAAGAACCCTAAGGATAAGTCTAAACATAGAACACAATCTTAGTGTTTTAGAAATGGCCATGAATAACAAATTATAAGACCCTAAGAGTGAAATTTTATTCTTGATTATGTGTTTTTCCTATTATAATTAGTGTTGCTCACACTATTCTTCTTGGTTTTAGTCAATGGATGTAACCTGAAGGAAAGGTGTTAATGCGGAATGCGACGGGAAATGCAATGATTTTACCCATGAGAAACCAAACGTTATGGGAGCTGGAATACAAAATCTTGAAGCCATGCTCACACAAATTTCTCAAGATGTGAATCATGCAGGACTTCCAAATGTGCAAATGAGGGAGAAACATTCTGTTGAATCATTCATGAGGTAGCGTCCACCTTAATTCAGCGGGTCTACTGATCTATTTGTTGATAAACAATGGATTATTACTACTAAAAAGATATTTTTAGTTCTTCAATGTTCTGAACATGATAAATTCATCTTAGCAGTGTATCATTTGGAAGGATATGCTGATCAATGGTGGAATCTTATTAAGATTATGAGGTAAAGGGATGAAATTGAGTCTATGGAATGGGACGAGTTAAAGAACTTATTTTTCAATAAGTACATCCCTTGTATTCTCCGAACAAAGATGGAGAAAGAGTTTCTTGAACTGAAGCAAAGGGATGATGAATCCATTGGTACCTATGAAGAAATTTTAAATGACTTTCAAGGTACGCTTCTGGTATTATTATCAAAAATGAGAGTAAGATCGATCGATTCTTTAGTGGCTTAAAACCAAGTCTTCGAAGGGCCTTAGCCATAAGTGAATTCAATAGCTATGAGGAAATCATTCGATGTGATCTCAAAGTTGAGATGGAGATTGGAGTAACCCATCAGTCATATGGGTTTGATAAGAAGAGGAAAATGGAATTTAAAGGAAAATCTGAAGAGCACACTGAAAAGAAGATGAGCTTCCTCTTATGATAAAAGTGTGGAAAGAAACATGGAGGGAGTTGTCTTAAATGGACAAGTAAATTTTTCAAATGTGGAAAGGAAGGTCATCGGGCATTTGAATGCCGCAATGATGGTAAGAAGATGTCTAATGATGCAAACAAAGGAAGGGATACACAGAATGAACCTACTACACTTCAATGTTTCAAGTGAAAGGAGATGGGGAATTATTCCAATAAATGCCCAAATCCAAGGGATGGTGATGATGGCTGACGTCAAAAAACTCTTAAGGCTAAAGACAAAGGAAAGTCACATACAATTTCTATCAGCGATGTGGATTACGATAACGATGTGGTAAAAGGTACACTTACTATCCACTCTAAAGTAGTGAATGTTTTATTTGATTCTAGATCCACCCAGTCTTTTATTTTTGAAGAATTTTCTAAGGGTATCACCATATTACCTCAACAATTAGATGTTGAGTTATCTGTGACAACCCCTAATGGCACAATAGTCACATAAAAAGTTTATAATTCTTCTTCGATTGAAGTTTGTGGGAAAGTGCTTCCTGTGAATCTTGTGATCCTTCCTATAGTGTAATTTGATGTGATTCTTGGCATGGATTGGATTTCTTTATATGGAGCTCATATCAATTTCCAAAGAAGGGAAGTCACATTTCATATTCCAGATCAATCTATGATTGTCTATCGATGCAAGGATGAACATAACCTTCCAGTTGAAATTTCATCCATCTTATGGGTCTTGATTCAAATAAATGAGGGTTATTTATCTCAAATGGTTGGTGAGAAACTCACGATTAAGAATATGCCCATTTTACAGGAGTTTGACGATGTCTTTCCAGAGGGATTGTCAGGTCTTCCACCAAATCGTGAATTTGAGTTTTTAATAGAACTCGTACCGGGTGCTTTTCCTATTTCAAAGACACCTTATAAAATGGCCCCAATTGAGTTGTAGGAATTGAAGAAGAAACTCCAAGAGAATCTTGATAAGGGATTCATATGCCCTAGTGCATCACCTTGGGGAGCACCTGTTCTGTTTTTTAAGAAGAAAGATGGATCAATGAGACTCTGCATTGATTATCGAGAACTTAACAAGATCACTATCAAGAACAAATATCCTCTCTCATGCATTGATGACTTATTTGACCAACTACGAGGAGCTCAATACTTTTCCAAGATTGATCTTCGTTCAGGGTATCATCAATTAAGGGTCAAAAGGGAGGATATACCAAAGACGGATTTCTCTAGAAGGTATGGACAGTATGAATTTATAGTGATTCCATTTGTTCTTACTAATTCCCCTTCTATATTCCTGGATCTAATGAATAGAGTCTTTAGAGACTATCTTGATCAATTTGTGGTAGTCTTTATAGACGATATTCTTGTATATTAAAAGAGAAAGAAAGAACATGAAGATCACTTGAGAATTATATTAAAGACCCTGAGAAAGGAGAATCTTTATGCCAAATTTACAAAGTGTGAATTTTGGCTTCAAAAAGTTCCATTTTTGGGTCACATAATCTCAAAATAGGGGATATCTATGGATCCAGCAAAAACAGAGGTTAGCGAAAGATGGTCGAGACCAACAACAGTAACTGAGATCCGAATTTTTCTTTGTTTGGATGGATATTATCGACATTTTGTGAAATATTTTTCACGATTATCTAATCCACTCACTAAGTTGACTCAGAAAGGAGTTAAGTTTGTTTGGACGAAGGAATGTGAAGGGAATTTCAAGGAGTTGAAAAGAAGGTTATCCAGTGCACCTGTACTCACAATGCCTTGTAGTGGAGAATGGTTTGTGATCTACAGTGATTCATCCAAGAAGGGGATGGGGTGTGTTCTTATGCAAAATGATAAGGTGATAGATTATGCCTCACGACAGTTGAAAATCCATGAGAAAAATTACCCAACTCATGATTTGGAGTTAGCTATGGTAATCATTGCATTAAAGATTTGGAGGCATTATATTAATGGAGAAAGGTGTGATATTTATACTGATCATAAAATTTTAATGTATATTTTCACACAAAAGGAGCTAAATATGCGCCAAAGAAGATGGTTGGAGCTGATTAAATATTACAACTGCTCAATTCATTACCACCCTGGGAAAGAAAACAAGGTGGAAGATGCATTAAGTCGACAAGACCATACTAGCTTATCCATAATGAGGATCACAAAAGATCCTATATTTATGGATTTACAAAGGATGGATCTTGGAATTATAATGGAAGGGGGAAAATCGTATCTTTCTCAAATGAATGTTCAACCATCTATACATGTGAAGATTAAAGAGGCGCAGAAAGAAGATGTAGAGTCATAAAAGAAGGTGAGAAATATTCTTGAATTCAACCATGATTGTGATGGGATAATAAAGTTCAGGAATCGAGTTTGTGTACCTCCCATACCAGAATTGAAGAAGGAGCTGCTGGATGAGGCTCATAGTTCTTCATTCTCTATTCATCCTGGAAGAACGAAGATGTATATGGACCTGAAAGATTACTTCTGGCGAGATGGAATGAAAAGAGATGTTGCTGAATATGTCTCTCGATTCTTGGTTTTTCAGCAAGTTAAAGCTGAGAGACAGAAGTCTAAGGGAATGTTACAACCATTACCCATACCCAAATGGAAATGGGAAAACATCACTATGGACTTTGTCACTTTACTTCCTAAAACATCCAAAGGCAATAATGCTATCTGGGTCATAGTTGATCATCTTACAAAATCTGCACACTTCATTGCTATTAGAGAGGATTTCTCTCTAGATAAGCTTACCAGGATATATGTAAAAGAAGTGGTAAGATTACATGGAGTACCACTTTATATTATATCTTATCAGGATCCGAGATTTACCTCGAAGTTCTGGCGAAGTCTTCAGTATACTCTGGATACAGAGTTGAGTTTCAGCACTGCTTATCATCCTCAGACAGACAGTCAGTCTGAGAGAACAATTCAAACTCTAGAATATATGTTAAGATCTTGCTCTATGGATTTCAAAGGTGGTTGGGATCAACACCTATCTTTGGTGAAAGTTTCTTATAATAATAGCTTTCACTCCAGTATTCAGATGGCTCCTTATGAAACTCTCTATGGAAATAAATGCATGACTCCAACTTGCTGGGATGAAGTTGGGGAAAGAAAGATATTAGGACCTGATCTTTTTAATGAGATGGCAGAAATGGTCGGATCTATTCAACAACACATAAGAGAAGATCAGAGTTGATAGAAAAGTTATGCCGACAACCGAAGAAAAGACCTAGAGTTTGAAGTGGGTGATAAAGTGTTCTTACAAATATCTCCCTGGAAGAGGGTCATGATATTTGGAAAGAAGGGGAAGTTGAGCCCTAGATATATCGGTCCTTTCGAAATACTGAATCATTTTGGAAAGGTAGCTTACCGATTGGCATGTCCACAGAATCTCTCTCAAGTTCACGATTTGTTCCATGTATCTCTCATAAGAATGTACATACCTGATCCTTCACATGTACTCAGCTCAGAAGTTGTACCTCTGGAGCAAGATCTTTCTTATGAAGAACAGCTAATATAGATTCTGGATCATAGCGAAAAAGTCTTATAGAACAAGACCACTCGCTTGGTGAAAGTTTTATGGAGGAACCACCAATTATAAGAAGCTACATGGGAGCTTGAGGATATGATTAGGGAGAGGCATCCTCATCTTTTTGTTACAAAGTGATGAATTTCGAGGGTGAAATTCAATTTAAGGGGGGTAGAATGTAACACCTGATCCTTTTATGAGAAATATTTTGTTTTTATGTTATATAAATCATCAAAGGAATCTTTCACTACACACAACACTAGCTAGGCTTTCTTTACACGCAACTGCAGCCTTCCTCGATATCTTGTGTCGTACTCAATATTGAGTTTCACTAAACAACGATATGCTATTAAAATATTATTAAAACTTGCCGTTATGAATAGTAATACCCACTTTTTGAAATTTTAGAAATTTTATTTTTCCAAATGGACTTCATTTTTGGATTCGGAATAATGAAATTATCCTAGGGTGAATTTTTTGTATTTTTCTGAAAACTTTCAATTTTTGATGAATAGTGAAAACACTGGGTTACGATTTAAAAACCGACTCATTAATTAAATAATTATTTATTTTATTTAAAATTATTTTAGGTCAAAATTGATACATAATACCGATATAATTTCAATGCAATTAATTGGAGTCATTTTATAATAATTTTAGATATATAAAAATTTTATTGAACTTTTCACCGTCTTTTACCCACCTCCTAGGGGAATTTGCAAATTTACATAAAACATAACTTTATCGCTTTTGTGAATGGAATTTCAAAAATCTGGGAGAACAAATTGATGTTAGTAAGTAAAATGTGGTTCAATGAGATAAAAATAATTTTTGGTGAATAGTCACTTTTTACTGTTTTTTTACCACGATTAAAAGTAAATATGGTAATTAAGGGTACAAATGTTATTATTATTACCCTAACACATGTCCTAATTCTATTGGATAAGTTTAATTCGACCAAAAACAACCTTAGGAATAAAATATGACCATTTAGGCCCACATGGATTAGATTAAGACATTTATTATTAATTCATTTAAAGAAGGGTTAAAATAGTTAAAAAAGAAGTTTAATAAGTAAATAATTTTTAATATAGGGTTATACATAAGATAAATTTGTATATAAATATTCAATAGAAAGATAAAAATATTTCATATATAATGGTAATTTATTTCTAATTTTTAGACTTTAAATAATTTAATTTATTTATGACACAATGATGATGCAGTAATTATATTATTAATGAAATATTGACATAATTGATGTTATAAATACCCAAATAAATGTAATTTGAGACTTTTTATGAATTCCAATAATTTTATATGTTAATATTAAATTTTAGTGTTTATTTAATTAACATTTTTCAAAAAAAAATTCTGTTATAATTTTAACAAAAATCAATTACCAAATAGTGTCAAAATTGACATAAAATAGTTTTTAAAACAAATATTATATTATTAATTGTTATTATATTCCTAAAAAGATAAGGTTCGGACAAGATACTTATAGAATGATAGGTTTATCATTAATTGACCACTTGGGGGTCTATTGGATGTATACGGTATGTTTATTAACTATATAATATAAAAATCCAAAGTGACATGGTAAATGTCAATCTAATTAAAGAAGAGTTAAAACTAAAAAATAAGGTTAATATAATGACCTAAACTTGTCTAAATTCTATTGGATGAGAGGATTTAGACCCATACCCACCTTATCTTTTAAATAAATGAATTTGGTGGTATTAAAAACCTTATATAACTTTATAATAAAATAATATTTTTAGTTTTTCCAAAGGTGCCCCCCTCGTCCCTTATAAAAGGGAACCTTATCCCTCTCTTCCTCACACCACATTGAGCCTTCATGCTCTGCAAAACCCTGCCAAATTATCTTCTCCACATCCCTAGAAACATCATAGAGTTCCTGGTCTTCTTCAAAGACCAATTTTAGTGCCCTAAGAGGAGGTCTCAAAGAGGCGCTTCAAAGAAGAGGTAATGTCCGTTACCGATTCTTTCAACTTTATTTCTTCTTCCACTTCTTATTATTCAGTTGTTTCATTATGAAGTAATAACATCAGTATCACTAATATACTTATATGTTATTATAATTATGAAACAACCCTATTTCACCATCTATCCATCCTACGGAAAACGAAATCACTGCGCGTGCGTACGTACGGAATACTATCTCCACGCCGTGGTGTAATCTATTTTCCACCACCACCTTACTTGGATGGGTATAATGGTGTAAATAATAACTATATATGATTATTGTAAATTTATATTGATTCTGAAATAGTATAAATACACTCCATTACAATTTCACGATCATGGGAATGATATCATCGCTCGAGTGTACGTATGGAATACCGTCTCCACGATGTGATGCGACTCGTTCTACATGATCTTCATTGCATAATGATTATATAAATGAATTGAATGAATTAATATGATATATATTACACTAATACCATTCTAGAAATTAGGTATCCATAAACTAAAAATAATAATAAGAATTTATTTGACAAAACACACATAAGAACAAAAAGTAATAAACACCCGAATAACAAGTAGTAATGAAATATTACTAATAAGAAGCTAATAATATAACCATATATGATATCATAAAAATAATTATGATTCTAGAAAAAGTCAATAAAATTATTTAAATCACTATACAGGAGGTTCAGACACTTATGAAGCAAATCGGACCTAAGGTAAGGGAAGATCTCACAGTCTCATTTTTATCCAAGATTGTTTATACATCAGAATTTACTGGGGAATATTTATCATCCACATCCATGTTTCCTCAATATGTTATATTTATATCCTTCTACAATATTTTATATCCAATTTTACCCTTCGGTGAGTTTTTAGTAAAAGATATGAAAGGAATCTTTTGTCGTTTTTTGTATGAGGTTCTTTTTGACTTTTCCAACAAAAGTACGAGAATAATGTTTTTTAACTTATACGGAATGAATGGATTTTTAAAACATTATTTCCAAGAAGCTTCATTTATAGGTTTTCAAGTTTATTTTTTATCAAATTTCTTTAGTTTAAAATTATTTTAAGAAAGGAAAATATTTTGAAGTAGAAAGTATATTTTCATCAAGAATTGAGTTTAAGTGTTTTATCAAAATTATTTTCCATCTAAGATAATATTGGGTTATGTTTTCTATCCCTATTATTTCATTGATTTGATTATGTTGTGATTGAATTATTTTTATGAATTAATTTATCTTATATGAATTGTTTTATGATGTCATGATTTTTATGAATCCCATTGTTATTACATGGGTTATGCAATGATGTATGGTTTATGATTTTGTGGCACACATAAGAATGGTAACATTACGAGATGGGTGGGACCTATATATCCCTATAATGAATTGGTTAAAGATTTATATCTCATGAGATAGACATGGCTGTAATGGAAGGTTAATCCGGTTCAGTGAAACAGGACTGAAATGAGGAGTGAACTCGGTTCAGAAATGGACTTTGTTCGCTGAGATAGTCTTGGCTATGGGTCTTGACTACTAAGAAATGATTCTCTATGATTATGTCTGTATTCCACAATGTTTCATGTTTTATGTTATGATTATTGGGATTACATTTCACTACTATGATTTATCCCATGTTATGAAAAATGATCTCTTTTGCAGGTTAAGATTTCCAAAAGTTATGTTCTTATGAATATGATGTGATTGATATTTCTTTTGTTTACCCTTACTGAGCATTTGAGCTCACTATTTTGTATGTTTTATTTCCCCAGGTTAGGAAGAAGGTTATTAAGTAGGGTATTCCAAAAGGGACTCTAGATATGATGAAA
This sequence comes from Viscum album, assembly GCA_963277665.1. NCBI lineage: Eukaryota > Viridiplantae > Streptophyta > Magnoliopsida > Santalales > Viscaceae > Viscum > Viscum album. The sequence continues at coordinate 1,784,960,202 of OY728148.1, read as the reverse complement.
TAAATAGAAGGCAAAGTATATGCTTTATGAACCAGTTGTTTATGTTTCCCAGTTTCTAAAGACTCTATACCTATACGGTCCTTTCCTAGTTTTTTTATATGTTGTAATAAGTGTTCTTCAATTCTGAATTAATAAGAATATATGTAAAGTATGGGTCGTTATAGACCCCATCTTTTCTTTCAGGTTGGGGTTTTAATTTTTCTTCTCTTTGCTTATTTTCAACACGCATTTTTTATTTCTTAAATAAATAATTATAAATCCAATTGATGAATACAATTATTTTCAAAAAATATATAACTCGCTACAATGTACCTGAAAATACATCTCTGCATGATGGCCAGTAAATGCATCCCATTATTCTTGGCTTATTAGGTGTTCATACATAAGCAGTGATTCCATTCCATCTGACCTCGAATTTGATGCCATTACTTTTCTCCTTGGAGATTTTTTCTAACATCATCAAACAAAAGTGATATTATTTGTTATACATCATTGATCATTCATCTCCTACCATTTACTTGGATTGAACATCGTCAATATAATATTCCTCTAGATTGGTAGCATCTGCATGTGAAGAAGGTCATTATACCTATGTACTAGGAGTAGCAGTAGGTGGAGAAACCTATTATTACTCAGAATTGGGGTAACCATCATGTGTAGAAGGTAATTTTTCCTATTCCCTAGGAGAAGAATAAGTTTGAGAAACCTATTGTTACTCAAGATTGAGACCACCATCACATGAATAAGGTCATTGTTCCTCTACACTGGGAGCAACAATAGGTTGATAGACTTGTTGTTCCTCATGATTCAAAGTACCTGCATGTGCAGACATTATTATCTAAAGAAGTGTTTAAAGATTGAATTTATATTACATATATATAGTAGTGAATAGATAATAACACGAGGTAATACCATGTATGTTAAAATATATATAACCCGGTTATTGAACTCTCTTTTTTTAAGGATAAAGGGATTAGACCCCTCTATCGAGTATCCAAATATCTTCATTATGGTCACCTCTCACATACTAAAACCCATCTATATTGGGACCACTGAGAAATTATTGTGAAATCCCAATGAAAGGGTCATCCTCAGCTGAAGTTTTATTTGACACTTTAGTGTTTTTGATCTATAACAGATCAATTTACCACTTTTGGATTATGGGATCTGGAATATAAAATACCTGTATTGTTTGTGATCCCAATATAAATGGTTTTCTTTATACCCTTCCTTACTAAAATACACTTTCACAAATTCCAATTCATCTTTTTTAACAGAACACTTATTATCAACCAACTTTCATTGAAAAACCGGCACCTGTAATGTTGTATAATCCAACTCCCATATTTTTTTGATGATTCCATATTATGAAATATTAGCATAAACTGAATTTCCATCCTTAGTACCAGAAACATGAATGGTTATATAAAAATGTGTAACTGCACTATTTTTCATGGTAATTCCTTCATCATGTTCAATTATATCGAATTTATAGCCATTAATTACATAACCATTATAAGATAATACCTACACACTTGGTCCTTTACCAATCCATAAAAGCCGTTCTGAAATTGAATCAATATTTTGAATATATTCCATAAAAATATATTCTCAAAACCATCTTATAGAATATTGATTATTTGTATTTGATATCCATATTTCTTCCCTTGATGGATTCAAATGAGTAAGAATTTATTTGTGGGTTTTAACATATGGGTATTCCACCAAACTCTTATACAAAATATAAATGTAGGCCTTCTCCGGATCTGTAATATTGATTGTCACAACATATCTTCCAGAAATTCCTTCACCCAAAATCCATCTAGTGTGATGAGATTTTGGTAAAATAATTCTTTCTGCACCAGAATGGTTGTCAGTTCGGAATTCAATGGTGTCTACTATAATATATGTATTTGCAATACAACCCTCTAGTTAACTTCATTTTTTACATAACCTTTCAAAATATTCATATGTCATTCAATGGGGAGAATCCATCTACAGTGTATAGGACCACATAGTCGAATATTTCCCACCAAGTGAACCATTATATCAAAAATTCATAGGGGAAAAAAATTTACAATACAATTAATATGACTAAAATTTCCTTTCCCAGAGTCATCAATTTCATTGGGTCTATAACTTTTTTCCATATAGCATTGAAAAAAAAGATCTTGGTTAATGTATGGTGGAAATTATTGGGAAAAATGCAATGTAATTCTATTTGAATTAGACTATATATCAAAACATGGTAATCATGTTATTTGAAAACCATTAACGTTAAATCAGACATTAAAACAATATGATTGATATTAAATGAATACCCCTATGGAAACTTTACATAATTAAAGAATTTGAAAAACTAATATCTCTCCTACCTTGAATGAATATAAGAAACTAGAGGAAGATAAGTTCATTTTTCACGCTTCTCTAGTTCTGAATATTCTTATATTCTCATGTCAACCATGTCGGACCTAGATTGAATTTTATCCTTTGTTTTTTCAGGTGCATTTAGTAACCTGTCAATTACACAATCACAAAATTTTGTTTCAACATGCAGAACATCAAGAAAATTTCTAACGTATATAAAATTCCAATATGGTAATTCAAAAAAATCGATCTCCTTTTCCAACTAATTTTTTTATGGTATTTTGAAAATGGTCTACCAAAAAAAGTGTCCACATATTTTAGTTTCTCAAGAATTTGATCACCGATTAGTGGAGATGGTGTTGTATTTCTTCTGAACTTACATCGAATGATGTCTTCCAAGATCAGTACTCATGTCATTAGGTAGAAATCTACAATCTCCTAGAAACGTATTCTTTAATGAATGTTTCAACCTAATTGGTTGTATACTGTTTTAAAAAATGGGGCACCCTTGAGTTTCATTAATATTATATCCTAAAAAATTTCCATAAGAAAGAATTCCGTTTATCATCTCATATAATATGGTTCTAAATGTGTCATCTTAATTTCTGTAAGTATCATACATAATAACACCTGAACCCCAAAATAATTTCAAATCATTGAAAAATAGATCTAACTAAACATCAATATCATTACCTGATTTTTTGGTCATGATATAATCATAGATAACATGATGTATTTTCATTTCATGAAAAACCACAAAATAAAGTTATAATTTACAAAAAAATAGCTATGTATTATGAGTGATTATTTTAAATCCAAAGGGATTCACTCTATCTATAGATAATTCAATATGAAGGTTTCTTGGATCATTTCCAAATTCAGGATACTCATGATCAATTATCTTACACTAGGGAGATTCTATCGAGTTATGGAGTTTCCCATATTTATTTCTTATATTTGTTTGAAATCTTAATTATCTTGAAGTCTCCTAACTTCCAAATAGAATCATAAACCATGGAATGATTGGAAGTACCATAAAAATTTCATTGGAATCATTTCATCTTTCTTATATAGAGAAGAACCAAACTTTGGCCATTCTTTAAGTAATTTTTGGTCCATAAAAAATAGTATACAATCATTTTTATAGGCATGTATTATTTCATAGATCATTCCCATTAAACATATCATATATTTAGCATCATATGTTTAACTAGGGTGCTCATTATATTCTAAAATCATATCATTAAATCGAGAGAGTAGTTTAGTAAAACTATTATCACTCCATCTATTTCATACTTTCAAATTATACAAAAACAGTACACCTGACAATGTTGTATATTTAGTGCAACCATTATACAAGGGCATATTTTCAGAACTCTTTAACTTCTTAAATAATTTTAGACAATCATGAAGTGCATCTTCAACTGTCATTGAAATTTACCCAATACAATCTTAATCAACATTCACACTTTTAATTAGATCCTTAATATGATCTTATTAATTGTCCACACTTGTAATCTTATCAGATGATCTATAAAATGAAATGTTATACTAGTCACAAGATACATTCTCTTTTCCCCTTGTTTATTCCATCATTTAAAACTTTCATCAATTACATGGTAGATCAATTGTTCTTACAACTCTTCTAGACTAATTAGTCTTAAATAAAAATTGAAAAAACATGGAAAAGGGATTTCAGAAGTGTCATTTACAAGATATTTTTCAAAGTAGATGATCACTTTCACCCCATTTTCATACGCTTTTTTCATACAATTGGAATCCATCCATTCTTTATTCATATCCATCTTATTTGATTTGGTAATATTAATATTTAACAAAATAAAATATATTCAATTGAAGATGGATCTCATGAATTTCTTTAGAGAAAAAATAAATATTGAAAAGTGGTTCGTCATCCCACATGATTAAAATCAAAAAATAATTGAGTAAATTTTATAAATATAATGGAGGATATTTCACTTTTAAAAACTAAATTTCATTTTATATTTTTAATTATAAAAATCATTTTTTATGATAATAAAGGATGTATAAAATCACATTTACATTATAAAAACTGATCAAATACAGCTATTAAATGTAAATATGGAAATATAAAAAATGATATATTATTTTAAATACCTTTTAATTTTATAAAATACAGCTACTGAATCTATTAATGGTTTCACAAATAAAAAATAAATTATTATTATTTTAAATATTTTCAGTATTGGCATTGAATTTATGAAAGTATCAAAGTATTAATCTATTGATAAATTCAAAAAATGTTTATATGTATAAAAGTGTAAATTAAAAAACTATATATATTTATATTAGTATATAAAATTATATATATATATATATAATTATAAAATTATATATAATTTATAAAATAATATATGTTTTAGAGAAATATACATTATTTATAAATGTATATAAATTTATAAAAATATACAAAAGTAAATATATGTTATAAATGTATACATAATTTATAGAAGTATATAGTTTTAAAAGTTTATGAAAGTATAATATTATAATATATAAAATTAATATTTATGAAAGTATAAATGTATAAAATTATTCGATTTTATTCCATTCATTAAATGATCTATCTTGATTTTTTGGTTAATAGAGAAACTCTAGGTGTACCTTAAGAGACTCATGATATCTACCCTCACCTTTAATAAAACCCACATTTCAAACCATTTCAAAAATCCTATAGAAACCCACTCCTTCTAAATAGGTAAATGATCAAGTGAGTGGAACCGCATCATTAATGAAATTAATTTAAAAAAAAATTATTAATACATTACACTTAACACACCATTGAAATTTATTTATAAATTAACCCACCTTTGTAAAATTACTTGGTTGATTTAATTAATGCCAGAATTTCCTTATCCAATAAACCAAAAGGTGTCAAAAAATGTTAAACCTCACAGTTAAATTAAATGAAATCTTGAAATATTTTATCAATTCTTATCATTTTCATTATTGCTTGAAATGAAAAGTAAAAATATTTATCCTATTGAGAATTCACATGGAAGACCAAAAGATCTTATAAAATATTATAATTTATTTATAAAAGATAATTCATGAAATTTATCTAACACTTGTTGTACATGGTTTGTTAAAAAATATTTTTTACAAGTTCCACAGTTGATAAGTCCTTGGAATTGAAATGAAAATCCCAAAAAAAATGATTTGACTTTCCAATAACTCATAATCACATTTATTGTAATTATTTTATTTGGAAAATGTGGATTTAAACACACAAAAAATCATGGTTCTTAAATTAAATGGAAAATACATGGGGTACCCTATCATAAATCTATGGTGAATGGTCTGTAAATTCAAATATTGGATAAAAAGAGCCCAAAAAATTAATCATATACCATAGGAAAAATAAATATGATTGGAATAAATCCGTTCTCTATTCATATCCAACCTATTTGATTCGATAATATTAATACTTACAATATACAAAAAAAGAGTCTTTAAAATAAGTTGAACCGAACATTTGAATGGTTCAAATAATTTCAACATTCTTTGAAGGAAATGGGTAACTATATTTATGAAAAAATAACTTTACTAGTGTTCAATGCTTCAAATTTCTAAAATCATCAACATTAAAACTATTTTAGTCTAAGGTACAGTGACCATGAAACAACTCAAATATCCTCTTGATATAAACAAACTAGACCATCCCCCTTTCCAATTTGTCACAGAACCATTACTTGAGAAATTATGTATTCAAATCAATAAAATTAATTATGTGGTTTGATCACTAAAATTTTAATAAAAAATAATTAAAACTGGTAAATCACCCAATCTCAGTTAGGTTTCCCCTTACTTAACCTTAAAGGGAGAATCTAGTTATATAAAAACCCATATTATTAAAAGTCATCCCTTACTAGAAATAATCAACATAGTCATGTGATTTAAAAATATAATTATGACAACCTTTGAAAAGATGATCCTTTATACAAAGATATATAATACAATATATCATATTATTGATGATGATGAGGAGTTTCTTGAGGTTAATTGGTGGTAGAATGTTTAAATTGGTCTTGAGAAATATCATTGACTTATTAAATGATGTTTAATTTAAGAATAAATTGATTTAATTTACTCACATGAAGGAATTTTTTTTATTGTCTTGAATATTTTGAATATAACACCTTTGATTATTTTTTTGGATCAAATATCACTAAACCCTTGAGATAAATCATGAAAATAGATTTTATTCCAATTACTAACAATGAACCAAAAAATTTAGAGGTTGAGACATCATTTCTAAATAAATCAATGGAGACAAATTCCAACTCTCAATTTATCTGTTATAATTTAAAACATAAAATATTTCATATAATATAATATCTCTTAATTACCAAATTTAATTTTTTTGAAAAATAATCATCATAATAACAAAATTATAATATTACTATATAATAATTTTTTAAAATATATTTTATGAAAGTTTAAAACTATTAAACTATTGATAAATTGAAGAAAAATGTAAACATGTTTTAAAATATAAATTAAAATTGTATATATATTTATATAAGTATATAAAATTATAGACTTATATAGATGTATAAAATTATATATAATTTATAAAAGGATATTTATTTTAAATATATATACATTATTTTAAAACCAATTTTCATAATAGAAAATACATCTATTTAATATAATAATAGTTTCCACATAGATTTTCAAATCATTCTTTCTATCTATGTGACCCATATAAATTTTAATTTTTAAAACATTGAGTATAAAAAAAAATTCCTAGACGTAAAATAATTAATAATTATTTAAAATACTGTAAAATATATCACTATAGTAATACAAAATGTTACAAAATCACCACTATAACACTTTCCTTCCCTATAAATAGATTTCCAAAGATTAGAAGATGACTAGTCACTTTAAAAAAATAATTCCCTGAAAGAATGTAGGTGTTATGGGTAACTACAATATATATTGATAAGATAAAACATTTAAAAAACTGTTCCTTAAGAACATAAAAGAGAATCGCCATAAAAAATCCAAAATCTCTAAGAGAAATTCAGTGAATTAATTAGGGACACAAGGCCCTATGAACATTGATACCTATTACAGTCTCCCCAGAATTTATAAATAATTTGAAAGGTTTGGTCTACAAAATGAACTCACTCTCTTTTTAAAAGAAACAAACTCAGGAAAGAAACACATCACTAAAACACCAAAAAAACCAAAATTCTTCTACCAAACAAATCAACCGTATATAAAACTAACCTCAAAACATATAAAATATCATCATCTATCATTGAACTAAAATAAAAACACCTAGCTACTTTCGCATGGATCTCTAGGTCTCAAATGCTTAAACCACCATGAAAAGTTGTTGATGGAACATGTGATTAAAGAGGTGGATAAATAATATCATACCTTAGAGAGGTAGGGAGCGACACCGGCAAGACATGGAGGGACTCTGGCAAGGAACAATGGTGGTAGGGAGTTACAAAGACATGGTAGGGAGCAATGCTGGTAGAGAATGACGCTGTCAGTGTAGGGAGTATAAGGACCTAACCTTAAACATTATATAATCATGAATTAAATGAAATATTCACATTGAGGGTCTATTCAATTAAAGAGTTTTAGAGAATTAGGCCATAATTATTACATTACATCTCAAAAATTACGAGGCAGACACTTCTACTCAGCTTCCGTTTTTTCCACAAAAATTAAAACTCTTGAAAAAAGAGTGATTTATTTCCCCATGTTTTACAGAGAATGCCTTTTCCATGATCCCAACCTTGACCCTATTCATCTTTAGGTCCTTTGAAAAGCATTTCAAAACTAGGGATGAGCATAAAATCTCATCAAGGGTTATAAAACAAAGAAAGAAAACATTATTTCTTAATTACATGCATAACATAAGATCTTTAACATACCTCATTAAATCATAAGATCTATGAATAACACATATAAATCATAAATCATAAAGGTAACTTTTGGCATCCATGTCATACTTACATTTTAGTTTTCATAGCTACGTAGGGAGTTACATTTGGAATTCCCATCACAGTATATTCCCTAACTATCTTAGGAGAGACATTTATGCTTACCTCTATCATATCACCCAATTTATTTGAGATCTCTCTCGGGCTCACCCACCCAAGTTTTATTATAGAACCACCCATATACGTAAACAATTCCTAAGAACCAGAACATAATCATGACACATAACATAAGCATAAAGGAGAGATAACATTCCCACATTGCAATCACAATATTTTATTTAAATATATTGACATAAACAAATCAAATCTAAAAACGATTTTCAATACCAAAATATTTAAATAAGTATATGGTATTTATTTTTATTTTAAAAAAACATTACGGCTTATTAGGAAATCCATAGATCAAATAATACTCGCAACGGCGGAAAAGGTCATTATCACAGCTTACGTTAAAAAGAAACATTCCTTTTTTTTAGTAAAATGCTTCATATAAAAATAATCCCTCTGAATGAGATGATAATTAAAAGGTGTTTATACTGCATATAAAATAAAGTCGTGTATTAAAACAAAATATGCCTCTGTGAAAGGAGATTGAGACGAAATCCCTTACCTCGTGTCCAAATTGACCCATTTTTCCTTATATCTCCTAAATAATAATCTAATGTTAATTTATACTTGATTAAGAACCTTTTTCATGTTTATTTTTCCTTTTATATATATTATTAACATGTTATAAAAATAATGTAATCATTTAAGTTAATAACAGTCGTTCTGTTGATATTTTGTACTTGAGTTAAAAATAAAATTCTTATAATTAAAAGTTGTTCATGTGGTCAAATATCCATTATCTCCATAATGATATTCATGATGTAGATATCATATATACCATATTTATCCATTATATGTATGTAATTATAATATTACATAACATTTGGAGATAAGAAATGAAATGCACTGTTCATGGAGACGGTAAGCCGTACGTACACATGAACGCCACTTTTATTTATATTTCTAATTTTAATGGAATTAAAAAATAATTATACATTGTAATATTATATTATAATATCATATATAATATCATTAACTCCATCCATTATTCATTCCACATAGGGCATTAATGATTAATATCACTTTGAGGGGGCGGTAGTCCGCACTTCCTCAAATGAAATTATCGCGTTTACCCATAACGGAAACCATCAAGTCATGATATAAATGAAAAATAAAAAAGCATAAAGAAAACAGAAAAATAATATATATAATATATAAATATATTTCCCACATAATTTCCATCACGAGAGGTGGTAGGTGATAATTAAACAATCATCATTTCGTGAGGTGCTAGTTTTCCATCCACCGAAATAGTATGTTCTTTACCCATTAAGTGGAGGTGTGTGTAATTATAGTTCAAATAATTCCCATAAAAACATCCTAGTATATTTAGGATAATATTTTTGTTTTAAAATAAATGAATAAAAAGATTTTATGGGGTTGGAGAAGTAAAATAAAACAAGAGAACATAAGAGAAGACATTACCTTTAAATTAAATTTGGTAACTCCCATTGGTTTGAACCATAACGGTTTTCTGAAGTGCCTTCTACCTAAGTTAAGGCTTATAAGAGAAGTATATGGATATAGGTATTTTAATAGGGTAGAGGATGGATGAGAAAAGTGGCTTAAGAGTCCTGAGGAATGGGTTAGAGGTGAGATATTTTTATAAGGGGGACGAGGGGCTCTATAAGAAAGTGTGAAAATATTATTTTATTATATAATGATCTTCAGTTTATAAATGTCCAAAACTTATTAAAGTCAAAGATAAGATGACTAATGGTCTAAATAAAATCAACCAATAATAATTGGACAGGTTTTAGATATTATTTTAATCTTCATAATCTTATTTATTTAAATCATTTATTAATGAGGTAATCACTACATCATTATTGTGTCATAAATAATTTAAGATATTTTCTATATAAAAATTATAAAAAAATATAATGATGTATGAAATCTTTTTAGACTTCCAATGAAAATTTATTGTAGAAAAAATAACTTATATAGCCCCATGTAAAAATTTATTTACTAAAAGATATTTTGTTGTGTCATTTTAGTCTTTACGTCAAGTTAATTAAAATAAAATGTCATTATCACTATTAAGTGGCTCCATGGCGTCTCAAAATCGACCCAAATATGACAATAGTAGGATATGTATCAACCAATAGGATTATGACACATGTTAGGGTAATTTTATAGTATTATAATAATATTTTTCCCTTATTTATAAGATTTACCCTTTAACCATGGTAAATAAAAGTTACCAATTTACACAATTTGGACCTCCTCATTCGAAATATGGAGTCCATTTTTTCAAATTCAAAACACAGAAGTGGATGAAATTAATTTAAAATTAATTCCCACTATCAAAACAAAAGGCATTTTTATAAGAAATAATAACTATCAAAACATTGACACTTGTTTATGTCCAATTTCAATGTGAAATTAATTCCAATAAACAACATTGGATTAAATTGTAAAAATATATTCTAATTAAACTTTAAAAATAATTAAAAATATAATCTAACCATACAAATAAATAATATTAAAAGGAATTTTTTAATTAAAATACAGTATTTTTACTATTCATTAAGAAATGAAATTTATCATAAAAATACCAAAATTTCATCCAAAGTAAATTTCTATGTCCCTATTATAAATAGGAATTGTATTTTTTCAAATAAAACATATAAAATTGACCAAAACTAGATTTAAATAGGGTTCACTATAAAAAAGACATAAATCAACATATTAAAGTAAATTATGCTTAAAATTAGATTAATTCACATTTTAAGCCTCTATCTTTTATTGGATAAATGTAAAAACATTTAACAAACATGTACAATCACATTGTAGTTAGTTCCATTCATTTCCTTCAATTCAATGGCTAGGCGTTAACTAACATAGAAAATAATAATATTATATTATTATTGTGCAACGTAATATTTTGAATAAACCTGTTGTTGTGTATCGGGTATACCATGGAACATAGAAACCCCTTTAAGGTTAAATTAATATTTAATTCACAAAATATTAATTAAAGAGAAATTGTATTATCTCTTTATTTACCTGGGATGTTACATCATTCCCCCCTTTTGGAAATTAAGTCCTTGCGATTTTATTCACTTATCAAATAAATGGGGGTATTTATCCCTTATAGCATTTTCAGATTCCCACGTTGCCTCTTCAACAATATTGTTTTTTCCACAAAACCTTTACCTAGTGAATTCCTTTATTCCTCAATACATGCTCTCTTCGATCAGGAATAAGGACTGGTTGTTCCTCATAAGAGATATTCTCTTCAAACTCAACTACCTCTGGGATCAAAACATGAGATGGGTCAAGCATATACTTTCTCAACATTAAAACATGAAAAACATTGTGTACCTAGGATAAACATGGAGGTAAAGCCACTATTTATGAAACTGATCCAACTTTCTACAAGATTTCATAAGGTCCAATGAACCTCAGAATCAACTTCCCCTTCTAACCAAAACACATCACACTTTTCCTTGGAGAAACAATGAGAAATACATGATCACCTACCATGAAAGAGAGATCCTTCCTTCGATTATCCGCATAACTTTTCTGCCTTCTCTGAGATATTCTCATGTGCTTCTGAATAAAATGAACTTTTTCTGCCATATCTTTTACCAGTTCTAGTCCCATCAGCTTCAATTCACCTACTTCATCCCAAAAATATGGAGGTCGACACCGTTTCCCATATAATTCCTCAAATGGAGCCATTTTTATACTGGAATGAAAACTATTATTATAAGAAAATTCAACCAAAGAAAGATGTTGGTCCCAACTTCCCTGGTAATTTATTGAGCAAGCACGTAACATATCCTCCAAGGTCTAAATTGTTTGTTTTGACTACCCATCTAATTGAGGATGAAAAGCTGCACTAACATTTAATTCAGTACACAACGACTTTTGAAGGCCTTTCCAAAATTTAGAAGTAATCATGGGATCATGATCAGATACAATAGAGAGGGAAACACCATGAAACCTGACTATCTCTTTAACATACAACTGAGAAAGTTGATCTAGAGACAAAGTATCTCGAATAGGAATGAAATGAGTAGATTTAGTCAGCCGATCAACAATAAACTAGATTGCATTATTACCTCAAGATTTATTTGGTAATCTCACAGCGAATTGCATGGATACATTTTTCAATTTCCACTCTAGCACCCGAAAATACTGAAGCATCCATTTCGGTAACTGTCGCTCTGCTTTAACCTATTGAAAAGTCAAACACTTCATAATAAAAGAAACAATATCTCTTTTCATTCCACACCACCAGTAATACAACTAAAGATATCTATACATCTTAGTACTTCAAGGATGAACTGTATACAGGGAACTATGAGCTTCACATAACAACTCATTATTTAATTGTGAATCAGAAGGCACACATAATCTCTTTACAAATCTAAAAACACAATCATTATCAATGTCAAATTCAGGAAACTTACCCTTATAAACCAACTCTACCTTTTTCTGAAACTCACTGTCTTCTTTCTGCACTTGCTTTATTCTATCTGATAGAGATGATTTCACTGACACCTGAAACAAAACAAGAGAATTTCCTACACCAAAAACTTCTATTCCAAATTTCATCAAATCAAAAACCAAAGGATCTCGTTCCAAACGTAGCATGGTTAATGTAGCATTACTTTTTCAATTAAAAGCATCATCCACTTTATTCACTTTTCCCGGATGGTAAACGATCGTGAAATCATAATTATTGATTAATTCCAATCATCTCCTCTGTATCATGTTCAATTAATTCTAGTTGAATGTATACTTCAATCTTTTTTGGTCAGTATATATTTCACATTTTACTCTATACAAATGATGCCTCCAATTTTTTAAAGAAAAAAACAACAGCTACTAATTCCAACTCATGTGTAGCGTAATTTAACTCATGAGGTTTCAACTAATGTAAAGAATTAGCAATTACCTGATCATTCTACATAAGGACACAACCAAGTCCTTTTAATGAAGCATCACTGTAGATAAAAAACTCACCATTTCTATAAGGTAGTGCCAAAACTGGAGCATTTACCAATCTTCTTTTCAATTCCTAAAAACAATAATCACATTCTTTTGTCCAAATGAACATAAGAAATGTTTGAGTTAACATAGTCATTGAACTAGATAACCGTGAAATACTTTCAAAATGAATATTATCTTTTGGAAATTTCAGGGTATCTCTAATTCTAACACTTTAGTTATTCTTAATAGGATCTTAACAAGTCATAAACCCAATATTTTCTCTATCTCAAAACCTAAAATAAACTTCACCTCTAACTTCAATAACTTATGCTCTCTTAACTATGTTTTTCAAGGAGCCTACAAAGTTGTCTCCTCGGTAGAAACTCTATGGACATTCTATCACACTTCCCTACAAAATGTGAATATTGTTTTATGTTCATAGAAACATATTACTTGCGACTTCTATTGGGAAGGGAAACAATTTTCCTGTATAATGATTTATTCCAAAAATTGATATCAAGAAAGAAGAAACCTTTTTCATGATTTGTCTATGTTGAACAACAATATTCATGCCCCTTGGATTGTAATGGGTGACTTCAATTCCATTCTCACATCCAATGAAAAAATTGGCCCCACTCATCTATCAATATCTTCAAAGTAGTTTAGAGCTTCTATTGACGATAGTAACCTTGTGGAAATCAACCTGACTAGTGCTAAATATACTTGGTATAAGAGGCATTATAATAATTTTGTTCTCAGTAAACTTGATAGAGATTTTGATAAAAAGGATGCTCTGGATAAATGAGATAATGTCTATAGTATCACTTAACCGAGGTTGAATTCGTATCACCCCCTATTCTATCCAATATTCACACTAACAAATGTAATCATATTCTCCCTTTTAAATTTAAAAATTCTTGGTCTACAGATCCAGAATGTGTCTCTTTCATCAAAAATGTTTGGGATACTATGATTCGTCATCAGGATTCTTTTCCTTGCATTTTTAAACTTTAAAATTTAAAACAGGTCCTAAATGCTTGGTGTAGAACTAAAAGTAAAAAAATTGACATTGATATATCCTCTCTTGAAAAAGAGTTGGATCAACTGCAAAATCATAATACCAACTTGGATTTTAACCTTGATCCATTATCTGAAATAAGAATATATTTAAAACGCAATTTCCTATTCACTTTCAAAGATAATATGCACAAAAAAAATTTCAAAACCAAATGGTAAACTTGTGGTGATAGAAACACTAAATTCTATAATTCTCTTAAAAGAGTTAGAAAGGCCAGTAGACCTCTTACTAAACTTTTACATAATGAAGTGATTATTGATTCAAAGGAAGCTATCTCCAACTATGTTGTTTCTTTTTTTCATAATATTTTTAATTGTCCAAACATAAATAAAGATCTTAGGCCTGATATCATCACAAAGATGGTGGATGAAAATGATAATTCATATCTCTTATGTATCCCTTTGGACCATGAAATTAGAGACACTATTTTTAGTTTAAAACCGGATAGTGCTCCTGGTCCGGATGGCTTCAATAACAGATTCTTTCAAAAACATTGGGGTGTTATTCATCTTGATGTCTGTAAACTTGTGAAGTCTTTCTTCTGCAATGGTTTTCTACCTCATGGTATTAATGCTAAATTTCTTACTTTAATCCCCAAAGTGGAAAATGCGTCCGATATCCACCAATTTCAGCCTATTTAGCTGATAAAAACTCTTTTAAAAATACATTCCAAAATTCTTGCTAATAGTATTTCTATTATATGCAACAAAATAGTTTCTTGGGATCAATTTGGCTTCATTAAGGGAAGGTCTATAGAAGACTGTATTTTACTTACCTCTGAATGCCCCAACATTTTCAATAATGTTACCATAGGAGGAAATATTGTTATCAAACATGACATTAGGAAGGCCTTTGAAACTATTGATTGGAGCTTTATTTTAAGGTTCTAAAAGGATTTGGATTTAATGATACTTTTATCAAGACAATAAAAACATTGTTCAACTCTGTATCTGTATCCATATTGGTCAATGGCACCACCATGGGCTTCTTTAAATGCACAAAATGGGTCATACAAGGTGACCTGCTCTCGGAAATTTTATTTGTAATTGATGAAGATTATCTCGGCAGGCTCCTCGCTCATTTGGTAAATCAAAAAAAAACTCAAACCTATACATGCAGCTAGAAACCATAGAGCCCCTACTCAATAATTATATGTTGATGACATCATCTTGTTTCTTCAAGGTGACCAAAAGAATATTCATGTTCTTAAACAGGCCCTTACTCACTATGAGAATGTCTCGGGTTAGGCCATTTATTGGCATAAATCACACATTTGTTTTGGTAAAAACTTCTCCACCTAGAAGAAAAACACTATTACCAATGATCTTGGTATTAAATAAGGTTGTTTCCCCTTCACTTATTTGGGGGTACCTATATTTTGTGGAAGACCTAAAACTATTTACTTTGCTGACATAGTCGATCAAATTATTAATCAACTCTCTAATTGGAAAGTCAAGTCCCTCTACATGGCTGGCAGAATCTGTTTGGTCAAATCGACCATTGTCTCCAAAATGGTCTACTCCCTTATGATTTATAAATGTCCTGGTGGTACTTTCAAAAGAATTAACACCTATGTTAAGAACTTCATTTGGATATGAAGTATCTTTAAAGAAAACTTGTCACCATTCCCTGGGTAACCTGTTGCAAACCTTTGGAAAAAGGGGGTATTGGTATTAAAAACATAATGTTGTTTAATTATGCTCTTCAAGCTAGACTTACATGGAGATTAGTCAATACTAACTCAAATTCTATTTAATTCCTTAAACATAGATTCCTCTCCAAACATAGTAAGGGGAACATTAATTATATCTCTTCCTCGATCAGGTCTCCCATTGGGTACAATTATCATAAAATCATGGAAAACTCTAGATGGATAGTGAGAACTGAGTCTAACATAAATTTCTGGCTTGAAAATTGGACGGGTGTTCTGCTGGCCTCGATGCTCTCCCCTGATTCTACTCTAGTGGACACCAGTCACACTTATAAATATGTTCTCCATTCCCATAGGGATAATCTCCCTGAAAATGTTGCTCAGATCATTGATAACTATCCTTTTATTAACTGTGAGGATTTTATTGTCTGGGGACCCACTTAGAATGGTATTCTTGACTCAAAAAATTCTTATATGCACAACTTTAGTGGAATGGAATCTTTCTTTCAATGCTTAAACTTTTTCAGAAATACATGGATTAATCCTACTAGACACACTCTAATTTAGAGCATTACTCATAATAGATTCCCCACTAAGGTCTTCCTTCAATCTTTTGGTATCAAGATTTTCTCTAAATGTCACCTATGTAATCAACATATGGAGGACACTAACCATCTATTTTTACCTTGTTCCACATCCTCTACTAGTTGGAAATATATTTTTGAAATTTTTGATTTCATATGGAATAACCCATCTCAATTTAAACTCTTCTTAAATATTGTGTGCAGCAGCAAGCCTCTCAGA
Organism: Viscum album; assembly: GCA_963277665.1. Taxonomy (NCBI): domain Eukaryota; kingdom Viridiplantae; phylum Streptophyta; class Magnoliopsida; order Santalales; family Viscaceae; genus Viscum; species Viscum album. The sequence continues at coordinate 1,784,943,242 of OY728148.1, read as the reverse complement.
AAATTAAGAACATTTTTCTAGCTGATGTTGTTGAGCTCCTGTATGTGATATGGTATGACAGAAATGATATTCTACACAATAAATGCTCATTAAATCTTAATGTAGGGAAAGCAAAGATCCTCTTTGTGATTCAAGAAGTTTCCTCGATTCAAAAAGCTCACTGAAACAACTCGGTTGGTGACTGGGAGATTTTTCACAGGATTCAGGTTGATGGCATATACCGTCAACCTCTTCACACCTTTGAAGTTTTTTGGAAAATACCAATGCCAGGATGGATCAAAGTCAATGTGGATGGTGCCTCAAAGGGAAATCCTGGACCTTCCACCTATAGAGCAAATTTCAGGGATTCTTCCGGCATGTGTCATGGGAGTTTCTTTGGAAATTGTGGCATAGCATCTTCATTGGAGGCCGAAAGTATGGGAATAATTCATGATGTCAAGTTTTCCATTCAAAAAGGCTGGATGAAACTATGGATTGAAAGTGATTCTACCACCATTTTCCAGGAAATCTACAATGGTGTGGCTCACCTTTCCTGGCCTTTGATCAATCTTTGGATGTAGTGCTTGGACTCTCTGCATGGTATAGACTACATTTCCACGCATAATTTCAGAGAGGCTAACGTTGTTGCTGATGCCCTTTCCAACAAGGGTGTTCATCAGACCATGACCTAGATGGACACCCTCCCTCCAGATTTACTTTAGCTATTTTATAAAGATTGTAAAAAATCACTTCTTTCAATCTCTTGTAATCTTTTCGACTTTCTATTCAATAAAATATGCTTTTGTATTTGACCAAGGCACCACCTTCTTGAAAAAGAAATCAATAGTTATGCCATTTTCTGAAACAATGTAACCGAGGGAGGAAATTTGTTGTAAACAAAACTCAAAATTTCTGAATTTCCCAAATAGTTTCTTTTCTTTAAAGGTTTTCAAGATAACCCTTAAATGACTTTCATGCTCCTCTTTACTTTTAGAATAGAACAAAATATCATCAATGAACACAACCACTAACTTATCCATGAACTCACAGAAAATTCTATTCATAAGATCTATGAATACAGTAGGTTCATTAGTTAAACCAAAAGGGATAACTAAAAATTCATAATGGACATATCTAGTACAAAACACAGTCTTTGGAATGGCTGCTTCATCTACTTTCAACTGATGTTACCCCAACCTCAAGTCAATCTTTGAAAAATACAGATCTCCCCAGAGCTGATCAAACAAATCATTGATATGAGGAAAAGGATAAATGTTCTTAACAGTGATGTTATTCAATGCTCTATAATCAATGTAATGTCTCATTAAACCATCTTTCTTTTTAACAAATAAGACAGGAGCACCCCATGGTGATATGCTAGGTCAAATTAAACCTTTATCTAACAACTCATGTAATTGCGTCTTTAACCCTAAAAGTTCAATTTGAGACATTCGGTATGGGGGTTTTTAAATTTTCTTAGCATTAGGAACTAATTCAATAGTACATACAACTTCATGATTAGGTATAATACCGGGAAACTCATCAAGAAAAATATCAATGTACTCATTTACAACTGGAATATCATTAATCTGAACAGTTCCTTTGTTTTCAACAGTATGTGAAAGGTAACATTCATTTCCATCTTTTACTAGTTTCTCAGCTTCCTGATATGTTTTCGAAAGTAAGGGTTCATTCTTGTACAGAAACTAAAAATCCTTCTGAAAAGAATCCTCTTTTGCTTTGCAGTCAATCATAGAATGATAAACAGAAATCCAATCCATACCCAAAATAAAATTGAACGCCGGAGGAAAAACAATAAGTTTTGTAGGTATATTCCTTATGCCCATAAGGACAAGAGGGTTCTTATATTTTTTTTTCAATGTTTCCTCCATGTGTTTTTACCATTAGTTCAAGATTCATTTCTTAAGATGGAATTCCCAATTAACAATAAATCTTCTTAGAACTGAACGACTGTGTAGACCCCGAATCAAACAACACATTGTCATAATCAAAACAAACTGATATTGTACCTGATACTACTTCATTTCATGGACCAACATCTGTTGAATTAGTTGAAAAAGATTTCAAAACACCTTTCTTCTTGTAGTCTATTTTCTTTACCTCAGTTGAGTTCTTCGTTGGACACTCATTTGAATAATGAACCATTTCATTGCACTTAAAACAGTTTACAGACTGTAAATCGGATTTTTTCTTACCATTACCCTAATCATTTTCAGTGAAATTATGATCCTTATGTCCCATTTTACCACATCGGTAACACTTACCAGAATTCAAGAGATATTCCCTAACATGATTTTCACCACAATTTCCCAAAACTCTAAACTTAAGTTTCTTACCATTTGACATTTTGGAAGAGTTAATCCATATTTCCTACCACCTTGACCTCTTATTCTGTTATTTGTCAAAAAAGACCTGATCATCGATAAAATCCATTTCCACCTTCTCTGCACATCGAAAAAGTTTTTCATAACTCATGAACTCATAAGAAGATAAAGCCCTACCATACTTTGGCTTTAATTCTGAGTAAAATGGTTGATTTTACTATCAAGATCTCGTATGAAATTTGGATCATACCTTGCCAGTCGAGTGAATTTTGCATCATCAGCAGCCATTGAGTCATCCTCCTGCCTCAATTCTAGTAAGTTTTTTCCATCCTAAGAAGAATCAACTTAGGAAAATATTTCACAAGAAACAAACCATTGAATTCATCCAAATCAAGAGAATCTATCTCATGACTATCCCTGATAATTTATCACCATAGACCACCACTGATCAGCTTCACCCTCAAAATGGTAAACATCGAGACTAACCTTTTGATGTTCTAAACACCCCCATAACATCAAAAATCTTCTCAAGTGCTTTAATCCACCCTTCTGCTGGCATAGGGTCAGATGATCCTCTGAATGATGGGGGATGTTTCCTCATGAAATGCTCCACTACTGACATGTTCCTCTATGGTTGATCTTGTAGATCTCGTGCATGGATACCACCACCATTTATAGCCTGAGTCAACTATTCCATCACTACAAAAAAAATGTCTAGTTCTGATTCTGACCATATCAGGTTGCTAATTTGGAAGTTTGTCTCTCTCCTGATATCGTCCCAACCAAGCGGCCCTGTTTCCTATTTGGAAAACCATTCTTAACACAAAAATATCTTAGGCGAAGCAACATGGTAATATGTAAATTCTATATCATTTCAATATTAACATAAATTAATTTATGGATATTAATTTAACAATATCCTAACATATAAATTTATCTAAACTGAACTCTAACACCAACTATAAGAACCCAGCCTTAATAATTACACAATCTTGATTTAAATGAATAATTCACATTGAGGATATTTTCAGGTTTAGAGTTTTAGAGAATTATGCCCTAACTATAATATTACATCTAAAAAATTACAAGGTAGACACTTCTACTTAGTTTCAGTTTTTTTTCACAAAAATAAAAACTCTTGAAAAAAAGAGTCATGTCTAGTCCCATGTTTTACACAACATGACTTTTCCTTGATCCCATCCTTAACCCTATTCATATTTAGGTCCTATGAAAAACATTTCAAAACATGTATGTATAAAAGCTCAGTAAGGGGTATAAAACAAAGAAAGAATACATTAGTTTGTCATTACATACATAACATACACTCTTTAACATAAATTGTGAAATAATAATATTTATGAATAACACATAGGAATCATAAATCTTGAAGGTAACATTTGGTATCTATATCATACTCACATTTTAGCTATCACATATATGTAGGGAGTTAATTTTGGAATAATCATCCCAGTATATTCCATAAATCTCTTAGGAGAAAGATTCACGCTTACATCCATCACATTTCCCAATGCATTGGAGGGCTATCTTGGGCTCACCCACCCTAGGTTTACTACGGAACCACCCATATAAGTAAACAATTCCCAAGAACTATAACATAATAATAGCACATAACATAACCATAAAAGAAAGATTACATTCCCATATTGCAATCACAATATATAATTTAAATATACTGACATAAAAAAATCTGATCTCAAAACCATTTTCAATATCAAAATATGTAAAAATAGTATATTTTATTCATTTTTCTTTTAAAAAATGTTATATCTTCTTATGAAATCTATAGATCAAATATACTCAGGGCGGCGGAAAAGGATGTTGTCACCACTTACATTAGAAAGAAACATTACTTTTTTCATTTAGTAAAACGCTTCATAGATAAATTTTCCCTTTGAATGAAATGAAAATTAAAAGGTGTTTATACAATGTATAAAATAAAGTCATGTATTAAAACATAATATGCCTCAATGAATGGAGATTGAGACAAAGTCCCTTAACAAGTGTCTGACTTGACCCGTTTGTCCTTTACTAACTTTAATAACAAACTAAATTTAATTTCTAAATTCTTAAGAACCTTCTTCATATTTATTTTTCCTTATATATAAATTATTACAATGTTATAAACATCATGTAATCATTTAAGTTAGTAATAGTCATTTTGTCGATATTTGGTACTAGAGTCAAAAATGATCTTCTTATAATTAGTATTTTTTCATGTGGTCAAATATCAATTATATCCAAATTTATATTAATGAATTATATATCATATATATCATATATATCCAGTATTATTATGTATTTATAATAGTACATAACATTTTGAGTTAAGAAATGAAACGCATTGTTCATGGAGATGGTAAGTTGTTCGTACGCATGAACGCTAATTTCATTTCTATTTCTTATTTTCATTGAATTAAAAAATAATGATAAATATTTATATTATAATTTCAGTATATTATAAAATATAATATCATTAAGTACATCCTTTATACATCCCACATATGGCATTAATGATTCATATCACTTTGAGGGGGTGGTAGTTTGCATTTCCTCAAATGCAATTATCACAGATACCCATAATGCAAACCATAAAGGAATGATATAAATTGAAAATACAGAAAAATAAAGAAAAAATAATCATAATATATATCATATAATAATAAATTTCCATCATAATTTCTACCATGAGAGGTAGTATGATATATTCGTACAATTATCGTTTCGTGAGGCGCTAGTTTTTTATCCATAGAAACAGTATGTTCTTTACCCATTAGATGGAGGTGTGTGTAAGTGTAGTTATAATAATTCTCACAAAAAAAATCCTTGTATTTTACAGATACTGATGGTGTTATTAAATAATGTAATAAAAAGATTTTATGGGGTTAGATAAGTAAAATAATACAAAAGAACTTAAGAGAAGACGTTACTTTTAAATCAGATAAATCCATTTGGTTTGAACCAAAAGGGTTTTTTGATGTTCCATATGCCTAAGTTAATACGTCTAAAAGGAGGATAGAGATGTAAATATCTTAATTGGGAAGATGTTAGATGAGGCAAGGGGCTTGAGAGGTGTTAGGAATGGGTTAGAGGTGAGATATTTTTATAAGGGGGAGAAGGGGCTCTTTAGGAAAGTTTGAAAATTTTATTTTATTAGATAATGTTTTTTGGTTTATAAATGTCCAAAACATATTAAAGTCAAAGATAAGATGACTCATGGTAAAAATAAAATAATCCAATAAGAATTGGAAAGGTTATGGATATTATTTTAATCTTTATAATTTTATTGATTTAAATCATTTATTAATGAGGTAAACACTACATCATTATTGTGTCATAAATAATTTAATATATTTAATGTCTAAAAATTATAAACAAAATACCATGATGTAGGAAATATTCTTATCTTCGCAATGAATATTTATAATTGAAATAATAACATATATAACCCCATGTAAAAATGGATTTACTAAAAGATATTTGTTTGTGTCATTTTTGTCTTTACTTTAAGTTAATTAAAATAAAGTGTCATTATCACCCTTAACTGGCACCATGGGGTCCCAAAATAGACCCAAAGATCACCATGGTCAGATATGTATCAGACAATAAGACTAGGACACATGTTAGGGTAATTTTATATTATTATAACAATATATTTTTACCCTTATTTACCAGATTTACCCTTTAACCATAGTGAATAAAATATTTACTCAAGTAAACATTCATAATGTCTAAAAATAAAAGTTACCTTTTTAAAAAATTTGGACCTCTTGATTACAAATATGAAATCCAATTTTCTAAATTCAAACCACAGTAGTGGCAGAAATTAATTTAAAATTAATTCCCACTATCAAAACAAAAGGCGGGTTTTTATGAAATATTAACTATCAAATGATTGACACTTGTTTATGTCCAATTTAAAAGTGGAATTAATTCAAATAAAAAACATTGGATTAAATGGTAAAAATATATTCTAATTAAACATTAACAAAAATTAAAAAGATAATATAACCATATAAATAAATTAGATTAAAAGGCAGTTTTGAATTAAAATGCAGTATTTTCACTATTCATTTAAAAAAGAACTTTATCAGAAAAAACCAAAAATTCATCCAAAGTAAATTTTGATGTCCCTATTCTAAAGTATAATTATATTATTTCAAATAGAACATAAAAAAGTGACAAAAATAGATTTAAATATGGTTCTCTATCAAAAGGTTGTAAATAAACCTTTGAAAGAAAATTATGCTTAAAATTAGATTAATTCACATTTTTAGCCTCTATCTTGTAATGGATAAATGAAAAAACATTTAAAAACATGCATAATCATATTTTAGTTAGTTCTGTTCATTTCCTCCAATACAACGGCTCGGTGTCAACTACAATATAAAATAATAATATCTTATTATTATTGTGTAGTGTAAGATTTCAAAGAAACTTATTGTTGCGTATCAGGTACGCCATCGAACAGAGCGACCACATTAAGGTAAAATTAATATTTAATTAAAAAAATATTAATTAAAAAGAAAATGTATTATTTATTTATTTACCTGGATGTTACAGGGAGGGATGACGATGGCGAAGGTGAAGGTGAAGGCAGGGTACAATGGTGGAAGCACAACTAATCAATGAAAGACTGGAGGTGCAAAGGAAGGAGACTCATTTATTGTTATTTTAATTACAACGGGGAAGGATTTTATCAGTGCCTTCAAAAATACACTAATAAAGATATGTTTTATCAGTGCTTTTTAAGCATTGATTAAGATACCCATATATAAGTGCTAAAACCCACTGATAAAACATGTATTTGTCACTGTTAAAATTATTGACCTGATAAATATATAATATTAATAATTTATATATATATTAATAAAATTATATATAATATATATATATACATACATATATTTATAATTATAATTATAAATATTTATTTATTTATAACAACATATAAAATAAATAAATTTATAAATATGTGTATATATTTTTATAATTATATATACAAATAAAATTATAAATATTATAAATAAATATGGACTTATTTATAATTTTAAAATTATAATAAATATATTAATTATGTTTATAACTATAGTTATAAATAAATTCAGATATACTTAAATAATTGAAAATTATAACAAAAATATTAATGAAGTTTATTTATAAAATTATAAATATAATAAATATATTTATTATAATTTTATAATTATTTAAATTGGTATATATTTATTTAAAATTATAACTGTAAATAAATATTATTTAATTAATTAATTTTAAAATTGTAATGAATATATTAATTATATTAATAATTATAATTATAAATTTATTTATATATTAAATGAATTATAAAACTATAACAAATATATTTATTATATTTATTTATAAAATTGTAAATAGAATAAAGATATTTATTATAATTTTATAATTTATAATTATAACTATAAATAAATATTTATTTATTTAAATAATTTTATATATAGTTACATTATAAATAAATATTTATTTATTTAAATGATTATAGAATTATAATAACTATATTTCTTATATTTATAATTTTATAAATATATATAAATTATTTATAATTAATATTATAAGTAAATTTATTTATAGTTATAATTATAAATAAATATATATTTTTGGACATAATTAAAAATTTTAATAAATATATTTATTATATTTATAATTATATAATTTTATATATTTAATATATTTATTATTAGTTTATAATTAATTACATATGTATATTTATTATAAATATAAAAATTACATTTATAATAATTTTATAATTATTTAAATATATATATTTATATTTATAAGTACAAATAAATATTTTTACAAATATTTTTATATAATTATAAATATATTTACATTTATATATTTATTAATATATAAATATATATATATATGTATAGTTTATAATAAATTTATTTATTATAATTCTATAATTATTTAAATATATATATATAACTATAATAATATTTAAAATTTATTTATATATTATTAAAAAATTATAATTAAAAATATAATAAATTGATAGAGATAATATTTTCACATTTTTGTAAGCATTTTAAGTGTTTTAATCCTTCCAAATTATCAATTTGATCTTATAGGGATCATGTTTGGATTTATGATGTGTTTTGAGCAATCTTGTAAAAAATGCTTAATTCTGGATTTTTTACATATTTTTAAATCAAATGTATTTTGGTCATTTATTTGTAAATATATTTCCAAATTGATTGATTCATTTTTTTTTGAAATCCAAATTTAATTTCCTTCAACTTTGTATTCTGGACCATTGGATGACTCGAGCATCTAGAGGCCCGAAAAATTCAATGACGTTGTAGAATTTTTTAGGCAGACAGTGTAGACCACACCACCGTAACAGATGCTCATCTCAGCCAACGCATGATCAATTGAAGTTATTATACTATAAAATTAATTATAACATATATTCTCATCTCTATAACTAATTTGAGAGAGTTTTGAAGTCATTAAGGTTGTCATTGGATGTTATACTTTTGAAAGAATCTTCCTAAAACCTTTGTCCAGAAAATGTAATAGTCAATCCAAAAATCATAACGCATACATTTTGTCACCAAATGAGACTAAATTTTTATAGAAGATGATAAATACAATGGGTATCAACTTTTATGAAGTGGACCATGTGTTAATTGTCCATTTAATTGGCCCAAAACGTGTCAACATTAAGAGGACAAAAATCACTTATAAATGGAGAAAAAGCTCATACGTCTCAAATCATTCCAATCCTTCCCAACCCCACACCATCTGGGGAACCAAGTAGATGATTCCAAGGTTCATTTAGGAATTTTAATTTTTTATTTTCTATTTATTATAGTTTTCTTTTACATGTTACACATTCATCTAGTTTATTAAATTGTTTCTCATTTCTTCTTCTATATTTCTTTGTCTTCAAACTATAAATATCTAAATCTCCCTCTTCCCTCTATACATTTTCATCTCTAATCACTTTGCAATGTCATGTGAATAACCCGAGTCTTGGCCCTAGGATAGGATTCATTGTTTTCTTTGTAACCACCATGACACTATTTCCAAATCCATTTCTTTTCCTGGATTAATTCATGTTCCCTCCCTTATCTTTGTAAAACCCTCCATATAGTAGATATGGGGTTTCCATAATGGATGAAACAACATACGGTGGAGCCGTGTCTTGTTGGGATAGAATTTTAAGTTGAGGTGTTACCCTATTTGACTTTTGGAGAGGTGTGGCTTGGTGTGTTGGACGCCTGCTAAAATCATACACTCTATAAATCATGGTAAAGTAATTCATTAATGAGGTTTCACTAAATGAATTATCAAATTGAATTTAAACAATAAAATAATAATGAATAAACCTATTTTATCCAACCATAGGACCTAGTTCTTCCTTCCCTAATTTCATTCTGTCAAAATTTTCATCTGCATTTAGATTTAAAATGCTACATGTCATTACTTTAATATCACTTTTCTGAAGAAGAAAAAAACAAAAACTTTTGTTTTCAATAAATATTACAAAAATATAATTCTTGAATTATAATTAGTGATTGAACCGACTGTAATGGTCCTCAAATGAGACAACCCTGGTCAACCACTATGATGTATTAGAAAATATATTTGTTTTTTCCAAGACCTACGATAGACCTGCATCAAAACTGGCATTGTTACCAGAGAGATAAACAATTATTTCGATCACTCTTTCAAAATTCAAATTTTTTGTAAATATTTTTCTTTCTCGTCTTGAAAAAAACTAAAAAAATTACACGATGTATTCAAATTCAATTTATTATGGATGGGAAGTGTAGAGACCCGAAGCTTGAAGTACATAGACATTAAATTACTTTTCCGGAATACTTAATACATAATAAAAACAGACACACAAGGACCGTAATAGTTTAGTGTCTTTGGAAACATGGAACGTAATCTTCTAATCGTGGTGAAATATCTTCAAAATCTCCCATAAAGATCTTCCCCTTTTTTTTCTTACCTAAAACCATTCTTTTGTCCCGGGGAAAAGAAAACATATAAAGGGTGAGCTCAAATACTCAGTAAGGGTAAGCATGGATAAAATAAAACAAATCTTATACATTTGAACTTCAAAACATGAACATAATATTTAAACATCAGAATCTTGAGCAACTTAAATCATGGAAGTACGTAAGTCATAGATCATAAAGAAACATTAAGCTTGATAAAATATCATGGGAATAAAACATGTAATTGTGGAAACCATTAATCACATGATATGATTTCCATAGTAGCCAAGGCATTGCTCCCAAGACCATCTTAGTGGACAAAGTCCCTTTCTGAATCAAGTTCACTCCTCGTTCCATTCCTGTATTACTGAACCGGTTTGACTTGCCGTTCCAGCCATGTCTATCTCATTAGATATCAATCTTTACCCAATGCATTGGAGGGAGTTATAGGTCCCACCCATCTTATAATGAAATCATTCTTACTTGTGCCACAAAATAAACATACATCATTCATAATAACCCAAAAAACAAAAAGGGTTGCATAAACATCATCCTATCATTACATAATCCATATAAAAGAAATGGATATCATTTCATAATAAGGAAAGTGAAACCATGTAAATAATAGAGAAATTATACTTGAAACATACACACATGAAATAATTTCATCTTAGATGAAAAATGGTTTTGATAAAACCCTTGAAATGAATTCTTGAGGAAAATATGCTTTCTTCTACAAAATCATTTCCTTTTCACAAAATGTCATGAAATTTTAAAAGAAAAGGATTTTGTTCAAAATAGTCATGAAATATTTTGGAGTAATCTTCATGAAAATAAGGCTTTATAAAACCGTAAAAATCCTTTCATTCCGTATACGTTAAAAAAACATTCTTCTCATACTTTTGTCGAAAAAGTCAAAAAAGTACCTTGTAGGGTAAATAAAAGAAGATTCCTTCCATACCAAGGGGTAAAAGTCAAAATGGGTAAAAAGGAAATTAAACATACATAAATACATTTTTATAAAACATGGAGATGGATGATAGCAATAACCCCAGTAAATACTTACGAATAAGCAATCTCGGATAAAAATGAGATTGCGAGATTTTCCCTTACCTTAGGTTCGATATGCTTCATATGGTTCCGAAACTCCAGTATAATGATTTAAATAATGTCACTTACTTAATAAATAATCATATACATTGTTATTATATCATATATGTTTCACTTATGACTTTATATTACCCGTTCTTTTGTAAATTCCATGTTAAAGTAGCGTTTTGGGTAAAATCATTTCATTTATCGTATGTGTTTTGACTTGTCATTTCATGATATTATTAATTATATCCTGATTTACATAATTCTAGAATGTAAAAAATGATTTATATATAATATATATTCATTATATACATATATATATAGATAGATAGAAGGAATCAAATACATCGTTCATGGAGACGATAGGTCGTACGTACGTGTGAACGCTGTTTTCGTTTCCTTATTGAATTGAATGAAACTAAATAAATTACATACATACATATATAAATAAATCCAGTAGAATTATTATTTAATATATTTCATTATTATTCATTATATAATTTTTATGATCATTCATGTATGGTTAATCATGGAGAATGAATCTCATCACGTCGTGGAGACGGTAGTCCGTACGTATGCACAAACGATGATATCATTCCCATAATTATTGAATAGAATTGGAGTGGATGGTATAATATATCAGAATCAGTATGATGTTATAATAACCATATATAGTTATTATTTACACCATTATACCCATCCATGTAAGGTGTTGGTGGAAAAACAGATTTCACCACGGCGTGGAGACGGTATTCCGTACGTACGCACGCGCGATGATTTCGTTTTCCGTAGGATGGATAGAAAGTGAAATGGGGTTGTTTCATATTTATAATAACATATAAGTATATTATTTATACTGATGTTATTACTTTATAATGAAACATCTAATGAAGAAGAATTTGAAGAAGAAATAATCTTGAAATAATCGGTAGAAGTGATTACATCTTTTTCGATGCACCTCCATTAAAATTCTTCTTAGGGCAATAGAGTTGGTCTTTTGAGAAGACCAGTACATCTATAAGGTTTATAGGGAAGTGGGGAAGTCAAATGGTCAGTGTTTGGCCGAGCTTCAAGCCCCAAAAGGGTGTGAGGAAGAGAGGGAGGAGGTACCCTTTTATAAGGGAGGAGAGGGGCACCTTTGGGAATCTTAAAAATATAAATTTATAATATATCCAAACCCACTTAAAAACCACCATAAATGACTCATATTTGAATATTATATGCGATAGGGTTGTAATATCATTAACCAATAAAATTTAGACATGTTAGGAATTTATTTTAAACATTATCAACTTGATTTATCCTTATTTAATCAATTTAATTTCATTTGTGGTAATAACATTCTAAATTTTAAATTATAACAAATATTTACTTATTTGTTGTGAATTGTTCATAATTTGATAATTTATAACATTTTATACCATATAAATATAAATTTATAATTTTTAAATATTTTTGTGATTTTTAAACAATTTTATAATATGTTATTTTTATAAAATAACAATAGTGTCAATTTTGAAACTATTAATTTATTTGAATTTAAATAAAATATATACATAAGATATGTTTGAACTAAAAGATATAATAGAATCATAAAAGTTCATATGTATCTATAAAATTAGTGTAGAACATTAAATAGTCAATATAAAATTTATTTTTTTAATTTTAAAACCATTTATTTGGTTTATCTCTTAATAAAATAATTACTACATCATTTTTGTATAATTATTTAATATACTTATTTGTTGCATTAAAATTAAAAATAAAATCTTATGATGAATATAAATATATTAACTTTTACAATAATACGTTTACTCTAATTTATCATCTAAAAATCACAATATTTAAATTGTTATATTTATTAAATTATGAAGGTGACAACTTTGGCATCATTTAAAATAAAATAATATAAGTGTCATAATCACATTTATAAGGATCCAAATGGTCAAATATTAGACCATTAGATGATTATGGTTTACATTTACATTACCAATAAGTTTTGTACAGGGTTTTGTTCCTTTTATGGTAACTATTAGTTTAATAAAAACTATATTCTTGATTCTTCACTAGATAACCAATTTATGCATCACTATTGTGTCACAATTAATGCTAATTATTTAATAACTAAAAATTATAAATAAATTCATATGATGTAGATAATTTCATTATCTTTCTGGAGACTATTCATTTTCTATGTTTCATGGAGTTTATCACTGAATTAAAATTAGTATACTTATAAAATTTAAGAGAGTGACATGTTGTCACTTTCTTTGGTTTTAACAATAATTAAATTATTTTCATGGAAAAAAGTCCATTAAATGATTCTAATCCGACCATTAGGTGATATGGGTCCACTTTTAGTCATCCAATAAGATTTTGGAAGGTGTTAGGGTAATTTTATAATCTTATATTTACCCTTAATTACCCGATTTTCCTTTAACTATGGTAAATAAAATTTACCGTAGTTACTATTCATAATGCCCAAAAATAAAAAGTAGACTATTAATATAATTTGGACCCACTTATTCCAAATATAGAATCCATTTTTCCACATTCAATACACAGAATTTTCAGAAATTAAATTAAAATTAATCCCATTTTCGAAAGAAAACGGGTTTTTGTTTAAAACATTGCAAAAGATTGAATTTATTTAACCTACGAATTCAATGTAAAATCAAGGATAATGACATAAATTATATTAAATGGTAAAAATATATTCTATTTATACTTTAAAACCATTCAATACTACAATTTAACCACATAAGTTATTACGATGAAAAAAGTTGTTTTTAATTAAAATATATTGTGTTTTTCCTATTCATTAAAATATGAAAGTTATCAGAATAATATGAAAAATTTATCCAAGGTAAAATTTTATATCCTGATTCCATATAATAATTTTATTTTGTAAAATTTAACTTATAAACATATAAAAAACTAGATTTAAAGTGGATGCGCCATCAAAAGTTTGCAAAAATGCATTTTTTAAAAAATACTTATTTTACCCGAAAAATTTATTTTATTCTTATAACATGTTATAGAAAATGTGTAAGATGAATAATAATGTTATAAAATTAAAATTTTAGTTAATACTATTCATAACGTCTAGTTCATAATAATATTATAATAATATATCGTTGTTTAGTAAAACCAGGTATTGCGTACAACACACGCTATCGAGGAAGGTCGTGATTGCGTGTAATGCAAGCCAAGTCAGGGTTGTGTGCAGTGAATGACTCCTTTTTTGTTGTGTATAAAAAAATAGATTGAATATATATATATATATATAATCAATGTTTCGTAGAATAACTATTATCAAACAAACATGAAATTGTGTGTAACACGATCCAAGATTAGTGTTGCGTATACTGTAAGCTAATATGGTGTTGTGTATAGCGCAAGATAATCTTGGTGTAGCATAAAACACATGACATAAAATAAATTAAAAAGAATACTTATCATAAAATCTCAGGGTGTTACATTCTACCCCCCTTAAAAATAATTTCACCCTCGAAATTCTTCAGGGTTATAAATGGTTTGTTACTTGAGAATTTCTTTCCTAGAAACCCACATTGTAAAAAGGAATGCTAAAACTTAATTTTAAAAAGTAAGTATGAAACATAACAGTTACCCAAATTAACTCATCACTAGTTTTCCACATAGGAGATCATAAGTGAAAATATGGATATGGAGGAGAAATCTAACCATCAAGTTCTGATGGTGAGTGGTAGAAAACATGGCTATGAAAAATCCATCAATAACAAAGCCATAGATTTGTGATGATCTAAGGTACCATATGATTCATCGGATATAAGGGCACTAGGACAACATTTTTGGTTTTCAAGATCATTTCCCTAAAGTTGATGAAATTGGAATTAGAAGAAATACTTTTGCGATTTTGGTACAGTCTCACCGTTGGTCATTCTTTGGACAATTTCCACTTCATCTCTTAAAGAAATGAAGTTGAATTTTTCATTCGTGAAGTGTTAGCAGATCATCTGATAGAATGATAGGTCATTCTATATGTCTCAAACAAAAGGTTATAAAAGTTATCAAAAATACATAAGTCCATCTATAGTGAGATTAATCATAAATGGTTCCTAAAATGGACTTATACATCATATCTCATACTGATTAATATAATAAAACTAGTTTTTAATAAACAGGGACTTCCTTTAGGCCAGTGGTAGGCGATAAAGGCCAGTCGCACTTCGGTTGTGGGTTCGATTCCCATAGCCTCGTCTGACGGGATGGGATGTCACCCATCCTGCAGTTTGTCCTTTTTCTAAAACTACATTACTATAACATCCCATCAATAATATCGAAGAAATTTCTATCCTTAAACAATACTAACTTATGTCCAACATAATCCATTCCAATCTTTAGGCTTATCTAAAATACTTCGGTCCAAGCTCATAGTATAAAGAAAACGATTACTTGAAATGTCATCAACCAAGCATATGAATACCATCATTTATCCGCCATATATCTTTTTGGTCACATTCCAATTATGTGAATACCATAATCATGTATTCTCTTGAAAAATGAATACCCATTAAACCTTAGTGAAAACATAAACAATGTCAAAATTTAACTCTTTCCACATACCAAAATCCAAAAAATCTATATACTCAAACCATGATATAATATTCTCTTTATATCAGTCATGAGCTCATGAATACTATCAAACATTTAATTTTCTCCTTATCCATTCATTATGCGCATATTATCTACTTTCCAAAAGTATCTAAATAACCTTTCATGGTAACTGGTACCATTAATCATACACTTTCAAAACATAAGGAAAGACAACAGTGTGACAATCCTTAGATGTCTCTTTATTCCATAGTACCATGAGATTACTTATATAACATTAAACTTGATAAACATGTAATCATTCCACTACCTTCTTAAACCATTGACCGAGATTCAACAATTATTTCATCTCACATATCATTTGTAGTCTCTTCATCATCATCAACATAAATACTACCCATACAACCGTATTGATTCTCTTCATGAGACTTTCCCTTAGGGCATTGGTTTTCATAATTCCCGTACATTCCACATTTAAAACATTTAACCATTTTTGATGACGTAGAAATACCATTATCCTCATCAATGGTGTTAACTGGACCTTTTCCTTTGCACTTACTAGCTTTGTGTCCTTCTTTTCCAAACCCAAAGCATCTTACAGTTCCTTTGAAACAATCTCCCCGATACCTCTTCCCACATGATTTACATGAGGGAAATTGAACTTTCTTTCCTCTATGACAATCATGAAACTCCATCTTTCACTTATTATATGAGTCGGGAAACTTACCAAAGTTTAGATTATTGATCATATTATGAGATTGCTGATTAGGCATAATAACGATGTTTGGACTTCCAAATCCCGTTTCATTTGGTTTCCCATGAAGAATATCATTCCATTGTCCGTCATATCCTCCATTATCATGAATCTTCCTGTTTCCAGCCATTTTCTAAAACCCAAAAAGAATAGTGTGAGAGGAAAAAATCCTACTAGGGAAAACAACATAGTAAAGGTGGAGTACCCTAAATATCTAACATCTTGGGTTAAATTATAATATTGTTTCCATAGTTCAAGGACTATATCCTATATGTATACTTATCCTTAGGTACATCCCTAGACATACCTTAGAAATATCTCTAGGGATCTCACTAACGTTTTCACATCCTAGTTTCCAAAGGTTGACTAAACCATTCCTCTGATACCAACTGTAGATACCCGAAGCTTGACGTACATGGACATTAAATTACTTTTTCGGAATACTTAATACATAATAAAAGCATACACACAAGGACCATAATAGTTTAGTGTCTTTGGAAACATGGAACGTAATCTTCTAATCGTGGTGAAAGATCTGCAACATCTCCCATAAAGATCTTCCCCTTTTGTTTTCTTACCTAAAACCTTTCTTTTGTCCTGGGGAAAAGAAAACATATAAAGGGTGAGATCAAATAATCAGTAAGGGTAAGCATGGTTAAAATAAAACAAATCATATACATCTGAACTTCAAAACATGAACATAATATTTTAACATCAGAATCTTGAGCAATGACTTAAATTATGGAAGTACATAAGGAATAGATCATAAAGAAACATTAAGCATGATAAAATATCATTGGAATAAAACATGTAATTGTGGAAACCATTATTCACATGATATGATTTCCATATTAGCCATGGCATTGCTGCCAAGACCATCTTAGTGGACAAAATCCCTTTCTGAATCGAGTTCACTCCTCGTTCCAGTCCTGTATTACTGAACCGGTTTAACTTGTCATTCCAGCCATGGCTATCTCATGAGATATAAATCTTTATCCAATGCATTAGAGGGAGTTATAGGTCCCACCCATCTTATAATGAAATCATTCTTACTTGTGCCACCAAATAAACATACATCATTCAAAATAACCCAATAAATAAAATGGGTTTCATAAATATCATCACATCATTACATAATCCATATAAAAGAAATGGATATTATTTCATAATAAGGAAAGTTAAACCATGTAAATCATATATACATTATACTTGAAACATACAGATATGAAATAATTTCATCTTATATGAAAAATGGTTTTGATAAAACACTTGAAATGAATTCTTCAAGAAAATATGCTTTCTTCTTCAAAATCATTTTCTTTTCACAAAATGTCATGCAATTTTAAAAGAAAAGGATTTTGTTCAAAATAGTCATGAAATATTTTGGAGTAATATTCATGAAAATAAGGCTTTATAAAACCATAAAAATCCTTTCATTTCGTATACGTTAAGAAAAACATTCTTCTCGTACTTTTATCGAAAACGTCAAAAAAGTACCTTGTAGGGAAAATAAAAGAAGATTCCTTCCATACCAAGGGGTAAAAGTCAAAATGGTTAAAAATGACTTTAAACATAAATAAATACATTTTTATAAAACATGGATATGGATGATAGCAATAACCCCAGTAAATACTTACGAATAAGCAATCTCGGATAAAAATGAGATTGCGAGATTTTCACTTACCTTAGGTCCAATATGCTTCGTATGGTTCTGAACCTCTTATATAATGATTTAAATAATGTCATTACTTAATAAATAATCATATTAATTGTTATTATATCATATATGTTTCACTTATGACTTTATATTACCCGTTCTTTTGTAAATTCCATGTTAAAGTAGAGTTTTGGGTAAAATCATTTCATTTATCGTATGTGTTTCAACTTGTCGTTTCTTGATATTATTACTTATATCCTGATTTAAATAATTACAGAATGTAAAAAATAATTTAAATATAATATATATTCATCATATACATATATATTATAGATATATAGAAGGAATGAAATACACCGTTCATGGAGATGGTAGGCCGTACGTACGTGTGAACACTGTTTTCGTTTCCTTATTAAATTGAATGAAACTAAATAGATGACATACATACATATATAAATAAATCCAGTAGAATTATTATTTAATATATTTCATTATTATTCATTATATAAAATTTATGATCATTCATGTATGGTTAATCATGGAGAATGAATCTCATCACGTCGTGGAGACGGAAGTCCGTACGTACGCACGAGCAATGATATCGTTCTATAATTATTGAATATAATTGGAGTGGATGGTATAATATATCAGAATCAGTATGATGTTATAATAACCATATATAGTTATTCTTTACTCTATTATACCCATCCATGTAAGGTGTTGGTGGAAAAACAGATTTCACCACGGTGTGGAGACGGTATTCCATACGTACGCACGCGCAGTGATTTCGTTTTCCGTAGGATGGATAGAAGGTGAAATGGGGTTGTTTCGTATTTATAATAACATATTAGTATATTAGTTATACTGATGTTATTACTTTATAATGAAAAAACTAAAGAAGAATAAGTTGAAGAAGAAATAATCTTGAAATAATCGGTAGAAGAGATTACCTCTTCTTCGATGCACCTCCTTTAAAATTCTTCTTAGGGCACTAGAGTTGGACTTTGGAGAAGACCAGTACCTCTATAAGGTTTATAGGGAAGTGGGGATGTGAAATGGGCAGAGTTTGGCCGAGCATCAAGGCCCAAATGGGTGTGAGGAAGAGAGGGAGGAGGTACCCTTTTATAAGGGAGGAGAGGGGCACCTTTGGAAATCTTAAAAATATTAATTTATAATATATCCAACCCCACTTAAAAACCACCAAAAATGACTCAAATTCAAATATTAGATGCTACAGGGTTGTAATCCCATCAAACAATAAAATTTAGACATGTTAGTAATTTATTTTAAACATTATCAACTTGATTTATCCTTATTTAATCAATTTAATTTTATTTGTGGTAATAACATTCTAAATTTTAAATTATAACAAATATTTACTTATTTGTTGTTAATTGTCCATAATTTGATAATTTATAACATTTTAGACCATATAAATGTAAATTTATAATTTTAAAATATTTTTGTGATTTTTAAACAATTTTATAATATGTTAGTTTTATAAAATAACAATAGTGTCAATTTTGACACTATTCATTTATTTGAATTTAAATAAAATATATACAGAATATATGTTTGAACTAAAAGATTTAATAGAATCATAAAAGGTAATATGTATCTAGAAAATTAGTGTAGAACATTAAAATTTCAATATAATATTTATTTTATTAATTTTAAAACCATTTATTTGGTTAATCTCTTAATAAAATAATTACTACATCATTTTTGTATAATTATTTAATATACTTATCTATTGTATAAAAATTAAAAATAAAATCCTATTATGAATATAAATATATTACCTTTCACAATAATACTTGTACTAGAATTTATCATCTAAAAATCACAATATTTAAATTTTTATATTTATTAAATTATGAAGGTGACAATTGTGGCATCATTTAAAATAAAATAATATAAGTGTCATAATCACATTTATAAGACTCCAAATGGTCAAATATTAGACTATTGGATGATTATGGTTTACATTTACATTACCAATATGTTTTGGTCCGGGTTTTGTTCCTTTTATGGTAACTATTAGTTTAATAAAAACTATATTCTTGATTTTTCACTAGATAAACAATTTATGCATCACTATTGTGTCACAATTAATGCTAATTATTTAATACCTAAAAATTATAAATAAATTTATATGATTTAAGTAATTTCATTATCTTTCTGGAGACTATTCATTTGCTAAGTTTAATGGAGTTTATCACTAAATTAAAATTAATATACTTATAAAATTTAAGAGAGTGACATGTTGTCACTTTCTTTGGTTTTAATAATAATTAAATTATTTTCATGGAAAAAAGTCCATTAAATGATTCTAATCCAAACATTAGGTGATATGGGTCGACTTTTAGTCATCCAATAGGATTTTGGCAGGTGTTAGGGTAATTTTATAATCTTATATTTACCCTTAATTACCCGATTTACCTTTAACTATGGTAAATAAAATTTACCGTAGATACTATTTATAATTCCCAAAAATAAAAAGTAGTCTATTAATATAATTTGGACCCAATGATTCCAAATATAGAATCCATTTGTCCAAATTCAATACACAGAAGTTGCATAAATTATGTTAAAATTAATCCCGTTGTCGAAAGAAAACGGGTTTTTGTTTAAAACATTGCAAAAGATTGAATTTATTTAACCTACGAATTCAATGTAAAATCAAGGCTAATGACATACATTATATTAAATGGTAAAAATATATTCTATTTATACTTTAAAACAATTCAATACAATAATTTAACCACATTCATTATTACGATGGAAAAAGTTGTTTTTAATTAAAATATAGCGTGTTTTTACTATTCATTAAAATAAGAAAGTTATGAGAATAATATGAAAAATTTATCCAAGGTAAAATTTTATATCCTGATTCCATATAATAATTTTATTTTGTAAAATTGAACTTATAAACATGTCAAAAACTAGATTTAAAGTGGGTACACCATCAAAAGGTGGAAAAACTGCATTTTTTAAAAAATACTTATTTTACCCAAAAAAATTATTTTGTTCTTATACCATGTTCTAGAAAATGTGTAAGATGAATAATAATGTTATAAAATTAAAATTTTAGTTAATACTATTCATATTGGCTAGTTCATAAAAATATTATAGTAATATATCATTGTTTAGTAAAACCATGTATTGCGTACAACACACGCTATCGAGGAAGGTCGTGATCGCGTGTAATGCAAGCCAAGTCAGGGTTGTGTGTAGTGCACGACTCCTTTGTTGTTTCGTATAAAAAAATAAATTGAATATATATATATATACTCAATGTTTTGTAGAATAAATACTATCAAACAAACATGAAATTGTGTGTAACACGATCGAAGATTAGTGTTGTGTATACTGCAAGCTAATACGGTGTTGTGTATAGCGCAAGATAATCTTGGTGTAGCATAAAACACATGTCATCAAATAAATTAAAAAGAATACTTACCATAAAATCTCTGGGTGTTACAGGAAGATTACACACCGGTGCAATATCAAGAATCGAATATTGATTATAGTGATCTATTTGACCGGGTGGAAAGGATGAAAATGGAAAGATCATTTGACTATATTCGTAAATTCATGGAGAAATCCCACCCTAATCCAGAGCAAGAACCTGAGGTAGTGGTTGATGAAATTTTACCACTCACCATTGAATAACTAGATAAGGTAATAGTGGAATTACTTGAATATTCGTTCATCATCACTCAAACTATTTTACTAGAGATAAACAAAAGGGGATTCCCTACTGAGCTACTTGGTAGGGATAAATAAGAACCTGAGGAATTCTGGAATGAATGTTAAGAACTACTTGATCTCCCCAATCCTAGCAAAGAAGAGCCTGCACTACTGGAAGAATACACCCCCAAGTGGTGGAATTTGAAGTAAAGATGGAGGATACCAACTACTACCTCTATATAGTGATAATAAACTCCAAGAATAACTTTCCACCGAAGAAAATATTAAATCTAAACCACCTCAGGGATATGATACATTCAGGAATTCCAACTCATTTGATTTTATTTATAATAATTTGAGTATAACTTACAATTTTTTTGAATTTTCATAATCATATGACTCTTATTAATCCTTGAAGGATGATGTGGAAAAAGAAGATACACCTTTTCAGCAACAAATGGAGCTCACTGAATACATTGAACATCTACTTGAGGAATCCCTTGAAGATATACCAGTGACTCTACCAAAATAATTAGAGACACACGCTAATTCACATCTAGAGAAACCACTGGATGGAGAAAAGGATGTTGCACAAGTAGAAGTAGAGGAAGAGGTTACATACATCATTATACCCCTACCATAAAATATGTTCCACATTTCGACAGGGGGGATCTAGTGTACTCTATCCCTGGAGTCCTCCTCAACATGAACCAAGAACTGCAAGATGGGAAGAACAAAATGTGGTGGTTCATGTAAAAGTAGATCAACCCACTATCAGAATTTGAATAATAGCTAGTACTACC
This sequence comes from Viscum album, assembly GCA_963277665.1. Taxonomy (NCBI): domain Eukaryota; kingdom Viridiplantae; phylum Streptophyta; class Magnoliopsida; order Santalales; family Viscaceae; genus Viscum; species Viscum album. Next base: position 1,784,920,314 of record OY728148.1, on the reverse strand, counting down.
CACTAGAGATAATAAATATTCAGGGTCCACTTGGTTTATCATACCAAGCTTTATCTTTATATGCTTTTTAGATTAATATTCCATTTTTTTAAGAAGTATTTTAGCAAGTAGCCCAGTCCTCCATATCATTTTGATATTTAATGACATGATCCTTGTTCTTAAGTGACGAATTCAATTTTTTTAGGTTCATAAATGGGAAAAAGAAGCCAAAAATTGGTGTAAAGAGTACCGATGATTTATTTTAAAATGGAGTTCATTTTTATTGTTTAAACATTTAAACCCCTTACATATTTTGGTCCAGAACATGTTTTGATATTTTATGATAATAATTGCATGCCCACACTTGAATTATTTCGTTACTTGAATTATCTAGGAGACATGAGTTTCTTAGTAATCTTCTGATTTCATGTTTTAGATTTAAAATTTAATGAGATTGAATGGGTAAAATGGAAAATTTAATGTTTAAATTGAAGCATGGATATTGAAATGATGACTAGTGATTTAAGGGAATTAGTTGATTTATGTAAATGAAATTGCCCTACCATTTTTCATGCTTTGAATTTTTGAAATTCAAATGAGTTGGTTTGTTATTATAAATCATGCCTAGGGTGATTTTCCAATATCATATATCTCGTTCTAGAAAGGGTTTTTATACCAAGTACTTCCTATTTATTTTTTAGCATATTTCTTGACTAATCTTGGGACATGTCACCTACCAGAACTAGAATTTGAACTTATAAAATATATAACTATATAAAAACACATTTAAAAAGATGGAGGCGTATTTTTAAAATACCTTTTCCTTAAATACCACCTTTACATCCAACCTTAATTCATCCCATAGAGACCATGAACAACCTTTATAAGGATGATCAATGTTTCAAGACTTTTTTATTTATTCCTACCCTACTCTTGGTATTTTCATGATATTTTTAATGTTGTTGTGTGGGGGTGAAGGGAATCATGGTGGTAGGGATATTATAAAATATACAGAAAAAGTCTGGGGTGATAATTTGGGAATTGTAAAAGGTTGTGGAATCATTCTTTATACTTCAATATTTTCCCCTCTTGAAATAAAAAAAGTGAAAAAAATATGACAAAAAACCCAAAAATGGAAAATGGGTTGTGATTTGGGAAAACTAAAAATCACAATTTTTTAGACTATCATGATCATATGTGGTTAGGTCATGTATGTGAGGTTTGATCAAATTATAAAATTCAAATAATAGAAAAAAAAATATTCAAAAGAAAAACAATTAATAGGGTACACAAATAATTTATTTTTATTACATGATCAGGACCTTAATTTGAGTTTTGGGGGAAGTAGATGTTGTTACATTAAATAGGAGAACTTCATTACACTTTTATGTTTTATATCATTAATTGTACTTAAGATATTATCCTCCTCCTTCAGCCTTAAATTCTAATGCATAAAATCCTAACAACCTTAATACTCATAGTTATTTGAACCATTATTGTAATCCTTATGATTTTATGAGCCTTTTTTCTTTACAAAGTGGAGAAAGTATTTATTTTACAATATTATGGATAAGTAGCATGTTCTAATGATATGAGAATTACTCTACTTTTATTTGTATCATGATAGATGATAGGAAATATTAAAATGTGAGGTAAATCATGATTTGGCATGTTTTATAATAACGAATTATGGAACTAAAATGAATTAAACGAGAAGATTCAACATTCTTAAAAGGGGAAAATTAAAATATATGAATTTATTATTTATTTGTAAATGAGAAATTAAATTGATACTTCTTGTGGATTTTTGAAAATATGATTTGGCATTGATAATTTTTTTATTTTATTACATTTGAATTTGAATATTGATAACATTGGTGCCCTTTGAAATTTAATGTTGATATTTTATGCTTGAGGACAAGCATGGTTTAAGTGTGGGGGAATTCATGGAGCTAATATTTCTAAATTTTTTAATGCATTTCAATTGTTTTAATCCTCCAAAAATATCAATTTGATCTTATATTGATTAATTTTGTATTTATGATGTGTTTTGAGAAAATATTTGAAAAGTTATTAATTTGTGACTTATGATGTGCTTAATTCCTTTTATTTTAATTTTCTTTTACATTTAAAACATTCATATTTTTTATTAAAGTGATTACCATTTATTCCTCCATATTTCTTCGTCTTAAAACTCCAAATGTATAATTCTTTCTCTACCCTCTCTCCATCGTGATCTCTAATGACTTTGAAATGGTACGTGACAAACCCAAAGATTTGACCTAGGGGAGATTTTAGGGTATTCTTAATTATTTCACATTAAATTAAAAATATTTTAAATCCATTTGTGGTGGAGGCGGGAATATTGCACGTGTATAGAAGTCATCCACCATGACAATATTTCCAAATTATTTTCTTCTCCTATATTAATTTATTTTCCCTCACTTATCTAATGAAAACCCTTTATACAGTGGATTTGGGGTTTCCAAATAGGATGAGAAGGAATATGGTGGATCCGGAACATTGGGGATAACATTCATGGTTGAGTTGTTACCGTATTTTACTATTGGGGGAGGTGTGGTTTGGTGTGCTAGATGCATGCTAAAATCACCCACTCAATAAACCAATGGAAAGTAATTCATTAATGAGATTTCACTAAATGAATTATAAAATTGAATTTAAACAATAAATTAATAACTATTGAACATCAGTTATCCAACCCTAAGAGCATGTTCTTTCATCCCTAATTTCATTTTCGGATAATCTCAATCTACATTTAGATTTAAAATTATGCTTGTCAATATATTTGTTTCACCTTTTTTCAAAAAAAAAACAAATCCATTGTTTTCGATAAATATTAAAACAATAAAAAAGAATTTGATTAGGTGAATTATAATTGGTGATTTAACTGACTGAAATTCTCTGTAAGTGAGATGACCCTGGTCTTCCACTGTGCTATATTAGGAAAATAAATTTACTTTTTCCACACCCTATGATAGAAATGCATCAAAACTAGCCGAGTTTCTGGGGAGCTAAACAGTTATTTCGATCAATATTTCAAAATTCAATTTTTTTAAATATTATTATTTGTTTTCATGAAATGAGAAACTGGAAAAAGAAATATTTCTCAATGATGTATTCAGATTCAAATTTTTATGGATGGCGAGATTACTCATGGGTGCAATATGAAGAATCAGAAGTTGATTATAGCGATCTAAATGACCAGGTGGAATGGATGAGCAATACTCTAGATAACTTGGGGAGGAAAATGGAATCATCAATTGACTATGTTCATACATTAATTGAGAAACATGACCCTGGTCTAAACAAAGTACCCGAGGTGGTGGTTGAATAAATTTCAACACTCATCATTGAAGAACCATAGGAGGTAAAATTGGAATTACTTGAAGATTCATTCATTCTCCCTCCACCAATTCAATGAGATATATATGAAAGGGAGTTAATTATTGAGCTACATGGTGGTTATCGACAAGAACTTGAGGAATTTGGTAATGAATGTGAACAATTTCTTGATCTCCCCAAGCCTTGAAATGAAGAGTCAGTGCCACTGTAAGAATACACCATCCAATTTGTGGAATTTGAAGTAAGGATTGAGGATCCCGACTACCTACCTCTATAAAGTGATAATAAACTCCAAGGGTCACTTTCCACCAATGAAAATATTAATTCCAAACCACCTAATGGAGATGAAAAATTCATGAACTCCAACACATTTGATTTTACTGAAAATAATTTGAGTATAACTCCCAATTGTTTTGAATTTTCAGAATTAGATGACTCTTATTATACCTTATAGGATGATGTGGAAAACGAATATAGACATGTTTTGGAACACCTATAGCTCCCTAAAGACATTGAACATCTAATGGAGGAAGAATATGATGTTATACTAGTATCTCTGCCTAAAGAACTATGGACACATGCTACTTTCCATCTAGAGAAATAACTGGAAGGACTATCAATGAAAGAGTAAGAGGTTCCATTCATCATCCTACCCCCACCCCCCGTGAAAGATGTACAATATTGAGACTGGGCGAATCTAGTGTACTATATTCATGGATTCCTCCTCAATAATTACAAAGAACTGCAATCTTGGAAGAACAACCTGTGTTGGTTCCAGTCAAAGATGATCCGCGCACCATCAAGATTTGGCTTACAACTTGGATTGACCATTGGAGGCAGTAAAAATTCAGGGCCCACTGGGGAGATCATACCAAGATTAATCTTTACATGCTTTTTATAATTCAATTCCTTTTTTATCAAGTATTTTAGCATTCATCGTCGTCCTCTTTATCTTTTTTATCTTTAATGACATGATCCTTGTTCTTAAGTGAGTAATTATCTTTTGTAAGTTCATAAAAGGGAAAAAGATTCCAAAAAATGGTAGAAGAGGACAAATATTTATTTTAAAAGTGAGATCATTTTTATTGTTTAAACTTTTAAACTCCTTGTAATTTTTGGTCCAAAACATGTTTTAATATTTAATGATAAGAATTGCATGCCCACACTTGAATTATTTCTTTACTTGACTTATCTAGGATACATGAGATCCTTACGAATCTTGTGATTCTATATTTTAGATTTCAATGTTAATGAGATTGAGTGAGTAAAATGGAAAATTGACTGATTAAAGTGAATCATGGATATTATAATGATGACTCATTATTTAAGGGAATTATTTGATTTATGTAAATGAAATTTCCTTACCATTTTTCCTACTTTGAATTTCTAAAATTCAGGCAAATTTAGTTATTATTATAATTCTTTATTTTAATGATTGTATAATTTTATGTGTCTCATTACTGAGATTATTTCTAGAAAAAGTAATTCATATTTATTATTGTTCTTATTTCTTGAGTGATCTTAGAGCATGTGACTTACCAGAACATACATTTTAACTTTTCAAATCTATAGCTGTACAAATACATATTGAAAATGATTGAGGAATATTTTGAAATGTCCATATCCTTAAATACCATATTTACATAAATCCTTCATTTATCCCATAGAGACCACGAATGAACTTTATATGGATGAGCCAGGTTTGAATCCTTTTTTATCCATTCCTACCCTACTCTTAATATTACACGATATTTTAACGATGATGTGTGGGGTGAAGGGAATCATGTTAGGAGGGATGTTAAACATTATAAGGAAAAAGTGTGGGGGTGTTGTTGTAGGAATTTTATAAGGTTGTGGAATCATTCATTGTACATTTTTTACCCTCTTGAATTAACAAAATGACAATAATGACAAATTCACCCAAAAAGATTAGAAAATGGGTTGTGATTTGGGAAATCCAAAAATCACTATTTTTCGGACCGATGATCTTTTGATCGTATGTGGTTAACGGATGTATGTGATGTTTGATGTAACCGTAACATTTGAAAAAATATATATATATATATAAAAAAGAAAAAAAATCAAGAGGGTTCACAAATCATTCATTATACTTACTTGATCATGACCTTGCATTTAGATTTGGGGGAAGTATGCATTGCTACATTGAAGAGGAGAAATTCATTACACATTTAATTTTCACATCATGCATTGTACTTAAGATATTATCCTCCTCCTTGAGCCTTAATTTTAAATGCATCAAATTATACCAACCTTAAGCCTCAGAGTCATTTGAACCATTACTGCATGTTTTCTTGATTTTAAGTGCCTTTTTCCTTTACAATGTTGAGAAAGTAGTTATTTTACAAGATTATAGATAAGTATGGTGTTTTCATGATATTATCATAAATTTAATTGATTTTTATCATGAGATATGAGAGGAAAGATTCAAATGTGAGGTAAATCAAAATTTGGCTTGTTTAAAAATAATGAATTATGGAGCTTGAATGAATAAAAGGAGAAGTTTCATCATTCTTCAAAGGGGAAAACTAAAATATATGAACTGATTTTTTTTCCTTTAAAAAATGTGAAATTGAATAGATAAATCACATGTATTCTTGAAATTTTGATTTTTCATTGAATTTTTTCTGATTTTATTACTTTTGAATTTCAATATTTATAACATTGGTTCCCTTTGAAATTTAATGTTGATATTTTATGCTTGAGGAAAATCATGGTTTAAGTGTGGAGGAATTGATAGAGATAAAATTTACACAATTTTTAATGAATTTAAATTGTTTTAATCCTAAAAAATTATCAATTTGAGCTTATATGAATCGATTTTTTATTTATGATGTGTTTTAAGCAAAATTGTGAAAAGTTCTTAATTCTGGTTTTTTTATATATTTTTACATCAAGGGTATTTTGGTCATTTATTTAAAAATATAATTCCAAATTGATTAATTAGTTTTTTTGTGGAAATAAATATTCAATTTAATTCAACTTTTTATTATGGACTAGGGGATGGTTCGAGCATCTAAAGGCCCAGAAAATTCATTAAATTTGGGGAATTTTCTAGGTGGACAGTGTGGACCCTACCACCGTAATGGAAGCTCAACTCAACCAAAACACCTTAAATTGCTGGTATTCTACCTATAATAGAACTATAAAACACATTATAAACTCTAGAATTAATTTTAGAGATGTTTAAATTCATTATGATTTTCATTAGATGTTATACCTTTGAAGAAAGCTTCATAGAACCTTCGACCAGAAAATGTAATAGTCAATTAAAAAATCATATATCATACATTTAGTGGGAAAATGAGATGAAATTTTGAGAACTTTTGAAAAATTAAATGGGTAAAAACTTTCATTAATGGGATCAAATGTTAATTGTGTAGTTAATGAGCCCAAAACATGTCAACATTCAGAAGATAGAAATATTCCTATAAAAGGAGATGAGCTCCTACCTCTCAAATCATTTCGTTCCTTCTTATCCCCATACTATCTGAGGCACCAATGAGATAAGGCCAAGGTCCATTTAGGAGTTTTATTTCTTTATTTTCTTTTTGTTTTAGTTTTCTTTTACATGTAACACATTCATCTTTTTTATTAAAATGTTTCCAATTTCATCTTCCATATTTCTTTGTATTCAAAATATAATTATCTCATTCTCTTCCTTCCCTATCTCCATCATAATATCTAAAAACTTTAAAATTTCAATTTACTAACATGAGGATTGTCCTTGGGGGAGTTTTCATGGTGTTATTAATTATTTCAATTCAAATTCAAAATGTTTGAAATCTATTTGTGGTGGTCGAGGTAATATTGCATGGGTTCGGCACTCATCCACCACAACATTTTTTCCAAATCCATTTATATTCCTAGATTAATTCATTTTCCCTCCCTTATCTTAGGAAAATCCTTCATAAAGTTGATTTGGGGTTTTCATAAGGTATGCAACTAGATACAGTGAAGCTAGATCTTTTTGGGATACCATTCTCAGTTGAGGTGTAAACCTATTTGACTATTGGAGGAGATGTGGTTTGGTGTGTCGGACTCATGCTAAAATCACACACTCATTAAATCAAGGGAATGAAATTCATTAAGGAGGATTTATTAAATGAATAATCAAATTTAATTTTAAAAATAAATTTTTAATGAATGAAATCATCTTATCCAACCGTAGGACCAAGTTCTTTCTTCCATAATTTCATTTTTTCAGCATCTGTATCTGCATTTAGATTTAAAACTAGGCATGTCGTTAATTAAATTTCCCTTTTTTTCAAATCTAATCCATTTTTTAATAAATATTAAAAAAAATAGATGAGATGAATTATAATTAGTGATTTAACCTACTTAAATGCTCTTCAAGTTAGATGACCATGGTCATCCATGTTGCATTAAGAAAATAAATTCACTTTTTCCATGCCCTATAATAGGCGTACATCAAAACTGGAATAGTTTTCAGGGATCAAAGTAGTTATTTTAATCACTATTCAAAAATTAAGATTTTTTAAAAATATTTTTCTTTATTTTCATGAAAATAAAAACTAAAAAACCCTTTTCTTTCATGTATTTAAATTCAAATTGTTATAGATGGTATGATTACTCACGAGTGAAATACCAAGAACCAAAAGTTGGTTATAGTGATCTAAATGACCAGGTGGAAAGGATGAGCAGTACTCTAGAAGACATGGTAGGAAAATGGAAATGTAATTTTACAATATTCATAAATTGATGGAGAAACCTGACTCTAAGTTAGAGCAAGAACCTAAGGAAGTGGTTGAAGAGATTTCACCACTCGTTATTGAAGAATCAGAGGAGGTAAAAGTGACATTGCATGAAGATTCATTCATCCTCACTAAACCCATTATATTAGAGATAGATGAAAAGGACTTCCCTACTACGCAACATTGTGTGGATCAACAATAACTTGATTAATTCTGGAATAAATGTGAAGAACTGCTTAATCTCCCTAAGCCTTGACAAGAGGAGCCATCACCACTTGAAGAAAACACCACCCAAGTGGTGGAATTTGAAGTTAGGATGAAAAAGACTAACTACCTACCTCCATAAAGTGATAATAAACTCCAAGAGGCACTTTCCACAGAGTAGAGGATTAAATCCAAAACACCTCAGGGAGATGACACATTCATGACCTCCAAATCATTTGATTTGAAAATAATTTGAGTTTGACTCCCAATTGTTTTGAATTTCCCAAATCATATGACTCTTATTATTCCTTTGATATTGATGTGGAAAATAAATATACACCTACTGAGGAACCCCTGGAACATGCTTAAGCCATTGAACTTCTATAAGAGGAATCCCATGAAGTTATACCAGTGGCTCTTCCTAAAGAACCAGAGGCACATGCTGCTTCACATCTAGAGAAACTACTAGAAGGAGAAGAAGATGTAGCACAAGTAGAAATGATGGAGGAAGAGGTTATATACTTAATCCTAACCCCACCATGAAATATGTAACACATTGCGAAATGGGGTGTAAATGGTGTACTCTATCAATGGAGTGCCCCTCAACAAGAATAAGGAACTGCAAACCTGGAAGAACAAAATGTGGTGGTTTATGTCAAAGAAGATCCACCAACCATCAATCTTTGGATAATAGTTAGAACTTCCAACAAGAGGTAGAAAAAATCAATTTCCCACAAGGGGGATCGTACTAATATTTATCTTTAAATGCTTTATAGATTTCGATTCATTTTTTTTTGAATTAGTTTAGCATGCATCCCATTCCTCCTTATCTTTTTGAGATTTAATGACACCATATTTGTTCTTATGTGAGTAATTCTCTTTTGTAGGTTCATAAATGGGAAAAGGAATCCAAAAATTGGTGGAAGAGGAATGATGCTTTATTTTTAAAGGGATTTAATTATTATTTTTTAAACTTTTAAGGTCCAGAAATTTTTTAATCCAAAACATATTTTGAGATTTAATGATAAGAATCACATGCCCACACTCGAATTATTTATTTACTTGAGTAATCTAAAATACATGAGTTTCTTATGAATCCTGTGATTCCATGTTTTAGATTTCATTGTTAATGATATTTAATGGGTAAAATGGAAAATTTAATGTCTAAAGTGAAGCGTGGATATTGAAATGATGACTCATGATTTAAGGGAATTGGTTGATTTATCTAAATGAAATTTCCCTACCATTTTTCATGCATTGAATTTATAAAATTCAAGAGAATTTATTTGTTTTTATAAATCATTCCATGAGTGATTTTACAATATCATATGTATCATTTCTTGGAATATTTCTAGACTAAGTACTTCATATTAATTCTTGAGAATATTTATTGAGTCATCTTGGGACATGTCATCTACCAGGACTTGCATTTGAACTTGTCAAAGATATGACTATACAAAAACATATTTAAAATGATTCATGCATCTTTGTAAATTCTATTTTCCTTAATAATATCATTTATGTCAATCTATATTTTAGCACATAGATACAATGAATGAGCTTAATAGGGAAGATCCATGTTTCAAGCCATTTTTATCCATTCCTAATTTACTCTTGGTATTTTCATGATATTTTAAAGATGATGTGTGGGGGTGAAGGGAATCATGGTGGAAGGGATGTTAAACATTATAAGGAAAAAATGTGGGGGGTGATATTATGGGAATTGTAAAATATTGTAGAATCATTCATTATAATTAATTTTTTTCTCCTCTTGAATTAAAAAATTTGACAAAAAATTACAAAATAAACAAAAAAATGGGGAAAATGGGTTGTGATTTGGGAAAACCAAAAATCACTATTTTTTAGATCTGTAATCTTTTGACAGTATGTGGTTAGGTGATGTATGTGAGGTTTTAACTAATCATAACACTGGGAAAAAATAAAATATATATATATAAGATAAAAAATCAAGAGGGTGGAGAAATCATTAATTATGCTTACTTGATCATGACCTTACGTTGTGTTTTGGGGGAAGTCTGTGTCTTTACATCGAAGAGGATAACTTCATTAAAATTTTACTTTTTTATATTATACATTTTAATTAAGATATTATCCTCCTCCTTGAGCCTTAATTTTGAATACATCAAATCCAAACAAACTTAAGCCTCAGAGTCATTTGATCCTTTACTCCAAGTCCCGATGATTTTATGTGCCTTATTTCTTTAAAATGTGAAGATGTAGTTATTTTAAAAAATTATGGATAGGTATCATGTTCTCATTATATGAGAATAAATCTAATTGATTTGTATGATGAGAGATGAGATGAAATATTAAAAGGTGAGGTAAATCATGATTTATCATGTTTAATAATAATGAATTAAGAAACCTGAATGAATTAAAGGATAAGATTCATCATTATTAAAAGGGGAAAATTAAAATATATGAATTGATTATTTATTTGAAAAATGAGAAATTAAATTGATACTTCTTGTGGATTTTTGAAATTTTTATTTTTCATTGAAAATTGTTTTATTTTATTACATTGTTATTTTAATATTGGTCACATTGGTGCCATTTTAAATTCAATGTTGAGATTTTATGCTTGAGGAAAAGCATGGTTTAAATGTGGGGGAACTGATAGATCTAATATTTCCACATTTTTTTATTAATTTCAATTTTTTAATCCTCCAAAATTTTTAATTTGACCTTATATGGATCAATTTTGGATTTATGATGTGTTTTGAGAAAAATTATGAAAAGTTCTTAATTCGTGATTTATGATGTACTTAATTATTTTTATTTTACTTTTCTTTTACATGTAACACATTCATCTTTTTTTATTAAAGTGTTTTCCATTTCTTCTTCCATCTTTCTTTGTCATAAAACTCTAATTATCTAATTCTATCTCTTCCCTTTATCCATCTTGATCTCTAATCACATTGATATGGCATATGACTAACCTGAGGCTTGGCCCTAGGGGAGGTTTCATGGTATTCTTCATTTTTTACACTTCTAATTAAAAATGATTTAAATCTATTTGTGGTGGAGACGAGAATATTGCACAGGTGCAGAAGTCGTCCACCATTTCACTACATCCAAATCCATTTTTTTTTCTTTATTAATTCGTTTTACCTATCTTATCATAGGAAACCCCTTTATATGGTGGAGTTGGGGTTTCCATAAGGTATGAAATGAAAAATTCAATGAAGTTGGGGAATTTTCTAGGTGGAAACCATGGAACCTACCACCGTAACAAAATCACATCTCATCCAACACACCTCCAATTTTCGTTATTCCACCTATAATAGAACTAGAACACATAGTCTCATATGTAAAATTAATTTTATGGAGTTTATAAGTTTATTTAAGATGTCATGGGATGTTATACTTTTGAAAGAAGCTTCTTGGAACCTTTTTCCATAAAAAGTAAAATTCAATTAAAAAACCCAAACTCATACATCCAATTTCCAAATGAGAAGAAATTTTGGGCATAGATTAGAAAGACAATAGAGAACATCTTTCATGAAAGGATCCACACGGGAATTTTCCATTTAATAGGTTCAAAATAACTCATCTTTTGGAAGAAGGAAATCATCCTCTAAAAGGAGAGGAGCTTTTACTTCTCAAATCATTCCATTCCTTCCCATCCCCACCACATATGGGGAACCAAGGAGATGAGGCCAATGACCATTTAGTAATTTTATTTATTCATTTTATTTTAATTTATTTTTCTTTTAAATGTAACACATTCATATTTTTTATTAAATTTTTTCCCATTTATTATTACATATTTCATTGTCTTCAAAATATAATTATTTATTTCTCTCTCTCCCCCTCTCTCCATAATGATCTCTAATCAGTTATAAATAGAAAGTCACTAACCTGAGGATTATCCCTAGGGTAAGTTTCATGGGATTCTTCATTGTTACACTTCAAATTCTAAATGTTTTAGGTCTATTTGTGGTGGAGGTGAGAATATTGAATGGGTGCACAAGTCGTCCACCACGATACTATTTCCAAATCCATTTATTTTCCTTTATTAATTAATTTTCACTAGTTTATCAAAGAAAACCCCTTCATACTATGTATTTGGGGTTTCTATAAGTAATGAAACGATATATAGTGGATCTCAGTCTTCTTGGGATAGCATTCTCGGTTGAGGGGTTACCCTATTTGAGTATTGAAGCAGGTGTGGTTTTGTGTGGTGAATGCATGCTAAAATCACACACTCAATAAATCAAGGGAAATTAATTCATTAATGAGTTTTAACTAAATGAATTATCAAATTGAATTTAAAAAATAAATTAATAATTAATAAACTCGTGTCATCCAACCCTAGGACCATGTTCTTTCTTCCTTAATTTCATTTTGTCGTCATTTGAATCTGCATTTATATTTAAAATTATGCATATCATTATTTTAATTCCACTTTTTTCAAAAAAAACAAAAACCATTGTATTTAATAAATATTAAAAAAATAAAAATTAATTAGATTAGGTGAATTAAAATTAGGGATTCAACTGACTGTAATGCTCCTCAACTGAGATGACCTTGGTCAACCATTGTGCTGCATTAGAAAAATAAATTTTCTTTTTCACTCCCTACGAAAGGTGTGCAGCATAAATATATATTTATTTTAAATGGTTAGGGATCAAAGGAACTTTATTGAAATTTATATATTTGAAAGATGAGGAAAGGGGAAAGATACTAGTCAAACCACAAAAGAGACAGCAATGCACTGAAGATCGAGTGTTCATGCTATGGTGTGAGAGTTGACCACCCATGCCAGGAGGCAGCCTGCCTCATCTCCAAGTATTAGGTTGTATCCATTTCCCTCTAAAATCATCCAATATGTCTGAAATTTCAACATGTTTCTCAACTATATCTCTGACCCGATCCTCATTTGAATTACCATCCTCATCTCTACTAAAAAAAGCAACTAAATCGAAGGAGTTATTAGTAATAACTATTTTCATACATTATTCATCTGAGTACTTCTTGTGTCAAAAAAAAGCCTTTGTCCATTTGAAATTTAAAATAAACCCATGTTTTTTACATCAACCTGTTCCGAAACAATCTGAATAGCATTTATTGGAGACATTCGGGTAAAAGAGTATGCCCTTCCTGTAAGAGAATGTGCTGATGCAGGCATGATGAAAAGAGAAATGGCAGGGGAAATCAAGCTTAACAATCGAATCAGAACCAGATGACTACATTGGAGAAACTCCTTTATATAATGTATTGTGTATTCTATGTGTTTCTAATGTCTTTTCTATGATAGAACCCATAGTTACAACTTTCCCAGGGAGGTTTATGTCCTTTTTTCTGGGGAAACCTACATTGATCATTTCTTGAAGTGGGGGGCACAACACTACTGGAAATAAACTATTTCCCAACGGTTCAGAACCGTTGGGAAAGCCCCTGAAACCGTTGGGAAAGGTTTTCCCAACGGTTCTCATAACCGTTGGGAAGTAAGCCGTTGGGAAAGGTTTTCCCAACGGTTTACTTGCAACCGTTGCAATAGGCCCATAGAAGTTACCCTATCCCAACGGTTTGGGTGAACCGTTGGGATAGTTTTTCCCAACGGTTCTCCCAAAACCGTTGGGAAAACCAAATGCCACACATTTTTTCCCAACGGTTTTAAACCGTTGGGAATTGGTGAAGTCTTTCCCAACGGTTTAGAACCGTTGGGAAAAGACATGCTAAAACTTATATGCCAACGGTTTAAAACCGTTGGCATACCCTATGCTGCAAATTGCAGCACCCTGCAATTTGCACAGCCCCTGTCCCCTGTCTATCACCACCAGTCATCAGGCCTCATTTTCACCTCATTTTCACCTCATTTTCACCTCATTTTCGATCCAACTATTGTACCAGTAATAAAATAAAACATACATATTCAATTACGAACAAATTCATACACATTTAACATATAATGGATCCTGAAACTATACAAATCCATAATTAAATTACAATTCATAAACATACATAATTCATATAGAATTCAATTTAAAATTTAGATGACAATTATACGTGGAATCTGAAATTCAATTCATAATATGATCGGTTTTTTCTATACCATATATTTTTACCTCAAATGATGTCCATTTTAAACAAAATACATACACCTGAAGTGATACCGGCCACACCGCACCTCATATTGAGGCGGGGTTAACTCGTACACGTCACATTTGACTCGTGGATCGTTGTGCTAAAGTATCGACAGAATCCTAATGCGTTTGGTCGGTTTTCCGTATGCCAGTTGATGTTTTTCACTTAAAATGGCGTCCTTTTGAAACAAAAGACGGACACTATGAGTGGTGCCGACCACACCGCGTCTCCAATTGAGGCGGGGTTGATTCGTACACGGCACATATGACTCATGGATCGTTCTCCTAAAGTTTAAATGGAAACCGAATGCGTTTGGTCGGTTTTCCGTATGTACCTAAAATGTTGTCCATTTTAAACAAAATAGTGACACTTAGACTCATCCCGACCACACCGCGACTCAGATTCATCCCGGGTTGGCTCGTACATGTCACATATGACCCATGGATCATTGTGATAAATTATAAAAAGATTCCGAATGCGTTTGGTCGGTTTTGCGTATGCCAGTTGTTCTTTTCATTTATAATCATGTCCATTTTAAACAAAAGAGACATAGTTAGAGTGGTGTCGGCCACACCACATCTCAGATTAAGACGGGGTTGACTTGTACACGTCACATATGACCCATGGATCGTTGTGCTAAAGTATCGATAGAATCCGAATGCGTTTGGTCGGTCTTCCGTATGTCAGTTGATGTTTTTCACTTAAAATGACGTCCTTTTGAAACAAAAGACGGACACTTTGAGTGGTGTCAGCCGCACCGCATGTCGGATTGAGGCGGGATGATTCGTACACGTCACATAGGACCCATGGATCGTTCTCCTAAAGTTACAATGGAAACCGAATGCGTTTGGTCGGTTTTCCGTATGTACTTAAAATGGTGTACATTTTAAACAAAAGAGAGCCATTTAGACTGATCCCGGTCACACCGCGACTCGGATTGACCCGGGTTGGCTCGTACACGTCACATATGACCCATGGATCGTTGTGATAAATTATCAAAAGATTCTGAATGCGTTTGGTCGGTTTTGCGTATGCCAGTTGTTCTTTTCACTTATAATCCTGTCCATTTTAAACAAAACAGACACAGTTAGAGCGGTGTCGGCCACACCGCGGCTCGGATTGAGGCGGGGATGATTCGTACACGTCACATATGACTCATGGATCGTTCTCCTAAAGTTTCAATGGAAACCGAATGCGTTTGGTCGGTTTTCCGTATGTACTTAAAATGGTGTCCATTTTAAACAAAAGAGAGCCACTTAGACTGATCTCGGCCACACCGCGACTCGGATTGAACCCGGGTTGCCTCGTACAGCTCACATATGACCCATGGATTGTTGTGATAAATGATCAAAAGATTCGGAATGCGTTTGGCCGGTGCACCAGACAGAAGCAAGGGATTTCTCTGGCTCCACCGGCTGACCGGTGCTGAGCCACCGGCTGGCCGGTGGTCTGGACAGAAGCATGCTATTCTGTCTGGGTTCCACCGGCTGGCCGGTGGTCTGGACAGAAGGTATTCCATTCTGTCTGGGCCCACCGGTTGGCCGGTGGCCAGACACCGGCTGACCGGTGGCACCTGGCAGAGGGCAAGGCCTTCTGCCTTGTCCACCGGCTGGCCGATGGGCTGGATCCGGCTGGCCGGTGACCTTACCGGCTGGCCGGTGGTCTCACACCGGCTGGCCGGTGGACTTAAAATGACGTCTTTTTGAAACAAAAGACCGACACTTTTTGAGTGGTGTCGGCCACACCGCGTCTCTGATTGTGGCGGGGTTGATTCGTACACGTCACATATGACCCATGGATCGTTCTCCTAAAGTTTCAACGGAAACCGAATCCGTTTGGTCGTTTTTCCGTATGTACTTAAAATGGTGTTCATTTTAAACAAAAGAGAGCCACTTAAACTTATCCCGGCAACACCGCGACTCGGATTCATCCCGGGTTGGCTCGTACACGTCACATATGACCCATGGATTGTTGGGATAAATTATCAACAGATTCGGAATGCGTTTGGTCGGTTTTCCGTAAGCCAGTTGATTCTTTTCACTTAAAATGACGTCCTTTTGAAACAAAAGACGGACACTTTGAGTGGTGTCGGCCACACCGCGTCTCCGGATTGAGCTGAAACCACCGTGAAACATTCTAATTATTATTCGTGACGTGTACGCGCAGACGGCACGTCAATCGGACGTGCGGTTTGCGCGGTACGGCTCAATATTAGTGTTTTAAGTGATGCGCGCGCTTCGTAAACGCGCGTGAGGGGGGTCCAAACGGGCCGAACGATGTCGGAATGGCCTGAAATCAGACGACAAATACGGGCGACTGATTAAAATAATTCAACTCCAATACTATACTACGAGTCTAGATAAAACCAACAACTAGAATAGATTAAACATCACATGTCAAGTCAAAAATGTAACGGATCAATATGTCCCACATCAGCATCACCATCTCCATCATCATCATCATCATCGCCCTCGTCATCGTCCTCCTCATCGTCATCACCCTCCTCAACGCCTTCCTCCTCGCCTTCGCCCTCCTCCTCGCCCTCCTCATCTCCATCCTCTTCCGAATCAGACTGCTCGCCATCATCATCTTCAAGCTCGACATCGGCCTGACCACCACTGGAACTGCCACCTGGTGCACCATATATAGAATGTATCGACGACATGTATTCATCAATCGCTGGGCTGGCCTCTGCTGGAAGTGTTGGACGTAGAACTTCAATAAATTTTATAAATGCACTGTTTGCCCTTGCAGACTGTTCTGCCGTCTCTGTGGCCCTTTTCTCAGCCTGTTCTGCCTGTGCCCTAACTTGCTGCAGCTCGGTGGCACTACAACTCGTACCTGAGGCAGGCCAATACCTCGTCGGGGCTATCCTAGGTCGGCAGCGTACTCTGCCAGAATGATCATCTCCCAACACCTGATGTAAGTGATCAGATGGCCCAAAATTGTCTGCTTCTTGGGCATCGAGGGCCTCTAAAGCATCCTGTTACAAATATAAATATATTGTTAAGTTACGAAATAGATATTAAAATATAAAATCAACAGATTAAAACTTACAATCTGCTGCTGAGTCGCTTCGTTGACAGCACGTCCATCCTTTTTTCGTCTACTCGAGCAAAACAGTTTTGCTCGAGGCACACGTCCTTCAATATTTTGTACTTTCCTCTACAATGACATTGAAAACAAAATTTATATAAAGACTTCAGCAAATAATTAAATAATTGAGGAAAAAAAAGAAAATGTAAGTCGTAAAGAAAACTTATAAACAATTGTCATACCTGCTGCCTCTCATGATCCGGCATCGTCGTGCGTCCTAGTGTATGGAGGTATTTTTTTGCATCAATGTTTTTTTTATTTTTACCAGATGATTCCTAAATAAAATTCGATAATGCAAAGGATAATATTAATGCAAAACTTGAAAGTTATTATTTAAATACCTCAAATGTAATTCATACCTTAAACTGGGTACTCGTCCAATGAGTAATCATCTGACGATACTGCTCTATAGGATAATCATCCACGACTGGTACCGCCTCTAACTCAGTGCCAACTCTAGCACGCCAGCCAATATACAGCTCATGCTTGTAGGCTCTCCAAAGCTCGCCTAAATCCTTTAGACGTTCCATTCGTGCACCCTCACCATCAGGAAAATTAAATCGAAGCTGAAATGAAAATATTAATTTATATAAATACAAAAAAAATTCATGGCATTAAATACAACAGATTTTTTTACCCATATCTCTGCCCAAGCTCTATCTTTGACCTCATGTGGCAAATGTCTCCACGACAGCGGGCTGACGGGAATGATGTCGGAGTATTTGGCAAGCGTCGCCATAAAACTCCGACATTGCTGCCCTGTTTTCTCAACCATCTGATTGTCTTCATTATATTCCACCATAACCTGTGTGCGACGGTTCCACACCGAACGCATGCGTGTACGGCCCCGCCCCCGCCTCCTTTCAGTAGATGTATCTGTCATGAAAGAAAAACAAATATTTTATCAAAACATGTTATAATGAAAATAAATATTACTATAAAAATTTGATAGGGTTTTATAAATATACCTGTGCTAGTCTGATCAATGAGTGGCGCCGGATCCACAGAACCTGATGGAACACCCTCTGGTGGAACGGGAGTCGAATACGATGGAATATAAAAGCTCGGAGAGACAGAAGTAGAAGGAAAAGAAGATGGAACAACTGTATGACCTGATGCTGACTGGGGAGTGGGAATCATCATGGGATGTGAAAATGATGGGGCAGAAGATGCAGAAGGTAGCGAAAACATGGGAGGTCTAAATATCCCGTGTGTCCCTAACGACACACCGGGATCAGAATGTGGGAAGGCTGAAATGTCAGTGGGAGGGGCAGGGTCTAGTCGGGCACGCGCAGCTCTATGTCCACCTCTGGTACGAACCCTCCTCGTACCACCGGCCTGAGTACTCGGACCAGTACTAGGCTCCTCGTCAAATAACTGTCGACGTAATGGTGGAATGCCCAGCTCCTCCATCCGACGATTGTTCTCCGCCATTTTTTTTCTTCGTCTCTCTTCAATTGGCTTCATTTCCTGCATTGGAAAACAAATATGTAATTAATTAGAAAAAGAAAATTAATGTGTAAACCAAAAAACTAAATATATGAGGGAATGAGGGGATTCATTGGTAATTTAGCTATCAATTGTTTTAGAAGAGCTTGAATGAATTTAATAAAACATACAAGTTGTAATGTTCACCAAGTTTGAAATATTGTTTGATTTGGTTTGAATACAGTTCAATTCCAAATTAGAAAATGCAATTCAAATAAAACAGCAACCAATAAACATTGAAAATTCACATAACGGTCAAGTCAGCTAAAACATATTTGTGATCAATACTAAATAAATATGAATATTACCAACCTTAACAACCCAACTCGAGGTAAACCAAAAGAATTGAGAACATGGATGAATGATTCTATATATTTCCAACCACAACTTCAGGTTCACAATCAACTCTGACAATTGAGCTATTGGAGTCATCAAAAGAAATAAATGGATTGGTTCCAATGGCAATAGGGACAGTGTCAATTCCATCATCAGCATCATCAAAAATATGTCTTGGAATTACTTCAACTACGACACCAAATTCAGGTTGAAGTTGATCTTTGACATAAAAAACTTGTTTAGCCATTGATGCCAACACATATGGTTCTTCGGTTGCAAGAGTACGGGTCATATTAATTACTCGAAATCCACAATCATCAATAAATGTGCCATGTCTCGTCATCGAATCAAACCAATGGCATTTCATCATTGTGACTCGTCCATGAGAGTAATAATCCAATATTATTATTTTCTCAACGACTCCATAATAACCCACATTTTCAAGTCGCGGTCTACTATCTGATGCGCTGGCATAACAATCTGTTGTGGCAGTAACCATAATACCATCATGTTGTGTTCTCATGTTTTTGGCTCGTTCAGTGACAATAAATCTGTACCCATTGATAACAATTGATTTACAGTCACGAACCACGGTATTAGGACCAAAAGCCAAAGCTCTTATTTCCTCAGAGACAGAGTCAGCAGACAAACTCAATACCTGCAATATAAATGACAGCTAAACTTAAGTAAATATTGAAATAATTAATTTAAACAGTAATATTTTTACCTTCAATTTTAACCAAGCAGAAAACTCTTTGCTATGCAAAGACTCTCTCCTTCTCAAAGATAAAGAACGATGCTTCCTATTTATCATTGTTTTATGTTCCCTGTAGATAAAAAAATATGAATAGTTTAACAGATATATATGTAAGATATACATATTCAATTTTGTTACCTGATATAGTCATCGAACAAATCACAGTTGAACAAAACTGTGCGATGTGCCATCTCCCGCTCTTCATTGCTTAATGTCTTCAATGTATATGATCCAGGAATTCCTCCTGTTTGAGGAAGTGATGGAAAACTGGGTTCAATTTGCTCATATTGTTCTTCTTCATTTCTCATTGGTCTGCTCATTCTTGTAGTAAGATCAGACAAATACATTGAACAGAAATCCATACATTCTTGAGCTAAGTAACCGTTCACGATAGAACCTTCGGGATGATTCTTGTTTCGAACATAAGACTTTAATGTGAACATATTTCTTTCAGTTGGATACATCCAACGAAAAGAAACAGGTCCTCCGAGAAGTATTTCAGTTGGAATATGGACAGTCAGATGCAGCATGCATGTGAAAAATGATGGGGGAAATATTTTCTCCAACTCACACAAAATTAATGGGGCATCTGTCAACATTTTTTGCAAGAAAGACTTCGACAACTTCTTAGCACAAAGATCTCTAAACAAATGGCACAACCGAATAACACCCACCCTTACATTATTGGACAAAAGATGACGGATTGCTATTGGAAGCAACTCATGCAGTAGAACGTGATAATCATGAGTCTTCAAAGATTTTAGCTTCAACTCTCTTCTGTTGACCCGTTTAGATATGTTGCTTGAATAGCCATCAGGAACTCTAATAGTCTCTAATACTTCCAAAAATTGTTTTTTTTCAGTAGGTGTCATCACATAAGAAGCACATGGAAGTTGCCATTTATTTTCACTGATACGCACAGGATGCAATTCTGGTCTGATGCCCCAATCCACCAAGTCACGTCGAGATCGTAAATCATCTTTTGTCTTCCCCTTGACATTTAGAAGAACTGAAAGCAACATTTCACATATATTCTTTTCAATATGCATTACGTCTAAGCAATGACGTAGCAAATTGGTTGACCAATAAGGCAAATCAAAAAAGATACTCCTCTTCCTCCAATTGTAACAGGTTTCTGTGGAAACATTCTTTCTCTTTCCAGATTTCATTTGACCCTTCCCGAACGAAAAACTGAAATCTTTCAATTCATTAAGCACATCAGTTCCAGACATACGCTGAGGTGGATCATCGGTCTCTATAGTATTATCAAATCTTCGACGATTCATTCTATATGGATGATCCTTTGGCAAAAATCGTCGATGTCCCATAAAACTGAAACTACAACGATGTTTCAGTCTTCTGGATCGTGTATTCTTCATACAAACTGGACATGATAGTTTCCCCTTCGTGCTCCATCCAGACATCATTGCATAAGCCGGAAAATCATTGATTGTCCACATAAGCGCAGCGCGCATCTGAAATATGTCTTTCGAACATGCATCGTATGTGCGCACACCCACATCCCAAAGAAGCTTCAACTCTTTTATTAAAGGTTGCATGTATACATCAATATAAATGCCAGGATCAGAAGGACCAGATATGAGTATACTCATGAAAGTGAAAGGTTTTTTCATACACAACCATGGGGGAAGATTATAAATGTGTATAAAAACTGGCCATGTGCTGTGCGAAGTAAGCATCTGCCCAAACGGATTAAAACCGTCGCATGAAAGACCCAGCCTCACATTACGCACGTCAGCTGCAAAATCAGGATGTCGAGCATCAAATCTCTTCCATGCAAATCCATCTGCAGGATGAACCAACTCATCATCAGTCTTCTTTCTCTCGGTATCATGCCATCTCATTTTTATTGATATGTCATCAGACATAAAAAGATTCTGGAGTCTGGGAATCAATGGAAAGTGCCACATTACTTTCTGTGGAACGCGGGATGGTGTTCCATCAGATTTTGACTTCCAGCGGGATGTGCCACATTTTATACAATCATTTCGTTCAGCGGTTTCCTCCCAGAATAAACTGCAATCTTTCGGGCAAGCATGAATTTTGTTTCTTGAAAATCCAAGTTCCTCAACTAACTTCCATGCCATATAGTGGTTTGAGGGAATATCTGCATCATCTGGAAGTAAATCCTTCAAGAGGGTAAGAATGTAATCGATTGCTGTATTAGAAATCCCATACATAGTTTTCCCATGAAATAATCGGATTAAAAATTCCAGCTTTTTCATTTTATCGCATTGCCGATATACTGGAGTCGTGGCAGCATCATTCAATTTTTTCACCCTATCAATATCATCATTTTCACTAGATGCATCAGCTGTCCTCATATCGAAGTCTTCTTGAGTCGAAATCCTTTCTTTTTCATGATGACGAATAAACGGAAACCGATCATCTAACAAATTCTCCATTCCAGTCTTTTCATTTCGATCATCACCAATTTGAGATTTCGTTTTCTCCCCATTGTGATACCACAGAAAGTAGTTTGCTTGAAACCCATTTTTGGTTATGTGGTAGCTGACTTCTTCACGGCTCAACCAAGGTCTACCAACACAATTGGAACATGGGCAGTGTATGCGACCACTATCTGAAGCATTGTCAAATGCAAAATCTATAAAGCTCTCCAAATTGTTTTGAAAATCATCTGAGATCCGATCGGTTTCATACATCCAACTTCTGTCCATTCTGTAAAAAGAATTTATATAAGTCATTTTGTCATAAACAATTCAATAGGCATTAACTATAATAGAATATACATTTAAGTAAACGATAAAGGAAGAAAATAATCAAGGTATCAACTACACATGTCAAAAAAACATACAAATGTGTTATTGAAAAAATGTAAAACCAACAAGAACTTAATGTGTTATATCACATAACAGCATGACTCATCCCATAACCATATTAGTAGGGTATCATGAACATGAATAACATCAACCTTGTGCCATCCTCCTACCCTACATGACCCCAACCACATGCCACATCTTATTATAGCCTTATCACATCACACCTCATCGAAAAACACTAGGGAAATCATAGTACATCTCACCTGAAGACACATGGACAATCACATCGCATCTTGCCTAAAAACACATGGTCAATCACTTTTGAAGGAAGAGTAGGGAATGTTGTACCCCACTCTCTTGGATTTTAATGATCACAATCACTCTCATAGTGATCTAATGTTGTTTCAAGTGTTCTTGTTAATAGGCATGATTTCAGGAGCAAGAAGTGGCAAAAAAAAGGAAAAGTGGACTTTTTTCAAGTCCATCGGCCAGCCGGTGTAGGACCACCGGCCAGCCGGTAAGGGCACCGGCCAGCCGGATCCAGCCCATCGGCCAGCCGGTGGACAAGGCAGAAGGGCTTGCCCCCTGCCAGGTGCCACCGGTCAGCCGGTGTCTGGCCACCGGCCAACCGGTGGGCCCAGACAGAATGGGATGTCTTCTGTCCAGACCACCGGCCAGCCGGTGGCCTCCTCACCGGCCAGCCGGTGGAACTCTTTGGAATAGTGAGACCTACTGTCTCACCACCGGCCAGCCGGTGGCCTTCCCACCGGCCAGCCGGTGGCTCCTGGGCAGAAGCTCTCTCCACCTTCCAAGGCACCGACCAGCCGGTGGGCAAGCACCGGTCAGCCGGTAAGCAAAGTCAAACTAGCCGTTAGAGCTTGACCAGACTTGCCCACTTGATCCCCAACGGCTCCAAGAACCGTTGGTAAAACCTCTCAAATACCAACGGTTATACCAAACCGTTGGTATGTAAGTGTTGGGAAAACTCCAGTTTCCAGTAGTGAGGATCTTACATACACATCATGGATCACTATCAAAACCATAAAAACATTGACAGATCTCAAAAAATGAGTGCATGCCATCATTACCTCATAGAATTGAAAAAAGGTAAGTAACAAGCAATATATCTCACTACTCCATACTCACCCCACAACATAAGGGTCTCACATTACTAGGGAATAATTCTATCCAATACTAAATGATCTTGATCCATTTTTCATATACATATATGATTCACCTCACCAATTACTAAATATTAATAACATACAAAATTATGATTCCATTTAACTAGAGTTAAACCATCAGGTTTTACAAGGAAATTCTATATAAGTATTTGTTTACACTTTAAATAAAGAACATGAATGTCATGTTAACACTCAACATTGATTCATTAATAAATTGTATTCGAATTTTATGGAAATACCAAAATAAATTAGTGAATCAATGTACCTATAGTGGTGCACATGACCACCATGAAACAATCATAAATTTTTACAAAAACCCTAATAATTGGGAATAACGAAATCAAGAATAGAAGTATATGATTTATAAGAGCTGGAACTATATCGTTGATAAAATATAGGAGTCTAACCTGGTAGGTGCTGATCTGATGGAAGATGTGGGGATTGGGAGGTCCTTCTGCAAGGAATCGCTCCAGGAGGACATGAACTGAATGCTTCTGGAATGTGGGGAGGCCGCTGGCTCGATTTGGTATTTGGGGCTTTTTTTTCCCAACGGTTATTAAAAACCGTTGGGAATGACCAACATTTCCCAACGGTTCCATAGAACCGTTGGGAAAACAAGATTTTTCACCACTTTTCCCAACGGTTCTTAGGAACCGTTGGGAAAAACCTATCTTTCCCAACGGTTGTATGAAACCGTTGGGAAAACTATGCATTGAGGGGTTTTTCCAAACGGTTTCTATAAACCGTTGGGAAAAACAAGATATGCCAACGGTTCATTGAACCGTTGGTACACAACTGTTGGGAAAGGTCCCTTTTCCAGTAGTGCAACCTTTAATTTTACTTTGCAATAAATTGAGGAAATCATCAGTTTCTCTTTCCAAAATCTTTGACCAACAGCAACCTAAGACTATAATTCAATGGAATCGTGACTATCAACCAAAATATTATCATCTTCTACAGGTCCCTAAGTTAGAGCATCTTTGATAGGTACTTCATCAACTTTATATTTCTTATCTTCAAAATCTACCCATGATATGGGTCTAGCATAAACCTAAGAAGAAGAAGCATTTCCCAACCATTAGTCAAAATTAAAAGGCCTACTAGAATTATAATTCCCAGAAAATTCCAAACAACCATTTGGTTTAGTAGAGTGAATCACTTGGATGGCCTTAGCATGATCTATAGATTCATCCAAAACAACTAGTAGAGCATGATATTTAGCAGAATTTACATATGTATTGATCTCTGCATGGATGGGTAGATCAGCATTATTAGCCGTTACCATCCTTTTATATAACAAATACTCATGGTATTTAAGATTAGAATTTGATAAAAATAAATATTTCCTATAATAAGTCTTCACATGCCCGATTGTATTGTAGGAATCACATAAAATTGTGACTTTATCAAACTCAATACAAAGATTTCTTTCATCATGTGGCATTGATAGAATAACTCTATCAATCAAGGTAAAAATTAAATCAACATTAATGTCATGATTTAGTCTATCCACCTACGCCAAAATGTTGTTAAAGTTGTACTATTCAAAGATGCATTGGTCGGGTACTAATTAAAATTTTCATACCCTCTCATTCATCAAAATACGTTCAACTCTTCCCTGTTAAATGTTTCCACTCTGAATCCTCACCTCAAGCATGTTCTTTCCAGAGTCTATATGGTTGATTCTACATATCATGTGGCTTGAAGGCCTTGATGAGGACCAAAGTCCATGAGGTGGACTGAATGTTTTAAGGTGTCACGAAAGCCTTACTACCCTGAAGGTATAAATGAAATTCAACCACACTACACGCTAACACATCACCTTTTTCACCAAAAAATGAAACCACCAATATACCATCAAACCAACAACAGAATAACCAAAACACAAATGCCAAAAAAACCATTTAACATAGAGTCTACAGAAATGTCCTATAGGTACTTCATAGAGTAAACTAATGTAGTTGATAATCACATCACATAGTCAATTGGAACAGCTGATAGGCGCATCATAGAGACCACCAGATCATCCCCTAGGAGCATAATAGAGGAAGATGGTGTTGCGGGTAAATGCATCACATAGCCAAGAACCTCCAACACTGATGGAACTTACTCCCCCACCAAAAAAACTACCTTCATATTTGGATCACAAAACGTCTGAGGAGAAGAACCTACAACAGTCTCTTGAAAAAGAAAAGGTCAGCATATGTGATGTGATATTTAATCCCATGTTTCTGATGGATGAAGCTGAAAGTCCTGGATCTGAACTCTCACTACCGCGATTGATGTCAAAGCCTGAAAACATCTGAGACACCATTTATCAATGAACCCATCCCATTACAAGAGGAAATTGATGCCATTAAGAACCTTCATCAATGGATGTGACGTTTCCACTCTAAATGACATGAGTCATGAATCGACCCCTGATGGCCTCACCTTGCACCCTCCACCACTTCAGCAGTCATCCTCACCACCAAGAGATCTAAACCCATGTCATAACATGATAAACCCACTCTGGTGGATGTGATGTCGTTGTTTCTGATGAAGGGAGTCACGACCCGACCCCTCACAGCCTCAGCCCGAACCCTCCACCACTACAACAACCACCCTCTCTTCCACCTCAATTATACTCAAACTTCAATATATGAACATAAATAACGACAATCATATCCATGAATATCTTCATTATCTCATGAGATATATATATATATTGAGTAAATTCATTAGAGACATGTATTTATTTACTTATAATTATAATTATAATTATAAAAAAAATATTTAAAAGTATTTATACATAATTATAAATACATAATTATAAATATAATAAATAAATTTATTATTTAAAAAAACGATAAATTTAAAATTATTTAAATATATATTTATTTATTTATATTTTTATAAATACTTTTTTAAAATATTATATATATATATATATATTAATTATTTAAAACTATATATTAATATGTCATATTTATATTAAATATAAACATGACTTTTCTAATTAATTTATATAAATAAACATTATTTTTGAATATAAATAAAATAATTTTATATATATTGATAATACTTTTTATTAAAAAAATATCAGATCTAAGAATAGCGCTAATAAATATGTCCTTTATTAGTGCTAAAAACACTGATAAAGCATACACCTTCATTGGTTCTTTTAGATAGCGCTGAAAAAAGGTGAGTCTTTTATCAGTGCATTATTCTTAGCAATGATAAAAGTTGGTGCATCCATTTCCTGCATCTATTGTAGTGACTTATGAACATACCACAAGTTATTTTTTTATGATACACATAAATTTATTTTTTAAGTACTCGCATGGTAAGTATATTGATCTTATGACAGTTTCTTCACACGGTCAGCAAACCGACCGCAAATGATGATCATATGTAATGACATAGTCAGTATACCAAGCATACAACAAATATATCACACAGTCTATATGCAAACCACTTAGCTAATTTATCACACGGTCATTATATCACTTTATTTATTTTTGGAAAACCTATATTTTTCATATACTCTATTTTTATAAAATGATTTACTTGATGTTTAGTTACTCTATTTTAATCAATTGATTTCTTAATAAATTAAATATACTTTATAATCATTAGGTTTCAAAATATTTTATAAAAAAATATAGTGGAAATTGTTATAGAAAAATTAATATTCTTATCAATTATTTGTTTCTTAATTTTTCTTTATCTTTGGACTTTTTGATTTACTATTAATTTTTTATAATGATTCTTATTGATTTGAAAATTCTAAAATATATTTTTATCCTAATCGTCTTTCTCAATGTGTTTCTATGTTATTTCATAAAAAAATAAAAGATTAAAAATATTCTCTAACTGTGAGCACATTTCTTCACATTACAGGAAATGATAATATTTTGAGTTTAATAATTTTCTAACATAGATTTTTGTGATTATTCATTTAAAATTTCCTTCACAATTAATAAAATCTTGGAGTTAATGTTTCATAATTAATCGTTGAAATTCAAATAAACTACTATGATAAAATAAACCTAAAAAGGATTATTGAAAAATAATATTGATGATGACCATTGAAAATATTATAGCGAGAGAAGAATTTGAAGATGTTGTAAGCTTTGTGAAGAACTGAATCTAAACTAAGACTATTATTCTATTACTTAAATAATGAAGTAATTCATCATATTGATCATCCACTACTAATGTGATCAGACTTTATAAGCTTCATCGACAATCAATATTATCTTCTCTTCAACTTTTCTAAAAAAATCAGTTTTTCATTTGTGTATTCCATTTAATATTCTATTTTTTCTCTAGAGTTGGTTTAATCTTTTCCTATACAAAATAAATCTAATGAGATATTCCTCCCATGTAAAAGAATGGTTGGGTTGTGACTCCTAGAAAAATATTGGTGGGTTGTGACTCCTATTAAAATTTAGTTTGGTGTTATACAACTATTTGAGAAAAAGTACCTTTATCTATAATTAGGTTATCACACCCTATCAAAATTGATAAATTAGTGAATTAGAGATATCTCACCAAGTAGAGAAGAATGAAGAGTGTAGATTATATTAGGATCATGTTGATATGAACCACTATAAAAAACATCCACTTTTATTTTCTATCTTCTGTAACATAATTAATATTGCTAATAAATTTGATAATGAAATTTACTTTATTGAATTTTAAAATTACCAATCACCTCACCCCCATCATTACTTAATATTTCTCAAAACTAAGACCTAATAATTGGTATTAGAATATGGTTCCTTTTAAGAAAAATTTTATTACTGTTTCATTTTCTTTTTTAATTAACTATTATCCAAGAGTTAATAGTGTACGGAAAGATCCACCACTACCATTGTGGAAATTTAGGAATTTGAGGTGATGAATCCCATTAGACCACCTCACCTCATAGGAAACAATAATGTTTACTAAAAGGATTCAAGAGAGGTGTTACTAAAAAATATTGGTCTTAGATTAAGGGATATTATGTTCAAGCCTTATAAATTACCTAATATAGATTTAGAAACTCTAACCGATAATGATGCTACAAAATGTTTTTTAAATTAAAAATCCATGAACTATCTATATATTTTTATTTAATAATAAATATATATTGCCATATTTCTTCATGTAAAACTTCTTCTAACATTTATAAGATTTTAAATGTCACAATTTAAGGAATTGATAAGTTACATAGAACCAAACTAATGATTTATAGGTCTTGTTTTTCGAAATTTCTCAACAGGGTTACACTTCATGTTGTTTCTTTCCCCACATTCTCACTTTCCATGGTGGGTAGCCTCCACCACCATGATTTGTGATAATTCCTTCTTGATTGAAATGGGATGATGGGATATCAGTTCCTCCTTCCATGGATTACCATTTGGAGCTCGTCTCTTAGTCCAGGCATCCCTTATATATTTTATCCATGTTCATGAAACTCATTCACATAACTATATCATGATGGACTCAAGTTAATCACAAAGCTTACGTCTTGACAGGGCAGCAACATGTGGTTGGATAAGATGGTAATTTTTGGAGGGTACAATAAGTTATAAATATTGATCATGTTGGGTATCTATAAAGTATTACCATTTTGAGGTTAGAGGCATCTATCATATAATGAATCTTGGTCATGGAACCCAAGGCCTCTCATTTTAACCATGAGGTAGTTGACTCCATGGGCATAAGGCATATGTGTCTTTTTACCACATTCATCTCATGTTTTTTTATGGGTTAAAGGTTTCAAGTGTTTCATAGGTTTAACATCTTTTGGGGACATATTAGTGATTAATTATGTCCCCAAGGAGTATATTTCACACATGAGGGTTCGATTAAGTGTGTTCCCAAAATAAAGATTTCCCACTTATTGGTTTGGTTAATTATAACCCCAAGAGGGAAGATTTCACTCTTTGGGATTAGTGGTAATGGGAGAAATTGTTCCCCCATTGGGGATATTATAAAACTTTAGGATTTTGAGAATGTTTATGATGTCTGGATGTAACCTCAAGGAGACCCCCCATGTGTATCTGTATGGTAGGATTGAACCTCGTGAAGGTCCCCCATGTTTATTGAGATTTCAGGATTAAACTGCATGGAGGTCTCCAACATACCTTGTTGGGAAATAGGTATCCAAATCCATGTATTTTGAGGCCCAAATTTAAGATCATGTGATAGTACCAGTCCTTGCAGTTTAACTTCTTGCGGTAAGGACTCTTGTGTCATGGAAGAATCATAATCTAAATATGTTGTAGGGATTATGTATATAGGATACTCGGATGTTTGGGGGTCATATCCCAGGAGTAGAGCTTCATCCTATGTGTTTAGTTTCATCCCATGGTATTGGAAGATGGTGTGGTGATTACACATGGGTGTCATTCAGTGTAGAAGTTTTAACCCATGGTGGTAAGGAGATGGAATCCCATTATGATCATACATGGATTATCTCATGCTTATCCCACAGGGCAGGAGGCAATGTGATATACCACTCCATCCATATGTAGGGAATTATTTGTTCATCACATAAATAAAGACTTCAGTTTTACATCATGTTTTGATGAAATTTTCATGCATATTAACATCATATGACTAAGGAATTGGGATTTGTATTTTTACATCATGAAGCTCAGAGGTTGTTGGGCCTACACCTAGGGAGACTATTTCAAAGTAGGTGTCGAAGATTCAGAAAAAGGCCTCTCTTATAGGAAATGTGTGAAGATTTCCTTGATGAGGATATATTTAGGGAATACGTTCCAACTACTCAAGCACATCTGGTTGTGGTATGGTTTAATCATCGCTATAGAGTAGTAGCAATCATGGGATATTGAATTAGGGTTCCAATTCATTATAGAAAGAGGTATTAGGGTACCAATTCTTTAGTGAAAAAAGGAAGGTAATGGTCATGGTCATGCTTGAAGAAAATAGGGAATACATAAGGGTTGATGATACTAATCACATAATAATTTAGAGTAAATATGAACTAGTTTGAATGGGTATAGGGAACCTAGGCACACAACTATATTTTGCATAAGGAGGCATTTAGTCAGTAAATCGAAGATGATTCCATGAAACACTACAATTATGTGATCAAGTAGTTATATGTGAATAATTTTCTCTAGAACAAAATCCTTACATAGATTTTGGAGACATATGTGCAATCAAATTATATGTTTCCATGTAGTTTAGGGTTTCATGAAGGTGGATTGTCTTGCACAATCCTAACTTTCTAACACACTCATTTTTCATGCATAATTTTAAACAGTTTGTGGGAAAGAATTTATAGTTTTCAATGAATATTCCCAAGTAAATCAATAATTTACAAAAATATGGTAAATTTTAAATAATGAATAAAAATTCATATTTTTTAATTTTTTATTCCATTTATAATATTTTGTGGAATATTGAATAATGGTTTTTAAATGTTTTTTAAATAAATAATTAGCCTACTAGGATGACCCTCATCCTCAACAAATATTAATCCACTTAGCCAGGCCTAAATAGGCCTGGCTAGCCAAGCATATCCCATGGGAGATCCTATCTAGCATCAGGTGTGGATTAATAATATGAGGGGGCCCATGGAGATGCATAGAGTGGGGAAAAGACTATATGGTTTGTGTGGGTGTGATGTGGCCCACATGAGAGTGTGTGTGTGTAACTATGATCCCATCCCTAAAGTAGGTTTCTGAGATGAGGATGCAACATGATTCATTATAAACAATCATGGACCCCCTTCTCTTCTTCAATGTGGGACCTAAAAACATGGATACTATTCATTTTTATTGAAATTTCACCATTTCACTCTGGCCTCATTACCCCTCACCTAGAACACATCTCTTTGCTTGAAATCATTTTTCAATGCCACTACAACCACTAAAATAAACCAAAACCACAATGTACAATACCTAGAGAGATGATTATTTAACACAAATATCACAAATGAATCCCTACGTCACCATAGATAACCTTAGGGAACTTAGAAAACATCCATGAACCCCTTTGTTGAAGAGGATGACACCCTGTATATATTATGAGTTCTCCCTAGTCAATTTTTAGGGTATATGGTTTAATAAATACCAATATAACAATTTCACCAGTGTTGTAATATTTGTTTGTGAAAATAGGAATCATGCTCCATAGATTCCATTATGCACAAATTACATGCACCATGCATGTTGAAGCTCGGGTTTTTTTCTATCCATGCAAATATTTTTAAGCATCGTTATACCCATAGATTCTATACAGGATTTAAAAAAATAAAAACATAAATTCAATGGATTCAAAGAGATATTGAGGAACATTGACCAAATATATTAGGATTAAGATATACAATAAATCCTCATATAAAAATAGAGTAGGAGTTTCCACTAATGATGGAGTTCGACACCGAGTATGATAGGCCATGCATTGGAGGTCGCTTGCTGCTATTTTTTGTCCTTCTATTTTTATGTTTTTTTAGATTTTTTTTCATAATTATAATAATTCATCTATTCTTATTATTTTCTCCAAGTGTTTCACACATTTTCTATCCACTTCATTATTATTATTCTTATTACTATTTTATTTATTATTTTTATTGTTATTATTATTATTCTTCTTCTACTTCTTCATTTATTTTCTTTTCTTACCACTTTTATTTTATTTTATTTTTCTTATTATTCTCTCTTTATCTAAAATTCTTCTTTTAATTTTATTTTTTTATTATATTCTTCTAATTATCACTATATTGATATCTTACTCAAAAAAATTAGAATTCGACTCAAGGATTGTCCTTGGGGGAGGTTAGGTGATTTTGAATTCAACACTTAGTTTCATTAATGTTTTTATTCCTATTTTTGGTGAATTAAAGTGGCATGAAAGAGTGAGGACTTTGTTAACTATGAATTGGATCTTAACCTAACTTATTTTATTTTATTTAAATATTTTCCCTTCCGTCTATTGGAAAAAATATATTCATATAATAGATTTGATTCATTAAATGGATGAAATGACATATAATGGATCTGGGTTCTAGAAGGTACCACAATCTTGATTAAGTTGTTCCATCAACATTGATTACAGGACCAGGTGGAATTTATTTTGTTTTGGTTTTTTAGATTCCATAACCAATAAATAAAATATTAGTAGTTCATGTAGGGAATTTCAGAATTGATCTATCTAACTAAATTTTAAAACATAAAAAAAAGGAAAAATGATGAAACCCATAAACCAAACCTAAATGGACAAGTTATTTATTTCCTAATTCACATTCTGTTTTCATTGTGTAGTGGATTATAATTATAGTTCATTTCATTCTTTTAGTGAATAATAAAAAAACTCAAAATAAATTTTTTTTAAATAATAAAAAAAGAAAAAATAGTTCATAGGTGAATTAGAATTAGAGAGTGAATAAACTATTAATCTCCTCAAGTGATATTAAACTGGTCAGCTATTATGCTACCCTATGAAAAATATAAAAAAACATTTCTTTAGTGTCCTATGATAGGTGTGTTTTCAAAACTAGCGTCATCACTATGGATCCAATTAGTTGTTTACATATATTTTTATCTTTCACATGGTAGATAGTTTTTTATATCTTTTATAATAAAAAACACAAAACAAATATTTTTCCATGATGTTTTAAAATGATTATTATTTTAAATCATGGAAAAATTACTCATAAGTGAAATAACTAATTATTAAGTCATTATTTATTATATGTTATAGTGTATCTATATTTGTTAGGAAGGTGTGATAATTCAAGAAATCAAACTAAAATGAGTAATCATTCAAATAATTCATAGCTATACTAAGGGAGAATATAAAAGAACTAATTTCTAAATCCATGGTCTGAGAGATAAATGAGTTGTCCAAGTACTTACCAAAATTTAAATATGTGGACGATGTATGAGAAGAGTCTTCCTTATTTCATCTCCGTATTTTGTAAGGAAATACATCTGCGTAATATCATGAACAAGTGTCTAACAACAATATCAAATATGAGTTAAAAAAATTAAAGAGAAGATACAAGTAATGTATGGAAAAATGGAATGGATGACTACATATTTCCATTCTTCCCTAGAGTATCCCAAACCTGAAATGGTGTAAGAACCCAAACATGTGGTGGAAGATATTTCCCCACTCATCTTTTAGGTTGAAGAACCTATGAAGATAGAGGGGGATTTACTTGAATATTCATTGCACTTAGCTCAAACCCTTTTATATTAGATAGATAAAGAAGACTAGACTATTATTTATGAAATGAAGGTCAAGTGAATTTGAATAAATTTTGGATAAAATTGATAGAAATTGAAATAAAAAATTATTTCTCCATTCATTATAAAGGAGAATATCTATAATTATTTCCTATCTCCCTATATATACAAGAATACACCACCCAAGTGGTGTAATTTGAATAAAACATGGATGATATTGAATAACAACCTACATCAACTAAAATCCAACTTCAAGAGACACTTGACATTTGGAAGGATATTGAACTAGAATCAACTCAAGAATCGACCAATCCATATTTTTAGTTAGATGAAGATTAGGAAACAACACATGTGCATATTGAGGAATATATAGAGATCTTGTATTTTAAGGAACATGCCTAAGAGGAATCCCATGAGGAAGTTCAAGTGGCTGAGGAAATAAAGAGACAGTATTCTCACGTTGAAAGGGATAATTTTAATTTTGATTCTAAATATTTAAATTTTTTTTAAGTGAAATTACTTTCTCACATTGCCTTTAAAGATTCAATTTATGCATGCCACCATAAGAAATCATAGGATAATAAAGAGGAGGTTTCACAATTAGAAACCAAGAATAAATATGATCCATGCTTCATCCTACCCCCTCCATGAAAGCTATAAATTATTGTGAAGGGGATGGATTTTTTATACTCTATTCATGGATCTTTACTCTCCAAAAAATAATTAAATGTTGGGAAAATCCACATGTGTTGTTTAAAATATAATAATAACCACCCAATATCTAATTATGTAAAACGTCCATTACTACCTTTATAAAAGAATTAAAACTCCATGGACCACTTGGGGTGATTAAACCAGGACTTATCCCTTTCCATTCTTTATAGGACTTTCAATTTCATTATTAAGGTTAGTTTAGTATGGATACCCTTTGCCACATTCATTTTGAGTTTTATTGATTTGACCGTTGTGTTTAATTGTTTAATTTACTTTTTTCAGAACATGATAGAACAAGAAATCCCCCAAACAATGGAGGAATATGAATAATGCTTCATTAGAAATGTTAATTCACTTTAAATATTTGTTTTTCAAAAATCTATAACTTTTTTTCTGAAAATATATTTTGATCTTTCAACTAAAATTTGCAAGCATATGCATTAAATTTATGATTTACTTGACTTAACTATGAGACATTTTTTTATTAGGAACCTTGTTATGACATGTATTATATTTCAATGATAATTAGATTATATTAGTAAAATGTAGAACTGAATTATTATAGTGAATCATGGATATTGAATTGTGGACTCATGATTTGACATACTCGGTTGATTCAGGTAAATGAAATTTCCTTATCATTTTTTATTATTTGAAATCATGATATTCTTTTGAATTGATTTTTTAGTATTATACATGCCATGGGTGATTTTCCAATGTTATATGTATGATTATCAAGAGTATTTATAGACCAAATACTTCTTATTTTATCTTGATCATACTTCTTGAGTGATCATGCAGAATGCCACCTATTGAAACTTTTTTTGAAAACATTCAAATCAGTGATTGTGGAAAAGCACATTTAAAATGATTGAAGAATTTATATTAATAATAATCTAACCATGAGATCAAATTTAACATAAATACTTCTTTAAAACATAGAGACCATGAATGACCTTGTTAGAAATATGCCATATTTTAAGAGATTTTTATCCATTTCAACCTTCCTCTTTGTATTTTTTATAATATTTTAAGGTTGAAGTGTGAGTGTAACGGAATTCATGGTGAATGTGATGCACTATATTATAAGGGGAATTTTTGGGTTGTTATCTTGGGTATTGAGAATTGAGAAAGGTTATTAATTCATACATCGTACAGTTTATTATTTTCCCCAATTTAATTAAAAAAATAAAAAATGGGTTTTGACTTGGGAAAATAAAAAATAACCATTACGAGACATATGATCTCTATCACATGTGGTATGGTAGTGTATGTGAGATTTATTCCAAGCATGAATAATAAGTAAATTAAAAAAATGAAAAAATAATTCACAAAAACATTATAAATGTAGAGAAAATTAAAAAAATCACATAATTCATTATTCTTTCATATTAATTATGTCCTTTACATTCAGCTTTAGAAGTGGGTGATATCAATTTGTAAAGGGATAATTTCATTGATATTTTACTTTTTGATTTCATGCTTAATACTTTAGGGAAAAACCTCCTCCTTTGATCCCTAATTTTGAACATAAATTCCTATCAAAATTAAGACTCAAACTAATTAGAACCTTTATTCCAAGCCTCAATGATTTTATGTGATATTTTAATTTAAAATGTATAGAAAGTGGATCCTTTAAGGATCATGTTTTCATGATTCGAGCATAAATACAGTTGAATTTGTATCATTAGTGATGAGATAAAAGATTTAAAGTTAGGTAGATCACGAGTTATCAAGTTTAATAATATTAAATTTAGAAACTTGAATGGATAATAAGATAATTTCCATATGTTTAAATAGGAAAAATTAAAATACTATAATTGATTTTTTCTTTGAAAATTGGGAAACTGAAATGATATTTTATGTGGAAATTGAAAATTAAAATTACCATTGATAAATTTTTTATTATATTACATATAAATTTTAATATTGGTATAATTTGTGTCCTCTTGAATTAAATGTTGATATTTTATGCTTGAGTAAAATCATTTTTACCTATGTAGGTATTTCACATGCACATTTATCATGCATTATTTTAGGTGTTTTCTTAAGAAATTTTTATGGTTTTCAATTAATATTCCCAAGTAATTCAATGATATACTAAAATATAGTAAATTTAAAATAATTAATGAAAATGTGTATTTTTAATTTTTCATTCCATTTAAGATATTTTGGGGAATATTGAATAATGGTTTTTAAATATTTTTTTCAGTTAAAAAATTATCCAACTAGGTTGTCCCTCAACCTCAATGGCTTGTAAGCCACTTATCCAAGCCTAGGTAGGCCCAACTAGCCAATCATCGCCCAAGTGAGATCCATCCTAGTGGAAAGTGTAGATCGATACTGCAATGCGGAGACAGTGGAGATTCATATGGTGGTTCAAAGCCTTTGTGGGTTGTGTGGGTGTAGCATAGCCCATGTGTGTGTGTGTGTGCATGTGATTGGGATCCCATATCTTGAGTAGGATTATATGATGGGGATGGCACATGATTAATTATAAACAATCAAGGAGTCCCTTATATATTCTGATTTGAGATGAAAACACATATACTATTATTTTTTTATTGAAATTTCACCGTTTGGCATCTGTTGCGAGACCCTACACCTCAGAAAAACCTCATCGCACCCCACTACCAGTCGATGCCACCACAACTACTTCAACACACCAATAATGCAATGAACGATGATTAGAGATCTAGTTTCCCAGATCAACTTGCACAATTGAATCCAAATATCAACTTGGGTAACTCTGTGGACCTCATACAACCTCCATGAATCCTTTTCCAAAGAAGATGACACACTATGTAGAAAATGATCTCCTTTCAGCCACTGAGAAGGTCGAAGGGTTTTATGAAGACCGCTACATCACTGCCACCATTTGTTTCACTACATTTTTGAGTAAGATGAATCAATATACATGGATTCCAATTTTTACCATGTAAATGCCCCATGCATTCAAAATCTCCAGTCAACATTGTCCATGCCAATATTTAGAAACCCCATGATATTCGGCGATTCTATAGAGGGTTTTTAAAAGGTGAAAATATGTATTCAATGGATTTCCAAGGATATGGATAAACCTTGCTAGAATATATATTGATAAATAGATAAAATAACTACTCCCCTATAAATAGAATGTTTTCCATTGTCAATAGAGTTCTACACTGAGGACGGGCCTTACACTGGAGGTTGATCACTGATGTTTTCATTCTTTCTATTTTGATGTTTTATTTTTTTGATATTTTCTTTCTTATAACTGAAAATAATTCATGATTTATTCATATTTTATTCAGGTTTTTCCATCATGTTTTATACACATCATTATTTTTATTATTATTCATATTCTTTTATTTTCTCTTCTCCCTATTTTTATATTATTTTATTTTTATCATTATTTTTTTCTCATTATTATTTTAATTTTTCTTCTTCTATTGTACTAATTATCTCCATTTTTATCTCCTACTCCCAATTATCATAGGTTTAACCAAGGCATGGCCTTAGCGTAGATTAGGTTTTCCGAAATTATATATTAAATTTCTTTAATGTTTTTATTCTTGTTTTTTGTGAATTAAAGTGACATGCACTAGTTTGGAAATTTTCTACTACAACACGGATCTTCACCTCACTTATTTTGTTTTATTTAAAAAAATTCCCTTCTTATGTTGTATATAAGTTCTTCATATGGTGGTGTTGAGTCGTTCAATGAATGAAATCGTATATGAAGGAGTTGGGTCCAAGAAGGTGTCATACTCTCAATTGAGGTGTTCCATCAACCTTTATTATAAGAGGAGGTGAAATTTGTATTCATTTGGAATTCAATATTAACCAACCAATAAATAAAAGATTAGTAGTTCATAAATGATATTTCATAATTGAGATATCAAACTAAATTTTAATACCAAAAAAACAATGAATAATGATTATACCCTTAAGGCAAACCTAAAAGAAATAGTTTTTTGTTTCCTAATTCTCAATCTATTTTTATTTCTTACTAGCATATAATTTTCTACCATTTCAGTATTTTAGTGAAAAATAAATCACTCAAAATCATTTTTCTTTATAAAATAATAAAAAGTAATTAGTTCTTAGGTGAATTAGAATTAGTAGGTGAATAAAATGTAAATATATTTGAGTGATATGACAATGGTCAACCTCTTTGTTGTGCTAGAAAAAATATATAATGTTTATTTTGATACAAGCTCTGATACGTGTTTTTTCAGAACTAGTGTTGTCATCGAGGATCAAATCAATAGTTTACTTATCCTTTTATTTTTCACATAGTAGATAGATTTTTATTTATTTATTAATAAAAAACCATAAAACAAATATTTTTCTATAATGTTTTCACATGATTGTTTCATTAATTCATAGAACAATTACCCATAGGTGAAAGAACCAATTATTGAATTAACCTTTTATATGGAGTATAGTGTATCTATTTTTTGGGTAAGTGATATTTTTTTTGTAAATAAAAATTTGGGTAGAATTAATTCAAAGAATCTATAGCTAGCCTAAGGGAGTATATAAAAGAATCAATTTTAAAATCCATGGATTAGATGTTAATTGGGTTCTCCTGATACTACCCAAAATTTTATCAAGTGGGTGAGATCCACGAAGAGTCCTCCTTATTTCTTCCTAACATTTCTAAATAAATTCCTAGGTGAAATATTAGAAACCAGTGGCTAAAACCAATATCAAAAATAATTTGTAACAAATTTAATAGAATATAGAATATATCCAAGAAAAAATATAATGGATAACTATATATTTCTATAAACCCCAAGAGAAAACCAAACTTTAATGGGAGGAATAACCTAATCCGATTGTGGAATAGATTTCCCCACTCTTCTTAGAATTTTAATAACCTGAAGAAGTAGATGGGTATATACCTGAATATTCATTCCACCTCACTCGAACACTGCTAGAGGAAATAGATTAAGGATACTTTACTACTAATTTACAAAATGGATACAAATTGAATTTGGATAAATTTATGGAAAATGAAAAGAAATTGAAATACAACATGATCTCCCCATTCCTTATAAAGCATAAGTTCCGACAAAATTTTATTTCTCTAAATTTGGAAAAAGGCACAACCTAATTAGTGTAATTTAAATAAAATATAGAGTATTTGGGCTATCTACCTCTATCCACTGAAATAAAACATTAAGTGTCACAAACCACTGAGAAGGAAATTGAACTTTAACTAAATAATTATTTAGAAAATCCATATTTTGTTGAGGAAGATGTTGAAGCAACACATGAACCTACTGAGGAACACATGGAGCTCCCTAATTTTGATGTACATACATTGGAGGAATCCCATTAGTAAGACAAAGAGAATGGGGAAACCAAGATACAGGATTCTCACTTTGAAAGGGAGAATTTAAATTTTTATTCTAAATATATAAATTTTGTTAAATTGAAATTAACTTCTCACTTTACCTTTGAATATTAAATTCATGGAACCCTCCCTTAAAAAGCACTAGAAAAGAAAGAGGAGGTTTCAAAAGTAGGATCCAAGATAGAGAATTATTCATACATCATCCTTCCCCTTCTAGGAAATCTATAAATTACTTTGAAGGGGAAGGATTTGGTATACAATATCCATGGATTTTTCCATACCAACAAAGAATAATTTAAATCTAGGAAAAGTTACATGTGTTGGTGAAAATCCGAGAAGATCCACCCTCAATTAGATTACAGATAACAGTTGGTACTTCCCTTTTAGAGGTAGTAAGAATCCAAATTGCACTTGGGGGATTAATCCAATATTTATGACTTTACATTATTTCTAGGAATTTCAATTTAATTATTAGGATTATTTTATCAGGTATCCTCATTCCGCCTTTTTTTCTTTATTGGCATGATCCTAGGTCTTAATTGATTAATTTACTTTTATTGGACCGTGATGAAAAAAGGAATCCCCTAAAAAGTAGGTTGATTGAAATAAATCTTCATGAGAAAATGTATCTCACTTTTAATGTTTATTTTTTAAAACTTCTTATATTTTTTTATAAAATCCTATTTTGGAATTTAACACTAATTTTCTTGCACATGATTCAAATTTATGATTTGGTTAACTTATCTATGAGAAATGAGTTTCTTAGGAACACTTTAATTTCATGTTTTATATTTCAAAGATAATGATATTTAATGAGTAAAATGTACAATTGTATTATTATAGTGAATCACGGATATTGAATTGGGGACTCATGATTTGAGGGGATTGGTTGATTCAAGTAAATGAAATTTTCCTATCATTTTTCTTACTTTTAATTTATGAAATTCATGTCAATTGATATTTTATTATTATTCATTCCACGAGAGATGTTCTAAGGTCACATGTCCCATTTTAGAGTGTATTTATAAACCAAATAATTCTGATTTTTTCTAGATCATACTTCTCTAATTATCTTTGGAAATCCCTCCTACTAGAACTTCCATTAGAATTTTTCAAAGCTATTACTGTGCAGAAACACATTTAAAATGATTGATGAATTTTTATTGATAATACCTTATCCTTGAGACCACCTTTTACATAAATCCTTTTTTAACAAAAATATACCTTGAATTACCCTATTATAAATGAGCCATGTTCCAAAAACATTATCCATTTCTACTATCCATTAACTAATTTTCATGATATTTTAATGTTTAAGTGTGGGTGTGAGGGAGGTCATAGTGAAATGAATGCACTATATTATAAGGTAAAAGTGTGTGGGTGATATTATAGGTATTGAGAAATAAGAAGGTTTATTGATTCATAGATTGTACTCTTTATTATTTTCTCTTCTTGAATTAAAAAACATAAAAAATGAGTTTTGACTATGGAGAATAAAAAATAACCATTACCAGATCAACGATTTTGATCATATGTGGTTAGGTAATAGATGTTATATTTATTACAAGCATCACTTTCAAAAAAATTAAAAAATTGGAAAAATCATATTTAGAAAAAAAATGTATAAAAGTAGATAAAATTCAAGAAGGTGTACATCATTCATTATGATTTCATATTAATCATAAACTTTAAATTGACCCTAGTAATTGGGAATTGTTAATTTTTGAATGGGATAATTCCATTGATATTTAAATTTTTGATATAATTCTTAATACTTTAGAGAAAAACATCCTTCATTGAGCCTTAATTTTGATCATAAATTACTACCAACCTTTATACTCAGATTCATTTGAACCTTTATTTCATTCCCTAAAAATTATATGTGATTTTTGTCTTCATAAGGCGGAAAAAGTATTCCATTTTCAAAATTTTGTATATGGAGCATGATTTCATGATATGAGAATAAATTTACTTTCATTTCTATCATGATTGATGATATAAAAGATTCCAAGTGAGGTAGATCAGGAATGTTCATGTTTAATAATAATTAATTTATAACATGAATGGATTAGAGGATAATGTCCAACATTTTCAATAGGAAAATTCAAAATACTAGAATATGTTTGTTTATTTTAAAAGTGGGAAATTGAATTGATATTTTATTTGGAACTTGAAAATTTATTTTACCAATAATAATTATTTTTTTCTATTAAATTGAAATTTGAATATTGGATGAATTGGTGATATCTTGAATTCAATGTTGAGATTTTATACTTGAGGAAATGTATAGTAAGAGGTGGGGGTACTTGACACATTCATTTTTAATGAATAATTTTAAGTGTTTTATTAACAATGTTTTACGATTTTTAGTGAATAACAACAATTAATTCAATGATGTGCTAAAATATTGTAAATTTTAAATAATGAAATAAAATGATTATTTGTAATGTTTTATTTCCCATTATTATATTGTGGGGAATATTTAATAATTTTTTTTAATTTTTTTAGGTAAATATTTATACAACCAAGATATACATCATCCTCAAGGGATAGTAAGACACTTAACTAGGCCTAAGGAGGTCCAAAAGACCAAGCATTTCCCAAGGGAGAGTCTACCTACTGGCATGTGTGGATCTAGATCACGAGGAGGATCATATAGAGATACATGGGGTAGGTCAAATCTTACATAGGACATGTGAGTGCATTGTGGTCCATATGAGTGCATGTACGTGT
Source organism: Viscum album (assembly GCA_963277665.1). NCBI lineage: Eukaryota > Viridiplantae > Streptophyta > Magnoliopsida > Santalales > Viscaceae > Viscum > Viscum album. Next base: position 1,784,877,278 of record OY728148.1, on the reverse strand, counting down.
AACTGAGAACCCATCCTCTGAGTAGGCTCGTAAGTCAGGGAGGGTGCATGATTCATTATAAATGATAATGACCTTCCGTCTATATTCTGATGTTAGACACAAAACATGTAAAATGTTAAATGTTTTATCAAAATGTCACTATTATGATTTGAACACATGACCTCATACCGCAAACACACCTCACAGCATGACATCGCCACTCAACACTACTAACACCTCTAAAAACACCACACCACCATATATGATGTCCAAAGAACTGAATCCATATCAAAACATCCACCACCAATCTTGATATCACCATAGATGATCACAGGGGTCTCAGATGACCTATGTGAACACCTTTTACGAAGAGGAAGACACCCAATATGGTAAATGAGCTCCCTCTGGCCACTATGAAGCTAGAGGTTTTGATGAAGATTGTTATATCCTTGCGAACCTTTGTGCATTGCATTTTTGCACCAATAGGAATAAATTTCAATGGATTCCACATTACATCGAGTACATGAACCGTGCACGTTGAATCTTGGGTCTACCCTATCCACATCAATATTGGGAAACCATTTGATATCCACAAATTCTATGTTAGAATTTAACATAATTTAATGACACATTCAATATATTTCTAGAAATATAGAGAATCCTTGATTAAAGATATGTATATAAAGTGATACAATAAATCCCTATCTATAAATAGAGGATTATTTTCCACTCCTAAGAGACTTTGACACTGAGTAGGAGAGGCCTCGTATTGGAGGTTGGTTTCTTTTATTTTATTTCTTTTAGTTTTTATGTTTTTTGGTTTATATTTATTTTATTATTAATTTGAAAAATTCATGAACTTTTCTTCTTTTATTAAAGTTTACTATAGTGTTTCCTCCACTACAATCTTATTCTTTTTTTATTTTCACTTATACCCACTTTTCTGTTATTTTATTTTTTTATCCTTTTCTCTACTTCTATATCTAATGTAACACCCCAGGATTTCAGAGTGTGTTATTTCTTAAAAATAATTCAATAACTTGCACTACACGCAACACCGAGTTCAATCACACCATTAAAAGAGGTCATGAATAGTATTAACTACATTTTGAACTTTATATAATCCTTATAATTTTAGAATCCCTATTATGAGTTTCTTAGTCATAATGCAAGAACAGATTCATTTTCAGTATTTCACTTTTATCAACTTCTAATAGTGAAACCTTTCTAAATACAATATTTTAAACTTTTTCACTAAATGGGGACATCAAAAATTTAAAATGAAACACCCCAAGCTTCCACGGTACGTTTCCCTTCGAATAATGTGATAGCGTGTGTTGTACGCAACCTCGAGTTCTAACACACACCACAACTAATTAAACTAGCCATTATGAATAGTAATACCTAAATTTTGAAATTATATATATTTTATATTTGAAAATGGACTTCATTTTTGGATTCCGAATATCGAATTTAGCCTAAGGTGAAATTTTGGTACATTTTGGATAACTTTCATATTTTGATGAATAGTGAAAATTACTAAATTTTAATTAAAAACAACTTTTTTAATCAAAATAATTAATAGTGATAAATTATGAATTTGAGTGGTTTTAAAGTATATTTAGAATATATTTTTACCATTTAATATAATTTTGGTCATTGGACATAATTTTACAATTAAACCGAACATAAACGAGTGTCAATCTTTTGATAGTTATTATCTCTTAAAAACACGCTTTTTGTTTTGACAGCGGGAATTAATTTTAAATTAATTTCTTCCACTTCTGTGTTTTGAATTTAGAAAAATGGATTCCATATTTGGAATCAGGATGTTCAAATTGTGTAAATAGGTAACTTTTATTTTTAGACATTTTGAATAATTACTGCGGTAAATATTTTATTTACCATGGTTAAGGGTAAATCCGGTAAATAAGGGTTAAAAAAATAATATTATAATAATACAAAATTACCCTAAAACGTGTCTTAACCCTATTGGATGATACATGGTCGACCATGGGAATCTTTGGGTCTATTTTGGGACCCCATGGATCCACTTGTAAGTGATAATGACACTTTATTTTAATTAAGTTAAAATGAATACAAAAATGACGCAAGCATATATCTTTTAGAAAAACAATTGTTACATAGGGTTATATATGTTGGATTTTAGATTATAAATATTCATTAGAAATCTAAAACGATTTCCTACATAATGATATTTTATTTATAATTTTTAGACATTATCTAATTTATTTTATTTATGACACAATGATGATGCAGTAATTACTATAATAGTGAAAAATTAAAATAATTGATATTATAAATACCCAAATAAATATAATATGAAACTTTTAATGAATTAAAATAATTTTCTAGGATAATATGATATATTAGGATTGATTTAATTGACTTTTTTCGAAGTAATCAATCTGTTATGAGTTTCACAAAAAATCAACTATTGAATAGTGTCAAAATTGACATAAAAGAGTTTTTAAAACAAATATTATATTATTAATTGATATTAAATTCCTAAAAATCTAAGGTTCGGCCAAGAGACTTATATCATGATAGGTTCATCATTAATGTACCACTTGGGTGTCGCTTGGATGTATATAGTAAGTTTATTAACCATATTATATAAAAATACAAAGAGACATTGTAAAAGTGAAACTAATTAACTTAGAGTTAATACTTAAAGATAAGGTTAATATAATACCCAAACCTGTCTAAATTATATTGGTTGAGTGGTTTTCGACCTATCCCCACATTAAACTTTGAATAATAAGCTTTGGAGCCATTAGAAACCGAATATGAATTTATTATAAATTAATATTTCTAGCTTTTCCAAAGGTGCCCCTCACCCCTCTTATAAAAGGGCACTCCTCCTTCCCATTTCTTCACACCTTCAAAGCCTTTTGGTTCGGCCAAACTCTGCCCAAATACTCTCCCAACATCCTTCACTACAACCTAGAGGAATTAGTTTGATCAGAAAGCCAACCTATGGAGCCCTTTTGATCAAATCAAAAGGGAGAACCCAAAGAAGAGGTAATGATTTCACCACCCTTCTCCAAGTTCATTTCTTCTTCCACTTCTTCTTCCTTTGTTCTTACCATTCTAAAATAATAACTCCAGTATCTCACATATACTGTGATGTTATTATAAATATGGTACAACCATATTCAGTATTCTATCCACCCTTTGAATAACATGTCACCATACGTGCGTACGTACGGACAACCGTCTCCACGTCGTGGTGTAATTGTTATTCAATATAATATTATTTGGATGGGTATAATAATGATGTGTAACTCATGTAAATAATAAATATAACATGTTAATGATTCTGTATATATGATATACCATCCATTTATATATTATTTTAATATCAAAAGAATGATATTGTCGCTCGTGCGTACGTACGGACTACCGTCTCCACGAACGCGATGAGATTCATTCTCCATCGTATCCATTCAAGTATAATTATCATTTGATGATTTAAAAATGATGTTTAAGGACTAGATATCATTATGTATATGAATAAGATACAACAACCATGGCTTATGTAACAAAACATATAAAAGAAAATGAGTAAGTTAACTCCCGAAACGACGATAATTCTAAGATATTATTAACAAATCAATGTTAAAAGATCATATATGATATCATATTATTATATATGATTCTTTTATAATTTAATAACAACTATTTCACCATTATACAGGAGGTTAACCTACCCCAACCAAGGAAAAGTACAAGTTAAGGGTTTACTTTACAACCTCTTCATTATCCAAGGTTGTTTATACGTAATAATCTACTGGGATCTCTTTATCATCCACATCCATGTTTCTTAAAAATGCATTTCAAAACATTTTTACTATTTACTAGAATATGAGTTAAAGTCATTTATACCCTTTTTGACTTTTATAAGTGGTTTATAAAGGAATCTTTCGGTCGTTTTCAAAACAAGGTCTTTTTTAACCTTTTCGACAAAATTAAGGTAAAAATGTTTTTTTTAACTTATACGGCGGGTACGGCTAATTTCCGCCATTATGAAATCTTAAAAACTTCCCTTACAAGCTTATAAGAATATTTTCAAAGAAAATGTTTTATTTTATATGGATCTTAAATGATTTCAAAATAAAAGGAGATATTTATTTAAAAAAGAATTTTGATTTCATCTATATCAACATCCTTTGATGGATTTTAAGATTATTTGAAGTTGATTTATTATGATACAAAACTTCTATATTGTATTGAAGGTTTTGTGATATGTTTGACTATGGATGTGCTATTTTTATACCATTCATAGTTTATAGTGAAAGTATTGACATTTCGTATGCTAGTTTTAATACGAATGTTTATGTTATGTTTAAACCTTTTCATATGGGAATGCATTGGACTTAATATGTGATGGGTGGAGCCCGCTATAGCTCCTCGATGCATCGGTAGGTCTCATGAGACAAACTAGTGTCTTGGCACAAGGCCTTGACAAAATCTTATTTGTAGTCTTGGCACGAGGCCCTGGCTATGTGGTTATGATAGTCTGGCATTATGCATTCCAACATTATGAAAGTGGTTATTGATTTTTGCATGTGATTATTCGATTAGTAGAATATCCATGTGAATAAGTAAATGGAATTATTTCATTTTATTTATGCCATACCATGTTGAAAGTTCACATTTAAAAGGCTTTTGTTTTAGTTATACATTGCCTTAAATGTTTATTCTTATTTATGAAAGTTTCCGCTATATTGTTATCCTTACTGGGCATTTGAGCTCACCCCTTTTCTATGTTTTATTTTTCCCAGGAAGTGAAGAAGTAAATTATGAATGACCTTCAGGGATTTTATGTGGGGATATGAGTGTGGATTATGGAGACATTATGTCGTTGTAGTAGTTTTTCATTTTATGATGTAATGTAAAACTTATGAATATATCTAGTGTTTCCAAGGCTACTAAACCAATCGGTCTTTCGAGATTTGATCTTTCTTGTGATCATGCCAATGTTACAAAGTAATGCACCGACTCTGGGTAACTGGGGTCGGGGCGTTATAGTTGGTATCAGAGGAAGTTTAGTACAAACCTTGGAAACTAGATTTAGATAAACTCTGATTAGAGCACGTAGACCTAAGATGAACTTTGAGGATTAGTATAGAAGAACTACCTAGAATTTTGGTATTGTAGAGATTTTGTGAGTTTTCCGAGAAATACATCCCTGTCTGGATACGAGCAGGTAGAGGCGGCTCTGGCACAGATGTACCTAGGGGTAAAACCCGAAAACACCGCTTTGAGCTAGACTCAAACGGGAATTGGTGCACGAAAACGGGCCTTGTTGCACTCTTGGTTACGACACTCCCGGGGGATATGCTTAGGATAACTCTCATTTTCTTTACAAATAATTTTGAAGGGATTATGAGTATATACTTCCTCAAAGAAAACATTCTTATGATTATGGATTATATCCATAAATAGTTCAATTTATGTTAAGTGTTTTATAAGTATGGGATTATGTATTTTGATTCATAAACTGATCTAGTGTATTCCATTGTTTAGAAATGGCGCCCAGTAGAAGGAATGAGAACTCTATCAATGCACATGATACAAAGAGAAAGAAGGATCATATATTTTATGGTCTTAAGCCAAAATTTACAAGAGAAATAGTCTCCCATGTATTATCATCATATGAAGAAATAATATCATGTGTTGATAAGATAAGTAAAGAGTTTACTGAGTCCTATGGCTTTGAAGGGAAGCAAGAGAAGAAAAGTATAGAAGAGAGAAAGATGGATAAAGGGAAGAGGGAAAAGAAGAATTTTCCCATATGTGGTAACTGTGGAAAGAAACACCCTGGAACTTGCCTGAAAGAAATGGGAGTTTGTTATAAGTGTGGAGGAAAAGGGCACAAAGTACATGACTACAAGGGTAAGAAAATGGTTTCAAATGTACAATGCTTCAGTTGCAAGGAGTTTGGACACTACGCGAACCTATGCCCCAGTCATCAGACTATGCCGCAAATGATGCTATTGGATAATAATCAAGTTATGATACTACCACAGATGAAGAGGAATGATTGGAGTTCTTATGTTGATTATGTCAATTGAGTGTTGTATCAACAATGTACTTGTTATAATAATTATGGAGTATATAAGGATTGTACTGCAGTACTATTTCATTAAGGACTTGAGATGGTGTGGAACAAAGAAAAGTGACTCAGTAGCAGGTTAAATGTTTGGAAAATATATGGTTGAGAGAAAGATAAACCATAATATGGTTCAGATACCGAGGTGGTGATTTTAGAATAATACATGATTGATTTGGATAAATTATATTGGATATTATTGACTTCCTTGAAGCTGATTAATGATTTGTATATTCCATCATTGTTGGGGTTTAAAACATTTTTGGATTAATGAAGTATATCCAGCATTCTATATGGAATAAGGAATATGGTAATACATGATGAAGGTATTCATATTCTATTACGGGGTAAAAAGGATCTATATTATGTTTAACTTCCTTATAAATGTTGGACTGTGAGTTTGGAAAGAAGTATTTTGGACTGTTCTAGTTTGGATTATTTTGGATTACCATAAAAGGACAACCCGGAGGTCGGGCGGCAACCCGTCGCGTCCGGCAAGGCTGCGAGACTTGAACCCGCAACCGAAGGGCGACAAGGGTGTATCACCTACCACTGGCCCACGAGATGTCCTGGATTAAATAATGTTGTTTTTTTTTAAAGATCTGGTAGATGAATTATAAATTCATTTATTTTGGAACCCTGTACGAATAGTGTAAATAAAAAAATTACATTCTATTATCTTTTAGAGTGAAAGATGAGTTTGTGGTAGAAATTTATTAATGGATAAAACTCTAATTATAATGTAAGTATATCTCCTTATGATCTTAGCCAATCTCATAAATATATTCCTCAATATTAATAAAAGGAACTTAGAACAAAAATGTTGTCCTAGATGGTACCTTAAATCATCACTAATTCATGGCTTTGGGATTGTTGGCCTTTTCATAGCCATGTTCTCTACCAATCTCCATCAGATAATTGATGGTTAGATTTCTCTTCCATATCCATATTTTCCTACATGGAACCCTAGTATGTGTTATTTTCGGTAATCTTCATACTTTCCACTCTTTATTTTAAATAGAGGCCTCGTTAATTCATTTTTCGATGTGGGATTTCAACTATGATATTTTGAAATGTCAAAAATGTGTTATCCAAATACCCTATGTTTTGTTGAACCGATGGTATTTCAAATCATCATAGATTGATGAATTTAAGGACCTCAATTATACACTTGTTTGTGATGGATGATCTCAATCACTACCTATAAATATTTACGTTTTTCCTCCAACTATATGTCTCTAATTTCCACCAATGTTCTCTTAATCGAGACCATAATTTGGTGGTGACTCTTTCATTTCTCTTTTCCTCATAATAAGACTAAATTTTAGTAACCTAATTTCCGATGTGGGTTTTCCCACAAATATATTATCTATTTTCAACCTTTTATTTTCGAAGAACAATTTCAAATTGCGAGGACGCAATTTATTGAAGGAGGGGAGAATGTAACACCCCAGGATTTCAGAGTGTGTTATTTCTTAAAAATAATTCAATAACTTTCACTACACGCAACACCGAGTTCAATCACACCATTAAAAGAGGTAATGAATAGTATTAACTACATTTTGAACTTTATATAATCCTTATAATTTTAGAATCCCTTTTATGAGTTTCTTAGTCATAATGCAAGAACAGATTCATTTTCAGTATTTCACTTTTATCAACTTCTAATAGTGAAACCTTTTTAAATACAATATTTTAAACTTTTTGACTAAATGGGGACATCAAAAATTTAAAATGAAACACCCCAAGCTTCCACAGTACGTTTCCCTTCGAATAATGCGATAGCGTGTGTTGTACGCAACCTCGAGTTCTAACACACACCACAACTAATTAAACTAGCCGTTATGAATAGTAATACCTAAATTTTGAAATTATATATATTTTATATTTGAAAATGGACTTTATTTTTGGATTCGGAATATCGAATTTAGCCTAAGGTGAAATTTTGGTACATTTCGGATAACTTTCATATTTTGATGAATAGTGAAAATTACTAAATTTTAATTAAAAACAACTTTTTTAATCAAAATAATTAATAGTAATAAATTATGAATTTGAGTGGTTTTAAAGTATATTTAGAATATATTTTTACCATTTAATATAATTTTGGTCATTGGACATAATTTTACAATTAAACCGAACATAAACGAGTGTCAATCTTTTGATAGTTATTATCTCTTAAAAACACACTTTTTGTTTTGACAGCGGGAATTAATTTTAAATTAATTTCTGGCACTTCTGTGTTTTGAATTTAGAAAAATGGATTCCATATTTGGAATCAGGATGTTCAAATTGTGTAAATAGGTAACTTTTATTTTTAGACATTTTGAATAATGACTGCGGTAAATATTTTATTTACCATGGTTAAGGGTAAATCCGGTAAATAAGGGTTAAAAAATAATATTATAATAATACTAAATTACCCTAAAACGTGTCTTAACCCTATTTGTTGATACATGGTCGACCATGGGAATCTTTGGGTCTATTTTGGGACCCCATGGATCCACTTGTAAGTGATAATGACACTTTATTTTAATTAAGTTAAAATGAATACAAAAATGACACAAGCATATATCTTTTAGAAAACAAATTGTTACATAGGGTTATATATGTTGGATTTTAGATTATAAATATTCATTAGAAATATAAAACGATTTCCTACATAATGATATTTTATTTATAATTTTTAGACATTAAATAATTTATTTTATTTATGACACAATGATGATGCAGTAATTACTATAATAGTGAAAAATTAAAATAATTGATATTATAAATACCCAAATAAATATAATATGAAACTTTTAATGAATTAAAATAATTTTCTAGGATAATATGATATATTAGGATTGATTTAATTGACTTTTTTCGCAGTAATCAATCTGTTATGAGTTTCACAAAAAATCAACTATTGAATAGTGTCAAAATTGACATAAAAGAGTTCTTAAAACAAATATTATATTATTAATTGATATTAAATTCCTAAAAATATAAAGTTTGGCCAAGAGACTTATATCATGATAGGTTCATCATTAATGTACCACTTGGGGGGTCTCTTGGATGTATATAGTAAGTTTATTAACCATATTATATAAAAATACAAAGAGACATTGTAAAAGTGAAACTAATTAACTTAGAGTTAATACTTAAAGATAAGGTTAATATAAGTACCCAAACCTGTCTAAATTCTATTGGTTGAGTGGTTTTCGACCTATCCCCACCTTGACCTTTTAATAATAAGCTTTGGAGACATTAGAAACCGAATATGAATTTATTATAAATTAATATTTCTAGCTTTTCCAAAGGTGCCCCTCACCCCTCTTATAAAAGGGCACTCCTCCTTCTCATTTCTTCACACCTTCAAAGACTTTTGGTTCGGCCAAACTCTGCCCAAATACTCTCCCAACATCCCTCAATACAACCTAGAGGCCTTAGTTTGATCATAAAGCCAACCTAAGGAGCCCTTTTTATCAAATCAAAAGGAAGAACCCGAAGAAGAGGTAATGATTTCACCACCCTTCTCCAAGTTCATTTCTTCTTCCACTTCTTCTTCCTTTGTTCTTATCATTCTAAAACAATAACTCCAGTATCTCACATATACTGTGATGTTATTATAAATATGTTACAACCATATTCAGTATTCTATCCACCCTTTGAATAACATGTCACCATACGTGCGTACGTACGTACTACCGTCTCCACGTCGTGGTGTAATTGTTATTCAATATAATATTATTTGGATGGGTATAATAATGATGTGTAACTCATGTAAATAATAAATATAACATGTTAATGATTCTGTATATATGATATACCATCCATTTATATATTATTTTAATATCAAAAGAATGATATTGTCGCTCGTGCGTACGTACGGACTACCGTCTCCACGAATGCGATGAGATTCATTCTCCATCGTATCCATTCAAGTATAATTATCATTTGATGATTTTGAAATGATGTTTAAGGACTAGATATCATTCTGGATATGAATAACATACAACAACCATGGCTTATGTAACAAAACATATAAAAGAAAATGAGTAAGTTAACTCCCGAAACGACGATAATTCTAAGATATTATTAACAAATCAATGTTAAAAGATCATATATGATATCATATTATTATATATGATTCTTGTATAATTTAATAACAACTATTTCACCATTATACAGGAGGTTAACCTACCCCAACCAAGGAAAAGTACAAGGTAAGGGTTTACTTTACAACCTCTTCATTATCCAAGGTTGTTTATACGTAATAATCTTCTGGGATCTCTTTATCATCCACATCCATGTTTCTTAAAAATGCATTTCAAAAAAATTTTACTATTTACTAGAATATGAGTTAAAGTCATTTATACCCTTTTTGACTTTTATAAGTGGTTTATAAAGGAATCTTTCGGTCGTTTTCAAAACAAGGTCTTTTTTAACCTTTTCGACAGAATTAAGGTAAGAATGTTTTTTTTAACTTATACGGCGGGTGCGGCTAATTTCCGCCGTTATAAAATCTTCAAAACTTCCCTTACAAGCTTATAAGAATATTTTCAAAGAAAATGTTTTATTTTATATGGATCTTAAATGATTTCAAAATAAAAGGAGATATTTCTTTAAAAAAGAATTTTGATTTCATCTATATCAACATCCTTTGATGGTTTTTAAGATTATTTGAAGTTGATTTATTATGATACAAAACGTCTATATTGTATTGAAGGTTTTGTGATATGTTTGACTATGGATGTGCTATTTTTATACCATTCATAGTTTATGGTGAAAGTATTGACATTTCGTATGCTAGTTTTAATACGAATGTTTATGTTATGTTTAAACCTTTTCATATGGGAATGCATTGGACTTAATATGTGATGGGTGGAGCCCGCTATAGCTCCTCGATGCATCGGTAGGTCTCATGAGACAAACTAGTGTCTTGGCACAAGGCCTTGACAAAATCTTATTTGTAGTCTTGGCACGAGGCCTTGGCTATGTGGTTATGATAGTCTGGCATTATGCATTCCAACATTATGAAAGTGGTTTTTGATTTTTTCATGTGATTATTCGATTAGTAGAATATCCATGTGAATAAGTAAATGGAATTATTTCATTTTATTTATGCCATACCATGTTGAAAGTTCATATTTAAAAGGCTTTTGTTTTAGTTATACATTGCCTTAAATGTTTATTCTTATTTATGAAAGTTTCCGCTATATTGTTATCCTTACTGGGCATTTGAGCTCACCCCTTTTCTATATTTTATTTTTTCCAGGAAGTGAAGAAGTAAATTATGAATGACCTGCAGAGATTTTATGTGGGGATATGAGTGTGGATTATGGAGACATTATGTTGTTGTAGTAGTTTTTCATTTTATGATGTAATGTAAAACTTATGAATATATCTAGTGTTTCCAAGGCTACTAAACCAATCGGTCTTTCGAGATTTGATCTTTCTTGTGATCATGCCAATGTTACGAAGTAATGCACCGACTCTGGGTAACTGGGGTCAGGGCGTTACATCTAATTACTCCTTTTATTTTATTTTTTATCTTTACTTCTTTTAATTATCACTATTTTGATCTATTACTCATTATAATGGGAGGTTATCCCAAGGGTTGGCCTTAAGGGAGGTCAGTTGTTTCAGAATTCTGCACTTAATTTCTTAAGTTTTTTAATTACTATTTTATGGTGAATTAATGTGACATGTACGAGTATGTAAATTTTTCACTATGACATGGATCGTGAACTTGATTATTTTCATTTATTTAAGTATTTCATCTGCCTTATTTTTCACACATGATCTTTATATGGTGTCTTTGATTTGTTCATTTGATGAAACAATATATGATGGATCCAGATATTGTAAGATGGCACACTCTTGATTTAGGTGTTCCATCAACCTTGATTATAGGAGGAGGTGGAATTTAGATTTATTTGGAATTCAAAATACTAAATCTTATAAATAAAATATTAGCAGTTCATGAATGAGATTTTATAATTGAGATATCAAACTAAATTTCAAAATAAAAGTAATAATAATTATAGAACCAACAAACCAAACCTAAAAGTCCAAGTTCATTATTTTCAAATTATCATTCTAGTTTCATCACATGGTAACTTAGAATTTCACATTATTTTTGAATTTTAGAGAATAAAAAAACTCATAATAAATTATTTTCCTAAAATTATAAAAACAATAAAAATAATTAGTTCTTAGGTTAATTATAATTTGTAAGTGAATAAACTATGAATCTCTTCAGGTGATATGATCATGTTCAGCTACTGTTCTACACTAGAAAAAATATAGATATTTTTTCTCACACCCTAAACAAGCGTGTTGTGACTATCCTTAAGGGATGTTGTGAAAGTAAATCTCAATAATGTTCCAATACATGTTTGGGACTATGTGAGGTTATTCATGAACGTTCCATTCCTTTTTGAATCCATAAGGTGTGTGTTTTTGCAATGTCATGGAAGAAGAGGTTGCATGAGTGAGAGATGACACTTCAAATTCTGGAGATTTTTCCCCAAAGTAGGGGTGATTCTCTATTTATATCCAAACATGGGAAGTCATAGGCATAAAAATGAAAATGTTATGAAACATTATTGTGTGTTTCTCAGGCCATTTTGGTGGCGTTATGGACACACTTGTGGATGATTTGACATCGCCTAAATCGTGCAAATGGTATTTCAGGAACCAACATCGGGATTGCGCACAAACATATAATGTTGCATGAAAACACCTTTTCTGCTTCTTAGGGATACTGGATCACCATCAATAAAACATTATTCAACATATCCTCTCATGAAAAAAAATTTTCCATGCATGATGAACTAGATGCATGCAATCTATGATAGTTATGCGCAACTAAGTTCTTTGTTTTTAGAATGGTATTGTGTATAGACATCCCCTTTTTAGGTAATAAATGTCCTTTCATGTATTGAGATGTTTTTTTAGTTCTAATAAATTCTACCCACACCCCCTTATAATTGGAGCTGATGGGGAACCATATTGTCAACGTCCAAGGTAAATATTAAATTGTTCAATTAATTTTTGTTATGATGTGAAATTTTGAGGTCAGTTCACACAAATCATTTTCACACGAGTTCAACTTTGGTTTCCTATAATTATAAATAGCATGATGGGGCCTTTTATGATCCCCTAACTTCTGTGCACAGTAATCCCTCTCTCATGCATGGAACATAACCCATTTCATGAACTCCCAAGCATTCATCAGTGATATTCATGAAAAATATGTTATTCATATGATATTTCATAATCATCAATTATTTTGTGTTATTTTTTTGTAATTTGTGTGATGAATTTGGTGTTTTTATGATAGTGTCCCATTTTTTAGAATTTGTTTTTGGGAATCCTATAAACTCCCTGGAAATGGTCATCCATGCTGATCATTCCATCACCAATGTTGATGTTGTTTCTACCTGGAGATAATAAATGGATTAAAATCCTAAAATTACCCAATATAGAAGAGATTTCAAAAAGAACATAGAGTTATTAGGATTTTTTAATGAATCCTAGAATGATTTGTTGTTGTGAAATCACTTGCAGCAGTACAATTTCAAACTCATTGACGATGTGGTTCTCTCAGACATGGAAGTCAACACACCATAATTCTGGTTCTCCCATAATGATTAACTTAATCACTGGAATATTCTGACCCCGGTACATCTAGCCAAGAATAATGGGGACGCTATTTTCTATAAATTGAGTAGAAGTATTATGATGGTGATGGGAGAATAGCCAGAATATTTGGAGTTTCCCTCATGCTATGTGAGCACAATCCAAACCGGTCTCCAAAACAATAACATGGGATGGTATGAGGACTGGGACATGATATTTTGTTATAAATTAACCAGTTATTGGACATGATTATACTTGGAACACTTCACTTTTCATGACTATGAGAATGATCTATTTCACATCAGAATGTATGAAGCAGTGTGGATGTCCCAATTTCATGTCCACCATATATAGAAGCTAATTCTGGAGCTTCTTAGCCATTGATCCTTAGATACTAATACCATCAACCTCCATCATGGGGAGGTAGGATCATCCTATAGGATATTCACTATATTAAAGACATGACAGTGATGGGGTTTCAGTATAATGAATTTCTCTCGGCACTCAATGCCTCGGGGGGATAGGGACCATACCATTGTTTCAGTGAAAATTCTTTTAGACGGATAGACCCAATTTTTGAAGTATCACCCTCATTTTCATTGGGAATTAATATTCAATACCTATATAATAATGTTCTTAAATTTACCAGCTATAAAAACTCTATGGTGGATGAATCAGTGTCCAGTGAAATGATAGAGAAGAAGGTTGATTTCCAACAATCTAATTCTGTAGGAAGGTCACTACCATGAATGGGGTTATTTTATGATGGATTTGAAATCGATGATTTGATATACACCATTCTTGGACACCTTACTAAGTGGTCTAATACTATCTGTTAGTTTTTTATGCATGGGATTTCAGCCTAATAACTTGGTGATGGTATTGATCATGACATCAAGAAACTGGGTGAATCAAGGAGTCTTGGTGTTGACCTAACTCTACATCCAATTCAGACATGTTTTGAGAGGAAACATGTGAAGGCTCATCAACACTAAAATACAATTTATACATTGGTAGATCACAGTGCACATTGGGGGATAGGAATTTCCTAATTCTATAACTCCCTATAATATCATATTATATCCCTCACTCTTCAATATTTTTGGAGTTCGATTAGAAAATATTAAATAAATAGGGGTCATGTTCAGTGTTGGAAACACTAGTAACTTCAAATTTCATTCATTTTATAACCCCTCTATAAAGATGGTAGAAAATATATAGGTCACACTAGATAATCATTATTACCTTCATGCCATATAAGGTAGAGTTTTCATTTCCAGGATAGATGCAAATAGTTATTGTGAGTCTTACACTCTATCTCAATTTTCCCAATAGTTTGATACATTTTGTATCCAATTAAGAGAGTCTACATGAGGATCCATGAGGAAATGAATCTTTGTATCCTTCATCAATTATGATGGATGTTTACAACTAAAGTAATAGGGTAGGTCATCATAGTTCCACCCACCAATATCAATGTTAGCCTCACCCAAAAGTATATTATCTCTTAGACAACATCATATACATCCACAATCCTATGATAGCGCGTGAGAAGGATTGTGTATTTAGGTGAGTAGAAAGATCAGTAGGCAGGATTCTCTTAGATGTACCCTCTATGAATCAATGGCTAAGTAGGGGTAGTGATGGGGGGAATTGAAGGTTCTATTTCACCTTTTCCCCCTAGTGGGGGGGGGATTCCTCAGATGTGTCTACAAGAGAAGACTGAGAGTTCTTGGGTTGTGATTAGACAGAAAAAAGGCTCCAGGGAAGGAAATGTGTCATCCATTTTAATATTCCACTAATGTAACCTATCCCACACTCTAAGAAGCAATGGGAATGTTAGGGTTTCCCCTGATGGTAAAGAAACTATAGTAGAGTCTAACCTGAGATAGGATCAAGTTTATAGTGGTTTGAGTTACTAGGATCATGACCCATGTAGGATTCCGTGAGGGATTTTCCTATCTAGAGGAGACAGATTTCTTATAGCACCAGCATAAGGATTTACTTCCTAACACTACATGGATACTAGAAATTCTCATTATGGAGCTTGAAGAGGTAGAATCTGTTTAGTTTTTGACCCATTGTGCATCATTATCAGGTATTGATATAGTGGGTTCAAGTTAAAAAGAGTCTCAAGGTTCCACCATTAGATAAGAAACCTATGAGGATTTTGTTGAGGTCACTCTTAGGTATAATAACCTAAACGATCTTGTATTCGGTATAGTAAGCCTAATTCCTCTCTTCTACCATCCATTGTTTAATTTAAAAGGCTCAAACTTGAGATGTTTTATTATGTAGGAAATAGTTTGGGAGAGATAAGGGGGGATATTGAGGGGGAAAATATCTTCTCTATGGAATCTAAGGATCCCACATCAAAGTCTTCACTAGTAGTCACAGTGGGAGAGTTGACTACAGCGGGTATTGAAGGGGACGTTTCCAATTCATCAGGCATCCCAATCATCTATGAGGGACCATGCCTTGTCATTATGATGGATACTTTTACCCTCAGTGAGGTTGATCACCCAAGGAGACACATCATTGAGATATAAATTTCTCAAGGTAAGGTTGATTCAATTAACTTGATCATCTTGAAAACATCCCCGGGTTGTTTTATTCCACTTCACTAATGTGTTTACGTTATACAGCTTTGATTCAGGTGATACTGATAGGCCCAATGCCATCTGTGGAGCTTAAAACTATTGTCAAGGGATCCCCAGTGGTGTAATTTCTCTTTGAGGTCCTGAGAATGGATTTCATCTAAAATGTCACCTCTCATAAGTTATTTTCTCTTAAACAAGTTTTTTTTTTGTCAGGTATTATGTCTCGGGTAAAATTGAATGACATTTTTTCATTTAAAAAATTGCATGAGAGAGTTTTGCCTCAGAAAATAGAATCATCTGGGGAAGTCTAGGTGCTTCCAATGATAGTTGACCCAAGCCTCAGGGAGTCATTTACTCATGTAAAGGTGACCAAAATCCATTATGGGAAACCTATTTCAGTCAGATATGTGGACCCCAGGGTGGCGAGGCTCGAGGCTGGCATAGTTGGTGCCAAAAATATTGATTTAGACAGAGATGGTCACTCTCTCAACATGGATCTCATCCCATCTTAGAAGATCCCATAGTAAGACCCAACATCCACTATTGTCACATCTTTTCTGGAGTATGATCCATCTACACCCAATGAATTATAAGATTTCAAGTTCGATGTTGCTGAATAAAATCGTATTGTTTGATGTAGGGAATGTAGATTCATGTAGAACTTCATCACCCTCACTCTATAGATGCATCTAGTTGGTTGGATAGGTTCTATATATCATTATATACTAAATATGGTCACCAAAGTAGTGGACACACATTCCCTTCAGGTGTTGGCTCATTATTATCTCACCAAGTAGGTTCATGTGCAAAATATAGAGTTTGATGTTTCTTAGAACAAATAAAAATATGTGGGTAATAAGAAGCTCTAAGTATCTAAAGAAGAACATATGTAGTTTGAACATAAAGTTTCTGAGCATGAAACTATAATCGATGATAAAGAAAGGATCATTATTCAGTTAAGGGACCATTTAGTGGTAGAAAATGATACGACATAAAGAGATGCATCATTGATGACTAGCTTCAAAACTGATCAGGTTTGTGTGTGAATTAGGGATAACAAGGTTCACCCAATGGATAAGGAATAATAAAAAAAGTTTTCTAGGATGAACCAAGTTTTAAATGCCACTCTCTAGTGGTTTTCTAGGTTGGAGAACTCGTTTGTTGAGGTATATTCCTAATAAGCGCTAGTTTAGTTCAAATAAAATAGGATATCTAATGTGTGGATGACCATCCCAGACCTCTAATGTATTCTTCTTTAAATTTGTATATTCATGAGTGTTTTTCTCTTTGTTTCATCTCTATGATACTATTGAGTCCACCAATGATAAATCCCTAAGAGCATGTGAGTCATTTTTTTGTGTGGGAGACAAGGGACAAAGAGATGATTCTGCACTTATATGAGAGTTCTAGAGAGGGCCCAAACACTCGAGGTCTGAATTATTTATTGACCACCAGGACTGTACAGACCAAGAAATATTTTGTGGCAGAATAGATTTCTCTCCATATCTAAATTTATTTCTTAATCTGAGCTAATTCACAAATGGGGAAATTCCAAGGCAGTTAAATTATATCCAAACAAAGGGTATGAAGAGCGTGAATTGAGGTGCCCATGATCTGGAACACAAAAGGACTAACATGAAGATAGAGGATAACTATTGAACATGTCTACAACATAGATTTCACTATCTTCTACCAAGGATGGGGGAAAATGGATAAGGGTCGACTGACGACCATGTTCAAAACATGGGATCTTTCCAAATGTTTTTTGGATCCTTTTCTGAGCATGTGCATAGAATGGTAGGTAAGCCAGTGTTTCCAAGAAAAATTTCTGTTAGGGGGATTTTTCATATGTGAAAGATTATATAGGTCTGTATTGAGGAAGACAAAATGTGTGGGGATGGACTAAAATAATTTCTTTATGGATTTCAAAACTCTTTGGATTATATCACCATGTTTTTTAGTATATTAGGATAGCGTATTTTCTTGAATGAAGGCCAAAATAATTTTCCTAGGTGGTCATCTTATCAGATGTTGATAAAAGATCAAATAACTCGAATGGTGTGGTAGGTGACCAGTACTAAAGGGGATAAGGGGTTCTTAGGAAAGGACCTAGGATTTTTTTTTAGTTTTACATCATTTAATGAGGAAGAATGGCACATAGTTTAACATATTTCAGATTGGATATTGAACGCATAGTTTAGTTTCTTAAGGTTGGATTATAGATTATAAAGTTTAATTTCCTGTTATACAAACATTCATATCATAATTTAGCATCTTGTGACTATAATGTTTGGACTGACATGAATAAATCCTACTTGATCAGGGTACTGGGATTCCTGAATGAGAAACACAGTGGAAAAACCTCATCGAGGATCTAATAGAGAAAAGTGAGATAATACATGGATCTAACTTTTTCCTAAACCATTTGGGCCTATTGAAAATGTCCTTCTTTTCTATTAGGGATCATGGTGGGTCTCATTGTGCTTATAACTTTTTATGTATGCCGTTGTTTTTTCAGACGTCGTGAGAGTGACCTGGATGGTGGGAGTGTGAATTTGTATCAGGTAACCCCTAGGGGTTTCTAACCAAATATAATATTGTGCATCATTCCTAGGAAAGTATAAGGTCACACTAGTCAGACCAGGGTTGTTAGTTTAAGGTCATAAAAATTAGACCAGGATTTCCAAATAGTTTAACATCATAATACTTTTACATTGGGGGAATGTCTCAATGGAGTATGTGTGGAATAAAGGAGAGGTAACCCAATGTGAATTAAGGTCCAATGAGACCCAATTCCACAAGGAACATTTTTTAGAGAACTTTCACGCATTTTAAGTTCATGATTCTTATACATAGGCTCCAAGTTTAAATTCATAGAGTACAGAAAAATGTCATGATGCTTTATTTAAGGGACACCTTCACATATCAACCTTTCTAAGGGAAATTCCTACCTCACCTCTAGTCCCATGTGAGACATTATCTATATGAGAAACATGGATCAGTATAGAGTTCCTATTATTCATAAGGGAGAACACAATGAGGGAAAAATCCAACTTGGGGAAGTCCTAAAAGGTGTTGAAATCTTTTGTCACCAAATGTGTGTGAATGTGGAAATGATGCATAGAGTGTTGGAAGTCCCATCAGAGAAAAGGTATGTGGAAAGGAAGGTAAATCAGAGCTTCAAAGACCAATATTGTAATAAAGGGATGACCTATTGGTGGGGAAAAATTATTGACCATTTTTACTACAGAGGTTCTATAGCTGTTCTAGTCAAGGATTTGGTGAAAAAATGATTGATTGACCATTAATAAGGTTTAAAACATGGTAACTATCATATATTACTAGGGATATTTCAAGGCATACACCCAATACGATATGTGGTTATGTGGGGCCAATCACCATTTTCGTTAGGGGACCTATTCATATTTAAGGGATAAAGAGGTTGCAAATCAAAGGGAGCATGAAGTGTGAAAATGGAAGTGGGGAATATTTCATATGGATATTGATTTTCCTAGGACTTATCTTTCCATGCACTCGAATGAATTAGAAGAACATGATGGATGGTAAGGATCAAGCCCGACCTTGGGGGGGAAGAACTCAGAATGAGTTGGTTGTGGGGTTGGACCTAGGATAAGAGATATGTGTGTCACTATGTGTCCCATGGAAATGGGAATGGGAATCAAGCCACCTATAGTTATAGAGTAAAGATCGGTGATATCTGAGTGAGTAAATGGTGGTTTACTTTTTGGTGAGGATGAAGAATCTTCTCATAGTTATTTTATGAGGCATCCTATAGTCATTTCGATGGGTAAGGAAATAGATTTACATTTTTTGTTGAGGATGTTGGTTTTTTTCTTCCCATATTTATCATATGAGTAGTCTTATGTACATCACATAGGGTAAGACTACAATTTATCATTGGGTGGTGAGGATGTTAGTTTTGGTCCATCTCACATTTTTCAGGTGATGCATCCCATATTTATCATAGGGGGTAAGTATACAGTTTAATTTTATGTGATGAAAACATTATACTTTGTAGTTTTAATTCATACAACTCATACTAATCTTAATTCCGGTTTATGGTCATATATCTCGAACCATAAGTATGTGGGTGTCTTAAATAGTCTTTTATGAAATGTAAAATTGATAAATTGATGTGAATTGAGGGCCAAGGAGACCAATTTCCAAACAAGATTCCAGGGCAAACCATACACTGATTAAATTCATGATATTGGCTGGGGTAATTCTTCATAATGAGTTGATGGTGGGGTTAGACATTGGATATGATATCTGATAATCAATACATATCTTATGGGAATGATAATCAAGGTACACATATTTTTAGAATTTGGAATGGTGGGAGACCGACACCGGAAGGGTGGAATCCTCTCTAGTGGGGATATGATGAAAAAAGTGAAGTGGGTATTGGATTGATGAAACACCATGGGTGAAGAAAACTATGAGAATGAGGGGACATAGGGGGAGATGAAAATATTTTAAGTTCATAATTCTTGGACTAGATGTAATGTAGTTACATAGAGGATGTATAGGTAGTAAAAAAATTAAAACTCAATGTGAAAAGGGAGATAAGGTGGCCCTACACTACACAAAATAATCCTGAAATCAATTGCACACAATTTATGGTCATGAGGCTTGGACCAAGGGGGAGGCTCCAAAATAGGTTGGTGTTGAGGTTGGTCCCAAGATGTAGGATCCAGGTGTCCCTACATATCCCATCAGTAATGGGAATTGGGAACATAGAATGATGGGATACTAATGTTTATAGGGTGACATCAAATCTGGTGAGGACAGCAGATCATCTCATAGTCATCATATGAGGAATCTTATGTTCAATATATTGGGTAAGGATGCAGTTTAACATCTTGTGATGTGAAAAAAATTTACCATCTCACATTTTTCGTGCGAGTAATCCCATATTTTTTACACAGGTTAATGCTATAATTTAACATCATATGATGATGGTGTTAGGATTTTTAGTTTAAATTCTTACAAATTAGCCTATGGATGATTCTAGTTTATAGTCATAAATCTTGGACCATAGTTGTTAGTCTCTTAAAGATACTTGTATGGATGGAAAGAGTGATAAAATGATGTGAATGAGGTACAATATGATATAACACTATGCATGATTCTAAAAAAACAATGCACAATTTAAAGTCATTATTCTTGGACTAAAACACTATGTTTAAGGAAATAGGGTTTGGATCGAAGGGTAAGTAATGATTGAGAGTGAACTAGAGGGGGAGTACATGTTGATGGTTTTTAGTGATGGGGTTGGACCCAAGATGTGAAATCTAAGCATCGCTAGATATCCATGGAAATGGGAATCAATCCATATGTAGTTATATAACATGTCTTGGTAAGTGACCAATGACAGAAGGATGTCATACTCTTTGTTGAGGGTTTTAATCCATCCCACAATTATCATGGGGAATCTCTCATTTATCATATTGGGAAAGGGTACAGTTTAGATTAATGTGATGAGGACAGTTTTAGAGCTTATTAATTTACCTTCCCATTCTTTCATCCTTACATGAGGTCATGAGGGAATCTCTCTTTACTGATGAATCAAGGGATATGATTATGTCTTACGCCTTATGGGGAGGCCAATGGTATCTTTTCCCATTTTGGGAAAGATTTCATAGGGTCTTAATGTTGATATGACCTCAATTTGGGTGAGGTATCCTATAATTTGGCACAAAGACAATGTTTTTAGGAATCAATACATATCCTACTAAGTTGGGGATCAAGCCACAGATAGTTTCGGAACTTGGCGTGGAAGGAGACCATTGCTAGTGGAATGTATCCTCTCTGGTGAGGACCCATGGTATCATTTAGTTTTATATAACATGATGAGGGCATGAAAACAACTAATAATTATCACATGATTCGTCCTACATTCATTACATAGGGTAAGAATATAGTTTAATATCATGTGAATAAGAGGTTAGTTTTCATCATATATCATTTTTCATATGAGGAACCTTATGTTCATCACATAGCATAAGTCTATAGTTTAACATCATGTGTTGCGGATGTTGGTTTTGATCATCTCACATTTATCATGTGAGTAATCCTATGTTCATCACATAGAGTAAGGCTATAGTTTAACATCATATGCTGAGGATTTTGGGATTTTTTTTTAGATTCATATAAATCATACTAAATATTTTTATATTTTAAGGTCAAGGATATCAAAACAATGGGGAAACTGTTATTTAAATGTCATAGATCTTGGACCAAAGGGATATCTTCTATTTTATGGTTGTAGAGCTTGGACCATGACTTGATGCAGTTTAAGGTCACATATCTTTGACCATATAGTTCATTTAAAGTGTTTCATGGGAAACCTAACATTGGTAGTAGGTTTCATTCACTAATGTCCCATAGTGATTAATGTGTATGAATAATTATAATATACCTTATGAATAAAGTAAGGTCTTTACCACTTGGGTTCCAACTTTAGAAGATTTTTTTTGGTATCATTGGTGTTCAGAGATGCAATACCATGATACCCTAAAGGAATTACCAAAGGCGAACTTTCCTCTCTATGTTATGTAGCACCTATAGCCTATTTTCCTTGAGGGATTCCAACTCATCTATAAGAACTTACACTACATTATCTGGAATCTACTAATAATAAATGGTAATTTAGAGAAATATTAATTGAAGCTCAATATATAAAACTAAATTTGTTCCATACATCATGGAATATGGAGTTACCTGGGTAGAACATAGAGTTTTCATCTAATAGGCCCAGGGAATATTAGAAATTTTATCAAGACAACTATTTTTGTTATTTCCCGCTATCTTCTATAGAATTTTGGAGATGGTTTTTTTGAATTACTAAATGTCCCAATTCACCTATTCTGGGTAGTGGGAAGTGTTATTAGATTAGATGTTATACTTGGATTACAACTTCTTTAGCTCAACAGCCTAAAAATTCATGTTTTTGTCCATGGGAAGGATGTGAGGAACCTCAAACTAATGAATGATGTCAGAGTTCAGAAAATCCACCATGGATTGGGTTTAAACTTATTTAATAAAAACTAATTCTTCCCACTTTGAGAAGAGTTCTATTGTCGTCAAAATGAACAAGCACTATCTTGTTGTCATTAATTCATAGGGACCCACAATATTGATTCCCCAAACTAAAATGGTCCAATAATATTAGGTAGTGTGGAGAAGCTATGAAGTTTGATGCATAAAGTTGGTGTGAAACTAACATGCATAGAACCTCTTGGTCAACTCAAAGAAGTCATGAGCTATGGTGGTCCATAAGAAATCCAACCTTCAAATTTAGTGGTAGAGATTCAATCCTTCTTGATGGACTCTATAGGATCTAGCATCGACCTCTTTTATGACCTGATGTATCTCCCTCCGTTAGATGTAGTTGGGGAGAATTCCATAAAATCCAAATTTATAGAGATCATTCTCAGTATTAGGGCTACTCAAGAGGGTGAAGTATTTTACACACTACTGGATTCTATCATGCCCATCTTGGAATGGTTGGATAATTTCATACTGGAGATATTCAATGAAGGGAATTATTTAATCATACATTTCTTAGACCATGTAGAGAGTTTAATGGTCTTGGTATTGAAGTTCCAGTATCCATCTAATATACCAATTAGTCTCTATAATCTTAAGTGGTGGGGGTGATGACCCTATGGCGCACAACATCAAAAACAAAGTCATCATGGTCGGGCTCAAGATGGGAGGTAGCTAGGATTTCCAAAGTTTTAGTTCAACCATTTTTCCACTAAGGAACATGGGTCACCTTTGTCTAGGTAGGGAACTAGGACATTAGTAGATGATTTCATTCCATAAGGGTTTTGTTTTCTTAATTTATCATGACATAGTCACCATTGATATGTTTTATGGCTAGTTCTAAGTCTACCTTAACATATAAATAGGGAACATCAATCTCGAGGGCTAACTCAAGACTCATAATGAGAGCCTAATACTCCACCTCATTGTTAGTAAAACATTATGAAAACATGATTGAGTATAGACGGATGGCCTATTCAAGAGTGATGAAGACAATTTCTAGGCCTAATCTGTTGATTTTGGAGTTATTGAACCTTATACCAATCATACTCCAGGATTTGTCTTCGAAATGCATCTTCAAACATGGTGAAACATGATATATTGAGATAATAGATTCATCTCGGAAATCATCATCCAAGGGCAGTTCCCTAGGGGTTAGATACAGATCGAATAAATATTCTAGATATTGTCCCTTGATATATTTCTATAGGAAAACCCCAATATCTAACTGATAGATTATTACCTCCCATCACAATTATTTCCCTATAAACATAGGGTGGATAAGGATGTAATTTAGTGGGTCAACATGAGACACCAATTATATATCACCGAACATCAAGTTATACCGCCAATTTTTTCACATGAATACCATTATAAGATAACTCTTCTTAATGGGGTAGTACCAGGTCCTCATGTCAAGTAGCATACAGATGAGATAATATATGTTTTTTCCTACCCTCATTATTCTTCTAAGATAGAGGGGAACAGGGGGGCCATTCTAGGGAAGTCATGTAGAGGACCAAAGGCTTTCCTAAGATGGGTGGAATAAAAAATGGAAGCTATTGAATATACTTTTTATATCCTCCAAGGAAACCTATAGTCATTATCCTATTGGAAATAGAAACATTTCTTCATGATCCTTTAAAAGGGATTACACTATCTAGTTATATTTGTAATAAATCGGTTAAAATAGGATAAGTGGTCTTAAAGGCCTCGCAACTTATAGAGGTTATAAGGAGGTGGAATTTTGGTAATGGAAATTATTTTCTTGGTATTGATATTGATGCCTCTATATCTAATGATTAAGTTGAGAAATTTTTCCAAAGGTAACCCTAAATTCACACGTTAAAGGGTTCATTTTCAAGTGGTGTGATAAAAGTAAGCCAAAAACATTCCCATGTTCTTTGAGATAGTCCTAGAACTTGTGAGATTTGACTACCAAATCATCTATTTAACATTCCACCATCGTCCCAAGTATTTTCTTAAATATATTGTAGATGGACCATTGGTAATTAGATCAATAATTTTCCAAGACAAAAGGCATCACCTTGTTTCAAAAAGTTAATTGGGGCACCCTGAAGGTGGTGACCTCGTCATCCTTGGGGTCCATCCAAATATGATTGTATCTAGAGTATCCATACATTAGAGAGTGGACATAGAAACTAGTTATAAAATCTATCAATAACTCAGTTAATATAAGGGTAAAATAATCCTTCATTAAATGGTGGTTGAGGTCCCAAAAGATAATACATACACTGATACTCCCATTTTTATTCCTGACTGGGACTATGTTAGATATCCATTTGGGGAACAAAACCTATCTGATGAAGTTGGATTTAAAAATAATTTCAACATCATCATTGACCATGGAACACCATGAAGGGTGAATATTTATGGGAGACTTCTTGAACTTGTGGTGGCTCACTGGGAGGATATGGTGATGGATGATAATATAGGGATAAATTACTAATATCTCATAATAGCTCTAATCAAACACATAATTGTGATACTTTTGGAAACCACATATCATTTTTGTTCTTCGGGTGACATAACAACACATATAAATTTTGACCTCAGACTTTATTTAGTGTTAAGGATTACTTGATTCAACTCATCAATAGTGATGGATATACCCTCTTCATATTGAAAAGGGGAAGCATCCAAATCTAATTCTTCATATAGTATATGGGAGTCAAATGGAGAAAGTAAATCTCCAAAAACTACATATTTGGGGATGGAATCAAAACCCTATATTATGGGGAAGAGTCTCCTAAAAGGGAATCTTGTTCTATAGAGACTTCAGTGGTAAAGGTTGATGATCCAATTCCATGTCGTTTTTTACCATGATACCCACTCTTGATGTCGAACCAATGTCAATGAGTCAACATCCATCAAGTCATCCCCACTTTTTGTAACATACAAGAATGTTATGGATTGGTGGTCATGGGGAGAAATTCTCATTACTTTATAGGGGTGGGATATTATGTTACTGGTTATTCATACCTACTTTGGTAGTGTTAGGTAATCTGTGAGATCTTTTTATTCTTTGGGAATATCCCACAACCTTATAGGTATGATGTCATGGGTTTCAATCGATGGATTGGAAGGAAGAAAAATTCTTTCTAGTCTTACTATCAATCTACTTCAATGGATATCAGATCATTGGGGCATTAATATGATGAGACTCATCAATATAGGGATATTTTCTATCCATTTTATGTACCCTGCATCAAGATAATGGGTCTCCAAGGAGTTGAAAGTAGAAGCATCACCCTAGAGTACCCCAACTCGACTGTCAGGGGATTATTTGAGGCACTGGTGGTCTGAAGAGGGGACCAATACATGAAAATAAATCCAAGGACTTCCCAATAAGGAATTGTAAAATGTATTCTATGAGAAAACTATTAATTAAGTTCTTACTACCAGACCAACAAATTGGGTCATCATCCAAATCATGTTGCGTGAATTCTACACTCTCTTAACATTTACCTAATTTTTAAATTTAGAGGGGGTCAAATATTCTTCTGTGAGAACCATATTATGTATTTTTTGAGTCAGGATGAGATTGATCCTAGAGCTATTATCCACTAGGTAGTGGTGGATTTTCACACTATTGAACTATCCAACGATATACAGTGAGCATTTATTTGCCTAAATGTTATCACCCTCATCTACTTTCAAAAATGAATTGATGTCCATAAATTCATCCTATAAAGATTTATATTCATAATTGGACTCATCGGTGGCTACCTATATCTAAAAATGAAGGGGGGGTTCAGGTATTTTATTAAGGATTTATGAATCTTCTTTGAATATAAGAGCACCTCAAGGATTGAGATCCTCACTGGTATAGTTGTAAGGTTCTTTATAAGATCATAATTCTGGGTGAGGGGCATGTTTTTTCCTATTGATAGACATTCTGTAGTAGGGAAGATAGTAGTAAATATTTTATGAGGTTTTGGGGCCTAGATGTTGTCGGATATACTCTAATATTGGTTTTATATTTTTCCCTGAACACCTAATGGCTGAGCACTAGTGAGATAAGGTCACGACATGGATGGAAGAAAATAATCATGTCATGGTTGTGGCTGAGTCATAGAGTTAACTAATAATGTTATTTGGACAGTGTTCCCAAAAAATCATCTTTGTAGGTTTGTTCTTGATGATTCCTCTGTAAGGATTTCTACCTGGTCTCAATGGTATGAATATTCTAGTCTGAAATTCTATCCTTGGCATTCTACCTATTGTTGTGTCCTATAAAACTTCATTGATACCATCAGCCAGAGGAACCTAATGGGGTCATGTTCCATTCCTCATCATTGATTATCACATTGTGTTCCATTAATTCAACAACGTTTATAGAGGTTTATTTTTCTCCTCACTGGTATAATATTTTTAGGCTAAAAAATTATATTTGAATCTACCAATTTTGAAAGATTGAAGTCACCAAGGGTATGAACTAGTTTTGGTGTCGACATGGTAATTCTATTTTCCTTATGTCTCCAATTTCAGTTCCTCTAAGTCTTGGAAGACTATGACACAAATGGGTATGTGGTTTCTGAAGGATACTTAGTAACCATGAGATGTTATGGTATTCTCAAGATAGAACTAATGATACCATGGGTATGAGAGACTATCTTCCAATACAACCAGTCATTTTACTTTTAATTTCCTTAGCCTAGAGACTACTACCACTCACTAGAGTATGCATTGTCACTGTCGATGTTGGTGGAGACATGTGCTACCTGTGTCATTTCATCACCAAATTTGACTAATTCATGATCTACTTGGTCTTCGATCAAATATTATAAGACTAATAATTATTTTATGGTGCCTCTAGGGACCTTTTGTTCTAGTCAGTTATTGTTGTGATCGGTGAGTTCAGCCTCATGGTGTCTCTTACATTCTAGAAGATTTATAATTCCCTTTTCTAGGGAATAAATGAAATAACCTTGGACTTTTGAATCCTTGGGTGATTATTTCATGTTCATTATTTATAAAAAAAATAACGCTGGGAGTTTTTCCAAAATTAGAGGCCATGTAAATGTTCTATCAATGATGTTGTGGTTGATGGGGATACACCAGGAAAGTCTTTTCCTGTAAAGGATGTACATGGAAGGATACGTCCGGTAAAGGTGCTAGTGAGTATACCATCTCAAGAGCCTCTACATGCATAATGTAAGTTGGCTCTGCATTCATAGTCCTTCACATGAGAGTGGGAATAGGTAATGGGAATGGTTGTTTCCTAGTTTTCTATAAAGTTTCTTTTAGATGTTATGATTTTTTTAGATAACACCTAAAATCCACCTAGATAATTCAAGAAGATGGTGGTGGGAAACTGGTCATATTTTATGTTATCCAATAATATTGTAATATATTTTTCATGAAAAAATGGCTTGTCGAGCAAGCGGATGATTACTTTCCATCGGGTAAAAAATCATCAACTTTTTCATCAGCCTTATATTTTTATTTGGATAGTTCTATGATGATATTATTGCATGGGGTGGATATAAAGTGATAAAGTAACTTTCTATGAAGATCCTCCTAGCCTATAATGGATCCCAAAACCTACCGGATATATCACAAGAATGTGTTCCCTTCTAGAGTCTATAAGAAACAATGGAGATTAGTGGATTCGTGTTTCTCTAGAGTCCCAACATTGGGTTTTCCTATGTGTGTAAGTGGGTGAAATGATGTAGTGGATAACTCAACCAATTTAATGTGGGTAAATCATGCATTATTTAATTTCTGTTGTGGGAACATCTAGTCCACCCATTCTAAATATGGATTTTCAAAAGGAATAATTAATACTTGTCTTGTTTCAATATCCACAAGGAGGTCGATGAGAGCAGCAATCATGTCATCCGTGTGAGTACCTGTGGTCACCAGTGCCTTAACGAGATCTTTTTTCTATGAGGTATACAACTTTGTTCTCTAGGAATATAGGGGTGCTACTCGAACAGAGTGGGCGAATCATATCTCGGTTTTTTTTTGTAGCCACCAAATTCTTACTGGATTGAATGTGTGGGGCCACCTGTATTCTGACTCAGTTTATGAGGCAATCATAGATGGGCCGATAATCACAATGTTCCCCTTCACTTTTTTTTATAATGGAAGAAATGTGGTAATTTCTCGTCGGTAGGACTCCTAAGAAAGTTTTTTGTCACTATTGATGAGTACGGGAGCCTATTGGGGGATCTACATGGTACTCTATATCTCCTTGAATAGATTTCTCCTTAAGATGCCTTGTGTCGATGACCAAGTTTCTATAATACTCAAGATGATCAATAGTGATGAAATTCATCATGTCAGTGGTTATAGAGGAACCTTAACCTTCAATGGGTGATATAGCCCAATGATATTATTGTTACTATGGGATATAACTAAAATGGAAGGAAGCATGCTACCCATAGCCTTTGATATACACATCTTAAGATACTTCTTCCATGACTCATTGTCACATAGTGATGCTATTGATGTAATTCCTTTGGAAGGTCTCGTAGTAACCATACGATTCATGGTGCTAATCTATTGGGAGTGTTGTGATGTAAAACATCTTTCAGTACTGGTGGATATAATTGCGGTAGGCATGGATTCCGGAGTAGGTTAACTGATGATCCGGAAGATGGTTGAACATTTACCAGATATTCTGGTAAATTAATTCCACCTAGTCCTCAATGAGGGACTCTATGTTAAAACAATTTAGGTTTATGGTTGTCTAGAATGATATAAGTAGCTGCTCGATGGAATGGATCCCCCATACTCCATGTTGTTCATTACAGAGAGGATGATATTTCTTTTGGTCAGACAAATATTTGATTTCCATAGACTGAGAAATAGGTAATAGAAATAATGTAGATCATCTCTGCTACTGATTTACTGGGATAGGGGTACCACATGATCCAAATGTCCAATGCATATTGGAATTACTCTTACAAGTGGGTCCAAATTCAAGATCCAATCCATATAGGACCTGGTTGTTTACTACCTACTATAATTCAATAATGATAGAACCTCTCTAGGGATCAGTGGGATGATCACCATCATCTGAAAGAAACAATCCATACCCTGATAACTCTGTTAATTCTTATGTGGAGATGGATAGGATGGAAGATGATGATGGTAGAGAGAGCTACACCATGAGTACCAGAAAGGATGTTAGAACATCCTCCATCTATAGGTACCTATAGATGGATTTTTTTTATTTTTTAGACCATAAATTAATGGATCATAATCCTTAGTTGATGGTATTCTCCCCCCATTTCTAATAGCAAGGGTGAAGACTCCCTCATCGAGTCAGCTATTTTCTCGGATTTTGAGAGGTCTAAGATGACACGATGCTTCCAAGGTCCTCCCTCCTATTGAAAAGCACATCCCCAAGCCCAAGTTGATATTTTTCACTTGGTTTCCCTCCATTTTCATTGTTACATGGACTATTGGATGGCCCCCAAAGTGGTTGGTCACCATCCTTATTTAGGATGGATCTTCAGATCATGAAATATCTTGAATGTGGGGATGAACTCTATTCTATTTGGTGGTAGTGTGGGTAGGAACACAGTAATATAATTCTTCATCCTGAGATGACCCATAATGATTTTTATGGCACCGATGACTAATAGTGTCAACCAGGCCTACTAGAAAGCCGTGTGGGGTCTCAATCCTAAGTCAGTGAAGATATGGCCTTGTGAAGAGATCATAAAGGTAGAATAGGATGTGTGATGGTAGATGGGTCCATTGGATCTATAGAAGATTCCTACTATTGTGAAATGTTCAAGGCCTTCCCCAAGAATCGGCACCAGGTGTTCAAGATTAGGGTTGATAAATAAATAAAGGGATCAATTCGCTCATTGACCTATGGTACTGATCAGTATTGGCGCTAATGCATCCTGGTGGTAACCCTCCTGTATGGATCTTGAGTGGAACCCATGATGTTTACGGATAAAACATCATATACCACCTCATTCAGAACACTCTATGGGACACTTTTGAAGTGGATATCCATTTAAATGGGGGGGTAGTTTCCCCATATATATCCCTTGAGAGCAGTGGTGTCAGTGAGGTGTAGAAGCTTTGGGATTCTCGAGGGCCATATCCATGGTAGGGATGATGCCTTCTTGTTCAAATCAGTGGACAAGGGAGTTTGTTACCCTCCTATAGAAGAGCATAGAGGGTGATATGGGTGTGGGAACCAATTATTCATGGAATAGGTGGCCATCATGATGGGATCATAGTGGAAAGATATTGTTACACTATTTGTCCCTCTTCCTCCACAACTATTGGATGAGGGTCATCATGCATTCACTCTAGATTGGATCTTGTGGAAACATATGGAGTCATGCAATGGTATACTCTCCATAAATGAGATTTCCATCAATCCCAACATCATTTTCCAATATCTATGGATTGAGAGAGTCCCACGTTGATAATTCCTAATATAGAATATTCCCAATGACCTTTATTTTATCCCAATTATTGGAGCATAGTTTCATATCGATCCCAAAATATTTTTAGTGGGGGCCTGGTGCCAGATATCTTTATTCATTCATTCAAAAATATTATCGTTAAAAATATTAAAAATATACTCATAGTTAGAGGAGAATAATTTCATATTGATTTCACTATTTTGGTTTTTAAAACATTCTCATCCAGGCCATCAATCAAGATTTTTCTTTCCCTATATTTCCACTTTCAAAAGGAAAATGGCCTCTACCACCATGATTGAAAACATTGTATCCTTGAACAAAATGGGATTATGGGACATTTATTCTTCATTAAACCAATTACTCCTTGTAGATCATCACATAGTAAAGTTATCCCTCATATATTGGAGTCATGTTTGTGAAACCCATTCATGGTACTATCTCGAAGTGGATTTTGGTTAATTACACTACTTCTGTCTTAACGTGGTAGAAACCTGTGGTCAGAGAGAATTGTAATGTTGGTTATTTATGATAATTTATGGACACTAATCATGTTGGGAATCAATAAATGTTTAACATTTTAGGTAGGTGGCACCTCTCATAGAGTCAAATCAAACACCGAACATAAGAAAAATCATACTGACCATGTGGTATTTGATACTAGTGGAGTAAGTTATCTAAGTCTTTTTACCATATACATACAATATTTATTGTGTGGGGTAGAAGTTACAAGTGGTTCATAGTTTAAATGTATTATAGGGACTGGTTGGTGATTTATGTGTGTCCCTAGGGGGAAGATTTAACCCTTGATGTTTTGGTTAAGTGTATCCCTAGGAGAGTAGATTTCACACTTAAAGGTTTGGATTAGTGTTTCCCCAGGGGGAATATTCCACACTTAATGGTTTGGTTAATTGTTTCCAGAGGGGGGAAGATTTCACACTTAAGTTTTTGTTTAAGTGTGTCCATAGGAGGGAATATTTAATGCTTTGGGGTTGTTGGTGATGAGAAAAACTATGCCCCCATATGGGGAGACGGTCACACATTGGGATTTTTTAATGTTGAGGATATTGGGATTGAACCTCACGGAGGATCTCCATGTGTATCAAGATTTCATTTTTGAACCTCATGGAGGTATCTTACATACCCTATTGGTAAATAGGGATAAAACCCCATATAGTTTGATGTCTTGTTTTATGGTCATGAGATAGGACCAGTCCATACAGTTTAATGTCATATAGTAAGGATGTGCATGCCACATAAGGAGTGTCAACAAGGGATGGTGTGGTGCTTATGCATATGGGCTGCCTTAATTTTTGGTGGTCCTATACTAGGAGTGGAGTTCATCCTAGTTGTGTAGTTCCATCCCATGGTAGTGTAAGATGGTTTGGGGCTTACACATGGGAGCTACCCAATGTAAGAGTTTTATCCCATGATTGGGATGTATATGATATCTCATGATGATTGTACATGGGGATTCTATTGCTTATCTCATAGGGTAATTGGTGAGGGTTTATCCCATTTCATACACGAGAGAGGAATCTTGTGTTTACTACACATGGTAAAACTATTTATTTACATAATGTTCTGAGGAAATTTTCATAAATTTTACCATAATATGACTATAAAGTTCGGATACGAGGTTTAACATCTTGAAACTCGAACATTGTTGGGGTCTATACGTGGGAATAACATTTCAAATATGAAATGAAGATCCAGTAAAATTCATCTCTATCAGAAAATGTGGGTAGTTTCCCTTGATGAGGCCACATTAAAGGATTGAGTTCCTACTTCTCATGCACCTTTGGGTGGGTAATACTATAAACACTATTGTGGAGGAGTAGAGATTAGGGGTTCCAATGTTAGGGCTCCAATAATTAGGATAAACATGCATTATTGTATCTATGATTAAGAGAAAAATGAAAGGTAATGGTCAAGGTCAAGATATAGGTAAAGAGGGTGGGTATGATGGTTAATGATACTGGTTTAATTGTAATTTAGAGTGCATATGAACTAGTTCTAATGGGTATTGGTAACCTAGGAACTAAACTTGCATATAATCATGTTTGGAAGAAGGAGAAATATAGTCAGAGGCCTGAAGCTTATTGCACACAACTATACAGGTATGTGTGTAAAAGGTTTTACATTAATCATAGGTTCTTGAAAAAAAATGATTCAATGATTTTGGAAGTATATGTGCCTGAAACTTCTGAGGTTCTATGCTTATTAGGTTATCATGAAGGTGACTACTCTTGTGTGAACCCAGCTATACTTAAGGGATGTTGTGTGAGGAACTCCCAAACATGGGCTAAGACATGTTGGGGCCCATGGTAGGTATGTTTCTCAAGTTCCCAACTATTACGAATCTATGAGGTGTAGAGTTTCACAATGTCATAAAATAAAAGGTTGTGAAAGCAAGATCTAATGCCTTAAATTTAAAATATATATCCCTAGAGGAGGTAAGTGATTATATATTAATATTTACAGAATGGTGGTTGTAGGAATGACCATACTGGGTTATAAAATACTGTTGAGTGATTCATATTCCTTTGTCATAGGGCTATGATTTCCCAAGTGGATAGTCTGATGTTTCCTTTCTCACAAAAATGGACTTTCACATGTCAATGTTAGTATTTCACAAAAAAATATAATTCTATGAAAAAAAATATTTTCCAATGCTTTGGTATCTGAATAACCTATAGTACAATAATTTTTAGCTTCACATTTCACCTGAAAGTAGGTTGTGTGTGTGATATAAGTGATATGTTCAATCCATGATTGTTTCACACAACTGATTATTTGGTTTTGGAATGGTAATTTGGTATTTATTTACCATTTTTATGGAATAATTAAACTTTTAATGATTGATATGTATTTTAATCACTAAAAGGGATGAGTTTCACGAATTCAAAATGACTGATCAAGATAGAATCAACCAGATGCACAACAGATTTACAAAGATTGTAAAAAACATGGTTTCATTTAGGGAGACCATAAAGAATTATGTTCTCATTAAAATAATTATTCCACCACTTCCTAAAAGGTGGTACTCAATAAAGATTTAAATTGAATAAATTAAGGATTTCACTAAGTATTCAATGGATGATATGATAAGATCACTTCTTCAATACAAGCTGGAAATGAAGAATGAAAATGCTGATAATAATAAAGAAAGGAAATGTATAGAATTAAAATCAAATATAAATGTTTCTAATAATTCTTCATATTCTGAGTTACAACAAAGTGAGAAAGATGAAATTTCAAATTTTACAAAGTATTCTAAAAGTACAAGAAATGAATTTGAGTCATTGAGAATCATCCCATAATAAATTATCAGAATGATGATAGAAATAGATGTAAGAGAGGTAAAATAATTAAATATGATGTATTAGATTTAATATGATATGATTTTAGAAAAAAAGGGGTAACATCAAGTCATACTGTGTGAAATCGAAATAAGAAGGTAGAAACAGGTAATAAATGAATGATTTAAAAGGATCATATCATGTTTGTTGTTTTATATTTAGTTTCATGGGACCAATGGTTTTTTTTTCTTTTATTACATGTATATTAGATGTATTTAATATTAATAAAACAATTATTACATATTGTAAATTTTCCTTCATGGATCTTATGTAATAATTTCCTAGAGTATATTTCACATTGATAAGGTCATAGAAATTCCCTTTTATGATGAGAACCATGACGTTCTGGGACAATATTCTTAAATAAAGTCATGTGGTTGGGTAATAAACTATGATGGGAGACATAGTACACAGACTGTTATGTACGATTACATATAAGGGGATAAGGCTTCTTCTCATAATTATTCAACATGGTGATCTCCAAGACAAGAGATTATGAGAAAATACCCACCAAAAAGAATTCTTCATGTGTTGGTGTCATTGGATATTCCTATCTATGAGTGTGTGTAATGGTTTTTGTAATTTAATATTATTATCAATGCATGTTATGAATCACATACTTATATTTTTTTCATAAACCAAAATGATAATAGTACTTAATGAAATTAGATACGTTGGGTGCGGCATGAGTAACATGATATTAATAGATAAGTCGATGAAGGATTTTTTCCTTCCATATTTATATAATCTGATATCTCTGCCCTTTTATTAGAATAAAATCATCTCTCTAAATTCCATGTCCATGGTGTAATGATGTGTTTATTTTAGATGGTCAAAGAAAGACATATTAGGCATATATGTTGGGGATATAGATATGAAAACTTCTTGATGAGATATTTTGATAAAGTTATTATATTACCCAGGGAGAATTGTTATGTGATTTTCATCTTGCGACATTATGTTTTCTCACTTGGGTTCCTTGACCCATTTCTAGATAATAATCTTGGAATTTAGGTAGACCTACCTAATTCTAATGGGAAAGATTCCTAGAGTGCCACATACTAAGTATTATCGATGATCTTGATTAAATTATAAGTGATTTTAATTAATATAATAAATATTATTATCAAGACCAAGGAAAAAATTTATTCATGTTTTATCGATCAAAAATATTTATTGGTGAATAAAATATTTATTTACAAATAAAATGTTTATTTTGGTAATCACTAAATGTCTAAGAGTTCAAATGGACAAAGACTGTGTCTAGTGGAGGATATTTATTTACAATATAGTCAATGATATTTATAATATTCATGTGTTGGCACACATTATAAAATAATATTATTATTATTATTATTACTTTGTAACATGGATTTTCTTTTGAATATGATTTTATTTTAAGGTCTAGCATGTAATTAGAAATTTTTTTAACATAAAACCTAACTCTATAAATAGTCCTTTATGTCTATTGTGTTTGGTTAATTAAAAATAGATAATTATTGTGCATAATGAATTCTCTATCAACTCCTCCTTATATCTAGCTCTCAAGAATAAGAAATGAAAGATGGATTTCTTCAATATTTAAGGATGGTTAACCAACACAAACAACATATGAAAATCGAATAATTGCACTAGCACATAGAGATAAATTGTAATTTATTGGAGATCAAAGGAGCACACGTGGATCACTATTAGAGTGATTATATCTTTTGATCATCACAGTGCAATGAAGGAATTCTAAAATGGATTTTTCAATTGATCGTCATCCATACTAAAGAAATATCTTCAAAAAGGTATTTGATTTCTTCCAGACCTAAAAAATTATAATAAACATAACCCGTAGGACCCTCTATTACAGAATTGAAAAATTAAAAAGAAATTTTAATATATCACCCACCAACATATTCTTCTACTATCTTATGAAAAT
Organism: Viscum album; assembly: GCA_963277665.1. Lineage (NCBI taxonomy): Eukaryota > Viridiplantae > Streptophyta > Magnoliopsida > Santalales > Viscaceae > Viscum > Viscum album. The sequence goes on along the minus strand of OY728148.1, from coordinate 1,784,840,148 downwards.
TAATGCTGTTTTAGAGTGGTCACATTTGATATTATTTAATATTTATTTGATTGTTGATCTATATGTAATGACGGTTTAATTTTTTCATTTCATATTATTCGATCTGTAATCCAATTTGAATTGAAATTTTACCAATAGATTAATTATGTTTGTTTAGTGTTTCACTGTCTTAAAGTTCTAAGAATAGATCCATAATGATCTAAGATGAAAAAAAGAAGTGCCAAAAAAATTGCCTACAAAAACTGGGTTACACAGCGTAAAACCAGAGTACACACCATGTACCCATATGCACTACACCTAGATGTTTCGAGGGATATATAACATGTCGAGAGATTAATTAAAAATTCTTCATTTATTGCACACCTCATGTAGACATGGCCAATCTGGAACACGATATTTTAGATTACACGGTGTGTAGCTGGCTTACAAACCATGTATTCTACACAGGTTAGTGGTGTAGATCACCCAATCCATGTGGTCATTATACATGTTTCATCCATCTGAGACTGATAGTTTGAAGAATTTATTATTTATATGTTTCTTATATAGTGTAAAAAACGTTTAGTTCATCATTTCTCACAACTGAAATACATATAGAAACCTAGATGATTATCTTAGGTACCCGGTGTGTATCTAGCTTGTACACACCATGTAGTCTGATCGAGTGAACATGCTGAATCCCTAGCCATGTAACATGGATACATGGAAACTGAGGTACATGGAGTGTAGATGGATAGTACATGTTGTGTATCCTTCTAATTAATGGAAAAAATAAAAATTGCATTAAATTTAAAAATTAAACATTCAAAACATGTTACTTTGATTGGAAATTTATATTTTTGACAATATAATAAGGGTTTTAAATAATTATAAATTATAAATTAATTTATGGTAATAAATATATAATTATTGGTTATTCCATTTTTTTCCCATTAATGCATTTATGATGGTTATCTCAAAGAGGATTCATATGGTCATTAAGATGAATGGGAATAAATAAATTAATTAATTAATGCAAGCATGTTTATCTTAATAATAAAGAATAAGTAAGAAATAAATTTTTATAATTTACTTTTGTGTATATATTGCATGTATAATCATTTATGATCTTGACCTAGACCTGTGTATGTGTGGGTTGTTTTAATTTTATTTATTGCATGGTTTTTCAATTATTTATTAGTAAATTAAATGTGATGTCTATGAGTTATCCTTCACTCTATTATTAATGTAAGTCCTATGTATCCATGGTTATTTATGTAATCCCCCTTAACCAATCCTTTGGTTCCCCTTACCTATGTGTGAGTTATAAATAAATGTAATTAATGGAGTATCATAAGGTGTGCATAGATGGTTAAATACAAAACCATAATGATGCCAACCTAGGAGATACATGGGTGGATTGGTGGAATTTTGTAACTCATTCTAAGACCTGAAATATGTGTTATTTCTCATTGGTCAAATGTTGATATAATTTCCACTCATTAAATAAATCATTATCTACGGTCATGATCAGGTTATTTATTTATTTATTTATTTATTTCTATGCATTGTTTATTTTATGGATGTAAGACTGTGATCAAATAAATAAATGAATTATTATGCAAAGATAGAATTTAAATAAATGGATTATGCATAAATGTTTTATCCAAAACTGTTAATTAATTAAGTAACATCCACTTAATAATAAAAATACATGTAAATGATAAAATTGGATAAATTTATGCATAATTAATTAAAATCCATCAACCTAAATTTAAGTCAGACAATTCCTTACATTACTTGATTGGTAATGAAACCTTAGAACTAAGTGTAGTACATATCCAAATTCTAGAAACATACTTTGATCAAGGATTTCTCATGAGGTTTTTGGGATGACTTAACCAAACTTGTATAGAGTTTAAAAGACAAATTATGTTCTATCAGAAATTAGAGGAAAGTGTTGAGAAAATCTGTGTTGGGATTTCAGTATAAGGGAATTCACCCAACAAGTCAAGGAACTTCAAGACTACAGTTGGTATGAAAGACAAACTAATTACTTTACTATGGTTTTCATGGACAAAGTTTAGATCATTAAGAAAATTAATGGGGATCCTTTCAAGTAGAATGTATTATAAAATAGATATTATGATTTCAATGTCACGGCTATTAAGATAAAATAAAATAGTGGTAGAATGAAAAAAATAAATAAATGTATTATTTATGACATTATTTTTAATCAATAAAAATTACTAATAATATTATCTTTTAATTAAAGAATAAAATGGAAATATTCTCATTCACACTATCTCTATGATCAACATTGGAAAAATATAACCTCCTCACTAGCAGTAACATCCAGGAGTGGTTTAGATTCCTTTGGGTTATGTTATTCTGTGAATAGAAATCTCACATTCTTGAATTATCACAACATGATACTCCTACTAAGTTGGTAAGTGGTGAATAATTCTTTTTCTAAGTAAAAAATTTGAGTTACATGATTGATGTTCAGTGTTTGTTTCTATCATCTATGTCTAGTGAACTCATGAAGTCTCATGAAAACATGGATTCTTATTGTATGATCAAGACTATTTGTAGACATTACCATGATATATCTAGATAATAACTATTTGATATCTCTAATTATCTTTTTAGATAAAGCATGAGGAGGGATCCCCAAGTAGACCTCTCATAGTCAAGATCATTGGCTATATAGAGGGCATATCAGTTCCCAGGTTTAAAATACATGATGAAATATGAACTAATATCAATATTGCATCACTCCCTTATAGATTTTATAAATTATTTGTAAATTTTAATATTAAATACATTGATAAGTAGCTTCTAAATCTACTTAACCTTCTTCTCCAGGTAGATATAGACAATGACCATGAAAATACATTGGTCCTTATGGTGAAAAATGAAAAGGGAATGTGAAGAGATCTATGTCAAAAGATTCTTAATCCCTTTCTAAGAAGAGTAGAATCATGGGGGCATCTTAGGGAATAGGATTTTGTCTAGTCCTTCTGTTGCAATAAGGGCCACTTGAATAAAAATCACTCCAAGGAAAATAAGAAAGGGGAGATTTATGTGCATTTTTTACTGAGTGAAATTAATTCTTTTCAATAAATTAGTTATTCGATATATCTTTTGGAACTCATATATGTATTGATATATAAGAACCAAGTAAATTCAAGAATATTGGACAAGGAAAGGTGATCTACTTGCATCTAACAGAGCTAAAATTATTGTTATGGATATCAGTGACTACCATATCACATTTACAATAATGATGATATTGGTTTTAAAAGTCTCTTAGTTTTCACCTTCAGTTACTAAAAACATTATATCTTTATCCAGACAAGATACAGATAGTTTTATTTTTCTTTTTGAAAAAATATTTTTCTACTTTTATAATGATATCATTTTTAGGGTAAGGAACATTTAAATAATGGCATTTATCTATTGGACTATTTGAACCAAGTAATGGATATTGATAACAAATCTATTTCACATGACTTATAACACACCCAACTTTGACATCATTAGTTGGGTCATGTAAAAAAAGATTGAATAAATTATAGTAAGATGAACATTTAGATTATTTTAAACTAAAACCACTTGGTGTATGTCATGTATGTTTACATGGAAAAATGAACAAATTCTTGTTTAGTGGGAAATATGAATGTGATTAATAGATTCTTTAATTAGTACTTACTAGTCTATGTTGCCCATTTCTTGTTGAATAATAGGTTGGGTACTCAAACTTTACAACTTTTATTAATGATTTTAGTAGATATACATATGTCTTCTTAAAGAGTCATAATTCAAATTCTATTGAAAAATTCATGGAATGCAAGAATGAAGTTGAGAACGATATTGTTAAGAATATTAAGAAAATATTTTCAGACTGTGGTAGAGAATATCATAATCAAAAGTCCATCGATTATTTACATAAGTTTGGGAAACTATCACAAAACACTCTTCCTTATATGCCTCATTGGAATGGTGTATGTGATATGAGGAACTGCACCTTGTTGTATATGGTGAGATCAATGATGATTCATATGAGTATTCTATTATCCATTGGTGGATACACATTACAAACAAAAACATATGTACTAAACCAATCTCTAAATAAAATGAAAGATGGTATACCATACCAATTATGGAATTGAAAGAAACCCATATGGTATTACATACATGTGTGGGGTTCCGAAGTGTCTGTTATGGACTCTTCAGGTAAAAAAATTTCACCATGAGGCACAATTTATATCTTTATAAGATATCCTAAAACGGGATACTACCTATAAAATCCTTCAGAAAAAAAACGTTTTGGATGAAATATGTCCAATATTTCTTGAGAAGGATATTGTCTCTAAAATTTATCATTAGATTAGGATAGAATTTGATGATTTCTGGGATCAAGATATACAATAGTACTCATGGGAACAAATTCCACAAATCCTCATGGAATAAGAATTTGTTCCAGAGATACAAGTATTATGCAGGTGTACAAGAGAGTTTAGAGAACCATAATGGTATGGTTTACTAGTCATCGAGGATGGTGACTTGTTATTAGTTGATAACAATCATCCTCTAACCTATAAAGAATCATTAAGTGGTATAGATGTTTCTAAGTGTTAAAAATCCATGAATTTTGAAATATATTCCATGTACCAAAACCATGTCTGGATATCAGTATATCCTCTAGTGGATTTAAATCCCATTAGTTAAAAATGAATATTCAAGAAGAAAATATTCATTAAAGGATACTTTAGTACCTATAAGGCATGACTGGTTGTAAAGTGGTTTAAAATGCCTCATTTCATTGGCTATGATGAAACCTTTTCACCAGCTGGAATGATGAAATCCATCAAAATTCTACTTTCTATTTCATCTTACAAATGAGATTTGGTGAATGGGTGTCAAAATAGCCTTCATCAATGGGAACCTCTAGAAATATTTCTATATGACACAAAATGAATGGTTTTTTAATCCAAATAATTTCTACAAGATATAAAAATTGAAAAAAATCAATATATTGATTAAATAAAACATCTAAGTCATGGAAAAATTATTTTGATGAAGGCATAATGTAATTTTCTTCCATAAAGAATGAGTTTGAGCCTTGTTTCTAAAAACTGTTTAGTGGGAGGTTGGTAGTTTTCTTAATACTATATATTGATCAAATATTACTCGTTGGAAGTAAATTACAAATATTACAATCTATTAATGCATGGTAGAATAAAATTTTCACCGTGAAGGATATGGTTGAGGTAGCATATATTCTAGGCATTAATATCTATTAAGATAGATGCAAGAGGATGGTCAGCCTAAGTCAAAGTATATGCATTGACAAGATATTGATGAGATTCAGAAAGGAACAATCCAAGATGGTATTTTTTATAACATAAAATTCCATTCTTATTTCCAAGAAAATGTGTCCTTAGACATACAAGGAAATAAATATAAAGGTAAGGATTCCATATGTATTAGTGATTGGGTCAATCATGTATATTATACTATGTACTTGGTTTGATGTCGCATACACATTAAGTGTGGTAATAAGATATCATGTTGAACCATGTGAACACCATTGGATGTAATTCAAGATTGTCCTTAAGTATCTAAGGCATAATAAGGATGTGTTGATATTTTACGGAGGAGGTAAGGAACTATTCATCAGATGATATGTAGATGTTGAAGGTTTCAAATGCTGTGGAAGTATTGGATGGGGTATATCCAACTCAACTTTTTATTATGATGTATGATTAATACAAGATTTCCATGATGATAAATTCCATGATAAATATAATTGAATCAATGAATATAGACACTGGATAGATTCCATATAAAAATCATTGGATCATTACATATAAATTATAATTAATTTAATAAATTAAATTATTAAATTATGAGAAATTATGTATTTGTTGATGGATTTGAAAATATATCTACATCATATTTTCATTGTGTTAGAAGAATCAGGAATAGATTCCCTCTAATGGTGATCCACATGTGTTCCACAAACCTCATAATGTCGTTGTAGGAATATCTAGGTTCTAGAGCGACCAATCATGATTCTTGTGTTGTTCCCCTATTATCTCCCCGAAAATAGCCACCAATGTATTCTACTTGAACTCTCTATATATCCGAAAGTGGAAGGTCTAGGAATATTTATTTCATTCTTGATACCATTATGGGAGAGGGATCTCTCTAGGGCTTTAGGTAATTCTCTCCAGATGTCATTTTTAATAACAAAAATGAATTTACTCTCATTTGAAAATAATATAATTTCTTTTACACACCACGGTAGTAAGAAACTAATAATTTCACATGTGTCTTTATTATTTTTCATATCCATGTGAAACCCCGTGTATATAATTATAAAAATATTATTATTTCATGACAAGATCTAAAATCATGAAATAAAATAAATATTATTTATTAAATTAATATATAATATATATTATTTCTCACCGGATAATTAAACATGGTTTGTCATTCCTCCATAATATTTATTAGGTCGTGAATAAAGTGTATTTATTTAATAAAGGAATATCACTACATTATTCATCAATAAACAAATAAATATTATATTTACTAAATAGAAATTAAATATTTATTAAATATTCTTCTCACATAAAATTTTCTCAAATAAATGGTTAAGGAATATATATGATCAGGAATATATGAATATTTATTAAAACACAGGCGGTAATAATATTTAATCAACTTGTTTAATAATAAATAATAATATATTGTTTAACTATGATTATGGATACAATTAGTGTCTGACCCTCTAGACCTATTTCATAGCGGCATTATGAATAGTAGCCTAACGTCCAAGGTTAGAATCTAAAAACATGACAAGGCACCCATATAGATATAATTTAATACCACAGAAACATAATAACTCATATGGATGCTTATTATGTAATATAATCTCTTTATCACAATATCTTTTATCAATACGGTAGAATGTTTTTGGAATTAACCTATGTGCTCGATGTATCTTCCTTTGCTTTAAAAAAAATAAAACTTTCCTATAGAACACCATAGCCATGGTTTTATATAGGCTATATCTATTCTATAAAAGGTCACGAGATATCATCTTTTGTTAAAGAACAGAGGGGAAATCCTTTATCATGTTAATAAATAATGAAATATTACTTGTGATACACTCAATATATCCTACCTCTATACAAATATATGTAATCAAAGTTTTCTTCAATATATTAAAGTTTTCAAATTATAACACTCATTAATAATAATATTAAATTATATGATCAATACCCATTCCTGAAAATATGAACCTACAATGATGCATATAAATGTGGATTTCTTACTGGCGGTTCTTGTTCTCATTATATCATACATAGGATATTACCAAGGGCATACACCATAAGAAGGTTCTTCAAAGTACTATGATCACATCTCCTAATAGACTCTGTAATTTTTTCCCTTAAATGGAATCATCTGGTTATAGATAATATATTTAAGAGTACAATCATAGAACTTATGGGTTATCATCATAGCCAAGAACTAATATGACCTTTCAATGTGGAAACTACTACAAGGAAATTATCACATTCTATATTATGTATATGAATAATTATTATGTGATAAAGAGTTTATTAATATTGAAGAAAGGGAATATGTGTTATTATAAATCAAATAGAAGTTGTTTCAAGGAAACGAAATCCAACATATACTCACTTTTTCTAGATAAAAATGCTAACAACCTTTAATATAATATCTCTCACATGATACTCATGCTTATAATGATATGGGTCTCAATCACCAGGTCTATCACATTTTCTTATATGGGAACTATATTTACCTCAACATCACCCCTATGAGAAAAATACCTTAATAGGTGATACGTAAAAATAATATTTTTTGTTTATTGGTGTGACCATGGAGCTTTTCTAGATCCATTATTGTAGTATTATCCCAATACAATGTGATAGGATCAATATTACTTGGTACCACATCAAGCACCTAAAAAATGTTTCATATACAAACTAATTCCTTGTCTTAATTAGAAGCCTCTATATACTCGGACTCCACTGTAGAATCAGCAAGAATTATTTGTTTTGAACTTTTCTAGCTCATAGCTCTTATATTGAGATACAAAACTTATCATATCTATGACTTCATATAATATTAATATGTTTGAAAACTAGAATCAGTATAAACCCTGATAACCAACTCCTCATCTCTTTCATACACCAGTAACATATCCTTAGTTATGCTTATATACATACGGATATCATTAATAGATGAAAAATGTTATTCTTTTAGATCTAATTGATATATTCCAACCATGATTGTAACACTCCCAAGATTTCATAGTATGTTATTTCTTCAAAGTAATTCAACAACTTGCACTACACGCAACACCAAGTTCTAGCACACCATGACTTAACAAAACAAGCCGTTAAAAAGCAGTTATGAATAGTATTAACTGAATTTTGAACTTTATATAATCCATATAATTTTAGATTCCATATTATGAGTTTCTTAGACATAATGTAAGAACAAATAAATTTTTTTCAGATAAAATAAGTATTTTAAAAAAAATCAATTTTACCGCCTTTTAATGGTGATGCCTTTTTAAATCCCATATTTGAAACATTTATATATTCAATTTGACAAAATAAACTTCTTTTTTAGAGTCGGGACATTAGAATTTAGTTTCAATAATGTTTTGGTGTTTTTCTGATAACTTTCATATTTTGGTGAATAGTGAAAAATACTATATTTTAACTGAAAACAACTTTTTAAATCAAAATAATTTATATTGTTAAATTACACATTTTAATGGTTTGGAGGTATAAATAGATTATACTTTTTACCATTTAATCCAATGATAGTCAATGTATGTAATTTCACTTTGAAATTGGACATAAAAAAGTGTCTAACTTTTGGTTGTTATTATTTCTTAAAAATACGGCTTTTGGTTTTGACCATAAGAATTAATATTAAATTAATATATTCAACTTCTATATTTTGAATTTGGTAAAAATAGACTTCATTATTGAATTCAGAATATCAAAATTATCTTAGGGTAAATTTTTGGTACTTTTCTGAGAACTTTTAATTTTTGATGAATAGTGAAAAACACTGAGTTATAGTTTAAAACGAAATTTTTATTTAAATAATTATTTATTGTAACACCCCAAGCTTCCACGATATGTTTCCTTTTGAATAATGCAATAGCTTTCATTGTACGCAACTTCTAGATTCTAACACACCACGACCAATCAAACTAGTCGTTATGAATAGTAATACCCACTTTTTAAAATTTTATAAATTTTATCTTTCAAAATGGACTTCATTTTTGGATTCAGAATTTCGAAATTAGCCTAGGGTGAAATTTTTGTATTTTTCTGAAAGCTTTCAATGTTTGATGAATAGTGAAAATTACTAAATTTTAATAAAAAACAACTTTTTTAATCGAAATAATTAATTGTGATAAATTATGAATTTGATTGGTTTTAAAGTATATTTAGAATATATTTTTATAGATTAATACAATGTTGGTCATTGGACATAATTTCACATTTAAACTGGATATAAGCAAGTGCCAATCTTTTAACAGTTATTATTTCTTAAAAACACGCTTCTTGTTTTGATAGCGGGAATTAATTTTAAATTAATAAATAAAACTTCTATGTTTTTAATTTGGTAAAATAGACTTCATTATTGAATTCTGAATTTCAAAATTAGCTTAGGGTAAATTTTTGGTATTTTTCTGAAAATATTTAATTTTTGATGAATAGTGAAAAACACTAAGTTATAGTTTAAAACCAAATTTTTATTTAAATAATTATTTATTTTATTTAAATTTATTTTATGTCAAAATAGATACATAATACCTATATAAGTTCAATGTAATTCATTGGAGTCATTTTATAATAATTTTAGATATATAAAAATTTTATTTAACTTTTCACCGTCTTTTACCCACCTCCTAGGAGAATTTGCGAATTCACATAAAACATAATTTTACCGCTTATATGAGTGGAATTTATAAAATCCGAGAGACACGGTTAATATCAAGGAGTAAAATATTGTTCAATAAGATAAAAATAATTTTTGGTGAATAGTGACTTTTCACTTTTATTTACCCCGGTTAAAGGTAAATAGGGTAATTCAAGATAAAAAGTATATTATAATAACACAAAATTATCTTAACACTTATACAAACTTTATTATATGAGTCATGGATGACCATGGGAATCCTTGGGACGATTTTAGGACCCCATGGAGCCACTTGAGAGTTATAATGACTCTTTAGATTTATTAATTGAAAGTAAAGACAAAAATGACACAAACAAATATATTTTAGTAAACTAATTTTTACATGGGTTAATATAAGATATATTTTCGACTATCATCATGGTAATTGTTTTATAATTTTTATACATTATATAAATTATGTTACTTATGACATAATGATGATGCAGTAATTACCTTATTAATGAAATATTGAAATAATTGATATCATAAATACCCAAATAAATATACTTTGAGACTTTTAATGAATTAAACGAATTTTATTGGTTAATATTACATGTTAGGATTGATTAAATAAATTTTTTCTGAATTAATAAATTTATTAAGACTGTAACAAAAATCAAATATTGAATAGTGTCAAAATTGACATAAATGAGTTTTTAAAACAAATATTATATTATTAATTTATATGCCATTCCTAAAATTATAAGGTTCAGAAAAAAGACTTATATCATGATAGGTGTATCATTAATGGTCCACTTGGGGTTATCTTGGAAGTTTATAGTATGTTTATTAACCAAATAATATAAAAATACAAAGAGACATGGTAAATGTCAAACTAATTAACTAAGAGATAAAACTAAACAATAATGTTAATATAATGATGCAAACCTGTCTAAATCCTTTTGGTTGAAATACTTTCAACCCATCCCCACCTTATATTTTTAATAATCCACTTTCGATCCATTAGAAACCGAATATGAATTTATTATAAATTATTACTTTAAGTTTTTCCTAAAGAGCCCCTCCTCCCCCTTATAAAAGGACACCACTTATAACCAATTCCTCACACCTCTAAATCCTTTTGACTCATCCAACCTCTGCCCAATTAAGCTCCCTAAATCCCTCTCCTCCTCCTAGAAGCCTAACCTTAGGCAGAAGGAACTTCAAGATTCCTTTTTGGTTCAAACCAAAGTGAGTTACCCAGATTAAAGGTAACGATTTCTCTTAGCTTCTTTTCATTTATTTTACTTATCCAACCACTAAACTCTTATTATTATTTTATTTTGTAACACCACCAGTATAAAAAATATACTAGGATATTTTTATGAGATGTATTCTGACTACACTTACACACACCTCCATCAAATGGGTGAAGAACATAATGTTTCTGTGGATGGAAACCAAACGCCTCACGAAACGATGATTGTTCAATTATCTCCTACCACCTCTCAATGGGGGACATTATGATGGAACTATAATTAAATATTATATTAATAATATTTACTATATATATAATCTTTTGTAATTCCATTTTATAGCATACCATTATTTGTTTCATGTTGTATATATATACGATAATTTCATTTGAGGAAGTGCAGACTACCACCCCCTCCAAGTGATATGACTCGTTCATACCATACATGGAACATATAAAGGAAGGTGTTAAAGAACATAAGTAACACATATAAGATATTATATTATAATTGAATATTAATATACCTATGTATAATTTGGATTTGATTCCTTTTAAAATGAAAAATGAAATGGAAGTAGCGTTCGTGCGTACGTACGGACAACCGTCTTCACGAACGCGATGAGATTCATTCCCCGTCGTATCCATTCAAGTCTAATTATCATTTGATGATTAAAAATAATTTTTAAGGACTTTATATCATTTTGGATATGAATAAGATATAACCTATCCATAACAAACATGTCTTATGTAACAAAACATATAAAAGAAAATGAGTAAGTTAACACTCGAAACGACGATAATACTAAAATATTATTAACAAGTCAATATTAGAAGATCATATATGATATCAAATGTATTTATATGATTCTTGTATAATTTAATAACAATGATTTAACTATTATACAGGAGGTTAACCATCCCTTGACCAAGTAAAATTACATGGTAAGGGGTTTTCATCTCACTCCTTATTCCTGTGAGATTCATACCATATTACCACTTTTTTCTTTTGTGTGGTGTATGTACTGACCATAGTTGTATTCATTGTGTAATACAAATTAATTTATGTGTATTTGCATATTCATTGTATGATACTCCTTTCATGGGGTGTTTGTTTCGTAAGTTACCAAATTGGTAAGGGTTAATCCCTCAATCTCATTATTATCCGAGATTGTTAATGTGTAAGTATTTACTGGGACATTTTTATCATCCATGTCCATTTCTCATAAAAATGATTTCAAAATGAATATTTTAAGGATTTTTGAAAGGTACTCTTTATCAAGATCGTAATTTTAAATTTTTTAAAGATTTATCTTTCTAAATATTTTTAATTAAGGTCCATGTTTTCAAAATTATTTTAAGGATTTATTTATATGGACATGACTGTTTTTAAATAAAAATTCTTTTCAAAAATTTCAAAGTGGTATGCGACACTTTGATCCAAAAATCTATTTTAAATTACTTCCTTTATAAATTTGTGACTTTTAAATGATTTTTCAAAAAAGGATATTTCTCTCAAAATGTTTTACTTATCATTTTCAACTATGTCAGCATCCTTTACTGGATATTATTTTTTTATTGAGGTTTATTTATTATAATACAATCTTCCATATTTTATTGAATGAGTTATTATATTTTTGACTGCAGATGTTCTATTTTTACACCATTCATGGTTTATGGTTAATGTATTGACATTTTGTATGTTAGTTTTAATACAAATGTTTATGTTATATTTCAACCTTTTCATATGAGAAATATATTGGACTTAGTAAGTGACGGGTAGAGCCCGCTATAGATCCTCGATGCACCGGAAGGTCTCATGAGACAACTAGAAGTGGAATTGGCCGAGGCCCTTTCCCAATTTGATATATAGTATTGGCTGAGGCCTTAATCATTTTTAGATGTCTTGGTCGTGGCCTTGACAAAATGTTTCAGAATGTCCGGCATTATACATTACCTCATTATAGAAATAATATTGATGGTTCATGTGGTCATTATACTAGTATAATAACCATGATTATGTTTTATTATGGAATTATTTACTCAGCTCATATTCTTTCCATAAAAGTATTCATGTTTATTATTAGTAAATGGAATGTGGTTTCAATTATTCACCATGCTTAATATTTATGTTATCTTCCGCTGTATTGCTTAACCTTACTAAGCATTTGAACTCACCCCTTTCATATGTTTCATTTTCCCAGGATTCCAAAAGTGTATTATGATTGATATGCATGGTTAATCTAAAGGGAATAATGGCATTCTCATGGAACTATTAATGTTGTGTTTTATGATTGAAATTGTAATGTAAAGTTAATGTATGTAATCTATTTTCCATGACTGCTAAACTGATTGGTCCTTTGGGACTTGATTCCTTATAATCATGCCAATGTTTTTAAATAATGCACCGACTCTGGGTAACTGGGGTCAGGGCGTTACAGTTGGTATTAGAGGATGTTTAGCAATAACCTTGGAAATTAGATTTAGATAAACTCTGATTAGAGCACATTACCCTAAGATAGACTTTGAGAATTAGTATAGAAGAACTTCCTAGAATTTTGATAATGTAGATATTTTGTGAATTTTCCAAGGAAATACATCCATGTCTAGATACGAGAAGGTAGAGGCTTCTCTGTCATAGATGTTTGTAGGGGTAAAACCCCAAAACACCGCTTTGATCTAGACTCGAAGGGGAACTGGTGCACGAAAATGGGCCTTGCTGCACTCTTGGTTATGACACTCCCAGGGGATATGCTTTGGATAATTCTAATTTTCTTTACAAATCATTAAGATGGATTTACGAGTATATATCTACTCAAAGAAATTATTTTTATGGATTATATCCATAAACTGTTAAATTTATGTTAGGTATTTTACTTGTTTGGAATTATGAATTGTGATTCATAAACTGACCTAGTGTATTCCATTATTTAGAAATGGCACCTAGTATAAGGAATGAGAACTCCAGAAATAAATATGATCCAATAGTTAAGAAGGATCATATCTTTCACGATATTAAGCAAACATTTAGAAGGAAAATAGTATCCCACGTATTATCATCATATTAAGAAATAGTGTCATGTGTTGATAAGATAAGTAAAGAATTCTCAGAGTCCTATGTCATTGAATGGAGGCCAGAGAAGAAAATAATGGTAGAGAGAAGGACAGATAAATGGAAGAAGGTAAAGAAGGATTTTCCCATATGTGATAACTGTGGAAAAAATCACCTTGGAAAATGGTTGAGGGGAAAGGGAGTATGTTATAACTGTGGAGAAAAATGACACCATGTTCATGATTGTGAGGGTAAGAAAATGGTTTCAAATGTTCAATTCTTCATCTGCGAGGAGTGGGGACACTACGAGAACTGATGTCCAAATCATTAGAGTATTCCCCAAATGATGCTATTTGATAATAATCAAGTTATGATACTACCACAGATGAAGAGGAATGACTAGTGTTCTTGTGTTGTTATTAAAGAATTATGTCATTTGAGTGTTGTATCAATGATGTACTAGTTATAAAAATTATGGGGTATATAAGGATTGTACTGCAGTACTATTTAATTAAGGACATCAGATTATGTGGAACCAAGATAAGTGACTCAATAGCAGGTTAAATTTTTTGAAAATATATGGTTGAGAGAAAGATAAACCATAACATGGTTCTGATACCGAGGTAGTGATTTTGGAATAATACATGATCGATTTGGATAAATTATATTGGATATTTTTTATTACCTTGAAAATGATTAATGATTTGTATATTCCATCATTGTTGGAGTTTACAACATTTTGGATGGATGAAGTATATCCAATATTCTATAAGGAATAAGGGAGTATGAATGTAATAAATAATTATTTATGGTAATTCAGGATGTTTCAGTGTTTTAAAAGAATACATGATGAAGGTATTCACATTTTATTACGGGTAAAAAGGATCTACATTATGTTTACATTCCATATAAATTTTGGACTGAGAGTATAAAGAAGTATTTTGAGTAAGTATAAATGTTGTAATGGATTATATTTTACATTGGATACTATTGTTAAGTTTAAATCATTTCTAAAGATTATTTTTGGATTATTATAAAAAGGACAACCCAGAGGTCAGGTGACAACCCGTCGCGTCCGGCAATGCAGTGAGACTAGAACCCGCAATTGAAGGGTGACAAGGGTTCATCGCCTACCACTGGCTTATGTGATGTCCTGGATTGTATAAGGTAGTTATTTTTAAAAGTCCTGATAGATGAATTATAAATTCATTTTTTATAACCCTATACGATTATGATAAATAGAATATTTTATAATGTCTATTATCTTTTAGAGTGAAAGATGAGTTTGTGGTAGATATTAGTTAAAGGATGTAACTCTACTTATCAAGTATACTTTTTTTCTCTTATTATATGAAGAAATTAATCCTTAAACTTTAAGGAAGGGAACTTAAAAGCAAAAATGTTTTATCCTAATACTTTATGTTTTGTTGAACCGGTGATATTTTAAATCATCATAGATTGATGGCTTTGAGGCATTCAATTTTACACTTGTTTGTGATTGATGACCTCAATCACTCCCTATAAATATTTACGTTTTTCCTCGAATTGTGTGTCTCTAATTTCCACCAATTTTCTCTTAATTGAGATCATAATTTGGTGGTGACTTCTAATTTTCCTTTCCCTCTTATTAAAACTAAATTTTATTAACCCTATTTCCGATATGGGTTTTCCACAAAGGAATTTTCTATTTTCAATATTTTATTTTCGAATAACCATTTAAAATTGTGAGGACGCAATTTATTGAAGGATGAGAGAATGTAACACCCCAAGCTTCCCCGATATGTTTCCCTTTGAATAATTCAATAGCTTTCATTGTACACAACATTGAGATTCTAACACGCTACAACCAATCAAACTATTCGTTATGAATAGTAATATCCACTTTTTAAAATTTTATAAACTTTATCTTTCAAAATGGACTTCATTTTTGGATTCGGAATATCGAATTCAGCCTAGGGTGAAATTTTGGTATTTTTCTGAAAACTTTCAATTTTTGATGAATATTGAGAACTACCAAATTTAAATTAAAAACAACTTTTTTAATCGAAATAATTAATAGTGATAAATTATGAATTTGAGTGGTTTTAAATTATATTTAGAATAAATTTTTACCATTTAATACAATGTTGGTTATTGGACATAATTTTACATTTAAACCGGACATAAGCAAGTGTCAATCTTTTGACAGTTATTATTTCTTAAAAACACGCTTCTTGTTTTGATGACGGGAATAAATTTTAAATTAATAAATGCAACTTATATGTTTTTAATTTGGTAAAATATACTTCATTATTTAATTCTAAATTTAAAAATTATCTTAGGGTAAATTTTTGGTATTTTTCTAAAAACTTTTAATTTTTGATGAATAGTGAAAAACACTGAGTTATAGTTTAAAACCGAATTTTTATTTAAATAGTTTTTTATTTCATTTAAAAATTTTTTATGTATAAATAGATACATACTACCTATATAATTTCAATGTAATTCATTAGATTCATTTTATAATAATTTTAGATATATAAAAATTATATTTAACTTTTCACCGTCTTTTACCCACCTCCAAGGAGAATTTGCGAATTCACATAAAAAATAATTTTACCGCTTCTGTGAGTGAAATTTACAAAATCTGAGAGACCCGGTTAATATCAAGGAGTAAAATGTGGTTGAATAAGATTAAAATAATTTTTGGTGAATAGTAACTTTCGACTTTTATTTACCACGGTTAAAGGTAAATATGGTAATTCAAGATAAAAAGTATATTATAATAATATAGAATTACATTAACACTTGTTCTAACCTTATTGGATGAGTCATGGCTGACCCTGGGAATCCTTGGGTCTATTTTGAGACTCCATGGATCCACTTGAGAGTGATAATTACTCTTTAGATTAATTAATTTAAAGTAAATGCAAAAATGACAGAAACAAATATCTTTTAGTAAATTAATTTTTACATGGGGTTATATAAGTTATATTTTCTAAAATAAATAATCATTGGAAATATAAAAAGTTTTCCTACATAATTTTAATTTTTCTATAATTTTTAGACATCAAAAAAGTATGTTATTTATGACATAATGATGATGCAGTAATTACCTTATTAATGAAATATTAAAATAATTGATATTATAAATACCCAAATAAATATAATTTGAGACTTTTAATGAATTACAAGAATTTTATTGGTTAATATGACATGTTATTATTGATTAAATAAATTTTTTTTGAATTTATAAAGTTATTAAGACTTTCACAAAAATCAATTATTGAATAGTGTCAAAATTGACATAAATGAGTTTGTAAAACATAAATTATATTATTAATTGATATTCTATTCCTAAAATTCTAAGGTTCGGCCAAAGGACTTATATCATGATAGTTGTATCATTAATGGCCCACTTTAGGATCGCTTGGATGTTTATAGTAAGTTTATTAACCAAATAATATAAAAATATAAAGAGACATGGTAAATGTCAAACTAATTAACTAAAAGTTAAAACTAAAAGATAAGGTTAATATAATGACCCAAACCTGTATAAAATCTATTGTTTGAAATGATTTAGATCCATACCCACCTAATAATTTTAATAATATACTTTGGATCCATTAGAAACCGAATATGAGTTTATTATAAATTAAAACATTATGTTTTTTCTAAAGAGAACCTCCTCCGCCTTATAAAAGGACACCACTTCTAACCAATTCCTCACACCTATCAAGACATTTTTCTCGACCAACATCTTCCCAATTAAGCTCCCTACATCCCACTCCTCCTTTTATAAGCCTTACCTTAGGCATAAGGCACTTCAAGAGTCCTTTTTGGTTCAAACCAAAGGGAGTTACCCAGATTAAAGGTAACGATTTCTCTTAGATTCTTTTCTTTTATTTTACTTATCCAACCCCTAAAATCTTATTATTCTTTTCTTTGGAAACACAAAAAGTATACTAAATATACTGGGATATTTTTATGAGAAGTATTCTAACTACAATTACACCCACCTCCATCTAATGGGTGAGGAACATAATGTTTCTGTGGATGGCAACCAAACTCCTCACGAAACGATGATTGTTCAATTATATCCTACCACCTCTCAATGGTAGACATTATGATGGAACTATAATTAAATATGATATTAATAATATTTATTTTATATATAAGCTTCTGTAATTCCATTTTATATCATACCATTATTATTTTCATGTTGTATATATATACGATAATTTCATTTGAGGAAGTGTGGACTACTGCCCCCTCAAAGTGATATGACTCGTTCATACCATACATGGAACGTATAAAGGAAGGTGTTAATGGAAATAAGTAACAAATATAAGATATTATATTATACTGGAATATTAATATACCTATGTATCATTTTGATTTTATTCCTTTTAAAATTAAAATTGAAATGGAAGTATCGTTCGTGCGTACGTACGGACTACCGTCTTCACGAACGCGATGAGATTCATTCCCCATCGTATCCATTGAAGTCTAATTCTCATTTTATGACTAAAAATAATTTTTAAGGACTTTATATCATTCTGGATATGAATAACATACAACATATCCACAACAAACATGTCTTATGTAACACAACATATAAAAGAAAATGAGTAAGTTAACACTCGAAACGATGATAATACTAAAATATTATTAACAAGGAAATTTTAGAAGATCATATATTATATCATATGTATGTATATGATTCTTTTATAATTTAATGACAATGATTTAACTATTATAAATGAGGTTAACCTACCCTTGACTAAGGAAAATTACAAGGTAAGGGGTTTTCATCTCACTCCTTATTCCTGTGAGATTCATGCCATATTGCCACTATTACCTTTTGTGTGGTGTATGTACTGCCCATAATTGTATTCATTGTGTAATAACCATTAATTTATGTGTATTTCATATTCATTTAGTGATACTCCTTTCATGTGTTGTATGTTTCGTAAGTTACCAAATTGGTAAGGGTTAATTCATCAATCTCATTATTATCCGAGATTGTTTATGTGTAAGTATTTACTGGGACATTTTTATCATCCATGCCCATTTTTCTTAAAAATGATTTCAAAATGAATATTTGAAGGATTTTTTAAGGTACTCTTTATCAAGATCATAATTTTAAATGTTTTAAATATTTATCTTTCTAAATCTTTTTAATTAATGTCCATGTTTTCAAAATGATTTTAAGGATTTATTTATATGGACATGAATGTTTTGAAATGATAATTATTTTCAAAAGTTTCAAAGTGGTATGGGACACTTTGATCCAAAAATCTATTTCAAATTACTTCCTTTATAATTGTTTTACTTTTAAATGATTTTACAAAAATGGATATTTCTCTCAAAACGTTTTACTCATCATTTTCAACTATTTAAGCATCCTTTACTTGATATTATTTTTTGATTGAGGTTGATTTATTATAATACAATCTTCCATATTGTATTGAATGAGTTCTTATATGTTTCACTGTGGATGTTCTATTTTTACACAATTCATGGTTTATAGTTAATGTATTGACATTTCGTATGTTAGTTTTAATACGAATGTTTATATTAGATTTCAACCTTTTCATATGAGGAATGTATTGGACTTAGTAAGTGACAGGTGGAGCCCGCTATAGCTCCTACATGCATCGGTTGGTATCATGAGACAACTAGACGTGGAATTGGTTGAGGCCCTTTCTCAATTTGATATATGGTTTTGGATGAGGCCTTAATAATTTTTAGATTTCTTGGCCAAGGCCTTGAAAATATGTTTCAGAAGGTCTGAAATTATACATTCCCTCATTATAGAAATAATATTGATGGTTCATGTTGTCATTCGACTAGTAGAATACCCATGATTATGTTTTATTATGGAATTATTTACCCATCTCATATTCTTTCCATAAAAGTATTCATGTTTATTATTAGTAAAGGCATGTGGTTTCAATTATTCATTGTGCTTAATATTTATGTTATCTTCTGCTGTATTGTTTACCATCACTGAGCATTTGAGCTCACCCCTTTCTTATGTTTCATTTTCCCAGGATTCCAAGAAGTGTATTATGATTGATATTCAGGTTTAATCTAAAGGGAATAATGGAGTTCTCAAATAACTATTTATGTTGTGTTTTATGTTTGAAATTGTAATGTAAAGTTAATGTATGTAATCTATTTTCCAAGACTGCTAAACTGATTGGTCCTTTGGGACATGATTACTTGTAATCATGCCAATGTTTTAAAATAATGCACCAACTCTGGATAACTGGGGTCGGGGCGTTACAGTTGGTATCAGAGGATTTTTAGCAATATCTTTGGAAACTAGATTTAGATAAACTCTGATTAGAGCACATTACCCTAAGATAGACTTTGAGGATTATTATAGAAGAAATTCCTATAATTTTGATAATGTAGAGATTCTGTGAATTTTCCAAGAAAATACATCCATGTCCAGATATGAGTAGGTAGAGGCTACTCTGGCACAGATGTACGTAAGGGTAAAACCTGAAAACACCACTTTGATCTAGACTCGAACAGGAACTGGTGCATGACAACAGGCCTTGCTACACTCTTGGTTACGACACTCTTGGGGGATATGCTTTGGATAATTCTCATTTTCTTTACAAATCATTAAGATGGATTTACGAGTATATATATCTCTTTAAAGAAAATATTGTTATGGTTTATGTCCATAAACTGTTCAATTTATCTTAGGTATTTTACATGTTTGGAATTATGAATTGTGATTCATAAACTGACCTAGTGTATTCTATTATTTAGAAATGGCACCTAGTAGAAGGAAGGAAAACTCCAGAAATACATATGATCTAATGAGTAAGAAGGATCATATCTTTCACGATATTAAGCCAACATTTAGATGGGAAATAGTCTCCCACGTATTATCATCATATGAAGAAATAGTGTCATGTGTTGATAAGATAAGTAACTAATTCTTAGAGTCCTATGTCATTGAAAGGAGGAGGGAGAGAAGAAAAGGATGATAGAGAGAAGGACAGATAAAGGGAAGAAGGTAAAGAAGGATTTTCCCATATGTGATAACTGTGGAAAGAATCACCTTGGAAAATGCATGAGGGGAAAAGGAGTATGTTATAAGTGTGGAGAAAAAGGACACCATGTTCGTGATTGTGAGGGTAAGAAAAAGGTTTCAAATGTACAATGCTTCATCTTCCAGGAGTGGGGACACTACGCGAACCGATGTCTAAATCATCAGAGTATTCCCCAAATGAACCTATTGGATAATAATAAAGTTATGATACTACAACAAATGAAGAGTAATGGCTAGTGTTCTTATGTTGATATTAAAGAATTATGTCATTTGAGTGTTGTATCAACGATGTACTAGTTATAAAAATTATGGGGTATATAAGGATTGTATTGCAGTACTATTTCATTAAGGACTTCATATTATGTGGAACCAAGAAAAGTGACTCAATAGAAGGTTAAATTTTTTGAAAATATATGGTTGAGAGGAAGATAAACCATAACATGGTTCTGATACCAAGGTAGTGATTTTGGAATAATATATGATCGGTTTGGATAAATTATATTGGATATTCTTGATTACCATGAAATTGATTAATGATTTGTATATTCCATCATTTTTGGAGTTTACAACATTTTTGATGGATGAAGTATATCCATTATTCTATAAGGAATAAGGGAGCATGAATGTAATCAATAAGGATTAATGGTAATTCGGGATGTTTCAGTGTTTTAAAAGAATACATGATGAAGGTATTCACATTTTATTACGGGTAAAAAGGATCTACATTATGTTTACCTTCCATATAAATTTTGGACTGAGAGTTTATAGAAGTATTTTGAATAAGTATAAAGGTTGGAATGAATTATATTTTACATTGGATACTATTGTTAAGCTTAAATCATTTCTAAAGATTATTTTTGGATTATTATAAAAAGGAAAACCCAGAGGTCGGGTGACAACCCGTCGCGTCCGGCAAGGCAGTGAGACTAGAACTCGCAACTGAAGGGCGACAAGGGTGCATTGCCTACCACTGGCTTATGTGATGTCCTGGATTTTATAATGTAGTTTTTTTAAAAGGTCTGATAGATGAATTATTAATTCATTTTTTATAACCCTATACAATTAGGATAAATAGAATATTTTTTAATTTCTATTATCTTTTAGAGTGAAAGATGAGTTTGTTGTAGATATTAATTAAAGGATGTAACTCTACTTGTCAAGTATACTTTTTTTCTCTTATTATATGAAGAAATTAATCCTTAAACTTTAAGGAAGGGAACTTAAAACCAAAAATGTTTTATCCTAATAATTTATGATTTGTTGAACCGATGATATTTTAAATCATCATAGATTGATGGCTTTGAGGCCCTCAATTTTACACTTGTTTGTGATTGATGTCCTCAATCACACCCTATAAATATTTAAATTTTTCCTCTAATTATGTGTCTCTAATTTCCACTAATGTTCTCTTAATTGGGATCATAATTTGGTGGTGAATTCTCATTTTCCATTCCCTCTTATTAAAACTAAATTTTATTAACCCTATTTCCAATATGGGTTTTCCACAAAGGAATTTTCAATTTTCAAACTTTTATTTTTGAAGAACAATTTAAAATTTCGAGGAATAAATTTATTGAAGGAGGGGAGAATGTAACACCCCAATATTCCATGATACGTTTCTCTTTGAATAATTCAATAGCTTGCATTGTACACAACTTTGTGATTCTAACACACTGCGACCAATCAAACTAGCCGTTATGAATAGTAATATCCACTTTTTAAAATTTTATAAATTTTATCATTCAAAATGGACTTCATTTTTGGATTCGGATATCGAAATTATCCTAGGGTGAAATTTTCGTATTTTTCTGAAATCTTTCAATTTTTGATGAATAGTAAAAATTACTAAATTTTAATTAAAACAACTTTTTAAATAGAAATAATTATTAGTGATAAATTATGAATTTGAGTGGTTTTAAAGTATATTTATAATATTTTTTACCATTTAATACAATGTTAGTTATTGGACATAATTTTACATTTAAAGCAGACATAAACAAGTGCCAATCTTTTGAAAGTTATTATTTCTTAAAAACACGCTTCATATTTTGACAGCTGGAATTAATTTTAAATTAATAAATGAAAATTCTATGTTTTAAATTTGGTAAAATAGACTTCATTATTGAATTCGGAATTTCAAAATTATTTTAGGGTAAATTTTGGTATTTTTCTGAAAACTTTTAATTTTTGATGAATAGTGAAAAACACTCAGTTATAGTTTAAAACCGAATTTTTATTTAAATAATTATTTATTTTATATAAATTTATTTTAATTCAAAATAGATATATACTACATATATAAGTTCAATGAAATTCATTGGAGTCGTTTTATAATAATTTTAGATATATAAAAATTTTATTTAACTTTTCACCATCTTTTACCCACCTCCTATGAGAATTTGCGAATTCACATAAAACATAATTTTACCGCTTCTGTGAGTAAAATTTAGAAATTACGAGAGTCACGGTTAATATCAAGGAGTAAAATGTGGTTTAATAAGATTAAAATTAATTTTGGTGAATAGTATCTTTTGACTTTTATTTACCGCGGTTAAAGGTAAATAAGGTAATTTAAGATAAAACGTATATTATAATAATACCAAATTACATTAAAACTTGTCCTAACCTTATTGGATGAGTCATGGCTGACCATGGTCATCCTTGGGTCGATTTTGGGACCCCATGGAGCCACTTGAGAGTGATAATGACTCTTTATATTAATTAATTTAAAGTAAAGACAAAAATGACACAAACAAATATATTTTAGTAAAATAATTTTTGCATGGGGTTATATAATTTATAGTTTCTACTATAAATATTCATTAGAAATTTAAAAATAGTTCCTACATCATGGTAATTTTTTATAATTTTTATACATCAAATAAATTATGTTATTTATGACATAATGATGATGCAGTAATTAACTTATTAATGAAATATTATAATAATTGATATTATCAATACCTAAATAAATATAATTTGATACTTTTAATTAATTAAACTAATTTTATTTGTTAATATGACATTTTAGTATTGATTAAATAAATTTGGTTAGAATTAAAAAAGTTATTTAGACTTTAACAAAAATCAATTATTGAATAGTGTTAAAATTGACATAAATGAGTTTGTAAAACAAATATTATATTATTAATTGATATTCTATTCCTAAATATCTACGGTTCTTCAAAAGGACTTATATCATGATAGGTTTATCATTAATGGTCCACTTGGGGGGTCTCTTGGATGTTTATAGTAAGTTTATTAACCAAATAATATAAAAATACAAAGAGACATGGTAAATGTCAAACTAATTAACTAAGAGTTAAAACTAAATGATAAGGTTAATATAATGACCCAAACCTTTCTAAAATATATTGGTTGAAAATATTTAGATACATACCCACCTAAGACTTTTAATAATCCACTTTGGATCCATTAGAAACCGAATATGAATTTATTATAAATTAATACAATAAGTTTTTTCTAAAGAGCCCCTCCTCCCCCTTATAAAAGGAAACCACTTCTAACCTATTACTCACACCTCTCAAGCCTTTTGTATCATCCAAACTCTTCCCAATTAATCTCCCTACATACCTATCCTCATTTTATAAGCCTTACCTTAGGCAGAAGGCACTTCAAGAGTCCTTTTTGGTTAAAACCAAAGGCACTTACCCAAATTAAAGGTAACGATTTCTCTTAGATTCTTTTCTATTATTTTACTTCTCCAACCCCTAAACTATTCTTATTATTTTCTTTTTTAAAACCACCATTATACTAAATATACTAGGATATTTTTATGAGAAATATTCGAACTACACTTACACACACCTCCATCTAATGGGTGAGGAACAAAATGTTTCTGTGGATGGCAACCAAACGCCTCACGAAACGATGATTGTTCAATTATCTCCTACCACCTCTCAATGGTGAACATTATTATGGAACTATAATTACATATGATATTAATAAAAAAAATTAATATATAAGCTTATGTAATTCCATTTTATAGCATACCATTATTTGTTTTAGGTTGTAAATATATACGATAATTTCATTTGAGGAAGTGCGGACTACCGCCCCGTCAAAGTGATATGACTCGTTCATACCATACATGGAACGTATAATGGAAGGTGTTAATGAACTTAAGTAACACATATTAGATATTATATTATACTGGAATATTAATATACCTATGTATCATTTGTATTTGATTCCTTTTAATATGAAAAATGAAATAGAAGTAGTGTTCATGCGTACATACGGACTACTGTCTTCACGAACGCGATGAGATTCATTCCCCATCGTATCCATTCAAGTATAATTCTCATTTGATGGTTAAAAATAATGTTTAATAACTTGATATCATTATTAATATGAATAATATACAACCTATCCATAACAAACATGTCTTATGTAACAAAACATATAAAAGAGAACTAGTAATTAACACTCAAAACAACGATAATACTAAAATATTATTAACAAGGCAATATTAGAAGATCATATATGATATCATATTTATGTATATGATTCTTTTATAATTTAATAACAATGATTTAATTATTATACTGGTGGTTAAACTACCCTCGACAAAAGAAAATATCAAGGTAAGGGGTTTTCATCTCACTCTTTATTCCTGTGAGATTCATTCCATATTTCCACTATTACCTTTTGTGTGGTGTATGTTCTGCCCATAATTGTATTCATTTTTTAATAAAATTTAATTTATGTGTATTTAAATATTCATTGTATGATACTCCTTTAATGGGGTGTATGTTTCATAAGTTACCAAATTGGTAAGGGTTAATTCCTCAATCTCATTATTATCCGAGATTGTCTATGTGTAAGTATTTACTGGGACATTTTTATCATCCATGTCCATTTTTCATTAAAATGATTTCAAAATGAATATTTTAAGGATTTTTGAAAGGTACTATTTATCAAGATCAGAATATTAAATGTTTTAAATATTTATCTTTCTAAATATTTTTAATTAATGTCCATGTTTTCAAAATGATTTTAAGGATTTATTTATATGGACATGAATGTTTTGAAATGATAATTATTTTCAAAAGATTCAAAGTGGTATGGGAGACTTTGATCCAAAAATCTATTTTAAATTACTTCCTTTATAAATGTGTGACTTTTAAATGATTTTAAAAAAAAGATATTTCTCTCAAAATGTTTTACTAATCATTTTCAACTATGTCATCATCCTTTAATGGATATTATTTTTTGATTGAGGTTGATTTATTATAATACAATCTTACATGTTGTATTGAATGAGTTCTGATATGTTTGACTATGGATGTTCTGTTTTTACACAATTCATGGTTTATGGTTAATGTATTGACATTCCGTATGTTAGTTTTAATACGAATGTTTATGTTATATTTCAACCATTTCATATGAGGAATGTATTAGACTTAGTAAGTGACGGGTGGAACCTGCTATAGCTCCTCGATGCATCGGTAGGTCTCATGAGACAACTAGACGTGGAATTGGCTGAGGCCCTTTCCCAATTTGATATATTGTTTTGGAAGAGGCCTTAATCATTTTTAGATGTCTTGGTCGAGGCCTTGACAAAATGTTTCAGAATGTCCATCATTATACATTCCCTCATTATGGAAATAATATTGATGGTTCATGTGGTCATTCGACTAGTAGAATACCCATGATTATGTTTTATTATGGAATTATTTACTCAGCTCATATTCTTGCCATAAAATTATTCAGGTTTATTATTAGTAAAAAATGTGGTTTCAATTATTCACCATGCTTAATATTTATGTTATCTTCTGTTTTATTTCTTACCCTTACTGAGCGTTTGAGCTCACCCCTTTCTAATGTTTCATTTCCCCAGGATTCCAAGAAGTGTATTATGATTGAAATGCAGGGTTAAGCTAAAGGGAATAATGGAGTTCTCAAATAACTATTTATGTTTTGTTTTATGTTTGAAATTGTAATGTAAAGTTAATGTATGTAATCTCTTTTCCAAGATTGCTAAACGGATCGGTCCTTCGGGACTTGATTCCTTGTAATCATGCCAATGTTTTAAAATAATTCACCGACTCTAGGTAACTGGGGTCAGGGTGTTACATTTACTTTATTTAAATTTATTTTATGTCAAAATAGATACATACTACTGATATAAGTTCAATTTAATTCATTGGAGTCGGTTTATAATAATTTTAGATATATAAAAATTTTATTGAACGTTTCACTGCCTTTTACCCACCTCTTAAGAGAATTTGCAAATTCACACAAAACGTAATTTTACGGATTTTGTGATTGGAATTTCGAAAACCCAAGATACATGGTTAATATCAAGGAGTAAAATTTGGTTCAATAAGATAAAAATAATTTTTTGTGAATAGTAAATATTGACTTTTATTTACCGTAGTTAAAGGTAAATAGGGTAATTCATGATAAAAAGTATATTATAATAATACAAAATTACCTTAACACTTGTCCTAACCTTATTGAATGAGTCATGGATAACCATGGTCATTCTGGGGTCAATTTTGGGACTCCATGGAGCCACTTGATAGTGATAATGAATCTTTAGATTAATTAATTTAAAGTAAAGACAAAAATGACACCCAAAAAATATCTTTTTTGTAAATTAATTTTTACATGGGGTTATATAAGTTATATTTTTGACTATGAATATTCATTGGAGAGATAAAAATATTTCCTACATCATGGTATTTTGTTTATAATTTTTAGACATAAAATAAATTAAGTTATTTATGACATAATGATGATGCAGTAATTACCTTATTAATAAAATATTAAAATAATTGATATTAAAAATACCCAAATAAATATAATATGAGACTTTTAATAAATTAAACGAATTTTATAGGTTAATATGACATGTTAGGATTGATTAAATAAAATTGGTTGGAATTAATAAAGTTATTAAGACTTTACAAAAATCAATTATTAAATAGTGTAAAAATTGACATAAAGGAGTTTTTAAAACAAATATTGTATTATTAATTGATATAATATTCCTAAAAATCTAAGGTTCGGCCAAAGGAATTATATGATGATAGTTATGTCATTAATTAACCACTTGGGTTTCTCTAGATATTTTATAGTTTTAATACCCCAAAAATTTCATAGTACGTTATTTCTTCAAAGTAATTTAACAACTGGCACTACACGCAACACCAAGTTCTAGCGCACCATGACTTACCAAACAAGCCATTCAAAAGAAGTTATGAATAGTATTAACTGAATTTGGAACTTTATATAATAATTAAATTTTTAGAATACATATTATGAGTTTCTTAGACACAATGTAAGAAGAAATATATTTTTTCAGATAAAAGAAGTACTTTTCATAAAATGCAATTTGACCGCCTTTTAATGGTGAAGCCTTTTTAAATCCAATATTTGAAACTTTAATATATTCAATTTGACAAAATAATCTTCTTATTTAGAATAAGGACATATGAATTTAGTTTCAATAATGTTTTGGTGCTTTTATGATAGCTTTCATATTTGGGTGAATAGTGAAAAATACTATATTTCAACTGAAAACAACTTTTTAAATAAAAATAATTTATATTGTTAAATTATAAATTTTAATGTTTTGGAAGTATAAATAGATTATATTTTTACCATTTAATCTAATGATGGTCATTGTAAGTAATTTTAGTTTGAAATTGGACATAAACAAGTGTCAAACTTTTGGTTGTTATTATTTCTTAAAAATACGCCTTTTTGTTTTGACAGCGGGAATTAATTTTAAATTAATAAATGCAACTTCTTTGTTTGGAATTTTGTTAAATAGAATTCATTATTGAATTCAGAATATCAAAATTATCTTAGGGTATATTTTTGGTATTTTCATGAAAACTTATAATTTTTGCTGAATAGTGAAAAACACTGAGTTATAGTTTTAAACCGATTTTTTTTAAATAATTAGTTATTTTATTTAAATTTATTTTTTTGTAAAAATAGATACATACTACTTATATATGTTCAATGTAATTCACTGGAGTGAGTTTATAATAATTTTAGATATATAAAAATTTTATTGAACTTTTCACCACCTTTTACCCACCTCCTATGAGAATTTTCGAATTCACATAAAACTTAATTTTACCATTTCTGTGAGTGAAATTTCAAAAATCCGAGAGACACGGTTAATATCAAGGAGTAAAATGTGGTTCAATAAGATAAAAATAATTTTTGGTGAATAGTAACTTTTGACTTTTATTTACATCGGTTAAAGGTAAATATGGTAATTTAAGTTAAAAAGTATATTATAATAATACATAATTACCTAAAAACATGTCTTGACCTTATTGGATGATTAATGACCGACCATGGGCTTCCTTGGGTCAATTTTGGGACCCCATGGAGCCACTTGAGAGTGATAATGACTCTTTAGATTAATTACTTTAAAGTAAAGACAAAAATGACACAAACAAATATATTTTAGTAAATGAATTTTAAAATGGGTTATAAAAGTTATATTTTGGACTATGAATATTAATTACAAATCTAAAAAGCTTTCCAACATCATGGTATTTGTTTTATAATTTTTAGACATCAACTAAATTATGTTATTTATGACATAATGATGATGCATTAATTACCTTATTAATGAAATATTAAAATAATCTATATTACAAATATCCAAATAAATATAATTTGAGACTTTTAATGAATTCCACAAATTTTATTGGTTAATATGACATGTTTGTATTGATTAAATAAATTTGGATCGAATTAATAAAGTTATTAAGACTTTAAAAAAAATAAATTATTAAATAGTGTCAAAATTAACATAACGGAGTTTTTAAATAAAATATTATATTATTAATTGATATAATATTCCTAAAAATCTAAGGTTCGACCAAAGGAGTTATATGATGATAGGTATGTCATTAATGAACCACTTGGGGTTCTTTTTGTAGTTTATAGTAAGTTTATTAACCTTATAATTTAAAAATACAAAGAGACATGGTAAATGTCAAACTATTTAACTAAGAGTTAAATCTAAAAGATAAGGGTAAAATAGTGACCCATACTTGTCTAAAACTTATTGGTTGAGTGGTTTTTGACCCATCCCCACCTTAGACTTTAAATAATCTAGTTTGGATCCATTATAAACCAAATATGAATTTATCATAAAATAATAATTTAATTTTTTCCAAAAGAGCTCCTCCTCCCCCTTATAAAAGGACACCACTTCTAACCAATTCCTCACACCTATCAAGCCTTTTAGATCATGCAAACTTTACCCAATTAAGCTCCCTACATCCCCCTCCTCCTCCTAGAAGTCCTACCTTTTGCATAAGGCACTTCAAAAGTCCTTTTTAGTTCAAACCAAAGAGAGTTACCGAAATTAAAGGAGGTTAAACTACCCTTAACCAAGGAAAAGTACAAGGTAAGGGTTTATTTCACAATCTCTTCATTATCTGAGGTTGTTTATACATAATTATCTGTTGGGACCTCTTTATCATCCACATCCATGTTTCATAAAAATATATTTCAAACCATTTTTACTATTTACTAGAGAATGGGTTAAAGTCATTTATACCCTTATGTCTTTTGACAGGAATCCTTCCATCGTTTTCCAAACAAGGTACTTTTTGACCTTTTCGAAATATTTATGGTAAGAATGTTTTTTTAACATATATGGAGGGTGCGGCTATTTTCTACCATTATAAACTCATTGAAGATTCCCTTAAAAGCTTATAATAATATTTTGAGTGTAAATGTTTTATTTTATAATTATGTGAATTTTAAATGATTTCAAAATGAATATTTTAAGAATTTGGGAAAGGTACTCTTTATCAAGATCAGAATTTAAAATTTTTTAATGATTTATCTTTCTAAATATTTTTAATTAATGTCCATATTTTCAAAATGATTTTAAGGATTTATTTATATGGACATGAATGTTTTACATGATATTTCCTTTCAAAAGATTCAAAGTGGTATGGGACACTTTGATTCAAAAATCTCTTTTAAATTACTTCATTAATAAATGTGTAACTTTTAATTGATTTCAAAAAAGAGATATTTCACTCAAATAGTTTTTATTTCATCTATGTCAGTATCCTTTGATGGATTTTAAGCTTTTTTGAAGTTGATTTATAATAATACAAAAATTCCATATTGTATTGAAGGTTTTGTAATATGTTTGACTGTGGATGTGTTATTTTTATATCATTCATGGTTTATGGAGAAAGTATTGACATTTAGTATGCTAGTTTTAATATTAATGTTTATGTTATGTTTAAACCTATTCATATGAGGAATGAATTGGACTTAATAAGTGACGGGTGGAGCCTGCTATTGCTCCTCGATACATCAGTAGGTCACATGAGACAAACTAGTGTCTTAACACAAGGCCTTGACAAAATCTTATTTGTAGTCTTGGTACGAGGCCTTGAATATGTGGTTATGATAGTTGGGCATTATGCATTCCAACCTTATGAAATTGGTTAGTATGTTGCATGCGATTATTCGACTAGTAGAATATCTATGTGAATAAGTAAATGGCATTATTTTATTTTATTTTTACCATATTTTGTTGAAGATCATGTTTAAGAGGCTTTTGTTTTAGTTATACATTTCCTTAAATGTTTATGATTATTTATTAATGTTTTTGCTATATTGTTATCAATATTGAGCATCTGAGCTCACCCCTTTCTATGTTTTATTTTTCCCAGGATTCCAAGAAGTGTATTTTGATTGATATGTAGGGTTAAGGAAAGGGAATAATGGCATTCAAAAAGGATTATTTATGTTTTTTTGTGTGTTATAAAGTGTAATATAACATTAATGTTTGTAATCTATCTTCCAAGACTGATAAACTGATCGGTCCTTCGAGACTTGATTCTTTGTAATCATGCCAATGTATTAAAATAATGCACCGACTTTGGGTAACTGGGGTCGGGGTGTTACAGTTTGTATCAGAGGAAGTTTAGAAATAACCTTGTAAACTAGATTTATATAAACTCTGAATTAGAGCACATATCCCTAAGATAGACTTTGAGGATTAGTATAGAAGAACTTCCTAGAATTTTGGTAATATAGAGATTTTGTGAGTTTTCCGAGCAATACATCCATGTCTGGATACGAGCAGGTAGAGGCGGATCTGGCAGAGATGTACCTAGAGGTAAAACCTGAAAACACCGCAATGAGCTAGACTCAAACAGGAACTAGTTCATGACAACGGGCATTGCTGAACTCTTGGTTACGACAATCTCAGGGGATATGCTTCGGATAATTCTCATTTTCTTTACAAATCATAATGAAGGGTTTATTTGAATATAATTCCTCAATGAAAACATCATTATGATTATGGATTATATCTATAAACCATTCAATTTATGTTAGGTATTTTACAAGTTTGGAATTATTCATTTCAAATCATAAACTGACCTAGTTTTTGCTATTGTATAGAAAGGGCGCCTAGTAGAAGGAATGTGAAATCCAGCAATATGTATGATCCAAAGAGTTAGAAGGATCATATATTTCACAATATTAAGCCAACATTTAGAAGGGAAATAGTATCCCATTTATTCTAAACATATGAAGAAATAGTATCATGTGTTAATAAGTTAAGAAAAGAATTCTCAGAGTCCTACGGCTTTGAAGGTAAGAAAGAGAAGAAAAGGATGGAAGAGAGAAATATGGATAAAGGGAAGAGGGAAAAGAATAATTTTCCCATATGTGATAACTGTGGAAAGAAACACCCTGGAACTTTCCTAAAGGGAATGGGAGTTTGTTATAAGTGTGTAGAAAAAGGACACCAAGTACATGACTACAAGGGTAAGAAAAAGGTTCCAAATGAACTATGCTTCATCTGCAAGGAGTTGGGACACTATGCGAACTGATGTCCAAATCATCAGAGTATTCCCCAAATGATGATATTGGATAATAATCAAGTTATGATACTACCAAATATTAGGAGGAATGATTAGATTTCTTATGTTTTTACTAGAGAATTTTGTCATTTGATTGTTGTATCAACAATGAACTGGTTATAATAATTATGGAGTATATAAGGATTGTACTGCAGTACTATTTCATTAAAAACTTGAGATTGTGTGGAACCATGAAAAGTGACTCAATAGCAAGTTAAATTTTTGGAAAATATATGGTTGAGTGAAAGATAAACCATAATATGGTTTTGATACCGAGGTAGTGATTTTGGAATAATACATGATTGATTTGGATAAATTATATTGGATATTATTGATTACCTTGAAACTGATTAATGATTTGTATATTCTATAATTGTTGGAGTTTACAAAAATTTTTAATATAAGGAGTATATACAGTATTCTATAATGAATAAGGGATCATGAATGTAATCAATATGGTTTTATGGAAATTCAGGATGTTGCAGTGTTTTAAGAGAATACATGATGAAAGTGTTCACATGTTATTATGCGGGAAAAAGGAACGTCATTGTGTTTACCTTCCTTATAAATTTTGGAATGTGAGTTTGGACAGAAGTATTTTGGATAATTATAGTTTGAGATTATTTTTGGATTGCCATAAAAGGACAACCCAGAGGTTGGGCGGCAACCCATCGCGTCTGGCAAGGCTGTGAGACTTGAACCCGCAACTGAAGGGAGACAAGGGTGTATCACCTACCACTGGCCCACGTGATGTCCTGGATTTAATAATTTATTCTTTTTAAAAAAAATTCTGGTAAATTAATTATACTTTTTTTAACACTATGAGAATAGGATAAATAGAATATTATTTTCATGTTCTATTATCTTTTAGAGTGAAAGATGAGTTTATGGTAGAAATTAGTCAAAGGATGGGACTCTACTTGTCAAGTATATATTTTTCTTCTTCTCTTATTCTATGAAGAAATTAATTCTTACACTTTAGTGAAGGTATCATAAGACCAAAAATGTGTTATCCAAATACCATATGTTTTGTTGAACTGATGGTATTTTTAATCATCATAGATTAATGAATTTAAGGCCCTCAATTTTACACTTGTTTGTGATTGATGACATCAATCACTACCAATAAATATTTATGTTTTCCCTCAAATTATATGTCTCTAATTTCCACCAATGTTCTCCTAATCGAGATCATAATTTGATGGTGACCCTTTCATTTCCATTTTCCTCTTATTAAGACTAAATTTTATTAACCTAATTTCCGATGTGGGTTTTCCCAAAGTTATTTTCTATTTACAACCTTTTATTTTCAAAAAATAATTTCAAATTGAGAGGACGCAATTTATTAGAGGAAATAATGTAACACCCCAAGATTTCATAGTACGTTATTTCCTCAAAGTAATTCAATAACCAGCACTACACACAACACCGAGTACTAACACACCATGACTTACCAAACAAGTCGTTAAAAAGTGGTTATGAATAGTATTAACTGAATTTTGAACTTTATATAATCCTTATTATTTTAGAATCCATATTATGAGTTTCTTAGACATAATGTAAGAACAAATACATTTTTTCATATAAAAGAAGATTTTTTCAAAAAATGCAATTTTACCGCCTTTTAATGGAAAATCCTTTTTAAATCCAATATTTCAAACTTTTATATATTTAATTTGACAAAATAAACTTCTATTTAGAATCATGAAATATGAATTTAGTTTCAATAAAGTTTTGGTGTTGTTTTGATAACTTTCATATTTGGGTGAATAGTGAAAAATACTATATTTTAACTGACAACAACTTTTTAAATCAAAATAATATATGTTGTTAAAATATACATTTTAATGGTTTGGAAGTATAAATATATTATATTTTTACCATTTAATCCAATGATGGTCATTGTAAGTAAATTTCACTTTTAAATTGGACATAAACAAGTGTCAAACTTTTGGTTGTTATTATTTCATAAAAATACGCCTTTTGGTTTTGACAGTGGAAATTAATTTTAAATCAATAAATGAAACTTATATGTTTTTAATTTGGTAAAATCGACTTCATTATTGAATTTGGAATATCAAAATTATCTTGGGGTAAAAAAAATTTCTGAAAACTTTTAATTTTTGATGAATAGTGAAAACACTAAGTTATAGTTCAAACTCGAGTTTTTATTTAAATAATTAGTTATTTTATTTAAATTTATTTTATGTAAAAATAGATATATACTACCTATATAATTTCAATTTAATTCATTGGATTAAGTT
This sequence comes from Viscum album, assembly GCA_963277665.1. Taxonomy (NCBI): domain Eukaryota; kingdom Viridiplantae; phylum Streptophyta; class Magnoliopsida; order Santalales; family Viscaceae; genus Viscum; species Viscum album. The sequence continues at coordinate 1,784,804,678 of OY728148.1, read as the reverse complement.
TATAACAATTTTAGATATATAAATATTTTATTGAACTTTTCACTGTCTTTTACCCATCTCCTAGGAGAATTTGCAAATTCACATGAAACATAATTTTACCGCTTCTATGAGTGGAACATCAAAAATCTGAGAGACATGATTAATATCAAGGAGTAAAATTTAGTTCAATAAGATAAAAAAACATTGGTGAATAGTAACTTTTGACTTTTATTTACCACGGTTAAAGGTAAATAGGGTAATTCAAGATAGAAAGTATATTATAATAACACAAAATTACCTTAACACTTGTACTAACCTTATTGGATGAGTCATGGCCGACCATGTTCATCCTTGGATCTATTTTGGGACCCCGTGGAGCCACTTGATAGTGATAATGACTCTTTAGATTAATTAATTTAAAGTAAAGACACAAATGACACAAACATATATCTTTTAGTAAATGAATGTTAACATGGGGTTATATAAGTTATATTTTGGACTATAAATATTAATTGGAAAGCTAAAACAATTTCCTATATCATGGTTTTTTTTTTAGACATCAAATAAATTATGTTATTTATGACATAATAATGATGCAGTAATTACCTTATTGATGAAGTATTAAAATAATTGATATTATAAATACCCAAATAAAAATAAATTGAGACTTTTAATAAATTCCACGAATTTTATTGGTTAATATGACATTTTATAATTGATTAAATAAATTTGGTTCGAATTAATAAAGTTATTAAGACTTTAAAAAGAATCAATTATTAAATAGTGTTAAAATTGACATAAAGGAGTTTTTAAAACAAATATTATATTATTAATTGATATAATATTCCTAAAAATATAAGGTTTGGTCAAATGACTTATATGATGATAGGTATGTCATTAATGAACCACTTGGGGTTTTCTTGGCAGTTTATAGTACGGTTTTTAACCATATAATATAAAAATATAAAGAGACGTGGTAAATGTCAAACGATTTAACTAAGAGTTAAATCTAAAAGATAAGGGTAAAATAGGGACCCAAACTTGTCTAAAACCTATTGGTTGAGTGGTTTTAGACCCATCCCCACCTTAGAATTTAAATAATCCAGTTTGGAGCCATTATAAACCGAATATGAAATTATCATAAAATAATACTTTAAGTTTTTTCTAAAGTGCCCCTCCTCCCCCTTATTAAAGGACACCACTTCTAAACAATTCCTCACACCTATAAAGCCTTTGCCTTGTAAAAACTCTGCAAAATTAAGCTCCCTACATACCTCTCCTCCTCCTATAAGACTTACCTTAGTAAGAAGGCACTTCAAGAGTCCATTTTGGTTCAAACCAAAGGGAGTTAACCAAATTAAAGGAGGTTAAACTACCCTCAACCAAGGAAAAGTAAAAGTTAATGGTTTATTTCACAATCTCTTCATTATCTGAGGTTGTTTAAACATAATTATCTACTGGGACCTCTTTATCATCCACATCCATGTTTCATAAAAATATATTTCAAACCATTTTTACTATTGACTAGACAATGGGTTAAAGTCATTTATACCCTTATGTGTTTTCAAAGGAATCGTTCTTTCATTTTCCAAACAGTGTACTATTTGACCTTTTCGAAAAAATTAAGGTAAGAATGTTTTTTTTTAACTTATACGGAGGGTGCGGCTATTTTCTACCATTATAAACTCGTTGAAGATTCCCTTACAAGATTATAAAAATATTTTGAATGTAAATGTTTTATTTTATAATTATGTGACTTTTAAATGATTTCAAAAAGAATATTTTAAGAATTTGTGAGAGGTACTCTTTATCAAGATCAGAATTTTAAATGTTTTAATGATTTATCTTTCTAAATCTTTTTAATTAATGTCTATATTTTCAAAATGATTTTAACAATTTATTTATTTGGACATGAATGTTTTTAAATGATATTTCTTTTCAAAAGTCTCAAAGTGGTATGGGACACTTTGATTCAAAAATATCTTTTAAATTACTTCCATAATAAATGTGTTACTTTTAAATAATTACAAAAAACAGATATTTCTCTCAAATAGTTTTTATTTCATCTATGTCAGAATCCTTTGATGGATTTTAAGGTTATTTGAAGTTGATTTATTATGATACAAAACTTCCATATTGTATTGAAGGTTTTGTGATATGTTTGACTGTGGATGTGTTATTTTTATACCATTCATGGTTTATGGAGAAATTATTGACATTTCGTATGCTAGTTTTAATATGAATGTTTATGTTATGTTTAAACCTATTCACATTAAGAATGTTTTGGACTTAATAAGTGATGGGTGGAGCCCGCTATAGCTCCTCGATGCATCAGTAGGTCTCCTGAGACAAACTAGTGTCTTGGCACAAGGCCTTGAGAAACTCTTATTTGTGTTATTATCACGAGACCTTGACTATGTGGTTATGATAGTCTGGCATTATTCATTCCATCATTATGAAAGTAGTTAGTGATATTGCATGCGATTATTCAACTAGTAGAATATCTATGTGAATAAGTAAAAGGAATTATTTTATTTTATTTTTTCCATAGTATGTTGATGTTCAAGTTTAAAAGTCTTTTGTTTTAGTTTTGCATTGCCTTAAATGTTTATGATTATTTATTAAAGATTCTACTATATTGTTATCCTCACTGAGCATCTGAGCTCACCCCTTTAAATTTTTTATTTTTCCCAGGATTCCAAGTAGTGTATTTTGATTGATATACAGGGTTATTCCAAGAGAATAATGGAATTAAAAAAGTATTATTTATGTTGTTTTGTATCTTATAAAGTGTAATGTAACATTCATGTGTGTAATCTATTTTCCAAGACTGGTAAACTGATCAGTCCTTTGGGACTTGATTCCTTGTAATCATTCCAATGTATTAAAATAATGCACTGACTCTGGGTAACTATGGTCGGGGCATTACAATAGTATGTTTATTAACCATATAATATAAAAATACAAAGAGACATGGTAAATGTCAAACTATTTAACTAAGAGTTAATTCTAAAAGATAAGGGTAAAATAGTGAACCAGACTTGTCTAAAACCTATTGGTTGATTGGTTTTCGACACATCCCCTCCTTAGTCTTTCAATAATCCATTTTGGAGCCATTATAATCCAAATATGAATTTATCATAAATTAATACTTTATGTTTTTTCTAAAGAGCCCCTCCTCCCCCTTATAAAAGGACACCACTTCTAACCAATTCCTTAAAACTCTCAAGCCTTTTGGCTCATCCAAACTCTACCCAATTAAGCTCCCTACATCCCTCTCCTCCTCTTAGAAGCCTTACCTTAGGCAGAAGGCACTTCAAGAGTCCTTTTTACTTCAAACCAATGGGAGTTACCAAAATTAACGGTAACGATTTCTATTAGTTTCGTTTCTTTTATTTCACATCTCCAACACCTAAACTCTTCTTATTATTTTATTTTGTAAGAAAACTAGTATCCTAAATATACTAGGATATTTGTATGAGAAGTATTCAAACTACACTTACCCACACCTCCATCTAATGGGTGAAGAACATAATCTTTCTATGGATGGAAACCAAACACCTCACAAAACGATGATTGTTCAATTATCTCCTACAGCCTCTCATGGTGGCCATTATGATGGAACTATAATTAAATATGATATTTATGATATTTATTTTATATATAATCTTCTGTAATTCCATTTTATAGCATACCATTATTCGTTTCATGTTGTATATATATATATATGATAATTTCATTTGAGGAAGTGCGGACTACCGCCCCCTCAAAGTGATATGACTCATTCATACCATACATGGAATGTATAAAGGATAGTGTTAATGAACTTAAGTAACACATATAAGATATTATATTATACTAGAATAATAATATACCTATGTATGATTTGGTGTTTATTCCTTTTAAACTGAAAAATGTAATGGAAGTAGCGTTCGTGCGTACGTACGGACTACCGTCTCCACGAACGTGATGAGATTCATTCCCCATCGTATCCATTAAAGTATAATTCTCATTTTATGATTAAAAATAATTTTTAAGGCCTTGATATTGTACTGTATATGAATAAGATAAAACCTATCCATAACAAACACAGCTTATGTAACAAAACATATAAAATAAAACGAGTAAGTTAACACCCAAAACAACGATAATACTAAGATATTATTAACAAAGAAATGTTAAAAGATCATATATGATATCATATTAACATATATTATTCTTTTATAATTTAATAAAAATTATTTCACCATTATACAGGTGGTCAAACTACCCTCAACCAAGGAAACGTACAAGGTAAGGGTTTATTTCACAATCTCTTCATTATTCGAGGTTGTTTATATGTAATTATCTACTGGGACCTCTTTATCATCCACATACATGTTTCATAAAAATATATTTCGAAACATTTTTACTATTTAATGGACAATGGGTTAAATTCATTTATACCCTTATGTGTTTTTAAAGGATTCTTTCTATCATTTTCCAAACAAGGTACTTTTTGACATTTTTGACAAATTTAAGGTAAGAATGTTATATAACTTATACGGCAGGTGCGGCTATTTTCTACCCTTATAAACTCGTCGAAGATTCCCTTACAAGATTATAAGAATATTTTGAATTTAACTGTTTGATTTTATAATTATGTGACTTTTAACTGATTTCAAAATGAATAATTTAAGAATTTGTGAAAGGTACTCTTTATCAAGATCAGAATTTTAAATGTTTTAATGATTTATCTTTCTAAATATTTTTTATTAATGTACATTTTTTCAAAATTATTTTAATGATTTATTTATATGCACATGAATGTTTTGAAATGATATTTCTTTTCAAAAGTTTCAAAGTGGTTTGGGACACTTTGATTCAAAAATATATTTTAAATTACTTCCTTAATAAATGTGTGACTTTTATAAGATTTCAAAAAAGAGATATTTCTCTAAAATAGTTTTGATTTCATCTATGTCAACATACATTGATGGATTTTAAGTTTATTTGAAGTTGATTTATTATGATAAAAAACTTCCATATTGTATTGAAGGTTTTGTGATAGGTTTGACTGTGGATGTGTGATTTTTATACCATTCATGGTTTATGGAGAAATTATTGACATTTCATATGGTAGTTTTAATAAGAATGTTTATGTTATGTTTAAACCTATTCATACGAGGAATTAATTGGACTTAATAAGTGACAGGTGGAGCCCGCTATATCTCATCGATGCATCGGTAGGTCTCATGAGACAAACTAGTTTCATGGCACAAGGCCTTGACAAAATCTTATTTGTAGTCTTGGAACAAGGCCTTCAATATGTGGTTATGATAGTTTGGAATTATGCATTCCATAATTATGAAAGTGGTTACTGATATTGCATGTGATTATTCTGCTAGTAGAATATCCATGTGAATGAGTAAATGGAATTATTTTATTTTATTTTTTCTATATTATGTTTAAGATCATGTTTAAAAGGATTTTTTTTAGTTATAAAATGCCTTAAATGTTTATGAATATTTATTAATGTTTTCTCCATATTTTTATCCTTACTAAGAATCTCAGCTCACCCCCTTCTATGTTTTATTTCTCCCAGGATTCCAAGATGTTTATTGTGATTGATTTGCATGGTTAAGCTAAAGGAATAATGGAATTGATAAAGGATTATTTATGTTGTTTTATATGTTATAATGTGTAATGTAACATTCATGTATGTAATATATTTTCAAAGACTGCTAAACCGATCAGTCCTTTGGGACTTGATTCATTATAATCATGCCAATGTATTAAAATAATGCACTAACCCTGAGTAACTGGGGTCGGGGCGTTATATTGATCAATATATAAGAAACATCAATTCTAGTAGCTAACATGGCATACAATATTGATCCAATATTTGAATTTTATAGGATCTTACTCATTATCCATTTCTCCTATTGTTTCTGAGGACACATTTTCATTGAAATTTGTATACCATATGAAACTATAACCAATCCCCTCTTGTATTATTCCAAACAAAATATCTTTACTATCCGGTCAATGTATATAGATTTACTTTGTTAAATAAGTCTCTTGGATCTATCATGAATGATCTTTATCCCTAGAATATAGGTTTATTTACTTAATTACTTTATAGATAAAAAATTTTTTACCAGTCCTTAATAGAATGAATGACTAGTATGAGTACTATGTTGTCAACAAATACTACTAATATAATGACTACATTCCTACTAAACCTATTATAAACACATAGTTCACATTCATTCTAAATGAAACACATTATTTTATAGATTTATCAAATCAAATGTTCCATAACCTAGATGCTTCATTCAATATATAAATGTATCTTTGAAACTTACAAATTCTTTTGGCATCACCTGGGGTCACAAACACTTCTGGTTGTGTCATGTATATATCTTCTTAAAGGTTCCCATTATGTAATTTTTTTGACATCTATCATCCAAATTTCATAGTCATGGAAAGATGATATAGAAAGTAGAATTATGATGGATTTAAACATCGAAACAACTGAAAAATTTCCATCATTGTCAAATCCATGATGATATATAAACCCTTTACCCTCTAGCCTTTCTTTATATGTATTTAATTTATCTTTTGTGTCCTTTTTTTAAAATATCCATTTTCACCCTAGGGTATTTCCATTAATTTTCACATCGACCAAAACCCAAACTTCATTCGGATACATGAAATTCATTTCATAATTCATGGATTCCTTCTATCATACAACTTCTAATCTCTCTACCACCTCTTTATAGAAGATATTTCATTATTTTCAAATAATAATTTATCACTATATTCAGTTACTTTAAAACCATATCTCTCAGGTTCTCTTACATCTCTAGTGTTTTTATGCAATACATGTGTTTTAGAAACCACTTCTTCCATGGGGACCTATGGAATATTTTCCAAAACTAACTCTTGTGTATCTTGAGCATAAACTTCATTTAATTAAATATTTCTCCCACTATACTATTTTAAGATGTGATCCCTCCCAAGAAAGATGATTACTTAGGGAATAGTCAATTTCTTTTTAAAGGGGTTGTATAGGTTGTATACCATTTTTTACATATGATTTCTTATAAAGATTAATTTTGTACCTGAGGGTGAGAGTTTTATTCCTAAAATATACTTGACAAATGCCTCACAAACCCATAAACGTGTATGCAACAAAATAAGTTTCTTTCTACTCCATAAGTCAAAGGGAATTCATTTTTATGATTTATCTGGTACACAATTTTGAGTGTATGCCGCATTTTGTAATGTATACCCCCAAAATGATAATGGCATATCTCCATGACTGATCATCGACCATACCATGTCTAAAAAGGTATGGTTACAAACTTCACTTGCAGCATTCCACAATGGTGTGTAAGGTGGAGTGAGTTGATATAGAATCCCAAACACTAATAGAAATTTGATAAACTATTGTTTAAGATATTCACCACCTTGAACTAATCAAAGCTTCTTTATCTTATTTCCATGTTTATTCGCAACTTCATTCTTAAATTATTTGAATTTATCAAATTACTCAAACGTATAACTCTTTAAGTAGATATATCCATATCTACTCAAGTCTCTAGTAAAAGTTATGAAGTAATTACATCCTCCTCTAGCTATTACTGGAAATGGTCCACACACATTAGTGTGTACCAATAACAAAATATCTATGCCATTTCACCCCATCAATCAAATTTTGGTTTGGTCATTCTTTTCATATAAACAATCATAACATATTTCAAGTGGTTTTAGCTAAAAAAAGTCTAAATAACCTTCTTGATAGATCTTTTTCAAATGATTCTTGATTATATGAACAATACTATGATGCCATAGTTGGGTGTTATATGATAAGTGTTAACATGATTCAGTATCTTTATTCAATACTTGGTATTAATAATTTAATAAATAAATACCATTATTTAAATGTTCCATACCATAATATGTGTTGTATTTATAAAAGTAAGAACTTTTATTTCCAAATTTGAAAATAAGAACATTTAAATCTAGGCATGATATAGAAATTAGGTTCTTGGTAAACATTGATACATAATAACAATATTTTAAAACCAATATCATTCTTTTTGGAAATAAATGTTGGTAGTAACCAAGGTATAGATAATCCATCCTCTCACCATTGGTAAATCAAAAATCCACCACTCTGTAGAAATATTTAAAAATATTCTTGGTTCCAGCATTTGGGTTCAGATGTGAACACCACATACTATATCTAAAACCCAATATGTAGATATTAAAATACTACACTTGATAAAGAACACAACTTTAGCTTCTCAATGCTTCTAGTTAGAGTTCATCTTCCAGTGTCCCTTCTTTCTATATAAAAAACACACTACCTTCTTTTCCTTTATATTCATCTGGATTTTCATCTTATTGGAAGGATAATTCTTGGGAACTTTAGAATTTTTATGAGTATTTGGCACCTTCACCTAGTTCTTCATTTTATTATTCACCATAAGAACCATGGGTTTGTTACACACCATTTCATTATCCACTTGGTGAGTTAGAGTGAAATATTTTGAAAGAGGTTTCTCATTAATTCTCATATTATAGTTAATAATAAAGTTGAATAAGGACTTGGGTATTGCGGAAAGTATGATATTTGTTCACAAATCATCTAGAAATGTAATCCCTAAGATCTCTAAGTGTCTAATGTATCCAATAAGATTGAATAAATCAATATAAGATGGTTCTGACTACCCATGATTAATTTTAAAGAGACAATTTGGAGATCTCATATCTCCCTTGTGTCACCTTATCATGATAGACATATCAAAGGTGAGACATAATTATTTGTGCATCCACATACTCATGGTTCATAAGAATCTCAATGGTCATGAATAATAGAATGAAACACTTTACATTTGTAGAATCCTTCAAATTTTTCTCATAGAAAGACATCTCTTTCACACTAGCCTTATTACCAGGAACATCAAGAATAGGTTGTTCTGGAACATATAATTTATTTTCATGGAATAGGTAACATGTAAAAACCTTTGGTGTTCTTGGAAATTTTTTCAGGTGAGAAGGTTATCCTTCTCAAGTATGGATCATTGTGATGTGTTTAAGGTATTTTTTATTGTTTTTTCTACAAATAATATGAGTAATATTTTAGTACTTTATTTGATAAAATTTTGAAAAATAAATAAATATTATATCTATTAATCTGACACTATTTTATTGAAACACAATATCACTCACCATTGGATTTGGAATATCCTATTTCATGGAAATTTTAGTGGTAAGGATCCATATTCCCCTTATCATCACCCTGAATTCAACCAATCAAGAAATTTAAAGGGCTTCAGGCAGGCATTCCAAATGACAAATACATTAACTTACCGTTACTTGATATATTTAGTGTAATTATCAATCCTACAAACCTTGAATCATATTTAGTCTACATTTTTCTATCAATTAGAGCATAATCTTTTTCGAGATTCTACCCTTGATGATAACTATGTTAATTCAACCCAAAAAATAAATTTTGAATTCCCAAGTAAATTTTAAGCACACCAAATATTGATAGTCAATCACTTTGAACTATGGTTCAATTTTAACTGAAGTGGTTGAAGTATATACTGACATAATAAAGATAATATTTTTAAAATTACAAGATAATATTAACAAGAATGAAATAAAGAAAATAATTTCACATAAGTCAATTAATTTTATTTCAATCTTCCATAATTGTTAATTAAATAATTCATGTGATCACGAAAAATCTTACATAATGAAAAAATTTTGATACTTGATAGAAATAAATTAACAAATTGGTATTATCATGAGATTTTACTAATTATTAGTTTATATAGTGGATGATAAACTAACCATTTACCTAGGTAAAGCCACCTTTAACCATTTATGGTCCGTGTTCTAGCGTTACACCATTCCACATATGAATCTCTATTGGATTGATTTTCCCTAGATCCAAACCTGAACTGCCTCTAATAGCTTAGGAGCTCAATCCGTTGCATATTCTTTTACACACATGAAGGTGAGGGGAAACAAAATATTGGTTATGCGGTTTATCAAAAACCATGGACACACAAACCCTTACATAATAGGAGGGGGGATGTCACACAGTCCAACTATGTAATTTAACAATAAATTAAAAGAAACCAATCATAAATAATGGTCTGATCTAAGATCATGATAATCCACATGCATGAAAATAATTAACCATTTAATAAAATTATCATTCAATTATAATCAATCTTATTTAGGAAAAATCACACTCAAATAAATTAAATATCTTATTTAATTAATCCATTTTATTATCTTTATTATCAACTAAATTTTCTTGATATTCTCATCCATTGTAATTTTAAAAAAAATTAAACAATTTTTTTAAATAAACTATGTACAAAAAATCTAACTTAGAGGAAACACACTGAGAACTCCTCCATACTATCAAACCTATACTATAACTGTATATTTTTTACTCATGTGACACATTTCATACACGACTCATCACATAATTTTATGGTATGTACTAATAACTTAATGACCACACGAAACCCATGGTGCTTATATAGAATTTTATGATTCAATGCATGTAGAGTAATAATTTTAATACAACATATACAAGATATGAATATCCAAACATTACATAGAAATTAATTAGAAATTTATTTATATATATATATAAATTCTCACAAGGAAAGTACTATTAACTTAATTACCACATGGAACACATGTTGATACAGTTTCAATAGTATAATAAATTAATTGTCAATTCTATGTAATTTGGTAAAATTATATCGCATGTGCATTATAGTTTACATATAATGTATTATTATCACCATCTATCTATAGAGCATTTCTATAGACTCGGAATGTAACTATTCCATGTAAATTATTGGAGTACATATCTTGTACATGAGCTACATGGTGTAGGGTATCTGAGTCACACATTCACTAGTCAGGTAGGCCATGTAATAGGATACATATTCCATCTATGAATAAATGATAACATGTAATATATAGAAGTTACACAGCATGTACTCTAACTAACCATGATCCAGACTGGCCCAACTAACACATAGTGTATAATTAAATTTACCATGTGTAATAAATGCACATGTCTTCAATTAATTCCAAATTTATTCAGGGTTCATTAAACACTAGTACATGATGTGTAGCTCTAGGTTACATGGTGTGTACTCCTATGTTATTTGGTTAGACTCCTTGGAACCTCTAGATGAGATATTTAAACTTATTTCATTCATAAAATTAATTAGTTTAATTATATTTATGAGAAACTAAGATGAATAAAATATATGTATCACAATTAGGTTTAAAGAACAATTAAAATGAAATTGAAAAATACTGAAAAATGCGTAAATCAATTAAAAATATATAAATAATTAAAAATAATTATTTCACCTCTTTGATACCACTTAAAGGTTTTTAAAGTAGCAGAATAATTATATGAGGCATTCCAAACTCAATTATTTTTCAAGAACAATGATTAATTCATGATTTACATGATGATAAACAATGTGATCAATGAAATTGAATCAAATAATATAGATAATGGATAGATTCCAGTACCATATCATAGCATCATATCATATTATTTATAATTAATTTAATCAACTAATGAATTAAATTACGAGAAATTTTTTCTTCATTGATGGATCTGAAAAGATTTCTACATTATACTATCATATCATTATAGGAATCAAGAATAAATTCCCTCCAGTGGTGATAAACACATGTTCTGTGATCCTAATAATTTCATCATAGGAATATTTGGGTGGTAGCATGGTATATCTTAATGCTTTCATCATTCACCTTTAAACACCCCAAGAATCACTACCAAAGGATTCTTCTAAATCTTTTTATAGACATGAGATTAGAATGTCGAAGACGACCACTCTCTATTCCTAGAAACATTTTGGGAGAGAGATATCTCTAGGTCTTAATAAGATTCTCTTCGGAAGTCGTTATGCACAAAAAATTAATTGATTCTCATGAGAAAATAATATAATTGGGTTTATATACCTCTAGTGTTAAAATAAATAATTGAACATGAAACATTTATAATTTCAGTAATCCCTATGGAACCCCACATCAATTATAATAATAATATTATTATTTATTAACATGCACTAAACTCAAAAATTAAAATAAATATTATTTATTCAAATAAAATTAAATATATATTATTTCTCCTCGGACTATTAAACTCGGTCCTCCATTCTTCCTTAATATTTATTGGGCCTTGAATGATTATTATTTATTTAGTAAATAATTACCACTACATTATTATATAACAAATAAATAAATATTATATTCAATAAAAAGAAAATAAAAATTTATGAAATATTCTGCTCACTTAATATTCTCTTGAATAACTCGTGACGGAATATATGTGATCAAGTAAACATGAATAATTAAGAAAACACATGAAAGAATAATATTCATTCAACTTGTTAAGTAATAAATAATATATTATTATTTAACTAAGAGTCTCGATACACTTACTGTGTGACCCTCTAAAAATCATTCCTAGTAGTATTAAAAAAATTAGCCTAAAGTCCAAGGTTAGCATCTGGTAACACGCCAAGGAACCCATAGAGAAATAAGTTAATATAGAAATGACCTAACACCTCATACGAAAGATTACTATTTAATCCATTTATCATGATACCTCTAATAGAGAAAGTTTCATGCTAGTTGCATCAACCTATGTGCTCAATGTCTCTTTCTTTGACTTTTTCTAAATCAAACATACCTATAGAACACCATGACCATGGATTTATTTATGATATATAATTTACATAAAAGGGTATAATATATCATGTTTCATTAAAAAATTAAGGGGGTAAATCCTTTATCACATTATTCATCAAATAAATATAACTTGTGACGCACCCAACATATCCTACCATGCCATGAACATATGTTGTCATGCATTTCATCAAGGCATCAAAGTACGTGACTTATAACACTCATTAACAATAATATTAAAGCCTAAGGATAAATACAGATGTATGAAAATAATAAAATCCAATAACACATTTAAATTTGTATTTACTACTGGTGGGTCTCATTCTCATAATATCCTATATTGGATATTACCAAGGGTGTACACCTTGGGAAGGTGCATCAAAGTCCTATGAGTCTCTGCCCCTGATTTCCTATATCATTTTTGACACTCAAATGAAATCATCTAGATGTATAACATATATTTATAAATATTTTTATAGATTTTCTAGGTTCTCATCATAGTTTTGAACTGCTATGACCATTCATTGTGACATCTACTCTTAGGATATTATCAAATTCTATGTTTTGTAAATGAAAAATCAAGATATGATAATGAGTTTATTAATATTAAAATGATTAATAAATGTTATCTTAAAGTAAATATAAGTTGGTTCTAGGGAACCAACTCTAATAGGTTATAGTTTTCAAAACTGATCAATATGACATGAAGTCACAAATGGGATAAATATTCACTATGAAAGGAGGTGTTGTGAGCTGAATGAGCAAAAAATGGGCTATGGTCTCAGATTCAACAATAAATTATAAGTATATTACAGCTTCTGAGGCATCTAAATAAGTAGTATTGTTAGAACACTCCATACATGAGCTTAACATGGTACCTAAAAGTAAAGATTCTATCAGACTCTACTGTGACAATACTACTGTGGTGGCTCTCTCAAAAGATCCATGGTCACATCAGTGGATGAAGAAAATACTTTAGAAGTATCATATCATGGTGGATTTTTCCTAGATGGTTGAGGTTTCTTTAAGAAGTATTTCCATTTAATTGAGCATGGACTACCCCTTAACTAAATCATTGACTCATCAGATATATGATAAAAATGTGAGGTCTAGCGGACTCAATGTCGTAGGGAGTTAGCTCTTGTCCAAGTGGGAGTTTCTTTAAGTTGTAATCCGAGGAAAAAAAATTATACTTTGATAACAAGTGTTTTTAATGTATTTAATATTAATAAAAAAAATTATCTTTTATTTACTATTTTTTAGGACTGTAATGTAATAATTTTATATAGTATACATCGCATTGATAAGATCATATCAGTTTTCCACTATGATGCGAACCTTGAAGTTATATAAAGATATAAATAAATAACATTCTATGGTTAAATAACATATTATGATAGGATACATAGTACATAGAGATATAGCTATGTGTACTAGTAATCGGGTGATTCTTCACCTCATGATGTTTTCATTTGTAAATCTCCAAAATGGAGGATTATGAGAACAGACTTGCTAGTAAGAATTCTACATGTTATTACATCATTGGATATTCATATCTATGAGTGTGTGTAATGGTCCATGGACATTAATATTATTATTAAAAAAAATTACGAATCACATACTTATATGTATTTCCTAAACCATGATGATAACAGTTCGTGAAGAAGTTTTATATGTTGGGTTCCCCACGAGTGACATGTTATTAAAGGATATGTGGATTAAGGATTTGTATCCTCCATATTTATGGATTCTTGTATCTTGGCTCTTTGATTGGAAAAGAAATGTCACCCAAAATTCCATGGCTATAGTGTAATGTCATATTTATTTCAAATATTAAAATAAATATGTATCGATCATAATGGTTGGTGACATAGATGTGAAATATGCTAGATGATATATTTTAATAAAATTTTTATATTAAATTATGAACATTCATATGTGGTTTTCATCATTGAAACATTACGTTATTTTTATTGAGTTTCTTAACCTATTACAAGATAGTAATCTTGGACTTTAGGAAATCCTACCTAATTCCAACAAGAATGAATCATAGAGGGTCACACACTAATTGTAACTGATGAATCGATTAAATTCTAGGTGAATTTAACTAATATAATAAAAAATATTGTCAATACCATGGAATAAATTTATTCACATTTTATTGATCTAAAATTTTTTTTGTGAATAAAATATTTTTTATAAAAAAAATATTTATTTAGGAATTAAATAAATGTTGAGGAGTTCTAATAGACCAAGACCATGTATAATTATGGATATTTATTTTCATGGTGTTAAATAATATTTATCATATGTGTATGTTGGTTCACACTAAAAAATATTATTATTATTATTTTGTTTCTGAGGGTTTATTAAGAATATTATATTATTTTAAGTGTTTTCATGTAATTAAAATATTTCTTATCCTAAACCCTAAATCTATAAATAGAATGATCTGGCTATTATATAGGGTAATCGAAAATAAAGAATTGTTACGCACAAAAAAATCTCTCTCAAATATTCCTTCTATCTCCATCCCAATAATTAGAAATAGAAGAGAGATCCTTCAGGACCAAAGGATGGTCAGTTAACACAAAAAAAATAGTAAAATTTATTCACTATGATAGAACCTAGATATTGTTTGGAATTTATTGAATATTAAAGGACCACATTTTTTTCACTGCTAGAGGGATTATATTCTTGGATCCTCAAAGCATTGTAAAGGAAATTTGAAATGGATTTTTCAGATTATCAACATTCACATAGAAAAAATATTCTAAACCATGGTATTTTCCTTCTTCTAGATATAAATAAATTGATTATAAATTTAACATGAAAGATCATCTATTGGGGTTTCATGAAAAAAAAATATTAAAATAAATGTTAATATATCTTCCACCACGGCATGCTTCCAATATGCCAATAACCATTAGAATGTAGTTATATAGAGGATTCAGACTCAATTAGGGATGATTATAAGAATAAAAAGTAATCAGAAAATATATAATAAATAAAAATAATAATGAATGAGGAAAAGACTAATTCTGATTACAATTTTGGTTATGATTGTGATATTGAAAATGAAGTTAATAAAATAACTAAAAAACGAAAAGTTTCAAAGTGATATTTTGAGAATGGTTGAACTATATAGAGAACTAAAAATATAAAATAAGAAATTTAAGAAAGATAAAATGGTTATAGATTATGAATTGATAAAGTTAAAAAATGAGAATAAATCAATGAAATATTTCAAGTAAAAAACTGATGAAGATCAAGATGGAAGGTTTAAATTATTTTGTGATGATATAAATAAAATTGAAAGGTTTAAGAAACTAAAACATGAAAATAATAAATTATGAAATATAGGATCATGTTCTACTATGAAAATATTTTATGACCTATATATTATTCAAAAAGAGAATGAAAATCTTAAAAGGTAAATTTCTAGATTAAAACAAACATTATGTTTTTTTCTTCAATGAAAAGAACAATATAATAAGATGATGTCTATGAAAAAACATGAACAAGTTGTCATGAAATATCAGATTGATTATGTTTTGAAGGTAATTTATAGAATAGGCCAGACCCCAGGTAATCTCTTAAGGAGAATTGGAGGTTTAAAGTGTTTAGTTTTAATAAAAATTACTAAAATTGAGGGTGGTTTTACAAAACGTTTTTTGAAATTAAATGAATTAATTAAACAGTTTAATAGTTTAAAAGAATGTTATTGTATTTATATTAATGATAGAAAGAGTTCATTTCATGGTCACTAAACATCTCTCATAGTTCATTTCTTGGAAATTTTCACATGGTTTAATGGAAGCCTTTGGTTGAGGGTTGTCGAAACCTTGATTCCCCTATTCCTCTTAAAATGATGCATAAAGAACCACCCCTTGACAATAAAATCATGTATCAAAGGTGTGAAACTAAAACATAGAGTTAGGGATACCAAAACATACTTATATCATTGGTAAGTGTGATATAAAGAGGATGATTGTGTTTTCCAATCGAAATAACACAAGATTCCCACATGAAATCATAACCCAATCATTATTGAAAAGAAAAGTGTTTCACTTAATTATACCCAAGAAATGTGTTTAGAGGAGAATAATGATAAGATAAAACATAATTGAAATATTTTACACACAAATTACACTAAATTAGTAGAATAAAAAGAGTCGGAACTCCATCCCAAGTATATGTACCTTCATCGAAACGATCATCCACCATTTAGCGTGTCATTGAAAGAAGGAGGAGGAACATGTGGAACTTTGATTTTTTCATTGATCCCCCAATGAGGATATTTGTCTCTAGAACTTATACTATGATTATATTACTCCATTGGGTCTCCAAAAGGTAATATCATAATTCCCTGTTCGAAATTACAAATGGGGTTCCCAAGGTTCCATTTTATAGGAAATGTGGAAGGTGGTTTTAAGCCCCCACATTTCAACAAACCATTTGGACCATGGATTTAGGTGGCCATAAATTATTATATAACTTAAAAAAATAAAAATTTATTTTCCAACATATTTTATAAGTTGAATGAAAATTCTGAATCATTTGGAAAACTACCTCCCAAGATATGGATGAAATACAAAACACATATTTTGAGTTTGAGTATATTAGGTTTCTTAGACAGATTGGTTTGGTTAGGCTTCATAATGGGTGAATATGGATTCGGTATCTTCATAATATTTTTATATTAATAAACATTAGATAGGATCCTAAAATTTTATCCCAATTTGATGCATTTATCAACTGAACTATTTGTTTGATTCCACTGGTGTTCATGGGATCATGCACAATTTGGCCCATTTTTCTTCAACTTCATCTTGGGCCCTCCAAATCACCTCCATTTATAATGAAATCATAAAAACAAGAGAAATTTACCATTTTAATAGTGATTAAAACAAAACAATTAAATCAAATATGAAGTGAAATTTTTTATTAAATTTTGAATTTATGATAAAAAATCAGTTTAACATAGTCTTATAAGGGTGAAAATGAATAGTGAATAACTTTATGTTCACTCCCCCACACCTAAAACTTTTCACTCCTAGGAAAACTCACATTTAGAGAAATTATGCATGGATATATTCTGAACGTCATGAATATTTAAATTCAATTGAAATTTAATTCTTGATAGCAATGTGATCAAATAAAAAATCACACCAAGGAGTTATTATTAGTAATCATTGAAAAAGATGTCTCATAAATTGTATCATAATGAAATTAAATTATATGAATGATTATAATTTGAAAAAATAATTCAAAAGTAAAATAATTCACCAACTCTCTATATGTGTGTGTGACAACCATTTCATGTCATTCAGTCTACTTTCTATCCTGTAAATATAGGTTATTTCAAAAAATATTCTTAAATGATTATATACACTGAACATTCCAAAATATATTTGCAATAAAATTTCAATACCCACTCACTTAATAATTTCTAGAATTCAATACATAATCTCTTAACCTAGATATCCCCATATGTTGTACATTTCATCACTTCCCTCGTTTATTTTTTTCAATAGTTGAACTTAGAAAATTTATCACACTCTTCACCCAAACTTTGTTTAATCTCTACAAGACAGTAATTTTAATAGTTATAACCAGTTCAAAGGTCGAGGAAGATTGGTTTTTGAAGTCCCTAAGACATAAACCATATTTTTTTGTTTATTTTTCTACTATGAGGTCATACAATAGTCAAACAATAGGTACTCATGTGTATGTCAATCTGATATAGTAATGAAAAATATTGGATAAAGAATGAACATATGGAAAAATAATTTTTTTCAAGATGATAGATATTAACCTAACTTATATTTACCTTCTATTTCATAAGAAAAATCACACTTTATGTTTGGAAGCAATGATGTGTGGAGATATTAAGTGACCCAATTTTCCCATTAACTACTCACACAAAGTGTATCATTCTTCTGAAAGGTTTCAACATGATAAAACCATTTCTATCATTGAAAAATAACTAATTTTAAATAAACTAAACCCTCAATATGAAATTCATTCTAAAACACACATTTCATCGATGAATTTTTTAAAATATTAAAACAAATTAAAATATGGTAATTACTCGTGAATTTTCATGAATTTTCATGATGAAGTGGGAAATATAGATGAAAATTCAGAAAAAAGTGGGGGGTATGGGGGGAGGTGGTAACAATACTATATAGAAATTGATAAAGATTAAAATAAGAGGAATTATTAAAATTCTTATCTAACCAAGGAATGTACCCATCCCCCCACACCTAGAGTATGATATTTCCTCATTTTAATAAAATACAATACAGGATGGAAGGATAAAACCTATTTGGTGTCATTAATATGAAGCTTCTTGAACTTGGGGTTCCCCCATCGAAGACTTCAGGATGGCTTTTTGAAAGTGATTCAGTCTCTTCCCATTGAAAATGAAAGTTTGTATTGATTATTTATTTTGAACCTAAAAACACTAAATCGATAAACAATAGTAACAATGTATGAACCAAACCAACAGGAACAAAGATTACCTAGATGCAACTTAAAACACTCATTGAAAAGGAGAACCTTCTTCCCAATGTGGAATTGATGATAAAAGATGATATGGTCATGGGAATCCTTGTCTCTCTCCTTATAAATGTGGGTTTTCTCACATGAGTCTCTTCTAATTTATTCCATCTCATGAATATATAACATCTTATAATCACCTACACCAGAAATATTATAATTTCATTGTTTAATGGACCAATAGGCTCAATGCTCTATTTCAATAAAGATGTGACAACTATTTCTAAAAACAATATGACAAGGTTTCAATCCAATTAGAGTCTTAAAGGCGTTATGGTAATCCCATAATGAATCACTGATTCTTGGACTCTAATATTTTCTTTTAGGTCGCACCATTTTCTCAAGAATCTAATTTACCTCTATATTTGACTCCTTGGCTTGATCGTTGTTCTATGAGTGATATGAATTTGACACTCGATTCCGTACTCCATACCGATGCAAAAATTATTGCATTTTATAGTTACATAAATGATAACCATGGTCCCTAATAATGAACCTAGGTAATCGAAACTTAATGAAAATTAGGGTTCTCAAAAATTCCACAACTTTCATGGAATCATATATTCCCATGACTTAGGAATATACCCATTTTGACATATAATCAACAACCAGAAGAGTGTAGAAGTTGCCAATGTAATTGGGAAATGGGCCCATAATTTCAATTCCACAAACATAAAAAATCTTGTGGAAGAGTAAGGGTTGTTGTGAGATTTCATTTCTTTAAGAGACATTATCCATTATTTGATAGTGACTATAAAGTTTGAATAAATCATTGGAATCATAAACTAGTGTTGGCCAAAAGATACAAGAATCTTGGGCCTTGTGAGCAATCCTTTGGGAACAAAGTGGCCCCCACAAGAAAGACTATGGGAGAACTTATGTACAGACTAAAATTCACTATTATGAATAAAACACCTAATGAATTGATCACTACATGTTTGTAAAATGTTGGGTTCATCCCAAATTTACCAACAAGACTCATGTTTAGAAGGAAACTTAATTTTTGTATAAATCAGTAAGAATTCTAAATGATACTAAATAATTTATAATTTCAACATACCAAGGAATAACATCTTTCACTATGTATAATTTCACATTAAAAAACATGTCATTTATTGGAATATAGGGGGATGATTCAATGTATGATGACGAGAGGATTCTACTGATATGATTATCCACTACATCCTTTGATCCTTTTTAATCCCTAATTTCAAAATTAAATTCCTAATGGAGGAGCATCTGATGAATGAGACGTGGTTTGTCTTCTGATTTCTTAAAAAGATTCCAAAGGGATGCATAGTCTAAGAAAATAATCACTTGGTTTGGTAAAATGTATTACCTAAATTTATTTATTGAAAACACAATGGAATTGAATTTTTTTAGTTGTGTTATAGTTTTATTTGTTGTGTTCTAGTGTTCATGAGGCATAGGTAATGACCTATGGAGCTCGATCAACACATTGTGACAATACTTCCAAAACTACATAGTTATAGGCACAACACATGATATCAAATAGAAAATCTCACTAAGGTGGTTAGATTACCAGGGGTGATGCGAGACTCCATTTAAATTTATTAAAATATTCCACACATTATTTTTCAAGAACAAATTCTTTTTCTTTTTGGAGTAAGTGGGAGAGGGTAGTGAAATCGTACTGAAGTCACCAATGAAAGGATAGTAAAATCTAGCATGACCTAAGAAAGACTGCACATCACACACATTTTTGGGGAATGGTAGAGAATAAATGGAATCCACTTTTGACTTATCTACTTGGATACCATCCCTAGATATTAAATGTCCATGTAATATTCCTTATCACACCATGAAATGGAATTTCTTGGAATTTAATAAAAGATTATTTTTAATAAAGCGACGTAGGACGTAACCAAGACTACTCAAACACTGATCCAAATAGGTTTCAGAAATAATGATTTCACTAATGAATTCTACCGTAAAATTCTCCAGTTAATCCGAAAATATACTAACCATTCATCCCTGTAAAGTACCTGTATCATTTCAAAGAAAAAATGGAATCCTCCTATAGGAAAATGTGACAAAATGGAAAGTGAAGGTTCTCCTTTATTGATCCATTGGGGTAATATGGATTTGAATTTATCCAGAATACCCATCAAGAAAATAGTAGTGGGACTTCCTTGACATCCTCTCTAGAATCTGGTCAATGAATAGTAATAGGAAATGGTCCTTCCAAGTGTGTTGTTTTAGTTGGTGATAATCTCTATAGACACATCAACTATTATTCACATGGGTTGGAACCAATTCATTTTTTTCATTTTTTATTACCATTAGACCATCTTTATTTGTAACTAACTATATTGGACATACCCATTGGCTGTCATAAATGGGTTAAATGATTCTAACAGCCGATAATTTTGTTACCCCTATTTTAAAAACATATAGATGGTTTATTTTTAGTCAATGTTGTGCCTAACTCACTATTTTAGACTCATTATTTAACAATATATGATGTGTGAAAATTGATGTTCTAATACTAATAATTTCAGCAAGTTTCAATCCCAATTCCTGTTTATACTCCCTCAAAAGTTTAAGTAGTCTCAATTCATGCTCTGAAGGGAGTGAACTAAAAATGATAACAGGAAACTTGTTTCCATTATCAATATATGACTATTTAAAATTTCTAGGTAGTGGTTTAAGTTCCAATTCAGGGATATTTTGGATTTACAAGAGTGAATGTGAAATTGAGAGGCCACTTATCTCATCTAACTAATCAATGGTAACATTCTCTAATGAGGAATGAGCTCTTACAAGTTTACCAGTATCATCAATGGACATGGGATCCTCGGTGCTCAAGAAATCATCAATTAACGAAAATGCATGAAATTTTTATAGGCCACAACACCATTAAATTCTTGATTCATTACCTAAAATTTATAACAATCATGAAAACATTAAAAGTGGATCAGGGGAATACAAAACAAAATCAGGGGAAGGGTGTCCATCAGTAAAATGAACTATAAGTGAGGAATTCTCTTTGTAGGGTTTCTTCTTGGCATCAAGGATGTTGAAGTGGAATATTTTACAACCAAAATCCATAGATAATGTACCATTAATTAGTGTTTATCCATTCAACTGATCATCTTACATTTTAATCACTTAAAAATCTACAGGAAAAACTAATTTTTTTGACCTCAAAATAATATCCTCTAACATAACAGTGGGGTGAGTTGTACTCTAATGTTTTTTGTTAGGAAACAATTCTAGTGGTATTTATTTCCCTTACCTACAATTAAGAGAAAATGTAGTGAGGAATCAAATTTTTAGAAACACCCAAATCAAGAATATAATTGGAAAAGAAATACTCCCCTATGGTGTACGGAATCGAGAATGTTATTGAATCATCAAATTTTGTGGGAATTGAAGGCTCTATTAATGATGAGATGTTCCTCCCTAATATCACTTTTTCATCACTGTGAAGTCTCCTTCGGTTTTTAAGCATATCATTAAAAAACATGGGGTATAATGGAATTTAGTTTACAACATCAATCAAGGGAAGGTTAACCTAATTTTTTTTTGAAAATTTCTAAGATTTATTTGTCAAGTTCAGATTATTTTTATTTCTTTTTTTGGGTGAATTTTTGGGTAAATGTATGATTAATGGTTTTTCTTGGTGGTTCATTAATTGAAACTCTCTATCATTTGGTAGGACATATCTCAGGACAATAGATTTTTTCATTTTGACCTTTCTCAGTGGTTGGGATCATGGTTTCCTTAGGAAGGGATGACTCTAATGGAAGGATAATTTGGATTTTAGGTTGTGTTACACTCCAAAGGGTTATGAAACATAACTTTACCTTATCCCTAGGGTTGAATATTGGTTGGTAATGTAGATTACCTAACCCGTGAATTTGGATTTCCCCCATCGAGTTGGTAAGTTAGCCTAATTCGGTTTTAGATATTTTATGTATTATTGGGTGGTTTTTTGGAATTGGATATTATTTGAATGTATTTTTTTCATCATTTATTCATAATAGGCTCAAGTTTTTGTGGGGTTTGTTGGAAAGTTTTTTGTGTTGGTCAAGGATTTCTAGGTGGTGGTGGTGGATGACTTCTCTATCCTGGTTGGTTCCATCATTATTGAGGTAGGTTTGAATACCCCCTTGCCTATAGGTTTGGTTTTATTCCACCCAGGATTGGATAGAGAGTATGGTTATTACCTAATGGGTTGTTCATAAGGTTGTCCTAGAAATTCTAACTCACAACTCTCATAAGTTTATCTCAGTTGGTGGAATTGATAGGAATATTGGGTTTGAGTAGAATAGGTACCAAAATCGATAAGAGGAGGAGATTTTGATTTTTCATCGAAAATAGAAATTTTTAGAAGTAGGTTACTTACCTCTTTAAACTTTTTTTCCACCTTCTTCTTGAATTTAGTACTTTTCATCTCATGGAAACATCGAATCGGTACAGTAATCCTTAAACCGAATTTTTGAGTGTCTTGCACCATGTTTTCAATTAGGTTCCTTGCAACGATTGGGGTTTTAGAAACTGGTGTACCACATATAGTAGCATTAATCATGTTTCTATCAATAGGAATTAAACTTTCATAAAAATATTCTATTAAAAGCTGATCACTTATTTGGTGGTGAAGGAAACTTCAACAAATAATTTTAAATATTTATCAGTATTTATGAAGTGTTTCACTTTATGATTGTATTATCCCATAAATTTCATTCCTTATTTTTACAGTTAAAGTGGCTTGAAATAATTTTCTATAAAAAGGAATTTCATGTTCGCCAAGCCTCTAATTAGAGAATTGACATAACATAGCCAATATTTTTCAATGTCTTCAAACGAAAAAAGTAATGCCATAATCTTTACTTGTTTTTCATTAAAATTAGCAGGTTTTAACATTAGACACATTGTGTAAAATTTTTATTAGTTATTATGTTGATCTTCAATGTCATGTCCATGGAATCTTGCTAATAAGTGGATTAAATGAGATTTTAGTTCAAAATTAGTTGTTTTTTATTGTATTTGAATGTATGTAGGATGGATCCCAATATCAGGTAAGGTTAGTTATTTTAATTTCTAGTTATTTTTATCCATATTATTAAATTTTATTTCAGTTTTAAAGTGGTTAGAATAAGAAGAAGAATGATTGATATGAATTTTAATTTTTTGGGTGTCCTCCATCAAATGGTTCTTCTATGTGTCTCAGTGTTGCTAACGTAAGATCCCATTCAGTTCGAGTTCAAAATGTGTTAAATCTATTAGGGTAGAATGCATCATGAATAGAACCTACATAAGAAATAAATCATAACAAAAAAATATATGTAAATATAGAAGATAAAACAAATAAATATTCACAAAATTTATAAAAAAACTTATTAAAAATACACACTAAAAATCAAAGTGCTCCCTGGAAGTTATGAAAAAATTTGAATGCGTTTTCATGAAATTTCAAAGTGATTAAAATTTTAAAGGTGATTTATATCATAGGAAATACCCTATGTCATCTGTCAAAGAGAGTTTTAGGTTTAATGTGTCTGTTTTTAATAAATAGTACTAAATGTAGGGGTGGTTTTGAAAATCGATTTTATAAATAAAATGAATTAATTCAAGAGTTTAATACTTTACAAAAGAAGGTTTTGTTTTTAGATTAATTATAGAAGGAGTTCATTTCTTGTTGGCTAAAAATATTATATAGTTAATTTTTCTAAAAATTTCACATGGGTTAATGGAATCCTTTGATTGAGGGTTTTTGATATCTTTGTTCCCCCTCATCCCTCAAAAAATGATGCATAAAGAACCACCCCTTTAAAAAAATCATGTAGTCAAGGTTTGGAACTCAAAAATATATTTAGGGATTCCAAATAATACTAATATCTCAAGTATGGGTGAGAGAAAGAGGATTTGTATGTTGTCCAATCGGAACAACCCATGATTCCCACTTCAAATCTCAACTCAATCTGTGTTGAAATGAAAATTGGTTTACATAATAATGCCCAAAAAATGTTTTTAGGGGAGAATCACGATAATATAAAACATAAGTGTAATATTTCACACACAAATTAAAAAAAACTAGTAGAATAATAAGTGTTGAAACTCTCTCCCAAGTATTTGTAGCTTCTTCAAAATGAATGTCCACCCTTTATCTCACCATCGAGAGGAGGAGGTGGCTGAGGTGGAAGTTCACATTCATCCTTGTCCCCACTATGAGGATATATTACTCTATAAATTCTAGGATGATGATAGGACTCATTTAGGTCTCCAAAAGGCATATTGTTTTATCCCTAGTCAAACATTAAAATTGGGTGGTCAAGGTTCTATATTATAGGAAAAGTTGAAGGTGGTTTTGGGCCCCTGTATTTCAATAAACCACTTGGACCATGGTTTTTGGTAGACAGAAAGTATTATCTCACTTTTCAAAAAACTAAAAACTTGTTTCCCATCCTATTGGATAAATCCACTGAATTTTTTTCATCATTTTGAAAACTACAGCCTGAGACATGGATGAAATACAAGAACAAATTATTTAACATTGTGCAGATCAATTTAGTTTTGACCAATAATAGAAATTTTGGGATTGGGATTCTTCATAATATTTAAATAATAATTAATTTTAGATCAGATTATAGAATTTTAGCCCAACTGGATGCATAGATCAGTTTCAGGGTCCGTTTGAGACCACTGGTGTTCTTGGAATCATTCACAGTTTGACCCATTTTTCATCAACTTCATCTTGGTCCCTCTAAATCACCTACACATAAAATAAAATCATACAAAATTAAATTACCCTTTTTAACAGTTATTAACACAAAATAATATAATAAAACAAGAAGTTAAATATGTTATTAAATTTTGAATTTATGACATAAAATCAGTTTAACATAGAGGTATAATGGTGAAATGAATAGTGAATCACTACATTATCAAACCCAATAAATATAACACTGTATTTGGTTATAATAGAATGATATTTAATATGTATAGAAAAAAAATTAAAAGAAGTAAAGGAAATGCCTCAACTATTATGTGCTATATATGAAATCTGAAAGGGAATTATGAAAATTAATTTTATTTAAAATTTACTCAATAATTAGTCCTCATGAAGAATTTTATTTCTGTGAATCTATCATTCATATTACCCTAAAATAAATGTATAAAATATATTTGGGTACCTAAGAGTTTTATTAATAATATAATTATACCCAAAATAGCTTGGGTACTAAATCAATTATCTACTTGATCCATCTTATAGGAAACCTACCTAAAGAGTTCTAAATATACATGTTATATGGACAGTGGGTGCTTCAGGCACATAAATGGTGACATATCTAACTTCTTATATTTTAATTATTTTTATGGAGGAACTTTCATTTTTTATGAAAATGTTGAGGTTTGCTCAATGGTTTTAGAGAATTAGGTATATTTAAATCAATTATAAATTATAAATTACTATATATAGGGGGATTAAATCACAATTTAATTACGATATAAAATCTTTGTGATAAAGGAATGAGTGTTAATATTGAAGATAATAAATTTTTTTTATAAATATAATATTATTTCATTTTATTCCAATAGAAAAGAAAATATATATTCTACAGATTTTTCATAACTAAATCATCAAAATTTAAAGTTCTTAAATGATGTAGAAACAGACCATATTATTTGGTATATAATATTGGGACATGGTCATATTCAATAACTATATAATTTGTACGAAAATTTATAGGTTCTAGAACTTCCAATTTTTAAAGAAACTAAGTATTGTTTATGTGATTCTTATATAAAGGGTAAGGATCATAGAGTATTTCAGATCTATAAATAATGTCTATACTGCTAGATGTTTAGAACTGTTTCATCTTGATTTATTTGGACCCATGAGAATTTATAGTTTATATAGTAAGAGAAATTTATTTTCAATTGTATATTATATTAGTATATTTAGATGCAATGTTTTATTTTCCCATAATAGTAAAATCATAAACATGTTTTTTTACATTTTGAAAAAAAATTCAAAAAAAGGTCCCTTGATAATTTCAATTTGAAGTGATAAAGGGGGGGATTTTTTAATATAGGCTTTGAGAAATTTTGTGAAGATAATGGGTATTTACATAATTTCTCTACCCTTAGAATACCACAACAAAAATATTTTTATAGAGAGGAAAACATTACTATTCAATAAATTGAAATCGAAATGCTTAATTAATTTAACTTTCCAAAATACTCTTAGGATGAATTGGTTAACACTTCTTACTATATCTGAAATAGATTTTAAATTAGATCCCTATTAAAAAACTTATGAACTTTTAAAATAATATAAACCAAATATTGGTTACTTTAAAGTCTTTGGTTGTAGAGTATATATTTTAAATACTAAATATAATCAGGAAAACATTAAATGTCATGAGGAAAACTCTCTTGCATATTCCAATAATAGTAAATAATATTTAGTATATTAAAAATAGAACTATTTTAATTGGAATAATTTTTTCATTTAATTTTCATTGAAAATAATGAAAAATAGATTGTAGATTAGTTTGATTCTATAGAAAAATTTAAAGAATTTATTTTTGATGAAGATAAACTTAAAAATTATAATACATCATTTTAGTGGGAGAATATATCTTCGCAGTAAAATTTTACTAATTGGAAAAAATATATATATACATATAATTATTTAAAAAAATTAATTATAAATGATACATCTTGAATTAGAACTAGAAAATCAGTTTTGAATTTTTATGCAATTATGCCTTTGTTGCTCACTTTATGCCTCATAATATTAATGTAGCTTTTAAAGATTCAAACTAAATAAATTTTATGCAGTATAAAATTAATCAATTTGATAGAAATAAAATATAGAATCTAGTTGAGTTACCGTAATATAAAATATCTATTGTAACCAAATGGATTTTTTGAAAAAATGGATGAGTCTAGTAATAGAGTTAGAAATAAAGATAGATTAGTTTCATACGTTTATTTACATAAAAAAGGAGTCGATTTTGAATATTCATTTACACAAATTTATAGAATAGAATCCATTTGTATTCTATTATATTTTCACTGTTTGATAAATTTAAAACTTTTTCAAATGGGTGTAAAAAGTTTTTTTAAAATGTAGTAAATTCATAAGATATATATGTTAATCATCCACCTATTTTCAAACTGATGATTTTCCAAATCATGTTTTCATATTTTAAAAATATTTATATGGTCTAAATTAATCTTCAAGATCTTATAATGATAGAATAACTATATTTTTAATGTAAATTGATTTTAACTAATGAAAGATTTATCCCAAATTATTTATAAATAAATTGTATATAGTTATTTTAATTATAAAAATATATATTAATGATATTGTATTTGGATCTTAAATTATATTCTTATTAATGAGTTTTTAAAATTAATGAAAAATGAATTTGATATGAGAATAATGGGAAATTTTATTTTTTTTACCTAAACATCAAATTTCATAAAGAAAATATTTTGTTTTTATAAATAAAATAAAATATGCTAAATATTTCGTTAAAAAATTAATCTTTATTCATGTAAAACTATGAAACCCCCAATAATAACTAATTCTAAACTAGATGTGGATGAATTTTTAAAATAATTAATTGATAAAAATATATAGAGGTATGATAGGAATCCTACTGTATTTGATTGCATGAAGGCATGATATTTTGTTTTTAGTTAGTATGTGTGATAGATATAAACATTATCCAAAATAAATTAATTTAATGACTTTAAAAAGATTAATCAGATATGTTAAAGGAACTATCAACACTAGTTTTTTTACTCCAATTAGAAATATTTCAATTTGTTATCTTGTTCTAACTTCAATGTTGGAGGCTGTAGACTTAAAAGTAATATTACATACAGCTTGTGTCAGTTATTAGGTAATTTTTTACTATCATTGAGTTCCAAAATAATAATTTTAGTGTTCCGTAGCTGGGGATTAGTACGTTGATGTTGTAAATTGTTATGCTCGATTTATTTGGATAAAACATACTCTATTTGATTTCAATGTTTATTTTGATAACATTCCAATATTTTATGATAATAC
Source organism: Viscum album (assembly GCA_963277665.1). Taxonomy (NCBI): domain Eukaryota; kingdom Viridiplantae; phylum Streptophyta; class Magnoliopsida; order Santalales; family Viscaceae; genus Viscum; species Viscum album. The sequence continues at coordinate 1,784,775,319 of OY728148.1, read as the reverse complement.
ATTTTCCATTAATATATCTAAAAACCCATTACAGCGTTCTAGGACCAAAAATATAGATGTTTGAATTCATTTCCGAATATATAATATTAATATATGAGATACTATTTTAGAATACATTCCAATATAAAACCAACTATTAGATATCTTTACTAAAGCACTAGATTCTATGTGGTTTGAAAAATTAAAGTTTAAACAGGTTTCAATGGAGATTAATGATGAATGATGTTTTTATTTTTTTTCTTAATAATAATTTTCTTTCTGGATTTTTTTTTGATAAATTTCAAAAAGGGTGGAAAAATGGGGATTTCTTAAAATTAAAAGTTTCATCTGGTAATTTAAAAAAGGTAGATATTGTTTGCACTAAGAGCACTAAGAGTTTATGTGATTATTTGTTTTATTATTTTGATAAATTTTATTCCCTTATTTTAATTTATTTTATTATTTTATTATTATTTATGTTTACTAATTTTAATAAATATAATATTATAGTTTTAATATTTTATCACATATAAAAAATATCTTCTTTTTATTTTATTAGTTACATGTGTTAAGAGTTACATGTGTTTAGTTATTATTATAATTTTAAATTGACATATGTTATATTTTGTGATGATTATATTACATATATATATATAAGTATTCCAATAAAAAAATATATATATCATTACTTACATATATATTTATTTATTTATTTTCTTATATGTCATTATATATTTTTAAAATAGTATATATATTTAAAAAAATATATCAATATAGATGTTTGTTTAAAATTAAATATATATATTTCATTACATATAAATATATACATATTATTGGTATTGTATATCTTCTTTTTTCTTCACCTCCATGTGAACAGCTTGGCCGAGCAGCACCAGCCACTATTGTTAAACCTTTACGTTGATGATACAACTTCACTAAACAGAAGCCTTTCCTCATCCCTGTTTTAGCGCAACAATGGGACACCATCATCCACAATGTTTTTCCCACACGGTAGTGCCTCATATCATTCAATACATCATTAGTGAACTTAGAAAATAGCACTCACATGGAATTACTACTTTTCATACAGACGACAACACTACTACATACATGGAAGCTCGGTTTTCACAGCAGCATTGTATCTCCCCAATAACGCTTCTTATACATGTATCTCCTTCAACTAAGAATGGAAGTTCATTAAATATAAAAAAAATACTATAACATGGAATCATCCAAACATGGGACATCTTCACAAATTATCTTGTCTGGCGTAACTCTGAATCTCACTCAAACCAGCTTCGAACAACGCCCTCACTCCCTGCAGTTGCATTTCTACCTACTGTGAAGTGGATTTTGTGGTTCTCACATGAATTTAGTATCTAAAATTGATATAATTATACTAGTTACTATGTGTATAAATCAACTTACCATTTTGGTTATTTAAAACTTACCATGATCAAAGGGAACTTATCGTGATTTTAAAATTCTACATACCATAATTTTAAAATGAAACCTACTGTGAGAGTGGATTAAACCTACAATGTGGTAGCCAATTCCCTATCATGGATATTATGGTAGTTACCATGAGTTCAATTATAAACTTACCATATGTTATTTTTAATTATATTCCTTAATTTATTTTTTAAGTACTCTCACAGCCAGTAAACCAACTGTATGAATTTTTTTTTCACGGTTAGTATAACGACCATGCGCGTTGACACGGATAATATATTGACCATTTGTGATGAAATGGTTAGTATAATAACCACAAAAAATAATAAATCTCATTATTAGTATACCAACCTCATGGATAATTCATCATACGGTTAGTATATCAATTTATATATTTTTAAAAAACTTATTTTTTTGATGTACTATGTTTTAGAAATATTTTTTATAAAATTATTTACTGCAGGTTTAGTTCATCTATTTTAATCAATTTATTGGTTATTAAATTAAATATACTTTATAATTATGTTGAAAATATTTTATATAAAAATACAATGGAAATAATTATTAAAAATTAATTTTATTATCAATTATTTTTTCTCAACTTTTATTTATCTTTTGGATTATAAATTCACAAAAACATTATTATAATATTTCATAATTATTTAAACATTCTAAAATTCTTATGTATCCTAATGGTATTTTTTCAAGTTTTTCGAAGATATTTTATATTGAAATAAAAGAGCACGAATCCTCACTATGTATGATGATGTTTTTTAAAATTACAAGTAATGGAAATATTCTAAGTTTAATTATTTTATAATGTGTCATTGTGTGATTAATAATTTAGACAAACCTTAAAAATTAATAATATATTATATTTAATCATAAGAAATTCTCTATATCAATTATAATCAACTACTATGATAAAATAAACTCAAAAACAATTATTAAAAATAAGACTGATGACGGTGATTGAGGTAATTACAGATACAGAAAAATTAAACATTCTTATGAAATTTTTGAAGAAATGAATATTCAATATGACTATTGTTCCATTTCTATGATCATGAAGGACTTCATCACTTTGATCATCCACTACTAAAGAAATCAAAATTTTTAAGCTGCCTCGACATTCAGGATTGTCTTCTCTTCTATTATTCTAAATTCTATCTGGTTTTTCATCATTGTATTTCATTGTATCCAATGTTTGTTATCTGGAGCCTGTTTCATCTTTTCTCAGCCAAAATATGTATAATGGATTATTACTACCATCTAAAAGGTAGGTTGGGTTGTAAATTCCACAAAAAAATTTAGTTGCGTTATGACTCATGTTAAAATTCAGTTTGGGGTTATACCACCATGTGAGAAAAAAGTTATGTCGGTCTGTAATTGGGTTATCACTCCCTAAAAAAATGAGCAATTAGTGAATACCATTATTATCACTGTGTATATAGTATTAAAGAGTATAACAAGATCTTGGTGATCAAAACTACTGTAAAAAATCCTATGTTATTTTTTTATCATTCACTGCCCAATTAAAATTTTTAATAATTTTGATAATTAAATTTAATTGATTAAATTTTAAAAGGATTGTTCACTATCCCTGTAGTCAATATTTATATTTATTGGGACCTAACACATTTTTCTTTTATACCACTTATTGTTTCCAAGAATTTAAAATACCCTCTGAGTGTGTAAATTAGGGTACATCAATATTTTATAAATAGACCCCACCAATGATCTTGTTCTACAAATATTAATAACACCCCACTCCATAAAAATTGATATGAATTGATAAATTAAATAGAAAAGTGAATTAATCAATTTTATTGGTTCATACAAAGTGGTATAATCTAAGAAAAATTAAATTACAATTTTATGATGCACCAGAATCACTAAGTACAATGATTTTTCATACAGTTTAGAGAAGTCACACTAACCCTCCAGGTTTATAACCCTCACAGAATAAAGAATTTATTTCACTCAACCTCTCAAATTTCTCACTAACTCACCAAGTGTTGTTTTCTTGATCTTCAAAAATAAAGAGTGATTTTATGCTAGTAACGGGGTATCTATTGAATCTACATTCACCCACATAATAAACTTCATGAACCACTAGTGGGATGGTCTCCTAGATCCTCCTTATAACTTTCCAATAAAAGTCCAAAACTATTAATTCTCTTTTTTATGTTGAACCATGATCCTTCTTCCTCTCCCTTGAAGAGAAATATATACCTTTTCTATCTTGAGAGAATATCTATATTCCTCTCCTAATATATTTTCAATCCACATTAGATAAGTAAAAAAATCATCTAGTATCCCTATTTGAAATTGAGTCAATATCATTCATTTAATTACCAAATTTCACTTCTTAAAAATTTAAAATACGAATATAAGATTATAAAAATTTGATACTCTCATGACATGAACATCACCATCAAATTGTGACCTTTAACTGATTTAAAAAATATGAACATGAACATTAGAACCTTCATATCATCAAAAAAAAATTAGTTTCTAACTTGTATAATTCGGTTTTTAGAGACTGCATCTGTAAAACAGAACATGGAAATAAATCATTAATTATCGTTGGACTAATACACCACTCTGTGACTCACACCAAAAAAGTGTGGTAACCTAAGCTCTAAGAATATTAGCTCATGAATATTGAGTCTCTATGGTGTGATAATCCTACATGGTATGTATACCTTTTTAATTGAAGTATCATTGAAATCCTCCTTACTCCTCTCATAGTGTCACCATATTTCCCACAACGTGAAGAATTTATTTTTCTTTTGGGATAAAGGGAATACACTTAAATATTATTCTAAATTTGAAAAAAAAATAATGTTAAGTATGGAGGGGAATTTCCATATCTCTATCTGTATGTCCTCTCATGGAATAATGCCACCTACCACGGAATGAATACTAGATAATCTCTAAAACTTAATGTATCAGGTGTGGTGGAAGTGTTAGAATAAGTAGGGCCAGCGTAAATTTTTGTTATAACCAACTATTATCATATGATGTACATGAAGAATAATTCCATGAACAATGTAATTTAATTGAAGATTAATTGATATATTAATCCCAGAACTAAAATGGGGGATGATCATATGTGATTTATAATTAATTTATAGATAGATTTATAATTTCCTTGATATTATAATCCTTCCTTCATCGAAGAATCATTATACCACTCTGGACATACCATTTTTGTGTTAAAGGAATTAAGTGTAGATTCCCTCTTGTGGTGATCCACACATGCTTCACAGATCGTTGATAGTAACATTAGAGTTCTTTATGTGTATGAATATATGAATCTAATGCTAATGATGATCATTTTTTATCATAACTAAATCCTTTAATAGGAGAAGAATTTATTCTGGTGGAGGAGTAGAGTCTCTCTATGTTCTTTAAATCATTCTTGGAGGGATCTCTCTAAGTATTGAGATGATTCTCTCAATAACTCAATATACACAATGATGGAATAAAGTTAGTGCATACAAAAAAAGCTATGATCAGGTTCATATAGTTTCAGGGTTATAAAATAAATAATTGAACAAGGGAATACAACATGATAAAGTGACTCAAAATACTATGTGTCTATGACACTAATTGATTATATCATTTGTGTCCCTTAAAATGATATCATCCATCTGTAAAGATTATATTTAAGAATAATTTTTTGGAACTTCGATGTTTTCATCAGAGAATTGAACTATTATTACCTTTAAGTGAGACAATTACCATTAAGATATCATCACATACTATGTCATGTAGAAGAACAATAATTATGTGATGAGAAATTTTTATTTATATTCAAATACATGTATAAATGTATCCTTAAAGTACATATAATTTTTTCTTAGGGAACCCACTTTCACTAGATCTAGATGCTAATAACCATCTGTCTGATAGCTCTCAAATGATGTTGATGCTTATTATAAGATAAGGATTTAGTCATGGAGTCTTACAAATTTTCATCCATGTAAACTCTACTCACAAAAACATCAACCCTTTATGAAAACTCCATTAAGAGGTGATATTTGAAGAGTATGTGATGTTCTCATTAATGTGGAATTAAATCCTTTATGAGATACACCTTCACAATATTATCATAACACAATGTGATAGTATATTTATTGTTAGGTTATTCATAATACTCTTAAATTATTTTTTAAAAATAAATCGCTACTTTCTCTTCAAAAAAATTGGCAATATACTCAAACTCTACCATATAATTGGAGAAAACCTTCCATTTTGAACTCTTCTAACTCACAGATCCTCTATTGATACTGAATACATACCCAAACTATTAATTGATATTGTTCTGATCTATTTTTAAACTAGAATCAATAAATACTTTGATTAATAGTTCCTCATCTACTCCATATGTAATGAAAATATCCTTAGTATGACTCAACTACTTAAGGATAGACTTAACAGAAGACCAATAATTTTCTCCTATATTATCATGATATATTTATACCTTAATTAAATCATTGGTAATATCATGCCTAGTATATTACATTTCATATATGATATATCCTATCATAGATTCATATGGGGTCCTACTGATTCTCTATCTCTCTTATTAGGTCTGAGCACACATTTTCTTGGAGAGATATGTAATGACCTTGACTCTAGTAGCCTATATCTGGTGGTTACATTATTATATTATCACTAGATATAAGGAATCATATCCCAAATGATTGAATAGTTTATTAGGATTATTAAAATAGATACATACTTTAATTTCCCATACATTTGAAAATATAAAATACCAAGAATTTATTTTCATCGAGATCATTGTTATTATCTCAATAAAATCCATGCATGTCAATCATACTACAGTTCCTGACATCCTAGGGAAAGTAAAACAAATAAGTGAACTCAGATGCTCAGTAAGTGTAACTTTTAGCCAAAACTATCTTGAATAAATAAGCATCATCAATATTGCATATTAAACAACTGAAAATTCATACCATTAAAATAATAACTTCAGCATGAAGAATAATATGGAAGGAATAAATTATGATCAAATAATTTCATAAAAATAGTAATATGAACTTGAAACTTATCCATATATATCATAACTATTAAAATAATCACATGTATATCGATAACTAATTTCATAATGATGTAATTAATAATGAAGGAAATTTAAAACATACTATTGATTCCTTGTTCCAATAAGTCTAAATATTTCATCGAGACCCTGTCCAAAGGCAGCTAATAATATCATCAAGTCCTTCTGCCAAGACATATAATGGGTATGACCTTATCCAAATAACCAACTTGTTTTTTCTCATGAAACCTAAAAATAAAACAAGGGGATAGGTAATTATGTACCCTAACTATCACATAATAAGTTAAATTCATTAATCATATAAATAAAAAATATAACTTACTAAACATACCTTAACAATAAAATATTGTTTGTATAAGAAGAACTAGAATATATAATGTCAACACATTCCCCAATAAAACTATTAATAAACCATCTAAAGAAATAATATGTATTTTATTACTATAATATATCCTTAGTTGGGTATAATAAAAATAAAAGGTTTTCCATTATTTAAGAATGTAAATTACGTAAAAAATATAATCTAACACATTCTTGAGGAAAATACTTTTCTCACATGGAAGTTCACTTATTTAAAATCTAAAAATTTCTAAAATATTATGAAAAATGGAGTCATTGAAAATAAAAATTTATTATTTTAAATGAAGCTTCAAATTATTTTCTGGTCGTGATTTAATTAAATTCCATTCATGTGGTATAATTTATATAAACATTCCCTTTATACTAATGTAAAAAAAGTCAAAAATTTTCTCATTCGGAAAATAAAAAAAATATTCTTTTTAAACCATTTTGTAAAAAATTTAAATATGGGTAAAAATTTATTTAATAAATAATTGGGTAATATTAGAATACTCTTTAAATAATTTTAATTAAAATATGTACATAGAAGAAAAATATTCCCGACTGTGTAGAAAAACGTAGTCAGTTTTCCATTAAAAATTATCTTATTATTTTGATAACTTAGAGGGAATAAAATTAAATGAAAAATTGAAATATAAAAAAAAATATCTAGAGAAGAATAAATTAAATTATTTTTAATATATAAATATAAAATAATTCATATAGTAGAGACTTAAACATAAATATTCCTGAATAATGGAGTGATTCTAATATAAACCCTCAGCGCTTTGGTATCCTTTGAATCATAAGATAGGTGATTGAATAACTTCAAATGAATCTTTATATTTCATTAACATAAGTATTTTCATGATATAACATGTAAAATTATCATTATATACACCTAATAAACATACATATATTCATAACATCAAATATGTCTAAATGTAGCAAAATTGAGATGAAGAAACCTTACCACGGGTCTGACTTCATTCGTATTGTTTGAACCACTTGTATAATAATTATATATTTAATATAAATATGTTTTATAATCATAATAATATATATCATTCAATATATTATATAATTATAACCTTTTATCACTCGTCTATTAATAATTATTTATTAAAGTCACGGATAACTACTCAATCTTTCATTAATTTTTATGTTTGGTAGTTTTGGCCCATGTACTCTTATTATAGTTTGGTAAAATCCATAATGTTTTTCATAATATATATATTATATAATAAATATGTATTTATATTTATATTCATCTATAAAATATAGAGATTGAAAAATGAATTACACCATTCATGGAGATAGTGGGCTACACGTATGTATAAAGGTTGTTTTTACATTTTGACAGACTAAATGAAATAAAGGTAAATAACAATTAACCTTTAAAAAATAATTTTTATATAAAATATATTCATTAAATTTATCCTTATTACCATCCATGAAAATTGTTAATAAAATATTGATCACATCACTTTGTGCATGTGGTGTTCCACACGTATGCACATGTGATGTTATTGTATCCCAACAGATTGGAATGTAAGAAGGTAGATAAGATATTATAATATCGAAAAATATTTATTTCATAAATATCATATGTATTCATTAGTTACATATTTATAACCATCTATGTAAAATGGTAATAGAAAATGATTTTCACAGCTATGTAGAGATGGTATGTCGTACATACGCACAAGTGATATTTTATCTTTAATAGGATGGAAAAGAGATGGAATTTTGTTATAGCATAACAAAAATAACATATCAGTATATTTATGATATTGGATTCATTATTTTAGTATGGTTACAATGAATTTATATGAATTATAAGAAGAGTGAAATTTTAAATAGTTGGTAAAGAGGATTATCTATTCATTAGTAAATTTCCTTTAGATATCCTCTTATGGTATCTAGGTTTGGTATTTTGGGAATAATAACACATATATAATGTGAATAAATATTATGAGAAGATAATTTGGTAGGTTTTGGTTGTGATAGATGGCTCAAATCAGTGTAAATAATAAAAAGGAGGGGTTCCCTTTTATGAGTGAGGGTAGGGGAACTCTTGGAATTTCATAAATGATTAAAATATAAAAATTCATTATCTATAAAAATGATTCCAAATTGCCAAATATTTTAAGATAATTTATTATGTGGTTTAATTATCATCAAAAAATAAAATTTTATAGGTTTAAGTGGTGTTTTAAACCTTATCTTTTGGCATAAATCCTTAACCTATTTTATCCATAACCGTGGTAAAGAATTTTTCAATCACAAAGGGTTATAAATTTACTTATAAGGTAATAATTTTCTAATAAATGTAAAAGGGGATAAATTTTAGATCATATATTATCCATCTTTTCTTTTTTAAATATATTTTTATTTTAAAATTATATAATAAATTTTTTTTTTAATAAAATAGCATTAATTCAATTTTTGAAACTCTTCAATTAATTTGACCTTAAAGACATTATAAAAAATGTTGAATTCTAATAAAATCATTTAAAACAACACAATTGTGTTATATTTGTCTAAAAATCATCTAACATGATAATTAACCCAAAATTTATTACTTTTAATATTTTTAAAGTAATTTATTATATTTTTCTATTAAATGAAATAATATAGTATTGGCACTACATAAGCATTTATGGTAACTATTAAATTACTACAAATTATAAATAAATTGATATGATAAAAAATAATTTATATTTCTATGTAACTTTTATAACTAAACATATCTTCATTTTATAGCTACGTAAGAAAATTAGATATATTAAATTCAAGGGAGTGACATTTTGTATTTATTCTTTTCCAAAATTAATATAAAGGTAATAATCAAAAAAAATATGGAATAAATTAAATAAACATTCAATATTTTTATGTCCATCTATGAAAAACACTCATAAAATTGGAATAATTAATGTTTTAGGGTCATTTTTAGTCCTCATCATATTGTTTTTAACCTTAATTATCTAATTTACCCTTAGTAATGGGACAAATATTAACTAAGTTTACTATTAACAATGATAAAAAATAAAAAGGGAACTAGTTATAAAAATTTAAATTTCTAATTCCAATTATGGGATTAATTTTTAAATATTAAATCCCATTAATTAGTATAAATTAATTTAAGTTAAAAATGCATAATATAATGAAAAACTGTTTTTCTGATAAATGCATTTGAATTATAAAAATGTTTATATACCAAATTCAACAATATAAATGACTAAAATTAAATTAATTGAATTATTCATAACATAAGATATATAATATTATGTTGAAAACATTTTAAATAAAATTTCTACTTTTGAAATGTTTGAAACAAATGAAATAGTTTTCAATTAGTAATTTTCATTATTCACCAAAAAATCATCCTTTCAAAAAAATCTCATATATTCACCCAAATATAATTTTTATATGATAATTTGAAACATGAAGTCCATTTTATCAAAAATATTTTATATAAGTAAAACAAATTTATTATAATATTTTGTCACAAAATTCAATAAAAATTATTTTTGAAGAAGACAAATTGTTTGAAGAATAAAATGACTTCACATAAAATTGAGCACTTGTTTTCTAGGAATTAATCAATAAATTTTTATTGAGTAGTTACTTTATATATACTTCATAATTATATTATTACTATTTATACCCACTTATTAAATCACTAGCTTATAGCTGTAATAATATCTCATGGTTTGTTTAATATCAGTGTTTCATGTTTTATCTGGTATCAAAAATAGCATTCCATAAAAATATCTAGGTGTTACATTATACCCCCATTAATAAATCACACTATCACAATTTTACCCTTGTCACAAGGGTACAATATTTTAAAATAACATTTTTGAAACACACATTGTACAATGGGTAAATAAATTATCCCTTAAATAAGGGAAAGTTGGAAACATAAATGTTACCTGAAAAAAGACATAATCAGGTTATCAGATAAGGAGAACATTAATAGGAATTTAAAATATAGAAATGGCGGATAATAATTATACCAAAGGAATAATTTAGAGTGATAAAGAACATGGTCATAAGAAATTTAACTCACACAAAACCAAAAGTTGGTGATGGATGAAATGGCAATTGATTTCTCAATAATAAAATTAAAAGGATAAGGATTTTATTTGAAGATCATTTTACAAAATTTGAGGTGTTATTTTATTATCAAGATAAATTACTTGTTAAAATATACATACATGATTCTTTTCCATTTTATAATCACAATTATATCCTTTGGGTGTTTTTATATCAATTCAACTTCTATCTTATCTCTTAACCCAAGAGATGGATTCTCAAGATGAATTTTTCATTCCTAGAGCACCAAAATAAGCTTTTAATGAATCATATAATCCATAATTTATTTATTATACCATGAAATATTTACCAAAACCAAAATCTTTTGGAAAAGTGGTTCTATATAGATAAATATAATGAATTAATTTCTAAAACCTCAACAATAACACCCAAAGTTCAACTTAATCCATTCCATAAAGGGTTAAGCTGAAGACCCTTCCAAAATATGTCTTACCAAATTTAAAATCCAAAAATTTAGAAGTAGAATCACTAAATAAACTTAACATTGATCATACAAATATCATAAAGTAGATATTAATTTTTTAAACAAAATATTTGAATACCATGGTCATGTATTCTCCTAAAACATGGTAATAACCAGAATTAGCATAAAACCTCAATGAAAACATACATGATTCCCAAAATTGACTCTCCCCTCATTCCTCAAATAAAATCTCTGATTATCCAATATATTCCATAAATCCAAAAATGTTTTAAACACCATCAATGATAACATAAAACAATTTGTCATAAAATAAGTAATCAATTCCAAGTTCATTAGTACCATTCCATTTACTTTATCAGTAATTTCTTTACCTCAACTAAACATCATTATTTCACCATAAGACACATATTATGGGTTATATTTTCCTAAATTGTGTTTTTTATAAAATATAACATTATTAATAAACCACTTTTCTTGTACATTAGTACCATTAAACATATTCTTGAAAATCCTTAAACATAAACTGGTGTAGCACAATCCTTATATGTTTCGTGATTCTTATAACCAAAATACAACTAATAAATATACTTCTACAACATAATTCATGAATTAAAATATATAAACACTTCAATACTACAACTTCAATGATTGACATGGAAAATATCCTACCTTGCTCTGGGATATAACCATTGTATTAGGGAAATAACTTGGATAATTCACATGTTTCCCACATAAAATATATTTAACACTTCAATAATTCATTACTCTATGACCTAAAATTCCACGAAAAAACATATTTACCTTCCTTTGATACATTACATGAAGTTTCACTTTCCACATTTATGCTATGAAGGAAATTGTGCCTTATTTTATACATGGTATTCACCACCCGATATCCTAAAAAACTATATCCTTCTCATCTTTAGTGATTCTAAGAGTTACTTAAGGAGAAAGTTTTTAATTATACATCTAGGTAAATTATTGGTAATAATCACAATATTTTATAGTCCAGTCATTATCCCATTTTTTTCTCATAATCATCACATTATCGACCATACTAAACTTTAATATAGTTCCTTATAATTCCACCCATTAATTGAAACAAAAAAAATATATAGTGTGAGAAACCATAATCATAGTGTGAAACCACATGATCTATAACTTACCAAATTCTTAGGATGTGATCTTATTCATATACTTATCCTCAAATTAAATCATAGTGTTATGTTACCTAAAATATTTTTTGCAAAATCTATTTCCATGAGCTTTTACTAAACTTCTTCTAATACCAACTATAATGACCCAACTCAAACAACCTATATTTTTGGTTATTTTATTACATTATCACTAGGTATAGGGAGTTTCATCCCAAAGTACTGAATATTTTAGTTGTCTTGGTAAACTAAATACATACTTGAATTTCACAAATGTTTAAAAACATAAAATAGTAGAACGTATTTTCTTTGATAAAATAATTATTGTGGCCTCAAAATCGATGCATATCAATCATAGTACACTTCCTCACATCCTGTATAAAGAAAACCAAATAAAGGGTGATCCCAAATGCTTGGTATGGGTTACATTCATTAGGTTTTATCTTTAATAAATAAGGCATAATCAATATGGAAAGGTAAATAACTAATAACACATTTCATTTAATCAAAAACATAAGCCTGAAGAATAATATGGAAAGAATAAATGATGGTGAAATAATTCCATATAAATAGTCACATGATCATGAAACCTATATATATGGATCTCATCACTATTAAAATAATAAAATATACATAAATAAATAATTTCATAATTATGTAATTTATAATTTCAAGCATCTAAAACATTTCTTTGAGGCCATATGTTAAGAAATATATAATATATCATCAAGGCCTTATGCCAATACAGTTAATAATACTAGAAAGTCCTCATGCCAACACATCTAAGTGGAAAGTCCTTGTCCAAATACCCATACTATTTTCTCTCATGAGACATTACAATGAATATAAAATCTATTTAATTTTAGTCCCCATCCATAACATAATAATTCTAGTTCATTAATTATATGACTAAGAAATAAAACTTAATCAACATTCCTTAACAATCAAAAATTGTCCATATAGGAAAAACTACATACGTAATGTCAATAATTTCCTTAGTAAAACTATTTATAAACCATACTAATAAAGAATAAGGATGAATGGTATCACTATAACATATACTCAGTGGGGAATAATTAATATTAAAGGGTTGTTTTCATTGATGAATATGAATTCCATGAAAGGATCATTAGAAACATTGATATGTAAAATACTTTTTTCATTTTGAAATTCACTTCTCTTAATATAGAAATATCCAAAATACTATGGAAAACACTTTATTTGAAAATAAACATCTATACTAGTAATTTAATATACAATGTATTGAGCATTCAGGATTTTAGAAAATTTAGTTCATTCCATAAATGTTAAGAAAACATTCTTTTCATACATTTGTACAAAAAGTTAACAAGTATGTCATTCAAAAAATGAAAATATGATTTATTTTATACCCTTTTTTAAAATTTTTATAAAATGGGTAAAACATTCGTTAATAAATAACTGGATAATAATTAAACTAATATTTATTATATTTTATGGAAAATATGGACAGAGAAGAAAAATATTCTCAGCCGAGTAGAAATACAATGTTAGTTTTCCTTAAAACATTAAATCAATATATTGAGTAATTAAGGAGAGTAATATGAAATTAAAACTTTAAATTTAAATAAATAAACATATAATAATAACATATATTTGTTTTAATATATAAATATCAAATAAATCCCTCAACAGAGACATAAACATAAATAATATTGAATAATTATGAGATTATGAAATAAAATCTTACCACATTGATATTTTTTGAATCGTAAGCACGATAATTGTATAAAATCAAATGAAACTATAAATATCATCAACATAAGTATATTAATTATATAAAATTTCAAACTATCATTATATATGTCTCATAAACATAAATAGGTGTATATCATCAAATATGTCTCAACAAAACAAAATTGAGACGAAGAACCCTTACCTCAGGTCTGAATTCCTTCATATGTGTTCAAACCACCTATATAATAAATATATTTTTATTATAAATATATTAAAAACCATACTCATAAATATCATACCATATATTATTTACTTATAAACTTTTATCATTCATTTATTAACAAATATTTATTAAAATCATTGTTCCACGTGATAATTATTTTGTCTTTCATGGATGTTTAAGTTATGTAGTTTTGGTCCTTGTACTTTGATCACGGTACCATCATCTTTATAATTTTATTAATGATGTAAATATAACATAATATATATATATATATTAATCTCTAAAATATAGTAGTATAAAAATTAATTTCACCATTCACGGAGACAGTAGGTTGTACGTATGCATGAACGTTGTTTTCACTTTTTGACAAATTGAATTAAATAAAGGTAAATAATAATAAAAATTTGCAAGAGAATTTTTTATATGAGGTTTATTCATTAAATATATCATTATTTAAATCCATGTAAAGTATAAATGAAAAATTGATCACATCACTTTGTGGAGGGGGTAGTCCACACGTACGCATTAGCGACGTTATCATTTTCAAAAAAATTGGAAGATAACAAGGTTGATATGATATGAAAATTTCATAAGAATAATTATTTAATTAATTTCATATATAATAATTTATTTTTTTATTTATAACCATAAAATTAAAATGGTAATGAATAAATTAATTACACCACGATGTGGAGGTGGTAACCCATACATATGCACGAGCGATATTCTTGCTTTTCATGGCATGTAAAAGAGATAGAATCTAGATGTACCATAATAATAATAAAGTATCATTATATTTATGATACTATAGTTATTATTTTATTATATTTTAAAGAAATATATAAGAAGTAGAAGAATAAATAAATTTTAAAGAGTTGGTAAAGACGATTACCTATTCTTTGGTAGATTTCAATTGGATCTCCTCTTAATGATACTAGGTTTGGTATTTTTGGAAGACCATCACCTCTATAATGTGTATTGGTATTTTTAAAAGATAATTTTTTATGTTTTTGATGATTATTAATTCTAAAAGTTGTGTAAATAAGATACTAGAGGGGTGCCCTTTTATAAGAGGGGCACTCTTAGAATTTTATAAAAGATTAAAATATAAAAATTAATTAATCAAAAAAACTATTCTAAATTGAAATATATTCAAATATAATGTATTATTTGGAATAGATCTCATCAAACAATAAAATATTTGCAGGTTTAAGTTGTGATTTAAACCTTAACTATTAGTGTAACCCCTTAATTTACATATTTAACTTTGACCATGGTAACGACTTTTTCCATCATAAAGGGTTATAATATGACATATAAGGTAAAATTTGGACAATAAATTGAAAAGAAATTATTTTTAAACCATATATTATCCAAATTTTCATTTTTCATATTTTTTAAGATTTTTAAATAATTTGATAAAATATTATTTCCATAAAATATCATTAATCTCATTTGGGGCACTATTAATTTAATTTGACTTTAAAAACATAAAGACCAAGATGTAATTTGAATATAAACCATTAAAATATAAATATTATGTTATATTTATCTAAAAAACACAATTTATGTAATAATTCACCAAAAATGTTATTACTTTTACAATTTTTAATATCATTTATTATATTTTTTTAAATAATTTAATAAATGCTATTTTGGAACTGCTTATCCATTTAAAGTAATTATTAAATTAATAAAAATTAAAAATAAATTATCATGATCAAAAAATTATTTATCTTTAAATTAAAAATTATAAATTAACATATCATATTTATATCCATATGTAAAAAATTTAGAGATATTAAATTCAATAGAGTGACATTTTTTATTTATTCTTTTCTTAAATTAATGTAATTGTAATAATCCAATAAAAATGGCACCAAATAGCCAAATTTTTTAGAAATGGATGTAAATGGATAAAATAAAGTCATCAAATATAACAAATTCTGATTTTAGGGTTATTTTTATTCCTTATCATATTATTTTAAACCTTAATTACTTAATTTACCATTACATATGGGACACATATATACTAATGTTACTATTCATAAAGACTAAAAATAAAATGGGCCAATTCACCAATTTTAAAATATTTTTTATATATATGGTATCCATTATTAAATATATAATTCCTATAAATGGAAGAAATAGATTTAATATATAAATGCAAAATGAAAAAACAATAATTTTTCAGAAAAATGTATTTTTAGGTATAAAAACGTTTTTATATCAAATTCAACCATAAAATTTATTCAAATGAAATTAATTGTATTATTTATAATATAATATCACTAATTTAAATTTGAAACCATTTTTAATAAAATTGGTAGTTTTTAAACGATTGAAATAAAAATACAGTTTTTAATTAGTATTTTTCACTGTTCACTGAAAAATCAATCTCGTGAGAAAAATCCCAAAAATTCACCATAAGATAATTTTAATATTGTGATTTATAAAATTAATACAAACTTATCAAATAAATTTTCTAAAAGTTATATAAATTAATTATAATATATCCACAAAAAAATAAATAAATAACATTTTTGAAGAAAACATATTTTTTAAGAACAAAATGAATTTATAAACAATTGAGTGCTTATTTATTATGAATTAATCAATAAATTTTTATTGAGTATGAAATTTATATATATTTCATAATTTTTTTAAATATATCAATACCCTCTAATTTAATGTCTTGGTTATAACAATAAAAATATCTCAGGGTTTATTTAACCTTTGGTGTTTTGTATTATATACATTATCAAACTTAGTGATCCTTTAAAATCTATGGGTGTTACATTCTCCCCCAACCCCCCTCAATAAATTTCTCCCTCAAAATATTACCTTGGTCAAAAAAAGATTCAATATTTTACAATATATTTTTTAAAACTCATATTGTATAAAGGGTTAATAAAACATCATTTAAAACAGGAAAATGGGGGACATAAATTTTACCTGAAATTAGACATAATTGAGTTCTAAAATAAGGATAAAATTGGTGGGAAGATTAAATATAGAAATGGAGGAGAAGATTAGTACCTAGGGACTAATAAAGAGTGATATAGAATATGTTCATGAGAAATTTAACCAGCATGAAACCACAAATCTGTGATGGGTGAAAAGACCATTGATTCATCAGAAATGAAAGCTAATGGATAATGTTTTTATTTCAAGATAATTTTCCTTAATATGATGGATTATTTTACTATAATGTAAATGTACCTGATAAAATATAATTAATTAATTATTTTCCATTTTAGAAGAACAGTTATATCCTTTGGTTGTTCTTTAATCAATTCTACTTCTATCACATCACTTATTCCACGAAATGGATATTCAAGATGGATTTTTCATGCCTATGAATTAAAATTATCTTTCAAAAAATCATATAATCCATAAGTAATTCCTTATTCCTATAAATATTTACCAAAAACAAAATGATTGTAAGAAGTTATCCTAAATAGATAAATATAATTTATTAATTTCTAAAACCTCAATAATAAAACCCAAAGTTCAACTTAATCCATTCCATAAATGCTTAACCTTAAGACCCTTCCAAAATATGTCAAAAAATCAAATTCTAAAAATTTAAATATAAGACAAAACAATAAGAATAACATTAATCTTCTAAATAACATAAAGTGTCTCTTAATTGTCTCCTACCAAATATGTGAATAACATTGTCAGGTATTTTCCTAAAACATGAAAATATCCTAAATCATGATTAAACCTCAATGAAAACATACATAATTCCAAAAAATTAAATCTATCCTCATTCCTTAAATAAATTCTAATATTATCATGTATATTTCATAAATCCATACATTTTTTAAACAAGATCAATGATACTATAAACCTCTTTTTTATCAAATCAATATTCAGTTCCAAGGTCATATGTATTATCCCATATACTTTATCAATAATATATTTACCCAAACTAAACATTATTATTTAAACATAAATCACATATTAAGTGTTATCTTTAACTCAACCATGTATTTTTTTCATAAAATGTAACCTTACCATTAAAACAATTTTCATGGTCATTAGTAGTATTCAAAATATTCTTGAAAATCCTTAAATATAAATGGTTTATTTTTAATATGTGATATTTGAACTTATATATTTATATCAATGTCTTTGTGCATATATGTTTGCATATTATGTCGTGTGTGTGTGTGTATAGAAATGTTGTATGCGTACAGATGTATGTATATATATATATATACGTGCATGTGTGCATGGGATGTATATATATATATATATATATATATATATATATAATGTGTACATGTGTTTTTATGGCATGTACTTAGATAGTTAATTATAAAATTATAAATATATATAATGTCTAAAAATTGTAATTGTAAAATTGAGAATAAGTAAATATAAAATTATAATAAATATATTTAAATAATAATTATAGTTTTTATATTATAATTATATATAATTATATATTAATAAGTATTCATATAATTATAAAATTATATATAAATATTTTAAAATATTTACGTATATATTTATTTATAATTTGAATTAAAAATATATATATTTATTTATTTAAATAATTAAAAAACAATAGTAAATATATTTATTATATTTATAATTATATATAATTATATATTAACATATATATATATATATATATATATATATTGAGGGTTCGATTCCCTCCATCACTACTGTTGATTCTACCACTCTTCCCTTGAAGAAAGATGGTGCCATTGGTCCTTCATTTAAGGAGGTTCTTGTTACTTTGTCTTCGATTTTGGGAACTTCTAGGGAAAACATCAAAGGATATGGTAATATTTCTTGTGATCAGGATCATTATATTCTTGCAATGGAAGGCATTCCCCTTATGGTTTATAGGGGTTTAAAACAAAAATGAGGTTCCTCTTCATGATTCCTTGATAACGAAAATTTTTGTTCAACTACTTCTGGTAGAATCATGAAAGATGTGTCATTGGCCTTTGTTGAAGAAAAAAAAATTCTGATTTCACAACACAATGAGGAATGTAAGAATTAAATTACTCATTTGGATGCACAGAAAGGTAACAATTCTTTGAAATTTTAGGATCTTTGTAATCATCTAATTAATTTCTAGGGATTCATCATCTAGAAGATGTCGTCTCTTAGAAAGGTATTTTTTTTATTTTTTTCACCCCTCTAAATTAAATTTAAGATCCTATGGTATGGCCTTTGTTCCACATAATCCTATATTTTTTAAAATTCATTATTTGGATCCAAATTTCAATCCTCCACAAGCTAGAAACTCGACTGCCCAGACATGGATTTAAGTTTATAGTCATAGTTTGTACCTGTGTCATCCTCAAATTTTGTGGGATGTTTCATATAACATTTTTATACCAATTAAATTATACAAGAAAGCTAAAGAGGATAGATTTAGTTTATTTTCTTGAATTCTAGTTGATATTTACATAAACTCAAATATTATTGATATAGTAGTTCTTAAAGATGAATAATTCTAATTTTAATTGTATGTTGTTATTGATAATTTATATGATTTTTGTCACAAATGTTGTAATGTTTTAAATTCTATTGATAAATGTATAAGAGGGTTGAAATGTGATAACCGCAAAAGGTTTATTCATGTAATTGATAACTGTAAGTTCAAACTTCCAATTTCATGGACTGTTAATTTGGCTGATAATGTTCAAAATAATAGTATGAATCTTGATATAAAAAAGGGATGTTGTGATTGTTCAAGATACAGATTCCATGAAAGGTAAGTCTTCTCTAAAAAATGAAAAATATAGTTCTTTAAATTTAATTAAGTATAAGGATTTTGATAAACTTAAACAATAGGGACTTTCATTTGATGATTCCTCACATAATTATGATTCTTTGAACTTTGTTACAGTTCCACTTAATGGGTAGGATTCTATAAATTCCGTGAAAGGGAAGTTTCTCTGAAGAATGTAAATGGTGGGGAATCAAATGATACTCAAGATGCAATGTATGTGGATACTACACTGCATGCTTAGGTTCCTGATTTGACCTCTCATCAATGTGTTTTCATGGAATCTATTAAATAGAATGATTTTGATGTTGAAAAAAAAATAGTGGTACCTAATATTACTTGTTTGGAGACTCTTGTTTTGGGTATTTCTAATGTTGATGTGGTGCACTTGGTGGATGGGTCACCTGATGAAACTAAATTTGTTCTTATTGAGACCTCTATTTGTGGATCTAATAGTAATCGTACTACTATGTAGGCTACTATGGCCACTGATATACATGATCTTTCTTGTCTTTTTTATGTACCAGGATCCTCTTGTTCTACTGCTGGACTTATGAGAAACATAATTATTCCAAAGCTGCTAGACAAATCTGATACTTGTTTCAATACCAATTCTCATGATGAAATTGACAGTGGTATCCCTAAAACTATTTCTCATTTAATTGATGTGGTAAACAGAGTTTCCCATTCTACTCCTTTTGATTCATAGTCTCTTATCAAAGTTGATGATATTAATTTAGGAAATTTAGAGCTTAGATAGAGGGAGTAATCCAGTATGATTGGTGATTCAGATGTTGTTCGTGATCCCTAGAAAAGAGAGAGAGGGAACTGGATGTGTGGTCATCATCCATGTAAGATATATCCTCATGGAAGGGGTAGAAGAGGTTAAAAAAACATCATGTTGTTTAGTATCATGTTTACTTTTGGATTCTTTGGCTCTTTTTATGTCTCCCCCTCTATTTTGTTTCTTCCATCTCCTTTAATTAAAGGGATTTTCTTTTATTTATATATATATAATTATATAAAAATATAAAAATATAAAAAAAATATTTATAATTGTATACAAATATTTAAAAATATATTTATTTATAATTATAATTATAAATTGATTAATATATATTTAAATGATTATAAAATTATAGTAAATATATGTAAATAATAAATATATTTATTATATATATAATTATAAATATATATATATATATATTAATAAACATATATATAATTATATAAACATATTTATAATTATATACATATGTTTTTAAACATATATATATATATATATTAATGAATTATAATAAATATATTTAGTATATTTATAATTATGTATATTTATATATTAATAAATAAATATAAATAAAAATAATTATATATATACATAATTATATAAATATATTTATAATTACACATAAATACTTTTTAAATATACTCAAAAGGTTCAACAGACAGGTGAGCCTGCTCCTAAAAAATTATTAAAAAAGATAAAGATGACAAGAGAAGGATGAAGTATGGGGTCAAACAAAGAAGGTATGTCCCTATCCAATAAGAGAGTTTACAAATCCATAATAGGATCGTTCTAATAACCACAATCAAAGTCATCAGCTTCCTCTTGAGTTTCCCAGTCTCACTATGAGGTCCTTTGATAAAAGAGCACATAGTACTTCTCCATTAGATTTTTTGGCTCCATGATGATCCCTTTGGAATCCAAGATAGGCATAGTACGACCATTCCCACTTGAACCAGCCCCATCATCACGGTTGTGTCCACTGCCACAGTTCTGTGGATGCCTACCCCACTTCCAAGTCTTTCTTGTTTTCTAGATCCCTCCCAACTCTTACCTCTAAGACACATCCTCCTCCCATGAATGAAGGGAAGACAATCCCATTCCTTTGGACATAGATCCTTTAGAATCCATTTAGGACACCTGCACCTGTGTTTGATCATGAGAAATATCATCCCCTTTCTGGTCTCTATGAAAAAGAGCTTATTGCTCCACAATATGTTTTTCAACAAATACCTAAATATCCCTATATATTCCTTTCACTGGCTGAGAAGAGTCATAAAAAGAGGCTCTAACCTCAAAGGTAATAGGAGGGGACAAAATCGATGTGTTGAAAATTTCTTTATAAGAAGGTATATTTCTATCTATGGAAAGGGTGCTAGTGTTAACCTTCTCAAGCAACATGACACGTCCTGCAAACACTATTTAGACCACCTGTCTACATCATCCTTGGAGTGACCAATGGATATTTATTTGTAGAAAAATGGGGAAAATTTCTCATATATAATTGTAAGATCAAAATTGCAATCCGTGGTGTAAATCATCATAGATTCAATCATGGTTTCAGTGAGATCAATTTCAACCAAAAAACATGCAGAAAAACCAAATCTCTCTTTTTTTATATTTTAATCTAACCTAATTGGAGTACCAACTGATGAATTTATGTAAAAAAGTATTTGAGGATGCCAAAAAATCCAACTCAATCCATAAATTAAGACAAAGAATTGGGTCCTTGTTCCATGAGGTGAAAGAGGATTAAATCTTGGATGACAGTTTTGCAAATAAATTATACCTGGATTGAGGAAAACCGGTTCGAGCCCCCATACCTTACACTTCAAATAATCTGGTGGTAAAATGATATGGAAGTTACCCTACACAACCAGAATACACTTAAGATCATGAAACCCCCCATCAAAAGTGATTCAAAGAACCAGATCATAGGTCTTCCATGAACGTAGTCTTGATGGAAGCACTAGCCTCACAATCAACGACAATTCAAAGGAATTGAACTGATCAAGAATCAAATCTAGGTTTTTTCAGACGAGAGATGAATCTACATGCATAAATATCAAGGCCCCATAATTCCTAGAAGAAAATATAGCACTATCACTCATATCTGGAACAAAATCGACTCCCCCAAAACATCGATGTGGATGAGAAATCACACCATAATGCATCCACATCAACATAAAAGGATCCAAAAGAAGGACATACTAATTTATAGATCCCAAATTCCTCGGGTGTCAAACTATTAATTTGGAAGTATACCCCATATCCATGTATTGGCCCTTTGGAGAGCCTCTCAATTTTCATTTAATGATGAATCCGATGATTGACTGCACCGCAATTCACTATTTTATTTCACCAATTCACCACTCTTGTTTTGTTTTGAAATTTTCAAATATAATAATAAATTTCACTTGATGTTTGGTTTAATAATTTAATTTTTATAAATATTAAAAAAATTAATTTTAATTTTTTTTTTCATCACAGGTGGAGGTGCTTTAGAAGGCCTAGGATGAAATTGAAGAAAAATGGTCCAACCTGCGTAGGAATCCATGCATACTGGTGGACTTAACTACACACTAAAACTAATACATGAATACAATTGGGTTAAAATTTTGTGATATGGTCAAAAGATCAATGGGATACAACTCTTATGAAGGAACCCAAGCCTAATTATTTTCTTAATAGGCCCAAACTAACTGATCTGTCTATGAAATAGAATCTGCATGAAATCATAAGTTTTGTACTGTATCTTAGAAATATCTTCTATTTTATATATTATATGGAAACAAAATTTTACATGGAAATATAGGAGATGTCTAAAAACAATTTTTTTATTTTTTCAAGTCAATGTAAGTCAGTTTACTAGCCCCAAACCATGGTCCAAGTGGTATCTCGAAATCTGTGTGCCCAAAACTACCTCCAATTTTGGCTATAAAAAAGAACCTTGGGCACCTCAGTCGGGAGTACGACCAAGAAGAAAATATCTACCATTTTTGAGACTTATATGAGTATTATCCTCTTCCTAGATGTTCTATAGTCTATGGTAATTTCAACTTCAATATCTATGGCTTCCTCCCTTTCAATGGAGTTCTTAACTCCTTGAGATCACCGGGGAGGAAAATGATGTAAATCTAGAGCTTCTTATTTGTAATATTTGAATAATCCTGTTAATTTTAGGTTTTTAATTAAATTATATACATATAATCTTATTATTTTATTGAGTTATGTTTTTTATGTCATACTCAACTAATATGATCATTTTTGGGGGTACCCATTCATGTGATGTTTCACTCACCATTCTCCACTTCTTCTTCCTCTTTCAATTGCAGTGTTTGTGTGGTTCATATTGGTCAATTTAAATATCATATACTCTATCATGGAAATTTAATTTAATTTCATGGTAGAACATTTAAATAATATATAAACCTAGAAATTGCATAGTGTTATTTGTGTGTTTACTTGGTGAGTTTCAGTTATGAAGTCGAACACAAATCACCCAATCATCAACAGTAACTAGTGAATCATTGTGTGTCTATGAATGAACCATAGGAATTATCCTAGTATAAACTTATTAAAATTATGGTTCAAGGTATTAAAAAATAGGTACGAAAATATCTATACCCTTTTTCATAGAGAGATGAAAGATGGGAATCATGAGAGTTCCCTAAGTTCATCGTGTTTAATCAAAATCTCTTAATTTACATTTTGTTTCATTTCTTACCTTTATCTAGTGGAATCTTAAATAAAAACCCACATTATTTATAAAATATAATTCCCATTTTTCATAATCATAACCTTATTTAAATGGTAATGATCTATAATTCGTTGAGAGATGGCCTAGGGTTCCTGTTATACTGCACAAATTATAGTAAAAACTAAACAACTAATTTGACGTGATCAAAAATGCAATCAAACTTTGGTACCATTTTTGGGGATACAAGATCATTTTTCCTATTTATTTATTAATCCTATCAATCCCTCCCAACCATTGTTTTTATTTTTATATTTTTATTTTATTTTTTGTGTCTCAGACTCTCTCTCTCTTCTTCTTCTCTATCTTTCTAATTCTGTAATATAAATTCTATTTTATTTTATCCTTTAATTATTGTTAAGTGATTTTAGTTTATTTATATTCCATTATAAAAAATAAAAAAAAACAAAAAACAATGTTCAAAACTTATTTGCATGACCTGATCAGAAAAAGGAAACTTCTTGAATTTGAACCAGAAATTGAAAAGACACATCACTCACAAATTAGGTTATCTAGAGTTGGACAGTAAAGAAACATTGAGGAAACCCTTTTTTAACCTCAATTGTTCCCTAAAAAATCAATAATTAAATCAAATCAAACACCATAAATCATGTTGGTAAATAATCGAACCATAAAATAATTGACAACATCAGATGTGGAGTGCCATCCCATGTACATCTAATATTCGGAGGAAGAATATAACTTTGAGTTGTGAACAGGCCCCATCCACCTCCTTCTGAAATTACTTGGTCTTCTTAGTTAGGTCCCTCGAATACATATAAAGGAGTTTCAAATAGTGTGCTCTACCATGAAATCCCAAAATCTGTCTAAGGACCTCATTATGTTTAGGACATTACCTTTATCCCTTGTTGTTGTAGACAAAGACTATATATACTATCTTCCTAAAACAATTGGGGATAGAATGACCATAAAAACCATTTTTATATGATTTTTTCCCTACTTATCATATTTTATAAATTAGAAAATAAATATTTGGAATTAGGAAATCATAATGAGAGACCCTTCATTAATATTGGGAGAGATTCAAAAAACTTTGTCCAAGTTTCCCCCAGCAGTAAATTTGTGAAAAAATTATAATTCAATACATTATTGAGGGAATTGTCCCCATGGATCATGGAATGATATATGAAACAACTGGTGGTTCCCTAGTTGATAAAACTCATTCTGTCGCTCATGACTTAATAACCAACATGGATTAAAATGAATATTAATTTAGTACAATAGAAATTGTACCCACTTGAGGAGTTCATGAGGGAATTAATTCATCCTTATAAATAATGGAATATAATACACTTTATGCGATGCATACCCTTATAATATATTTATATCAAGATCAAGGAAATTCATACTATCCTACAATTCCATTTCATCATGAAATTTGTTCTGATAATACTCCTTTTTCTTACCAATTTCCCTAACTTTAGGATTCTTCTGAGTCTTGTTCAATACTATTTCATGGGCATCCATTTAAATAAGAACTGCCATTTAAGAATGAACTATTCAGGCCAAATCCAAACCCCTGGTAGAAACCACAATCGTAATACTGACAAGGAGGTAACTCGACCAACCTAAATAGAACTAGTATCAATGTGGGCAAGGTATGCAACTTTATTAATATTAAATATATTGAAATAATCCTCCTCCCAAATATAAAACATGCCTCAAGGATATGGTGAAGAAATTGGAAACCCAGAACCTCCAGTTCCAATAGACCACACAATTGACTATTGAAGACCAACGAACTCAAGTAGGATAATTGGAAAAGACTATTGATGTGTTAAATATGTAAGGTTATGAAAAAATAACATACATTCCTATTGTTAATTCAAAAGGAAAATGAACTTTTTTTCCATCACAATTATAAATGGAAAGAAGATTCTTATTCCATTGATTCTACACAATAAGTAAGTCCCCTACTTCAAAACTCTCTTTTTATACCTATAAATTATTCTAATGATGAAAAAAAATGATAAACATGTTATTATTGAGGATTACCCAGAACAATTCATTCTTATTCCTTTTACCTAAATACTCTATAAACCTAAGAAATTTTTTGATAATGATATTGATAAAGAAATAATGGATACATTTAAAAAGTTATAAGACAAAATTTAATTATTATATGCAGTTAAAAAAATCCATCATTGTTCCATATTTCATAAGGATATTTACACTCATAGATGGAGACCAAAGTGGAATGAGATAATTAACCATGGAAGAATGTCTTGGCTCTATTCCAAATAGCAATGCCAACCAAATTCAAGGATATGCAAACATTCTCGATACCTTGAACTATTTGGGAGACCATATTTTCTTATTCAGGTAAATACTTAGATGCTTTAATTAATGTAATACCTCACTCTGTGTATACATATCTATAGATTGGATAGCTCCAAAAATGTTAATAGTCATGAAAATTCTAAATCGGAGCACATCACACCATTTAGGAGTGATTGAGGACATCCTTGTAAGATTGAATAATATTACATTCCTTACAGACTTCTATATTATTATGATAGAAGATACCTAAACCCAAGGACATGATCCTCTCATACTTGGGAATCCATTCCTCAAAATTGTGAAGACGGTCATAAATGTTCATAATGGTACTTTTCCATGGATTTTAGTGGATTAAAGGTATGTTTTAATATCCTTGACTCTATGAAACTCTTTATTGAAGGTAACTACACTCTTCCTGTCTATTAGATGGAATTTATCATTAATGACTCACACACACAAAATTTTCCCCTTGACCCATACACTAATTCATTTTCCTCTTTTCACCCTTGGATGATTTAATTTTTTATTCATGTTTTGAGTTTTGTGTGGGTTCAAAAATTTGTAAATTCTATGCTTTAATTTAATATTGTTTTGATTAGAAGGTACCCATTACTGTCGATGATTCTGAAAAATATCATTTCCATTTATTCTCTGTCAATAGATAATAAAAATGAGGATATATACAGCTTCATGGAAATAAATCCCCCTATATCCCCTCCCTAAATAGAATCCCCACTAGTGTTGTAAATAAAACCACTACCATCTAATTTAAAATATTCCTATCTTGAGGGTATTGACCAATTTCCCATCATTATTTCCAATAACCACTCTCAAAGTAGGAATCAAAATAGCATGATATTTTGAGAGAGTGTAAAAAGGCAATAGTATGGACTTTGGATGATATTCCTAGAATTATCCCATCTATTTTTATACACCATATACTTTTAGATGATGAGACCAATCCCATAATGTATGCTAAATGTCAGTTGAATGTCACCTTCCATGATGTTGTAAAAATAGAAGTTAGTAAAATACTTGTTTTTGGGATCATATATCTTATATCGGATATTAAATGGGATACCCTAGTTTAAATTGTGCCTAAAAACTAGAACAATTGTAGTTTCAAATGAAAGGGATGAATTGGTTCCAACACGTGTGTAAAATAGTAGGTGTGTCTGTATTGACTACTATCAAATGAATCAAGCCACATGAAGTTTCCACTTTACTCAACCTTTCATTAAACTAATGTTAAAAGTATTTGATGGTATGTACCATTATTTTTCCTTGATGGATATTTGGATTTTTTTCAAATCCATATACCACTCGAAGATCAATAAAATACAACATTTACTTGTTTATTCGGCACATTTTTATGAAGAAGTATTCATTTTGGTATCTATAATAATACTAGTACTTTTCAATGATTTATGTTGAGTATTTTTTTCTATGTAACATGAGAATTTTATAGATGTTTTTATTGATGATTTCACGGTTTATAGAACCTCATTTGATGGATGTTTAGAACACATAGATTATATCCTCCAGTTTTTCATTGAAAAAGTTATAGTATGAAATTATGTGAAATTACATTTCATGGTTGGGAGGGGGGTAGTTCTTGGTAATGACATTTCAAATAAGGGGATCAATTGGATAAATAAAAAAATTCATTAATTTCATGCCTTCTATATCCAAAATGTGTTCATGATGTGAGACCTTTCTTGGGACATGCTATTTTTTACCGCCGATTCATTAAAGACTTTTGAAGGATCACACATCCCTTATCCTAGTTATTAAAAAAATATTATATGTTTTTGTTTGATAAATATTTTGAGGATTAGTTAGATTCACTAAAAGGGATCGTCACATCACCTCCCATCATCCAACCGCCAATGTGGTTTATCCCCTTCAAAATTGTGTGTGATGCCTCTAACTTTACAGTTGGGACTGTTTTATCACTAAGGGTTGAGAATTCTCCTCATGTTATTGTGTATTCCTCGCGTACCCTTGACCCTAAATAGGTTAAATAAAAAACCACTAAATTTTTTTCCAATTATCTTCTCCTTGAAAATTCCATTCATATCTTATTGAGTCAAAAAAATTCTTTTTTCTGATCATACTTCCCTTCAATTTCTCTTCAGGAATGTTGAAGCTAAACCCCACCCCATTCAATAGATTCTCCTCCTATAGAAGATTAACCTTGAGATTCAAGATAAGAGAGGAGTAGAAAATGTGATAGCTGACCACATTAGCAATATTTTCCCACCATTGGACAATCATGTTGAATCATTTCTCCCCATTGGAAATTCTTTCCTCATGAGAACCATTGTGATTTTGTAGACTTTACCCCATAGTATGTGGTCATTGTGAATTTTCTAGAAGCATCTTGGGTCCCCACTGATTTCAGTAATTCACAATCCCACAGACTTAATTATGATTGGTATGACCCATACTTTTGGAGAATTTTTAGTGGCCAAGTTGTTTGTAGGTGTGTCTGTAACCATGGTTTCACCTCAGTTTTATCTTCTTCCACATTTTAGCTTATGGGGGGAACATTGGATCTCAACGCACTGCTCAAAACGTCCTTCACTAGGGGATTTATTGTCCAACATTGTAAAGGTATTCCCATCTGTTTTTTAATTCTTGAACACATTATCAATTCACAGGGAATATCTCCAAAGGAATGAAATGCACCAACAACGCATGTTATTCAGTGAAATATTTGATTCATGGGCATGAACATCATGGGGACTTTTCCAAATTCATTTTTATTTTTTAACATATTATTAGTTGTTGTATATGTCTCTAATTAGGTGGAAGAAAAGGCTTCTAGGAGTGGTTACTCTTGAGTGGTTGTTGATTTTGTGAGGTCCAAGATTTTCAGTAGGTTTGGATTTCCTAGATTAATCATTAGTTATCAGGGTTTTCAATTTTTTAATGGAAACATAAAAAAACTTTCTCTGTAAGTATGGGATTTTTCATAAAGCATATACTACATATCATCCCAAAACTAACAAAAAATTAGAAATCTCATGTCAGTAAATTATGAAAATCATTGAAAAAAATTGTACAACCCAATAGAAAATATTGGATTTTATGCTTCGATGATGCACTCTGGGCATACCATACAGATTTTAAAACCCCAATCGAAATTTCAACTTATAGGAATTTTTTTAGAAAGTCTTTTCACCTCCAAATGGAGATATAACATCATACATATTGGGTTGTTAAATTATGTAATATGAATCTTTCAAATCTAGGTGAGAATAAGAAGCTACATATTTAATAGTTGGAAGAAATTTGACGTGATGCGTATAATATCTCTTAGATTAATAAAGAGAAGAAAAAGGAAATCCATGATGAGATGATTCATTAGTATAAGTTTCATATTTTTTATAAGGTCATCATGTACAATTATAGGATAAAGCTCTAACCATGTAATATTTGTTCCTGATGGCTCGGTCCTTATACATTTACAAATGTTTACCCTTTTGGTGATATACAGGTTTTTCATGAGCAAAGTAGAAAGAGGTTTACCATCAATGGGAAAGGCTCAAACACTCTTATGAAGATTTTCTAAAGCATCTGGTAGAGGAAATCCAGCTAATTGATGATGAATATTATATCTCTTAACAGGATGTCCCTTCTCTCTACCTTGGTTTATTTGTCTACTAATTTAGATTTCTTTCATTGAGGATAACATAATTTTTAGTTTTGGGGAGGGTGACATGGGATAAGTAGTATTTAAATTAAAAAATCAATAAAAATCCAAAAAAATCATTGTGTTTCCTTTTTTTCGTTACTTTATATTTATTTCAGGTTTTTAACAAACTTTGATCATAAAGAGAATATCCAAAATCAGTTTTGATGCTTGAGTCAATTGTGTGGAAAATTCCTTTATTTTTTGAAAAAAAAATTTCACTTGAACATCAATAGGGAATTTTTTTATATAATTTTTACTTTTAAATATTTCTTAGTATTTTAAGGTATTTTTGAAACCCATGCCTCATTTGCATTGACCAATTTGTTCATAAATTTCATTAGAGACATTATAAGTCCTTTATAGCATATTATTATTTTTAATAACTTTCTTTAGAGTATAAGGTCATGTAGAGAAACTATAATTTTTCTAGATTCTGTTAGAATCCACAAGATTCAAGTGTTCTACATTCATTATAGATTCCATCATTCATTGAAAATACCTTTGTAATATTAACCACTATTTTTGGCTACCTTGACATTTTACCCTTATTAATCCTTAGAAACCATGAAACTCTTATTAGTTATCCACAATACAAGCTATTTTATCCCTACCTACCCACCTCTTGTGTACGTTCTTGTTTTTCTTTCAACAAGTGTGGTGGAGAGTGTGTTCCATGGGAATTATAGGTAAAGATTCATTGTAATGGGTGAGTGAAAGTGTGGCTACATTTTTTTTGGGATTTGGGCCCAAAATCCATGTTATATCATGGTTTTATACATGATTCTCTCATTATATTCAAAAAAAGTATATATAGAAAACTACAGTAGTTCCATGCATAAAAAATAGAATAAAGGAAAATATAATAAATGGAGAAAAGAGGATGTTTACTCATTTTTATTCATTGTTTTTTTTGTGACCCAAACAAAAGGAATGGAGGGGAGAGTGAGTTGAATGTGATACACTATGTGAGAGGTTGGTTTAGTACTTTAATTCTGAAAACATGATGAATTTTGACCTGATTTATACATAAGATATTAAACACTCCACTTTTTCCTCAAAATTTTAAACATCAAATCCTACCAACACTTAAACCCTCCGAACAACCTATTGGAAGTCCTCTTGAGTAGTGCACTATTTTTTACTAGTAGAGAACCTACAATCTTGTTAAGATTATGGTATGATCACATGAACTCTAAGAAATGATCATAACTCCACATTAACTTTTTCAAGTATTGAAGAGAAAAACTTTCTAGGTGAGGTACATTTCGATATGTTTTATTGGATAAAAAATGAAATTGAACAAAATTTATTGTAAGGGAAGAAGAATGATAAGAAAATTGATTTCATAAATAAGACTTGATGGATTTAATTTAAAAACAATTTTTGGAAATTTTATCATATTTGAATTAGGAATGGGATTTGATTAGGGTATGTTACTTTTCCTAGGCATTAAAATTTTTAGTTGTTGTGGTGTGATCTCACCATGATTTATTATTTTATTTCACCATTACACCACTATAATAAACTGGTTTTTAATTGAAATATACCAATATAATAACAAATTGAACTTCATATTTGGTTTAATAATTTAATTTTTATCAATATTAAGAAGGTTAATTTTACCTTTATTTTGATATTTCCATTATAGGTGGTGGTGGTGATTTGGAGGGCCCAGGATGATGTTTAAGAAAAATAGGAAAAACTATGCATGAATCCATGCATAACAGTGAACTTAACAAAACACTTCAACTAATATGTGCATAAAATTGGGATTCAATTTTATAATCTAGTCAAAAATTAAATTATCTAAAACTCTTATAATGTAATACAGCCCCAATTATTCTATTAAGGGGTTAAAACAAACCATTATTTCTAGGAAAAAGAATCTTCTTGAACACAAAAGTTATGTTTTGTATTTTGGAACTATCCCCCATTTTTATATTATATGGTCTCCAAATTTGATATGGAGATATAGGGGAGGTCTTCCAACAATTTTTTTCCTTTTCCAAGTTGTGATAGGATAGTTTACTATCCCAAAACCATGCTCCAAGTGGCATCTCAAAATCTATGTTCCTGAAACCACCTCCCATTTTGGCTAAAAAAAGTCACCTCGGGAACCTCATTTGGAATTTAAACATGGAAGAAAATATCTTCCATTTTGGATACCTATAGTATTAATATCCCCATCATAGAAGTTATAAAGGCTGTGAGAAGTTCTAATTCAATATATATGACTTCCTTCCTTTTGATGGAGTTCTAAACTCCTTATGATCACCTACGGAGGAATGTGATGTAAATCCCAAGCTTCTTATTTGTAATATTTGAATGATAATTTTAATTCTATGTTTTTGTGTTGTTTTTATTTATATTCTATTCTTATTTTACTGTGTTATATAATTTAATGCCATACTCAACTCATATGATCATGTTTATGGGTACCCATTCATGTGAAGTTTCACACTCCATTTACCACCTATTCTTTCCCCTTTCAATTGTAGTGTTTTTTTTTGGTTCATATTAGTCAATTGAACTCTCATAAACACCACCATGAACATGTAATTTAATTTAATGGTAACAAATTGAAATAATATAAAAACCTAGATAGCTCATTAATCTCTTTTTTTGTTTCCTTGGTGAGTTTTTGTTATGAAGTCGAACACAAATCACCCAATCAGTAGCAGTAATAAATGAATCATTTTGGGTTTCAGACTGAGCCCTAGGAGGTATCCTAGTATAAATTTAGTAAAATTATGGTTATAGGTGTTACAAACATTGGATTAAAATATCTATACCCTTTATCTTGAATTGATGAAGGATGATTGTCATGAGAGGTCCCTGACATCATCACGCTTAATCAAAACTGTTAATTTCCATTTTGTTTTATTGCTTACCATTATCTAGTGAACTCTTAAATCAATAAAACCCATGATATCTAAAACATTATTATCATTTTTCATAATCTGAACCTTTTTTT
The DNA here is from genome assembly GCA_963277665.1 of Viscum album. Lineage (NCBI taxonomy): Eukaryota > Viridiplantae > Streptophyta > Magnoliopsida > Santalales > Viscaceae > Viscum > Viscum album. The sequence continues at coordinate 1,784,741,541 of OY728148.1, read as the reverse complement.
AAAACTAATGATCTAAGGCTTCATCGATAGATTACCTAAGGTTCTTGTTATACTGTATAAATTATAGTAAAAACTAAACAACTAATTTGACGCGCTCGACAATGAGATAAATGATCCCAATAGAGTGGAAGAGATCCTAATCTTCTACAAAAATCCCTTAAATATTTTTCTAGGTTGGAATTCAATCCATCTTCAAGATTTATAAATAAAAACGTTTTTACTACTAAATAATAATTGAAACCAAATATGTTCGGTTTTATCATAAAAAATATAGCATCGCGCTGCAAGAAATACCATTTTGTTGCCTCCTCACTGATTCCAGTAATGGGCCTTTTACCTTCTATATTCTCCAGATGTATAATATTGGTGTTTCTTTCATTTTCCATGAAAAATTATTTATTATAAGACCTTCCAAAATAAATATATGTGTTTTTCATAAAATTGTTAAAATTTAGTGGATAAAACCACTTGTCTCCCTCAGTACAAACATTACTCCTCATATTTAAACCATACACTGGATCTGTAGAGTCCACAACATGAATAGAATACAATTATGAATTATGTAGTTTTGGTTTTTGAGGTATAACTAGTTTGAATCTCTCTTTATCTACCACTATTTTCTTGCATTTTGATGGGAATCCTTGCATCACCAATGTGTGATCTGTTGCACCTCCATGCATATCATTCTGACAATGGGTATAAAAAATTGGGCAAGACTGAACTCCATCTGTTAGAAATAATTTATCATTCATCATATGTGTAATCATCCAAGTAAATTGAGAATTCAGATTTTTCATACCTCTATGGTCTCTAGATGAAATAATCTTCTCTTCCATAATCAGTTGATCAGCAGAGTCTTGAATGGAATATTCATTAGGAGATTGATCAACCATTGAGTCTTCAACAATTTCAACATTCATATATAATGATCCTACTCTAATTTTTCTAGTGGTGAAGGCCTCTTAAGAAGATTTAAAGTAGGACCTATCATTTATAGTAACCATATATTTATATGAGGGTATGTTCCCACCCGTAGATGTATCTGATTTCCCATCATATTCAATGGGATAATATCCTCATCAAAGTTTGTAGATGTTTCATAAAAAATGTTAACCCATGTTGTACTCCTCTAATATTTTTCTGAACCCATATCAGAAGTTCATATATCATCAGAAATTATCACATCATTTCCCTTAACATTAATGGTAATGTTAGGATAGGAGTTCCTCTCGATAATTCACTAAAAAATAGAAGGTTCATCAGCCTCAGCCTCTTTATTTACTATTATTTTATCCCTTCATCCTTCTTACTCTAATATTCTTACAGTACATGCCATTTCAAATTATAGAATACACAATAAGCCTCCTGTTTTCATATATCCTTAGTATGCCCAATCTCTTTATAGCTATTATAGAATATGGGTAATTTATCATACAAAATAGTCACATAAAAATTTTAATCATTAGTGGGAAAAGTCGCATTATCAAATAGGGTTGATTTGAGGTCTAGTTATACTAGGAATCAAATAAAGAATACATACCTTGCTTTCTTCTATAACATGGTCTAGTCTGATTGAAGTACTGATCGCTAAGGCATTATCGAATAAGATGTCAGGATTCCACCTGATCTCTCATAGACCACAATTATGAACCCATACTTAGGTCCTTATGTTTCCCATTTAAAACTGATTGAAACTAGGATTATAGTTTTGATGAAAAAACTTACCCGGTCATAGGACGATCAGTCTGATCCCTAAGGACTTACACTTCAAATGGGAAAATGTTTTATTGGATTGTTAAGGATAACAGGTAGTCATCCTTCGGAAATACAGTTTATGACCCTCTAATATAATCCCTCTTTAGGGTGACGTTTCATCAATCCATAAATATAGGTAAAGAGCTTAAGATGATGTTTTAAAGGCATATGATTAGACTCACTTATCTAGTCAGCTTCTCTCTACAAATGTAGAAGAGGATGTTTTAGAGGAAGATGATCATACTTACTTGTCTTGTCATGTTATCTCTACAAATTTTGATAATGATGTTTCACTGGAAGGAAAGTGAGAGGAAAAGGATGAAAAACACTTTTCTTCAGGAGGAAGTGGCTGACCTTATTACTGATGGTTCACTAGTAGGGAAGATTACAACCATGGAGTCTGCCACATCCCTACTAGACTCTAGTTCTGGTAGAAACAATTTTACATCACCTTATATTTCAAATAGAACCTATAGCAGGCATCTCTTCAAGGATGAATTTAAAAACATTGTACCTTTTCGAGTTGATGGAAAATCCTTAGATATTGAAGCCATAAAAGACACTAGTGGTCAGGAAAATGAGTCTCATGTTGAGGAAGATAAGTCATTGAACATGGATAATCAGGCTATTACATAGAAATATCCAAATTATTGGAAGAGTTTCGAACACCAAAAAGGTAAAGGTGGTTCATGAACAGGTGACAGAAATAATAGCAGATGATTTTTGGATGATCTATTTATTTTGGTAGTATTGTTTATGCCACTTTTTTCATTTAAATCCCTCAGTGTGTACTTTCTTTTTATAAATAATTTTTTCAATACCATTGTTTTTAATCCATGTTTTTCACCATTCTTTGTACAAATATAAATATATATATAAATAATTATAAAATTATAATAAATATATTTATTATATTTATTATATTTATTATATTTATTATATTTATAATTATATATTTATATGTTAATAAATATATATAAATAAATATATTTATATAAATATATATACTCAAATGCTGAAATGATGGATGTGAATTGGGATCCTACCTCTCTAAACCATTATGGTGATTATGTTTGGTTTTAAATGGATATGGAATACTATTTTGATCCATGCAAGTATTATGGTTTCCCATCAAAGAAGATTTATAATTCAACTGTGGGCATAGGAGATCGTGTGGTTTGAAATCCTTTGGTTGATTCCTAGGGGGTTTGTGCATTTCTTGTTTCACTCTCTACGAAGGGTAAGGAATAGAGTAATCATGTTTCCTCCAATATGACCAGTTTGAAGTTTAATCAACAAATCCCAGTATAGAATCATCTTGGTTTGAGATTTTTCTCTGATTCCCACATAGATTTGAATCCCTTGCATAAGATTATGAGGAATAAAGCATTGTATTTTATTGAAGTGGTCCATAATTTTTTTAGGGATCAGGTTGAGGATTAAAAATATTCTATCATTACGTAGTTATCTCAAAATAAAGGATCCATTGATTAGAATCATGAATATTATAAGAGGCATGTTCTTTAGGTGTGAGGCTTCGATGGGTGGAATTTCATTTAAATTTTTATGGGTTTTTTACATTATTTTTTCATTCCCATGATATGAAATTAAAATCATGGATCCTTAGTTGTATTTCCCAGAATACGGGTACATTGATATTTCATGAATGGGATCCTTTGTTTGATCTGGATCAGGTAAATAAATTAACATCCCAATATTAGATCAAGGTTACAGGACAGAACTGGTTTTCTTGGCATCCTATTATTCTGTGGGATATTTCCTCTACCATAGAGACCCCCATATAGATTGATAAGGAGATAGAGATTTCAATTATTGGTCACTTTTCTAGAATCCTTGTGGAGTTTCACCTTTTCTCTCATCATATTGAAACAATCTATTTAGTTTTGGATGAATTCAATTTCTATTGAGTATGAGCACGTGCCTAAATTTTGTCTTAATTTGTACTGCAATGGACATGTTAAAAGCAAATTTTAGTATGGATATGAAGTGATCAAATTTCCAAAAACATGGACATTTAGTTGATCATTGTAAATTTAAACAACCAGTGGTGAATTATAGGGATGAAGAGGATAAAAAATGCATTTTCAAGTAATCTAATAAAGAGTGGTGAAGTTTCCATGGGGGAAACTCGACCAAGGGTGATGGAGATGTGGGAATTCTATTAGGGGATGGTGTATCTGATAGCTAGTAGGATACATAACATATCACCTCTAATAGAGTCACCAAAACTAGCTTTGAGGATCTTTATAATGTAGATTATATTTCAATGGAATATTTTAGTGATGATAAAAAGTTGAGGTCTTCAAATGGTGATCTGGAGGTTGACCTTTCTTATGTGCTAGATGAATGCTTTATGTCAATGATTTCACATAAAGGGAAGAAAAAATTTGATAGAGTCAGTTTAGTTAAACTGCAGGATGGGAAGGATCATCCTTCTTACAATGATATTCTAGTGTCGTATATTGGGACCTCTTTCAGAAACACCACTAACCTTGGTTTGATGACTAGTAGTCTTTGTTACTTCCCAAGATTTTTGAAAAATAAATTTAAATGTCTAAAACATTGTTTTAAGTAGATATTTATATCTATCCTCTAATCATAATTTTATTACTTCATTGTTTTGAATTTCAAAAAACAGTCATCTAAAATTTTAATCGGTAAGTTATTTGGAGTCTAATCGAACCAACTTGATTTTTGGTGAATAGTAACATATCCTTATGTATAGTAATATAAATAGTAATTTGACTCTAATAAATAGTGAATTGTATTAATATTTTATTTTCTTAAGGATTTAACATAATGTCATCTTGGTTATTTTTTCAATGTAATATAAACGCAGTTATATATTTAAAATTTTTTATTTTTGAATAATGTATGATTTTATTTAAAAAATAAAATTAATTATATTTAGAAAATTATTTTCCAAAAATAGAGTTCATTTTTGAAGTTTAAACATTTATAAATGGATATGGTGAATTTTTGGGAATTTTCTTAAATTCTAGAATTTTTTTTGAATAGTAAAACAAGATAAAATATGATAAATTCTTAATACTTGATTTATTGTATCATAAGTGATGCATACATGATGTAAAACCATTTGGTTCAAACTCACATTCCATTATTACTATTTTAGGTCACATGAATTAATATTATTCATAGTCTTGTGCAAAAGTATTATAATAATGATTAAAATATTATAAAATACCTCCTCTCCTCCACTATAAATACCACCTTTATTTCCCTCTTCCTCCAACACCTCTCAAGCCTTGAGCCTTACCTATGTTATGCCCAATACTCCTATGAATTCTCTTCTCCAAGCCCTAAAGTTGTTGGACTCACCAAAAGTCCAAAAATAAATTCCTTAAAAAGGATCTCAAGAAGAAGAGATCAAGAGGAGGTTTAAACAATTTTGATGTAAGACAAACCTGAGGTAATGGAATTCTTAACCTGATTTCCATTATTTCGGTTAACATTATACTTCATCATTTATGTGGTATTAAAATTGTTTTTGTGATGTGTTTTGTTTATACTATATTCAATTGTGTGTATTTACAGTCTATATACATATTCCATCCACTTTGTGAAGTCTCACTTCAATTATATGATTTTTGTAAGGGGTTTTACTTTTAAAATACTCTTTTAAATATTCTATTTTACATGATTCAAAATAATGATTTTATGAAATTATTAATTTTGTATGATTATGTTTTGGTTCTTGGGAATTTTTTCTAATGAAGGATGGGACCTATATCTCCCTCCAATGCATTTTTTATGTGTGTGTTTGAGGTCGTTCATATGGTTACTCCTAGTGTAACTGTGATGGTTACAGAAAATTTTAAGGTAGTCATGAGGGTTACAAATTATAAGGTAGGTGTGAGGGTTACAATATTATGTAAGTAATTCCCAATGATATATTTATGGTTATATTTATTTTCTAATGTTATGTTTGGATCTTGTGTAAATCTCATGTTTTAGAAAGTATATATGGGTGACATGTATGTCTTTTAAAATGATTTCATATGTTATAAGTGTTAATGGACTAATGCATTATTTCCTTCATTTTATAACCTTTACTAAGCTTTTTGTGCTCATCCCATGTTTTTAAATGATTTTCACAGGTCATAAGTATGTGTAAGACAAAGAAGGAATCCAAATTTAATAGAAGTAAAATTGTTAAAGAAATTGTGTTTTATATGAAATCTTTTATATTTTGCAAGAAATGAATAATTTATTTATGGTATCCACTTTATAACAATGTGTAATATTATAGATGCATTATGAACCAATTATCTAAATCTCTAGACTAGAATATTATCCTCGATGAGAAAGGAAGTGATTTCTTGACTAAATTCAAGATTATGTAATATAATAAGGATGGGTCCTTATAGTTGGTATCAGAGGATGGTTTAGATAATTTTAGGTGTTAAGATGATGTTAATATAATACGATAAATGTATTTTTTTACTCTAGGGTTAATTTTAAATGTTATATCATTTAGAGATTTCTATTTTCCTTGGACTAAGATATGTCTTTTCATAATGGTTGTTCGTAGAAGAGATAGGGAAGTTGAAGGGGTGAGGCACCAACATAACGACATCCTTCCAAATCTGTAGCCTGGAATGGTGGGGATTGGATTCGAGCAGTTTGGGACAGTAATGGATCAGATAATTCGGGAAATAAATGGTGGTTTAATCCATGCAAGAGAACAACTAGAGGTACCACAACAGAACATGACAACAGTGGAACATTTTATAAGACAACACCCTCCTGCCTTCAATGGATATTCTGCCCTAATAGCGCCTGAAGGATGTAATAAAGCCCTTGAAAAGATTTTTGATGTTATGGGATGTTTAGAAAATCAAAATTTAAGTATAGACATTTATTGTTTTGAAGGTGAAGCTGATCAGTGGTGTTCAATGGTAAGGAATATTAGGGATAGATAGGATGTTGATGCCTTAGAGTGGGAATAATTTAGAAGTATTTTCTTTGAAAAATATTTTCCTAAGGTGGTGTGACATTGGATAGAGAATCACTTCCTTTAAATAAAGAAAAATGAGGAAGATTTAGTGGTTGTGTATGAAGAAAACTTCACCCGACTGGCGAGGTATGATCCAAATCTTATTATGAATCTTGATAGAAAAATAAAATGCTTTTACTCTGGACTGAAGCCAAGGTATCAAAGGGCATTGGTTCCCATGAATTAAAAAGTTATTAGAAACTTGTTCGATGTGCTGAGAGGGTATAGATGGAATTTTCTAACGATCATGTGAATTTTTGCAACAAGGAGAAGAAGAGGTACAGATAGAAAGTGATTGGTATGAATCAACCAAATAAATATGATCGTAAGAAAATAAAGTTTCCCATTTGTGAAAATTATATCAAGAAGCACCATGGGGAATATCGTATAAAAAATGGGAGGTGTTTTCAATGTGGTATGTTTGAAAATATGGCTGGATATTGTAATGAAAGTGATTCTAAGACTAATCCTGATAAGAAAACTATTAAGTGTTTTAAATGTGGTGATATGGGTCATTATACAAATGCATGCCCAAAGAGGGATCCAGATGATGTAATGAAGCCAGACTATATGCAGAAAGGTGTAGTGAGATCCTTTTTTACTACGTCAGCAGATGCTAATCCATCCAATGATGTTGTATTAGGCACTTTGTTTGTTTACTCATCTTTTTCTATGTTTGTTTTATGTAGGGTCTATACATTCCTTCATCTTTGAGAAATTTTTTGAAAAATTGGAAATATCACCCCAATAAATAAGACTGGAACATGTTGTTAAAACCCCAAAGAGAAATATTTCAACCAAGAAAAATTATAAGAATCTTTCTATTGTGGTCTGTGGAAAGACTTTACCTGCAAACATTTTTGTTTTACCATTAGCCGAGTTTGATTTCATTATGGGAAAGGAATGGATTTCTGTTTATCATGCTAAGATTAACTGTAGAGCTAAAGAAGTTTTTTTTCAGAAAGATATTACGTTTTTATACCAGAACGAATCCATGCAATTTATAACATAACAGAAAGCTGAGAAACTGTTTAAATATGGAAATGAAAGTTATCTTTCTCATATTTTTTAAAACAAGGGAACTGTTCAGATTAGTGATGTGCCAGTGGTAAATGAATACCATTATGTCTTTCTTGATGAGTTACCCGATGTCATACCGGATCGGGAATTCGAATTCACAATTGACTTAGTTCATGATGATAATCCAATTTCCAAACCCCCTTATCATATGGCTCAAGTAGAACTTCTTGAATTGAAAAATCAGTTACAGGATTTTCTTGATAGAGGCACCATTCATCCTAGAACACCACCATGGGGTTCTCTTATTTTTCTATTAAAAAGAAAGATGGTTCCATGAGACTATGCATTTATTATAGTGATTTGAATAAAATAACTATTAAAAACAAGTATCCTTTACCTCATATCGATGGCTTCTTTGATCAGATCCATAGAGATTAGTACTTTTCTAAGATTGACTTGAGATCTGGATACCATCAGATGATGGTAAAGGAGGATGACATCCCAAAAATAGCCTTTAGTACTAGATATGGGAATTATGAATTTGTTGTTATGTTGTTTGGGTAAACTAATTCACATGTTGTATTCATGGATCTTATGAATATTATATTTCATGAGTTCTTGGATAAGTTTGTGGTTGCCTTTATTAATGGCATCTTGGTATTTTATAAGATTAATGAAGATAAAGAAAAAAATCTAAGAGTTGTTTTACAAACCTTAAAGAAAAAGAAACTATATGGAAAATTCAGCAAGTGTGATTTTTGGATACAATAGATTTATTTTTTTGGTAACATTGCATGTAAGAATGGAATAATAATTGATCCTTCCAAAACAAGAGTGGTTGAAGAATGGGAAAGATGAAAAAAATTTATAGAGATTTGTCATTTTCTTGGATTAGTAGGTTATTACCGACGGTTTGTTAAGAAATTTCCATGGTTATCTAGCCCGATAACTAAGTTAACACAAAAAGGATTTAAATTTATTTGGACAGATGAATGTGATGATTGTTTTCAGGAACTGAAGAAGATGTTGGAGAATGATCTTGTTTTGGCCTTGCCTTCCCGAAATGGTGAGTTTATCATCTAATGTGATGCTTCGTTGAAGGGACTAGGTTTTGTTTTGATGTATAATGACCAAGTAATTGATTATGGTTCAAGACAACAAAAACCTTATGAGTTAAATTATCCCACACATGATTTGGAATTGTAATCTGTTGTTTTTTCATTGAAAATTTGGTGGCATCATTTATATGAAGCCAAATTTCAAATATTTACTAACCATAAAAGTTTGAAGTATATATTCACTCAAAATGAATTAAAAATGAGGAACAGAAGATGGATTGACCTGATAAAGGATTATGATTTCACGATTAATTATCATCTGGGGAAAGCAAACAAAGTGGTGGATGCCTTGAGTCGAAAACATCATGCATCATTAACCATGTTATATTTGGAACATGATCCCTTGATTAATGATTTGATGAATTTTGGTTTAGAAGTTGTTGGTGCAAGAAATACCTCTATTTTGTTTTAGGTTTTAGTGTAGTCATCATTATCAAAACGAATTAAGCAAGCGTAAAAGGAAGACCATGAGCTACAAATATGGTAGAATTGGTTAAAATATGTAAGTTTTCGGAATATAATATTGATAAAGATTATGTTTTTTCATTTGGAAAAAGTTTGTGTGTGCCTTGTGACTCCCAGTTGAAGAAATATTTGTTGTGTGATGCTCATAGTTCTCTATTTTTAGTTAATCCTGGAAGTACTAATATGTACAATGACCTTCGATAGTATTACTGGTGGGATAAAATGAAAAGGGATATTGCAAAATTTACTTTCAAATTTTTTACTTCTCAACAGGTTAAAGCAGAGTGGCAGTTACTGAAGGGGATGATTCAGCCTTTCCTAGTGCTAGAGTAGAAATGGGAGAATGTATCCATGGACTTCGTGGTGAGACTATCAAAGACTTCTCAAGCTAAAAAAGCAATTTGGGTTATTGTTAATCGGCTGACAAAATCTGCACATTTTCTTTCAACACGAGATACAATGTCTTTGGATCATCTTTCTCAACTTTACCTCAATGAGATTGTCAGGTTACATGGGGTTACTCTTTCCATTGTATCTAATCAAAATCTCAGGTTTACTTCTAACTTTTGGAAGGGCCTTCATAAGTCATTGGGCACAAAATTAAATTTTAGTACAGCTTTTCATCCTCAATCATATGGCCAGTCAGAATGAATGATTCAATCTTTAAATGATATGCTTTGATCTTGTTTAATGGGCTACCATGGAAGTTGAGATCAACAACTCTATTTAGTAGAGTTTTCTTATAATAACAGTTTTCATTCTAGTATACGGATTTCACCTTTCGAGGCATTGTATGGGAAGCAATGTTGGAATATAGTGTTTTGGGATGAAGTCAGTGAAATAAAATTGATGGGGTCATAATTAGTAGAGGAAGTGGCTGAGAAAGTGAATATGATCTAGCAGTACTTGAAGATAGCTCAGAGTAGGCAGAAATGTTATGTACATAACATAAAGAAAGACTTCTGTTTTGAGGTAGGTGACCATGTTTTTCTTATAATATATCATAGGAAAATTGTGATGAATTTTGGTGAGAAAGGAAAGCTATGTTCATGGTTTATCGGCCCTTTTGAAATCCTGGAGAAAGTTGGACCAGTTGCATACCAAGTAGCTTATCCTCCAAGTTTGTCTTAGGTACACAATGTTTTCCATGATTCGATACTGAGGGGGTATGTGACGGTTTCAATTCATGTCTTGAGCCCAAGAGTAGTTCCGCTGGAAGAGAACATTTCTTATGAAGAGAAACCAGTTCAAATTTTGGATCAAAGGAAACGGGTATTGTGGAATAAGGTAATCCACCAGGTAATGGTTTTGTGGAGAAACCACATGGTAGAAGAAGCAACATGGGAGTCTTAAAATGTTATGAGGGAAAGGTACCCTCACTTGTTTAATAAGTAAATAAAATTGTGAGGACACAATTTCCCGAAGCTGGGGAGAATGTAACACCCCAAGGATTTCTAAAAATAAATTGAAATTCCTGAAACATTGTTTTAGATAGATATTTATATGTACCCTTTAAACATAATTTTTCAACTTCTATGTTTTTAATTTCAAAAAACATTCATCTACAATTGTGATCAGTAAGTTATTTGGAGTCTAATGGAACCTACTTGATTTTTGATAAATAGTAAATACCCTTATAAATATTAATATGAATGGTAATATGAACCTAATGAATAGTTAATTTTATTTTATTAAGGATTTAAGATAATGACATCTTGGTTAATTTTTCAATGTGATATAAAAGCTGTTATAGACTTCAAATGGTTAATTTCTGAATAAAGTATGATTTTATTTAAAAAATTAAATTACTAATATTTAAAAAATTATTTGAAAAAATGGAGTACATTTTTGAATTCTACCCATCGGGAAATGGATAGAGGGATTTTTTGGGAATTTTATGAAATTCTAGAATTTTTTATGAATAGTAAAATATGATAAAACACAATAAATACTAAATACTTGATTTACTACATCATAAGTGATGAAAGGATGATTTAAGACCACATAGTTCGATCTCAGATGCCATTATTACTATTTGGGGTCACATGAATTCATACTATTCATATTCTTGAGAAAAAATAGTTTAATAATAATTAAAATAAGGTAAAATACCTCCTGTCCTCTAATATAAATACCACCCTCATTTCCCTCTTCCTCCCACACCTCTCAAGCCTTGAGCCTTACATATGTTTTAGCCAATACTCCTCTCAGGGATCTTCCCTATGTCCTAGAGATTATGGTATCAATAAAAGTCTAAAATCAAAGGCCTTAAGATTGATCTCAAGGAGAAGAGATCAAGAAGAGGTTTAATAAATTTTGAAGTAAGAAAAACCTGAGGTAAGGGAATTCTTAACCCAATTTCCATTCCTTTAGTTAACATTATACTTCATTATTTATGTGGAATTAAAAATTTTTGTGTGAAGAGTTTTTTTTATACTATGTGGAATTATGTGTATTTACAGTCTATATACATATTCCATCCACTCTATTAAGTCTCAATTCAATTATATGATTTTTGTAAGGTGTTTAACTTTTAAATTTCTCTTTTAAAATTTTTTTTTACAAGATTCAATAGAAATGTTTTTATACAATAATTCATGTTATATGATTATTTTATGGTTTATGGTCACTGTTTATGATGAAGTGTGGGACCTATATATCCCTCCAATGCATTGGTTATTTGTAAGTCGGAGTTCGGCCATATGGTTACTCTATGTGTAACTGTGATGGTTACACAAATTGTAAGGTAGTCGTTAGGGTTAGAAATTATAAGTTTGTCGTGAGGGTTAAAATATTATGTATGTAATTCCCCAATATACCATTATGGTTATATTTATGTTCTTATGTTTTCTGTGGATCTTGTGTAAATATCATGTTTCACAAAGTAAGTATATATGGGTGACAAGTATGACTTTTGAAAATGATTTCATATTTTACAAGTGTCCATGTATTAATGTGTTCTTTCCTTCTTTTTATATCCCTTACTGTGCTTTTTGTGCTCATACAAAGTTTCTAAATGATTTTCACAGGTTATAAGGATGTGTAAGAAAAAGAATAAATCCAAGAGAAATGTTTTAAGAATTGTTAAAAAATAATGTTTTATTTGAAAAGTTTTATATTTTGCATGAAAATAATACTGTTTTTATGGTATCCACTCTGTAACAATGTGTAATGTTATAATGTATTACGTCCCAATTCTCTAAATCTATAAACTTGAATAGATCCTCCATTTTAAAGGAATTGATTTCTTGACAAAATTAAAGATTATGTAAGGTAATAAGTTCGTGTCTTTTTTATATTCCCACTATATCTAGTCCATAGCAAATAAATCCTGAAGGAACTTAGGATCCTGACCATGGTTGAGTTTCTCTATTGTTTGAGTTTCATCGATTGTAATGGAAACTTGAAGTATATAAAATCATAATTGTTAATGATTCTATTTTCCTAGTTCAAGGGATAGAGTATGGTAAATATGTTGTTGCTTCTAAGGGTATGTTTGAACCTAACATGATTTGAGGAGTGTTGGTTAAGGTGGGTATCCAACATCTGATCCTTCCACTGATGATGGGAAATTCTCATCCCTAATGTCAGTGATAAATCCAATGACCATGGGGGATATGAAGGTCCCTGAGGAACCTATATCTCATTTTCAGTCTCCTAATTATATCATTGGTGGACCAGCTCACACTCATAGGATTTCTTCTCCCACTGCTAAGGCTAGAGTGCATGATGCTTCAGGAAGGATTCCTAATTTCTTTCCTATTCTTGAAAATACTAATTCTTCATAATTTTATAGGAATTATCTAGAAGGGGTTGAGAAGGCTAGTTACAATAATAAAAAAATATTTTCTTCTATCACAAGTAGGGATGACCCTGGAGAATGGGGTAAGGATGGAATTAAAGGAGCCTCATTCACAACTTTCACTAAAATAATGGATGTGCCTAATATACCACCTGACATGGATGATCTTAATGAGTATGTTTCGATAAAACAAGTTACCCTAGGGTATAAAGAAAATAATAATGTGGGCCAAGTGACACTTTTTCTTACCTCTATGAAGGTTGAAACATATTCTCAAATTGAGAATCAAGTGGAAGGTGACTTGGAAGATCAACCCAATTTTTGGTATTTTTCCATGTTTTATCATCATCACCTTGGGGGTATGAATTGTCATCTACTGGATTTGGATCCTCAAGAGGTCAATGATCTTAATCTCCAAACGGACTTGAACCCACCAATGGTATATTCTAGATCATAACTACTCTTTGAAGTGACAGTATTAGTTCCATAATCATTATTTAATTCCTAAAATAAGACCTTCTTGCTATTAGATCTATTTAAATTTTCAAGCAGGATGAGTGAGTTCTCTATTACCTTCTGTTAAATTGAGGGAGACTCACATTTTTTTAGAAGCCTATATTACAGTTCCATCATCATTACCTATTCTATAAATACCCACATCATGTTTTATTCTTCAAAATAAGGACCCATAGGGTGATACTTCATTAGTACCTTGAGATTCTACCAATGATTCAGGTGTACTCTTCTTAATTTTCATTGAAGAATCCAATTTAATTTTCTTTTTCCCACATCTCGAATATTACTGATCATTCAAACCTGAGAAACAAATTTTAGTTGAGCCTCATATTCTAAGTCATAATCCACAAGTTGATCACCATGCTGATATTCGAAACCTATAAACAGGACATCCTAAAAAGAGATATTGGAAACTGATTTCTAATTTTCATTCCTTGGGAATCAATTAGTTTTTTCAATAATATCCACCGCATTCATTTCCATATTTGATGAGGTAGGTAAACTATGAGTCTCTAATCCAAATAAGGTACTAAAGAAATCCCTTTTCCGAGGAATGGAATGATCTAAACCACACTTGACATATACCCTTGGGGATTCAAAAGGCCTAGGCCCAAGGTATCCAATCAAATAAACATGTTTTCATGCCAACTTTGAAGGTTGTGCATGATAATTAATCATTGTTATACCCTCCATATTTATTTTAGGAGGTATTCCTTCACCTTATATTCTCCCTTGTCTAGCATCTTTAAGTAGACCTTGAGGCATAGATTTCACTTTTAGAGACTTCTTAATGCATGAATTTTCTTCATGCCCATGAGTTGAATAAAAGGAAAAAATTAAATATCCCTTGTATTTTACAAAATAATTACCAATATTCTTGAAATAAATTCAAAATCATGGAATTTTTTCATACACAATTTGAGGATCAAATTAATTTGTTTCAGAAGAGAGAAGAACTTGATCAACCACAGTAGATTGTAGATCTAACTCAATTAAGAATCGAGAATAATGGCCAAATATGGTCAATTTTGTTTCACTTTGAATTTTTATAGGGATCCAAATTTCCATTGAAATGTTATAAAAGATATTTGGAGGACAAAATATCCAATTTAGGCTAAATAATTTGACCCATAGTTGAATAGAGGAGTTTCTTTCCTCCAGTGGATTGATGTTTCAGTCCCATTCACAGATATGAGAAATGATAGGCTTGAGAAAAATCATTCCAAAACCCCACACCCTTATCTTAATTTTTTCTATAGGTAAAAGGATATCAAAGAATCTATAACCTATAGAGACTCATTTACATTCATCAAAACCCCAAACATTCAAATTTTTCATAATAAAATATCCAACTATCCGCGGATTATAGCCCCTCAGCAATATGATTCTCATAATAATATAATGATTACCGATTTTTAGAGGTTCCGAGATTGCATTTCAATCATCCTTTACATGGGAGACATCACCCTTTCGATGAATAATACTAGTAGCAGATTAGTTGTAGAGAGATAAAGAACAAGTACTCGCATTTTCGATGTGCAAACCACTGGATCAAACCCACTATAAAACACCCTTAGACCTTCCATCCTGGTAGTATCATGTTTGTACGAGCCAAATTTCCCTCATTCCACAAATATCTCATCCAGAGAGTTACCATACATAATCACCATGGAGAAGAAGCAGTAGACGCCATCACGATTTAACAAGAGAACATCTTGAGCAAAAATCATCTTCATATAAATATATATATATAATTATATAAATATTTATAATTATATACAAATATTTATAATTATATAAATTGTTTTATAAATATATTTATTTTAAATTATAATTATATATATATTTAAATAATTATAAAATTATAATAAATGTATTTAAATAATAAATATGTTTATTTATATTTATAATTGTATGAAATAAATTTTTTAATTATATTTATTATATTATTAAAATTGGGTCTTTATTATCACTTTGTTAGCACGGATAAAGATTTAGTTTTATCAACACTGAAGAAGATGCTTTTTATCAGTGATTTTTAGCACTGATAATGATGTATCTTTACCAGTACTAAAAAACACTCATAATGATATGTTTTATCAACACTTTATATTTTTTCATGGATAAAACTATTGTTTGTCAATTCCTTTTTGAAAGAGATAATAAAATAATTTCCCTATATTTTAAATTGAACCCTAATAGAGTCATCCTCGCTTTCGGGGAAACGAACCCTCACCACCTCTCTTCATCAAGCTTCTCAATGAATCGATCCTATTATGATATAAGGTATGTAATTATTTCTTCTTCTATTTAATCATGATATTATTCCATCTAGGTCTTTACCCCCTCACTCCTCTACCTTGTTTAATATATTTAGTTTCACTATGTTGGAGCTTTATTTATGATTTTTTATTCCCCTGATTGTATAACCAGCCATGTTTAACTCTAGTTTTTTCCCTTATTGACTAATTTCATGATGGTTTGGGGTATTATAGAGGTGATTCTCGATTACACTTGAGTTTTTTTATAGATATGGATTCCTTTTGAATCTATAATTAAGCTCACCTTCTAGTCTTGTTTATCGATCTTTCAATCTTGATTCCATCTTGGTCTTATGTGGTGGTTTGTTCGAGGTTGTTTATGATGTATCGATTGATCCATCACCGTTCTTTCCTCATTATATTAGTCTTTGAATTATATTTGATTTCAAAGAAATTAAATATTAATGTTATTCCTATATAAATGTCCATGAGTAGAAAATAGTGTTTCAAAAATGATTTCAACCCTTTTCTTGAAATGGGGTTCGATAACATGTGTTTTTTAGAAATGCCTAAGTGGATTTTAAAAAAGACTTTAACTATTTGTTTAATGTGTCTCTTGATCCCACCTTGAATTTCTAAATGTAAATTTTTTATCAATTGATTTTTGATCCAGATGTTTGTGAAAAATCCATAAGGGTTCATAATGTTTGTATTTGTTTTCGAAAGAAATGGAGAGCATGGGATTGATGTTTTTAAATACGTTCTCTGCACCAATTGATTTTCAAACCAACTATTTGAGTGTTTTGAAGTTTTTAAAATGATTGACATGGGTTTTGACAATATCCCTTATGCATATTTTATTCAATATTTTCTTAAATTAATATTTATATAAATAATCATCTTTGTGATTATTAATAATATGTAAATGTATTTTCATGTGTGCATGAATATTTTTTAAAACATAATTTGTAAATAAATTTTTTATAACTTCAACGTAATTTATAAGTAATAATAACTAACAATTATAAATAATTTTGAATATGTGTATATAAATAATTTTAAATAATTTTTATTATAGATAATTTTTATTATCTTGAATTAATAATTTATAGATAATCTTGAATAAATTATTATTTTGAATTAATAATTTTTAATTAATTTTAATTTTGAATGAAAAATAATTTTGAATTAATAATTTTGAATTAATAAATTTTAATTAATATTTTTTATTATTTTGAATTAATAATATTGAATAAATAAATAATATAAATAATTCTAATTACCTTGAATTGATAATTTTGATTATGTGTATATAAATTATTTTGATTATGTGGGAATAAATGAAATTTATTATAAATAATTATGTGTATATAAATTATTTTGATTATGTGTATATAAATATTTTGTTCAAAATTATTTATAAATAATAATTAAAAACAATTATAAATATATTTTTAAATATATATTTAATATATTAAAATTTATTTATTTATTTATTTATATAATTATTAATTCATTTTTGAAATATATATATTTATGAACTCATATTTATATAATCATATATAAATAAATATATTTATGATTATATATATTATATAAATATATTTATAAATATATATTTATAATTACATAAATATTTTTTTAAGAAATATATATGTGTATATATATAATAAATATATATATTTATTAAAAAACAAAGATAAATTTTAAAAGTATATTATTTTTTATTTAGAATAACTTAGTATTAAAAACTGTATTTTTTATAAGGTTTATTTGTTTATAATTTCAAAACATTTTTTTTTTCTTTTCTTTTATTTTTTTTTAGTTGGGGTTGAGGAGTTTATTATAGTGAAAGAAAATACCACATTTTATTTAGGTAGAGGGTGACTCGTTATATAGCTCATAGGGCCAAGGCTAAGTTGCCCAAAATCATGGCCTTAAGACCTATTGTAGGATCATGTCTACATTATCCTTTCTGTTTCCCCATGAAAGCATCATGTGATCTGTTGTTCCCCTCAAACATCTTGGTATTTTTTATAATTGTCCAAAATGGTTTGAATAGCGTGTGCTAAAGTGATCTTATTTGTCCCCAATCTACCTTTTGGATTCTCCACCCAATCTCTCTTACCTCAAACCATTTTTGGTTCACCCTCTCCCTCGCCTTCATGTTCATTTTCACTTATTCATCATTATTTATCACTCTAATTTCATGGATCTCCTAACATCATGTAAGGTGTTGAATGTAAATGATAAATAGATAGAGTTTTTATAGTGCACGATTGGTAATCATATTCAAGTTCCAAGTATCCATATTTTTCCCATGTTCCACCCAATCTTTCTTACCTCAAGCCATTGTTCTTATATTCTATCCCTCACCTTGATGTTCATTTTCACTCATTCATCATTATTTCTCACTTTGATTTCATGGATCTCTAAGTTCTACACTACAAAAATACTTCCCACTTATCATATAAGGTGGTGACAACAAATGATAAGTAGATAGGTTTTTTATGGTACACAGCTAATAATCAACTTCATGGTCAATGTATCCCTTCTACTCCCATGGATTAAAATACAAAAAAATCTTCCCATTATCTTCCAATTATCAGTCCTACTTCCATGGATTAAACCCAAAATTTCTTTTTAAAACATGTCATTACCTTGTGAATTTTTTTTACTGACCATAAGAGTATGTTATTTCAATATTGTTTTCTTTTAAAGAAACCAAAACATGGAAATTATATTGTTCCAAACATTGAGATAGAAATTTTTAAATATGACCAATTTTAATTTTTGTATAAAAATATTTATCAAGCATTTATATTGATGAATATTTTTGAAGCTTATTATTAATGTTCATATGTTTATCACGACAATGTTGAATTCTAATAGGGGAGTAGTATCTCTTGGGACCCAAATTATTGAAATACATGGTATATTAGTATCATATAACATAGAAAAGTTTAATAATATCCCTCATTAGTAAAATCATAAACATTAATAAACCAACTTGTTTCATTAAAATCATAACAATTAATAATCTTACCTTACACTAATATTTTAATCATAAGATGTAATTTTTTTATAAAATGGTTTTTATGATTTATTTATTTTTTAAAATATTAATAATATTTAATAAAATTGTATTGATATGAATCAGAAATGGATTTATTCAATTGTAAGAAAAAATAGTATGAAGATGGGGTGAAATGGTTCATCATGTTTTCAAAAGGTCAAGAAAATTAGTCTTCTCAATTACTTTGTTTGTGTTTACATTGTTGTTATTCAAGACTAAAGATTATTTGATTTCTCATGTAATAGACCAAAGATACACATTTTGTACTAAAACTAAGGAAAAACTAAATGTAACTAGTGACTAGGATAAGACCGCATTTTATAGATCATCTAATAAGATAACAAATGTGGAAAATAATGAGGATTTTATTAAGAATATGATTACAGGCGTGAACAATGATAAATATCATATTGAGGAAATGACAATGACAGTTGAATATGAACTTCATGATTGTAAATTTTTTATTTAAGAAGTTAAATAGTTTTTCAAATATTTCATTGTATGTTTGTTTTACTAAATATAAAACATCATCAGTCATACCAAAACTATATAATTTTAAAAGTTGGAAATAGATAGAGTGGCGCTAGTTTTACTTATATACTTTCTATTTTGATTGATATGCTCCCAAAATATTATGGGATTCCTTGATGAATATATTATGCTAAAAAATACTACTATGAATGGGTATGTTCTCGGAAAGAATTAATGTTTTTCGAAAGCATGCTACAAATTCATAGCATCAATAACCATTTTTTTAAATTTACAATGATATTTATCCTTTGGCTAGAAGATACACATAACAAAAAAGTAGACTTTCATGTATCAACATCGTCTAAATCATATTATCCAATCGCCTCAAGACCATTGGATATTTTATAAGTAAGCATGTGATCCTTTGTTCCTTGAAAATGTTGCAAAACTTTCTTTCTAACTCTCTAATGATACAATCCATGTTTACTTTTGAATCTTCCCAACATACCAACTACAAAGATAATACTTTTCCTTTTACAAGTTTGAGCATACATCAAGCTTCCGAAAATAGATGCATAAGGAATTCCTTCCATCATTTTTTATTACAAATAATTTTTTGAGACAATATTTGAGATTAAATTTATCTTATTTTTGAATTGGAATCAATGATGCTGAAAATTTTTCATCCTAAACCTCTATAAAATTTTATTAACATATTAATTTTGAGATAATCCAAATATATATTGTGTACTATTATGGAATATTTCTATTCAAATCGCATACCTATATTCTATAATATCTATCATTTCAAAATTATTAGAGAGAAATTTCTTGGTCTCATATTAAAAACCATGATTATTTGCAGCAAGCAATACGTGTTCATCATATATAATCAAGAATATAAATTTACACTCACTACCCTTTTAGTATATACACAAACAAATTATGTTTTCCTTAAATACAAATGATACAGTGGTATCATTAAACCTAATATACCATTGTAAGGATCTTGTTTAAGTCTATATATTTACTTGTTTAATTTAAATACAATGTGTTCCTTTCCTTCAATGAAAAAAAATCATTGGTGAAGACATGTAAACATATTCCTCAATGTTTACATTTATAATGGTTGTTTTAACATCAATTTGGTGTAACTATAAATCGTACTGAGCTACCAAATCCATAATAATTCAAAAAGAATATTTCTTAGAAACCAATGAGAATATTTCCTTATAGTCTATATCATAATTTTGAGTGAATATTTTTCCAAAAATTCTGGCCATGTAACATTCAAGATTATAATTAGATTCACATTTGGTTTTGAAGACCCATTTACATGCAACTCTCTTTCATCCTTTAGGAAATTACATAAGGTCCCGTACATTATTTTGATCTGTGAAATTCAACTCACATTTCATGGAATCTAACTATTTTTCAGAATTATTAGAATCAATGGCTTGAGAATATAAAACTAAATCATTATCAATGCCAAGATCACTTTCTATTTCTTGAATACATACCACATAGTCATCATAAATATCTAACCAAATTTACCTTTGGGATATTCTTAACACTATTTCTTATGGTTTTTTAACCATTTCTTCTTTTTGAATTTGGGAAACATTCTGTTGTTGTTCTACGTGATTAATTTTTGACGAAATAATTTGAGTAATAACAACATTTTAATTTCGAGTACAAGAACATTGAACTTGAATTCCAACTTCATTAATTTTCACATTTTTTGGAACATTACTCCCACTGGATTCAACATCCCCAATAAATATAAAATTTATAGTTTAAAAAATTCTCATACTATGGTTATGAAAATAAAATCTATACCACTTTGATTTATCATTCTATCTAATGAAATATATACTATTTTTTAATTCATCTAGTTTTCTTTATTGTGGATTATCTACTATTATTTCATCCTGAAACCCTCATACGTGTCTGAAAATAGTTTTCCTACCAATCCAAAGTTCAAAACGAATATTTGGAATTGATTTTCTAGGAACGGTATTCAATGAATACATGGAAGTTTTTCAAGAATTCATCCACAATGATAAGGGTAAATAAAAATTTCTTACCATACTCTTAACTATATCCATTAATTTTCTATTATGTATTTCATATATAACATTTTTATGGTGTACGTGGAATGGTGTATTCTATACATATTTTGTGAATTTCTATAAAAATTGAAAATGGACTAGGGGTTTGTTCACTTTTACCAAATCTTCAATAATATTCACCACCCTTATTATAAATTATAACCATTGCCTTTTTTTCTAATCAGATATCAACTTAATTTATATAAATTTAAAAAGAATTTATTTCTTTAGATTTCTCATGAAATAAATAGACATAACCATAACATTAAAAATCGTCAATAAATGTGATAAAATATTATTCTTTACTAAAAAGTGATATTAAAAGGTCTACATATATTAATAATTATGATCTCAAGGAGTTGAGCACTTCTATTGGAACCTTTATTCATGTTTTTTTACATTAATATAATCCATTCAAATTTTAAGTTTGGTAAAGTATAAATTTTTGAAGGATTTCAATATTATTAAATTTCTCTAATATTTCATTGGAAATATGACCAAAAAATTTATGCCAAAAATAAACAAAATTTTTTATACTAATCCATGTTTAGTACCAAAATTATGATGCAAGGTCTTAAATGTTTCTGAATACATATTATAAATATTTATTGTATATAAACCATCATATAATAAACCAGATACAATCATTCATGTATTCTTAAACATGATAAAAATATCCCTTCCTAAAATTAAAAGAGTAACCAATAACATCAAGTTTTTATAAAGAACCCAAATTCCTATATATATTAGGTACATAAAAGTTTTTTCATAAATCAAAACTATATACACTATCAAGTATTAAATGGTCAGTCTCGACTATTTCCACTTGAACCTCTACTCTATTCCCCCATGAAGATAAACTTTTCTATTAGGATTGTCATTTGGGTTTAAAGTAATCGCTATATTGTATTAGAAACATGAGTCATGAAAATAGAGACAATCCACTATGTATTATGTGTAATTTCATATAAATTTGATTCATAACATGTATAATCATTTTTCTTACCTTTCTTTTCAAACTAACCCTTTCATTTTAGGAAATCCATTTGGAAATTTCAAAAAATTTCACTGAAATGGAATTTATCTTTTTTCGTTCTTCTTGATTTTTTTAGAGGAATCATTAACTTTAAATGGCCAGATTACTTATTCATGATTCTTTATACCATACTTAATTCCTTCTTGATGATGCACATAATGGATAGAGTGGATTCTTTGACTCTTTAAGCATGTTTTCTATTGAACATGCATAATTTATAACTCATGTACATTACATTTATCATCCATGGTGTTATAGTTCATTTGGAATGGTTCATACTCAAATGGTAATGAGTTTAGGAAAAACTATAAAATGAAACTTTCATCCACCTCTATTCCCAATGATTTAAGTCTTGCCACAATATTTTTCATTTCAATGACATGCTCATGCATAGTATGAGAACCATACAAATTTATGGTGGTTAATGTACTCATTAACATCCTGGTAAGATATTTGATAATGCTTTGAGATCAGTCCCCCATATATTTCATAAATTCTTCAGCACTTTTAGTTTTTGGGAGACACTACTTGATGTTACTTGCTATCATAATTCATATAAACATGAAATATAACCAGTTTGATCCTTCCCATGTTGCATAATATATTTTATCATCATTTGTACCTTCATCCATAATTGTAGTAGGTTTCTCGACTCAAAGTGCTAAATCTAGATCCAATACACCATGGTGAAATTGGATTTTCACACTCTAATCAAATAAATTTAGTCCATTAAAGATCAGAATAGATGATAACTGATATTGAAACTTGATTTATTTAAATAATATATTCTTAAATTGAATTTTTTTTATTATAATCAGATATATAAATAAATATCACAATTTAAATAAGTATCTCCAATAATTATATTTATAAATTATAATAATATGAAAATTTCATTTGGGATATTAATAAATATCTCATAATAATGAATTTCAACTACTCATAAAATGTCATAATAACATCAAATTTATGATAAATCAATATATATTATTTTCATAAAATTTTGGAATAATTTTAGATTTATGATTTGACGAAACTACCACAGATCATCCATTTAAAAACATCTGAAATGGGCTTTAACGGTGCTAATAGTACATTTCTATCCTAAGAGCTGTTAAAAGGGGGACCCTTTATCAGCTCTATTTCATGATCTGACAAAGGTAATCCTTTATCAGTGCTTTCATCGGTATTGGTAAAGCGGGACCTTTATTAGTGCTAGAGATAGAACTAATAAAGGCCCTACTGCTATCGTCTTCTGTTTGAATTACAACACATCGCAACAGCAGCCTGTATAAATAGATATTTTATAATTTAACTGAAATAAAAAATACATAACAAATATATTTAAAAATTCTATATTATAAAAATTTCAAATAATTTTTTGTACAATTATATTTGCAAGTACTATTACAAAAATTCAACAAAAATCAATGTTTCATTGTCTTTGGAACCTGAACACCTCACAAAAAACCATGATCATGGTATCAGTTGAAAAAAAAACTGCACCAACTCAAGAAAAAGAATACCCCTATATATGAAAAAAAAATCTTATGTTAATAATAAAATATAGAAATAAATTAAACATAATATGAAATAATACATTAATAAAATGTTGATTTTAAATAAAATTACACACTTTGAGTCATAAAGGTCTCTTCATTTATTGGATTAAGGTTGGAATTATTTCTTCACATCACAAATGACTTATGGATAATTATACTAATTTTTTGAAAAAATAAAAATAAATTAAATTGGTGTTGAGTGTGTCACTTTTTTTTACAAAAAATTCATTTAAAGATGAAAACCTGCACATAAAGTCATACTGGTCACATGGTGTGTCATATTGATATGATACTAATTCATACATATCATAAATGACTTATGAATCATTTCTCTAAAGTATCAGGATAATCTGAGCACATCTGATCATTTTTTAGTGAGTGATACACACTTTGAACTAAAATGTCACATTTAGACTGATAACAGACACTTTGAGTTATATCAGGAACACTGTGTATCAGATTGGGGTTCGGATGATTCATATACATTGAAAATGAATAATGACTTTTTTTCTTGAAGTATCAAAAAAATCCGAATGGGTGTTATTTGTTTTGAGTATATCACTTTTCTTTTTTACTAAAATTTCCATTTTAAATAAAAAACAAACTTGGAGTCATACCGGTCACACCATTTTCGGATTGATGTGTGTATGATTACTAAACAACAAAAATGACTTATGGAGTATTTTTATAAAGTATTAAAACAATCTGAATGTGTTTTCTTAGTTTTGAGTATGTCATTTCTATTTTTTACTAAAATGTCATTTTAAACTTAAAACATGAATTTTGAGACATATCGATCACATCGTGTGTTGGTTTGACATGAGAATAATTATTACATGTCAAAAATTAAATATGATTAATTTACCTAAATTATCAAAAAAAATTAGAGTGCGTTTTATAGGTTTTCAATGAGTGACACACATTTTGAACTAAAATGTAAATTTTCAAACTGATAATAGACACTTTGAGTCATATTGGGCATACTATGTATCAGATTGAGGTGTGGATTATTCCTACACATTAAAAATCACTAACGAATCATTTTCCTAAAAAATAAAAACAATGTGAATTTTTTTATTATTTTTCATTATGGAATTTTTTTTACTAAAATGCCAATTTTAAATAAAAAGACAAACTTGGAGTCATACTGGTCTCGCTGTGTGTCAGATTGAGGTGCAGATAATTCCAACACATCAAAAATGATTTATGTATCATTTTCCTAATGTATCAAAATAATATAAATGTGTTTTATTATTTTTGACTATGTCATTTTTCTTTTTTACAAAAATGTCATTTTAAAATATAAATATACACTTTGAGTTATACTGGTCACATCATGTATCGGTTTGATGTGATACTGATTTGTACACATCAAAAATTAATTATGAATAGTTTTCAAAAATTATAAAGATATTATATGTTTTTTTTACTCAGGTTTTAGTGAGTGACACACATTTTGAACTAAAATGTCAATTTTAAACTGATAACAGCCACTTTGAGTCATACCAGGTACACCATGTATCGGATTTAGGTGTGACTTATTCGTACACATCAAAAGTGTCCTATTTATCATTTTTATAAATTATCAAAACAATATGAATCACTTTTATCAGTTTTGAGTATGTCACATGTCCTTAAATGAAAATTAAAGAAAATTTTATATAAAAATACACACTTGGAGACATAATGATCACATCATGTGTCATATTGAGGTATGGATAATTCCAACAGGTTAAAAATTATTTATGGAACATTTTCTTAAATTAACAAAAACAATACGACTTTATTTTATTGGTTTTGAGTATGTCACTTGTCTTTTTTACTAAAATGGCATTTTAAACAAGAAACATGCACTTTGAGTCATATTGGTCACATCATGTGTCAGTTTAATGTAAAACTGATTCCTACACATCAAAAATGAATTATGAACAGTTTCCTAAATTGTAAATAAAATATGAGAAATTTTCATAGTTTTCAGTGAGTGACGCATGTTTTGAACAAAAAATGTCAATTTTAAACTGATAATGGATACTTTGAGTCATACATGGAACACTATGTATCAGAATGAGGTGAAGATGATTCATATACTTCTAAAATGTATTATAGATCATTATCAAAAAGTATCAAAACAATCTAAATGTGATTTCTTTTTTTTTAGTATTTCACTTGTCTTTTTTACTGAAATGTTGATTTTAAATAAAAATTAACACTTTGAGTCATACCAGTCACAACATGAATCAGATAGACATGAGGCTAATTCCTATATATCATAAATTATTTATGGATTTTTTTTAAAGTATCAAAATAATATGAATGTATTTTCTTGTTTTTTAATATGTCACTTGTTTGTTTACTAAAATGTCATTTTAAACTTGAAACAAGCACTTTGAGTCATACTAGCCACTAGTGTCTCATTTTGATGTTAGACTAATTCCAATGAATACAAAATAACTTATGAATAATTTTCCTAAATTATCAAGATAATATGATCATGTTTTCATTTTTTTAGTGAGTGACACATGTTTTGAACTAAAATGTCAATTTTAAACTAATAACGAACTCTTTAAGTCATACCATGAACAACACAATCTTTCATATTGTGGTTTGTCTAATTCCTACTCATAAAAAATGAATTATGGGTCATTTTACTAAATTATCAAAACAATATAGATGTAGTTTCTTGTTTTTGATTATTCCACTTTTCCTTTTTTTCTAAAATTAATTCCTATTTAAAATAAAAAGACATAATTGGAGTCATATAGATCACACAAAATATAATATTAAGGTGTGTTTAATTTCACAAAGTCACAAATTACTTATTTATAATTTTCCTAAAGTTTCAAAACAATCTAAATTTGTTTGATCAGTTTTGATTATGTGATGTGTGTTTTGAACTAAAATGTAAATTATAAACTAAAAACATATAGTTAGATTCATAACGATCACACTATGTATTAGATTGAGGTGAATATGATTGAGTATGTGATGTGTGTTTTTCTTTAAAACCCCTAAAAATATATAATAGAGAGAACATGTTCTATTTTTAGGGAAGAGGAAACCCCATGGTACCTGAAACACTTCACATTACTAGAAGCATGGGGGTTCATCTTCCATCTAAAAGGAACATGTTTTCTCTTTTATGGCTTCTTGTAAATATTTGAAATCAAAATATAACATCCTAAAAGATCTGTGAAAAAATAAATAACTATTATTATACAATTACTTATTATTGTTGATCTAATTGTTTGACTTGACCAAATTGATTAAAATACTGGTAACTTTTTATGAAATGTAAATGATGCAGTGTTTACCTAGAATATTGAATGCATTGGAGAATAAAAAGAAAATTTCATCATCATGAGTGTGTGATCATATTAAATGAGTGAATCATCCATGTTGATAAAGCCATTTCTTCATGATATCTGTGAAATTTAAATAAATAATTATCACATAAAAATTATATGTAAATTAACTAAAAATGTAGATAAAATGATGATAAAATCAACAAAATAATTAGTTGGAAGTCACATATTGATGATATATATATACATTCTAGCACTAGGTATGCTTCTCAATCATTTCTAAAAAATATATTTCATCTTGTGAATACAATTATTTTTGATAGTCCTGGTAGTATGGGAAAAATATAATTACACAAATGAGTAGTAAATATTTTAAATTAAATTATGATTATGTTCAAAAATAATGATTCGGGGATGCTAGTTTTTGGATGGTATATGATATCTTTAACAAACATGAAAAGATAATAACCACAATATTTTCCATCGGTTTTTTTCAAACACTATATAAACATTGAAAAAAATAATTAATTTGTGTTGATATATGTTTTGATATATTTTTTGATAGTGAAATATTATAATATATACTCTAATACAAATCCACTTTTTGAAGTCAGTACATTCCTTGAACTCATGGACTATACTGATTCCATGATTTTGAAGATATTTAAACACCACCCTATCATAACATAATTCTAATTAAAACATAACATAAAATATATAAGTTGAATTTTATTTCTAAAACATTAAATTAAGTGTATTAAAAATTGGAAAATGTCATCATGTGTTGTCGGTTCTTTAGTTATACATGCAGCGTATCTTGAAAATAAATCTTTAGAGTATCCAAATTTACTTCAATGAGTAACCAATACTACCAAAAAAATGAATAAGAAATTAATGGAATGAAAATATGTTTGATATGATTAAATATTATATTTTTACCCTAGCGTCATTGGTACTAAGAAGATTCTATCATCAGTAAGTTTGATTTCAAACACAGTGGATAATTTTTTCAGTATGGTATCAATTTAATATAATTTTAATAATATTTGTTATGCATAAGTGATGTGAGGACTAATGAGTCCATATTTAAGTTCATTGGTTTTTCCATCCAATGGTATTAATATATAAGCCCATAAAAAATCTGACTTGTGTTTAGTCATAATTAACATAGTAGATCAGGTATTGGAAAAGAATCATGAAAATACACCTCATGTATACATTTAAAACTGAGAATACTTGCCATTCATACATGAGGATTTAATTTACATTCTCAATTGAAATTTATTATATAATGGGATCTCCATACATTTTTTCCTTCAAAATAAAATATGACATTAATTCCACTTTTATCCTTTTATATACATGAAACATTAATTTTAGTAAATGTGGAAATTAAATGGGCAGGGTAAAGGTACTTTGTGAAGATCTTTTTGATTGGTTGGTTTATCATTTAGATCATTTTGATTTTCTCTTTCATTTCACCCATTGCATTTGTATTTATTTAATAACATTCATTAGAGTAGACCCTTTTCATTAATTTTTAACAATTTTCATGAAAAATATATTAAAATTGAATACCAACTTGTCGACATGTTTTTCTAAAAGATTTAACATACATGCTATAAATGGTCCAGAAGCTTTCTTGATTGTATGAATATTTTCATCATCAAGTGGAATAGGTATCTCAATGCTCGTCTCAGGAGATAATTTAATCCCCACTCTCACATGACATATTGAACGTTGTATGTTGGGTAGAATATCTTCTTGGATATTGAGCACGGTAGCCCACACAACAAGGTGATGGGTGGCTGTTGATAGATATAAATAAAAAAATCACCCTACAAAATATCATTACAGGAAAGGTATCAGTGTTTCCTTGATTCACATTTCATTGAAACAATTATGAGAATATTTATTACCTCATCTAAGAAATAACTTTAATGGAAATGGCATGTATAAAAAATCGTGTGGGTGGGGGGATCTTTAGACAATGGTTTTTCTTATGTTACTTATTCTCTTTAATTTCTTCCCATAAATTTTTCTAACCAATATGAATTCAAATTTAATATTTATTCAAGATCATATAATCATACTCACAACTCTTTCATTTTTTTATATTCATCCACCTGTTCATTTTTTTTCTCAAAATATGTTAAGGGTCACCCTAAAACCTGCACCTTTGAAATAGCCATATTATTCTATCTACTTCAATGACGCTGATAGTATCTGTTCATCAAGTACAACTGATGATGATTATTGTGTCTATGTCGGATAAAATATATTGTAAAATAAGCAATAATTATAATGTATTGCCTATTTATGGAATAACAAATTTATATTTTGTTGTACTTACACATTCTTTCCACACTTTATTGGGTTTTCATCTATTAGTAACCCTTATTTATTTACATGTGCCTTTTTCCAAAGAGCAAGATGAGAGATAGAAATGGATTTAGATTTGGATTCATTAATCTAAATATAAATAGAAGAACATAATTATCTTGTTTTCATGTTACATAAAATAATTATGTTATATTTAAAAAATGTGCCAATTTTTCTTGTGAAAAATATCCCATACTTGATTTATAGTAGAGTTATATTTGTTTTTCATACCATTGCATAATATTCGTACTCAGTTACTATTTCATAAATTAACAATTATTAATCAATGTGATTAATAAATGTATTTCTAGACAATGTATTACTAGCCATAACATGCTAGAAAATACCTCTTCTCACGAGGACCAGTAAACACATCTCAGACTTCTTGGATTATCAAGTATGCATACATCTATGGTGGGTGTGGGTTTATTTTCCCTTCATCATCTTTAAGATGAAAATTCATAAGAATTATGTGAAATCCCTTATGAGCCATTCCAGCAATAATTAATACAAATTTAATTTTTGATTCATCTACTATAAATGCACTCTATAAGGGACAATGAAGAGTAAGTTAACATTTAATTATTATTTTTTAGTAAAATAAAGAAATTATATTATAATGTTAGCCTAATCTCTTCACAAATCAGTTTCTTGATCATGGGTACAACATTTTGAAACAAATCTATATTAATAAACATGTGTTCCTATGTACTAATTCTAATGAAACTGCTAAACATGGACTTTTGGGGGTTAAACTCATGGTCGTGTTCATTCCATACAACCTAAAATTTTATTCCTTTTCTTCTCACCTTTTTAATTTTTTCTAACACTTACATTCTATGGTGGTACTATTTTTTCAAGGACACCGATTGTTCACCATATACCATTTCCTCAAGTTCAAAATCATTAGTATGTTATTTCTATATATTAGTAGAATCATAATTTCCAAAAGGTTATTGTTCATCTACATTGGGAGCGCTAGTAGGTTGAGAAACTTTTTTTCCCTTGGGATTGGGAGCATGAAAACATACAGAAGTCATTATCTTCAAAAATGTTTGAAATTTTAATTTAAATTATATAAATGCATCCATGAACAGATAA
This sequence comes from Viscum album, assembly GCA_963277665.1. Taxonomy (NCBI): domain Eukaryota; kingdom Viridiplantae; phylum Streptophyta; class Magnoliopsida; order Santalales; family Viscaceae; genus Viscum; species Viscum album. Next base: position 1,784,710,525 of record OY728148.1, on the reverse strand, counting down.
TAATATTAGGTAACACAATATATATTAAAAAAATATAACATGATTATTGAACACCCTAATTATGTTTAAATATATTTTACCCTCTATCGAGTATCAAAATCCCTTAATTGTTGTCTTCTCTAATATAAAACACCCCATGTACATTAGGACTATAGTAAATTTAATGAAACTTCCCAAGGAAATGGTCATCCTCAGTTTAATTTTCATCGGACTCTTCATTAATTTTTGTCGATAACATAACAATTGACCACTTTTGGTTTGTGAGGTCTCGATCATACAATACTTGTACTTCCTATGATTCAATTATAAATGGTTCGTCTTCAAACACTTCTTTACTAAAATCCACATCCATGGACCCCAATTCATTTATTTAAACAACATTCCTATTATCAACCTTATTACACTGAAAAAAACACACTTGGAATATTGTATAATCCAACTCCCATTTTTGTTTAATGATGCTTAAGTATGAAATATTCGCATAAATTGGATTTATGTATCTAGTACTAGATACATTCATCTCTTCAACCACAAGTGTACCTACACTATTTTTCATGGTTTTCATTCATCATGATCATTTTTATAGAATATAAAACCATTAATTACATAACCATTATAAGATAATACATGAAAACTTGGTTCTATATCTATCCCTTGAATTCATTCTAAATTTGAATCCATATTTCCAACTGAATCCATAAAAATATAGTCTCAAAACCATCCTATAAACTATTTATTATGTGTATTTGATATCCAAATTTCATCCCTTGATGAATTCAAATGACTAATAATTTCTTTGTGGGTTTCAACATATGGGGAATCATCTAAACTATTATGAAAAAAAGGTAGTCCAACTCTCGATCTATGATAGTGATTTTGATAACATTTATTCCAGAAATTCCTTCACCCACAATATTCCCAATGTGACATTATTTTGGAAGAAAAATTCTTTCCAATCCGTAAAGGTAGTCGGTATATAATTCAATGGATTCCTCAATAATATATCGATCCATAATAAAAACTTTTGGATGACTTCAAATTTTGACAAACCCTTTAAAAATCTTAGTATGCCATTAAATGTGTAAATCCATCTATAAGGTATAAGAACAAATAGTCAAATATCACTTACCAAGTGAACCATCATATCAAATAATTTTGGTGGGAAGAACATCTACAATTCACATAGTATGATGGAAACATCCTTTTCTATATTAGGTAATTTCTATAGATCTATATATTTACTATGTGTAGCATTAAAAAATAAATAGATATTGGTTAATGTATAATCGAAATTCTAGGAAAAATTCAATTTAAAGATACAAGCATTAGATCTTGCATCAAAACATGACAGTAATGTGATTTTGAACCCTTCAAATTTAAAATAGTCATTGAAATTATATTCTTGATATTTGATGAATAATCCTCTAGAAGCCTTACACAATTCAAGAATACGAAAATTTGATATCTATCCTATATAGAAAGAGTGTAATCAAATATATGAATAAATTTTTTTTCACCCTTCACATGTTCCAACTATTCCCATATTCCCATTTTAATCATGTCCAAACTCACATTAATTTCATCCATTGTTTTTTTAGTGCATTTAGGAACATTCGAATGACACTATAACATAAATTTTTCAACATTCATAACATAGATAAAATTACTAACATTCAAAAAAATTATAATATGGTAATTCAAAAAAAACGATCGCTTGTTCCTACTAGTTTTCAAAATATTATGAAAAAAAAATTAAAAAAAGTAGTGTCCATATCTTTAACATTATCAAACTGTTGTTCTCCTATTAGTGGAGTCAGTGTTTTACATTATTCTGAAATCCCATCAAATTTTGTCATCCAATATCAGTACTTATGTCATCAGGGTAGAAATCTATGATTTCCTGGAAACACAGTCTTTGATGAATGTTTCAACCTAATTTATTGTGTACCTTTTTCACAAAAATGGGACACAATTGAGTTCCTATAATACTATATCGTAAAAATTTTCCATAAGCATGAAATTAATTTATCGACCCGTATAACATGGATCTCTACATGACATCTTCATTTCTGTCAGTATCATACACTGTAACACCATAATCCCACAATAATTTTAAATCTATGATCAATGGATCCAAATAAAAATCAATATCATTACCTAGATTTTTTGGTTCTAATAAAGCAGAGACAATATAATATTTTTTCGTTTCATGCATAACCATGGTGTCGAGTTATGATTTACCAAAATAACAGGTCATGTACTATGAGTGATGATTTTAAAACCAAAAATACTCACTTTATATATAGATAGTGCAAGACAAATATTTCTCATCTTGTTTCCAAATTCAGGATACTCATTATCGATTCTCTTATACTAAAGAGAGTCTATTTAGTGATGAATTTTCCTATCTTTATTTCATATATATGTGTTACACTTTAATTATCTTTTAGTTTCCTCACTTCAATATAGGTTTCTAAACCTTGGAATGATTGGAAATTCCAACACAGTTCTTTTAGGACCCGATTCATCTTTCCTGTATCAAGATGAACTACATTTTGGGAATACTTTAAGTGATTTTTGGTCCTTGAGAAATAGTATAAAGTCATTTGGAAAATAATTTATGCTATAAAATATCATACCCATTAAATATAGAATTATTTTAGCATTATATGTTTGGCTAGGAAACTCATTATCTTTTGGAGAATATCATTCAAGAGAGAAAGTTGTTTAATAAAACTCTAATCACTCCATATGTTTCTATATTCTAAATTATACAGATTCAGTATGTCTAAAAAGGATTTATATTTTAAAAAACCAGCATACAGTGGCATATTTTCGCCACTATTTAACTTATCAAACAATTTTTGAAAATCACAAAGGTCATCTTCAACTGTCATTTTCATTTCTTCAATATGATCTTCATCATAATTCACACTTATAATCGCATCCTCCATATGTTCTTCTTCATTTTACACACTTTTATTCATATTATATTATCCATAAAGACTAGTGTTATCCCAGTCACTAGCCACATTCACTTTTTCCCCATGTTTATTCTAATATTTATAAATTTGATATATTCCATGGCAGATCAGGTGTTCTTCCAACTCCTCTAGACTAATTAGTCTTGAATAAAACAACATAAACATGGAAAATGGTCATATGCATGATATTTTTGAAAACTTGATGAACTCTTTCACCCCATCTTCATACTCTTTTTTCATACGAATCGAATCCATATATTTTCAATTTATATCCATCCAATTTGATTCAGTAATAATAATATTTAACAAAAAAAATAAATACATAAAAATTGTCCTTTCAAATAAAAGGAACCCAATATTTTAATGTTTCAAATAATTTCAACAATCTATAAAGGAAATGCATAATTGAATTTAAGAAATAATTACTCCACTATTGATAGGTGTTATCTTATTAATTCCTAGACAATGATCATCAATTCCTGATTTGGGATGACTACATCATATTCCAGTTCAAGAAACATAGGTTCGTGTCCAAAAGATATGGGTGATAAGAATAAAAAAATTATTCCTGATATGAAGCTATTGAGGATGATAGTTTTCTACTTAAAACTAATTATTTCATGGCTGGGGAGTTTTCAAAGCACCAAACAACATTTATTATTTTTTTATCTAAAGTTGAAAAAACCAGCAGTAGTAATCTAACCCCTACAAGGGGATCCTTGATTGGTGTAACCATGAGGAGGATCAACTAGATGGTATTATACACAATGATGTTGAGACAACCATTATAGTTTCACCATTCAAAGAAATCATTCAATTACTAAATGAAAAGTAAAAGGACTTCAGTGTAAGGATTAAATTTCAGTAGCGCATAGATTGATGTTAGGATAAGGATGTGGGAGTGGGGTCATGATGGATATTTCATGGGTTGGATATAGTTGGTGAAATTCCATTTCCATGTTGTTATTATCAATATATATTATGTAAGTGGTGGGATTTTTTGTATCTAGGATGTCTTTGAACGTTAATACGATCATATAAATATAGATACCACCCTTTGTCCTTGAACATATATGAATTTATAAATACAGATACCAGTCATCCCATTACATTTATAAATATAAATACTACTCAACATTTTGAAACATAATTTAAGAAATGTTTTAAAAGGAAAAGTAAATAAATAAGTGAGTGGATCAATACTTTAATCAGTAATATAGGTTAACATCTAAATAGTAATTATAGAATAAAAATGGTATCACTTATTTATCACCCCTTCATAGTGATAAATTTCCACTTAGCTAGAATATTCAATAAGGATTATTCCTTATAAAGGTAAGGTTTTATTCTCTCCAATAATATTCTTCTTCAACTTTTTATTTTTTATAATATCCCTACACATTCCAATATTGTATTAGGTTATTTAATATTTTTTGATTCTTCAATGTTCCGTAAGTTTGGTTGGAGTGGATGGTTTTCTTAGATGATACCAAGGTAATACATTTTTTTCCTTTATAGTTTCATACTTAATATAAAAACCAAACCAATCCCTATTTTTATGTTTGTTCTAGGTTGTTTATTAGCTTAAATTGGAGGTTGAATTCTCTTCCTTTTAATCCAAAGTGCTAATTTGTAATCATTTTGGTAGGCATACACCTCATCCCTCTCATATTACCTTAATGATAGGATAAAATTCATATATATTTGAGTGTATTAAAGTAAACTTAATTTTTTTGTTATTAATGACTTATTAATTTAACTCGTATGATTTTTAAAGGTTATTAAGAATCTATTTTTTTTATGATGAGTTATAAGCACACTTTTGGTATTTTTCATGTTTCTTTTCAATTATGGTGACATTGTACATGTTCATGCCTTATAATTTATTATTGGTACTATTGTTTGGTTAAAATGTAAGCTAAGTGTAATGACTATAACTTTTTGAATAAAAATTATTTTCTAAGAAAATGTGTGTTACATTATTTTGTACTCGATAAAACTATTTCTCTTTAATAATGAAGCACGTATAAAGAGAAATGTGACTATCGGGACTCAAACATCAAATGTCAATTGTTCAAATATGACTATTTGACAAATATTTCCATTGGAAAATATGAACATTGGAAACTATGCTCTTATTAATAATTTTAACATTATAATTTGTGTTTATAAGTAGAAAAGAAAACGTAAAATTAATGAATAAAGGAGAAATGATGGCCTCAACCAGAAGGGTAGTGAAATATGACTCCCATTTTTAATAGATTGGGAGGGAGGTATAATAAATTGGGTTCACTCTTTAACAAGACCAATATGAGCATCACTAAGTGAATCTTGAATAAAATCTCATACGGGAGAAGTTCAATTTAGTGGAAACTATCACTCGGGTGATGTTAGTTGAGTCACCCCATGAATCTATCACAACAGAACACCTTACCCTTAGGTCATATTAAGGTGTTATAATAAGTTATATTTAAAGGACCTAGTTAACTAAATTTTAATTCCATTTTATAAATAAAATTTTTATACCATTTATTCTGTTTTAAGATTATTTTGGCTTAATAAAATTGAGATGGAATTTGATAAATTGATTTTTCGAATAGAAATTTCACTTTCTAGTAAAGATATAAATATTTATAATAAAGAAATATATTATTAATAATACTTATTTTAATGAAATGGTATGATATAAACACTCTTACATAAATATAAATGATAAAATAATTTTATATTTTTTCAAGTGTCTGAAAGTTTACTATGCATTTTCAATATACTGTTATTTTTAATAAATTTTTTTATATATAAAAGTTATAATTATAATATTTATAGAATTATTCTGATATAATAAACATAATTTTTAAAATCAGGACATCAAAATTAGGTTAGGGTGAATTTATTAAAATTTTCTAAAATACATTATTTTTTTGTGAATAGTAAAAATACCGTTTGAATTTTTCAGTATGTTTAATGACTTCATAATTATGTAATACTGATTTAATAACTAATTAACCAAAATAAATGACCTAAAATATATTTATTTTATTCATATCATGTTATTTGATATATTTAAATAAAATTCCAAATCTATAATTTACTTTTCAAATTCTAAAATGGAAACTTTAACTTTAAAAGTTCTATTTTGAGGAAACTTTAATTTTATTTTCCAAAATAAGATATATAAAATGATTTTATACACTTAAGGATAAAAATAACATAAAAAGTTTCCTAATTTCCCAATACCATTGGAAAATACCTTTATAAATTTCATGGTTTTTCACTTTCCACAACCAAGGTTTCCAATACCTATATTTGGAAATTTATAAACAAGTCCTCCAATTTTGCTCTAAATACCAACCCATTTATCCATTTAAATTCACTAAAAATATATAATATATGAATATTTGGATGTTTTATGTCCTAAGGAGTCCTCCCAATGCTTCTTTAAGACCACAAGGTCCCAATCCTCATGTTTTGGGAGTAACTCTTTGAGGTAAGGGAAATATCCTTCTTTACTCTTCACTTCAAGAACCTATTTTTGTATATGTCTAATTAATGTTATGATAACTCTCTATTATTTCCTATTTATTACTTACCTTACTACAAAATTATGTTTTATCAATGGGATACCCATTTCTCCTTTCTTTTTACTCTTTTCTAAAACCATGTTTTATACCTGGTATGCTGCCGATTTTACATCTAAAAATTTCTCTCTTCTCCACAATAAATTCCATTTTATTTTCTTTTTTTGAATACCTAAACATATTTAATTTTCAAGGTTATTCCTAAATATGTAAAAATTATTTATTTTATTATATTATTTACATACATAAAACCCTAATTCCCTTTTTGTGGGTTGTAAATGACTTGATGATCGTGTTTTTAAAGCACTTTTTAAATGTAATGATTTTGATATAAAACCCATTTTATATTATTCTACATAAGTTTTTTATGAAATTTTTTATTATAATATATTTGGATCACATTATAATTAATAAATATTAATGGTGTACCCTGATATCACTCTAATTCATTTGGTAAATAATTTACTCTCTATAGATGACATGTTTTATGATACCTCAGTGAATAAACTTTCAATTTTTATAACACTTTCATGACAAAACATGATGGTATTATTATGATTCTATCATTTAAATTTTTGTACCATATCTCAATGTTATGATTCATATAATTTTAATCATCATATTCCCCTTTTTTCATTACTTTATTCCTCATGTTTTTATTTATATTTATCATGGTCACGTGTAAACTATTTCCCATGCTTTCCCATACTGGGACTTATTCTCACCCTTTACTTTAATGTATGTCCTTGGTTTATGAGATGGAGTAAATATACTTTTAATGAACCTGTGATGATTTCTTTTACATGTATTAGAGTAATTTTTAAATTTGTCATGTATTACGTACCCTATTTCCAAGAAACTAAACTTTAAGAGATCGTTCATTTGTACCATGTAAATTATACATTATGTAATAAAAAGGTGGTATTCTATAGTTATTATAAAAGGAAGGTTTAGTCATTTGTGTAAATTCAGATTTGAAAACATTATGAAGAACCATAGTGTAAGGTTAAAATATATGTAAACATCCTGGTGTTTTGGTAAAGTATTAATTAAGTAGTTTCTGAGAAAATAAATCTTTTTCTCGATATGAACAAGTGGATGTGGATCCGACATAGATGTATCTATGGGCAAACCCCAAAAACACGACTTTGATCTAGACTCAAATGGGAGAAAGTTCATGACAACGGGCCTTACTTCACTCCTATTTTGACACTTCTGGGGTATATGTTTCGTTAATAAAAATATCATTATGAACTAATGTGAAGGATTTATAGAAAATGTAATTGTTGTTAATGAATAATATATTTAGACATGATATTTCAAGACATAAAATTCTATTATAATTAAAATATTATTAAAATAAAAAAATTATGACAATGTTTTTCTTATATTAGAAAATAGTTGGAAATTAGAGGAATCATTTAAATGGTGAGTGCAATGAACTATGCATTAATGGGCCTCTGATGGAAGCCGGAATGGATAATTTCATGATAATGATGAATCAACTAACTCGAATTATGAACAATTACTTAAATCAAGCTGGGAGACAATATTTTCCCTGAAAGGAATAAATTTCCATTGATCCTTTTATACATCAACTATCACCTTCTTTTATTTTATCTACCGACTCATTTATTGTTGAAAAATGGATAACCTCTATAAAAAAGATCTTTTATTTACTTCATTGTTATGAATAAGAGAATGTCACCCTCGTTATTTACCGTATAGAGGGAGAATCTAATCAGTGGTGGACACTAATTAAAAACATGAATCCAAGAATTGAGATTGAATCTATGGAGTGGGAAGAGTATAATGGATCCTTTTTCAAAAAATATTCCCCTCGTTTGATGTTAATTAAAATGGAGATGGAATTCTTAGAGCTGAATTAGAAGAAAAATGAATCGGTGGGAAGCTATGAGATAAACTTTACAATACTTTCTCATTACACCTATAGATTATTCATGGATCTTAATGGAAAGGTAGATAGATTATTTATTGTAAAAGTACCCCATCAATGGAATAATCTATCCAATCAATACAATGATAGCTATGAGGAGATAATGTGATGTTATTTGAAGGTTGAACTGGAGTTTGGAGAGACAAAATGGTCCCATTGATCGAATGAAAAGAATATTTAAATGATGCCAATATTAGAGATTAAATTTAACCATGGTACATTAGAAAATAAAGTGAAACTTCCCACATGAAACAAATTTTGGAAGAAGCATTTGGGGTACTGCTTTCTCAGGAGTGTTAAATGTTGCAATTGTGGAAGATATGGTAATATTTCTTGTAACTATCATAGTGTAGTGAAGCCTCAACTTCTCAACATTAATGAAAAACTAAAGATGGTTCAGGTTAAGACTGATTTCCAATGCTATAATTGTGAATAAGGTGGGACCTTTTTTAATCACTCTTCAAATCCAATGATAGTGGAGGGGAATCACTATCAACATCATCATAGGATGAGGGAGAAAGGTTGTTATTTTTCTATCATGACATCTGAAGTTGAATCTATGAATGATGTGGTGGAAGTCACTCTTTTTTTCTCCCAAATATAGAAATTTCATTGATTGATTATGGTTCTATGCATTCTTTTATTTCTTCCTTGTTTTTAAAGAATATAGAATCAATCCCTGAACTTCTAGAGTTAGATTTGTCAGTTAAGACTCTTGGAGGGATTATCCAAGTATCAACAGTGTATATAAAATCTAGTATTTACTTTTTTAAGCATGGTATAATTGCAAATCTAGTCAACATTACCATGGTGGAATTCAACATTATACTAGGGATGGAATGTTTCTCAATGTATAATGTTAATATAAACTGAAAAATCAAGTAAATCTCAATAGTCATGAATGGAAAACCTATAGTTTTTTCCGAGTAGAGATATTGCAGCCTGAGATTTGTCTAAAATAAACTTTTATAGTCTTATTTATGGAAATTATCAGTGAAGATAAAGAAGTAAATGAAAGTATATGAATAGAAAATTTACCCGTCATTCAGTAATACATTGATGTATTTCATGAGGTGTTACGTAGACCACCCCCTTAAAAAAGGTATATTTCTCCATTGAACTTGTGACTAGATCCAAGATGTTATCAAAGACCCTATATAGAATATAAAATATGAATCTAGAGGAATTTAACAAACCACTCCATGATATTTTAGAGAATGGGGTTATCCGACCAAGTGTGAATCCATGGGGATCACCTGTTTACTTTGTGAAGGAGAAGTATGGATTAATGGGGCTATGAATTGATTTTAGAGAACTTAACGGGATCAAAATGAACAAAAATTACACACTTTCATGGATTGAAGATTTATTTTACCAACTTTGTGGGGCCTAATTTTTCTCCAAGATTGATCTCTGATCTATTTATCATTAATTGAGTGTGAAGAAATAAGATATTCCAAAGACTAACTTCAAATCAAGATGTGGTCATTTTGATTTTGTTGTTATGCCCTTAGGATTGACTAATGATCAAACTATTTTTATGGATTTTATGAATAAAGTATTTAATGAATACCTCGATAACATTACAGTGGTTTTTATTACTGATATTATGACATATTCCAAAAGTTTCATGGAGCATCAGGATCATCTAATAGTTATATAATATACTCTGAGTATAATTTGAAAGGCCATGAAATGTGAATTTTGGTTACAACAAGTTTCTATCTTGGGGAACATTATATCCATTGAATGAATATCAATTGAACCAGCTAAAAAAATTTAGAGGAGTGGCCCCATCCTACGACGGTAACTATGATTCATAGATTCCCTGGTTTAGCTGGATATTATAGGAGGTTTTTGAAAAAAAATCATGAAATTCTGATCCACTAACAAAGTTAACTCGAAAAGGGTCTATGTTCATCTGGAAAAAGAAGTTTGAAGAATGTTTTTAAGATATGAATAAGAGATTGGGTGCTACACCTATGTTAACTCTACCATATATCGGAGAAAGGTACAGTATTTTTAGTGATGCATCTTAGAAATGGTTTGGTTGCATCCTCATGAAAAATGAAAAGGTGATTTCTTATGTATATCGATAGTTCAAGCCTCATGATCATAATTATCCTACACATGAACTAGAACTAGATGCGGTTAATTTTACTCTGAAAACATGGAAGCACTATCTTTATGGGGATAAATGGGATATATACAAATACCACAAAATTTTGAATTATATTTTCACACATAATGAGTTAAACATGAGATAGAGGATATGGTTGTAACTTCATAAAGAATATGACTGTTCAATTCATTATTACCCCATAAGATAAAACAATGTTGTTTATGCATTAAGTAAGAAATACCCTATTGTTTTAAAAATGATGAGGATTCAAGGAGATCCATTGATCAAGGATCTAGTAAGGTTGGACATGGGAATTATGAGGGAAGGGACATCATAAACCTTGTCCCAAATTATTTCAAAACCATAATTACTAGAGAATATCATGAAATCTCAAAGATAATATTCTTTGTTATAGAAGAAGATAGAGGTTTGAAGAATGTGAAGTTTCCTAAGTTCAATATTGATCAAGAAAGAGTACTGCAATTTTGTACAAGGATATGAGTCCCATATATTCTAGAAACAAAGAAGGGGTTGATGGATGAATCTCCTAGCTCTACTATTTCCAACGCTTTCTGTGGCTAGCACACGCGTTGTTTTGGTGACGCGTTGCTTGCAGCCTTGTTTTCTTGATTTCCAAAGGCAGTTGGAATTCATCACTTCTTCAGAAATATTTTCTCCTTTATCGAAATGGTAATATGGGATTTTGGTTTCTCCTTCCATGAATTCATCTTCGTAATTCTTTTCCTAGTCCGGGTCTCCATCATTTATTTGAGTTGTTGTTCATGAAACATGTTCCCAGTGACACCTCTTTGTAGATGTCGTTTAATTACGTTGCTTCTGTCAAAACATTACAAGGGGTTAAGTAAGAGTAGTAACCTTAATTCGGAGTATATCGTAACATCAAGAATGTCAGGGATTCTATGGATGCTTGAACATTAGTCACATATATTCTTCCTCATAGGAGGGCTTCTCAAGGGTGCAGAACCCAAGGCATCCCACATCGATCCTGGGCTATCTTATGCCATAGGAAAGTCTCTATGGTTTTCCTCAGCATCCCATGTTTAAGATGAGGTATGTCGTGAGTTTAAAATCATGCAGAGATGGATTAGACTGATCGGAACACCTATGAAAGTGGATCTAATAGGTATGTCCCTAGGAGGGAGTACCTGGATGGTTTACCATGTGGGTGGATCAGAATGCCCAATGAGTACGGAGATGGCATAGTATGTCCCAAAAAGGGGAATATTTCACACCATCATGGATGATCTAGACACCATTGAGGGTGGATCAAAATATATGGGTCCCACAAAGGGGGACACCAAGGTTTACCATTGGCTGGGATTGAACCTCAGGGATGTTTTCTACATATCCTATTTAGAAGAGAGGGAGAAAAACCCACATAGTTCGAATGGGTGATTCAGGGATTACACCTAGTTAGTTGCTCGGGTGATACTATGGAGCAGAAATGGTTAATGGGGCTTATATGTGGAATTTACCTTGGTTATATGGTGGATTAGAAATTAAGAATGGGTCTTACACATGGATGGAGCATAAATGGTGAATGTGGCTTATGAATAGAAGTTTCCCTAGTGCCACGATAGAGCGGAAATGGTGAATGGGGATTACGTGTGGACGCTACCCTTGTTCCACTATGGAGTGGAAATGGTGAATTGGGATTACATGTGGATGATACCCTGGTGCTGCAACAATAATTAATGGGGCTTAAGAGTAGAAGTTTCCCTAGTGTCGTTGAGCGGTAATGGTGAATGGGGCTTACACGTAGAAGCTGTCTATAATTTCTTCCTCATGTCTGGCCATTAGGGAATCCCAACTCACTAGTGGGTTGAGGAATATAATTTGGGTCTTCACCTATGATCTAGTGTACAAATGGGTTAATTCCAAGTCTTTTGGAATCAATATGAAAAATGGGAGATGAAAAGAGTAAATTACATACCCAACATTCATAACACAATGAGGGTAGCATGAAGAAGGAAGATAACTATTGACCATGGTCATAAAACATCATCCACATCACACAATCCTGAGATGGAAACAAACAAAAAAGGTCCAAGCATTTACCATATTCAAAACACAAGTCCAAACTCGAAGTGTCATCTAAAGTCTTCTAGGGAATTGGCCCAGAATGGTAGGTGATCTGAAGCGGCATGGTACCGGGCCATTAGAGGGTCCCTTCAGATATGAAAAAGGATGAAGATCTAAATGTATGAAATGTAAAGTGTAAGATGGAGTGATGTAATATTTAAATATACTCCAATGCTCTTTAAATTAATCCTCTATGATCATGGAATTATGTATCGTATGCTTGTCACATAAGGCATCTCTTATTTGGAAAAAGAGGCATCCTATTTTGAATGATAGTTAATGCTAAATTTTAACTCATGTGTTGAGGACTATTAGGCAGAAGATCCCTAGAAATGGATCGTGTGAGAGTTATTCAAGAGTGGCCCTATATGGTTGAACTTAACATAGAAGCATGGTGATGAGGTTTGAGGAGTTTCTTGAGGAATTTCAAAGATCAAAGTACCCAGGGGATTGAAGATGATGATCTCAACTCACAACATGGGAAACAGACGAAGAGGAATATACCGACTCTATGTGTTTCAATGATCATGAAGGAGTATCTCAAATCCTAGAATTTCCAGATGTGGAAGTGTAGTGTGTGTAAGGAAGCAAGGTAAAATGTTGACAACCTAGACCAAAAAAAAAATTAGTGTTATTCTCCATTTTTCATGGTGTTCAGTGAAGGTAGTGAATAGACTTTCCTGGAGGGCTGGGACCACAGTCTAGCACTGATCCTGAGAGCGGGTGTGGGGGCGCATCCCTCGCGGTATGGACCGGTGGGCGAGAAGGAAGGAAATTTGTGATGGATAGGGATTCACGGAGGTGCTTTGTGGATATCAAGGTCTCACAAAGGCTAGGGATTCAGAGAGATTAGGGTCTCGTAGAGCATGGGGATTCACGGAGCTCGGGGTCTCGCAAAGGATTCCCTGATTCATAGGGGTTTCTTCACAAAGGATAAATGCTTTGAGAAGCCTCAACTTCTTTATAGGGACTTATTCCTTCATGAAGGGCATAGGCCTTCATGAAGGGAATCTCAACATAGGGTGGATAATCTTGATAACCTAACAAAGAGGGTTTATAGAGCATGGGGGATCCCTAGAAGAGGATTTATGTGGATCAAATGATCTTTATGAATCGAGAGTGATAGGGTGTGACCTGAAGGTATATCCTCTACCGATTGAAGTTATGAGGGGGTATTTATAGGAAAAGGGGGACTCTCAATGCTCACAGGTGCACTGAGAATGAAATCACACTTCATAAGTGGAGGCAGATCCATCATACTCATGGAGGCTTCTGATATAGCTTTTCGGTGGTTGTAGAGTTCATCAAACTCATGGAGGCTTCTGTCACAATTTCGCGGTGGTCTCAGAGCTCGTCAGACACGTGGAGCCTTCCATCATAGCTTTTTAATCATATAGGGATTTCAGCGAATGGGATTTTCAACCCATTTTTTCATCCTAACTTTTAATGGCCATAAATTCTAATGTGTAACTCTTTTTGGGCTCCATGACTAGTCAAATCAAAGCTTGTGAAACAGACCACACTCCGACATAAATTATGGAATCATTCTATATATAGATAGGGTGTTTTTTCTAGTTCCAACATCTACATTCTCTATACATCCTGGGATCAATAAAATGTATAGGGACCTTCGTGATCGTTATTAGTGGGATAACATAAAAATAGATATTTCCAACTACACTATAAGGTTCCTAGTGTGTCTAAAATTGAAGAAATAGTGACAAATTACTAAAGGTGTATTGAAAATACTACCCATATCAATATGGAAGTGGGATAATATCACTATGGAATTTGTCAATTGTCTCCCGAGAACGTCTATAGGAGACAATGTGATATGGGTTATAGTGTATCGTCTCACTAATACTGCCTATTTCATTTCTATTTAGGAAGATTTATCTCTTGACCAAATTTCCAAGATATATGTAAAGGAAGTGGTGAGGTTGCATGGAGTGACACTTTCTATCATATATGATCATGATACAAGGATCACATCAAAATTCTAGGTAATTCTTCAACATGCTATGAATACTTAATTGAATTTTAGTATGGCCTATCACCCCCCAAACTAGTGTCATGTATGAAAAGACTATTAAAATACTCAAGGACATGCTAAGAACATACTCAATGGTATTTAAAGGTGGATGGGATCAAAATATCTCATTAGTTGAGTTCTCATACAATAATAGCTTCCATTTGAGTATTCAAATTGAACCCTATAGAGATCTATATGGGAAGTGGTGTAGAACTCATACTTGTTGAGATGAAGTTGGTGAGAGAATGATTCTTGGGCCTAATCTTTTCCAAATGTTGATAGAAAGGGTTTATTTCATCTAACAACACATAAAGGCTGCTCAATGTCAGTATAAGTGCTATGCTGATAACTATATAAGGGACTTGGAGTTTGATGTTGGAAAAAAAAATTCCTTAAAATTTCACCTTATAATGGATTCACGTGGTTTGGGAAGAAAGAGAAATTATCCCCAAGTACATTGTCCCTAATGAAATCTTTGATCGCCTGCGAGAAGGGGCCAATCGTCTTTCACTTCCTCCAAATCTATCTCAAGTTCATGATGTATTCCATGTATATCTTTTGAAAAAGTACATACTTATCCCTTCACATGTATTGAATCTTGAGGTGATACAAATGTAACATGAACTCTCTTATGATGGGAAACCGGGGGAGATCTTGGATCATAGAGAAAAGGTTCTACGCAACAAGACTACCATCCTCATCAAAGTTTTTTGAAGGAACTATAATTACGAAGATACAGCGTGGGGGCTAGATAGGGCAATGATACATAAGTACCCACATCTTTTCTCAACTGAGAGAATGATTTAAAATTTTACAGATGAAATTTCTTAAGGGGGGATGTAATGACCAAGAATTTTTGAATAAAATTTGTTTCCAAAGAAAATTTTTGTCATATTATTTTGTACTCAACAATAATATATCTCTTTAATAATGAAGTGAATATAAAGGGAAATGAGACTATAAGGACTCAACTGTTATATGACTATTGGTAAAATATAATGATTGGTTAATATAAATGTTGTAAAGTATACAATTAATAATAATTTTAGCATTATAATTTGTTTTTATAAGTATAAATGAAAAAGTAAAATTAATGCAGAAAGTAGAACTGATGGCCACAAATAGTAGGTTCATGTGGTATGAAGCCCATTTTTGGAGCTTGGGAGGAAGGTAGCATCACTAGGATTTTCTCTTGACCAATTCAATGTATAACTTCAACAAGTGAATCTTCAATGAAATCTTCTACAGGAGATGTTTAAGTTAGTGGAAATTACCACTCAGGCATTGTCAGTCGAGCCACCCCATGAATCAATCACCATCATACACCTTACACTTAGGTCATATGTGGGTGTTATAAGGAGTTATGTGTCATGCCCCAAGTTACTTAAAGTGTAATTCCATTTTATAAATAAAATTTTTATTCTATTAATTCCATTTTAAGATTAGTTTTTATTAATAAAATTGAGATGGAATTTGATAAATTGATTTTTTGGAAAATAATTTTACTTTATAATAAAGATATAAATCATTATAATAAACTAATATATTATGAATAATACTTATTTTAATTAAATAGTATGATAAAAACACTCTTAATTAAATATAAATGATAAAATAATTTTATATTTTGTTAAGTGTCAGAAGTTTTACTATGTATTTTCAATCTGCTATTATTTTTAATAATTAAGGATTTTTATATATAAATGTTATAATTATTATATTTATAGAGTTATTATTATAAAATAAATATCATTTTTTTAAACCATCATATAAAATTTGGTTAGTGTGAATTTATGAGAATTTTCTAAAATACATTATTTTTTGTGAATAGTAAAAATATAGTTTGAGTTTTTCGATATGTCACATCATAATTATGTCACAATGATGTAATAACTAATTAACCACAATAAATAACCAAAATTATGTTATTATATTAATATATATTATTTTAATAGATTTATATCAATTTCCAAATCTATAATTTACTTTCCAAATTCTTAAATGGAAACTTTAACATTAAAAATGTTATATTGAGTAAACTTTACTTTTCCATGAAAAAAAAGTAATATAAATTATTTTTGACTCTTTTAGATTAAAATAACCTAAAATTTGTCCCAAGTGTCCAATATCATGGGAAATACAACGGTTCTTAAGTTTCCACAACCTAGGTTTCCAAGGCCTATATTTGGAAACAAATCCTTCACTTTTACTATAAATACACACTCATTTCTCTGATTAATTTCACTCAAAATTCATACTACATGAATATATGGAATATTTAACCTCCCAATGAGTCCTCCAAAGGTGTACTCAGTTCCCCAAGGTCTGAATCCTTAATTTTGAGGAGTAACTCTTTAAGTTAAGGGAGATATCCTTCTTGTTTCTTCGTTTTAAAAACCTATTTTTCTATATGTCTTTTGAAAGTTATGGTCACCCTCTCTTATTTAATTTTTTTTCATTACCTTACTATAAAATTATGTTTTATAAATGGGATAAACCTTTTCCCTCTATTTTTAATCTTTTCTAAAACTAATTTTCATACCATTTATGCTGATGATTTTACTTCTCAATATTTCTCTCTTCTTTTAAAGAAATTCCCTTTTATTTTCTTTTTGTGAATACCAAAAACTAATTATTTTATATGTGTATTCTATAATATATAAAAATGATATATTTTATTATTTTATTTACATACATAAAACCATGATTCCTGTTTTTTGGGTTATAAATAACATAATGATCATGTTTTTAAAGGAACTTTTGAAAAACTATGATTTTGATATGAAACCAACTTTGTTTTATTCTCTATGGGTTTTTTATGAAATGATTTATTATGATATATGTGGATAAATTTAACATTAATAAATATTCCGGTTACGCCCTGATATCACTCCAATTCATTGGGAAGAGAATTTATTCTCTAGAGATGACATGTTTTATGATACATCGATGAATAACCTTGGTAATTTTTATAACACCTTGATGATAAAACTTGGTGATATGATTATGAATGTATCATTTAAATGTTTTAGACACATATACATGTTATTATTCAAGTTATTTTTATTATGATATGCCCTCTTTTCCTTTTCACATTCCTATATTCCTCAAGTTTTTATTGATATTTCTTATGGTTACATGTAAACTATTTACATTACTTCCCCTTACTGAGCCTTATGCTCACCCTTTCCTTTTATGTATGTCCCTAAGGTATGAGATATAGAAAATAAACATAGTAAGAACTTATTTGATGCCTTTAAAGTGGATTATAACAATTTTTTATGTTTTTCATGTATTGTGCACCTTATTTCCATGAAACTAAACGTTAAAAGATCCTCTCTTTGTACAATGTAAATGAAAATTTATGTAAAAAAGGTTCAGATTCCATAATAATAATGGTTTTGTTATGTTATTTAATGTGTTATGAACACATATCTCAATATTACATGTGTTGGTTCTTAATTTGTTTTCTATATGCCACTTAATTTATAGTAAGTAAAAAACAATGGGTATATGTTTTTTTTAATT
This sequence comes from Viscum album, assembly GCA_963277665.1. Classification (NCBI taxonomy): domain Eukaryota; kingdom Viridiplantae; phylum Streptophyta; class Magnoliopsida; order Santalales; family Viscaceae; genus Viscum; species Viscum album. The sequence continues at coordinate 1,784,692,221 of OY728148.1, read as the reverse complement.
TACAATCCTATAACATTTTTTTGAATAGTTTATTGACTTTTTCCTCCATGATTATGAAATAAAATTTTACTAATAATTGACAAAAAATGAATCGAATGAGTTATAAGTAAATATAGTTTAGGAAATATTCATGGATCCACCTTTTAAAGGAAAATTATTAATAAAATAATTCCATCTATAATCATAAAAACACAAAATGAAACAAAACCAACTAAAAATTGATGATAAATTCATATAAATTTACATATGAATATGTCTCACAATTTCAAACCCATATGAGAAATTTTCTGATGTTTTCATAAAAGATTAAAAATTCCACCCAATTCTTTACATAGAGGTGAATGAAAAATTATAAATTTCAATAATTTAAAACAAAACAAAATTTACTGAATAATAATATCAAGAAGATAAAACAGTGTTAGTGTAGAAAGTTGGAGTTCAAAATATATGAGTTGACCATCACAATTCTCATTATGTTGGATTGATTTTGTTAATGGTGTTCGCATTGGAAGTGCTTGATGATGAAGTGAAATGGTCACTAAAATGACTAGGGAAATATATATACGTTGTAGTGAGATGCATGGTTAGGATGGATGAAGAATGAAGCGTCGATTTCTTCAGTGTAGGAGTGCCCATGACTCATGGGAAAAGTGAAAATGTTATGAACATGGTGGGGTGTGCATGCGGAAAACACCCACTGTTGTGCCCATAGTGGGTTGAGAAAACTGTATGGAGGAATATTTCACTGGATCATGGTTTTTTATATGTTTCCATAGTTTGGATCGTGATTAAAGAGGATAATAAATATTCACATATTTTAGATCTTGAGAGAATCGATTTGTCAAGAATCTTGATGAGGATTGGCAGGGAGGGTTCGATTCCACGAAATCTTGGGTGCGAGGGAGGAGGACTATGTTAGGGTTCTATTTAAAACACCGGATAATTATTTTATCACTTCTTTCAAAAAACCGTTGATAAATATACGTTTAATTAGAGCTAAAATCGTATGTGTTGATAAAACTCAATCTTTATTAGTGCTAAAAAACATTGATAAATGGTACATTTTAATAATATAATAAATACAATTAAATTTCTTAATTTTATATAATTATAAATAAATATTTAAATAATAAAAAATGTGTATTTAATAAATATAATAATAAATTAATTTATTTATTATTTAAATATAATTATTATAATTATATAATTATTTAAATAAATATTTAATTATTTATAATTATAATTATAAATAAATATTTTTAAAATATTTTTATATAATTAGAAATATATTTATATAATTATATATAATTATAAATATAATAAATATCTTTACTATTTTAATATATTTATTATAATTATATCATTATTTAAATGTATATTTTATTATTTATAATTATAAATATATTTATATAATTATATATATTTATATAATTATATATATTTATATAATTATATATACATATTAATGAGGGTGAGCGATGTGCTCAGGCATCTCTTTAAAATTCGAGGCAATTTTAGGGTGATTTGAGTTGATCTATGGCTATTAGGGTTGTAATCATATGGTGTGTGATCTGGAGTGCTATTTTGATCTATGTAATGTCTTTTTTGGCCCTGCTAAGGTGGCTCGGGAACCTGTTCAAGATTCATTATCTTCTAATGGTGTGGAAAAGGTTACAGGATTTGAAGCATTTCCATCGGGAGATCTGATGTTTTAAGAAGTCTTAATGTTTTTTAAGACTCAAGGTTTGGTAATGAATCTAATTCCAGGTACCTTTCTGATTTTCATAGTGATTCATAAAAAAATCACATGAAATGGATCTATTACATTCATTGAGATGAATCCCCAAATTTTTAAAGACCAAATTAATGATTATCTCTTCTCAATTCTTACTCTCTTGGAAATTTCTTTATAGGAAAACACATGGAAGATTGAGGATCTTCACAACTGGATCATCAAGATCAAGGGTTTTAGAGGTTGGAGAATCACTTCGATCAGTAAGGTGTTTTACCACATTTTTCTCCTCTAATTAAATGAAATTTATAGCCTAGGGATTTATAATTGTTTCTCTCAATCCAGGATTCTTATGATTATAGGAACAGGATCCATTGTCTTGTCCTCATCCATCTGAGAATTCAATCACCCAACTATGGATTAGAATTAGTGGATTGAAATGGTTCTTTTGGAACCCACAAATACTCTTGGATATGAACTCATTTTTGGGTCATCTAATAAATTTTTATAAAGAAAAAAACATTCCTTTTATGGTCGGTTTTCTAGAGTTTTTGTGGAGGTCAATTTTAATTACCCTTTTATTAATGCTTTTTTTGTTTCTAATTAATTCAATTTTGATTTGTCAATTGATTTTGAAATTATACCTGAATTCTATGAAAAATTCATTTAGCTTTTCCACTCAATAGAAAGGTTCTGAAGTGGTCTAAAATGGACAAACTTCAAGAATTTTGGTCACCTGGAAGATACCTTCAAGTTTAAATTTATTGAGGTTTCACTTCCTTCAGTTTGGTTGGATAAGAAATCCTTCGAGGGTGGGGATTCTTCAACTGGAAAGGATAGGGGGGATATGTCCTATAGGGATGTGGTTCAAGGTCCATTATTGGAGTTTTCTTCATGTGATAAATATTTTAAGGGTGATGTTATTAATGATCTTATTAAGGATTCACATAGTGGATATCAGTCTAGAGACCCTCAACATGATGTCTATAAAGGTGATGGTTTTGGTAATCATATAGAGGTTGAAATCACGACAATTGATGATTTTTTGTGGTTGAATGTTGATTATAAGGGGTAGGAATCATACATTGAGTGAAAAGGGTGTGTTGTTTCATTATTAGAGGAGAAATTTATTTCAAAAAGAAAGATTATTGTTGGAAATCTTCAATCCAAAATAGCTTTCTACACTGTGAACATGAAGTTAGAAAACCAAAGGGAGATAATGCAGCCAATTAGGCTATTGTGTCTAACCCTAATTAGAATAATGATGTTGCAGCTTCTATGAATATAGTTTTGAATCCTAGATATGAGTTTATTTTATCTATTCCAACAAGGGAGTTTGTTGAGGTAGTTGTTGTGACTTGTTTCAATGAAGGTCAGCCCCATGTTGCAGGGTATTATTCCTCTGTACATAGTCTACAAGTTCTGGTTAATGATGGTGGTCATTTCGTGACTCAAATGGATAACCAGGAGGGTACTTTCTAGACTCCTATGTAGTGTAAGAGAGGCAAAGGCCAGGGTGGAAGGGGTTGTAGATGGATGAGCACTGATGGTATAAAAAATGTGGAATAGTCTTACCAATCTCAATTTTCTGATCATATAAAAAACATTTAAAATTCTTTTTTAAAGTCTCTGATCAAAGAGTGTGATGTAATAAGGGAAAATAATTTCAAATATACTCTGGATGACTATGAGGGTGAAAGGACCCCACAAGGTCTTATGGAAGATATGGCAGATTGGTTTGACTTTTAGATAGAAGTTACTTTCATAAAAATGGAACTGAATGTTTTTTATACAGGGACTATCTTCTAGTCCAGAAACAGTTATAAAAAAATATTGAAGACGGTTTTCATTTTAATATGGGGATGGATTTTCTATAGATTCCATTGAAATACCAGTTTTGCATTATTTCAGAGGATTTTGACTCATCATCGGATGATGATCTAGTGCCGCCTCAAATGACCACAACATGGCAGAGAGGTTGACACCCAAAGAATAAAGGTCAGTGTCCCAAGAACTTGGGTTCCAAAGGGATCGACCGGACATGATCTACCGTTTTCTCTGTTGTGGGAATTTTGTGAATTTTTGGGTTTTGCTCTCCTTTGTTTTGTAGCACATTTCTTTGTATAATAATGTTTGAGTTTTTCAGTTGGATTCTCAACTCACACTCGAAACCTTTTAGGTGTGTGTGTGTGTATTTATATATAAATATATATAATTATAAATATATTAAATATATTCATTATAATTTTATAATTATTTAAACATACATTTATTTATTTATATTTGTACTTATAAAAATCTATATTTCAAAAGTATTTATATATAATTATAAATATATTTATATATTTATATTATATATATATATAGTTATATAATTATATATATTTATTTATTAATATATAAATATATATAATTATAATTATAAAAAAAAATATTTATTATTTAAATATATTTATTATAATTTTATAATTTATTAAATACATATTTATTTATTTATAATTATAATTATAAATAAATATATTTATAAATATATGTATATGATTATAAATAAATTTATATAATGATATATATTTATATAATTATATATATATATATATATATTTATCTAATTATATATTTATTTATTTATTTATAAAATTATATATATATATATATATACTCAAACAACTCATCCATGGGTTTTGAACCAAACCCATGACCACATAATTTATTAAAAATTAAAGGAGTATAAGGAAAAAGAGGATCAAGTTAAACATGACATAGTGTATCCATATCAATGTGAAAGGAGCCAAAAGAAGGCTAGATTAGTTAATTCAATCTAGTTCCCAAATTCCTCGGGTATCTTCCCCTACCTTTTGGAAGTCGACCTCACCACCATGTCTTGTCCCTTTGGGGAGCCTCACATTCTTTATCTGATAATGACTTGGAAGATCCCACTAGAGTGAAGCAGACCTTCAACTTCCAAGATAAATCCTTAAAATCCTTTTCTGGGATGGAACGTGGTCTATTATTAAGATTAATGGATAACAACTTCTACACTACTACAAAATCATTGAATCCGAAAATGCTAGGTTCCATCATATAAAAGGTGGCATCAAGTTACAAAAAATATCATTTTGTCACCTCCTCACTGAGTTCAGCAATGGTTATTTCACCATCTAGGTCCTCCAGAGGTATAATACTAGAGTATCTTGTATGTGTAACACCCCAAGCTTCTACGGTACGCTTCTCTTTGAATAATGTGATAGGGTGTGTTGTACGCAACACCGAGTTCTAACACACCATAACAAATCAAACTAGCCGTTATGAATAGTAATACCTACTTATTGAAATTATATATATTTTATATTTAAAAATGGACTTCATTTTTGGATTCAGAAAATCAAATTTAGCCTAAGGTGAAATTTTTGTACTTTTCGGATAACTTTAACATTTTGATGAATAATGAAAATTACTCAATTTTAATTAAAAACAACTTTTTTAATCAAAATAATTAATATTGATAAATTATGAATTTGAGTGGTTTTAAAGTATATTTAGAATATATTTTTACCATTTAATATAATTTTGGTCATTGGACATAATTTTACAATTAAACCGGACATAAACAAGTTCCAATCTTTTGATAGTTATTATCTCTTAAAAACACGTTTTTTGTTTTAACAACGGGAATTAATTTTAAATTAATTTCTGCTACTTCTATGTTTTGAATTTTGAAAAATGGATTCCATATTTGGAATCAGGATGTTCAAATTGTGTAAATAGGTAACTTTTATTTTTAGACATTTTGAATAATTACTTCGGTAAATATTTTATTTACCATGGTTAAGGGTAAATCCGGTAAATAAGGGTTAAAAAATAATTTTATAATAATACATAATTACCCTAAAACGTGTCATAACCTTATTGGTTGATACATGTTCGACCATAGGCATCTTTTGGTTGATTTTGGGACCCCATGGTGCCACTTGTAGGTGATAGGGACACTTAATTTTAATTAAGTTAAAATGAATACAAAAATGACACAAGCATATATCTTTTAGAAAAACAATTTTTACATAGAGTTATATATGTTTTATTTTCAACTATAAATATTAATTATAAAGATAAAAATATTTCCTACATTATTATATTTTATTTATAATTTTTAGAGATTAAATAATTTAATTTATTTATGACACAATGATGATACAGTAATTCCCATTATAGTAAAAATTTAAAATAATTGATATTATAAATACCCAAATAAATATAATTTGAGACTTTTAATGAATTACAATAATTTTCTAGGATAATATGACATATTAGGATTTATTTAATTAACTTTTTTCGAAGTAATAATTCTGTTATGAGTTTTAAAAAAATTAACTATTGAATAGTGTCAAAATTGACATAAAAGAGTTTTTAAAACAAGTATTATATTATTAATTGATATTAAATTCATAAAAATCTAAGGTTTGGCCAAGAGACTTATATCATTATATTTGTATCATTAATGGACCACTTGGGGGTCTCATGGATGTCTATGGTAAGTTTATTAACCATATAATATAAAAATACAAAGAGACATTGTAAAAGTGAAACTAATTAACTAAGAGTTAATACTTTAAGATAAGGTTAATATAGTAACCCAAACCTGCATAAATTCTATTGGTTGAGTTGTTTTCGACCTATCCCCACCTTAACATTTAAATAATTAAATTTGGAGCCATTAGAAACCGAATATTAATTTATTATAAATTAATATTTCTAGCTTTTCCAAAGGTGCCCCTCACCCCTCTTATAAAAGGGCACTCCTCCTTCTCATTTATTCACACCTTCAAAGCCTTATGGTTCGGACAAAATCTACCCAAATACTCTCCCAACTTCCCTCACTATAACCTAGAGGCCTTAGTTTGATCATAAAGCCAACCTATGTAGCCCTTTTGATCAAATCAAAAGGAAGAACCCGAAGAAGAGGTGATGATTTCACCACTCTTTTCCAAGTTCCTTTCTTCTTCCACTTCTTCTTTCTTTGTTATTACCATTCTAAAATAATAACTCCAGTATCATATATATACTGTGATGTTATTATAAATATGGTACAACCATATTCATTATTCTATCCACCCTTTGAATAACATGTCACCATACGTGCGTACGTACGGCTTACCGTCTCCACGTCGTGGTGTAATTGTTATTCAATATATTATTATTTGGATGGGTATAATAATGATGTGTAACTCATGTAAATAATAAATATAACATGTTAATGATTCTGTATATATGATATACCATCCATTTATATATTATTTTAATATCAAAATAATGATATTGTCACTCGTGCGTACGTATGGACTACCGTCTCCACGAACGCGATGAGATTCATTCTCCATCGTATCCATTCAAGTATAATTCTTATTTTATGATTAATAATAGTATATAAGGACTTGATATCATTATTTATATGATTAAGATACAACCTATCCATTACAAACATGTCTTATGTAACAAAACATAAAAAAGAAAACGGGTAAGTTAACACATGAAACAACGATAATACTAAGATATTATTAACAAATCAATGTTAAAAGATCATATATGATATCATATTAATGTATATGATAATTGTATAATTTAATAACAATTATTTCACCATTATACAGGAGGTTAACCTAACCCAACCAAGGAAAAGTACAAGGTAAGGGTTTATTTCGTAATCTCTTCATTATCCGAGGTTGTTTGTACGTAATAATCTACTGGGATCCCTTTATAATCCACATCCATGGTTCTTAAAAATTTATTTCAAAACATTTTTACTATTTAAAAGAATATGGTTTAAAGTCATTTATACCCTTGTTTGACATTTTATAAGAGTTTTATAAAGGAATATTTCCGTCGTTTTCCAAACAAGGTGCTTTTAACCTTTTCGACAGAATTAAGGTAAGAATGTTTTCTTAACTTATACGGCGGGTGCGGCTATTTTCCGTCATTATAAAATCATTGATGCTTCCCTTACAAGCTTATAAGAATACTTTCAAAGAAAATGTTTCATTTTATATGACTCTTAAATGATTTCAAAATAAAAAGAGATATTTCTCTAAAAAGAGTTTTGATTTCATCTATGTCAACATCCTTTGATGGATTTTAAGCTTATTTGGAGATGATATATTATGAAACAAAACTTCCATATTGTATTGAAGGTTTTGTGATATTTTTGACTATGGATATGTTATTTTCATGGTTTTTGGATGAAGTATTTACATTTTGTATGCTAGTTTTAATATGAATGATTATGTTATATTTAAACCTTTTCATATGGGAATGCATTGGACTTAATATGTGACGGGTGGAGCCCACTATAGCTCCTTGATGCATCGGTAGGTCTCATGAGACAAACTAGTGTCTTGGCACAAGGTCTTGGAAAAATCTTATTTGTAGTCTTGGCATGAGGCCTTGGCTATGTGGTTATGATAGTCTGGAATTATGCATTTCATCATTATGAAAGTGGTTATTGATATTGCATGTGATTATTCGATTAGTAGAATATCCATGTGAATAAGTAAATGGAATTATTTCATTTTACTTTTGTCATACTATGTTGAAGTTCAAGTTTAAAAGGCTTTTGTTTTAGTAATGCATTGCCTTAAATGTTTATGCTTATTTTTGAAAGTTTCCGCTATATTTTTATCCTTACTGGGAATTTGATCTCACCCCTTTTCTATGTTTTATTTTTCCCAGGATGTGAAGAAGTAAGTTATGAATGACCTACAGGGATTTTATGTGGGGATATGAGTGTGAAATATGGAGACTATGTTGTTGTAGTAGTTTTTCACTTTATGATGTAATGTAAAACTTTGTGAATATATCTAGTGTTTCAAAGGCTACTAAACCAATCGGTCTTTCGAGATTTGATCTTTCTTGTGATCATGCCAATGTTATGTAATAATGCACCGAATCTTGGTAACTGGGGTCGGGGCGTTACAGTTAGTATCAGAGGAAGTTTAGTACAAACCTTGGGAGCTAGATTTAGATAAACTCTGATTAGAGTACATAGACTTAAGATGACCTTTGAGGATTAGTATAGAAGAACTTCCTAGAATTTTGGTATTGTAGAGATTTTGTGAGTTTTCCGAGCAATACATCCCTGTTTAGATACGAGCAGGTAGAGGCGGCTCTGGCACAGATGTACCTAGGGGTAAAACCTGAAAACACCGCTTTGAGCTAGACTCGAACAGGAACTGGTGCACGACAACGGGCCTTGCTGCACTCTTGGTTACGACACTCCCGGGGGATATGCTTAGCATAACTCTCATTTTCATTAAAAATCATTATGAAGGGTTTATGAGTATATACTTCCTCAAAGAAAACATTTTTATGATTATGGATTATATCCATAAATAGTTCAATTTATGTTAAGTGTTTTATAAGTATGGGATTATGTATTTTGATTCATAAACTGATCTAGTTTATGCCATTGTTTAGAAATGGTGCCTAGTGGAAGAAATGGAAACCGTATCAATGCACGCACTCCATGTAGGGATTTACCTCCTGCTTAAGATAATTATAGTGGATCTGGTGATGCAACTGGTGCCGATCAGCTAATCACCATACTAGGGCAACTCACTCAGGTTATGAATAATAACCTTACCCGTATGGAGCACCCTGATCCGCAGCGAGGAGGATCAATGTTAGATCGATTCATGAGGCAACAACCACCAACGTTCAATGGGAGTACAAATCCCTTAGTAGATGAGCAATGGATATTTTCCCTAGAGAAAATATTTCAGGCTTTGGGGAGTAGTGAAATGGAAAAAGTTATCATGGCAGTTTACCGCCTCACTGGAGATTCTGATCAATGGTGGTCATTGATTCAAAATACGAAGGAAGATGATGAAGTATCAAATATGGAATGGAGGGAGTTCAAAGATCTGTTTTTAGAAAAATACTTTCCTCGCGACCATCGAGCAGATATGGAAAGGCAATTTCTGAGTTTGAGACAGAAGGAGGATGAGAATGTCACAAAGTATGAGGCTAACTTTACAAGGTTAGCAAGGTATGCTGGTGATTATATATGTAACCCAAGAAGTAAGATTGATCATTTCTTTGATGGGTTAAAACCATTTCTTGGTCAAGCATTAGTCTCACAATCCTTTTCATCGTACGAAGACATTGTCTCATGTGCTATCAAGACCGAAAAGTAATTTTCTAAGTCTTATGACTTTAAAGCAAAGCAAGAGAATAAGAGGCATGCTGATCAATCTGGGAATGGAAATAAGGAGAAGAAAGGCAAGGTTGAATATCCATCCTGTGGTAAATGTGGGAAGGAACACCCCGGTACTTTCTTGAAGGGAATGGGCATCTGTTACAAATGTGGTGAAAAAGGCCACCAAGATCGTGATTGAAAAAGGAAGAAGGAATCTACCAATGTTCAGTGCTACAATTGCAGGGAGATGGGGAATTATTCAAATGAATGTCCTAAGTGTCAGGAGAACTTACCTCAGAAAAGGCCAAGGGATCAAGGCCAGGCTTATGCTATCACTACTGCTGAGGTAGAAGCTCTGAAAGACGTGGTGGCAGGTAATTTAATGGTTTCCTCAAGTTTAGAAAATGCATTATTTGATTCTGGATCATCGCATTGTTTCCTATCTTCCTAGTTTGCTAAGAAAATTAGATATTTCCAATTTTATTTAACAAGGGAGTTGTCAGTTAAAACTCTTAAGGGAAGTATCATTGCAACAAAGTTTTGTGAATCAATCCCCATTAGAGCACATAAATGTTCTTTATCTGCTGATATCATCGTCATACCTATGATTGAGTTTGATATAATCCTCGGTATGGGCTGGCATTTGGACTGTGATGCGAAGATTTATTTTAAGAAGAAAGAGGTTATGATTCTTGATGATAATGATATGGAACACATTATCTTTAGAGCAGAATCATCACCACATAATTCTTATTTAGATCCACCCCCAGTAGCTCAGCTAAATTCAATTATTGGGGAGGAAGAGAATGAAATAACTATGGGTGAGGAAAGGAATGTTCAAATAGAGGATGTACCTGTTGTGAAATAATTTGTAGATGTATTTCCAGAAGATTTACCTGGACATCCTCCAGAACGATAAGTTGAGTTTTCCATTGATTTAATTCCTGGATCAAGGCCTATATCGAAGACCCCTTATAGAATGGCCACTGTAGAATTAGTTGAACTAAAGAAACAACTAGAGGAATTGAGTAATAAGGGATTTATTCTCCCTAGTGTTTTTCCATGGGGAGACCCTGTTCTTTTTGTTAAAAAGAAAGATGGATCTATGAAGTTGTGTATCGACTACAGGGATATCAATGCTATAACGATAAAGAACAAGTATCCCCTACCTCGCATTGATGATTTATTTGACCAACTTCAGGGAGCTCAATACTTTTCAAAGATTGACCTTCGATCTGGATACCATCAGTTGTGTGTGAAGAAGGAAGACATTTGGAAGACAGCATTTCGAACCAGGTACGGGCATTACAAGTTTACTGTAATGCCTTTTGGATTGACTAATGCACCCTCTGTATTCAAGGATCTGATGAATAGAGTTTTCAATGTGTATCTTGATGAATTTGTGGTGGTATTTATTGATGATATCTTGGTATACTCCAAAAGCTATGAAGATCATGAAAATCACTTGCGCATTATCCTGAAGACTCTGAGAAGATATGAATTATATGGGAAGTTTATCAAGTGTGAATTCTGGCTTCATGAGATTTTTTTTCTTGTCCATATTGTATCTAAAGATGGAATCTTTGTTGATCCTTCTAAGACCAAGGCGATCCAAGAATGGCCAGTACCTACTAGTATAACTGAGGTACGTAGTTTTATTGGTTTGGCAGGTTATTATCGACATTTCGTCCAGAATTTTGCCCGATTGGCTAACCCATTAACGAAGCTCACACGTAAAGGGATTAAATTTGTTTGGAAAAAAGAGTGTGAAGAATGTTTCGAAGTAATGAAGAGAAGATTAGTCAATGCTCCTATATTGACTCTACCATTGGGGAATGATGGGTTCGTTATTTATAGTAATGCATCGAAGAAAGGACTTGGTTGTGTCCTTATGCAGAATGATAGAGTTATTGCCTATGCATCACGACAGTTGAAAATTCATGAACAAAAATATCCTACTCATGATCTCGAGTTAGCAGTTGTGATCTTTGCTTTGAAGATATGGAGGCACTACCTCTATATTGAAAATGTGAGATTTATACTGATCACAAGAGTTTGAAGTATATTTTCTCACAAAAAGAACTCAACATGAGGCAAAGGAGATGGCTTAAATTACTCAAGGATTATGATTGTACGATACACTACCACCCGGGGAAAGAAAATAAGGTGGAAGATGCTTTGAGCAGAAAAGACCATGGAGTTTTGAACGTGATGAGAATTTAAATGGATCCAATTTTGATGGATCTAGTGAAGATGGACATGGGAATAACTAGGGAAGGTGAAACATCAATGCTTTTTCAAATGGTTTCCAAAACATCTTTACTAGAAAGGATTAAGAGTTCTCAGACTGATGATGAAGAATTTCAAAAGAAGATTAAAGCTGTGAATGATGGGAGACTGAGAGACTTTGTGTATGAAGATGGAATTTTGAAATTTGGGAAGAGACTTTGTGTTCCCGATATACCTGATATAAAAAGGGAATTGCTGGATGATGCTCATAGTTCCAATTTCTCTATACACCCTGGGAGCACCAAAATGTATAGAGATTTGAAGGAAAATTTTTGGTGGGACAACATGAAGAGGGAGATTTCTGATTTTGTGTCAAGATGTATGGTTTGTCAACAAGTGAAAGCTGGAAGGCAACATCCTGGAGGAGTCATGAAACCTCTTCCCATACCGGAGTGTAAATGGGACAATATTACGATGGACTTTGTCATGGGGCTACCAAAGACTCCTAGAAGGAATGATGCAATATGGGTTATTGTTGATCGTCTTACCAAGTCAGCACATTTTCTTGCTATAATAGAAGATCTACCCCTAGAAAGTCTAGCAAGACTATATATTAATGAAGTTGTGAGACTTCATGTAGTACCCCTATCGATTTTTTCTGATCGTGATCCCCGTTTTACTTCAAGATTCTGGAAAAGTCTTCCGAAATCCCTGGATACTGAACTTCATTTGAGCACTGCTTACCACCCTCAGACAGACGGACAATCATAATGGACTATTCAAACCTTAGAAGACATGTTGAGATCTTACTCACTGGACTTTCAGGGTATGTGGGATCAATATTTACCTCTGGTATAATTTTCCTAGAACAATAGCTTCCATTAGAGTATTCAGATGGCACCATATGAAGTGTTATATGGAAAGAGATGTCGTACACCAACTTGTTGGGATGACGTTGGTGAAAGAAAACTTGTAGGCCCGAAATGGTGGAGGAAACGGTTGAAAAGGTAAAGGTAATCCAAGATCACATCAAAGCAGCTCAAAGTAGGCAGAAGATCTATGCCGATAATCGAAGGAAGGATTTGGAATTTCAAGTCAGTGATCATGTTTTCCTGAAGGTATCTCCATGGAAGGGAGTCATACGTTTTGGTAAGAAAGGTAAATTGATTCCCAGGTACATCGGACCCTTCGAAATTCCAGAACGAATTGGGGTTGTAGCTTACCGATTGGCAATGCCGCCAAGTCTCTCCAAAGTTCACGATGTGTTCCACGTATCTCTGTTGAGGAAATACATGCCTGACCCAATGCATGTACTCACCTATGAGGAATTAGAACTGGAACCTGATCTGTCTTATTGAGAAGAGCCCATCAGGATTCTTGATATGAGAGAACAAGTACTGAGAAACCGGATGACACGTCTGGTAAAAGTTTTGTGGAGAAACCATAAGATGGAAGAGGCAACGTGGGAACCCGAGTTACTTATGATGAAGAACCACCCGAGTCTTTTCATGTGATAAGTATTCTAGAAATTTCGATGATGAAATTATTTGAAGTAAGGGAGAATTTAACACCCCAAGCTTCTACAGTACGCTTCTCTTTGAATAATGTGATAGCGTGTGTTGTACGCAACACCGAGTTCTAACACACCATAACCAATCAAACTAGCCGTTATGAATAGCAATACCTACTGTTTGAAATTATATATATTTTATATTTCAAAATGGACTTCATTTTTGGATTCGGAATATCGAATTTAGCCTAAGGTGAAATTTTGGTACTTTGCGGATAACTTTAATATTTTGATGAATAGTGAAAATTACTAAATTTTAATTAAAAACAACTTTTTTAATCAAAATAATTAATAGTGATAAATTATGAATTTGAGTGGTTTTAAAGTATATTTAGAATATATTTTTACCATTTAATATAATTTTGGTCATTGGACATAACTTTACAATTAAACCAGACATAAACAAGTGCCAATCTTTTGATAGTTATTATCTCTTAAAAACATGCTTTTTGTTTTAACAACGGGAATTAATTTTAAATTAATTTCTGCCACTTCTGTGTTTTGAATTTTGAAAAATGGATTCCATATTTGGAATCAGGATGTTCAAATTTTGTAAATATGTAACTTTTATTTTTAGACATTTTGAATAATTACTTCGGTAAATATTTTATTTACCATGGTTAAGGGTAAATCTGGTAAATAAGGGTTAAAAAATAATTTTATAATAATAAATTATTACCCTAAAATGTGTCCTAACCTTATTTTTTGATACATGTTCGACCATAGGCATCTTTTGGTCGATTTTGAGACCCCATGGTGCCACTTGTAGGTGATAGGGACACTTAATTTTAATTAAGTTAAAATGAATACAAAAATGACACAAGCATATATCGTTTAGCAAAACAATTTGTACATAGGGTTATATATGTTTGATTTTCAACTATAAATATTAATTAGAAAGATAAAACGATTTCCTACATAATTATATTTTATTTATAATTTTTAGAGATTAAATAATTTAATTTATTTATGACACAATGATGATGCAGTAATTCCCATAATAGTGAAAATTTAAAATAATTGATATTATAAATACCCAAATAAATATAATATGAGACTTTTAATGAATTAAAATAATTTTATAGGATAATATGACATATTAGGATTGATTTAGTTATATTTTTTAGAAGTAATATTTCTTTTATGAGTTTCACAAAAATCAACTATTGAATAGTGTCAAAATTGACATAAAAGAGTTTTTAAAACAAGTATTATATTATTAATTGATATTAAATTCCTAAAAATCTAAGGATCAGAAAAGAGACTTATATAATTATATTTGTATCATTAATGGACCAATTGGGGGTCTCTTGGATGTATATGGTAAGTTTATTAACCATATAATATAAAAATACAAAGAGACATTGTAAAAGTGAAACTAATTAACTTAGAGTTAATACTTAAATATAAGGTTAATATAGTAACCCAAACCTGCCTAAATTATATTTGCTGAGTTTTTTTCGACCTATACCCACCTTAACATTTAAATAATAAACTTTGGAGCCATTAGAAACCGAATATGAATTTATTATAAATTAATATTTCTAGCTTTTCCAAACGTGCCCCTCACCCCTCAAATAAAAGGGCACTCCTCCTTCTCATTTCTTCACACCTTCAAAGCCTTTTTTCTTGACCAAACTCTGCCCAAATACTCTCCCAAATTCCCTCACTACAACATAGAGGCCTTAGTTTGATCATAAATCCAACCTAAGTATCCCTTTTGATCAAATCAAAAGGAAGAACCCGAAGAAGAGGTAATGATTTCACCACCCTTTTCCAAGTTCCTTTCTTCTTCCACTTCATCTTTCTTTGTTATTACCATTATAAAATAATAACTCCAGTATCATATATATACTATTATGTCACTATAAATATGTTACAACCATATTCAGTATTCTATCCACCCTTTGAATAACATGTCACCATACGTGCGTACGTACGGCTTACCGTCTCCACGTCATGGTGTAATTGTTATTCAATATATTATTATTTGGATGGGTATAATAATGAAATGTAACTCATGTAAATAATAAATATAACATGTTAATGATTCTGTATATATGATATACCATCCATTTATATATTATTTTAATATCAAAAGAATGATATTGTCGCTCGTGCGTACGTACGGACTACCGTCTCCACGAACGCGATGAGATTCATTCTCCATCGTATCCATTCAAGTATAATTATCATTTGATGATTAATAATAGTGTCTAAGGACTTGATATCATTCTTTATATGATTAAGATACAACCTATCAACTACAAACATGGCTTACGTAACAAAACATATAAAATAAAACGAGTAAGTTAACACCCGAAACAACGATAATACTAAGATATTATTAACAAATCAATGTTAAAAGATAATATATGATATCATATTAATGTATATGATTCTTTTATAATTTAATAACAATTATTTCACCATTATACAGGATTTTAACCTACCCCAACCAAGGAAAAGTACAAGGTAAGGGTTTATTTCGCAATCTCTTCATTATCCGAGGTTGTTTAAACGTAATAATCTACTGGGATCTCTTTATCATCCACATCCATGTTTCTTAAAAATGTATTTAAAAACATTTTTACTATTTACAAGAATATGGGTTAAAGTCATTTATACCCTTGTTTGACTTTTTATAAGAGGTTTATAAAGGAATTTTTCCATCATTTTCCAAATAAGGTGCTTTTAACCTTTTCGATAGAATTAAGGTAAGAATGTTTTTTTTAACTTATATGGCGGGTGCGGCTATTTTCCACCATTATAAAATCATCGAAGCTTCCCTTACAAGCTTATAATAATACTTTCAAAGAAAATTTTTCATTTTATATGACTCTTAAATTATTTCAAAATAAAAAGAGATATGTCTCTAAAAAGAGTTTTAATTTCATCTATGTCAACATCCTTTGATGGATTTTAAGCTTATTTGGAGATGATTTATTATGAAATAAAACTTCCATATTGTATTGAAGGTTTTGTGATATGTTTGACTATGGATATATTATTTTCATGGTTTTTGGATGAATTATTTACATTTCATATGCTAGTTTTAATACGAATGTTTATGTTATATTTAAACCTTTTCATATGGGAATGCATTGGACTTAATATATGAAGGGTGGAGCCCGTTATAGCTCCTCGATGCATTGGTAGGTCTCATGAGACAAACTAGTGTCTTGGCACAAGGCCTTGGCAAAATCTTATTTGTAGTCTTGGCATGAGTCCTTGGCTATGTGGTTATGATAGTCTGGCATTATGCATTTCATCATTATGAAAGTGGTTATTGATATTGCATGTGATTATTCGATTAGTAGAATATCCATGTGATTAAGTAAATGGCATTATTTCATTTTACTTTTTCCATACTATGTTGAAGTTCAAGTTTAAAAGTCTTTTGTTTTATTAATGCATTGCCTTAAATGTTTATGCTTATTTTTGAAAGTTTACGCTATATTGTTATCCTTACTGGGCATTTGAGCTCACCCCTTTTCTATGTTTTATTTTTCCCAGGATGTGAAGAAGTAAGTTATGAATGACCTGCAAGGATTTTATGTGGGGATATGAGTGTGAAATATGGAGACTATGTTGATGTAGTATTTTTTCACATTATGATGTAATGTAAAACTTTATGAATATATCTAGTGTTTCCTAGGATACTAAACCAATCGGTATTTCGAGATTTGATCTTTCTTGTGATCATGCCAATGTTATGTAACAATGCACCGACTCTAGGTAACTAGGGTCAGGGCGTTACAGTATGTTTCATGACACATTCCTCATGAGAGGCCCTTCCAAAATAAATATTTGAATTTTTCATAAAATCGGAAAAATGAGGCAAATAAGACAACTTTACACCTTAAATACTAACATCAATTGTACTAGTATCATCTTTCATTTGTTTAAATAAAAATACTCATTGGAATGGGTAGAGGGAGATCCATTACATAGCATGAAGGCCCATGGCCAAGTGGCCTGAAACTAGGCTCGAAAGCCCATTTTTTTGGCCCAAAGGGCACCTCGGTGAATAGTACTATTACAGTACCCAGACTACTACAGTAGCTGCTATAGTACCGTCACCGCTACAGTTCCTGCTACAGTACCTACGCCACTACAATACCTCTATAGCTACAGTCTATCATTGTTATAGTCTGCTACATTGCCCTGCTGTAGTGCTGCTAGAGTGCCCAGAAATTAGTCCCTACCCGGATTTGATCATGGGTCTTTTGGATGCCAAGCAGGAGCCTGTACCACTAGGGTACATGCTCGTTGGATCATCTTCCATTTGAAACATAGATTCCACAACCTATACAACCTATATTTGTGAGTCAAGTAATTTGGATTTTTAAGGTATAACCAGTTGGAATCACACTTTATCGGCCACTATTTTCTTACATTTGGAAAGGGATCCTTACATAACCATATGTGTGTGATCCAATGTACCTACCCATATATAATTCTAACCATGAATATTACCCTCTATAAAATACTGAACACCCCCTTCCAAAGGTAGTGATGGCATACTTGAGGCCATGGAAACCGGTGGACAACCCTTACCTTGAGCACCGTGGGCTTCCAACATTGGCACCTGAACTGTTTTTATATTTTTAATTATATATTTATTATCATATAAGTATATATAATATTAAATATAATAAATATAAATATTATTTAAATATATTTACTACAATATTATAATTATTTAAATATATATTAATTTATTTATAATTCTAATTAAATATAAATATATTTATAGTTATTGTATATAATTATATATATTAGGTGTTTGGGGGTACAATTACAGTGAAACCCACACACACTACAACCCCAATGGGATGGCCATAACCCCCCCCCCCCATAGGGATAAACCACCCATTAAATTCCTGAAGACCCTCCTGATGTCAAAGATGATCAAGGTGATACTTGGTAAGCTCCAAAACAATGGAGGAGAGGTAGGCATCCAAGGGGAAAAGGTGGATCACATGGAAGGGGTGGTAAACACAAATAAATGTTACAATAATGGTTTTCCTGCTATTTTGTGGTGGTGTCATGCGTACCACTTTTTACCATGAAACTCTATCATCTCTTTACACATTCACTTTTTTTAATGCATTTTTCAGGTTCATGGGTTTTCATCCATGGATTGCACCATTCGCTGTACAAATCTTATTTAAAAATATATAAATATATTATTGGTATTTTTAGAGAATGGGAAACCAGATAACTCTTTATAGCGATGGTGATTTTTCAGTCGACAACACATTCTAGGGGTTTTTCCTCTGATCGAGTTCCCTATGGATATCAAATTTGAGCTTATGACTAGTTGGGGTCTCCTTAATCAATTTGTAAAGGCAGAAGAAACAGCGATCGACTCCTATACTCATGGATCATGATGGGGTGATGTGACGCATTTGAGAAAAGAAGAATCTTCTGAGAGATTCATTAGAAGAGATAACTCTACACATGTTCATGCCAAATACGATCTGATCCTTTTTAGGTTTAATCTTTCCAAGTTATCAATCATTACAAGAATAGTTATACCTATGGGGAAATGGACATGGATGATTTATGATCTGGAGTGCCGAATTTCTGAATTTTGGGGCTTTTGGGATTGGAAAGGTATTTCTATAGGTTGTAGATACTTCTATATATTATTTTTGTATGAGGAACTAAAGTGGAGATCCTAGGGGTTCAAACCGATTTCTCACAAACTAGGTACTCTATAAATCTAAGACTGGGATGCTTAGTTCAATTCGTTATCTATTCAGAACTCAACGATGCGGGTGTGGGTTCATATCTATGGCTTGAAATAGATTTTGTGTCATACACTAATACTATTTGACATATCCCCAACTAATGGGACTCCCATAAATACTGCTTGATGAAAGAGGAATTATGATTCATCCACTTTGCATGTTTTTTGGTTGAGTTTGATCTCAACTCCATGTGTATTAATATTGTGGTTCTGTCCACTTCAGAGCTTAATATTGAATTAACTATAATAAATGAGAAATTACCTTTATTTTTCAATAGTTTTCAGACTATTGGGAATATTAAGGATAGGTAACTACAAAAAAAGGCATTATCATCAGATTTTTCATCTACATGCGGTGGTTTAAACTGCTGCCTAATCGTTTAGCAGAAGTTACTAAACCCACCATGTATTGCATGATCATTTAGAATGGTTTTAAACTATTTCATAACCACTATAAATATTTTTAGTGGTAATTTTTTTTATAAGTGGTTAATAGTAACCATCACTAATTAAGATTTTCAAAAATTAATTTAGAAGCGGTTTTCAAAATCCACTAATAAATATATCTCTAATAAATTTACTTTCAAACAAATATTTATTAAAAATGTCTAAAAATAAATACACTAACAAGTAACAAACTAAAACATAAATTCATAATAAACCCATCATACCTATATCAATTATTATACATACATAGTCATATATACATGCATCCATATTCATCAAAACCTCAATCACCATAACCTCAGTCAATCGATAACCTCAGTCAATATATACCTCAGTCATCAAAATATACATATATAATATGTCCAAAAACAACCCATGCCAGATATACGCCCACCCCATGACCTCTATTGCATATTTCTATTAACAAATAATTTCATCAACTGAAATCGACCACATCAACTCTAACAAAAAAGATGACAGAAATTAAAGCTAAACATAATAAATCAGAATAATAGTAGAATCATTGATAAAATTTAAACATAACATGGAAAGTATGAACAATCACAAATTCCTTTTGAAGAATATTATAGATTATAATGGTCAACCTCCAACCTACAACTAGCATCATTCACCTGCAATAAAAGCCAGAACATTTAAGAAAATAAATGAAAAAGTGAAAAGACATGGAATATATTCAGAATTTTGCACATAATTTTTTTATTATTCTAATAAAATGGAATTAATTTTAACATAAAACAATTAATATATCATGAAAATACATTGAAAACCTAAAATTACCTATTTAATATATTATTCAACACTTAAAACTGAAAAGGGATAAGTATATAACATTCCAATTAATTTTTAAATAGACGTACAATGTGCTTGAAATTTACATAATAACAAATTTTAAATAAATTGATATAAAAACATGTCATATGTTTACAAAATTACTCAACTGTGGTTTTCATATTATTTCACATCAATATGTGGTTGCATTCTATGGTTTTGAGCATTACACACATATTTTAGTATTTTAAAACACTAAATATGTTTTTATAGGAATCCCGGGAAAACCATAACTTATAATAAAGTTTCATAAATTATTACATATTAAAAATCAATCTATGGTATTTTACCTCTAATTTTATAGAAATAAAATGAATTTTTCCCAGTTTTGACCCCAACACATGTTTTTAAAGGCTTCAGTGCCTTTAGAAATTGTTTACCGAGTCATTCTGACCACATAACACGTTAGATTTAGGTTTTTTCTATGCATAAATATAAAAAATAACTCAACGGTGGTTTTACCATGATTTCACATCAATATGAGTCCATTTTATATGGTTTTGACTATTCCACACATGTTTAAGTGTTTTAAAACGCAAAAAAACATGTTTATTATCATCCTAGGAAACCTGTAACTAATAATGAAATTTGGTCAATTTTTACATTTCTAAAATCAATATATGGTATTTTTCCTATAATTTAATGTCAATATGGACTCATTTTCATAGTATTGACCCCCAAACACATGTTTTTAAATGGTTTGGTACATTTAAAAATAGTTTATCAAGTCATTTCGACCACACTGCATGTCAAATTAACATGTTTTCTATGAGTACATGAAAACAAAAACTAAAATATGATTTTACCATGATTTAATATCGATTTTAGGTCATTTTACATGGTTTTGATAGTTACACACATGTTTTAGTGTTTTAAAACATTAAAAATGTGTTTATGGGCATCCTAGAAAAACCGTAACTCGAAATGAAATTCTATAAGTTCCTTAATTTAAAAAATAAATTTATGGTAATTTTACTCATATTTCATGGAAATTCAACATAGTTTTCTTAGTTTTGAACCCCTGACACATGTTTTGTAAGGCTTTATTTTCTTTATAAATAGTTTACATATTCATTCTGACCACACCACGTGTCAGATTGATGTGTTGTCAGCACGTACACATCATTAATAACATAATGGTATTTTTTACCTGATTTGGAATCAATATTAAGACTTTTTATGGTATTTACCACTACACACACATTTATGTATTTTAAAACACTAAAAACATGTTTATGGGTGTCTCGGGAAAACCGTAACTCAATATGATGTTCCATTGGTTCCTGCATTTCGAAAATCAATCTATAATCATTTTTTTATGATTTCATGGAAATTTGACAATGTAATCTTAATCTGGAAACCCCAACACACATTTTTAAAGACTTCTATACCTTTACAAATTGTTTTTCGAGTCATTCAGACCATACTACACGTCATATTGATGTGATGTCTACATGTACACACCAAAAATAATTCAATTGAGCTTTTCCCATGATTTCATGTCAATATGAGGTTTTTTTCTATGGTTTTTAACCTTACACTCACATTTTAGTGTTTAAAATACTAAAAATGAATTTATGGTAATCCTTGGAAAAACGTAAAATAGAATTACATGTTATCAGTTCATACATTTCAAAAATCAATATACAGTCATTTTACTCTAATTTCATGGAAATATGACATTGTTTTTATAACAACCCAAACATTTTAGGGTATGTTTTTCTTATATAATTTAAATTAATTACATATCTTATATTTCATGAAACAATGAGTTTATATGAAAAAAACATGGTTATTTATATGATATAGTCATAACATAGCCATTAAACTTAAAATTTCAACTTTTGTGTTTTGAATTTTGAAAAACAGACAAACACTGTTGTGACTAAGGTTATATTTGGAGTCTCATAGAAGCAACTTATTTTTATGTGAATAGTAACATACCCTTATCAATAGTAAATTACCCTTATAAATAGTAATATGGACGTCAGGAATGGTAATCTTACCCATGAAAGTATAAATAAAATTTAGGCACCTTAAAAATGACGATGAATATTTTAAGTGTTGGTATTTTTCGATTAAATGATTATTTTAATTAAAAACTAAATTTCTCATATTTGGAAAATTATTTTTGAGAAATGGAGTGAATTTTAAAATTATAAATGTTTAAAAATGGTTAGGGTAAATTTTGGCAAAGTTTTTGAAATACTTGAATTTTGGGTGAATAGTAAAATACTAAAAATTGTGATAAATGCTAAATATATGATTTATTGAGTCATGGATTATTTCCTACTGAGGTAAGTACTCTTGGTTTGAACTCACATAAACTTATTACTATTTTTGGTCATTGAATTATCATTATTTCTTATCTTAGGAAAAAAATAAACTAATAATTTAAATATTAAGAAAACCATCTTCCTCTCCACTATAAATACCACCCCTCACACCATCATTTATTCACTCCACTAAAGCTTCAAGAATTGCATAAATTATGCTAAAATCTCTCCATAATATCCTCCCCCAAATTCATCATCCCTTTGTCTCCTCAAAAGAACCAATTCTCTCCCTTAAAGTGGATCTGAAAGGAAGAATGATTCAAGAGGTAAATTCCCCTTTTCAATTATTTTGTTATCTTTTCAAGTTCCTATGTTATCTTTTCTATTCTCACATATTTTCATCCAAATGTTATGAAAATTATTGTAACTTATATTTACTTTAATTTTTTTATGATAATGTAATATTCCATCATTATCTCTTCTTTTTCCTCCTTTTATACTATAAAAGAAAACACTATCTGAGATGTGTTAATTATCACGTTCAATGAAAATGGGTTTTCAATTTGCATTAATAACATCAAGACTGGTTATGGATCCTATATAATGGTTGAAATAGATCATAATATAATTATTTTATCTTATGTAATGTTCTCTAATCCTTAAACACTCATAATATAAAATAATAATACAAAACAAGTTCATTATGAAAAAAAACAACCAAGTTAATCCAAGTGATTATCATTAACTTTTACCTAATGAGTCATCCTCATGGTATATAACAAAAAACATTATAATTTAATTTATATATATTTAAGAGCCTCTGACCGGCGGTGTCTTCTTCTCTCTCTTGATCTAGGGCACCTCCTCGACGATGATTCTAAGTGGGGGAGGCCATTGCGCGACGCTAGCGTCATCTCCCCCTCTCCTCCTCTGGCTTCTCTACTGGAGATTTTTGTTCTTCTTCTCCCTATTTTATTTCTATCTAGATTTTTCTTCCTCTTTGGTTTTTTCTTTTCTAGGGCTTGCTGCAAGGTAATATCCACTATTTTTCCTTCGATCTTCCTGGCGTTGGCGGTTTGTTGCTGAAGTCATTATATGCTCAAAACCCACTCTGACCCCTTGTTCCTCTGTTCCTCTCTAGGTTGGAGTAGGATCTTCGGTTAAAAGGGGTTCTGGGCCATGTGTTCCAGCTGTCGATGGGTTCTTAGGTGCTCCTGGCATTGGCTTGTTTTCGTTCTTCCTTCTTATGTTTTTCTGGTCCTCAGAGGCTTTGTTCGGAGCCCCCAACCGCTGAACCCTGCTCTGTCCTCGAGTTCCTTGGCGCCTCTCCTAGTAGGATTTGGAGCAGTGGAATCTATAAGGTTCTGGGAAGTGTTGTTTAGAGATATTCGGTGCTCCAGATTCTTTATGAGTCATTTTTCCTTTTAAATCTAGCCTCTTCTTTTTCATATTTTGTTTATGTTTCTTCTTCAAAGAAATAGGTGATGCCTTGGCTGTTCGGAGATGGAAGTTTTGGTTTTATGGTGTTTTTTATTTTGTTCTTGGTGGTACTGGATGCTGGGGTTGACAGTGATGGTGAAGGTTGAGTGACGATTATATGGGGGAGTTTTTTATATTAATGACTGGTATTGGGATTCGGATAATGGTGGTGACGATGAAGAGTTTACGATGGCGACGGCGGACTCTGGTGGAAGATATCGCCGATGATGGTCTGTGGTGATGATGGGGTGTGACACGACAAGGTACAAGAATCAAGGTGATCAGACGATGTTAGGTGGCACGTGGACCAAGATGGAATGATTGAGCATCATCAAATTTAATTTCAAATTTTGGTTTGTGATGTTTTGTTGTGGGTTACTGCATGTTTTGCTGGGGGTTACCACTCATCCATAAAGCGGGTTCAAAATCAAATAAAAAATGAATTTTTAGGTTCATTAAATGTCAATAATAATATATATTAACAATTATTTATGTTTAACCATATTTCAAATGAACATCCATTCATGAATACAAGTAAACTGATCATGAAAACCAAGGAAGAAAATGCTTCCAAAATAATAAAATTGAACATCTTAAACCCATCAAAAAGAACATGAATGAACCAAATATGGTTAAATAAAATCAATTAAATGAATAATAGGTATTTCAATTTTTAATTAATGAATATAAATTTTATTATTTGGATCATTAAGATCAATCAAAGAATACATTCGGGAATACGGTATGGGGTCTCTCATCTCACTTTTGTTTCCATGAGATTTACATTGCTCACCACTTATTTCTTGTGTGTGGTGTATGTTTAATGAATTTTTGGATATAATATCATTATTTTATTTATATTCATGGTATTCAGTGATGCACTTGATGATTATTAACACTATTTATTACAATGTTGTAATGGGCTTTGTCTAAATTTCCATTTTATTGTGTTTTACTTGATATTGTGAACCTAATCATTATAATGGGGTGTAAATACATCCCCTTTGAGGTCATTTATCATTTGAAATTGTGTTTCAATTATATATACATATTCTTGTAACATGGATATGATTATTTTCATAGCTTTATACTATTTTACATACGGGTTTTGGGTGGAATGTTTCTTTAACAATGGAAATATAGATGAAATAGTATCCTTTACTGGATATAGATATTGAAAAGGCATATTGTTCATATATTAAATATTTGAATAAATAATTCTTTGAACTACCTATTATGTTAGGTGCCCACTATATCCCCTCGATGCATCGACATGTCTCATTAGAAAAATCAGTTGGTGACAAACCCTTCGAGTTTATTTCCAAAAATCAGACGGGTTGCTACCCATAGACATAAACCATGTCGACGATATAATGGTTCATATTTCAGATACATGACATCCAAATAATAATCACTATCTTTATTCATTATTCATTTATTAGTATCTATGAGTTTTTCACTATGACGAAATCTATGTATGCATTTTTATTCTCATCTTATTGTTGGCAAGTGTTTTCATTTATTCATCATGCCACGTTATTTATATATAATTTATTATGATTCAATTATTATTGACTCATTTTTACACAATATGTAACCCTTAATAATAATTTGAGCTCACCCTTATTATGTTACCTTTCCCCGGGTTATGAAGAAGAGAACCCTGAATGACCTTTCAAGGAGGAAGTTTATTTTAGTTTATTAGTTATCATGTTGTATTTTCTATCTTTCCAAATGTACCTTGTGTATCATGTATGTAATATAGTCTTTCAAAAATACTAAACTAACCATTCCATAGGGATTTTATTTCATGTAATCATGCCAATATAATAAAATAATGCACTGACTCTAGGATTTTGGGGTCAGGGCGTTACAGTTTGTATTAGAGAAAGTTTAGTAGAAACCTTGGAAGCTAGATTTATGAAACATAGTTTAGATGATATAACCTTATGATAGAAATTGATTATAATAATAATTTAACATCCTATAATTTTGATAAGGTTGACACTATGTGGGACTTCCTATAAAATGAATTCATGTCTGGATGCTACTAGTGGATGTGGTTCTGGAACAGATGTACCTAGGAGTAACAACTCCAACAAGGAGTTTCGGGCTTAACCTGAGGTATCCTGGTACATAAAGACGGGCCTTACTACGCACCTAGTTTGACACTCTTTGGGGGATATTATTAGGATAATTCACATTTTTTTATTAGGTTAAGTGATTTCTAGTTAGAAATTATGAATTATGAAATAATTTAGTTTATGAAATTGTTTATTGATAAAACCTAATGGAAGAAGGGGAATCAATACCCGCAGAAAATGTAGGGATTTCCCCACTAAGCAAGCCAACACAGTCAGTGTTGGAGCGGATCAGATCATGACCATATTAAGAAAATTCACTCAATATGTAATGAATAACTATTCTACACCTATTTTGGATCGTTTCATGTGACAGAATCCCACATATTCTAGTGGGACTACTGACCTAGTAAAATCTGAGCAGTGTATCAAGTCCCTTCAAAAGATATTGAAAAGGTAGTGCTGGCAGTATATTTTCTCAAGGGTGATGTTTATCAATGGTGGTTCTTGATCTAGAATTACACGGAGGAAGAATAAATAGAATATATGTAATTGAGGACATTTAAGGAAGTGTTCTTGGACAAATATTTCCCTCAAGAGAAATTAACCAAAATGAAGATGAAATTCCTTATCTTTAAGAAAAGGTAAGGACATAATGTGGTAGAGTATGAGGATACCTACAAAAGACTAGCTAGTTATTCCATAGATTATGTACAGAACATAGATGACAAGATTGATTATTTCTTTTAAGTTCTTAAGACAATTCTTTGAAGGTAACTAGCTTCTCAAACATTTTCATCATATGATGAAATCATATTATATGCCTTCAAAATATAGAATGATTTTCTACATCAAATTTTTTCTAAGGAAGCCAAGATAAAAATTGGTACTCTAATAACCATGTAAAAGGTGAAGTTCCAAAGAATAATAAGGGA
Organism: Viscum album; assembly: GCA_963277665.1. Lineage (NCBI taxonomy): Eukaryota > Viridiplantae > Streptophyta > Magnoliopsida > Santalales > Viscaceae > Viscum > Viscum album. The sequence continues at coordinate 1,784,664,680 of OY728148.1, read as the reverse complement.
ATAAATAAATTCCCATTATGAGATAATTGAGGAAAGAATCATCTTGGGAAATGCTTTAAATTTATAGGTTTTTTCTATAAGTGTGAAGAAATGGGTCATCTATCTAATGAATGAAAAGGGAAGAAAAAAGTCAATGATGTTCAATGATAAATTTTTTGAGAGATGAGACAATATGAAAATAAGTGTCCTAAGTTCTAAGGAAACTTGCCACAAAAAATCGATGAGATCAAGGGAAATCTTATGTAATTATAACCACAGAGGATGAAGTTCCTAATGATGTGGTGGTGGGTACTTTAATTATTTCCTAAAAATTAGTCAATGCTTTATTTGATTCTAGTTCACCGCATTCTTTTATATCTTCCCAGTTTTCCAAGAAAAATAGGCATTTCCATTAAGAATTAATAAAGGAGTTGTTGGTAAAATATCATAAGGGATGTTTTGTTGCAACAAAGTTGTGTCAGTCAGTCCCCTTTGTGACACACAAATGTACTTTAGTTTCTGACCTTATCATCATACCTATTATTGAATTTGACATAATTCTTAGTATTAATTGGATTTCAAATTATAATGCAAAAATATATTGTAAGTATAAGGATGTTAAAATTTTTTAGAATGATGTAGAATCCCATATCTTTAGAGAAGAAACATCATCATCTAGATCTTATACATAACTACCTTCAGTAGCTATTCTAAATGAAATTCTTGGAGAGGAAGATAAAACATCATCTTTGGATATTCAAATTGAAGATGTACCTATTGTGAAATAATATATTGATATTTTTTCATAGGATTTACTTGGTCATCATCTAGAGTGGGAAGTTGAGTTCTCTATTGATTTAATTCCTAGTAAAAATACCTATATCAAAGATTCATTATAGAACGGACCCTATGTAGTTATTATATCTCAAGAAACAACTAGAGGAATTGAGTGATGAAGGATTTATCTGCCCTATTATTTCTCCATAGGGAGCCCCTCTTCTCTTTTTCATGAAGAAATATGGATCTATGGGGCTGCACATTGACTACAAAGAGATCAATTCTATTAAGATAATGAAAAGGTATCATATTCCTCACATTGATGATTTATTTGATCAACTACATGGTGCCCAATATTTTTTGAAAATTGACTTTCGATCTGGATATCATCAGCTGTGTGTGAGGAAGGAAGATATTCCAAAGATATAATTTTGAACTAGGTATGGGAATTATGAGTTTATAGTAATTCTTTTTGGACTGACTAACACACCCTTTGTTTTCATGGATCTAATGAATAAGGTTCTCAAGGAATATCTTAATGACTTTTTGTGGTATTTATCAATGATATCTTGGTATACTCGAAAATCTACGAAGATCATGATAATCACTTGCTAATCATTCTGAAAACTATTAGAAGAAATGAATTATATGGGAAGTTTAGCAAGTTTTCATTTTGGCTTCAATCAGAATATTTTCTTGGCCATATTGTCTCTAAGGATGGAATATTATTTGATCATGTGATGAGAAATTCAATCCAATAATGGATCATGCCAATGAACATAACCGAGGTACATAGTTTTATTGCCTTAGTAGGTTAATATCATCATTTCGTTCAGAATTTCACCCGACTGTCTAACCCGCTAACCAATATCACACGTAAACGTTTTAAGTTAGTATGAAAGAAATAATGTGTTGAATCCTTTGAATAATTGAAAATAATACTGGTCAATTCTCCAATTTTGACTCCTCCATTTGGTAATTATGGATTTTATATATACAATGATGCATCAAAGAATGGACTGGGTTGCATACTTTTGAAAAATGATAAAGTTATTTCTAATGCATCAAGGTAGTTGAAGACTCATGAGTAAAATTATCCAACTCGTGATCTTATGTTATCAGCAGTAATATTTATCTAAAAATATAGATACATTATCTCTATATTTAAAGATGTGAGATATACACAGATCACAAGAGTTTGAAATACATTTTTACATAGAAAGAACACAACATGAGGCAAAGGATATGGCTTGAGTTGCTTAAAGATTATGATTGTTCAATACACTACAACCTAGGAAAAAAAATAAGGTGGCAGATGCATTAAGTATGAAATATCATGGACTTCTAACCCAAATAAGGATTAAGAGAGATCCTATATTCATGGATCTGCTAAATATGGATGACTTAATTATTAAGGAAGGGGGAACATCTTTCATTTTTCAAATTACTATTAAAAAATATTTACTATAGAAGTTAAAATGATCTCAATATAATGATGAGAATCTACAAAAGTAAAGTAAAGATATTAAGGGTGGAAGATTGGTAGACTTTCTGTATGAGGCTGGAGCTCTAAAATTTGGGAAGTGGTCATGCATTCCATTACTACCTGAGCTAAAAAAGAAAACTATTAGGTGACGATCATAGCTCAAATTTCTCTATACACTCAGGTAGCACCAAGATGTATAGATATCTAAAGGAAAATTCTTTGTGGGATAACATGAAGCGATTAATTGCTGAATATGTGTCAAGGTGTCTAGTTTTTCATCAAGTGAAGGCTGAGAGACAATATCATAGAGGGGGTCATAAAACCTATACCTGTTCTTATGTGGAACTGGGAAGAAATTATGATGGACTTTTTCACAGGACTACGGAGGACACCTAGAAGTAATGACACAATATGGGTAATTATTGATCATCTTAGAAACTCAGCACATTTACTTTCTATAAGAGATGTTTTACCACTTGAGCGGCTAGAAAAAATTTATATTAATGAAGTTGTAATACTTCGTGGTGCACCTCTATCGATTGTGTCCGATCGAGATCCTTGATTTACATCATAATTCATGAAAAGCCTCCAGAATTCTTTGGATACTAAGCTTCATATGAGTAATGTTTATCACCCCCTAACCGATAGACAGTCTGAAAGGAATATTCAAACATAGTAAAACATGTTGAGATCATGATCTCTTTACTTTCAAGGTATGTGGGATCAATACATTCATATGGTGGAATTTTCCAACAATAAAAGCTTCCATTATAAAATTAAAATGGATCCATATGAATAATTATATGGAAAGAGGTGTTGCACTATAACTTGTTGAGATGAAGTGGGATAGAGGAAACTTATAGGTCCAGATCTTATCGAAGAGACTACTGCAAAGGTAAAGAAAATTCAGACCCATATTAAAGCATCCAAAAAAAAGGAAAAAGTGTTATGATGAAAATTGGAGAAAGGATTTGGAATTTCAAGTAGAATATCATGTATTTATAAAATCATATCTATGGAAGGGTATCTTAAGGTTTGGTAGGAAAGGGAAACTGAGCACCGGTTACATCGAACCATTTGAAATTTAGGAAAGGATCGGAGCTATATATTTCCATTTACAAATGCCACAAAGTCTCTCCAAAGTTCATAATGTGTTACACGTGTCATTATTAAAGAAATACATTCCAGGCCCAACACATGTACTCACCTATGAATAAATAGCGCTAGAACCTAATTGTTATTACTGTGAAGATCCCATCGAGAATCTTGACACTAGAGAGAATGTAATGAGAAATTGGACAACTCGTCTGGTAAAGGTTCTTTGGAGAAACCATAAAATGGAGTAATAAATGTGGGAACCAGATAATGTTATGAAGAATAACCACCCACATAATTTTATAGAGTAATATACATGAAAATTTCAAGGATGAAATTTATGGAGGGAAAAATATAACACCCCAAACATTTTATAGTATGTTTCTCTTAAATACTTTCAATTCATTAGATAGACTATATTTCAAGAATCACTGAGTCTCTGAAACAAAACTTGTTTATTTATAGGATATAGTCATAACATAGACATTAAAATTAAATTTTCTACTTCTAGGTTTTGAATTTCGAAAAAAGTACATACATGGTTGCAATCAGGGTGATATTTGGAGTCTCATAGAATCAACTTAATTTTATGTAAATAGTAACTTACCCTTATAAATAGTAAATTACCCTTATGAATAGAAAATTACCCTTATGAAAAGTAATATGACCCTTATTAATTGTTACCTTACCCATGAAAGTATAAATAAAATTTAGGCACCTTAAAAATGAAGATGAATATTTAAAGTGTTAGTATTTTTTGATTAAATGATGATTTAAATTAAAATTAAATTTCTCATATTTAGAAATTTATTTTTGAAAAATGGATTGAATCTTTAAATTCTACACTTATAAAAATGGTTAGGCTAAATTTCAGTATTTTTCTAAAATACTATAATTTTTTGTGAATGGTAAAATAAGATAAATTATGATTAATGTTAAATAAATGATTTATTGAGTCATGGATTTTGTCCTACTGAGGTAAGAACACTTGGTTCAAACACACATAAACTTTTTACTATTTTTTTTCATTAATCATCACTATTTCTTATCTTAGTAAAAATTAAAAAACTAATCCTTAAAATATTAAAAAACCCCTCCTCCCCTCCACTATAAATACCACACCTCACACCCTCATTAATTCACACCACTTAATATTCAATACTTGCCTAAATTCTTCTCAAATATCTCCTTAATATCCTCCCCCACGTCCAGTATCACTTTGTCTCCTCAAAATATCAAAACCTATCACTTAAATAGGCTCTCAAAGGAAGATAGATTCAAGAGTTAATTCCACTTTTCCATTATTTTTTTCTTTTCAAGTTCCTTTGTTATCTTTTCTATTCCCACCTATTATCATCCAAATTTTATTAAAACTCCAGTACCTTATATTTACTGTAATTTTTTTATTATAATATAATATTCCAAAATCATCTTTTCTTTTCCATCCTTTTATACTATAAATGAAAACACCGTCTGAGATGTGGTAATTATCACCTTTAAGGAAGATGGGTTTTCAATTTTCTTTACTATATTCAAGACTAGTCATGAAACCTTTATAATGGTTGAACCAAATCATAATATATGTATTTTAACTTATGTAATGTTATGTAATTCTTACACAATCATAATATAAAATAATAATACAGAACAAGTTCATTTTGCACAAAACCGCCAAGTTAATCCAAGCATTTATCATTAACTTTTATCTAATGATTCATCCTCATGGTATATAACCAAAATAATTACAAGATAATTTATATATCTGTAATTTCACTGATAATATATATAATAAATTCTATATGTTTAACCACATTTCAAATGAACATCATTAATACAAGTAAACCGATCATGAAAACCAAGGAATAAAATGCTTCCAAAACAATAATATTGAACATCTTAAACCCATAAAAAAAAAGTCAATTAATGAACCAAATAATGTTAAAATAAATAAATTAAATGAATATTTGGTTTTGGAGTTATTAATTAATGAACATAAATTTTATTATTCAGATCATTAAAATCAATCTAAGAATACATTCAGGCAAAAGGTAAGGGATCTCTCATCTCAATTTTGTTTCTATGAGATTTCCATTATACACCACTTATTTATTGTATATGGTGTATGTTTACTACATTTTGGGATATAATATCATGATTCCATTTATATTAATAGTATTAAATTGTTCACTTGATGATTATTAACTCTTTTTATTACAATGTTGTAAGGGACTTTGTCTCAATTTCCATTTCATTGTGATTTATTTGGTATTGTGCACTTAATCATTATAATGTGGTGTAACTAATGACCCTTTGAGATAATTTGAATTTTAAATTGTTATTTAATAATATATCTAAATTATTGTAACATGGATATGATTATTTTAATATTTGTATACCATTTTACATACGGGGTTTATATGGAATGTTTCTTTAACTATAGAAATAAAGATGAATAGGTATCCTATAATAAATGCAGATATTGTAAAGGCATATTTTTCTTGTAATAAATCATTTTATAAATAATTATTTGGACTATAAGTTATAGGTGGATCCCACTATAGCCTCTCAATTCACTGACTGGTCTCATGAGACAAATCAGTTGGTGATAAATTCTTCGAGTTTGTTCCCAAAAATCAGACAAGTTTCTACCCACATAATTAAACTGTCTTGACAGTATAATGGTTCGTGTGCCAGATACAAGACATCCAAATAATAATAAATATATTTATTAATTATTTAGTTATTACTATCTATGATTTTCTCACCATGACAAAATCTACCGATATTATAAAGGCATATTTTGATACCTTTAAAAACTGTTTACCAAATATTTTTGACCACACCACATTTAGGATTGACATTTTTTATATGTTTACACATCACAAATAACTCAATAGTGTTTTCCAATAATTTCACATCAATCAGATGTCGTTTTCTATGGTTTTGACCCTTAAATGCACGTTTATGTGTTTTAAGACACTAAAAAATCATTTACAGACATCCTGGGAAAATTATAACATAGAATGATGTGTTGTGAGTTACTAAATTTTAAAATAAATCTATGGTATTTAATATAATTTCACATAAATCTAACATCATTTTCCTAGTTCTGAACCCTTGAAACATGTTTTTTAAGGCTTTGGTACATTTAAAAACTATTTAATAAGTCATTATGACCACACCGCATGTCATATTGATGTTTTTTCTACATCTAAACATAAAAAATAACTCAAAGGTGGTTTTTCCATGATTTAATATCAATTTGAGGTGTTTTCTCTAGTTTTTATCATTACACACACGTTTTACTATTTTAAAACACTAAAAACATATTTACGGACATCCCAGGAAAATCATAACTTTGAATAATGTGGTTTCAGTTCCTACATTTAAAAATCAACATATTTCCTTTTTTCCTCTTATTTTATGGAAATCCTACATCTTTGGCCTTTTTTGACCCCAAACAAATGTTTTTAAGAGTTTTTTCACCATTAAAAACTATTTACTAAGTCATTCCCACCACACTACCCATCGTATTGACATGTTGTCTATACATGCATGTCAAAAATTACTCAAATGTGTTTTTTACGTGATTTCACATAAATCTAAGGTCATTGTCTTTGGTTTGGATTATTACACACATGTTTATGTTTTTAAAACACTTAAAACATATTTACGGGCATCCTTGGAAAACCATGACTCAAAATTATGTGATAACATTTCCTACATTTCAAAAATAAATCCATGGTCATTTTACTATGATTTAATGGAAAAATGGTGTTGTTTTTATACTTTTGACCATTTAACACATGTTTTTAAAGGCTTTGGTACCTTTCAAAACTATTTACTGAGGCATTATGAACATACCACAAGTCTAATTAACATTTTGTATGTGATTTCACATAAAAAATAAATAAATGGTGGTTTTACTATGATTTCACATTTATATTAGATCATTTTCTATGGTTTGGACCATTACACACACGATTTGGTGTTTTAAAACACTAAAAATGCATTTATGAGAATCCCACACAAAATATAACTCGGAATGATGTTTAATTAGTTATTAAATTTTAAAAATCAATCCATGATAATTTTCTTATTATTTTATTCCAATTTGACATTTTTTTTCTAGTTTTGATCCTCCGATACATTTTTTTAAAGGCTTTGGTTCCTTTAAAAACTGTTTACTATTTTAAAACTATGAAAATTAGCTCAAATTGTTTTCATACTTAAGGATAACAATATATAATTAATTTTTGACATATATGAATCAACCACACATAAATATGGCACAATTTGTGGTCAGTATGACTTGAAGTGCATGTTTTCAATATAAAAGTGTCATTTTAGTTTTATTTATGGAAGATGTGTGTGTTCATTTCAAATGTTTGAATGGTCTATGAAATTTAGAATTTACCTTAGAAGGATGAGCTATAAGGCTAGAAATTGCCTCAGGGATCGTGCTGGTCATCCATTGAAATAAAAAAACTAAATCATTTTCTATTGTTTTCCTCCACTGCTTCTGCTTTTGCCAATAAGAGTTTTTTTCTTGCACTTTTTCATTAAACCTTGCACTTTTTATTTGTGATTCTCGATGAACATAACTACTCAAACACAAAATGGGTGTTGAAATAACTAATGGTGATTCCCTAATAAATAAAACTAATAGATTAGGCCTAGAATCCATCCCTTATACACATCTAGAATGTTTCTTCTCAATAACTATTACAACTACATTGTTCTGGTAAACTGATGATGCTTGTGAATAGTTTACATCCCAATAATCTTGAATTTTAACTTATCAATGAAAAAATATTAAAAATGATTTTTTAAAATATCTAAACATCATAATGTTATCAAATTAAAAAAAATCATTTCTATTTATTGTAATTTCATTACTATAAAAACATAATATTGAAAAATATATTGTAATAATAAAATGTTTTAAACCCAATTAATTAGAAAAGCCTAGATGTATCAAAAAATTCCAAATTGGAATAATTTGATTCATATAGTTGGCCCCATTTAAATGGATTTAAGTATTGTTTTTTGTTATAGTATATTTTTCATTATTATTTATTTATTGTAATTAAATAACATGAAATAGTAATGAAGAGTACTTAATCAAATGTCTTTGGAAGGGTCATTTACAAAACTATCATCAGGTTTCATATGCACTTTAAACCAAATATCTTTTCAGCCAACAAAGTGACCTAATTCATTATACTTTAAAAAAAATATCAAAAAGTTATAAAATACATTGACTTATAATAAAATTTTATAAATAATAATGAATAAAATATAAACCAAAATTTTTCTTTTCCTCAAAAAACTCTAAGAACCCATGATATTAAGAATAAATTGTTTCTTATGATTCATGGTATTTTTTTAGATAAATACTACAAAAAATATCAACATTAATAAAAATTTTAATTTTATTATGATCATGTTATTAGATACTACAAAATATTCAATTACCTCATGAGATGAATCTCTGTTAATATCAACAAACAACTTTCAATGCTTGCATGAAATTATTTTAGGGACTTTCTCATACATATGTCCTGAACTCAGAGATATATTATTAAACTCATATAATAATATCTATTTAAAATATCTCCATTTCTTGCAAAAAAATTATCAAAGACAATGGCCATGAAATGGAGTCAATAACATCAAAATGAGAAAACATCTAGAAATAAATAACATAATGCTTTATAAGTATATTATAAAAATTGTACTCATGTATTTTAAATTATTTATAATTAAATATTAAACTATTAATACCTTTACTTGAGTATCAAAGATATAATTTTTACAAGCTATATGAATATGCCTCCAATCTTTATAATTAATAGAAAAGATCATCGTATCTCACAAAAAGAATCCCAAGAATTTTCTCAATAAAGGTCATTTGTATGCACCCCAAACTCCTAAAATGGAACGATAATCTTGAAGTCCTGCATATCCCATACATCTTATGTGTTCATATTTATATTCATTATATTTTTATATTTATCTATTTAAAAAATTTATTTAATAATTAATAAAATATATAGTTTTTTGTACAATGACATGAATACCGGTAATGGTAACTTTACAATATCCAATAAATAGAGGGGTGACCAACTACTTCAGTGTTAGAGGTGAATCAGACAATGGGATACCAATAAAATTTAGGGAAATGGTTGGATCACTATTAATCTTGTGTATATTGGTATGACTCAGATCCACTGAAGATGACGGTAGTGGTGGTGTGCTCCAAGATGTTGATCGACTAGGATATTGAATTTTTTTTCTCAATATTTCGTATAATTAAAATGGTTCAGATATATTAAATGTATAAAAAATCAAAACTAAAAAAAATGAAAAAAAAACTAGAACAATGTATATATGTATGAAACACTTATCAATAAGAAATTGTAATATATTTTCATTATCAATTTATACATTCAATTTTCATAATATTTATTATCTTTATTGTTATAAACCTTCATTGATACGAGTGTTTCATTTTTACCCTCTCTTGAAAGTTATATTATTTCGATATTGTCAGGAAAAAAATGTTCAATGTTCTAAAGTTGATTAGGTTCACTTTCATAAAATACCAATTGATCTTCAACGCCTATATCATATAATTCTATCTACTTTATATATAAAAAACCACTCCAACCTTCATGTATTTGATCATCCATATAATAAAGAATCTTTTTTTGTGAAGCCAAGATAAATGTATCACTCTATGAATGCTCATAGGTATAGATCAAGCGAGGGAACTTGACAAAAGTAAAATGTAGCATATATTTCATTATACCAGTATCAATGTTGAACCACTTGAATTTGAATAAGACAATTGAAAAATAAGTATGGTAGTTTAATTAAATTAAATCATTCATATCTCTATAGTATCCCACCTCTAAAAGTGTAAATACACCACTATTTTGAGTTTTTATTTCTTCATCCTGATAAATTTTATGAAACTTGAAGTGGTGAATATTGTACGCATCAAATCTTTTAGCCTTCCTTAGAGGACCTTAAGAAAAAAACTTCAAATTAATTGATATTTCATATCAATTTTAAAAATTAATTATCTAGAAAATAAGATATAATTTGTTACTTTTAACATAGAAAAAAATAAATACCTATCAATAATGTGAATATGAGTATATACTTACATGACGAGCAAACCATTCTACAATATCCTTATTAACAATTTTTTTTAACTCTAGCTCATTTCGAGCTCGAAACCTTAGTCACCTATTTGTTTAAAATCACAATTCTTCAATACATGGATCGACAATAAGACTATTGATTAGAAAATATCTATATTATTGTAGAAAATACAATTCAGTTAATATAAAATTTGAACCATTTCCAATTGGTTGTCCAATAGTTGGAAATACCGATGAATGGTTTTCCGAATGAGAATTAGTGGAGATATCTTCAACACGTCCAACATGATTGAATCTAGTCTCAGTCCCATCCAAATACCTAGAACATGAGTTCAAGCACTATTCGGCTATGTAACCTTAAAAAATAGATCCTTATGGTTTATATTTATTCCTCACATATGATTTAAAATAACTTAATTACTTGATTGAAAATACAATAAACATACACTACTAAATAACATGCCTTTAACAACACTAAAAATAAAATTTATTAGTGTTACAGAAGCACTGAATACTGGAGCATGATTAAAATCCCTAGAATTTTCTCATTGATAAAAAATCACTCATAAAGTGGTCAATTATCAACTCTTATAAAAGCACTGATAAAGGACCTCATTTATTAGTTATTTTATATAGCATTGATAAAAACCCCTTTATCAATGCATTTATTAGTGCTGATAAAGGGGAATACTACAGTGTTTTATAACAGAAAACTACAGAACCAAAAATAACATCAGAAAGAATATAAAGAAAGTAAAAATATAGAGTTTAAATGAAATACAATTTACAACAAAAATAAAATAAAATAACAATATATTATATAAATTTCAAACATTGATTTATAAAATTATGTAAGTAATTAAAAATTATCTTATGAATTCAAAAACATCAATGTTTATTTATCTTTTACCCCTGACCCCAACTCATGTTATTGTCGAACAAACCACCCATGCTCGTGCAAAATAATACAACTATATGAAAAAAAATTATTATGTTAGTAATAATATATGGAAATAAATTAAACATAGAGTGTTAATTTTAAAATAAACTATTAGTTATATAATGAACATAGTGTATCAGATTGAGTTTCGGTAGATTCTTTCACATCACACAATTTCTTGTTTGTCTATAAGAATTATCTCATTTAAAATTAACTAAATAAGTATAATATAAAAATGATGAGGAAATTAATTAAGTAATAGAAGATATAATTATGAGAAAATAATCTAGGATTATTTTCTCAGTTTTAGCGATGTAATGCTCTTTTTAAACTAAAATGACACTTATTAAATGAAAATACACACTTGGAGTCATACTGGTCTCACATTACATCACATTTAGTTTCTAATGATTCCTAGAAATCCAAAATTACTTATGGATCCTTTTTCAAAAGTATCAAGACAATTTGAATGTTTTTTCACAATTTTGAGTACATCACTTTTATTTTTTACTAAAATATCATTTAAAACTAAAAACATGCCTTGTGAGATATACTAGTCACATAGTGTTTTAGAATTGTATGAGAATTATTATTACATTTCACAAATGACTTAAGAATAATTTTAATAAATTTTCAAGACAATCTGAGTGTGTTTTCTCGGATTTTAGAGAGTGACACTTTTTGAACTAAAATGTAAATTTTAAACTGATAACAAACACTTAGAGTAAACCGGGAACATTATGTATTATATTGAGGTGAGACTAATTAATACATGTCAAAAATGACTTATGTTTCATTTTCATAAAGTATAAAAACAATATGAATTAAATTTCTCAGTTTTGAGTATGTAACATATCTTTTTTTTTACTAAAATGAAATTTTAAATTTGAAACACACACTTTGAGTCATATCGGTCACGTCGTATATCAGTTTTGAATGATATTTATTCATACATGTAACAAATTACATATCAATAAATATAATAAATTATCAATACATTACAATCATGTTTTCTCAGTTTTCAGTGAGTGACACTTTTTGAACTAAAATATCAATTTTAAACTAATAATGGACACTTTGAGTCATATCGGGCACATCGTGCATCCGATTGAGGTGAGGATGATTCATAGATGTAAAAAATGAATTTTGAATAATATAACTAAACTATAAAAACAATATAAATGTGTTTGATTAGTTTTGAGTATGTCATATTTCATTCTTACTAAAATAAATGTCATTTTTAAATAAAAAAACACACTTTGAGACATACTAGTCACACCGTGAGTCAGATTGAGTTGTGGTTTATTACTAAATGAATGAAATGAGTTATGGATCATTTTTATTAATAATAAAAATAATCTAAATTTTATTTCTTAGTTTTGAGTATGCCAATCCCTTTTTTTACAAAAATATTATTTTAAACAGGAAACACGCACTTTGAGTCATACCAGACACATTGTCTGTTGGCTTGACATGAGACTGATTCCTACATGTCACAAATGACTAATGAATACTTTTCCTAAATATGAGTGTTTTTTCTCAAATATCAGTTACTAATAGTTTTTGAACAGAAATTTCGACTTTAAACTAATAACAGACACATTGAGTCATACCAGGCACTTTATGTATTGTATTGAGGAGAGGCTGATTCCTACACATCACAAATGACTTATGGATCATTTTTACTAAAGTATAAAAATAATATGAATGAATTTTAATATTTTTGAGTATGTTAATTGTCTTTTTTACTAAAAATAATGCTAATCTTAAATAAATAGACGCATTTGGAGTTATACCAGTCACATTGTACATCGGATTGAGGTACATATGATTGCTACACATCCCAAAGTATAAAAATAATTTTAACTACCAATGTGACAATTATTTTAATTAGATTTATTTATTGAACTATCAAAACTCCTTATTGATTCTATTTTTTTATCCAAAAAAGGTTTTTCAGCTAAGAACGTCAACAAAATATTAAGTGTTGGCAGTTATACAAATAAAGGTAATGGAACGCAAGGTGAAATTAGATGAATGGAACTTGTTATCTCTGTTGTGGATTTTTTAATATATTTGAAAGAAAAATATGAAATTCCAGAATATGTATAAGAAAACTAAATAAGTATTAGATAAAAATGTTAAATAAATTAACATAGAAATATTAGATAAAATGAGGACAAAATTAATTAAATAAGTACTAGGAATTCACCATTCCATGATGGTTGTATACATTTTTGACCCATCTTTTAATTTTCATTATCTTAGTTACAACCTCAAATTCCAATCTCTCACGATCATGAGCATCTTATAACAAACCACACCAAATAGAACAAAAGAATCCACCTATATAATAAAATAATTATTATGTGAGTTATACAAAAAATAAATAAAACATGAATATCAAATAATACATTAATTCTATGGACAATTATTTCACTATGAAAACATCAATATTACCTATGTGATTGAGCATAAGGACACCATTTCTCTTCTAACAATGTAATTGGAGGAATCATGAAGGAATGTGATAAATTCTAACAATGCATGGGTGAAAACGTTTTGAGGGAGAAGAATTTTGTGGATATTTTGGTGTAGAAAGGCATGAAATATGGAAAAAAATATTATAAAATAAATTAACTCTATAATTAATAATTTAAATTAAATCAATATTTCATTATATAAATTTTTGGTAAAATAGTGAAAGTATATCGTAATATTACCTTTACATATTTCCAAAGGGTTCGCTTCATTATGGTTAGTTCTTCTGTGAACATCATAATTTGCAGAAGTCGTTGTCTATATGAGTATTCAAACATTTAATTTATATTATGTTAATGTAATACAGAACTGATAATATTATGAGGAAAAACATAGTATATTGAAAAATAATTTTACCTTTTCATTAAACTGTCTTTCCTTTTTTAAATGTTTTATGGATTTGTCTCCTCTCTTAAGAACATAAATTCACTCTTTATAGTTTCCTCATGATAAAAATGATAAATAAATTAACTTACAAATAGTTGATAAAATGATGACAAAATGAATTAAATAAGTAGTATAAATTCACCATTTCATGGTGGATGTATACAACATTATCCCATTTACTTATTATCATTATCTCAATTTTATCCTAGAATCCCAATCACTCATGAGCATGAGAATCTTCAAACAAACCACCCTAACTCGAATAAAAGAGTCCAATTGTATAAGAAAAAAATCAATTATCAGTAATATTAAAAAGAAATAAATTAATTATAAATAGGAAATAATAAATTATTTCTATGGATAATTATTTTACTATGAAACATCATGATTACCTATGTTATTGATTAGAGGAAGAATTTTTTCTCTTCCTAAAAAGGTAATGGATAAAAATTGAAGGAAAGTGACAAATGACAACACTATATGGGTGAAAAGGTTTTGAGGGAGAAGAAGTATGTGGATGTTTTGGTGTATAAAGGCATAAAATAAGGATATAAATATTCTAAAATAAATTAAATTTTTAACGAATAATATTTCATTATATAATTTTTTAGTAAAATATATAAATTACATCGTAATATTAACTTTACATATTCCCAAAGGGTTTCATTCGTTATAGTCTATTCTTCTATAGTATTGGTAACATTATCATGTGCAGAAGACATTTTATGCAAGAGTATTCAAACATTTAATTTATATTATTATAATGCAATAGAGAATATAAAATATTATATAGAAAAATATAGTATATTAAAGAACAATGTTACCATCTCATTGAACTATCTTTATTTTTTTAATGGTTTTAGGGATTTGGATCTTCTATCAAGAATCAAAATCTTTTATTTGTGGTCCTCTATAAAATAAAATAAATTATCAACAGTGGGACAGTTGTGAACTGATTTTGATATCTCAATGAAAGGTTTAACCATGATTGAATTTTCATCTCACTAAATAGTCGTTTTAGTCTCTAACAAGACGATTGACCAATTCTTGTTTACTGGTTCTGAGACATAAATTACATACACTTCTTGCGATTCCATTATGAACAGCTTGTCTTTTCCCCTTATACCCTAAAATTCACCTTCATGAATCTCATTTAATCAACTTTCACCACACTCCTATTATCAACCCATTTGAAATATAAAATCATCAATTGAAATATTTTATAATACAACTCATATATCTATTCGATAATGCCAAAATATAACATATTTTCATAAATTATATTTCTATACTTGGAACCAAATGTGGTCATCACTTCTTTCATAATCATAAATCCACTAATTTCCATCATACAAAAATAATTATGTTATTTTGTATAGACCTTATAACCATTTATTAAAAAATTGGTGTTAGGTATAACATTTTCATTCAGTCCATTAATTACCCATCAAATTCATTAAATAATTGAAGTGGGATTTTTAGATAACTCCTTATAAAATTGATCTATAAACCATCTTATAAACCTTTAATTATGAGTATTTGATATACATCATTCATCCCTTGATGGATTCAAATCTATAATAATTGTTACGTGGGATTCAACGTATGGATGGACATCTTTACTATAGTGTAAAATGTAATGGTTCACTTTGTCCTACTCTGGGAAGGTAATTGTAAAAACATCTCTTCCAAAATCTCTTCTCCCATAAGTCATATGTTGTGATGAGACATTAGGAGACTGATGTTGTCAACATATGATAGTTAATCCGTACAGAAATCAACATCTTATTCAACAATATATTGTTCTGTAGTTCAACCTTCCTGCCGACTTCGATTCTTGATATACCCTTTCAAAATCTTCATATACCATTCAATGGGGTATTTCTATTAGTAATGGATAAGACCACATAGTTGAACCTATCTAACCAATTAAACCATCAGGTGGACCTTAATATAAAATAATTTTGGTGGGAAGAACATCTCTAAATCACATAATATGACTACAACCTCCATATTCATGATTGGAAAATTTATTGGGTCTATAAATTTAATACATGTGGATTTTAAAAAGAAGAAGAGTTTGGATAATTTATGGCATACATTTATAGATGGAATTTAATGGAAAGAAATAGGCATAAAATCTTGCATCAAAACATAAAAATTATATGACTTTATTCCCTATAACATTAAATTAGTTATTGATAGGAAATTATTGATATTTTATGAATACCCCTATTGAAATTTTACACTATTAAGGAAGAAGAAAATTTGAAATTTTTCCTATCTAGATAGAGTGTAAGATACTAAAGGAAAAATATTCTACCCTTTACCCTTTATCAGTGTCAACTCTTCCCTTATCCCCATGTCCATCATGTCTTACCTAACCTTGATTCCATCTTTATTTTTTCTAGGAACATAAATTAAAATTCTAATAACACTATCAAATATATTATTTTTCTACATGAATGACTTCAAGAATATGTCTAACATAGAAGAAATTACAATACTATAATTTAAATAAAAAATGATATCTTCTTCCAACCATATATTGTAAGGTTTTTTTAAAATGGTTTACTGATAACAGTGTTAATATCTTATACATTATCAAATAGATGGTTACTTTTTAGTGGAGACAGTGTTATACCTTGTTTGATATTCCCATAGAATGTTGTCATCCAGGATCAGCATTTATGTCATCATGGTCAAAAAACAGATTTCCTAAAAACACATTTTTCGAGGAATGTTTCAACCAAACTCAGTGTGTGCATTCTTCACAAATAGGACACCCCAACATTCCATTAATGTTTTATCCTAATAAATTTTCATTAGTAGGAAAGTCATTTATCAACCCATAAAACATGGCCCTTAATGTGAATTCTACACTTATATAATAATCATACATTATAACACCTATATCCCATATCAATTTCATATCTTCGATAAATGGATCCAAATAGAATTCAATATCATTATCATGTTACCTTGGTCCATATATAAGTAAATAAAACATAATGAATTTGTGATTCATGCATAACCATGGAGGAAAGTTATAATTTATCAACATGATAGTCCATGTAATATGAGTACTACTCTATACATAAAAATGATTGATTTCATCTGTAGATAATGCAAGATGAAATTTTATCATCTCATTTCTAAATTCTGGATACTTGTAATCAATTTTCCTTCACAATGGAGAATCTGCTAGATGATGTATTTTCCCATATTTAATTAATGTATCTACATTACATGTCAATTGTCTCACAGTTCCTTAACTTCCATATAGTCTTTTAAACCATGGAATAATAGGAAAGTACCATACAGTTTTCGAATGACATGATTTATTTTTATAACATCGATATATACGGAACTTAGGGAATTTTATGACTGATCCATTGTCCTTATGAAACAATGTGGAATCATTTGGACAAGAATGTATTTTTTTAGAGAACATTACCACTAAAAATAGAATTATTTTAGCAACATATGTTCGACATATAAGTTAATTTTATTTTAAAATAATATCATTCAGGAGACCAAGTAGTTACATAAAGATGGTGTTTCTCCATCCACTACAAAAATTAAAATTATATAACTTCCATTCAGCTGAAAATTTTGTGTATTTAGTACAATCATTATACAATGGTCTCTTAACATAACTATTTAACTTCCAGAACTACTTTTTTACAACGACAAAGGCCATCTTTAATTTTCATTTTCATTTATTCCCTGCGGTCTCCATCATCATTTACACAAGTATTCATATAAAATGATCCATAATCCATAGTATCATCAAAATCGTTGTGCACATTAAGTTTTTTCCCAAGTTTTGTCCAATATTTATAGCTCTGGTCTATTCTTTGACAAATAAAATTTTCATTCAACTCTTCCAGGCTAATTTTTCTTCCATAAAAACAATGTAAACTTGAACGAAGGATTTGAGAAGGGTAGTATGCATGCTCTATTGAAAACTTGATGAACTCTTTAAATCCATATTCATACTGTTTTGTAAAATGATTATTGTGCATCCATTTTCAATTCATATCCATCCATTTATGTTTATAAAAATTTCTTTTTATCAAACAAATAAGTAAATTCGAATAATATATTCATTATCATAGGTGAAACTTATAAATAATTCTAATAAAAGGAAACCAACATTTGATTTTTTTCAAATAATTTCAGTATACTTTGAAGTAAAAGGGTATTTGATTTTAAGAAAATAAGTACTTCACTATGGTGGGTATTATCCTATTGACTCATCCAAAAGTGAAAGTTATAATAAAACACCATCCTTATCAGCTTTATCTCTTAAATATTTAATATTTAATTTTTCTCATGAGGCTCATCCTCCATCTCTTGTGGATATGAAACTATGTTTCTTGAAATAATCTGAATAGTAGTCATACATGGGATGACTAGTACACAGAGAAGTTTAAGAAACATAAAATAGATGGGGGTGAGTCTCAAGAAAAAATTAAAATAATTACTATTTAAAATATTAATCTTATGAATTTGACATTTATACTCCATTATGTTCTATAAAAGGGGTAATGACTTACATTTATGAGAATTACTCAATTGGAAGTAGTTATTAACTCATGGCCTATTAAAGGTAGGATTTGGGGGACATACACATTCTTGTATGTGATTAAAGGGGTCTCAGTGGGGACATGTTATGATATATGAAGCCTTAAGGACTCTATGAATTATATATTTATAAGAGAAATCTCACTTTTAATATTTTCAATCCCCTAAATAAGACTATTCCTAAATCTATTAAAATTATCCATCAAGTCGTTCTTAAATACCCTAAATAAATGAAAATATAATATAAGTAATTAAGGTGTAATAAGAAACCCAAATATGATAAATTGGAATAATAAAATATCATTACATCAACTATAATATATAAAAATGTATTGATAAAAAAATTTAACAAATAAAGAGTTATTCCATATACATGGATCGTAATCAGAAATTCCTAGGGCTGGAACCAATACATGTAGACCTAAAATGATGAATACCTAAAAATAATTTATAATAATTATTACAACATATATATAATTTGATAAGATCCATTATATTTTTTGGGAAAAACTGATGTAAGAACCTAAGGAATTATTACATTTAATATTAATGATATATCAAATATCATTAATCTCTATAACTTATCATAATATATATTTTCACCTTAATAACAGATATTTTATCGAATGAAGATACTTATAGACTCTATAAATATTCTAGGGTTCTTGAATATGCTTATTTATAACCATACTCATGAATAATAATATATAATAATAAAATGAAACATTAGTCATAAAAATAAATAAATCAATACAACCAAATATAAAAAATAAAAATAAATCACATTATATAATGGATAAATATTAAATGTATAGTAAGTAAAAAATAATATATATGTAAATAGTAGTAAATAAAAAATATGAAATATTGGGAAATTTAAAAACATCCTATGAGGTGACTCTAGACATACTTGGGTTGGAACCACCTATAAGCATGATGATGAGTTCCTGTGTTTATAACCTACTAGAGACCCACAACTATACTACCTTGTTAGATTGCCATATGGACTTTGTAAAAAGAGGGAACCCATACAATCTAATCAGGACTACATTGTAACTATCTCTCATCCCTCACTAAGATTCATATGATCCCTATTATGATAGTAATGGGAGGTATGGTTTACTTTTTGGAAAACATATCAATCAACAATCAACATAACCCATACATGTATATTCAAACATCCTTCCAACACCCACCAAAACAAATATATGTATTTAAAAGGAAAAAAATATTACCTCATCAAAACTAATATAGAAAGATACAATAGATAGTGATAACTTTTTATAAAAACCATTTCATGGTACCAAAAAATCCATAACACTTGATAATACTACTAATTTTAATGAAACACTTATTTCTTTCAAAAAAATTTATAATAAAAAATTGATAATCAAAGTAATTTTAAAATGTTTCAAACATGCCTCATTGTCATAATTTTAAAAAATACACATTAATTGTCTCTCTTGGAATGCATTTATTAAACTGAGAAATAAAATTATCATCTGATTTATTAAATGAATACTATCAATATTTCATATGACTACATACTTACATATATACATGAAATAATGTGTTCATATTTAAAGATATAGATATTTCAAAATGAATTCATATACATATATGGATGTTCATATATGATATCATTAAAAAAAGAGATAAAATTCATAACATAAAATAAAAATATCTTTAGAATGCCATTGAAGCTTCAAAATAGAAAAAACCCAAAAAAATCACACCTAAACATCATGAAATCATTATATGAAATCCATTTTTATTTATTAAATAATAACCATGGGTGGAATTTTAGCAAACACTTTGTTTTCATTCTTTCCATAAAATGAAGTTCAAAACATTTAAACATAATACGCTACATGGATGAAATCGATTTGTAGAATTATTAATATGCTACAAGGAAGTAAGAAAATCCCATAAAGGGTTAATAAAAAACCAAAATCATAGAATCCCCCAATTTTATTTTCATTCTAAAAGGGAAAGTGGCAATGTATAATGAATAGTAAGATATAATGAACAAAAAATGAAAAAATATTTCACTAAACAAGCAATCAATGAGTGAGGAGTATGAGAAAATAACATACCTTCGATTGAAGCTTTGAATCGTCTAAGAGAAAGTAAAGATATCATCAAACCTTGGATTTGTTCAAGCCTGGGATTCATTCGACCCTTGAATCATTTGATCCTTAGAATTATTCGAGCCATGATTCGAGCCTATATTCAATCATGGATTCGACGAGTAGGAGAACCTGCAGCAGGTGGATTCTGTGAAAATCATTGAATATTACGACTAGTTCGCGGCTGGTTAGGGATATTTAAATAAATTAAGGAAACTTTTATCAGTGCTTCCAAAAAATTGCTGATAAAGATCCATTTTATCCACATGAAATTAATAATCACTGATAAAGATAACTTATATCGGTGTTTCTTAGCACTGATAAAGGATATATGATTATAATTATAAATAAAAAAATTGTAAATATATTTATATAATTATATATATGTATAATAAAAATATATAAACATAAATATAATAAATATATTAATTATTTAAAAATATTTATTATAATTTTTTTAATTATTTAAATATATAATTATTTATTTATAATTATGTAAATACTTTTTTTAAAAATAATATTTATATATTTATATATTCATATCATTTTATATATTTATATATTTACATA
Organism: Viscum album; assembly: GCA_963277665.1. Lineage (NCBI taxonomy): Eukaryota > Viridiplantae > Streptophyta > Magnoliopsida > Santalales > Viscaceae > Viscum > Viscum album. The sequence continues at coordinate 1,784,643,014 of OY728148.1, read as the reverse complement.
ATTATTTTTATATATATTTATTTAAAAAATAAAAATAAATATTATTATAAATATAAAAAAGTAAATATATTCATTATTTAATTAAATTTTTTATAATTTTATACTTATTTAAATATATATAATTATTTTTTATAATTATATAAATACTTTTAAAAAAATAAAAAATATTTATTTATAATTATAAATATATAAATGTATTAATATAGTAAATATACATTTATAAATGTATTAAATTATAATTTTATTTATTTATAAATATTTATTTACAAATATATTTTTTACATTTATTTATTTATAATTATAAATATATAAATGTATAAATATAGAAAATATGAATTTATAAATGCATTAATTTATAATTTTATTTATTTATAAATATTTATTTATAAATATATTTTTAACATTATTAATGAATATATAATCTTAAATTCATGCATGTTAAAAATGTGTAAAATTGAATAATTAAAAATAAGTACATTTTAATATTATAAAAAAATGGATAAGTTTTATTAATTAAATATAAATTATTAAAAAAATATAGATATATATTGAAATATAAATAAATAAATATTTAAAATAATAAAAACATAGTAAATAAATAAATATAAATAAATAATAGAAAATTATTAAAATCACAAAATTAGAAATAAAAAAAATAACAAGTATTAAAAATGAATTAATACCTAACTATATTAATATTAAAAGTAAATAAATAACATTTACTAATTAAATAAAAAATATATATTAAATGTATCATGTTATAATTAAATTATAAAATTGATACTAAAATTTGAATAAATTACATAAATATTAAGTGTATGTGTTTCTATATAAGATTTCATTAATTACGTAAATATTTGTGTCTGTATTGAATGAAATAATTGCATATATGTACGAGAAAACAAAGTAACACATGTTTGATATATGTTAAATTTAAAAATCACATGACATTTAATTATGTCCATTACTCAATGCAATAACTCAGTATTTTTAATTGATATTAATTTTTAATTATAAATCATTCTTCGCTAAATATATGACTTATTTAACGTAAAGCTTCAATATTTTGTATTATATAAATAATATTTTATTAAATATATATGAATATATCTATATATTAAATATATTAATGAATAATTATGTAGAAATGACAAAGGAAAATATGAACCATATGAGAGTTCCTCTTTCCAAAACTCGACGGTGATTATGGTTCCCTCCTATTGGTGATTCTTCATGACACTTAAATGGTTGAAAACTTCCTATATCATGGGTGTTTTGATTCTAAAAAACATTTCTCTCATTGATTTGAGGTCCAAAAGATGATTCGTGGTGGATCTTAATCGGTTTCCCGCTTAAAAACAGCACATGCATAAGCTCTTTCTCTCTCCCTAAGGATTCATCCGCTGGTTTGATTTGTCACAAAGGTTTTGTTGCTCATGTCAAATATGACTCTGATTTAATCACAAAATGGCTGAAAATTGGTAAGTACTCTATTATTACTTGAGTTATTTTTCTGAGGGGCTCCACGCCATGGAAAGTTGAGGAGGTGGTCGCACATCTCTCATATATTTGGGGATTTGGTAACTAAAAATTTGTTTCGATGGTTATGGGGTTTTTCCATATCCTATTCCCCATTAAATATCTAAATATAGAGGCATGGGGGCTTGGATCAATCTCTTTCAATTCGATCATTATGCATATCTGTGAGTAAGATCATAATTTTAATCCTATGGAGGTTAGAAATTCCTATATGTAATTATGGGTTAAAGGGTTTGGATTAAACTGGATATTTTTGCATCCAAATATCCTTTATTACATTACCTTAATATTTTAATTCCTATAAAATTAAACAAATAGACAAATATAGCTATTTTTGGGAACTTTTCCCATTTCATGGTGGAGGTGGATTTAAATTCTACTCTAATTGGAATGGTTTTCCTGTCTACTAATCGAGATTAACTTTTTTTGAAAATTGAATATGAGAGAATGACACATTTTTTAATGTATTGTAGGTTGATTGGTTAAAATATTTATTATTGTAAAAGATATTTGGTTTGTGACTATTTCTCAACTCGTGTTCATGTGGAAAATCTTTCATTAGGAAGGCTAGGAAGGAGAAATACAACAAATCATTGAATACTGGAAAAGAAAGATGCAAGGTAAAGGACTATTTCCACATTATTTGGAGATTATTTCTAGGGATAGGAATCCTAGAAATCATATACAGGTTGTTCTGCAATAAGTTGTAGGTGTGAAACGTGTTTCTTCACCCTTTCCTTCTTATTTAGTGGATGTGGGAGCAGTTAAGGGGTTATCTAACTTGCTCCCGTCACTTCCAGCTGGGGTTAATGGTGTGGTTCGAGCATCTATCATCATAGTAAAGGAACATACTTTTTTTTGGAATCCATATCTTCATATAAGATTGTTTAGGAGGTGGGTGACATCAATTTTCATGGTACCTCATTGACTCTGGTTAAAATAACATGGGTTGATATTACAGCAGAGGGTCGGGACAAAGAACATGATGATTCTACTCCTAACTCTGATGATATGGAGAAATATGCCTTCAAATATTTAATTTAAAGTGTAGTGGATAGAGAAATGATCCAAGAAAAGGCTTTTACATATTATAATAGGAAGGCAAATTAAAAGTTAGTATTTTATTCCCATCGTCATGACAAGAAGATTGTGGTCGATAACACTATTTTTTCCACTGTTATTCAGCACACCTATTCTTTAGTTGTGCATGACACATTAACCCTAGAAGGTAATAATGAATCTTTATCCAATTCATTTGATAAATATGGGTTTAAAATGGTTCCATTTAGGAAGTCCATAACTCATCTTTATGATCTTGGATAGTCTCCTCCATTTATAATTGCAAAGGATATGGCTTCAACCCCATTACCTCTTTAGAGGAAACCTTCTTGTAGGCAACTTGGTTTTATACCCTTAGATGCATCATATGATCATGATGTCACCATGAATAAATTTCAGAGCATGGGTATTCAAGGTGGAGTGTAGGTTCCCACCTTCAACATTTTTTATGTGCTTTATCCACTCAATGAAATTTAGGAAATATCTCATGATGAAAAAATACAGGTGTTCTCCTAGAATTAGGGGGATGATGAGGTGTCTTTTTTTCAAAATAGAGAATCTCCCTCTACTGCTAATTTTCCTTCTAAAGTGGAATCACCATAAGATATTATAGTTAATATGCAGTTTTCCATTCAGGGTGATGAGAATTTATCTACTAATGATGTGCAAGGAGGAGATTCAAAAATTACAATTCATACCAACATAGGTATAAGTATTTTAGTTGATGATTTTTTAAAGAATATATAGTCTCATCCAGATGCAGAGAAAATAGACTCTGATATTAGTGACATTGAAAGGATCCTACAATAGGTGAGCACTTATAGGAGAGTATGTCACCCCATAATTCAAGGGCATGGCCATAAAAGAGATAATTAGAATACAATAAATTATGAGGATCGACGAATTGGCACTAAGATAAACTTGGTATTTTTTTGAACTTTATTGAAGAAGACCCTTTTATTAAAAACAAGAAAACATAGAGAAAAAAATATGGTCAAGGCATGGAAACTTCCCAAAAATATGAACTATTAAAGACCTAATTAATCTCTAATTATGATAGAAATCTTGCACTCCTCATCCCGAATTGCATTCCAATCAATTATCCCACTCTGATCACCATGGCCTTGATCCCAAGGATGGTGGCCTCTCCTCCAACAACAACAATAATAATGTATTTTATTAAATAAAATAATGTAAACACATGTCAAGGTGGCCTAAAGAAATTAAGTCTGATTGTGTCACTGATAACATGGGGACCCCACCTGGGGGGAGAGAGCCTAGGGTACAAAACTCTAAGAGGGACATTCTTGGGTAGAAAAGGATGTAAATAAATCATCTAAATGATTACCTTCATGCTACGTATAAAGAATATCCATGTCGTTGGAGGGAATAGTATTACATTCACGGATAAAAGAAGTGATTTTCCATGGAGAGTCTAAGGTGCCGATAAGAGAGCTCCACACAATTCTGGAATCCATTTCCACAGGGGATAGGATGATGTTATTTGATTTTCATAATGAAATGGAACAAAAAATCACCAATTCCTTCGCCTTAAGAGACTTACTTGGCCCATAAAAGGCACTAAATTCAAGGATCACAGATCCGAAAGTGTCACGAACCATACAACTGATGTGCATGCAACTGAGACTATATGAACCATAAATATTGATTTTGAGACCAGAGATAGGATGGGGATGGAAAACCAAATGGACCCACTTCCTAGGACTAGAATGGTCTAAGAGGGGGTACTGGAGAAATAGCACCTGAGGGAGGGCACTACATCCCATTACTTCGAGAGGCCAGCCAGCTTCGCAACGAGGCATCTGACCCTAACCACTGAAGCGATACTAGATCAGCGAGGACCATGCTGGGCCTGGTTTCTTGCCTACCAAATTCACCAACACCCCACCGCCAGAAGAATCACCCGATCCATATACATCTGCTTTTTTTGTGACATCCTCAAAAACAATTCATGAATAAACTCTTAGGATTTCCCACTGTGGTAGTAGGAGATGAGAACTCTCCAAGATCACACCAAATCAAGTCAGCCCATGAACATGGGAAAAATAAATGGAGTATAGATTCTTCCAATAGAGACATAAATTAGACACACTGAGATGCAAGATAAACATTGTTTCCTTTAAAAGTAATCTCTGAGGGGATATCATAGTAATGGATTCTCTATATCAGGAAGGTGAATTTGATAGGAATATATTTTCACCAAAGGTGCCTTCCCCATGGGTCACATTCAGGATATACAAGCAACACATGCTTGTAGGACTTAGCCAAGAACGTTCAATGTGAATATCCCATGAAAATACATTTGTTAGGGAACCCATCCAATCTTATTCTATAAAACAAGGCCTTAAATTTGGGGTTACATTCCTGTGAAAGGCACCAACACCATGTTTCTAGAAGAATCACCTCATCCATATCCTCCTGCTTGTTGTTGTCACAACCACAAAACAAATTCATGAAGAAGCTATCATGAGAGTCCACAGTGGAAGCAAGAGATGTCAACTCTCTCAAATCACCCCAAATTAGGCTAGCCCATGCACTTTGGAAAAATAAATACAGAGTAGATTCCTATGAGGGAGATGGCTAGTTGACACACTTAGATGCAAGATGAGAACCCTTGCCTTTAACCACTAACTATGAGGGGATAGAATGGTAGCAGATTCTCCATAGAAGGAAGGTGAATTTTATAGGAATATATTTTCACTAGAGGAGCCTTCCCCATAGGTAACTTGTAGGTTTTAGAAAAAACACATGCTTATAGGACTTAGCCGAAAACCTTCCATTTGAATATCCTGTGAAAAAACATTGGTCAGGGGACCCATTCAATCTAATTCTATCAAACAAGGCCTTATGGGTGGGGTTTAAAACAACCTGGATAAATGGGGGATGCGATATGGAATCCTTGAATGACAAGTTAGGTGCTGGGAAGCCTTGGAAATCCAACAACCCCCCCCCCCATCACACTTCCAAAAGTTGATATCCCCTCATCCCAAAATCCACTGGGAATGATCCATAAGCATGGTAATATGGACACAAATGGATTTCCACAAGCATGAGGTTGATCTTCCATTCTCACATGATCCAAAACCATACATTCCTATGATATGTTGTCTCCAAAAGGAGGGACCCTTGATAACATCCAAGGAAATATTATTGTGTAGGTAGTACATATCATTCTCCACATCCCTAACACTAATGCCTCCACGATCAATCGGCCTAGAAAAATTTCTCTAAGAATCCCACCATAATTTTTCGTCCCCTTGGGAATCTCAGATAATACCATTCATGATGTTCTCAATATTCCTAATAATAGTATCAGGGACCTTGATGGGGGATAAGATATACATAGGGATAGAGAATAGGACACAATTAACAAAAGTGATTCTTCCACCAAATGACAATAACTTGTTATTCCAATTATTAATACAGTTGGTGATCTTGCTAACCATACCTTTAAAATACCTGACATGTATCCTTATAGGGGATATAGGGTCTCCAAGGTAGACCATGGGAAATATATTACCCCAAATTCCCATGATTGATTCAATAGTATCCCTACGACTGTCTAGGCAAGAAGAGGGAAAGTAATCCCCTCTCTTGTCCCTATTAACAATTTTCCACCTCTCATAGGTATACTCATCTATGATGTTGTTGAATCCACTGATAGAGTCACTATACACATTGATTAAGAATATAATGTCATCAGCAAAAAAGATGTGAGAGACCCCCGAAACATGAGCCCTACAATGGTAAGGGAGGATGCGGCCACATTAAATAAATGACGTCACATACTTACTTAGGACATCCTGGACCATGATGAAGATTTTAGGATAAATAGGTTCACCTTTCTTGAGCCCTCTATATAGTTTTAGAAATCCACATTGCCTCCCCATAAACACCACATTAAACCAAGGAGAGTTGTAGAATGAAAATATTGTGTCAATGACCCATTCATAAAATCGCATTCTCTTCATGGCTCAAATAATCAATAACCACTTGATCCTATCATAGGACTTTTCTATATCCACCCTTATTACAATGTTTGATCCACTGTTATTCTTATCTACATCTCCTTTCTCCAATGATTGGAGTTGCAACTTCAAAGAGGCAGCCTTTGTAACGACCCAAACTTTTATCAATGGAAATGTTTCCCTTTTTATAATTATGTTATATAGTATAAAATATATAAACAACATATATATCCGAATAAAAACATTTTTTTCATGAATGATGAATTAAATAAGTAATATTTATATAAATTAAGGAAAATATATCAATAGAATAGTAACTTGACACTTGGAATGGTAGCATGACCATTAGGAATAGCGATCCATCCAATAGAATTGTAATCGCACTTATAAAATTATAAATCAAATTTAGACATCTTAAAAATGAAAATATGATATAATTATATCATAGTATAAGTAAATAAATGTTTCAAAATGACAAATTAAGTATTGGAATTTTTATAAAACCGAAATCTTTATTTAAAATTTTATAATAAATATAATTTATTAAAATAAATTGTATTTTCATAAAATGTATTCATAAATTAATATTTTTTTGTATTATTATTCTAATATAATTTTATGAGACCTTAAGTAATTTTACAAAGTGTCATAAAATCAATTATAATTTTAACTGGGGTTTTTTTAGATAAATGATTATTTTAATTTAAAATTAAATTTATCATATTTAGAAAATTATTTTCATAAAATGGAGTTCTTTTTTTAATTCTACACATTAAAAAAAGGTTAGGTTAATTTTTACTATTTTTATAAGATAGTTGAATTTTTGGTGTATAGTGAAATAAAGTAATTTAAAGTATTTAACTAATACATGAATTATTGAGTCATGGATGATGAATGGATGATTTACTGCCATAATATCATACTATCCTTTATTATTTTAATTATTATTGTGATAAGGTTTAGACTATTCATAGTCTTGAGCCAAAATAATAAACCAATGAATAAAATAACCAAAAAACATCCCTCTCCTCCCCTTTAAATACCACCCCTCATTACCACTTCTCCTCACACCCTCCAATCCTTGAGGATTGTCCAATATATTCCCAAGACTCTTAAAAATCCTCTTACCCATGTCTAGGATCTTCTTTTATCAACGAAATACCAAAACCAATTTCCCTGAGGAGGTTCTCTGGGAGAATAATTCAAGAGGTAAAATACTCTTTCTTTTCTATTATGTTATTTTAAATTTATATTATTTTCTTATTATATACTCACATCCACTTATCCAAGTTTAATTATAAATATATTATCCTATATATACTTTATTTTTATTATGTTTATGGAATAATTCATCATGAAACCTCTTCTCCTCTCCCTTTTATTCTAAAAATGAAATCATTGTTCGTGATGTGTCGATTTACCACCATTATGGATGATGAGTTTTCATTTTCTTTTAACACATTAATGTCTGGTCATAAATCCATTATAATGGATAATGAAGATTTTAAAATTTATTTTATAACCACGTTTATTTTTTAAAACTAGATTATATACATAATATTAAATAATAAAACAAAACTAGTTCACAATGTTTGAAAAAATGCCAAATTAATCTAAATGATTATCATTAAAATATTATCTAATTAATAATACTAATATCTTAAAAAATAATAACACCATTTAAACTTATTTAAGATAATTAATGACATAAAATATAAATTTTGGATAATTATTATTACTTTAAATGATTTTTTGTACGTCTATACAAGTTAATCGATCATGAAAACCAAGAAAACAAACACTCCTGAACGATGAAATTAAACCCTATAACTCATAAAAAAGTCCATATATGAACATAATATAATTACAATTAAATATATATATCTTTATGTGGTTCTTAATTTATTAATTAATTAATATAATGTTATCATCTTGTATATTAAAGTGAATAAAGCATTTGGACATAAAGTTAGGGGATTCTCATACCCAATTTCCTTTCTTTGGGTTATTCATAATTCAAGAAAAAATTTAGAGTGGATGTGAATTTAATAATAATAAAATATAATGGTTCTTACCTCTTATTTTCTAGGATATACATGTTTGTAATCTAGTTTTATGAAAAATACAAATATTTTCCAAAAGAAAGCTTCTTTCTAAAAACACATATTTTACTTCTCTTGAGATTATTTCTTCTTCACTAATGATTAATGTTTTTTATTTTGGGAACCCCAATGATTCTTAATAAAATTATTATTTTTAAAATTCTCATGAAACCCATTTCCTTTTCATGGGGTGTTTTATGGAAAATATTTTTATAGGCTCTATGTAGAATACGTGATTGTGTAAATGTTATGATATAACGGGTGAGACCATAATTATGTATCACTCCAATGCATTCAGTAATATGATGTATCTAATGAGATAAGGTGAAATATTTGTGAACATGATTATAGCTTTGTTCATAATGATGGTATTATTATTATTCATACATGTTATGCGTGAACATGATACTAGAATTGTTCACAACTATGTGTGGTATTTGACCACTATGATATTATGTTTCATTTTTATGAATTTACACATTCTATTCCTTTATCAAATTCTTCCTCTCATGATTATGATGATATTCCTATGATTAATTTATGATGATGATGGTTTTGAACACCCCATGTTATATTGATTCATTTTCTTATATATCCACTTACTGAGATTTTAGCTCACCCCTTTCATTGATGTATATCTGTAGGTGATTACTTATACTAAGGATTAATTATGGGACACTAAAAATCTAGAGAATAAGGAATTAAATGATATTTATATTTTATTATGTAAATTTTATTTATGGTCCTAAATCTCTCAAGACACTAAACCTTTGGATTTTGGTTTTGTAACACTATTATATTTTTTATCTTTAAAATGATGTAATATTAATGTAAGAAAATAAGGCTCACAATAGTTGGTATTAGAGAACAGTTTATTTAATTACGGAGTTGGGATTAGAGAACATTAGTTAAAACCCTTAGTATGAGACTAATTATATGTAATTACCCAAGAATCATTGTTTTAGAAGTATTTTAAACATAGGTATCCCACAAGATATGTCTACAGAGTTAATTTCACAAAAGAATAAATTATTTATTCATGACTTGTTGACTTATGTTTGGTTTAGACATTTTTTATTTTGGAAAATGGTGGTAACTAAGAGAAACTATGCCAATAATCTATGTGAGGGATAATGAAATTAATGCTAGAATGACATCCCTAATGCCTTGGGAGGTGGAATTAAAAATTTAAGGGATATTCTTCCCAAATATCTTAGTATATGAACAATAATATGAATAATGTGGAATAAACTCCTTCACCAAAGAGGGGGAAAATGGATATCAGGTCTTTTATGTGGAAATGATCACTAAAATTTAGTTGATCTTTTGTTCTACTAGTCACAGAACAGTTGTTCAACTCAATGAAGAATATATTTTATGTGCTTTGTTGTTTTTATATAAAGTTGACTATGTCCATTTATCATTTAAATAGATCGACCGAAAAATGCAGGGTGTGGATAAATAACACCAATCCAAAGGACCAAATTGAATAGATTGAGTGGGAAGAATTTAAGAAAATATTTCCTAATAAGTACTTCCCTCTAACTATTCAAAAAAATATGGAGAGAGGATTTATAGAGATGAATAAAAAATAAGGTGGATCTTTTGTGTCTTTGAACCAAATTTCACAAGGATTTTAAGGTATGCCTTGGGTTTTGTTATAAATAATGATAGAAAAATAGATAGATTCTTTAGTGGTTTAAAAACACACCTTCGAAAGTCTCTAGAAAAACAAAACTTTTGGAGTTATGAAAAAGTTGTTTGATGTGATCTCAAAGTAGTGATAGCATTTTGAGAATGGTCCCATGGATATGGAGATACAAAATGAAATATTGAGCTTTAAGCTGGAGGGTCCAATGAAAACTGTGGAAAGAAAATTAAACAACTCGCATGTTAAAAATATGTGAAGAAGCATCATGGGAATTGGTCAAAGTGATGGGGAAATGCTTAACCTATGGGAGAGAATTAAACCAATATAATTAATGTCTAAGAGACATTAAGAATCTAGATAATGTGGTGGAAGAATGGTTATCACGCCTGTGGTTCAATGTTTCAACTGTAGGGAGTAAGGGAACTATAAAATCTAGTACACTAAACCTAGAGTCCTTGAGGTTAATCAATGTTAGCATCCACCAGAGACAAATGAGAAAGGGAAAGTTAATGTCATCACTACTGCTGAGGTGGATCCAACAAATTATTTTGTGATAGGTGTTCTGGTTATTCATTCAATAATATATAATTCATTATTTGATTTTGGTTCTATGCATTCTTTTATATCTTGCAAGTTTAGTATAACTATTCAAACACCACCACAAAATATGGAGGTTGAGTTTTCTTTGAGAACAGAAAATGGGGAAATTATAGCATCCAAAGTATATAAATCCTCCTTGGTTAATATTTTTGGACTGAACCTCCTAGCCAATATGGCCTTACTTTGGGGGACTTTGATTCTATATTGGTCTTAGATTGGCTATATTTATAAAAATCCAACATCAACTATCGGTAGAGGGAGGTTACTCTTCACATCCTGAGGAATCCTCCAATTTTGTAATAGTGTAAGGATGAGGATGAATATCCTTCCTAATAATCATCTCAATTGAGGATATTATTTCCTTATAAGAAATCATATCTAGCCCAAATTATTGAGATAAATTATATAATAATGATTAAAGACGTTCCAATTGTGTGGGACTACACTGATGTGTTTCCTAAAGAATTTTTTGGTCTCCCTTCTAACCGAGAGGTTGAGTTATCAATTTAACTTATTCCTAGATCTATACTTATATCAAATAATCCTTATATAATAGACAACATTTATTAGGAAGAACTAGAGAATCAGTTACAAGATAATTTGGATAAGGTTTTCATATAATCGAGTGCTTCACTAAGGGGTGTGGTAGTTCTCTTCATTAAAAAGAAAAATTGATAAATATTCCTCTGCATTGATTATTGTAATTTCAACAATATCATGATAAATAAAAAGTATCCTTTTCCATGGATATATGACTTGTTCAATCAATTATGAGGTTCTAAGTATTTCTCTAAGGTGGACCTTTAAATAGGATATCACCAATTAGAAATGTGGAAGGAAGATATTCCCAAAAATATCATTCAAATGAGGTATGGTCACCATGAATTCAAAATTCCTTTTAGACTCACTAATTTTCTAGAAATATTCATGGAATTAATTAATTTAGTATTTAGAGATTACCTCAACAAATTTTTGGTAGTCTTTATATATGATATTCTAATATGCTCTAAGAGAAACGGGGGACATGAGGAGCATTTGGACATCATGATAAAGACTTCGAGAAGGGAGAAAATTTATGAAAAGTATAGTAATGTGAGTTTTGTATAGAGGAGGTATCATTATTGGGGCATGTTATCACCATTAAATAAATATATATGGATCCTTCAAAGATAAAGGCAATCAAAGAGTAGCCCATGCCAACATCTATAATGGAGATCCATAGTTTCCTTGGTCTAGATAGTTATTATTAGTGATTTGTGAAGAAATTATCATGATGGTCCAAACCACTAACCAAGATGAAATAGAAGGAAGAAAAATATATTTGGACAATTTAATGTGATGATTGCTTCAAATATTTAAAAAACAGGCTTATCATTATGCCAGTACTCACACTTATAACAATTTGGGCACTCTTTGTGTTATGTAGCAATGACTTACATATGGTCTTAGTATATTTCCTAATAAAAAAACATAAAGTGATATCCTAAACAACAAGGTAGTTTAAAATTCATGATAAAAACTATCCCATACATGATATGGAGTTTGGAGTTGTGATATTCGTGTTGAAAATTTGGTGGAATTATCTCTATGGAGAGAAGTGTGAAATATATACTGATAATAAGAGCCTAAAATATATATTCACATAGAATAATGTTAATATATGCTATTGAATATGGTTAGAGATTATCATAGATTATGACTAATCAATCCACCAGAATCCTAGTAATGAAAATAACGTTGTGGATTCTCTATGTAGAAAATATCATGTAACATTATCAATGATCAAAATTGAGAATGATTAAATCTTCTTATATTTAAAATGTAAGGACATGGGAATCATTAATGAAGTTACAGAATCAATCCATTCTCAAATGATTTATCAACTGTCCCTCATGGAGAAAATAAAGGATGTTCAACAAAATGATATGGAGATTCAGAAGAAAGTGGATGCCATGAGAAAGGGGAAATCCTTATAGTTAAGAACTGATGAGTAAGGATTTGTAATATTTGGGTCATGACTAAGTTTACTATCCAATCCAGAGATAATGAAAGAGATCTTGGGTGATTCACATAGCTCAACCTTCTCTATTCACCCAAGGTTCACAAATATGTATTGATATCTCTAAGAGAACTATTTTTGGGACAATATGAAGGAGTGTATTGTTGAATATACATAAAATTTTATGGTATATAAGAAAGTTAAGGATGAAAGTAAAAAAAAATTATAAGGGTATGATGCAAACATTACCAATAACAAAATGGATATGGGAAAATATTTTCATGGTTTTTATCACCAAACTTCTGAGACATCTAAAGGAAACAATGCTTTATGGGTTTTTTTGGATAGTCTTATGAAGACGGCTCACTTTATCTCAATTTGAGAGGACTTATCACTAAATAAAATTGCATGGATATACATCATAGAAGTGATATGGTTTCATGGAGTACCATTATCAATTGTATCCAATAGAGATTTGATATTCACCTCTATGTTTTGGAAAACTATCCAACATTATCTAAAAACTGAGATGGATATTAGTACAACTTATCATCCTCAAATAGATGGACAATTATAGTGGATTATTCAGAAACTGGAAGTCATATTGATAGCATGTTCTATGGATTTCAAAGTAGGATGGGACAAATATCGACCTCTGGTTGAGTTCTCTTACAACAACGTTTTCCACTAGAGCATCCAAATGGCTCTATATGTATCCCTTTATGGGAAAATATGTAGAGCACTAGCATGATGGGATCAAATTAGTGAACGTAAGATGCTTGGACCTGAAATGGTTGAGAAAATCGTGGAAAAGGTGAAAATCATTTAATAGCACATCAAGACAGTATAAAGTCATTAGAAGAGGAATATGCATACAATCTTCGACGGGACCTAGAGTTTGAGGTTAAGGGCATGGAATTACTCTGCATATCTTCATGTAATAAAATTATGAAATTTGGGAAGAAAGGATAGTTGAGTCCCAGGTACATCTATCCCATCAAGATTCTTGATCATGTCGAAGTTGTGGCCAATCGACTAGCACTTCCACCTACCATGTCTCAAGTACACGATTTATTCCATGAATCCCTCTTGAGAAATTATATACCATATCCCTCACATATATTGAATCCAAAGGTGGTACAGTTGTAAATTGTCTTCTTTTATGAGGAGGAGTCGGTGAGTATATTGGACTATAGAGATAAAGTCCTACACAATAAGACAACATACCTATTAAAAGTACTATTGAATAACCACATATACGAATAGGAAACATGGGAACCATAGGGAGTGATGACGAATAAATACCCTCACCTTTTTATGTAAAAAGAAATTTTGAGGGAGAAAATTCAAAGGGGGGATAATGTAATGACCCAAACTTTTTTCAATGGAATTTTTTCCCTTATTATAATTATGTTATAGAGTATAAATTGAATACATAGCATAGAGAGCCCAATAAAAACCTTATTTTCATAAATTAAGAATGAAGTAAGTAATATTCATAGAAATTAAGGAACATATACTGATGGAATAGTCACTTTACCCTTGGAATAGTAACATGACCATTTGGAATAGTAATCTAAAAAATAGAATAGTAACCTCACTTATGAAATTATAAATAAAAATTAGGAATATTATAAATAAAAATATGATAAAATTATATCATAGTATAAGTAAATAAATGTTTTAAAAATGAAAAATTAAGTGTTTGAATTTTTATAAAACATAAATTATTATTACAAATTTATAATTAATATTATAATTTAAAAGAAAATGTATTTTCATAAATGTATTAATTAATTAATATTTTTTTCTTATTATTATAAGATAATTTTATGAGACCTTAAGTACATTTAAAAAGTGTCATAAAATAAGTTATAATTTTAAAGCTGATATTTATTTAATAAATGATAATTTAAATTAAAAATTAAATTTATCATATTTCAAAATTTATTTTTATAAAATGGATTTATTTTTTTAATTCTACACATTGAAAAATAATAAGGGTGAATTTTTTGATTTTTCTAAAATAGGTAATTTTTTTAGTCATAGATGATATGTGGATAATATAAGACAATAATATTGGACTGTCCTTACTTATTTTAATAAATTTAATTATAATGTTCAAACTATTCATATTATTGAACCAAAATAATAAACTAATGAATAAAATAATCAAAAACACCCCCTATCATCCCCTATAAATACCACCCCTCACCTCCTCTTCTCCTCACGCCATACAAGCCCTGAAGATTGTCCAATTTCTTCCCAATCCACTTTATGGTCCTCTTCCCCACGTCCAGGATCTTTTGGTCTCAAAAAAATATCAAAACAAATTTCTCTAAGTAGGTTTTCAAGGAGAATAATTTGAGATGTAAAATCCTTTTTCTTTTCTTTTATTTTGTTTTTAATTTACTTTATTTTCCTAATATCTCCTCACATACCCTCATCCAAGTGGAATGATAACTCCACTATCTTATATATACTGTAATTTTATTATATTAATTGAATAATTCATCATAAAACCTCTTCTACTATCCCTTTTATTATAAAAATGAAATCACCATTCGTGATGTTTTGATGTACCACCATTGTGGATGATGTGTTTTCCTTTTATTTTAACACCTTAAAGAATGGACATTAAATATTATAATGGTTGAGACAGAATTTAAAATTTATTTTGTAACCTTTTTTATGTTTTGGAACTAACTTATATACATAATATTAAATAATAAAACAAAACTACTTCATGTTGTTCGAAAAACTGCCAAATTAATCTAAATGATTATCATTAACATTTTATCTAATGAATCGTCCTCATATCTAGAAAAAATAATATATAACACAATTTAAAATTATTTAAGATAATTAATGAAATATAATTTAAATTATATATAATTATTCTCAATTTACATGATTTTCATACATTTATTCAAGGGGACCGGTCCGGAAAACTAAGAAAATAAACACTCTTGAATGATGAAATAAAGCTCCATAACTCATAAAAATAGCCATAAATGAACATAATTCAATTATAAAAAATAAAATAAATATAAAATAGTTTATGGATTTATTAATTAATTAATCTAATTTTATTATTCAGGGTATTAAAGTGAAGAAAGAAATTAGACTTAAGGTAAATGGATTCTTGAACCCAATTTCCTTTCTTTGGTTTATTCCTCTTTTGTGCAAAATTTTACTGTGGATGTGAATTTAATAATATTAAAATATAATCTTTATTAACTTTTAAAATGTATATAAATGTTTATAATCTAGTTTTATGAAAAATACATATATTTTCAAAAAGAACTATTCTTTCTAAAAACACATCTTTTACTTCTCTTTAGAATATTAATTCTTCACTCAAGACTAATGATTATTATACCAAGTATGTTATTCCCTTATTATTTTGGGAACCCCAATGATTATTCATTAAATTATCTTTATGAGATTATCATGAAACCCATTTTTTTTTCATGGTCTATTTTATGGAAAATATTGTTATGTGTTCTATGTGGCATGCAATATTATGTAAATGTTATGATGTGATAGGTGTGCATGGAATTATATAGTGCTCCAATGCATTGGGTAATATGATATATATCATGAGATAAGGTGAAATATTAATAAACATGGTGATATTTTTTTCACAATGATAATTTTATTATTATTCACATAGGTTATGTGTGAACATGATGCTAGCTTTTTTCACAACTAGGTGTGATATTTGTCCACTAAGACACGATATTTCATTTTTATGCATTTACATATTCCATTATTTTATATAATGCTTCCTCTCATGATTATGATGATATTCCTATGAATATGTTATGATGATGATGATTATAATCACCCCATGTTATATTGATTCATGTTTTTGTCTGTCATATTACAAGGCTTTTAGATTACCCATTTCTTTGATGTATATCATCAAGTAATTACTTATAAAAATGAGTAATTGTAGAATAATATTAAGCTAGAGAAGAATTAATTAAACAATTTTTATTTTTTATTATGTAAATGTTATTTATGGTTCTAATTTTCCCATGACACTAAAGCATTGGATCGTGGTTTTGTAACACTACTATATTCTTTATCTTTAAAATTATGTAATTGTAATATAAGAAAAGCAGGGTCACTATATTCTAAAACTCATAAAACTAAGATTAATTATTACTATAAATGATAGGTTCAAGTGCTCCAAATATATTTGTAAATGAAATACCACAAGAAGCATCAGGTAGGGTGTGAATAGCAGACTTGTCAATGATTGGTGGAGCCTCTATTTGAAGAGTCGTAAAGAAAGGAACTGAAGGTGTTTTTTGTAAAGTGATATTTATAGTATCAATAGATGACCTGGACTTCCTATACTTCACCAATTTATATCATTCACTATTCACTAAGACCTTTTATGAAGACCCTTTTTGGTTTTCCAAACCACTTACTCTATCACCAGACACAGTAGGTGTGTCAATGTATTTAGAATGATCCAAATTGGGAGCCAAAACCTTTGTAACAGGAGAAAAACCTACCATAGTTTTATTACATTTGATATATTTTGTAAAAAATATTCTCTATTGTAAGATTTGTTGTTCTGCAAAATCCAGTGCCAATGGTTCATCAGCTGAGCCATTTGTCCCTTCATCCGCATATATTCTCCCAATTATTAGCAGTTGGCTGCTCAAAAATACAGTCATGAGAACCTATAGGGGACAATTAATTTTGAGAAATGGGTATAGATGAGACATCAACACCTTACATATATACACCGGAATTCTCTATGGGGGCAGAAAATTCTTTACTATGAGCATCAAGTGAATCAGCCCCTACACAAGCAGCAGAAGCATGCCATATTCCATTTCCAATCTGTCCTCCAACATGAGGTTCAGTCTAACCACCAAAAAACCCCTCATTAGAAATATTAACCTTCAATATGAACTATCCATTCTCATAGGTATCTTGTTCACCAAACATAGCTTGACCATGAAAGTTAGCAGTATGATGTGCATCAGACTTCATTAACTTCTCAAAACAAGACATCAAATCATGTCCACGCAAAAAAACTTTTAAGTAGTTGATATTTTTTTAGTTTTATAGGTCATTTCCAATGACCTTATAGTCTATACATAATTTGGGGATATTCTCATATACAATATTTAATTCAAGATCCTCATCATCTGTGGAAAGAAATACTCGATCAACTAAGTCATTACAGAAGTCTACTTTAACCAAAAAGTGCACAAACTGACCAAATCTAGCTACTTCCATTTCATTATCAATTATTATTGGAACTCTAATTGATCATGAAATATCATAAAGTATTTTAGGGTTCCAAAGGATCTAGTTGAGACCGTATACCTTGATTTGGATTTGAGAAGTCAAGTTTTCAACCTCTAGGGGATTGAATCTCCAATCCCATTAACGAATATCAATATAACCAGGCATGAGAAAGATAAAGCCAAAACACCAGGATTGCAACAGAAACTAATCATAAGGGAAAAAATGGAATAATCTCCACCCCAATGACATGTAATTCCAATTTCTGAAACCCCAAATTACCGAGAGTCACTCAACCAGATGTCCAATTTTTAGCATAGAAGAACCCATGGGAAAGATCATAAGAGCAATAATAGATTTCTCACTAATTTATAATCATTTAGAGACCACAACCATATCATATTTGACATGATCCATGATACCCTTCTAGAAAATGACACCAATAGAAGATACCTTATAGAGAGAGAATTAATTATTGGTTATGCTACCATCAACTGCAAAGTTCTTTCTCTGAACAATATTCTAAAAATCTGAACCATCATCGAAGTGTTTGAGGAAATCAAACTTACAATTTTCAAGGAGAGGCTCGAACATAAATGGAAGATATTAAGGATCCAGATGATGAATCCCTAATTTCCATCGAGAACTAGTGAGAAATGATCTCATGGTGTAGCCGTATTTAGAAGAGAGGTTGTAAGAGGAAGATGATAAACGTAGTCTTCAAAAGTATCTTGATGATGGTAGTTTGTCTATTTGACCCCTTCCCTATTTTTTCTATTTTGTATATTTCATAATTAATGGTTCTCTATCTTTTCCATTAAAAAAATAATAATTTTGTTTAGAACCCATTAAAATGAATAAGATATTAATTATCATTAAATTATTATATTTTATTCATTTTCAATATTTATATTTAATAAAAAATATTTATTACTATTTATAATTAATATATATATATATAATAAACTTTCTTATTTTTTATTAATAATTTTTTCATTAATAAATTTTTTAATAATTTTATAATTTATCTATTTTTAATTTATTATTTAATTATTACAATTTATTCATTTTTTATTAATTTTTTGTTTAACTATTACAAGTTATTCATATTTAATTTTTTTGTTTAATTTTTTCAATTTATTAATTTTATATATGTATATTTAATATACTATTTATTGGTATATAAAATCTGTATATATTAATATTAAATTTATTCAATTTTATAAAAAATTCTTTAATTAATAAAATGTTTAACATTTTTCTTAATTTAAGGATTTATAATTTTTATTTGTTCTATTATTGTATTTTAATCATTTAACATATCTATATATTTAATATATACTATTTATTAGTATTTATAATTTATATATATATATATATAATTTATTCATTTTTATCAATAATTATTTAATTAGTAAAAAAAATACTTTTTAAATATATACATTTTTAATTTTTTGTTGTTTAGTTATTTCATTTTATTTCGGGCCATTATTAGTGCTAAAAAAGTACAGATATTGGATATCTTTTATCAGTTCTAAAACTAAAGCGCTAATAAAGGGTATCATTTATCAGTGATAAAAATAAAGTACTGATAAAAGGTACCATATATCATCACAAAAAAACACTGATGAAGAGTATCCTTTATCAGTGCTTTTTTCTACAACTGAAAAAGGCTACTGTTGTTAAAGGTATGTTTTGCAGTAGTGATATTAAAATATTTTATGCAATGATTTGACAAAATTGAATTCACCAATGAAAATGAAAATAATATCAACGTACCTCTCAATTTTATACATCCATCGATAGTGTATCGATCCACCAAATTTAGCTTCTTCAACTAAATGAATAGTCAAATGAATCACTACTATGAAGAATTAAGGGGTAAATAACATATCCCAACGGAAAGGTGTCAAAAAAATATTTCTTGAAGTTTATCAAGTTAATTTGGATTTAGTTTTTTTCCAAAAAGCTCTCTGAAAAAGATATAAAACTCAACTAGAACTGCAACTACTTTTTCAGGTAATGTATTATGCAATGCCAATAGTAACAATCGATCCATCATAATATGTGAGTCATGAATTTTTAATCCATGTAACTTTCTATGTTTTAAGTCGGCACACTATGATATGTTACTTGAACATCCATCTAGAACTTTTACATTCTTTAAAGTTCAAAGGAATATGTCTTTCTCATAATTTTTCATTGTAAAAATAACTTAAGGATACATTTTATTCTCATTTTCCCACAAACCATGGTTTATATTCATTGACTCCAAAAACTTATGATCATTAAGGTGATCCTTCGATTTACACAACTCATTAAACAATGTGAAAATTATATTATCATAGATGTTCTTCTCAATGTGCATTAATTCAAGATTTTGATCTATTAAATTAAACTCCCAATAAGGAAGTTTAAAAAATATACTATTTGTCTTCCATTAATGTCTTTTAGTTTCTTCAGATAATGTACCTCGTACCCTTTTCCTCCTTCATTAAACTGATTATATTTTCTAAATTCTTCAGTGGAATTTATTAATTGTCCCAAAATTTCTGAACCAGATAACACATTCAATGGAATTATCAATTCAATATCTCTATTTAATTGCATCTTGTTAAACCTAAATTTATTAAAATAATTAAGAAATTGATGATGAAACATACAACACAATTTTTTTCTCTGAGGTATTCTTTGAGGTTCAAAATCCAAATTAAAAACTCGACAAGGCAAAGAAGTCTTCTTCATACACATCCATGGATGTATATTATAGGGGATCAAAATATTTTTCCAAATGCTATAATTAGTACATAAAGTACCAAAAGAGTTAAAACCATTATATGTTAATCCCAAACTTACATTCCTAGGATCTGAAGAAAAATCAAGATATAATGAATCACACATGTTATATGATTTTAAACCCTTTGGATGTATCATCATGCCATCATTACTATCCTGAGCATACCACTTCATGTCGTAAGAGGCACTTCTCGAGGTAGGGTTTTCCATTGCCGCTGCTTTCTTCTTGGCATTGGGTTGGCTATGGTCCCTCTCCTCTGTGTGATTCTCAGTGAGATCTGGCATGTGGTGACCTTCTTCCCTCTCTGTCTTGGTCTCATTCATCTTCGGGAGTCGAGTTCTCTCTACAGCGGCTTCGGAGTTCTACGGTTGGCTTTGAGATTTGGTTTCTTCACATCAGCCTCGGCTTTCTCAGCGGCGTCATTGGCTTCTCGTGGTTTTCATCGGACGTCGAAATCTCCCAATGGTGGCTTCGCGGTTGGGATTCTCGGCGCATCTCAGGCAGCTTCGTTGGTTTTGTCTCGCGTCGGCTCGGCCTCGGTGCTCTGCGATGGTGACGATCTAAGCATCCGTTGTGGAGGGTCTCCATCTTGGATCCGCATCCATCGTCCCTAAGCAGTGGCTCCAAATCTGGTCTTCATCTAGATCTGGTGTGGTTTTGGGTTGTTACCCCAGTGATCTGTTTCGTGGAAGCATTTTGGGTGGATTGTTGTGGTCTTTGCATTCGGGCTGGAGGGCGGTGATGGGTTCTGTGATCTGGCTTGGTGTAGTGTCTTTTTGCTAGAGTCCTTGCAATGGCGTCTTCTTCAGTGTACCCTACTACCTCTTTGGTTCCTATAGATTTTCATGGTTCGTCTGGTTAGGAATCTGTTGAGGGTTTTTCTATGGTTTTGATTTGTCCAGCTCCTAGCCCAGAGTGGCGTTGCTGGTTTATATCTACCTAGATCCCCTCAATAGAGACATTCCCTCGAGGTGGTGTCGGTTCTTCCAGTCCTAGGTGACGAAGACCCAGTTTCATTCTCCTTGGATTGTCGTCCTCTTCGGGCTATTGTGGTTGTGGTTGGAGGTTTTTTTTGGCTATGGTGGGGTGCTTCTAGAATCATCTCTATTTCTGGGACTCTGAGATGTTGAATGTGTGTTGGTTTGATCCCATTTTTTGTTTTGGAATTCGGAATGAAAGGATGTTGGTTTGAATTTTTTTGGAGTCATGCATACTTGGATGGTTTTCGAGACTGAGATTATGAAGATTCAGTCAGTTTTGATCTCAAGGAACATGCCTCAGAGGAGGATTCAGAGCAAGCAGTTTAGTAATGTAGGCTGCATGGATTTGGATGTTTGAGAGGGTATGGTGTCAGCCATCGGATCGGGCATGTGCTTTGACATAGGACACTTGTTGTTCGTACAGTCTTTCAATGGTGGAGAGCTTTACATGTTTTTAAAATGTTGGGGAGAGGTAGATCCATGGTGTCAGCCTGGTTTTATTTTCTTAATCTCTGGGTCGTGTAATGTTTTAAGTCTTGAAGTCTGTTCGGGTTTCCCCCCTTCTTACCTTAAAAGGGGGATTATCATAAAATAAAAAAATCTAAGGCCTAGAATCCGTTAAATCCCTTTACAAGAGTTTTCTTCTTTTGTTTCTTCTTGGTATTTAATTGATTTAAAATCTCATTTTTGTTCATGGACTTTTATATGCTTGTATGGAATCTTAGGCATTCTTCTTTATCAAACTCTCCTCCATAGTAAAGCATGAAATCATTAGGTCATGAATGGATCTTTTTATAATCATGTCCAAGTTTTTTATGACCTTATTCATCTCATAGAATGATGCAGGGATCTTAGCTTCACTAAATTCATTATGAAGAAACTATAAAATCATGTACATTTACTTTTCATTGATTTCACAAAGACACTTGATATGGTACAACATAAGTATAAAATATAACATTGAATACTTGGAACACCCGTCATACAGTTATTTGACTCCATCTTCAACTTATTCTTAAAACCCATTTTATTTATTCACTGAAGTTTTGATCAAGATTAACATACTCTAGATAAAATAAAGATTATATTAATCTATTAAAATCATTTACATTGTATCGTATAAATACAAATGCATCATTTATCAAATTTCGAAATGAATTCTCTTATAGTGGGTCACATTGTGTTTCATTGACTGTATTTTCTGTAACGACTTGGACCTAGATTCCACTTAACAAGTTCCCTGGTTCCGGTGGGCCACATGGCCTAAAGTGCATCTTCCTTAATGCCTAAGGCTGCCGACTAGAAGTGAGGTCCTAGGGTGTGTCTGTGGGAAGGCTATGTGTCACACCCCAACTAGGTTTGACGTGAAACTTATAAAAATATGCGACAACATGCTGGTTGACTTTGTGGGTGGTTGGTGCTGGGTGGCATAGTTCGAGTGCAGCCCGCTCAACCGCACACTTGATGGCACACGAGCCGTGCGGTTTCCCAACATCTGAAATAAGTAAATAAATTAATTAAAGTACAAGTGAAATGAAATGAAGTAAAATAAAAAATTAACAAAATAGAGTTTGAGAAAATAATGTTTAAGCATAAAATAATAATAATATTATAGTTTTAATAATAATAATATCATTATTTTGGTTGTTATTATTTATTATTATTATTATTATTATTAAGATTATTGTTATTATTATTATGATAATTACTACTACTAATATTTTTTTTTTAATTTGGTTTTATTATTATTATTATTTTATTATGTTATTTTACCCAAATTCTACCCTACCTCTTCACTACGCCCCCTTCCCCAATTATCCCTCACACAGGCACTCACCACTGTACACAATGTACCCCCTTCCCCTTGCTCCCCTTGCGTGCGCAACCACCCCCTCCCTCACCAGCGCTCTGGTTGGACTCCCTTACGGCCACATATCCCTCTTCCAATGGTGACACCCTCCCCCTTCTACTTCCTTTTACATGATGCCCCCTCCCTAGTTCCTTTCACGAGTGCGACACCCCTCTATTGACCACCTTCGATCCACAATTTTGGGCCAGATTTCTTCACGTTCTATGTCCGGATCACCAAGGTAGAATCTCTCTTCACATATCCTACCTTTTTTTAGCTTCAGTTCAGCCAACCCATGCCCCATAGTGTTTAGAAAAACCCTAGTTCTTTCAGTAATATGATTAATCGGTTTTATTTTGTTCCAGGGATGTGCGGATGGTCTCTTGGGACCCTAGGGTCCGTGTTTTGGCAACTGCCATCGTAGGTGAAGCGGTTCGGCTTTTCTCGGTTGGCCTCTTCTATCTGAGGTGAGGTTTAGATCATTTTTATTAGTTTTTCATAGACTAAATTGGGTTATTTAATTGTTTTGAGGTTCATATTAATTATCTTGTGGTGTGTTGGTGTTTTTCAACAGTAGAATTTGCTAAAAATAGCTTTTGAAGTTGATTTTTTTGTTTATGTCTATGTTGGTTTTTTCCAATTGTGATTGGTTAAATGTTATTTGGATTTTAATAGTGAAATTATATGTTTTATGTGGTGAAAAATATTTTTCAGAAGTGTGTTGACATGAGTATAGTGTGAAAGTTAATTTTCTAAAGGATATGGTTATGTTTTCTTGTGTTCCTCATGAGGGTACTTCATAGAAGTGGTTTTATGATTATGAAAAAGGTATGAAATGAGTTTTTAAAGGAACTGGAGGGGAGAATGCATTGATAGTGGGATTTTTACTAAGGGAATGTATCATTTCATCATATTGACTTTTGTTTTTATTTTTAATTGTGATTTGAAAATTAGGAAAATGATGTAGAATTTCTTTTTGAGTGATCTAGATTTCTGTGTTGGTTTTAAAAAATGGGGCTTCCCCATAAAAATGGTTGAATTGAATATGTGTCATTGTGATAATTTCAAATGGGTTTCATAAATTTATTAAGTAATGGTAAATGAATTTGAAAAATGGTTTTGGTGTTTGTGAAATTGAAAGCAGGTTGTTTATGGATAATGGTGTTTTCTTGAAATCATGGTTTCTTAAACGGTTCATTATTTTCTAAATGAAGACAGTTCCTTATACAGTTTCTAAAAAATGGTTTAAAAAGGAACAATAAGAAGGGTGAGGCCTGTTTGGAAAATTCTTAATGAAAATGATATTTCATATTATTGAAAATGTATTTTGAAATGTTTTTGTTAAATCTATTTGGGGTGTGAAAAACATAATGGTCCTTTTGGAATTTGATCACTTTAAAATAGTGTTTCTTTAGATCTTGGTATCTTGAACGGTCTGTCGGTTTCTAAATAATGTTGGTTCCTCTAGGATAATTAATTAAATTTTGGGTGGATCCTTGGTGGTGCGCACACACACATACATAGGTACATATGTGTGTGTGTGTGTGTGTCTATATATATATATATATATATATATCTTCATTACACATATTCCCTCATGGAATGGGGAATATGTTCAATGCATTAAGTTTATATATATATATATATGTAGGAGAATGTATGTGCGTTCTAGTGTGAGCATTTTTCATCAAAAGCTTCAAGATCCGAAGTGTCTCGTCTTGGTCACCTTCCTTCTCTGAGGTAGGATCTCTATGCATTAACCATTAAATTTTTGAATCAATTATTTCTCACCTTTTTCACCTAGTTTTAATATTAATTATTCATATATAACTATTATTAAAATGTTATTTCTTGAATTGAAGTGGTTTATTTCTTGTAATGTGTTGCAATAAATGGTTTGATTGTGTTTTCACATGAATTGCCAGATGAAATTCTCCTTTTGACTTTCTGAGTGTGATTTAGATTTAAAATGTGGTTTTGGGTTTCATAAATGGGATTCGATGTGTATTTCTAGTTTTCAATGTGTCCTGCGTGTGATTCTTAAGAAATGGTTTGGCATGCGATATTTATGTGAGCCCTGGTTAGGAATTTTGTAAAAAAAATAGTTATCTTAATAAAACACTCATTGGGTATGGTCCACTTGATTTGGTTCAGCTCTATATTACGGGAGGTCCTCTGGGTAGGACTTTCCTATGATCAAATGTTTGAAAGGCAATGGACATATTCCTTATGGTGACCCAGGGGTGACTTTTTTGTGTGTGTTGACTGTGTGTGAGGAATGTACTTGTGAATGCATACTTGTTTGACATTGTTGGCTCACCTCCTTTTTAGTCTAAACATTGGAACCTAGCATAGCGAGCAGATTTTTAGTAAATGATTGATGCACTAGTTTAGACTACGCACTGGCTAGTGGCCCTTAGTTCAGACTTTGATCTGCTAGGGGATTGGACCCCTCGGTTAGGCCGGGTAGGGAAACACGGAGCGTTTTTGCATTATGACATCATTGAGAGTAGGCATGCCTTTGGGATGAGTCACATGTATAGTACATTCTAGACTATTCATGAGATCTTAGGTTTTCCCACATATATCAGCACATAGTTATCTACAGTGGATGATTGAGGTGGTTTGTTTGGTTGGATACCCTTGTTTGTTATTTTTCATTTCCCTTGTGTGATTATTTATTTTATCTTCATGTATGGTACATCTCTTTGTTAAAGAGGCTAAAATGATATTCAAAATTTTGTGGAAAAATGTTTTTAAAATTTTTTACACTTCACTATACCTCTTTCTATAAAAAGGCTAAAGCTTAGACTTTGGAAAAGAACTTAGTTTAAAATATGAAGGGAAATGGATCGTGATTTTCTTTTAAAGAAGAAAATGTGTAAAAAAATAATTCCAAACATTTTATTACAAACATGGAATTGATGGATCTTTTATTTAAAGGAAATGCATATGAGAATAGATTGTTGGGCATTCCTAATGAGTTTTAATACTCACGCCTATAGTTTACCTTTGTTTTTTGAGATCTGGTTGTTACTCCTTGCTTGGATTTAGTCACCATAGCACGACGTTGGATTGAGGTTGGTGGTGACCCATAGGGTCACATGGAGGTATGTACAACTTTATTTTCTCGATGCTCCTAGTTTTCATTTTCATTGTTTAGTTTTTGATTATTTATTTGTCTTTAATTTATGGGCCAAATCATTCCCACTTGTTTAGTTTTTATGCTTGACACTAGTTCTCAGCCGTGGGGTTCGGGAACACCCCTTGGGCCATGTCGCGGGCCATCTCAAGTGACCGGATCAGGGTTGACCTGGGTTTTTTCATGAAAAAATAGTATTAGAGGAGGCCCTTGTTATTTGGGGTGTTCGGTAGAAGGGGATTAGGATTTTTGGGTCTTATGAGGTAGGTTGCGGGTTGGTGAATGATCACCACCACTCGTGACAAGACCTGAGATACCGGGGTTAGTCTGGGTTTTGGGTCTTTTGTCTTTTTTTTATATTAAGGGATGAAAATAGAGGTGACTCGGTGTTACGTTGTGACCCAACATGGAGTAGTGACCCATGTGGAACCTAGGTGACCAGTTCAAGGTCTTCTGGTGTTTTGTCTTACGTAGGGCATGTCTCTCTACCACTTCATTGGGTTGAGTATCAGTACTAGTTCCTCATTCTAGTTTTCCATTGTTGGTTGTGCTTTTTATTGTTTTTGGTTGGTTTTAGAGTGTTTTTGGAAATGAATGTGGTTTTTTATTGAAAGGGTTCTTTCTCTAATGGTTTTAAAACTGGTAAAAAGGGGATTTCTCTCAAGTTGTTTTGAAATTGGTGAAGTGGGATTTATAAAGAGTAAGTGTTTTGATTAGGAAAATTTTAGCTTATTTTGGGATATGGTAATGGTACGGAAAGTTCGAACCTTGGTATTCCTTAGGATAGTCCGCATATGTATGGGTAGATACATGAAGTGAACATTGACACATATGTATGGATGATTTGAGTGGAAAGTGATGAAGGCCTATACGGTGGTTCATAGGATTCCATGGATGGGTTTTTTGAATTTAAGTCTTGGATTTATTTTTCTAAATTGGACTTGAAGGAAAAAAATGATTTCAGGACTTGTTTTTTTTCTCTCAAAAATTGGGTTTTGGTTTTTTGAAAACTAGATTTTTCTTCTGTTTGTATATGTTTGATTTATAAGCCTGTTACATTTGGTTTGTGGTGTTGCTTCTAGTTTTGAATGAGCTTGTTTGGGATTCCGACCCAGTTGTCTCGGTTCATGGTGTTAATTTTGGTTGAGTTTTGGCCTGATGCCAGTTTCGATTTTGTTTTTCATCTTATTCTGAATATGCCTCCTAGAAATGTCCTCAAAATTTGTTAATTATTCATGCCCAATTATGTTTTATTTCAAGTTTTTCTTATCTTTCTAGTAATTTGGGGTTCGTTAGGGGTAGTGAAGTGGTTTGAGGGAAAGTAGAGAATGTATTCAGGTGGTTAGGGACTCCCATGTTTGTTAGAGTTTGTATTGTCTAAAGTTTAGTGGATGGTCCAGCCATGGACCAATGGGGATGGGTGTCTAATCATACATGGAGTTGGGATGATGTGGGAGGCATTAAATTCCATCTTCTTCCAATGGATCATACCTGAGGAGGTGAAGAAGAAAATAGGTGAGAGTCTGTCCGTTTATAATAAGGCTAATAGTTGGTGAAGGCTAGTGTTGACCGCTTTAAGGAGTCAACATATGGAGTGCAAGTTCTTGGAAAATCCGGCACCTTTCATCATTTGTAAGGGATCCCCATTTTGCGAGGGGGTGTACGAGATGAAGTTACCTCTGAAAAAATCCCTTTTTGTCGGTGTTGACATCTGGTTTGTCAGAATACTTCCTAATGTGGCATCAGTGTTGCCGGTTCAAGCATCCTAATCCATCTTGTCTCATCCCTTCAAAGTCCTGATATTGTTTGATTGTTCGGGTCACTGGGAAAGGTTCCAAAAGTAGTGTCATTCAAAGGAGTTCTTATTGTTGGATTCCTGTGTCTGGCTGTGAGGCATAAAATGATTCAACCATTAGAGCCCCAGCCTCAGGTCTTGGGGTGAATCTTGGGCACAGTCAGGGCGTCAGAGGCATGTGAGACCTTCACTTGGTTCTTTATCATTCTTCATGGAATATAGACATTTAGGGTTTCCTTGTACTTATTTTACCACTATTGTAAGTTCATCTTTTTCAGTAATAGTGTGATGAACTTATTCATTCATGATCATAGTAGTCGCGTTCTTTTGAATGTGGCCTCTAGAGTCGTTTGTTTTTGTTAAAAGTGTATTTTTCCCTTGTGTGGGTTGGTCCTGATTTCATTAGTGATTTATGGAGATGTGAGTGTTGGGGGTTTTTGTCTTGTGCCGAGAGTTCTAGTTTTAGTGGAAGTGTTGTCTCACTCATTCTAAGGGAGTGGGATGTGTTGGGAGTTTTAAATCGGTTTGGAGAATTCTTAGTTCCAGTGGTGTTGTTGTAGGGAGTTCATTATTTTGGTGCCCTGATATGCCAGGTGGCCTTGTAGTGGTTTTTAATTTATGTATCAGTGGTCCAGCTCAGCTCAAGTGGAGAAGTCGATATGTTCTGGTTGGGAGTTTTCATGTTAGCCCCTCCTCGGGTTGGTGTGCATGGGTTTTAAAGTTTTCATGTTAGTCGAGTTCTTATGGTGGGGAGAACCCTCTCATGTTCTCCCCTCATTTTATGTCATGGTTTCTTCATGATTGGTCAGGTGTGAATTGTGGAGTGAATTTTCATCCAAAGGTTCTTCATTTTTTTTGGCTCTGTTTGGGCATGGACACAAGCTTTGGCTATCATTTGACTTGGTGACTTTTTGGGGGCCGAAAGTGTTTGTGGAAGGGAGAATTTTCACACCCCGACTGGGATTGATGCGTGACTTATAAAAATGTTAAACCACACACGGGTTGACTTTGTGGGTGTTTGATGCCGGGTGGCATGATTCGAGTGCAGCCCGCTCGACCACGCACTTGACGGCACGCGAGCCTTGCGGTTTCCCAACATCTGAAATAATTAAATAAATTAATTAAAGGAAAAATGAAATGAAATGATGTAAAATAATAATTTAATGATATAGATTTTGAGAAAAGAATGTTTAAGCATAAAATAATATTATTATTATTGTTTTAATAATAATAATAATATCATTATTTTGGTTTCTTTTATAATTATTATTATTATAAAGATTGTTATTATTATTATAATTACTATTATTATTATTATTTTTATTTTTATTTGGTTTTATTAATAATAATATTATTATTATTATTTTATTATGTTTTTCTACCATAATTCTACCCTAACCCTTCACCACGCCCCCTTCCCAATTATCCCTCACACACACACTCACACCTATACACGACGCTCCCCCTTCCCCTTGCTTCCCTTGCATGTGCAACCACTGCCCTCCCCCACTGGCGCTCCAATCGGCCTCCCTTAAAGCCGCATCTCCCTCTTCTGGAGGTGACACCATCCCCCTTCTCCTTTTTCATGCATGACACCCCCTACATGGTTCCTCTCACTTGCATGACCCCCCTCCATGGCCCTCCTTCAATCCGTGATTTTGGGTTGGATTTCATCACATTCTTCATCCGGATCACCAAGGTAGAATCCCTCATCACATCTCCTCCCTTTTTCCAGCTTCGTTTCAGCCTACCCATCGCCCCATAGGGTTCGGCAGAACCCTAGGTCTTTGGGTAATCCAATTTATCGGTTTTCTTTTATTCCAGGGATGTGCGGATGGTCTTTTGGGACCCTTGAGTTCGTACTCCTATAACCGTCACCGAAGGCGAAGCGGTTCGGCTTGTCTCAGTTGGTTATCTCTATCTGAGGTGAGGTTTAGATATTTTTTATTAGTTTCACATAGTCTAAAATTGGTTCCTAAATTGTTTTGAGGTTTATATTAATTATCTTGTGGTGTGATTGTGTTTTTCGATAGTAGAATTTGATAATAACAGATTTCAAAGTTTTTTTTGTTTAGGTCTATGTTGTTTTACCAACTGTATTTGGTTAAATGTAATTTGGATTTTAATAGTGGTGTTAGATGTTTTATGTGGTGCGAAATATTTTTCAGAAGTGTTTTGACATGAGTATATGATGAAAGATGATTTTCTAAAGGATATGGTTATGTTTTCTTGTGTGCCTTGAGAGGGTACTTCTTAAAAGTTGTTTTATGATTATTAAAAAGGTGAGAATTTTGTTTTTAAAGAGACTTTAGGTGAGAATGCATTTATAGTGGGGTTTTTACAAATGGAATGTATAATTTATGCATATTGAATTTTGTTTTTCATTTTTAATTGTGATTTGGAAATTAGGAAAATGATGTGGAATGCCTTTTTGAGTGAACTAGATTTGTGTGTGGGTTTTAAAAAGGGGGATTTCCCCATAAAAATGGTTGAATTGAATATGTGTCGTTGTGATAATTTCAAATGGGTTTCATAAATTGATTATGGAATAGTAACTTCATTTGAAAAATGGTTTTGGTGATTGTGAAATTGAAAGTGGTTTGTTTATGGAAAATGGTGATTTCTTAAAATCATGGTTTCTTAAATAGTTCATTTTTTCAAAATGAAGTCAGTTCCTTGTATAGTTTCTAAAAAAATGTTTATATGGGAAGTATAAGAAGGGTGAGTCCCATTTGGAAAATGATTAACAAAAATGAGATTTCATATTATTGAAAATTTCTTTTGAAGTTTTTTGGTAAATTTATTTGGGGTGTGAATAAAATAATTGTCCATTTAAAAATGCTCACATTAAAATAGAATTTCTTTAGATCTTGATTTCATTAATGGTCTATTTGTTTCAAAATAATGTTGGTTCTTCTAGGTTAATTAATTAATGTTTGGGTGGCTCCTTGGTGGTGCGCACACACTCATACATAGGTACATATGCGTATATGTATAAATATATATCTTCCTTGCACATATTCACTCATGGAATGTGGACTGTGTTCAATTGATTAAGGTTATATATATATATATATATATATATATCTGTGTGTGTGTGTGTGTGTGTGTCTGTGTGTGTAAGAGAATGTATGTGCGTACTAGTGTGAGCGTTTTTCATCAGAAGCTTCAAGATCCGAAGTGTCTCGGCTTGGTCTCCTTTCTTCTCTGAGGTAGGATCTCTATGAATTAACCTATAAATTTAAGAATCATTTATTTCTCACTTTTTTCACCTAGTTTTAATATTAGTTATTGATATAGAACTTTTAGTAAAATGGTCTGTCTTGAATTGGAGTGGTTTATTTCTTGTAATGTGTTGCAATAAATGGTTTGATTGTGTTTTCACATCAATTGCCTGATGAAATGCCCCTTTGTCCTTTGTGAGTATGCTTTAGATTTAAAGGGGTTGGGTTTCTTAAATGGGTTTCAAAGTGTATTTCTTGTTTTCAAAGTGGTGTGCTTGTGATTCTTAAGAAATGGTTTGTCTTGGGAAATTTATGTGAGTCCCAGTTGGAACTTTTATAAAAAACTAGTAATCTTAAGAAAATTTCCTTGCATGTGGTTCCCTTTCTTTGGTTGAGTAATATGTTACGGGAGGTCCATCGGGTATGACTTTCCTGTTATCAAATTGTTGAAAGGAGAAGGACGTATTCCTTGGGGTGACTCGGGGGTGACTTTGTTGTGTGTGTTGACTGTGTGTGAAGAATGTACTTGTGACTGCATACCTGTTTGACATTGTTGGATCACCCCCATTTTAGTCTGAATAAGGGAACCTAGCATAGAGATATAATTTTCAGTGAATGATTAATGTACTAGTTTAGACTACACACTGGCTAGTGGCATTTAGTACAGACTTTGCTCTGCTAGGGGAATGGGACCCTCGGTTAGGCTGGGTAGGGAAACACTGAGCGTTTGGGTGTTATGACATCATCAAGAGTAGGCCTGCCTTCGGGATAAGTCACATGTATAGTATGTTCTAAACTATTCACAAGCTCCTAGGTTTTCCTAGGTTTATCAGCACTTAGTTATCTGCGGCGGATGATTGAGGTGCTTTGTTTGGTTGGTTACTGTTGTTTGTAACATTCCATTTCCCTTGTGTGATTATTGCTTTTCCATTCATGTGTGGTACATCTCTTTCTTAAAGGGGGTGAAAATGATCTTCAAATGTTTGTGGAAAAAGGATTTTTAAATTTTTTACACTTTACTATCCCTCTTTCTCTAAATTGGTTAAAGATTCATTCTTGGAAAAGAACATAGTTTAAAATATGAAGGGTAATGGATCGTGATTTTCTTTTAAAGGAGAAAATGTGTAAAATCTAGTTATATACATTTTATTTAAAACATGAAATTGATTGATCTTTTATTTAATCGAAATTCATATGAGAATAAATTGTTTGGGCATTTCTATTGAGCTTTAATTCTCACACCTATAGTTTACCTTTGTTTTTTTAGCTCCAGTTGTTATGCCTTGATTGGATTTAGTTGCCATAGCATGGTGTTGGATTGAGGTTTGTGGTAACCCAAAGGGTCACATGGAGGTATGTACGACTTTTTTTTCTCACTGCTCCTAGTTTTCATTTGAATTGTTCAGTTTTTGTTTATTTATTTGTCTTTCATTTATGGTCCAAATCATTCCCAATTGTTTATTTTTGATGCCTGACACTAGTTTCCAGCCTGTGGGGATCGGGAACGCCCCTCGGGCCATGTCGAGGTCCATCTCGGATGACCAACTCAGGGTCGACCTGGGTTGGTTCGTGACATTATGCCCTCATTAGCAGAGTTTAGCACAGCGAAAGGAATATAAAGGAATAGTAATGAGTGGAAGATATATAAATAAACAGTGGAAGCAACCTGATGCAATAGATAGACTAGAAAAAACATAATTGTACCGACTAAACAATGATGATG
Organism: Viscum album; assembly: GCA_963277665.1. Taxonomy (NCBI): domain Eukaryota; kingdom Viridiplantae; phylum Streptophyta; class Magnoliopsida; order Santalales; family Viscaceae; genus Viscum; species Viscum album. Next base: position 1,784,609,291 of record OY728148.1, on the reverse strand, counting down.
AAATTTCATGTCACTAGAAAACTGGAAAGAATAGATACAAGAAAATAGACATAACATGTTTCAGAAAGTAAAGGAAAAAAAGACAACTCCAAGCATTCCAAGATCGAACTTGTTCATCTGCTATCAAGATCTATCCTATCAGCACACAATCAAGTGTTAGAAGTTGTATGCTTCATTTTTTCAACACCAACACTCAAATAATATACTCAGGTTACCAAAAGGTGACTGGAGAGGCTGTGAGATAAATCTCAGTGTACCGCCTCCAACGGTTTCTATAACATCCAGCCTGTTTAATGGAATGTATCATTGTGCAAGAATGCATATATAATGTAAAGTAAATAGTACATATAACAAAATACCCATGTGTCTTCTTCATCCCTTATCTGGTGTCTGAACATGTAATCAGTTCATTAAGTAAGTAGTTACAATTTAATGTTAATAGTATACATGAGGCATAGCTAGCACTGACATCACCTTGTTATAGTATAAGTAGTGAGGGTCCCAGGACGCAATAAGGAAACCTAAAAATGATATATAGTGAGGGAGCTTCGGGTTAATAACCAAGGTAATGTAAATCTCAAATAAATCATACTCATTGTTATCTGACTATAGATAAGGGGGTAAGATTTTAATCCAAGGAGTGTAATCCAATACATTCCACAATAAGGTGCCTACCGAGTCCATGGAGTGAATCCAAGGTAAAACGGGGATAAGAAATCACTGGGTCCAAGGATTGTATCCAAGTAACCTACTTGTCAATTTTTTATCCAAGGAGTGTATCTGAGGTATTGTGGAATAATGAAAGTGGACCCTATGGTAGTATACTGGGCATCCAAGGAATAGAAAATAACTGGAATCTAGGTGGGTATCAAACTACGAAAACCACATACTTGAATCGGAATGTAGTTTCTAAGACCCAATGTATTCTCCTCTATGAATCGAAGGTGGTCTCAAGTCAGTCGATTCCAATTTGATCTTGTAATCATAGGATAATTCATTTGGTTCAAGTCTTGCTTTCCATTAGTGTAAATAGGTAAACTATAGTTAAAACAATTTATTTATTAGTCCAAGCCTTGTATTACATTAGTGTGGATAGGATTATTATCATTCCAACCATTTAATTAAGTATTAGTTAACCTTTAAGGAATATTCAATTATTGAGGTTCACTCTTCTACCTTCCATCAACATGGAAGGGGTGCTAAGGACATGTAACCTTTATTCAATCTCATTTAATAAGGCCAAGTTATATACTTAGTATACTTTCCATTCCATATTTCACATTTAATAATCATTTGAATCACTTACCATAGGTGGGTCAAGTGGTGAGAATACATGGCACATTCCATTATGAAAGTTTCATTTAACAACAAACCATTTCTTATGGGAAGGCTCGCCTTTAGGAAGGTCAAGAAAGGGCACACCCGAACGGTGGCTCAAACATGTCAAGACACTAAAAACCTAATTATGGCATAACCTTCAACATGAGGCAGATTGAGTTTTGGGTGTAAGAAAATATTTGGAAAGATCATAACTATAATATTATAACAAGTATAAGCAAGGAATGTAAATTAAAGATACGGTCCCCAATGGGATTGGCGGGTCCCACATGAACATTCCAAAATCAACAAACATTAGGGATGAGTTATAGACCACCCACCTTATGGTTGTATGATCCTCCTCCTTCGAAATCAACCCTTTATTTTCCTAAAATCAGAGTAGATCTTAGAAAAGGTGAAAAACGCTCACATGGTGATACCTAGGTCAAGAGAGAAAGAGAAGAAGAACTGATAAAGATGAATCAAGTACCTCCTGTTGCACATCCAATGTCATGAATGGAATCTCGATCGAATGTCAGATGATAAAGATCTATTTATACAAAGTTTTTATCTTCAAAAAGACCGAAAATGAGATAGAAATATGTCAATCCTGCATAAACTCAGATTAGGTATGAAGTGTGACTTAATGTTATCATTAAAGGAAAAAATTGAAAATTATATAGAGAAATAGTATGTGCATGGACTGTTCGCACGGTTTTTCAAACAATGTGCAAACCATGTGAGACAGTTCTGCTCAAAAATTCATCCCCCATGCAGTTTCATCAAACTATGTACTACCCATGCATGGTTACCTGGGAAAAAGGGGAGATCGCATAGTTAGACTGCACGGTCATGCACCAACCGTGCGAGGTGGATCTATCTGAAAAAACAACATCAGCACAGTTTTCTCTAAACTTTGTTCCAAGTATGTTTTCTCCAAAAAGATGGGTTTCGGGCTCCAAACAATCGTCGGACACCCACAGAAACTTTACTAACTCATTAGGCCTCCATATTAGGTCCAAAGTATCTATTTAGACTAAAAATTAAAGGATTCATACCTGAGTGAAAAACCAGGTTCTTACAATCTTCCCCCCTTAAAAGAACTCGCCCATGAGTTCACCTTCCAAGGTTAAGGAAACATTGTCTAAGAACAACTCTGACCATTGGGAACCTAAATCAGATTTTCTCTCCCAAGTCTTCTACTGTACTCGTTCATGCATACATAGCACCCGTACAAGAGGGACAGACTTGCCTCGGAGAACCTTTGTGCTTCGATCAACGATGTGTACTGGATATTCCTCAAACATCGCATTAGCATCTAACTCTACTTCCTTGGGATCAAAGGTATTAGATGGGTTGGCATGATATTGGAGAATTTTTTAGGCATAAAAGACATCATGCATGCTAGGGTACCTCTGAGGTAGTAGTAACCGATAGGCTACTAGCCCGACTCTCTCTAGAATCTCAAATGGACCGACATAACGAGGTGAAAACATTCCCTACTTTCATAACCATCTATGCCCTAGCCTGGGTGATACCGGATGGAAAAAAATGATCCCCAAATTCAAACTCAATTGGTCATCAATGACAATCTGCATTAGATTTCTATCTACATTGAGCAGTAGTCATAGCTTTTTGATTAGTTGAACTTGTTCTAAAGTCTCCTAAATGAGATGAGGACCTAGTAGGGCTGCCTCACTTGCCTCTAGCCAGCACAATGGAAAATTTCATAACCTACCATATAAGGCCTCAAAAGTAGCCATCTTAATCATCACCTAAAAACAATTATTACAAGAGAACTCGAGGAGAGGAATATTCTTCTCCCAAGAACCACCAAAATCAAGGACACATGATCGGAGAATATCCTCTAGAAAATGTATCATCTGTTCCGACTTTCCATCAGTCTGAGGGTGAAAAGTTGTGCATAAAAGAACTTGATACCCCATAGGTTTCTGCAAACCCTGCCATAACCATGAAGTGAAATGAGCATCCCTATCTGAAACGATAGTATATAGAACCCTATGTAGTCATATGATCTCACGAACAAACAATATTCCTAATTAATCAACTAATAAAGTCTCATGAATAGGAATGTAGTGGGATGATTTCATTATTCAGTGAATGACTACCCAGATAGCATCACTACCCCTCGACAACCTAGGTAATTCGACTAAAAAATCCATAGCAATATCTTCCCATTTCCATTACCGGACTGTAAGTGGCTATAAAAATCATACAGGTCTCTAGTGCTCTGCCTTCACCTACTGACAGGTGGAACATCTAGTAATAAAGCCTATAATCTAAATTTTCATTCTAGGGCACCAATACTGGCATCACATATCTCGATACATCTTTGATATACCTAGATGAACTTCCCACTGAGAAGCGTTGAACTATTTCATCAACTCCTCTCTCATATCTGTAAGAACCTAGACATGTCCACATAGATGCAGGACGTTGTCTCTATCAATAGACCAATCCTTATGTGGGTTATCTCTTGATATACTCTTGTGGATATCCAAACCTCCAGGATTTGAAAACTGCCTACTCTTCACCTTTTCAAGGAGGGAAGAGGTAACTATTAAGGCTGAGAGGTAAGACTTCTCGTGACTGTCATGAAACTTCAGATGAAGTTCATAAAAGAGGGACATTAACTTTCATTCGTCACTGGATTCCTGCATGACATGTGTTTGAGTTTTCCGACCCAATGCATTAGCAGCCACATTTCCCTTTCCAGGTTTATATGCAAGCTCAAAATCAAAGGATTGTAGATAATTGACCCATATTCGTTGTCTGATATTCAAGTCACACTGAGAAAAAATATACTTTAGGATTTTTTTATCTATATACACCACAAAGCATTCACCCAATAGATAATGTCTACAGCAACATATGTCATGGAAAATTACTGCTATATTGAGCTTGTGCGTTGGGTAATTTCTTTCTTAAGGCCTCAACTATCGAGATTAGTACGCAAAAACACTGTCTTTCTACATCAACACTACTCCTAGTCCAATTCCTAATGCATTGAAAAATATGATATAACCTTTACCAGGTTATGGATGAATAAGGATAAGTGTTGAGACATGCCTCTCTTTCAGCTCCTGAAAGTCTTTCTCGCATGCTTCTAGCCATAGGAACTTAACACCCGTCATTGTTTGTCTAGTAAGAGGTGAATAAAGATGTGAGAAGTCCTTTATGATACACTTGATTATGAAATGATATGACCCCATAAGTATAATTTGTCGATCCAAAAGTCACATTTATCAAGCTTTACATAAATTTGATGCTCTCTCAATGTACTGAAAATGATGTCAAGATGTTTGGCACGATCATTATCAGTGCAAGAATACACCAAGATGTTGTCCACAAAGACCACGACAAAAGAGTTCAAATAGGGATGGAAAACCCTATTCATCAAATCTATGAAAATGGCAGGAGAATTTATAAGACTGAATGGAATAAAAAGGTACTCATACAGACCATACCTGCTGTGGAAAGCTGTATGAGGTATGTCTGAGGGTTTGACTTGCACCTAATGATAACCTGATCTCAGGTTGATCCTAGAGAACACCTTTGATCCTCGAAGCTAGTCGAAGAGATCATCTATTCAAGGAAGTGGATACCGGTTCTTTCCCATAAGCTGTTTCAAGCTTATATAATCTATGCATAGACGAAGAGTTCCATCCTCCTTAGAAAAAATCATGGGTGAACCCCAAGAGGATTTACTAGGCCATATAAATCCATTAGCCTCTAGGTCCCCTATCTGATGCTTGAGCTCGTAAATCTTAGTAGGTTCCATCTGGTATAGATGAATGGAAAATATAGCTACTCTCGGAACATGATCTATTATAAACTATACCTCTCTCTTAGGAGGTAATTCAGAAAAGTCATTATGAAAGACTTCCCTGAAACAATCAACTTGTGGAGGGAATTCAGTTTGAAGAAAACCCTGATCCTCTAAGAAAATATTTTAAATCTGAGTGGCCACTTCACCTAGCCCATGATGCTTAGGTCCAGATATCTCATCCTGTACATCCCACTCACCTTTGAAAAGATAATTTCTACCTTCTGGAGATGTAATAAAAACCCGGTGGTGATATCAATCTACAAAGTCATGATAGTGGACTAACTTGTCCATCCCGAGAATGACATTGAATCTTGTCATCTCGAGAAAAGTGATATTCCATGAGAAAGGTTACTTGTCTACCTCAAGGGGATAGTCCCTGCACTGTTGTATTCCCTTTTTCCATATTCCCAATGGTGTATCGAGGGTCATTACACAATAGTGACATTGTATCTCTATTCCAAGACTTTCCACGTTAGATACATAAATGAAAGAGTTTGAATATATTATATCAAAAAAGTAGAGACAATAGTATAGGATACTAGAATAGTACCTTGTACTATAGAGGGTCCTACAGCCCGATCCTAAGGTATCGTCTGTAAGGCATGCAACTGACCTGATCCATGACCCTGTGAAACAAATGGATTTCCATGATCATGACTGCTCTACTGGCACTGCTGGTGATTAGGGATCAGAATACCACAGCTAAGACCTCCTCCTCGGCTAGACCTTTCAGTGCTGTTCCAAATCCCCACCTAACGCAACGTAAAATAACTCACTCCTGAAGGTGGATATGGCACAAACCCTTTTCTGATCGAAGCTGGTGGAATGGTCCTGCAGAAACATTTAATATGGCACATAGGCTGCAAGCTCAGCATTCTATAGGGTCTCTATCACATTGGGGCTTCTTATTCCCTAGTTTTCCACACTGATGAACCACCATAGAGCTATCAAACTAGATACATTGTCTTCCACTACCCTAATGAAAACCCTTGGGGGAACATTTCATTCCTCTAGAAGAACTAATGGCCTGACGTGGCACTGATCCTTTAAATCTGGTACTTGTGTCATCCCTCAGGTTATGCTTAGTGATAAGTGTTTAATCAACTATTACAGAAAATGTAGGAAGGAGAAATACATTCACCTGAGTTCTTATGGCATACTGGAGCCCATCCTCAAAACGTCTAGCACACGAAATATCACCACCACCTAGAAGCGGTGAAAAGCTATGAAAATCTGGAAAACGTGGTGAATATTCCATAACTGACATCGAACCCTTCTCAGTATGAATTAAATCTCTGCATATATTGGATCTTAGTGCCTTAGGAAATAATAGATCATTGAAGGAAGTATGTAAATCAACCCATAAAATGACATGATGACGACCGGCCTGGGTAACTACATATCACCAATGCTTGGTCGAATCCCAGAGTATGTTTGTATAAAGCTTGACTCTCCACTCTGGAGTCATTCCTAGATGATCAAAGATATACAGCATGACCTATATCCAAGACTCAGTAGCCTGAGAACAACGATCCCCTGAAAAAGTTGGAGGATGCTGGTGCTAGAACTCGCGATTCAGATTAGACATTGTAGGTTCAACCCATGGATCATGTTGCATAGACTGCATCAGATGTAAGAAACTATCACAGACTTGGGAATCAGAGCTCGTATAAGTTATATAAGGTCGTTCCTCGTGTGGAAATCTTAGAAGTAAGACTAGAGGATCAGGGCCCACTATGTCAGAAGCATGGTCATCACCACCCTCCTGGCGAACGACACGAGGACGACATGGAGGCATTGGTCTACAAATTCCAATCACACATCTGATAACAATATTAAGAGAATAATTCCATGGGATGAGCATCTTAGCACAGCAATTCGCCCATGAGGCACACCAGCCCCCTCTAAGGAGAGTGGGGTTCATCCGTCCAACCCTTCATATGTGAGGTTCACTAGTTTCGTCCTGCCATGGACTCATTAAGAGAGTGACCCCAACTCCCAACCAATGGTGTCAATACTGACACGTACCATCCTCCACTATGTTGGGGAGACACCCATCTCTTCGATCGGGACAAACAAGATGAACCAAAGCTTTGATGTCCTTGCTGGTGTGTGACAAGACCCCCATGATTTTGTTGTGACATTCTCCCACCACCATTCCATGCACACCCTCGTGCATGCAGGATCGTGACCTTCTCTGTATCCATGAAATGGACTGCTTCCAACTAATCGGCTACCAATAATGTCCTTAGGGGACACTCCTTCCTTGTTGTTGCCATCAATTGTCCACCCACTATCTGGGTCACAAAACACCATGGTCCAACCACTCTCTGGGTCGCAAAACACCTCCAGGAGACCCACCCTTCATAGTGGTGTCTCAACCTCAGACATCTCTCGAGCGCGATCTTCTCTATCGTGTCACCTCTGCATGACACCCTAGGACTATGATCCCACCACCAAGGTCCATTTGACAACATTCCACAACATCACAGGTCACATTTTATTTGATACCACTTGTCATGGGCTGAGCATCTCAGCATAGCAGTTCACCCCTACAGGACCCCAACCCCCTCCATGGTGGGCGAGGTTCAGCTGTCCAGCTCTTCATATATGAGGTTCACTAGTTTTGTCTTTCCATTTACTCATTAGGAGAGTGGCCCCCACTCCCAATTAGTGGTGTCAAGATTGACACACACCATCCTCCACTTTTTGGGGTGACTCTCATCTCTTCAATAGGGACAAACCAGATGAACTTCTGCTTTGATGTTCTTGCTGGTGTGGGATAGGACCCCCATCATTGGGTTGTGAAAATAAGATAACATCTCTAGCAGAAACTGGGCATAAGAAAAACTAATTATCCAAGGCATACTACCCAAACTACCCTCTTAGAGGGCCAGACATCAGTAAGTTCTCAAGTATATGTTTCATGTAATTTTGCAGTTAATTTCTAGGTTCACTCCTTTACCTTTAATAATCATGACATGGTGGTATAAGGATGTGCAACCAATTTATATTATATTTTAGGATTCACTTTATAATGGATATCCATTTATGATGAATCAGTTCCCATACACCTATCACCAGAAATGAAACCCATTTCTTTATAGTATAATGGCTCAAAATGGTAAATTACTCATCCCAACCCATGAGGGCCCATACACCTCATGAATTGAGATCATAAATCACTCAATCACATACAAAGTAATACAATTACAATCAAACTATCACAATATCACTCATCAATCACAGGCATATCAAGCAATGCAAAGCAGTGAGATGCACCTATATGACATGGAAATATGCATGAGATGTGAATTCTAGGTGATTATAATGATGCATGTAGCAATGCTCCATTACCTCATATCATTGGGATAAGGATGAAATAAATTATCAATAGAGTATAATTAAAAATACCATATAGCATGTACGTCACCCAATGGTGAAATAATATCAACTATAATAGTAAAAATAGAACAAAAATTTTATTATGGGTGACTTGGCTATTACCATGAACATGGGTCCACAAAGCTCAATCACGGCTTGTGGCCATGTCCCAAGAATTCTGATTCTCAGATCTATTATCTCCAAATAGTAAAGCAAAAAATGAGACCACCTTTGATACCACTTTGTGATGTCCTGGACCTAGATGCCACTTAACTGGGGCCCTGAGACCAGTTGGCCACATGGCCTCAAGCGCATCTTCCCAAATGCTAGAGGCTGCTGACTAGTAGTGAGGGCCTAGGGTGTTTTTGTTGGATGATTATTCCCTCAGTAGCAGAGTGTAGCACAATAGAAGGAATATAAAGTAATAGTGAATAGCAGAAGAAAACTGATATAATAGATAGACGAGAACAAACATAATTGTACCAAATAAACAATAATGATTAAATTTTATATCACTAGAAAACTGGAAATCTGGGATATGAAAATATATATAACATGTTCAAAAATGTAAAGGAAAACAAATACTACTCCAAGAATTCTGAGATCCAACTCGGTCATATGCTATCAATCTATATACTATTAGCACAAAATCAAGTGTTAGGAGTTGTATGCTTCCCTCTATCAACACCCGCAGTCAAATAATCTACTCCGGGTACCTAACTGCACCAAGAGAGGGTGTGAGATAAATCTTAGTGGGCCACCACCAACGGTGTCTATAACATATGGATCGTGTAATGGAATATAGCAGTTTGCATGCATGAGTATATAAAGTAAAGAAAACAATACATATAACTAAATACCTAAGTACCTAATTCATCCCTTGGATAGTGCCTGAACATGTAATCAATTCATTAATTAAGTAATTTCCATTTAATGTTAATAGGTCACATGAGGCATATCTAGCACTGTCATCGCCTCGTGATAGTATAAGTAGTGAGGGTCCCAATATTTAACAAGGTAACCAGAAAATGATATCCAGTGAGGGAGTTGTAGGGTAATAACCAAGGTAGCATAAGACTCATAGAAATATAATTTAGTGGTATTTGAGTATAGATAAGGGGGTAAGAGTTTAATCCAAGGAGTGTAATCCAATGCATTCCACAATAAGGTGCCTACCGAGTCCAATGAGTGCATCCAAGGTAAAACGGGGCTAAGCAAGGATTGGGTCCAAGGATTGTATCCAAGGCACCTAATTTTCAATGCTGGATCCAAGGAGTGTATCTAAGGTATCCTGGAATAATGAAAGGGAATGCTATAATAGTATACTGGGCATCCAAGTAATAGAAAAGAACCGGAATCTAGGTGGGTGTCCCCTAAAGAAAATGCATCCTTGTATCAGAATGGGGTTCCCAAGACCCAAGGTATTGTCCTCTCAGAATCCAAGGCAACCTCGAGTAAGTCCATTCCTATTTGATATTTTAATCATGAGATAATTCATTTGGTTCAAGTCTTGCCTTCAATTAATGTGGATTGGTCAAGTATAGTAGAAACCATTTATTTATTGGTCCATGCCTTGTCTTCCATTAGTGTGGATAGGCCAAGTAGCATTGTAACCATTTAATTAAGTCTCAGTTAATAATTAATGAATATTTAATTATTGTGGTTCACTCTCCTACCTTCCATAAACATATAAGGGGTGCTACAAATATGTAACCATTATTCAATCTCTTTAAATAAGGCCAAGTTATATACTTAGTATACTTTCTATTCCACATTTAACATTTAATAATCATTTGAATCACTTACCTTAGGTGGGTCAAGTGTAGAGAATACATGGAACACGCCATTATGAAATCATCATTTAACAACAAACCATTTATTATAAGAAGGCTCACCATTAGGAAGGTCAAGCAGGGGCACACCTGAATAGTGGCTCCAAAATGTCAAAACACTAAAACCCCAATTATAGAATAACCTTCGACATGAGGCAGATTGTGTTTTGGGTGTAATCACATATTTGGAAATATCATAACTATAAAATTCTAACAAGTATAAGCATGGCATGTAAATTTAAGAGATGGTCCCTGATGGGATCAGTAGGCCCCACACGAACATCCAAAATCAACGAGTATTAATGATGAGTTATAAACCACCCACATTATGGTTATATGATCCTCCTCCTCTGGTATCTTCCCTTGATTTTCCTCTGATCAGAGAAGATCTAAGAAAAGGTGAAAAAACACTCACATATATACCTAGGTCGATAGAGAAATAGAATAAGAATAGATAAAAAGCACTCAAGTATTTACCATTCCTCATCCAACGCGATGAACAGAAGCTCGATCTGATGTCATATGATGAATATATCTTGATTCAAAGTTTTGATCTTCAAAAATCCACAAATTGATAGAGAAATTGGTCATTCTTGTATAAACTTGGATTAGGGAGTAAGGGTGAAATAATTATATCATTAAGATAAAAACTGGAAAATTAAATAGAGAAATAGTTTGGGAATGTTTTTTCCGCACGGTTGGTCAAACTGTGCGCAAACCAAATGAGACGGTTCTGCCGGAAAAGTCATACCCTCGCACAGTTTGATCAAACCATGCACCATCCATGCATGGTTACCTAGTAAAAATGGGTACTTTCACGGTTAGACCTCTCAGCCATGAGCCAACTGTGCGAGGTGGCTCTGTCCAAAAAAACAACAACATCCGCACAGTTTTCTCTAAACCATGTGTCAGGTCTCTTTTCTGAAAAAAGATGGGTTTCGGGCTCCGAAGAAGCCCCGAACACCCTCAGAAACTTTACTAACTCATTAGACCTCTATATTATCTCCAAAGTATATATTTATACTGAAAATTAAAGGATCCATACCTGAGTGAAAAATCGTGTTCTTACATTATAATTTTGTTGGCTTTCTATAATATTTGATTCACCATGCCAATGTTGGACTTGGTGCCCTAAAACCAACTTCCGTGAACTTTATGATAACATATATTAATAGTTTTTTAACATTAATAATCTTATTATCACATCAAGATTCTTCTTCTGTGTAACATAGTTTGTGATAATGTCCTAAAAGTAGTTTTCACACTAAAAGGTCATGGCAGTTCACCACTATAATGAGAACACAGAAGTGCTACGACACTATTCTTGAATATATGTTATATAGTTAGATGATATCATTTAAGGGACACAAATGATATAGGATATCAGGGGTGGAGACTCGTACTACTTTGAGGTACCTTCTCATGGTGTACGCACTTCGTAATATCCAATAGAATATTATGAGAATGAGACCTGCTAGTAGGAAATCCACATTTCTATGTGTCATTTGATATTCCTATTTGCATATGATTGTATTGATTCTTAGACTTTAAGATTATTATTAATGAATATTATGAGTCTATTACTTTGATGTATTGATTAAATCTATGCTGACATATGTTCATGGAGAGGTAGGATACGTTGGATATGTCACAACCAATATTACATTAATGAATAATGCGAGAAAGGTTTTATGACTTCTGTTTTAACTGAAGTTGATATATCAGGACCCTTGATGGAAATGATAAAGCCTAAATAAATCTATGGACATGGTGTTTTATAGGAAAGTTCATTTTTTGGGAAATCAAATAAAGAGACATTGATCACTTTTGTTAATGGCACCGGCATAAAACCTTCTTGATTAGAGATATCATGATAAAGGGATTATATTACAGAGTAAGAATCCATATGAGGTAACATCTCATTGTGGCATTAAATTATTTATATGTGGGTTCCTTGCTGTGTTTCTAGAAACTAACCTTGGACTTTAGGTTGCTTCACCTAATGTCACTAAGAAAAGGGTCTAGAGGGTCACACACTAAGCGATTCAGAATATCAGTTAAATAATATATTATTATATATTATTTAACAGGATGAATACATATTATTCTCACACATGGTTTAATAATTATTCATGTTTTATTGGTCTCATTTATTTTTAATTCAGTTATTTGATATAATATAATGTGATTAGAATATTTAATAAATATTTATTTACTATTTATTGAATATAATGTTTATTTATTTATTAGTGAATAATGCAGTGATATTTATTTAATAAATAAATAGTCATTATTCAAAGCCTGATAAATATTGGGGAGGAATGGTAGACCAAGTTTAGGCCTGGTGAGAAAAATAATAAATATTGGATATTATTTAATTAAATAATATTTAATTTTAATTTTGATGTTACGAACATGTTGAAAAATAATAATATTATTATTATTATTTAACATGGGGTGTTTTCTAGGATTAAATAAATAATTAAAAGAACTTGTGACGTAATTTTATTTTAACCCTAGCAATATATAAACCCAGTTATGTTATTTTATCAATAAAATAATTCATTTGTTTGGGATGTTCATAATGAAATTGGAGAATTCTCTCAAGCCCTTGAGATCTCTCTTCTCCAAGATTTCCCCCAAGAAAGGAGTGAAACCTTCCTCCACTAGATCAAGGTGAATGATTTGGAAGAAATTATTATAGTGATCAAAGGTGAACGATGCAAATGTAAGGATTTATCATTCTAGCACCCAAATATTCCTTCAGCGACCTCTAGAGATTCTTGGAACATTTGTGGATCACAGCTAGAGGGAATATTCACTTGATTCCTACAACACAATGACAGTGCATCACAGATCTGTTACCCTATCCATTAATAAAGAAATAATTCTATCGAGGTAATTCTTATTTAATTAAATTAATTATAAATACTATGTGACAATTCTCTCTCTCTGGTTCTAGCATGATTCATGTTGTTTTTCTTCTTTAATTCAATTCTGTTGAACATGGTATTTATTGTCATGTGGATCTCATATTTATCATTGAACAAGACAAAAAGTAATTTTTGGTACCATCCATCACACGCTTCCACTGTAATCGTAACCTATAAGTGTTTTTAGAGTGGTCACATAATTATTAAAATATCATTGATTGATTTACACATTTCTAATTTAGTTTTAAATTCAAGTTTAATCAGTATTTTATTCTAAATTTTTAGATTTGTTTATTCTTCATTAATTTCTCATAGACCTAATCAAATGGATTATTTCAATGAACAAAATAAAATCAATGATTTCATTTGCAGGTTCCAAGTATTCTTGATGGGTAACACAAGAGTAAACGCCATGTAACCAGAGTTATAAGTAGTGTGCTTATATTCAATGAATCAAGAATTAATTTATAAATTAATTCAATGCATGTGCATTGAAGAAATGCAGTGTAGTTAATTCTTACACCACTTTTTGATTGGGCCAACCTGGAATGCGGTCAACCAGAGTATGCGCAGAATAGCCCATGCACATAGCTTGTAGTCTCTTTGAGTCAAAGATGGCATGTATGTTTTATACATGTCTTACCTGACTCGTGACCATGTAACTCGGAGTCCATAGACTGTTTAGTCCCTTTTACACACCATGTACGCTATTTTTTTCAAGGTATGATTTACTTTTAAAGTCTTTAGGTGTGTACCTTAGATAGGTGGTGAAATATGTAAACATCGTTTAGCTCACCTATACATTCCATGTACTTATACCAAATTATTCAGATTTAAAATTTACCTATTATATTATGTAAACCTTGAAACGTGTTCACTCATGTGTTCATTAAGTTGATAGGACACACCATGTTATGGGTTTTAATATTTATATGTGTGTGTGTGTGTGTTTAATTAATATGTGTGTAATGTATAGATGTGCATATCATGTATAAATTGTAATATAGTTGTTACTCTATGTGCATTGAAGCATAACATGTGACTAAAAAATCATGTAATTCATGTAATCATTAATTTTATAGCACACATCATGAAAGTACATGATAAATCATGTATTCCATATGTTATAAGAGTAAACATTAAATGAGTTTAATATATATTTGGTATAATCGAATAGGTATTCACCATGTAAAATCCAAGGTATATTTACGTTCATAGGTAATTTTAAATAAATTTATTTAATTTGTTTAAAATTGTGATGGATTAGAATCTTAAGTAAAATCATTAGATATTTAAGATAAAATAATTGATTTATTAAATATTATAATTAATTTATTCGAGCATGATTTATCTTAAATAAATATGATTAAGAATTTAATGCTAGTTTTATTAAATGCATAATTTGTTGCATGAATGTGGATAATCATGAGAATATATCGGACCGTTGTATGTTATTGGTTTCATTTAATTTAATATTAAATTAAATTTTTGGCATGTGTGTCTTCTATCCTCTTATTATGTAGGGGTTTTGTGCCCATAGTTTATTTTATGTAAACCTTTTCCTTCAAATGCATGTGAGTAAAAGAATATGTAATAGATAGTGCTCCCAATCTATGAGAGAAAATTCAAGTTTAGAGCTCAGGAGAAACCAATCCCTGAAATATACAGTGGTGGACATGTGGAAAGATATAACATGAAATTTAATTATTTTAAGGTGTTTCCCATAGGTAAGTGGCTAGTTTATCAACTACTAGATAAACTAACCATTATTTTAATCTCATGATCATATCGCTTTATTATTATTTTTATCATGTTTCATGGTTATTTCATTATGTATTTTTTTCATGATCACATAATTTAATAAAATTAATAAGCATGAAATATAGTTTTAAAATATATTGTTTTATGCGTAAATATTATCTAATACATGGTTAATCACTTATTTAAATCCACATAATATTAAAAAACATGTAATAAAAAAAATAATTGGAAATTTATGAATAAAAGGATAAAATCCCTCAATTATATATATTAAGTCTGTATAGCCATCCACTGCTTCAATTAAAATCGAACTATTGTTTAATGTTCGTGACCTGCCGAAGTTGGGGTGCTTTCAATTATCGTGTAATTATAACTTGAAGTTTTTGGTTGACATAAGATAGTTCCCATCAAGGGTTAACTATTAAAGCATGACATTGTCTAACTGAGAGGCAAAGGTTTAGGAAATACAATTTAAGTAATTTAGGATTGGAGATTCAACTCAATGGATCAAGGAACTTTGAGTTAATGTAGTTGTCATTTTTAATGCCTACCTAAAACTATTCAAGTTTATTGACCAACCAATTTTGGGGTAATAAGAAGGGTAATATGGATCCTTGAAACTAGGATATCCAAGCAACAGGATATTCCAAATACAATAGTGATGGTTATTGGGTTTCGATAAAATATTAGGAGACTAATAAATATATAATTTATTTATTTATTTATTTATTTGTAAAAATTTTATCAGATAATGTACTAAAATTATTTTTATCTTATTTGTAGAAATAAAAAATAAAAATGACATCAAACATATCATTGTGATCCATACATGAGAAGTAAAACCTTCTCACCAGAACAAATTTTCAAGAGTGGTAAATACGCCTATGTGTTATCCTTCTCCATGAATGGAAATTATATTTGTTGGAAAAACCTTTTCCTAAGGTTCCTAGAAATGAGGCTAGTGTTAAAGAGTTAAAAATGAATGAGAAACATTTGAACAATTCCATAGATGTTCCATGTTTCATGTTATCATTCATGTACAATGACCTTTTGAAGAAATGTGAGGACATGGATTCATATATCATGATATCCAAGATTCATGATCTCAATGAAGATAAGGTGAGACAATAGAGGTATGATATCTCCAATGCTTTGTTGACAACTATTCTTTGATATTTTTCACATGTTGGACCTGATAAATTCAAGATTATTGGCTACATTTAATGGCTAGACATATTAAGGATTAAATTATTGATATATTTGTGTATAGATATCATACTTTCATCACTACCCAAGACATTATCCAATTTTATTATTAATTACAATATATGAAATGCTGGGAAGAGTCTTTTAGAACTTCTTACTTAATTTTCCAAGTGGATATGGATATGGGGCATGATAAACACATGATCTGGAGGGTGAATAATAAAATGAAGAACAAGGAAAAGGGGATGAAGACTCATGACGAGTCTAAAGATCTTGAGCACCGTCCTTTTAGTAAGAGGAAAATCCATATACAAGATAAGGAAAAGGAGTCAGTATATTTTGTATGTGGCAAGCCAATCCACTGGAAGAGGAACTACACCCAGATGCAAGGGGAAGAAAAAAAATTTATTTTTTATTTAGTTTAATCTTTCAATATTTATACATTGGGTTTTAGATAAAACTTGTGGGGTTCACATATATATTAAAGTATTGGAACCAAGTATATTTTGAAATATTTATAGTAGAGAGGTGGATCTGAGATTTGTTAATAGATCAAGGATGGATACCCTAGTCATTGGTGACATCCACCTTTCATTTCCAACTGTACTGATTTTTTATTTAAAATATTTTTTTATATACCTACGGTTACCAAGAACATAATTTATGTATCATTCCTAGATACAAATGGGTTTATTTTCATGTTTTTAAATAAAATTTGTTTGTTTTATTAGGCCAGCATCTGTTAAGGTGTGAAATATTTAAATAATAGTCTTTATGAATTAAATAATGAAAATAAAGTGTTGTAAATTTATAATGAATCATGTTCAGATGACTCATATAGCACCCAAATATAGAATCACCTTCTTGGACATGTAAATAATAATAATTTGAAAAATCTATGTCAAGATGGTTATTTAGAATATTCTAAGCTAAGACTGCTTGAAAGATGTCATGCTTGTTTACAAGGAAAAATGACAAAACTTCAATTTGGTGGATAGGGTGAAAGGACCACAAAAATATTAGGATTGGTATACACTAATGTGTGTGCAACAATTCTAGTATAATATAGAGGTGGATATTCTTACTTTATAACATTTACTGATGACTTGATTAGATATGGATATGTCTAATTGCTGGGGTATAAATATGATACCTTTGTTAAATTTCAGGAATTTAATAATTAAGTAGGGAATGAACTGGAAAGAGGATAAATAAGCTTCGATCAGACCGAGTTTGTGAATATCTTAACCAAGATTTCATCGACATTCTATGGAAGTTTAGGATTCTATCTCAACTCACTCCGCCTTACACACCACATTTTAATGGTGTTAGTGAAAGGAGGAACCATACCTTTTTTGATATGGTAAGGTCGATAATGATTCATACAAATCTTATATTATCCTTTTGGGGATATGAATTACAAACTATGGAATACACATTAAACTGAGTACCAAATTAAGTGGAAAATAGAATTCCCTTTGAGTTATGGAGTGGGAAAAATATTTTTTATCACATACACCTGTATGGGATTGAGAGGAATTTTTTAAGGCCTTCTTAGGAATCAAATTATCACCTCAGAGAACAAAGTATATCATTATAGGGTTTCCAAAGAAAACAAAGGGATACTACCTATATAACCCCTCATAAAAGAATATAATTTTCACCAGACAAGTCATATTTCTTGAGAGGGAGTGCATCTTAAAAAAGGATAGTAGGAGAAATATATTCTTCGATGAATTTGATGCTCAAGATACACAAGTGTTGGTATATGAATAGATTCCACGGGTCCTTGTGGAAGAAGTAGTTCCCGAAACAGAAGTACAGCATTGGATCATAAGATAGCTAAGAGAACCAGAGAGATATTATTTTATATTCACCAAATATGGTGACTCATTATTGGTTAACAATGATGAACATATCTCTTACGAGGAGGCAATAGAGAGCTCAGAAGATGCAAGATTAAAAGAAATAATGAATTATGAAATGAATTCCATGTATCAGAACCAATTTTAGGTTATAGTCGATGCACCAGTTGATGTAAATCCTGTTGAGTGAAAATTGGTATTCAAGAGAAATATAGACATGTATGGTAATGTAAATACCTATAAATAAAGGTTAGTGGCTAAAGGGTTTAAACAGCATCAAGAAATTTACTATGATGAAACATTTTGACTAGTTTCCATGTTTAAATTCATCAAAATTATACTTAGCATAATAGCTTACCATGACTATGAGTTTTGGAATATGGATGTCAAAACTACAATCCTTAATGGAAACCTTTACGAAGATGTCTATATAACACAACCAGAAGGGTTTGTGACTCTAGATGATGAAAAAATGATTTGTAAGTTTTATAAATCCATTTAGGGATTGAAACAAGAATCCGGGTCATGGAACATTCAATTTGATGAGTCTATAAAAGAATTTTGTTTCATTAAGAATGAATGTGACCCATGTGTTTATAAGAGGTTTAGTAGAAATATATTCATTATCATACTAGTATATATTGATATCATATTACTTATTGGAAACAACATATCAGTCTTGCAATATTTTAAGGACTAGTTTAATAAATGTTTCTCTATGAAAGAATTAGGTGAAGCAGCCTACATTCTAGAGATCAAGATCATTCATGATATATCCCATAGGTTTCTTTGACTAATTAAAAGTACATATATTGACCAGATAATAAATCGATTTAGTATGGAACAATACAAGGGGGATTTGGTTTCAGTTTCACATGGTTTACATATTTATAATAAAGTTTTTCCTCAAACACAATAGGAGAAAGAGAAATGAGAAATATCACATGCACTTCAGTGATAAAATAAATCATGTATTCTATGTTATGTAATATACTTGATGTTTCTTATGCATTGAGCATGGTAGGGAGATATCAAGCAGATCCAAGAGCATAACATTGTTCTACTGTTATGGGTGTCCTTAAGTATCTGAGATGAATTAAGGATGTGTTCTTAGTGTATGGAGGATATGAGGATATGATCATCATGGATTATATTGATGTTGGTTTTTAAACAAATTAGAATGATCTGATGTCATGATTATGGTATGTTTTTTTTCTTAACGGAGGAGTTGTGAGATAGAAGTGTTCAAAGAAGCCAATTATCATTGATTCTACAACGGATTCTGAGTATATAGTGGCTTCTGATTCATCCAAGGAAGTATTTTGGATTTATAACTATGTCAAAGATCTTTATGTGGTCCCTAGAAGTAAATATCTCATCACGTTATATTTTGATAATACTATATTATTGGATCATTCAAAAGAGCCAAGGTCACAACAACGGACAAAGCATATACTCTGAAAGTATCACCTCTTGGGGGATTTCCATCAGAGGGGTGAGTACCAATGGAAGAGAATTTTGTGGACCCATTGACTAAAATTATATCTCAATAGAAGCATGAGTATCATGTGAAAGCTAGCAGACTGAAGGTTGTTAGAAGTTGGCTCTAGTGTAAGTGGGATTTTGTTGGATTTGGTTCCTTAGAACCAACTTCTATGTACTTTATGATAACTTTTACTCATTATTTTTAATATTAATAATCTTTTTGACACATCATGATTTTTCTTTGGTGTAACATAGTATGTGATAATGTCCTAAGAGTAGTTTTCACAGTAGAAGGTCATGGTAGTTCCCCACTATAATAAGAACCCAGAAGTTCTAGACATTATTCTGGAATATATGTTATATAGTCAGACGATTTCATTTGAGGGAAACAAATTATACAAGATATTAGGGGTGGAGACTCATAGGAATTTGAGGCAACATGTTGTTGTGGCGTTAACTTCTTTCTATATGGGTGAATTGATGTGTTGCTAGATGATAACCTTAGACTTTAGGTTGTTTTGCCTAATGCCACTAAGAAAGAGTCCAAGATGGTCACACACTAAGTGTATCCAGAATCTCAATTAAATAGTATATTATTATTTATTATTTGAAAATTCGAATAAATATTATTCTCGTACATGGTTTAATAATTATTCATGTTTGCTGGATCACATTTATTTTATGTCCAGTTATTCAAGACAATATAATTTGAGGAGAATATTTAGTAAATATTTTTTCTATTTAGTGAATATAATATTTATTTATTTATTGGTGAATAATATAGAAATATTTATTTAATAAATAAAAAATCATTATTTAAATCCTGATAAATTTTTTGGAGGAATAGCGGATCGAGTTTAGGTCTGGTAAGAAAAATAATAAATATTGAATATTATTTGATTAAATAATATTTAATTTTAATTCAAAAGTTAAGCGCATTTCAAGAAATAATATTATTATTATTATTATTTGACATTAGGCTCTCACTGATTTAAATAAATAATTAACGGCACTTGTAAAATTATTTTATTTTAACCCTGACTCTATATAAACATATTTAGGTTATTTTCTCAATAGAACAATTCATTTGTTTGGGTTATGCAGAAAAGAATTGGAGAATTCTCTTGAGCTCTTGAGATCTCTATTCTCTATGATCACTCCGAAGAACGGAGATCAATCTTCATCCATGAGATCATGCAAAACTCTTTGGAAGTAATTATTATAGCGATCAAAGGTGGAAAAAGCAAGCACAAGGATATATTGTGCTAGAACCTGGAGATTCTTTCATCAACATCTCGAGATTCATCGGACACCTGTAGGTCACCTCTAGAGGGAATCTGCACTTGATTCCTACGATGTAATGATGGTCCATATTAGATCGGTTATCGGGTCCATCAACGAAGAAACAATTCCATTAAGTTAAATATTATGTAATTAAATTAATTATTAACAATATGTGATGATAGTCTATCTCTGGTTTTGGAATGATTCATGTTTTTTGTCTTCTTTGATTCAATTCTACTAAACATGTTGTTTATCATTGTGTATATCTTGGATTGATCATTGAACATGACAAAAATAAATGTTGGGTACCTTTTGTCGCACGTTTCTGTTGTGCCTAGAACCTACAGTCAAATGAATCATACATATCGAGCAGAAAATTGTTTCAATATCGAATGCTCAAATACTTTATTTCTATTAAACCATCATATAAATTTACAATCAGGACATAAAAATTTTATTCTACCATCCACTGATCGGTTTTCAATTGCATAATCTAAAAATTCTTCCAAACCCTTTGCATAAAGAGGTGTATTTTGAGGTAAATTAATCTGACTTTTATCCATATATA
The DNA here is from genome assembly GCA_963277665.1 of Viscum album. NCBI lineage: Eukaryota > Viridiplantae > Streptophyta > Magnoliopsida > Santalales > Viscaceae > Viscum > Viscum album. The sequence goes on along the minus strand of OY728148.1, from coordinate 1,784,587,806 downwards.
TTGGATTGTCACTCTCCCCCCTGTACATTTAGATTTAAAGAAATAAATGTTTAACCAGACAAGCACTATAAAAATTAAACATTACCCAACTTCGTTATTGACCAGGTTAGGGTCTTGATTCGACATAACACAAATTAAATGAAAACAATTAGGGGTTTCTAAACCCAACCTGACCAACCAACCCAACCCGAGCCAACCGGGTTGGGTCAGGTTACATGGGCGGGTATAGTCGGGTCAGGTCGTGGGTTTGCAAAATTCCAACCCAACCAACCCAACCATATGTATATATATAATAAATAACAAATAATAATTAATATTGATTGATAAATAATTAATAAAAAATAACTAATAATTGATAATTGATTAGTAATAATCTCTACTAATTGATAATAAATAATAATAATTTATACTAAATAATGAATATTAACTAACAATAATTAATTATAGTTAATAATAACTAATAAGGTCATGTAACATAAATATAACATTGAATTTACATTTTATTTAAATTATATTTATGTTATATTTACATTATATAACATTATATTAACATTATATAAAAATATATTCTCATTATATAATGTTATATTCAAATTATATATTGTTATATTTACATTATATAACATTTGTTTTATGAAAATATAATGTCATATAACCTAAATATACCATTATTTTTATGTTATATAATTTTCTATTTACATTATATAATGTTATGAAACATTATATTTCCATTATATTTACATTATATTTATCAAACAATATTAATTTTTAGTTATTGTTATAGTTTTAATTTAATCAATAGTTTAACATTTTTTGTTATTATTTACATTTTTTCTTGACCCGACTGACCCAAACCGACCAGATCCAACCCACCGCGGGTAGAATGGGGTTTGGTCACAACAGAAAAAGGGTTATAACCTGACTAGACTCAGCCTAACCAATTTTTCTTATATCAGGTCTAAAATCCCCCAGTCCCAACCCAACTCGACCTATGGACACTATAACACCCCAGCTAAATAAAGAATATGGCATTTTCATATTTATCCATATTTGTGAATAAAATATTAATATTAATTTAAATGGGACACTATGCTCGATGGCGTACCCAATACGCAACAACAAGTTTCTTGGGAATCTTACGTTGCACTCTAATAATAAAATAATATTATTTTAAATGGTAGTTAACGCCTAGCCGTTGTAATGGTGGGAATGAACGGAACTAAATACAAAAATTATTATATATGTTTGCCAAATATTTTTACTTTTATCCAATAAATGTTAGAGTCTTAAAATGTTAATGAATCCAATTTTAAGCGTAAATAATCTAATATTCTTTAAAAGGTCGATTAACAGCCTTTTGATAGAGAACCTCTTTTAAATCCACTTTTTGAAAATATTATGTGTTATAAAATTCTTCTTTATAATTGGGACATCAAAATTTACTTTGAGTAAATTTTTGGTATTTTTCCGATAAAATTCATTTTTTAATGAATAGTGAAAAATGTTGTATTTTAATTCAAAACCTCTTTTTAATCTAATTTATTTATATGATTAGATTATCTTTTGAATTGGTTTTAAAGTCCAATTATAATATATTTTTACCATTTAATCAAATAGTGGTCATTGGAATTAATTTCACTTTGAAATTAGACTTAAACTAGTGTCAATCTTTTAATAGATATTGTTTCTTAAAAACATGCTATTTGTTTTGACAGTGGGAATTAATTACTAAATTAATTAATGCAACTTATATGTATTGAATTTTTTAAAATAGAGATCATTTTTGAATTTGGAATATCAAATATTTCTTAGGGTGAATTTTTTGTATTTTTCTGATAAACTTCAATTTTTGATGAATAGTGAAACCACTAAGTGGTAGTTAAAAAAACTGATTTTTCGTTTAAATGAAACTTTACCACTTTTGTGATTTGATTTTCAAAAATCCAACATAAATGGTTTTCATTATGAAGTAAAATTTGGTTCAATAAGATTAAAATAATTTTTATGGTGAATAGTAACTTTTAAGTTTTAATCGCGATTAGAGGTAATTAGTGTAGTTTAAGGTAAAAATAATGTTTTCATAATATGAAATGACCATGACACACATCCTACCCTTATTGTATGAGTCATGTCCGACCAAGACAATCCATGGGTCAACTTGGCGACCCCATGGAGGCACTTTGGTAGGAAAATGACATTAATGCCTTTTTATTTAAAGTTAAAATTAAAATGTCACAAACATGTGTTGTTTTACTAAAACAATTTTTACATGAGGTTATACAAGTCATAATTTTGACTATAAATATTCATTAGAAAGATAAAAAGATTTAATACATCATGATATTTTTTTATAATTTTTAGACACTAAATACATTAAATTATTTATGACACCATGATGATGGAGCGATTACCTCATTATTTAAGGATTTATATAAAATGAAAATATAATGTAATATCTAAGACCTACACTTGTCACAAACCTATTGGATGGGTGTATTTCAAAACCTTATCACCTTATCCTAGAAATGTATCCTTTTGGGATCTTTAAAATCCGAAAAGCATTATATAATAAAGTAATATTTTATAACTTTCCAAGAGTGCCCCTCCTCTCCTCTTATAAAAGGCCCCCACCTCTACCACCTTACACACACCTCTCATGCCTTTGGCTCGGCCAAACACTGACCATTTCATCTCTATAAATCCCTATATTCATCATTGAAGCCTCACCATTGGGCAGAATCCTTTCCAAGGATGCCTTTGAGCTCAAATCAAAAAGAGTTACCCGATTTAAAGGTATTGTCTTCCCTTGTGTTCTTTTGTTTTTTTTTCTTCTCCAACCCCCTAAACTCTTTTTATTACTTTTTTTGTAACAAAACCAGTATCTTAAATATACTAAGATGTTTTTATAAGAATTATTCGAGCTACACTTTCACACACTTCCATCTAATGGTTAATGAACATACAGTTTCTGTGGATGGCGAATTACTGCCTCACGAAACGATGATTGTTCAATATTCTGTTAACACCTTCATAGGTGGCCATTAATATGTCACTATATTTATATATGATATATAATATGTTTATTTTTTCCTTAAGCTTCTGTATTTTTCATTTATGGCAAACCTTTATGGTTTCCATTATGGGTAAACGCGATATCTTCATTTTAGGAAGTGCGGACTACCGCCCCCCTCAAAGTGATTTGATTCGTTAATGCCATATGTGGGACGTATAAAGGATGGAATTAATGGTATTACATATGATATCCTACTGGAATTATAATATACTTTTATATCATTATTATTTCATTCCATTGAATACAAAAAAAATGAAAGTAGTGTTCATGCGTACGTATGGCTTACCGTCTCCATGAATAGTACATTTCATTTCTTATCTCCAAATGTTATGTAATATTATAGCTACATATATATAATGGATATATATGTAATATATTACATCTAAATTACAGATATAATTCTGTAAATATAATATATATATCTCTCATTTTGTATTAATTCCATTAATATGACAAAAAATGAAAGTTGTGTTCATGCGTACGTACGGCCTACCGTCTCCATGAACGGTGCTTTTAATTTTTTATCTCCAAATGTTATGGAATAGTATAAAATGAATATATAATAGATATATATGATATTTAAAACATAAATACTATTCTGGATATGATGTAGCTATAACTACATGGAAAATTCTTTTCCAACAAGTTCAATTTTTACTCATGTACCGAACATCGACAAAAACGTCTCATATGAACTCACTTTATTAACCAATTATTATAACATTATAATATGTGATATGAAATGAATAATAATATTTAAAATATTTCCTTAAGAAATTATAAATTGACCAAATTTTATTATTCAGGGGATTAAAGAACGATCGAGTCATGTCGGACACGAGGTAAGGGATCCTACCCCTCTCTTTCTTTTTAAGTACACTCTTTTATGTCATTCCTTTTAAGATCATATTTCATATTATTGAGATGTTCTTTTATATTACTCCTACTGTACTTTCTATGTTCATATGATGAGAGACCCTATTTTCTCTTGTCAATCAATTTTGGATGTTTTGAGTGGCACCGTTAGTCTGCCGAATTTTCGTAAGAGATCCAACCTCTCTCTTTCTTTTTAAGTACTCTCCTTTATGTAAATTATTTTAAGCTCCTCTTTGTTATGTTGGGGGATATTATTTTATATTACTATTTCTTTAAATTTTATTTAAATATGATGAGAGACCCTATTTGATCTCATCAATCCATTTTTGGAAGTTTTAAGTGGCGTCGTTAGGCTGCCGAGTTTTCGTAAGGGATTTTTCATCTCACTTTTATTCCCGTGAGATTTATTCTACATTTTCCACAATTTCCTTTGATTTGTGAATGTACTGCCCATTATTATACTCTTTGTGTAATATAATTTCATTTATGGGTATTTACATATTCATTGTATGACCCTTCTTCAATTGGGTGTACGTTTCGAAAGTTAACCAAGTCGATAAGGGAACCTTTCACCCTCCTCTTTTTAAAACACTTCTTTTGTTATGTATTTTAATTCACATACTATTATGTTGGGATTTGTTCTTATATATACTTATTGATGTAAATTTTATGCCCAGGTGATTTTATACCCTTTTTATCTCTCATCAACTCATTTTCTGAATTTTGAAGTGACGCCGTTAGGCTGTCGAATTTTTACAAAGAAACTTATTAACCCAATTTTTATTCTTTGGGATAAACTTGTACTCCTTGAATATGTCGTTCTATGAATATGTTTTAATAACCTATGGTTGTTTTACACTTAATATCCACTTATATTTGGTGTATTCGTTTGTCACACATAATTATGCAATTGATTTATCCTTAATCCAAGGATGTCGTCTTTGTATGGGACTTCGTCTCAATCTCCTTTCATTGAGGCACATTTTGTTTTATACACAACCTTCTTTTATATGGTGTATAAACTCCTTTGACTTTTATTTTTATCTGATAGGAATATTTTTTATATGAAGCACCTTACTAAATGACAAAATGGAATGTTTTTGTCGTACGTATGCGGTGACAACGACTTCTCCGCCGTCGTGACAATTATTTGAGTTTTGGCTTACTCTACAAGCCATACCTTTTTTTAAATGAAAAATAAATACCATTTTTTAATTTTCATTTATTTTGGTATTGAAAATGGTTTTCATAATTTTTTTATATCAATGTGTTGTATTGAAATCTTGTTATTGAAAAGTGGAAATGTTATGTTTCCTTTTTGCATGTTTTATGTGATACGATTATGTTATGGTTCTTGGGAATTATTATGAAGATGGGTGGTTCCATGATAAACTAAGGGCAGGTAAGCCTGTTATAGCTCTCCAATTCATTGGGTAACGTGAAGGGGTTAAACATTAAGGTTTCTCCGAAGAGATTTAGGGATTATACTGTGATGGGTATTCCAAACATAACCAAGAGGGTTACTCCTTACGTAAGAACGTTATGAATTCCTCAAGTTACCTTTATACCTTATGATTTCTATGTTTTATTCATGATTTGATGAGGTATGTTAAAGTTCTTATGTTTTATGAGTAAAGTATGATTTCATTGATTCTTATGTATACATGTACTCATGTTTCCTTCCCATATTTTTATATCCCTTAATGAGCTTTTTATGCTCATCCCAAGTTTTTTAAATGTTTTACACAGGACTTAATGATGAATAGGGTCAAGGATGGCATCAAGGAAAGATATGCTATCTAAAACATGGAACTAGACATGTTTCTTTTATGAATTTTTATTTATTTATGGAAACTTATTAGAAGTGTCTACTTTGTAATCTTGTGAGATGTAATAGTTATGTCCTAATTCTCTAAAACACTAAACTAGAAAATATCCTCAATGTGAATTATTCATTTAATTCAATATTAAGTAAGGTTTATGGCCGGGGCCTTATAGTTGGTATCAGAGGTCAGTTTAGATAACTTTAGAGGTCAGGGTATTCTCTAATCATAAGTGACATTACCATAATGGCTAGGATTTTAGAAAGAGTCATAGTATTTAGATAAAGTTAATGAGTAAGTATATCTTAGTGTTTATCTTCCTCATTAGTACATGATAATTTTGTTGATATACTCATACTGACATTTCTGGTTTTAGTAAATGGATGGATCTAGCAGGCACAAAAGTGACAATGGGTTTGAAGGAAACTGTGGTGGTTCTCTGATTAAGAGACCAGATGAAATGGGGGATTCAATGAGGAAACTCATGGATTTTCTAAACCAACTATCAAGGTGTCATGATCAACCACTTGAACCTTGGTAATTTCTGTAATGCAGCATGTACGAGATAACCAATCGATGTGGAAGTTAAGGTAATAATTATAAAGGTAACCATTAGGGTTTATATGATCCTTACTTTTGAAGTAATTATGGGTTACTATATGTTATGATGGAATATGAACAACTTGGTATGAACTTGAGGTTAAAATGTGTTAGAGTTATTTTTGGAGTTTTATAAAAAGGACAACACACAGACCATGTGACAACCCGTCACGTCGGACAAAGCTGTAAGAATCGAACCCACAACCAAAGTGCGACTGGTATTTATCACCTACCACTGGACTATGTGAACTCCCTGGTTAGTATGACTTTTTATTTTTTAGTTAGATGATTTTATGAATTAAGAGTAAGCTGATTTTGGGTTATCTATGGAAATTATTAACCTATCATGGAGGATATGTGATTAGGTTAATTACTTTTCAATGTGAGACTTTAAGAGCAACTAATGTTATTTGGAGATAAGTGTTAATATTTACCTTTGAAGACAATGTGATTAAATCCTTAAAATATTTGGGTTTCAATCTAAGTTTGTTTTACTTTAAAGAATTTTATGGAAAATTTTTTTATCGAATGGTCTTTGTTGAACTTTGGTTTTTGTTGGACAAATTTTGGAGATTAAGAATAGATTTTCATTTTATAAAGGATTATCCTTTTGTGGATTATCTGATCTTGTACTAACATTTTTGGTTTTGGTTTTGGTTAAAGTCTAAAGACATGGGAAATATATAGTTCTCTTTTGTTTATTAGGTTATTCTCTATATGTTGATTATATCTCTCTTAATGTAAACAAGTCTTCCTAAATACTCATCATTTGGGGAAAGTATGAGTTTGTGTAAGAAATCTAGTAAAAATTGAAAGTCAACAAGACAAGTATGTTTCCTTAAGATCAAAAATAAATTCCTCAATGAAAAGTAACTTAAAACAAAAATGTTGTCTATTAACTTTTCCTACTAGGGAAACGAATACTTTTTAACCCACCACAGGTTTGTGATTTTCTTGTGGTTAACTTTCTCTTAAACATGTTTTCTACCACTCTCCCTCAGAAGATGACCCTTTGGTTTTTCCTCCATGTCCATGTTTTCCTACATGGAATTCTAGTATGGGTTAACTCGGGTGACCTTTGTACCTCTCTTTCTCTATTTTAATGTGATAGTTTTACTGACTCTTGTTCCGATGTGGGATTTTCAATGAAGTTTCCAAGACCAATTTTAAAATTGCGAGGACGCAATTCCCAAAAGGGGGGAAGGATGTAACACCCCAGGTAAATAAAGAATATGAAATTTTCATATTTATCCATATTTGTGAATAAAATATTAATATTACTTTAAAGGGGACGCTATGCTCGATGGCGTACCCAATACGCAACAACAAGTTTCTTGGGAATCATACATTGCACTCTAATAATAAAATGATATTATTTTAAATGGTAGTTAACGCCTAGCCGTTGTAATGGAGGGAATGAATGGAACTAACTACAAAAATGATTATATATGTTTTTCAAATATTTTTACTTTTATCCAAAAAATGTTAGAGGCTTAAAATGTGAAGGAATCCAATTTTAAGCGTAAATAATCTAATATTCTTTAAAAGGTCGATTAATCGGATTTTGATGGAGAACCTCTTTTAAATCCACTTTTTGAAAATTTTATGTGTTATAAAATTCTTCTTTAGAATCGGGACATCAAAATTTACTTTGTGTTAATTTTTGGTATTTTTCCGATAAAGTTCATTTATTAATGAATAGTGAAAATGTTGTATTTTAATTCAAAACCTCTTTTTAATCTAATTTATTTATATGATTATATTATATTTTTAATTGGTTTTAAAGTCAAATTATAATATATTTTTACCATTTAATCCAATAGTGTTCATTGTAATTAATTTCACTTTGAAAATGGACTTAAACTAGTGTCAATCTTTTAATAGATATTGTTTCTTAAAAACACGCTATTTGTTTTGACAGCGGGAATTAATTATTAAATTAATTAATGAAACTTATATGTTTTTAATTTTTTAAAATAGAAATCATTTTTCAATTCAGAATATCAAATATAGCTTAGGGTGAATTTATGGTATTTTTCTGAAAAACTTCAATTTTTGATGAATAGTAAAACCACTAAGTGGTAGTTAAACAAACTGATTTTTTGTTTAAATGAAACTTTACCACTTATGTGATTTTATTTTCAAAAATCCAACATACATGGTTGTGATTAGAAAGTAAAATGTGGTTCAATGAGATTAAAATAATTTTTTTGGTGAATAGTAACTTTTAAGTTTTAATCGCGATTAGAGTTAATTACTGTAGTTTAAGGTAAAAATAATGTATTAATAATATGAAATGACCATGACACATGTCCTAGAATTATTGGATGAGTCATCGATAACCAATAAAATCCATGGGTCAACTTGGGGACCCCATGGAGCCACTTTGTTAGGAAAATGACATTAATACCTTTTTATTTAAAGTTAAAATTAAAATGTCACAAACATGTGTTAGTTTACTAAAACAATTTTTACATGGGGTTATACAAGTCATATTTTTGACTATAAATATTCATTAGAAAAATAAAAAGATTTCCTACATCATTATATCTTTTTATAATTTTTAGACACTAAATAAATTAAATTATTTATGACACCATGATGATGGAGCGATTACCTCATTATTTAACGATATTAATAAAATGAAAAGATAATGTAATATCTATGACCTAAAATTGTCAAAATCCTATTGGATGGGTGTATTTTGAATACGTATCACCTTATCCTAGAAATATATACTTTTTGGACCCTTAAAATCTGAAAAGCATTATATAATAAAGTAATATTTTATAACTTTCTAAAAGTGCCCCTCCTCTCCTCTTATAAAAGGCCCCCACCTCTACCACCTTACACACACCTCTCAAGCCTTTGGCTCGAACAAACCCTGCCCATTTCATCTCTCCACATCCCTCTCTTCATCATTGAATCCTCACCTTTGGGAAGAATCTTTTCCAAGGAAGCCTTTGAGCTCAAATCAAAAAGAGTTACCCGATTTAAAGGTAATGTCTTCCCTTGTGTTGTTTTGTTTTATTTTACTTCTCCAACCCACTAAACACTTTTTATTACTTTTTTTGTAACAAAAACAGTATATTAAATATAATAGGATGTTGTTATAAGAGGTATTCGAGCTACACTTTCACACATCTCCGTCTAACGGTTAAAGAACATATTGTTTCTGTGGATGGCGAGTTACTACCTCACAAAACGATGATTGTTCAATATTCTTTTAACACCTTAAAAGGTGGCCATTAAGATTTCAATATATTTATATATGATATATAATATGTTTATGTTTTCCTTAAGCTTATTTATTGTTCATTTATGACATACCTTAATGGTTTCCATTATGGGTAAACGTGATATCTTCATTTTAGGAAGTGCGGACTACCGCCCCCTCAAAGTGATTTGATTCGTTAATTCCATATGTGGGATGTATGAAGGATGGAATTAATGGTATTACATATTATATACAACTGGAATTATAATATACTTTTATATCATTATTATTTCATTCCATTGAATTCAAAAAAAATTGAAAGTAGCGTTCATGCGTAAGTACGGCTTACCGTCTCCATAAACGGTACATTTCATTTTTATCCTCAAATGTTATGTACTATTATAAGTACATATATATAATGGATATATATGTAATATATTACATCTAAATTATGGATATCATTCTGTAATTATAATATATATATCTCTCATTTTGTTTTCATTCCATTAATATGACAAAAAATGAAAGTAGCGTTCATGCGTACGTACGGCCTACCGTCTCCATGAACGGTGCTTTTAATTTTTTATCTCCAAATGTTATGGAATAGTATAAAATGAATATATAATGGATATATATGATATTTAAAACATCAATACTATTCTGGATATGATTTACCTATAACTACATGGAAATATCTTTTCCAACAAGTTCAATTTTTACTCATGTACCGAACATCGACAAAAACATCTGATATGAACTCACTTTATTAACGAATTATTATAAAATTATAATATGTGATATTAACTGAATAATAATCTTTAAATTAGGTCCTTGTGATATTATAAATTGACCAAATTTTATTATTCAGGAGATTAATGAACGATTGAGTCATGTCGGACACGAGGTAAGGGATCCTACCCCTCTCTTTCTTTTTAAGTACACTCTTTTATGTCATTCCTTTGAAGCTCATCTTTCTTATGATTTGTATGTTCTTTTATATTACTCCTACTATAATTTTTATGTTCAAATTATGATAGACCCTATTTTCTCTCATCAATCAATTTTGGATGTTTTGAGTGGCGCCGTTAGGCTGCCGAATTTTCGTAAGAGATCCAACCTCTCTCTTTCTTTTTAAGTACTCTCCTTTATGTCACTTCTTTTAAGCTCCTATTTTTTATGTTGGGGATGTTATTTTATATTCCTATTTCTTTAAATTTTATTTAAATATGATGAGAGACCCTATTTGATCTCATCAATCCATTTTTGGAAGTTTTAAGTGGCGTTGTTAGGCTGCCGAGTTTTCGTAAGGGATTTTTCATCTCACTTTTATTCTCGTGATATTTATGCTACATTTGCCACCATTTAATTTGAGTTGTGTATGTAATTCCCATTATTATACTCTTTGTGTAATAGAATTTCATTTATGGGTATTTACATATTCATTGTATGACCCTTCTTCAATGGGGTGTACGTTTCGAAAGTTACCCAAGTCGGTAAGGGAACCTTTCACCCACCTCTTTTTAAACGACTTATTTTGTTATGTCTTTTAATTCACATATTATTATGTTGCGATTTTTTCTTCTATATCCTTATTGATGTAAATTTTATGTCCAAGTGATGAGATACCCTTTTTATCTCTCATCGACTCATTTTCAGAATTTTGAAGTGACGTTGTTAGGCTGTCAAATTTTTTGCAAGGGAACTTCTTAACCCAATTTTGATTCTTTGGGATAAACTTGTACACCTTGAATATGTCATTCTATGAATATGTTTGAATAACCTATGATTTTTTTACACTTAATATCCACTTATGTTTGGTGTATTCGTTAGTCACACATAATTATGTAATTGATTTATCCTTAATCCAAGGATTCCGTCTTTGTATGTGACTTCATCTCAATCTCCTTTTATTGAGAAATATTTTGTTTTATACACAACCTTCTTTTATACGGTGTATAAACCCCTTTTACTTTTATGTTTATCCAAAATGAATCTTTTTTAAATGAAGCGTTTTACTAAACGACCAAAGGGAATGTTTTTGTCGTACGTATGCAGCGACAACAACTTCTCTACCGCCGTGACCATTATTTGAGTTTCGGCTTCCTCTACAAGCCATACCTTTTTTAAATGAAAAATAAATACCGTGTTTTACTTTTCTTTTATTTTGGTATTGAAAATGGTTTTCATAATGTTTTTATATCAATGTGTTGTATTGATATCTTGTGATTGAAAAGTGGAAATGTTATGTTTCCTTTATGCATGTTTTATGTGATACGATTATGTTATGGTTTTTGGGAATTATTATGAAGATGGGTGGTTCCGTGATAAACTAAGGGCGGGTCAGCCCGTTATAGCTCTCCAATGAATTGGGTAACGCGAAGGGGTTAAACGTTATGGTTTCTCCGAAGAGATTTAGGGAATATACTATGATGGGTATTCCAAATGTAACCAAGAGGGTTACTCCCTACGTAAGAATGTTATGAATGCCTCAAGTTACCTTTATGCCTTATGATTTCTATGTTTTATTCATGATTTTATGAGTTATGTTAATGTGCTTATGTTTTATGAGTAATGTATGATTTCATTGATTCTTATGTATACATGTACTCATGTTTCCTTTCCATATTTTTATATCCCTTACTGAGCTTTTTATGCTCATACCAAGTTTTTGAAATGTTTTACACAGGACTTAAAGATGAATAGGGTCAAGGATGGGATCAAGGAAAGACATGATATCTAAAACATGGAACTAAACATGTTTATTTTAAGATTTTTTATTTATTTATGGAAACATAGTAGAAGTGTCTACTTTGTAATCTTGTGAGATGTAATAGTTATGTCCTAATTCTCTAAAACTCTAAACCTGAAAAGATCTTCAATGTGAATTATTCATTTAATTCAATATTAAGTAAGGTTTAAGTCTGGGGCCTTATAGACACCCCTAATGAAAATGATTCAATCCCACATTAAAAACATAAACAAAGCTCAATTACATATAACATTATATAATTTAACTAAAACCATTATAAAAAATCAATCAATTTTACCTTCAATGATATCAGGGGTCACAGTCACCAGAAAAATGGGAAGAGAGGCCTTTGGGGGTTTTTATTCAGATGTAGGGGGATTTTGGGTCATGGTAGTCACCAGTAGGTGGTTTGGGGTCATGACGGTCACTGAAAAATGGGGTCAGGGTCACAGCGATTCCCAGAAAGGGGTCGGTGTCACAATAGTAGCCGCCAAGGGGTTTGAGGTCACAGAGGTCACCGAAAGGGGGGTTTGGGTCATGGAAGTTCCCAGTAGGGAGGGCTGGGTTCATGGTTGTCATCAAGAAGGGGGGTTTCAGGGACACAATGGTCGAAGACAATGATCAAGGGGGTTGGGGTCACAGCGGTCTTCAGCAGGGGGTTTGTGGTCATGAAGGTCACTGTAAGGGAGCAAGGGAGATCAAGGTCATGATGGTATCCAGTAGGGGGGGTCAGGTTCATGGTGGTCTTCAGCGGGGGGGAGGGGGGTCAGGGTCATGTTGGTCATTGTCAGGAGCAAGGAGTATCAGGGTCATGATGGTTGACTTCAGAAGTAGGGGGGTTGAGGTTAGGGGTCGCTGAGGGGAGCGGGAGGGGGGTTAGGGTGAAGGGGAAGGAGGTATGGGTAGGGGTAGAAATTAGAATTTATAAAAATATTTACAGGGGGTTTAAATAAAACCACCGCTAAATGTTAAAATAAAATAAAAAATATAAGGCGGTGATTATATGAAACTGTCGTTGTGTTATAAAAAAATTTAATAAAATTTATTTTGATGAAACTATTAGAATCACTACTAATAAACCGCCTCTATGACCTATTTTTTATTATGGGTGCTTTAAAATTTTTTGATTATCTACCTACAATTTTAAGGGGCATGAATTATCTGGGAGTAGGCAGAAGGACTCCTCCAGGCACATAAATGTTGTTGGCGCAAGAGATGCTACCTCACTTCCTGGTTCTATAGAAGTTTGGGATACTGTTGATGGAGTTCCTCATTTGGTTGTGGAGAATAGACAGAATGTAATGGAGTCTGGTGAAGTAGTATCTATGGAGGTTGTTCTAAATTCGCAGGGAAAGACACACAAAACTTGGGCTGATATAGTGTAAGAGACTTCTGATGTCCAGAGTCTTGGTTTTATTTCTGATGGTGAAACCTTTTCACGAGAATTTGAAAACCACCAATTGAGGTAGGTGAAATAAATTGCATAAAGGGACTACAAGGGAAAAACAATCTCAATGCTGAAACTCCATCGAGTGATAATTCCATGAAGAAATATGTTGTTGTAAATATTGTTGATGCGACTAAAAGACATGAATCTACCACACAATTCATTGTAGCTAAGAGACCCTCTGTCATGGCTTCAACAATCTATGATAATAATAGATTCAAAATTACAAAACAGGGTTTTGTTTGTGCTAAAAATGTCTTTATCAGCGCTAAAAAAGTGTTGATAATTGAGGAACTAATAAAAGTGGTCCCTTTTATCATTTTTTTAGCAGCGATAAGAGTCAAAAAAATATTATTATTATTTTGAATTTTTGTTTTTTTCAAATTGGGTGGACAACCCCCCTCCCCCCACCCCCAAACCCCTTTAATAGGGCTCATCCAACTTCCCCACACCCCTTTAACACTACTAGTTATCCCCTCCCCCCTTTAACAGCACTATGCACCTACTTCCCTTGCCCGCGCGCATGTTTTCCATTACTGGGTTTCTAACCTGAGACCCCCCCTCATACTCCAGTTCCTTTTCCACTTCACCATATTGTTCTGTTTTGTACTTGATTGTATATTTATATATATTTTGTTTCATTTTTTTAGACATATATATATATATACATATATAAAATATGGTTGGTGTGTCTGTGTGTGTGATTATACTTACAGACAAGTGTGTTTGTGTGCGCGCATCTATAAATATAATTATAGATATTTATATTTATTTAGATATATTATATATCAATATTAATATACATATATTAGAATATATATGTGTGTGTGTGTGTTTTTCAATACACACGCGCAAATATATTTATATATATATATATACATTAGTTGTACATTAGTGTTACATGTTTATAAATATTCAAACTTTTTTATTTTAAATAAAATTGATATTAACTTTTATTTAGATAAGGTTTATATATTGAGAAATATATTATATAAGTAAATATGTTAAATTATTTATTTATAAAAGTAATTTTTTATGTGTGAATATATAAAAAATATGTATATATTGTTATATATTTGATTATAAATAATAGTATATTGTGAAAAATGAAAATTTTCATATCCATAAAATCATTATGAATATAATCCACAAAAAAATAACTGCACAATGAGAAATGGAAAAAATACCCCTTTAAACAAGGATGAAAATCCATCGAATGTAAAATAATTGGGGTACCCCAATTAAAAACTAATTTTTGGAGTCCTTATGGTTATTTTTTTCCTCCAAATGTGTCAAAAGGTTTTCCTATCTCATAATGTTGTAGAGCTCATCGTAGGCTTCGATTTGATATGTCGTAGAGCTCAAACGGACACACAGATCAAAAGTTATGGTCATTTGAAGTTTGAGTTACATTTTCAACTTGTTTTCAATATTTTATTGATTTTTTTTTAATATTCAATTTTTTATTAAATGACTATTAATTGATAATAATTATCTTATTATTAATAGAATTTTTTTTTTAATTAATTAATAAGTCATCTTCACTAATTATCATATATATTAAGTGTAAATGTCTATTTAGTCTTATCTAAAACATATTTATAATATATATTTTATATTTATATCAATATAAATATATTTATATATTTATATATTATTTTTAATGATTTTTTTTTGAAATATACCATTTATTAGAGGTGGTAAAAAAGCACTGATAAAGGGGGTCATTATTAGTACTTATAAAAAAGCATTGTTGAAGGGTGGAACTACAAAAAACTGTTTTTGGGGTAGTGATTTAGTCTACATGACATTTTGTACAAGTCTAACATCAAGGAATTTTTCAGTGTGGAATTTAAAAATTCTCATGGATCTATTCATGTTGATAAAAAAGTACCATAGGGTTTAGGTCTAACCGAAGAGCAGGATCATCGATCTCATGGGGACTCAACCCCGCTAGATCATTATATTGAGCCTAATGTGGATGATGAAGCATGGGTATATCAATATAAATATATATATAATTGTAATTGTAATTGTAATTATAAATAAATATATTTATAAATATTTTATATAATTATAAATAAATTTATATAATTATATATATTTATTAATATATTAGTATATATAATTGTAAATATAATATATATTTATTTATTATTTAAATATATTTATTATAATTTTATAGTTATTTAAATATATATATATATATAACTATTTAAATATATATATATTTATAATTCTAATTATACGGTTTATCCATGGGTAAAAAACCCATGACCCAAAAATTTATTAAAAAAAAATTGTACAAGGGACAAAAGATACAAGTTGAACAAGACATAGATGCCCGCATCAAATGATGAAGAAGTCAATAAAATATGTGTTCCATCAATTCACTCTATCTCCCATATTCCAAGGTTATCTCCCTCTACCCTTTGGATGGAGACCTATCTTCTATGAATTAACCCTTTATGGTGCTTCACAATCCTCACATGATGACGACTCAGATGAGACCCCCAGAATGGAGTAGATTCTGAATTTCAAAAATAAATTCTGAAATTCCATTTTTGAACTAACTTGGAGTCTATCCTCAAAGTTAATGGATAACAACTTCTACACTGCCACATAGTCAGTGAAGCCAATAAAAATAGACTCCATCATAGAAAATACAACTTCATGTTGCATGAAATACCATTTTGTTGCCTCCTTACTAACACAACCACAAAATAGGGCTTTATCAGCGCTAAAATAATCCTTTATCGGCGCTAAAAAGTGTTGATAATCAAGGTGCTATTAAAAGGGGGACCCTTTTATCTGGGATAAAAAAAGTGCTGATAAAGGACACTGTTATCAGCACTGAAAAAAGGCGCTGATAAAAGTTAATGAAATAATAAATAAATAGATAAATCTACAAATTGGATGGTAATAATAGCGATTGACCCCCTTTCAATAGCGCCTATGCACCCGAGCACGCCCACACGCCCCAACATTTGGAGAGTATCTATATAGTTATATTAATATATATATATACATATATAGTTATATTTATATATTTATTAGTATAATAATATATATTTATATCTATTTATTTATATATATTTAGTTATATTGTTTTATCTATATAATTATTCTTATATTAATATATATTTATAAGATTATTTTTAAAAAAAATTATAAAATATGTTTTTTTGTGTGAGTTTATAAATAAATAAATACATATATACAACATACGCACGCACGCACGCACACACACACATATATATATTATATATGTGTATATGTATGTATAATTATACAAATTTATATATATATATTTACATATATTATATATTAATATGCACATACATATGCTAGAATATATAGATAATATCTATCAATTTTTCAAAATAGATACACACAAATACACATGTACGCACACAAACACACACATTATATAGGTATATAAATACTCGTATATTTTTATTTTAAATAAAATGGATATTAGTTTTTATTTAGATAAGGGTTATATATTGATAAATATATTTTATATGTAAATTTTTTAATTATTTATTTATTAAATTAATTTTTTATGTGTGAATATATACAAAATATGCATATATTGTTATATATTTAATTATAAATAATAGTACATTGTGAAAATTGATAAAATTTCAATGCAATAATATCAAAATTAATATAATTCTTGGGAATAAATTCATTCTCCGCTGATAAAAGGAAAAGAGACCCCCTTAAACGAGGATGAAATTCCATAAAATGTAAAAAACATATGGGTATCCTGACTAAAAACTCAGTTTTGGAGGCCTTTAGGACCTTTAGAGGCTTGAAAAATGTAACTAGGGTTTACCTTTTTTACCGACAGCATAGAAATCATCACAAGATTCGATTTGATATGTTGTAGAGCTCCAACCCCTACTATATATAGTGCTTTTATCAGCGCTAGAAAACTCTTTTAACAGTGCTAGAAAAGTATTGTTAATATCAATGAAGATAAAGGGGGGGCTCCCCTTTAATAGCGATAAAAAAGAACTGATAAAGGGTGTCCTTTATCCGTACTAAAAAAGCACTGATAAAGGCCCCCATTATCCATGCTATTTTAGAGCTAATAAAGGTGTCCTTTATTAGTGCTATTTAGAGCGCTAATAAAAGGAAACTTTATCAATGATTTAATTAGCACTGATAAATGGGTTTTTTATCAGCGTTGATAAAGGATGTCTTTATCAATGCTCTAAGTAGCGCTGATAAAGGCCTAACTGCATGTGATGTGTTTTTTATATAATAGAACACCCACTAGCAGCACCTGCGCATCACACACACACCACCTACACAAAACAACACCGGAACAACACACATAAGAACAAAATTGAACACACAAGGGTTTCGAAAACAATTCTATATACATTTTGAACAAAGTTTTATATATTTACATCTACAATTATCCAACAAACTGTTAAAAACATTAATGTTTCATCCTTTGACATTTGTGATCCCCTCTCAAAAAATTTATGCCCATGGTATTAGTTGTCGAAAAAATCATCCCAACTCAAGAAAAAGGTTCCTCCTATATAAAAAAACAAATATTATGTCAGTAATAATATAAATAAATAAATTAAAAATTAATATGAAAGAATACATTTATAAAATATCAATTTTTAATAAAATAGATACATTTGTAGTTATATAGGTCACATTGTGCATCGTATTAAGGTGAGGTTGATTCCTACATGTCACAAATGAGTTATGGATCAATGTCCTAAAATATCAAAACAATCTGAATGGGTTTACTTGGTATTGAGTATGTCCCTTATTTTTTTACTAAAATTAATATCAAATTTAAATGACATAATTGTATTTATATCAGTCAAATCATTAGTTGGATTGAGGTGTGTTTGATTCCTACACATCAAAAATTACTCACGGATTGTAGTTCTAATGTATCAAAACAATCTGAATGGTTTTTCTCGGTTTTCGGTATGACAGTTGTGTTTTTTTACTGAAATAACATTTGAATCTAGAAACACCCATTTTGAGTCATATTAGTCACATCGTGCATCGGTTTGAGGTGAGACTGATTCATACATGTCAAAAAGGACTTAAGAATCTCACTCCTAAATTATGACAACAATCGGAGTGCATTTTCTTGTTTTTTAGTGAGTGAAACGTTTTCAGCTAAAATGTCAGTTTTAACCTGATAATGGACACTTTTAGTCATAATGGTCACACTATGCCTCAGATTGAGGTATTTTTGATTCCTATAAATTAAAAATGACTCATGGATCATTGTCTTAATGTATCCAAACAATCTGAATGCGTTTTCTCAGTTTTCAGTATGTCACATGTTCTTTTTACATAAATTAATATCAATTTTAAATAAATACACATTTGGGTTTATATAGGTCACATCGTTCATCTGATTGAGGTGTGGTTTATTCTCATAAGTCAGAAATGACTCATGTGTCATTGTTCTAAGGTATCAATACAATCCAAATGTGTTTTCTCAGTTTTTAGTATCTCAGTTGTGTTTTTTATTAAAATGTTATTTCAAACCAGAAACACACTTTTTGAGTCATACCCATCACATCATGCATTTATTTGATGTGATACCCTTTCATACACATCATAAAGGACATAAGAATAACTTTCATAAATTATGAAGACAATTGGAAATCGTTTTCTTGTTTTTTAGTGAGTGAAAAAATTTGAGCTAAAATGTAAATTTTAAACTGATAACAGACACTTTTAGTCATACCAGTCAAACCATGCATCAGATTGAGGTTTGGTTGATTTATACAAGTCACAAATAACTCTTGTATCATTATCCTAATGTATCAAAACAATCATAATGTGTTTTATTGGTTTTCATTGTGGTAGTTTTTTTTTTACTTAAATTAATGTCAATTTTAAATAAAAAGACACATTTAGATTTATACCGGTCACATAAAGAATTTTATTGAAGTGGTGTTGATTCCTACATGTCAAAAATGACTTGTGGATTGTTTTACTAAACTATCAAAACAATTTGAATGTTTTTTCTTGGTTTTCAGTATGCCAGCTGTGTTTTTTTACTAAAATTAGTGTCAATTTTAAATGAAAAGAGACACTTTGAGTCATACTGGTCGCAGCGTGCATCGGATTGAGGTATAGTTTATTCCTACACATAAAAAATGACTTATATATCATTATAATAATGTATAAAAACAATCCAAATGTTTTTTCTGGGTTTTTAGTATGTTAGTTGTGTTTTTTTACTAAAATATCATTTTCAAATTGGAAACATGAATTTTGAGTCATACCGGTCGCATTGTGCGTCAGTTTGACATAAGACATCTTTATAAATGTCATAAAGAACTTATGAATTGTTTTCCTAAATTATCAATTAAATCAGAGGGATTTTTCTTGGTTTTCATTGAGTGATGCGTTTTGAGCTAAAGTGTCAATTTTAAACTGATAACAGACACTTCTAGTCATATCAGTCACACAGTTATTAGGATTGAGGTCTGGTTGATTTCTACAGATTACAAATGACTGATAGACATTTTTCCTAAAGTATCAAAAAAATATGAATGCATTTGCTCATTTTTTAGTATATTGCTTGTTCTTTATGCTAAATTTGTTGTTAATTTACTATAAAAATACACACTTAAAGTCATAATGATCACATCATGTGTCATATTTTGTTGTGATTGATTCCTACACATCACAAATGACTTATGGATCATTATCCAAAAGTATCAAAACAATCCTAATGTTTTTTCTTAGTTTTTAGTATGGAAGATGTTCTTTTTACTAAAAATACATACCATTTTAAATAAAAATAGACACATTGAGTCATACTGGTCACATATTCATGATATTTATATACATTCTTCCATTAGGTATGTTTCCCATTAATTTCTAAAAAAATATTTCATCTTGTGAATAGGATTCTTTTTTATAATCATGGTAGTACTGAAAAAATATAAATACACACAAAGGATTAATTAGCATTTTAAATGAAGTAGTAATTATCTTCAAAAATACCTCTTTAGGGATGTTTTTTTGTTCATATAATTGAATCTATTTCATATATTTACAAAAATAATAACCATATTATTTTTCATTTTCTTTGTTTCTAGTACTGCAAAAACATTGAAAAAAATAATTAATTTTTTTAAATGTGTTTGAAAAGTAAAATCTGATTATATATACACTAATTTTTATGCAGTCGTTGTACTTGGGATGTTTCTTGTTCTTTTCCCCTAGCCACATTCCATGATGTAGATGATATTCATGCATCAACCTATCATAACAAAATCATCATTAATAGATAAAATAAATTATATTACTAGATGATTAGTTCTAAAATGTTGGATGTAGTGTATTACAAATTTGAAAATGCCATCATTTGTGGTCTGTTTATTGGATATCCATGCATTGAAACCAAGAAATAAATCTTTGGAGTATCTAGATTGACCGCAATGAGCATCCAATGTTTCCAAAAAACACAAAAATGAATAATTAATGAAAGAAGGTAAAATATATTTGATATGACTAAATTGTATAATTTTACCCCTACATCATTGGTATTAAGAAGAGTATGTCATCCCTAATTTTTATATTAAACGATTTGAGAAAGCCTGCCGTTATTTCCCCATTTTCTCCAATTCTATATCTGTTTATTCAATAGAGGTGACATGAGGACTAATGAGTCCAAATTTTTGATCATGGGGAAATCTCTTTAATTGTTTTTCATATATACACCTGGGAAAAATAGGAAATGTATTTTGTAATAATTATCATAGTTTATCAACTTTTGGAAAATCAAATCATGAAAACATACCTCATGTATACATTTACAACTGAGTTTCCTAACCAACCATACTCTAGGATTTTACTTACATTTTCAACACTGATGAAATCTAGATATTCCCCGTTGTAGATTTTTTCGTCAAAAAGAATTGTGTGAACCGCGCTATTTTTCAACTTCGTATTCACATGAGTCTATAATGATAATAAATGTGGATATTGAACTGGTGGGTTTAAGGTGATTTTGGTAGATTGTTTTGATCAATTGGTTGATCCTTGGGATGGTTTTGAGTTGTTCTTTCTTTTCACCCCCTTACCTATGTCTATCTGTAATAACATTCATTGGATCATTCATTTTTTCATTAAATTTTAAAGGTTTATCTTGAAAAAAAATTGGAAATGAATACCTCCTTGTCAACATGTATTTTACATGCTATGACCGCCATGCAATGAATTTTCCAAGAGATTGTTTGACCTTATGAATATCTTTATAATCAATTAGAATAGGTATCTCGAAACTCGACTAATGGTATATGTTAATCATTACTTTGACATGACCTTTTGGAAGTGGTCTATTGTGTATAATGATATTCTAGATATTGAACATCATAGCCCTTACTAAAAGGTGATGAGTGGGTGTTGATAGATATAAATCACAGTCATTTTCAACCTGTACAACATCATTATAGGAAAGGTATTAGTGTCTATATGATTCAAAATTCATAGAAACAACTATTAAAACATTGATTACCTTAGCTAAGATAGGTTTTTGAGGGGAATGGCTCGCCTCAAAGCTAGTGTGGGTGAGGTGGGATCATCACACACTGGTTGTTCTTGATTTGTTTCTTCTCTTTGCCCCCCCCCCCCCCACCACGATCATATTTTCCATGAACTCTCTCTACAATTTCATACGTTCTTCCAAGATAGATATTATTTTTCTTTTAATTTTGATTTCTGCACTTTTATCATTCTATTGTTTTTCTCCTCCAAAATTTTTTGGGATGTCACCCCAAAACCTACTCCTCTAACATGACCATACTTTTTGGGTTGCTTCAAGGACACCGTAAGTATGTCCACATCTGGTTTGGGTGCTATTGATTCTAGTGAATATGTTAGATATAAAATATATAAAAATAAGTAATCATTATTATGTAATATCTATTTAAAGTAAAACAAATATTTATTATGTCATACTTACACATGTTTCCCACACTTTTCGTGTGTTTTCATCTATTAGTATCCCATATTTATTTACATGAACCTCCTTCCATAACCAATGGTGTGGGATTGAAGTGACATTGGATTTAGATTCATCAATCATCATATAAACATAGGAACATATTTATGGTGTTTTTTATGTCACATAAATGTATTACGGTATAATTAAAATACATACCAATTTTTTTTCAAGTGAAGTGTACCCCATTCAGGCTTTACAGTAGGGGTACACTGGTTTTTTTGCTTGTTCCTTGTTTTCAGCACTCATTTGTTGTTTCATAAATAAAAGACAGTCAATAAAAGTGATTAATACATGTATCATCAAACAAATTATTACCAAACACAACGTACCTGACAAGACTACTCCTCGCGATGGCTAGTAAACTCATCCCACGCTCCTTGGTTTATCAGGTGTTCCTAAATAGGAGGTGGGTGGAGGTTTATTTTCCCTTTAGCATCTTTAAGATATCATTTCGCTAAAATTGTGCAAAATCCTCAGTGAATCCTTTCAAAAAACCTTAATACTTATTCCTTACGTGAGTCATCCACTATAAATTCACTCCATAAGGGATGATGAAGAGTAATTCAATGTTTCATTATTTTATTTTTTAGTAAATTAAATAAATGATATATCATAATGTTACTGTAATATCTTCTCACATCGGTGTCTTAAGATCAGTGAAAACATGGTACCACAACTGTACATCAATCGGAACATGTTGCTGAGTGACAATCCCAATGTAACTACTGAACATGGCCTTATTGAGGTTAACATGTTGGCCATGTTTATTCCATCTGACCTCATATTTGATGTCTTTCACCTTTGTCTTAAGGATTTTTTATAACACATCCAAACTACGGTGCTCCTATTTTTTCTACGCATCTAGTGTTTTGGTGCCTACAATTTCTTTAGTTTCAACATCATCAATAAGTTCCTTTGGAGTGCTATCATCGGCATGTGAAAATGGTTGTTGTACCTTTTCATTGGGAGACGCAACAACAACAGGTTGATAAAATTGTTGGTCCTCTACGTTGTGAGCAACAACCGGTTAAGAGACCTATTGTGCCTTGGGATTGGGAGTATCATCACGTGTAGAAGTCATAATCTAAAGAAGTGGTACAACATTTGATTTATATTACATAAAATCAATAGCGAAAAGATAATAACATAAGGTAACATGATATATATTACAAAAAATATATAACCTGATTATTGAACTCTCTTTTTTTAAGGTGGAAGGGATTTGATCCCTCTATAGACTATCCAAATCCCTTTATTATGGTCTCATATGACATAAAAAATGTCATCTACATTTTGTTGTTGTGAAATGATTATGGTGTCCCAATGAAAGATTCATCCTCCATTGAATTTTCATTTAACCCTTTAGTAGTTTTGGTGGATAACAGAACAATTGACCAGTTTCTGTTTTCAGGATCTGGAACATAAAATACTTATACAAACTATGATTCCATTATAAATGGTTCATATTTGTACCCTTCTTAACTGAAATAAACTTTCACGAATTAAAAGTCATCTATTTTAACAACACTCCTATTATCAACCCACTTGAATTAAAAAATTGGCACTTGGATGTTTGTATAATCCATCTCCCATATTTTTTTGATAATGCCAAAGTATGACATATTTTCATAAATTATATTTCTATCCTTAGCACCAGAAACATGCATCTCTTTATCCATAAGTGTAACTCTACTATTCTCCAAGGTATTGTCTTCATCGTGTTCATTAGTATAGAATTTATAAACTTTAATTACATAATAATTATAAGATAATACAAACACACTTGGTCCTTCGGCTATCCATCGAAGTTGTTTTGAACTTGATTCCGAATTTTCAAATTACTCCTTAAATATATAGTCTTAAAACCATCCTATAAACTATTGATTATATATATTTGATATCCATTTTTCAGCCCTTGATAGATTTAAATTCCTAAGAATTTCTTTGTGGGTTTTGACATATGGGTCAACCTCCAAACTGTTATGCAAAACGTAAAGGTGGGCCTGCTCCTGAACATTTATATTTATTGTGACAACCTATATTCCTGAAATTCCATCACTCTCAAGCCACCCAGTTTGATGAGATTTTGGTAGACCAATGAATTCCACACCGGATAGGTATTCAGTATATAATTCAACAAAATCCTCAACAATATATCTCTTTTTAATACAACCCTCTAGATGAATTCAATTTTTGACATACCCTTTCAAAATATTCATATATCGTTCAATGGGGTACATCCATCTATAGTGTAGAGGACCACATAATTGAATCTTTCTCACCAAGTGAATGATAAAATGAACCATAATATCAAATAATTTGGGGGGTAATAACATTTCCAACTCATATACTATGAAGGAAATTTTTCTTTCCATACTCGACAATTTCTTCAGGTCTATAACTTTGCTGCATATAGCTTTGAAGAAGAAACAGAGCTTCACTAACTTATAACAGAAATTCTTGGGAAAATTTCAATTTAAAGTGATTATCCACTGAATGAGTCTAATATTAATTATTGATATATATAATATTCATGTTCTTTATTATTCATAAACACCATTTTATTGAATTTTACACTTTGTACTTCATTTCACATTATGATTGTATGTCCTTAAAATGAACTATTACATGGTACATTTTTTAACACCATATAAAATAACCAAAGGTCTTAATTTTATTTTAATATTTAATTTTCAGGTTTTTCATTACATTGGTAACAATTCATAATTTAAAATTACTTGAATATTAACATTGGAAAACCACCAAAATGGGCTTTCATGCCAACACATTTTGGTTAAAGTAAACTGGATATCATCCCAATAAAGTGACTGTAGCGGCTAAGATACAAGCCTAATAATTCTCAAAATTTAACTAAAGATATATTAAATCCATTAGAACATTTCATACATCTGTGAAAATAGCTAATTCGGATGTTTTAATGGAGTTCTAGGTGGACCAAGTTGGATATAAAACTTTGGTCCAGATTTTACGGTCTAGAAAAATAGCCCACCATTTTACACATATCTTTTAAAACATAAACTATTTTGGGATGAAAAATTACATACATTTATGGAACATCCAGAGATTAAGATTCTTATTCTATTTCCAACTCCAATTTGACCATCTAGAAGCTCATTTAGTCACTTTTGTTTTTTGGGTGCAAGCTTGATGTTATTTCAGGTCAAGGGTGGAAATGTCTAAATTCCAAAAACATTACACCACCCTGGGCCTAAATGATCAATTGGGAAGAATTGGAATATTGGGGTCTCTACCCAAGAATCTTGAAATAACTATTTAAGGAATTGGTGGTCGATTTTATCATCTTTGGTTCTTTATTTCATTGTAATGTTATAATGCATTTCCGTTGTCTCAAGTTTGTCTTTCACATGTAAGTTGTTCTAATTCATCTTAGTTTCTTAATAAACATTCTTATTCTCTTCTTATTATGTTTTTATTCATATCACATTGATATTTTTGTCTCATGGTGTGAATTTATTCACACCAAACCTTTTCAAATTATCACACAATGGTGGAGTGATCTTTATTTCATTGTCTTTTTTTTACTTCTCCATTTACTCCCTCATGAGTCTACTTATCGCTTCCACTGAAACCATAGAATAAATGGAGGGCTAACCCACTTATGGGTTGATACAATAGATTATAAATAGGCTGGATTTGATGTTATTTATCCCTCCATTAATTTCTAATCACTTATTTTAATTGATAATTTTTTTTGACGCTCATTAAACTCCATCGTGCTTAATGAATTTAAGGCCACACACTTCATGTGAAAATATGAACCTTTACCTTGGATTTATGAAATCATTGACCCTTAAAGTTTATAGGTGATTATTATTAGGTTGTGTATGTATTAAACTATTATGTTATTATATTGTTTGATCTTATTTAATAAACCCATCTCAATTATAAGAAATTGATGTATTTGAAAAAGGAATGCATCAAATCCACCCCAAGTGATAACCTAGGATCAACTCATTATTTTAAATAGAATTCACATAAGTCAATTATCATTAAATTAAACCCGTCTAAAATCAACCCAAGTTGTCCACTTCATAGCTAAAAACAACCCATATAATTTATGAGTCTGTAGGATACTTCTTAGGCCTCTGAATATTTGACAACCCAAGCTAAACTACAAGTGACCGCTTAACCCTAAAATCTTGGGTAAATTTGGGTGAGACCAAATTTTGGCACAGTTTATAGGGACACAATTAATTCATCTCAACACCCATAAAATTCTCCCATATTTCTCTTTACACACCCCAAATTCTCTTATCTTTCCCCTTTCTCTCTTTTTTTTCTTTTGGCACATGTCTCCCTACACCCGCGATAACTCAACTAGATTAGTTGGGGTAGAACATCCTAGGGTTGGGGAGTCAAGAACACTTAGGGTATCTAACCATTATATAATAATATCCCAAATAATCTATATTCAAAAATTGATCCCATTTCAATGGATGGTCTTCATATAAACAAACTCATAGACCTTAGTGGGAACCAAAATAGAAATCCAAATGAGGCACCCCCAAACTAGGGGAATACAGTCGATCAGACCATAAATGACTACCTCACACATACCTAGACCAATGCACCCTCATGTATTAGACAAAATTCCAGAATAGATTTAAACTACATATTCTAACTCCATGTCCTAAACCACCTTCCCACATTCCATGGAATAGAGTCTGAGATGGCCTACCTTCACGTTAAGGAGTTCAATGACATTGTAGAAACCATGTGTCCCCCACATCACTAGAATGAGCTAAGATGAGGCTATTTGATTTTTATTTAAAGGATTTAGCTAAAAATTATCTAAAACATTTGAGACCATCATCCATAAACTCTTGGGACCAATTACAAATAGAATTCTATAAAAAATACTTTCTCCAACACAAAACAATTGAACTTAAAAAGAGAATCCAGAACTTTTTTGAAAAAGAGGGAGATTCATTCTTTGAAACATGGGAGAGGTTAAAAGACAGCCTAAACATTGTTCCACACCATGGTTTTTCTATTCCTAAACAAGTGAGAATTTTCTATGAAGGGTTGGTCCCAGGGAACAAACAATTCATTGACATGATGTGTAATGGGACCTTTAAAAACCAAACCCCAAAAGATGCTTACGAGTATCTAGAAAGCCTTACTGAATAAAAACAAGCATGGGAAACATCACCTTATTTTGAAAAGCCACAAATAAATACTGGAATATATACACTTAGAGAAGAGGAAATCCTTAGGGATAAACATGCAACACTCACTATAAAGGTTAAATAGGTATGCCTTAATAAAATCCATGAAATTCAAAATGTAGACCCTGTTTTCACAATTTGTTACAAACATGACCATAAAACAGACAACTTCACAACCATTCCATCCATCAAAGATGTTCTTCTAGGAGGACCACCAGCCGAATTCAATGATCATAACTTTATGAAGCCACAATACCAAAACAATTTCAATCCAATGTACAATGACCATCCAGGATTCTGTTAGAAAGATGACCAATAACCAAACCGACAACCTAGTTAGCCATAAGAACTAAACCTCTACCCTCCACAAAATTTTCAAAACCATAACCAGTTCCAACCACAACTAGTCCAATACCAACAAAATCTTATCCAATACCAACAACCCTTCCAGCAAAACATGCAACAACCAATTTAACAACCAATGTATTCGCTTGAGATAAACCAACTAGCACAAGCCCCTACTCAATCTGTCTCTCTTCCAGTCCATGAGTAGTTGTGTAAAAAATAGAGAAAATGAACTCATAAGTCTCATCCCTTAAACATAAAATACAAACCATTAAAATCAATAAGGCACCCATGATGACTCAGGCAGTACCATCCTCGACATTAAGGGGAGATTCAAGTTGCACTCAAACAACCCATGAACAAATAATGGTTGTGACAGTTTTAAGAAGGGGTAAATCAATTGAGAAACCTAAACAAATAAGTCAGAAACCATATAAAGCTTAAAACCCTAATGAAAATTCAAATGAACCACATGATCAAACTGAGAAAACTGATAATAATGTGAAAGAAAAATCCCTTCAATAAACAATCCCACAACCTGTACCATTTCTTTAACGCGTGAGGGGGAAACCCAATCTTGAATTAAATGAAACAATGAGGGAAATATTCTCACAAGTTATGATGAAAATTCCACTCCTAAATTTTATTCAAACCATTCCTGCATACCCAAAATACCTAAAGGACCTATGCACATTTAAAAGGAAATTCCCACATAAGAACCAAGTCCTTCTGGAAGAAAATATTAGCAAAACAATCCAATGAACCCTTCCACAAAATATAAAATATCTAGGATTACCATACATCAATGTTGAACTAGGAGATAACAAAGTTGTCAAAGACTTGTGTGACCTAGGTGCCAGTGTCAATCTCATTCCCTATATTGTGTATTTCCAGCTAAGCCTAGAAGATCTCTATCCCACATCTGTCACACTTCAACTTACTGATCATAGCATTAGGGTTCCAAAGGGGATTTTAAAGGATGTTCTGGTAAAATTAGAAAGCTTCATCTACCCTGATGACTTCATTTTCCTTTACAACAATACAAACTTAGGCAATAAGGGACAAACCCCAATTTTCCTTATCTATCCCTTCTTGGGAACAATCAGCTCTGTTATCTGAGTTTGAAATGGGAACATGTCCATCACCTTTGGAAACATGAGTCTGGACTTGAACATCTATTATTCAAGCTCACAAATAGGGGTTGATGAGGATATTCATGAAGTAAACATGATAGGAAGTGTTGAAAATGTATCCATAGAACATCAAGGAATATTTGAGGAATGTTTAAGTTAGGATAATATTAATTTCCTTTGTTCACAAGAAAAAAGTTTATATCCTTGGATAGAATCACTTTCAGATTACTCCTATGATGAAATCATAAGACCAACAATCAAAGAAATCTCTCATAAAAACCACATTCATGAAGACCACTCCAACTCCCTTCCCTAACACTGATCAAACCAATCTAGTAGCTGAAACTTATACACATGTGGAATCAATCCTACTTGAAGATATTAAAAATGAAATTGATCCAGATCCAATGTCCCAATATTCTACTAAAATTTTGAACCAACCTGATCTTGAATTGAAACAACTCTTTACTGCACTTAAGTATGCCTTCCTTAGAGAAAATGGAACATATACTATTTTCATTTCTTCTTCTCTTAAAATCAATAATGAGAGGATTCTTCAAGATTCCCTTAGGAGACATAATAATGCCATTGGATAGACCTTATATGATATTCCTGGGATAATCCCACTTATCAGGACTCGTAGGATTGTTCTGGAATCTAATTAAAATCCATTTCTTCAACCTCCGTGGTGACTCAATACTAATCTCATGGAAGTAGTGAGAAAAAACCTCTGAAATTGTTAAAATATGGTATCATCTATTCCATAGCTAAGATTGAGTGGGTCAACCCAATCCATGTGGTTCCTAAGAAGGCTATAATCACAGTGATATCCAATAAGGATGTAGAGATTCTTCCATCTAGGGTTATTAGGGGTTGGAGTGTTTTCATAAATTATAGGAAACTAATCTCATTTACCAAGGACTACTTCCCCTTACTATTCATTGACCAAGTTTTTGAGAGAGTGGCAGGTCATGCATTCTACTGTTTCTTAGATGGGTACTCAAGGTACAATCAGATTCAGGTATCCCTAGAGGATCAAAGGAAGAGTACATTCACCTATCCATTTAACACCATTGCATTGAAATTCATTCCCTTAAGGTTAGGCAATTCCCCTAGAACCTTCAAGCGGTGTGTGATGGGAATCTTCTCAGACATGGTAGAGGATTTTCTAGAGGTCTTCATGGATGACTTATCTGTGTTTAGGGATACATTCGAGGGATGTATGAGGAATGTGGAGAGAGTTTTTTTCAAGATGTGAAGATAATAATCTAGTCCTAAACTGGGAAAAATGACATTTCATGGTTAAAGAGGGACTATTCCTTGGCCATTTAGTCTCAAGCATGGGGATTGAAGTCGATAAAGCCAATTTTGACATCATTTGTAATATTCCATCACCCAAAACTATCGAGGAAGTGTGGTATTTCTTAGGAAATGTTTGTTTCTATATAAGATTCATTAAAAACATTAGTTCAATCGCTCATCCCCTTTGTGGTATTTTAATAAAGGATGCTCTATTTGTTTAGAAAAAAAGTTGTGAGGGTTTATTATCAACCCTCAAATCATATCTCAACTCTCCTCCCATCATAAAATCCCCAAATTAGAAGCTTCCTTTTGAACTCAAGTGTGATTCCAGTGACTTTCCTTTAAGAGAAGTATTAGGAAAAAATTATAATAAAACTCATTATGTAATTTCTTAGGCAAGAAAATCCATAAATGATTTCCAAATTAACTACACCACAAATGAGAAGGAGTTACTTGTTGTTGTTTTTTCCTTAGAAAATTTTAGGTCCTACCTCTTAGGATACCCCATTACAGTTTTCACTGACCATTATTCACTAAAATACCTCTTCTAGAAACAAGATGCTAAGGGTAGATTGATTAGGCGGGTCCTTATCTTATTATAATTTGACCTCACAATCACAGAAAAAAGGGTGTTGAAAATGTTTTTGCTGATCATCTATCTATGATAGAATGTAATGAAACATTATCTCACCTTTATGTGTCTAATTCATTCCCTGATGAACACCTATACTCTGTGAGTGACTTCCCTTGGTATGCCGACATTGCGAAATTCATAGTTACAAGATTCATTCTAAAATTTTTAGGGACTCATGTTGAAGTAAATTCCTTTATGATGTCAGGAACTATGTGTTTGATGATCCATACCTCTATAAGTTATGTCCTAACCATGTCATTAGGAGGTGTGTCCCAGAATCTGAACAAAAGTCCATCCTTAAATTATGTCATAGTGAGGCATGTGGAAGTCACTTTTTCTGTAAGAAAATTTTTTATAAGGTTCTTCAGTGAGGTCTTTTCTGGCCTACCCTCTCAAGAGACTCCTACACATTTTTTCAAAGCTGTCCTTAGTGTCAACAAGTAGGGTCCATCACTAAAAGGAGTCAAATTCTACCCACTCACATCTTAGTGATTGAAATCTTTGACTGCTGGGGAATCAATTGCATGGGTCCCTTCCCAAACTCTAGACGATATTTTTACATCCTTTTAGCTGTCGATTATGTCTCTAAATGGGTTGAGTCCATTCCTACAAAATCCAATGATCATCAAACTTTGATTATATTTCTCAAGGAAAACATCATCTCTAGATTTGGAATTCGTAGGGATATCATTAGTGATTGTGGAACTGATTTTTGCAATCTTTCATTATCAGCACTCATGGACATGTATGGAATTTCTCATAGAGTGTCCACTGCTTACCACCCACAGATCAATGGTCAAGCTGAGTTAGTCAATCGAGAAATCAAACAAATTCTTGAGAAAATAGTTAATCCATCTAGGAAATATTGGTCAAAAAAACTCTTAGATACTCTTTGGGCATATAGAAATATGTTTAAAACCATTTTAGGAATGTCACCATATATGTTGGATTATGGTAAAGCATGCCATTTTCTAGTGAATATTGAACATAATGCCTTTTGGGAAATTAGGAAAATGAATTATGACCTCTTGTTGGATGAAACAAAAAGAAAATTAGATCTCAATTAACATGAGGAACTCAGGATGGAGGCTTATAAAAATTCAAGGATCAATAAAGCTAAAGTACATGCCTACCATGCTTGAAATATTAAAATCAAACACATTATACTAGGTAAGCCTGTTCTTTTGTATAGTTATAAACTTCATTTATAGCCAAGAAAGTTGAGGTTGAGGTGGTCAGGTTCATACATAGTGTATAAGGTGTACCCCCATGGGGCTGTAGAAATTCAAGATCCCACCAATGGTCAAACCTTTAAAGTTAATGGTAATAGATTCAAACCATTAATTGAACCATTCCAAAAAAATGAAGTTGATAAAAAATTCTATGAACCAACCTTATATGAGGAAATACTTAAACAATTAAGGGTCGAAGTCAAGCTAGTGACGTTAAAAAAAATCATTTCATGAGAGGCAACCCGTGATTTTCATGTTTCCAATAAATGTGAATCGTCTTTATTTTAAAATAGGATCAATGAATCATTTTTATATTTAAAAAAAATTACTTAATCAATCAACTCTAACTATGATAGTACCTTAGACAGTTAACATGTTCTTCTATTATGAGTCTGGGTGGATATGAAAGGGGAGCATCGTATTCATCTGTGTCACGTGGTGTGATCCCTAAGTAATACCTTACCCATAAATTTAAAAAGAATACAATGTATCATCACTTTATTTTATGTTATTTTAATGGGTTTGTAGTTTAAAATAAAAATACAAAAAAAAAATTAAAAAATATGAAAGTACATTTCATAGGTCATGGGAAAAACCCCATCACAAATGGTGAAGCTGCAGGAACTCAAACCTAAGACCGAAGGGAGATAGGGGCATGCGCTTACCACTGATCTATGGCTTATAGTTCTTCCTTATTCTATAATTTTTGTATATATACATATATTTTACTTTTTTTATTATATATATATATATTGTTTTGATTTTTTTTTGTTGGTTTTCCCTTTTTCCACAAGGTAAATCTGCAAGTGTCATGAATATCAAAAGACTAAATTGGAGCATAAAGAACTTCAACATCAACCACCAGGTGACTTCATTCCATGATCCTCATTTTCAATTTCCCTTTTTAACTCCCCTTCTCTGCCTCTACCCCCTTATAAATTTTCTTTTCTTTAAACACTGTGGATAGGGTTATTTTATGTTGGGTGGGAGATGAAATAAAAAAATTACTTTTGTAGGATAAAAATGATTTGAAAGAAAAGTGTTCCTAGAAGGAATGAAAAGTTACTTTAACCTTGAACATGCTAATAATCATTTCACACTCTGAAATTGAATATCAAATATTTTTCATGCCTTTATTCTGATTTTAATGCATTTTTAAGTTCATGTGCATAGATTTTGGAAATTATAGTTGTCTAATGTGATATTTCATCATTTATATTTTCATCCAAATAAAAATATCACAATGTGTGTCCTTTGGATAATGGGGTATTAGTTTGAGTTCATGGGGTCCCCCAAATAAATAGCATAGGTTTAGTGATCATTTTAGTTTTCATATGAGTATTCAATAAAAAATAAAAAATAATAATTTGTGTGAAGAGAAATGAAATAACCTAATGCATGGATTTCAGCACTTTGGGATCATGACTCCATAGTTTTCTGGCCCAGAGTTAGTAATTTAATCCCTATTTGTGGTAATTTGAATTTTTTTTGATTGAGTTAACTTCAGATGATGCCTGAGTTTGTGGGATTTAATTAGTGCCCTAAGGTCTTTGAGTTTGGGAGTCATTGACAATGTCTCGCTGCATGGGTTGACTGTATTGAGTGCAATTTCAGTTATCATGGAAAAATTGCAAAGACAAAACAAAAAAATTGAATAATCATCTTAATGTTGAAATTTGATTCCACCTAACACTTCCATAATTTCCCCATTGAATAAATATGGACTCGTATGTCTATTTTGATACACAACACTTCATCATTATTAATTGAAATTAGATGAAATGTGGAGATTAATTTGAACAAATAAATGGGCTTGGGCTTGGGATATTCCTTTGAACACATCTTTTTCTAAATGATTTTTATAGGTTTCATAATTGTTTGGTATAAGGTATTTTGGTGAGCAATGTGGATTAAAAAGTTTTTGGAAAAGTGAATTCGAATTTCATATTTTGAGATATATTTTGCTCGGGACAAGAAAAACTCAAGTTGGAGTGTGATTAACCACTAAATGAGTATAAAATTCATTTTTAATATATATAATATTCATCTGCTTTATTACACATAAACACCATTTTAGTGCATTTTACAGTGAACGTCATTTCACATTATGATTGTAAGTCCTTAAAATGCACTATTACGTTGTACAGTTTTGAACACCATATAAAATACAAAATGGTCTGAATTTTATTTTTCTATTTAATTTTTAGTTTTCTAATTACATTGGGAATAATTCATAATTTTGGAGTACTTGATGATTCACATTGGAATACCACCAAAATGGGATTTCCTATAGACACATTCTGGGAAAAGTAAACTAGATATCAGGACAATAATGAGACATTAGCAGCTAATATACAAGCCCAATGATTCTAAAAATTTATATAAAGATATAGTAAATAATTTAGAACATTTCATAAAATAGTGAAAATAGGTAATTAAGATGTTTTAATGGAGTTCCAGGCAGACCAAGTTGGAGATAAAAGTTTCGGCCAGATTCTGCAGCCTAGAAAAACATTCCACCATTTTACACATATCTTTTAAAGCATAAAATTTTTTGGGATGGAAACTTACATAAAGTTATGGAACATTCAAAAATTAATTGTCTTCTTCTATGTCCCAGTCCATTTTGAACATCTAGAAGCCCATTCAGTCACTTCTATTTTGTGGATGCAAGCTTTATGTCATTTCGGGTCAAGGGTGGAAAAGTCTAAATTCCAAAAAACATTCCACCACACTAGGCCTACATGATCAAGTGGGAAGAATTGGACTATTGTGGGCTCTAACCAAGACTCTTGAAATAACTATTTATGGAAGTGGTGGTGGAGTTTATCATCTTTGGTGATTTCATTCATTGTAATGTTATGTTGCATTTTCGTTGTCACAAGATTGTCTTTCACAAGTAAGTTGTTCTAATTCATCTTATTTTCTTAATAAATGTTCTTATTCTCTATTATTCTATTCTTATTCATATCAAATTAAAATTATTGTCTCAAGGTTTGAATTTATTCACACCATACCTTGTAAAATTATCATACAATGGTGGAGTGATCATTATTTCATTACCTTTTTTTACTTCTCCATTTCCTCCCTCATGAGTCTACTTCCCATTTCCATTGAAACCATAGAATCAATGGAGGGATAACCCACTTATGGGTTGATCCAATGGAGTATTAAGGGTCTGAATTATATGTTATTTCTCTCTCCATTAATGTCTAATCACTTATTTTAATTGATAATTTTGTTTGATGATCTTTAAACTCTTTTCTCCTTGTTAAATTTAAGGCCACACACTTCCAGTTCTAATACGAACCTTTACCTTGGAGTGCTCAAAATATGATCCGTCATGTGTATAGGTGTTTAGAATTTGGGAGTTCAGCTATTAAATCAGGAAGTGATGATGTTTTTTTATCTTACTAAATGAACCCATCTCTATTATAATAAATTTAAATAGTTGAAAAAGGAATGAATCAAATCCACCCGAAGTGATAACCAAGGATTAACTCATTATTTTAAATTAAATTCACTTAATTATATTAGAGTTAACATAAAACCATCTAAAATCAACCCATGTTGGCCACTTCATAGCTAAAAATAATCCATATAATGTATATGTTTGTAGGTTATTTCTTAGGTCATTGAGGATTTGGAAACCCAAGCTAAACTACAAGAGACCGCTTAACCCTAAAATCTTGGGTAAATTTGGGCAAGACCAGAAAGCTATAGGAATTATATCTTGCATCAAAATGTGGAAATCATGTGATTTCAGACCCTTTAGCTTTTAATCGGTCATTGACATGATGTTCTTGATATTCGATGAATACCCCTATGAAACATTTACGTCATTCAATAAGTTTAAAAACTAATATCTCTCCTGCTTCGAAAGAGTGTAAGTAGCTGAAGGAATAAAAGTTTTTTTTTCACCCTTCACTGGAGCCAACTCTTCTCATATTCCAATGTCAAACATGTCCAACATAGCCTTAATTCCATCCTTTGTTTTTTTGGGTGCATTTAAAAATGTGATAATGATGTTATCACATACATTTTTTCAACATGAATAACAACAAGAAAGTGTCTAATGTATAGAAAATTCTAGTATGGTAATTCAAAAAAATTATCTCTTCTTCCAACTGGTTTTTGTAAGGTTTTTCGAAAATATTTTACTAAAAGTAGTGTCCACATATTTTACTTTCTCAAACAATTGATCATCATTTATTAAGGACAGTGTTGTATGTTTTTCTGAACTTCCATCAAATGATTTTGTCTAAGATAGCTACTTATGTAGTCAGGTTATAAATCTATGATGTCCTAGAAACATAGTTTTTGATGAATATTTCAACCTAATTGACTGTGTACCTTGTTCGTAGACAGGACACCCATAACCTATTTTAATGTTATATCCTGACAAAATTCCCATAAGTAGGAAAGTAATTTATCATCTCATACAACATGGCTCTAAATGTGAAATATTAATTTCAATAAAGAGCATATAACGTTACACCTGAATCCCACAATAATTTTAAATCCTCGATGAATGGATCCAAATAAACATCAATATCATTACCTGGTTGTTTCAATCCTGATATGAGCATAGATAGCATGATGTGTTTTTGTTTCATGCATAAACATGATGTCAAGTTATAATTTACCAACATAACTGGGAATGTACTGTGAGTGATTGTTTGAAAACCAAAAGGATTCACTCCATCTGTAGATAATGCAAGATGAATGTTTCTCATCTCATTTACAAAAACAGGATTCTCATGATCGATTATTTTCAACTGAGGAGATTATGTCAGGTGACATAGTTTCCCATCTTTATTTATTCTGTATGTATTCCACGTTAATTGCTTTGTGGTCTCCTTACTTCCATATAGGCTCCTAAACCTTGGAATGATTGAAAATTACCATAAAAATTTCGTAGGACCGAATTCAACTTTATTATATCAAGAAGAACCACACTTTGGGCATTCTCTAAGTGATTTTTGGTCCTTGAGAAACAGTATACAGTAATTTTGGAAAGTGTGTATTCGTTCCGAGATCATACTCATCGAACGTAGCAATCATTTTCATCGTATGTTCAGATTGGGAGCTTGTTATCTTCTGGGAGCATGTCATTCAAGAGAGCGAGTAATTCTATAAAACTAGTCTCACTCCATCTATTTCCTGATTTCAAATTATAATGCTTCAGTATAGATTTTAGTGCTGTATATTTAGGGAAACCACCATACAAATGTGTCTTTGCACAACTCTTGAACTGCCCAAAAAATTTTGGGAAATCATGAAGTTCATCTTCAACTGCCCTTTTGAGTTCTTCAATATGATCTTCATCACCATTTACATCTATAAACACATACTCGATACGGTCTTCATAGTTTTCACCACTTATAATCATATCATATGATCCATAAAATTCAATGTTATCCCAGCCACTTGCTACATTTTCTTTTTCCTCATGTTTTTTCCAACATTTATAACATAATCTATTCTGTGACAGATCAAGTGTTCTTCCAACTCCTCTGGACTAACAAGTCTTGAATAACAACAACATAAACATAGAAAAAGGATTTGAGAAGGTTTATATGCATGATATTTTGAAAACATGATGAACTCTTTCACTCCATATACATACTCTCTTGTCAAACGATTGGCATACATCTAGTCTTTATTCATAGACATCCTATTTGATTCGGTGATATTAATTTTTAAGAAAATAAATAGACAAAACGTTTATTTAAAATTAACCAATCCTAAAATCAGTTATAGAATTTATGTCTCATTTGAAAGAAAATTATAAAATCATAGTTTAAATCCCATTAAAAAACCAACCATTTACAAAAATTCCTCTTTAAAATAACACGCCCTTTTTAAAATAAACCAATCAATTTCAAACACTCTTTCTCAAAACCCCAATTCCTTTTTTATAATGCATTAAAGTTAACTTCATGATCCAATAATGTTAATCATTTTAAAGGAGTGGCAACACTCTATATTTTAAAAAAAATCATTTAAAAGTTCGCACACCCCTTATTAAAATGAAACCAACATTACATACGATTTAAAAACATTCACATCCCTTTATGAAATCCAATCAGGTGAGTTGATAAACACTTCACATGCAACCTAAGTCCATGTAAAGTGTTTAAATAATTTTAATTTTATTTAAACCCCAAAAAGGTATGTTAAACTCGTTTTTCAAACACTTTTTTTTGTGTATTCCATTAACACCTCATGGAAAGAACCAATATTTCCAAATATAGGAAAGGATTTGGGAAGTTTCTCTTATGTGTTATCAACTGTCTGGACCCATAAGCAACCACATGATCATCATGGACTGAAACTACTCAAATACTAACTCTAAATACATCATAAAATAATTCATACTCATTACCTACCTCATTTATGGTTATGATTGGTGTTTTCATAAATGTCCCATTAAGATCATTGAAGGATCACTCATGAATATCTAAATACTCATATTTAGCTACACAGCATAGGTCAGGTCTCATATAATTCCATGTCTATTTCAATGGTAATATCATATATGGAAATTTTGAAGTTATTAGTTCATCCATATCTCATATAATTTAAATATCATCCTAGAATCCTACAACATCTCACATAGAGTCTTATCTACTACCATGCCTTATCCAAACCATCAATGTAGAGAGTATAACTAGCCTATGAAAGCATAAGCATTGTTACAAAGGGTAGTGATTAAGAACCCACTCCAGACCAATCATCTAATTTCTAAAAATAATCATAACTCATTCTTACTAAAATATCCTAAAAGTAAATTTAAAAGGGAATCAAAACCCAAATAACTCCAACCTAAACACTAGTGACCCTTGGTAACTAGACACATCCCATCATCCAACCATGGACCAATCTGAGCATCAAGAACAAAACAAAATAGGACACTGAAAAAAGGAGAAACAAGAGAATCATACACTCCCATCCACTAGTTCATATGTAGGGTGTGAGCTAAATATTATTTGTATGATTTATTACAGAATTATATTTGAATCCCTTCATAATATAGTTCATAAAGTGCTAATTTGAACATAAGGTATGAAAAATATTTTCACATGAATTATAAAACAAGTGTAAACACAATAAACTTACATATTTTCAAACAACCGCCATTTTTATAATATAAAAAAAGGATGACTAAAAATTTGAATAAAAAATCAAAAAATAGAAAGAGGGCCTTTAAAACCATATAAGACAAGGCAAATCATAGTTTATCCCTCTTTTTGAACATTTACTAAAAAACTCTTTTTTGTAAATAACCACAATGAAAATCCATTTTCTTAAAACTCATTTTAAAAATAACCAATGTTTTCCTTTTTAATTAAAGCATTTTAAACATTTAAATAAATCTATTTGAATTTAAGAAAATAAAAACTTCAAGTGAATCAATGATCATACATAGGCACTGAGTAAACAAGGAAACATAATCCAAAAAACAACCAAACGATGGTGTCATATAATCAAAAAAACTAGGGGAATACAATCCATCTGAGAAAATAAATTCTCTAAAGTTTCCTAAGAATGATGTAACCATCACGTAAAACTTCCTAAAACTCATGTATTTGAATCCTGAACTGGAGATGAGGAACCTTGGTCGATAATATTTAACTTTTCATATCCATGTAGTCCTATAGAACTCACAGGGCTCTATCATGATCAATGGATCAAAAGAAACTCTGGTCCCTTCTAGTACATTCTAGGGACATTGAAACATCTTAGAAACTCACTCAATCTAACTGGGTCCTTACACTAGGAAACGCACTCCACACTAGGGATTTCACTTATCTGGATCCCCACTAGTCTCCTAGGACACCCATGACATTTCAATAGTAGAAGTGAGAAACTAATAAAATAATAGATCATCACATAAATATAATTTCAATAATTAGAGATTTAACCTCACCCCACCTCCTACACCCTCACAATAAACAACCCCTTTCACATCTTTTTATAAGCTTCACAATAAGCATACAAAATATAATGAATCCCTCATGGGGTGACGAGCCACAACAGGAAAAATAAATGCATGGAGTTATATTGAGGGTCTCTCATATTTATAAAATAACTTCCTTTAAATTACTAACTAGGATTTTACAAATATTCTCTAGAAGCCAATCCATTTTCACCCCATTAGAGAATAACATTTAAAATTTCATCGAAACCCCATTCACAAAAATGCACTAGAAAGACCATTTGGAAACATAACCATTTTCTATAAATATATTTTTAAAATAATAAACCCTTTTTTTTTAAAAGAAATATGTGCTAAGAACTCTTTTATTAAACTTCAATATCCTTTTGAAAACATATTAATCCACATTGATAGTTAATGGTCTCAAAACCATTTAAATGGGTTGAAGGTCAATTCTATTCGTTTTTCAAAACATGAATTTAAAACATCTCATATTCACTTTAAAGAAAAAAATTATGGCCAAACTTTCAAAATATTTAATATCCTTTAAAAAATCCACTCGGGCCTTTTAAAAAACACTTGGCATATGACATAAGTCTATGCCAACTCTTTAAACTATTTTCAAACCAATTAAAAAACAACAAATTAATAATATAGGATTATAATTTCATAAGAAATCATTTAAAAACATCCAAGAAATTTATAACATGTATTACAAGGAAGTTCCAAAGAAACACCTACCTCTCTCAAGCAAGATCGAAGCTAAAACATATCGATATTAATAGATAACACATAAATATGTCAAGTGACATACTACTCAACCTCTAACCACATAAATACTCATTATTAAAAAGCCATTACACTATGCTCTAGTGGCATCACACTTCAAATGCATAACCGAGTAACACAAAATCAAAGAAAAAATATATGAAGAGGAACACCAACCAATATGCAATTCATTTAGTGCACAAACAAGGACCACAAATGGCCACAATTTTCAAGGGGGCATTTAACTCGTACAAATCACATCATATCATCAGTATAAAACTTTAATGAAAACAAGATAAAACAGATGACAAAGACGATAAAACTCACCAACAGAGGAGAGGCGTGTAGTCGAAGAGAGGCGCACGATGGAGGTGTGGCACACAACGGAGGGGTGGCGCGCGATGGAGGAGATGTGCATGACAGCTGGTTCACGCACGGTGGAGGAGAATTTTATGGTAGTGGATACTATTATAGGAACACGACGGTGTGGCGCATGGCAGAGGTGGCGGTACACAGTGGAGTTGTGGTTCACAGTCGAGGAGAGGCGGCGAGGGAGGAGGAGGAGGAGTTGCGAGGCTGGGGTCAGCTTCCGTGAGAGCTTGAGCGGAGCGATAATGAAAGAGATTGTTAGGGTTTTTTAAAAAACATGGTGAACATTTTATCAGCACTAGCTAAAAAGCACAGATAAAGGTGTGTTTTATCAACGCTAAAATAAAAAAGCGCAGATAAAACTCACATTTATCAGTGTTTTTTTAATGCTGATAATGGCGTGTTTTATCAGTGCTAAATTTATACCGCTGATAAATATATTATTTTAATAATTTGTTTATATTTATATATATATTTATAAAATTATATATGTGATAAATATATATTTATTTATTTATAATTATAACTATAAATATATATGTTTTTATATTTATAAAATTATAATTTAAATAATTATAAAAATATAAGAAATATACTTATTATATCTATAATCTTGGAATATATATAATAAATATACTAATTATATATATTTATAAGATTATAGATATACACAAATATATATCTTCTAATTTTATAATTATTTATATGAATATATATTTATTTATTATAAGAATATTTATTTATTTATAATATGAATATTTATTTATTTATTTTATGAATATTTATTTATTTTTAATTATAATTATTAATGATTATATACTTATTTATTTAAATAATTATATCAGAGTTATTAAAATTTTATAATTATATAAAAATATCTGTATTTATTTATAAATATAATTATAAATATTTGTATTTATTTATCAATATTTCTATATATTTATAAATATATATCTTTAATTATATATAACATTATATATGAAAATAATAAATATATTTTCTATAAATTAATAATTATTTAAATAAATAAATATATTTATTTATATTTATGACTAACAAATAAATAAATTTATTTATTTATTTATTTATTTATTTATTTATTTGTAATTATAAATTATATAAATAAATATTTATTTATAATTGTAATTATATATATATATATATATATATATATATATATATTTAAATAATTATAAATTTATAAAAAAATGTATTTATAATTTTAAATATATATATATATATTATAATTTTTTAATTATTTAAATATATCTACATTTATTTAGATTTATATTTATAACTATTTGTATTTATTTATAAATATTTTTATATAAATATATATAATTAATATATTTTTTATAATTTTTTAACTATTTAAATATATATATATATATATATATATTCATTCAGTAATTATTATTATAAATAATTATAAATAATTATATATATTTGTACATATATTTATTTAATTATATTATAAATTTATAAGCAGTATAATAAATATATTTATTATAATTTTATAATTATTTACATATATATAGTTATTTATACTTATAATTATAATTATAAATAA
Organism: Viscum album; assembly: GCA_963277665.1. Taxonomy (NCBI): domain Eukaryota; kingdom Viridiplantae; phylum Streptophyta; class Magnoliopsida; order Santalales; family Viscaceae; genus Viscum; species Viscum album. Next base: position 1,784,544,497 of record OY728148.1, on the reverse strand, counting down.
ATATAATTATAAATATTTGTATATAATTATAAATATATAAATATATATATATAATATGTATTTACTGTAATTTTATAATTATTTCAATATATATATTTGTAATTATAATTACAAATAAATATATTTTAAAAATATTTATATATAACTAAAATCTAATAATTATAAATATAATGCGTATATTTATTATTTAAATATATTTAATGTAATTTGATTAGTATTTTTATAACATTATAGTATATATGGGTAACATGAATTAATCATATACCTAGTAAATATACATAATAAAAAACAAGTCATCAATGGACAACATTAATAATAAGAAAGGGCGTAATGTATAAATGAACATTATGATGCATAACATATGCATACATGATCAATATATTTATTGACCAAATTAATTGGAACATATATATTTAATAATTAATATAAATATATATATATTTAAAAAAATATTTGAATATATTAATTATAAATACAATAAATATATTAAATATAACAAATATAATAAATAAAATAATATAACAAATATAATAATCTAATAAATCTAAAAAATATAATAAAGCTAATTAATTAATCTAATAAATCTAATAAATATAATTCTATAAATCTATAATAAATCCAATAAATCTAATAAATTTAATAAATATATTTATTATTTAATGAAATTTATTATAATCGTGTAATTATATATATATATAATTGTAATCTTAGAAATACTTTTTTTAAAACATTATATATATATATATATATATATATTTGAATTATTAAAAAATTTATATTAATTATAAACATGCGTTTTTTAGTTAATGTATCCAAATAAACATTATTTTTTAATATAAATTAATAAAAACTTTTATCAGTGCTAAATATAGCACTGATAAAAGAATCTTTTATCAGCGCTAAGAACAACGCTGATAAATGTGTACCTTTTATCAGCGCTTTTCTTAGAGCTGATAAATGATACATGTATCAGCACTTTTATCTAGCACAGATAAAGGCTCGTCCTTTATCAACGCTTTCTTCTTAGCGCTGATAAAACGAGGTATTCCCTTGCCCTGTTTTGTAATAGTGAACGGACACCTTGATCAAATGTTATGACTGTTTGAAATTCGAGTAATGTTTTCAACTTATTTTAGATCTTTTATTACTTTTTTGATTTCTTGTGTCTTCAAATTATTATTAAATGACTATTAGTCAATAATAATTAGAAAATTATTAATTAATAATATATTTTTTAATTATTTTATAAGTCATTTTCACTAAATATCTTAGATGTTCTGTATAAATGTCTATTTATACTTATCTAAAATATATTTACAAAATATATATTATATTTATTTCAATATAAATATACTTATATATTAATATATTATTTGTAATTTTTTTTTTTGAAATATATCTTTTATCAGTGCTAGTAAAAAAATGATGATAAAGACTCCTCTTTATCAACGCTATTAAAAAAAGAAATGATAAAGGGTGGCGCTGTGAAGACCATGTTTTGTGGTTGTGTGATGCCCGCAATGGGTCTTTCACCTTCCTGGTCTGCATGAGTTGTAATACAAGAATTTTTTTCCCATGCACTAATACATTCCTCATGTGAGGCCTTACCAAAAGCAACATATGCATTTTTCATTAACTTAGTAGAATGAGGTGGGGAAGCCCACTCCACATTTTCAAGATTTTCATCACTCATATTGCTTCCAACTCAGAGAGGAGGATGAGAGTGAGCTTGGGTCACACCTACCGGAGGATCTGTCACAGCCATCTTATACTAGGCATTTCTGTGGAAATCAGTGTGAAATATATATTTATTTATCTATAATTATAATTATAAATAAATACATTTATAAATATTTGTACATATTTATAAATATATTTATATAATTATAATATATATATATTAAGAAATATAATAAATATATTTATTTTAATTTTATAATTATTTAAATAATTAAATATTTATTTATAATTATATAAATACTTTTAAAAAATTATATATATATATTTGGATTATTAAAAAATATATATTAATATGTTATATTTATATTAATTATACACATACATTTTTTAATTAATGTATATAAATAGAAATTTGTTATTGAATATAAATATAATAAATTTATATATATTAATAATATTTTTTATTAAAAAATTATCAACGCTAGGAATAACGCTAATAAAGATCTACATTCATCAGCGTTAAAAAAATTACCGACAAAAGGTATACATTTATCCGTGCTTTTTTATTGCTGATAAAAGTTACATTTATCAACGTTTTTAACTATCACTTATAAAAGTAACCCTTTAATATTCCAAATATAAAATGTCATAACATAATATAACTATAAATACAAATAAAGATGGAGAGTCTCTATCTAAATGGAGACCTTCTCTCTCATCCTTCTCATGTGAATGCCTTGACTTTCACAATCTTGTGATGCCTCCTCTTCCAAACGAAATGTTGGAGGATGAAATCATTGGACATTATGATCTTTTTGCTTGTTGTGGTAGGGGTCATCGCTTGTTACCGAGTCATGAGGTCTGGAAACAGAAGGATTTGGAGATTGATCTAGGTGTTGAAGGGCTCAATGTCGGTGAATCTTTGATGGAGGTGATAACGGCAGGGGATGGACCACTGAATGGGGTGGATAATGTTGGTGAGTTGCAGAGAGACTTTCGACGAGTGATCATAGAGATTTTGGTTGGGTGGAAAAGACTCCGGGCGGAGGCGTTACGGTGGCTTTGGGGTTTTGTTGGGCGTTTTATGTGGGGTTCTTTGTCACTTTACTAGTTTGGTAGCGTTTATTTTCCACCTGATTGTTGGTTGTTGTCTTTGTACTTTTACTTTTATTAATAAATTTTAGGGCTGAGTTCATTCGGTACCTTCATAGTATAAATACAAATACATTTGAATATTTATAAAATTAAGCAAATCCTAATTTCATTAATAATATTATTAGTAATAATAAAATAAAAGAATTATGAAGAAAAGAATTGTCTTGTCACATTAGGGTGAGTATGTTGGATAAGTGTTGAGAAAGGACCCTTTTATCTGTGTTTTTTCTTATAACGTTGAGAAAATAGTATTCTTATTTAACATAAATCACCCCTTCTTCTCTCCGTCCATCTTTTTCTATGCTCTGAAATGCAGTGAATGGTTGATCCTCTCTCGTCTTCCTTGAATTTATTACACAAATAAAGGTAATAGTTTTATTGTGTGATTCACATTTCAATTATAATCATATTGGCCATTTTTATGTAAATTAACATTGTTTTGGGATTTGTTTTTCTTTTCATTGTACATTACAAAGCAGACTATATTCAGCGCCACCCTTTATCACCGCTACAAATAAGAACCGATAAAGAGTGTGCTTTTATCAGTGCTAGCCAAAAAGAATTCATAAATATCATCTTTATCAACGCTAAAAAAAGTGGTGATAAAAACACATCTTTGTCAGCATTTTTTTAACGCTGATAAATGTGTCATTTATTTGTGTTTTTTAGGGGTGATAAAAATATATTTCATAAAAAAATTATATATCATTAAAAAACATATATTAATATATAAATGTATTTATATTGATATAAATATAATATATTTTATTAAATATAATTTATATAAGACTAAATATGCATTGACATGTAATATATAAGATATTTAATGAAAAGGACTTGTAAAATAATTAAAAATAAATATTAATTAATAATGTGGTAATTATTATTAAGTAATAGTCACTTAATAACAATTGGATGACCTAAAAATTTAATAAATTAATGAATGATCTAAGATAAGTTAAAAACTTGATTTGAACTTCAAACATCCATACTTTTAATTATGGTGTTTGTTTGGGTTCTACAAAATGACTTGGGAAATCCTAGGCCAATTTTTCTTTGATGTAAAAAAAGGTAATGAAGACCTCAAAAATTTAGTTTTTTGTCGGGTACCTTAATTTTTAAAAAGTTGATGGAATTTCAGGCTCGTTTGAGTCATATTATCTTTTTTTCAGTGGAGACTAAATTTATTACTAGATCTTACATTTTTATGAATATTATAAAGTTTAAAATTTTACATTTTTCAAATTTTAGTGTTATCTATAATTAAATATATACTTATTTTCATTTATTTACATATAATAAATCAATTGTACTGATAAATGTTTAAACATATTTATATAAAATGTATTTTTAAATACATAAACCATATGAAAATAAATATTTATTATTCATTTTATTTAATATAAAAAATATTCATTTTATTTACCTTATAAAAATGCATTAATATATATATACACTTATAAGTAATATTTATATATTAATATGCATGTTAATAAACACACACACACACACACAATTATGTGCATATTTCAATTTATGTAAATAAATACATATATGTAAATATTTGTGCGTGTATGCACAAAATATAAATGTGCATGTGTGTGTGTGTGTAAATATGCACACGTGTGTCTATCAATATTGTACAAATACATCATATATAATTTTTTTATAAATATATCATTATCATTAAATCTAGTATATAAAAGAATTTAAAAGACATATTTATAAATACATTATTGAAAGTTTATATATAAATAAACAATTATATATAACAATGTATAAATATAGATGTAAATATATAGAAATATAAATATATATGTAAATATGTATAAAATTTATATCTAAATATTCAATATATAGTCATATTTAAAAAATGTATTTAAAAATAATTATATAAATGTAAATAATTATATGAGTAAATATATAAATAAAATGAATTATGTATATATATATATATATAATTAGATATATCGTAAAATATCAAACAAATCTTGATGTTAAAGTGGTAAAGATAGTGGTTAGGAATTCGAATCCAAGTGTGAGCAAGTTTGAATAGGGCGTCCAAAGCACTGATAAAAGGGGTGGAAATCGCTGATAAAAGAGGGATGGGCTAGAGAAAGGTTGCGGGCTGGGCGCAGAAGACACATAACACTAATGGGGGGTGCTGATAAAATAGGTGGATTGAATGAAAAAAATTTAAAAATATTTTTTGAATTTTATCGACACTTAAAAAACACCAACAAAGGTGACATTTCTCAGTGTTTTTGTAAGCACTAATAAAGGTCATGGGTCTTTTAGGGTGATTAGATTGTTCGCATTTTTTAGTGGTGATAATGACCATTTATAGCACCGACTATGACCGAATCTGTAGTAGTATTGATTTTCAACATTTATCACCATTCTCTTTGATTACATTTATAAATTATAGGTTTACATACTAATAAAATTAATTTGTATATATAATTTGGATTCAATTAATTGCACTTAACACATTTTTTTGACCTTGTTACGGTGTTATTTTGTTGAATTTTGCAGGAAATTGGAGCCGATGTTGCGAAGGAGGAGCTGGTGTCAAAGTTTGCAATTTCAGACAATTTACGACATAAAAACTGGTTTACAATATAAATCCGTCGAAGACATGCCGGATGCAAACTAGGCCGTAAAAAAAATTCAAGTTGTAAAACCTTCCAGCTGAAGAAGAACATACTGCGTAAGATTGACACTTACGCCTTAAAACCCTCTTGGCCCGAAGACCCCATGATTTTTATTAAAGTGGAGATATAAAAGCACCGGAGACTGAAAAGTTGTCACTTATGGCATAAAAGTAAGGCTTACAGTGTAAAAGTATAGGGAAAAGAATAACTCCAGAAGACTGACGACGTTAAAGTTGTTTACACTATAAGGATCTTTGGCCTATTTATATTCTAAGCAGTTAGGCGTTTAAAAAGATTCACCTTTTCATTTAGTTCTTTGTTCTTTTAACATAGTCTCTCATTTTCTATCTTGTTTTGGCTCGTTTTCATAATGGTTTTTCTGCTGTGACCCCATTGCAACTAGCTTTGAATTCCATTAATTATTCTGAACCCGTTTGCCTCTTTCAAGAACAACCGTGGTACGTACTGCTATCTTTATTCAAGTAATAGGTTGTTTTCAATTGTTTTTCAGTCATTTCCTTGTTTAAATGAATATGTCAATCATGATACATTTATTTCATACAATGAATTCTACCTTTTCCATGCGTGGATAATTTGCATAGGGTTAGGGGATGAAAGTAGGGGTGGCATCACCTTAAATTAATCCTTTAATCAAAGCTTGGGTAATTTATTAGCAAGTAATTAGATTTATAATAAAATCATATGTCTTTCCCTTGCATGAGCCGGACAATGAGATTGTAAGCGAAACACCCCGACCTAATTGGAATGAAAAAAACTAGAACCAATAGTTTGATTTGTTTTCTGCCTTTGAAGTTGCACAGAATGCATCTAGACTGGAAAGCACATTTGGACCAAAGAGTGGTTGCAAATCTTGATAGATCCAATTTTTTGGAGTAAAGCTAAATATGTGATTCTTGAATAGCTATGTGGTCTAAGCCAATAGTCTAGCACTCCAAACACTTCATGATATGTTTCTGATAAACAAATTTTAGTTATAGCCTATATTTCATGAATCACTGAGCCTCTATGAAACAAAACATGGTTACTTATAGGAGATATCCATAACCTAGACATTAAACTTAAATTTTCCATCTCTGTGATTTGAATTTTAAAAATCTGACATACACGGTTGTGTTCAAGATGATATTTAGAGTCTGATTGAATTAACTTAATTTTCAGTGAATAGTAACCTACCTTTATGAATTGTAACCTGCCCTTATGAATAGTTACTTACCCTTATGAATAGTAATATTAATTTTATGAATGGTATCTATACCCTTAACTGTATAAATGAATTTAGGCACCTTAAAAATGAAGATGAATATTTTATGTTTTTTTTAAAGGTTGGGGCCGAAGCCTCAATTTATTATTTAAAGCAAAGACCTCTTTAGACTGGGTAGAGGGAGACCCGATTACATAGCCCAAAGGCCCATGGCCATGTGGCCTGAATACAAGGCTTGAAAACTCAGTTTTTTGCCCAAAGGACCCCTTGGTGAACAGTACTGCTACAGTATCCGCGATGCTACCGTACACCGCCACTACAGTCCCTCCTCTACTACAATGTCGTCGCTGCTACAGTACTACTACAGTACCCCCGGAAATTTGCCCCTGCCCGGATTTGATCCTAGTTCTTTTGGATGTCAAGCAGGAGCCTGTACCACTAGGGTACATGCTCGTTGGCAAGATGAATATTTTAAATGTTTATATTTTTAGATTAAATAATGATTTTAATTAAATATTAAAATAATCATAATTATAAAATTAATTTTAATTATCGGACTACATTTTTGGATTCTACACGTCGAAAAATGGTTTGGGTAAATTTTTGGGATTTTTCTAAAATACTTGAATTTTTGATGAATATTAAAATGCGATAATTTACTATAAATGCTAAATAAGGGATTTATTGAGTCATTGATGATGATCTGCTGATGTAAGCCCAATTGGTTCTAAGTCACATGAATTTATTACTGTTATTGGTCATGAAAAACTTACTATTCATTGTCTTGTTGAGAAATAATAAACCAATGATTAAAAAATTATGAAAACCCTCCTCTCCTCCAATATAAACCCCCTCATTCCCTCCTCTTTTCACTCCTCTCAAGCCTTGTGCTTTGCCAATATTCTACCTAAATCTCCCCCCAAGCTCCTCCCCCACGTCCAAAATCCCAAATCCTCTTCAAAATACCGAAACATCTCCCATTAAGAGGTTCTTAATGGTGGAAGTCTCAAGAGGTAAATTCCTCTTTCCAATTCATTTTTTTCTTTTATGTTCTTGTCTTTTTTGTTTCTTTCCTCACCTCCCTTCACCCAAATAGTGTGATAACTCCAGTAACATACATTTACTAGAATGTTTTTATTCTAATGGATTATTTCATTATCTTCTCTCCTTTACCCACCTTTTATTTGAAAGAAATGAAAGCATCATTTGAGATGTGCCAATTTAGCACATTCAAGGACACCAATTTATCAATTTCTATTATTATCATTTATTCTGGTCATGAAACCATTTGTGTTATGGTTGAACCAGATTATTATATAGTTAATATATTCTATTTTTGGTTATTTAATTATTTTTTACAAATTGTATTATGTTATAATGCAAAACATGTTCTTTGTAATGAAACCCACCGATTAACAAAAATGGTTGTCACTATGGTTTTATATAATAATTCACCTTCAATCCAAGTAACCTAATTAAATTTAAAACCATTTAATCTCTTGAATGTGCACTAATAGAATATAACTTCAATTCTGGACAACGGCTTTCATCTTACATTTTTATCCAAACATGAATATAAGCGAACCGTTCATTAAAACCAAGTAAACAAACGAGCTCGAACAATGTAATTGAGCCACATAACCAATCAAAATGGTTATAAATGAATTTAAAATTATTATAATAAACCAATTAAATATAGAATAGGTTCTGGAATTATTAATTAATATACCTAATTTGTTTATTCATGTCTTTAATAACAATTGTAGATCACCAATGGATTTAAGGTAAGAGATCCTCTCTCTCTCTGTTGTTCAAGAATCTCCCATATGTTGTGCTCTTATATTTTTAATTACTAATGATGGGGTATGTTTTCTCACCTCCCCCATACTACCTTTGTGACATATATATGTAATTGTATTCCCCTTTTACCTGTCATTAAGCCCTCACAATAACACTCATTACCATGCTGAAATGTTTGTAAGGGGTTTTCTCATCTCATTTTCAATTCTGTGGGATTTCCATTGTTCACCTATTATTTCTTACATGTGGTATAGGTGTACTTCCATTTGATATATATTATCATGATTCTATTTATATTCATGTTATTCTGTGATTATTTTGGTGGTTATTAACTTTTGGTCATAGGACTCAATTGATTACAACGTGGTAACAAGCTTGGTTTCAATTTTCACTTCATTGTGACTTGTTTAGTATTGTGCACCTAATCTTTCTTATGTGGTGTACCTAATGACCATTTGAGATCACTTTTCAAATGGAATTATATTCCATTTAAATATCCATATTCTCATATCATGGATATGATTATTGTATAAACCGTATACCATTTTACATACATTATTTATTTTGAATGTTGTTCCTACTGTGGAAATATTGATGAATCGGTATCCTCTATTCTATACGGATAATGTAAAGACATATTGCTCTTGTGTTGAATTAATGTATAAAGAATTATTTGGACATGCGGTGGCAAGTGGGGCCCGCTAAAACCCATCGATGCATTATTAGGTCTCATGAGACAAACCAGTTAGCGAAAAATCCTTCGAGTTTGTTTCAAAAAATCAGACGGGTTTCTACCCACATAACTAAACCGTTTTAATGGTATTATTGTATCAAGTTCCAGATACACGATGACCAATTAATAATCATTGTCTTTATTCATTATCATTTATTACTATCCATGAGGTTTTAACTATGACAAAATCAATGGAGGCAGTTTCATTCTCAGTTTATTATTGGCTTGAGTTTTTCATTTATTCACCTTACCATATTGATTATGTCAAATTATTTACAATTTAGTTATTATTGATTCATTCTTTCACTATTTGTATCCCTTACTGAGCATTTGAGCTCACCCATTTCACTTGTTTTCCTTCAACAGGTTATGAAGAGGAGATCATTTATTGAGTTCTTGTGGATGCATTCTTTAGTTTTTATTATGTATTGTATTTTGGGACCTTTTACAATGTAATTTGAGTGACATATATATATCTAGTTTCCTCAAGACTACTAAACTGATCGTTCCTTCAGGTTTTTCATTCCTTCTATCCATGGATATATAACATGTAATGCACTAACTTCAGTCTAGAGGGGTCGGGACGTTACAAATAGACCCACCCTTGTTATATTTAGGGATACCCTATGTGTAGGCTCCCCAAAATTGATCTCAAACCCTTCTTCCATCAACAGAAGATTAATCCAATCAGTTTAGCTTAAAACCCATCCTCATAGAATTTATGCGAGGAATATATCATAGGGTTCAAACTTCTAGGTAAAAACCCATGCCCTCACCACCCAATGGTTTTAACCTCAAACATCCATTGTTCGGTTTACCTTCACAATAGTGATAGATGGGTTTAATATAAATCTCTAATATGACCATGCTAGCGTGGAATCAACGATGCTGTGTAGGCTGGTTAAATTTTTGCATTGTTGTCGGGGATCACATTAACATGGTAACCATCGAGTTCGGACCATGTATTGCCTAACAGTCCTTTAATTTAACATCACTTTATACAAATATTTCCGCATGCACATTAGTTTCTTCATCTGTGCTATATATTTAATGCATGAGCTTGTCCCCTTTGACTCATTCAAGGAGCCTGTAAACTCAAGAACTTTATTTCAGTCTTGAAATAGAAAGATACATCTCTGCATGCCAAAGTTAAAACATACCTGAGTGTAACAATCATTCGATTCTTAATCCACAAAATGTTCAATCTGTGCACACCCAAATAATAGGGAGCACTTCCTTCACTGTAGGAGTGGACCATCATTATAGCGACTCATACTTTACATACATTGTTATTAATTCATAATTGAAGCACACTTATTACAACATATAACAAAACTAGGAAAGGACAGTATAGGTATAAAGTCTTTAGAAACTGGGAAACATAAACAACTGGTTCATAAAGAATCTACTTTTCCTCCCATTTATTTCATCATATCTAGAGTCCCTTTTGGAATATCCTACTTAATAACCTTCTTCCTGACCTGGGGAAAGAAAACATACAAAAGGGTGAGCTGAAATGCTCATTAAGGGTAAAAAAATAAATATCAATCACATCATATTAATAAGAACATAACTTTTGGAAATCTTAACCTGCAAAAGAGATCATTGTTTCAAAACATGGGATAAATCATAGTGGTGAAATATAATCCCAATAATCATAACTTAAAACATGAAACTTTGTGGCATACACATATAATCATAGAGAATCATTTCGTAGTAGTCAAGACTCATATCCAAGACTATCTAAGCCGACAAAGTCCATTTTTGAACCGAGTTCACTCCTCGTTTCAGTCCTGTTTCACTGAACCAGTTTAACCTTCCGTTCCAGCCATGTCTATATCATGAGATATAAATCTTTACCCAATGCATTGGAGGGAGATATAGGTCTCACCCATCTCATAATGATACCATTCTTATGTGTTCCACAAAATCAAAAAAGCATACATCACTGCATAACCCATGTAATAAAAATGGGATTCTTAAACATCATGACATCATAAAACAGTTCATATAAGATAAAGGAATTCATAAAAATAATTCCATAATAACATAATCAAATCAATGCAATAATAGGGATAGAAACAGAACCCTATATTATATTAGATGGAAAATAATTTTGATAAAACACGTGAACTCCTTTCTTGAGGAAAATATATTTTCTACTTCAAAAACATTTTTCCTTTCTTAACATGTCATACAATTTTAAACTAAAATAAGTTGATTAAAAATAAACTTGAAAACTTGTAAAGGAAGCTTCTTGTAAATAATGTGTTAAAAATCCATTCATGTCGTATAAGTTAAAAAAAACATTCTTCTCGTACTTTGGCCGGAAAAGTAAAAAAGTACATCGTACGAAAAACGAAAAAAGATTCCTTTCATATCTTTTACTAAAAACTCACCGAAGGGTAAAATTGGATTTAAACAATTGTATGTGGATGGAAATAATATTACATATTTAGGGAACATGGATGTGAATGATAAATATTCCCCAGTAAATTCTGAAGTATAAACAATCTCGGATAAAAATGAGATTGTGAGATTTTCCCTTACCTTAGTTCCGATTTGCTTTGTAAGTGTCCAAACATCATGTATAATGATTTAAATAATGTTATTGACTTATTCCAGAATCATACTTATTTTTATGATATCGTATATGGTCATATTCATAGCTTCTTATTAGTAATATTTCATTAGTACTTGTTATTCGAGTGTTTATTACTTTTTGTTCTTATGCGTGTTTTGTCGAATAAATTCTTATTACTCTTTTTAGGTTATGGATACCTCATTTACAGAATGGTATTAGTGTATTATGTATCATATTCATTCATTCAATTCATTTATATAATCATTATGCAATGAAGATCATGTAGAACGAGTCGCATCACATCGTGGAGATGGTATTCCGTACGTACGCACGAGCGATGATATCATTCTCATGATCGTGAAATTGTAGTGGAGTGTATGTATACTATTTCAGAATAAATATCACTTTACAATAATCATATATAGTTATTATTTACACCATTATTCCCATCCAAGTAAGGCGGTGGTGGAAAATAGATTACACCACAGCGTGGAGACGGTATTCCGTACGTACGCACACGCGGTGATTTCGTTTTCCATAGGATGGATAGATGGTGAAATAGGGTTGTTTCTTAATTATAATAACATATCAGTATATGAGTGATACTGATGTAATTAATTCATAATGAAACAACTAAATAAGAATAAGTGTAAGATGAAATAAAGTTGAACGAATCGGTAACGGACATTACCACTTCTTTGAAGCGCCTCTTTGAGACCTCCTCTTAGGGCACTAAAATTGGTCTTTGAAGAAGACCAGGACCTCTAGGATGTTTCTAGGGAAGTTTAAAAGAGAATTTGGCAGGGTTCGGCTAAGCATGAAGGCTCAATGTGGTGTGAGGAAGAGAGGGAGGAGGTGCCCTTTTATAAGGGAGGAGAGGGGCACCTTTGGAAAAACTAAAAATATTATTTTATTATAAAGTCATATTCGGTTTTTAATACCTCAAAATTGATTTATTTATAAGATAAGGTGGGGATGGGTCTAAATCTTCTCATACAATATAATTTAGACAAGTTTAGGTCATTATATTAACCTTATCTTTTAGTTTTAACTCTAAGTTAATTAGATTGACATTTACCATGCCACTTTGTATTTTTATATTATATAGTTAATAAACTTACCATATACATCAAAAAGACCCCAAAGAAGTCCATTAATTATACACTTATCATGATATAAATATCTTGGCAGAACCATAGATTTTTAGGAATATAATAACAATTAATAATATAATATTTGTTTTAAAAACTATTTATGTCAATTTTGACACTATTTGGTAATTGATTTTTGTAAAAATCATAACAGAATGATTAGTTCGAAAAAAGTAAATTAAATCCACACTAAAATTTCGTATTAACATAGAAAATTATTTTAATTCATAAAAAGTCTCAAATTACATTTATTTGGGTATTTATAACATCAATTATGTCAATATTTCATTAATAATATCATCATTGTGTCGTAAATAAATTAAATTATTTAAAGTCTAAAAATTAAAAATAAAATATCATTATGTAGGAAGTATTTTTTTCTTTCTATTGAATATTTATAGTCTAATTTATCATATGTATAACCCTATATTAAAAATGATTTACTTATTAAACTTTGATTTTAACTATTTTAACCCTTCTTTAAATGAATTAATAATAACTGTCCTAATCTAATCCAAGTGGGCCTAAATGGTCATATTTTATTCCTAAGGTTGTTTTTGGTCGAATTATACTTATCCAATAGAATTAGGACATGTGTTAGGGTAATAATAATAACATTTTAACCCTTAATTACCCTATTTACTTTTAACCGTGGTAAAAAAAAGTAAAAAGTTACTATTCCCCAAAAATTATTTTCATCTCATTGAACCACATTTTACTTAATGACATCAAAATGTGTCCCTCAGATTTTGGAAATTCCATTCACAGAAGTGGTAAAATTATGTTTTATGAAAATTTACAAATTCTCATAGGAGGTAGGTAAAAGACAGTGAAAAGTTCAATAAAATTTTTATATATCTAAAATTATTATACAATGACTCCAATTAATTGCATTGAACTTATATAGGTATTATGTATCATTTTTTTCCTACAATAAATTTAAATAAAATAAATAATTATTTAAATAAAGAGTCGGTTTTTAAATAGTAACCCAGTGTTTTCACTATTCATCAAAAATTGAATGTTTTCAGAAAAATACAAAAAATTCACCCTAGGATAATTTCATTATTCCGAATTAAAAAATGAAGTCCATTTTGAAAAATAAAATTTACAAAATTTCAAAAAGTGGATATTACTATTCATAACGGATAGTTTTAATAATATTTTAATAGCATATCGTTGTTTAGTGAAACTCGGTATTGCGTACAACGTAAGCTATCGAGGAAAGCCATGGTTGCGTGTAAAGCAAGACAACCTAGTGTTGTGTGTAGTGAAATATTCCTTTGATGATTTATATAACATAAAAGCAAAATATTTCTCATAAAAGTCTCGGGTGTTGCATTCTACCCCCCTTAAAATGAATTTCGCCCTCGAAATTCGTCACTTTGTAACAAAAAGATGAGGATACCTCCCCCTCATCATATCCTCAAGCTCCCATGTAGATTCTTCTACTTGGTGGTTCCTCCATAAAACTTTCACCAAGCGAGTGGTCTTGTTCCGTAGGACTTTTTTGCTAAGATCCAGAATCTCTATCGGCTATTCTTCATAAGAATGATATTGCTCCAACGGTACAACTTCTGAGCTGAGTACATGTGAAGGATCAGGTATGTACTTTCTCAAGAGAGATACAAGGAACACATTGTGAACTTGAGAGAGATTTGGTGGAAGAACCAATCAGTAAGCTACCTTTCCAACGTGATCCAGTATTTCGAAAGGACTGATATATCTAGGGCTCAACTTCCCCTTCCTTCCAAATCTCATGACCATCTTCCAAGGAGATATTCGTAAGAACACTTTATCACCCACTTCAAACTCTAGGTCTTTTCTTCGATTGTCGGCATAACTTTTCTGTCCACTCTGAGCTGCTCTTATGTGTTGTTGAATAGATCTGACCTTTTCTGCCATCTCATCAACAAGATCAGGTCCTAATAGCTTTCTTTCCCCAACTTCATCCCAACAAGTTGGAGTGCTGCATTTATTTCCATAGAGAGCTTCATAAGGAGCCATCTGAATACTGGAGTGAAAGATATTATTATAAGAAAATTACACCAAAGGTATGTGTTGATCCCAACCACCATTGAAATCCATAGAGCAAGCTCTTAACATATCTTCTAGAGTTTCAATTGTTCTCTCAGACTGACCATCTGTCTGAGGATGATAAGCAGTGCTGAAAATCAACTCTGTATCCAGAGTGTGCTGAAGACTTCACCAGAACTTCGAGGTAAATCTCGGATCCCGATCAGATATAATAGAAATTGGTACTCCATGTAATCTTACCACTTCCTTTACATATATCCTGGCAAGGTGATCTAGAGAGAAATCCTCTCTAATAGCAATGAAGTGTGCAGACTTTTTAAGATGATCAACTATGACCCAGATAGCATTATTTCCTTTGGATGTTTTAGGAAGTCCGGTGAAAAAGTCCATAGTGATGTTTTCCCATTTCCATTCGGGTATGGGTAATGGCTATAACATTCTCTTATACTTCTGTCTCTCAACTTTAACTTGCTAACAAACCAAGCATCGAGAGACATATTCAACAACATCTCTTTTCATTCCATCCCACCAGAAGTACTCTTTCAGGTCCCTATACATCTTTTTGCTTCTAGGATGAATAGAGAATGAAGAACTATGAGCCTCATCCAGCAGCTCCTTCTTTAATTCTGGGATGGGAGGTACACAAACCCGATTCCTGACCTTTATTATCCCATCACAATCAAGGTTGAATTCAGAAATATTTCTCACCTTATTTTGTAACTCTACATCTTCTTTCTGCGCCTATTTAATATTCACATGTATAGATGGTTGAACATTCATTTGAGAAAGATAAGATTTTCCCCCTTCCATTATAATTCTAAGATCCATCCTTTGTAAATCCATAAATATTGGATCTTTTGTGATCCTCATTATGGATAAGCTAGCATGGTCTTGTCGAATTAATGCATCTTCCACCATGTTTTCTTTCCCAGGGTGGTAATGAATTGAGCAGTCGTAATCCTTAATCAGCTCCAACCATCTTCTTTGGCGCATATTCATATCCTTTTGTGTGAAAATATACTTTAAACTTTTATGATCAGTATAAATATCACACCTTTCTCCATAAAGATAATGCCTCCAAATATTTAATGCAAAGATTACCGCAGCTAACTCCAAATCATGAGTTAGGTAATTTTGCTCATGGATTTTCAACTGTCGTGAGGAATAAGCTAGCACCTTATCATTTTGCATAAGAACACACCCCATCCCCTTCTTGGATGCATCAATGTAGATCACAAACCTTTCTCCACTACAAGGCAGTGTGATTACAGGTGCACTAAATAAACTTCTTTTCAAATCCTTGAAATTATCTTCACATTCCTCCATCCAAACAAACTTAACTCCTTTCCGAGTCAACTTGGTGAGTGGATTAGATAATCGTGAAAAATATTTCACAAAACGTCGATAATATCCATCCAAACCATGAAAACTTCGTATCTCAGTTACTGTTGTTGGTCTTGACCATCTTTCAATAACCTTTGTTTTTGATGGATCCACAGATATCCCCTCTTTTGAGATTATGTGACAAAAAAATGCAACTTTTTGAAGCCAAAATTCACACTTGGTAAATTTGGCATAAATCTTCTCCTTTCTCAGGGTCTTCAATATAATTCTCAAGTGATCTTCATGTTCTTATTTGATCTTTGAATAGACAAGAATATCTTCTATAAATACTACCAAAAATTGATCAAGATAGTCTCTAAACACTCTATTCATTAGATCTATGATGATAGATGGGGAATTATTAAGTCCAAATGGAATCACTATAAATTCATAGTGTCCATACCTTGTATGGAAAGCCGTCTTTGGTATATCTTCCCTTTTGACCCTTAATTGATGATACCCTGAACGAAGATCAATCTTGGAAAAGTATTGAGCTCCTCGTAGTTGTTCAAATAAGTCATCAATGCGTGGGAGAGGATATTTGTTCTTGATAGTGATCTTGTTAAGTTCTCGATAATCAATACAGAGTCTCATTGATCCATCTTTCTTCTTAATAAACAGAATAGGTGCTCCCCAAGGTGACGCAATAGGGTGTTTGAATCCCTTATCAAGATTCTCTTGGAGTTGCTTCTTCAATTCCTGCAACTCAATTGGGGCCATTCTATAAGGTGTCTTCTAAATAGGCAAAGAACCCGATACGAGTTATATTGAAAACTCAACTTCACGATTTGGTGAAAGACCCGGCAATTCCTCCGGAAAGATATCATCAAACTCCCGTACAATGAGAATATTCTTAATCGTGAGTTTCTCACCAACCATTTGAGATAAATAACCCTCATTTAGTGGAATCAAGACCCATAAGATGGAAGAAATTTCCACTGGAAGTTTATGTTCATCCTTGCATCAATAGACGATCATAGATTGATCTGGAATATAAAATGTGACTTCCCTTCTTTGGCAATTGATATGATCTCCATATAGAGAAAGCTAATCCATGCCAAGAATCACATCAAATTCCACAATAGGAAGGATCAAAATATTTACAGGAAGCGCTTTCCCACAAAATTCAATCGGAGAATAATTATAAACTTTTGATGCGACTGTTGTGCCATTAGGGGTTTTCACAGCTATCTCAACATCTAATTGTTGAGGTAATACGGTGATACCCTTAGAAAATTCTTCAAAAATAAAAGAGTGGGTGGATATAGAACAATTAAAACATTTTCTACTTTAGAGTGGATAGTAAGTGTACCTTTCACCACATCATTGTCGTACTCCACATCGCTGATAGAAATTGCATGTGACTTTCCATTGTCTTTAGCCTTAAGAGTTTTTGGACGTGGACCATCATCATCAACCCTTGGATTTGGGCATTGATTGGAATAATGCCCCATCTCCTTGCACTTAAAACATTGAAGTGTGGTAGGGTCATTCAGTGTATCCCTTCATTTGTTTGCGTCATTAGACATCTTCTTCCCATCATTGCAGCATTCAAATGCCCGATGACCTTACTTTCCACATTTTAATCATTTACTTGTCCCTTTAAGACAACTCCCACCATGTTTCTTTCCACACTTTGATCATAAGGGAAAGATCATCTTCTTTTCAGTGTGCTCTTTAGATTTTCCTTTGAATTCCATTTTCCTCTTCTTATCAAACCCATATGACTGATGGGTTACTCCAATCTCCATCTCAACTTTGAGAGCACATCAAACGATTTCCTCATAGCTATTGATGCCCCTTATGGATAAGGCCCTTAAAAGACTTGGTTTTTAGCCACTAAAGAATCGATCGATCTTACTCTCAGGTTAGATAATAATACCAGAAGCGTACCTTGCATGTCTTGTAAAATTTGATTCATAGGTACCAACAGATTCATCATCCTTTTGCTTCAGTTCAAGAAACTCTTTCTCCATCTTTGTTTGGAGAATACGAGGGAAGTACTTATTGAAAAATAAGTTCTTGAACTCGTCCCATTCCATGGACTCAATTTCATCCCTTTTCATTGTATTCTTAATAATATTCCACCATTGATTAGCATCTACTTCCAAACGATACAATGATAAGATGACTTTATCATGTTCAGAACATTGAAGAACTGAAAATATCTTTTTAGTAGTACTAATCCATTGTTCAGCAACTACTGGATCAGTAGAACCGCTGAATTAAGGTGGACACTGCCTCATGAAAGATTCAATAGAATGTTGCATCTTCCTTTTCTCATTTGGAAGTCCTGCATGATTCATAGATTGAGAAAGTTGTGTGAGCATGGCTACAAGATTTTGCATTCCATCTCCCATAACGTTTGGTTGCTCAGGGGGACAATCATTGCATTGCATGTCGCATTACGCATTAACACGGTTCCTTCGGGTTCCAGCCATTGACTAAAACCAAGAATAATAGTGTGAGCAAGACTAATTATAATAGGAAAACCACATAATCAAGAATTAAATTTCACACTTAAGGTCTTATCATAGGTTATTCATGGCCATTTCTAAAACACTAAGATTGTGTTCTATGCTTAGACTTATCCTTAGGGTTCTTACTAAGGCTTTCATATTCTAGTTTCCCAAGGTTGACTATACCTTTCCTCTGATACCAACTATAACAACCCATACTTTACATACATTGTTATTACTTCAGAATTGAATCACACTTATTACAACATATAACAAAACGAGGAAAGGACCATATAGGTATATAGTCTTTAGAAACTGGGAAACATAAAAAACTGGTTCATAAAGCATCTACTTTTCCTCCTATTTATTTCATCATATCTAGAGTCCCTTTTGGCATATCCTACTTAATAACCTTCTTCCTGACCTGGAAAAAAAAATACAAAAGGGTGAGCTCAAATTCTCAGTAAGGGTAAACACAAGAAATATCAATCACATCATATTCATAAGAACACAACTTTTGGAAATCTTAACCTGCAAAAGAGATCATAATTTCAAAACATGAGATAAATCATATTAGTGAAATGTAATCCCAATAATCATAACATAAAACATGAAACATTGTTTCATACTCACATAATCATATAAAATCATTTCTTAGTAGTCAAGACTCATATCCAAGAATATCTTAGCAGACAAAGTCCATTTTTGAACCGAGTTCAATCCTCGTTTCAGTCCTGTTTCACTGAACCGATTTAACCTGCCGTTCTAGCCATGTATATCTCATGAGATATAAATCTTTAGACAATGCATTGGAGGGAGATATAGGTCCCACCCATCTCATAATGATACCATTCTTATGTGTTCCACAAAATCAAAAAATCATACATCATTGCATAACCCATGTAATAAAAATGGGATTCTTAAACATCGTGACATCATAAAAAAATTCATATAAGATAAAGAAATTTATAAAAATAATTCCATCATAACATAATCAAATCAATGTAATAATAGGGATAGAAACAGAACCCTATATTATCTTAGATGAAAAATAATTTTGATAAAACACTTGAACTCCTTTCTTAAGGAAAATATCCTTTCTACTTCAAAAACATTTTTCCTTTCTTAACATGTCATACAATTTTAAAATAAAATAAGTTGATTAAAAATATACTTTAAAACTTGTAAAGGAATCTTCTTGGAAATAATTTTTTAAAAATCCATTCATGTCCTATAAGTTAAAAAAACATTCTTCTTGTACTTTGGCCGAAAGAGTCAAAAAGTACCTCGTACGAAAAACGACAAAAGATTCCTTTCATATCTTTTACTAAAAACTCACCAAAGGGTAAAATTGGATTTAAACAATTGTGTGTGGATGGAAATAATATTACATATTGAGGGAACATGGATGTGGATGATAAATATTCCCCAGTAAATTCTGAAGTATAAACAATCTTAGATAAGAATGAGATTTTGAGATTTTCCCTTACCTTAGGTCGGATTTGCTTCGTAAGTGTCCAGACCTCCTGTATAATTATTTAAATAATGTTACTTAATTATTCTAGAATCATAATTATTTTTATGATTTCATATATGGTCCTATTCTTAGCTTCTTATTAGTAATATTTCATTACTACTTGTTATTCGGGTGTTTATTACTTTTTGTTCTTATGCGTGTTTTGTCGAATAAATTTTTATTCCTCTTTTTAGGTTATGGATAACTCATTTCCAGAATGGTATTAGTGTAATATATATCATATTCATTCATTCAATTCATTTATATAATCATTAAGCAATGAAGATCATGTAGAACGAGTCGCATCATATCGTGGAGACGGTATTCCGTACGTACGCACAAGCGATGATATCATTCCCATTATCGTGAAATCATAATGGAGTGTATTTATACCATTTCAGAATCAATATCACTTTAAAATAATCATATATAGTTATTATTTACACCATTACACCCATCCAAGTATGGTGGTGGTGGAAAATAGATTACACCACGGCGTGGAGACGGTATTCCGTACGTACGCACACGCGATGATTTCGTTTTCCGTAGGAAGGATAGATGGTGAAATAGGGTTTTTTCATACTTATAATAAAATATCATTATTTGAGTGATACTGATGTTATTACTTCATAATGAAACAACAAAATAAGAAGAAGTGGAAGAATAAATAAAGTTGAAAGAATCGGTAACATACATTACCTCTTCTTTGAAGCGCCTCTTTGAGACCTCATCTTAAGGCATTAAAATTGGTCTTTGAAGAAGACCAGGACCTCTAGGATGTTTCTAGGGAATTGGAGAAGAGAATTTGGCAGGGGTTGCCAGATCTTGAAGGCTCAATGTGGTGTGAGAAAGAGAGGGAGGAGGTGCCCTTTTATAAGAGAGGAGAGGGGCACCTTTGAAAAAACTAAAAATATTATTTTATTATAAAGTCATATTCAGTTTTTAATACCTCCAAATTGATTTATTTCGAATCTAAGGTGGGGATGGGTCTAAATCCTCTAATCCAATATAATTTAGACAAGGTTAGGTCATTATATTAACCTTATCTTTTAGTTTTAACTCTTAGTTAATTAGATTGACATTTACCATGTCACTTTGTATTTTTATATTATATAGTTAATTAATTTACCATATACATCCAAGAGACCCACCAAGTGGTCCATTAATGATACACCTATCATGATATAAGTATCTTGGCCGAACCTTAGATTTTTAGGAATATAATAACAATTAATAATATAATATTTGTTTTGAAAACTATTTTATGTCGATTTTGACACTATTTGGTAATTGATTTTTCTGAAAATCATAACAGAATGATTAGTTCGAAAAATTTAATTAAATAAACACTAACATGTAATATTAACATATAAAATTATTGTAATTCATAAAAAGTCTCAAATTACATTTATTTGGGTATTTATAACATCAATTATGTCAATATTTCATTAATACTATCATTATTGTGTCATAAATAAATTATTTTATTTAAAGTCTAAAAATTACAAACAAAATACCATTATGTAGGAAATTTTTTATCTTTCTATTGAATATTTATAGTCAAATTTATCTTATGTATATCCCTATATTAAAAATGATTTACTTATTAAACATTGATTTTAACTATTTTAACCCTTCTTTAAATGAATTAATAATAAATGTCCTAATCTAATCCAAGTGGGCCTAAATGTTCATATTTTATTCCTAAGGTTTTTTTTGGTCGAATTACACTTATCCAATAGAATTAGGACATGTTTTAGGGTAATAATAATAACATTTTTACCCTTAATTACCCTATTTACTTTTAACCGTGGTAAAAAAGTAAAAAGTTACTATTCACCAAAAATTATTTTCATCTCATTGAACCACATTTTACATACTGACATCAACTGTGTCTCTCGGATTTTTGAAATTCCATTCACAAAAGCATTAAAATTATGTTTTATGTAAATTTGCAAATTCTCCTAGGAGGTGGGTAAAAGACGGTGAAAAGTTCAATAAAATTTTTATATATCTAAAATTATTATAAAATGACTCCAATGAATTGCATTGAAATTATATAGGTATTATGTATCAATTTTGTCCTAAAATAAATTTAAATAAAATAAATAATTATTTAAATAAAGAGTCAGTTTTTAAATAGTAACCTAGTGTTTTCACTATTCATCAAAAATTGAAAGTTTTCAGAAAAAATACCAAAATTTCACCCAAGGCTAATTTCATTATTCCGAATCCAAAAATGAAGTCCATTTTGAAAAATAAAATTTAAAAAATTTCAAAAAGTGGGTATTACTATTCATAACGGCTAGTTTTAATAATATTTTAATAGCATATCGTTGTTTAGTGAAACTCGGTATTGCGTACGGCGCAAGCTATCGAGGAAGGATGCGGTTGCATGTAAATCAAGACAAGCTAGTGTTGTGTGTAGTGAAGGATTCCTTTGATGATTTATATAACATAAAAACAAAATATTTCTCATAAAAGTCTCGGGTGTTACAATCATGGACTGTGGCTTTCCGTCCATTAGTGGTGTTATGGATAGCATTTTGGCCTCCCATCCAAGTATACACATTCAAAATTAAACCCATACTCAACCACATGATCCAATAGATGGGTTAATTTAGAGGGATTTAGAGTGAGGACCCACATGAAAATTTATTGAATTTACATGAGGTCTGTGACACCTTAAAGAATCAAGATATATCTTATGATGATATTTGACTTAGGGTATTCCCCTTTCGTTTACATGATAGAGCCAATGATTGGATTAAAATCCAATTCCAAGTCAATTACTAGGTGGTATGATTTGGAAAAGAAATTCCTTTATAAGTACTTTATACTCATACAAACATGGAAACTATGAAATACCACTCAAAATTTCACACAAATGGACGGAGAGTCGGCCTAAGAGGCAGAAAACCATTTTAATGAATTGAATTGGAAGTTTCCACAATATGAGATTTATGTATGGATGTAATTACAAATCTTTTACCATGGTTTACAACTAGCCACTCGCACTGTGGCGGATGCCGCTGCTGACGGTGGACTCATGCTTAAGACACCTGAAGTAGAGAGATCCCTTTTAGATGATATTTCACACAATGATATTCTTTGAAAAAGAAAAATAGGACCCTCAAGGCATGAGTTACATAAATATGAAGAAATGACACACCATGTGGATTAGGATGAAGATCGTATGAAAATGTTAGAAAATGTTCAGCCGCCTAAACCCCAAACACCGCCATGTGTGATAATTATAGAAGAAAAAAGCTGTGAGATGTATGGAGGCCCGCACCCATATCAAGAATTCCAAATAAGAATAGAGGAACATAAAAATCAAGATTTTAATTACATAAATTATAATAAACAACCCCAAAATTTTCAGGAGAAACAATAATACTAGTAGCTGTATTACCAATAGATTCCCATTAAAGGGAAACAACAACCCATTCAGGGGAACTATCAATAGAGGAGTGGTCAAGCTCTCCCAAAAAATCAGGGATCACCTAGGTACCCACCAAAAAAACAAGATCCTTAACCAAAAAAAACCATCCCCCAACAACCATACCCTTAGGGATCAACAGTTCCCACCTCAAAAATAATTCCAATAATAATCCCAACCTAGAAAACCACAGGCAACCCCACCTCAGTAGTCAAGCCTTAAAAATATGTTCACTGCATTTTTTCAAAAAGTGTAGCTGTGAATGACTATGAAAGAAACATAAATAAAAAATCAAAGGGTAGCTCTCAGAGACCTTGAACACCAAATAAGGAAAATTTAAAATAATATTTTTGATTGACTATCCGGTATATTTACCGGTAATACAGAGACCCATTTGAGAGAGGAGGCTAAGGCTGTGATCCTTCAAAACAAGAAAGTGATGAATTATAAATAGCACTGCAACAATGATGAGAATAAGATAAATGAGTTAAATCCAACTAAGGTAGTAGTTAAACAAGACAAATAAAAACATGAACAAATACCTAAATTAGAAGTGAATGTAGGATAAAAATATCATTCACAAGAACAAACCATTAAAGAATATATCTATGTGGAACCACCAACATATGAACCTCATCTTCCATTCCTAGAGAGGATGATATAAGGTAGGATAGAGGGGTGGTACAATTATTTTTGGACATGTTCAAACAACTCCACATCAACATTCCCTTTGCAGAACACATTTCTTAGATGCCCAGTTATACTATGTTCTTAAAGGAGCCACATTCCAATATAATAAAGATGGACGACTTAGGTGTCATTTACTTGAATGAAGAACTCTCCAAAGTAGTTTAGAGGAATATTCCACCCAAGATGAGAGACCCTGGTAGTTTCTTAACCCCCTACACCATAGTGATGTGTAATTTTGGAAAAGCCATATATGATCTCAAAGCAAGCATAAATCTCGTGCCAAAGAGTGTCTTCCAAAATATGGGGCTCGAAGACCCAAAACTGATGAGAGTGGCACTTCAGCTTGATGATTGATCTGTTAAGACCCCTTGACGAATTCTCAAAGAAGTCTTAGTTAAGGATGTAATATGTATTTTCCCTATTGATTTTATCATCCTAAATATGTGGGAAGAAGTAAATGTCCCCATATTTCTAGGGTGACCATTTCTTGCCAACAGAAAATATTTATCATTGTGAAATAAGGTAGAATTATCTTTAGAGTTGTTGAGGAACAAGTTGTGTTTGATATGGTGAAAGAATCCAAGCAATGTAACAACTCATTTTACTATCAATCTATTTTTATAACTGATGAAATAGGGAATCATATCGATCTTGAATATGAGAGGGTGATCTTGTCCCCCAATTATGAAGATGCTAGTGAATACGATGAGGCGAATTACTCAAATAAATGATGAGAAATTCCTTCCAAGTGTTCACACCTGCAGTTATTAATCCACCAACATTATAATTAAATCCTCTACTGAGCACACTAAAATACTCATTCTTAATGACCGAATATACATTCCCAGTCATCATGTGCTTAGAACTAAATCAATATAAAGAAGGAATACTTCTAAAATTCATTAATAGGAAAAAAATTTCATATCATGGACTTTGTTTGATATTAAGGGGATCAAACCCATGATCGGTACCCACAAAATTCTATTGGAAGAAGGCTCTAAGACAAAACACCAACCCTAGAGGCGATTCACACCACCGATGAAAGAAATATTTAAAAAGGAATTTCTTAAACTTATTGAGATTGGGATTATTTTATCTATATTTGAAAGTGAATGGGTGATCCCATTATAAGTAGTACCAAATAAAGGATATTTTAATATTATTAGAAATAATAAAAACAAATTTATCCAAACTCAGACCATTACTGGATGGAGATTTTTTGATGACTAATGATACCTTAACATTGGAACCTACAAATGTCATTTTCCACTTCTATTTATGTATAATATTCTTGATATATTATATTGTCATGAATTATATTGTTTCATAGATGAATATTACTAATATAATAAAATCACTATTGAACCAGTTGATTATTCAAAGGCATCATTCAAATTTCCATTTAGAACCTTTATCTACTAACAAATTTCATTTGGAATGTGTAATGTGTTAGAAAAATTACAAAGTTGAATGAAACCTATTTTCCATGATATGGAGGGGGATTTTGGATATTCGAATGAATGATTTTTTTTGTATGGATGATCCTTCGAGGTCTGTCTATGTAATTTTGAACTGGTGTTGCAATTCTATGAAGATAAATTCATAGTGATGAATTGTGAGAAATCCCATTTTATGGTGTAAGGAGGCATAATCGTTGGTAAAATTTTCAAAGAATTCCATTAGATTTGACCCCATGAATATCAATGTTATAAAAAAGTTACCTGAACCCATAACTGTGAAGGGTAAAAGAAGTTTTCTGTCCATAGAAGGTTTTACCACCGCTTTGTAAAGCACATTACTCAAATAGACTAACCTCTAAAACAACTTCTAGAAAAGTATGTTCCTTTTGGGTTCAATATATATTGTTGATAATTCTTTTTCACTTTAAAAAAAAACTCTGTGGTCACTCCGGTCATTGTATCACTGGATTTGGAAAAGGACTTTGAGATGATGTATGATGCTAGTGACTCCACTAAAGGCATTGTTTAAGGAAAATGGGTTTTATATATTTTTCATCCTATTTATTATGAAATCCAAACTCTCAATGATTATCAAACTAATTATACAACAATAGGGAAGGAGGTTCTAGTAGTAGTTTTCTTGTTTGAAAAAATTAGGTCATACTTCATGCTTTCTAGAGTTATGGTTTACACTGATCATGTAGCATTGAAATGTCATCTCAATAAAAAAATGCCAAACTAAAATTGATACGGTGGATCAATCTACTATAAGAGTTTGATATCATCATTAATGACAAAAAGGGACTAAAAATGTTATTACAGACATAGGTTTAGACTCTAGCTACCAAATATTGAGGACAATGAAGAGTTGATAATTGTAGATGACTTCCCCAATGATACACTATTCAATATAGACGTGCAATAATGAACATGGTTTGATGATATAGAAACTATATGGCCCCTAGGACCTTCTATCTACATTTTTCCTTTCAAAAATAGATGAAATTTCTATCAGATTCATCAAACTACTTCTGGGATAAACACCTATTATTTAAACACTATGTTGATGGTTTAATGAAACATTAAATTATAGAGTATTAAATTCAAAGTGTGTTATAATTAAATCAGATTTCATCGACTGGTGGACATCATGGGTCTGAGTGTAACATGGTTAAAATTCTTCAATACAGATTTATTTGTCCCACACTTCATCATGAAATCATAAGAATTGTGAAAAGTTGTGATAAATTATTGAAGATAGGAAAAAATGGAAAACAAAATGAAATTCATCAGAATTTCATCATAGAATTAGATTTATTTGATGTTTGGGGAATGGATTTCATGGGTCTGTTTCCCAATTCCCATGGAAATATATACATCTTGGTCAATATGGACTATGTTTCAATGTTAAGAGAATAAAAATCTATCACCCTTGACATGAATAAAGTAGTCATGGTGTTTCTGAAGAAGAACATATTTTCTTAGTTTGGATTTACCAGATTACTCAGTAGTGATATAAGGATTCATTTAAACAATGATTACATAAAAGGGCTGATTTAAATGTATGAGATTTGATACAATACTGGCACTCCCTACCACCCACAAACTAGAAGGTATGTGAAACTATCTAATTGGTAGATTAAAAAAATTTTGGAAAATAAATTCAATAGGATTATAATGGATTGGAGTATTAAACTTGATGGTCATATAAAATGGGTTACAAAACACCCATAGACACAAATACTTTACAACTTGTCTATGGAAAACC
The DNA here is from genome assembly GCA_963277665.1 of Viscum album. Taxonomy (NCBI): domain Eukaryota; kingdom Viridiplantae; phylum Streptophyta; class Magnoliopsida; order Santalales; family Viscaceae; genus Viscum; species Viscum album. Next base: position 1,784,516,763 of record OY728148.1, on the reverse strand, counting down.
CTGTCATATGCTAGTGGAATTAGAACAACGATCATTTTGTGATGTTGAAAATTTAAACCTATATAAAAAAATCAATGAAACAAATATTATTGTAATTGGATAAGTTGTAGAACATTATAAGATATTTCAACAAAGAATGACAAAATTTATATAGAGAAAATAATGAAATTCCATGACTAACACATCATGTGATGGGTATTCACACCAGGGAAAAAATTATGTTGTCTAATTCCAACAAAAAAATTTTCCCCAAAAAAATGAAATCTCATTGGTCAGGTTCATATGAGGTTGTTAAATTATTACCATATAGAACCGTAGAAATTTCACAAGGCAATGGACCACCATTTGTCAATGTACAATGACTAAAAATTTATAAAGAGCCATTTCATGAAATGTGTGTCCTGTTTTTCAAATTCACTTGATTCAAGGGGGATTTCTAGCTCTCAACTTAAAACGAATCACTAACTATGAGGCAAGACACATTTTCTCTCTTTAGGTAAATTAGTTTCATTGAATTCTAGTTAGTTTCCTATTTGTGGACTAATACCGAGTATCCTTTCAAAAAAATTACTTTTACAATGTAAAACCATATTTTATGTTATAAATCACGTGGTTTCAACAATTCTCTAGCCCACAAATCTTACATCATAAATCATGAATTTACACTGTAAATAGATTGACCAAATTTTTTATTCTATAAAACTAGGGTTTATGATGTCGAAACCCTGCACCTCTTTGCCTCCCTCAGTCAATCCTTATCTTCTCCTTCCCACTCTCACCCGCATCCTTCATCCCCTTCTTCCTATTTAACCTCCTACACATCTCTCTATGGGATGAATAATGGAGTGTGGAGGGAAAAAACCTTTTAGGGCCTCAACCAAACACACACTTCAAGGATAAAAACTACCCATGACCAAGCGTAAGGCCTATGGACCCTCTTCATCACCACCACCACTAGAAGATATGTCCCACCACAACTCATCATCAAATCTATCCTACTAGTACATGTATTAGAACACTTAGGTTGATACCTTTACCACTCTGATTCACCCATGAATTCATTTCATGGACCCACAATAATAGATACTCCTAGCCCATATACAAACTAATATGATTGGGACCAAAAAATGTTAGGTTTGGTTATAATGCACAATATACACTTGGAAGAGGAAGTTATGACATCAATTTTATGGATGCACATATTTAATATCATCAAAGTTTGAGGGGAGATGTATCAGAACCTATTCTTGGAGTTCCTGACTGTGTTTCTTCTAGAAATAATTCATGTCAACTTATGGTTGGGAGGATGGGATTGGGAACTCACATTAAGAGAGTTAAAAATTAGACTAGGAATTTATTCATCAGAATTAATTTCCTCTCAATTTTATGACACCCCATGCCTCAATCTTAACAAGACTGATATGCTAATGATTTGGGGGATGATAGACTTTAACCCCATAAGAATTCATGATCCTACCACCGGGAAGAGAACCCATCTAAAGGGTGCAACACTAAGGATAATACACCATACTTTTTCTCACAACTAGCTAGCATGAGGTGACTCCCATGGATCCATCATGTAGACCGAGGTAGCCATTTTGGCCACTGTCACGAGCACCATCACAGTGAACATGGTCTATCAGTTTTCATTATACTATGATAGATAGTCTAAGAGGATGTATGGAATTATTCTAAGGGGAAAATTCATCACTCATCTTCCCCAGTAATTAGGATTCTTATATTCCTCCCACCCCCTCCCTTCACTTGGACCGATACTGTCTATTGACCACGTCTTTCTATACAAGATGGGGCTACATCGAAAGGTGTATGATCATTATGATTGGGAACTTATCTATGCCGAGTCCACTGATGAGAAACCTTCCCCTACTCCCTTAGTATCCCCTTCAGTACTGGTCAATCATATTGCTCCTTCCAGGACCTTGATGATTATTTTATCTTCTCTATCACCTTCACCTACTCCACCATCCACCACAACACCCACCCATACTCACTCTTCTTCTAATGGGGAAGCATCCATTTCCATTCCCACCCACTATACCTTAACATCTTTATCCACCCTAGTTGAGCATCCTCCCGAGGTCACTGAACCTTCTTCCTAACAAGACTTCTCAATAGAGCATGCTTGAAAAGGAAAGGGACCTACTCTAGAGAATACATATGAGGCTCCATTCATAGATCCAACTACCAAACACACGACCTTAGTTCGTATCAACACTTCAGCTACACCAGTGTTGACCAAACCTACTACCATCACCATGTTATCTATTATGGAGGTTTTTTCACATGTTCCCACCATTATTGATCATGTTGACATGATGGTGAACATCCATCCACCCATCATTAGGGAGAGGAGCACTAATGTTACTTGCATAGATTCTTTCTAATATACATAGTTTTCTCCTAGTGTACCCCTCTAATGATTTTGTCTTTATGGGTGTATTTTTATTTCAATTATATTCCTTAAACCTGATTGTATAATTTTTTATCCATAATGGAAGGGATCTAATTTTTTCCATTACTTATCTCTTATTATTTCTTTATTAATTATGTATCTAGTTTTCTATGTCTAAATCATCTGCCTCTACTATCACATTTGATTCACATGCTAGGTTACCTATTAGTCTTTCCCACGAGGTAATTTCTCATGTAGATAAGATGTATATACTACCATAGTAGATCCATATACAACTTATATAGATTCTCTAGATACTACATAATAGGTATGGGAAGATAATGTTTGAGGCAGCGAATCCTCTCAAGCGATCCCTAGAGTTATAGGACACTGCCACCAATTCCTAGAAGAGTATGAGGACTGCTGATCTGATGGACTTCTATGATTGATCTCTGTCCATCCATTTGGATGAAAATGTTGTTATTAGTTCATTATGGGAGGAAAACCATTTTTTTTTATCATTTTTAGTTTTATTTGAGTCTATTCAGGCCCTTTATTCTCTTTTTATAGGTATTTTTTCTAGGAATTCATTAGGATTAGTTTTTATTCTTCTTCGCAAACATATATATGATCTCATATCCATTATTGAATATTGTGTATACCATCCAATTTTCTTCTTTAATATTGGATATATCCTATGAAATAATCATTTCTGTAGTGCAGGTGTGTTTTCTTTTTAACATTTTTTAGGTCGTACAATTTCAGATCAATATATAACATCCCCCCAAGCATGAAATTTCTTACATGGAGCTCTCAATTCCCTACAAATATTTAATTATTTCCATTAAAACTAGTTTATGTTGTCATTTCTATCTCTCCCACATCACTTCTAAAAAAATGTGTAGACACTATTTCATTTTGTGTGTGTGTGTGTGTGGGGGGGGGGGGTTATTGAGTTATATTGCATTTACACTTGTATTATTATCTATTATCATTATTCTAGGTGACATTTTTCAATACAAACATGATTTAACTTGAAATCTCACCACACCCATGTAAATAAAAGAGAAATTTTAGATAGAAAATGTTAATATCTATTATTTATTCATTGTTAATTTTTTTGTACGATTATTGAGTTGAGTAATTTAATTCGAATTCTAAATTCTTATAATTTTTTTTCATAGACTTATTTTGGGTTACTATGCATCAAGTGATTTAAATTTTTATATGTATTCCCATTCTTAAGAGGATTATAGACCTACCTTTTCAAATTATTTTCTGAGAATATTTATTGAGAGATACTTGAGGCATACAAACTTATCCGAAAATGCATTGGAATATTATCAAGGATATGACTGGATATATGCACTGTTAAAATTATTGATGCAATTTGATCAATTGAGAACAATTTTATTGATACCCACTATAAATTATTCCTTCCTAAACCTGTAAAATCCATGGACAACCTTGCTAGGATTGAGCCAAGTTCTATGCTCATTTTAACTCTTTATACCCTACTCTTTGGTATGATTGCATGATTTTCATTTGAATAAGTATGGAGGAGTGGTCATTTATATTACTAAATAGATGTGTGGTGTCATTTTCATTTGATCTGTGAGATGTGGTCCATAGTTTCTTTTGATGTACCTTCATGATTATACTTTGTTAAAAAAAGAAAAAGAAAAAAAATTGGGCAGTGTATTTGGAAGGTAAAAAAATACCATTACCAGACCAATGGAACTCATGGAAGATTATATGTGGTTTGGTAGTGGATATGATAACTTTCCTAGACATGAATTTAGAATTAGAGAAAAATAAAGAGGTATGGTAATTTCATTATACATTCATGATACATCCATAGACATGCCTTGAGATTCATGGAGTAAAAATATTCTATTTGTTTAGAGAAGGTTCTTCATTGCACCATTCCTGATTTTCATGCATTATAAATTATAGTTTAACCTCCTTTTTGAGATTGATTTTTATCAACCAATCACTTAACCTTAGCCTCAGATCCATTTGATCCTTATTGTAAATCCCCCATGATTAATTATGTTATTTTTCATTACGAAGTTGAGATGTTAAAACTGATGAAATCTTATAGGTAGGAACATTTATTAAGGGTATTATCATAAATCCAGCTTCATTTTACCTTTAGTGATTAGAGAAAATTCACGATGAGGTAAATTGAAACATGGGTATAGCTTCTAAGGAAACATTTATAAATTTTAATTAAAGGAAATGATTTGAATAAAGAACTTAACTATGTGGAATGACTAAATTTTTCTAGAGGGATGATTTTGGAGGACTAGAAATTTATAATAACAATTTATTTTATTTTCACAGTTGTAATGAATGTTTCATATTAAAAAATTTTCCTATTAAAATTCATGTTGATATTATTTCTTCTTGAGGATAAGAAATAATTTGATAATCATAATTCATATATATAATTTGGATTCAATTAATTGAACCTATCACATGTTTTAGACCTTGTTACTATGTTATTTGGTTGATTTTTTATGACATTTGAGATAATAGTGAAAAGGAGGAGTAGCTATTAAATAGTGTACTTTCAAATAATTTATACCATAAAAATAAGTTTACAATGTAAATCCATTAAAGATAGGCCAGACATAGACCAGGCTATAAATCTCATTCAATCCATAAAACCTTCTAGCCGAAGGAGAACTTATAGAGTAAACTGAATCTTACACTGTAAAACCCTTGGGGCCCTAGGACCCCACAATTTTCATTCAATCCATAAAAAGTGGAGATATAAAAGGACTGATGAAATCAAAGCAATAACTTATGACAAAAAAGGAAGGGTTACATTGTAAAAGTACTAAGAAGATAGTAATTTAAGATGAATTACGACATAAAATCCATTTATTCCATAAGGATATTTGGACTATTTATATTCCAAGTAGTCAAATGCTTAATGTGATTTTTCTTTTCATTCCATTACTTGTTCTTTTAACCTAGCCTCTGGTTTTATCTACCATTTTGTCTCATTTTCATTTTGGTTTCGCTGTTGTGATCCCATTGCAACATGTTTTGAATTTTTTTCATTATAGAAAACATGTTTTCTACTTCCAAAAACTATAATGGTGCATATAGCTTTATTTATTTAGAAAAAGGGAATTCCCGATAGTGGCCTTTTCGAACCCTCCACACTTAAGAACCCCCCTCCCCACGAAGAGATCATCCGGGGATGCCCCAGCCGGGGAGGATCCGTTGTCAGCTGAGATGAAATTGCATCCCACGAGGTAACACCTCGATCAACGATGGTTTGTCACAGCAAGCCGTCAGCCATGTGAAGTCCTCCCATTCTTCCCACCCGGTGAGACACCGAGTGACCCGGCAAGACGAGTGGTACATGGGAGGCAGAAATCCCCCCAAGAGCGGGCTCCTAGGAATCGAACCCCAGACCTCACCGAACACCGTTGCCCTGGCCCTCGACCTTGCACCACTATGCCACCGCCAAAGCGTCTAGTGCATATATCTTTCTTCATTCAAGTAATATGTTTTTTTACTGAATTGTTTCCTTATTTAAAGGAATATTTCAATCATGATGTTCTTATTTCATACATTGAATTCTTCCTTTTTCATTCATGGACAACCGTCTTAGGGTTAGGGGTCGAAATTAAGGGTATCGACATATTAAATGAATGTTTAAATCAAATCTTAGGTAATTTATTAAAAAAGTAATTAGGTTGAAAATAAAATAATATTTAATTCCCATGAATGATAAAGAATAAGAGATTTTAAGATAAGGACCCCAACCTAATTGGAATGAACCAATATAAGAAAAATAGTTTGATTTTTTTATACCTTAGTAGTTGCACCTATTGAATCTGGACTAGAAACCACCTATGGACCAAAGAGTGGTTTCTAATCTGGATAGATCCAATTTTTTAGACTGAAGATAATTTTTTAATCTTGTAATGCTATTATGACTAAGCCAATAGACATGCCCTTGTTAGATTTATGGATACCCTATGTTTAGGCTCCCTAAAATTGATCCCAAACCCTTCTTCCATCAATAGAAGTTTAATAAAATCTATTTAGCTTAAAGAAAAACCTCATAGAATTCATGTGAGGAATCCATATTAAGGTAAAAAATCATAGGTAACAACCCATTACATCACCTCCCTATGTGTTCAACCTCAGACTTCAACTATTATGTGTACCTTCATAGTCGTACTATTTGGGTTTAATATAAATTTATAATCTGATCATGCACATGGGAAATCAATAACACTGTGTGGTCCATTCATGCACACAGACAAAAACACACACACACAAAATCTTTACCCCATCCACCATTATTTTATATATTTGAATATCCTATACAAGCTATTTTTGTCCCCCTTAATTAAAATTATCTTGAAAAAAAATGGTGCCCAGTTGGTACCACAACCTCCAGACTATGATTGCTTATGGGATAGTTTTTTTTAGTGGAAGTAGTTGTTAATGACAGAGGAGTTATAGGTTTTTTACTCTTTGGTCTAGTTTCCTAGTTATGACATAATGAAATGATTTTTAACTATAACTCCTTGCATAGAGATACTTGGCTTCAATGTGTGGTTATTTTTGTAGATCATTAGGGAAGTTGATTGTTTGAAGCTATGGATGAATGACCATTGTGTTGGGAGGATAAGTGGATTATGTCAGCTGCTAATTATATATATATATACATATAATTTAGTGGTTCTTAATTGGAAGGGATTAACCTCCATCAAATTTAGAAACCAATGATAAGTATTATATATGTTTTTTTAAATTGAATGAATTTGAAGCACCTCTTACTTATTTCAGTGGGCTTAAAACACCATTTAAAAATTATATATATATTTTTTAAAAATTGAATTCAACAAAACAAATTTTTTATTATTTATATTTTCAAATTTATAATACTAATATCCCCTTATATGGTGACTCAATGGATAGGGTCGAGAGCTTTTTTGTTCTCAATGGGAGTTTGATTCCCACTGGTTACAGCTTGGTGTCGTAATTACACACCTAGTGATTTAACAACATGATAGTCCAAGTTAAGGTGGAGGGTTAAGTTCTACTGGGTTTTTCATGGGTTGAATTAGAGGCCCATAGTCTAGTTACCACTTCCATGTGTTATTCTAGGAATGGCATGAATCATGTGTTGATAATGGAATAATTCATATGAGGGCATGATATTTCTTTGAAATAATTATAATATATTAATAATTAATAATTAGTTATTACAAATTTACCATTGATAATTAATAATTAATACTAATATTTAATTTATATTTTTTTAAATTTTAACTTCTAATGACTAATTGAGAGGGACGATGGTCTGGGAGGTGCTTTGTGAGGGAGATAATAGTGTTTAGGGCTTCTATCAATCATGGTTATTACATATTTCTTTTGTTCTTCTCTTTCGCCGAAGAAACCTCCACAATGAGAACCCTCAGTTTCAAGGACTAAACTGAGGAATGTTGAATCCTTCTTGATTCAGAATGGAATTGGGCATGAACCTAGATTTTAAATTGTATGTCTTCAGGTGGTATTTTTCATCATTCAAGGATTATTTCACTAGAAGAATCCTTCACAAGGGATCTTTGGTCACATTGGATAAAATTTAGAATCTTTCTCTGAAAGATTGAAAATGTGGAAAAATTCCCTGATTGTGTATATTGTCACCCCTAATGGTGAGATTACTGTGTATCTATAAGAATTGTTTCATCAGATTATGATTATCCATGGATTCTCAGATTGGATATGCATCTCTCTCAGCCAAGGTTTCTTCCACCATCTCTTTTCATCAAAAGAGTCCAAGATTTGACTGTGGAGTAGTGGATCACTATTCTTAAAGCCCTAATGGTTAAATCCCAACAAGTGTTATTTGTACATTAATGTCTCAAGGGAAAGTAAAACTTTATCTTTGGTTTGGATTCATCTTTATAGAATCAATTGAACCATGTGTAACACAAAGATTTTGCATGAAATCACTAAAACAATAGAAACTCCAATCCACCTTGACAGTGAAACTGAGCATGTACTGTTTGGACAATTCACCAGGATGATTGTGGATACTGATCTTAGTTCCACTATAATTGAAGTGGTTAATCTTTATAATCACATAGATGATATACAAATTGATTATTAATATGAGAAAAAAACCGTGTTCTATGATTATTTTATGGTTATTGGCCACATGTTGGATACATGTTGGAGGAACAATTCCTACGAGAGGTGTGTGAAGAAGGGAAATCCTTCTAGTAACTATCATAGGAATTAGAAGGGGAATTTTGCTGTAAAAAAACCTCCAACTCATGAATATGATATGCCTGGTATGTATAATATGTCCAATGGGGTTAATGTGTAGGTCCCTATAAAAATAAATTCTCAGAAGACTATTTTGAAGGATAATAAGCCACTTTTAAATGAGTTTTCCCTTGATAGAAAAAACAAATTCCCTTCTAAAACATGGGATGATCTTTATATATTGATACACCAATAGATCAAGACCAGATTTATGGATCAGTATCTTCTCAATAGTTGGTTTCTCAGACTGAATCAGCTATAGAATCTCTTGATTCCCTCTCTTTCAGGGATGATCTTGTTGGTAATGTGGAGGTGAAAGAGAAATCTGAATCATTAAGTGATAAATATGAAGGTAAAAATGAGGTTCAGGCCATAGATGATCAAAATTTATGTCTTGAAAAAAAAACCGGTAAATTCTAAGAGTCATAGGGGTAAGCAAAAATTTAAATTTGATTCTAGCAGCGGTTCCAACTCAAATAAATCCCCCATCTCTAAAAAAATGGATACCCTAGCGAGTTCTGAAACTATTTTAGATATGTCCAAAAAAAGAAATACTCTTGATATTCTTAATGATATAGAGAATTAAAATTCTTATAGTATCATCATCTCCTTTGGAACTCATGGATTCTATGAAATTGATGCAAATGAGATGCATAATTTGGGTGGAAATGGAACTATCTTGGTTAGTTACAAGGGTGTGGATTCATTGAATTAGGACCCCTAGGGTGTCATGATTATGAAAGATTCAAGTATTAAAGGTAAGAAAACTTTAGTGGATGAAGAAGGATTCCAATCAGTCATACCTAAGAAATACAAAACGCATGAGCCTAAATACCATATGCATGATCCATCTACTTTTATTCATATGCAAGCTGATTTTATAGGACGAATGTATCTGTAGGTTTCCCCCTATAGTTTGAGAACCCAATTAGAAAGAGAGTTGATGACTCTAGGTTAGTGGAGTGTTTATATGCACCCTATTTCAATAATCTAATTATTAATTCCTACTTATTATTTGGAAAGGCCTTACATGATGAATGTGAGATTTGACAGACAAAAAACCTGAATATTATACTCCTAGAGGACTAGGACTGGGAAAGGCCCATCACAAGCCTGAGAAAGGAAGTAGAAAAATGGTACTTATCTCAACTAAAAGTCACATTTTAATTAATGTAACTAGAGGTATTTGGTTTCAATGATTATTTAGTAGTGAAAAATCTATTATCCATTAATTTTAAAGATGGACTCAGATCCAATCTAGAAATGGAATTTCAGGATTTATCTTAGAAATTTAGGATATGATCCTCTCTATATGTCTCACTTAAATCTTAATTAGATGAATAATGTATACTCCCTCAGAGGGTCAAGACATGGAAGCAAGGTCGACACCCAAAAGGCATAGGACGATATCCTAGGGTCTAGAATGACTTTAATTTTTTTTCTCCTTTTGTTTAATTTGGTATGGGAATTGTATTCATTATTGAATTTATTCCCTCTAACCTTGAAATGTTTTATTTTATTAATAATTTTTGGGGTCATGGGTTTGGTTTTTTCATAATTTCATAGCCACATTTTTTGAGTATAAATACTAATTACTAATTAATAATTAATAATATTAATATTTAATAAAAATATGTAATTAGAAATTAAGTTCTTAAATATACCATATAAATTTATTTATAAATATATTATATAAATATACATCATTCTAGACCAGTTCCTTTCTCAACACTTCTAATAAGTGTTGAGAAAATACATTTTTTGAATCTCTAAATATGCGTCGAGAAATGACCATTTTGTCATCATTTTTTCTTATAACGTTGAGAAAGGGTATTTTGATTTAACCTAAATTAGACCTTCTTCCCTCCCACCCTCTTTTTCTACACTTCATTATGAAGTGAATGATTTATCCTCTCTCATTTCCCTCAATTTCCTTCCACAAACCTAGGTAATAGTTTTAGTGTGCGATTCACATTTCAATTACACTCATATTGACGCATTTTTATGTAAATTGACAGTATTTTGGGGGTTGTTTTGATTTTAATTACAAAATATAAATTATGATATATTTATCTCTACCATTTACCACTTCTAAAAAAATACTGACAAAGGGGGCACTTTTAACAACACTAGCTCTAAGCACTGAAAAAGAACATATTTATCAACACTAAAAAAAGTGATGATAAAAACGCATCTTTGGTAGCATTTTTTAATGCTGATAAACATACCCTTTATCAGCACTGATGAAAGGTATATTTTATAAAAATATTATATATAATTAAAAATCATATATTAATATATAAATATATTTATATTGATAAAAATATAGTTTATTTTATTAGTTATAATATATATAAGACTAAATATTCATTTACACTTAATATATGATATATTTAGTGAAAATGGATTATAAAATAATTAAAAATTAATATTGATTAATAATTTTATAATTATTATTTATTAATAGTCATTTAATAACAATTATATGACCTAAAAATTCAATAAATTAATGAAAAATCTAAGATAAGTAAAAAACACGACATGAACTTCAAACGACCTTAACTTTTAATTTGGGTGTTTATTTAGGCTCTACCATATATCAACTCGAATATTTTGAAAATATATATGACATGATGACATGATAAATCCTATTCTAGTGATTTTTAGAAGTAAAAAAGGTCATGGATAACTCTAAATCTATGTTTTTTGTCAGGTACCTTAATTGTTATACATTTGATGGAATTTCAGCCTTGTTTGAGGGGGAATTCTTGTCTTTTTTTTTTCAGTAGAGAATAAATTTATTAACATGTATTACATTTATATGAATATTATAGTGTTTAAATTTTACCATATTTCATATTCTAGTGGTATCTATAATTAAATATATACATATTTTCATATATTTACTTATAATAAATCCATTTTAAATATAAATATTTAAACATATTTACATAAAAATGTATTTTAAAATATATAATCCATATGGAAAAAATATTTATTATCCATTTTATTTATCTTATCCAAATGAATTAATATATATATATACCTATAAAAGTATTGTTTATATAAAATATGCATGTGTCAATAAACAAATATATATTTATGTGTATATTCTAATATATGTAAATAAACACATATATGTAAATATTTATGTGGGTATGTGTGAAATATAAATGTGTACATGTGTGTTTAAAGACGTATGTGTGTGTGTGTCAATATTTTTCAAATGAATCATATATAAATAATTTTAATAAAAACATTATTATCATTAAATATAGTGTATAAACAAATTCACAATACATATTTATAAATACATTATAAAAAAATTATATATAAATAAAAAATTATATGTAAATATGTACAAATATATATGTAAATATAGATACATATATATATATATTTAAATATGTATAAAATTTATATCAAAATATACAATATATTGACATATTTAAAAAAATGTATTTAAAAATAATTATATAAATACATATATTTATATGAATAAATATATAAATAAAATTAATTATATATATATATATATAAATAGATATATCATAAAATATTAAAAAAATATTGATGGTGCAATGGTAAAAGTGTTATGCTTGAAGAAAGTGATTTGGGGTTCAAATCCAAGTGTGAGAAAGGATGAATTGGGTGTCAAAAGTACTGATAAAAGGGGAGAAAATCACTAATAAATGAGGGATGAGCTTAATAAAGGTTATGATGTAGGAGAATGAGGCACATAACACTGATAGGGTGGGGGATCATTGATAAAAGGGGTGGGTGGAACAATTTTTTTTTAAATTTTTTTCTTTAATTTTATCAGCACTAAAAAACTGATAAAGGTGACCTTTATCAATGTTTTTGTTAGTGATGATAAAGGTCACAAGCCTTTTAGGTAACTTATATTTTCAAGGATTTTTTAAACTAAAAATAACACTTTTTAGCATTGAATCTTTAAGAATATGTAGTAGTGTCAATTTTCATCGTCAATATTCATTCTATTTGATTATATGTATAAATTATAGTTGTGTACATTGATAATATTAATTAATTTATATAATTTTGATTTAATTCATTTCACTTCACACATATTTTAGAACTTGTTACTATGATATTTGGTTGACTTATGCAGGAAATTACAGCTGATGTTTCAAAGGAGGAGCTACTATTAAAGGTTACAATTTTTGAGAATTTACTCTATAAAAATAGGTTTATGAATTAAATATATCAAACAAAAGCTAGATGTATTCTAGGACATAAAAATCATTCAATACATAAAACCTTCAATCCAAAGAATTACTTATTATGTAATATTGACACTTACTCTATAAAATTCTTAGGGCCTGATGACCCCAAACTTTTTATTCAAGCTATAAAAAGCAGAGATATAAAAGTATTAAAGACTATAAATCTATCACTTATGCTGTAAATGGAAGTATTACGACATAAATTTACTAGGTGAAGAGTAAATCAAGAAGTCTTATGACATAAAATCTATTTATTCTATAATGTTTTTTGGCCTATTTATATTCTAGGAGGCCAAGTGTTTAAATTGATTCATATTTTCATTCACTTATTAATTATTTTAACCCAGTATCTAATTTTATCTCTCATTTTCATTTTGGTTTTATTGATATGATCCTATTGTAACATGTTCTAAATTCCTTTCATTCCTCTAAACCTATTTTCTACTTTCAACAACTACCATGGTCTATACTTATTTCTTTATTCATGTAAGAGGTTATTTTCAATTGTTTTTCAATAATTTCCTTTTTTAAATGAATATGTCAATCATGATACATTTATTTCATATGTTTAATTATGATAATTACATATGTAGCTAATTAGCCTTGGGTTATGGGTTTAATTTAGGGGTGGTGAAACCATAAATGAATCCTTAAATCAATGATTTGGTTTTTTATTGGATAAGGAATTAAATTTATAATAAAATAATATTTCATACCCTTGCATGAGACAGACCAAGGGATTGTAAGGGAAGGAAACCAACCTAATTGGAATGAACCAAATTGAGAATAATAATTTGATTTATTTTTTTCCTTTTTAGTTAAACATAATGAATATGGACTGGAAACCAAATCTGGACCAAAGTGTGGTTTTCAATCCAGATAGATCCAATTTACTAAACCAAAGATAAATTTTTTGATTCTTGAATAGCTTAGCAGTCTAAGTCAATAAATGCACCCTAGTTATATTTATGGATAAACTATATCTAGGATTCTAGAAATTGATCCCAAACCCTTCTTCCATCAACTGAATTTTAATACTATCTATTTAGATTAAATCCCATCCACATAAAATTCACGTGAGGAATCCATATTAGGGTTAAAAATACTAGGTAACAACCATTGACATCACCTCCCAATGAGTTTGACCCTGGACTTCCATTATTCAACATACCATTACAGTTGTTCTAGTTGGGTTTAATATACATTTCTAATCAGATGATGACCGCATGGGATCGACAATTCTTCATGGGATGTTCAAATTTTGGCATCGTTTCTGGTGATCACTTCAGCATGGTGACCATAAAGTTTAGTCCTTGGGTTTTCTTGCACTCCTTCCCATCCTTATCTATTTTTATAAATATTTTCACATTCAGATTCTTTTTTTCATCCATGATAAATCATTAGTTCATGATCTATTCCCCTTTGACTCATTAAAGGATCATAGAAACTCAAAAACATATTTCTTTTGTTCCTAAAATCAAAAGATACATCTCTTCATGCCGTCATTCAAACATAGATTAATGAAAAATATATCTACTCCTAATCCACAGACTGTTCAATTTTCACCCACCCAAATAGTAGGGAGCACAACCTTATTTTCATGAGTGAATCATCATGGAATATGGCTTGTTGTCCATAAATGGTGTTGTGCCTAGAATTGTGAGGCATCCCATATCGGCACATGCTTTCAAAATAAAACCTAGAATCATCCACATGATTCATAAAATGGGTTAAATTAGTTTGATTCAGAGTGAGGACCCAAAATAACACTTATCAAATTTCTTCAAGGTTTGTGACACCTTCATGAATCAAGGTGTATCTTCTAATGCCATTAATATTAAGGTGTTTCCATTTTTATTATATGAAAGGTACAATGATTGGATTAAAATAAAATCTCCCAATACAATTTCTATATGGGATTATTTGTAAATGAAATTACTCGATTAGTACTTTCCACCCATATGTACATGGAAACTAAGAAATGCCATTCAAAATTTCACATAAATGAATGGTGAGTTTGCCTAGGAAGTATGTGGAAACTTTAAATAATTAACTCAAAAGTGACCACACCACCGGATCGATGTCTGAATGTAATTATAAACCATTTACTATGGTTTACAACTATCTTCTCACACTGTGGTGGATGTCACCATTGATGGTGGAATCATTCTTAAAACACTTGAAGTAGAGAGAGAAATTTTGGATGAGATTTCAAACAATGATATCCTTTGTCAAAGAAAAATAGGACCCCAATTCATGGGTTATATCAAGATCAAGAAACCACCCTCCTTGCGGCATGAGTTGAAGAAATTATGAAAATTATAAAAACAATTCAACCCCCAAACCCCCAAAACCACCACCTACGATAATTATGGAAGTCCAATCCTATGATTTGTGTGGAGGCCCACACCCATATTAGGAATTTCAAGAAGGAATAGAGGATCATCAAAATCAATATTTTAATTAAAAAAGTTATAATCAACAACTCCAATAGTTTTAAAAACCAAAACAATACCAATAACCCTATTACCAATAGAGACCCATTCAATAGAAACAACAACCCAATCCGGGGTATTATCAACAACAGAGTGGTAAAGATCCACAAAGAAATTAGGGACCACTTGGTTACCCACCACAAAACCAAGATCCTATACCATAACAACCCTTACCCCAACAACCATACCCCTCATTTCTCTATATTTTTTCCGTAACAATAATTCCAACAAAAAGATCCACCTAGAGAACCAATGGAATCCCACCTTAGTAGTTAAAGCTTGAAAATATAATCACCACATTTTTTATTCCAAAAGAGAATAAGTTAATGAATATGAAAGAAATTAAAACTAAAAATCAAAGGGATTCTCTCTGAAACCTTGAACACCAAGTAGGTAAAATTTCCAATAATATTTCAGAACAACTATTAGGTACAATGCTCAGTAATAAAGAGATCCCTTATAGAGAAGAGTCTAAGGATATGGTATTCCGAAGAGGGAAAGATATCAATTTTCAGAAGACCTGTAAAAAAGATGAGCATAAGATAGAGGAGGAAAAAATAATGTTCCAAAAGATTAAATAACAATTGGGGGGGGTTTAATTAGTTGTTCAATTTTTTTTAAGTTTCAAAACATTTCGAAACATAAACACTAAAACCTATTATGAATTATTTCCTTAATTTTTTTTAGTAAATACTCATGCATGAAAAAGAAATAAATCAAGTAAAGCACATAGTATTTACAAGGCTTGACCTCAGTGTGAGAACCTACATCCTTTCCATATCCACTCTTGTGGGTATATGGAAATCTACAATTAAGAATAAGTGAATAAATCTTATGGAAACTCCCATTAGACACCGTTTATCTCCAAATATGAATGATTATACAGACACCTGTCAATTTACAATGTTTTCTTACAAAAAATTGGCCCAAACAATAGAATAAAGACTTTGTTGAAACTGATCCACAATTTTTAGTCCAAATTATCATTCCGATTTGGCTGGATCCAATTTTCTCAATCTGATGATGTTGGATCCAATTTTCTCAATACAATGATGTTGGATTCTAGATCCAATTATATAAATTCAATAATGCTAGATCCAAGATCTGATTCCCTGAATATGATAATGTTGTATCCTAGATCTGATTTTTTGAATACGATAATACTGGATCGTGGATTCTATTTTTTGAGTATGATGATTCAATACAATGAATTCATTATCAATCTACAAAAATAAAACCTCTGATATAGTGATCAGTAAAATTATTCTTTAATCAGATGAGAAATTTCCCTTAAAATTCTCCAGCACTCTGCCTTTTAGGCATGTGTGAAAGTGGAGAATGAACAAATGATCTGAGAAAGTATTTATAGGTGACTCCAAAAACAATGGTAGGAAACTTGGAAACATTCCTCACTTCCTCAAATCTCAAAATCTCTAAAAATATCTCACATGTAAAACTTAAAATTTGAATTCTTCAAACCTCCTTAGATTTCTCTAAGATTTACGCAAAATTGAAATTCATGTTTGACCACATAAACTCTATAACTTTCTTAGCTCATTACGATCTATTTAAATCTAAATTTTATTAATTTTTTTTTCATATGATTATGATCTTTCTATTTATCAGCTTCATTATAATCTATTTATTTACCAACATTAATTCTTCCTTTTGAATATTTCAGTACGATTTCATCAGTATGAAAATATTAGTTTGAAAATTTATGTACAAAAATATTAGTATGATTTTTCTAGTATGAAAATATCAATACAAAAATATATTTACCAAAATATCAGTACAATTTTCTCAGTACAAAAAAATGAGTATGAGAATATCAGTATGATTTTCCCAGTATGAAAATCGGAGTTTAAAAATCTCAATACGATTTTCACAGTACGAAAATACCAGTACGAAAATAAGAGTATGAAAAAATCACTATGATTTTCCCAGAACGAAAATCTGAGTACAAAAATCTAAGTATGAAAATATGAGTATGAAAATCTCAGTACGATTTTTCCAGTATGAAAATATCAGTATGAAAATATGAGTATGAAAATATCAGTACAATTTTCCATGTATGAAAATCTCAATATGAAAATCTGAGTATTAAAATCTCAGTATGATTTTCTTAGTACGAAAATCCCAGAATGATTTTCTCCTTCCTCAGGATCAAAAATATATTTTTCTTTCTCATCTCATTATATTGTAATTCCCATTACAATGAAAATCCCATTACGATGGGAATCTCATTTTAAAAATCCTAAATTCATCAAAAATCTCCACTATTTCTTCAAAATATTTTTCCATGAATGTTTTTATGAATTATGAGAACTTATTGATCATTAAATCATCTTATGATTTTTTTGAAAGTAGGAAAACTTTATAACTCCTAACCTCACTTTATTCATTCAAAACACATCAGTAATTTCATTCTTTCTTTGATTCTTTTGAATTGAATTTTTTTCAATGTCATGCCGATGGACATGAATACAATAAAGTTTATAATCAAAAACATCATCTTCCTATGATTATCTTTGTCTGGTTCAACTCAATATGAAAACCCGGATTCAAAAACATGTGTCTGGAAAACAACCATATTACGACGGACTGAGTCTAATGCATTGATATCAAAAAAATTATTCTACAAAGATATTTAACTATAAACAAATACAAAAATTTGTTAAAACAAAGCACCAAAAAGATTCTTCAATCTCCCCATTTGGATTCATTTACAACCCTCATTAACAACTTTTCAAACTCTCATTATTTTTCACAACTCAACTATTTTACTTTTATAAAAAACATATCCTTTCTCAAAAGAGAGTGTCTTGACACGACACTATTGGATAAAGTTTCTCTCCCCCAATCTACGATAACTACAACATCAGATTCATTTAAAATGATAAGTAAAAACTTACTATGAAGTAAAAGTTGTTACGTTACCTCCCCCTTTGAGAACATAATCCAAATCATGGTGGGTGTTTTTTCTTATGAGGTTTATGAAGACATGGGATGAGGCTGAACATGATGTTTCAACCTCAATTCAACAAACCATTCCTTCAGTATTTCTTTTTTAAGGATATCAGGAATCTGATACTTTGTTGAAATGTATTCCAGAAAAACATATCTAGAAACAACTTTCTCTTTTATAAGGTGGAAATTTATATCAATGTGATTTGATATTTAAAGTTGGATAGGATTATTATACATAACAATTACAATCTGATTATCGAAAAGTATCTTTAATGGTTTAGAAACTTTTTCTTTCAAATATTCTAGCTAAACTTTCATCCACAACATTTGAGTATAATATTGGGTGGCTGCAAAATATTTGGATTTATCTATGATCAAATTTAATGAACTTTGTTTCTTTTGATTCCCACTTACACAACTTTTACACATAAAAAATTTTCCTCCTGAGGCTGATTTTATATCATTACAATCTCCAACCCAATTGGCTTCAGTATAACCATGAAACATCATTTGACTATTTCTTTTGTATACAAATCCAAGTGAAGTTGTTCCTTTGACATATCTCAGAATTATTTCTGTTGCCAACATATGTGAATCTTTAAAAATACATTGATAGATGGAACAAAAAGCTACAAAATAAAAAATATCAATCCTTGAGGCTATAAGTTAAAGAATACTTCTTATCGGCTTATAAAAGTATTTATGATTTACACATGTTCCAGATTCGTCTTTACTGAACATTGTGATCACTGAAATATGAGTTGAAACTTCTTTTGATTTTTCCATACCAAACTTATTTAATAATTCCCTTGTATACTTTTTTTGGGATAAGAAAATGTATTTTCATTTTTGGTGAAATTGTAATCCAAGGAAGAAAGTTAATTATCCCAACATTGACATTTCAAAAATTATCTTTCATTTCTTTAGAAAATCTTTTACAAAGATCTTATATATCCCTAGTAAAAATTACACCATCTACATATTCAATTAAAATTAGAGTTCCAGAGTCATTATATTTCACAAAAAAGTTTCTATCAACTTTTCCTTTAGAAAAATTCAATATTCTCAAACAATTGTCAAGATTAGAATACCATGCACTCGATGGTTGTTTCAACCCACACAAATATTTCATCAATTTACAAACTTTGTTATCATCATCATCAAGTTGAAAACCACAAGGTTGTTCAATGTAAACTTATTCCTCAATCACAACATTTAAGAAAGATTACTTTACATCCATATGATAAAATTTGTAATTGTGATGTGAGTCCACTGAAAGAATTATTCTTATAGTTTCTAATCTTGAAACTAGGAAAATGTTTCTTCAAAGTCTACACCTTCCACTGATGCATACAATTTACAAACAAACCTGGATTTTTTTATTGAATCTTCTCCATGTTAATTTAACTTTTTTCTTTAAACCCACTTAGTTTTGATAAAATTTTTATTTTCTAGCCATGAAACAAGTCCCCATGTTTCATTATTTTCAATCTGATCCAATTATTCATTCATATCATCCACCCATTCTTTGTATTGAATAGATTATAAAACTGATTTTGGTTCAACTTTTGAGATAAGTGATGTATAATTATCTAATCTAACTATATTGTGGTCTGAAATGGATCCTTATGATTCCTGATAATGTTTTTAGATTCAACATGTCTTAGAATAGTAGGAAATTTCAAAGTTTTTATCCCAGCTGAAATTTCCTCATCACATGATTCTTATAGGTCTTGATAAGGATGTTTTGAATTAATTTCACCATTGTTCGAATTATTCAATTTATCCTCCCCAACATTTTTAACAACTTTTGTTAAGGAACTATCATTTTCAATTACCTTCAAATCATATGAGTCCACCAACTTTTGTAAACATTTTTTACAACATTTTTAACTTCTTCTATTTGGTGAATAACACATAAAAGTTCTTTACTTAGGTTTCTCATCAAACTTTCCCAAATCCAGATTATATATTATGAGCATACATGGTCTTCCCAAATCTTTGAATTATTTCAATGAAGATTATTTATTATATAACATTTCATAAGGAGTCATGTTAGTTTCTAGTCTCAAAAATAATATATTTTGAACATGAACAATAGTTCTAACAACTTCCATATAATAGAATTTTGAAATTTTTTGTTTAGCTAATGTGATTCTTCCCATTTACACCTAGATTGTATTATTTATTTATGAACTCCATTTTTGGTAAAGTATAAGGAGAACTAAACTAAAGTTTGATACCATTATTTCTTAGATAATTTTCAAAAGTATTGCTTGCGAATTCGGTACCATTATATATTCTCAACTTATTTATAAAAACCCCAATTTATTCATAAATATATATTCTAAAGAATTTGAAAATTTCAATAGCCCATGACTTGTGCTTTATAAAGATGATGTTTTTCATCTGAGTGAAATCATCAATAAAAATAAAAAAGTATAAATCTTCTTTTGTGACTGACGTCTCATTGGCCCACATAAATTGAAATGAATAATCTCTAGTGGTATGGTAGATTGAATCTCAATTATCTTATGATTTTTTTTTGTCATCTTTACATTCTAGAAAGCAGTACAAACATATTTATCTATTATTTTCAATTTTGGAAAAATCCGAAAAATATCAACATTATAAATTTTATTCATGTTTTTCTTCCCATGGTGGACAAGTATTTGGTGCCATAATTTGTTTTAATCTTCATCACTCATGTAACAAGACTTATTGTATTATCCTATTTGAAAGATATTCCCACTGGTTCTTTCTCCATTTGTAATAACTTTTCCATCTTTCACACTTTTGATGATACCAAATAATTTTCTAAAAAAAAATATTTTCCATCATCACAAAGTTGACTTACACTAAGTAATTTATGTTTTATACCATCAAAAAATAAAACATCCTTACATTTAAACTTTTCATCTTCAATATCATCCATTCAGATTCCTCTGATTTTTAAGGAACTATCATTACCAAAGGTAAATGATATTCCATCATAACTTTCAACATGTTTCAATATTTATATATCACCTCTCATATGTGAAGAGAAACCAATATCAAGTATCCATGGTTTGTTCCTTCTACTTTCCTTTAAAGTTATTTCAACAACAAAAGATCTTTCCTCAACTTTCTTCTTTTCAGAATTCATTTCTTTTCTATCATAAGAATCTTATTCTGGAAAGAGTTTCATACATCTTTTAGCATGATGACTAGATTGATCACATCGTCCAAAAACATCTTCAAAACATTCATATTTATTTCTTGTTGTAAGGTTTATAACATCTTGAGAATTACCTTTTTTAACTTTTTGTAAGTTAGGAAAGTTTCTCATTCTACTGTCACTATTTCTTCCACTTTTCTCAAACCTTCTTCCGAGTAAAGATACGTTGTGCCAACAATTTTAATACCTATGACCATATATTTCAAAACACCAATAATAAACATAAAATCTCGATTTTCTATTGAAATAATATCTTTATCTATTGAAACTTTAAGGTTGGTTTGTTTTTTAGCTCTAGCATACTTAGGATGTGGACTATATTTTATTTTGAGTGAGTTTTCTAATTTTATATATTTTATAGGTTTCTCAAATCCATTTCCACCCAATATTGTCCAACGTTTTTTCCAAAACATAAAATGTTAAAAGAATCATATGAAATATTATTTTTGGTAAGAGAATATTTCACCTGATTCTCATATCGGGACTTCTTAGCAACATTAAAAGTCTCAAATTTTACTTTCAAAGATGTGTTGAAGTTTTCATTCATCTTAATCAAGGTGATTTTAGACTCAATAATTTTTTATTGGAAATTGTTAAATTCTTATTCTATAGTTTCCATATTCTTACTAATATCTTCAATAATCTTTCCCTAATCATCAATTCTATGTTTGTATCTTAAAATATCGTCGATTTATTCTTACTCATGCTTGATAACATCTTTTCTTTAGTTAGAAACTTCTTGACAGTATTTATTCATAAATATATTTTTTTTCTTGATAGTTTTGTTTTTTTCAAGACATCAAACAAATTTAATTCTGATTTGATACTCTCTATAACATTTTTTCACCACCTTCTCCACTCGATGAGAAATCTTTTGTTTCATCAAATTTTGAATCGATGGTTTTGAATTGTTTTGAGATTTCATCTTCAGAAGAATTGTTGTTAGTTGAATCTAATTCAACTTTCTTACACAACATAATTATTTTGTTTTCAATAAATTTTTTCTTATATCTATTGGAAGACTTTTCTTCTTTATCATTTTTCCACTTCTTCCATTGAGGGTTTCCATCAAAATCATCTCGATATTCTCCAACTTTCTTCATAGGGAAATTCATTAAAAAATGTTCGATCCCACCACACTCAAAACATTTGAGAGGAAGTTTTCCTCCATAATTTCCTCTTCATCTTTGATAGTTCTTGGATATAAGAGATATGTTTTTTCATTAAACTCATAATACTATTTATCTTCATAGTTATAAGGATCAAATATTCAACATCTTGAATTTTCATCTTTATCATAGATTCAGAATTCATTTCATCATTCATCTTCTTTTTATACATCCGATATTTCCTTATTTTATAAGAAACAAGAAATTTATGCAATTAATCAAGAGATAAATCATCTTTATTTTATAAATAATAAATTTTAGAATCAAACCTGTCAAGAAATTTTCTCATAATTTTCTTCACAATTGTAAAATCTTCCAAGACATCTCCAAATCCTTTAATGTTGAAAATAATTTCATTTACACTGGTGAACTATTCATCAATTGTTTCTTCATCTCTCATTATGACATCTTCATACTTACTCTACCAGATTTGTAGTTTTTATTCCTTAACTTTTTTATTCCTATTGAAAACACATTATATCTTGTTTCGCAAACTTTTTAATTTTTTGAGACCCATCACATTATGATAAAAATTATATAATAATGACATAAGGATTGTATTTATAGCCATTCAATCAACTCTATATTTTTATTATTAGTGAATGAAATTGAATAATATTTCTTAATAGGTGTAAAACCAATAGAAGAAGCATCAAAAACTTCAAGGCCAAGAGATAAAAGATAAGGAATCATCCTATTTTTTCATCAAAAGTAATTTTTTTCCATCAAATGTATTAATTCCTATAATGTTGATAGAATTTATATTATCCATGATAAGGATTAAACAATAGAACCTTCCCTCTGATACCAATTGAAGTTACAAAGGATTGAAGATCAATTGAGAAGGGGGGGGGGTGCGGTTGAATCAGTTGTTCACTTTTTATAAGTTTCAAAAAAATTTAGAAACCTAACCTCTAGAACCTATTAATATTTATTTTCTTATCAACTTTTAAAAAATAATCATGAATTAAAAATTTATAAATACAGTAAATCACAAAATATTTACAAGGGTCGACCTCAGTGTGAGAACCTACATCCTTTCCATAGACAATCCCATCAGTCTATGGAAATCCACTATTAAGAAGAAGTGAATATAATTTGCACCAACTACCGTTAGAAACATTCTATATCAAAATATGAATTATTATAATGAATCATATCAGTTTATTATGTTTTATTATAAATGAAATTGATCCAAACAAAATAATAAATACTTTTTTGAAACTGCTCCACAATTACTTAGTCTGAATTCTCAGCCTAATTTGGCCGGATCTGATTTTCTCAATCCGATGATGCTGGATCTGATTTTATGAATACAATAATGTTGGATTCTATATACGATTCTATGAATATGATAATTCTATATCGTAGATCCGATTCATTGAACGTGATAATGCTGGATCCTACACCCGATTCTCTGAATATAATAATGATGGATCCTATATCTGATTGTATGAGTATAATGATTCAATACAATAAATTCATTATCAATTTGGAAAAAAGATATTCTTCTAGAATGATCAATTCAATTATTCTTCAATCATATGGGAACTTTCAGTTTGAATTCTTCAGTGCTCCTCCTTGTGTGTGTGTGTGTGAATGTTGAAAATTAATAAATGATCTAAGTATTTATAGGAAACTCAAAAAAACAAAGGTGGGAAACATGGAAACATTCCCCACTTCCTCAAATATCAAAATCTCCAAAAATATATCACATTTAAAACTTCAAATTTGAATTCTTCAAACCTCCGTATATTTCTCTGAGATTTACAAAAAATTGAAATTCATGTTTGACCACTTCAAATATTTAATCCTTTCTCATCTCATTACGATCTATTTATTTCAATGTTTCATTAAAATCCTTTTCATTATTAGCTCATTAAGATCTTTTTCTTTCTATGATTCATTAAAATCTATTTCTTTCTAAGCACATATTCTTTATTATGAATACTTCAGTACAATTTCCTCTATATGAAAATCCGAGTATGAAAATCTGAGTATGAAAATATCAGTACGATTTTCCCAGTACAAAAATATCAATATGAAAATCTGAGTACAAAAATTTGAGTACAATTTTCCTAGTATTAAAACCTTAGACCAATTTTCCAAATATGAAAATATGAGTATGAAAATCATAATATTATTTTCCCAATATGAAAATCCCAGTACAGAAATCTGAGTATAAAAATCTCAATATATTTTTCCCAGTACGAATATCCAAATATGAAAATATGAGTATGAATATATGAGTATGAAAATATGAGTATAAAAATATCATTATGATTTTCCCAGTATGAAAATCTCATTACAAAAATTTGAGTACAAAAAATCTCCTCATGATTTTCCCTGTATGAAAATCTCAGTACAAAAAACTGAGTACAAAAATCTCAGTATGATTTTCCCAGTATGAAAATCTCAGTATGATTTTTGTCTTCTGTAGGCTCTATAACATCTTTTTGTTTCTCATCTCATTATGATGTAATTCTCATTATGATGAAAATCCCATTATGATGGAAATATCACTTTAAAACTTTAAAATTCTTCAAACTTCTCTACTATTTCTTTAAATTCTTTTACCATGAAAGTTTTCATGATTTATGAGAACTTATTAATCATTAAATCATCATATATTTTTTTAGAAAGTATGAAAACTTTCTAACTCCTCACTTCACTTTCTTATTTCAAAAACCTTCAGTAATTTTATTCTTTCTCCAATTCTTTTGGATTTAATTATTTTCAATTTCATGTTGATGGAATTGAATTCAAAATGGTGTCTGGTCAAGAACTTCATCTTCCTGACTTCATCTATGTCAGGTGCAACTCAATATGAACACCTAGATTTAGAAACCTTTTTTTAGAAAACAAAATCATTATGATAGACTTGGTCTGATTCCTGGAAAACAATAAAAATCCCATACAAATATAGTTAGTTTAAAAAAAAATCAAAAATTTGTTAAAATAAAACACCAAAAAGGTTCTTCAAAAACCAACTGAGGTAGTAGTCATACAAGACAAATAAAAACATAAAAAACACTAAATCAAAAGTGATGTAGGAGAAAAAGATCAGGCATAAGAGCATCCCACCAAATAATATGTCTATGTGTAATCACCACCATACGAACCTCCTCTTCCCTTCATATATATTTCGATATAATGGAAGATATAGTGGCAGTAAAATTTTATCTATAGATATTCAAACAACTCCACATCAACATCCCCTTTATAGAATCCATTACTTAGATACCCGATTATGATAAGTTCTTAAAGGATATTCTCTCTAATAAGAGAAAGATGAATTACTTATGTGTCATTTACTTGAATGAAGAATGATACTTAGTTGTTTAGTGGAAGCTTCCACCCAATATGAGAGATCCTGGTAGTTTCACAATCCCCTACACCATAGGGACATGTAATTTTGGAAAATCCTTATATAATATCAGAGAAATCATAAATCTGATGCCAATGATTGTGTTCCAAAAATTGGGACTTGAATACCTAAAACCGATGAGAGTAGCATTTTAACTTGCAGATTGATCTGTTAAGTACCCCTGGGGCTTCTTGAGGAAGCCTTTGTTAAGGATGGAAAATTTATTTTCCATGCTGATTTTATCATCATAGATATGGAATGAGAAGTAGATGTCCCCATAATTATACGGTGGCTAATAGTTTCCATCAAAAAAGATTTATCAATGTAAACCAAGGTAGATTGATCTTTAGAGTTGGTGATAAACATGTAGAGTTTAATTTGGGGAATGTATGTAAGAAAAGATGAGAATCATTTGACATTTAATCTATTTTTCTGACTAAAAAATAGAGGATTGTACATCAATTGAAGATGATTGAGAGATCTTTTCCATAAATGAATAATATTATAGTGAATATGAGGAGGAGAGTTACATTGAATCTCTGATGAAAAATACATTCCTAGAGTCCACACCCTCACTTATTAATCCACCAACATTAGAATTAAATCCTCTTCCAACCACACTAAAATAACAATTCTTAGATACTAAAGATTCATTTCTGGTCATCATAATCTTGAAACTAAATCTAGATAAATACAAACAACTGATAAATGTCTTTAAGAGGAACAAAATATCCATATCCTGGAGCATGGTCGATATCAAATGGGACAAACCCATGATTTTTACCCACAAACTTCTGTTGGAAGAAGAATCAATGTCAAAATTCTAACCTCAATGTTGACTCACCCCACCGATGAAAATAAGTAGTTAAAAGGGTAGTTCTTAAACTTATTAAACCTTGGATAATTTTATCTATATATGATAGTGAATGCGTGAGCCCATTAAAATTAGTACCAAATAAAAGAGATTTGAATCTAATTAGAAATATTGAAAATGAGATAATTCCAACTCAGACCATTACTTGAGAGAAATTTTGTATCGACTATAGAAATCTTAACATTGTAACTCGAAAGGATCATTTTCTACTCTTGTTCATTGATCAGATGCTTCAGATATTAGATAGGAATGAATTATATTATTCCCTTGATGAATGTTATGGATATAATCAAATAATTATCAACCCACTTTATTATTCAAATACAATATTCACATGTCCCTTCAGAACCTTCACGTATCGGCGAATGTCATTTGGAATGTGTGATGCACCAATAACATTTCTACAATTCATGATACATATTTTCTATGATATGGAGGATGTGTTTCTGAATATTTTCATGGATGATTTTTCCATGTATGTAGGATCATTTGAGGACTGTCTGAGTAATTTGAAATTGGTGTTGCAAAGCTATGAAGAAACATTTCTTGTACTGAATTAGGATAATTTCTATGTTATGGTCCAAGGAGGAATAGTACTCAAGTCTAAAATTTTAAATCACAATATAGAAGCAGACCCAGAAAAGATCAAAATTATAAAAGAGTTACCTAAACCCATAAACTTGAAGGTCATAAGAAGTTTTTATGCACATATGGTTTTACCACCACGTTTTAAGAGTTTCCTTAAATTTCCTAACCTCTGACACACCCATTGAAAAATATTTTCTTTTTGAGTTATGTAAAAATCATTGAAAATCCTTTGACACTTTAAAAAATAACCTGATGATAACTCCAATCATATTATCACATAACTGGGAAAATGACATCGATCTGATGTGTGATGCCAATGACTTTAATATGGGTTCTATTTTAGAACAATGAGTTGGACATGTTTTTCATCTCATTTATTATGTTCTCTAAAATATCAATAATGATATTACTAATTATACAACCATAGTGAAAGATCTTCTTAAGGTATTTTTCATGTTGGAAAAATTTAGTACATACATTGTTCTCTCTAGAGTTATGGTTTACAATGATCATGAAACATTGAAATATAATATGAATAAAAAGTATACCAAAACAAGATTGATATGGTGGATCTTTCTACTGTAAGAGTTTGAAATAATCATCAAAGAAATGAAAGGGATTTAAAATGTTGTTATAGAACATCCATATAAACTTCATCTACCAAATATTGGGGATGATAAAGAGTTGATAATTGTAGATCACTTACCCATTGGGATACTCTTCAACATGGATGATAAATAACAACTATGGTTTGATGATAAATAAAACTATCTCTCCATTGGGACCCTCTATCGAAATTTTTCTTTTCAATAAAGAATGAAATTTATATCAGAAAAGTCATACTACTTATGGGATGAACCACTGTTATTTAAACACTATACTAATGGTTTAATGCAACATTTCATCCTAGTGGATGAAATTTAGAGTGTGTTATAATTCTATCATATTTTATCAACTGGTGGAAGTCATGGATCTAAGTGTACTATGGATAAAATTCTTAAATTTGGATTATTTTGTCCCACAATTCATAAGGATGGTATAAGATTAGTGAAAATATGTGATCAATGCCAGAGGATAAGTACAATTGGAAAAATAAATGAAATTCCCGAGAATCCCTTCTTAGAAGTGAAAATATTTAATGATTGGGGAATAGATTTCAGGAGCATCTTTCCCAGTTCCCTTTAAAATCTATACCTCTTGGTCAGTGTAAACTACATTTCAAAGTGGGTAAAATCAAAATCTACCACTCTAGAAATGGATAAAGTAGTCATGTGGTTTGTGAAGAAAAAAATATTTCTCCATTTTGGATTTACCTAATTACTCATTAGTGATCGAGGGAGAAATTTAAAGAATAATATCATAATAGGTCATGTTGAAAATTAGGAGATTCAATATAATACTAACACTCCCCACCATGAAAAAACTAGTGGTTAGGTGGAACTATCTAATTGGTAGATAAAAAATTCTAAAAAAGACAGTCTATAAAATCACGAAGGATTGGAATATCAAACTTGAAAACACACATTGAGAATATTTAATAGATTACAAAAAACCTATAGACACAACTCCTTTCTAACTTATCTATGGAAACCCTATCATCTTCCAATGTAATTATAACATCTCTTATTTTGGGAAATTAAAAACTTAAACTCAAATGCATAAAAATTTGGGAAACAAAGATTGCTTCAATTGGATAAGATGGAGGAAATCAGAATAGATGTTTATAAGAATTCAAAAATTTATACGGAGAAAAAAAAGCAATGGAATGACCAACACATTGCGTGATGGGTATTCACGCCAGGGGACAAAGTTATATTGTTCAATTATTAACTAATTTTTTTCCCAAGAATAACTGAAATTTTGATGGTCTAGTCTATTTTATGTTGTGAAATTATTCCTATATATAACCATATAAATTGAAAATGTAAATAGACCACCCTTTAAATTCAGTGGACAATGATTAAAAATTTACCAAGATCCATTTTATGAAGAGTGTGTCCTGTATTTTAAATTCACTTAATTTGGGGGTATTTCTAGCTCTAGACTTAAAAAGAAGCTCCGGATGGTATGCAAAATATGTTTTATCTCTTTAGTTAAATTAGGAACATTGAATTTTATTTGGATCACTATTAGTGTATTAATTCTATGTCACCTTAAAAATATTACTTTTACATCATAAAAATATATTTTATATTGTAAAGCATGTGGTCTCAAAAATTCTCAAACCTGTAAATATTACGTTGTAAATATTAAATTTTAACTATAAGTTTCTCGACCTATTTTTTAATCCATAACCCTATATTTTAGAGTTTTGGTACCCCAAAAATCTTTGGCTCTCTATGACGATCCTCTTCTTCTCCTCCCCACTATCCACCACATCCTTCTTATCCCTCATTCATCTTATATATCCTGTACCACTCTCCACGGAGCACACAATGGGTGGTGGAAGATTTAAACCTTTTAAGACCCTGAAAAATCATGTGAGTAAGGGATAAAGATCCCCTGTGACCAATAGTAAGGCCCATGATCCATCTCCATCACCACCAACACCAGAGGATATTGCCCACTGCTCATCCTCATAAGATTTGGCCTCCCAATCTGCATCCTAAAACATTCAGGATGCAACCACTCCAAATCAGATGCACCCATTATTGTGATTTACGGAACAATAATTGGAGATACACATGGTCCATATTTAGGCTAAGATTATGTGGTCCATTTTATTTTGGTATTTGGCCATACTACACAATATCCTCATAGAAAGCTATGATATGGAGGCCCTTCAATGGATGAACCTATAAATTATCATCAAGGTTTGAGATAAGATATATTAGGATATCTTCATATAGTTATTGAATAAATTCAAGATGAACATAATTCATGTCACCTTCTGGTTGGGAGGATGGTATTGGAAACTCACATTGGGAGAGTTCGGTGTTGGACTAGTAATTAATTCATCCAATTTCATTGTCTCTCCAGTTTATGGAACCCTATCCCTCATTCCGAACAAGAACGATAAAATGAAGAGATGGGTGAAGATAGCCCAGGACCCCATTGGAATTCATGATCCTCACAGTTTGAAGATCACCAAACTAAATCGTTCCATATTGAGGATCATCTTCCATGCTTTATCTCATGCCTAGATAGCATGGAGAGACTACCATGGATCTATCAAGCAAATTAACGTGGCCATTTAAGACATTACCATGGTGAACATGATCTATTATTTTTCATTATACCATGATATCTAGGCTAGGAGGATGCAAGGAATACTTATAAAGGGAAACTTCATTACTCATCTATCCTAAGAATTAGGAATCTTCGATGCCTCTTGTCACACCTGGTTTTTCATGTCTCATTTTTGATCCGGTTAATTGGAAATACTAACCTTTTTCATAGTTTTTGGGTAATATTAATGTTTATTTTTTAATTTACATATATTTCTAATCATCCTACCATGGTTTCCCCATATCTTTTTTGAGATTTTTTTTGAGAAAAGGGTGGTTACATTAAGATTTGGGCCAAATTGTGAGCCCATTTCTAGATTTAAAAGTAAAATTTGTTTCTTTTATAACCCCTTTGTTTTTAAACATTTTTCACTCATTACACATCCCACATGGCCTTCATTGAACTATTTAAACCTCCATATCCATTTTTACCCCTTATTAACTCATAATCATGGTGGATTTGGGTTATTTATTTAGGTATTGGGCCAGCCCGTGAGCCCATTTCCAGTTTTTAAAAAAATATATAGTTAATTTTATATCTTATTAATTTTTTAATATTTTTCATTAATTATACCTCTAACTCAATTCCAATAACTTTAGGTTCACCCAACATGTTTTATTTTACATCTTTGTAGGCCATATTCATCAGGGATTAGGGAGAACTTCCTCAAGGAATCTCAAATCGTCCAGATTTGAAAAGGTAATTGTTTTCTTTCATAAATCATTCTATTTTTACTATTACACACCCAAATATTATTCTCTTAGTTCTTCCAAACCTAATGAGCCTCTACATGGAGTTCAAATCCATTAAATTTCCTATAAGGGTGAATATCTAAGGGAATATGAAGACATCTTTAGTTTCCAAGGTGAGATTCCTTCTTCTTTATCCTCCATATTCCTTGTCCTTCCACTTTCTTTTACTTTCCTCTTCTCCTATGATCATGAAATACCTAGTGTTATGTTATACAATGATTTTTATGGGGTTTTGGTTCATTTAGGTATGGTATATATAGATCTAGAGTGTTGGGAACTACAGTTGTTGATTTCAGATGTGTGTTTTCATTCCACCATGGTTTTGAGGTAGTTTTCCCATTTCACATGTCCTTATTATTTAATATTCATCTTTTTCAAGGTATTTTAACCATATAAACATTATTAGTATTGTTTTATAAGCCTTAAATAACTTTAATTGGTGTGAAAAGTGGTTTTTATGCCTCGTTTAGTGAAAAGTAGTGTTGTTTTGTTATAAAAGCACACCCCAAGTGTTGTTTTAAATGTTATGTTATCTTTTTCATCTATTTTGTGATGTTTATAACCCAGTATAGGTTATTTTTATCATTTTTTATTATCTTGAATAAATTTATAGCATGAAATTGGTATTTTTACTCCTTTTCAAGTGCTTAAAATGAATTGTGTTGTTATAGAGTTCATTCCATCTGTTCGGTAAATTTTTTGGTTAGATTTTATGTGAAGTGTGATATAAAATGATTTTTTTGGATTTATAAATGTATAGGGGATATGAAAAATGTTTTTTGGGACTTTATATGCCTTTCCAATGTGGATTTGTTTGTACAAAGAAATCCATTTTTGGTTTATAACATGTTTTGGCCTGAGTTGTCGGAAAATATCCCGTTTGGCATCCTTATAAAAATGTATATTCATTGGATGTGTAACATAAATGTTTTAAGGGACTTATAAAAGTTATTTTATACTATAAATGGTCTGTATACACCTCTTTATTAAAATTTAAATTTTTTCCTTTGGAAAATGTTAGTTTTGGGAAACGCTTAAAGGCCTGTTTGGCAACCTTGTGAAAAATGGTGAAATTTTTTATTATGAAAACTTATTGTGGATGTTTCTCATGAAATTACTGTTTTTATATAATGGATGATATTTCCTTATGGAGGAATCCTTGTTATCCATTATGATATTGACTCGGGTTGGACACTTTATGTTCTTTTTTATTAATGGCATGAGATCGGTCCTTGGAGTGACTCAAGGTGACGTCTATTGTGAATTATTATTATATATAGGTTGTGATTGGATGGTTGGATGGCATTGGTTGGATAAACCCCATTAGATAATTGAGACATGGGAATCTGGAATATTGAGAAAATACTCTAAGAATTGTTGCTGCACAGGTAGGTTATAGTACTGACCAGTGGCCCATGGTAGGTGGATATATTGGGTTTATTGATATGGGATTTTCCCTCAGCCTGCCTAAGAAGGAATGCTTGAGCGTATTGAGAATTTTATTTCATAATGTGTTAAATTTAAATAAGGATGAGGTCTCATATATTGGTGTATTCTGGATTATTCTTGATCTCCTAGGATCACCCATGTCTATTTGGCATTCAGTTGCTTGCAGTGATGAATATGATGCTTGTGTGTACATTTACATTGCCCTTGTTGTGTGATTACTATCATGACTACTTGTGTATTTTTTATTGGAAATTCGTAGTCTGGTTTTGATAATTGCTATGAAAATTAATTTCAAATGAAAGTGGTTTATCCTATTTGAACAAATCTGACAATGTCAACATCACTTTCCCCTTGAAAATGCTACTGGAACACTAGTTGAACGAATCTAGTTTTGGAAATGAATAAGGGAAATAGGTTGTACATTGTTTTGAGTAATAATTTATAAAACCTTACTTTTATATATCGTAGTTCAAAATTGAAATTTATGTTTATTTTAACTTAAAGGATGTGAATTGGGAATATATTATCAGGAAAGCCTACTGAGTTTTAATACTCATGCCTATAGTTATTTTCTATTTTTTTCCCTTGTGTAGCTTTTAACTTTAGTTTGATCGCCTTGAGCTATGTGTGATCATTGTGTTGGAGAGTGACCAGCGAGGTCACATGGATTTAGTTGTTCATCAGGTCTGTTCAGTTAAGTCATACCATTCAATTATACTTCATGTTTTTTATATACATGATGATTCATTTAGATTTTATAAATGTGTATTGGGCTGTCCATTTATTTCCTCTATTTGTTTTATTTTTTATATTTGGGATAAATCATTTCCCTTTCTACTCTAACGATCCCCAGCACTAGTATCCATCCCATGGGGATCTGGAATTCCCTTTGGACCATGCCATGGATCAGCTCGGGTGCCCGGTTCGGGGTAAACCCGGGATGGTTCATGACAAAATGGTATCATATGAGGTTGGATCCTAGTATACCATTCTTTTTAGAGAACCCTTTCTTACATGGGGATGTTGAGGTATATGGAGTAGCATTTTTGGAACTTGAGGGGTATGTTTGGGAAGAGTGTCAGGAACTCTTTCTCGTTCCGATTTGTGGGTGTCCATGGGAAGTCAAGTTTCATTTTTGTCATTAGTTATTGTTGATTGTTTGGTGTTGGGACATGACAATAGAGTGGGACTAATTGTTTCCATGAGCTCACAGGGCCTTTCAAGCCATGTGGATCTAGGAATGGTAATAATAAGGTCCTCCGAGTTGGTGGTGCGATTGACATATGGTCGCTAACCATATGGTCCAGTCACCCACCGACACTAGTTCCATTTTTTGGGGCTCTTAGATATTTCTTGAATTATAAAAATTATTTTTGATATTCTTGTGTGAGAATTGTTAAAATGGGGTTTAAAGTAATGGTTTAATTTTTAAAAGTGAAAAATGAGTTTTCAAAATTCATTATGAAAAAGGTTTTGGAAAGTTGTTTTTTTAATCAAGTCTTGGGAATAAAGAGGAAATGATTTAGAGGGATTTAATTTCCTCAATATAAACTTATGGTTTGTTGAAATGAAATGTTTGGAAATATTGGATTATTTGAAAGTGATTATGTAATTTTTTTTAAATGGGGTGTTTTGGGATTTTAAAAACTATTTGAATATGATGAATTGATTTTAGAAATTTCATTTGAGTGGTTGGGGTTTTTTTGGAAAGTGGTTTGACCTTTGTGCTTGTTGTATTGAAAAAAGATACCTTGATGAATTTTTGAAGATGGGTTTTGACTCAGTGGTTAGTGTGCCTTCGGAATGTTCATGATTTTTGAAATGGGTTGAATAATTTATTTTTTGAAATGAGAATGTTTTATTTCAACCTTGGTGTTCTTATGGGTACTTACATTCATGGTGGTTTATGGTAATGTGAATGGACTCCCAGTATGACATAGTGTATGGGTGCCCATGGTGGCATGAAAACATGAATGTGAGTAAGGCTACAAGGAATAAAAATGGTTAGTTATCAATCCACCAAGATTTTTTTTATTTATATAGGTTTTCAAAAAGGAAGTTTTGATTTTATGGTAGCTTGTTTTCTTATGTTCAAATATTTTCACCTAGGTGGTGTTTGTTCATGAGGATTTGTTGTTGTTGTTGTCGAGATCAAATTGATTCTATTTTTTAATTTTCTTCTTACAGTGGTTGTCCTCATAGAGATTCAAGGGGTGATTTTAGTATAGCTACAAGTGGTTCCCCATTATCCGGATTTCTGGTTGGTCAACCTAGGGATTTCATTCTTGAGTTTCTGAAGCTAGATACAACTTTCTTTTATGGACAATAAGATCATCTTGAAGATGAAGAGTGAATGTGAATGATTTAAAGGAACTTTAGCCTCATCGAGTTTCAAGAGCTTTTGAAGGTTATTTTTTTGACTTTCAGGCTTGAAGGTTCACCGTGGAAGTGGTGGAAGTCAGTACCATGGAATAATCTTCCTGAAGAGCTAACTTAGGAGTTAATTCAGGCTTAATTCATTGGACAATTTTTCTCTGAGTGAGGAAGGGTGAGAAAGGGGATGAATATGGAATTATTACAGCACGAGGATGGGTTGGTGTTGGAGTATTTCCTTCACTTTGTGGTCCTTTTCCCTTATAATTCAAGGTATGTTAAAAATAACTCCTTGAAATCTTGACATTTCGAGGCTGGGATCCATCCTGATCTGCAGTCGAAGGTGTTAGAACTCAATCTAACTTCTTTTTATGATGTGGTGAGGAAAGCTTTTTAGGTTTATTCCATGATGGTTGGTGTGCTCTAAGTGGTCCTTCCTCCTTCAATTCGTGGGAAATGTGGTGAAGATTCTGGAAAGGAAATGAATAAGTAGTTGAAATTTGATAGAGTGGTTCGTGGAATCAATAGAACCTGAGAAATCTCATTAACCACTTTTGGGAAGGATTTTTTTCTTTGATATCAGTGTGGAAAGTTGGGACATAAGAGTTCATCATGTCCAAGTACTCCAAAGCCCTTCCATGCTTGTGGATTCTTAGGTCACTTATAGCGATTCTGTCAAGTCATTGCAAGAAAGTGTCATGGAAGAATGTACCAGAATTGATGTTTTGTTGAATATTTGTTTAAAGTTTTTTTGTAATTTTCCTTTAAGTGTAAGAAAAATTTTTTTGTGGCGGTTCTGCCAATGGTGGGTTGGTTTTTTTGAAGTAAGGGAAGTTGTGGGTCTTTGATAAACTCCTATTTTCAATGGAAGTGTGGTTTTTATGCCATAGAATTCAGATATTTCTCTTTTATCTAATCGAATGATTCATAATCCAATTTGGGATCAACATTTTTTGATTGCGAGGAAGTAGACGCCTCATTCTTTAGTTCTCTTGACATATGTCCCGGAGTGAAGCTGGTGCATAGTCAGGAATCTCAGAGGTTTGAGAAGTTTGGATAGACTTTTTCCTCCACCATTGTGGTGGGGAGTTTTAATCTGTGTAGAAAGTGTTGGCCCATTTCTTTTCTCCTTTGTGTGGGAGTGGGTAGATTAAATTCTCATGTTCTTTTCCTCATAGCTTGTGTTGGAAGGTTTTTGTGGGAGAGTTTCGGTGGGCCTATGTGGGGGAGACCCATTCCTTATTCGTATTGAATATTCTTTTGTTCATTGATCATTGTTTCATAATGGTGGTTATTCCATTACAAAATCCCCTAAAGTCTTTGGTTTTCATGAGTTCTCTTTTGTTTGGGTGATCACTGGGTCCATGGGGAGAAGGCCCAAACAATTTGGTTCTCCTCTTGGTTTTGGAGGTAGTGACTCGATCTTTTCGATGTTTCTTAGGATGTGGTTGTGATTTGGTGCTTTTTGGGCAAGTGGATTAAGTTTTGTTAATGGTGGATGGTATCTACTTGTATTTAGAGGATGTAACATGCTGATAAGT
The DNA here is from genome assembly GCA_963277665.1 of Viscum album. NCBI lineage: Eukaryota > Viridiplantae > Streptophyta > Magnoliopsida > Santalales > Viscaceae > Viscum > Viscum album. The sequence goes on along the minus strand of OY728148.1, from coordinate 1,784,479,771 downwards.
AATCTTTAGGTGTTTTTCTTTCATCTAGAAAGTTTTATGGCTTTACGGGGTGTAAAGCTTTAATGGTGGAGAGAATTGTCACACCCGATTTTTCATGTCTTGTTTTTGATCTGGTTCATTAGAGATCCTGATACTTTTCTTAGATTTTGGGTGATATTAATGTTTATTTTTTAAGTTCCATCTATGTCTAATCATTATACCATGGGTTCCCCAAATATTTTTTTGTAGTTTTTGGAGAAAAGTGTGGTTATTTAAATATTTGGGTCAAACCATGATCCCATTTCTAGATTTAAAAACAAAATTGGTTTCTTTTATAAAACCTTCATTTTTCAAAACATTTCACACATTACACTTTCAACTTGGCCAATCCTGAACTATTAAAACCACCATACCCATTTGGACCCCTTATGAGCTCATAATCATGGTGGATTTGGGTTATTTATTTGGGTATTGGGCCAACCCGTGAGCCCACTTCCACTTTAAAAAAAAATACTTTGTTTCTTTTATATCTTATTATGTTTTTAATATTTTTTGGTCATTTAACCTCTCAATAGAGCCCAAAAACCACAGAAACACCCCATGGTCCATTTTACCTCTTTGGATCTCATCTTCATCGAGGATTAGGGAAAACGTTTTCAAGGTTTCTCAAATCATCCAGATTTGAAGAGGTAATTTGATTCTTTCATAAATCATTATTTTTTTACTATTTCCCCCACAAATATTCATTCCATGGTTCTTAAAGATATATTGATCCTCTAAAAGGAGTTCCAATTCATTACCTTTCCTCTATGAGAGTAGATAAAAGGGAAGATGAAATTTATTTAGTTTCCAAGGTGAGATTACTTCTCCTTTCTATGACCTCTTCCTTCTCCTTCCTATTTAATTTGGTTTCCTCTTATAAACTGGTCACGAAAGACCCAGGGTTATGTTATAACATGATTTTGGATGGGTTTTTGGTTCGTTTATGGCCGGTCTTCATAGATATAAAGTGTTTGTTATCACGGCGGGTGATATCGGGTGTGTGTTTCCTTTCCGCCATGGATTTGTGGTAGTTTTCCCATTTCACATATCATTTTTATTTAATATTTATCTTTTTCACTATATTTTAACCCTATAAACATTATTAGTATTGTTTTATAAGCCTTAAAAACATTATATGGGGTGGAAAGTGGTGTTTATACCTTATTTTGTGAAAAGTAGTGTTTTTTTGTTATAAAAGTGCACACCAAGTGTTTGTTTAAATGTTCTGTTATATTTTTCACATGTATTTTGATGTTTAGAACATTGTTTTGGGTATTTTGAACATTTTTAATTAGTTTTAATAAATTTATGGAATGAAATTGGTATTTTTATTCCTTTTCAAGTGCTTAAAATGAATTGTGTTGTTAAAGAGTGCATGTCATGTGTTTGGTATATTGCCCTGTTGGCTTTTATGCGTTAAGTGTGATTTAAATGAGTTTTTTTTGTGGTTATAAATGAATTTTATGTGTGAGAAATGGTATTTTTGGATCCTTATATTACTTTCCAATATGGATTTGGTTGTACAAACAAATGAGTTTTTGGTTTATAACATGTTTTGGCCAGAGTTGCAGGAAAATGGACCGTTTGACATCCTCATAAAAATACCATTTCTCACACATACAATTCATTTATAACCACAAAAAAACTCATTTAAAATCACAATTAATGAATAAAAGCCAACAGGGCAATATACCGAACACATGACATGTACTCTTTAATGATGAAATTGTTTATTATGAAAAAATCATGTGGCTGTTTCTCAAGACATGATTTTATGTATATAATGGATGGGATGTCCATAATGATGAATCCTTGTGATCCATTGTGGGAGTGCCTATGGTTTTACTACTTATGTTCCTTTTGATTAATGGTATGATATCGTTCCTTGGAGTGACTTGGGGTGATTTCTATTGAGAATTATTATTATATATATTTTTCGATTGGATGCTCAGATGGAATCGGTTGGATCACCCCCATTAGATACATGATACATGGGAACCTAATATATTGAGAGAATATTCTATGAATTATTACTACACTGGTAGGTTATGGTACAGACCAGCGGCCCATAGTAGGTGGATATATTGAGTTTATTGCTATGGGATTTTCCCTCAACCTGCCTGAAAAAGGATAGCGAGTGCATTGAGAATTTTGATATCATCATGTGTAAAATGTCAACGGTGATGAGGTCTCATGAATTGGTGTCTTCTGGACTATTATTTATCTCATGGTTTCACCCATGTCTATTTGGATTTCAGTTCCTTTTAGTGATGAATATGATACTTGTATGTACATTTACATTGCCCTTGTTGTGTGATTAGTATCGTGCCTTATTGTGTATTATTTTTCATGAAAAGTGGTGGGAGGGTTTTGATAAGGATTATGAAAATGGTTTTCAAATGAATGTGTTGTATCCTCTTTGTACTAATATGACAATGTGAACATCACTTTCCCCTTGAAAATTCTATTGGCACACCAGTGGAATGAATCTAGTTTTGGAAATGAATAAGGGAAATTGGTTGTACTTTGTTATAAGTAACCATGTAGAAAAAATTACTTTTATATATCATAGTTTAAACATGAAATTGATTTTCCTTTTATTTTAAAGGATGTGCATTGGGAATAGATTATTGGCCAAGCCTACTGAGTTGTAATACTGAGGACTATTGTTCTTTTCTATTTTTATCCCTTATGCAGGATTCAGATTGAGTTTGATCACCTTGACTAACATGTGATCATTATGTTACAGAGTGACCAGTAGGGTCACATGGAGTTAGTTAGTCATCTGTTATGGTTGGTTTACTTGTATCATTCAGTTTTTATTCATGTTTTGTTGTATAAATGATGATCAGTTCATTTTTTAAAAATTTGTATTGGGATGTCCATTTATTTTAGATGTTTTTTATTGTTTATATTTGGGGTAAATCATCCCCTTTTATACTCTAATGATACCCGAAAATATTTTTCAGCCCATGGGTATCGGGAACACCCTTCAAGTCATGCCACAGATCGGTTCGGGTGCCCGGTTCGGGGTCGACCTGTGCTGGTTCGTGACACTTCCCATCCCCTCTCCCACTCGGTCTGATATAGTCCATAGAACATGTCTTTCCCTACAATATGGGGATACTACTAAAGTTGGGATATCATTGTGATTGCAAACCTAGATACATCGAATCCACCAACAAGGAACCCGCCCCTACTCCCTCAACAACCCCTTCAATACTGGATAATCAGAATGCTCCTTCTTGGACATTGAAGCTTCCTTTCTATTCTAAACCACCTTCACCCGATTCACCATCCACCACTACACCCACCCATTCTCTCTATTCTGTTACCTGGACATCCTTCATTTCCAATTCCACCCCCTATACCTTAACACTTATGGCCAGCCCAGTCAAGATTCCTCCCATGGTCTCCAACCCTTCTACCCAGCAGTACTTCTTAGAAGAACATACGTAATGAGGAAGGTCCCTACTCTGGAAACTATATATGAGGCACCATTCACAGATCCATCTACCAAACACATGACCTTATTATGAATCATCAAATCACCTACACTAGTGATGACCGTTCCCACATCTAGCACCATGTCATATGTTACAGTGGCCGATCAACCTGATCCCATTACTACTTCTCATATTGAAATGGTGGGGTAGATATACACACCCATCATTAGGGAGGGGACCACCAATAATACTCATGGATATTCTTCCCTCTCTACTTAGTTTTCCCCCAGTGTACCACTCCTATGATTTTTTATTTATGGGTGTATTTTTTCCATTATATTCCTTATCCCAAATTGTATCATTTACTATATATAATGGAAGGGATCTACTTTTTTTATTATAATCTCTTACTATTTATTTATTAATTGTGAATCTAGTTTTATATGTATAGATCATCTGACTCTACTATCACTTTTGATGCACATGCTTGGATACTTATTGGTCTCCCCATGAGATATTTTCTCATGCATATGTAGTGCTGGGACTGCTCGAGGAAATCCATCTATGACCTATAAAGATGCTCTATTTATTGCACGATAGGTATGGTCATGCCATTTCAGAGGTAGAGAATCCTCCAAAGAGACCCCAAGAGTTATAGGACCCTATAACTAGTTCCCATAACAGGCCAATGACTACTAATTTGACGAAATTATCTAATTGATCTCTATATATCCATATGGATGGGAACATCATTATTAGTTATTTATGGTAGGTAACCCATATTTCATTCTTTTGAGTTTTATTTGAGTCTGTTCTGGGATATTATTATCTTTTCTGGGTCTTTTTTCTAGGACTTCATCAAGTTTAGTTTGTATTCTTCTCCACACACTTATATATGAGTTGATATCCACTTTTAAAAAATGTATGCATCTACCCATTTTTCTTCTTCTGTATTGTCTATATCCAATGAACTAATCATTTATATAGTGAAACTATTTTTTCTTTATAACATTATTTTCATGTGGCATAGTTTAACATCAATATCCACCATTTCCCCAAGCATGAAATTTATTATAGGAGATCTAAAAATACCTAAAAATATTTCATTATTTCAATTAAAATTATTTTATGTTATCATTTTTCTCTCTTTCACATCACTTCTAAAAATAATGCATACACTAATTAATTTTAAGTGCATGTAGGGGTGGGTGGGGGGTAGTGGGGTGGGGATATTCTTGAGTTTTATTGCATTTAAACTTGGATTGTTTCATGTTCAAATTATTCTAGGATACATTTTTCAATAGAAAAATTATTTAAATTTAAATCTAACTGAACCCATGTAAAAAAAAAGATAATTTTTACATAGGAAATGTTAAAATCTATTATTCATTCATACTTATATTTTCAGCACGATTATTGATTTGAGTAATTTAATTTGGATTCTAAATTACTAATTTTTATTGACTTATTACTGGTCACTATTCCTAGAGTGATTGACCTTTTTATATGTATTACCATTCCTGAGAGGATTCTGGACCTTTTCTCCAATTCTTTTCTGAGCGTATTTCTTGAGATATAATTGGTGCATGTAAACCTATCAGAACTCACATTATAATCTTATCAGGTCCATGAGTGAAAAAATACACTATTAAAATGATTCAGGTATTTTGATCAGTTGATCCCATTTTTCTTGATACCCATTATATATTATTTCTTTCAAAGCCTATAGAATCCATGAAAGACCTTTCTAGGATTAAGCTGAGTTCCAAGACCATTTTACCCCTTTTTAAATTACTCTTTGGTATGATCACATCATTTCTAATTAAATAAGTGGGAAGGAAAATCATTTCTACTGGACATGGGATTCTTGTTACTAAGGATATGTGGAGTTTAATTTTCACCTGATCTATGGGATGTGGTCTATGGTTACTTTTGATGTATCTTCATGATTATCCAATGTTATAAAAAAAGAAAAACAAATTGGGTGGTCTATCAAGAAGATAAAAAATCACCTTTATAAGACTGATGAATCTCATAACATATTATATATGGTTCGATGGTAGATGTGGGATCTATCCTAAACATGATGTTAAAAAAAATAAAAATAAAGAAGCAGGATACTTTCAATATACTTTCATGACACATCCATAGACCTATATTGAGCTTCTGTGAGTGTATAGATTTTATTTTTTGGAGGAGGTTCTTCATTGTACTATTTTTTTATATCATGAATTATACATTAGGGTTTACCATACTTTTTTAGTTTGTTTATTATCCACCCACCTACCCTTAGCATCAGAGTCATTTGAACCTTATTGGAAATCCCCCATGATCAATTTCATTGTTTTTTTTACGCAGTGGATATGTTATAACTGATACATGATTATGGTTAGGAACATGTATTCTATTCATGATCATAACTCTAATTTCATTTTACCTTGTGTGATGAGAGAAAATTCATGATGTGGTAAAATTAATTATATCTTCTAAGGAACAGTTAAATAAATAAAATTTAAGGAATATAGTATTTAAATAAATAACTTAACTATGATTCTTGAATAATATTCTATGTAGGTATTATTTTTAAGGACATGCATTTTCTACTAGCACATTGTTTTATTTTAATGGTTATAATGAATGTTTCTTATTAAAAATCGTTCCCTTTAAAATCGTTATTGAGATGATTTTTTCTTGTGGACAAGAAATTGTTCAAGTATTGGGGAATTTGATAATATTAATTTGTATATATAATTAAAATTAAATTCATTGCACCTCACACATGTTTTATATCTTATTACTCTATTATTTAGTTGAATTTTGTAGGAAAATGTAGTTGATGGTGCCAAGGAGGATCTACTGTTAAAGTTTTAAATTTACAAAAATTTACACCATAAAAATAGGTTTATGATTTAAAACCATCAATGAGTGGATAGATGCAGACCAGGAAATAAAACCCATTCAAGATATAAAACCTTCTATCCTAAGAAGAACATATGGTGTAAGATTTAAACTTATGATGTAAAACCCATGGGGCCTTAAGACCCTAAAATGTTCATTCAATCCAGAAAAAGTGGATATATAAAAGAACTAAAGACATTAAATATTTCCCTGACAATATAAAATGAAGTCTTACAACATAAAAGTATCAAGTAGAAAGTAACTCGAGAGTACCTACGACGTAAAATATTTTTACACCTTATGAGTATTTGGTAAATTTATATTCTAGGAGAACATAAATTTAATTGGATTTGTATTTTAATTATTTTCATCAATATTTTAACCTATTATCTCATTTTATCTATCATTTTATCAATTTTTCATTTTTGGTTTTTCTGCTATGATCCCATTACAACAAGTTTTGAATTCTTCTCATTATTGCAAACATGTTTTGCACTTTTAACAAATTTTGTGGTGAATACTACATTCTTCATTATAGTAAGATGTATTTTTAATAATTTCTCTATTGTTTAATTTTTTAAATGAATATGTCAATCATGATATGCTTATATCTAGGTTAAATTCTATATTTTCCATTTGTGGATAATCCTATTAGGGTTTGGGTTTGAATGTAGGGGTAACAACACCTTATATGAATACATAAACGAAATCTTGGGTAATTTATTCTATAATTAATTATGTTGATAATTAAATAATATTTCATTCCCTTTCATGATTTAAACTAGGATATTTTATGAGAAGGACCCAACCAAATTGTAATGAACGAAAAATGTCTAATAGTTTGATTTTTTATGCCTTTGTAGCTGTACCTAATTCACATGGACTAGAAAATAAATATAGAACAAAGAGTGGTTTATAATCTAGATAGATCCAATGTACTAGAACAAACCTAAATTTTTGATTCTTGAATAACTATGTGGTCTAATCCAATAGAACCACCCTTGTTAGATTTAGGGATTCCCTCTGTGTAGGATCCCTAAAATTGGTCATGAACCATCATTCAATCAGCTAAATTTTAATACAATCTATTTTGCAAAAATCCCAACCTCATATAATTCATTTATGGAACCCATAATAGGGTTAAAACTCCTACATGAAAACCCATTTCATCACCTCTCTATGGGTTAAAACACAAACTACTACTATTTTACGTACCTTTACAGTAGTGATAGTTTATTTTAATATAAAATTATTATCTGATCATTCTTGTATGGAATCAATGATTCTTTATGGTCCCTTAATACACATGGAAACACACACAAAATATTTACTCTATCCATCATTATTTTATAGGCCTGAATTTCATATAAAAGTTTTTTTTGTTCCCCTCGGTGAAAATAATATGGAAAAAATGTGTTTCCTAGATGGTGCCACAACCTCAAGACTATGATTTCATAGGGGATAATTTTATTCATTAGAAGTAGTTTTTAAGTGTTGAGGAGTTTCTATTTTTCTACTACTTGGTCTGTTTTTCCTAGTTATGAAATAATGAAATGGGTTTTAACAATAAATCCATTCCCGGAGACACTTGTTTTTAGTTCATGGTTATTTATGTAGATCATTGGAGAAGTTGATTTTCTGAAGTGATGCATGAATGGAAATTGTGTTGGGTTGAGAAGTGAATTAATCCATCTACTAATTAAAATAAAATTAATACTAATTCATCCTTAACTAAGGAATTTTTTGTTTCAATTATTTAGTTTGGGTGAGATTCATTTGTTAATGTCGTTTTCTTGATGCATAAGGGGGTTGATGCTTGCTAGAGTTCTTTAGTGGATGAGGTCATTACTATGAATTCGGGTTATATTTTTTGAAATGGATTAGGGATGGCATGATTTTATTTTTTGAGATTTATTTTCTCACATTAAATTCAATTATTAATTCCAAAGAAACAATATGTTACACAATGGGATTGGTTTTGAGTGAGATTTGGGAGTCCTTATCTTGTTTTTTTCAGGGTTCATTTCAATTTCTAAAAAGGTGCAGTAATATGGTTTCCCACCAAAATGAGAATCATAGAGGAGTGGTCCATGTTTGGGTTTGGATTTATTCTAACTTATTACATTCTTATGCACTAAAAGAATGGGAAGTTTAATATATTTGGTTATATTTAAAAAATATATTCAAATATTAGATATTAGATATATATATATATTAAGATTTATTTATTAACACACACACTTTTATATATGTAGAATGATATAAAAAACATGTTTTTAATTTCAATGTGACATTTTAGGTCAAAACATATGTCACATGATCAATTGTATGAAAATGATATTGTATTTTCATGATACTCTAGGAAAATAATCATTGATTCATTTTTAGAATGTGAAAAGACCAATCATGCTCATGTGATCATTAAGAGGGGGAAGTGATTAGTTAATGATATTTTATTTTTTATGTTTTATTACATAAGAAACAACCAACACCTCTGATTAGTGAGAATCAACTCTACTAGAAACAACAAACAATAACACCCATAATAACATAATTACTTACAGGGTTCACCACCCAATAGAGTATCTAGTCCTTGGAATTATTTGGAAATAATCCAAGAACACACAACCACTTGAAAACAATCCTTTCGGTGGTTTAAAATAAGAAGGGAATATCCATAACATGTATATCACTATAGTACTTTGACAATTAATAAGGCCATAACACAGATAATATGATATAATATTGTTTTGTAAAAATAGTAATAACCATCACCAACATGATCTGATATGTTGTCACCATACTACTTAAACATTCTTATCACATACCTTCCTGTAATTTCTTCTTACTTATCTACACTTTCTTACACAACAACGAGAAAGAAATTTCTTCCATCTGGTACCCTTCTTTCCAATGCAATTGATATGATGCTAATTTATTAGATATTTTTTATGATATCATGACTCTTCACTTCTAAAGAACTTATCTCAACTATAATATATTCAATAAAATTTTCTCAATGAATAAGAAACCCTTTATTTATGCATTGCTTCTATAAAGATTAAGGGAGGATTGTGAACTTCAAATTCAAATTTCCTATTAAAAATTTGAACATCATGCTCAAATGTTCAACATTTGATCACCTTAAAACTTCCTAAAAGACAAGATTCAATAATAATTATAAAGTATTACTTAAAACTCAATGTCAATGACTAATTAAAACTTTCCTTAAATCTCTTATTGAATCATGATATTTTCTTCATGATTATTGAATCATTGAGCATCTAGATCAATTTCATCATACTTAATGTCTTTAAAAAACTCTGTAATGTTTCTCAAGATTTTTATGATAAAAGTTTTTAAGTACATATCTGTTCAGTGGTGCTTCATCTAGTGTTCCTTCTAAATGAACTTCTTTATTTGACACATATTTATTAGATTAATTTTTTTATTCACCCTTAGAAATATTTTATTAGTCAATTACTCCATCAGATGGGATCCCAAATGTTTATTTTTTTTTCACCACCCAATCAACCCTTGAAGTATAAATATTCTTTCTCTATCTAATGACTACATATAACTCAATTTGATGAATTTTTAATTCTTTTTCTGATGTATTCAGTCAAAAAAATTGTCCATTGACTTCATTAAACTCCATTTAAACATATTTTCTTGATGACTATTCAGAAACATTTGTCTGATCATATAGAAAACATTGTTTTATGACCTCACATGTTTCCTCTTTTCGATCAACTTTTTTCATTCATTTTTCCTAACTTCTTCCCTTCACATCTAGATATTTGGACAAGTCCATCCGATAGATGTTATAAAACTCTCTTTGTCCAAGAAATATAGTTCCACTAACTTCATAATTAAACTAACGTTATCTAAAATAATTAATTCTTTAGAATGATCATGATGGTTAAGAACTTTAAATATCAACAAGTCGTCACCTAATTTACATTATTGGACCTATATGTCCAATAAAACTATTAATAAAACTAGATAAACATTCAATGACACACTATGTATGATTCTTTTTACTAATGGACTCCATCCACTAGACTTGTTTCATTTTACTCAAGAATTTAAACTCCTTCTGTTCACCTTTTTAAGGAAATTTCAACAATGTTAAGCAATTTATGTTTGAAAAATAAGATAAAACACTAGAGTAAACCTTATTACTATAAAATAAACTTCTTAAAGAAACACCTAAAAGAATATTGGTCTAAAAAATAAAAAATTTGGATTTTTTTCAACAAAGGAATATAAATCACTGAAAATTTAAAAAACAAGTTATGAATCACTCTCCAACAATTCTAAGCCTACCCGAGTGAACTTGATATAGGATAAAAGAATAATTGAACCACAATACCATGTTGTCCTTTATTAGTGATTTAATAATCTTTTATTAAACATCTCTATTCCCACATATTCATAATAAAATTTGAAAACATGTTTTTGAATTCTTTCGTTCCCAAAACATAAAAGCATATAAGAACAAACTTCCTATAAACACTTTAATAAATTATTAAAATAGTTTACACACACTGGAATCACAACTTACCCTCATTAACACCCCCATAAATATATGATCTCCCTTGAAAGGTAAATAATATACCAATGGATTGATTTATTCTTCATATTTTCTCCCTTAAAAACACTATCCAAAGAAAATATGAGAGAGGGTATGGACATCATACACCTTAGTCTTTAATAGAGTGAGGTTGTACACTCATGATCAACCTAATATTATTAAATGTTTTCTTCGATAATAATTTTATTAATATATTAGAAACATGATATATTGTAGGAATAAACTCCAATTTTAGTTCATTTTGTTCCACCTGATCCTTGATGAAGATATATTTAATATCAATGTGGCTAGATTGATAATTTTTCACTATACTATTAGTGATATTCATAGAACATTGATTATCAAAACCCAAAAGAAAGGTCATCATTACATTAACTAAAAAATATTCCAAATGTGTCCTCATACACATTTACCATGTTGTGTCTTGAGTGTAAGTAACATAATCATCTTCCACAATAATGATAGTTACTAAAAATTTATTCTTTGTATACCAAATAACACATATTTCTCCCAAAAAGAATACTCCACCAGATGTGGATCTTATATATTCGACACATCCTTCCCAATAAGTATCTGTGTAACAAAACAAATCAATCTTTCCCATGTGGTAATATTTAATCCTTACATATACAATTCCTTTAAAATATCTTATAATTATTTTTCCATCCATAAAATGAGATTCTTTAGGAAAAAATTGATACTTGACATAATCTGTAACAATGTACACTAACTCAGGTCCTATAGGTGTAAGATATAATAGATTTCCTATCAACTTTAAAAACTCTTTATGATCAAAATACTTTACTTTCCCATCTTTTTTGAACATTGTTCCCACTAAAATGGATGTAAAAATAAGTTTTTGTCTTCCATACAAAATTTCTTTAAGAGTTCTTTATCATACATTTATTTATAAAGGAAAATGAACTTCTTATTTTAATATATTAGTTAGAAAATAATTTATTTCATTTATACAAGAATTATAACTCAAATAACTTCTTTATTTCTGTAGAAAAATTTAAACACATTTCTTTATCATTCCCTATAAATATTATTTCTTCAATATAAACAATCACAATAACTAAATACTGTTGATTTTATTTTGTATAGAGGTTTTTATTAACTCTTTATTTTCTAAAATACAAATTATTCAAGAAATTATCCAATTTATAATACCAAAATTTTGGATCTTATTTCAACAGAAAAATATATTTCTTCTAATTCCACACATACTTATCATTTTTTACTAGAAAAAATACACATGGTTACTCCAAATAAAATTATTATTACATATATCCATTAAGAAATGCATACCTAAAATCAATTTGTAGTATCTTATATCTTCATTTCACAATAATAGAAAAAAATAATTTGATGATTTTAAGCCTTTTATAATGAAGACAATGTCTCATCAAAATCAATTCCATCAACTTGAGATTATCCTTTAAAAACCAATATTTCCTTGTTTCTTATCACTTCACCCTTTTCATTTAACTTGTTACAAAAAAATCCATTTTCTTCCAATAAAATTATTATATTATAGTTTGTTTACAAGTTTATATGTCTCATTCTCCTCAATATTACATGACTATTCATTCATGACATCAATCTACTATTTATGCTCAAAATATTATTCAATATGTCTTGGATGAACCTATGAATAAAAATAGGTACGTAAAACTATCCTCGATGTTGTTTTAATTTGAAAGTATTTTTCTTATCACCAATTATATTTTAGACCTTTAATATCTTCCCCATACTTGGATGATATGAATATAATTTTCCCCAATATGTTGAAATAAATGAATCAATATATTCATCCTATATAGTTTTTACACTATCACTTTTATCAGAAACATTGTTATGATATTTCACAGTAACAACTTCATATTCACTTTCTCTTATATTTTCAGCTGATTGAGAAGTTTTTTCTTTCATAATGTTCTATCCCTTTAACATCTTCATAATACAAAACCATTCTAATTTACTTTTTATAGAACCTATATCCTCTGCCATTAGGATGGTAGACAAGAAAGATTCCATCATCACCTCTTTCATCAAACATACCAAGATTCTCAACATTGAATTTATTAATGCAAGGACTACTAAACACCCTTTGGTATTTAAAACATAGAGATTATTTATAGCATATCTATCATGAATTCATATCATTGTTTGTTCTACAAAAATAGTGATTCTGAATGTGAATTGTCATTCCAATTTCTTTCCTACAAAAAATCAAGAAGTATCATGTTCAATCAACATTGTTCGATCTATTCAACCAAACTTCCATTATTTCTTTCAACAATAGATTTTTTCTTTGGTGTTTCTGGTTAAATAATATCATGATGAATTCCATATTTTTCAAGATAATATTAAAGTTTCCCATTCATATATTCAATACCATTATTAGTTTAAATTTTCTTTAACAAATATCTCTATTCTTATTCATCACTTCTCCTGAACCTCTTAATCATTTTGAGATCTTCTAATTTATAACTCAAAAAAATAATACATATAAAAAATGTAAAATAATTGATAAAGGAAATAAAGTACTCATATTTATTTTTTATTAATTTCTTATTGGCCCAAATATGTTAGAGTGAATAAGCTCAAGGGTATGAGTTTAATGTATCTCAAATTCTTTATGTACAAAATTTGTAATCTTCCCTTTCTGACATATCGAACAACACCAATATCTTCTTCTTTTCATGTAAACAATAATATGAATAATTTATCTCTCTGTTAACTTTGAAATATTCCCCTCACACACTATGTCTAATCCTCTTAATCCATAACTAATTTTCATCCACCATGATTCGATAACATGATCCCTATGTATCTCCAACATGAAACAATTTTTCCTTGTTTTGTTGACCTCTTGTAACAACTTTCAAATCTTTAGGAATTCTAACAACAAATCCATCATTTCTTAAATTTTTACCTTCATCACAAAGTTATGTAGCCCTCAAAAAATTTTATTTCATCCCATCAACAAACAATACACTCCTGGATTTCAATTATGCTTTTCCAATTATAGAAGATCCAACACCTTTGATTCTAAGTGACTCAAATTTTCTAAAATTCATTGTCCGTAATTTGTAATCTTTCACATTTTTATCAAATTAAAATATATGGTCACATGTGAAGTACAATTTCTATCCAATATCCATATTCATTCTCCTTCTATATCTTTGAGATAATTTTTTAACAATAAAGGCCTTTTCTTTACATTTTTTCTTCTTTACATGAGGCTTCTAAGAAATTTTCTATAGAATTATTTGAGATATATGAAATATGAGACATATTTTAGAAAAATTTCTGGGCTAATAAATTTTTCACTAATAGTGTTCAGAGTTTGAAATCTATTTTTAGTTTTTAAACAAGATTTTTTAGGTTGTGTTCCTTGAGTAGGTTGGATCCCCCTCAAAATATTCATACAGTACCTCCTAGATTCATTGTAGTGTTGATTATTAAGCCAACACATTTTTTATATGCCCAAAGCCTCTAAAATACTAAAAATATCCATAATAATAATATTTTATCTATAACCTATATTTTTTTTAAATTTACACCTGTTTCGTATCAATTTTCTAACCACTAATTTTCTTCTGCTTAGACTTCTTTTTATCCTTAACAAAGTCTTTATTTATATCATTTTTTACTTCAACCTTTAATTTCTAATTTTTTTTTTGAAATTTTCTAGTTTTGGATACATATATGGTCATTTTAAGTTGATTCTTTTTTTGAACATATTAAACCTTGTTGTTAACCCTTGAGGATGATCTTTGTTGATCCTTCTTATGTTTAAATTTTTTATAATTTCACTTAACTTTTGAAAATGAGTTTTGGAAGTTTTTTATTCCTTGATTAGTGTAAAAAACATTATATTGAAAAAGATTAGGTTCAATGTCCCCCAACATTATCTTTTATTAAAGATTTATGTTGATATTTTTACTTCATCAAGTAACTTATTCAAACCATTTATCTCATTTAACAACTTGGATTTTTCATTGAGATTTTATTTCTGATGGGTCACTGATAGATCATCTTTCTTCAACTTATTGATATAATTTTAAAATTTAACAATCATTGAGGGAAATTACATAAACAATATCTTAAGAATAAAATCTATTTGGGCCTCATATCCTTCTTCTTAAGAGTATCTTATTTTATAACTAGTGAATTTCTCATCATTTAGTATTTCAATAAGTAACTTATCTGCAACATCATCACTAGATTTTTCTGCTTCCACTTCAATTTCATCATCTTCCACACAATTGGATAACTTTTTCCCTTTTTATATTTATAGAAAAAAATTTATTTTTTTGTTAAAATGAATTTATTATTTCTAAATCATTCTCCAAATATCTTATGTAATTTTTATCTTTTTCATCACCATCTTTATCTTCCATTATCCTTGGAAAATTTTCAATAAAATGTTCAATGTCTCCATAAACAAAGCACTTCAGTGTTAAATTTACTTTATAATTATTTTTTCCACTTTTCACCCTTTTAAAAAATAAATATATAAATATATCAAATTTATTTATCAGCTCAAATTTAGTATCAGATTTACTGACTTATTCTTTAATAAATTTCTTAGGATCTCATTATTTAGAATTTATGAATGAAATTTTTTGATCAAAATATATATTTTCTTGGAATAATTTTCTCTTATCATTTTATATGTGATGAGAATTATATGTAGATCATACAATGATAGAGTTTCAGGATCTATATAATTTGAAGATGAAAACTTGGCATTAAATTTAACTGAAATAATTCTTATGATATTTTCAAAAACCAAAAAATCATCAAATATTTCACTAAAACATATTATGGTGCTTATAATGTCTTTTAATATTATTGATAACTCACTAATAGATTCATCATCTCCAATTTTGAGATCTTCATAATTAAATATCTAGATATGTATCTTTTCTTTATTAAAATTAATATTTCCATTATAAATATTATTCAAGTCGTTCCAGATAAATTTGGATATTCCATTTCTTTTAACCATTAGAAAGTGACTTTCAGATAGAGAGGAAAGTATTACATTTATAGCTTAGTCATTATTCTTCAAATTCTTCTGATCTCCTAATGTTAAGGGATAAAACTAATAAGGAGGAGAGAAACCACATGTAGATATTTCATGAACATAAAATACAATGAATAAAAGATAATGTAAAATTATGTCCTTTTATGTATTATATTTATTTCAATTAGAGATGGGAATCCCCTTACCATTAACAAAGTTATGGACATCCATGACTGCATTCCTTAACTTCAAAATTATTCAAGGGGTTAATGAAAGAAACTTTTCTCTAATGAAAATTTAATGGACTAATCACGATCTATGTGATCATTGATATGGGGATGGGGTGAATCAGTGATATTTTATTTTTTTGTTTTCTTAATTAAGAAATAGCCATTAACTCTGATTAGTGAGAAATTACTCTTCTGGAAAACAAAAACAAGAACACCAAAGTAACACAAGTGTTTACAAGGTTCACTAAATAATAAGAGTATCTAGTCCTTTTAATGGTTTGAAAATAAATCAATTACACAGAAACACTTGAAAAAAATCCTTTTGGTGGTTTACAATAAGTACGGAAAATACATAACTTGAATAGCACTGTAGTCCTTCATCATTTCATGTTCTCCTTTCATAGATAATATTATATAATAATTTTATGTAAAAATAGTAAGAACCTTCACCAATAATTATAGATATGTTTCCATTGTGCATCTTGAACTTTAATCGCACATTCCTTCCTATATTACCTTCTTCGTTCTCTACACATTCTTAAACAATAACGAGAAAAAATATTCTTCCATATGAGACACTCAGTCAGATGCACTTAGTTCAATTACAATTGATTAGAGAACTTTTTCTAGTATCACTACACATCACTTATGAATCACTTTTCCAATCTAAAAAAAAATTCAAAATCATTTTATTGGTGTATTAACCCCCTTTATATATGCATCACTTCTATAAAATTAAGGGAGGAGTGCAAAATTAAAATTCAATGTTCCCACTCAAACTTTTTAAATCCATCTCAAACATTCAATGTTTTATCACCTTCATACTTCCTAAAAAGTGGAGTCAATATTTTTCCTAAAGTATTGCTTAAAACCCAGTTTCATTGACCTCTTTAAATTTTCCATAAATATCATCTTGAATAACATTCTTCCCATTATGATTACTATAAAATTTAACCCCAATATCAGCATTGTTATACTCAATTTATTTAAAAAAATTGTAAACTTTATTAAGATTAATCAAATAAAAATTCATAATAACATATATGTTTGGTGGTGATTATTCTGGTGTTCCTTAACAATGATGTTCTTTTTATGGAACATATTTTTCAAATGAATTTATTTGATATAACCTTGGAAATATTTTACTAGACTCTTGATTCTTTATATTGGTTCCCAGATGTTTTTTTATTTATCTTTATATGATGAACCCTTGGAATAACGTTATAATACTTCTATCTGATGACTATGTAAAAATCCATCCGATGAATTTGTAATTTTTTATGATGTATTATCATGAATAGTTATGTCCAATGAATTCATCAAAATCCCTTTAATCATCTATATTTGATGAATGTTTGGAAACCTATGATTGATCATATAAAACTTTGTACCATGAATTCACATGTTTCCTATGTTTGATTATCTTTTTTTGTTCATTTGTCACAACTTCTTCACTTCACATATTAATCTTTGTACAAGTCCATCCGATAGGCTTTATGAAAATCTATTTTTTCAGGATCCATATTTACACAATCTTCTTCATTCAAACAAATTTATCTATAATTTTGAACTCCTTTAAATGATCATAATGTTTTGTTACTTCGAATACTATCAATTCATCACCTGATTTTAATTATTGAATATCTTTGTCTAATAGATTTGTGAATAAAATTTAATAAGCATTCAGTTCCACACTCTCTTAGATTTTTATAGAAAATTGAATCTATCCACTAGAATCTATATATTTTCCTCAATCTTTTGGACTCCATATATTCATCTTTTAATGGATAGATCAATAATGTTAGGTGATTTATGTTGGACCACAAAAGACAACACTAAAGTGAACCTTCTTCCTATAAAACTGAATTCTTCTTAAAAAACACTTCAATATTTCTTGATCTCAATAATATATAGGAATAAAACACACATCATTCCAAATCTTAGTGTGGTTATAATGACCAAAAGTTCATCGTTTTAATTTAAAAGTTACATTTTAGTTCAAAACATGAACCAAAAATATAATTTTAAAAACAATTTCTTAGATTTTCATGAAACTCTATCTCAATGGTCATTGATTAAATTATGGAATGTATTAATTAATTTCACATCATTCTATCATACCGCTTGATCATAATAACCTAATGTGTATTTTTATATTTTTGATTTAACGAGATACAAAACATGCGACTTATATTCAAAACAAATAAAATGTGACCAAATTGTCATGAAAAAACTATTTCAATGATATTTGATTCATTTTTAACATGTAATAATGAATCAAATATCATTTTGAAACACAATGTGTCCATAGTGAATAAAAAAATGTGATTTCAAATGAAAAGTTACATGTTAGTTCAAAACGTGTGTCTCTTGCTCAATTCCAGGAGAATAAGAAAATATTTTTCACAAAGATTTAGGAAAATGATCATTGATTCATTTGTGGAACGTATAAATGAACTTCACATCATTTTTACTCTCTATGTGGTTATACTGGACAAAAGTATATTTTAATCCTTTCTAATTAGTTTAAAATTTATAAGTTTTATTAAGGAACCCAATATTGTTTATTTATTCTAATATATTACTCATTTAAATTATATGTACAATTCTTATGTTTCTTAGAATTATAAGGATTATTTATTTACCAAATTAATATTCTAATCATGTTATTTTCTTCATATATATTATATTTAGTATTTTTGTAACAATAACTAGTTTTGAAAACATATACTGAAATAATTATATTTATTTAGTTTTTGGAATTTTATTAACTTTGATAATTTCCCTGCATATTTTTCTACTCATTATAATGTATAAATATATTTTTTTGAGCTACTCAAACACTAAAAATATTTTGTATCAATTTATTAGGACCTTTCTCAGTGCTCAAAAGGCATCCATAATGTACAATTATCTCAATGACAAAAAAGAACAATCAGAAAGGACCCCTTTCTTAACATCAAATTTATTTCTGTTTTTTTAGTGTTGTTGAATATCTTTTTGAACATTAACAAAGTGTATTTATATTATAGTGATATATGTAAATATATATAAATTTATTTATAAATAAACTATATAACTATATTTATAAATACATTTTATAAATACTTACATATACAATAAATAAATAAATAAATAAATATGTATGTCTTGGTTAGAGTGGAAAACTCAAGGGGGGATTCAGTTTCCAATTAAAATTTCCATTAAAATTAATTTAAAACTGAACCCTATATTTTATAAAATATTTCCTAGTTGACTAAAATAGTAGAAGTATATAATTTCATATTTCAAAAAGAAACTCATAAGTTTGATCAAAACTCAGTTAAAATAATTTTAAAACTCTTTTAATTTCTAAAATAAATTTACTTATATTAAACACCATATATAAAACAATCATAAAATTTAACTATAAAATTCTTGTTTTTAAATTATATTTTAATAAATAAAATAGTTTTTTTTTAAACAGACTTCAAAAAATAGGAAATACACAAAGAAGAATAAAGTAAAAGGTTCAATATTCAGATGATACATAGTCCTATCTACTTGGGAATCACCCGCTTCTAAGTATTTTATTATAAAAATAAACTGATCCACAGCCTAGATCATGTTTTATATAAAACATAAAAAAAGGATGTCTAGGATATACAAATACTCTTCTATAGTTTATCATGGGAGAGTAAAAATTATAACAACTACACATAGGTAGTCTAGGATACACAACATATTATATATTTATTTGTGGGAGTAAAAATATAAATGATTGAGAGAGTGTCTAGGACTCTTAAATATAATACAATAGTCTGTGATAATGAATAAAGAAGGTATAATAAACAAAACACAAAATGTAAAGAAAATAGAGTAAGTGAAGAAAAATAATTCGATGTAGGAGAGAATGAAGTTCTATTGTTCTGTAGGACAATCTTCTCTTCTCAATGTCATATTTTAATTGGGAAATAATAATCGATGATAAATTATTTCTCTCTAATTTTTCATTGAATTTATAGTGAAAATAGAGTATCATTCTCATTGAAAATAGAAAACTATTTCATCTTTTCCATTCAAGAAAAATTATGATATCTATGTGTTAACCACACATTTATTTTATTTTACATCATTATTTCATAAAATCATAATATTTTTCTAAAAATATCCATTGAAAAATAATAATTAAATATCCTCATACTTCTACATGAAATCTTTTCTTAATAAATGATTTTGACAAGTATTTATTTCTATATATAAAAGTGGTTGAATTAATATAATTAATAATACAATAATTACATTTATATATGGTTTCATTATGTATTACACATAATAATCCATGGTTTCTTTAATAATATATGATATTTCTAATTGGTTCACTTGTTAAGCTATATGGTCGATCGATTGAACTTATGGTTGATCATTTTAACTTATGATAGATCAGTACTTTATTGAATTCTTACTTATTTCCATGGTCGCTTCAAATAGTCACATGGTCACTTCATTAATTGGAAAAAAATATATCTTCTTCATATGTTTTATTTCCTTCGATGAACAATTTATAGTACACTTGTGGAAGCTTAGAAAAATCGCAAAAATCGGTATTGTCACATGATTGATTGAAAATAAAATTATGGTCGATCTATCACTTTGTTATATTTTTGAGTCACGAGGTATCTTCTATTTGGATTTACCCTTACACGGTTTTTGATGCAGTATATCCAAGATTTTTTGATTAATCAACTATCTACATCCTACTCGGCTTCAAGTCGATCCACTTATCATACGTTTTATCCATGCCTTTTCAAAAAACAATTTTATGATCACTTGAGATATAATGGAAAAATTCGATGCATTTAATGTTCATTCTATCCAATATTCATGTGCTCGGTTTGGTACATTGAAAAATTACTATTCTTTAGAGTTATATTTGATAGTTTGTTTGGATAAAAATTATGGTCGTTCCTAGAATTTGGATATTTTTTTTATTATTTAAAAAAAATAACTATCTTGTATAAAACATAAAATTGATAAGAAACAATTTAAACATGATTTGTGATGATTTAAAAAAGGAATTGATGGAAGAAGCCAAAAATATCCCCCATTTTGATTATCAAAAATCACATTATAAATATCCATACAAAATATTAAATATTAATCATTAAATATTAAAATCTTGTTTATGAAAAATGAATTCCATTACATTACTCATATTCCATATTTACCCCCTTGAGATTATCATAAATAATTCATAAAGTGCAATAGATTATAGATTTAATAAAAATAAAATAAATCACTAAATAAAAAAAAGAACAATGAACCATAATGAGGAATAAAGAGTTTATATGTTAGTTTAAATAAGGATTTCATTGGTCTAATCAAAATATTATTCAAATTATGAATCTGTAGAATCCAAAATGGTAGAACGGTTAATGGGGTCCTTCCCTTTTCCAATAATAGTAGCAGGAGTTGGAGTAGGCAGAGGAGTGGGAATAGCTCCAGGAATGAATATACCCTTTTAAACTGGAATGATGCGACCAAGGTCTTGGGAAATATTGTGACTGAAAGTCCCTATAGAAGGTACAATAGGTGAGATAGAGGTTGGAGTATAGTAAGTAGCACAAACTGATGTTGATGTTATTATTGATGTTTGGGTATAAGATAGAGATGGGATGGGAAAAAAATAATCCAAGAGGTTCTAGAACAAGGGAATTTTAATTGTACATGTATGGTTCCAAAATCCTTGTAATATCAATTAACACCTATATTCCATGCTACATAACCTAAAGGAACTTATAATTTTCTAGAATAAATTTATTGAGAAAAGGATTCATGACTAAAATTTTCTCCACAATGTATTTGGAAGCCGTAGGAAGGGGAATAAATTTTAGGTCTCTTTCCATGGAAATGAATTGAGTCTTGAGATATTCCTTAGTGTAAATCCATCTAAGATAGTAATTTATCACACCCTTGACTAAACATTGTTCTTGGTAGTCCTAAGTGGTTTTCTCTAACCATATCATACAAATTTTCACCATGTTCAATGACATTCATATGAACTCAATTCCAAGTTTCCTTCACATTGAAAATGATATAATGAATTTATTCATAGATTAAACTTTTAATAATTACCACTAATAAAGACTAAAAAAGGAGGTGTTGAGGCTGAAGTAGAGGGTCTAGTAGGTTTGGTAATAACTAAGAGGTACCTTCTATTTATTATAGACAACATGTCTATAAAATCAATTTATAGGGCTCTAATTTGACCTCTAAAATTCTCTACTTAATTTTTTAGATTAAAAAGATCATGGAGAATGAAATCAAAATTAAAAATCAACTTAAGGTAAATTTGAGAAACTACACTCTCACTATTGTATAATATATATTCTTATATTTCATGATTATTTTCTCTTCTAATGCTTAGAAAAAATTCTTCTAATACATATAAAAGATCATTATTTAATTGTATGAATTTTTCAAAAGGGATTAGTGAATGTTGAGAAGAAGAAGTTCAATATTCCTAAAACGGAGTAGATTGATCTTGATTATGAGTATAGCTAGGAAAAAAATCATAACTTGGATCAGAATAATGGTTAATAAACTCAAACAAGATGTATTTTTCCCAGATTCCCTTTTAAGAGCAGAAACATAAGGTGTTATCTTAACATTTATAATATAGGTATCTACTTCTTCATATGAAACTTTCATAGCCACCAGTTTAGCTATAGGTAAAGAATCATAAAAAAATTCTCATTCAAATTGGGTTTTTGATACAATTCCAGGAGATGAAGGTGTGTGTAAGAGTTTCAATAGATATTTAGAGGGATTATGTCTTACTTTTTCCTCTATTGAAGGAAAAAAGAACACTCTTATTAAAGAAACCTTTAAACCCCTCAAAGAAACAAGAATATAAGATCCATATAGTATATGATTATATCCATCATCATTACATCACTATTATAATCTTTACCATTACCATCAGCAGAAGATATGAAATTCATATCATATAATGAATTATTCATAGGAGAGTCATCTTGAGGAGGTGAGTAGTCAATGATATTATCTCCACCCATCTCAAACATTGGTGTCCTATCATCAACTGGATCATCTCCATTTTCACTCTTCGAATCATGAAAACAGTTATAAAAAACAAGCACCTTAGAGTTTCTCCCCCCTCATTATTTACTAGTCCTTCCCTTAAAGAAATATTTCTAACTGGCATTTCAAATTTTCTTGAAGCTTCTTGATAAGGAGATACTTCTTCTCTTAGAGGATCTATCTCAATAGAAACAAAAAATTATTTTGGAACCTCATGAATAAGAGATCCACCTAAGTAATATTTGTAGGATAATATTGCTTCTTTAGCTATATCAACCAGATCTTTAGAACCATCTTCATTAGAAAAATGTTTTGCATCAATAATATCATCTACTTACAAACATCTATCAATCACATCCTTCAGTCTAATGTGATTCTTCACTAGATTCAAATTTTCATACACTTTTTTTAAATTAGATACCCACCTTTTCATCCACATATTACAACCAACCTTTATACTTTTTCATGTGGTCTGATTTAAATAGATACCACTTGGGAACACTATTCTTTCAACTCCCATAGGGACCAAACTTTTTTATAGAATAACAACAACAAACTTTGGGTATATAATATAATTTAATATCATATAAGGTTTTATTAACTATTACATATGCCTCATTAATAATCTAGGAATTTTTTTCCAAACTACAGGAACTGTTAGGTATAGAAAAAAATCTTGATATATTATTAAGATAAAGTATCCCTTTCAAGGGTAGATATAATGATTTATGAACTTCAATAGTAGCCTACATTCTCTACTAAGCTCATTTTCACTTGATATCCAATTGTTTTAGTCATCCATCATGTATTCTATCAAATTCCAAATCTTGAAATGGGGATGGTTCATAAGATCTAAATAATGATAATCCTAAAATTATCTAAGACAGGGAACCCTTAAACTATTAAACCAAAAGAATTAATATAATTCAAACTCTTGAACTTCAATAATATTTATAACCACATCCTCATGATCTCTGGCTTCAAAAACCATGTTTATATAGATCTATTTCACTATGAATGGATAGAATGGGATATTCTCATCTATAAACCAACTCATCCACCCTAGATGAATAATGATTATCCAAACTAAGGAAAGAATAGTTATGAACCATTTGACATCGACTTACTATTCTAGTATGAATTTTTAAGAAAGAAGACGTGACTTAAAAATATTATGAGGTTCACTTGTACTTTCATTTTATTTCTTATATTCATTAGACAATTCTGATTCATCTTCTAAAAATTATCTCTTTATCTTGACTAGCTACAACTGTGATTTGTGTTTCAAGAAGCAGTAGATTTGGAAAAGGAAGGTTCAAAAAGGGTTTGTTTTGAGTTAGAAGGGAGTACAGTGATTCATATTAGATTTTTTTATATTTCAATAATTTAGGGATTTTTATAACTATAACGCATGAAAAAATATAAATGAATATATAACTTATTTATAAACCCATAAAATGTTTTTTTTAAAGTAGGAATATTCTCTATAAACTAATCACACACACACACACACACATATAATTTTAAGAATATAAAAAAAAATATAAAGATATAACATAAATTTTTAATCATAATTAATCATACTGGATTCATGTTTGATTGAATTTAATTTCTCATAATACAAAGTATTGGTAGAAATGTCATAAAACTGATGTTATCTGACAATGAATTCTAGAGTGACATCTCATTTTTAAAAATGATACCTTAAAAAGTGATGTCTTACATCAATATGTTTTATCCTAGAATTAGATAAATGATTCTTATAAATGTTAATAGCACTTGTGTATTCAAAATTTCTACAGACAAGTCTGACTTGATATTTATAATCTAATAATGTGTGTTTCATTCACGGAATCTAATAATAGAAACTTCCTACAACTATGTATTCATATTTCATAGTGTACAATGAAATATAATTATATTTATTAGTAAACTATGAAACTAGATAATTTACCAAAAAAGTGACAAGTTCTAGAGGTAATATTTCTATCTATCTTATAATGACCAAGTTATAATAAAAAAACTAATTAGATCAAAACCATGTCATATAGAATAAAAAAATATTAAATTGGTAGTATTTTTTTGGTATTTAAAAATTATTTTGAGAGCATTCAAATGATATTCCCTAGGATTTGTTTAAAATTTGGCACACATACACACACTAAACATAATATCAGTCCGACTAGCTTTCAATTAATGAAAACTTCCATTCATACCTTAATAAGTGGTTTGATCAATTGGTTTACCAATTTCTTCATGATGTAGTTTATAGGTGGAACTCACTATAATGTCACTTCCTTTTGTATTATCCAATCCAATACATTCTAAAATATATCTACTGTAATTTATTTGGTTTAAAATAATTCTTTATTTATTTTTAAATATTTGAAAACAAAAAAATTAATTTAGTTTAACAGTAAAATTCATTTCAAATTCATTTTCATATGTTTAAAAAATTTAGACAACCATGAATTTTTTAAAGATCCAAAACTAATATCATCTACATAAATTTGTGCAACTAAAATATATTTAGAAGTTATTTTAATAAATAAAGTTGTATTAACATCACCTTTTTTAAAACCATTTGAAATAAGAATAGTTTTGAGAATATCATACCATGATCTAGGTTCTTGTTTTAAACCACAAACTAATATTGTTAATTTAAAATCATGAGATTGAAAATAAGGGTTTTGAAATAAAATGGGTTATTCAACAAAAACATCCTAAAAATATAACCATTTTGGAATGAAATCATCATATCCATTTTATATAATTTTAAATTTAGATTTTATGTATATGAAAGCTGCATTCTAATGGATTAATATCTCACTACTAGTACAAATGCATCTTTATAGTAAATACTTTCTTATTAACTGTAAACTTGTGCAATCATTCTATATTTTTTTTATAATTATAGTGCAAGACTCAACACCCTTGTTCCGAAACACCCACTTAGTTTAAATGACCATGAAGTGTTTTGGTCTTTCCACTTATTTCTAGGAATTGATCCTTTCAAAATGATTCAAATATTATTACATAGGTATTACTTGGAATTAAAAATCTATTTCTTCATTGATGTTTTTAGGTTCAATATTTGACATGAATGCTTGATGTTATTCATGGGTTATAAGAGAATATATAGTCTAAGTTCCTTTATTTAGATCTCCAACTACAACATAAATTGGATGATATCTATGATTCGTAATAGTTCTATGGATATAAGTAATTGGTATTTAAATTTATTCTTCAGTCATAGGTTTAAAAAATTCCCTGTAACTGATAGATTTTTCTATATCAAGTTTCAGAGAACCATCCTTAGGTTTGGTCGAGGAATTTATATTAAGATTTTAAATATCATCCTTATAGTTTTCCAAAGAAGTCTTAGGCTCATGTGGGTCCATTTCATCAAATTTTACATTTTCATATTCTTCCACAATTTTTTGTTCTTTTATTGTCTTCCACGTATGATTTACTAGATATTTAATAACTAAATAATATTTCTATTATTCCTCTCATCATCATGGGTTGTGAGAATAAAAATAAATTTTATTTTTTGTTCGCAAAAGTGTTTCTTGAATAAAATGGTAGTTTATCTTATGATATGATCTTAGATAACTTTTTTAACAACTCCATTGGTCCTAGAATATGGTGTTTACCATAGGATATGAGTTTAGTGGAAATAAAAAATATTTGAATTTTAAAAGAATATTTAATATTTAATTCATAAATTATTAATTTATTTACACATGTTCATTTAGTGATATCTTTTAAATGGAGTGTCCGATTGATATTATGTATTCATAGTTTTTTCTAGAATGAGGGGTTTTTCTTATATGAGGTATAATCCCACCACTGGCATTTGTGATGTGGCCCTTTTATTT
This sequence comes from Viscum album, assembly GCA_963277665.1. Taxonomy (NCBI): domain Eukaryota; kingdom Viridiplantae; phylum Streptophyta; class Magnoliopsida; order Santalales; family Viscaceae; genus Viscum; species Viscum album. The sequence goes on along the minus strand of OY728148.1, from coordinate 1,784,452,577 downwards.
TATTTTTATTTTTATTCCTTTTTTTAATTTCCTTTTCTATTTTTTACCTTTTTCTTCCTATACACACCCCTCGGGACTTCCCCTTTCATGGTTGAGAGAGGGGGAGGTATAAAATAGGGGGAGGGATGAGGAATCACTGGGGGTTCTTTTGAGGATTGTATCATAGTGCGATGGTTGTGGGTGGTGAATTCTGTATGAACCATCGACAGTTTCCACCCAGAGCTTGTCCCAATTTATCTATTATTCCACAAATCAATATTGTTTATTTTTTTGGGTTTTGATGACTTTTTTGGGTTATTGGGACCCAATGATGGTTAATATAGGATTAATCAAGAGAAAACGAATGTTTCAATACATTTTGGGGGTTTTCATTTGGGAAACATTGTGCAGACTATGTGTGGTTTAGTGAACACACACAACATATAGATCCTATTTTGGGAACATCAAGTTTTTGGGACTACACAATGTGTACTTGAGAGTACACTTCACGTAGTGGGATAGGGGGTGTGTCCATGTACATGGCTAGACACTCCATGCAGGGTACTTGGTAGTGTAGAGTACACAACTAGTCCCCATGTGGGATGATCTCCATTTAAGTGTACAAACCCAAGTGGATTACATGGAATGACTAGGTGTGGTATATATATAGACACCCCATGTGAGAGAACATTCCATGTACCATGGAAGAACGTTGTGTAATCAAGAATTTTATACATCGAGTGGATCTTCGATACATGGTAATGTCCCCCATGTAGGGTATATGATTTTTATAGGGTGTATATTCTATGTACTTTGTGAAACAACACACTGAGTGGCTAGTAGAACATGACCAAGGAGGAACTTTGGTGTTACATGCCATGTACCTGAAGTACATGCTGTATAATTGTTCCTACCTTAGCATATTTTACATTTTTTTCACCAAGGAGTCATATTTGGTCTTATGAGTAGTCCATTCAATGTTCTATTACTCATATATCATTATGGTGGAATTATTTTAGAATTTTGAGTCCATCTAGAGGATTTTTGTATTTAGAGAGTTCAATAGGGTGATTTATTTGAGGTTTGATTTAGGAATGCTCTAGGGGGTTTGGTTGTGTGTTTCAAGGATATAGTGAGGGTTCTGAGTTTAGTGATCATCCTGGATTGAGTGTTCCATGGCTATCTGTTTGATATTTTTAGGAAAAATCTCAGAAGGTGAGATCAAGTAGTATTTTTAGGAGATCTTGGTTTGTTCTTGGATGTCGGGACCAGTTTCTCAGGGTTATAATTGTTGAGGTTAGATCCTACATTTGAGGATAAAAGCTGTTGGAGCCTTTGGGATAGGATGATGCTGTGGGATATCAATTATGGATGGGTGCTGTTGAGTTGTGGATATGAGTTTTATATAATCTTTTGGATTCCCTTATGGTCAAGTTGATACCCATGGATGAGTTGTTTATCAGGGTTTTCAGATGAGGTTTTATTATAGTTGGATTTTCTACGAGGTTTAACTTGTGATGAGGATCACTTGTAGGATCCTACTAGTGAGGTGGTCATGAGGACCACTGTGAAATCACTTTTAGGTGTGATATGCTTTTGGATTCCCCTTTGGGAGCGTTGCTAATTGAGGATCAATTAGAGGCCGTTGAGAGATGTTTTAGATGTTTCTGCACTCAGATTATCCTGTTCTTTTGAACAATATTGAGAAACCCCTCATAGATTTTCCGTATCTTTTTATGACCTTTTGGCTGGTTGTGGATCTTTTTATGAGAATATAAATATATCTTGGGTGTAGTAGGGGAGTCCCTAGTTGGACGCCACTTTATTCTATGACCCTAGGGACTGTGGGATCCTTGAGTTTGTATTGGCCATGAAAAGGGTTGTTAAGAGGCCATAGTGGTTTTTTATTACATTCTGATAACTTTGGGACTAGGAAAGAGCCCATTATTTAGTGGTCAAGAGTGTATCAATGTTTTTCATTCAACAATTTGTATAGTGGGTTAAAGAGTTAGATCGTCCCATGTTTGGTATGTCTTTTGACATTATTGTTGAGGCATATTCTTATTAGGACTTTCTTTTGAGGAGGCCCTTGAGATATCTTGGACCGATCATTAGACCTGAGTTTTTATATGGTTCTTTCATCTATTGGTAGGATAATATTAGATAGACTTAGAGAGAAAATGGGTGATTTGGATGAGTGTAACCCCCTACTAGTTGACTATTCTCTCTAACTAGAGTGGATTTGGGATCATGAGGTGTCTAGGAACTCTTGTAGTGGGGTTTGTTCACCATGGATAATGTATTATCCCAATACTATGGATGTTTTGTGCTACCATGTTTATATATGAAGCCCACATGTTGTTTAGGTCCATATCTAGTGCCCAATTCATTCCACAAGGATTTCAAGACTGACAGGTTTTCCAGTTATGTTGACTTGTGTGTTCCTATCACTAGTCCAGATTGTGATATTGGAGTGATAAATATTGGTGGATGGTTTTTTTCTGCTGGATGCCTATGGTTACACCTCAAGGTATGACATTCATGCCTACTGTGTTTAGATGTATTGAAGATCCTAAGTATATCTAGTAGATGCGCCTAAATTCATATGTCTAGGTGCACCACATGTTATAAACCTTATATAATGGGCTAGATCAGTGGTAGATTTACCTTGGGTTTGAAACTAGAACCTATGGTTGGCTATTTTTTGGTTACTTTAACCCTCTTTTAATAATGTTATTATTTTATTGCAACTATTATTAGTTTTTAGCTAGGATGGGAATATCATGTGGGAATTCACTTATTATGAAAACATATTATAGGTTCACAATTGGGGGTAGCCTACTGAGATTTATTTCTCACCCTTATACATGATCCGTAGTGTGCATGAAGACCTAATGACTACTTTTAGGTTGGATCATAGGTTTCACAGTGAATGGGGCTGAGGCCTAGATTTTCATGATCGAGTAGAGACGCTTGTGTGGAGTCTCAAGATTAGGATGAAATAACACTTGAGTCATGGATACTAGGTATGTGGTTTGGATCGATGTTAGTAGGAGATCATGATATATTTTATTTTCAGTTTATTTATTTTTTATATGTGTTCGGCCAAATGGGAAATCGACTATTGTTTTTTTCACATGCTTTGAGTATATATGATTGTATGCTGCATTCCATTTATTATAGCATCCTTTTATTTTAGTTTATTCATGATTCATACTATGATGTTCATCTATGTGAATTGTTTGGTTACTTTCCACCTTAATTTTACCATGACCAGATGGTATAGTCTACCCACTATATCTTTTAGACCCTTTCCACTAGTCATAATACTTTATCTAACAGAGAGGTGCTCTTCTATCTTTGTGGCAAGATTGATTCTGTGATGTGTTAGGTTTAACCAAGTAGGTTAATTACAAAATATTATCCGAGGTTTTTGGTTTTATGATTTGGAGAGTTGGTAAATAGTTGGTCTAGGAATGCATTGGAAATTTTGATGGATGTGAGAATGGTGTTTTCTGAACACCTATGCCTATTGGAAGTCCAACTTTCTATGGAATGGGATTACTATTTCAGGTTTTATTTTTTACGGTTGTGTGATTTCACATAGTGTGATGCACTAAAGTTTTTGGATTTATGGTTTATCATAATTTTTTGGCTCTTGGGATATGGGAAAAAGGCCACTATTCATGCATCATTTTTGGAATGTATGAATCACATGACATATTCTTGTTTTTAGTTTTTGTACTGATGATAGAGGTTAAGCTGTTTAATATATCTCCAATGACATATATGGTGTATCACACATAGATCCTAGGTGGAATTATACTCAGTTAAACCACATGTATATACTTTCTTTTGATGAAAGGCCATGTGGATATTGTGGAGAGAATTTCACCGATGATGGAGATGTGATCCCTTTATCAATGGATTCATGGAAGACCCTTATGGATTGGTGTGGGATATGAGTGCCCTATTGATGGAACTGTGAGGGAAAAGATTCCCAATAGATGGTTGGATTGAGTTTGAGTTTCCCTATGATGGTGGTTCCCCTAAATTTCTAGGTTCATGTTTATTGGGAGGAAGCTGTTCATTATACGTGTAGTTTTGTTGGTCATACGGTGGGGCCCATGTGCCTGATATCACCGATGACTTGGGTGGGAGTGGCTCTTCTTCCTTGGTGGGGTCATTAAGGTTTTCAATCGATAGGGTCTAGTTGTACATGAGTATGTTTGAATTTTTAGAATTGGTGTGCTGGGAGTGCTCCTTGTCTCGTAGCTTGCTTCAGAGGGCAGGTTTGGTTGGTTACCCAACCCTTATTATTTTTGGTTATGCTTTGGGTAGCATAGTGGAAGGGTTTTTAGACACTTGTGGATTTGTATCAATGCCTGAGTTGAGTGTGGATGTGTGGTTGATCATGGAATTATGTAGATACCTCAATGTTGAAGAAGAGTGACAAGGGTGATCTAGTTTATCATAACTGAACTACATGAGGAGATTGGTCAGTGTTTTTATGTGTGTTATCCTAGCTTTGTTAGGACTTAGACCACATGAGAATGAGTTATGTTTCCCATTCATAAGTGGGGTAAGGAAATCTTATTGGTGGGGAGAGCACCATATGCTATTGGAGGTCATGAACCTTGTTTTAAGAGGTTTTATGAGCATAGAGGTTAATGTTCTCTGTGATATGGGGATGCGTGTTGGTTTTTGTAGGTTTTCATGATGGAACTTTGGTTTGAGTGGTTTATTCATGTATTTAAATTATGTTTGATGATGGATATTACATGGGTCATGTGGTATTCCATTTGGGTAGGGGGTGATGATATGGATACTCCTATGGTGGGAAGCATAATAACTATCACAGTTGAATGTCCCTCATGTTGGGAGAGGGTTGTGGTTGTAGTAAGACCATTTTTAGGATCACCAAGATAGAACTCGATATACTAGTGCTTGAGTAAAAATTGGCTATTGGTGGGCCACTGAGGCTTCTAGGGGGAGAGAATCATTTTTGGTGGAGAGTTTTTCAAGTCGTGCATTATCAAAGGTAATGAAAATCATGGGAAATTTTATTTTTTGTTCCCAAAAGTGTTTTAGGGGAAAATGTTAATTTCCCCTGTGATATAATCATAGATAATTTTTATTACCATTCTATTGGTCCCTGAATAGGGTGTTTACCCTAGGACATGATTTTGGTAGATATTTGAGTCATTCTAATTGTCACAAAATATTTAATGTTTAGTTAATTAAATATTAATTTATTCATGCATTTTTATTTGGTGATATCTTTTAAAATAAATTTTTGGATTGATTCTTCTTATTTTTTATGTTCAAAATAGGGGTTTTACCTAGGCAATGCATAATCTCACTGCGGGCATTGTGGACGGGGTCGTGTCCCTTTTCTTTTCATTTTATTTTTCATCCACTTTATTTTTTTCCATTTTTATTTTCTATATTTTCCATTTTGATTCCCTGGCATACCCTTTGGTGATTCCCTTTATGCAGATGAGGGAGGGAGAGAGAGAGAAGATGTGGGGGATATAAGAGGGATAGGGAGGAGGCACTATTAAGGGTTTGTTCGAGGCATGAATCATAGTGTAGTAGATGTGGGTGGCAGATTTTTCATGAATCATCGATGTTTTTTATCCATAGGTAGGGAAATTTTATATTTTATTCCACAAATCCCTATAATTTAATTATTTTTATTTTTAAATCCATTTGTAGGTTGTTATGGACCCACTGAGTGTTTATCTAAGATTAATTGGTAGGAAATGAGGGTTTTGGGTTATTTTATAGGGTTTCCATTCAGGAGAACCCATGCACATGGTGTACAGTTCAGAGAAAACATGATGTGTGTTCTTTCTATTTGGGGAAGATAATGTTTTTAGTACTACACATCATGTACTTGGGAGTACATTTTATATAGTGGGCCTGGGGTCCTGGCCGAGTACTCAGCCAGATGCCTTGCGCGGGGTACTTTTCCATGTACAGTACACTGTCAGTCCCCATGTGGGATAAACATCTTGTATAAATACACCCCCTAGATGAGTACATGCTTGGGTAATGTGTGGTACATTGACGGATACCCTATGTGGGAGGACAATCCATATACTAGGGAATCATGTCATGTACATTGGTGTTTTACATTCCGAGTGGGGATGAGGTACATGGGACAGTACCCCATGCAGGGTATATGATGTGTATAGAGAACACACACCATGTAATTTGGGAAAGTACATGTTGAGTGGATAGTGGAACATTTATATGGAGGACCTTTGGGGTTACACATTGTGTAACTGAATATACATTATATACGTTCTCCTACCTTGGACTTTTTTTCCTATTTTTCACTCTAGAGTCATATTTGCACTTGTGAATAGTCCATTTTGAGTATTTTTCCTTGTAAATCATGATGGTAGATTTTGTTTCGAATTTATAGGCCATCTGGATAGTGTTTCAGGTTGAGAGAGTTTCGTGGGAGGTTTTCTTTGAGGTTTGGTTTTAGTATACTCCTGGGGGCGGGGTTGTGAGCTTTGAATCTCGAGTGAGGGTTGTGAGATTAGTGATCACCCTGGATAAAGTCATATAAGAAGATCCATTTGTGTTTTTTCTTGAGAGATACTAGAAGGTAGTGTTGAGTAGTATCTCTATGGAGATATTGATTTATCCTTGGATAACAAGACTAATTTCTCAAGTTTAGATATGTTGAGGTTATATATAGTGTTTTAGGATCATATATGTTTGATATTTTTGTTTGGATTGATGCCATGGGATGGTGGTTACATCCAGGTGCCATTTAGTTATTGATAAGAGTACAAGGGACTCTTTTAGATTCCCTTGTGGGTTAGTTGAAACTCATAGATGGGTTGTTTTTCAGGGAGGCCGATTGAGGCTTTATTGTAGAGGGATTTTCCCCATGGTTTAACTTATACTAAAGAGACCTTGAAGGGTCCTACTTGTGAGGTGGTCATGATGACCACTGTGAATTCCATTATTGGAATTCTGTTCTTTTGGATCCCCCTTTGGGAACTTTGTTGATCAAAAATCAGTTATAGGACACTGAGGGAAATTTTGTATGTTTTCTTTTTGGGCTTGTCCCATGCATTTGGATGGGCTTGAGGAACCCCTCATAGGATTTACTTTTATTTCCATGTAATTTTATCCGTTTCAGGATTTTTGGATGGGTGTGGCCTAAGATCATAGGTGTTGTAGAGAATCCCCAGTTGGATATCACTTTATATTGTGACCCTAGGGACCATGGGAGCCCTAATTTTGGTTTAACCTTGAGAAGGGTCGTTAAGATCCCATGGTAGTTTTTTATTGGATGTTAATATCCATGGGACCAGGATAGGCCTCATGCTTTTTTGTCCAATAGTGGATCATCACTACTCGTTCAGATATATGGATGGTGGGTTAGAGAGTTTGATCGTACCATGTTTTGGTGGCCTATGACTATTATTCTTGAGGATGATTCTTCTTAGGACTTTGGTTTAAGGAGGAGAATCTTAGGATATCTTGAATCATGCATTGGACCTTAGTTTTGATCTAGTATTCTCCTCCATTTGAAGGAAATTATTAGATAGGATTTTGGAGTTAATGGGTGATCTGGATTAGTTAAACTCTCCATTAGTTAAGCATTCAACCTGGATACAGTGGCTTCAGACTTGTAAGGTGCTAGGGAACTCATAGATTGGGTTTTGTTTACTGTGGATGCATTGCCTTCCCAATGTCGTGGATTATGTGTGCTCCCAAGATTATATATGGATCCCACGTATGGTTTGGATCCATAACTAGTGCTTTATTAGTTCTATAGGAATTTCAAAAATAGAATGGTCTCTAGTTTTTTATGACCTAGATGTTCCTACCGCCATTTTGATCATTTAATTAGAGTCTTAGAGCCTGGTAGATGCGTGTTTTTATGTGGAAACCTATGGTTATGACTTGGGGTTTGGCATTCGTGCCTGTTTTGTTTAGACATCTTGGATATCCTTTGAAAATATAGTTTATGTGCCTAATTTTATGTGTCTGGGTGATCCATGTGTTATAAATCATTGGGTGTGGTCCATATAAGGGATAAATTTACCTTGAGTGTCATACTAGAACCCACTATTGTATTTTTTTTATTTAACCCCCTTTGATGAATTGGATCTTTTATGCTAGTTGCTATTAGTTTTTACTATGATGGAAATATAACATGTTAATGCACTTATTATGATATTATATTATAGGTCACCCTTGGTGATGTCATTATGATATTTATTTCTTACCCACTGTATGTGTACCTAGGTGTGCATGTAGACCTGATTCCAACTTTTGAGATAGAGAAAAGGTTGCACCGTAGATGGGGTTGAGGCCCAACATTTCCTAATAAAGAATAGCCACTCAAGTGGAGTCTCAAGATTGGGATGGTAAAGCTCATGAATCATGGAGACTAGGTACAAGGTTTATCTCGGTATGGGTAGGAGATCTGGATGTATTTTATTTTTAGTTTCTTTATTTTGTATATGTGGTCATCCCAATAGGAGATCGACTGTTATTTTTTCAAATGATTTAAGTCTATATGACTATATTCTATATTCCATTTATTCTAGTATTATTATATTATATTTTATTTATTATGTGTACCATGATGTTTATCTATTTGAAGGTTTTGGTTACTTTATGCTTTTATTTTACCCTAACCAGAGGTATAGTCTCCCTACTATATCTGTTAGACCATCACCACTAGTTAGCAGCCTCTAGCGTATATAGAGGAACACTTAAAACCTTATAGATATCTAGAATTAGTGACATGTTAGGGTGACTTGGGATGGTTAATTATAATTAATTTATCACTTTTGGATGAAAAATTATCTAAATTATCCTTTGTGTTGAGAATAAAGACCTTACAACCAAAAAAACTAATCTAATTAACCACTAGTTTTCTACCATTCCCTAACTTATATGGATTCATTTTTAAAAAGGTCTAACAAGAACCCTATTGATAATATATCAAGCTACATTGAGTGATTTTTCTAAAAAATAAATTGGTAGGTCATACTCATTGAGTATATTCTAAGTATTCTCTTGTGGAGTTCTATTTCTCCTTTCAATAACACCATTATGTTGTGGAGTTTTAGGAGTAGAAAATTTAGGATTATATAAATGTTGTGAGAATAAATATTTAAAGTATTTATCATTAAACTCACGAACATGATTAATCCATAAGGTCATAATAGTAAGTCCACTAATATTTTCTACAAATTTTGCATATTTTTTAAAATATGAACAATAATCACTTTTGTGGGAAAAGAAATACCCAATTGTATCTAGAAAAGTCATCTACAATAACATAATCCCAATGATTCCCACTTATGTTTGAAACTCCAGAAGTTCAAAACAAGTCTATGTGAACCAACTATATGTGTTGAGAATTTGGAAATTCTTTCTTTGGTTTTAATGATACCAGATTCCTTTCCCCTTTTTGACATGGGTTACATACGTTTTCTAATATAAATTCTAGTCTAGGAATATCTTTAAATAAATATTCCCTAGTTATATTTATAAGAGAGTGTAGGTTTCAATGGCACAGTCTTGTATTCCATTTCCAATATTCTTTATATAATGAACTTAAATAAGAAATACTTTGGGAAAATAAAGAATATAAATCAATGACATTAACATTATCATTAGGTAAAGTATTAAACACTAAAACATGTTTATAAACAAAAACATTGTAAGTATTATTTTCAAACTTAATATGATAACCATCATCATATAATTTTGAGATGATAAGAATATTATACTTAATCCATCAATAAATATAACTTTATAAAATGAAATTTAGTTATAATTATCAATTTTACCAAGCCAAATTATATTTTCTTTTTATTTTTCACCAAAAGAAACATGTCACACATCCAAGTTTATAAGGTTTTTGAAGCCTGAGTAGTCTCTAGTAATGTGTCTGGAACATCCACTATCCAGATACCATAATATCTTGTTGGTACTCTTCAAGAATGTTTCCTTGGATGTGTTTTTCATTAAACACATATTGGACTTATCATATTTATCTTTTGTACTCGAATTAGACTCACGGGAACTGTCCTTATAGGTGCTTCATGTAGCTTTCATATCCTTATATTTCCATTTAAATTTATTCTCAAATATTTTCTTATATATCGAATTTGGACATTATGCTTTGATATGTCCTTTTTTTCATTCCTAATAGGTCACTTTACTCAATTTATTCTCCTCTTTCCAATTTTCTTTTCTATCATTCATTTCTATATAAGTTGACTTCTTGAAAAATTTATTCTTCCTGTAGAGCATTTTAAACCTTCTAGATAAAAGATCCATTTTCACATCACTATTATAAGGTGATTCATCATAAATTTAACTATATTATTTAATTGTCACCTTTAAATTTTCATCAAAAGTCTTAAAAGAAACTGATTTTCTTTTAGGTTCATATTTTTCTTTTTTTTTTCTTTCAATTAATCTTCATACATCATGAGTTTTCAAATGAAATATTTCACTATAATTTTACTTATATCACAATATTTTCTAATGAAGAAAGAAGACCCTCTCCACCTATTTGGTAAGAATCAATTGATTTTTATAACTTGATATTTATCTTTAATTTTCTTCCCAATTGAATGAATTGTGTTGACAATTATTTTGAACTTGAGATAAATGTTAGAAATAGATTCATCAATTTTCATCTTATTTGAATCATATTTAAGAGTGTAGGAATTCATGCACATTTGTTTAACATTTTAAGTCCCTTAACGAGAAACAACAACTGTATCCCAAATTTCATATGTATTAGAACAACAAAAAATTATATTAAATACATCTTACCCTAATGAATAGTATAAGGAATTCATAGCTTTATAGTTACAATCATAAACATATTTAGTGAAATCACTCTATTCAGCTCTAACTGCTTTTTCAGTTTTCATATTTTCCCTCTATTATTATCTAAATATCAAATATTATGATTTATATATGTATTTTCATTTTTCTATTTCATTGATAATAATTGGTTCCATTAAAATAAGGAGGCATGTTGGTAACAGTCCACTTAAGACTATTTTTATCCATACAGATATAAATTTTATAATAATTGAAATTTTGATCTTTTGGGTAAATCTAGATCACAAATAAAAGGTTATATAAAGAAATAAGAAATCCTCTAATACCAAATATTGGTTGGAGTGGAAAACTTAAGAGGGGGGGGGGTTAATCAAGTTTCTAATTATAATTTTTGTTGCAATTTATTTAAAACTAAGTCCACGAATTTATAAAATACAACCCAGTTAACTAAAACGGTATAAGTATATAATTTTATCTTTCAAAAAGATTCGTAGAAGTTTGATCACAACATACTTATAACATGTTTAAAACTATTTTAAATTTTGAAACAAATTTACATTGTATCTAACACCATATATAAAACACTTATTAAAGTTAACTATTAAATTAGTGTTTTGAAATTTATTTTTGAAAACTCAAACTGTCAGAGTATAACAAAATTGGAAAAACACACAATGGAATAAAATAAGGGGTTTATTCAAAAGATGAGACCTAGTCCTATCCAATTGAAAATCACCAACTTACAAGTAATTTTTAATTAAAAATAATTGAAACACAAACCGAATTGGGTTTTACATACAAAAATTCAAAAGGCTATCCAGACTATACAGATCCTCTTCCATAGTTCTTCATGGGAGAATAAAAAGAGTAAAAACTGCACACAGATAGTCTAGGCTACATAGAATCTTCTACAGTTCCTCATGAGAGTAAAAATATCAATGAGTGAGAGAGAGTGTCTATCACTCTATAATATATTACTTGAGTCTATTTTAATGAATAAATTGTGCATAATAAACAAAACTTGAAATGTAATAAAAAGATAGTGGGGGAAGGGAAATAATTCAATGCGGTAGAGAATGTAGTTATGTTATTCTTCAGGTGAATCTTCTCTTCTAAATTTCATCTTTTGATTTGGAAATTATGCCTGATGATGAATAATTTCTCTTTGATTTTTCAATGATGTTTGGATGAAAAAAATAGTTTCATTCATTTTGAAAAAAATAAGTGGATCATTTTTTCATTTGGAAAAATCCTATTATGTACGTGTCACCTACATTCTTATTTTCTTTGTCTTAATTATTCTATAAAAATAAAATATTTTTCTAAAAACAATTTCTTGAATAATCATAATCTAAGATCCTCGTACTTCGACATAAAATCTGGGCTCATTAAATTATTATAAACAATATTTAATTATACATAGAAAAGTGTTTGTATTAATATATTTAATTATATAATACTTACCTTGATGTAGTCTCTTTATGTTTTCCATTCCAACATCCATTATTTCTTCAATACTTTGTATAAATTCTGATCAGTTAACTTGATAATTCTTATAGTTGATTAGATGTACTTAAGTTTGATTAGTTCAAATTATAATCGATCATTACCTTTTCAAATTCTTACTTGTTTCCATGATTACTTCAACTAGAAACATGGTCACTTTATTAATTTGAAAAAATTAATCTTCTTCATATAATCTATTTCCTTCAATTTGAAGTCGATAATAGTATTAGAGAATATTGTAAAGATTTTCAAAATCCGTATTGTCGCATGGTCGATTGAAAATCAATGTGTGGTTGATCCATCACTTTGCAATATTTTTTATTCACAAGATTTCTTTATTTAGATTTGTGGTTACATGTTTTATTACGTGTTCTATCCAATAGTTTGTGATAAATCATCCATGTTTGGTCTTTTAGGCATGTGTTTGATGAAATTATCATGCGATTGATCCATGCCTTTGTCATAACAAAGTCACGATCACTTGAGATATAACAGCCACCGTCGATAAATCTAATATGTAGTCAATCCAATGGTCATACAGTTGATCTGTTACTTTTCAAAATTCTTATTATTTAGAGTTATGGGTGATATTAGTTTTTGATAATATTTACGTTTGATCCAAGACTTTGGATATCTTCCATTATTTTACAGAAAAATAACCATATTTTATAAAAAATAAAATGGATTAGAAACAACTTTAACATGATTTTTGATTATCAAATTAATGAATTTCTAGACTAGGCCAAAAATATGTAATTATGTAAATATATATGTAAATATATATAAATACGTATAAATATAAATATATATGAAAATATATATGAATATGTATTTAAATATATATATTTATGGACATATTTCCTAAATCATATATACATATGATAATTTTTTCTAATATCATTGTGTATGATATATATATATATATATCATATAGTAATATTTATAGGAATCCAAGGCATATTTTATGCTTTGGTGTGGGAATATTGTAAGACATGATATAAAAATATCCTGCTACTACCTATTCTTATCGTATTGTATGTTATGACTAAATTGTAAGACCATGTCATAAGTTCCATAGTATGATGAATCACATTGTATAATTCATATGACATTCAATTATTTATTATGTACCCAGACTTAAGTATTAATTCTCCACTAATATTCCACCTAAGCTATCATTTATCGTTTAGGTTTCATAAGATGAAATGTTTGGGAGAATACATTTAAGGCTGAGGGTTTAAGGTTTTATAACTACAATGTAACTACAATGTTTTATAATATTAGAGTAAATTCCATTAGCATAGCCTGACCCACTAGAACCACGTGTAGGTTGGAAGTAGACTGAGTGTGTCACCCCAAGCCCACCTTCAATAGACCAAGGTCTGGAAATAGGGACCTAAAAAGAAAAATACACATATAGGAGGCCTTATCCTATAAACTCAAAACATCCATATATCTCCATAAAATGGTTTATAACAAGGAAACCCAAGGACATAAATAAAATAAATAAAGTACAACATGAAAGTGACATCATTAGAGATCATAACAATGAAACATAACCCAGAATCCAAAAAATAGGGAAAATTAAAAAGTCCCAACATCCCATAACAAAGATTTACCTCAAACTACTGTTGCAGATGGATTCAATTTCATTCCAACATCAATAAAAATTCCACCAAAAATGAATAATACTAAGATAGTCTATGAACTAGATTTATTATATATGAATCCTCTAAAATTGTCATTGAACATTTCATTTTTTGGGGTGAAATATGTGTGGGAACAAGGATCATGTAAGGGTGAGTTAAAATATACACAGTAGGACACCTTGAAAATAAAAAATAAAAATAAGATAGACATTCTGCTCGAAATTATAAACCCAAACATTAATTTAAGGTAACAAGTAACCAATTCCAAGAAGTTCATTGTTCATAATAGCTCAACTCCACTTACATCGAACTCTAAATGTTAACTCAAGTAACCATAACACTGTACAACCCTAAGCACATGAATCATCTCACACCTATCACATCTACATTATCCACCCACACTCGTCATCATATCAACGCTACTATGAAACTAAAAATTCTCAAACTCGTAAAATATATAAAACAAATGATTAATACATATATATAATAATGATCAATATTGAAAAATTCTTAGTGTGTACTATTCATACAAACTAAACCAGAACTTCTGGAGAATGATATATAGAATACTAGAAGCTACCCAGTACCCGACAAATCCCTATAGGATACCTGTTGTGTAGGTCCCTCGGGATGTCTGGTTACGTACAATCATTGAATTAATCCATGAAAATTAAAAATAAAAGACATTACCAATATAGTTCATGATATTTATGGTCACTTGAATTGGATGACATGTATATTATATACACACTGAGTCTCCTCACCAGTTGTACGTGACATCTCTAGGAAGTACTTCACATGTGGGTCTAATGTGTTGGCCTAGCATGTAGATAGAGTACATGTAGAGGAACTATGACATGAAATACATATATTTTGACCCAGATTAACATGACGTGTGATATTTATAAAAATAAAAAACCATAGTGTTACAAATTATGAACTACAAAACATGTATCTTAATAGATTACATGGAATTTATCTGTGGATTCTATATTTACAATGTCTTTATCCCCAAAAAACATTCCACTGAATCTTCCTTTTGCTGCACCACTTGTAGAACATAAATATGCTTCCCCTGAGCTCAGCATCTCACAATGCCATAGAAATTTTTGGCCATCCATCATTTTCTGTTCCATTTCTATCCAGTTCTTTATAGAGGTGTGCTTTAAATACACCATTTCACCACTATTAGACTATATTGTAGCATCATAAAATTCTTAATGAACCCAAATGAGATGTGTGGGGAAGAAATATTATAAGGGTAGTGATCAGTGGAATATCTCCCACCCAAGAGCAGTTTTGTACACAATTTAATCAAAGAACACAAGAGTTGAGGAAGAATAATTTTGACATTCAATACAAGAAATTATTATAGGATTGATAGATATTTAAAACATTTGAGATATAAATGTTTAATTTATTAATTATAAATAATAATATTAATAATAATCTCCCTGAAAAATTCTCATTATAAAAATAAACCAAGGAAAACTATCAAGATAAAAATAGTGGTAAACATGGAGGACTCATCCCCATGTTAATCCCATACTAAAAATTAAATAATTATATAATATTTAAACTTCTATGATCAAAAAATAAAATTATTGAAATTTCAAAATAAATTCTTCTGGTGATGATAAAATCATCCAAATTAATATATCAATCAAATATATTTTAAACCCTTAACATTTTGATATCATAATAAATCCTCAAATAATCGGCGACACACAATAATAATGTTTGGAACAATAAATTTATTTTTGTGGCATATTTCATGAGAAATAAATGATCATCTATTAAAATATTATTCCATTTAAAATATATAATTATTATCATATTTAATTTAAATCATATTATTTACTGGTGAATATATTTTAGAAGAATAGATTTTTAATAACAAATAAAAATAAAAAATAATAATAAGTCTTACCACAAAAGAGATATACTATCACTTCAATGATTTTTTTCTCAAGCCATATTCTTTATCACCACCACCATGATGAATGAGGATCACACAAAGAACAATTCATCATTATGAAGAGAGATATATAGAGAGAGAGGGAGACAAAGAGATAGAGACATAGATAGAGTGTGAGTGTGTTGAATTTATCAAAGATGTTCAATCCACTAATGGAAGTGAATGGGAGGAAGATGAATTTCTCTCATGAATTCCAAAAATAAAATATTGAATTATTAACAGGGAATTATTTATCCAAACCCCCATTATTAAATCATGAAATAATTTCCCCTTATATAAAACATTAATTAAGTCCCTTAATCATTATTAGTCAACCATTTTAATAATATAATCCACTAAAAAGGTCACATCATCGCAACCATGTCACATTTTTGACTTGTCACCACCCACCAAAAATAACAATTTATTTATATTGGGATAAATTTATTAGTTTAAATATTTCCTAAAAAATACTCTGTCTTGGGGTTTGAATCCTGGCCATAAAAATTATACCTTTCATATGAAACCCACCTTTCCAGATATAAATGTAGGGTCTGAATTTCTATTCTAAACTCTATTTAGAAGTTATTAAATGTTCACAGACAAGTAGATGAAATAATATATTATATATTTTTCAAATTCCTAAAAACTAAAAAATAAATTAATTGGATTTGAGAACACCCTTATAAATATTTTTAAAATTATTCAAAGGCATAATTATGAAAAAATATGGTTCTCTACATCCTCTCGACCATCAAAGTTTTTCTTCCAGAGAAGAATAATTCATGAAAAGTGGAAAGGGTAATGAGATTGAATATGGTACTCATGTTTCCATGAGTTATTATAGATATTACCATGATATTATAATATAATAACAAATGGAGTCAGTCACCCACAAAATATCTTCTCTTGCCGATCCTCAATATCCATCTGGTAGTCTATAATGGCAGTTTCATCCAGAGTATCCATATCACCCTAGTCGATAATGTGTAATAGATATTTCCTATAATGTCCCAACTATGACATGTATAAAACATTATGCTTATAGAACATTCATGTGGGAAATTATAAGTGATAGGAAACCCCACCAACTCTACTAGAAATATTGAATGGTCTAATGAACCTCAAAGATTGACTTCCATCCCATACAAACATTGTCAAACCACACTAAGGACAGACCATTAAGAAAAATATTCTACCTCATAAAACTCTAAAAGGATCCATATCTTGTTTTTTTATGACATATTAAAGCTTTGGGCTGTCCTCATTGACTCTGGGATCACCTGCGCCTCCTTTGTTATAAGTTACACCAGCTCTTTCTCTATAAGAGATGAGTTGCGAATCGTCATCCAGTAAAGGGGTGACATTCAAGTTCTCCCATACAAGGCCTCAAATGGTTCCATTCCAATATTAGAGTGGTGTATATTTTTATATTGAAACTATACTACCAATAGGTGAATAACCCAAATCCTACAAAAATATATTTTATAAGAAACAGAGACTAAGAGATTTTAATGGTGAGACGTTGAGATTTGAAGTGATTGTAACCTTAGGGGAGACTGTTTATACTCAAAGAGTGGATATTTATATTATTTTTATTTTTTTCAATTCATAAATCATAATAATAATTACATAATGTAAGTTATATCATGTTAAGTTAAGAACATTACAAGGTTATGGAGTGTTTGAATATGATTGAAATAGAACTGAATATGTTTTGGTATGAGTTGAATATATTTCAAGTTTATTTGTAAAATTTAGAAATCACTGAATTAAATATGAAAATCTCTATAAGTATTGAAGTATATTTATCCCATTGTAGTCATCCTAGAGTTTAGAGTGTGAAATTTAGCAGTAGGAAGAAACTTACTAATTTATTTATGGGTGATCTAATATCTGTAAGGGTCATAAAATTTCTATATAGATGGTATAATTTCTGTAAGGGTTGTCAGTGAGTTAAATATTGGAAAAGTAAGAGACACACTAATATTTTATAAGAGTTATTGTGATTCTATAAGGGCCATTATGATTTCATAATGGTATAGTGTTTTGTTACGGGTCAATGAATTTCCATAAGGTCTATTCAGAATGAATAAGGTCAAATATATGATAAATGGAAAACCATAAAGGTCATTTGTCTTTACATGAGGTTCACTTGATATTTTATAAGGATCATAAATAATGAAGACCAAATAACTGGATAAGGGAAAAAACACAGGGGTCATTATAATTTTCACACTGGCCAATCCCTGATATCATAAGGTTGATTTATGAGACAAATTAATTTCTAGACTTAGTCAAATTTAGAATCTATAGAATATTTCCACGCATTAATTTCAGACATTATTAGTGAATTTTTTGATGAATTATTTCCAATTATTAAGAATAATTTGAGATATTTTAAATTTGATGATGTAAAAGTTGTGTAATCATGGATTAAATATCACAATGGGAGTTTATAAATCAAAAAATGATGGAAGAAGATGTTTCATGCCATGGAGGAATATATTTCTCCACAAAAGAGAGAATCATATATGAAAAAATTATTGGTCATGATGTAATTTGTATTGTTTCACTATAATCACCAATAATGGAATTGAAAATAAGAAAGAAGAATAGAGACAAAGAATATAAACTATAGAAGATGTTTAAATTAAATTATTTCTTTGAGTTTTGAATTTGAAATCGAAATTTTGAAGTGGGAAATCACTATTGATGAAGAAGATAATATTTTTAATTTTATAAAAATATTTAAAGGAGAAGGAGATGCATTGAAATAAAATATTCATATAATATAAAAGAGATATAAATATATAATAAGAATAAGACACTTAATTATTTTAAATTAATAGAATAATAATAATAAAAAAAACACAGTGACAACTTGATAGAATTTTTATATGTTTGAAGAATGTATTGTTGCTGGAAATATTTTTATACTATTTTATCTATGAAAATAACATTAAATAGAAATGATAATTAGGTGTAACATGAGTTAAAGGATAACCCTTGGTTATTTGTATGACACATGATGAAACCAGTGGACTGTATGATCTTTGATGAATCTGGATCATTATAACGACTGGCCTTCTTATATTTAGAGGTGAATCATGTAAATATGTTAATCCTATTATGATTATGTGTTGGTGTATATGAATAATATTAGATAAATTCAGTTTAATAGGTGATAAACATTGTTTTAAGAATAAATTTAAAAAGACATTTTATTCACTAATTCAGCCCCTCTCAATGATTCCTTACTTATTTAGAGGGTCTTTTCAAGTGGTATCAAAGCACAGTTCCCTTCATTGATGATCTAATCATTAGGAATAAAAAATTCCACTTTTTTAGAGATTTATTCACTAAATTTATATTATAAATATAGAATCACAAAATTTAATGAAAAACACAAGGATTCTCACTTTTTAGGATAATAGTTATTACAAATGGAAGTACCAGATGGTCTTCTACTTACTACATATTGGTTTGGTTATATTAGAGGCTCATACTGATGGATTTAATCACTTCACTAAAGGTGTTTCTATGATGACATATGATAGAAAGAACCTAAATAATGATGGATGTTATTGAAATTATATTATGTTATCTCTTTTAGAGATATAATTTATGAAGGTTAAAGGAATCAAGATAGCTAAAGGATAATGACATAAACTGGAAAATATCTATTAAGGAAATCCAAAGGAGAAGAAAGATAAAGTACATGTTTATAGGTTCAAGTATGAAGACCTAACCATTATAGAATATGAAACTATATATGACTTTATCACCTGAGTAAATGAAATATATTTCATAGTAATATGTTTTGGTGATAACTTAGATGATATAATTTTTTTCAAGAGGATTCTATACATTCTTCTAGATATATTTGATGCTAAAGTATCGACACTTAAATACCATGATCAAGGTAAAATTACTATAAAAAATTTACAAATTTTTTATTACATATTATATGTGGAAGGGGTGTATATTAGAGGAAAATTAAGGATGAGAAGGAAATTTCCATTAATGCCTCAAAATAAGAAATGGGAAATAAAGAATCACTTATTAAAGAAGAAGATTATAATAAATATGAAGAGGTAGAATAAAAGTTAAAAAAGATTACTTCATTAATATCTAGAAGAATATGAGGATGAAAAGGTAAGGTTAATGGGTAGATTACATTAAAGTATTTAAAGTGTGTATCCATTGGATATTTCACAAAAAAACTGTCCAAAATTGAAAGAAAAAGAAGCTAATAAAGATGAGGATGAAAGGAAAAGTAGATTATCTAAGAAGAAAGTAACAAAATTTGATAAATAAAAGTTTTATTATAATATTAAGGGTAATAATTTATCTAAATATATGAATATAAACTTAATGAAAATTTTATATGATGAGGAGATAAGTGATGATGATAAGGAAGTTTAAACTTCCAATGATATAAATGAAAAAATATTGATTGCTAAATAAAATGAGGAAGATTTCTCTAGTGGTAAAATTAGTCATTATAATATAGATGAAGAAATATAAATGGAGTTTACATTGAAGAAATAACTAAATTATTTTCTTTAAAATAACTCTAAGTTAGAAAAGGAGACCAAATTTTTAATAAATTCAATCAGTCTTCAAGAAAAAAAATCCATTTATACTAAAGAAGAGTCATAGGTGATGAAATATATTGATGATATAAAATAGTTTTATATTGAATAGAAGATAAGAAAATTTTATATGGAAGGAAATTTTTAAAATAAGTTAAAGGGTATTGTTATATTAAAATTGAATTTGATGAATTTAGAAAAGGAAATGGGCGTGTATAAATCAATATTTTAGAATTGTATTCAAGAAATTAAGGAAATTTAAATGAATAAGGATTTGAATGATCTTAAAAATTATTAGAACTATATGTATCAAATTGAAAAAAAATAACATATAAATATTGATAAATATCTTGGATGTTTTGGTGTAAAATTTGAGTTGAATACACAAGTGAAGAAGATATTTTTTATGGAAAATAAACATGATTCTCAGAAATTTGGAAATTGTTGGAATAAGAACTTAAAAAAATACTAATAAAAATAATTGTTTAAGAAAGGATATAAATATTTTTAGAGTAAATAAGAATATTTTGGGACTATATAATAAATTTGGATCATAAAAAGGATAAAAATTTAATGAAAAATTAAAATAAGAAAGACAAGTATAAAAATCTGCACATCATACTGTTTTCAGAGGTAAATAATTTTACTATGAATATTATTGGAACTTTGGAGTCTTTGAGAACATGGTAAGAAGTTTTTAGATTAACAACCAGTACTATCATTGGACTAGAAAGTTTGGGAGAAAGTGTGTTAGGGGAGTCAACCCACTCAAAGAAGAAGAATTCAGTTGAAAACTTAAAATTTTATGACAAAGGATCAAAATAAAATTCAATATTTAGATGAGTTTTGAGGAAAATGGGACCAAATACGTCACCTTAATGAAACTTTTTATCAACATCCTAATAGCATAGTAGAGTATTAATTTTAATACTCATAATTCTCAAAAGAACAAAGAAAAATTCAAGAAAAATGAATTTTCTTTTGAGTTTTCACTTAATGATTCCAAAGGGGGATGTCTAGGGATTCTAGATAGTGGATTTCATTTAAAAATGAATAAATATTTAAAGGATTTCAATGATGTAGAAAATTTCAAGGAAGGATTATATTACATTATAAAAGACCATTCATTTAAAATTAAAGGTTTTGGTTCACTAGTGTTTGGAAAAGGGTTGTCGAATCAAAAGAATATTTTGTATACTGATGGGTTGATACATAACTTTTAAATTGTTTCTAAACTATATAATGAAGGAAATGAAGTGGATTTATAAAATTTGAGCTCTTGGTTAAGAGGTTAAATTATGTATATATATTGATTAGATGATAGTGAACAAGTTGACAATTTTTTGAGGATGGTGATACAAAAAATTGATAATATTTAATCTTGAAAAAGAAAAATCAATTTTGATATTGAAGGATGGGTCATCTTGGAAAAAATAATACGAGCAATGTTACTCAAGGAGAAAATGGTCATGACATTCCTATGCAGAAAATGGAGAGAAACTAGATGTAGTATACATTTCAAAGGGTTATATTATTAATTTTATATACATGAAAGTCAATATTCAAACATCTCATACACTAGATATTTTCTATTCAGACTTTTGTGGGCCCATGAGGAAGAAATCAACATGTGGAAATATATATATATATATATATATATTATTTCCTCTATTTATGAATTTACTAGTATCACTTTTATTATGTTTTTGAAGCATCAATCAAAGACTCTAATTTTTTTAGGAGTCTCAAAAGGAGTGTTTAAAAGAATTGTGGTTTCTCGTTGAAAATTATTCAGATAGAAAATAGTGTAGATATACTACTACTAATGTACTAGAGGTCGTAGATTTTTATTTTATTTCCAGATAATAATATTTTTAAAATGGTTGAGAGAGAACCCGTACATGGTCTAAAATCTCAGTGGCACAAGACTATAACATTTCTCGTAGGACTAAAGACCCAAGTAAAATACTTTACATGAAGGCCCAAGACCATGACCCCACACTGAAGCATCCCCCTTTACTTATCTTCTTCATTTTTCACTCCATATTGTAGTCTTGACTACACATTCATGGTTAGTCATCACTTTGTCTCCTATCTAGGGTTTTTAACTCGTGTTTGCGATCCACACCATGATAGAACCTCCAATTTCAATGATCATCAACTCATTACATTTCCCATACGCTTCTCCACCAGTTAGGAACTATTCTAGTATAAAGTCTTGGTCGACCATTTTTGGGTTTAGAGGAAAGGATGGTCTAAAATCCCTAAACACATGGCATGAAGACCCAATTACATAAACGGTATAAGGACCCCATGGTCATGAATCCAAAATCATGGACCAAATGTCCATGCGTGATATATCACACCTGACAGTCACCGTCTCACCTGAAACACACACATGACCTGAAGTTGCCACCATGTAAATCATGAGGTTATATATGAGTCATCTGTATAGTGTTTAGTAATTAACTAAACATGTACGACCAACATTTGAATCTTTGAAGCCTCCTCCATGAACGTATTTATCCATTGAAGTGACATCAAAAGCCTCAATGTCGTAGACCGATCTGCATCCCACCAACATCCCACATCATCACCAATGATAATGTCACCAAAACCTATCACTATCATACTGCCACATAGAAAGCCTTACTATCCTACCGGCCTAATAAAAATGAACCCAGATTCTTGACCACAACCATATTTTCATGATATAGAATATTTGGGGTGGAATGAATATTGAAACAAGCCTTACAATCCATCCAAATAACTTCCCATATCCACTGTTGACACTTGGAATCGATTCCATATTAGTCACAAAAAATTTTCGCCACAGGAAAAGCCCATGCCAATGATAGTCAACATGCTAATTATTTCTATGGAAGAAGTAATGGCCGACCTTGGATTCCTAAGGAAGAAGCCTTATCCATGATATTCTAAGGAAGAGACCTCCCGACCGCCCTTCAATAGTGTAGACATAATAATAGATGTTTTGAAGAATATTTTGCAAAACATGCTATCCACCATGAACATAGTTCACCGTAAAAACAATAAAAAATAGTGTCAATGAATTAAATAATAAAAGTATGGTAGAGATGGATCACACTATGTTGATTAAGAATGATACTTTTCTATATTTTTAAAGACAAGATATTGGTGGAGCAGTTCACATTCAAAATCATTGCTTGTATAGACCAAATTAAGATATGTCACTATATTATATATATTATAAGAGGTAATCAAGTTTGAAATATTTAAGGGAATTTGTTATCCCTTGATTAATCAAAGTGGAAGGAGAAAATATTAGAAAATTTTAGAAGAAAGGATCATATGGAATTCTTCCTTGGTTATCCTCCAAATGGAATAGGATACCACTCTTAAAATAAAAACATGGTGAATATTATTGGAAATTATAATGTAAATGTTATAGAACATTCAATGAAAGGAGAAATATATCTATAATAAATATCCAATAGTGATTAATATGAAATATTTTTTGTAAGGAAGCATAAAGACTCTAATAATAATGTCAGTTTAGAAGAAGTGTAGAATTATGATGATGATTCAACCATTTCTAGTGATGAAGAGAAACCTCACTCATCTCATCCAAGATTTAAAAAATAGTTTGAGGTCCAAAATACCAATGGAGAATAAGGACAACATGTTTATACTAGAATAACCTTTCATAAAACAATACATACCTCACTATTTTTTAATGTTAAACCAAAATATGTGAATGATTCATTTGAGTATCAAGAGTGGGTTGATACTATCCATGAAGAGTATGAGCATATAGATAATAACGAATCTTTGGAGCTAGTACCCAAGCCTAAAAATGGAATGTTATTAGAAAAATGTGGGTGTTTGAAATAATCTGAAAAAAATCGAAGAAGTAATAATAAATAATTCAAGTCTTGTGTGAAAAGGGTATTCACTGGTTAAAGAAATTTATTTTTGTGAGACCTTCACATAGGTTTCAATACCAGAGACCATAATAATATTTCTTAATATTATAGAGCAAATTCAATAGAATATTTTATAAAGGGATGTTAATTATTCCTTCTTCAATAGAGAGTTGGAAGAGAAAATTTATATAGATCAACCTAGTGGTTTCTTGCTTTGTGATGATGAATGTGTTTTTATAGGTTAAATAAGGTTTTATTTGGTTTTTTAAATTACCTAAGAACACGGTATTGTAATTTAGATAATTTATTAAATAATTTCATGTTCAAAAAATGAAGTGTGGAAAATAATCTCAACATTAAAGATGGTATTGAGGTGTCAATTATTGTAATTATATATATATATACAATATTATATTTTATGGAAATGAAGAAGTTTTTTTGTTAATAAATTTCTTTTGAAAAGGAGATGTTTTTTTAAATGTACATGCTTAAAGAAATGATATATTTTCTAGGTTTAAAAATTTATCAAGAGGAATATTACATCTTTATTTATTAATGAAAGTATGCTCTAAAACTTATAATGAAGTTTGGATTGAAGGATTCACTACAATTTACTACACTTACATTAGTTGGAAGCAAATTTTAAAAGAATGATAAAGGAAAATAAATTGATTTAATTGAATTATGGAAGATTATTTAATTTTTTTATATTTTACACGTTCAAGAATGTATATTGTGTACGGTGTTACATTATGTTTCAAGTATATAAGTGAACCAATGGATTCTCATTTAATTATTGGAAAGATAATTATTAGGTATATAAAAGAAACTATAAACCATGGATTTAAGTATCAAAATAATGGAAATATTTATCTATTTGAATTTAAAGATGAATATTTCGGTGAGAAATATAGATAATAAAAGATGTATATATGGTGGATCTTTGTTCTTTGGTGAAAGGTTTTTATATTGGAACATTAAGAATAATTTTTTTTACCTATAGTATTAACAATGAAAAATATATGTCTACAACATAATCTAAAAACCAATTTATGTGGATGAGGAATCAGTTCAAAGATCTCATGGTGGAAGTTATGTTTCCATTACTTGTTGTCTTTGATAATTAATGTGCCATCAATTTATCAAGAAATCTTGTTCAACACTCAAGATCAAAACACAATGATATAGAATATCAGTTCATCAATGATCTTATGGGGAAATTTTTTTGATGTTATAATTTTAAACAACAGAGGAGATAATAGAAAATGTTTCACTAAACCATTAAAAAGATTCAATTAAAAGATCGTAGTTTATGATGGGATTTAATCCTAATTCATCACTAGGCTAAGGTATGTTGAAACTGTACCCTATATTACTTTTCTTTGGATATTGTTGTTAAGGAGGGGAGACAATATAATATCCTTATGTATATTCTTTTATATATTTAAAAAGTGGGAGAAAAATATTTTAATGATAATATAAATATATGTTTTTTACACAATGGGGAAGAGATATATTATTTTGGGGGGTCAGGTATTTAGAGAGAGTGATTATAAGGGTAAATCTATGAGGTTATCATGTGGGTGTGTGAGTTTTAACTATTTTTATGCTCTTCTAATAGTTTTGGTAAGCATGAATACAAGAACATTTATTTTCATTTTCTATGAATTTTTTTTAAAATGGAACAAAATTTATTCTCAATTTGAAAAAATTGGTATCAAAGTCTATGAATAAAATAACATAAATATCTATTTATGAAAAAATGATATATTTACTCAATTATATTGTTTCCTACACTGATTTTTCTTTAGTAGGATTAAAATTATTGAATAATTATTCATTTCTAAGTGTGCTGGGTTTTATAGTAATTTATATTTATTATTTGAAAACAAAATCCAAAGGGATATATTGTTGAGACCAAGATATATTTGTGGAGATATATTGAGACCTAAAGTGATTGTAACATTGGGGGAGATCATTGAGACTCATGGAGTGGATATGTTTATTGTGTTTTATTTTTGGTTAATATATAAATAATATTCAAAATCACATAAATTATGGTTTATCATGTTATGTGAGGTACATTCCAAGGTTCTGGCACATTTGATGATGTTTGAAATATGTTAGAATAAGTTTGTGAAGGATTTATTGAGATTCTAATTTCATTAGTAAAATTCCAAAATTATTGAGAAAATTCTAAAAAACTTCCCAAGAATTAAAAACACAATATTACATAAGGGTAATTCTAATGTTCAATATGTGGATTTTTGAAAATGGAATAAAATTACTAATTTTCATAAGAGTTATCTAATTTCAATTAGGGTGAATCGATTTCCAATTGGGTGATCAAATTTCTATAAGGGTCATCACTGAGGGGAAGACCAGAAAAGTAAAAGACCCACTGATTTTCAGTTAGGGTCATTATTATTTTTAAAGTTTCATTGTGATATTTTCAGGGTCATGGTGTTTACATAAGGGTCCTTGAATTTTAATAAGGGACATTCCAAATAAAGAAGACCAAATATTTGACAAAGGGAATAACCATATGGGCCATTTGACATTCTGTAAGTGTCATTTTATTTTTTTAATGGTCATTCATAATGAATAATTAATTTTTGGAAAAGGTAAAAATGGTAAGAAATATTTAATTTTCCATAAGGCCCATTCCCTAATATTGTAATAGTGATTTATGAGACAAAGTGATTTCAAGAATTAGTTAAATTTTTGATTTTCATAATTTCTATATAATTAATTTTAGAAAGTATCATATAATTCTTAGAAAACCTATTCCTAGTTATTAAAAATAATTCTAGATATGTTAAATCTGGTGGTTCTTAATATATGCATGCATGGATTAAATATCAAAATGTAGTTCATTATTTAACTAGTGATAAAGGAAGATGGATCGCATTGTGGAGAAATATATTTCCATGTGAAAGTGAAAAGTTGTTTTGAAAAACATCTTGGTCATTTGTAACCTATAAAATTTCACTATGTTTACCTAGAAAATATTTGAAAAGAAGGATGAATAAGAAATAAGAATAGAAGAAGTTTAATAAGTAGTTATATCGAAGTTATTTCTATGAGTTTAAAATTCGAAATTTTAATTATGAAGATGTAATATTATTACTTCTTAGAAGATAATATTTTTTTGTTCTTTAAAAAAATTAGAAGGAGAATAATATTAACTAAAATGATATATTAATAGATTATCAAATTGAGTGAAAGAGAGAGGAAGAAGAATATTCCTTCTTTTTTCAAGAGAAGAATAAAAAGTAGAGGATACATCACAATAAAAACTCATTAGAAGTTTTATATGGTTAATGTTTATCTAGATATTAAAAATATATTTATATCATTATATATATGAAAGAACACTTTACATAGTTTGAAGAATTATGCTCAAGATGAGTTCATTGGAAAACACTAATCATTTGTAATACACATGAAAAAATTTGTGATTAGTATGATGTCAGGTGAAACCAGATCATGTTAAGGAACAAACATCTTATTTTGATAGGGGAACCTTGTAAATATATTATTCCTAATTGGATTTGGTATTGTTATGTTTGACAATGATCAGATTAATTCTCTTACATAGGCAATGGGTCTTATTTTAAGAAGAAATTTAAATTTTAAATGAAATCAAATATTCACCCCATATTAGTTATTTATTGAGGAACCACGACGTATGTATTAAAAATACATCATAAGAACACCACTAGAACATAAAATGAGAATTTTTTTTATAGATTATCCCTCATGAAATCATCTTCTAAAGCCGGGAATTCTAGGAACCCCAACCACCACATTGTTTCCTTCCTTCTGTTTTAGTTATAGTTATTGTTATGAGAAATGAAAAAGCACAAAAAAACCACATGTAAGTAGAAACACATAAATAATACAAAATTGAGATTACATGGTATAAATCGTTTTCTTACATCCACAAGATAATGGGAGAGATACATTTAATTAAGAAGAATTTTAGTTTACAAGGAGACTCACACCTTTCTATCAACCTACTGAAACTACTAGAAGAAGTCTCACCAATATATGTGCATGTTGCTTCTTTCGATACTCTCATTATAGTTCATCTAGATACTTGACCTTCAACATTGGATCTAGTGCCTTAGGAACTTGTGTGAACCCAGGTTGTATTCCCTAGAAAGAGATCCACCTTATCTTTTATTAGGCCCTGTCATCACTTGTTAGTCATACACAACATAAGTGGAATAATAGAATTATTATAGAAGGACCAACCAATCAACCAGCTAGTATCAAAAACTGACTTTCACAGATGACCTTATGTTGATGTGAATGAATTCTAATTACCTATATAATTCCTGACCTCCACTATCAGTATCAAGTGAACAGTGAACATCAACTTTCAAATTTCCCATTGATGTTTCTCCACAACATATCCATCCAAAAATATACAAAGAGTGATTCCAACACTTTATTTTCAATATTTTTCCTTCCAGAGTGACTTCCACACATCACCTCACCAAAAAACTCTATAACATAAATTTAGTATCCCAATTTTTTACCTTCTTCCTAATTCAATAAATTCCTATAAAACATGAACAATTATCTTTAAGATCATTTAGAAGCTTCCACTCTCAGTACTCAGATTATAATGCGCTCCATCCACTAGAAAATTTTTATTCAGCCTGCTTCCATTCAACCTGAATTCTATGGCTCATTCTGGTGAACTATCGCTCACCCACACTGACTCTGATGAACTCTATACATTCATCTTCTTCATGATAAGATCCTTCTACCAGCCTACTTTTAGACATGCCATGGTGCTGAGGAAATGTCTCCATCCAATTTACCAATTGTTACTTTTGGATATTTTCATTTTGAAGTCCCAAACTCTTTACCCAAAAAACATTTCATACACCAAATCAAATAATCTCCCACCTGAGAATTTATTTTGTAGGTTGAGTCCAACAATATCCCGCTTAAAGACTATTCTCATACCCAAAACCAAGTTGATTATATTCTATTAAAATTTCTTTCATATCACCTACTTGGTTCTCCACACCATGCTACTTTCAATCATTTAGGTTTCTACTGAAGAATCTTTTCAATCCTTCAAAACCATAATATGATGTTTCACCAAAAAATATGAAAACTCATCTGAGTGATTTGATGAAATTCATCCAAAGGAGAATAGAAAATGAGTTTCCATCCTTTAACTTTTATTGAATTTCCAATAAAAAATCTAATTTTAGGCAACATATCCATAGAATCATTCTATAAGACTTTTTTGCACTCCCCAAAACCTTTTCAAAAATATTTCTCCCTATCTGATGAATTATTATAGTACATCAAACATCAAAGACATAATCATAATTGACCTCTATATAGAACTCTAGATTTTGAAAAGTCAAATGTCATTGGTATGATGAAATCCCACTGAAACTTACTTCAGTATGACATAGGTCAATATGGTCTTTTTCTCCCATTGAAATTCCTAGTCGTGACTCATTCAAAAGTGGATCTACATCTATGGATCCTTCCAACCATTATTCCCATCTTCAAAAATAATAGTTGAAAAAAGTTGGAAATTTATGCAATGAAACATGCACCAGGACATAGGGAAATCCTTCTCTAGATTTAACATGACCCAAAGTCAACATATCTTAAATAATTTATATATGAGAGAAACAACAATCCTATATCTAGAAATAATTGATTCCACATTCTCATATTCTAGACCAACTTCAAGTCCACTTTTATTATAGTTTTTCTGATTGAAGTTATATTAGAGTATAATGAATTTCAATGAGATTGAAACCACTAAAACATAACATTCTTTTGGTTCCCATGAAAATATCATTATGGAGTTTAAATAGTAACTGGTGCTAATTAAGATTTCACCCTCTACCACCGAGTCTCCACAATACTTATCACGACCAAAATTTCACATTTTTTCCTCCTCTCTCACTATAATGCAGTTAAGAAAAAATTTCCTTAGATTTTATATTTCAGTCATTTGAATCATAGAAACCCAAAAATCCTTTTAGAAGTCTCCTTTCAGAGTTAAAATCCTTGTCTAAACATTTCCATAACCACGAATCCCCTAAATTGAATCCCATACTCATCCCACTACTAAAAAAACAAGCCATTAACAATGTTAGAAAAATGTGTGGATAAAGGTACCCTTTAGCAGGGATTTATTTATAGCGTTGATAAATGTCCCGAATAAAATGAAATAATTCAAAAAATAAATTTTAAAAATGTGTAAACAAAAACATATATTATATTTTTTTATTAATTCAATAATTATTAAAAAAATGAAAATAATTAATATACATATATATAAATTATAAATATTAATAAATAGAATATATTAAATATATAGATATATAAAATGAATAAAATTAAATAATTAAAAATTAAAAATTAAAAATGAGTAAATTAGGAAAAATATAAAACATTTTATTAATTAAATAATTATTGATAAAAATGAATCAATTTAATAAATGTGCATATATAGATTATAAATTTTAAAAAAACATATATATTAAATATAGATATATAAAGTGAATGAATTGTAATAATTACACAAATAAAATTGGAAATGAATAAATTGAAATAATTAAACAAAATAATTAAGAATGAATAATTTTATAAAATTATTAAAAAAATTATTAATCAAAAAATTATTATTAAAAATGCATAAGTTTAATATATATATATATATAATATTTATAAATAGTAATAAATAATATATATTAAATATAAATATAGAAAATGAATAAAATGTAATAATTAAAAACATATGAATGTCTTATACATTTTTAATGGATATACATAATTATTCATTAATACATTATATATAAAAATATATTCATATATATATATATCAATGTATATAATATTTCCTAAAATATGATTTATATAATACAAAATATTTATGCTTACATTAAATAAGTCATATATTTAGTTGAGAATGGTTTATAATTGAAAACTAATTTTAATTACGAATACTGACTAATTGCATCGCGTAATGGACATAATTGAAGTTCATTTGATTTTTCGATTTAACATATATTAAATGTGAAATAAATTGATTTCACACATGTATATATGTAATTAATTTTATTTTATATACAATGCGTACATACAAATATTAATGTAATCAATGAAATCTTATACAGAAACACATACACCTAATATTTATGTATATTACTCAAATTTTTGTATTTATTTTGGTAACAAGATACATTTAATATATTATGTTTTAAATTAGTAAATTTTATTCAATTATTTTTAATATTATTACAGTTCAGTATTATTTATTCATTTTTAATATTTTTTTTATTTTTTTTATAATTTAATAATTTTTTAATATTTATCTATATATTTATTTATTTTCTATGACTTAATATTTTCAATATGTATTCATCATTAATTTAATATAAATCCATATTTTTTAATAATTTATATTTAATTAATGAAACATACCCATTTTTCAATATTTTTAAAGTGTACTCATTTTTAATTATTCAATTTCACTCATTTTTAACCTCTACTAATTTAAGATTATGTATTCATTAATATTGTTAAAAATATGTTTGTAAATAAATATTTATAAATAAATATGTTTATAAATATATATTTACTATATTTATAAATTAATATATTTATAATCATAAAAAAATAAATATTTTTAGAAAGTATTTATATAATTATAAATAAATAATTATATATATTAAAATATTTAAATAATTATAATAAATTTATTTAAAAAAAGAATATATCTCCTATATTTATATTTGTATTTATATTTATATATATTTATTAAATGTATATAATTATATAAATATATATAATGATATAAATATATATAATGATATAAATATATAGAATGATATAAATATATATAATGATATAAATATATATAATGATATCAATATATGTAATGATATAAATATATAAATATTAATTTTTTTTAAAAAATAATTATATAATTATAAACAATTAATTATATATTTAAGTAATTATAAAACTATAATATATATATTTAAATAGTGAATATATGTAATATATATATATTTATATATATATATTTATTAAAGATATATATATATATAATTTTATAAATACATATAACTATATTAATATATTTATAATTATAAAATTATAATTAATATATTTAATGATATAAATATATTTAATGATATAAATATATTTATTGAAATAAATTTATTTATAATTATAAATAATTAATTATAAATATATTTAGAAATATATGTATTTATAAATATATTTGTAAATACATAATTACTATATTTATAAAATTATATATTTATAATTATAAATAAAAAATATAATTTTCTTTAAAAAAGTATTTATATAATTATAAATAAATAATTATATATTTAAATAATTATAAATTTATAATAGATAAATATATAATGATATTAATATATATAAATATATTTATAAGTATAAATAAATAATTATAAATATATTTATTTAAAAATATATTAATAAATGTTTATTTACCATATTTATAAAATTATATATTTATAATTATAAAAAAAATAGATATTATTACAAATTATTTATATAATTGTAAATAAATAATTATATATTTAAATAATTATAAAATTATAATAAATATATTTAAATAATGAATATATTTAATTTATATACATATAATTATATAAATATATATAATGATATAAATAAATTTGTAATCATATACAAATATTTATAAATGTATTTATATTCTTGTATTTATAATTATAATTAGAGATCCTTTATGTAGAGACCCGTATCTTGACGTACATTGACATTACATTACTTTTGCGGAATACTTAGTACATAACAAAACACACACACAAGGACCGTAATAGTTTAGTGTCTTTGGAAACTCGGAATATAATCTTCTAATCGTGGTGAAAGATCTTCAACATCTCCGATAAAGATCTTCCTTTTTTTTATACCTAAAACCTTTCTTTATATCCTGGGGAAAAGAAAACATAAAAGGGTGAGCTCAAATGCTCAGTAAGGGTAAACAAAAGAAATATCAATCACATCATATACATACGAACACAACTTTTGGAAATCTTAACCTGCAAAAGAGCTCATAATATCATAACATGGGATAAATCATAGAAGTGAAATGTAATCCCAATAATCATAACTTAAAACATGAAACTTTGTGGCATACACACATAATCATAGAGAATCATTTCTTGTTAGTCAAGACTCATTTCCAAGACTATCTTAGTGGACAAAGTCCCTTTCTGAACCGAGTCACCCTCGTTTCAGTCCTGTTTCACTGAACCGGTATAACCTACCATTCCAGCCATGTCTATCTCATGAGATATAAAATCTTTACCCAATGCATTGGAGGGAGATATAGGTCCCACCCATCTCATAATGATACCATTCTTATGTGTGCCACAAAATCATAAATCATACATCATTGCATAACCCATGCAATACAAATGGGAATCTTAAAAATCATGACATCATAAATCAAATCATATAAGATAAAGGAATTCATAAAAATAATTCCATCACAACATGATCCAATCAATGTAATAATAGGGATAAAAACAGAACCCTTTATTAACTTTGATGGAAAATAATTTTGATAAAACACTTGAACTCCATTCTTGAGGAAAATATCCTTTCTTCTTCAAAAACATTTCTCCTTTCATAACATGTTATACGACTTTAAAATAAAAGAAGTTGATTAAAAATAAACTTTAAAACTTGTAAAGGAAGATTCTTGGAAATAATGTTTTAAAAATCCATTCATTCCGTATAAGTTAAAAAAACATTCTTCGTACTTTTGTCGGAAAAGTCAAAAAGTACCTCGTACGAAAAACGACAAAAGATTCCTTTCATATTCTTTACTAAAATCTCACCGAAGGGTAAAATTGGATTTAAACTATTGTAATTGGATAGAAACAATATTACATATTGAGGGAACATGGATGTGGATGATAAAATACACCCCAGTAAATGCCAAAGTAAAAACAATCTCGGATAAAAATGAGATTGTGATATTTTCCCTTACCTTAGGTCCGACTTTCTTTGTAAGTGTCCGAAACTCCTGTATAATGATTTAAATAATGTTATTGACTTATTACAGAATCATATTCATTGTTATGATATCATATATGGTTCACTTATGACTTTATATTTCCTGTTCTTTTGTAAATTCCATGTTAAAGAAGCGTTTTGGGAAAAATCGTTTCATTTATCGTAGGTGTTTGGACTTGTTGTTCTTGACATTATTATTACTTATATCATGATTTACTTACTTCCAGAATATAAAGTATGATTTATATATCATATATATTCAGTATATATATATATATAATAGATAGATAAATGAAATGAAATACACCGTTCATGGAGACGGTAGTCCGTACGTACGCATGAACGCTGCTTTCCTTTCCTTATTGTATTGAATGGAAGTAAGTATATGAAATATATATAAATATACATAAATCCAGTATCATTATTATGTCATATATTTAATTAGTACTTTATATATATACTTTATAATCAATCATGAATGGTTAATGTGGAGAATGAATCTCATCGCGTCGTGGAGACGGTAGTCCGTATGTACGCACGCGCGATGATATTGTTCCCATGGACATGGAATTGTGTTGAAGTGTATGTATACTATTTCAGTATCAATATCACTTTATAATAATCATATATAGTTACTCATTACACCATTATACCCATCCAATTAAGGTGGTGGTGGAAAATAGATTACACCACGGCGTGGAGACAGTATTCCGTACGTACGCACGCGCGGTGATTTCATTTTCCGTAGGATGGATAGATGGTAAAATTGGGTTGTTTCATACTTATAATAACATATCAGTATATTAGTGATACTGATGATATTACTTCATAATGAAACAACTAAAGAAGAAGAAGTTGAAGAAGAATGAAATTGGAAAGGATCGGTAATGGATATTACCTCTTCTTTGAAGTGCTTCTTTGAGACCTCCTTTTAGGGCTCTAAAATTGGTTTTTTAAGAATACCAGGACCTATAGGATGATACTAGGGAAGTGGAGACGAGATTTTGGTAGGCTTTGGCCAAGCTTTAATGCTCAAATTGGTGTGAGGAGGAGAGGGAGGAGGTGCCCTTTTATAAGGGAGGAGAGGGGCACCTTTGGAATAACTAAAAATATTATTTTATTATAAAGTAAAATTCGGTTTTAAATAGCTCCAAATTGATTTATTTCGAAGCTAAGGTGGGGATGGGTCGAAATACTCTCATCCAATAGGATTTAGACAAGTTTAGGTTATTATTTTAACCTTATCAATTAGATTTAACTCTAAGTTAAATAATTTAACTTTTACCGTGTCTTTTTGTTTTCTTACACTATATGGTTAATAAACTTACTATATCAAGCCAAAGGAAACCCCAATTTGTTTATTATCCATATATATAACCTTATCTAAGTCATTTGGCAGAACCTTAGATTTTTAGGAATAAAATAACAATTAATAATATAATATTTGTTTTAAAAACTATTTTATGTCAATTTTGACACTATTTAGTAATTGATTTTTGAGAAAATCATAACAGAATGATAAGTTCGAAAAAAAGTTAATGAAATCTATACTAAAATGTCATATTAACCTATAAAATTTGTTTAATTCATAAAAAGTCTCAACTTATACTTATTTAGGCATTTATAATATCAGTTATTCTAATTTTTCACTATTATGGTAATTACTGCATCATCATTGTGTCATAAATAAATTGAATTATTTTAAGTCTAAAAATTACAAATAAAATACCATTATGTAGGAAATATTTTTGTCTTTATAATTAATATTTATAGTCTAATTTAGCTTATGTATAACCCCATATTAAAAATGTTTTACTTATTAAAATTTGATTTTAACTATTTTAACCCTTCTTTAAATAAATTAATAATAAATGTCCTAATCTAATCCAAGTGGGCCTAAGTGGTCATATTTTATTCCTAAGATTGTTTTTGGTCTAATTACACTTGTCCAATAGAATTAGGACATGTGTTAGGGTAATAATAATATCATTTTTACCCTTAATTACACTATTTACTTTTAACCGTGGTAAATAAAAGTAAAAAGTTACTATTCACCAAAAATTATTTTCATCTCATTGAACCACATTTTACTTACTGAAATCAACCGTGTTTCTCAGATTTTTGAAATTCCATTCACAGAAGTGGTAAAATTAAGTTTTATGAAAAATTCAGTTTTTTAACTACTACTTAGTAGTTTCACTATTCATCAAAAATTGATGTTTTTCAGAACAATGACAAAATTTCATCCTAAGCTATATTTCATATTCTGAATCCAAAAATGAAGTCCATTTTGAAAAATAAGATTTACAAAATTTCAAAAAGTGGTTATTACTATTCATAATGGCTAGTTTTAATAATATTTTAATAGCATATCGTTGTTTAGTGAAACTCGGTATTGCGTATTACACACGCTATCGAGGAAGGTCGCGATTGCATGTAATACAAGTCAAGTCAAGGATGCGTGTTGATCAAGATCCTTTTGGTGTATCGTACAACACAAAAAATTAATAAAATTAAAAAGAATATTTTTCATAAAATCTCGGGCTGTTACATTCTACCCCCCTTAAAATTAATTTCTCCCTAGAAATTCATCAGGGTTATAAATGGTTTACTACTCAAAAGTTTCTTTAATAGAAACCCACATCATAAAAAGGAATACCAAAACTTGGCTTTAAAAACTAAAGTACGAAATGTAACGATTACCCAAATAAACTAATCACTGGGTTTCCACATAGGTGAAAATATGGATATGGAAGAGAAATCTAACCATCATGTTCTGATGGAGAGTGGTAGAGAACATGGCTATGGAAAAGCCAGAATTCACAAAGCCATAAATTTGTGATGATCTAAGGTACCATCTGATTCATCAGATATTAGAGCAATAGAACAACATTTTTGGTTTTCAATATCATTTCCCTAAAGTTGATGAAATTGGAATTAGAAGAAATACTTTCGTGATTTTGGTATAGTCTCACCGTTTGTTGTTCTTTGGACAATTTCCACTTCATCTCTTAAAGAAATGAAGTTTAATTTGTCATTCGTGATGTGTTAGCATATCATTTGATAGAATGATGGGTCATTCCATCTGTCTCAAAAAAAAGTTATCTAAAAATACATAAGTCCATCTATAGTGAGATTAATCATATATAGTTCCCAAAACGGACTTATACTTCATATATCATACTGCTAAATATAATAAAACTAGTTTCTACTAAACAGGGACTTCCTATAGGCCAGTGGTAGGCGAAAAAGGCCAGTCGCACTTCGGTTGTGGGTTCGATTCCCACAGCCTTGTCCGACGCGATGGGCTGTCGCCCGTCCTGCAGGTTCTCCTTTTTCTAAAACTACATTACTATAACATCAAATCAATAATATCGAAAAAAGAACTTCTATAATTAAACAATACTAATTTATGTCCAACATAATCCATTCTAGCCTTTAGGCTTATCCATAATACTGCAGTCCATTGTCATAATATAGTGAAAACGATTACCAGAGATTTAATACCATCTTTGATCCCCATATATCATAAGATATGTCTTGTTAGTCACATTACAAACATTCAAAGGCCTTAATCATGTATTCTTATGAATACCCATTGAACCTTAGTGAAAACATAAATGCAGTTAAAAGTTAACACTTTCCACATACCAAAATCCTCAAAATTCTATATACTCAAACCATGATATCACTTAGTCCTTATATCAATCATGAGCTCATGAATACTGTTAAACATTTCATTTTCTCGTTTTCCCTTCATTATGCGCATAATATCTCAATCACTTTGAATACCACATTAGACCAATAAATAATTATTCCAATACTCCATGATACAACATTATTTTGGAATCCCATTACATAAAAACATAATCATTCTTCCACATCGTTGTCATATTCAACATTGCCAATAGTGATCACATGTGACTTACCTTTGTCATTTGCCTTAAGTGGTTGCTCATGTCGATCATCACTAACCCTTGGATTAGGGCATTTATTAGCATAATGCCCCATTTCCTTGCACTTGAAGCATTGAAGTGTTGGTGGTGCGTTCTCTGCAGTGTTTTCTTTATTCACATCATTAGAATCCCTTTTTCCATTACTTCGACACTCAGCTGCTCGATGACCTTCTTTTCCACACTTAAAACATTTTCTAGTCCCTTTAAGACAATCTCCACCATGCTTCTTTCTACACTTTGTGCATAAGGAAACATTCATCTTCTTTTCACCATTATTCCGAGGTTTCTCCTTGAACTCCATCTTTCGTTTCTTGTCAAAACCATGAGATGGATATGTAACAACAACTTCCATTTCTACCTTGACAGCACAACGCACAATTTCTTCATAGCTACTGAAGTCTCTTATAGCTAATACCCTTCGAAGACTTGGTTTTAAGCCACTGAAAAATCGATCAACTTTACTTTCAGGTTGGATGATAAATCCAGATGCATACCTTGAAAGCCTTGTAAAATTCGCTTCGTATATACCAACAGATTCATCATCCTTTTACTTTAGTTCAAGAAACTCCTTCTCCATCTTTGTTCGAAGAATACGAGGAAAGTACTTATTGAAAAATAAGTTCTTGAACTCGTCCCATTCCATTGACTCAATTTCATCTCTTTGCCTCGTATTCTTGATAAGATTATACCATTCATCAGCTTCACCTTCCAAACGATATACGGCTAAGATGAATTTATCATGTTCAGAACATTGAAGAACTGAAAATATCTTTTCAGTAGTACTGATCCATTGTTCAGCAACAAGTGTATCAGAAGACCCACTGAAAGAAGGTGGATGTTGCCTCATGAAGGACTCAATAGAATATTGTTCCCTTCTCTGCTCATTTGGAAGTCCAGAATGATTCATAGCTTGTGTAAGTATAGAAATAAGATTTTTCACTCCATCATTGCATTGTCCATTGCATTGATCAACACGGTTCCTTCGGGTTCCAGCCATCGTCTAAAACCCAAAAATAATAGTGTGAGAGGAAAAAATCATGCTAGGGAAAACAACATAATAAAGGGGGAGTACCTTAAATATCTAACATCTTAGCTTTAATTCTATGATCATTAGCGTAATTATAGTACTATAACCTATACGTATACTTAACCTTAGTAACATCCCTAGACATACCTTAGAAATATCTCTAGGGATCTCACTAACATTTTTGCATCCTAGTTTCCAAAGGTTGACTAAACCTTTCCTCTGATACCAACTGTAGAGACCCGTATCTTGACGTACATTGACATTACATTACTTTTGTGGAATACTTAGTACATAACAAAACACACACACAAGGACCGTAATAGTTTAGTGTCTTTGGAAACTCAGAATATAATCTTCTAATCGTGGTGAAAGATCTTCAACATCTCCGATAAAGATATTCCTTTTTTATACCTAAAACCTTTCTTTATATCCTGGGGAAAAGAAAACATAAAAGGGTGAGCTCAAATTCTCAGTAAGGGTAAACAAAACAAATATCAATCACATCATATACATACGAACATAGCTTTTGGAAATCTTAACCTGAAAAAGAGCTCATAATATCATAACATGGGATAAATCATAGAAGTGAAATGTAATCCCAATAATTATAACTTAAAACATTAAAATTTGTGGCATACATGCATAATCATAGAGAATCATTTCTTGTTAGTCAAGACTCATTGCCAAGACTATCTTAGTGGACAAAGTCCCTTTCTGAACCGAGTCACCCTCGTTTCAGTCCTGTTTCACTGAACCGGTATAACCTACCATTCCAGCCATGTCTATCTCATGAGATATAAAATCTTTACCCAATGTATTGGAGGGAGATATAGGTCCCACCCATCTCATAATGATACCATTCTTATGTGTGCCACAAAATCATAAATCATACATCATTGCATAACCCATGCAATACAAATGGGAATCTTAAACATCATGACATCATAAATCAATTCATATAAGATAAAGGAATTCATAAAAATAATTACATCACAACATGATCAAATCAATGTAATAATAGGGATAAAAACAGAACCCTTTATTATCTTAAATGGAAAATAATTTTGATAAAACACTTGAACTCCATTCTTGAGGAAAATATCCTTTCTTCTTAAAAAACATTTTCCTTTAATAACATGTTATACGACTTTAAAATAAAAGAAGTTGATTAAAAATAAACTTTAAAACTTGTAAAGGAATATTCTTGGAAATAATGTTTTAAAAATACATTCATGCCGTATAAGTTAAAAAAACATTCTTCGTACTTTTGTCAGAAAAGTCAAAAAGTACCTCGTATGAAAAACGACAAAAGATTCCTTTAATATTCTTTACTAAAAACTCACCTAAGGGTAAAATTGGATTTAAACTATTGTAAGTGGATGGAAACAATATTACATATTTAGGGAACATGGATGTGGATGATAAAATACACCCCAGTAAATGCCAAAGTAAAAACAACCTCGGATAAAAATGAGATTGTAATATTTTCCCTTACCTTAGGTCCGACTTGCTTTTTAAGTGTCCAAACCTCCTGTATAATGATTTAAATAATGTTATTGAATTATTACAGAATCATATTCATTGTTATGATATCATATATGGTTCACTTATGACTTTATATTACCCGTTCTTTTGTAAATTCCATGTTAAAGAAGCGTTTTGGGTAAAATCGTTTCATTTATCGTAGGTGTTTGGACTTGTTGTTCTTGACATTATTATTAATTATATCATGATTTAATTACTTCCAGAATATAAAGTATGATTTATATATCATATATATTTAGTATATATATATATATATAATAGATAGATAAATGAAATGAAACACACCGTTCATGGAGACAGTAGTCCGTACGTACGCATGAACGCTTCTTTCCTTTCCTTATTGTCTTGAATGGAAGTAAGTAGATGACATATATATAAATATACATAAATCCAGTATCATTATTATGTCATATATTTCATTAGTAATTTATATATATACTTTATAATCATTCATGAATGGTTAATGTGGAGAATGAATCTCATCGCGCCGTGGAGACGGTAGTCCGTACATACGCACAAGCGATGATATCGTTCCCATGGACGTGGAATTGTGTTGAAGGGTATGTATACTATTTCAGTATAAATATCACTTTATAATAATCATATATAGTTACTAATTACACCATTATACCCATCCAATTAAGGTGGTGGTGGAAAATAGATTACACCACGGCGTGGAGACGGTATTCCGTACGTACGCACGCGCGGTGATTTCATTTTCCGTAGGATGGATAGATGGTAAAATTGGGTTGTTTCATACATATAATAACATATCATTATATGAGTGATACTTATGTTATTACTTAATAATGAAACTACTAAAGAATAAGAAGTTGAAGAAGAAAGAAATTGGAAA
Source organism: Viscum album (assembly GCA_963277665.1). Classification (NCBI taxonomy): domain Eukaryota; kingdom Viridiplantae; phylum Streptophyta; class Magnoliopsida; order Santalales; family Viscaceae; genus Viscum; species Viscum album. The sequence goes on along the minus strand of OY728148.1, from coordinate 1,784,410,674 downwards.
GGATCGGTAATGGATATTACCTCTTCTTTGAAGTGCTTCTTTGAGACCTCCTTTTAGGGCACTAAAATTGGTTTTTTAAGAATACCATGACCTCTAGGATGATACTAGGGAACTGGAGAAGAGATTTTGGTAGGGGTTGGGCGAGCTTGAATGATCAAATTTGTGTGAGGAGGAGAGGGAGGAGGTGCCCTTTTATAAGGGAGGAGAGGGGCACCTTTGGAATAACTAAAAATATTATTTTATTATAAAGTCAAATTCGATTTCAAATAGCTCCAAATTGATTTATTTCGAATCTAAGGTGGGGATGAGTCTAAATCCTCTCATAAAATAGGATTTATACAAGTTTAGGTTATTATTTTAACCTTATCAATTAGATTTAACTCTAAGTTAAATAATTTAACTTTTACCGTGTCTTTTTGTTTTCTTACACTATATGGTTATTAAACTTACTATATCAAGCCAAAAGAACCCCAATTTGTTTATTATACATATATATAACCTTATCTAAGTAATTTGGCCGAACCTGAGATTTTTATGAATAAAATAACAACTAATAATATAATATTTGTTTTAAAAACTATTTTATGTCAATTTTGACACTATTTAGTAATTGATTTTTTAGAAAATCATAACAGAATGATAAGTTTGAAAAAAAGTTAATTAAATCTATACTAACATGTCATATTAACCTATAAAATTAGTGGAATTCATAAAAAGTCTCAACTTATACTTATTTAGGCATTTATAATATCAATTATTCTAATTTTTCACTATTATGGTAATTACTGCATCATCATTGTGTCATAAATAAATTGAATTATTTAAAGTCTAAAAATTACAAATAAAATACTATTATGTAGGAAATCTTTTTAGATTTATAATTAATATTTATAGTCGAATTTATCTTATGTATAACCCCATATTAAAAATGTTTTACTTATTAAACTTTGATTTTAATTATTTTAACCCTTCTTTAAATAAATTAATAATAAATGTCCTAATCTAATCCAAGTGGGCCTAAGTGGTCATATTTTATTCCTAAGATTTTTTTTGGTCGAATTAAACTTGTCCAATAGAATTAGGACATGTGTTAGGGTAATAATAATATCATTTTTACCCTTAATTACCCTATTTACTTTTAACCGTGGTAAATAAAAGTAAAAATTTACTATTCACCAAAAATTATTTTCATCTCATTGAACCACATTTTACTTACTGACATCAACCGTGTTTCTCGAATTTTTGAAATTCCATTCACAGAAGCGGTAAAATTAAGTTTTATGAAAAATTCAGTTTTTTAACTACCACTTAGTAGTTTCACTATTCATCAAAAATTGATGTTTTTCAGAACAATTCCAAAATTTCATCCTAAGTTATATTTCATATTCCGAATCCAAAAATGAAGTCCATTTTGAAAAATAAGATTTAAAAAATTTCAAAAAGTGGTTATTACTATTCATAACGGCTAGTTTTAATAATATTTTAATAGCATATCGTTGTTTAGTGAAACTCGGTATTGCGTATTACACACGCTATCGAGGAAGGTCGCGATTGCGTGTAATACAAGGCAAGTCAAGGATGCGTGTTGAGCAAGCTCCTTTTGGTGTAGCGTACAACACAAAACATTAATAAAATTAAAAAGAATATTTTTCATAAAATCTCGGGCTGTTACACTTTAGCAGAGCTAAAAAAGTGCTGATAAATATAAATTTTACAAGTGCTTATTAGTGCTGATAAAAGGAATCTTTATCAGTGCTTTTTTGGATGCACTGATAAAACTCTCCCTAATCTATTTAAAAGAACCCTTACCGTGACTAATTCAGTCGCGATTCTCAAGATTTCACAGAACTCCCCTTATGTCATTGCTCCTCCTCTACTTTCTCTTAGACGAATCAAGGCTAGAATACAAGGTATGCTATTTTATTCTCCTCCTCACTCGTTGATTGCTTCTTTGGTTTTCGCATAAGGTGCTTTTGCCTCTACTTTTTCATGCAGTCAGGCAATTTTTGTGTCTCACCATTTTCATTTCATTTTGTATTATTTTGATCATTCTCTCTCACTATTCATTACCTTTTTTCCACTGTGGTTCCATTTTACTAAACCTAAATTCCCCTTTACTACTTCAATGTGTGTGATGCTTTCCCTTCTTCTTCAACAACTGCTTGCTGATTTTGTCCACTTGATTTAACTCAATTTGGATCTCCGCTACACCCTATATCACATGACAAATGTAGAAGAGATCTCTTATAGATTCTTCCAACTTTGTTCACCTATAGTGTTAGGGAAGTGATAGCCTTAATTTCCTTTATGATGATGTTGTTATAGATGTCAACCCTTAGGTTGTTTATTCTATTGGTATATGTTTAATGATTTCACACCCTAGGATCCAGTTAGATTCACATGATGATTTTTTATTTTATGATTTTAGCTTAGAGATCCCCACAACACATATTGTATTAATCCCTTTTTACATTTCATGGACATGTTGCAGAAATTTATTTTTTCTTACTATTATTATACATCATTCTAATAATGGGTCTCATTTAATAAATATCCCATATTAATTTATTGTTGAGTTTAACTTTTTTTTTTCATTATAAAATATGTTTTGAGAATTGTTTTGAATGAATAAAATTGATTTTGATTTATTTTCATAAGTTTTGAAGTCTAAATTTTTAATATTTTAAAGTGTTTTCACTTTTATATGTATGATGATTTTTGAAAAAAAGATGGTATAGAGATGGGAGACCGTCTATCTCCAACCCTGTGAGAAATTATGGTTCTTCTACTCTAAATCATCGTTTTCTTTCTCTCATGGATGGCTTTCTAGCGTCGGGGAGATTTGAATCCGACCATTTCAGGAATGAGGTATATGATGTGAGAGGTTTCGATGCCGAGAACAGAGAAGAAAAAACAGTCAACGAAGCTCCCAATCGTTCACTCGTGGGTTGATCTAAGGGTGTCTCTATTCTGGATGCACTTTAAGTTACAGATCCTAGTCAAGCTCATGCAACAATGAAGCCTCCTATTTTTAAAAAGCTTGAAGATGGTGGATTCTCGATTGAAGAAGATCCATATGCACTACAACAACGAGCACTGTTATTAAAATTCTCCATCATGGGCCGCATCTCATACATGAAGGGTGATCACCCTTAGCCCTTAATGGATTTAAAACATAGAATTGCACACTATTGGGGTATTTCGGAATGGAAATTGGTACCTATAGGTTGAGGTTACTATTATATTTTGTTTTATTCACAAAATAACCTTGATCATGTATGGACAATTCGTAACATCCATCTCAATCCCGGCTTACTTAGGATCTACAATTGGGACTATGCTTTTAACCCCTATACACAATAGAACATAATGGCTCAAATATAGGTTAGATTTAATGGCATTAATTGGTATTTTTGGCATCCTAAAATCTTAAATGACATTGTCTCTTACATTCTATCACCTCTAAAAATTGACTAGAGGATTTTAAATGATGAATTGGGCCTCTTTGCGATGGTTATGGTGGAATTAAACCTTGCATCACAACTTCATAATATAATAAATTTCAATGCCAATGATTATAAAACTAAGAATAAGATAGAGTATGAAATAAATCCATCATTTTGTGAGATATGAACAATCATTGGCCATACAATAGAAAACAATAGGGTAATTAGGAAACAAGTGGTACAACTGTTGGATAATGAATGGAAGGAAGTGAAATATAACAAAAAATGAATGGCACCCATCAATGATTTCCCGAAAGCCTCTAAGAAAAATAATGAAATATGGGTTATGAAAAGGAATAAATTAATAACATTAGATAATATCTTGAATAAATATTGGGATAATCTTTTAGAAGAAGAGGAAACTAAGGATCTACAACTCCTTGAGGAATTAGAGACCCTTTTAATGGATATTATTCAAAATTAGCAAGAAATTGGCTATGAGGAGAATTAAAATTATATAACCTCTATCCACTCCACTTGTATTTCTCTTTCTATTCCTTCTAAAGAAGGTAAATATTAATTAAATTATAAGGTGGATGAAATTACTATTATCTCTGAAGGTAAGGCATCTAACAAGGAAACTGGGCAACCAATTGGTGTCTCAGACAGTGCAACAAATCTATTCCAATAAGATGGAACACCTCATGGAATCCCAGGTCTGGTAACTATTTCTACTCATAATAAATGTTATGAATTTGAGTCCAAGAACAGAATCCCTATGAGTCTCAACAAAAAACAATTATAGGAATCTTCATCATTAGTGTTGGCTATTGTCTAGTTGCAAGAAAAATTCATTAGGAATACCCCTGTTAAACTGGGTATGAAGGACGTAGTACTTCCATCTTAGTAGAAGCCATGTATTACTAAAACTGTGGGTGAGAACACACCCTCTACTTTCATCATCGAGACTCAGAATAAGGGTATTCCTTCAATTATGTACAATGTTATGCAGTAGTATAAGACACCCATAAATTATCCAGGTACTCCTACCCCTGTTATTTTTTGGGTAGATGGTTCTTAATGTATGGATAACATTGATAGTTTTGAGAACCCTGAAAATATGAGTACAATTCCAAATACTAATCATGCTGATGTTTTTCATAAGATGTCTATCAATTCTGTAGATGGTTCTCATAACAACATTGTTAATTTTTTAAACCCCAAAATTATTCTTTCTATTAAAAATGCTGATCATGATGATGTTATTAATAATAATTTCATTTAATTAAACCTTAATGCCTATTTTCATGATCCTCTTAAGGATAATTCTATGTCAAGTAAGAAAAATATCCCTCCTTTCTCTCCTTACATTGTTAAAATTCAGTAGGAACCGAACACTAATCCTGGCAAAGCACAAAAAATTAGAAGATCTTCTAGGAACAAGAGTTTATGGAATAAAAAAAGGAGTTATAACTTGAAATATAGGTTTAAATGAAAATTCTATTTTGGAACTATTAGGGAATTTCCAACTCTAACACGTATAATGTCTTAAAAATAATTGTTAACACTCATCGTCCTATGATGTTTGCTATTGATGAGCCAAAAATTAAATTTTCCTCTAAGTTATCTCATTTTTTCTAACATAGTTATTCTTTTGTAGGTGCAATAAAAAATACCACCAATGTTGAATATTTTTGTTTTTTAGCACTTTTCCCTACAAAATGTTAATATTTCTAATGTATCTAACCAATTCATTAATTTCTATTTTATTCTTAATCAAATGATTATATTCTATTATTTTGTTTATGAAAATAATAGATACCAATAAAGGAGGACTCTTTGTAATGACCTCTTTAACCTGGATACTAATATTAATTCTCCCTAGTTTGTTATTAGATACTTTAATTACATCCTTAACTCTAGTGAAAAAATAAGCATGTATCATTATACTATTTCTATGAGATAATTTAAGACTTCTATAAAAGATAATAATATGGTTGAGATTAATTTCACCAGTGAAAAGTTTACTTGGTATAAAAGACATTATAATAAGGTGGTTGCCTCCAAGTTGGATAGAGCCTTCATGATGTCCATGCCATGGAAAAATGAGACACCATCTCTAGCACAAATCTTCAGAAGCTGAACTCTAATCACTATCCCATTCTGGTCAATGTCCATATTAAGGTCACAAAACCCTCAATGACTTTAAGATTTAATAATGTGTGATTTTCAATGTTGAATAAACTTCTATCATAAAAAAATTCTGATCTTTTATGTCTCACATCCCAAGGTCTATTTCAAATGTACCAAAGGAGTAATGTATAGTGGTTATTTCTCTACCATTCTCTTTTATATTGTGAAAGACTATCTTTTTCACTTGCTCTCCCATATTTTAGATCAGAATAAGATCAATACCATTCATGTTTCTAGGAATGTGAATGATCCCACCCACCTATTATATGCTGATGACATCATCAATTTCCTATAATGTGATAAAATAAAAATTGAAAACCTAAAAAATGATCTCTTCCAATATGAATAAGTTTTTGGTGAGACCATTAGTTGGAAAAAATCTTGTATCTTCTTTGGGAAAAACTTTTCATCCAATAGGAAATATAACATTATCAATGATTTTGGTATGAAAGAGGTTTCTTTTCCTTTTACATATCTTGGTGTTTCTATTTTTTGGGGTATACCCAAAACCTGCTAATTTACTACCATAGTTGACCAAGTGCTCAACCAAATCTCTTCTAGGAATGGAAAATCAATCACCTTGGTAGGTAGAATTTTCTTTGTTAAATATATTGTTATTTCTAAGATTGTTTCCTCCATGATGATCTATAAATGGTCTCTTGGAGTTATAAAATAGATGAATATATCTATCAAAATTTTTATCTGGACTAGTAGAACTCTAGGAAGAAAATGTCACTGTCTTCTGATCGACTTGTTGCAAGCCTATAGAAAAAGGTGGTATTGTAATAAAAAATATTAAGTAACTTAATGAGGTTATACAAGACAAGATCACTTAAAATATTCTTTATAACAACTCTAGATCAATTTATTTTCTCAAAAAAATATTTCTTCACAAACTTAGGGATGACAACTTGAATTTCATTAACTATTCCATCTAGCCTTCTATTAAATAATATTTTTCAAGTAATATGAATAATTCTATGTGGATGGATTATAGGCTCTCCTCCATGAATTTATGGTTAGATAACTGGATTAGAATTCCCTTAATTTCTTTGAACCCACTTGATCAAACCCCTGAGAATACCAACTACTCAATTAGAGATATGATAAACACTCAACATGATCATCTCCCTGAATCCATCTTGCGTGACATTGGAAACTACCCTTTATCAAACAATGAGGATTTTTTAATTTGGGATCCTACTCAAAATGGTATGATTAACTCTATAAACTTTTATAATAACTATTTTGGTAATTATGGTAATGATATTTATTAGATTAAATGGTTTAATAAACCCTGGATCAAGCTGTTAAGATTCAATCTTATTTGGAATCTTGCTCACAATAGTGTCCCCATTGATAGATGCCTTCAGTCATTTGGAATCTAACTCTACACTTAATGCTGATTCTAAAACCAACACAGAGATGATGATAACCATATTTTTCTTTCATGTTCCACTACTTATGCTCTTTGGAATTATATTCTTGACATATTTGATTGTAGATGGTTGATTCTTGACTCTGTCAAATCTCAACAAAAGAGATGTGCAGAAATGGAAAGTTCACAAAATATTAAGAATATTTTCCTTACTACTATCGCTGAGATCCACCATGTTATCAAGTATGATAGAAATTATTTTATTCATAACAGTTACTTACTTAATCAAAATGTCGGTCAGATGCGGATCCTTATTGCCATATGTAAAGATGCTTCAATGAAAAAGGGCTACTGAAACAACTTTGTTCATGAAATTGGAATCCTGTGATGTATTTAGATTGATGAATTTTTTTCCAACCTCATCACACTTTAGAAGTGTTTTTAGATCTCCTTTTCCTCGATGGATTAAAGTAAATGTGGATGGTGCCTCCAAAGGGAATCTAGGCCCTCTGGGTTGTGGTGCTATCTTCAAAAATCACATCGGTCAGATTCTTGGATACATTCTTTTTAGCTATGGAATTTTCTCCTCTATGGAGGCCGAAAAGATGAGTTTGATTCATGTTATTTCATTTTCCAAGATCATTGGATGGAATAATCTCTAGATTGAAAGTGACTCAACCACAATTGTGCAAGCGATTTGGAATGGCGAGACTCATCTTGCATGGCTGATTACTACCTATTGGATGGATTTAATCCACTCACTTATAGACATTAATTAAATAATCACACATGTTTATCAAGAAGAAAATATGGTTGAAGATGGACTGGCCAACAAGGTATTAAATCAAGACATTACCTGGCTTGATGATCTCCCTGCTGATCTTCTCTATTTTGATAATAAATATTGTAATATGACTTCATATTTTAGACTCATGTAACCTATTTCTTTTATAAAATTTTTGATTTGGTCTTTTTGGCCAATGCACTATCCTTTAAAAACTTTTAAATGTATGATTCCATTCATAGGTAGGTAAAAATAGGATTTTGAAAGAATGATTTTAAATGAATATTTTTATCTATATGACTATAAATGTATTGATACTAATCATGGCGGTATTTTATTTTCCAAAACGTTTTTACCTTTGGATTTATAAAAGAGATAAATGTATGATATTTCATTCCTTTATACTTTCCTTTTTTGAAACATTTTTTTAAATGATGTTCAGACTATTTTTTGGAAATATTTTGTAAATGAAATTCAATTGAATATTTGCTGAAATCATACTAGGCCAGTTTATCTCACTCCCTAAATACACACCCATATGGTTATATATATATATATATAATGATTTCTTATATGTTATGAGGTTATGATATCAATTTGGATGTTATTCATGTAGTCTAATTGTGGAAATTTGGTGGAGGTAAGTGACCATGGGTCATATAGAGATGTTTGAGCTACAACTTAGCAGTTTGTTTATTTGGAGATGTTATTTTATTAGAATATTTGGAAATCTCTTCTATTTAAATTTTGTTTTCCTTTACAAATATACCCGATTATGTATTACTATGTTTTTTTTATATAATTAGTGAGTTTTTATTATTTTTTCTTTTGAATCCTTTGTTCTGATTATTTATTTTTAACTATTTAGTTTATATCCATGGATTTATAAAGTATAGACAAACCATACTGGATAATCAGAAATGTTTATAATGGTTTTTTAGTGTTGTTAAAGGGAAAAATCAATCTCAATTATATATAAATTGATTCCATGGTTCTTTTACTGCTATAATCACATGTTTTGATAGTAATGTAAAATTATGATTTTGATTAACTATTTAAAAAAATTAAAATACATAACGTTGCATTTTCATGAAAACAAACCATTGATTTAAGGTATTTATATAAAACCAAATCCGAACATATTTTTTTAGAAAACAAAAACATTTATTACATAAAAATATTTTAGTTTAGTTTCAAAAATAAAACGAGTTGATGATACATAATAAGTTATCATAACAAATAGTGCCTTACCACTTAATCAACCCAACCATTATTGCCTCACAGAGGCAATCACTAAATCATGTTTAAGTACTTTTCATTGACTTATAATTCATTTAGGTTATAATGAAAGAAAATTAATTTCTTTATAATACATGAAATGGTATAAAATGGAATACTTAGCTAACAATATTCATACCATTTAAAATCACGATTTATAACTAAATTTAGGTTTACTAAAAGTACTCAATATATTAGAACATTAATATGTACCAAATAGTAATTTCCTTTCTTGAACAAAGGTCTAAGACATGTGAATATTCAGGTTAATTTATCAAAATAATGTGATGTAACATAACCCAAACATATTATAGCTACAGTACTTTACATATATTAAAATAATTTGGAGCTTATAGAATTTATAAGAATGAAATTATATAAATAATATAATATAAATAATTAAACAACACAATTTCAATGTTTAATTTCATATAATAAATAATTTCTAAACAAGTAAACATGTTTAACAAACTTCACAAAAGAAACCAAGAAAAATTATATAATGTGAACAATACTTGCGATGTGGTTTCCATCTCATCACACACAATCTCATGAAAAAATATTATTCATTCCTCCTCTGGATAAAATTTTATTGAATATTATTAGTCTCACCCATTAACGCACTATCTCATCACTCTGTCACAATTATTAAACAATTGAAATCTTCCCATGATCTTCAAAACACCCAAAAAATGTACATACTTGAATCATGGTGTAACTTCATGGTTGGTTCCTTTAAAAAACCAAATCTTCTATCATTTCCTCACCCTAGCTACCAGATCACCTCCAATTCGAATCACACTCAAATAAATTCGAATAAATCCAAAGCTCGATGAAATGCCTAAAATAAATCTAACACTTTATAATATTTTGAAAAATAGTTTTCAATGTCATGAATATTTGCAAAACCTTCTTGATGTAGATTCTTGAAAAAATTGAATGGAATGTGGAAGATTGGATTTATGGCTTCTTGTGTGATATTTGATGAAACTAGTTTTTTGATAAATTAATAGTCCCTTGATTGAATTCTGAAAGAAGAACATGGGTACCTTGGTATTTAGGCATCAATTCCAGGGCAATAATGTTAGTATTTAAATTTTAATTTACTACTGTCTTCTGATTTTTTTATTCATTCTAGATTTATAAAATGTTTTCTAAATGTTTAATAATCAGGCTTTTCTATAGACTGTGTGGTGGACTACTTATAATTTTTATATAAGTTGATATTTTCAATTTTATTTTTGAAAAATGAAACATTGATTTAAATGTTAACGAGGATTTTGAAATGAAAAAACATGGTTTTACATTAGAAGAAACTAAAATGGATTTGGTTTTTTGAAAATCATGAAGTGATTTCAGAGTGAACCTATAATGTTTTAAATATTTCAAAGTGTGCATAATTCATTAGAAACCATTTTAAAGTTTTAATTTATTATTAATTGTTTTTGAATATGATTTTAATTTTTTTTCACTTGATGAAAACATTTTTTATAGAAAGGGGGTTTGTATCCCATTAAGTGATTTGAAAAAATTTGGTGAATTTTTATGTGGAATTTTAAAAAAATTTATTTCAAGAAGGGTTTTAAAAAATAAAAAAATATTCCTTTCAAATTTTGAAAATGTTTTTGAGATTACATTTTAAATTTTAAATTAATATGTGGTAATTTTAAAAGCTTTTATATCTTGTAAAGTGTTTTGTAAAGTAGTAGGTTTCAATATGGAATTTAGAAAATGTTTATATTCACAAGATCATTTATTTACTATTTATTAATATATTCCCATAAACCTAATTTTTTTGTCAGTCATCCAATTATTCTTTATTAAAATGTAGGGAATATTATTTCTATATTTTATTCCTTTTATACAAACTAGGATCCTTACTATTGTGTTTGAAATAAGAGAGACTAGAAAATCATGATACTGTTTCCACTAGAAGACCATATTGTAGTCTTGGTTCATTAATTTTTTATTCAAGGGTTAGTGGTTATTGTATATACTCGAGCCAAGGAGATCAAGTATCTCAACCTATTGATATTGGGTAAATGGGTATAAAATGGTAAGGGAACTGTGAACTTGTATTGTATGATCAACTCATCTGTAAAACCATTGTGTGCTTGAGAAATTTTTCAGCTATAGGTAAGGAACTAAGACATGTTGTTTAGTGATTTTATAACTCCTATCCAAAGAACATTTAGATTTATGTAGAAAACTATCATCCTCTTCAGATTCATCTCCTGAATAGATATTATTTCATTTTGAGGATTGCGACTCATCCCCCATCTGTTCTGGATGTTTACCTATGTTGATTAAACTAATCTGAGCAATAGTCATCCCATAATAGGCACTGATATTCATTTTGGATGAATTTAGAGGATAAAACCTACCATATTGGATTAATTATTTTCCTAAATTCAATTACCTATTTCCTTCAAAACATACTGAAATTATTTGAGATAATTAAATTTTGGGTTCCCCTTATTAGAATTATCTATAACTTTCACATTTGATAATAAATATCTTATGAATATATATTTATTTTTTATTCAAAATGAATATTTTTTAAACTTAATATGATGTATATTAATAATAAATAGATACAAGATAATTTTATGAAAAAATAGGTTGAATATGGAGTTAAAGAGTTCATCGATTCTGCAATATATCATGCATACGATCCTTTTTAAATCCTTTGTTCATGGTTATGTAGTTTTTATTCAAGATAAATTATTCTTAAAGAGTTTGAATAATATTTGATTTGTAATGGAATATAATAGAGCTATAAATTCTAGACTAAAAATGGTGAAAAACTAATCATCCACACCGACTGTGATGATACTATGGTTTATGGATCATTTTATATGAATACTAGTGTAAATTATGAAGGGGATCACATGGAATAAATGTCAATTGTAATTTAAGATGATCTTCATGATTGTAAATAGTTTTTTGAGAAGTTAAACAGATATTATATGAGACCATTGGTAAATTATTACTTGCCTCCATGGTTATTTAGGAAGCGAAAATAAATTATGTCGTCTCTACTTAAATTTGGACTAATGAAACCCGATAATGATATTTATATATATTTGGATCTCTTGATTGAAGATCCTATATTTATGTGGGATAAAGGTGTTAAAACATATGATTCTCATATAAGTGAAGAATTCATATAGATGGATATGTTGTATGGGATGATAAATGACTTTTCTACAAATGGAAATTTGTCAGGCTATAATATTAAAGGAATACTAGGGATTCCCATTTGTGATGAATGCACACACTCAGTTATATTGAAACATTCATCAAAGAATATGTTTTTAGGACATCAAAAAAATTTACATGGACAACATAAATACCAATCCTAGATGAAAACATTCTATGGGAATACCAAAAAAGGTAAAACACTATATCCACTAATGAATGATCAACTTTTGGAACTCGGAGGCTCTAAGAGGCATCGACCTCATATACCTCACAGTTTTGGGGTTCCCTCATCGATGATTTGGATGGGGTAGGAGTCTTTGGTTCCTTACCCATCCCCCTCCCCCTCCCCTGGTCTTCTCCCATCTTCCCCCCTTTTCCTCATCCTTACCTGACTTTAATCTATTTTATCCTTCTCAACGGTGCTCCGTTTCAACATTTACACTAGGATGATTCGATATTCAAGGACAAATCAGCCTTGTAATAGGAATTAATTTCAGGAGATGTTTTTCATGTTTATAGATCCACCAGGTGTGTTGGTGGTCTCATCAATGTTTTTTTTTCTGTTTCCGCCCTTGGTTTCTCATACCCTACTCTGACCTCCTTTTCTACTATGCCGCTCCAAGTCGGATCTGGAGAAGTGATAACAGTTAGATGTTAGGATTCTTGGGTTGGTGGTCGAAGATTGTTTCAAGAATTATGGATCTTTTTGATGATATTATAGAGTATTTAGTTCTCATCCTCTTCGGTTATGATGCCTTGTTGATCTCTTATCTATCCAAAACTCAGATCTAACCTCATGTTTCCTCTTTTCCCCTCCTAGTCGGATATGGAACATAAGTAACATCTAAGGTTTTGGGAGGCGATGTAAGATGGTCATCAATGCTTCTAGTGAATTGAATGTTTTGAGTGGTATTCTCCTATGATGAAATTTTCTCGTTTTAAGTGTTTTTTTGATGTTTATCCCTCACTATCACCAGAAAGGTTTGTTGGTTTCTTCTGTGTGGTCTGGTAATATTTGGTGTTTGATTTTTGTTTTGGGGTTTCGTGACTGGTTATGGTGGCAGCCATTGGATTTTCTAAGACGTTGATGCAATGATGATGTTCAGTAGGATTTAAGGTGAAGGTAAAGGTTTCCATAGTGTCATTGGGTAGATCTACTTCACATTTTTATTTTTCCGTTTACTATCTCCAGTAGTGGTGGGGTGGTGATGATGTCAATGGTGGTGATGTTGTGATTATGAAGGCCAGAGATGTGAATTCATCTGGTTTGTGATGTTTATTTTTCTTGGATCAAGGCATAGAGATTTTTAAATATTGGCCTATGGATGTAGCTATCAGTGAGCATGTGGAGGTGCTGTGTTCAAGGGTGCCAATTTTATTTTTTTTAAAATTTTGAACTTTGGTTGATCGGTGTTTGAACTTTGAAACATGAATTTTGAAATTTGTTTGTTTTTTGGATGTAAGGTTACCAATAATCTATAAAGTAGATTTTTAAAAAATAAAAAAACGTTTAGAGGAGGATGATCAGTTTTTCAATAAATTAAAATATATTGAAAAAGTTTTCATTAAACCATTTTTGAAAAGCCTTATGAAATGAGGTTTGAAAAGAGATCAATTTTCTTTGAATTATCGTATTGGAATTGTTCTTAAGTCAATTTTTTTTTGATGTCATGCATGAAAAAATATGTATTTGACAGTGTTATTGACACATTACTAAATGTTCTGGAAAAAATAAAGGATAGGTTGGACAAGATTGAGATTGGGATAAGGGATGATTTGGAACTTATGAATGGTAAATGACAGAATTTACTTCCTCCAGTAGCTTACACTCTATCTAGATAGGAAAATTATCAATTATTAATTTTCTATAATGGTGTAAAAGTTTTAGAGGGGTATTAATAAAATTATAAGAATGTCATGTCATTAAATAATTTGAAGTTACATGGAAAAAAATCATATGACACATATTTTTTTGATGAAAGATTTGATTCTTGTTCCTTTACATTTAATTCTTTCAAAAAATGAATGATATACATTAAATAGTCTATTCTTCTTTTTCAAAGCCATATGCAATAAAGTTATAGAATCGATGAAGTTTATAATCATGAATAAGGATCTTGAAGTCATATCATGTGAGTTAGTGATGTTATTCCCACCATAATTCTTTGATATAATGGTCCACCTGATGGTTCACTTGGTTAGAGACGTCAAACTATGTGGTATTTTCCATTATAGATGAATAAACCCCATGAATGGTCTATGGAGATTTTTGAACAGTATGTCAAGATTAAAAATTGTCCATAATGTTTTATTATATAATGATATATTGTTAATGAAGATATTCAATTATACACAAATTACCTATTAGATGTTGAAAACATCGGTCTCCCAAAGTCTCATCACAGGAGTCACCTTATGGGTGAAGATATTTCTAGAAGACATGTTGTTACAATTACCATCACATAGTAGAAGCAATCACACCATTAAATTTTACATAAAAGTAATGATGTTGATCTATACATTGATGCCCACAAATAAATTCTTAGAGATTTAAATCCATCAAGGGATGAAGGATGGATATCAAATACACATAGTTAATAGTTTATGGGATGGTTCAGAGATTAAATTTATATAGAGTTATCTAAAAATTAAAATTGAATTACTAAATGTCTTCTACGGCTAGCTAGGGGACCAAATAAAAATGTTATATCTTACATTGGTTTTTTAATCAATGGTTATATATTCTATAAAAAACAATATGATTATTATAGTATTATTTAACATAGCATAGTTACAATTTTTGTGGAAGCAATATACATATCCGGTTCAAAGGATAGAAATCCAATTTATGTGAATACGTCCTATTTTGGAATTATCGAATAGATATGTATGTTATACTACAGAAAAATTTCATGTGATGATTTTCTATTGACAATGGTTTGACAATAGGTGTTTATTGAAAATTGATGAAATGGGTTTTATGATGGTTAATTTCAGCATGGAAGGGGAAAGTATGAGCCTTTCATAATTGTATCACAATAAGTGAAAGTATTTTACGTCTCAGATCCAAAAAACAATAATTGGTCGATTGTCCCACTGGTGACTAAAACAGATGCCGAGTTAGATGAAAATTCAATTGAGGATGACCCTTTCATTTAGGGATCACAATCAGTTCATGGTGGTCCTAATTTATACAATGTCTTGTATGTTAGAGGGGACCGTAAAGACGAGATTTGTATTCTCGATAGAGGATTGAAATCCCTTCTATCCTTAAAAAAATAAAGAGAGTTCAATGATAAGGTTAAAGTGTTTTTTAATATACCATGATTTTACTCATAATATTTTATATTCTCAACTTAATTAATGTAATCTAAATTAATTATTTGACTACTCATGAAAACAATGTATTTTGCACATGATGGTGTTACCAATCCCATGGAAGAACATACTATTGATGCCAAAACTATATAATTATTAAAGTATCCACAACATGTTTATGAAAAGAACAAGAATGAAAGAGAATTACAGTTTTTAATAAAATCATCAAGGAAATAAGTAATTGTATAAAATTTCAGGTTAGATAGAATCAACTCACCCAACCAGTTAACCTCAATAATTTAATGTTCATTAGTTATGTTGGGGACACAATAAGTATAGATGTGTAGATTGATATAGATTCATGGAACCACATCTAGCCTATAATAATGGAATCCCTTTGGGGGAGGCATAAAGTTAAAGTTAAGATATACTTTCTCTATTTTACCAAAAAAACTCTATAATAAAACGTTGTTTTAATTTTCATTGTTCCTTATAATGTTAATTTTTTTAGAATATTTTCATAAGATAAATATCTTAATCACCACTAAAAAATCCCATATAGGCTTATGTAATCTTCTTACCAATTTAAATCTTAGGGATGATAAGGGGAAAGTAAAGCCCCACCCACCAGTTAGTTATGCACACATTATAAAGCACGAAACATGAAGTTATTTCATCAGTTGTCATGATAACGAATAATTTCATAATAATTGTAGTCGATATTATATTATTTTCAATTTTTTTTATTTTTTCCAATTTAATTCATAATTGTTAATTTATGAAACAATAAAAGAGTGATGAAAATAAAGAATGTGTATCAAAACCAATGTACCCCTATCACAAATCAAGTATGGGGTACAACTCACTAGAGAAGAAATTGGTATGTATTTTAATTCAATAGTAAATGTTTTATGTTGTATGAAACAACATATGGTACATTGTTTATATATATATTTATGAATCAAAATCCAAATCCCCTTCCATCCCACGTCATGTGCTATGGAAAGAGGCTTGTGTAATTAAGGAGGGTAAACTAGTCGATGAAAGAACAAAATAAGTATAATAAATATGTGTAAGTATGACATATTATTAATTATTTATGATTTATAATAGTTTTTTATAAAAAAATATGTTTATGTTCTTATATTTTTTATGCAGTTTATACATAATTAGTGGCAATGACTGTACTAGAATAAAAACTAATTTTAGTCGCATTGAAGCTTCCAAAACAATATGGTCACGTTAGTTGAGTAGGTTTTAGATGTCTCCTGAAACATATTTTGAGAATATAAATCCACAAGAAGATACATATAATACGATAAAAGGATTTTAGGAACAAATAGACACTTTTCAAGATATTATTGTATAGTTTGGTTTGGCAAAGAAATGTATGAGAAAGGATAAAATCAAACTAGCTGTGGAAAAATGATTGGCACATTAAGAACCAAATGACTCCACTAGATTTTAAGGTTATTTATTCCCCTCAACCTCATACCTTACTCTAGGAAATCAATTTTTCATTAATATTTCTCTTAAATGTGAATCAATCCACTTTAGATAACATTTTATTTCTAAAATTATACAGGGTAAAGTTGTATGTGTTTTAGTTATATAAACACCCATGCACCACCTTGTTATATGGGGTATAGTTTATAATATCCCAGGAGACAAGATACACAATAAATAACTCCCAAAATATCACATGAGAGTAGGGATTAAGCTAGATCAATAGGTGAACTCTGAGTTTCCTATTTCACTTGATGATCTGGATATTACAATGGTGAAAGATTCTGTTGGAACATTCATAGCATGGTAGTCTAATATTATAAAAATACATGCGGTATATCTTTAACAAATTTTTTCTTATGAAAAACCTATAACAATTGATAAAAAAGGTGTAAAGTGAGTTATGGTATTACAGATATATATAGTGATGGGGAAACAAAATTTCAGATCAAAACAATCTAGTGAATCAACAAATAAATCAAGAGGCCCTTTCCGGAGTACCTTATCCCTACCAGTTCCATAATAATATTTTTATTATCATTAAAAATTCAAGTAGAGTCCACATTTAAATATGAAAATATGTCTTACATTCTGTAGGAAGAAAAAATATGTAGAAATTTCATTACAAATATAGTTAGTATTGAGTGTATAAATGAGATTCTTAAGTTTGAATGGTTGTGAGCCTCAGTTGTGAACACATACAAAAAGTACATATTCACAATATTTCTGTCCAAATAATGTTATGATATGTTCTTTAAAGTTAATAACGAGTCATATTTTCTATAAGAATTTATATTACAACTATATGAAGATAAAATAGTGTGATGCATGATTTAGACTCAATAATCCATGTATTTTTCTATGCAAAATAAAATTTGGATAAGGAATAAATTGGTAAAAAGATATATGTTCTATAGGATGAATTTGATGAAAAACAAAAAATGAAAAAATCTTTTCAATTACTATAATGAAAGGGTAAAACTCTACAATCTAATCACCTAAAATAGTTTTTTATTTTTTTCATCACTTATTTGTTTTTTTATTAAGCACTAGATGTTGATCTCACTAAATATAGATACCCCATATATTTATTTTTTTGGATCCAATGCATAGATATCCAACAAAACAACCATATGTGATGCGTATTGTGAATTTTTAATAAATTTAAATCAACATTTTATAGATAAAATTAAAATATTATGTTTTAGTATATGTTTTAACAAGAATTGTTTTATGATAGGATGATATATAAATATAGGATAAATGATGGCATTATGTCGGTGAATGAACATAAAAATCTCATAGATTACATAAAATATTATTATATTAAGGTATATTTAGAAACATTTTACTATAAAACCATATTTCAAAATAATTTACTTATTTTGGTAAATTCTTATACAGTGTTCAAAGAAAGACAATGGCAATGATTGTGGATATTTTGTTTTTAAATATAAGAGAGAGATAATAAACCATTAATAGAGTAGCATCCCATAACAGGTAATTACAATTTCATTTAAAATATTTAGCAATCATTAGTTTTTATATATTTTCACAGTACTACCAATATTTTTGACAACTATCATACTCAAAAGAAGAAGTAAATTTTTTTAGAGATGATTTAGAAGTGTAAATGGTGTCATAATGTTTACCAATTACAAATTTAGGTGATTACCTATAATTTTTGTAATCTAGTATGTGCTATAATGTTAGAAATATATTTTGTGTGTGAAGAATTAGTATCAGAATGATTATATATTATTTTTTATCTATTTATCAAGGAGAATTATAATGGAGGAAATAAATTTGTTTATAAATGGTCAAAAAGCGTGGTGTTAGAATGTATACAATTATCATGAAGAGGTGGATTCCTAATACTTATTTAGATAATTTTAACATTATTTTATTCACTTTTTAGCTTATTTTATTATAAATTTGAGAATAAAATTAGTTTAATTCCCTCTCTAGGGTTTCTTCATTGGTGATGGTAAAAGATAGAATAAAATAAAAATATCTTGGTTTCTCTTTAGTGGGAGGTGGAATTATTTGGGATTTCCAATCATCAATTAGATGCATGATATAATATCAAAAATTCTTGTAAAATCCATACAAGTAACGCATCAAGTTCACATTATTGAATTGGATCGACTAAAACTGATAAAAACCCATCCTTATTATCCATATAGATACTTTTTCACCAGTTCACCCTTAAAAAATGTGTCCACTAGTTAGTCACTAATATGTATTTTCGCATTCATTATTTAAAACGATCCATGTTCAAAAGATCATTAATAAAAAAACATATCATCATTATCAATAAAAAATACATTAGAATAGGGATGTTCCCATATTGATCAAAAAATGATGATGATGTTATGTTATAGTTTATCATCACCTTGAATATTTAAAAGTATATACTAATTTATAGCACAATACATGAATACATAATGGATGTGCTAGATTTTAGTGTCATTTGGAATCTATGAAGGGATACACTAATGTTTAGTTTAATCTAGGAATATATAATGTGTTATGGTAGTTTTTTGTATCAAATAAGAAGGAATATATTTATATATGATTTTTAAACCAATCCAAAAGGATAAAAAAGATTTTGGGAATTTTTATTAATATAGGAATATTGAGTTATTCTAAAGTTGTTAAATATATAATGTTGTTGGGATTGAGATTCTAAAATATCTCACATGTATCCACAATCGGTGAATCAAAAATTTTATAGTTTGTAATCATAGTTTAAAATAATGGGACTAGGAATACAATGTTTAATATTTATGTTTAATTTATTTCTTTATAGTATTACTAGCATAAGAATTTTTTCTTATACAGGTGGATTATTTTTCTTGTGTTGGGGTGGTTTGTTTGAATCTTATCATGATCATGAGACATTTAACTTAGAGGATGCAACTGAGATAATGACAATAAGAAAATGGGTCAAAAATGTATACAACCATTATGAAAATGTGAATTACCACTACATATTTTATTAATTTGTTCATTATTTTATCTATTATGTTTAAGTTAATTTCCTCATAATTTTTATCTAATAATTATTTACTTTTTTTAAAAATATTTTGGGATTCCATATTTTTCATTCAATTATATATAACAATCCAAAAAAGAAAGAACACGTTCCTTTCTGATGGAAGAGGAAACCCTATGTCACTTGAAATGTGAAGTGTTTAAGGAAACATGAGGTTTCATAATCCATCATAATAGAAATTGTTTTCTCTTTTCTATAATTTTTTAGATATTTGAAAGCAAAACACATATCATATAATCAATCATCCATGCCTTAATACGATACATAGTGTGCTCAATATGACTCAGATTGTTTGTTTTTAGTTTATAATTTACATTTTAGTTCAAAACACACATCACATACTCAAAGTTGAGAAAACAAATTAATATTATTTTGACACTTTAGAAAAAAAAGTCATTTTTGTTGTGTTGGAATTAGACAGACCTCAATCTGATGCACATTATATTCGATATGACTCAAAGTGTGTATTTTTATTAAAAATTGACATTAATTTTAGTAAAAAAGACAATTAAAATACTCAAAAGTGAAAAAAACATTTTAATTGTTTTAATACTTTAGAAAAATGATACAAAAGTTATTTTTGATTTTTAATAACCATCCACACCTCAATCCAATACATTGTGTTCTTGGTATGACTTAAAGTGTCCATTATCAGTTTAAAATTGACATTTTAGTTCAAAATGTGTGTCAATCACTGAAAAAACAATAAAAAATGATCATATAGTTTTGATAATTTAATAAAATAATTCATTATTAATTTATGATGTGTAATAATTAGTCTCACATCAAACTAACACATGATGTGAATAGTATGACTTAAAGTACTTGTTTCCGGTTTAAAATCACATTTAAAAAAACACAAGCGACATAATGAAAACTAATAAAAGAAAATAATATTGTTTCTATAACTTCGAAACATTAATCCTTAAACCATTTACGATATGTAGGAATAATCCTCAAATAAATACGATGCATGTTCGGAACGGTATGACTCCAAGTATGTCTTTTAATTAAAAATTGACATTATTGATAGTAAAAAAGACAACCGACAAACTCAAAACCAAGAAAATAGATTAATATTTTCTTTATACTTTATAAAAATTATTCATAAGTCATTTTTTATATGTAGGAATCAACATCACCTCAATTCGATACACAATGTTCTTGGTATGACTCAAAGTGTCCATTATCAATTTAAAATTGGCATTTTTGTTAAAAAAATTCAGTCATTGAGAACTGAGAAAACACAATCAAATTTCCTTGATAATTTAATATAGTTATTCATAAGTAATTTTATATGTGTATAAATTTGTCTCATTTCAAACAGACACACGATGTGACCAATATGACTCAAAGTGCATGTTTCTAGTTTAAAATGACATTTTAGTAACAAAGGCAAGTGACATACTCAAAACTAATAAAACAAATTCAGATTGTTTTGATACATTATGAAACAATCCATAAGTCATTTGTGAGGTGTAGGAATCAAATTATTCTCAATCTGAAGTACGATGTGACTAGTATGACTCCAAGTGTGTCTTTTTATTAAAAATTGACATTAATTTTAGTAAAAAAGGTAATTGACTTTCTAAAAACCAAGAAAAAACATTTGTATTGTTTTTATACTTTATTAAAATGATCCATAAGTCATTTTTTTATGTGTTTGAATCAACCCCACCTCAATATGATACAAGATGTTCCCAGTATGACACAAAGTGTCCATTATTAATTTAAAATTGACATCTTAGTTTAAAAAGTGTTACTAATCAAAAATTGGGAAAACATGCTTATATTTTCATGATAATTTAGTATAATTATTCATAATTCATTTTTTTATGTGTATGAATCATTATCATATCAAATCGACACATGATGTGACAAGTATCATTCAAAGTGGATGTTTCATGTTTAAAATGAATTTTTAGTAAAAATAACCACTGACAAACTCAAAATGATAAAACACATTCCTATTACTATTATAATTTTAGAAAAAAAAAATTCATAAGTCATTTATGATGTGTAAGAATTATTCTCACAACAATTCGATGTACGGTGTGACCGGTATGACTCCAAGTGTGTCTTTGTATTTAAAATTGCCATTAATTTTAGTAAAAAAGACAAGTGACATATTGAACACATGATCAAACACATTCATATTGTTTTGATACTATCCATAAGTAATTTTTTATGTTTTTGAATCAACCACACCTCAATATGATACACGTTGTTCCCAGTATGACTCAAAGTGTCCGTTTTCGATTTAAAATTTATATTTTAGTTCAAAAAGTGTCACTCAATAAAAATAAAGAAAAGGTGATCAAATTATATTGATAATTTAATAAACTGATTCATAATTCATTTGTGACATGTAGGAATTAGTCTCACATCAAAACTACACACGAAGTGAGCGGTATGATTCAAAGTGGGTGTTCCAGTTCAAAATAACATTTTAGTAAAAAAGAATAGTGACATACTCAAAATAAATAAAACGATTCTTATTGTTTTTATGCTTTAGGAAAATGATACATAAGTCATTTTTGACTTTTAGGATTCATCCTCACCACAATTTGATGCACAGTGTGACTGGTATGAATCATAATGTGTCTTTTTATTTTAAATTGACAATAATATTAGTAAAAAAACAACAGAGATACTTAGAACTGAGAAAAAACATTTGGAATATTTTGATACTTTTTGAAAGTTATCCATAACTCCTGTTTTATATGTAAGAATTAGACACACCTAAATCCAATACACGATGTCAGTGGTATGACTCAAAGTCTCTATTATCAGTTTAAAATTGTATTTTTTTTAAAAAGTGTCAGTCACTGAAAACCAAGAAAACATTTTGGGATTGTCTTGAAAATTTATGACAATGTTTCATAAGTCATTTATGATGTGTAAAAATCATTATCATGTCAATTTGACAAACATTGTGACCGGTATGATGCAAAGTGCATGTTTCCAGTTTAAATTATATTATAGTAAAAAATACATTTGACATACTAAAAACTGAGAAAACAAATTCAGATTGTTTTTAAACATTATAAAATTATCCATAAGTCGTTTTTATGTGTAGGAATCATACTAAACTCAATCTGATATGTTGTGTCACTGATATGACTCCAAGGGTGTCTTTTTATTTAAAATTGACATTAATTTTACTAAAAAAGACAACTGACATACTCAATGCTAAGAAAACACATTCATATTGTTTTTATACTTTAGTAAAATGATACATAAGTCATTTGTGATGTGTAAGAATCATAATAACCTTAATCCTATACATTATGTTCCTGATATAACTCAGAGTGTCCGTTATCAATTTAAAATTGATATTTTTTTGCTCAAAAAATTATCACTTGCTGAAACATTACAAAACATGATGTGATTGTCTTTATAATTTTGGAAAATAATTCATAAGTCTTTTTTGATGTGTAGGAAATAGTCTCAAATAAAACTGACACGCGATGTGATCAGTATGAAAAAAAGTGCATGTCTCCAGTTTAAAATGGCATTTTAGTAAAAATTACAAGTGACATACTCAAAACTGAGCAAACACATTCAGATTATTTTGAAACTTTAGGAAAATGATCCATAAGTCATTTGGGATGTGTATGAATCAGCTACACCTCAATCCAATGAATAGTGTTACCGGTATAACTCAAAGTGCATGTTTTTAATATATAAGTTCCATTTTAGTTTAAAATGCGCATCACATCACCAAAACTAATAAAATGATCCTAGATTTTTTGTCTAATCATTCTATATACTATATATTATTTATTTTACATATCATTTTTATCTTATACTCATTTTGTTAACTTTTATAGATATAATTATTGAAAATGAATAAGAAATAGTGTGACATGAAAGAATCAACTACAACTCAATTCGACACACAATATTCCAGGTATGTCTCAATGTTTAGTTTAAATTAACACCTTTTTTTTAATTTATCTGTTTATATTATTTCTAACATAAGAATTGTTCTATTATAAAGTTTTTTTATTTTTCCTAAGTTGGGGTGTTTTTTTTGGAAATAGCATGAGTGGGGGTCAGGAGCCAAAGATAAAGGAACATTGTTGTTTTTGAATGTATGTGATAGTTTCTACGTTTCATGTAATTGTATAAAACAATTTTTGAAATTTCGATAATGTACTATGTTTGTCTTGTATTTGTGTTATAAATTTTATTTCATTTTTAATTTGTATTTATACCATTGATCTATTATTTATAGTACTGCAGGGTGCTGGAAATTTACCAGTACACTGCAGTATCCCACTTTATCAGGGCTTCCAAAAGAAATTATGAAGTGATGCTTGATTAGTGCTTTTAAAAGCATAGATAAAGGACCCTTGATCAACACTTCTAAAAGTGCTTATAAAGGACACGATTATCAGTGTTAAATAAAAGCACTGATAAATGGGTTCCTTTACCAGTGCTTCTAAAAGCACTGATAATGAAAGACATTTTTAGTGATTTTTATCACCGATAAAGGAACCATTTATCAATGATTTTCTAGATCTGATAAAGCCTCGGTATTTTAATCTTGCTTCAATAGTTTCTGCTTTTTTCACTAAAAAAAATCCAATTTTAGTGTTGTTAAAGGTCTGTTTTCCAGAAGTAATCCTCGTAATTCTTCTAATCATCTATGTTTCACAACATATTATTTTGATATAGACTCAATAAAATGCTTAGAAATATTTTAGTCACCTTCCTCAGTTGTGGGTTGTGGGAACCTATGGAATTTTAATCTTTTAGGAATCGATCTTTCCATCACCACCCATCCTATTAATCTCTTTTTCGATCTGAAAAACCATAATGAAATGGGGAATCGACTGAAAACCATTGACCATAAATGATAACTAATGGGTTTAATGTAATTATCTATTTTAGATTCTGAATCATCTTCTATTTAACTCCAACAACTATAGTATCCCTATTCTTACTGTCTTGGCCTCCAATTCACTTCTTGCTTCTAGTTGACTCACCATCCAATGGAACTTCAAAACCACCAAATGTAGAAACACCATAATTCTACAAGATCTATAAGATCCACCATAAAAACCTCACACTAGTTTCCAATGAAACACTATCATCTGGAAAATAACTCTTATTGAATTAGGAAAATATATAGGCTTCCTCAAAATTTTTGGTAGCCTTACACTAAGCTCTAGAATTGCACTGAATGGATGGAACACAACACAAGACACCTATGGACAAGATGACTTTTGATAACCTATTATCTTGATAGTATAATTTCTATCATATAATGACATCCTTTAATTATATTGATAACCACCTAAACCAATCAATACAATAAAAAATTATTGGGGAACTCAGAAATAATTTCAAAAAATCCATTTGGACTAGAAAAACGACCAGAATCTAAAATGTTGAACAATATTTTAGAAGACCCCCCCTGACATTAGATTCTAAATCTAGGAAGTTTAATAACCCCAACCACCACATTGTATCATTACTTCCAATCTGGTTCTGGTCCTCTTTCCAAGAAACAAGCAAGCAGATGAATGCCACATTAAAATAAGAACACAATCACAATGCACAACATGGATTACGTAGTTTTCAATTTCATCCTACATCCATGGGAGACCAAAAAAATCATTAAAGAATAATTTTAGGTTATAAGGAGACTCACAATTTCTAATCACGCTAATAAAACTACTTGAATAAGTTTCACTAATGTATTCACCCATTAATTCATCTAATAATATTATTCTAGTTTTCATCCTTTCAGAATCTCAGCCTTTAAATTTGGATTTGGAAGCTCAAGAACTTGTATGCACTTAGGTTGGATTCCCTGGAAGGGAATCCAACTACTCTATTTTCAGGCCCCCTTAGCTCTCATCAGTCATATATAGTACAGGTGGATCAATGGCCTTATTATATAGGCCCCATCCAGTCATCTTTTCTGAACCCCAATCCAAATTTCATAGATGACCTTTTTTGGTTGTGAGTGACTTTGATTTCCCATATCAAACCCTGTCTTAACCGTTAGCATCATGTGAATAGTGTACACCACCATTTAAAATTTACATAGATTATTATCAACAATATATAGTTACAAAAAACTATAAGTACACTTCCATTTAACTCCCATTCAACCATGCTATATCCAATGAACTCCATCTGTTTATCTTCTTCTAATAGGATCCTTCTATTGACCTAATTTTGAAAATTTCATGATGTTGATGCAATGTATCCATCTAGGTTCCCAAATCTTAATTCCAAATATTATCCTTCTAAAGTTCTAAACACTTTACTTAGATAAACATTCACAGACAAACTCAATAATTACATGACCCGAGAAGGATATTTTTTATCCAAAATTAACACTTGCTGAATTTGCTATAGGGTTTTTTTCTTTCTAAAGGACTTTTAACACAATCCATAAATACTATTTATGTCCATCAATTTTATTGAAATATAATTGAATATCATATATAAATACTACCAAAAAATTATCTAGTTAATCTCTAAATATTCTTTTCATTAAATCCTTGAATATATTAGGCTAATTTATAAGTTTGAAAGGAATCACTATGAATTCATAGTTTTCATATCTTGTGAAGAAGGCTGTCTTGGGAATATCTTTCCTCTTCACCCTTAGTTGATGATATCTGGATTGAAGGTATACTTTTGAGAAGTATTATTCTACCCTAATTGTATCAAATAATTCATCAAATTGACACCTCAATATTTTATGATATGTCTTTTTTTAAATATAAATTTAATCTCTTTGATAGCTTAATTTTCACAAAAAACCAAACTTAAACACAACCATTATAACCTAGACATTAAATTAGAAGAAATTACTTATATTATATAAATTATGAAATTATATTTTACACATTTTTATAAAATGAATTCATCGGTTACCAATTAATTATAAATGAAAACAAAAATCAATTGAACATAAATGAAGTTTTTTTATAATGAACTATTTTTATGACCACAATGTCATTTTAAATTAAAAAATTAAATTAATCACTATTAGTGAGAGGTATAATTGATATTTACTTTTTATATATTTAATATAAATGTTTTATAATTAATCTAATATTTTTTATAGACTTATGATAAGAATGATTCTATTTTTAAGCATAAAAGCTGTATATTTTCTAAAAGGTAATTTTTCCACATTTTAATGGAGCACCTGATTTAAAACTAAAATTTGAAACATTTAAAAATTTAATTGGAAATAATAAACTCCATTTTTTAAATTGGTATATCAAAAATATATTAGGATGAAGTTTTTCTATTTTTCTAATAAGTTACATTTTATGATAAATATTAAAAAATACTGAATTTTAATTTAAAACAAATTTTATTTATATTTTATTTATATAGTTAAATTATATTTTAATTTGAAATTATATATAAAATAATTTAAAATATTTGACCTTTTTTGCTTTTAAACTTGTTTTCCAATTGCGTATACGAGATTAATTTTAAATATAAATTTTTCTAGTTATGTGAATTTAATTTGGTAAAATTTATTTAATATTTAGAATTAAAAGGTATAAATTAGTTATTAAGGTCATTTTTATTTTTTATTCATAAAATTTTACTGTGGTAAAATTTTTTTTACAATGGTATGGGTAAAATAATGAAATAGGTTAAAGTAAAAAGGTAAGGGATTAAAATACCTAAAAACTACAAAATTTAATGGGTGTTTAATGTATTTATCATCCCTAACCTGAATTTTAAACAATAATTATCATCCAAACTCATGGAAACTGGTTCCACCATAATATGGTTGGATTTAATTATAAAATAATCGTTATTTAATCATTTAAAACCACCCCTATTCCAATATAAATACCACCCCTCACCACACCATTTCTCCTAAAAATCCTTTAATATCATAAAATATCTTCCAAAAAATCTCCTACTCACTCTCCCCATGTCAAAGTTATTCTGGTATCACTAAAATACCAAATCCAAAGTCCACAAGGGGTCCCTCAATGAGGTAATATTCAAGAGGAAATTTTCTCAAAACACCCATCTTATTCTCTTTTCTTCTTTATTATTCTCACATAATTAATACATAAAATCATGATAACTAGTTAATCATGTATATATTAGAGTTTTATGCTTATAATGTAATATCTCATTATAATTTAGTTTCTCATATCCTCTTATTCAAATAAATGAAACTATTTTCCAAATTAAGACGGTTAATCACCTCTCTGAGTAATGAGTTGGTTTGTTTTCGATTAACACCTTCATTGATGGTAATTAAAGTATTATTATGGTTTAATGATATTTTAATCTATATATTATAAAATATTTAATGTTATGGAACTAATAAATAGAAAAAATATTAAATAAAACAAAACAAGTTTGTGATGGTCAGAAAAACTTCCAAATTAATCCAAACATTTATCACTAACATTTTATCAAATAAATCATCCTCATGTAAGAAATAAAAATAATATATGAGACAATTTATAATTATTTAATTTAATTAATACTATTTTATGTCACTTATGGAGTTATTATAACATTTTACAAGCACGTCCATAATTATACACAAATGAACCGATCATGAATCCATGAAATGAACGTACAAAAAACCTGAAAAGAAAATTACTGAATGGATCATAATATATTAAAAAATGATCATATAAGATATTATAAATAATAATATACTTATATAAATAATTAATAAAATTATTTAAACCATTATCCAAGATGTTGAAGTATGAAAAACTAAAGAGAATTTTGAGGTAATGGTTTTTTGTATTACTTTTTCTTTTGTGAGATGTATGCCTTATTCACAACTTATTTTTTATGTGTGGTGCATATAATAACATTTAACATTTAATATCATTAATCTAATTATATAAATTTTACTCAATTATTAATTTTATAATTATTACTTTTATTTTCATATGATTCAACTAATATAAAGTGGTAAGGGAATTCTTAACTAAATTTCCATTCTTCGTGTTAATCTTGTACTTCATTGATTATGTAATGATATGATTATGTGTGGGATAAATTCTTAATTTATTATGTTTTATTTTCACTTTTTTATGTTTATTTATAGTGAATAAACATAATCAATTAATTTTATTAATTCTCACATCAATGATATGATATTGACAAGGGATTTTCTTTTAAAAATTTATTTTTTAAAGTTTCCACAAAAACTATATTTTTCTTCCATACCAATGTTTTTATATAATTATTTACAAACATGTTTTATTAATATCATCTTAATATTTTTGAAATCCATTTTACTCATGTTTTATTTTTTTACAAAATGGTTTTAAAGTATTCATTTGTATTTTTCTAAGCGAGGTTCCTTATAACTTTTCAGAAAAAAATCGAAAAGAATGTTTTTTAACTTATACGAAATGAGAATATTGTTCTGCCATCAAGATTATTTAATTACTTGAATATTAATTTTAAATATTACATGGTTATTTTTAATTAATTTAGTTTCCTTTTATAAATTTGAGTCATTTCAAAAAAAATCCTTCAAAACAGAAAGGGTATTTTCCTCAATATTTATTTCAAGCGATCACTAAAAATTAATTTCCATCTAAGATAACATTATTTTATGTTACTTATGAATTTATGGGGATATTATTAAAGAATAAAAACCTTATTTTTTTTATGGTTGTTTTATTTTTATGATGGCATGATATTTATGAAACCTATATCTTTTCCATGAGTTATGTTGTAATGAAATTTTTATGAAACTCATTTCTTTAAATGAGTTCTGATGTGATGAGTGATTTATGTTCTTGTGGAAAACATATGTATGATTTTAATTTTTTTAATGGTGAGACCTATATCTCCCTCCAATACATTTTTTAATGATAATTTTCTAATTAGATCAAAGGGTACATAGGTGGTTAGCCCAGGTTAACCACAAAAGTGTTCAAAGGTGGTTAACCTAATCTTGCAACAAAAGGGTACACGGGCGGTTAGTCACATCCTAAAAAAAGGGCACAATAGTGATCATACTAAGACAAAAAAGGGAACATGTGTTTTCATACCAATCCTACAACAATAGGCAACATGATAGGTCATCATAAGCCTGAAACTATAGGGTACACGAGAAGTCATCCCATGCTCGAAGTAGTTAAATAGGTGAATACCCCAATACTAACATGTTATCAATGCCTTGTTTGCTTTCCTTGAAATAATATTATATATGATTATGTGTATTCCAGAAATTCCATGTCTTATGAAATTTATATACTCTCATGAACCATGTTATTTTATTATCTTATGATTCATGTATTATGAACTGAAAATATTTAATTCCATAATTTAAAAATATGATCTTTGATGTGGTGGGTATGATTTTAAAATGTTATTCTCATGTTATCATACCCTTAAGATAATGAAATTATTACATATCTCCCATTTTTACCATTACTTATCTTATTATCTCACAATTTATTATGTTTCCATTCCCCAGGTTATGATGAACGTTTTTAAGTAAGAGTACTAAAGGGGAATATTTTTACAGGAGATGTTGAAGATGATTCACCAAATTAGAAGAATGTGTTCAATGTTTACAATGTAACTAATATATCATTGTCCTGAGGGATTTGTTTGTATAAACCAATAAATATTCATTTAAAAAGATGAAATATCCATGTATGAGTAGATTGGGTCATTATAGTTGGTATCATAGAAAGGTTTAGTTAACCTTTGGAAACTATATGAGAAAACTTATTAGGAACCCTAAGGATACATCAAGATTACAATCCTATAGTTTTGGTAATGACAAAGAATAATATAAGTTAATACTAAGGTGTTATAGATTGAAACGTTATATGTAATTTCCCTTTATTATGATGTTTTTCCAATATGTTTAGTATTACTCGCACTATTATTTTTGGTTTTTATAAAATGGATACAACCTAAAGTATTCATGATAATGGTGAATATTATGGATAATGGAATGAGTTTCCTCATGATAATAAAAATGAAACAATTGTAGAAATGTTAATCCTTATTACCATGCCTAATTAGAAATCCCTTAATATGTTCTATAATATCAATTTTAGTGAGTTTACTGACTCATATATTAAGTGAAAGATGGAGTTTCATGGTGACTATAGAGGAAAGACAATTTAGTTTTCATCTTGTAAAGCATGTGGGAAGAGGCATGAAGGGGAATATCTCAAATTAACTTGAACATGCTTTGGGTGTTGAAAACAAAGACACAAAGAAAGTAATTTCTAAGGAAAATTTAAAGGTTCAGTTATCTTAATGGATGAGAATAATTGTATTCTTAAGGCATCATCAATAATTAAATATTCTAAATGTGGAATGTGTGGGCATCATGAAAATAAATTTCATAAGGGAAAAACTCATGAAGAGAATAAGAATGTTTTTATGACTAATAGTTATATTGCTAATGACTAAGAGATTAAGAATTACATATGATATATAAAAAGTTTTAAGCAATAAAATAAAGAATATTGGTTAATGGATTAATAAAGAAGTATAAATATTAAGTGTTTATGTATTGGAATTCAAGAATAATGTTATAGAATTACTTTTATGGTATTATGGAATAATGAAAAATCTAAGGATTTTTCTACTATAGTTTTTCCTTAAGTATATAATGGTACATATTAAATAGCACTGGTAACCATGAAAAGTGATTGAGGTGGTAAGGTAAATTTTTTGGAGAACACATGATTAAGGGAAATATATCCCTTAATATGTGCATGATGATTGTATAATAATGAGATAAAGAAATGATTGTTTGTGATAAAACAAATGAGATAGTATTGATGACCTTGGAATTGATTATTAATATTACAATAAGATGGTTTATGATATCATGGATTGAGTTTATTGAATTTTTGGATTTATGGTATAAGGAAAGAATTAATTTTTGAATGCATGAATTTTTTCACTCTAGTTTTATGGTAACTTTGTTTATTACAATGTTTCAAGAGAATAAATGATAATGACATTCATATGTTTGGTGTATGATAATTAAGATCTACATCAATTTTTTTGGGGGATTAATGATAAATTTATTTTGAAACTATAGTGATCCTCATTTTAAGGTCTTGGATTTTAATCTTTTAAAAGGTTCATGATGGAAAAAATTTATAGAATTGTTTATGTTGAACATTGGATAAGGTTCTGGCAATTAATGTATTACTGTTTATGCATATTAAATAATATTTGTTAAAAAATTGGTTTTGATAACTAGAGATATAAGGAATGACCTAACATCCCATTTTAGATATTATAATCCCCTAGTTCTATAAGAATTACAATTTTAATTCATAATTTGGAGTAAGAAATGAAGTGGATCTTGACCAAGGAACCACCAAAGAGTTAGATTGTAATTATAAGATGAAATCAAGTAAGTATATATTCTCAATTGATTTTGAAATAATACGTTATCATATTATCATCCTTTATGAAGACATCAATGACATTTTTCTAAAATATTTGGTCCTTGGGATTTTGTTCATTAACCATATGATGAACATGTTCATTATCACCCTCCATTAGAACTCAACAATTAAATTTGTGTTCCATGTCCACATTTTCAGTTTCAACCAATATTTTCCTAATCAAAATCTTTGTTATATGGTGATAATCACCTTTTAATTTTCCTATTTTTAAGAGGGTGTTTTATTAAAAACTTCTTTAAAATGTGGGTTTCCCAAAATTTAATTTTAAAATATATACCTTTTTTAAGAGAAAATTTGAATTGTGAGGACACATTGTTTTTAAAATTCTTGATCATATCAGGATGGTAGCTTATCAATTGATTATTCCACCGAATCTCTCTAAAGTTTATGATGTGTCCCATATCTCTCTCCTAAGGACATAAAAAACAAACCATTAAAATTTACTAAAATCAGTGGTTATAGAACTTGGGGAATATCATTCTAATAAAGAACAACTTATTGAGATTCTAGATCGTAGAAATAATGTTCAACGAAACAAGACCACTCACTTGGTTAAAGTTTTTCAGTGAAACCTCCAATTTGAGGATGATACGTGGAAACCTATGGACATGATGAGGAAAAGGTATCCTCATCTATTTATATCTGGGTAATAAATTTCTATGGATAAATTATTTTTAATGGGGGTCGAATTTAACATGCCAATATTTTAAGCTTTGTCTTTTTTAAATATAAATTTAATCTCTTTGATAGCTTACTTTACACAAAACACTAAAATTAAAAACAACCATTATAAACATACAATTAAATTGGTTGGAATGAATTATATAAACTAAATTATGAAAATATAGTTTATAAATGTTTCTAAAATTAATTAAATTGGTTTCTAATTAATTAAAAATGAAAATAAAAATCAATTAAACATAAAGGAAGTGTTTTTATAAAGAACTATTTTCATTCCCACAATAGAATATTTTCTTAATAAATTCAATTAATCATTATTATTGAGATATATTATTAAAGTTTATTTTTTATATTTTAAATCAATTGTTTTTAAATTCATCCAATAAGTTTTATAGGCTTTTGATAAGAATAAATTCAATTTTAAGCATAAAAGATACATTTTTCTAAAAGGAAATTTTGCCTCCTTAGAATGGAGAACCTTTTTTAAAAATAAATTTTGAAACATATATAAATTTTATTTGAAAAAATAAACATATTTTTTGACATTGTTATATCTAAATTAGTTCCGGGTAAATTTTTGGTATTTTTCTGATAAGTTTCATTTTTGATAAATAGTGAAAAATGATGAATTTTAATTGAAAAAACAATTTTCATATAATATATTTATATAGTTAAATTATATTTTATTTTTTATGTATAATTAGTTCAATTATAATAATAATTAAATCCAATTTAGTTCATTTTAATCACTTTCAAATATAAATTGTATATAAAAACATTTAAAAAATTTGAACGATTTCACATTAAAAACCCGCTTTCCCATTGAGTTTGTGAGATTATTTTTAATTAAATTTTTTTTAATGATATGAATTTAATTTTTTATAATTGATTCTATGTTTGGAATAATAAGTCCTAAATTAGTTATTATGTTAATTTTTATTTTATTTGTTATAAAAATTAACCATGGTAAAAAAAATTACCGTAGTATAGGTAAAATAACAGAACAAGTTTATGTTAAAAGGTAAAGGCTTTAAATAACTAAAAAATACAACATTTAATGGAAGTTAGATGTATTTATAGATCCTAAAAATTATTTAAAACATTAATTATCATCCATATTCCTGGAAATTAATTCCACCTTATTGTGGTCGGGTTTTATTATAAAATTATCATATTAATCACTTAAAACCAACCCACATCAAGTGAAAATACCACCCATAACCACTATATTTTTCCTAAAAATACTTGAAGATTATGAAATGTTTGAAAAAACATCTCCAAATTACTCTACCCACATACATGTTCTGATGGCCTAACCAAAAGACCAAATTCAAGGTCCTCAAGGGGTCCTTCAAGGATGTGATATTTAAGAGGTAATTTTTTCCAAACACCTATAATTTATGTGTTGTATATACTACCCTATGAAATTTTATATCATTAATTTAATTTATTTAATGATATTAAAATCATTAAATAATTTTATTTTCTCATGGGTATCACGATTCTAAATTTACTCAAGTAGTTAGGGTTTTCTCATCCCACTTTTAATTTCTGTGAGACATAAGCCATGTTTACTACCTATTTCTTATATTTGGTGTGTTTACTGCCAATAGATGTATTATATGATTATTATAATTAAATTTATGGGTATTTACATATCAATTTTACTATTTTTCTATAATGTGGTTTATATTTCAAATGTTACCTAATCGGTAGAGTATTTTTTTCTCAATTTTCTTTACTTGAGATAAAAGCCATGTTATACACATATATTTTTCTAGGAGGAATATATATTACTTTTTTCATGTTAAATAATGAATATACTTTTTTTATAACATTTTAATCTCCATGAAATTTCATTTTCTTAGATGGGGTGTATGATTCAAATTTACCATGTGGTAAGAGTTTATTGTAAACATCTCACCATTTATCGATATTGTTTATGATTATGCTTTTATTGATGAATTATTATGATCCATCTATCATGAAATATCATTAATTTTGTTATCATGTGGTTATTAATGATTTATTCATGTATTTTTACCATTTTTCTACTCTTTGTTACTAAAGAAATAAACACAATGTTTTTAAGAAATTTTGATCTCATTTCTCTTTTTGTTCAAAAATCTATTTTATTTAAACAACCATGTTTTCAAAAAATGTTTTTAAAATGTTATTTTTGATCATTTTCAGTGTAAAATAATTTATAAAAATGTTTTATGGATTTTAAATATTACTTTATATGTTTTAAAATCTATTTTTAGAGTAAAAGTGTTTCAAAAATGTTTTATGTTTTAGAAATAGTTCTTCAAAGAAGAAAGGATATTTTCTTCATGACCTATTTTTAAAAGATTATCAAAATTATTTACGATCTAAGATAACATTCATTGGTGTTACTCAGGAAATAATGGGTATATTATCCAAAGTTATATTCATATTTGTTCTATAAATGGTTTATGTTTTGATGGCATAATATTCATGAAACATGTTTCTCTTTCACGAGTTATATGTTTATGAAACCCATTTCCATTTTAAAGGTTATATGTTTATGAAACTCATTTATCTTTAATAGATTATATCTTTATGAAAGTTTTTCCAATTATTTGGGTTATATTTTTATGAAACTCATTTTTCTTTCATGGTTTATATATTTATGAAACCCAATTATTTTTGTGGGTTAATATTTGATGAAATGATTATAAAACCTATCTTTTTTCTATAGGTTAAGATATGAATACATGTTTATGAAAACCATTTCATTTCATGGGTTATGATATGATTTTTTATAATCTTGTGACACATATATGTATGATTTCGTTATTGTATGTGTGGGACCTATATATCCCTCTAATGCATTGGGTAAAGATTTATATCTCATGAGATAGACATAAAGGACCTGGTTTTCTAAGATTTTATTGGGAGTGATCCTTGACTACTGATATGGTCATGGGAGTGAACCATGACTACCAAGATGGTTATGGGAGTGAAACATAACTACAAAGATGGTTCTGGGAGTGAACCATGAATACCAAGATAGTATGAGGAGTGAAACCATACTACTAAGATAGACTTTTTAGTGATGATTTGACTACTGTGGAAATCATTTTTATATAATTATATGTCTGGAACAATTCTATGTCCTACTCATATGCTATTATTTTATGGATTATGTTTTTTTATGATTTATCTGTTATGAAAATCTAATCTTTATGTCGTGATTCCTTTTTATGATATTTTTTATAAAGGTCATGATATTCTATTTTCATGATCATGTACTCATACCCTTATGATCATGATTATGTTTACATATATATCGTTTTACCATAACTTAGAATCTAATATCACCCCTTTTTATGTTTATTATTCCCTAGGTTATGAATATATGTATTATATTTGATGTGTCTAAGAAGGGAATTAATCAAAGAAAAACCTAGTGTGATACATTGTATCTCGCTTATGTACTAGTTTTTATGTTTCCATATTTCTAAAGGAACTAGAATAATACGGTCTTTGGGTTTTTATTTGTGCAATTTAATAAGTATTCTAAAAAAGTTATGTAATGTTAATATAAGGAAAGAGAGGGATTTTATAGTTGGTATCATAGCAATGGTTTAGTTATCCTTTGGAATCTAGGATGAGAGAAATTTAGCAAGAACCCTAATGACATGTCTAAGGTAAGTATAAGGATAAGGAAAATAATAGTAAAATGTCCTAGAATCTTGGTAAAGGATATAGAGAGTGGTTTCTTAGAAATACATCCTTGTTTGCATAATACAAGTGGATGTGTCTCTAGTAAAAATGTTCTGAGGATTAAAAACTATGACAAGGTTTAGTGGTCATGAATCAGCATAGCCTGGTACATGAGAATGATCCTTGCTGCACACCTAGTTTGAAACTCCTGGGGTGATATGCTTTAGAAACTCAAAAAATATTTATAAACCATCGTGAAGGATTTAAATGAAATTTATTTAAAAATATCCTCAGATAAAACATAGGTGTAATATATCAAAGAACATGTCATAATTTAGACATCATATAAGTGGTTTTTCATGATTATGTGGTTCCTCACTATGATAATAGATTCTTACTCAATGCTTTATGGTTTTAGTCAACAGTGGGAACCAGAAGGAACTAGATAAATGTTAAATGTGATAGATAATTTTCTAGTGAGAATTCAAATGGGAATTTCACTGGAGTTAAGGATGTTGTGATTATTTCTAATCAGTTTTCACAGAACATGATTAAAAACATGTACCTTAACCAACTCTCATACTCACCAATGAAGAAAAAGAATGAGTTCTCAGAGATTTTGGGTAATGGAGACCATAGAGGAAAGAATATTTAGTTACCTTTGTGTCATGAATGTGAAAATAATCTCCCAAGTGAATATATTAGAGGAACAAGAATATATTTTGACTATGAAAAGAAGGAAACAAAGCTAGTAACAACAAAGAAAATTTTAGGGTTTCAACTATTGAAATGGATGAGAATATTGGCCTCCCTATGAAAAAATAAAATGTTAAATTCTATAAGTGTGTAAATACTTTTCTTTATCAAATTATTTTTCAAATTATAAATCTCCCTAAGAGAATCAACAAGGTGGTGTGAGTAATTATTATATAGATATTGATGATGAGACTACAGATGAAATGTGAAAGGAAGATGTATTAAGTAATAGGATGAGGTATCCTTCTTATGGATTATGTATGAAGTGAAATAATCTAAGTTTTTATGTATTTATATTCAATAATTATGTTATATTAATTAAAAAATATATAAGGACTATCCATTTTATGTTTTTCATAAAGGATTTAATAGATTATGTTGAATTGTTTTGATGGAATAGAGAAGTGATTTAATAAAAAGGTGATATTTTGACTAAGGGGAGATAACCCTTAATATGTTCCTTCTGTTGTTTGGATAGAGATACTTTGGATATGAATATGTAAATTATA
The DNA here is from genome assembly GCA_963277665.1 of Viscum album. NCBI lineage: Eukaryota > Viridiplantae > Streptophyta > Magnoliopsida > Santalales > Viscaceae > Viscum > Viscum album. Next base: position 1,784,372,436 of record OY728148.1, on the reverse strand, counting down.
AAATACTCATTACCTTGGAACTAATTAAGGACATGTTTACAAGTGGTTTATTATATCATTGATTAATTTTACAAGATTTTTTTATTTAAAGAATATATCTAGTAATCTTTGGAATAAGAAAACATGCATTTTTTTGAAGAGTATTTAAGGAAATTCTAGTTATTACCATGTTTTAAGAGGATATAAGATGTGGGTATTCACATGTTAGGAATATGAGAACCAAGATATACTTTGGGATATATGGAAGATCAATGTTAAGCTTATTTTGTGACCTTCTTTATATAGTTTTAGATTTTCATCTTTCATAAGTGTTATAAGGTTAAGAATTTATGGATCATTTAATTTAAACTTCGGATTATGTTTGTGGGATTAAAGTATTATCTCCACACATTAGGATTTTTGAATATTGGATAATATGATCTAACAACTTTTTTTTATTATAACTGAAGAGAGATAGGATGACTTATCCTAGATCTCATGATGTTTTAGTGATTCAGGAAGGAAAAATTCACCTTCCTTTTTGGAGAAATATGTAAAGTGGAAATTGATCAAGACATGACCAAAGGGTGATATTTTACTTATAATAGGGAATTAAATAAAGTAACTTTAACTTCTGATGAAAATTATTCAACTTTGGGGAAATAATGTTAAAACCGAAAATGTTATCCTAGTACCTTATTTTCTGATGAATCAAATGGTCCCTTATATCATCACATATTTATGTCTTTATGATTATTAAAATTCTCATGAACATGTTCTCTATCACTCTCCTTCCTAAATTTATAGTTACATTTCTCTTTAATGCCCATGTTTTCAAATTCCACCAATTTTCTTCATGTGGAAACCCAGCTATGAGTTACTTTGCGTAACTTTTTTGGTCCCAACTTTCCTTTTTTATATTGGAAGTCATAATGATAATTTTTACGATGTGGGTTTGTATTAAAGGAAATTAATTTTTTCAACCATTTATAACCTAGAAGAATATCTAGGGTGAAATTCATTTTACGGGGGGTAGAATGTAACACCCCTAGTTTTTATTAAGTATTTTTTCCAAATTAATTTAATCTTTTTATATTTTTCACTTCTGCCAACACTAAATATAGATTGTGTTATATGAAAGCACCAAGTTATTCTTACTTTGTACATAACATGATGTTAAAATTTCATTATATGATACCCTAAGATAAGTTTGTGCTACACTCAATACTAACTTGTCTTGTGTTATCCTCAACAACGACCTACCTTGCATTGCACACAACATTATGTTTCTACAAAACATATTTTTTTATTATAATTAGTTAAAATAGACAGTTATAGCATAGTTGTTAAACATAATAATATGAGTAATAATAACCATTTTTTAAATATTAATTATAATTATTTTATATAAATAAAATTTAATTATGATAAAACATAAAATTTTTAGTAAAGTATTATGAGGTTTGAAAATATTATTTTCTTAAAATAATTAATTTTATGTCCTTCTGTGCAAAATAATAAAATTAATGTTATTCAATTTTCAAAATTTAATTTGATAAAATAAAATTCTTTTTTTAATTGATAATTTTAGCATTATATTACGGTGATTTTTTGGGATTAATTTGAGAAACATCATTTTTAGATGAACATTGAAAAATACTAAATTTTAATTCAAAACTATTTTTTCATATAATTTATTTATATAATTATATTATATTTCATATTTGATTAAAGTAAAAATAGATAAATTATATATATATATATATATTAATAAAATTTCTTTCATTGGAATTATTTTTATATTTAATTTATATATAAAATCTTAATGAACATTTGAACATTCTTATTTTAAAAACCAATTTTCTCACCACGTTTACGGGATTAGCATTAATATTAATTATTCCACTTCTATGAACTGAAATTAGAAACCTGAAAATAAAACGTTTTCATCAGAATGATATTTATATTTTAGAATATCAAATTAATTTTGACCAAAAATACCAGTGAATGTTATTAAGATTAATTATAATGATTATGTTAAAATTAAGCTTAACAAGGGATTAAACCTTAATATTAATGGCCAAAATGACCTAGTAACTTTTCCAACACCCATTTTTTGGACATATTTATTCCATAAACCTTCTATTTTTTTAAATTTATTTAGGTAAAAACATGGGTACACCTAAGTTATTTTTAAAAACTCCAAGTGTGTCCCCTCCCTCCTTTATAAAAGGACACCACCTTTCCCCCTTCATAACACCTCTCAACTGAATTATTTTAATAGAATATATATAAGATTAACTTCTAAAAATACATAAATTACTCCCTGAATCCTCACTTTTTTAATAAATCCAACCAAGGAATTCCTTTGGTGCAAACCAAAAGGAGTTACCCAAAGAAGAGGTAACATCCTTCCCCAAAGTTCCTTTCTATTATTTTCATTCTCCACCACCTAAATTTATATTATTTCATTATCATATAATAACATCAGTATAATAAATATACAAATATGTTTTTTATTATAAGGTTCTGACCTTTAATTACATGTACATTCATCTAATGGGTATCAAACTTACTGTTTTTATATACGGCTAACTGCATTCTCACGAAATAATGTTTTTCATTTTACCTTTACCAACATTCATGGTTAAAAATTATGATGGAAAATATATTTTTATATGATATATATGATATATATTATTAATTTTTTTATTTAAATATTATATAACACATAACTTTATGCTTTCTATTTTATGTAAATACAACAATTTCATTTGGGGAAGTGTGGACTACCGCCTCCTCAAAGCGATTTGATTCGTTCGCACACTACATGGATTGAATTAAGGATGGATTTGGTGAATTTATATGATATATATGAAATAATAAATATAATTTAATGATATTATATATATATATGAATATATTTTATTTAATTTTTCTATTTTAATATACAAATAAAAATGGATACAACGTTCTTACGTACGTACGACCTATAGTCTCCATAAACAGGGTATTCCATTTTATATTAATATATTATATATATTATTATTATATATATATATACTAAATAGAAATTATATTTATATATTTTTTTACATTCTTGAAATAATTATACAAGTATGAGGAAAAAAATATAACAAATTAAGACGAATGTGAAAAACAAAGCAGATATTACCCAAAGTGATACCTTAACTTAGAATTATTATTAAGTGGGAAATATAAAGTCATTATAAAACCGTATTTGGTATTATATATAAGAATATGTTTCTTTTAACTCTGTATAATAAAATTATATTTATTATATATGAGGTTTGTATGAGTATAAATAGAGTCAATACATTAGTTAAGGGAATTTCATCTCAATTTTTATTTCCGTGAGATACATGCCATATTCACCACTCACTTAATTTGTGTGGTGTATATACTACCATATGAAATTTTATATCATTAATTTCATTTACTAAATGATATTAAAATCTTTAAATGATGTTATTATCTTTGTGTTTTCACCATTCTAAATTTACTAAAGTAGTGAGTGTTTTCTCATCTCACTTTTATTTTTAGTGAGACACAAGCCATGTTCACCACCTATTTCTTATATGTGGTGTATTTACTTCCAATGGATGTATTATATGATTATTATAATGAAATTTATTTGTATTTACATATCCATTTGATGATATTTCTATCATGGAGTTTATGATTCAAAATTTACCAAATCAGTAAAGTAATTTTGTCTCAATTTCCCTTCTTTGAGACACATGGTATGTTACGCACCTATATCTTTATATGAGGCATATATACTACCTTTTAAATGTTAAATCATGAATATAATTATTTTAATAATATTTCAAACTTTATGTAATTACATTTTCCTACATGTAGAGTATGATTCAAAGTTACCATGTGATAAGAGTTTATTAAAAAAATATCACCATTAATCAAGATTTTTTTATAATTATGCATTAATTAATGAAATATTATGATCCATATATTAAGAAAAATACAAAGGTTTATTATATTATGGTTATTTATGAATTATTAATGCATTATTAATAATTTCCAACACTTTTTTACTTATGTTAATAAATAAAACGTTTTTTAGAAAATTGGATCTCATTTCTATTTTTGGTCAAAAATCAATTTTTTTCAAAAAACCATGATTTCAAAAAAAAAAGTTTTAAAATGGTTTTAAGGTCATTTTCATGGAAAATGATTTTAGTTTTTTTGTTTGTTTTAAATATTCCTCTATATGTTTTTAAATCTCTTTTCAAAATAAATTTATTTCAAAAATGTTTAATGTTTTAAAGATAATTTTTCAAATAATATAGGATATTTTCCACATGAAATGACTTTAAAATATATTTCAAAATTATTTTCAATTTATGATTAAATCCATTGGTGTTACTCATTACTTATTGGGGATAAAATACCTCGTTCCATTCAAATTATTTCTCTTAATGCTTTATGTTTTCGTGGAATAAAATTCATAAAACCCATTTCTCTTTCACAAGTTATATGTTTATGAAACCCATTTCTATATAAAAGGTTACATGTTTATGAAACCCATTTGTCTTTCAGGGGTTATATGTTTTTAGGATAGTATCTCTTCAATGGGTTATATTTTTATGAATCTTGTTTCTCTTTCATAGGTTATATACGTATGCAACCCACTTTTTTAGGGGTTATGATTTGATGAAATGATTATGAAACTTATCTTTTTCCATTTGTTAAGATATGATTGCTTGTTTATGAATCCCATTTATCCTCTAATGGCCCGAAGGACTTCATTTTTTATTGATTTTTGATAATCCACCTTTCAAGGGGTGAGGTGGAACCTATACAAGGCCTGTAGGTGTATGTATTACATGGCCTATAGGTCTTAATGTAATTCATTGCCCATAGAATTCAAAAATTACATACAACCCAGACTAACTACTTGGAACTGATCCTCCCCATTATCTTCATCGTGAAATCAGCTTTCCACCATTTCACGACTATTCGTCTAGGCTTTCCTATGCATTCACAGACTTTTCCCACTGGTAGGTGTCGTACCAAGATGGATATGGGAGTGAACCATGACTACCAATATGGTTATGGTAGTGTACCATGACTACCAAGATGGTATGGGAAGTGAACCTATACTACAAATATGAGTTTAGAAAGGATTACTTAAATACTATGTAAATCATTTCAATATGATTATGTGTCCTCAATAACTATATATCTTATTCCTATGTTATTTTTTAATGGATTATGGCCATTATTTTATTATTATTAATGTCTTATGAACTTACAATATTTATACAATGATTTTTTGTTTATAATCTTTGATATGAAGGGCATGGTCTTCAATTTTCATGATCATGTAGTCCCACCCTTATGATCATGATTATGTTTACATATCTCCCTTGTTTATCCTTAATAAGCATCTCATCTCATCCTTTTTTATGTTTCCTTTCCCCCATGTTATGAAGAAATGTGGTATATTTGATGTGTTTAATAAGGGTGATAGTCAAGAAGAACGTAGTGGGAGATTCTATAGCTCACTTATGTACCAGTTTTTATGTTTCCATGTTTCCAAAGGCAATTGAATAATATTGTCTTTGGGAGTCTATTTGTGTATATGAATAAGTATTCCACAAATGTGATTTAATGTTAATGTATGTAAAGTGAGGGTCTTTATAAGAAGAGTGTGGGAAAATTATTATATATAATCCATGGGGTTATAACCACGTTTGTATCAATTTGTATCCAATTAATGAGTCCTATATATATAGTGGATTAGGTAACCCTCCCATTGTGATAATGAATGGGTCAATCACTCATGAATTAGGCATCACTCTTTGCCGATGCATGCTACACACATCAAGGAATGGTTCTTTCATAGGGTTTAGTAACTATATCTACTTTTCTTCTTTTAGTGATGAATGGTTCAACCATTATTTTTTCTACTAAAATATGATGTGGATGTGTCACGTATGATATGATTTTAGTGTTTTGGGTTTTATAGTGCTATGGGAAATTTAGATTCCTTTTAATGTATCACTTTAGTGAAGTTGATTCATGATGAATTTTGACCTTATACACCTTAGTTACTTGTTACCTTTAAATGATTACATAGGGGTTGTTGTGTCGACTTTACTACCTATATTATTATCATCTTGTATTTTCAGGGTTTCCTATAAGATATATTTATACTCACCCCTGCATGGGCCATATGAAGGGATTTGTGAACTCTCTTTAGTTTTATAGAAGAATATTTCTCGAAGGAGAGTTTATAGAAGGATTGTATATTAGAATGATGTTTATAACAGTGATTATAGATATTGGATTTTCTAAAAGTAGTCTATTTTAAACATGTTTCTATAATATTTAGTTGAAAGTATCAGATGGAAATTTTTGATTATTAGGATGCTCACATGTTCATCGATTTTTTTGAGTTGTAACAGGTCAATCAGATGTTTTTATAATGTATTCGAGGATTCCTTAGTCAACAGAAAGGAAAATATGATTCTTAGATGGATGTGTAAGTGGAATAATGGATGAATACCTATGTAAATATGATGTGTGACTAGCTATAAAAAATATATATAAAAGATTCCAAATATGTTTACATGATCTGTTGTATAGATTGAGTTGAATCAGAGTGATTTTAATCTATTTTACTCTTATTTTATCCTACTAGTTGTAGTGTTCTCTTATAGATGTAGGTCTTTTGTATAAACCATGTAATTTTTGTTTGTTCTTCCATTTGTTTCCTTTAATTGTAAAATTGTGTGTGTTTGGTTATTTTCATTGGTGATTAGGGTGTATATCACCTAGTTTCAGAACACGTAGTCAAGGGGGAAGCAATGAAAAATCATAAGGATTGTGAAAGAACCTTATTCAAAACGTTTGTTGTTGTTTATGGATTTTGTAGGGGTTGTTTCCCCAAAAAGTGGCATCATAGTGACCTATTTATTTTTTTTCACACTTGGAAGAATATTTAATAAAATTATATAAAGTAATGATCTATATTGACAAGGTAAATCAGACAAAATTTGGTTTTTGGTGGATGTATTTGGAAGATCTTATGATACCAAAAGATCTGGATGCTCCATTGTCTAGAAAATGTCCAAATAAGATGGAGAAATTAAATTGGGAGTGTTTGTACATGAATTCATTATATTTGGTAATAATTTAACTTTGTTAAAATTTAGATTTCAATATTCAAAAGAGGAAAATCACCATAGAAGTTTTAAAAGTGTTGAATGACATGTATAAGAAACTAGTAGCCCTCGACAAAGAATTTTTGATGTGGAAATTATTCAACGTGATATTAATAATAGAAAAACCTAAAAAATACCCTTTCAATTATTTCAACTTGATATGAGGATATATTGAATTATTAAAGATTATTTTCATGGATTTCATGTGGGTGTTTATTCTTTTATTGTAACGTCTAGAAAGCTGGGATGTCATGGTGACAATAGTAATTCATTTAAGAGAAGTGATAGACCTTTCATTTGATGAAATTCAGAATATAATTCTTAATGAAGAGTGGATGAGAATGGAATTCCAAGTACCCTCTAGAAGTTCTTTTAATAATGGCAGATGAGGATTGTCACCTAAATGGAAGGAAAATCGAAAGAAGTCATCAAATGAAAATTACCAAGGAAGAACTCAGAGTAGATTAGTTTTTCAAGGCCCTACATGTTTGATTTATGTAAATGAGGGACATATGAAGACGGAATGAAAAAATAATAAAGATTATATGGATAAGACATCAACTTTTAGAGGCATAAACCTATATATATGATAGAAGGAGGTAAAAGTTTGTGGTTGAGTGTGAATATTCTAGAATAATCATCGATTATTGACCAGAGTTTATATATCAATTCAAATGGTGAGATGAGGTGTATGGTGGAATATGTATCCAGAATCTTGGGAAGAGTATATCTAGTAGATGATGATGATCTAGAGATAGTTTGAAAAGGAAATTTAAATATTTAGAATAATAATGAACGTGTCTTAAAGATTAAATATGTTAGGCACATTCCAAGTCAATAAAAGGTCATTATATAAGTTAGAGAACATTATGAATAAGGTTTTAGAACCAATTTTCTAGATGGGGTGTAGAAGATCACTAGAGGATCCATGGTGATTTATTGTGGGATGAATAATGGAACTCAATACTTGGTTGGAAGAAAATATGAAGTTGTAATGATCAGACAAACTTTATTAAAATATTGAAAAGTATGTCACTATTGATATAGACACATCAGTGATAATAATATGAAATCTCTAATGGAATTGGCTATAATTAAACTCAATCATATGGATTTTGGAATATGTGAGAGACATCTGCTGGGAAAATAATAGAAGGTTTATTTCAATTTGGATAGATAAAATCACAGGAATCCGATTCTATAACTTACCCATTCTATTGTTTTGGGCCCTAAAACTATGAATTATAAAAAAGTATCTATGTAATATGTGACTTATATTGATGATTCTACTCTAAAGGTTGATTTATACTCACTAAAGAATAAATATGATATTTCTGACAGCATTAGTGTACCTCATCCACTGAAAAATGAGTTTGGATAAAAAATGTTTCTCTAATGTTCATTTAAAAGTAACAAACCAAATTTTTATGATACTTGGGTAACAAAAATGTTAACTTGTTGTTACTAATAAAGGAAAAGTTGTAATGGTGTATTGATGTTTTCCCTAGTCAATATAATGACAACCATGATTATTAGCGTACAGTAGAATTGGTTTACTAGATGAAGAATTCTGTAAATATGAGGTGTGGATTGTTTTTGAAAATAAATTATATAAGATATGTGATTATTATGTGAGATACTATAGGGAGAGAGTTGAGTGTGAGAGTTATTGTAATATATTTTACTCTTATTTTATGATATTGCTTGTAGTTCTCTCCCTTTCATGTAAGAATGTTATCCCAACCACATAATTTTTGTGTGTTATTATATATTTTTATTTCATCATTAAATTGTGTGTGAATGGTGATATAGTGTGGTTATTAGGTTGTATATTTTCTATTTCTAGAACACATAGTCAAGGGGATAGTGGGAGTAAATATTAAGTAAGTATGTATTCTAAAATAACGTTGTTTCAAAAGTTTTTTTTATTGTTCATGGATTTAGAATGGGTTGTTTCCCCAACACATTTTTCCAACACATCACATTTTTGGGCAGATGATGGGAAGTTTAATGGTGGTCATAGAGGACATGAAGCTGGTGAATATGGTTTATAAGAATCAAATAAATGTTAATTTTTGGAGATTTTCATGTCAGTGTTGTCAGAATGTAGAGTTTACCGACTATAGAAGATTGAGGCCAATCTTTGTTAAAGGATGTTAAGCCTTTATACATTTCCCTCTTTTCTATCTTACGGGTTATGATACATTATTGCAGTCTCTATTGATGTTTCATGCATGTTTTACTTCATTTATTTATTTATATACATGTATTTCATTGTTATATTCCTTTTTCGGGAGATGTATGTAATTCTATAAGTTTATAGGTTAAGTACTCCCATATGTTTTTTTCTATCTTGGGGTTTGTCACTAGACCCTTACTTATTACAGGTAGGATTAGTGTGACACACTCACCTACATATATCCTAAAAGAAGTCCCAGTGGGTTAGTTCATGTCATAATGGTATCAACATAGTTTGATTTATATGGATATAGTTTAGAGTTATTAGTTTACTGAGTTTTGATAAGGTATTCTTGGGTAAACTATGTTTAGTGGTCTTGAGTTTTCATAACAGACCAGGAAATTTGATGATTGTTGTGGGTGGCCATTTTAACCTTTCATCATGAATATAATAAAATATTAGTTAAATTATGACACTAATATATTATTTGTAGGGTTTAATAGGATAATACATGAACCAGGTAGTGTTTCTGTTGTGCTTACATTCATTCATTATTATCTCTTGATATTATTTGAATAACCATGTGCTTATCTTGTTAAATATAAGATGAAACCTCATATACATTCCTATAAACTGTAGATTCATGACAATATTTGTCCTATTATAGTAATTTGGACTTTCTTTTTTCCATTGGTTAGGTGATGAGACTTCAATTCAGTCACCTGATAGGGATGTGTTTCTCCCACTAGTTAAGCAAGGGGTTGACCCCCCACCAGTTTAGAAGGGAATTAACACACATAAAGTGTATATTGGAGTACCCATTCATTAGAAGAACACTAATCATATATAAATAATGCTTCAAAATATCTAGAGGTAGAGACCTTATAGGATTTGGGGTGATACAGATCCCCAAGAAGCAAAGTACTCACTAAAGTTTGTTAATAATATTTGTTATATGTCTTGGACACCCACTAACAAGATGTTGATTCTTTATACGAGTATATTTTATGGCCCAATAGAATTTCTATAATTTGATGCATGTTTCCACATCAATTTTTAGAAATTAAATTATTTTTTATTCCAAAATGATATTTTAAATATATAATTAATGAATACCATTCATTTTAAGATTAACTTTCAATGCAGTGAATATTTTGGTGAAAATGAGGTTTTTGGATATGAAATGATTAAATGTTATTTTTTCTAATTTTAATATCTTTATGAACAATTATTTTTGGAATTTGAAATGAATTCTTCTAATTTTCATATTTTTATCATGAAAATAATTTGGTGGAATACTTTACTAATTTTGAATCTATAATTTCTTTTTATACATCTCTTTTTATGTTTAATTTCATAATATGAATTAATAAATTTAATATATTCTTTTTAATATTATTCTTAATTCTTGTAAGGATTAATTACACACCGTAAGCATCATGATATCCACCTAATAAGAACTCCCATGTTGATGATTCAACCATGTTGTCATAATATATCTTTATGACTTGTTTCTATAAGCATGAAGCCCCCCTATATAAGCATCATCTTCCCACAAGGATCATTTTCTCAGCACTATAATCATGATTATAGCCTTTATAAAAATCATTTTAATGGAGTTCCTTGTATGTAATCATCATACACTCCTACATAAGAATCATCCACTACATAATAATCCATGCCACATAAGCATCAACTCAGATTCATAAACATAATTTACTACACATTGGGAAAATACAAACTCTACTATGAAGAAGCAACATTCCACGTCGATCTGTTTTTCCTATTTTGAAACTGAATAAAATAATAGTGCTTGATCCTGAGATGAAGGAAAATACAAAGAATTTATTGAACCATGCTAAATAATTATAAATAATAATCAAGATTCCTTGTGGGGATTTCAAAATTTGTTGAAAAGTTTAGATGGAGTCACATGATGGAGATGATGTGTAGTAACCCACAACACATAGAGACCGAGGATTCATTCAGAAGAAGTAGAATGTGAGATATAGAGATATGGATTGGTGTGGGATTGTATTCAAAAGAGGTAGTTCCTATAAATCCGAACCATTTCTCATTCATGAATTTAGAAAATGTTTAATTATTAGACCTCACTCAAGAGTCATTGGAGATGACAGAGTTGGGAAATAGGAGTTCCCTGAATGATAATCCTTCGCTTACATTTTTCCTTATTTTTTCATAATAATATTAATTATTAGTATTTCTATGTGGAAAACATGATTGTTAGATACATTTAATAAGGGGAAATATGAAGGATTTGTTTTCCTCTCTTTACATTCTTTCGTGAATCATTCTTTTACTAGGTTGTTATTCATTAAGTTCCAATGATAATTTTATCTTGAAAAACCCACCTTAATCACTCTTAGTATTAGTAAATTTAATGGTCAATAAACCGCTGAATTCACCCATCTTATAAATAAAGCCCTTGACATTAGTTGTTGGGGAAATTTTTAATATTGGAGACCCAATTTTCCAATTTCATTAGAATAATGGAAACAAAATTGAACAACATACAATCAAATCTACCCATATACTCATTAATATATTTTTCACTACTGCTGAATTTCTTAGGTGTTCCTTTTTTTAACATATTCTTTACTGTTTTCACTAGTTTCACTCCATCATTGCCATGAAAATTTATCACCAATTTTAAATTAGATATTTTTTTCTTCCTATTTGGTTAGAATGTCATTTATTTGAATTTTTTATTGTTTGTTTGTCAACGTACACTTAACCTTCCATGAGGGTTCAAACCTACTTTATATTATATTATTTTTAAATAGGGAAATAAAAAAACTATTTGATTTAACTCAACAGACTTGTTTAATTTTTGGAGCCTTTTATGGGGAAGGATATATACAGACAATCATGAATATCAAAAATTGTATAAAAAATAAATACAAATATATTTCCAAGATAAAAATATCTCAAGAATAAAACTATCTAGTGTAATTGAAATAGATTAAACATTAAGAATCAATATTATGTTATACCTGAAATTGAAATGAATGTTATATATTTTAATAAATAATGGAAAATTTAAATGGAAAACCCGAGAGAGAGAGACTGATGTTAATTAACAAAAATTCTACTAGCATCATTCAAAAAAAATTATAAAGACATAGGATGAGAGAGCTTCAACTCCCTCTAGTGTTAGGAAACCCGTCATCAATTAGGCTAACTCCTAGAGCTTAAAACAATGAGAATAGACATCCATACTTGATCCTATTTCTCACTTTTAATAGTATTAAGAATGAATATTATTTAGCCTTCATTTGGGATTTCTATAATATATGACATCTTTTACCACTTCAAGGGATTTGTGAGAATAAGATGAAAATGTGATTCTTACCTTTATGTCTTAAAATGATTTATATAAACTAGTTTTTATACCTAGATTAAAATATTTCTAAATCCTTTTATGGATTATATAACTCATTTTTCATGAAATTTTATCTCAAGAGACTTAAGGTAGAGTTAAGAAATAATATCACCAGTTCTAGTTAACAAGATGGAGGGGATTTTTTATGAGTCATGGATCATATTTAGGGCCCTCAATAACTTTTTTAATCAAAATTAGAATCCATAGTCAAACCCAATACATTAGAGAATAATTCCATTAATGTGGAATGTTTTTGAACTCTCTAACTTTCTTACCAAATAATGATATTCCATACAAACCATTAAAAATGTCAATTTCATTAGGTACATTCTAAGAATTCTAGTTAGAGATTACTCATTTTTCAATTATTACAATCAATGATATAAAATCCATCTTAATTTATCATAGAGAGAGAAAATAATTTTAAGGCTACCTAATGCACTTGAATTCCCATAACAACGTTGGAAATAATTTTAAAACTAACCTATGTATAAAACCTCTAACTATCAAGAGGATGTAGGGTTTATGTTCTAGATTTTTTTAGGAAAATATTACTCACAAAAATCCTTACATGATTTTAATAAGGCTAAAATAGATTATAGAATGGATAACTTAGAGTTAAATGTGGGTGAACTATATAAGGTCACGAATAAAGGAGATAAAAGAATGTCTCTTAGGACAAAATAAGTTACCCATTGGTATAATTCTATTGTTTTAACCATCCGGAGTGGTATAAGAACTCATCTGGAAGATAGAAATGATCATATGGCTATCTAAAATTAGATTTGATAAGAATTTGGGAAACCAAAATCTTAAAAAATAAGAATATGTAAATTCAGACAACCATGATGAATTTGAGATAAAACCTATTTCACCACACAAGAAATAATGTATACATAATTTAAATGTTAAGAAAAATAAAGGGAAGGAAACTCTTGAGGAAGAACTTGAGTGGCTAAGTATTGTTTTAAGAATCTAGCACCCATTATCCCTCTTCCTCAAAGGGTAATGAAAAATAACATTGAACTTTAACATCTCAAGTTACTTGAGTTATTTAAGAATATCCCAATCAACATTCCTTTAATTTATTCTTTGTCCTAGATCACATCACATTATAAATAATTAAAAAACATTATTCCCAATAAAAAGCACTTGGAAGAGCTTACTTGCTACAATTTGATATAGGAGTGCAGTGATATATTTTCTAAATAAATCCATCTTTATCTAAATAATATTGGAAGATTTTTTATCTTATTCAATATAGGTAATGGTGTCAAAATAAACTTCCTTTTTCCTCATTTCTAGCGTCAACATGATCTCTTACTCACTATTTTTATAACTAATATTAGGAGACCTAATAACCACTATAATTTTCATGTAGTTGGTTGATAGAGATATCAATATTCAAATTAGTAGAGTGGATAACATTATTTTTGGTGTAGATATATTGTTTTTTACCTACATAAATTTTCATACTAAATATAGATTGTGGTAAAAAGGTCCCTGTCATTTTAAGAAGACCTTTTTATAGCTATGATAGGTGTTGTTATTGATGTATCAAATTAAAATTTGTTGTTTAATTTAGGAGATCCAATGTAAGTGTTTAATGTTTTAAGAAATTCTAAAGAAATAATAGTTCATAAAATCAACTCAAGGGTTGAGTTGTTAAAATTTAAATAACCTTTTGATGGAAACGAAGAATAATGTTTAAGAATGATTGATCAGATTAATAGAGAAAAAAAACTAATGAAACTTTCATGATAATCCGTTTAAGTAAAGAAAAGTGAATAATTAACAGGTATGAAAGTTAATTTTTTGGATAAATTGAGAAATTTTCTAGGAAAAAATTCCTTAGACTAGATGAGGAACTAGAATGTGAAGAGCTGTTCAATCTGGAAAATAGCGAAGATGAGGATTTCTTTATCTCCCATTAAATCTTTAAGAAACAAATTTAATAACTTGGACCACCAAGGCCAAAAATTCTACCTTCTAGTTTAGAAGAACCATATTTAGAGCTTAAACCACTTCTATAACACTAGGGTGAGAACCCTTTACTACCATTCATTATTTATACTGAAATTAGATGGTATTTTAGAGGAAAAACTTCTAGATGTATTGAAATGATACCCAACATCTATAGGATAGTTAATTTCTTGTATTAAGGGGAAAATTCATTCATTAATCATATAAAAGATCTCAATGGATCTTGACCACAGACCAAGTTTTGAGGGACAAAGGAGGCTCAAACACAATATACAAGAATTTATTAGGGAAAAGGAAATTTATTTATTAGATACTGGTATTATCTTCCCCATTTTTGATATCTCTTAGATTGGTCTTGTCTAAGTGTTACCTAAAAAATGAGAAGTCACTATCATACCAAATGAAAATAATTAGAAAATTAAGACCAAAACACTAACCACGTAGAGTGTTTGTATAAACTACAAGAAGCTAAATTCAAACACTTAGAAGGATCATTTTACAATTCTATCCTTGGACAAAATTCTTGAGAGATTAACTGTGAATGAATTTTTATACAATCGTTATGGTTATTATAGTTGAAACTATATTCTCAAAGACCTATAATATCAAAATAAAACTAAATTCACATGCCCCTTTGATAAATTTTCTTATTAGAGAATTCCATTTGGATTATGTGGGGCCTTTAGTCCCTTCCAAATATGTATGGTGGAAATATTTTCTGGCATGATTAATATCAATGTTGAGGAAGTCATAAACGTTTTTTGAAAATTTTAAAGGGTTTTTCATATATGTTAGGAAAATTTGGAATCAGATTTACTTAGGTTTTATGAGAATGAAGTTGTCCCAAATTGGGAGAAATTTTAATTAATGGGAACTACAGAATTATGATTATTTATAAGGTGATAAGAAGGTGTATAGAAGTTGCTGATACTTTGTTAGAGGGTCTTCAAAAGACCCCTATTGAAAATTTCAAGGTTGTTAAATGTTTTTTGGGGCATGTTAGTTTTTACTAGATGATCATATTGAATTTTATAAGATCACAAGGCTTATTTAAAACCTACTTGTCAAGGATGAACACTTGGTTTTTTATTATAAGAACATAGGTTCATTTGACTAAATTATGTAAAGATTGACCTCATCACTCATTATCACTTCCCCAAACTAGAAATTCTCTTTGAGTTAATGTGTAATTGATGTGACCTTTCTGTTGGGGTAGTTTTAGTGAAAAAGAAGGAAAATAGATTACACATGGTGTACAATGATACTAGATTGCTTGATAATTCCCCATATAATTACACCATAATCGAGAAGGAGATGTTGGAAGTAATTTTTACTCATGAAAAGTTTTGATAGTACATTATTGGATAAAAATTCATAGTTTTTACTGACCATGCTTCCATAAAGTACCCAATTCTGAAGAAAAATTGTATAAAAATACTCATTTAATGGATCATTGTGCTTGAGGAATTTTATTTAGAGAATAGAAAAAATAAGGAGCTTGAAATTTGAAAGTTGACCAGCTTTCTAGGCTACCCAACACATAAATGATGACCCTAGATAGAATAATTATTAATTTATTGATTAAAATATATTATTAATATTAGTGAAACAAACTGTTTGGTATGAATATATTTATAATTTCACTTTTGTAGGAGTGATTTAGAAGGATATAAAACCCAAAAAAAGAAAAAAAACATTTCATAACATAATTAATAATTTCTTAATGTCCTATTATTATTTAGAAAATGTGCTGATGGAATCCATAGTATATTTTTTTCCCAAGGAATAGATGTTTACATTCTTAAGATTTTTTATTATTCTTTATAAGGAGGAAACCATGGGGGAGATAGAAAAAGCCAAAAATTTATTTAATCTAGATTATGCTAGATTAATCTTTACATGGATACTAAGATACTATAAGTGGGTTCTGATAAGATCCATAGGTGAGGACATGTTGGTAGAAAAAAGGATATGCCAAAAAATAAAATTCATGAAGATGAAAATTTTGAATTTTTGGGGATAGATTTTATGGGACCAGTCCCATATTATTATGTGGATGAGTATACCTTAGTGGAT
Organism: Viscum album; assembly: GCA_963277665.1. Classification (NCBI taxonomy): domain Eukaryota; kingdom Viridiplantae; phylum Streptophyta; class Magnoliopsida; order Santalales; family Viscaceae; genus Viscum; species Viscum album. The sequence continues at coordinate 1,784,355,605 of OY728148.1, read as the reverse complement.
ATAGATTATGCATATAATTAGGTAGAGGTATTGGAACTTTCATAGAACCAAAAAAATAGTTTTTTAAAATTCATTGAGATAAACATATTTTCAAAATTAGAAGTGCCTAAGGCATTTATAAATTACAATGGTATCCACATTAAAATCATTAAATTTGAAACTTTTATGGAATAGTATGGTTGTGTGTGAAATACAAAATCATAATAAAATCCATATTATAATAGGAATGTTGATGTTTTGAATATGGAAATTAAGAAAATTTCAGAGAGAATTGTTTCTGTTAGTAGAAATGATTGGTCATTGAAGTTAGATAGGGATTTGTGGTCCTATAGTACTAAATTTAAAAAACCCATAAAAATGTAACTTTTCAAGCTTATTTATTAGGAATATTTCTATTTACCTATTTATCTATAACACTAGTAATTTTGGGATACCAATGAATTAAAATTTGAATTTAAATCTACTTGAGATATAATATTTCTATAGTTTAGTGAGTTAGAAGATATTAAAAGATAATTCTATTAAAATTATAAGATATACAATGAAATAGAGAGGAATTTTTATGAATCAATAATTTATATTAATGATTTTAAATATAAATTGATAGTGTTTCTATTTAATTATAGACTTAATATTTTTTCCATGGAATCTCAAATCCAAATGTTCTGGACCGTTCACTATCCAAAGGGTCTTGTTTAATGGAGCTGTCAAGTTACAAGTATAAGTTAAATGACCATTCTTGATTAATCATCATAGAATAATAAATTATTTTTAAGGGTATCCAAAAGAACTTGCTTCCATCTTTTTTTTTGAAATAGATCATTATTAGAGACTAACTAAGGACTTAAAACATAGTTCTTCGTAAGAGTCATCCCATGGACATTTTTGTGTGATTATATTTTTATTTGAATATGTATTTAACTACTATTTATTCACTATTAATAATTTGTTTCTCCCGAATGTTTATTAGGCCTAACCTTATATGAAATTAAATACATTATATTTGGAATTATTTTCAAGGATAAAAGGTGTATTTGGATTAAATTTAAATAGAACTGCATCCCTAATCAAAGGAGTTATTACTTTTAATTCTACATTTTTCCTACTCATATCATTATTTTTTAAACTATTGCATTATTTTAGTTAGTTATTTTGAAATTATTAAAGTGTATTTGTTATTGATTTAAGTATTTCATTAAATTAATTTAATTTTTGGAGAATTTAATAAAGGATATAACTTTATTAAAGTTGAAATATTGTTTAAAATTCTAGAACTTGCATGAAACATTTGCTAACATACTATTTTGTGAAGTTATTTCAAAAAATCATAAGTCTTAAACTATGTAAAAATCCAAATATTTCATAAATATTCTTTATAAAACTATTTGAAAATTATTTATATAGTTATATGGGCCATTGGGTGAGGTGATATTAACTACTGGAAAGATAATTGGTTAGGTATAGTTATTTTCTTTCCTAGATTTTTATTCCTAGAGATTTCATTTAAACATGATAAATTACATCCTAGATTTATTTATACCACTCTCTATGAGGATTAAAAGTATATATACTATAGTATTATTATTATTGATGAACCAGATATGAGTGTGTTTTTAGATTCAACTTCCAGTAGTTTTTGTTCTTGGAATTACAGTTCACTGCTGTATGGAGAGAGGGAGATTGATGAGTGGGCTACCAAAATATGGTAAAAGAAGATCATAGGGAAAATTAATAGGTAACATCTTTCCTCAATATCCTTTTCTTTTTAATCCATTTGGGGAAAACCAAATGGAGTTACCCGAAGAATATGTTACATCCTTCCCCCAAATACTATCAATTATTTTCATTATCCACCTCAATTATTATTATCATATGATAATATAATAACACAAATATACTAAATATACTTATATTTTGTTATTATAAAAGTTTTGAATTAACTTATACACACTTCTATATAATGGGTGATGAACTTACTGTACTCGTGTACGACTGACTACATTCACATGGAACAATGTTGTTCGTTTTACATTTACCACTCTCATGGTTGGGAATTATATTGAAAATATATTTTTATATGATATATATGATATAATTATTTATTTATGCTTCTTTAATTATTATATAACTTATACATTCATGCTTTCCATTTCTTGTAAATACAACAATTTTGTTTAGGGAAGTGTGGACTACCGCATGCTCAAAGCGACGTGATTCATTCACACACTACTTAGAATGTATTAAGGATGGTTTTAGTGAAATTATATTATATATATGGCATATTAATGCTAATTTAAGGATAATATATATATATATATGTCATTTACTTTATTTATTTCAATATTACAAAGTAAAATGGAAATAATATTCATCCGTACGTACGACCTACCACTTTCATGAACGTTGTATTCCATTTCATATTTATATATTCTATAGATTATTATAAATACACATATACTGAATATAAATGATATTTTTATCATGGTTTCCATTATTGAAATTATAATGTATGTATTTGGACAAAAATTATAACAAATTAAGAAATGCGAAAAACAATGTAGATATTACCCGAATCAAAACATTAACTTGGAATTGTTAATAAGTGGGAAAGATTAAGTCATAATAAAAACATATATGGAATTATATATAATAATATGAATATATAAACTATTTATAATAAACTTATATTTATTATATAATAGGTTTTTATGAGTGTGAAGAGATTCGAGACATAATGTAATGGAATTCCACCTCACTTTTTATTTCCATGAGATACACGCCATATTCACAACTCACTTATTTTGTGATGTGTTTATACTGCTATATGACATGTCATATCCTTAATTTAATTTATTTAATGATATTAAAATCTTTATATTTTGTTATTCTTTCATGGGTATCATGATTCAAAATTTACTCAAGTAGTAAGGGTTTTCTCGTCTCACTTTTATTTTCCGCAATACATAAGCCATGTTCACTACCTATTTTTTATATATAGTGTATTTACATCCCATGGATGAATTCATTTATTATTATACTTAAATTTATGGGTATTTATATATCCATTTTATGATATTTTTATCATCATTTTTATGATTCAAAAGTTACCAAATTGGTAATATAATTTTGTCTCAATTTTCCTTCTTTGAGACACATGCCATGTTATGCACCTATATTTTTCTATGAGCTACTTATAATACCATTGACATGTTAAATCATGAATATAATTCTTTTCACAATATTTTAATCTTAATTTAATTGAAATTTATTACATTGGGATTATGATTCAATGTTACCAAGTTGTAAGTGTTTATTGAAAAACTATCGCCATTTATCAAAATTATTTATGATTATTCTATCATTGATGAAATATTACGATCCATATCTCAAGAAAACACCTGAATTATTTTATCTTTTTATTTACTATGTACTCATTTATAAGTAACATTTTCCCACTATTTTTCACTCAAGGTAATAAATAAATACTTTTAATAAAATTTGATCTTATTTCTCTTTTTGGTCAAAAATCAATTTTATTTAAAAAACCATGTTTTCCAAAAAATGTTTTAAAGTGTTATTTTAAGATCATTTTGAAGGAAAAATAATTTTCAAAATTTTTATGGGTTTTAATGATTCCTTTATATGTTTTTAAATATATTTTCAAAGAAAAAAGTTTTTCAAAATTTTTTAATGTTTTAAAATAAAATTTCAAAGAAGAAATGATATTTTCCTTAATAAATGTTTTTAAGAGATATTTTGAAATTATTTCCCATTTAAGATGACACCCATTGGTGTTACTCATGCCATATTGGGGATATTATCCATGGTTCCATTAAAATTATTTCTCTTAATGTTTTACATTTTTATGACATAACATTGACGAAACCTGTTTCTCTTTCAGGAGTTATATCTTTAGGAAACCCATTTCTCATTAATGGGTTTTGTATTTATGAAACCCATTTATCTTTCATGGTTTATAAGTTTATGAAACTTGTTTCTATTACTTGGGTTATATGTTTATGAAACTCATTTCTCTTTTATGGGTTATATAATTATGAAACCTACTTTTTTTCATGGGTTATTCTTTAATGAAATGATTATGAAACCTATATTTTTCCATAGGTCAAGATATGTTTTCATTTTTATGAAACCATTTCATTTCATCATTTATGATATGATTTTTTATTATTTTATAGCACATATATGTATTATTTCATTATGAGATGGGTGGGACCTATATCTCCCTCGAATGCATTAGGTAAAGAATTATATCTCATGAGATAGATACAAAGGACCTTGTCCACTAAGATGGTATTGGGAGTGATCCTTTACTGCTAATATGGTCATGAGAGTGAACCATGAATATAATTATGGTTATGGGAGGGATCCATGACTTTCATGATGGTTATGGTAGTGAACTGTTACTACCAAGATGGTATAGGGAGTGAACCCATACTACCAAGATGTCCTTGACAGTGATTATTTGAATACTATGGAAATAATTTTTATATTCTTATGTGTACTCCAAAATTAAATTCATTATACCTATTTTATTATTTCGCGAATTATGTTAATTATTTTTTTACAATTAATATCTTATGAACTTCAAATATTTATGCCATGATACTTTTTTATGATATTTGATATGCAGGTTATGAGCCTCTATTTTCATGACAATGTACTCATACCCTTATACTCATTATTATTTTTATATATTTCCCTTATTTACCCTTAATTATCATATGATTTCATCCCTTTTCTGTTTCCTTTCCTCTAGGTTATGAAGATATGTATTATGTATGATTTGTCGATGAATGGAAGTAGTCAATAAGAACCTAGTGGGAGACACTATATATCAATTATGCACTGGTGTTTATATTTCAATGTTTCTAAATAAACTGGAATAATATAGTATTTGGGAGTCTGTTTGTGTAATTTACTAAGAATTCCACAAAATTGATTTAATGTTAATGTATGTAATGTATGGTTAACTATAAGAAGAGTGTGGGAAAATAATTATGTAGAATCCATGGGGTTAGAACCCCCTTAGTATCAAACTGTCTCCATCAAATAAGTTTTATATGTATATATTGGATTAGGTAACCCTCCCATTTTGATTATGAATGGGTCAGTCAATCATTAAGTAGGTTTCTTTCTTGTCCTATGCATTCTACAAACATCAAGGCATGGTTCCTTCATAGGGTTCAATAACATTTCTAACTGATGTTATCTTTGGTGAGGTGCGGTTATACCATTATTGTTTCTAATAAAGGATGATGTGGAAGTGTCAAATATGATATGAATTTAGTGTTTTGGGATCCATAGTGCTATGGGAACTTTAGGTTCCTTTCAATGTATCACTTTAGTGAATTTGATTCAGGATCAACGTTGACCTTCTACTCCTTGGTTACTTATTATCTTAAAAGATTACACTGGTTTATTGTGTTGAGTTTACTACCTATATTATCACCATCTTGTATTTTTAGGGGGTCCTACTAGATATATTTATACTCTCCCCTTCATGGGACTTTCATAGGTATTTTTGACCTATCTTTATTTTTCTAGAAGGTTATTTCCAAAATGAGTGTTTATAGAAGGATTTTATATCAGAATGATGTTCCAAACAATGATTATAGTCCTTGGATTTTATTAAAGGAGTTGCTTGGAAACATGTTTATCCAATATTCAATTTAAAGTATTACATGGAAAATTTTTATAATTTCGATGCTTTCATGTTCATAAATTTTAACCAGTTGTAACAAGTCAATCAGAAGTTATTATAATGTATCCGAGCCTGCCTTAGTAAACCAAAGGAAAACTATGGTTATTAGAGGGTGGTGGAAGTGATGTACTTGATCAAGAAGACTTTAAATATGATATGAGATCAACTATCAAAAATTATATAAACATGATATGATATTTTGTACTTGATCTGTTGTATATATTATGTTGAGTGTTATTTATTATAATCTCTTGTACTCTTATTTTATTACAGTGGTTGTAGTGTTCTACTATGTATGTATGAATTTTTTATAAATCATGTATTTTATTTGTGTTAGAAGATTTTTTTCCTTTCATCTTGTAATTGTGTGGGTTTGGTTTTTTCCTATGGTGATTATGTTTTATATCAACTAGTTTTAGAACATGTAGTCAAAGAGAAAGTGAGAAAAAATTAAAAGGAAGGAAGGATTCTGGAAGAGAATTATTCCGAAAATTTGATTCTGTTTCTGGATTTTGGTCAGTTTTTTTCCCAAAAAAGGGGTATCATAGTGATATATTTCATTTGTTTACAACTGGAATCATACTAAATGGTATTAGATAAATTAATGATCTAGATTTACATGTTCAATTGGACAAAATTTTGTTTTTGGTGGATGTATTTAGAATATATTATGATAAAGACTGATCTGGATGCTCCATTTTATAGAAATTGTCAAGATAAGATGTAGAAATTAAATTGAGAGTGGTTGGATGTGATTTCCTTAGTTTTGGTAAGAATTTGACTTTCCTAGAATGTGGATTTCAATATTTAGGAGAATAAAATCACTACAGAAGTTGTACAAGTGTTGGATGACATTTATAAGAAACCATTATCCATCAAGAAAGGATTTTTGTTGTGGGGATTATTTAGCTTCATATTATTATAATTAAGACCTAAAACATATCATGTTAATTATTTCAACATGATATGATGATATATTGAATTAGTAAAGATTAATTTGATGGACTATGTGTGGGTGTTTATTCCTTGTTCATAAACTATAGAAATATGGGATGTCATGGGGAAAATAGTAATTCATTTAAATAGAGAGATATATCTTTCATTTGATTAAATTCATAATCAAATTCTTAATTAATAGTGGAGGTAGAAGGAAGTACAAGTACCCCGGGATGTTCTCCTAATACTAGAGGACACCTCAATGGAAGGAAAATCAAAAGAAGTCATCAAATGAAAATTCTAAAGGAAGAATTCAGAGTAGATCAACTAGTAAAGGACCTACTTGTTGGATTTATGGAAATAAGAGACATATCAAAAAGGAATTAGAAAATCATAAGTAATATCTAGATAATGCATCCACTTTCAAAAGAATAAATCTTATTAGTATGATGAAAGGAAGAAATTTTTTGTTTCTGAGTGTGAATATTCTATTATATCCATTGGTTATTAACTCGGGATCATCTATCCATTCAACTAGTGAGAGGGGGTGTATGGTGGAATATGTATCCAGAGACTTGGGTAGAGTATATCTAGAATATTATTAAGCTTTTGAGATAGTTTTAAAATAAAATTTCAACATTTAGATGAATAATGAACATTTCTTGAATCTAAAAGATGTCAGACACATTCCATATGTAAAAAATAACTTTATATAAGTTATAGAACATGATGAATAATATTCTAGAACAATTTTTCTAGATGGTATTTAAAATATAACCAAAAGATACATGGTGATTGATTTTGGGGTGAATAATGGAACTCTATACATGACTAGAATAAATATGAAGTTGGAATGATCATACACACTTCATTCAAAAATCCATAAGTATGTCACTGTTGATATGGACACATCAATGAGAAGAATATTGAAGTTATAATGGAAAATGGTATAATTTAACTCTATCACATGTATTTTGGAATTTGTGTGAGAGGTATGCTGGGAAAATAAAAGAAGATTCTTTCAATTTGGATAGATGATATCATAGAAATCAGATTCTGTAACTTGTTCACTCTATTATTTAGGGACATACCCCAATGAATTCAAATGAGATATCTATGTAATGTGTGACTTTTGTTGATGAATCCACTCATAAGGTATATTTATACTTAGAAAATAATAAATATGATATTTTTCATATATTTATTTAGTTGAAATATTTAATTAAAAAGTAGTGTAATCATAATGTGAAGTGTGTCCAAAAAGAAAATGGTGGAGGTTAAAGAGGACACAACATTCAAAAACAATCCAAAAGAAGGGATTCAAGAATGGGAGAATAGTCATGGAAGACTATAATAGAATATAGTAGTATAAATAATTAACATGAATCTAGAAGAGAAAATTGATGTATGAGACTTGATTCCAAAATACCTAAGGGAATTTGGGAAGAAGCTTTAATCATTATAGTTTACTTAACCCATAGAAATAAAGATTTAGCTATAGGATAAGAACTTTCATAATAAATTTTTTCTTGTAAGAGACCATAAGTGAACAATCTCAAAACATTCTAAGTTATGACATGTGTTCATAATGATACCAAAGAAAACGATAAGTTGGAGGCTAAATACGAAGTGTGTTTTCTTGTAGGATATGGTGATGAGAAATATGAATATCATTTGTGGGATGATGAGAATAATTTAATCATCTAATGTAGAGATATTGTCTTCAATTTAAAACTTCTATGGAAAACTTAGAACATGGTAGAGGAATAAGTTAAAGAAAAATCAACAGTTTAAGTTCTAGTTGATCAAAATGAGATTATCTGATGGATAATACATCTAGAAAACTCAGTAGGAATGTTATAATTTTTAGAGGGACCTATAAATCAAGAGATTGTTTCAAAATAAACAGGTTTAGAAGGAATTTTAGAAACATATTTTTCAAAACATCTAATTCAGTTGAGGAGATCAACTAGAATCAAGGAATAAATTTTGAGTTTTGGAGTTTATATGAACATATAACTATTATTGGATGTTTTTGAAGTATAATTCCTAAAATATTCAGATATCCATAGTCACTAAGAGTAGTGGGAGTTGTCTATAAAGGACTAATTGAAGTAATTTAAGCTCAAAAAATGTGGGTTATAGAAAAACTTCTAAAAGGAAAGTGGGCTATATAACAAAATTGGTTTTCCATATCACGGATGAAGTTTATGGAAGTAGATGGTACATATAATTGATGGTGTTGATGGTTTAAAGAAAGTGGAAGGAATCAGTTTTTTATAGATTTTCTCACTGGTCATCAAGAACACAACTATCAAGATAGTTTTATTTATTATTGATTATGAAAATTTTCACTTGGAGTAAATGGATGTTAAAATAGAATTTTTTTATAGTGATTATTTAGAGGAGATATACATGGTTTATCTAAAGGTTTATGAATATCATCGAAAGGATAAACTTTTTTGAATGTTAAATAAAATCCTCTATTTATTGAAGTAGGCCCCTTGATAGTGGAATTAAAAATTTAGAGACATTTATTCTTGAAGAATGTTTTACTCAGTGTAATTTTTTTCACTATTTATATTAGAATAAATGAGATGATGGTAAATTCATTCAATACTTTTTTGTGTGGATTATGTTTTGCTTATGATACATATAATTAAATTGATTAAGGGTATGAAGAGGAAATTTTTTAGAATCTCTTAAATGAAGAATCTTGGACATGCTAAGAAAAATTTAGGTATGGAAATTGAGAGGGATAAGTGATGCGGCCATATGTTTTGTTGAATTCACATAGGCCACGATCATATTAGAATTTTAAGGTTTCCCAAACATCACTTACTACAAGGGAATAATATTTTGAGAGTCTGAGGTTGATCCCATGGGGAGAATTGATGTCTTCTAGATGTCTATGTCTTAAGAACCTTTGGGATAGTAGTCCTTTCTAGTTCACTTTAGTTTTGGAGTTTCTAGATCTATTATAGTTACTTCAATAAAGAGAGAGGGGTCAGGATTGATTTCAGGTATTTGTATAAAGGATGATCTTAATTCTAATTGTGACAGGATCCTAAGGTTTAGGCTATGAAGAAAGAGGAAGTCTCTTGTTGACTTTGGACAAGTCACTTAGTTCTATCTGGGAGGTAGTTATTCCTTGATCAGGAGATAATAACAACCTAGATTCTTTTAGCTTAGCTCTAATGGTAGAAATTATCATAGGCTAGTGGGTATATCCTAATATACTGCAATTAAGATAGGGTCTCCTGCTTAAATATCCTATGATCAGGGATGTTTAATTGTATTAGATAGGCATTAATTATTTACACTGATTAATAATCATTAAGGTTACCAAGTTTAAAATCATATATTCAATAATTCAGATTCCCCTAGTCTTAATCAATTCCCTTGGGTGGATTTAGACACTCATGGTATGAGGATATACAAATAAACAAATAAAAACCACACTTAACCTGATAAGATGATTTGAAATTAAAAAAATCACAATCATGCAATGGTTCTGATTCACTAAATGGGTAAGCATGAAATGGGGATTAAAATGATATAAATCACAACTTAATGAAATAATTACTTTTAATAAAAGTGTAATTGGATTCAACACATGTTTTTTATAAATGATGGTAATCGATGCGAAACAAAATTGAAGGTGATGATGAAAACAAAATCGATGGATTTTTTATTGAAATAAAATAATAAACCAGCAAAGAAATTAGAGTTTGAGAGGGAAAGGGTCGAAGGAAATTCTAAAGGAAATAAAACCACAAAGGAATTAAACTCTCAGATCTCTCTAAAAATGCTTCCAGTATACCTTATATATAGGTGAAATATTACACGACGTGTAATGGATTATACATCATGTAATGTCAATTGAGGTACTTCTCTATGGATTTTAAATCTAACATGTATCTCACACGTATTTCAATTAGGATATTAGGTTTGACCGATTTCAAGTCGTGTACCGATGACTCACGACGTGTACTAGCCTTCCAACTAAATATCTGGAGTGTATTTCTCATTCAATGGGTTTGACTATGATCACATGATGTATTTTCAATTCACGATGCATACTATATTCTTTCTCTTAACTTTTCATGACTTGGTTCATGACATGGTTCATGACTTGGTGGAAGATGTGAAATCCTTTTACAGGACATGTATTGATAGTTCACGACACGTAACCGTTGAATTCTTTACTTTTTCTTCACTTATTTCTTTGAATCCATGGAATAATCATTATTGTTAAATTAATAACATACCAAGATCATTATCGAATATATAAATTAAAATACTTAAGTAAATAAAAACAATTATATATGAATTTAACTTATCAAATTCCCCCACAGTTGATCAATTGCTTGTCCTCAAGAAAAAATGTCTCAATAGTGATTTCAAAAAGATAAGAAATTTTTAAAGAATGAAACATTCATTATATATAGAAAAATAAAACTAGGTGTAATCATAAAAATTTAGTTTCCAGAATCATTCTTGCATAGAAAATCACTCATGCCTCATAGCTTTGTTCTGTAATCAAATTCAAATCTTTTAATTACAATATTTTAACTGTTCCTTGAATTCTATACCCATTTATAATTTACATCACAATTAATTTTCTCTCATTACTCAGGGTAAAATGAAATTAGAGTTAATATCATACCCTTAGTACATGCTCCTAAACATAGGAGTTTATTGGTTCAATCATCTCCACTTTATAGGGACAAGTACAAAATTAACCACGAGGACTTCAAAAATTAGGTTCTAATGACTCTGAGGCTGTGGGTAGGTGGGTAAAAAAAATGAAAATCAAGCTCAAAAGGATGGTAAGATCTGAAGTATAATGCATGAACATTGATAAAAGTGTAAAACAATTACTCCTCCCATCTAATCAAGTCCACTCTCCTAGTAGCTCATATTAGATCCATGTATATATCAACTAAGTGGAAAAGGGTATACCGATCCTTTACTTTTTCTTTTGTATTTCAAGTTTTCAAAATTTATATATAGGAAAGATCTCACATCCATCCCCCAATGACATATAATCCAGCAGGGGATTCATTAGTATAGAAATTGTGATTTTTGACCCTCCTAATACCCATACCATTTAAATTCTTCTTTTTATTTTTTATTTTTCAATGGTACAGAATAAAAGCAAAATGCCACAAGGTACACATGGATCAAAACCAAATAGTTTAATGAGAAACACAGTACATATCTATAATAAAATCATCATAGATATTTGAATGACTCCCCAACACTTGTTCAATATAATATCAAACATTATATAAGTAGCATGGTAGGAAAGGGAAAATCATTTTGGAATAGATTCATCCTATAAGGTCATTCATGGAAACTACTGGACAATGAAGGATAGTTTTCAGGTGGTTATCAGGAAATAGTGGCTCAGCAAAGATTGCCTAAATCATTTTAAAATCATAATTGTTTAGTCATATCCTCAATAATATTTTAATTAATGTTATGATAGGTTTACATGTCCCAGGTATCAGTTAAGAAATATGCTCTGAAAAGAATATGAAATTGTAGGCTTAGAGTCCTCTCGGGTAATGAGCATAACAAAAGAAACTAGAAATCACAAAGTGTATAAAAATATGTAGTAGGTAAGTTTTCCATAATTTTAAATATGTTGAATTTGAATTAAATTTATAAGATCAATAATTTATATAAAGTTATAAATAGAGGAAAAATAAAGATTTTATCAATTCTATCTCAACCTTTTTGTATTCAAATCGGAATAATGTTTTCAAGTTTTAAAACATGCTTAAAATTTGAAATATATCTCCTATAAGGGTGAGAACAAAAAAATCCAAGTGTATCTAAGTGAAAATCACAATAATATCCCCCACACATGGAAGGTGAAAGTGTCCACTCTGTCTATGAAATTCTTGTGGGAGAGTTTTAGCATATAAAGAACAGAATGAATGAAATAGTAATTGAAAATTTTAAAATAGAAGGAATATAGATATACCTGTAATAAGTGGTATTCCACGAGGGAACTTGGGATGAATGTTTTCTAAATCTGGGGCACCTGCAAAATGTGTTAGGAAATATTTACTCCACTAGATAAATATATTTTTCTACAGGTCTTAAATATTGATAAGCATAATAATAGGAAGATTCATAGTATAACTAACCAAGGTGAAATTTTGTATTAAAATGTGTTAACATATTTTTATTATTGGTGGAGGCGGTGAATCTATTATTGGAAGTAAGAAAATGAAATGTAGGATCATGATAGGGAATGGGAATACCAAGAAAACTGCTCAAAGCATAAAAACACCTGACTTTTTCTTCAATATTTAACTGAGTTTTGTTTCTTCTGCTAGAATTTCATTCCATTAACAATAAATATTCCTCTTCTATTCCCTCGACCTCTAGGTCTCCCTACATTTTGAGGAAGATCTTCAATACTTTCATAAATGGTCTCGACATTAGTGATGTCAGATTCAGATCTATCAGCTTTCTCTTCCATGATCTTTTTAGGAGAGGTGTCCCTTGTTTTCATTATCCTTTCAACATCTATTGATCTATTCTGAGGAGGAGTCTCTTTGTTTTGTTGCTCAACCACCACTTGGGGGTCACCGGAAGACCTTGTTTTCTTGTAGAAAACATATTGGAATCCCTCATTATTCATGATAGGTTTTGATGAAGCAGTACCAATTTTGGAAGTGAGTGGGGAGTTAACTTCTAAAATATGTTTTCAATTTTAGTTTCCAGAAGTAGCCATTCATTCATAATAAAGATGATGATTGAACACTTATTGTATTTATTCTTCATTGAATTGTTCTAGAATCAAGTCATTATCATTTCCTATGATTTGGAGCTGATCTTGCTGTAAGTTATCATTTTTTATTGGTAGGAATATCATCCATGATGGCATTCACTACCACATAACTGGGCAAGGCAGGAGACTGCCTTTATCAGCGCTAAAAAAAGCACTGATAAATGTACCCTTTACCAGTGCAAAAACAAGCGCTGATAAAGGTGTACCCTTTTTCAGTGATTGTTTTAGCGCTTATAAAAGGTACATTTATCAGCGCTTTAAATATCCCTTTATCAGTGCTTTTCTTAGCACTGATAAAGGTTACATTTATCAGTGCTTTTCTTAGCGTTGATAATATTTATTGTATATATTAAATAAAAAACACATGTTATAACTATATATATATAATAAAATAATTATAAGATTAATAATAAATATATTTATTAGATTTATTAGATTTGTTAATTCATTATATTTATTAATTCATTATATTCATTATATTATTTATATTTAATGTATTTTTTTATTTATAAATATATAATACTTTTTAATATATATGTATAATTAAAATTATTGAATATATATGTTTTTTCCAATGAATTGGGGTCAATGAATATATCATACATGCATATATATATATGTGCATGAATAATGTTCATTTATAGATTATAATTAAATATCACGTTGATGTGTTGTTGATTCGTAATTCATTATGTTACCCATATAATATATATGTTCTAAAAAATGTACACTTATAATTAAAATTAAATTATATTTAAATATTAAATATATATTTTATTATTGTTTCAAAGATATATATATAAATATACCTTTCAAATACTTTTATAAGTATAAATAAAGATATATTTATTTAGAGTTAGAATTATTAATAAATATATATATATATATATATTTATCATAAATATAATTTTAAATAAATATATAATAATATAAAAAAATTATTAAATTTATACATTTATCAACGCCTTTATTAGCGCTGATAAAGTATGTCTTTATCAACGCTACAAAAGCGCTGATAAAGAGGGTCTTTATCAGCGCTAAAATGAAAAGCGTTGATAAAGTCACCCTTTCTCAGTGCTAAAAAAGCACTGATAAAGTCTAACCTTATTGGCGCTAAAAAAGTGCTCATAAAGGGGGTATTTATTAGCGCTCTTAATTTTAGCGCTGATAAATACCCCCTTTATCAGCGCTTGTTACTAGCGCTGATAAAGTTACACGCGAGATTTAGAAAATTCACCGGGTCCTCCTCCTCAACTCCGCACCCTGTCAAGATTTTGCAGAATCCCTACCTTGTGCCGCTGCCTCCTCTCCACCACTGCCTCATCTCCGTCGTGGCCACCACCTCCTTCTCCTCCACCTCCGCCGTGGCCGCCTCATCCTCCTCCTCCTCCGGTGCCTACCTCTCATCCTCCTCCTCTGCCACGGATCCTCCTCCTCTTCCTCCTCCACCGGCACCTCCTCCTCCTCCTCCTACTCCTCCTCCATCTACTCTGTTGCTTCTACTACCTCCGCGCTGCCTCCTGGCTGCCTTCACGCTACCTCTGTTGCCTCCGCTGCCTCGGTTACATCCGCTGTCAATGCCTCCTCCTCCTTCGCCACTGGGTCCTCCTTTTTAAGGTGAGAAAAATTAAATTTTAATGAATTAATTATGTTTGAATTTATTTTAAATATTGAGAATAATTATGATTTGGCGTGATTCTTGTGTTTGATGCTTGTGTGTGTGACAATTCATCAGGATTTGGGGTGTAAACAATATGACTATTACCTTTATAGAATCCTGAATGAGCAGTGTAATTAGATTCCTTGGATAGAACAAATGTGAGGAATTATCTATGGAATCTTATTGAGGATGACATACTATGTGGTATAATGTTTTTAATGGATCATGTCATTTCAATGTGTTACAGTTGGTATGTTTTTAACTACTGATAACCTTGGAGTAAGGGGTGTATTTATATTTTATATATGGATTTTATTACTAGAACCTAAAATAACATATCTAGGTGTTTGGTTGGTTAATGATAAAAGATAGTTCTGCCTCATGGGTTTTATTAATGGATGAGTTATAGTATATGGTTCAAGAGATAGAGGATCCATTTAGAGGTACATCCTATGATCCAAAAGGGATAGGACGTAAGTGAATGACTTATATAGGTCGGTTGAGGGTCCATTGGGATATTTAATTTCCCTTTATTGTTTGGGGTAATTAATGAGTTTTGTGGTTTGAAGAAGCCCCTCAATAAGTGAATTAAAAAGGGTGATATTCAATTTGATCTTAGTAAAGTCATGATCATAGTAGAATTTTTATTACACTAAGAGTAGGAGTATTCCCTCCAACAATTCTATAATTTGGTATGGTGATTAGATGGAGTAAAAATTAAAAACATATTATTACTAGCTTCAAAAGGAAATTTAGTCATGGGTTTTTGATGTATTTTACCAATATATTTATTGAAAACATTATCATATATGAGTTATAGGATCATTAAAGGTGAGAAAATATTAAAATTTTATGTTTTTTGTGGATAACAAGTGTCCTAGAACAAGGAGGACGTGATTACACTTTTATGGGAGTGTTCCAAATGACGATGTTCACTCTAGTGTAAGATATCACACCATGGTTGGGATAGTGTAACTATGAAGGGTTTGAGATGTAGGAGAGACATATTTTAATATGTAATATTTAACTATAATGGATGTCTCTAAGGGAATATGAAGAGACAATTTCATTGGGATACCTAGCTCATGAAAATAAATGTTTCACTGGTTTGGGGGTCCAATTATATCAATATGTAATGAAAAGGATCACACTATAATAGTGTTATTTCATACTATAGTATATTTTTCATTATTAATTGGTGTATCATTGTTTAAAGGGACGTTTCAGAACATGCCACAACTATAAGGGTCACACCATGAATGGTATTCTATAGATAGTGGTAAATATTAGAAGACATGAATCGCATTTCATGATATGTTATGTTAGGACATAAAGGTGGTGAAGGATATTTGGGATTTAGTTTCTAAGTCTTTTGGAATTAGGATTCATTCCATATGGAAATAATTCACAGAAAAGAACATTTAATCTCTATAAATATAGTTTTACATTACCCGAATCAATGATTTGGTTTCAATGAAGAATCCTTCAGTTACCCAACCATTCAATCCATGGATTGTTCCAATGATTGTTTAGTTAACATTTGAGGAGAATAATAGGGGTTCAAACATAATACAAATTCTATAGGCACTTGTGGTCGACGAAGGGGAAATCTATGAACTTATAGATTTAGATCATTATATCACGTACATGAGACTATATGGTTATATCCTTACTCTGTTCATTATTCTTATTGATAATAAACCAAGAACAAGATTCAGGACATCATGAACACTAAGGACGAGAAAATTTATAACAAGAGTTTGTGAACCATATAATTATCCCTTGATCCATGTGAGTTATTTCATTGAATTACTATTATCATTTTAACATCACTATCAAGACCTTTTTTTTACTAATCAGTATTCGAAAATGCGTTTAGATTATGATTTTTTCGTAACCATTGATTCACCCCACCATTAGGTAGTTTTCTACTCTCACCTAGTTTTTTCGCTTGTATGCATGGGTAACTATCCTTCCTAGTTGTAGTTGGGTGGTTGGGATTATTATGTGTTCACCATTAAGACTTGTTCATGATTTGTTTGTGAAATGGTCATATGGTATAATGGCCATAATAAAAGTGATAGTATTTAGAAGGTGGAATTTAAATTGTTGTATTGAGAGAGAATTAGGTAAAGCTTATGAGATATGAGATTATAAAATAGATGATGGATATGGGTGGACATCCAAAAGTAAAAACCCAATAGATTTTATAGGGAAGAATGTGGAATTCATTCCCATTAATGTGATGAGATTTCTGACCATTTCAGTTTAACTAGTTTGTTGGTTTGTTTTATAGTAGAGATGGAATATATGGATTAGTAAGTTCTCGGTTGTGTTTTATATATAAAGGTATATTTCATCAGTGACTATATTATAGTGTATGGGTCTAAAAACAATAAAAGGAAGATTAAAAAATTTCAGTGGATATCTAGGAAAGGGTTTGTGTATGTATTATATGTGTGATGGTTTTTCATCAGGACATGATAATACAACATGCTTATAAGGTGATGTTTCTATATTTAAGTGGGTTCATATTCTAGGGGATTATCGTGATCCATGTTTCCCTTATATGTACACTACGGTCATGGATTATACCAATGGTGACCATTTTATTGGTATATTAGGGGTATAGACTTGATTCATAGTGACAGTGGTATTTGTATGTTTGGGTCACAAACTAGATCCATGGTTCCCAATGTTGTGGTATGTTAGGAGACAGGAAAGGATCCATGGTGACTAAGGTGTTTGGATTTTAGGTGTCTATATAAGATCCAAGGTCCTTAAGGTATGGGTTTTTAGATTCCTATATAGTATCCATGGTTCATGTTTATCAGTTTCTTATCAGCCCATATGAGATGCATAGTTCCCAAGGTTTGGGTATGTTTGGGTTTCAGAAAATATCTGTGATGTATGTGGCATTGTTTTATTAGGAGATAAGATTATTTTTTGGAACCCATGGTTTAATGTACTAATTCTCACTGAATATAGTGTCATTTGTTTTTTTGTTTTACTAATTACCATAAAGCAATCTTACTTTTTTCTTTCATAATGTGTGTTGTTTATTTATTTGCATTCATATAGATAAACCTAGTATATTATTATTTATATTAGGTTCCCCATTATTGGTGTCCTACTAATATTTTATCATTCAACCTACACAAGATCATTAGTTTATGTATGGAACTTATATAAGATTAATGATTCTTACCACATATTATAAGTGATCATACAAGAGTAGGTTGATGGTATTATGTATAAAATGCCTAGGTGGGCCTTGGATACCCTATGCTAAGTCATCCAGACTATTACCTTTACCCTCACTTATATCATATCTCCCCTTAGAGATCTCTTAATCAAATTATAAGGAGAAAATATTCTATGTCACGCTTCACTAATCTCTATATGGAATATCCTTCTCATCACAAACACCATGACTCTTATATATCCTTAAGAGGGTGTTCCCCATCATACATGATATATAAAACTATATTATCCATCTTCTTTAGGCATAATACACTAATACCTAATCAAATATCCTTATAAAACCTAAATAGGCTATACACATCCTCATCCAAGACTATTAATGAGCACACCCCCACCATTTTTGAAGTATCTAGTTCTTTATCTAAATTATACTCTTATTCCTTCTCCACTAACCTATATAATCATCCTTTAGATTTCAAATAGGATGAATATAAATAAAGAATGGATGAATGCTAATTGGTTGATAAAAGAGTATGGAGAAGGCATGAAATAGTTTATCAAGTTTGCAAAAGATCATGCATATAAACCTTCTCGAATCCTTTTCCAGTTTGAAATTGACATTAACATTAGAAAACAACACAACTGACATATGGAATACTGAGAAAATGAATTCATATTGTGTTTATACTTTAGGAAAATGATCCATGAGTCATTTTTGAGGTGTACAAATCAACCGCACCTCAATCTGATCCACAGTGTGACCGGTATGGCTAAAACTGTATGATATCAGTTTGAAATTGACATTAAATTTAGAAAACAACACAGGTGACATATGAAAAACCAAGAAAACGCGTTCAGATAGTTATGATACTTTAGGAAAAAAATACATGAGTCATTGGTGAGGTGTAAGAATCAACCGCACCTCAATCTGATGCACGGTGTGACCGGTATGGCTAAAAGTGTCTGATATCAGTTCCAAATTGACATAATCTTTAGAAAACAAAAAAAGTGACATAAAAAAACCAAGAAAACATGTTCGGATTGTTTTGATACTTTAGGAGAATGATCCATGAGTCATTTGGGATGTGTAAGAATCAACTGAACCTCAATCTGATGCACGGTGTGACCAGTATGGCTAAGGGTGTCTGATATCAGTTTGAAATTGACATAAAATTTAGAAAACAACATAAGTGAAATACGGAAAACTAATCAAACATGTTCGGATTGTTTTGATACTTTAAGAGAATGACCCATGAGTCATTTGTGAAGTGTAAGAATCAACCACACCTCAATCCGATGCACAGTGTGACCGGTATGTCTAAAAGTGTATGATATCAGTTTCAAATTGACATAAAGTTTAGAAAACAACACTACCGACATACGGAATGCCGAGAAAATGCATTCAGATTGTTTTGATACTTTAGGAAAACGATCCATGAGTAATTTTTGACTTGTACGAATCAACCTCACCTCAATTTGACGCACGGTGTGACCGGTATGGCTAAAAGTGTTTGATATAAGTTTCAAATTGACATAAACTTTAGAAAACAACACTAATGACATACGAAATACCAAGAAAACGCATTTTTATTGTATTGATACTTTAGGAAAATGATCCATTATTCATTTGTGATGTGTAAGAATCAACCACACCTCAATCCGATGCACGGTGTGACCAGTATGACAAAAAGTGTATAATATCAGTTTCAAATTGACATAAACTTTATAAAGCAACATTACTAACACATAGAATACCAAGAAAACGGGTTAGGTTTGTTTTTATACTTTAGGAAAACAATCCATTAGTCATTTGTGACATGTAAAAATTGACCGGACTTCAATCCGACGCACGGTGTGACTGGAATGGCTAAAATTATCTGATATCAGTTTGAAATTGACATTAACATTAGAAAACAACACTACTGACATACAGAATACCAAGCACACATGTTCATATTGTTTTGATAATTTAGGAAAACGATCCATGAGTCATTTTTGATGTTTACGAATTGACCTCACCTCAATCTGACGCACAGTGTGACCGGTATGGATAAAAGTGTCTGATATCATTTTGAAATTGACATTAACTTTAGAAAACAACAAAAGTGACATATGGAATATCAATAAAAAGAGTTCGGATTGTTTTGATACTCTAGGAAAACAATCCATGAGTCACTTGAGAAGTGTACGAATCGATCGCACCTCAATCCAACGTACGGTGTGACCGGTATGAATAAAATTGTCTGATATCAGTTTCAAATTTACATAAAATTTAGAAAACAATACCAGTGACATAAAGAAAACCAATAAAACACATTTTTATTATTTTTATAATTTAGTAAAACAATCCATGAGTCATTTTTGAGTTGTATGAATCGATCTCACTTTAATCTGATGCTCGATGTGACCGTTATGGATAAAAGTGTCTGATATCAGTTTCAAATTGACATAAACTTTAGAAAACAACAAAAGTGACATATAAAAAACCATGAAAATGTGTTCGGATTGTTTTGATAATTTAGGAGAATGATTCATGAGTCATTTGTGACATATAAGAATCAACCGCACCTCAATCCGACGGACGGTGTGACCAGTATGGCTAAAAGTGTCTGATATCAGTTTGAAATTGACATAAACATTAGAAAACAACACAAGTGACATATAGAAAACCAAGAAAATGCGTTATGATTGTTTTTATAATTTATTATAAAGATTCATGAGTCATTTTTGACATGTACGAATCAAATTCACCTCAATCCAATGCACTATGTGACTGGTATGGCTAAAAGTGTCTGATATCAGTTTTAAATTGACATAAACTTTAGAAAACAACACTACTGACATACGGAATACCAAGTAAACATGCTCATATTATTTTGATAGTTTAGGAAAAAAATCCATGAGTAATTTTTGATTTGTAAAAATATACCTCACCTCAATATGACGCAAGGTGTGACCAGTATGGCTAAAAGTATTTGATATGAGTTCGAAATTGACATAAAATTTAGAAAACAACGCTACTGACATACGGAATACTGAGAAAACGCATTCTAATTGTTTCGATACTTTATTAAAATGATCCATTAGTCATTTGTGACATTTATAAATCAACCACACCTAAATTCGATGCACGGTGTGGCCGATATGAATAAAAGTGTCTAATATCAGTTTTAAATTGACATAAACTTTAGAAAACAACACTACTGACATACGGAATACCAAGAAAATTAATTTGGATTGTTTTGATACTTTAGGACAATGATCCATGAGACATTTGTGACGTGTAAAAATCTAACGCACCTCAATATGATGCATGGTGTGACTGGTATGGCTAAAAGTGTCTGATATCAGTTTGAAATTGACATTAACTTTAGAAAACAACACTACTGACAAATAGAATACCGAGAAAACGCATTAGGATTGTTTTGATACTTTAGTAAAACGATCCATGAGTCATTTGTGACATGTAAGAAATTACCTCACCTCAATCCGATGCATGGTGTGACTGGTATGGATAAAAGTGTCTGATATCTGTTTGAAATTGACACTAACTTTAGAAAACAACACATGTGATATACGGAATACTGAGAAAATGCATTCAGATTGTTTTGATACTTTAGGACAATGATCCATGAGTCATTTTTGAGGTGTAAGAATCGACCGCACCACAATCTGACACACGGTGTGACCGGTATGGCTAAATGTGTCTGGTATCAGTTTCAAGTTGACATACAATTTAGAAAACAACACAAGTGACATATGGAAAATTGAGAAAAAGCATTCGGATTGTTTTGATACTTTAGGAAAACGATCCATGAATCATTTGTGAGGTGTATGAGTTGAGCACACCTCAATCCAACGCACATTGTGACCGGTATGGATAAAACTGTCTGATATCAGTTTCAAATTGACATAAACATTAGAAAACAACACAAGTGATAAACAGAAAAGTGATCAAACGCATTCGGATTGTTTTCATACTCTAGGATAACGATCCAATAGTCATTTGTGATGTGTATGAATCAAATACACCTCAATCCGACGCATGGTGTGACTGGTATGGCTAAAAGTGTCTGATATCATTTTCAAATTGACATTAACTTTATAAAACCACACAAGTGACATACAACAAACTAAGAAAATACGTTCGGATTGTTTTGATACTTTACGACAACTATCCATGAGTCATTTTTGATGTGTAAGAATCTACCGCACCTCAATCCGATGCACGGTGTGACCGATAAATCTTTTCATTAGATAAAGAATCAGTATTTATTAAATAAGATAAATCATCCAAAAACATATTGATTTTACATTATTCCCTTTCATTGTTATCAGAATGAAAACATTTGAGTTTATCATTTCCATATTTTAGTTTTACATTTCCATATTAATGTAATATTTAATATTAATGTTTTAATTTATTCCATTATTGTATTACTAAAATAATATTTGTTTTCTTATATAGGTGAATTTTTTTCCTTGAGTTTGGATCCTTTGTTCGGCAACAAATACCTTGGATGAAATTTTTTGAGAAAGGATCACAAATATCAAATGATGAAACATTAATGTTAAGAAAATTTGTTGGATAATTATAATTTTAACCATGTAAAACATTTCTTGAAATGTATATAGTAGTGTGTTTTTTTGTATTCATGATGATAAGTAAATGTATATAGTATTGTTTGTCAAAATATTCTGTGCTGGTGCTATTTTGTGCAGGTGTGCAGGTTCTATTTTGTGCCGGTGTGATGGTTTGTGCAGGTGTACAGGTGTGCAGGTGTGTAGGTACTGGTTCTGCAGGTGCAGGGGAAGGTGCCTTTATCAATGCTTTTTTTAGCGCTGATAAAGGATATCTTTAACAACGCTAAAAAAGAAATGATAAAGGGACCTATTATTAGAGCTCAAGGTAGCACTGATAAATGCACCCCTTTATCAGTGATAGAAAAGCGCTATTAATGCTGGCGTAGATAGGGGGTCCCCTTTATCAGTGCTCCGAAAAGCACTAATAAAGGGCGTGGTTTATGAGTGATTTTTTTAGCACTGATAAAGGTCGCATTTATCAGCGCTTTTAGGAGTAATGATAAAGGGGACCCCCCCTTATCAACGCTAGCATTAACAACACTTTTCTAGAACTATTAATGCTGGTTTTTAGCGCTGATAAAAGGCCATGTTGTAGTAGCGATTCACCTCTTCTGAGAAAATGGAATCTCAAGATCTCTCCTTATTTCCAGATGTTGAGACATTACCATTGGATGAATCACTTGGGAGATCATTATCTGAAACCTTTATCCCCTTGACATTAGTTTCAGGAATCCGCAATTCCGTCACATTATTAGTGGGCTCTTCATGGGGATCTCTACCATGAAAAATAGATTTTGGGAAGTCTGCATTTTTTAGCTTTGACTTCTCTCAACAAAGATTGATAGGGTGACCTCTCATCCCACACCCCTAGAATTATATTTTCATTCAATATAGATCTAAATATTGCCCGAAATCCATACATTCTGTAACACCCCAAGCTTCCATGGTTCATTTCCCTTTGAATAATGCAATAGCTTGCGTTGTACGCATCTTCGAGATTCTAACATACTGTGACCAATCAAACTAGCCATTATGAATAGTAATACCCACTTTTTAAAATTTTATAAAGTTTATCTTTCAAAATGGACTTCATTTTTTAATTTGGAATATTGAAATTATCCTAGGGTGAAATTTTGGTATTTTTCTAAAAACATTCAATTTTTGATGAATAGTAAAAATTACAAAATTTTAATTAAAAAAAACTTTTTTTATTCAAAATAATTAATAGTGATATATTTTTAATTTGAGTGGATTTAAAGTATATTTAGAATATATTTTTACCATTTAATACAATGTTGGTCATTGGATATAATTTCACATTTAAACCTAACATAAACAAGTGTCAATCTTTTGATACTTATTATTTCTTAAAAACACACTTTTTGTTTTGACAGGAGGAATTAATTTTAAATTAATTTCTGCCACTTATGTGTTTTGAATTTGGAAAAATGGATTCTATATTTGTAATCAGGATTTCTAAAATTTTGAAAATAGGTAACTCTTATTTTTATACATTTTGATTAATTACTTCGGTAAATATTTTATTTTCCATGGTTAAAGGGAAAATCCAGTAAATAAGGGTAAACAAATAATACTATAATAATATTATTTTACCTTAAAACGTGTCCTAACCATATTGGTTGATACATTTCCGACCATTGGAATCTTTGGGTCGATCTTCGGACCCCATGGAGCCACTTGCAAGTGATAATGACACTTTATATTAATTAAGTTAAAGTAAATATAAAAATGACATAAGCATATATCTTTTAGAAAAATAATTTTTACATAGAGTTATATATGTTATCTTTTCAACTATAAATATTAATTATAATGATAATAAAATATCCTACATAATGGTATTTTATTTATAATTTTTATACATTGAATAATTAAATTTATTTATGACACAATAATGATGCATTATTTTCCTTATTAATGAAAGAATCAAAAAATTGGTATTATAAATGTTAAAATAAATATAATTTGAAAGTTTTGATGACATACACGAATTTTATTGGTTAATATTACATGTTAGTATTTATTAAATGAATTGAATTCAAATAAATAATTTTTTAATGACTTTAAAAAAAAAATTATTGAATAGTGTCAAAATTGACATAAATGAGTTTTTAAAACAAATATTATATTATTAATTTATATTCTATTCCTAAAAATCTATGTTTCGGCCAAAGGACTTATATCATGATAGATGTATCATTAATGTACCACTTGGGGGTCTATTGTATGTATATAGTAAGTTTATTAACTACATTATATTAAAGTACAAAGTGACATGGTAAATGTAAAACTAATTAACTAAGAGTTAAAACTAAAAGATAAGGTTAATATAGTGACCCAAACCTGTATAAAATATATTGGTAGAAAGTATTTCTAACCATACATACCTTAAAATTTAAATAATATAGTTTTTAGCGATTATAAACTGAATATGAATTTATTATAAATTAATACTTTAAGTTTTTCCTAAAGAGACCCTCCTCCCCCTTATAAAAGGACACCACTTCTAACCAATTATTCACATATATCAAGCCTTTTGGCTCGTCCAAAATCTTCCCAATTAAGCTCCCAAAACCTCTATACTCCTCCTAGAAGACTTAACTTAGGAATAAGGCACTTCAAGAGTCATTTTTGGTTCAAACCAAAGGGAGTTACCCAAATTAAAGGTAACGTTTTCTCTTAGCTTCTTTTCTTTTCTTTTACTTATCCAACCCCTAAACTCTTCTTATTATTTTCTTTTTTAACAAAAACAGTATCCTAAATATACTAGGATATTGTTATGAGAATTATTTGAACTAAACTTACACAAACCACCATCTAATTGGTGAAGAACATAATGTTTTTGTGGATGGAAACCAAACGCCTCACAAAACGATGATTGTTCAATTATCTACTACCACCTCTCATGGTGAAAATTATGATGGAAATATAATTAAATATGATATTTAAGATATTTATTTTACATATAATCTTCATTAATTCCATTTTATAGCATACCATTATTCGTTTCATTTTGTATATATATAAGATAATTTCATTTGAGGAAGTGCGGACTACCGCACCCTCAAAGTGATATGACTCATTCATACCATACATGAAACGTATAATGGATGGTGTTAATGAACTTAAGTAAAACATATAATATATTATATTATACTGGAATAATAATATACCTATGTATCATTTGGTTTTTATTCCTTTTAAAATGAAAAATGAAATGGAAGTAGCGTTCGTGCGTACATACGGATTACCGTCTCCAAGAACATGATGAGATTCATTCCCCATCGTATCCATTCAAGACAAATTTTCATTTGATGATTAAAAATAATGTTTAAATACTTGATATCATTTAGTATATGAATAATATAAAACCTATCCATAACAAACACGCCTTATGTAACAAAACATATAAAATAAAACGAGCAAGTTAACACCCAAAAGGATGATAATACTAAGATATTATTAACAAATAAATATTAAAAGATCATATATGATATCATATTAATGTATATGATTCTTTTATAATTTAATAAAAATTATTTCACCATTATACAGGAGGATAAAAAACCCTCAACCGAGGAAAAGTACAAGGTAAGGGGTTTTCATTTCACTCCTTATTCTCGTGAGATTCGTGCCATATTTCCACTATTACCTTTTGTGTGGTGTGTGTACTTCCCATAATTGTATTATTTGTGTAATAATCTTTAATTTATCTGTATTTACATATTCATTGTATGATACTTCTTTCATGAGGTGTATGTTTTGTAAGATACCAAATTGGTAAGGGTTAATTCCTCAATCTCATTATTATCCGAGATTGTTTATGTGTAAGTATCTACTATGAAATTTTTATCATCCATGTATGTTTTTCATAAAAATGATTTCAAAATGAATATTTTAAGGATTTCTAAAAGGTACTCTTTATCAGGATAATAATTTTAAATGTTTTAAATATTTATCTTTCTAAATCTTTCTAATTAATGTCCATGTTTTCAAAATGATTTTAAGGATTTATTTATATGGACATGAATGTTTTGAAATGATAATTAATTTAAAAAAGAATAAAAGTGGTATGGGACACTTTGATTCAAAAATATCTTTTAAATTACTTCCTTTATAAACATATGACTTTTAAATGATTAAAACAAGATATATTTCACTCAAATAGTTTTGATTTCATCTATGTCAATATCCTTTGATATATTTTAAGCTTATTTGAAGTTGATTTATTATGATACAAAACTTACATATTATATTGACTATTTTGTGATATGTTTGATTGTGGATGTGTTATTTTTATACCATTCATGGATTATGGATAAATTATTGAAATATCGTATTCTAGTTTTAATACGAATGTTTATGTTATGTTTAAACTTGTTCATATGAGGAATGCATTGGACTTAGTAGGTGACGGGTGGAGCACGCTATAGCTCCTCGATGCATTGGTAGGTCTCATGATACAAACTAGTGTCTTGGCATGAGGCCTTGACAAAATCTTATTTTTAGTCTCGGCACGAGGCCTTGGCTATGTGGTTATGATAGTCTGGAATTATGCATTCCATCATTATGAAAGTGGTTATTGATATTGCATTTGATTATTAGACTAGTAGAATATCCATGTGAATAAGTAAATGACATTATTTCATTTTATTTCTACCTTATTATGCTGAAGTTCCAGTTTAAAAGGCTTTATTTTTGTTATACATTGCGTTAAATGTTTATTCTTATTTATGAATGTTTCCACTATATTGTTATCCTTAATGGGAATTTGAGCTCACCCCTTTCTATGTTTTATTTTTTCCAGGATGTGAAGAAGTATTTTATGTATGACCTACATGGATAGTATAAGGGGATATGAGTGTTGAGACAAGATGTTATTGTAGTTTTTACTTTATGATGTAATGTAATCTTTATGAATGTATCTAGTGTTTCCAAGGCTACTAAACTAATCGTTCTTTCGAGGCTTGATCTTTTGTGATCATGTCAATGTTATGTAATAATGCACCGACTCTGGGTAACTAGGGTCGGGGCGTTATACATTCATCATATAAAAGAGGATTTTTTATACTAAACCTCAATATGAATGTTATTAGAAGGAGTCAAAAGGGTTAAATTGTCAATCAAGGTGGATCTGAGATCAATCTCCACCAATATCCTAGAAAAGTGTCTAAACCTAACATCCTCTATTTTTTTCTAGGCAGATACGAATCCCAATTGTGGTTCCAATGTCATGCAAGATCTTTGGGTTCTATAGTACCTAATTAAGGCCATGCAAGAAAACCCAGACAAAAAAATGAAATTTAGAGCATGAGATACATTGAAGTCCAAAGTCCATTAATGTAAATGAAGCCATCTTGGTTTCAGTATCAGTGAGCCGATGCCCCATTATCAAAGATTTAATTCATCTGTTGGAAAAAAACAGTAGAAAAATTCTCTCCCAAGAGAGATGCACATCTAGTTATAGAGATCCCACAAAGTCGATATATTTCAAGCTATATCTTTAAGATTCAAGGGTTTTTCACCATTGGGTAAGACAATCAATGAAATAAGAGAGTTTTTTCAATTTACATTATCTCAGAAAATTCTACGGAATTGTATTCAACAGGAGCTGATGATCCCTTGAGAAGTGTTCTACCAGGACATGTGTCCTTAAGAAATGTTAAGGCCTTGGATCCACTCAATTTCGTACCTACTAATGAATGATTCTACATCGCCTATGCATATGATATGTGGGAATCAGTATTGTGAGATGAAACATGAGTCCCCCAAGCATCCCTCTTCACGGCATCTGAGGAAGAGGATTTTGGAGTCGTTTCTCCCTTCCGTCCAAAAGAAGGATCCTTATCGGCATATCTAAGAACCACCGGTCACAATTCTTCAAATATGACAAGATAACTGGAACCCGAGGCCGGCGGATTCATCATCTTCGCATTTATGCAGGTATGAACAATAGTGTTTTTGCGTGAGACGCGAGCGACCAATACTAGATTCGATAAAGAAGTAGCTACCAATGCAGTTTCATTGAGAGGAGGGTGAAGTTTGTATCCTAGGTATTGTGGAATCTCCATTGGTGGTTGAAACACTAGGGTTCTTCATCGTGATGTAGACATGAGTTCTTATCCGCCATCATCTATTGAAATGTGTTAAAGTTTTATAATGATGTTAAATAAGGGACTCAGAATGAAAATAAAAAAGACTTAATCATGAAAACTCAATCTAGAAAAATGATTAACTATGTGTTTCCTCCCATAAATCCCTAATAGAATGTCATTATCTAGATGGATGGACAAAAATACTATAATGGGTTCCATCAGCTCAATTTCTCATCTTGCACCTGCAGCTACTGGTGGTAGTGTCCGCTAGCTCGTGAGGTCTCTTGAATAGATTTATGACTTCTAGTGCAGCAGCATGAGCATGAATCATGTGTGGAAGAAATTATATCATGGCTCGTTTGGTTTCTTCATTGCAAGGATTTCTATGGAAAGTTCCAGAAATTATTTTTCGATTTCTACAATGTGTTGGGTCACTCTTTGGACTAGAACAGATGGTGGGATGGGTCCAACGACAACTATATAAGATTAATATGAGCTAAAATGACTATTTAAAATATTAAAGAAATGAAAATAAATCAATGTAAGAATATTGAAAAAATGAATTTACATATATAAAAGGTATCAGTACAAAATTTTGGGCATATACAGATAAAAAAATAAAACACAACCAGGACCATCTCAAAAAATATACAACCCAAAAACGAACAAAATGGAGGACTAAGAGTCATCCTTAGGATCAAAAATCTCTTTTATCTTTAGCCCACCCGCTGGTGGGGATAGTAGTTATAGGATTGTGTTAGTATGCATGAATTTAGTAGGAGTGGGTCGATTAGGGATAGATGATGGAGTAGCAGTGCTAGATACATGGGATGGATTGGGTGTTTGATAGGTCTAGACCTATAAATAGGTCTTGGGATTATCACCTAGATTGAAGAAAGGGACCTCTGTGGATGCATCAGTGACCAACCCCTTTCCCCTCCATGCCTTATAAGCTACAAACTCTTGCTGGGTAGATGGGTCAGTAATATCAGATGACAGGTTAGGATAGGATATAGGTGGTGTGGGAATGGTAGATGATGAGGGCCCTGTAGGGGTGGGTGGTGGTGGTGTGGTGAACTCTGAGGGCTCAATGAAAGAGAGATGAAGATGAGTGTAAATCTGGTGTAGGTTCACCAGGATTAACTACTATGTCGCTCAAATATTTGTCAAGGTGGGATGGGTGGGCGGAGGAATTGTATATGAGGTGGTGGAAGAGGTAAGAGGAAAAATGGGTTGTACAGTTGGGGAGGTGGTGTGTGGCTCAACTGGTGTGTCTGATGCTTCATATGGTGCTTCTGCCTGTGGTGCTTCCTCATGAATGCTTAATGCCCAAATGTAAACATCATACACCCATACCAATAGCTACATATTTTATATCATCACAAAATCGATGAGATCAACATGTCCTAGGGAGGTGAGGGGAATTTCTAGTTCAAAAACTTTGAGGTACCTAACAAATAAGTAATAAAAAACAATCCGATAAAAGTTCTGTGATTCAACTGGGTGTGAGATTTGTAATTGTGGGAAAACTGGGAAGCCATGTTAAGGGTTGGACCTCCCATAGATGCTGTGAGAATAAGAACATCAATCTGTATGACACTCACGTGAGACTCATCCATAGAGAACCATACATGTGTCATATCTCGATACAGAATCTGTAAGGATGGAACCTGCAACTGGGTAGATTTCATGATGCACGAGTCATGGGGTAACTAAGGATATTGAGAAATCAGCTCCCATAAATGTTGAGAATCTGCTCATGGTGGCTCTAGATAAAGAGTTGGAAAGGCCTCAATGCTGTAAATTCATTTTTATAAATTATGAGGTCGATACCGAAATCAATGAGTGTAATCTTGTGTGGATGACCACCCACGTGGAATCCAAGGAAATCAATGGCCATCTCAAAAGTGGACATGATATCTAGAAATAGATCTTCAAAAGTATCATCACGAACCTTGATAATGCTTTCAATATGGAGTGTCTCCAAGAGGTCAAGGAAGACATTGATAATCTTCATCCTGGACAGGAAAGGTAGGTCTTGGGTCTTATTCATGCTCATCATGTTGGCCTGAAACCTGATGATATTTACCAAATTCTTTGGGTTGATGAAGCATAGAATATGGTGAAGGTGGATGTTTTCATCACTAGAGGTGTATGTGGACTCATCATGAGTTGGTGGTGTAGCACGAGCTACTATAGGAAGTGAAGAAGGTGTAGAGAGTGATGCAGAAGGGGTGCCATGCGATGAAGAAGTGGTAGAATGTTTGATTTTGGATAGTGGATTCTCATCAAAGGCTAAGGATGATGGGGTCGAGGGTGGTGGACTCTTTTTTTTCCATCGAGGAATAGGCTGGTGGGGTGCGGGTTAGGGAGGGGAGAAAATGGGTGGGTGAAGTTAAATTTTTAGGTTGTGACAGGGAGAGGGGTGAAGGGAAAGGGTGATTTTGGTTTGGGTGATGAGGGAGGGAGCCTTAAAGTGGGTGAAATGGTTAGGATAAGGGGAGGGTCAGGAAGAGGAGGAGAAGGGAGAGGGGTGGGTGAGTTAGAGATGAGGAAGGGGAGCTGTTAGGGTAGGTGGATGGCCAGACGGTGAGGGTGGGGGGGGGGGGGTCTGGTCTTCTGGTCATGAACATAGGGTTCACAATAATAGTTTTTCAAAAATAGTTTCAAGTAGTTACACGACATGTAACCTATCTTCATGTCGTAATTGGTCAACTAAAATATATTACTATAAGAAACTTACATGTTGTGTAATTGTATTACATGAAACGTAATTGGAAATTTTATCTCAAACATGATTAACCTATCCTCTATCCCTTAGATTAACCTAAAAATCCCTAAGGCTATCCTAGTCTATTCTAGGATAACCATCACGACTTTAACTTACTAGGGAATAATTTTAATCATGAGTTGAAAAAAGGACCTTATTCCCTGGTACAAGGATACACATAATAATGCGATGATCATTCCATTTCTTTGTTTGATTCCTTATATATCCTAAAATTTTTATAGGCATCCCTATTGATCTCTTCTAATTCATTTAACTGCAAAATCTATGCTTCTCCAGCCTTCTCGGAATCTAAATTCATTTTCATAATAGCCCAATATGATCAATGATACAGTTCAATTATAATATGCCACAGTTTCCCATAAACCAGTCTAAATGGTGTTGTGTCTATGGGTGTATTATATGAAGTGTGGTATGCCCATTATTCATCCTCCAATTTGAGACTCTAGTCACTTTGGCATATATTTATAGCCTTTTACAATATTTTATTTATCTCCCCGTTTTACAGTTCTACTTACCCACTTTTTAATGGGTGGTAGGGAGTTACTGTATTGTATCTGATTCCATATTTCTCTAAAAATATTTTCATAGATTGGTTTTTGTAATTTTTTCCTTGATCACTAATGAGTAATCCTAGAAATTTAAATCTTGTAAACACATTATTTTTCAAGATGTTCATGGACACTTTTACTATGTCATGAAAAGATACTTCAGCTTCAAACCATTTTGAGACGTAGTCAATGCCAACCAGAATGTAGGATTTTCCATAATAAGTGGGAAATTGTCCCATGAATTCTATGCCCTAAATTTTTAAGATTTCTACTTCTGTGATGGGATTATGTGGCTCTTGATTCCTTTTCCAATGTTTCTAATGTGATTTCATCTATCACATCTTTAGAAGAATTCGCTCGTGTCTTGGTGTAGTGTGGGACAGAAAAATCCACTTTACATAATTTTGGCTATTTTATTCTTGGTTAAATGATGTTTTCTAGATGGTGAAATGTCAAACATCTCAATTACATTCAGGATTTCCTCCTCTAGAATCTAGAATCTCAATAATCCATCATCACAATGATTGAAAAAAATGGTTTATCCTTGTAGTAATGCTTGGATTTAGCTATAAATATTTTTCTCTTTTGGTATGAAATATATTGATGTAAAAATCATGTGAAAAGATAATTGGATGTATCATAAAACCACAGTTAAACCTTGAAGCTAAAAGGGTTTCATCTGGAAAATCTACTTTAATGTTAGCCTCCTCATATTCCTTGATGAATAACAAGGGAAGTTGGGATATATGGTTAGTAATGAAATTATCTATGCCTTTCGTGTCCTTGATTACAATCTCAAACTATTGTAGTAAGAGGATATACCATATCAACCTTGGGTTGGTATCCTTCTTGTTCATGAAGTATCTTAGGGAAGCATGATCAGTATGTACAATCACCTTGGACTACATCAAATAAGAATGAAATTTCTCAAAGGAATATACAACGACTAAGAGCTCTTTTTCTGTAGTTGTGTAATTGACTTGATCTTCACTCAGTTTATTGATTTCATAATATATGGGACAAAAAATATGACCAATTCACTGTCCTAACATAGCACCAATAGCAAGGTCACTAGCATCACACACTAACTCAAATTATTTATCCCAGTTGGGTGAAATGATGAATGAGGAAACTATTTGGATTATTTTCAACATCATAAATTACTACTTACATTCCTCAATGTATTATAAAGAAACATTATTTTAAAATTGATGTGTCAATGGATGAGAATCTTTTTATAAGTCATTGATGAATCACCTGTAAAATTCGGCATGGACCAGAAACCTTCTTATGACTTTATCGGTTGAAGGTTCTGGTAAATCCATGATGAAATTGATCTTGGATGGATCTATGTCTATTTCTTCCATTGAGATTTTATACCTGAGTACTGTTTCTCCTTCGACCATAAAATGACTTTTTTTTCAAATTCAGGACAAGGAATTTATCTTCACAGCATTGGAGGACTAATTCTAGATTTCTTAAACAAACCTCAAATGGCCTTTCATTAGATGAGAATCTAGACATCAATATTTCTATGAATTATTCAGAAATGTCATGGAAAATATGTGTCATGAATCTCTGAAACATTTTTGGAAAATTAAATATTCTGAATGACATTCTCCTATAGAAAAAAGTACCAAATGGTCATTTGAATGTGGTCTTTGGGTAATCGGAGGGATCGACTGCAATTTGGTTGTATCTTGAGTAGCCATCGAGGAAATAGTAGAATTAATGTCCCACAAGAATTTTCATCATTTTATCCATGAATGGAAATGGAAAATGATCCTTTCTTATTGTTTAATTCATGCATCTGTAATCTACACAAACACTCCATCCAGTGATGGTGCATGTTAAGATTAATTCATTTCCAACAGTTATCTCTACTGTGAGTCCTCCATTATTAGTAACAACTTGTACAGGGATTACCCATTCACTATCTTTTATGGAAAAGATTATTTTGGAATCCAAGAGTTTCAACACTTCTTTTTTAATGAAATCCTTCATCGAGGTGTGATCCACCTTTGAGGTTGTCATTTTGGCTTTGCATATTCTTTGAGTAGAATATTATGAGTTAATTTGGTAGGATTTATTCCTTTAATGTCTACCACTCCTTAGGTAATTGAATTCTCATGTCTCTTCAAAACATAAAAAAAATTTGTTCCTTATTCCCAAGAAAGTTTGTAATTGATAATAACTGGTGAAGAGGTCGACACTCCTAAGTATGAGTACTTAAGAGTACTTGGTAGTGGTTTTAGTTCCACATTTGGTGGTGGAATGATGGATGGAATGAAATAGGGAAAAGTATCACTCATGATAGGTTCAATGAAGCTTACTTCTCCAAAATCAAACACTTCTTCCCTCTCTGAGATAGACTCTTAACATTATTCTTCAATAGATATGTACTCACCTCCTTTTTAGGTAAGAGTGATGGATATTCAATAAACAACATCGTCTAATTGTTGGGAAGATTTTACTAGGTTGAAAAATACATGTTCTTCTCTAACTAGTAAGATCTAGCATCCTATCAAATCCTTTATTGTGCATTGGAATGGTATTCTAAGTATGATGGAGATGCCTTCTTCTTCTTCTATGTCAAGAACTAGGAAGTCTGCTGGAAAGAAGAATTTTTTAACTTTAACGAAAACATAATCAAGAATTCCTCTAGGGTACTTCACTTATCGGTTAGTGATTTTCAGTGCTACTCGAGTTGTTTTGAGTCCGTGGAGACCAATATGGCTTAAAACATTCATTGGGATTAGGTTGATGTTGGCCCTGAGAACACACAGAGCTCTTCCAAACTTGAATTCTCCAATAGTAGAGGGAATTGAAAAACTTCTGGGATATCTCATTTTTAGATGGATCTTCTACTACACTACAGCATAACATTCTTTGTTTAATGAGATCACATGAAGATCTTCTATCTTTATTTTTCAATATAGAATATTCTTGAGAAATTTTTCTTACACTGTAATTTGAGAAATAGCTTCTACAAATGGTATATTAATGTATAGTTTATTGAACATCTACATGAACTTTATATACTTTACCTCTTGTCTACCTTGTCTCTCTCTTTTTGTAAAAGGAATAGGTGTCTTGTATGGTGTTGGGGTGATATAAATTGGTTCCTTTGGTTGTTCAATAGTTTGGTCACTTTCACCTGGTGAAACTTCTTCAGTTGTTTTTTCTCAACTTCTTCTACTATTGGTGGTTGTTCCTTAGTCTCTTCAAGTTTCTTTTCATATATTTAGCATGTTTGTTTAAAGACCAATATCTTCCCTCTTCTCATCACTATAGCTTTAGCTTCCTTTCTTGGGTATGTCTCTCTATTATCAGGTAGGGTACCTAGTAATATACCAGAAAAAGTTTTTGAGAGTTGACCCATTTGAAATTCAATATTACAAAAATCGTATATTTGGGGTTTCTAAATTTTTCATTCTCATATATAATTTTTGAACAAAAGTATCCAGGAGGATTTCCAGGTTACTTTGAGGAGAAATAAGTTGTTATTGAGTTCTATGTTGAGCGAGTTGGAATTGTTGTTGATCTCTTTATGGTAAGTGTTTTCACTAAATCTATTATTGAGGTCTAGGTACTACATTCATAGGTGGATAACCTAGTGGTCATTTAATAAAAAATTGCTCTTGACCACTATACTATTAAAAATATCCTTGGTTATTCTAAGATCACTACTGTGCAGGACACTGCTATTAGTGTTGTTGTTGCTACTGAAAAGGTGGGTAATGCGGATTATATTTGATTTTATTACAGTCCTATGGGTCTTAAACTACTTCCATGAAGTCCTAATGATGATATGGGCCACCACACATCTGAATTATTATATCTCCATTATGTGAGCAATAGGGGGTTGAGCAGATGGTATTTGAAATGATTCCATATTCTTTGTGAGTGCTTTGACATGAACAACTAGTCTGGTGTTTTCATCTACCTGGGAATACTATCTCGAGGTGGTCTACAATCACTTTTACACAAGATTTATGTTTGATAAAATTTATCAAGTAAAACTATTTTGGATTACAAGGTTTTAAACATTAATCCTCAATTAGTGGAAACATCAACGACAATTCATTCGACTAGATGGAGTCCTTGGTAGAATGTCTGTAACTGAATTCACATGTCCACTCCATGGATTAGACACTTCCTCATCAGCTCCTTGAATCGGTCCCATGATTTCCAATCATATTCTCTATAATTTTGTGTAAATTTTTGAGTGTTTTTTTTGGAGATTCTAAGTCCATTTTGGTTGAATGTATTTATATAGGAACTTTTAGGCTAGATCATCCCAAGTCATGATTGACTTGGGAGTTTTACTATTTTAGCAAGTCCGTAGCTTGGTCTCTTAAAGAGAATTATAGGATGTGCAGTCTGATTGAATATGAAGAAACTCCCTAGTTGATAAAGGATTAATAAACTTCTAGGAAGGTAGAGATGTTCTCATGCAGATTTTATATCTAGAGGTCACTGAATTTACCCAGGTTCTAGATCATGTGAATAAGTTTAGGTTTGATTTCAAAGGTATAAACTTGGATGAGGGGATGAATGATGTATGGATTCACACCATGTATTTATGGAAAGGAATAATCCATTATGGTTCTATCTTGATGCATTGGGTGATCTCCAGGAATAATTTGTTGATGTCCATGAGGGTTCGGTTGGTTGGGTCCCTCTTTATTGTGTTGTTTGGCCATTTTAGGCTGGCAGTGTGAAAATATGAAACCTTTTATCTCAATATCAAAGTCTAGGTCTTCTTTTGTCTGAAGTATCTTTGAATGATTCAAAGGACTTTTCTACATGAACTATACCCCAAAGTAGATATTAAATGGAATCTTGAAAAGGAAAAAAGGAAATGGGGTTAGGAAAAGGTAATCCCAGGTCTTTCGCTAGAGGCTTGCAAGTAGAGCATTTCATCCCCGACAATAGTGCCAATATTTGATGTGTCTGCACGCATCAGTGAATTAACATGGGCCATGGTCAGATTATAATTGTTGGGTTTCACTAACTTCACTTACTACTTGGGTGTAGTATAGTGAGAGTCCAAGTATGATCCCTTAGGGAGATTTTCTAGCTTCTAGAATTTAATGGATTAAAACCCTTTGGGGTTGGAGTCCTTTTTAGATTGTTTTAGTTTGAAAATTTCTAGATCTATGATGGTTTTTTAAATAAATATAGAGGGGTAGGGCTCAATTTTTTATATCTATAAAAAGGTTGATCTTAAGACTAATCCTATTAGGATCCTAAGATTTAGGCTGTGATGTAAGTGGAAGTTACTAGTTGACTTTGATCAGGTCACCTAGTTCTACCTAGAATGTAGTTATTCCTTGATTAGGAGATATAAACAACCTAGATTCCCTAATATTAGATCCTATGGCATAAAGTATCTTATACAAGTGGTCTTAGCCTAATCTAATCCAATCATTATATGGTCTTCTCCTTAAATATCCCATGATCAGGGATGTTTAATCGAATTAGATAGACATTAATTATTTTCCCTGATTACTAATCATTAAGGTTACTAAGTTTAGAATTATAGATTTAATTATTCAAATTCCACTACTCTCGATCCCTACCCATGGGTGGTTTTAGCCACTCATGGTAGGAGGAGATACAAATAAACAAATAAAAACCATGATTGACATGATAAGATGATTTGAAATTAAAAAATTCACAATCATGAAATGGCTTAGATTATCTACAGTGGTGAGCATGCACTGTGGATTAGAAAGATATAAATAAATAATTAATGAAATAATTACTTGTCATAAAAGTGGAATTGGATTCGATGCAAGTTTGGTGATGAATGATGGTAAGCGATGTGAAAGTGAATTAAATGTGATGATGAAAAAAGAATCCATAGATCTTATATTGATATAAAATTATGAAACTGAAAATAAATTTTAGTTTGAGAGGGAATGGGACTAAGGAAATTAAAAATAGAAAAAATATCAAAGGAATTATTCTTTCAGTTCTCTCTAAAATGGTTACCAGGCTATTTTATATATAAGTGAAATATTACATGATGTGTAATGGAATACATGTCATGTAATTCCAATCTATGTACTTATCCATGGATTTTTAATATGACATATATCTCACTTATATCTCACCCAAGATATGATGTTTGATTGATTTCACATCGTGTACTGATGAATAATGATGTTTACTGGCTTATTTCTCTTCCCTCTTCACAACTTGGTTCACGAACTAGTTCACCACTTGGTAGAAGCTGTGAGGTCCTACAACATAATTTGTACTGATGGTTCATGACGTGTAATATGTAAATTATTCATTTTTTTCTACATTTATTCATTTGAATCCTTAGAAGACTCATTCCTGAAAAATTAGGCACATAACAAGCACATTATCAAAAAAACAATTAAAATACACAAGGAAATGATAGAAATAAGTATATATGAATTCAGATTATCAATAAGAAAGTCAAAACATTGGTGTTATCAAAAAATGAATATATTCTGATAGACATTTAAATATATGGAATGGTTTAATGTAAACTTGAATTAACTCCCCTTGATAGAAACTTCAATATTTCAAAATCAAATGAACTATCTATGGATAAAGAAATTTGGATTATGGGAAAAGTTCTTAATGATTCAACCATCAGAAGTTTAATGTATGTAATGATTTAAACATGTTCTAATATTTCCATTGTAGTGGCAGTTGTAAGTTGTTTCATATAAAATCGTGGAAGGATATATTGATATGTTGTTAAATGGATCATATGATATATGAAAGGATCATTAGGTACATCATTAGGTTTTAGTGTTAATGATCTATTATTGGGTTTTTGGATGATGATTTTGATATATATATGGATTACCATAAGAATAAAACATGTAATGTCTTCACTTTTAGAAGGAAATTGGTAAGTTGGATATATCTTCTACAACTTGTGGTTACTCTGCCAACAATAGAAGTAGAATATTTTACTATTATTGAAGAAGAAAAATATTTTTCTAGTTGTTGCACTTTCTAAAGGATCTCGTGATGGAATCAGAAGGAGGAGTGTTATTCTGTGAAATTCAAGTCTACATTATCCTTGATAATAATGAATATTTTCATGCAATTAAAAAACACTTCAACTTGAAATACCACTTCATTAAAAATATGATGGATGAAAAAAGTCTTATAATTTAATAAGGTGGATGTATAGTATAATAATATAGACATATTCACAAAGGTGTTTGTCTAGGAATGTATGAGGTAGTACTATGCCTTAGTTGGACTTGGATAAATAGAAAGAGATGGAGAACACTACAAGAATAGGAGAGGAGATTTGATGAGTGTTTATGAAGTTTATAATTCATGAAGTCATATTCATGTGAGATATTATTGGGATTTATGAGGTATATTTATTTTTATGAAATGACATTTCTATGAGAGATTCTAGAAGGTAGATTTTTCAAAATTATGTTTCTGACATTGATAGTGGACTTCATTAGTTGAAAAAAGAATTTAGATGAAGAATGATTCTCTGATTTTCATTTAAAATTATCAAATCAATTTTTTTGATTCTTTGGTAGGACACATGTTCACTAGTTTTTACTAATCAATCCAAAGAAAAAATGGTTTATTGATGTGTTCCTCAGTAAATAGAATTACAACCATGATCCTCAATGTATAGTGTAATTGGTTTACTAGATTAATACATCTATAAATTTGACATGTGGGTAGTTTTCGAATAGAAAATATTTCAGATATGTGATTTTTTACATTAAATTTTAATTAGAGTGAGTTGAGAGTGATATTGATTGTAATATCGTGTACTCTTATTTTATCATAGTTCTTATAGTGATCTTCCTTGAATGTAAGAATTTTATCAAAACCAAATAATTTTTTTGTGTTGTTTCATTTTTTATTTCATCCTAAAATTGTGTGTGAAAGGTGATTTTATGTTGTTATTAGGATGTATATTTTCTATTTATAGAACACCAAGTCAAGGGGATAGTGAGGATAAATCTTAATTAAGGAAGAATTCGAAAAGAATGTTCTTTTGAATGTTTTTTTTGTTAATATATTTATAACAGGTTGTTTCCGCAACACCAGTTTCCCACACATTTCATTTTTGTGAAAATGATGAAAATTTCAGTGGTAGGCTTGGAGGATATGAAGCTGGTGTATGTGCTACATAAAGAATCATATCAGTGTTCATAGTTAGAGATGTTCATATTAGTGTTGGTGGGATGTAGAGTCCACCAACTATAGAAGATCGAGGTCGATCTTGGTTATAGGATGTTAGGCCTTTATACTTTTCCCGATATTATGGATTTTGGGTTATTGTAGATTGTCGCAATCTCTACTAATGTCACATTGATGTTGTACTTCAGTTTTTATTTATATACATGGTTTTAATTGTCATATACCTTTACCTAGATATGTATATAATTTTATATGTTTATAGGTAAAGTATTCTCATATGTATTTTTTTTCCATCTTGGTGTTTTTTACCAAACCTTGCATATTAGATGTTGGATTAGGGTGAAACACTCAACTAAATCCAGCCAAGGATAAATCCTAGTGAGTTAGGTCAGGTCATAATGGTATCATCACAGTTTGGTTCTTATGTATATAGTTTAGAGAAATTAGTTTAGTGACTATTAGTATTGGATTCTTGGGTAAAATTTGTTAAGGGGTATTGAGTTTTCTTAACAAACAAAACAATTCGATGATTATTGTGGGTGGTCAATTTAACTGTTCATCGAGACTCTAATAACAAAATAGTTAACTTATAACAATAATAGATTAGTTATATGGCTTAATGGGATAGTGCATAAATCAGGAAGTGTGTTTTTTGTGATTAGATTCATTCTTTATTGAGTCTATATTGATATTATTTGAATAACTATGTGTTCATATTATTAAATACAAGATGGAAACTCATAGAAATCCATCTCAAATTTAGAGGAAAGGTCATATTAGGCCTATTATAGTTATTTATACATTATTTTCATATTGTTTAGGTTCTGAGGCATCAATTTAGACACATAATAGGAACATGTTTCCCCCACTAGTGGAGAAAGTGGTTGATCCTTCACCAATTTAGAAGGGAATTAACACACCTAAAGTGTATATAGAAGTCCTTGAAGATCAGAAATTTTCAAATCATTTATAGAGTGTGATTTAAAATATCTATAGGTAGAGACCTTCTAGAATTTGGGGTGATCCTGATCCTCAATCAGTAGAGAACTCACTGGAGTTTGTTAATCATATTTTTTATCTCTCTTGGACACCCAATAACCAAATAGTGATTGTTTCTATGAGTCTATTCTATGGAACAATGTCTTGTCTCAAATTTGATACATGTTTCCATATAAATTTTGAGGAATTAAATTAATTTTGATGAAAACAAGATATTTTAAATATATAATTATTGAATACCCTTCATTTTAAGTGGAAATTTCAATTCATATAATATTTTGGTGAAAATGGGGTTTTAGGAGATGAAATGATTAAATGTTCTTTTTTTAAATTTTCTATCTATAATAAAAGTCTCTTTCAATTTTGAAATTAATTCTTCTAATTTCCATATTTTTATCTTGAATATAAAATTTTGGAATACTTTCATAATTTTAATTCTATATTTTCTTTTCCAATATCTCTTTTTCATTTTAATTTCATTACATGAATTAATAAATTTCAGATATTATTTTTTAATATTATTATTAATTATTGAAAGGTTGAATTTTACCCCATAAGTATCATCATATCCCATAATCAGCACCCCCCTTGTTCATGAGTCATCTGTGTTATCACAATACATCCCTATGACTTTTTTCTAT
The DNA here is from genome assembly GCA_963277665.1 of Viscum album. Lineage (NCBI taxonomy): Eukaryota > Viridiplantae > Streptophyta > Magnoliopsida > Santalales > Viscaceae > Viscum > Viscum album. The sequence continues at coordinate 1,784,313,421 of OY728148.1, read as the reverse complement.
AAACATGAAGTCCCATTACATAAGAAAACTCTTCCCACTAGGATCATTTTCTCCTCACTATAATAAAGATTCAATACTTCATATAAGAATCATATGCATGGAGGTCCTAGTATATAATCATCACAAACAACTCCTTAAGCATCATCCACTCCATAATAATCCAACCCGCATAAGCATCAAAACAGATGCATAAACATCATTTACTACACATTGGGAAAATCGAAATTCGACCATGAAGGTGTAACATTCCTCATCAATATATGAATCCTATATTGAAACTAATCCAAATAATAGAAACTAATCTTGAGATTTAATAAAATACTTAGAATTTAATGAATTATACTGAATAATATTATATAAGAATTGAGAACCCTGTGGGCCTTTTAAAATTTAAGGATGAGTTTAGCTGGAGTCGCATGAGGAAGATGATGTGTAGTAACCCACAACACATGGAGATTGAGGATTCATATGGGAGATGTAAAATGTGAGCTATAGAGATTGGATATGGTGTGGGATTTTATTTAAAAGAAAGAGGACTTATGAATTGGAACAATTCTTCATCCATGAATCATGAAAATGCTCAATTATTAGACCATGGTAAGGGGAAAAAACCACTCACTCAAGAGAAGTTGGAGAAGACAGTGTTGGGAAACAGGAGGTACTTAAAAGATAACCCTTATCTTCTTATTATCCTTATTTTTTCTTACTGTTATCAATTCTTAGTATTTTGATGTTATACCCATGATTGTTGGTTAAATTTGATGAGGGGAAATATGATTCTTTTATTTTACTCTCTTTACTTCATTCTCAAGTCATTCTTTTACTAGGATGTTATTCATCAATTTCAAATGATAATTTGATCTTAAAAAAATAGCTTCATCTCTCTTAAGATTATTAAATTCACTAGTTTATAAACCATTGAATTAACCTATATAAGCACTAAAACCCCTGACATAAGGTTCCAGTGATATATTGAATATTGGAGACTCAATTTTCTAATTTCATTAGATAAAATGAAAAATAATTTAATAACATACAATCAAAACTACCCATATCCTCATCAAATATTTTCACTACTGCTTATGTTCTTGTGTTTTCTTTTATTCTAATATATACTTCATTGTTTTGACCATTTTCACTCTATCATTTTTATAAAATTCATTACGAAATTAAAAATTGATTTTTTTTCTTTCTTTAAAATTTGAAATTCATTTTTTTAAATTTTTTCTTATTTCTATTTGTTGTTGTACACTTCACCTTTTATGTGGGTTTAACCCTACATGATATTATAATTTTATAATATATGGAAATAAAAAACTATTTGAATTTACTCAATATCCCTAGTCATTTTTGGCTCATTTTATGGGGAAGGATTTATACAGACAAGCAAGAATATAAAAAACTCTATAAAAGATAAATAAAATCTATTTAAAAGAAAACAATCTCTCAATAATATCACTATACAGTGAATGTGCACTAGATTAAACATTGAAAATATAGAGTATCTTATACATGAAATTGACAACAACATTAGATATTTTAATAAATAAAGGACAATTGAAATAGAAAACCTTATAGAAAGAGAGAGAGCATGGTGTTAATGAAAAAACCTACAATTATCATCATTCTAAAAATTTATAAAGGCCTAGGATTATAGAGTATGAACTCTCTCAAGTTTTAGAAAACTCATCATCAGTTAGGATAACTCCTAGAGCTTAGAATAATGAGAAAATATATCCAAACACGATCTTCTTTCAAACTTTTAATAGTATGGAGAATGAAGATTCTTTAGATTTTATATCATTTATCTATAATATTGGATACCGATAATCACTTCATGGGTTTTGTGTGAAAAATATGAAAATGAGATTTATACCTACATATCTTCAAATTAACGATAGAAACTAGTTTTTATCCCAAGGTTAAAATATTCTTAAAACCTTGGATGAATTATATAATGAATTTTTCATGGAATTTTATCTTAAGAGACTTAAGTTAGAGTTAAGAAACAAGATCAAAAGTATTAGTTAACAAGATGGAGAGGCTTTTCATGAGGCATGGGATAGATTTTGGGTCCTGATAAGGTATTATCCACACTACTACCTACCTACCCATCTTCTTATAAATTAGTTTTATAATGTAATTCCACCTTTAGGATAATAATTTATTTAACCAATCTGCTAGAGGGTATTAAATTAATAAAATATATGAGGAATTGAGATATATTTTCAACAATCATTCCATTAATTCACAATAAAAATATTATATGATAAATAATGGAAATAGGGTAGAGAAAACCATTATTTCATTTATGGAAATGCTTTCATAGCTTCATGAAATGGTAGACCATATTTAATATTTGATGAAATAGAATCAAACAAAATATTAATCAAATTATAATCCAAAGTCAAAACCAATCCCTTAGAGAGTAATTCCATTAATGTGTCATGTTTGGGAACTCTATAAATTTCTTCCCAAACAATGATATTCTAAACTAATATTTTTAAAATGTCAATTTCAATAGGTATATACTACAAATTCAAGTTATAGATAACCCATTTTTTAATTATTACAATCAAGGATATAGAAGACATCTTAATTTATCATAAATAGAGAAAGTAATGTTAATGCTAACTAATGCATTTGGATTCCCAAAACAGCCTTGGAAATAATTTCAAAACTAACCTTCAGATAAAACCTCTAACTCTCAAGAGGAAGTAAGTCTTGTGTTCTAGTAGTTTGTAGGAAAATATTATTCACAAAAATCATTACATGATAATAATAAGGCTAAAACACATTATAGAATTCATAACTTAGAGTTTAATATACAAAAAATGACTATGGAAATGAATTAAATATGTAAAAGAAAGTCTCCTAGGACAAAAAAGGTTACCCCTTGGGAAAATTCTATGATTTTCACCACGAAGAGTTGTTTAAGAACTCATCTAGAATGTAAAAATGATCATAGGGATTTCTAAAATGAAATTTGATAGGAATTTGGTAACCAAAATCTAGAAAAAAATGAATATGGGAATTTGGATATCCATAATGAATTCAAGATAAAACTTATTTTCCCACATGAGAAACAAGGTATAGATAATTGAAATGTTATGAAAAATAAAGGGAAAGAAAATATTAAGGAATAACATGATTAACTACCTATTTTTTTAAGAATCTATAACCCATTATACCTCTACATTTAAGAGTGAAGAAAAATAACTAGGAACTTTAACTACTCAAGTTACATGAGTTATTTAAGTATATCCCAATAAACAATACATTCATTAATTCTTTAGGCTATATCCCATAACATTTTAAAAAATTAAATAAAGTTATATTAAATAAAAAGACTATGGAAGTGTTTACCAGCTACAACTTGATAGAGGAGTGCATATCGATTTTTTTTAATTCCATCTTTAAATAAAATATATTTTCATCTTTTTATCCTATACACTACATAAAATGTTGTCCAACTAAACTGCCTTTTTTCATTAGTTCTTGCATCAACATCATCTCTCACTCACTTTTTTTTATATCTAAGATAAGGTAAATTAATACCCAGTATAATTTTCTTGTTTTTGGATGATAGATATATACATATTTCAATTAGAAAGTGAATAACTTTATTGTTGGGGTAGATATATTTTTTTACCTACTTACTCTCTCATTATAAATATATAATGTGATAAAGAAGTTCCTATCATTTTAGGGAGACCTTTTTCAAGCAATGATAGGTGTTGTTATTGATGTATAAAATGGAAAGTTGATTTTTTAATTTAGGTGATCAAATGGAAGTGTTTAATGTTTTTAAGAATTCAAAATAAATCATACTTGAAAAAATCCACTCAAGGGATGAGTTTTTAGAATTTAAAGAAACTTTTGATGGAAATGAAGAATAATTACTAAGGATGATTGATGAGATTAGTAGAGGAACCAAACCTAATAAAACTTGAATGGAAATCAGTTTAAGTAAGTAAAAAAGAACCAGTTGATTGGTATAATGGTGAATTTTTAGAATAACTTGATAAATATTTTGAGGAAAAAATTCTTACACTAGTTCAGGAAATAAACGATGAGGAGTGGTCTAATATGGATAAAAGTGAAAAAGGGTCTTTTTTTAGATCCCATTTATTTTTGAATAATCACATTGAATACCTTGGACCACTTAGGCACCAAATTCCACCTTCTAGTCAAGAATAATCACATATGGATCACCCTAATCAAACATATATAATAATTCTAACCAATGTATGGACCATTTTATTCATCCTATACTCTCTTTTTGGGAATCATCTTTAAAAATCCAGAAACTATACCTTTTGATCAAAATCCTTAGGAACCTATATACACCTAAGGTTTCTTCACTAAAAGGGGATCCACCTCATTCATTTTCTGGCCCTATTAGAACTTATCCATTATATGCATCACATTTAGACAAATGGAATTATTATAGAGAGCCTAATGAGTTATCTATCCTACACCATCTTCCATATTTCATGGGAGACGCTATATTGATATGAGTGAATTATCATTTCCTATAGAACTTGTAGCGCCCCAGCCCCAGACTACCATGAATCTGGTGCAGTTTTGATGGAAACATGGTGTGTAAATATTTTTATAAAAAAGAATGCAGAAAAATACACAGATATGTTCCACTATAGAGGATTGTTTTGGTTTAGGTCCTGGAGAATCAGATAAAATAATTACATTTATTTCAAAAACTGGAAGAGAAAGAAACTCCACAAAGCTGCTATTGAACAAAGTTATTTAAATCCACTAAACATGTAAAAGAAAATAGATTGAAAACGTAGTGTGATTATACAAAGTCACAATAAGTGGGTTTTAAATAACATAATATACCAATTATAAATTTTGAAAACATTGTTTTAAAATTTCCCATAAAACATTTTCTTAAGTAATGTTGAATCACATGTATCATAACATATACTTTAGTCTAAGATCTATAAGGGCACATTTCATGGACTACTGACAAAGTTATAAGGAAGAATGATTCAATTATAAGCATGATCATTCACAATAATAAGTGAAATACATTCTAAATAAATATGACATGTGAATATTCGAGTAAACAATTAATAACAAATAGCAATACATAATCCGAGTTGCACATAAAAGTAATAACTTTAATTTCATCCTTTACCACTATGAATCATACACTGGCTAATAAATCATTTAGTGATGAATAAATAATAAGCCGTAAGATTTTACTTCATTATGATTATCATAAACATAAGCTCTTCAACCAAGAATATTCTATATGTCAAATATTCTTTTGGTTAATTAAATTACATAGTCAAAATGAGGAAAGTGCATAATGCAGGACTTCGTCAAGGCATTCTCCAAGACGTCTAATGATTAAGGTATCGTCCAAAATCCATAAATCATTAATTTTTCAATACCTTTTTCCAAGATCATAGTTTTTCTCATGAGACCTACCAATGCACCGAGGCGCTATCGAGGTCCCCACCCAACACTTACATAAGTCTAATGTATTCTTCATCTCTTTAAATCAAAGTGATCAGACCAATTTGATTTAATAAAATTACTTATTAATTATCATCCATATTATCCAAGGGTCCCACACCACTATGAATACTTTAATTTTTCTCATTTCATATTATTAAAAGTGTCCCATACCACTTTGAATAATTTAATTTCTGGATTCCATAAAGGCCATTTGATTTTATCATTTATATATTCAATGTAATTCTTTCATATAAAATTTAATAACAATTCTATCAATGTATGAAAATGAATGAAAAATATGATAAGAAACACATGTGTAAATAACTAAAGCCCATTAAACACTATTTTATCACATAAATTAACAATCTATAAAATTATTATTATGAATTTAAACATTTTATTTTCCATAATAAAATTCTAAAAATTAGGATAGTTTCCATTCATATTAAAAACACATGATGATAAATGGGAATATCTAACAAAATGGAACTTAATGATTGAAAACATTTATTGAGGAAGATTCAAATTCATAGATTATTTTTTTATTCTAAAGATATTCGGAGGTAATACACTAGGGTGACACAAAATCTTATTAAATCACCATAAATTGGTTCTTATGAAAACAAAATCTGTTTATGATTAAAACCGAAAAATGCATATGCATATAGCCATAAATACATATATAAGAAGAAAATTCTTTATATTTTACAAAACTACTAAAACTTTGAAACTCAGTATTTTAGGAGTCATAAAGTTAAATATAAGAGTGGTTTAACTAAACCTGAATGAATATATATTTATAGATATATATATCTATATAAATGATTATATAAAGTATATATATAGGATCTTAAATAAAATTTTTAATGACTCTAGCATGTTTTAAACCAATTAGGACATTAGTTAATCAATGGTGAATAAATTTTAAAATGCGCCACTAAATATAGAATGTTTTATTTATGAAATATGTGCACATATATATTCCTATACATATTTTTCAATTTTATAGTATTACAAAACATCACACATCCTTTGATTAATAAGTAATTAAGAACTTCACCAAAGATTAAGGACTTACCATATTAGATGGAATTGGTAGGTCATATTCTTAAACATAAAAATATATATACATATAATCATATACATATATAGTATATAAATATGTTTTTCATGAAGAATATAATCCCTTATGTTTAAAAAATACTACTTAAAACCATAACTAGAAGACCTATAATCAGGCATATGAGAAACATTATGTAAACCAAAAGGATATATATATATATGAGTATCATACATATATATATATATAGACACACATTCATTCACAAAAAAACAAGACAACATAATCCCTTACCTAATTTGAATGAGGAAGAGAGGCTTGGGGAGGTTTGTTGGAAGCTTGAGAGGAGGAAGAACCCTGAGGAGGGAAGTGCACTGAATATTATATATAAACTATATCATATAAATTATAAAATATTTTAAACGCCACTTGCTGTAAAACTGAGACCCACTCGATTTATAAAATGGCCGAGGGTGTCGGTCTTGTAGACGATGAGGGTAACGAGGGTCCACCGGAGTCACGAACATGAAAGAAAATGAAAAGGAGAAAGTGGAGTACACCACTGGTTCAGCGCATACGGAGGTAGAATAAGACGTCATAGGGAGAAAATCCAGAAAAAGGATGAACGGATGGGATCAAATGGATATTGATCCAATGGTGGAGGAGAAACCACAGATTTTAAAAAAATGATGGATGACTGTGATTAGATCGAGAATCGATTGGATGACTATGGTAGGATGCGGTGATTAAAAAATAATGGATGGTCGTGATTATATTGCAATGGATAGGACATAGTACAAAAAATGCGGAGGATATTCACAGCCACGAGAGTTTGAATGCCGAACTGATCGGGTGGCTCAGATCGTGCACGATGTGATTTGACGACCCAGATCTGATCCTGTATAATTTTTTCCACCAAACATCAAATCGAGGGGAGTTTTTTCATCCCTTATAAGCCTAATTCTTCGAGACTCTGCTCAAATTACTCCCTCTACCCTCCTATTACCTCCCCGTACTGGGTTCTTCTACGAACATGCACTTGTGCCCACCCACGTCGTTATGCCTCCTCTCACGGTGGCATGCTATGGTCCTTGCACACGCACCTGTGCGGGATGAAGGTAATCAATGCTTCTTGTGCGTGCGACTTAGCACGCACCCTATGTGCGCACAGACCTTGGCCATTTCCAAGGGTTGTGGGGTGAGAAGCCCCATCAAGGCCTTGAGGGCTGCCACAAGGTGGCCCCCGGCTAGGTGGGGTACTCCCCTAAATTTTAACAAAGTAAAAATTGATTTTTTGTTATAAAAATAGTTTTTTATATATGTATATATATTGGTATCTTCAAGATATATTTTTCCTATTATAACCTAAATATTTTCCTTAGTTTTATAAATACTAATGTCTTAAAAACACAAAGTAATAAATTAATGTTTAATACATCATTATTAAAGTCTTATATTAGTATTATAAAAATAAAACACATAGTTTTAAATAAAACCTTTGTTTAAACATTATGAATGAAAAAATTTATAAAATATTTTCATCACATTTTGAAACAATACTATGTGTTGACAAAATATTAAATAAATATCCTTTTTTAAAGTTCGTAAAATAGTTTATATGTTTAAATTTATTATTTCAATGCATACTTTAAATATTTTGGAAAAACTAATTATAATAAGGTATTTTAAATTAAACCAACAAAATGACCAACGACAATACTTATAACCATTATAAAATCAACGGTCACCAAAGGGACAATGGTCGAATTGATGCCTTATATAACCATTCATTAGGGTGTTCCAAATTCAAGACAATTGATGAAGATGGTGCACATAATTCCCCTGATGCTCAGGGCAATTGTAGTGGATATGGCCATACTAATGTTCATTGTGATGGATTCGAAAGACCCTTAAAATATTTTTGGGTGGTTTGTTGTATTTTTTGGTCTCCCTGTAATTCTAATTGGTTTCTGAATATGTATTTTTGGGTTTTATGGGTTCTTATGATCTTGTTGTAATATAAACACTTCGTTGTTTTAAATAAAATGCCGTGTGTTTATTTTCAAGTATTTTTTATCAAAAATGGAAATTAAATAAAATATTATCCTACAATGTTGTTATTATATAGAAGATAAGTTTGGGGAAACACATTATTACCCCTACAAAAATTGTGTCTTCTCAATTCTAAACATTTGTAAAAAACAGAGTAGAAAAACTATACTCACATCACCTCCCCATGTTCCTTTACCAGGAACACCACCGAGGGTAGGGTGTTGATGAACTCAGGTGGATTCCTAAGGTAGAATTCAGCTCCTCAATTTCCTTGGTCCAAATACACTGTCAACAGCTAGGGTCGAACCTGTGCCTAAAACACTCAGCCTTCCATAGATATGAACGAGAGGTGTAAATGTTGGAGATTTCCGAATGGACTAAATCCCTATAAATTCCAGGCACCATGTCATGATTGAAGATATTGATGTCTTAGAGTTCCCCATACATACTAAAACTCTGAACCCAGAATAGGTAGGATGCTCGATGGTCACTATACAAAGCAACTTCTAGAAACATTCCTATATCTCGGTAGTTATCATCCAAAGTGAAACATAGAAAAATAGATTCATGATAATTTCCTCTTTGTCTATATTCTAAAAATTGTGAATTTACAATATGATAATATTCATGATTGTTTACTTGGTAAAGATGGAGGATGTCTGGGAGTTTCGACATCCAATGGAGTTTTTTTACAAATCAGACATAAGTTTGCATAGGGTTTGTATTCTTCGGATCATGTCTTGAAAAATATAATCTATAATAGTTCGGTAGGAATTGATATAAGATTAGTTGGTGAACTAATGTTTTCTATCTAAAATTTCAGGAGACATGTTTTATTCAGCAATGCATAACCACATCAAAATAGAGACTCTATTTAAATTATACAAACACGTAACATTATTTGGTTATACACAGTTCATAAATCCAAGGTATTACATAACTACTCTCTCACTCTCACAACACTAGTATGGATCTCATAACGTTCTCAAAGATGGAAGTTCACTAGATTCATCGGTGTTGGCGTATCCCCCAATTTCCAGTCAAATGGATTCCAAAAGCGGCCGCAAACTCCTCAATCTATTATGTCCAGATGTAGCATGGGCAGACCAGATCAATCATATGTGGGCATCTAAGGTTCCAAAAAAGGAAAGCATTAAGGGTATGCAGTTGGGAGAAGTCTTCTTGAACTTGATATCTATAATTAAAACAATTAGATTCGTCCTTGAGAATTTATAAGTCCATGACCTGAACTTGAAGGCCATAGGTTATGATTTGACAGAGGTAAGATTCCCGATTGTCACCCTCTTTTACAGCTTCTGAGAAGTTCATTAGAGAGAAGAAGTTGTCAGCCAAGGTGTAGTATCAGAATAGACCTTCATAATACCTTCCCTTATGTGCATAAAAGGGATGTTGGGCATGCATGATCATAAAGTAATCAAATCCATATCCTCCTTGAAGATGGAGTACGCGAGAAGAATTGGACACATGATATAGATGTTGACATGATAAATGGAGGTTCTCAAAAGTTCCATATCCTTCTAAACATGCTGTGTTTGATATGGTTTCTAATATTTATGTTGGAAGGGACATAATTCATGATTTGTTATCCATAGGAAAATTTTTAGGAAACTACTACTTATTAAGAAAAAAACAAGTTTTTTAGTATTTTTCTAATTTCTAGGGGTTTCTAAACCAATACTCCAATAACAACTATAGCGCCCTAACCCCAGACTTCCATGAAGCCAATAAAGTTTTGTTGGAAACACAGTGTGAAAATTGGTTTATAAAAAATAAATATGAAAAATACACACACATGTTCCATTATAGAGTATTGTTTTGGTTTAGGTCCTGGAGAATCAGATACAATTATTACATTTCTTTCAAAACTGGAAGAGACATAATCTCCAAAAATTTGCAATAGAAAATGTGACTTAAATATACTAAACCTATAAAAGAAAATAGGTTTAAAACATAGGGTGATCATATGAATTCCTTGTAAGGGGTTTTAAAATTACGTAATATACCACTTATAACTTTTGAAAACATTTATTTTAAAATTACCCATAAAAAATTTTCTTAAGGAATGCTGAAACAAATGTATCATAACATAGAATTTATTCTAAGAATTATAAGGGCACATTTCATGTAATACTGACAGAGTTATAAAGAAGAATGATTAAATTATAAACACGATCATTCAAAAAAATAAGTAAAAGATATTCTAAATAAGTATGACATGTGAATATGAAAGTATAAATTTAATTAATAAGAGTAATACATAATCAGAGTTGCACATAAAAGTAATAACTTCAATTACATCTTTTACCACTGTGAATCATACAATGGAAAATAAATCTCTGAGTGCTAAATAAATAATAAGCCATAAGTTTTTACTTCATTTTTATTCTCATAAACATAATACCTTTAACCAAGAATATTCTATTAGTCGAATATTCTTTTGGTTAATTAGATTACAATCATAATGAGGAAAGTGCATAATGTAGGACTGCGTCAGGGCCTCATCCAAGATGCTAATGATTAATGCCTCATCCAAAATCCATAAATAATAAAATTTTCAAGGCCTTGTACCAACATACTTTCTCTCATGAGACCTACCGATGCACCGAGGGGCTATAGCAGTACCCACCTGACACTTACATAAGTCTAATGTATTCCTCATCTCTATAAATCAAAGTGCTCATACCAATTTTATTTAATAAAATAACTTATTACTTATCATCCATATTATTCAAAGTGTCCCATACCACCTTGAATACTTTAATTTTTCTCATTTCATACTATAAAAAGTGTCCCATACAGCTTTGAATAATTTAATTTCATTCTTCCATAAAGGAAATTTGAGTTAAGAATTTACATATTCAAAGTAATTCATGCATATAAGCGTTAATAACAATTTCATAAATGTATGGAAATGAATAAAAAGTATGGTAGACAACACATGTGTCAATAACTCAATCACATTAAACACTAGTTTATCGCATAAAATGAAAATCCCTAAAAAGATTTTTATCAATGTAAAAATTTTATATTCCATAATACAGTTCTAAAAATTATGATTGTTGTCATTCATATAAAAAACACATGCTGATAAATGGGAATATCTAACAAAATGGAACTTAAGGATTAAAAACATTTATTGCGGCCGATTCAAATTCTTAGATTATTTCTTTCTTCTAATGATATTAGGAGGGCGTACACTAGGGTGAAACAAATATTATTAAACCACCAAAAATTGGTTCTTATGAAAACATAATAGGTTTATGATTAAAACCCAAAAATGCATATGCCTATAGCTGTATATACATATATAAGAATATAATTCTTTATATTTAAAAAACTACTTAATCTTTGAAACTCAGTATTTTATGAGTCTTAAAGTTAAAAATAATAGTGGTTTAACTAAACATTTATGAATATATATTTATAGATATATATATCTATAAAATTTATTATACAAAGTATATATATATATATAGGATCTTAAATCAAATGTTCAATGACACTAGCATGTTTTAAACCCATTAGGGACATTAGTTAATCAACAGTTAATAAATTGTAAAACATGCTACTAAATATCGAATGTCTTGTTTATGACATATGTGAACATATATATTCATATATATTTATATATATATTTTAATTTTATTGTATTAAGAAACATCACACATCCTTTGCATAATAAGGAATTAAGAAATTCACTAATGATTAAGGACTCACCGTATTAGAAGTAATTGGTTAGTCATATTCTTAACCATACATATATATAAACATATAACCATATATATATAAAGTATATAAATAAGTTTTTCATGAGATATATAATCCATTATGTTTAAAAAAATACTACATTAACCCAATACCAGAAGACATAGAATCAGGCATAAGAGAAAATTTATCTAAATTGTAAGGTTATATATAAATATGAGTATACATATGTATATATGTGTGTGTGTCTGTGTGTGTGTACTTTCAATCACAACAAAACAAGAAAACATAATCCCTTGCCTAATTTGAATGAGGAGGAGAGGCTTGGGGAGGCTTGCAGGAAGCATGATAAGAGGAAGAACCCAGATGAGGGAAGTTCAATGAATATTATTTGTAAACTATATTATATAAATTATTAAATATTTTAAATGCCACTTTTTGGAAAACTGAGACCCACTCGGTGTATAAAATGACCGAGGGTGACAGTCTTGTAGAAGATGAAGGTAGGGAGGGTCCACCGGAGTCACGGGCATGGAAGAAAATGAAAAGGAGAAAGTAGAGTAAACCACTGGTTCAGTGCATGTAGAGGAAGAAGAATACACCACAGGAAGAAAATCCAGAATATGGATGAATGGATGGGATCAAATAGAAATTGATCTAGCGGTGGAAAAGAAAATTTGGATTTTAAAAAAAGGATGGACGGTTGCGATTCGATCGAGATTCGATCTAACGTTTGCAATAGGAATGAGTGATTAAAAAAGAAGGGACGATCATGATTATATCTTGATAGATTTAAAGGCATAGGAAAATGAAGAGGATATCCGTGGCTATGGGAGTTTGAAAGCCAAACTGATCGGGCATCTTAGATCATGAGATGCGTGATCGGATGGCCCAGATCTGATCCCAGATAATTTTTCCATCCCACATCAAAATGAATAGAGTTTCTCACCTCCCTTATAAGCCTTAAGCTCTGAGCCTCTTCTCATATTACTACCTCTCCCCTACCAGTACCGCCCCATACCGGGTTCTTCTTTAGGCACACTCTTGCGCCCTCCCACACCGCCATGCTGCCCCACACGGTGGCGTGCTCTGGTAATTTCACTCGCACCAGTGCGCGCTATGGGTAAGCTATTCTTCCTGTGTGTACGACATATCACATACCATGTGTACACACTTCCCCTGGTCCATTTCGAAGGGGTTGTGCGGTGAGAATCCCCATCAACGGCTTGCAGTCATCCACATGGTTTCCCTCAGCAAGGTGGGGTACTCCCCTATATTTTAACCACGTAAACATTTATTTTTTGTTATAAAAATATGTTTACATATATATATATATATAGGTATATTCAAGATATGATTTACCTATTATAAAATAAATTAGTTCATTAGTTGTATGAATTATAATGTTTTAAAATAATTATGTAATAAATTAATGTTTAATACAACATTAAAAAAATATTATATTAGTGTTATAAAAATCAAAGACATATTTTTAATTAAATCTTTTGTATAAACATTATCCTTGAAAACATTTTTAAAATATTTTCAAGACATCTAGAAATCATACTAAGTGTATCTAAAATATTAAATCACTATCCTTTTTTAATGTTTATAGAAGAGTTTATATTTTTATTGTTATAATTTAAATACATACTTTAAATATTTTGGAAAAACTAATTATGCTGAGAAATTTAAAATTAAACCAACAGAATGACCAAGGACTATACTTATAGACGTTAGAAACTAAATGGTCACCTAAGGGTAAACAATTGAATTGAGTCATTATATAACCATGCATTAGAGTGTTCTGAATTCCAGACAATTGACAAAGATGGTGCACTTCATTCCACTAATGCTTAGTACGGTTGTAGTGGCTCTGACCATACTGATGTTAGTTGTGGTAGATCCAAAATACCCTTATTATATTCTTGGTTTTTTTTGAATTGGGTGGTCTCCCTGTAATTCTAATAGGTATCTTAATAGTTATTTTTGGGTTTTATGGTTTCTTGTGATATTTTTATAATGTAAGCACTTCAGTGTTTTAAATAAAATTCCAGGTGGTTATTTTCAGGCATTGTTCTTCCAAAATGTAAATAAAATAAAATATCATCCTACTATGTTGTTATTACATGGAAGATAAGTTAGGGGAATCTTAGAAATCATTGCCTTAACCTCTATCACTCAGTTAATAGTGCACATCACCTTTAGAACTTCCCATTGAGGATTTTATAAAATATATCCTTCCAAAAATATATAAGAAGTTATTCCCATTCTTTATCATCAGTGACTGATTAATAAAAGTGAATTCTTCACAACACTTCACCAAAAAACTCCAATAACTTCCATTAAGAATATTAAATATTCCCCTTTCATCTACTTCACTACATTCCTCTAGAAAATTATTTATTACCTTCAATGTAATATAGAAACAACCCCTTTTGGTAATCATATTCCATTTTTCACTATCCATTGGACTAGTTATCGCTAGACTAATGTTTCTAAACCAAACATCAAAGGATCCTATTGGTGAAATTATTTTCACCCATGATATATCAACTAAACTCTATCCATTTATATTCTTCCAATAGGATCCTTTATTTGGACAAATTTAGGACATTCCATGGTGTTGGTGAAATGGTTCCATTCGGGTTACCAAGTGTTACTTCTAGAGATTATTATTTTGATGTTCCGAAAACTTTAACTAGAAAACATGTCACACACCAAACCCGATAATCTCTCACTTGATATTTTTATAGGTTGAGTCCAATATTAATCACAAGTGAGGGTATATATAATTGGTTTTATTGGATAATATTATGTTTTATGTATCATAAGAAAACCTATTTAATTCTTAATATATTGTGACCGAATCAACATGAAAGGAAGAACATAAAAATATATGGGAACACCATATTTCATATAATATCCATAACCATATAGCTTGTTTGATGGATATGACTATGTGATAACCCAAGGATATTCATCTCTATAGGAATTACTCAATCAACTTGAATCCTCAAATGATATGAGTAGACCCTAGGAACTCCAAAGGCGTGTCAAAAAATTATCCATATATATAATTATTTAACTAGGATATAATAAATCATGGAAATTGGTTAGATAATTCCCCACACCCACACAAATGTAAAGCTATTCCTTATATATACACCTCTATTCAATGAAGGAGATCAAGCATTGGTTTCTAATTTTTGGAAGACTATATGCATTTCCATAATGAATTCCTATTTGGGTGTATTTTATCCTAGAAAATTTCAATATCAATATATGTTTTTATTCCATAAATGAGTCATCCTTATGATTAAAAATTGATGGATAAATATTCAGAAGACATGGTAGTATCCCATGCACCTAACATACTATATCGTAATCCAAATAATTCAAAATGATATAGGAATATCATGATTATATAAACCTTTACTGATATAGCTTTATAATATTATATGCTATATAATATTTGTATGTTTTTCATTATGTTGTATATGAATTATATTTTACAATTCAAAATTTTAGTGTACACCCAATAATCTCCCACTTATAATAAAATTTCATGTGTACTTCATAAAAAACCACAAAACTCTTTGTGAATTTATCTTAAATCCTTAGATATGGTTTTTATCAAACACTATTCATTTTAGAACTCGAAATTTCTTAAAAATTTGATCATTATTCTATTTAATAACCATGTGAATCTATGGGAATTTTTATCATTGACAATAGATATGAATTCCATAATTTTTTATGCGAGAATGATCGAACTCTAATAAAACTCTAGTGCTCCTCAATCTACAATGGGATCTGATGTGATCTTGATCAAACAATGTCATATCCCTATATAAATATCTCCATAAAAGTATATATCATATAAATCATATTTATACCTATATAATACCCTAATTTATGGCATTGAGAGAACAATATACATAGAACATGTCAATCTAGTATTAGTCATCTCTTATATAGATTATTCTCTAAAATAGACTAACTAGTTTGAATGTATACATCACATGTAATTCATCCAAGTATCGAAGAACATCACAAGTCACTCAAAAAATCCAAGAAATGAATTTCCTTAGTATAATTCATGGATGTGACCAATTTAAATTTCGTATCATATAAGTGGAAAAATCCCACCCTGATTAAGCTCTGACCAATGATATTATTTGAAGCATACCCAACCAGACTTTTATTAGTTAAGGTATAATGCTTGTGTAAGAAAGGTATCAAAGTATAAAGGTTCTCATGGTATGTATATATCCAAACTCAAGTAATTGAAATTTATAATAAGAATTCAACCCTATGTATATCAATTAATGTAGAACATTCCATGTGATATACTTTAGCGAGTCAGACCAGATAATAAGTCTCAAAATATTATCTCACATGTTTATTCTTTTTACCACATTCAAATATCTATATCATATATTAAATTCAACTCAAAATGATCTTAATCCACCTTCAAATCCCATAATTCTCCATGATTATTATAGATTTTGGAAAATTAAGTTCCATACATGGGGGGGATATTATCATTCCATTATTCATGTAATATAAATGTTGCACACATAGAAGAATGATAAATAGATATTGAATTTATGTTAAAACCATGATACATATTGCAATCATTACATCCAATATCTTAAGTATCTAATACCAAAACATTAAAAATGACCTGCATAATTTTATTATGCTACTGGGGTTTTCAAAGGATCTAATACATTATCATTTATAGATTCTCAATAGATATTTACATCACCCCTTTAAATGATATATTGAATGAGATGGTGTTTGATAAAGATTTGTTTTGTACTTTGGTGATACTGGGGTTCCTTGTTCAGAGAAATAACTATATTCTTATCATATTAACGCTTTATAGATACTCAATTATAGAAAACAACCCATTTACAATGATGATATTCTCGATCCAAGTAGGTTTCTTTTCAGTATCTAGTGTAGTGATATACTAAGCCTCTGTTGTCGAGTATATTACAATGTGGTTTTTTGTAACTCTTGTAACTCAAAAATCCACCATTTAGGAAATACTTGAATCTCAATTAATATAGCATATCATATTTATCTTATTAAACACTATCATTAGTGAAACACTTTATATTTATCTCACCATCTCCCCCAAATACCAAGAACACATCCTTACTTATTCATAAGTACTAAAAGCTATTCTTGAAAAAAATATAGTTACATTCCTTAATAACAGATTTTTATCTAATTGTTATTTTCCAAGAATAAGTGAAACTAGGTTGAGTAAATAACTTGGAACACATTATATATCACATCTTATATGCATAAATATCCTTATCCACACTTTATATCTCCTTAGAAGGTTCCAAAATTTTTCTTATGATTCATTCCATGACACATTAATAAATACCCATTTTTGGAGTTCTCCATGATAAAAGGATTTATAAATTTATTAATATATGTGTTTTTAATTAGTACAAGACACCTTTTTGATCTATTTTTATATATATATATATATTCATACATAGTATGTTGGTTGCTTCACCTAAGTCTTTCATAAAGAATCAATTTCACAACCATACCTTTATATAATGTGAATTTTTGATATAATTTATGATAATGAGTATTTTATCCACATATAAAATCCTAAATAAAATTACATTCCCACAAATTTATATATATATACAGGAACCATCAATATTTTTGATGAAACTAAACTATCTAATTGCACTATAAAATCAGATTTTCTGAATCCAAGAAGCTTACTTCAACACATTTCAACTTTTAAACCTCAGGTGGTTCATTTAGTACATCAAAACCAGTAGTATATATCATACGAAGGACCTCAAATAAATTAATTTCGGTGAAATCAGTTTTTAAATCCATATAATATTTCTCATATTAATAATGAGTTATTATGGAAAGTGATATCTGAATGGACTTTATCATCATAACAAGAGAAAATGTTTCTTTATACTCAATACCATAAATATTTTTGTATTCCTTTTCCACTAGATGAGATTTATTGGTAGAAATTCTACCATCCATGCCAGTTTTCTTCAAGAAAACCCAATTTCACCCTATGGATTTCACCCCTTTAGGTTCATTTACCATGTTCCAAACTTGGTTAGGGTATATGAATTATATTTTTAAATTCAAGGAATTTAGTAGCCTAATGATAGATTTTTTATTATGGGTTTATCACCCAAGAGTAAACATTAGGGTGTATTGTAACAGTTAAGGTTCAGTGTTTCACTAAACATAATAGTTTTACAAGATAGGAAAATAGAACCTAGATGTGAGTAGACTTTGCAAGACTCAGTCAAATACCCCGTCTTGGCTATGCGGTTTTCCACCTTATTACCTTCATGGTAGTTTTATTATATTTTTACTCCCAATCCCATGAGCCTTTTGAATTCTATTAGGATGTAAAAAACACTCAGCTTGGGTGAAGATTATCTAGATGTGAAAGAGACTGACAATATAGAATCTTATTTAATAACAGATAAAGTGATATCATTTTATTTTTTATAGTGATAGGGTAAAGAACAAAGAATTATACTCCACCATGTTAGAATTAATAGTACTATAGATTTCTATAATTGTTTTTCATAAAAATACCCTGATGTCAAAGATAATAGAACTAACTTTAATATTACTTTTCATGAATTCTCCATAAATTTTTTATTTTAAATCGAGAAAATAAGGTATCTAAAAACCCACCTACCTCAACCAATGTCTGTCACACTTGGTATGGGATGAAAGGAGGGATATTCTGGAATGAAGGAGTTCCCTTATGTCCCTTTTTTATTGGTACTATACCATTTTTCATATCAATAACAAGAATCTTCAAATGACCATTACTAATTATGGGGGAGTTTTTCTTGGAGTTGTTCCAAGAAACTCTAAGGGTCCAACAACTAGGCATGAATATAGAACTATGATTTTTCTTGATAACTAGGAGAAGATTAATGATGATGAACCAACCATTCCATAAGTAATCAAGCCCATTGATCCTAGAAAAAATTCCATAGTTTTCACTAAAAGGACACCGGGTATATCCATCCCAATACCCTCCAAACAATAGATGAATTTCATCCTCTAAATATCCATTATTTCAAAAAAGGCATTTTGATTATAGAGAGAAACCATTATAATATATATCATTTCAATGGATAAAGTACCATGATGGGAACACCCAACTAAGAAAATATATTTACAGGGATGCGAATCATCCCCCAATGCCTTGTCCAAGTGATCAAAGTCCTAAAAATATTATCTCATCCAGTATTAATCTTTCATGTTAAAATGACAAAAAACTGTTGGTGTGAAGTTGCAATGATCATCATCATTTATGGGAGAAATATGGTTGAACACATCATGTTAGTTCATTTCAAGAACCATATTATAGAATCTATGAAACTTTTTATCCTTCCTGAAGGTGATGTTTGGGGTAGGATAGAAGAGTAATAGATGATCGTGTACCACCTAATTGTCTTTCCAAAATAAGAAAATCCCATCTCCCTATAATCTATATATAATGGTTCATAAGAATACGAAGGTTGATTTGGAGATTCCACCACATGGGGGAGTGAAAACCCTTCTAACGGCCAATGTAATTATTAGTATTCCCATATTTATTTCTAACAAATAGGTCCCATAAGTAGTCTCCTACAATTTTATCCTAATAAAAATTTACTTTCATACCATGCATGCCCACATTAAGGTTCCTTATATTGAAACCTATCTCTTCAAGTAGTGTTCGAAAACGTTTACCTCTAACCTAATGACAGTGACCCTTACCTTGATAATCGCATAAGAATCCCTTGAAATACTTATTAATGTTTTCTAAAATAGTTTTTTGAACATTGATGACCGATAATATATGCATTATAATCAAGGCTAAGATATGATTTATGTGATTTTATCTACCACCAAAGGATAAAACATGAATTTTATTATTCTTTATGAATTATAAATCCTAAGAACTATATCATCCGAATGGTGTATGAATATTTATCTCATTTATATGGGGTTTACATGTTATTTAATGGGAGAAGTACCACTTCAAAATTCTATCCTTATCTCTATCATTTTGTAATGGCTCAAAGGAATTTATAAGAGAATAAAATTTTTATTTTAGATGGGTTAAAATTTTCCCACTGTAATTTTTATAGACCCATATAAACTATTCTAAAGATTTAACATACATATAATTTCTATTAAATAAAAATAAAAATCCAAAAAAAAAGAGATGAGATATACCAATATCTATGTACATTTAGTGGAAAGGATTAATGAAACTAGAGTGAATAACACTTCTTATATTTATACTCACCATATCTTTCACCTAGATAAATGGAAAATCCATGAGGTAATATACTAACCTCAAAACTCAAGTCAACAAAAAAGAACCAATTATTCTACCTCTGTGGTTTATAAATAACCAATGGGAAGAGTAACATCTTAATAAAAGTCTATAAACACAAATCTATAATCTATATCATTGTATGATCTTAAAAAAATGTTTCATTCAATATTTTCATAGTCCTTCTAAGTATTGTCCTTAACCATGATATTATTACCAATAACTTTCCTATTAAAGTAAATCATCTTCTTTTGAGATATCTTGATATCTCCATGGATACTTCTCTATTTTTAATAAATCGAAGTTATTTTTTTAAGACCATGGTGGGAAGGAAATAAAAGAGTATTTAAATTATGATATTAGATAATATTTTATAAAATAAGTTGAACATATTGGTAAAATGATACTATTAGAATTATTTCATAAATTTTACCCGGTGAATGAGTATGAGTGAGGGGCACATGCTTCTACGGGCAGTGGACCACCCTTTAAGTATAACTGAATAACCTCAGTATGTTCCTTCTTAATATTGTCCCATACAACCACGCAAAATAATTTAGGGGTCTCATATAGCCTAAGGGCGTGATCCAACTTTATAGATTTTATGGATTACCATATTTATTCCCTAATAAATATTTCCTTGATAAGTTTTTTGTTATGGTTATTAATAGTCCATAGAATACCCCTAAAGAAAGATTAATTTTCTCTTTCTCTTGTATAACCAACGATCCCTAATTTCATGCCTTTTAGAATATAGGAGAAGTTCTCAACCACAAGAATCCCAATATTATTGATGTAAACAAACAATATCTTATATTTGAGGTGAATATTTAAATTCCCCAGGAACATACTCTATTTTATAAATTAATGAAAAATATATATCTTTTCTGTCTCAATATTGGGCCATAGACTTCTAGACCTTTATATGGATGATATCACCTCCTGTAGAAGTATATCTTATAGGAACCATTACCTAACAAATAATTATATTCATAACTCATTTTCCTAGTGATATTATAGGCTATCATCAATTTCCTAGAATTTTCTCTATAGAGCCTCAACAATGTTGGTTAAAGTCGATTTCTTTCTATATAATTCTTTCATATTAGTCACCAATTTTCTAGACTCGTAAATTAGTAATACCTTTGGTAGTCTATGACTAGATTTATCCAATGATCCATGGATGGATTTAATTAGTTTTACATAATTTAAATTAACTTTAGAGAAAGAAAAATATGAGGGTTATTAGAAGAAAATATTGGTCTGATAGTGTGTGGTCATGATAGGTGACAAAGATGTTGGGAAAGACAGTTGTTCCCTATAAGATGGAAAAAAATATATCCTATAAAATCAAGTTAATTTTTTTCCCAGTCATTTTATTGAAAAAAATTTAACTGATCACCTTAGAAGACATAACAATGAGAATATTGATAGAGAGGAAATTGTTAAAATATTGAATGTATTTTCTAGAGAAATATGGCACAATTTTTCAATAATAGACCAAGAATGGTGCTAAATTACCTTTAGATGAACCATTGATTCTATCCCAGATCAAATATTAAGGAATGTCAAAGAGGAATTCCTATATGAGACATGAAATTTTCTATAAATATATGATATAAAGATCGGTTGGTTGAGATGAGAAGTATTTATTATGGTGTTTTAGATTGAAATATATACCAACTCTAATAAATCCATATCTCTTAGGATCCTGATGAATCCTAATAGACATTGGATGTTTTTTTTATTATCTACATTTGTTCATTTTCCAAAAATATTTATGGAACCATGTTAACTTAAATATGAGGAACACTTCTTATTTTTTCATTTTGATCCTCTCTAAGATTACATTTCTTCCTACTATCTTCTCAACTTATATATTCCTTATCAAGGAATATATAAAATAAATCCACAAAAAATTTGTTTTTACTAGGAATATAGGACAAATTTCCCTGGGTTTCTTTGGGATAACCATCAAAAAAAAATTTATTTGACTTAGGTTTTATTTTATCATAAACTAAATATCACATATATGATTAATAATTTTTTTAGATAGAATGTTGTTATGTTGGAATGAAATAGATTTCAGAGAATATCTCTAGAATGAAATAGGATGGTCACATTAAATACTCATTGATTGGAACATCATTAATAGGGTATAATTCTTCATTTTAGTTACACTATTCAATTGTGGTATTCCAATAGTAGTAAGTTGTGAAACAATTATATAATAATTAGTTTATTTGTAAACTACTCACATAAGTATTCACAACATGGATTTGATCAGAGAATCTTAACAACTATTCCTAACTAATTCTATAGTTTTGTATAAAACTATTTGAAATTTTAAAAAATTTCAAACGTGTGTCTCATCATAAATATATAACCATAACAACTAAAGAGAAGAAAAAGGATTATGAAGTACCAAAACCCAACACTGGATTACATTCTCATTGGTCCACATATGCCACTATGTATAATATCCAATACCCAACTAGCCCTTTTATCTCATCCACTAAAAGGTACTCTAGTCATTTTTGAAAAATAAAAAAGATTCACAGATTTTAATAGATTCATAATCGATAGATGGCATCGATTCAACTCCATGAATTATTTAAATATTTTTATCATTTATATGTCCAATGTAACAATGCCAAAGCTAGGTGGTGTTAGAATCAATCTTTAATTTCTTATTCTGAATGTTACAAATAATATTATTCATATTAATAATAGAGAACATATTAAAAATACTCCAAATTCCATAAAATTTTATTCATCTAAATAGAATAGATTTTTGTTCTAAATAATGAATGAGAATCCCATATTTTCTAAATAATACATTGAAATAAAATTTCTGTTTATGGTAGGAATATAATAAAATCATTATAATTCAAGATCCAATCCACTTGGTTGACATATATCATATGTACCAACCTCCAATATAGAAAATCTTACCCCATTATCAACAAGAATATCTTCACCACATTTCATCAATAGATTTTTATATCTAATTTTGTGTTTATTATCACAAATGTGTGATGAACCCCTTCTATCAAATACCCATGACTCATAATTAGATAAATGTATTCTTATAAAATTTATTTCCATATTCTTAGTATGATTATCATTGAGAAAAATTTTCACCTTTATATGCCAATATTTAATTTTTCTATTGGTCATAAATATAATATACCTTAAAATTATAATAAACATGAATGCCATAATCTACAAAAAATATGTC
Source organism: Viscum album (assembly GCA_963277665.1). Lineage (NCBI taxonomy): Eukaryota > Viridiplantae > Streptophyta > Magnoliopsida > Santalales > Viscaceae > Viscum > Viscum album. Next base: position 1,784,289,490 of record OY728148.1, on the reverse strand, counting down.
TATTACTGAGAATCATGTTTTATATATTTTTAATAAATAATTTTAAATAATTTAATCCAACTAAAATTATAACCACATACATCATCTTGTTTAGTGAGACAAGTTCCATGTTTAACTAATTGAGAGTATGATTTGGAATTCCTCTAATCACTTAGTAATTTATATTTGAAATCATTCCATTCAAATCACATATCGTTCTTGGATACATAGGTGGAACGCTCTGTTCCTAAATTCAAAATGTGGATATAAACTCAACTCTTTTACTATGGTATCCTAACTCTTGGTTTTTCCTAGTTAAGTGTTATTTAAATATCAAAATAATATTTAGTTACCTAACTCTTAGGGTTATCCATTTACACCATTCCATACACAATTAATCAATGAGAACCATACTTTGGAATAAAATTTCTCATTTTAATGATCTATTTCTTCACATGTTTTTCCTTTAGAAGGAACATTACATTTATTATTTTTAGGGTTTTCTTTATCTCACCATTTTAATATAAATAACATGAATATTAAATTCAAAACTATTCTATCCCATGAAATATTTATTATCTTGTTTTTTTCATCTATGTTTGTATGATTTTATGATTTAGTTTTTGAATCCATATTCTATCCACCAAATTTATATGTTTAAACCTTGTTAATATATAACTATTTACACAACTCATGGTTTTATAGACATGGAATAATCATACAGGATAGTGAGAAGATTGGCACAAAGTCTCTCTACCCTTGGATACATTACTCAAGATCATATCATTAATTCCTAATATATATAAACTATGTGAAACCTTTAAACTAATGAAAATAACTTTATAACAAACTTAAGTCATGGTAGATGAAAAATAATTCTTATGTTGACATACTTAGAAGTAATGCGTGAATTGACCATAATAGGAATCATTTTATCACAAAATTTTAAGAATACATTGTATTCATCACATTCAAACGTTTTATATACATGATTATTTAAAAGGAACTAATAAATAAACGTTTTATTTTCAAACATGTGATATTAATATAAAAACCTTATATTTAGTTTAGGAATATAAATATTCTATTTATAATTCCTGACAAATATATTTTATAAAAATTTATCACCATAATAAATTTTGTATAATGATGAATTTTCAAAATTTTAGGATAAATCATATTTTATAATACATAGTGTACATTATCTATATTTATGAATGATTCAATTAGCACTTACGATATGTGCTACAGTGCGTGACTTATTTTTTTTTGCAATATATATTGTATCACCTTTATAACCCTATGATCTATTTTGAAAAACCTTGAATTCCAGAAAAAATCTATGATATCACTTATCATATATTAGTAAATAGTTCAAAATCATAGTATTTGATGAATCGTACACTATGGTTCATCTAGTCATACCCTATGATTGTTGAAAATAAAAAATCACATCTTACAATATCTTATATCCAATAGAAAGGAAAAGAATTCCAATGACCAAAAATTGGAAACGTAATATCATACCTTATGATATCTCCACAACAAACCTACAATATACACGTCCTTTAAGAAATAATTAAAAAACAATTTGATTTAAAAATCATAGAATCACGGATACCATTAATGGGTTTTGAAGGATAATCTCATGTATAACTGGGTGGAATAAACCTAATTGAATGATCAATCAAGAATTATGGAATAAAAATGTAAATGAGAACATAAAAATAGACAATTATACCTCATTTCTAGAAATATGAATCTCAATGAAGTGTTTTTGAGAGTGATCAATATGAAAAAACCTATGGATTCTCACATCCAAAGGTAGTACACTGACAACTAGAATCCTTGTATATTACAAGAGGTCCCCATGAAAATAAAAGGTTATTTAGTACCTTATTCAAGAATATAAATGAATAAATATGATATAATAGAGCTTTGGATATTGATTGAAAATTTCACACACCCCAAACTAGAGAAAACATTTGTTTAGTAGACCCCCACTATCTAATGAAGAAGATCGATCATTGGCTTCAAATGCTTATCAGCCGACATGCATTATCATAACACATGCCTGTTAGGGATTATATGATCATTGAACATTTTAATGATAATATTATGTTTATAATACCATAGATTAATCATATCTATGATTAATTACTGAAGTATAACAATTTAGAAGATGTAGTAGTATCCCATGCACTCGATATCTCTTATCACAAGCCATATCTTTCAAAATGATATTGACATATCATGCCTATATAAAATGTTAATAATATAATTATATTATTTCATATGATATAATTTTATCATATTATATATTATAATATGTAAAAATAATACTTTATGATTCATTCTTTAATTCATATCCAATAATATCCATGGATCATTCAATGAAAGATGTTATTGAAGAATGTCATATACAAACATCCATAACAATGTTTCATAGTTTTCTTGGATTGGATGGATATTATTAATGATTCATGATAAATTTCTCATGATTATAATATACTATAACCATGTATACACTAAACAGAGTTATGTTTCTTTAGATTTAAAAATACAAAGAAAAATTGAAAAAGCATAAGAAGTTGTTTTTCACCACACTTTTACTCATAGTTCTCTACAGTGGAGAAGGGTTTGTGGTATAAAATGATACATAAAAGAAGGGTTTGTGATGTTGGAATTTTAAAAGTGACATGATGATGACTAATTATTCATTTTAAATATAGATGCATTAGAAAAAATACGTAACACAAGATTTGGAGTTAGCAATAGTAAATTTTCCATTAAAGATTTAGTTGAATTATCTATATAGGGAGAAGTGATATTTATATACTGATCAAAAGAGTTGAAATTTTATATTCATATAAATGTATATTGACATTTTATAAAGGTGATGGGTAAATAGGGTGTATAATTATTTAATTATAAGGGATTATGATTCTCTATCTATGATAAGGATTGAAAGATACTAAATATTTATTGATATGCAGAAGATAGACATGGAAATCATAAGGGAAGGGTTAAAATCTGATTTGGACCAAATGATTACTCAACTATCCATCAATGTGACGATAAGGGAAGAATAAAAGGATGATATAAAGACTATTAATAAGTTATAAAATTTTCTATAGTTTAACCTTTAAGATGAGAGTTATATGATTTAGAACCCAGATATGTGTCTCATCCATGCTAGAAATAAAGTATGAGGTTTTTGATGATTTATATAGCCCATAAATCCCTATTCACCCAATAATAAAAATGATGTATAGAGATTATAATTAATACTTATAGTTAGACAACATGAAGAGGTATATCGAGGAGTATATATCTTGATTCTTGGTCTTCCAACAAGTCAAGGAAAAACATCGGAAGTCTATGAGGATAATGAAACCATGAAAAATTATCTTATATAAATAATATAAAAACACAAATAGACTTAAACATAATCCTTTTAAAGACCCCTAAAGGAAATTATTCCATCTAGTTAGTGGTGGATAAATATATAATGACTACACACATCATTTCCATTCGGAAGGTTTTTTCACTCAATCAAATTATTAAGATATTCCTAAAGGAAAATTTATGTATACAAAGAACACTAATTTAAATTTTATCTGAATAAGATATAAAGTTTACATTAATGTTTTCAAGAAGTATTGAACCTGAAATAGATATATAATTGAAAATAAAAATGGCATATCATCCTTAAACTGTTGAGCAATCCAATAAGAATATGCATAGTTTGGGTGATATTTTAAGATCTTTATCAATGGATTTTAATGTAGTTTGGGATAAATATTGTCCTCTAGTTTCATAATTATATAACAATAGTTTATACTCAAGTATTAATAGGGATCCATATAAGTCTTTGTTTGGGGAAAGATACAGAACACCAAAATAATGGAATGAATTTGGAGAGATGACGTTATCAATAATTTATCATATTTAAGAAATTATAGAGAAGGTTATAACCATTCAATAACATAACAAAGAAATGAAAATTTCACAAAAGAACTAGGTAGATAATCATAAATATGATCTAGGGTTCAAGCTCAGTCAAAAAATATTCATTTCAATATCACTATGGAAAACATTTATGATATTTGATAAGGATAGATTGATCCTTATATATATTGGTTCTATTTATATTATTCATCACATGGGGACTACATCAAATATCTTATAATTCACACAAAACCTCTTAAAAGTTCATAATGTACTCCATGTATCAATTTTGACGAAGTATATACTAGGTCCATTACATGTACTAAACTCATTGGATGTATAATCAAAATATCATCTATCTTATGTATAAAAAATGGTGGATATTTTGCAACATAGAGATGAAGTACTACGAAACAAGACCACCATTATAGTCAATGTTCCATGGGGAAATCATATGTTGGGAGAACAAAAATGGGAACCTGATGATCCAATGAGGTAAAAATTCTTCATATGTTTTCATCTGAGTAAAGAAAATTTAAAAAGAATTTTTTAAGGAGGAGAGAATGTTACACCCAAAATTGTTATTATGAATTGAACATTAAATAAATCTTGATAGATTCTGAAAAATGATACACTGAAAATAAATGAATATTGAATTATTACATTTAGGTAGAAAATTATAAATTAATATAAGGCAATACATTACAAGATACTTAAATACACTATAATTAATAAAATTTCAAAGGGAATAAAAACACTGATTAATAATAATGAAACAAGAATGAAAAAATCATCACCATGATCTCCCATGAAGATTATAACACTTATAAAAACTATGGAACAAATACAACATTTTATAAATGTGGTGAACATACTAAGAAAATAAATTAAAGAATAAAATTAATGATTTTAGAGAAGTATGTAAGGAAATAAATAATAAAGGGTTATAATCATTGTGAATATATAGTCATTAGGAATATATGGATGTTTAGAATATAATGTTATTAGATATAAAATAAATTAATGAGTTAAGTCATGTTATTAGTGAAAATATAATTGAATTATTAACTTAAATGTATTGAAACAATTGGTTATTTGTTGTGTTTTTCATCAATAAGAATTGATCTCAATATGTGTTGGGAGGATTCATAAAAGAGTGAAGTTACCAAGAAATGATGTGATCATTTTTTAAAGTTGAGAAGATTAATTAACTCCATGGATCATTTTTAGGTTATTATCATGATAAAGAAGGATTTAAAATAAAGGGAAAATATGTTTTTGCAATTATTATTAATATTAAAAGGAAGTATATGAGGTGATACTAATAATCATACTATATGGATATTGCATTCATATTATTTATTCATTGAATATTGGAATTTTTGTGTGATGTTTTTGGTTATTGTTTCTTGTCTATTAATTTATGATATCTATGTAATAATCAGAGTAAGTTGAAGAAGAGATGAGGAGTTCCATAGAGTATAATTTTTATTCAATAATATGTATTTATGCAGGTTCATGGGAGCTAGTTGATGGGTTTTCTTAGAAGAAAAATTTGAATATATAAAATTGTGATTACCATGAATAAATGGTAATATTTATATTGAATTCATACATGGAAGATGATATGTTGGAGAAACTGAATTGGAGGTAAAATTGGATTTTGATGATGTTTTGAATTTAATGAACATTATATATGTTTCAAATTCATTGGAAATTGAGATGAAAATATTTATGTAGCTTTGATAAACTAATAAAGTTATTTGATGTATTTTTAGAGTAATTGATGTGGATATGATCAATTGGAAAGATGTTTAGATTCTAGGATATGAGTTCTAGAAATTATGGATTTGTAGTTTTTAATGAAATTTTAGAAGTAATTTGTATGTAAAATTTACCTTGAAATTCATATGTGTAAATCATATTAATTAAATGTTAACAGAGGATACATAGGATATTATAGCTAATATGTAAAATATTTTCTAAATGACACTACATGATATGTAATATTATCCAGTTTATATGTAAGAAAAGAACTCAAAAATTTCAAGGGTCACATGATATTAATATGGACTTGTAGAAGATTAGTTAAGGGATGATTAAGATTTATTCTAGTTTTTTAAGGGTTATGTTAGATTAATACTAATGAGTATAAGAATATCCTGATCTATGAAAGGACTATGAAATTTTAATTAAAATATTTTAGAAGCTACATATGAGTAACTTGATAATTTTTAAGCCTATAGAATATATCTCAAAATATACTCAATATACCTCTAAAAGTTTTACAAGATTAAAATTTTTTAGTAGATAAATTTTAAGAAAAATATAGTTGATGATGTGAAAATTTTAAATTATATAAATATCATGATGATTTTTTGATTATTTATGATTCAATAGTAGTTTATAACTAATATATAAATGAAAATATTGTATCATGAATGAATCTTTGAACTGAAACTATCATTGCATGTGAATATGAATTCATGGTGAATAAAGGATTATTGATTTCATGGGAATTGAAAGAAAAAGAAACCAAGACATTTGAATAAATAAATGAGTTAATATGTGTGAATAATTAAACAAGGTTTTGAGAAGATATTTTGTGCCTGAATGAAAGAGATTCAAAAGGAATGGTTGAATCATGTTTAAGGAAGATCGAAGGATGGAGAAAGAAATAAATCATGATACTATGGGTATCATGGAGTTTATAATATTTGAATTATTGGAAATAATATTATACAGTTGATGTTATTATTCATTATACATTTAGAATAAGAGTTTAAGAGAAGATTGGGTGGAAAATACTGATGAAAACTTCCTACTTAATATTATTATCATCAAAAGAAAAAGTTAATGAGATTAAAACCTGCTGATTATTTAAAAAATATATAGTTATAAAATAAATAGATATCCAATGATAATTTAGTAGATTTTATTTTGGGAATTAATGTATAATAAGAAGAAAAGAGGGATAACATAACACTGCTTCTATTAAATATCACTTGTGTCGATGCTCATGAAGAAAATTGAGACAAACACAAGTTACTGTTGTGTTGGATAAGAAGATAGGCATTACCATTTAATATTACTACAATAATATAGATAATAATTGATGTAACCAAATATACTATTGGAAAATTGATCTATCCTTGAATTTTTTTTGCAAGAATAATGAATGGGTCATATTGTTTTTGTCCACTGAATACTAAAACTAACCTTTCTGATCAAAATTTAAAAATATCCATCTAAATATTATATTATGAATAGTTGGAATAGTTAGTGAAAATACTTATAAATAATGAATGTGGGTGTTTTCTTGTTACATATGGTTTTATGATCTTTTTTAAGAAATTAATGGTTAAGAAAAAATCTATGAGGCAATGTCGGGCCTTACTCCCAAGAGTGCTCCGAGTCCAGATTGCTTCCAAGGCTTCTTCTATAGGGAGTCCTAGAATATGGTTAAAAGTGATTTGGTTATAGATATTAATGAATTTTCCAAGGATGCAGTCTTCCATGGGTTTCCTAGGCCACTACACTAGTGATCATTCCCAAAATTATAGACCCATATTTCCTATAATACTTTTGGCTAGTGAGCATGTGAAATTTTCCTTATAAAGTGTTGGAGAGCATTATAAACTGAAGGTTATCCATACGTCTTCTATGTTGGATCTCCAGGGATGAGAATGGATTTGTAAAAGGGAACACTATACAAGGGGAAATAATATTGGATTAAATGTTGGTAAGGGATATCAATATCAAATCTCATGATTCTAATATGGGAATCAAACTTGATGTGGATAAAGTACATGATAAATATGTAAGAAGATTTATCAAAAAAGTATCTGGATTGTATAGGACTTTACTCCCAGTCAACTGATTAAATTATCAAGTGTTTTAGATCATTGTGGACAATAGTTTCATTTATGGGGAAGAATTATGGCTTCTTCAAGGACACTCATGGGTTGAGTTAAGTAGAACCTATGTCTCTGAGTATATTTTTTATCACTTAGGATTTTATTAGTCATCTTATTAACTTGATAATTATAAGGGGAGATATAATTTCTTACCATAGCTGGTTGGGCCCTCATTGCATATTCTACGTCATATTTGCTGATGACATAATTATCTTCATGAATGATAAAAATATATATATCACTGTGGCATTAATATGATTCTCTCTGAGTATTTTCATTGGAGTGGGAAAATAATAAACTAAATGAAGAGCAGTCTATAAATCTCAACTAAATGATTAGATATATGTGTTACCTCCTTGTCTAACAATATGGACACGAAGAGAGGGATATTTCAAATGAAGTGCCTAGGTGCCTTGGTCTCATATTGTAGGATGAGTATTCACCATTTTGATAAACTTTTTAGTAGGATCATTGGTCATGTTTTAAATTGGAATAATTGTTACTTATCCTTCAGAGGTTGGATAACATTAGTTAATAGCATACTATTAGCCATACCCATCCATTAACTTGCAATGATTAAGGTTCCAAAGGGTGTTATATCTAATATTGATTTGGTTTTGGCAGGGTTTATTTGGTATTCTCTTTGAGAGGGAATAAGTCATTTATTATCATGGGACATGTTGGACTGAACAATTCATGAGGGGGTATTAATGTGATGAATATCTATGACACTCTTCATTTCATGCATGAAAAGCTGTCATGGAAAATCTTATAGGAGAAAACCCTATGGGGTAGGATAATGGATACTAAATGTAGAGGGAAGTCAATGTTGGTGGGTAGGGACTCTTCTCCATTTTGGTCCATGATTCATACCATTATTTTGAATCTAAAACATTTTAACTGATTGATAGTCAGTATAAGAGATATTATATTGTAGAATCACAATTGGGTTGACTCTAAAATTGGTTTTCTAGGATATCCATCTCCATGAATATCCATCAGAGAGGTCAGTATGTATCCTAATTTCATTAAGTATATCTTGGACATGTATCCGTAGGAAAAACGTGACCTCATCAAATTGAACACTGAACTGAATAGGTTCCTATTCACAGCCTATAACACATGTGTTGTTTCAATGAGGGACTTCTGATGGTAAATAATTACCTAGGATCAGAATGAAAACTAAAAATAGATTTTGTGGTGAAACATGATCCATGAAAAGTATAGTTTCCTTCTCCAGAGAATAAAAAATAATACGCTACCTACAATGACAATACCAGGAGAACTGGATTCCATCGTGCTTCAAGGTACTCATCCTATAGGGAGTGTCATGAGGAGTATTTGTACTATATTTTATTTGAAGGTGACCGTGTTTGGGTATTCTGGTCTTTTTTTTGATAAATTCCCTAGTTTTGTATCATAGTAGCCTATAAATGTATTATTTCTAGAGTGGTGGTTTCAAGGTGAAAGTGTCGTGAGTCCTAAAAAGAAATAATGAGCCATTGTAATAAGCACTGAATGATGGTTCATCTGGGAAGATATAAATTGTTACCTCCATGTGGAATCTAAATCAGGGAATTCTCTCATACTAAGAACAAGGAGTATACTACCTGACTTGGTTATCATGATTAAGATATGGTGGGATGATCATCCACTGAGACCAATTTTTGTGAAAAAACCCTTTCCAATCAATCAAAATGAATGGATTCCTAGGGTCACCAGGTTTATGGTGTTAACCATTCTTAGGTATCATACTAAACATGGATGGATCCTATTGCATGGGTGTTATGCACACATGGGGTGTCATTCGGGACTCCAGGGGATTGGTTTCTCTGGTATTCATAGAATAATTTGGATTTGGTCATTCTCTCCAAGATGAATCCATGGCTATGATCACCGGTATCTATGAATGTTGAAAAGGAAATATTGAGGTCACAACCACGAAAAAAATAATATTATTTTACATAAATCTTTACAGGGTATTGGAACAGTTCCATGGTTGATTTATTATATTATTTGATGGTGCATGATCTTACTGACAAACCATATACAGGTACTTTATACATGGTGTGTGGGAAATCATTATTGCATAGAAAATCACTCATTCCTCATAGATTTTTTCTATAATCAAATTATACTCTTTTAATTACAATATTTTAACTGTTCCATGAATTATACACCCATTTATAATTTACTTCACAATTAATTTTCTCTCATTAATCAAGGTAAAATGAAATTGGAGTTAATATCGTACCCTTAGTACATGATCCTAAACATAGGCTTTTATTGGTTCAATCATCTCTACTTTGTAGGGAAAAGTACAAAATTAATCATAAGGACTTCAAAGATTAGGTTCTAATGACTCTGAGGTTGTGGGTAGGTGGGTAGAAAAATGAAAATCAATCTCAAAAGGATGGTAAGCTCTGAAGTAAAATGCATGAACATCGATAAAAGTGTAAAATAATGACTCCTCCCATCTAATCAAGTCAACTATCCTAGTAGCTCAGATTGGATCCATGTATATATCAAGTAAGTGGAAAAAGGGTATCATGTTCCTTAAATTTTTTTTATTTCAATTTTTCAAAAGTCACATCTAGGAAAGATCTCACATCCATCCACTAATGACATATAATCCAGCATGGGATTCATTGGTATGGAAATGGTGATTTTTGACCCTCCTAATACCCATCCCATGTCAATTTTTGTTATTATTTTTTATTTTTAAAAGGTACAGAATAGAAGTGAAATGCCACAGGGTACACATGGATAAAAACCAAATAGTTTGATGAGAAACACAATACATCTCTATAATAAAATCATCATATCTATTTTAATGACTCCCCCACACTTGTTCAATATAAAATCAAGCATTATATAAGGAGCATGGTAGGAAAGGGAAAGTCATTTTGGAATATATTCATCCTATAAGGTTATTCATTGAAACTATGGGACAATGAAGGAAAGTTTTCAGGTGGTTATCAGGAAATAGTGGCATAACAAAGATTGCCACAATCATTTTAAAATAGTACTTGTTTAGTCATATCCTCAATAATATTTTAATTAATATTATGATAGGTTTACATGTCCCAGGTATCACTCATGAAATATGCTTAGAAAAGAATATGAAATTTTAGGCTTAGAGTCCTCTCGAGTAATGAGCATAACAAAAGAAACTAGAAATCGCAAAGTGTATAAAACTAAGTAGTAGGCCAGTTTACCATAATTTTAAATATTTTGAATTTGAATTAAATTTATAAGATCAATAATTTATATAAAGTTCTAAATAGAGTAAAAAAGTATTTTATCATTTCTAGATCAACCTTTATTGTATTCAAATAGGAATAATGTTTTCAAGTTTAAAAACATGCTTAAATTTTGAAAAATGTCTCCTAGAAAGGTGAGAACAAAAAAATAAAAGTGTATCTAAGTGAAAATCACAAGAAAACCCCCCACACCTAGAAGGTGACAATGTCCACACTGTCTATGAAATTCTTATTGGAGCGTTTTAGCATATAAAGAACAGAAAAAATGAAATAGTAATTGAAAATTTTAAAAAAAGAGGGAATAAAGAGATCCCTTTAATAAGTGGTATTCCATGAGGGAACTTGGGATGTATGTTTTCTAAATCCAGAGCACCTAAGAAATGTGTTCGGAAATATTTCCTCCACTAGATAAAAATATTTTTCTATAGATTTTAAATATTGATAAGCATACTAATAGGAATGGTGCATAGTATAACGAACCAAGGTAACCTTTTTTATTAAAATGTGTTAACATATTTTTATTAATGGTAGAGTAAGTCCATATATTATTGGAATTAATAAAATCAAATGTAGGATCAAGATAGGGAATGTAAATACCAAGAAAAATGCTCAAATCATAGAAGCACATGACTTTTTCTTCAATATATCACTGTGTTTTCTTTCTTCTGCTCTAATTGCATTCCATTAACAACAAATCTCACTCTTATATTACCCGGACCTCTAGGTCTCCCTACATTTGGAGGAAGATCTTCAATCCTTTCCTAAATGGTCTTTACATCGATGATGTCAGTGTCAGATTTATCTGCTTTTTCTTCCGTGATCTTTTCAGGATAGGTGTCCCTTGTTTTCATTATCCTAACAACATCTGTTGATCGATTCTGAGGAATAATCTCTTCTTTTTGTTGCTCAACCACCACATAGGGATCTCTCTAAGACCTTTATTTCTTTTTGAAAACATATTGGAAGACCTCATTATTAATGATAAGTTTTGATGAAGTAGTACCAATTTTAAAAGTGAGTGGGGAGTCAATTTCTAAAATTTGTTTACCATTTTGTTTTCTAGAAGTAGCCATTAATTCATAATAATGATGATGATTTACCACTTATTGTATTTCTTCTTCATTGACTTGTTTTGGAATCAAGTCATTATCATTTCCTCTGATTTGGAGCCGAGCTTGCTGTAAGTTATCATTTTTTCTATTGGTAAGAATACCAGCCTCAATGGAATTCACCTCTTCCGAGAAAAGGGAAGCTCAAGATCTCTGCTTATTTCCAGAAGTAGAGACATTACCATTGGATGAATCACTTGGGATATCATTATCTAAAACCTCTATCCCCTTGAAATTAGGCTCAAGAATTCACAATTCCATCACATTATTAGTTTTCTCTTCTTGGGGATCTCTACCATGAAAAATAGATTTTGGGAAGTCTGAATTTTTTAGCATTGACTTCTTTCAACAAATATTGATAGGGTGACCTCTCATCCCACACCCCTCACATGATATTTTATATTTATATAGCTCTAAATATTTCTCTACATCTATACATTAAGTATAGAAAAGTGGATTTTTTTATACTCAACCTCAATATGAATGTTATTAGAAGGAGTCAAAAGGATTACCTTGTCAATCAAGGTGGATCTGAGATCAATCTCTACCAATATCCTAGAAAAGTGTCTAAACCTAAGATCCTCAGTTTTTTTCTCGGCAGATACGAGTCCCAATTGTGGTTCCAATGTCATGCAGGATCTTTTGGTTCTATAGTACCCAATTAAGGCCATACAAGCAAACCCAGACCTGAAAAATGGAATTTAGAGCATGTGATACATTGAAGTCCGAAGACCATTCATATAAATGAAGCCATCTTGGTTTCAGTATCAGTGGTCCAATGCCCCATGATCGAATCTTTAATTCATTTGAAGGAAACAAACATTAAAAAAAATCCTCTCCCAAGAGAGATGCACCTCTAGTTGGAAAGACCCCACAAAGTCGAAATCTTTCAATCTATATCTTTAAGCTTCAGGGGTTGTTCACCTTTGGGTAAGTCAATTGATGAAATAAGAGAGTCTTTCCAATTTACATTATCTCAGAAAATTCTGGTGGATTGTATTCAACAGGAGCTGATGATCCCTTGAGAAGTTTTCTACCAGGACATGTGTCCTTAAGAAATGTTAAGGCCTTGGCTCCACTCAATTTCGTACCTAAAAATGAAGGATTCTTTATTTCCTCCACATATGATCTGCTTGAATCAGTATTGTGATATGAAACATGAGTCGCCCGAGAGTCCCTCATCACCGCATCTGAGGAAGAGGATTTTGGAGTCATTTCTCCCATCAGTCCAAAAGAAGGATTCTTATTGGCATATCTAAGAACCACTGGTCGCAATTCTTCAAATCTGACAATATAACCTGAACCCGAGGCCAACAGATTCATCCTCTTCGCATTCGTGCAGGTATGAACGACAATGTTTTTGCGTGATATGCGAGAGGCCAATACTAGAATCGATAAATAAGTAGCTACCAATGCATCATCATCGAGAGGTGGGTGAAGTTTTTATCCTAGGTAATGTAAAATATCCATGGGTGGTTGAAACCCTAGGGTTCTTCATCGTGATGAAGACACGGATTCCTTTTCTCCATCATCTATTAAAATGTGTTAAATGTTGGTAATGATGTTAAATAAGGGACTTAGAATGAAAATAAAAAAGACTCAAGCATTAAAACTCAGTCTAGAAAAATGATTAACTATGGGATTCTTCCCATAAATCCCTAATATAATGTAATTATCTAGATGGATGGACAAAAATCCTATAGTGGGGTCCATCAGCTCAGTTTCTCATATTGCACCTGCAGTTACTTGTGGTAGTGTCTGCTAGCTCATGAGGTCTCTTGAATAGATTTATGACTTATAGTGCAGCAGCGTGAGCATGAATTAGGTGTGGAAGAAATTATATCATGGAATGTTGTGGTTTCTTATATGAAATGATTTCTAGGGAAAGTACCAGAAATTATTGTTCGATTTCTATGATGTGATGGGTCACTCATTAGACTAGAACGAATGGTGGGATGGGTCCATCGACAACTATAGAAGATGAATAGGATCTAAAATGACTATTTAAAATATGAAAGAAATGAAAATAAATCATTGTAAGAATGATGAAAAAATGAATTTACATATATAAAAGGGATCAGTACAAAAATTTGGGAATATACAGATAAAAAAATAAAACACAACCAGGACCATCTCAAAAAATATACAACCCAAAAATGAACAAAATTGAGGACTAAGAGTCATCCCCAGGATCAAGAATCTCCTTCATCGTTAGCCCACCCGCTGGGGGTGATGAAAACTGTAGGATTGGATTAGTATCCATGACTTTAGTAGGAGTGGGTTTATTGGGGAAAGATGATGGAGTAGCAGTGCTGGATACATGGGATAGATTGGGTGGTTGATAGGTCTAGACCTGTAAATAGGTCATGGGATTGGTAGGTGGATTGAAGAAAGGGACCTCTGTGGATACATTAGCGGCCAAACCCTTTCCTCTCCAAGCCTTCTATGCTAAAAACTATTTATGGGTAGCTGGGTCAATAATATCAGATGTTAGGTTAGGATGGGCTATAGGTGGTGTGGGAATGGTAGATGATGAGGGCCCCGTAGGGGTGGGTGGTGGTGGTGTGGTGAACTCTGAGGGCTCAATGAAAGAGAGATGAAGATGAGTGGAAATCTGGCATAGGTTCACCAGGATGAACTACTATATTTCTCAAATATTTTCCAACGTGGGATGGTTGGGCGGAGAAATTGTATATGAGGTGGTGGAAGAGGTAAGAGGAAATATGGGTTGTACAGGTGGGGAGGTGGTGTGTGGCTCAACTGGTGTGTCTGATGCTGCATATGGTGCTTCTGCCTGTGGTGCCTCCTCATGCATTCCTGGTGCCCAAATGTTGACATCATACTCCCATACAAATAGCTACATATTTTATATCATCACAAAATCGATGATCTCAACATGTCCTAGGGAGGTGAGGGGAATTTCTAGTTTGAACACTTCGAGGTACCTAGAAAATAAGTAATAAAGAACACTCCCATCAAAGTTCTGTGATTATACTGGGTGTGAGATTTATAATTTTGGGAAAACTAGGAAGCCCTGTTAAGGTTTGGACCTCCCATAGATTTTATGAGAATAAGAACATCAATCTCAATGACACTCACATGAGGCTCATCCCTAGAGAACCATACTTGTGTCATATCTCGATGAAGAATATGTAAGGATGGACCCTGCAACTGGGTAGATTTCATGATTCACAGGTCATGGGGTAGGTAATGATATTGATAAATCAGAGCCCACAAATGCTGAGAATCAGCTCATGGTGGCTCTAGATAAAGAGTTAGAACGACCTTGAATGCTGTAAATTCCTACCGAAATCAGTTAGCGAAATCTTGTGTGGACGACCACCCTTGTGAAATCCAAGGAAATCAATGGCCATCTCAAAAATACACATGATATCTAGAAATATATCTTTAAAAGTATCATCACGAACCTTGATAATGCTATCAATACTGAGTGTCTCCAATAGGTCAAGGAAGACATTGCTAATGTTCATCCTAGCCAAGAAAGGTAGGCCTTGAGTCTTATTCATGCTCATCAGGTTGGCCTAAAACCTGATGATGTTTACCTAATGTTTTGGGTTGATGAAGCATAGAATAGGGTGTAGGTGGATGTTTTCATCAATATAGGTGTATGTGGACTCATAATGAGTTGGTGGTGCAGCACAGGATGCTATAGGAAGTGTAGAAGGTGTGGAGAGTGATGCAAAAGCGGCGCCATGCGATGAAGAAGTGGTAGCATGTTTGATCTTTTCCAGTATATGCTCATCAAAGGCTAAGGATGATGGGGTAGAGGGTTGTGGACTCTTGTTTTTTTCTTTCGAGGAATAGGTTGGTGGGGTTCAGGTTAGGGAGGGGAGAAAATGGTTGGATGAAGTTATATTTTTAGGTTGTGATAAGGAGAGGGGTGAAGGGTGAGGGAAATTTTAGTTGGGGTGATGAGGGAGGGAGGGTTACAGTGGGTGAAATGGTTAGGATAAGGGGAGGGTCAGGAAGAGGTGGAGAAGGGAGAGGGGAGGGCGAGTGAGAGATGAGGAATGGGAGAAGTTAGGGTAGGTGGATGGTAAGACGGTGAGGGTGGGGGGAGGGTGGGCTTCAGGTCATGAACATAGGGTTCACAATATTTATTTTTTAAAAATAGTTTCAAGTAGTTACATTACATGTTACCTATCTTCAGGTCAGATAATGGTCAACTAAAACATATTACTATAAGAAATTTACATGCGGTGTAATTTTATTACATGGTGTGTAATTGAAAATTTTAGGTCAAACTTGATTAACTTATAATCTATCCCTTAGCTTATCCTAAACATCCCTAAGGATATTCTACTCTATTCTAGGCTAACCATCATGACTTTAGATTACCAAGGAATAATTTCAATCGTGAGTTAAAAAAAGGACCTTATTCCCTAGTACAAAGATACACATAATAATGCGATGATCATTCCATTTCTTTGTTTGTTTTCTTTTGGATCCTGGAATTTTTATAGGCATCCCTATTGATCTCTTCTTATTCATTTAACTGCAACATATGAGATTCCCCATCCTTCTCAGAATCTAAATTCAGTTTCTTAATAGCTCAAAATGAACAATGTTATAGTTGCACTATAAGATGCCACAGTTTCCCATAAACCAGTCTAAATGGTGTTGTGTCTATGGGTGTATTATCTGAAGTGTGGTATGCCCCTTATTCCTCATCTAGTTTGAGACTCCATCACTTTGTCATGTATTTACAGCCTTTTACAAAATTTTATTTATCTCCCCATTTTACAGTTCTACTTACCCACTTTTTTTTGGTGGTAGGAAGTTCCTGTATTGTATCTAATTCCATATTTTTCTAAAAATCCTTTCATAAATTGGTTTTTGAAATTTGTTCCTTGATCACTAATGAGTAATCTTGGAAATTTAAATCTTATAAACACATTCTTTTTCATGATGTTCATGGACACTTTTGCTGTGTCATGTAAAGATGCTTCAGTTTCAAACCATTTTGAGACATAGTCAATGCCTACTAGAATGTAGGATTTTCCATAATAAGTATGAAATGGTCCTATGATGTATATGCCCTAATTTTTAAGATTTATAATTCCGTGATGGGATTTGGGGGCATCTGATTCCTTTTCTAATGTTTCCAATGTGATTTCATCTATCACATCTTTGGAAGAATTTTCTCATGTCTTGGTGTAGTGTGGGCCAAAAAAATACACTTTACATAATTTTGGCTATTGTATGCTTTTTTCAATGATGTTTACTAGATGGTGACACGTTAAAAATCTCAATTACATTCCGGATTTCCTCCTCAAGAATCTATCATCTCAATAATTCATCAACACAATGTTTGAAAAAATAGTTTATCCTTGTAGATATGCTTGGAATCAACTAGAAATATTTTCTTATATTGGTATGAAATATATTGACATAAAAATCACATGAAAATATAATTGGTTGTATCATAGAACCACATTTTAATCTTGAAGCTAAAAAGGGTTTCATCTGGAAAATCTACTTTAATATCAGCCTCCTCATCTTCCTTGATGAATAACAAGAGAAGTTTGGATAGATGGTTAGTAAAGAAATTCTCTATGATTTTGGTGTCTTTTATTACAATCTCAAACTATTGTAGTAAGAGGATACACCACATCAACCTTGGTTTGGTATCCTTATTTTTCATCAAGTATCTTAGGGAAGCATGATCAGTATGTACAATCACCTTGGACAACATCAAATAAGAATGAAATTTCTCAAAGGAATATACAACGAATAATAGTTATTTTTCTATAGTTGTGTAATTGACTTGAGCTTCACTCAGTTTTTTTATTTCAAAATAGATGGGACAAAAAATGTGACCAATTAACTGTCCTAACATAGCACCAACAGCAAGGTCACTGGCATCACACACTAACTCAAATTATTTATCCCAATTGGGTGAAATGATGAATGAGGAAACTATTATGATTATTTTGAACATCTCAAACTACTACTTACATTCCTTAAATAATTATAAATAAAAATAATTTTAAAATAGATGTGTCAATGGATGAGAATATTTTTAGAATTCTTTGATGAATCACCTGTAAAATTCGACATGGACCAGAAAGCTTCTTATGACTTTAATGGTTGAAGATTCTCGTAAATCCTTGATGAAATTGATCTTGGATGGATCTACCTCTATGCCTTACATGGAGATTTTATACCTGAGTATTGTTTCTCCTTGGACCATAAAATGACTTTTTTCCAGTTCAGGACAACGAATTTATCTTCACAGTGTTGGAGGACTAATTTTAGATTTCATAAACAATCCTCAAATGGCCTTACATTGGATGAGAAGCTAGAAATGAATATTTTTATGAATTATTCATAAATTTCATGGATAATATGTGTCATGGATATCTGAAACTTTTTTGGAAAATTATATATTCTGAATGACATTCACCTATAAGAAAAATTACCAAATGGGCATTTGAATGTAGTCTTTGGGTAATCGGCTGGATCGACTGCAATTTGATTTTATCTTGAATATCCATCTAGGAAATAGTAGAATTAATGTCCCACAAGTATTTTAATCACTTTATCCATGAATGGAAATGGAAAATGATCCTTTATTATTGTTGAATTCATGCATCTATAATCTATGCAGACACTCCATCTAGTGATGGTGTATGTTGAGATGAATTCATTTTCAACAGTTCTCTTTATTTTGAGTCCTCCATTATTAGGAACAACTTGTACAGGGATTACCCATTCACTATCTAATATGTAAAAGATTATTTTGGCATACAAGAGTTTCAACACTTCCTTTTTAATGAAGTCCTTCATCGAGGTGTGATCCACCTTTTAGGTTGTCATTTTTTCTTTGCATATTCTTTGAGTAGAATATTATGAGTTAATTTAGTATGATTGATTCCTTTAATGTATACCACTACTCAGGTAATTTATTTATCATGTCTCTTCAAAACATTAACAAATTTTGTTTCCTATTCCCATGACAGTTTGTAATTAATAATAACTAGTGAAGAGGTCGACACTCCTATGTATGAGTACTTAAGAGTACTGGGTAGTGGTTTTAGTTCCATATTTGGTGGTTGAATGATATATGGAATGAAAGGGGGAAAAGTATCCCTCATGATAGGTTCAATGAATCTTACTTCCCCAAAATCATACTCTTTTTCCTTCTCTGAGAGCGACTCTTAACTTTATTCTTTAATAGATATGTACTCATCTCTTTTTTAAGTAAGAGTGATGGCTATTCAATAAACAACATAGACTAATTGTTGGGAAGCATTGACTAGGTTGAAAAATAGATGTTCTTCTCTAACTCGTAAGATCTAGCATCCTATCAAATCCTTTATTGTGCATTGGAATGGTATTCTATGTATAATGGGGATGCCTTATTCTTCTTCTATGTCCAGAACTAGGAAGTATACTGGAAAGAAGAATTTTGAAAACTTATCTAAAACATCTTCAAGAATTCCTCTAGGGTACTTCACTTATCGGTTAGTGAGTTGTAGTGCTACTCGAGTTGTTTTGAGTTAGTGGAGTCCGAGATGGATTAAAAAACTCATTGGCATTAGGTTGATACTGGCTCCGAGAACACATAGAGCTCTTCCAGACATGAATTCTCCAATAGCATAGGAAATTGAAAAACTTCTGGGATATCTCATTTTTTGCTGGATTTTATACTGCACTAAATCATAACATTCATTGTTTAAAGAGATCACACGAAGATATTATATCTTTATTTTTCTATATAGAAGATTATTGAGAAATGTTTCATACACTGGATTTTGAGAAATAGCTTCTACAAATGGTATATTAATGTATAGTTTATTGAACATCTACATGAACTTTATAAAATTTACCTCTTGTCTACCTTGTCTCTCTCTTTTTGTGAAAGGAATAGGTTTCTTTTATGGTTGTGGGGTGATATAAATTCGTTCCTTTGGTTGTTCAATAGTTTGGTCACTTTCATCTGGTGAAACTTCTTCAGTTGTTTTTTTCTCAACTTCTTCTCCTTTGGGTGGTTGTTCCTTAGGCTCTTCAAGTTTCTTTTCATATATTTATCTAGTTTATTTAAATACCAATATCTTTCCTCTTCTAATCACTATAGATTTAGATTCCTTCCTCGGGTTTGTCTCTCTATTACCAGGTAGGGTACCTAGTAATATATGAGACAAATTTTTTGAGAGTTGACCCATTTGAAATTCAATATTACACAAATCATATCTTTGGTTTTGAATATCGATTTCCAAAGTTTTAATTCTTAGATATAATTTTTGAAAAAAATTATCCAGGAGGTTTTCTAGGTTACTTTGAAGAGAAACAAATCGTTATTGAGTTCTAGGTTGAGCGAGTTGGAATTGTTGTTGATCTCTTTGTAGTAAGGGTTTTCACTGAATCTATTGATGAGGTCTAGGTACTACATTCATAGGTGGATACCCTAGTAGTCCATTAAACAAAAATTGTGCTTGACCACTACACTGTTAAAAATATCCTTGGTTATTTTGAGATCACTGCTGAGCAGGACTCTACTATTTGTGTTGCTTCTGCTACTGAAAAGGTGGGTAATGTGGATTATATTTGATTTTATTACAGTTCTATGGGTCTTAAACTCTTTCCATGATGTCCTAATAAAGATATGGGCCACCAAACATCTCAATGATTATATCTCTATTATGTGATCAAGAGGGGGTTGGGAATATAGTATTTGAAATGATTCCATCTTTTTTGTGAGTGCTTTGACATGAACTGCTAGTCTGGTGTTTTCATCTACCTGGGGATACTATGCTGAGGTGGTCCACAATCACTTTTACACAAGCTGTATTTTTGATAAAATTTATCAATTAAAACTACTTTGGATTAAAAGGTTTTAAACATTAGTCCTCCATTAGTGGAAACATCTACGGCAGTTCATACGGCTAGATGAAGTCATTGGTAAAACATCTGTAACTAAATTCACATGTCAAGTCCAGGGATTGGACACTTCCTCATCAGCTCCTTGAATCGGTCCCATGTTTCCCAATCATATTCTCCATAATTTTGTGTAAAGTTCTGAAAGTTGTTTTTGATCATCCAAGTCTTTTTTGGTGGAATGTATTTATCTAGGAACTTTTAGGCTAGATCATCCCAAGTCATGATTTACTTGGGTGTTTGACTTTTTTAGCCAGTCCATAGCTTGGTCTCTGAGAGAGAATTAGAAGATGTGTAGTCTGATTGAATCTAAAGAAACTCCCTAGTTACAAAAGTTATCACAAACTTCCAAGAAGGTAGAGATGTTCTCATGCAGATCTTCGATCTAGAGGTAACTGAATTTCCCAAGGCTCTAGATCGTGTGAATGAGTCTTGGTTTGATTTCAAAGGTATAAACTTGGATGAGGGGATGAATGATGTATGGAGTGACACCATGTATTTATGGAAAGTAATAATCCATTATGGTCCTATATTGATGCATTGGGTGATCTACAGGAATAATTTGTTGATGTCCCTAAGGGTTCGGTTGGTTGGGTGCCTCTTTATTGTGTTTTTGGCCATTTTAGACTAACAATGTGAAAATAGGAAACCTTTTATCTCAATATCGAAGTCTAGGGATTCTTTTATCTTAAGTATATTTGAATTAGTCAAAGGACATGGGACATGAACTATACCACAAATTAGATATGTAAGGGAATCTTGAAAAGGAAAAAAGGAAATGGGGTTAGGGAAAGGTAATCCCAGGTCTTTCACCAGAGGCTTGCAAGAAGAGCGTTTCCTCCCCAACAATGGTGCCAATATTTGATGTGCCTACATGCATCAGTGAATTCACATGGGCCATGGTCCGATTATAATTGCAGGGTTTCACTAACTTCACTTACTTTATGGGTGTAGTATGTTTACAGTCTATGGTTGATCTCTTGGAGAGATTTTCTAGCTTCTGGAATTTAATAGATTAATACCCTTTGGGGTTGGATCCTTTTTTAGTTTGTTTTAGTTTGAAAATTTCTAGATCTATGATGGTTTATTAAATAAATATAGAGGGGTAGGGATCAGTTTTTTGTATCTATAAAAAGGTTTATCTTAAGACAAATCCTATTAGGATACAATGATTTAGGATGTGAAGTAAGTGGAAGTCGCTAGTTGACTTTGATCAAGTCACCTGGTTCTACCTAGAATGTAGCTATTCCATGATTATAAGATATAGACAACATAGATTCATTAATATTAGATCCTATGGCAGAAAGTATCTTAGAAAAGTGATCTTAGCCTAATATACTCCTATCAAGATACGGTCTTCTGCTTAAATATCCCGTGATCCGGGATGTTTAATAAAATTGGATAGACATTAATTATTTACCCTGATTAGTAATCATTAAGGTTACTATGTTTAGAATTATAGATTTAATTATTCAAATTCCCCTACTCTCGATCCCTAAAAATGGGTGGTTTTATCCACTCATGGTAGGAGGAGATACAAATAAAAAAATAAAAACCATGATTTACACGAGAAGATGATTTGAAATTAAAAAATTCACAATCATACATTGGCTTAGATTATCTAAAGGGGGTGGGAATGCACTATGGATTAGAAAGATATAAATCAAAAATTAATTAAATAATTACTTGTCATAAAATTATAATTGGATTCGATGCGAGTTTGGTGATGAATGCTGGTAAGCAATGTGAAAGGGAATTAAAGGTGATGATGAAAAAAGAATCCATAGATCTTATATTGATATAAAATTATGAAACTGAAAAGAAATTTGATTTTGAGAGGGAATGTGTCTAATTAAATTAAAAAGAGAAAAAAATATCGAAGGAATTATTCTCTCGGATCTCTCTAAAACAGTTACTAGGTTATTTTATATATAAGTGTAATACTACACGATGTGTAATAGAATTCATTTCGTGTAATTCCAATCTATGTACTTATCCATTGATTTTTAATATGACATGTATCTCATGTATATATCACCCCAGATATGAGGTTTGATTGATTTCACATCATGTAATGATGACTCGTGATGTTTAATGGATTATTTCTCTTCCCTCTTCACAACTTGGTTCACGACCTGGTTCACCACTTGGTAGAAGCTGTGAGATCCTACAATATAATTTGTACTGATTGTTCATGATGCGTAATATGTGAATTATTCACTTTTTTGACATTTATTCATTTTAATCCTTAGAAGAATCATTTCTAAAAAATTAAGCACATAACAAGCACATTATCAAATAAAACAATTAAAATACTTAAGGAAATTGTAGAAAAAAGTATATATGAATTCATATTATCAATAAGAAAGTCAAAACCATGGTGTTATAAAAAAATGAATATATTCTGATAGACATTGAATTATATGGAATGGGTTAATGTAAAAGTGAGTTAACTCCCCTTGATATAAACTACAATATTTCAAAATCACATGAACTATATATGGAAAAAAATGTGGATTATTGAAAAAGTTCCTAATGATCCAACCATCAAAAGTTTAATGTATGTAATGATTTACACATGTTCTGATATTTTTATTGTAGTGGGATTTTTATGTCATTTCATCTAAAATCATGGAAGGATGTATTGATATGTTGTTAAATGGATAATATGATATACAAAAGGATATTAAGGTACATCATTAGGTTTTAGTGTTAATGATCTATTATTGGGTTTCTGTATGATAATTTTGATAGATACATGGATTACCATAAGAATAAACCATGTCATGTCTTCACTTTCAGAAGGAAATTGGTAAGTTGGATATATCTTCTACAGCTTGTGGTTAATCTTCCAATAATAGAAGTAGAATATTTTACGATTATGGAAGAAGAAAAATATTTTTCTATTTGATGCAATTTCTAAAGGATCTCGGGATGGAATCAGAAAGAGGAGTGTTACTCTGTGAAATTCAAGTCTACATTATCCATGATAAGAATCAATTTTTTCATTCAATGAAAAAACACTTCAACTTGAAATACCACTTCATTAAAAATATGATGGATGAGAAAAGTTTTATAATTTTATAAGGTGGATTTAGAGTGTAATCTTATAGAAATATTAAAAAAGGTGTTATTCTAGGAAATTATGAGGCAGTACTATGACATAGTTGGACTTGGATAAATAGAAAGAGATGGAGAACACTACAAGAACAAGAGACGAGATTTTATGAGTGTTTAAGAATTTTAGAATTCATGAAGTCATATTCATGTGAGATATTATTTGGATTTATGAGGTATATTTTTTTAGGAAATGACATTTCTAGGAGAGATTCTTGAAGGTATGTTTTTCAAAATTATGTTTCTGACATAGATAGTGGACATCATCAGTTGAAAAAGGAGTTTAGATGAAGAATGTTTCTCTGATTTTCATTTAAAAGTATTAAATAATTTTTTTTGATTCTTGGGTAGGACACATGTTCACTAGTTTTTACGAATAAATCCAAAGGAGAAATGGTTTATTGATGTTTTACCTAGTCAATAGAATGAAAACCATGTTCCTCAAAGTATATTGTAATTGGTTTACTAGATAAATAATTCTATAAATTTTACGTGTGGGTAGTTTTTGAATAGAAAATATTTAAGATATGTAATTTTTTACATGAAATATTAATTAGAGTGAGTTGAGAGTGAGAGTGATTGTAATATCATGTACTCTTCTTTTATCATAGTTCATGTAGTGATCTTCCTTGAATGTAATAATTTTATCAAAACCACATAATTTTTTTGTGTTGTTTCATTTTTTATTTCATCATAAAATTGTGTGTGAATGGTGAGTTTATGCTATTATTAAGTTGTATATTTTCTATTTATAGAAAAAAAAGTCAAGGGGATAGTGAGGAGAAATCTTAATAAAGGAAGGATTCCAAAACAATGTTCTTTTGAATTTTTTTTATTGTTCATAGATTTATAAAGGGTTGTTTTCACAACACCATTTTCCCACACATTTCATTTTTGTGCAAATGATGAAAAGTTCAGTGGTGGGCATGGAGGATGGGAAGCTAGTGTATTTTCTGCATAAAGAATCATATCAGTGTTCATAGTTGGAGAAGTTCATGTTAGTGTTGGTGGGATGTAGATTCCACCAACTATAGAAGTTTGAGGCCGATCTTGGTTATAAGATGTTAGGCCTTTATACTTTTCCTGATATTCTGGATTTTGGGTTATTGTACATTGTTGAAATCTCTAATGATGTCACATTGATGTTGTACTTCATTTTTTATTTATATAATTGGTTTTAATTGTTATATATCTTTCCCTAGATATGTATAAATTTTTTTAAGTTTATAGGTAAAGTATTCTCATATGTATTTTTTTCCATCGTCGTGTTTTTTCACCAAACCTTGGCCTATTAGATGTTGGATTGGGGTGAAACACTCAACTACATCGAGACCAGGAGAAATCCTAGTGAGTTAGGTCAGGTCATAATGGTATCAGTATAGTTTGAGTCTTATAGATATAGTTTAGAGATATTATCTTAGTGACTATTGGTATGGGATTCTTGGGTAAACTTTTTAAGAAGTCTTGAGTTTTCTTAACAAACAAATGAATTCGATGATTATTGTGGGTGGTTAATTTAACCATTCATAAAGACTCTAATAAAAAAAAATTTAACTTAGAACAATAATATATTAGTTATATGGATTAATGGGGTGGTTCATAAATCAGGTAGTGTGTTAGTTATGATTAGATTCATTCTTTATTGAGTCTATCTTGATATTATTTGAATATCTATGTGTTCATCTTATTAAATACGATATGGAAACTCATAGAAATCCATATCAAATTTATAGTAATGATAATATTAGGCCTATTATAGTGATTTAGACTTTATTTTAATATTTTTTAGGTGATGAGGTATCAATTTAGACAAATAATAGGGATGTGTTTCCCCCAATAGTGGAGAAAGTGGTTGATCCCTCACCAATTTAAAAGGGAATTAACACACCTAAAGTGTATATAGAAGTCCTTGCAGATCAGAAATTTTCAAATCATTTATAGAGTGTGATTTACAAGATCTATAGTTAGAGACCTTCTAGAATTTGGAGTGATCTTGATCCTCAATCAGTAGAGAACTCACTGAAGTTTTTTAATCATATTTTTTTATCTCTCTTGGACACCCACTGACCAAATGGTGATTGTTTCTATGAGTCTATTCTATGGAACAATGGCATGTCTAAAATTTGATACATGTTTCCACATCAATTTTGAGGAATTAAATTAATTTTGATGAAAAAAATGATATTTTAAATATATAATTATTGAATACCATTCATTTGAAGTTGAAATTTTAATTCATTTAATATTTTGGTGAAAATGGGGTTTTAGGAGATGAAATGATTAAATGTTCTTTTTTTTATTTTTCATATCTATAATAGAAATCCCTTTTGTATTTTTAAATTAATTCTTCTAATTTCCATATTTTTATCTTGAATATAAATTTTTGGAATACTTTCATAATTTTGAATCTATAATTTCTTTTTCAATATCTCTTTTTCATTTTAATTTCATAACATGAATTAATAAATTTCAGATATTATTTTTTAATATCATTATTAATTATTGTAAGGATTAATTTTACTCCATAAGTATCATAATATACCCATAATCAGAACCCCCTGTGTTGATGAGTCATCTGTGTTATCACAATACATCCCTATGACCTGAATCTATAAGCACGAAGTCCCACTACATAAGAAACATCTTCCCACTAGGATCATTTTCTCCTCACTATAAGAAAGAATCAATCATTTATATAAGAATCATATGCATGGAGGTCCTAGTATATAATCATTTCAAACAAATCCATAAGAATCATCCACTCCATAATAATCCAACCCGCATAAGCATCAAAACAAATGTATAAACATCATTTAATACACATTGGGAAAATCCAAATTCGACCATGAAGGAGTTACATTCCACATCAATATGTGATTCCTATATAGAAACTAAACTAAATAATAGATACTAATCTTGAGATTTAATAAAATACATGGAATTTAATGAAGTATATTGAATAATATTAAATAAGACTTGAGAACCTCGTGGGTCTTTTAAATTATAAGGAAGAGTTTAGCTGGAGTCGCATGAGGAAGATGATGTGCAGTAACCCACAACACATGGAGACTGAGGATTCATTCAGGAGATATAAAATGTGAGCTATAGAGAGAGGATATGGTGTGGGATTGTATTTAAAAGAAAGAGGACCTATGAATTGGAAAAATTCATCATCCATGAATCATGAAAATGCTGAATCATTATACCATGATAATGGGAAAAAACCACTCACTCAAGAGCAGTTGGAGAAGACAGTGTTGGGAAACTGGATGTCCTTAAAAGATAATCCTTATCTTCCTATTATCCTTATTTTTTATTACTATTATCAATTCTTAGTATTTTGATGTTATACCCATGATTATTAGTAAAATTTAATGAATGTAAATATGATTCTTTTATTTTACTTTCTTTACTTCATTCTCAAGTCATTCTTTTACTAGGTTGTTATTCATCAATTTCAAATGATAAATTGATCTTAAAAAAAAGCTTCATTTCTCTAAAGATTAGTAAATTCACTAGTTGATAAACCACTGAATTCGCCTATATAAGCACTAAAACCCATGACATAAGGTTCTAGTGACATATTGAATATTGGAGACTAAATTTTCTAATTTCATTAGAAAAAAGGAAAAATAATTTAATAACATACAATCAAAACTACCCATATCCTCATCAATAATTTTCACTACTTCTTATATTATTTTGTTTTCTTTTATTCTAATATGTACTTCATTGTTTTGACCATTTTCACTCTATCATTGTTATAAAAATCATTACCAAATATAAATTAGATTTTTTTTCTTTCTTCATAATTTGAAAGACATTATTTTGAATATATTTTTTTATTTGTCATTGTACTATTCACCTTTTATGTGGGCTTAACCCCACATGATATTATAATATTATTATACAGGGAAATAAATAAAATTGACTTTAGTCAACAACCCTGGTCATTTTTGGCTCATTTTATGGGGAATGATTTATATAGACAAGAGAAAATATCAAAACTCTATAAAAAATAAATAAAATCCATTTAAAAGAAAAAAATCTCTCAATAATATCACTATACAGTGAATGTGCACTAGATTAAACATTGAAAATATAGAGTATATTATACCTAAAATTGACAACAACATTATCTATTTTAATAAATAAAGGACAATTGAATCGGAAAACCTTATATATAGAGAGAGAGCTTGGTGTTAATGAATAAAACCTCCAATTAGTTTCATTCAAAAAATTTATAAAGGCCTGGGATGATAGAGTATGAACTCCCTCAAGTTTTAGGAAACTAATTATCAGTTAGGCTAACTCCTAGAGATTAGAATAATGAGAAAATATATCCAAACATGATCTTGTTTTAGACTTTTAATAGTATGGAGAATGAATATTCTTTAGCCTTTATATGGGATTTCTATAATATTGGATATCGGTAACCACTTCATGGGGTTTGTGTGAAAAATATGAAAATGAGATTTATACCTTCATATATTCAAATTTACGATAGAAACTAGTTTTTATCCCAAGGTTAAAATATTTTTAAAACCTTGGATGAATTATATAATGCATTTGTCATGAAAGTTTATCTTAGGAGACTTAAGGGAGAGTTAAGGAACAAGATCACCAATATTAGTTAACAATATAGAGAGGCTTTTCACGAGGCATGGGATAGATTTTCGGTCCTAATAAGGTAGTATCCCTACTACTACCTACCTACCCATATTCTTATAAATTAGTTTTATAATGTAATTCCACCAATAGGATAATAATTTATTTAACCAATCAGCTAGAGGGTATTAAAATAATAAAATATATGAGGAATTGAGATATATTTTCAACAATAATTCCCTCAATTAATAATAAAACTATTATATGAGAAATAATTTCAATAGGGTAGTTTAAACAATTATTTCATTTATGAAAATGCTTTCAAATATTTGTGAAATGGTAGACCATCTTTAAAATTTTATGAACTATAATATCAAAAAAAATATTAATCAAATTAGAATCCAAAGTCAAAACCAATCCCTTAGAGAGTAATTCCATTAATGTGTCATGTTTGGGAACTCTATAAATTTATTCCCAAATATTGATATTCTAAACTAACCTTTTTAAAATGTCAATTTCAATAGGTATATACTACAAATTCAAGTTATAGATAACCCATTTTTCAATTATTACAATCAAGGATATAGAATCCATCTTAATTTATCATAAATAGAGAATGTAATGTTAATGCTGCCTAATGCATTTGGATTCCCACAATAACCCTGTAAATAATTTCAAAAATAACCTTTGGATAAAACCTCTAACTCTCAAGAGGAAGTAAGGATTGTGTTCTAGTAGTTTGTAGGAAAATTTGATTCACAAAAAGCTTTACATGATTATATTAAGGCTAAAACACATTATCGAATTCATAACTTAGATTTTAATATAGAAAAAATAACTACGTAAAAGAATTAAAGATATAAAAGAAAGTCTCCTAGAAAACAAAAGTTACCCCTTGGGAAAATTCTATGATTTTCACCACGAAGAATGGTTTAAGAACTCATCTAGAATATAAAAATTATCTTAAGGATATCTAGAATGAAATTCGATAAGAATTTGGTAACCAAAATCTAGAAAACCATGAATATGGGAATTTGGATAGCCATGATGAATTCAAGATAGAACTTATTTTCCCACATGAGAAACAAGGTACAGATATTTTTAAGGTTATGAAAAATAATGGGAAAGAAAATATTAAGGATGAACATGATTGGCTACCTATTTTTTTTAAGAATCTAGAAGCCATTATCCCTCTACATTTAAGAGTGAAGAAAAATAACTAGGAACTTTAACTACTCAAGTTACATGAGTTATTTAAGAATATACCAATCAAAAATACTTTTATTGATTCTTTGGACTATATCCCATAACATTTTAAATAATTAAATAAAATTATATTAAATAAAAAGACCTCGGAAGAGTTTACCAGCTACAACTTTATAGAGGAGTGCAGATCTATTTTTTTAAATCCATCTTTAAATCAAAGATATTTTCATATTTTTATCCTATACACTACATAGAATATTGTCCAACTAAACTGCCTTTTTTTCATTAGTGCTTGAATCAATATGATCTCTTACTCACTTTTTTTATATCTAAGATAAGGTAAATTAATACCCACTATAACTGTTTTATATTTGGATGATAGAGATATAAATATTCCAATTAGAAGAGTGAATAAATTTATTGTTGGGGTAGAGATATTTTTTTTACCTACTTACACTCTCATACAAAATATATAATGTGATAAAGAAGTTCCTATCATATTAGGGAGACCTTTTTCAAGAAATGATAGGTGTTGTTATTGATGTCTCAAATGGAAGGTTGACTTTTTAATGTAGGTAATCAAATGGAAGTGTTTAATGTTTTTAAAAATTCAAAATAAATCATACTTTAAAAAATCCCCTCAAGGGATGAGTTTTTAGAATTTAAAGATACTTTTTATGGAAATGAAGAATAATTATTAAGGATGATTGATGAGATTAATAGAGGAACCAAACCTAATGAAAATTGACTGGGAATCAGTTTAAGTAAAAGGAACCAGTTTATAGGTATAATGGTGAATTTTTAGAACAACTTGATAAATATTTTGAGGAAAAAAATCTTAGACTATTTTCGGAACTAGACTATGAGCAGTGGTAAAATATGGATAACCGTGAAAAAGATTCTTTTTTAGATCCCATTAATTTTTGAATAATCGCATTGAATACCTTGGACCACCTAGGCACAAAATTCCACATTCTAGTCACGAAGAATCACATCTAGATCGCCGTAATCAATCTTATATAATAATTATTACCAATTTCGGAACCATTTTATTCATCCTATACCATCCTTTTGGAAATCACCTTTCAAAATCCACAAACTATACCTTTTGATCGAAATACTAGGGAACCGGTATACACCTAAGTTTTCTTCACTAAAAGGGGATCCACCTCATCCATTTTCAGTATTTATTAGTACTTATCCATTATATGCATCACATTTAGACCAATGGAATTATTATAGAGATCCTAATGAGTTATCTATCCTGCACCATCTTCCATATTTCATGGGAGACCTTATATTGATATGAGTGAATTATCATTTCCTATATAAATTATAGCACCCCAAACCCAGAATGCCCCGAATCTAGTGCAGTTTTCTTGGAATCATGGTGTGTAAATTTTTTTATAAAAAGGAATGCTGAAAAATACACACACATGTTCCACTAGAGCGGATCGTTTTGGTTTAGGTCATGGATAATCAGATACAATAATTACATTTATTTCAAAAATGTAAGAGAAAGAAACTCCACAAACCTTCTATCAAACAAAGTGATTTAAATCCACTAAACATGTAAAAGAAAACAGATTGAAAACGTAGGGTGAGCATATGAATTCCTAATAAGTGGGTTTGAAATAACATAATATACCAATTATAACTTTTGAAAACATTATTTTAAATATTCACATAAAACATTTTCTTAAGGAATGCCAAAATACATGTATCATAACATGGAATTTTGTCTAAGAACTATAAGGGAACATTTCATGGACTACTGACAAAGTTATAAGGAAGAATGATTCAATTATAAGAATGGAAATTCACAATAATAAGTGAAAGACATTATAAATAAGTATGACATGTGAATATTCAAGTAAAAAATCAATAACACATAGTAATACATAATCAGAGTTGCACATAAAAGTAATAACATTAATTTAATCCTTTACCATTATGAATCATACACTGGATAATAAATCTTTGAGTGCTGAATAAATAATAATCCATAAGATTTTACTTTATTACGATTCTCATAAAAATAAGCTCTTCAACCAATAATATTCTATTTGTCAAATATTCTTTTGGTTAATTAAATTACATAGTCATAATGAGGAAAGTGCATAATTCAAGACTTCATCAAGGCTTTGTCCAAGACATCTAATGATTAAGGCATCGTCAAAAATCCATAAATCATAAATTTTTTAATGCCTTTTTCCAAGATCGTAGTTTTTCTCATGAGACCTACCAGTACACCGAGGGGCTATAGTGGTCCCCACCCAACACACACATAAGTCCAATTCATTCCTTATCTATTTAAATCAAAGTTCTCAAACCAATTTGATTTAATAAAATTACTTATTAATAATCATCCATATTATCCTAGGGTCCCATACCACCATGAATACTTTAATTTTTCTCATTTCATATTATTAAAAGTTTCCCATACCACTTTGAATAATTTAATTTCTTGATTTCATAAAGGCCATTTGAGTTTATCATTTATATATTCAAAGTAAATCATGCATATAAGAGTTAATAATAATTATATCAATGTATGAGAATGAATAACAAGTATGATAGGAAACACATGTTTCATTAACTAAAGCACATTAAACACTATTTTATCACATAAATTAACAATCCCTAAAATCATTATTAATAATGTAAACATTTTATTTTCGATAATAAAATTATAAAAATTAAGATAGTTGTAATTAATATTAAAAACACATGATGATAAATGGGAATATATAACAAAATGGAACTTAATGATTGAAAACATTCATTGAGGAAGATTCAAATTCATAGATTATTTCTTTCTTCTACAGATATTAGGAGGGAATACACTAGTGTGACACAAAATCTTATTAAATCACCATAAATTGGTTCTTATGAAAACATAATTGGTTTATGATTAAAACCAAAAAATGCAGATGCATATAGCCGTATATACATATATAAGATGAAAATTCTTTATATTTTACCAAACTACTTAAACGTTGAAACTCAGTATTTTAGGAGTCTTAATGTTAAATATAAGAGTAGTTTAACTAAACCTGAATGAATATATATTTATAGATATATATATATCTATATAAATTATTATATAAATTATATTTATAGGGTCTTAAATAAAATGTTTAATGACTCTAGCATGTTTTAAACTAATTAAGACATTAGTTAATCAATGGTGAATAAATTGTAAAATGTGCTACTAAATATAAAATGTTTTATTTATGAAATATGTGGACATATATTTTCCTATATATATTTTTCAATTTTATAGTATTACAAAACATCACACATCCTTTGCATAATGAGGAATTAAGAACATCACCAAAGATTAAGGACTCACCATATTAGATGGAATTGGTAGGTCATATTCTTAACCATAAAAATATATATACATATAAAAGTATACATATATAGTATATAAATATGTTTTTCATGAAGAATATAAAACCTTATGTTTAAAAAATACTTCATAAAACCAAAACCAGAAGACCTAGAATCATCCATAAGAGAAAATATATGTAAACCGAAATGTTATATATATATGAGTATCATACACACACATACACACACACACACACACAGATATATATATATACATTCAATAAAAACAAAACAAGACAACATAATCCATTACCTAATTTGAATGAGGAAGAGAGGCTTGGGGAGGCTAGATGGAAGCTTGAGAGGAGGAAGAACCCTAAGGAGGGAAGTGCACCGAATATTATATATAAACTATATCATATAAATTATAAAATATTTTAAATTCCACTTGCAGGAAAACCGAGACCCACTCGGTTTATAAAATGACCGAGGGTGCCGGTCTTGTGGAAGATTAGGGTAAAGAGGGTCCACTGGAGTCACGAGAATGAATGAAAATTAAAAGGATAAAGTGGAGTACACTACTGGTTCAGTGCATGCGGAGGTAGAAGAAGACGCCATGGGTAGAAAATCCGGAAAAACGATGAACGACAGGGATCAAATGGATATTGATATAATGGTGGAGGAGAAACCACTGATTTTAAAAAAAATGACGGATGAATGTGATTAGATCTAGAATAGATCGGATGACTGTGGTAGGATGTGGTGATTAATAAATAAGGGAAGGTCATGATTATATAGCAACGGATTGGACATAGTACAAAAATGCGGAGTATATTCGCGGTCACAGGAGTTTGAATTCCGAATTGATTGGGTGGCTCAGATCGTGCACGGCGTGATTGGACGACTCAAATCTGATCCCAGATAATTTTTTCCACCCCACATCAAATCAGGGAGAGTTTCTTGCCTCTCTTATAATCCTGATGCATCGATCCTCTACCCAAATTACTCCCTCTCCCCTCCCAGCATCGCCCTGTACTGGGTTCTTCTACGAGCACGCTCTTGCGCCCACCGACGTCGTCATGCCTCCTCGCACGGTGGCATGCTATGGTCCTTGCCCACACACCTGTGCGGGCTGAAGGTAATCTATTCTTCTTGTGTGCGTAACATAATACACACCCTGTGTGCGCACAGACCTTGGGCCATTTCCAGGGGTTGTGGGGTGAAAAGCCCCATCAAGGCCTTAAGGGCTTCCATAAGGTGGCCCTCGGCTAGGTGGGGCACTCCCCTAAATTTTAACAAATTAAACATTTATTTTTTGGTATAAAAATAGGTTTATATATATAGGTATCTTCAAGATATATTTTACCTATTATAACCTCAATATTTTCCTTAGTTGTATAAATACAAATGTTTTAAAAGCACAAAGTAATAAATTAATGTTTAATACATCAATAATAAAATCTTATATTTGTATTATAAAAATTAAACACATAGTTTTAATTAAAACCTTTGTTTAAACATTAATAATGAAAAAATTTATAAAATATTTTCATCACATTTAGAAATCATACTATGTGTAGAAAAAATATTAAATCAATATCCTTTTTTAAAGTTCATAAAATAGTTTATATGTTTAAATTTATAATTTCAATTCATACTTTAAATATTTTGGAAAAACTAATTATAAAGAGAAATTTTAAATTAAACAGACTGAATGACCAATGACTATAATTATAGCCGTTATAAACTCAATGATCACATAAAGGACAACGGTCGAATTGAGGCCTTATATAACCATGCATTAGGGTGTTTCAAATTCAAGACAATTGATGAAGATGGTGCACACAATTCCACTGATGCTCAGTGCAGTTGTAGTGGATCTGGCCATACTAATGTTCATTGTGATGGATCTGAAAGACCATTATTATCTTCTTTGGTGGTTTTTTGTATTGGGTGGTCTCCCTGAAATTCTAATTGGTTTCTTAATACGTATTTTTCAGTTGTGTGGTTTCTTATGATCTTTTTGTAATGTAAACACTTCGGTGTTTTAAATAAAATTCCTTGTGTTTATTATCAAGTACTGTTTGTCCAAAATGGAAATCAAATAAAATATTATCCTATAATGTTGATATTATATGGAAGATAAGTTTGGGGCATCACATTATTCCACCTATAAAGAATTGTGTCTTCTCAATTCTAAACATTTGTACAAAATACAGTAGAAAAACTATACTCCCTTCACCTCCCAATGTCCCTTTACCGGGAACACCACTGAGGGTAGGGTGTTGATGAACTCAGGTGGATTCCTAAGGTAGAATTCAACTCCTCAATTTCCTTGGACTAGATACACCGTTAACAGCTAGGGTCGAACCTGTGCCTAAAGAACTCAACCTTCTATAGAGAGGAATGAGAGGTGTAAATGTTGGAGATTTCCGAGTGGACTAAATCCCTATAAATCCCACGCACCATGTCATGCTTGAAGATATTGATGTCGTAGAGTTCCTCATACATACTAAAACTCAGAACCTGGAATAGGTAGGATGCTCGATGGTTACCATCCAAATCAACTTCTAGAAACATTCTTATATCTCGGTAGTTATCATCCAAAGTGAAACATAGAAAAAGAGATTCATGATACTTTCCTCTTTGTCTATATTCTACAAATTGTGCATTTACGATATGGTAATTTTCATGGTTGTTTCCATGGTAAATATGGAGGATGTATGGGAGGTTCGACATCCAATTGATTTTTTTTTACAAGTCAGACGTATTTTTGCTTAGGGTTTGTATTCTTCAGAGAATGTTTTGAAAATTATAATCTTTAATAGTTCGGTAGGAATTGATAGAAGATTAGTTGGTGAACTCATGTCTTCTCTCTAAAATTTCAGGAGACATGTTTTATTCAGAAAAGCATAACCATATCAAAATAGAGACTTTATTTAAAGTATCCAAACATATAAAATTATTCGGTTATAAAAAGTTCATAAATCCAAGGTATTACATAACTACTCTATCAATATCACAACACTAGTATGTATTTCCTAACATTATCAAATATGGCAGTTAACCAGATTCATTGATGTTGGCGTATCCCCCAATTTCCAGTCAAATGGATTCCCAAAGCGGTCCCAAACACCTCAATATCTTAGGTCCAGATACAGCATGGGCAGTTAAAATCAATCATATGTGGTCATCTGAGGTTCCAACAAATGAAAGCATGAAGGGTAAGGAGTTGGGAGACGTCTTCTTGACCTTGATATCTATAATCGAAACAATTAGATTCATCCTTGAGAATTTTGAAGTCCATGACCTGACCTCGAAGACCATAGGTTATGATTTGACAGAGGTATGATGCCTGATGGTCACCCTCTTTTACAACATTCGAGAAGTTCATTAGTGAAAAGAAGTTGTCATCCAAGGTGTAATATCAGAATATACCTTCATAATACCTTCCCTTATGTGTATAAAAGGGATTTTGGGCATGTATCATCAGAAAGTAATCAAATCCAGATCCTCCATGAAGTTAGAGTATGCAAGAAGAATTTGACACATGATATAGATGATGACATGATAAATGGAGGTTCTCAAAAGTTCCATATCCTTCTAAACATGCCCTATCTGCTATGGTTTCTAATATTTATGTTGGAAGTGACAGAAGGTGTGACTCGTCATCCATTGGAAAAATTTAAGGAAACTACTAATTATTAATACATAAACTAGTTTTTTTGTATTTTTGTATTTTCTAGGGTTTTCTAAACCAATCCTCCGATACCAACTATAGCGCCCTGACCCCAGACTTCCCTAAAGCCGGTGCAGTTTCATTGGAAACACGGTGTGTAAATTTTTTTATAAAAAGGAAAGATGAAAAATACACACACATGTTCCACTAGAGAGGATTTTTTTGGTTTACATCATGGAGAATTAGATACAATTATTACATTTCTTTCAAAAATGGAAGAGGCAGAAACTCCACAAATCTACAATTGAAAAAGTAACTTAAATCTATTAAACCTGTAAAAGAAAACAGGTTGAAAATGTAAGGTGAGCATATGAATGCCTTGTAAGGGGTTTTAAGATTACATAATATACCAATTATAACTTTTGATTTTATTTAAATTTCCAATAAAACATTTTCTTAAGGATTGCTGAAACACATGTATCATAAGATAACATTTTTTCTAAGAATTATAAGGGCACATTTCGTGGAATACTGATAGAGTTATAAGGAAGCATGATTAAATTATAAACATGCTCATTCAAAATAATAAGTAAAAGACATTCCAAATAAGATATGCAAGTATAAATTTAATAACTAAGAGTAATACATAATAATATTTGTACATAAAAGTATTAACTTCAATTTCATCCTTTACCACTGTGAATCATAGAATGGAAAATAAATCTCTGAGTGCTAAATAAATAATAAGCCATATGTTTTTACTTCATTTTGATTCTCATAAACATAATACCTTTAAACAATAATATTCTACTAGTCGAATATTCTTTTGGTTAATTAAATTACAGTCATAATGAGGAAATTTCATAATTCAAGACTACGTCAAGGCCTCAGCCAAGACGTCTAATGATTATGACCTCAACCAAAATCCATAAATCATAAATCTGTGAAGGACTTGTGCCAAGACCTTAGTTTGTTCATGAGACCTACCGATGTACTGAGGGGCTATAGCGGTACCCACATGACACTTACATAAGTCCAATTCATTCATCATCTCTATAAATCAAAGTTCTCATAACACTTTGATTTAATAAAATTACTTATTACTTATAATCCATATTATTCAAAGTGTCCCATACCACCTTGAATACTTTAATTTTTCTCATTTCATACTATTCAAAGTGTCCTATACAACTTTGAATAATTTAATTTCGTTATTCCAAAATGGAAATTTGAGTTTAGAATTTACATATTCAAATTAATTCATGAATATAAGAGTTAATAAAAATTCCATCAATGTATGGAAATGAATAAAAAGAAAGGTAGACAACACATGTGTCAATAACTCAATCACATTAAACACTAGTTTATAACATAAAATGACAATCCCTACAATCTTTATTATGATTGTAAACATAATGCAGTTCTAATAATTACGATTGTTGTCATACAAATAAAAAACACATGCTGATAAATGGGCATATCTAATAAAATGGAACTTAAGGATTGAAAACTTTTATTGTGGCCGATTCAAATTCTTAGATTATTTCTTTCTTATAAAGATATTAGGAGGGCATACACTAGGGTGACACAAATATTATTAAACCACCAAAAATTGGTTCTTATGAAAACATTATCATTTTATGATTAAAACCAAAAAATGCATATCCCTATAGCTGTATAAACATGTAAAAGAATATAATTATTTATATTTTACAAAACTACTTAAACATAGAAACTTGGTATTTTAGGAGTATAAAAGTCAAACATAATAGTGGTTTAACTAAACCTTTATGAATATATATTTATAGATATATATATTTATAAAATTTATTATTCAAAGTATATATATAGGATATTAAATCAAATGTTTAATGACACTAGCATGTTTTAAACCCATTAGGGAAATTAGTTAATCAACAGTGAATAAATTTTAAAACGTGATACTAAATATACAATGTTTTGTTTATGAAATATGTGCACATATATATTTATATATATATATATATAATTTAATTTTATAGTATTAAAAAACATCACACATCCTTTGAATAATAAGGAATTAAGAACTTCACTAAAGATTAAGGAATCACCGTATTAGAAGTAATTGGTTGCTCACATTCTTAACCATACATATATATAAACATATAAACATATAAACATATATATATATATATAGTATATAAATAAGATTATCATGAGATATATAATCCATTATTTTAAAAAAATACTACATTAACCCAATACTAGAAGACATAGAATCTAGCATAAGATAAAATTTAACTAAATTTTAAGGTTATATATAAATATGAGTATATATAAATATATATATATATATATCTGTGTGTGTGTGTGTACTTTCAATCACAACAAAATAAGACAACATAATCCCTTACTTAATTTGAATGAGGAGGAGAGGCTTGGGGAGGCTTGCAGGAAGCTTGATAGGAGGAGGAACCCAGAGGAGGGAAGTGCAACGAATAATATATGTAAACTATATTATATAAATTATAAAATATTTTAAATTTCACTTTTTTGGAAAACTGAGACCCACTCGGTGTATAAAATGGCCGAGGGTGCCGGTCTTGTAGAAGACGAAGTTAGGTAGGGCCCACCGGAGTCACGGGCGTGGAAGAAAATGAAAAGGATAAAGTGGAGTAAACCACTGTTTTAGTTCATGAAAAGGAAGAAGAATACGCTGTAGGGAGTAAATCCATAAAATGGATGAATGGATAGGATCAAATAGATATTGATCTAGTGGTGGAGGGGAAACTGCGTTTTAAAAAAAAGGATAGATGGTTGCGATTAGATCGAGACTCGATCTAACAGTTGCGGTTGGATTGAGTGATTAAAAAATA
Organism: Viscum album; assembly: GCA_963277665.1. NCBI lineage: Eukaryota > Viridiplantae > Streptophyta > Magnoliopsida > Santalales > Viscaceae > Viscum > Viscum album. Next base: position 1,784,249,569 of record OY728148.1, on the reverse strand, counting down.
AGGGATGGTCATGATTAGATCGTGACAACTTGGATGACATAGAAAAATGAGGAGGATATCCGTGGCTGTGGGAGTTCGCAATCCAAACTGATCGGGCGACTCTGACCATGCGTTGCGTGATTGGATGGCCCAGATCTGATCCAGGATGATTTTTTCCATCCCACATCAAAATGGAGGGAGTTTCTCACATCCCTTATATGCCTTAATATCTGAGCCTCTTCTCATATTACCCACTCTCCCCTCCCGGTACTGCCCTATACCGGGTTCTTTTGCAGGAACACTCTTGCGCCCACCCATGCCTCCATGCCGCCCCACACGGTGGCGCGCTCTGGTCCTTGCACTAGCACCTGTGCACGCTGAGGGTAAGATATGCTTCCCATGCGTGCGACATAGCACACACCATACATGAACACTTCACCTAATCCATTTCCATGGGGTTGTGTGGTGAGAATCCCCATCAAGGGCTTGAGGTCATCCATATGGTTTCCCTCAGCTAGGTGGGGTACTCCCCTAAATTTTTACCAAGTAAACATTTATTTATTGTTATAAAAATAGGATTACATATATATGTATATAGGTATATTCAAGATATGATTTCCCTATTATAAAATAAATAGTTTAATTAGTTGTATAAATGCTAATGTTTTAAAAACATTATGTAACAAATAAATGTTTAATACATCATTAATAAAATTTTATATTAGTGTTATAAAAATCAGAGACATAGTTTTAATTAAAAATTTTGTATAAACATTAATATTGAAAAAATTTATAAAATATTTTCAACACAACTAGAAATCATACTAAGTGTAGCTAAAATATTAAATCACTATCATTTTTTAATGTTTATAAAAGAGTTTTTATGTTTATATTATTAATTTAAACGCATACTTTAAATATTTTGGAAAAACTAATTATGCTGAGATATTTTAAATTAAACCAACAAAATTACCAAGGACTATAATTATAGATGTTATAAACTAAATGGAAACCTAAGGGTAAACATATTAATTGAGGACTTATATAACCATGCATTAGAGTGTTCCAAATTCTAGACAATTGTCAAAGATGGTGCACATCATTCCACTAATGCATAGTGTGGTTGTAGTGGCTCTAACGAAACTAATGTTCGTTATGGTAGATCCAAAAGACCCTTATTATCTTCTTGGTTGTTTTATTGAATTGGGAGGTCTCCATGTAATTATAATTGGTCTCATAATAGGTATGTTTGGGTAGTATGGTTTCTTGTGATCTTTTTCTAATGTAAACACTTCGGTGTTTTAAATAAAATTCCTTGTGTTTATTTTCAAGTTTTGTTTTTAAAAAATGTAAATTAAATTAAATATCATCCTACAATGTTGTTATTAGATGGAATATAAGTTTGGGGCATCTTAAAAATCATTGCCTCAACCTCCATCACTCAGTGAATAGTGCACATAACCTTCAGAACTACCCATTGAGGATTTTATATAATATATCCTCCCAAAAAATTTTAAGAAGATATTTCCATTCTTCATCATCAGTGACTTATTAATAAAAGTGACTTCTTCACGACACTTCACCAAAAAACTCCAATAACTTCCATTAAGAAAATGAAATATTCCCCATTCATCTACTTCACTACATTCCTCAAGAAAATGATTTATTACCTTCAATATAATATAGAAACAACCCCTTTTGGTAATCATATTCCATTGTGCACTATCCATTGGACTACTCATCCCTAGACTAATTTTTCGAAACCAAATATCAAAGGATCCTATTGGTGAAATTATTTTCACCCATGCTATGTCCACTGAACTACATCCAATTATATTCTTCCAATATGATCCTTCATTTGGCCTGATTTAGGACATTCCATGGTGGTGGTGAAATGGATCCATTCGAGTTACCAAGTGTTACTTCTAGAGATTGTTCCTTTGATGTTCCCAAAACTTTAACTAGAAAAAATGTCACACACCAAACCTGATAATCTCTCACTTGATATTTTTATAGGTTGATTTCAATAGTAATCACAAGTGGGGGTATATATAATTTGTTTTATTGGATAATATTATGTTTTATGTATCATAAGAAACCCTATTTAATTCTTAATATATTGTGACCGAATCATCATGAAAGGAAGAACATAAAAAAAATGGGAACACCATATTTCATATAATATCCATAACCATAGAGCTTGTTGGATGGATATGACTATGTGATAACCCAAGGATAGTCATCTCCATAGGAATTACTCCATCAACTTTAATCCTCAAATGATATGAGTATACCTTAGGAACTCCAAAGGTGTGTCAAAAAATTATCCACATATATAATTGTTGAACAAGGATAGAATAAATCATTGAAATTGGTTAGATAATTCCACACACCCACACAAATGTGAATATATTCCTTATATATACACCTCTATTCAATGAAGGAGATCAAGCATTGGTTTCTAATTTTTGGAAGACTGTATGCATTTCAATAATGAATTCCAATTTGGGTGTATTTTATCCTTGAAAATTTCAATAATCAATATATGTTTTTTATTCCATAAATGATTCATCCTTATGATGAAAAATTGAAGGATAAATATTTATAAGACATGGTAGTATCCCATGCAACTAACATACTATATCACAATCCAAATCATTCAAAATGATATAGGAATATCATGATTATATAAACCTTTACTGATATAGCTTTATAATATTATATGCTATATAATATTTGTATATTTTACATTATGATATGTTTGAGTTATATTTTATGATTAGACCTTTTCTATACACCCTATAATCTCCCACTTATAATAAAATTCATGTTTTCTTCATAAAAAACCGCACAACTCTTTGCGAATTTATCCTAAATCCTTTGATATTATTTTTATCAAACACTATTCATTTTAGAACATGCAATTTGTTAAAAATTTGATCCTTATTATTTGTAATAACCATGTGAATCTTTGGGAATTTGTATCATTGACAATAGATATGAATTCAATAATTCTTTTATGTGAGAAAGATCGAACTCTAAAAAAACTCCAGTGTTTCTCAATCTATAATGGGATTTGATGTGATCTTGATCAAACAAAGTCATATCCCTATATAAATATCTCCATAAAAGTATATGTCATATAAATCTTATGTATACCTATATAATACCTGAATTTATGGAATTGAGAGAACACTATACATCGAACATGTCAATCTAGTATTAGTCATCTCATATATAGATTATTCTCCAAAATAGACTAACTAATATGAATGTATACATCACATGTAATTCATCCAAGTATCCAAGCCCATCACAAGTCACTAAAAAAATCAAAGACATGAATTTCTATAGTCTAATTCATGGATGGGAAAAAATGACATTTCTAATCATATAAGTGGAAAAATCCCACCCTGATTAAGCTCTGACCAATGATATTATTTGAAGCATAGCCAACCATCCTTTGATTAGTTAAGATTCAATGCTTGTGTAAGAATGGTATCAAAGTATAATGTTTCTCATGGTATTTATATATCCAAACTCAAGTAACTGATATTTATAACAATAATTCAACCCTATGTATATCAATTGCTGTATAAAATTCCATGTGATATACTTTAGTGAGTCTGACTAGATAATAAGTCTCAAAATATTATCTCACATGTTTATTCTTTGTACCACATTCAAATATCTATATCATATATGAAATTCAACTCACAACGATCTTAACACACCTACACATCTCATAATGCTCCATGATTATTATATATTTGGGAAAGTTAAATTCTATACATGATGGGGATTTTATCATTCCATTATTCATGTAATATAAAAGTAGCACACATAGAAGAATGATAAATAGATATTTAATTTATGTTAAAACCATGATACATTTTTCAATCATTACATCCAATCTTTGAATAATATAATACCAACAAATTAAAAATGACCTCATTATTTTATTATGCTATTGGGGTTTTCAAAGGATCTACTACATTATCATTTATAGCTTCCCAATAGATCTTTACAGCACCCGTTTAAATGATATATTGAATGAGGTGGTGTTTGATAAAGATTTGTTTTGTACTTTGGTGATACTGGGGTTCCTTGTTTAGAGAAATAACTATATTCTTATAATATTAAAGCTTTATAGATACTCAACTATAGAAAAAAAAACCATGTACGATGATGGTATTGTTGATCCAAATAGGTTACTTTTCAGTATCTAGTGTAGTGATATACTAAGCCTCTATTGTCAAGTATATTAGAATGTGGTTTTTTGGAACTCTTATAACTAAAAAATCCACCATTTAGAAAAAACTTGAATCTTGATTAATATAGAATATCATATTTATCTTATTAAACACTATCAGTAGTGGAACACTTTATATTGATCTCACCCTCTCCCCCAAATACCAAGAACATATCCTTACTTCTTCTTAGGTACTAAAAGATATTATTGAAAAAAATATAGTGACATTCTTTAATAATAGATTTTTATCTAATTGTTATGTTCCAAGAATAAGTGAAATTAGGCCGAGTAAATAATGTGGAACACATGATATATCCAATCTTAAATGCATAAATATCATTATCCACACTTTCTATCTCATTAGAAGGATCCAAAATTTTTCTTATGATTAATTCCACGAAACAGTAATAAATACCCATTTTTGGAGTTCCCCATTATAAAATGATTTATTAATTTATTAATTTATTTGTTATTACTTAGTACAAGACACATTTTTGATCTATTTCTATAGATATTCATACATAGTATGTTGGTTTCTTCACCCAAGTCTTTCATCAAGAAATAATTTCCCAACCATACCATTATATAATGTTAATTTTTGATATAATTTATGATAAGGAGTATGTTATCCACATATCAAATCTTAAATAAAATTACATTACCACAAATTTATATATATATATATATATACAGGAACCATCAACATTATTGATGAAACTAAACTCTCTAATTGCACCATCAAATCAGATGTTCTGAATCCAAGAAGATTTCTTCAATACATTTCAACTTTTAAACCTTAGGTGGTTCATTTAGTACATCAAAACCAGTAGTATATATCATACAAAAATCCTGAAAGAAATTAATTTTGGTGAAATTTGTTTTTAAATCCATATAATATTTCTCATATTAATAATGAGTTATTATGGAAAGAGATATTTTAATGGACTTTAGCATCGCAACAACAGAAAAAGTTTCTTTATACTCAATACCATAAATATATTTGTATTCCTTTTCCACTAGATGATATTTATAGGTAGAAATTATACCATCCATGTTAGTTTTCTTCCAGAAAACCCAATTTCACCCTATGGATTTCACCCCTTTAGGTTTATTTACCATGTTCTAAACTTGGTTAGGGTATATGAATTCTATTTCAAAATTCAAAGTATTTAGTAATCCAATGATAGATTTTTTATTATGGGTTTATCTCTCAAGAGTAAACATTAGGGTGCATTGTAATAGTTATGTTTGAGAGTGTCACTAAACATAATGGTTTTACAAGATAAGAAAATAGAATATGGATGTGAGTAGACTTTGCAAGATTCAGTCAAATACCCCGTCTTGGCTATGCGGTTTTCCACTTTATTACCATCATGGTAGTTGTTTTATATTTTTACTCCCTATCCCATGAGCCTTTTGAATTCTATTAGGATGTAAAAAAACACTAAGCTAGGGTGGAGATTATCTAGATGTGAAAGAGACTGACAATATAGAATCTAATTTAATAACAGATAAAGTAATATCATTTTTTTATAGTGATAGTCTACCGAAAAAATACTTATACTCCACCATGTTATAGATAATTGTACTTTAGATTTCTATAATGTTATTTCATAGAAATAACCTGATGTCAAAGACAATAGATCTAACTTTAATATTACTTTTCATGAATTCTCCATAAATTTTTTATTTTAAATCGACAAAATAAGGTATCTAAAAACCCACCTACATCAACCAATGTATCTCACACTTGGTATGGGATGCAAAGAGGGATATTCTAGAATGAAGGAGTTCCCTTATGTCCCTTTATTAGTGGTACTGTACCATTTATAATATCAATAACAAGAATCTTCAGATGACCATTACAAATTATGGGGGATTTTTTCTTGGTGTTGTTTCTAGAAACTCGAAGGTCCCAACAACTAGGCATGAATATGGAAATATGAATTTTATTGATAACAAGGATAGGATTAATGAAGATTAACAAACCATTCCAGAAGTGATCAAGCTCGTTGATCATAGAAAAAATTCCACAGTTTTCACTAAAAAGACACCAGGCATATCAATCACAGTCCCCTCCAAACAATTGATGAACTTCATCCTATACCTATCCATTATTTCAAAAAAGAAATTTTGATTATAGAGAGAAACCATTATACTGGATATCATTTCAAGGGATAAAGTACCATGATAGGCACACCCAACTAAGAAAATATATTTATAGGGATGTAAATCATCCCCCAATTCCTTGTCCAAGTGATCAAATTCCTAAAAACATTGTCTGATCTAGTAGTAATCTTTCATGTTAAAATGACCAAAAACTATTGGTGTGAAGTTCCAATGATCATCTTCATTTATGGGAGAAATATGGTTGAACACATGAAGTTAGTTCATGTCAAAACCATATTATAGAATCTATGAATCTTCTTATCCTTCCTGAAGGTGATGTTTGTGGTAGGATAGAAGAGTAATATACGATCGTGTTCCACCTAATTGTCTTTCCAAAATAAGAAATCCCATCTCCCAATAATCTATATATAATGGTTCATAATAATAAGAACATGGATTTGTAGATTCCACCACATGGGGGAGTGAAAACCCTTCTGACGAACAATGTAATTAGTAGTATTCCCATATTTATTTCTAACAAAGAGGTCCCATAAGGAGACTCCTACAATATTATCCTAATAAAAATTTACTTTCATTCCATGCATGTCCAAATTGAGGTTTCTTATATTGAAACCTACCTCTTAAAGTAGTGATCAAAAATGTTTACCTCTAACCCAATGAAAGTGACCCTTACCTTGAGAATCCCATAGGAATCCAATGAAATACTTATTAATTTTTTCTAAGATATTTTTTGGAACATTGATGAATGATAATATATGCATGATAATCAAGGCTAAGATATGATTGATGTGAGTTTATCTACCACCAAAGGATAAAATATGAATTTTCTTGTCCTTTATGAATTCTAAATCCCATGAACTATATCATCATAATGGTGTATGAATATTGATCTCATTGATAGGGTGTTTACATGTTATTTAATGGGAAAAGTACCACTTTAAAATGATATTCTTCTCTATATCATTTTGTAATAGCTTAGAAGAATTTATAAGAGAATACAATTTTTATTTTAGATGGGTTAAACCTTTCCCACTGCAGTTTTTATAGACCCACAAAAACCGTTCTACAGATTTAACATACATATAATTTCTATTAAATAAGAAAAAAATCCATGTAAAAAGATATGAGATATACCAATAGCTGTGTACATTTACTAGAAAGGAATAATGGAACTAAAGTGAATAACACTTCTTATATTTATACTTACCATATATTGCACCTAGATAAAAGGAAAAGGCATGAAGTAATATCCTAACCTCAATACTCAAGTCAACTTAAAAAACCAAGTCTTCAACCCATGGGGTTTATAAAGAACCAAGGGGAAGAGTAACATCTTAATAAAATTCCATAAACACAAATCTATAATCTATAACATTGTATGATCTTAAAAACAATGTTTCATTCATTATTTTCATAGTCCTTCTCTGTATTGTCCTTAACCATGATATTATTACCAATCACTTTCCTATTAAAGTAAATCACCATCTTTTGAGCTATCTTGATATCTCAATGGATACTTCTCTATTTTTAAGAAATCGAAGTTATTATTTTAAGACCATGGTGGGAAGGAAATAAAGGAGTATTTAAATTATGATATTAGATAATATTTTATAAAATAAGCTGAACATATTGGTAAAATGATACTATTAGAATTATTACATAAATTTTACCTGGTGAATGAGTATGAGTGAGGGGGAACATGCTTCTATGGGTTGTGGACCACCCTTTAAGTATAATTGAATAACCTCAGTATGTTCCTTCTTAATATTGTCTTATAAAACCACACAAAATAATTTAGGGGTCTCATATAGCTTAAGGGCGCTATCCAAGTTTATAGATTTTATGGATTACCATATTTATTCCCTAAAAGATATTTCCTTGATAATTTTTTTTGTGGTTTTTAATAGTCAATAGAATACCCCTAAAGAAAGATTCATTTTCTCTTCCTCTTGTATAACCAATGGTCCTCAATTTCATGCCTTTTATAATATAAGAGAAGTTTTAAACCACCAGAATCCCTATATTATTGATGTAAATAAAAAATATCTTATATTTGAGGTGAATATTTAAATTCCCCATGAACATACTCTCTTTTAAAAATTAATGAAATATATATATCTTTTTTGTCTCAATATTGGGCTATAGTCTTCTAGAACTTTATATGGATAATATCTCCTCATGTAGAAGTCTATCTTATATGGGCCTTTACCTAACTAATAATTAAATTCATAACTCATTTTCATAGTGATATTATAGGCTACAATCAATTTCCTAAAATTTTCTCTATAGAGCCACAAAAATGTTGGTTAAAGTGTATTTATTTCTATATAATACTTTCATATTAGTCACTAATTTTGTAGACTCGTAAATTAGTACTACCTTCGGTAGTCTATGACTAGATTTATCCCATGATACATGGATAGATTTAATTAGGATTACCTAATTGAAATCAACTTTAGAGAAAGAAAAATATGAGGGTAATTAGAAGCAACGATTGGTCTGATAGTGTGTGGTCGTGATAGATAACAGAGATATTGGGAAAGATATTTGTTCCCAATAGGCTGGCTAAAAAATATATCCTATAAAATCAAATTAATTCTTCTCCCATTCATTTTATTGAAAAAATTTAACTTATCACCTAAGAAGACATGACAACTAAAATATTGTTCGAGAGGAAATTTTTTAAATCTTGAATGGATTTTCTAGAGAAATATGGCCCTATTGATTCAATAATAGATCAAGAATGGTGCTAAATTACCCTTTGATGAACCAATGATTCTATCCTAGATCAAGCATTAAGGAATGTCAAATAAAAATCCCTATAAGAGACATCAAATTCTCTATAAATAATGGATATAGAGAACAGTTGGTTGAGATGAGAAGTTTTTATTATGGTGTTTTAGATTGAAATGTCTACCAACTTTAAAAAAAAAATTGTCCTTAATGAAAATACACATTATTTGGTTACATGGGTGGGCCTATAAGTTAAAATTCACACCAAAATTTCCCAAAATATTATTATGGGAGCTATTTTGTTTTTTCCTAAGATATCCATTACGTATAGTTTAGAGGATCATATTTCTACTGCATGATATTTCTGTTTAGTTGGGAATCCAAGGCAATTATCATTACATGTAATTAAGAATAACATTGGAATGGTAGTAAGGCATTGAATCATTTTTTATTTTTCCCTTGAGGAGTTAGATTATACTTTCCTTCATGGATTTTATATTTTTTAAGAATAAAATAATCCCTATATAGATAGATTATAGCCAATACAGTGAGAAGATATCAACTTAATTGGCCCTGAAAAGAGAGTAATAAAGTGTTTTGAATGAGGTACTAGGTTTGAAAGACTAGAATAAATATTTTTCAAGGAAAGAATCATAAAGAACAAAGAGTATATAGAAGGATTAAATTCCATGGGGATGCATCCCATGGATTTTGATAGTAATTAATCACCATTTTACATAATAAATCCATATCTCTTAGGATCCTCATGAATCCTAATAGGCATTTTATGTTTTTTTATAATCTATATTAGTTCATTTTCAAAAAATATTTATGGAACCATGTTAACATAAATCTGAGGAACACTTCCTATTTTTCCGTTTTGATCTTCTCTAAGATTAAATTTCTTCCCACTATCTTCTCAACATATATATTCCTTCTCAAGGAATATATAAAATAAAGCCACAAAAAATTTGTTTTTTGTACGAATATAGAAAAAATTACCCTGGGTTTCTTTGGGATAACCAACAAATAAAAATTTATTTGAATTACGTTTAATTTTATCATAATATAAATATAACATATATGATTTATCATTTATTTAGATAGAATTTCGTTATGTAGGAATTTAATATATTCCAGAGAATATATCTGGAATGAAATAGGATGGTCACATTAAATAGTCATTGATTTAAACATCATTAATAGTGTTTAATTCTTCATTTTAGTTACACTATTCCATTGTGGTCTTCCAATAGTAGTAAGTTGTGAAACATTTACATAATCATTAGTTTATTAGTAAACTCCTCACATAAGTATTCAAAACCTTGATTTGATCAAATAATATTAACAACTATTCCTAACTAATTCTATAGTTTGGTATGAAACTATTTTAAATTTTAAAAAATTTCAAATGTGTGTCTCATAAAAAATACATAACCATAACAACTAAAGAGAACAAAAAGGGTTATTAAGTAACAAAACCCAACACTAGATTACATTCTCATTGGTCCAAATACATCACTATGGATAAGATCCAATACCCTACTATCCCTTTCACCTCATCCACTAAAAGGTACTCTCGTCATTTTTGAAAAATAAAAAAGATTTACATATATTAATTGATTCATAATCAATAGATGTAATTGATTCAACTCCATGGATTATTTAAATATTTATATCATTTATATATCCAATGTGACAATGCCAAAGCTAAGTGGTGTTAGAATAAATATTTAATTTCTTATTCTGAATGTTACAAATAATATTATCCATAATAATAATGGAGAAAATATTCAAAATATTCTAAATTCCACAAAATTTTATTCATCTATATAGATAAAATTTTGTTCTAATTAATGAATGAAAATACCATATTTTCTAAATAATATATTGAAATAAAATTTCATGTTTATGGTAGGAATATAATAAATTAATTATAATTCAAGATCTAATCCACTTGGTTGACATATATAATATGTACCAACCACCAATTTAGAAACTCTTACCCCATTATCAACACAAATATCTTCTTCACATTTCATCAATTCATTTTTATATCTATTTTTGTGTTTATTATTACAAATGTGTGATAAACCCCTACTATCAAATACCAATGATTCACAATTAGATAAATTTATTCCTATAAAATTTATATTCATATTCTTAGTATGATTATTATTTGGAAAAATGTTCTCCCTTATATTCCAATATATAATTATTATATTGGTCATAAATATAATATACCTTAAAATTATAATAAATATTCATGCCATAATCTTCAAATTTTTTTTTCTATTAGTGAGTATCATGTTTTATATATTTTTAATAAGGAATTTTAATTAATGTAATCCAACTAAAATTATGACCACATACATCATCCTGTTTTGTGGGACACGTTCCATATTTAACTAATTTAGAGTATAGTTTGGAATTCCTCTCATCACTTAGTAATTTAGATAAGAAATAATTCCATTCAAATCACATATGGCGCTTGGATACATTGGTGGAACGCTCATTTCCTGAATTCAAAATGTAGATATAAACTTAACTCTATTTCTATGGTATCCTAACTCCTGGTTTTTCCTAGTTAAGTTTTATTTAAATATCAAAATAATATTTATTTACCTAACTCCTAGGGTTATCAATTTAGAAAATTCTATACACAATTAATCAATGAGAACCATACTTTGGAAAAAATTTCTCATTTTAGTGATCAATGTCTTCACATGTTTTTCCTTTAGAAGGAACATTACATTTATTATTTGTAGGGTTTTCTTTATCTCACCATTTTAATATAAATAACATGAATATTAAATTAAAAAATATTCTATCCCATGAAATATTTATTATCTTGTGTTTTATTCATCTATGTTTGTATGCTTTTAATGATTTAGTTTTAGAATTCATATTCCATCCACCAAATTTATATGTTTAAACCATGTTAATATATAACTATTTACACAACTCATGGTTTATGTTACTCACCTAAAATTAAAATCCAAACGAATTTATACATATCCAAATTCATCCCTTGCATTATGTAAATTAAAATTTTAGATGTAAAGGTTTGAAACTTTATGAAATAAAAAATCATCACATGAATAATCTTGGAGCCACTAATGGAGAACCCCACCTTTTCTAGACATGTAATAATCATATAGGATAGTGAGAAGTTTGAGCCAAAGTCTCTCTACCCATGGATACATTAATAAAGATCATAACTTAAATTCCTAATATGTATAAACTATGTGAAACCTCTAAATTAAAGAAAATTACATTATAACAAACTTATGACATGGTAGATGAAAAATAATTCTTATGATGACATACTTAGAAGTAATGCATGAATTGAAAATAATAGGAATCATTTTATCACATAAATTTAAGAATACATTGTATTCATCACATATAAACATTATATATACATGAATATTTAAAAGGGTCAAATAAATAAATGTTTTATTTTCAAACATGTGATATTAATATGAAAACATTATATTATTTTAGGAATATAAATATTTTATTTATAATTCTTGACACATATCTTTTATAAAAATTTCTCACCATAAGAAATTTTGTATAAATATGAATATTATAATTTTTAGGATATATTATATTTTATAGTAGATAGTGTACATTATCTATATTTATGAATGATTCAATCAGAGCTTACGATATGAGCTACAGTGGGCGACCAATTGTTTTTCGCAATATATATTGTATCACCTTTATAACACTTTGATCAATTTTGAAAAACCTTGAATTCCAGCAATAATCTATGATATCACATGTCATAGATTATTAAATAGTTTAAAATCAAAGTATTTTACGAATCGTACACTATGGTTCATCTAGTCATACCCTATGATTAATGAAAATAAAAAATCACAGCTTACAATATCCTATATCCAATAGAAAGGAAAAGCATTCCAATGACCAAAAATTGGAAACTTAATATCATACCTTATGATATCTCCACAAAAAACCTACAATATACACGTCCTTAGAAAAATAATTAAAAAACAATTTGATTTAAAAATCATAGAATCACTGATATCATTAATGGGTTTTGAAGGATATTCTCATGTATAACTAGGTGGAATAAACCCAATTGAATTCTCAATCTATAATTATGGAATAAAAATGTAAATAATAACATAAAAATAAAGAAGTATACCTAATTTCTAGAAATATGAATCTCAATGAAGTGTGTTTGAGAGAGATCAATATGAAAATACCTATGGATTCTCACATACAAAGGTAGTACATTGACAACTAAAATCCTTGTATATTACAAGAGGTCCCCATGATCATAAAATGTTTGTTAGAACCTTATTCAAGAATATAAACGAATAACTTGGATTGAATAGAGCTTTGGATATTGATAGAAAATGTCACAAACCCCCAACTAGAGAAAATTTTTGTTAAGTATACCCCCACTATCTAATAATGAAGATTGATCATTGGCTTTAAATGCTTATCAGCAGACATGAATTACCATAACACATGGTTGTTGGAGAGTATATGACCATTGAATAGTTTAATGATAATAGTATATTTATAATACCATAAATTAATCATATTTATGATTCATTACTAAAGGATAACAATTTAGAATATGTAGTAGTATCCCATGCACTCGATATCTCTTATCACAAGCCATATCTTTCAAAATGATATTGACATATCATGCCTATATAAAACGTTAATAATAGAATTATATTATTCTATATGATATAATTTTTTCATATTAAATATTATAATATGTATAAATAATACTGTGTGATTCATTATTTAATGCATGTCCAATAATATCCATGGATCATTCAATGACACATGTTATCAACGAATGTCATATACCAACATCCATAACAAAGTTTCTTAGTTTTCTTGGATTGGATGGATACTATTACACATCATGATAAATTACTCATGATTATAAAATACAATAACCATATAGACACTAAACAGAGTTATGTTTCCTTAGATTTAAGAATACAAAGAAAAATTAAAAAACCATAAGAAGTTGTTTTTCACCACACTTGTACTCATAGTTCTCTACAGTGGAGAAGGGTTTGTGGTATACAATGACACATAAAATAAGGGCTTGTGATTTTTAATTTTTAAAAGTGACATGATGATAACTAATTATTCATTTTAATTATAGATCCATTAAAAAAAATATGAAACACAAGATTTGGAGTTAGAAATAGTAATTTTTCCATTAAATATTTAGTCAAAATATATATATAAAGAGAAGTGATATTTATATATTGATCAAAATAATTGAAATTTTATATTCATATAAATGGAGATTGACATTTTCTAAAGGTGATGGGTAAATAGGGTGTATAATTATTTAATTATAAAGGATTGTGATTATCTATCTATGAAAAGGATTGAATGATACTAAATATTTATTTAATTCCAAAAGATGGAAATGGATATCATAAGGTAAGGGTTAAAATATGATTTGGACCAAAATATTACTCAACTATCCATCAATGTGATGATAATGGAAGAAAAAAAGGATGATATAAAGTGTAAGAATAAGTTATAAAATGTTCTATAGTTTAACCAATAAGATAAGAGTTATATGATTTGGAACCCAGATATGTGTATCATCCATGCTAGAAATAAATTGTGAGGTTTTGGATGATTTATATATCCCATAAATCCCTATTCACCCAAGAATAACAATGATGTATAGAGATTATAATGAGAACTTAAAGTTAGAAAACATGAAGTGGTATATTGAGAAGTATATATCTTGATTCTTGGTCTGCCAACAAGTCAAGGACAAACATCGGAAGTCTACGAGGATAATGAAACAATTAAAAATAATCGTATATAAATAATATAAATACAAAATTATACTTAAAAATAATCCTTTCCAAGACCCCTAAAGGAAATTATTCCATCTAGTTAGTGGTGGATAAATATATAAAGACTACAAAAATCATCTCCATTCGAGAGGTTTTTTCACTCGATCAAATTATTAAGATATTCCTAAATGAAAATTTAGGTACAAAAAGAACAATAATTTAAATTTTATCTGAATGAGATATAATGTTTACATTAATTTTTTGGAGAAGTCTTGAACCTGAAATACATATAGATTTGAAATTCCAAATGACTTATCATCCTTAAACTATTGACCAATCCAATTAGAATATGCATAGTTTGGGTGATATTCTAAGATCTTTATCAATAGATTTTAATGTCTTATGGGAACAATATCTTCCTCTAGTTTCATAATTATACAACAATGTTTTATACTCATGTATTAAAATAGAACCATGTAAGTATTTGTATGGGGAAAGATACAGAACTCCAAAATGATGTATTGAATTTGGAGAGATGATGTTATCAGTAATATATCATATTTAAGAAATTATAGAGAAGGTTAAAACCATTCAATTACATATCAATGAAATGAAAATTTCACAAAAGTGCTAGGTAGATAATCATAAATATGATCTAGGTTAAAATATTTGTCAAAAAATATTCTTTTTTATATCACTATGGAAAAAATTTATGATATTTGATAAGGATAGGTTGATCCTTATATATATTAGTTACATTTATATTATTCATCACATGGGGACTATATCAAATATCTTATAATTCACAGCAAACCTCTTAAAAGTGCATAATGTACTCCATGTATCAATTTTGAGGAATTACATACTAGGTCCATTACAAGTACTAAACTCATTGGATGTATAATCACAATATCATCTATCTTATGTATAAAAAATGGTGGATATTTTGTAACATAGAGATGAAGTACTACGAAACAATACCACCATTACAGTCAAAGTTCCATGGGGAAAGCATATGTTTGGAGAAAAAACATGGTAACCTAAAGATATAATGAGATAAAAATTTCCTCATATGTTTTCATCTGAGTAAAGAAAATTTAAAAGGAATTTTTTAAGGAGGAGAGAATGTTAAACCCAAAATTGTTATTATGAATTGACCATTAAATAAATCATGATTTATTCTAAAAAATGAAGCACTAAACATAAATGAATATGGAATTATTACATTTAGGTAGAATATTATAAATTAATATAAGGGAATACATTACAAGATATCTAAATATAGTATAATTAATAAAATTTAAAAGGGAATAAAACCACCGGTTAATAATAATGAAACAAGAATGAAAAATTCATCATCATGATCACCCATGAAGATTATAACACTGATAACAACAATGGAATGAATACAACATTTATATATGTGGTGAACATACTGAGAAAATAATTTAGGGAATAAAATGAATGAATTTAGAGAAGAATGTAAGGAAATAAATAATAAAGAGTTATGATCATTGTGAATATATGCTCATTAGGAATATATGGATGTTTAGCATATAATTTTATTAGATATAAAATAAATTTATGAGTTAAGTCATGTTATTAGTGAAACTATAATCGAATTATTAACAGAAATGTATTGAACCAATAAGTTATTTGTTCTATTTTTCATCAACAAGAATTGATCTCAATATGTGTTGAGAGGATTCATAAAAGAGTGATGTTACCAAGAAATGATGTGGTCATTTTTTAAAGTTGAGAAGATTAATTAACTCCATGGATCTTAGAGTTAAATGTACCGTTAGATTTTTATCATGATAAATAAGGATTGTCAATAAAGGGAAAATATGTTTTGCAATTATTATTATTATTAAAAGGAAGTATATATAGTGATAATAATAATCAAACTAAATGGATATTTCATTCATATTATTTATTAATTGAATATTGGAATGTTTGTGTGATGTTTTTGATTATTGTTTCTTGTCTATTAATATATGAAATCTATGTAATAATTAGAGTAAGATGAAGAAGAGGTGAGGAGTTCCATAGAGTATAATTTTTGTTCAATAATTTGTATTTATGTAGGTTCATGGGATCTAGTTTATTTGTTTTCTTAGAAGAAAAATTTGAGTATATATCTTTGTGATTACCATGAATATATGGTAATGTCTATATTGAATTCATACATGGAAAATGATATGTTGGATAAACTGAATTGGAACTAAAATTGTCTTTTAATGATGTTTTGAATTTAAAGAACGTTATATATGTTTCAAATTCCTTAGAAATTGAGATGAAAATATTTATGTAACTTTGATAAACTAATAATGTTTTTTGATGTATTTTTAGATTAATTTAAGTGGATATGATCAATTGGAGAGATGTTTAGAATCCAGGATTTGAGTTCTAGAAATTATGGATTTGTAGTTTCTAATGAAATTTCAGAAGTAATCTGTATGTAAAATTAACCTTGAAATTCATTTGTGTACATTAGATTAATTCAATATTATCAAAGGATACATATGATATTATAGATAATATGTAAAATATTTTCTAAATCACACTACATGATATGTAATATTATCCAGTTGATATGTAAGAAAAGAGCTCAAAATTTTCAGGGGCCACATGATATTAATATGGACTTGTAGAAGATTAGTTAAGGGATGATTAAGATTTATTCTAGTTTTTTAAGGGTTATGTTAGATTAATAATGATGTGTATAAATATATCCTGAGCTATGAAAGTACTATAAAATTTTAATTAAAATATTTTAGAAGCTACAGAAGCATAACTTGATAACATTAAATCCTATAGAATATATCTCAGAATCTACTTAAGATACCTTTAAAATTTTAATGAGATTAAAATTTTTTACTGGATAAATTTTTAGAAAAGTATAGTTGATGATAAGATGATCTTAAATTATATAAATATCATGATGATTTTGTGATTATCTATGATTAAATAGTAGTTTATAACTGATATATAAATGAAAATATTGTATCATGAATGAATCTTTGAACTGAAATTATCATTCCATGTGTGTCACAACCCTAACCAAAGGTGCTCGAGCCGCGACACCCCAAGCCCGCATCCAATAGGTCATGGGATGGTGTCTAGTGCCGAGATCACACACATAGGAGGCATTAGCCTAAGGTACCTATAGACAAGCACCCACATACACCTCCATGAAACAGTGTGGAGATATATAAAATTGAAAAGTAAAATGCATGCATACAAATATCCCAACCATAGTGAAACAACAGTTCAAAAAGGGAAAAACAGGGCCCACTAAAAGAAAACTACAAAGCGCATACAACCTACTCTGAAGAAGGGGAACACTGCCAAAAACACCCGCCGGAAAGCTCCCTCGGCACAGTACTAGTAAACAGCCCGGTCAGTCTCGCTCACTCTGCTCTGCCTACCCCTGGTCCTCCTTGGACTCCATTAAAAGGCCTGTTTTCTGCACAAGACACAAACAAGTGAGGGAAAATCCCGTGCAGGGGTGAGTATAAACATACTCAGTAGGCACCCCCAAAACCCAAAACAAATGAGAGAAACTGAAAGTCAACCGTCCGCTCATCCCAGCCAGGGGGAACCCATACGAGAGTGAAACTTCATCTCGCAACCATCCTCAGCTAAACAGAACTAGTCAGCTCATCTCAAGTGTATGCCCATACATACACCGTGAACAATCCAGATATACTCAGTTCCTGCACCAGGACATAAGAGGTACCGACCTCATCACTAGCAACAGTCCACTACCAGGTGAGCACACTCCACGATCACTGTCATCCCAGATAAAAATCATCTGAGAGATACACTCCATCGGGTTTCTCACAAACCTCTCAGACAGTCATCTGAGAGATCTCACTCGTCAGATGCGTCATTGAGGAAACCCCCTGAAACAACATAACCACCAAACTCCTCGGATAGGGGATCGCTCCTAGGGTCCGCTAGGGGATACCTGAACCCAATCCAGTATATGAAGCTCACAGATAGGGGATCACTCCCAGGGTCCGCTGGGGGATACCATGACCTGATCTCGCACAAGTAGTTCTCACAGATAGGGGATCACACCCAGGATCCACTAGGGGATACCACAACCCGATCTGGCACTCGACAGAATCACGCCACTCAGATAGAGGATCATCGCCCATATAAAGGTGGTCACGACGATAGCGGAACACTATCTGGTATAACTCGCGATGTAGGGGATCGAACTGACGATGCTGTAACCCTGCAGAAACCACACACTGAGTAAGGGATCGCATAACCAATGATACCACAACCCTACTATAAACCTGATGCTGTGCAGGAGATCATATACCCAACGATGCCAGAACCCTACTGAGCATAGCCCACTGCGTAGGGGATAACATTCCCGATGATGCCACAAACCCTACGAGGTTAACCTACTAGATAGGGGATCACCGCCCATGGATAAGTGGTCACAGCGATACCAAGAACCTGATCTAGGGTAACGATGCTAGAGGATCCTGTTTCGGGCCTACCGGAGGGATGCCGCAACTCTAACAGATTAAAAACCCTATCGAGAGGATCATAAGCCTATACTAGGGTTTTGATGTTGTGCGAACCCTCATAGGAATGAACAAAGGGAGTACCCTCAACCACTGCTGGTCCAGACATCGCTAACCCGAGTGACCCACAACAATTCCACACTGCGTAGCACCAAGGCCGATACTGAGGCCACCATTTTGATCCATGCGAAAAAACACGCAGGACAGGCTGCTTACTCGCTCAAAACAGACAACCGATGAAAACAGTACTATTCACCATAGCTAGCCCATGCAGGGCCAACACAAAGATTCCGAAACACATCAAGCGGATCATACCACAGCGATCCCCTTGGAAAAACACACAAGATCCACTACTCGTTTGTCCGAAACGGACACCCGGTGAAAAATAAACTATTCACCGAAGGCTAACTCGGGTGGGGCCCAGGCCTCAATCCCAAAACTCATTGAACGGATTGCACTATTGCGATCCTCTCGAAAAAACACACAGGATCAACTATTCATCCGCCAAAATCGGACTCCTGGTGCGAAAGCTGCGTTTCTCCGCAAACACCAATACCCGGCCTCATGGGGCCTGCACCCCAAACTAGGTCCCAACACCCGAAAACCATCTCAAAAAGTCTGTCGTACCATCAGGGTCTCAACACTACTGACGACACGTCATTCGGATGCACCAGGTAGAAGTTACAACGGCCCCAAGTCGTAAAATAATAAAATATTATTATTTTTCACAACGTTTCTAACTCCCAGGCCACAATCCCAACTCACAAAATTCTCAAAGAATGTTCAAAAGGTCCATTTGACGTAAGGTACGAGTCGCCACAAACGGCACACGAATTGAAGTTACGGTTTGCGAGTTGTGAGAGTTTAATGAACTCCTGAAAAATCCTGGTCGGACCCCCACCGACCTCGCCGGAAACCACCGCGCTGCTGTCGGATTCCGCCGCACCGCCGCCACCATCGTCGGAATCCACCGCGCCGCTGCCGCGCCTCACCGGATTCTGCCATTGACGCCGCCGGAAAACCATGATTTCACCAAAACAACTTCCGGCAGCCCCCGGGAGCACCCCGGTGCTCCAAATTCAGATCCAGAAAAAGTTTCGGAAACATCGGGACCCGAACTACACAACCCTTACAAAAATTTGAAGAAAAACAACAAAAATTGGGATCTAGGTTTGTAAAACTCAAGCCTCCTACCTCGCAGGTGAAACGCCGAAGCTTTGGGTGCATATCAACGCCGACGACGCCCTGAAGCTCGATCCACTGACGATCAGCGCAGAAAACAGACGATCGGGGGCTCAAATTGGCAAAGAAACGGGGAGGGGAGGGGTGTGGTTCACCATGCGTGTGAGGGAGGAGGGAGGTGAGGGATGAGAGATTTCTTTTTTTTTATAATAAAAATATCTCCTATCTCCGGCTCCCGACTCGCCTCCGCCCGATGCCCGATGCAGAAAAAAGCAAGGTCACCCCTAGGGCAAACACACCATTTTGAACTCAACGACGGACTTAGATTTGAAATCTGAGACTCCATTCAGAAGTTATTTGAGCCGATGATCATAAACCATCTTTTCCAGTTATTTATGAAAATTCCCTTGGTGGCGTTTTCCACAGCAGGCCCATGCCAGTGAAGTTTACACCTCGCCTAGTGTAAACGACACGTTCCGGATGCAACCATGACCTCAGATTCCCGTTATGGGCTACCTTTTAGGAGATATCACACCCCCTCCACGTTTATAGTAAAAAAATAATTAATATTTTTATAAAATTAATTCCAGGAACACCGAGCCTCGGAATCGCACGTCGCCTTCGCGCCTAGCTCTGGATTTATTCATAGAAATAATCCAATGTCTGACAGGGCCAAAACCCGAGTTGCTACAATGTGAATATGAATTCATGGTGAATAAAGGATTATTGATTTCTTGGGAAGTAAAAAAATAAACCATGAAATTTGAATAAATAAATGAGTTAATATGTGTGAATAATTAAACAAGGTTTTGAGAAGATATTTTGTGCATGAATGAAAGAGATTCAAAAGGAAGGGTTGACTCATGTTTAAGGAAGATTTAAGGATGGAGAAAGAAAGAAATCATGATACTGTGGGTATCATGTAGTTTATAATATTTGAATTATTGGAAATAATGTTATACAGTTGATGTTACTATTCATTATACATTTAGAATAAGAGTTTAAGAGAAGATTGTGTGGAAAAAAATGATTAAAACATCCTACTTAATATTATTATCATCAAAAGAAAACGTTAATGAGATTCAATCCTACTGATTCTTTAAAAAATTTATAGTTTTAATGAAAATAGAGATCAATTAATAATTTAATATATTTTATTTTGTGCATTAATGTATAATAATAAGAAAAGAGGGATAACATAACACTACTTCCATTAAATATCACATGTGTCGATGCTCATGAAGAAAATTGAGACAGACAAAAGTTGTTGTTGTGTAGGATAAGAAGAGAGGCATAACCATTTAATATTACTACAATAATATTGATAATAATTGATGCAACCAAAGATAATGTTGTGAAATAGTTATATCCATGAATATTATTGCAAGAATAATGAATGGGTCAAATTGTTTTTGTCCAATGAAGACTTAAACTAACCTTTCTGATCAAAATTTAAAAGGATCAATCTAAATATAATATTATGAATTGTTGGAATAGTTGGTGAAAACACTTATAAATAATTGATGTAGGTTTTTTTGGTTACATATGGTTTTATGATCTTTTTTAAGCAATTAATGATTAGGAAGAAATATATGAGGCAATGTTGGGCCTTACTCTCGAGAGTGCTCTGGGTCCAGATTGCTTCCCAGGCTCCTTCTAAAGGGAGTCCTAGAATGTGGTTAAAAGGGATTTGTTTATAGATATTAAAAAAAATTTACCAAGGATGCAGTATTCCATGGGTTTCTTGTGCCACTACACTAGTGATCATCCCCAAAATTAAGGACCCATCTCCCCTATAATACTTTAGGCTAGTGAGCATGTGAAATTTTCCATATAAAGTGTTGGAGAGCATTATAAAATGAAGGTTATCCATACGTCTTCTATGTTGGATCTCCAAGGATTAGAATGGCTTTGTAAAAGGGAAAACTATACAAGGGGAAATAATATTGGATTAAATGTTGGTAAGGGATATCAATATCAAAGCACATGATTCTAATATGGGAATCAAACTTGATGTGGATAAAGTACATGATAAATTTTTAAGAATATTTATCAAAAAAGTATCTGGATTGTATAAAACTTTACTCCCAGTCTACTGATTAAATTATCAAGTGTTTTAGATCCTTGTGGCCAATAGTTTTGTTTATGGGGAAGAGTTTTGGCTTCTTCAAGGACACTCATGGGTTGAGGTAAGTAGAACCTATGTCCCTGAGTATATTTTTATCACCCAGGATGTTATTAGTCATCTTATTAACCTGAGAATTATATGGGGAGATATAATTTCTAACCATAGTTGGTTGGGACCTCATTGCATATTCTACATCATGTTTTCTGATGACATAATTATCTTCATGAATGATAAAAAATATCACTATGGCGTCAATATGATTCTCTATGAGTATTTTCATTAGAGTGGGAAAATAATCAACTAAATGAAGAGTAGTCTATAAATATCAACTAAATGATTAGATAGATGTGTTACCTCCTTGTATAACAATATGGACATTAAGAGAGGGATATTTTTAATGGAGTACCTAGGTACCATGATGTCGTATTGTAGGATGAGTATTCACCATTTTGATAACCTTTTTAGAAGGATCATGGGTCATGTTTTAAATTGGAGTAATTGTTACTTATCCTTCAGAGGTTGGATAACATTAGTTAATATCATATTATTAGCCATACCCATCCATTCACTTTCAATGGTTAAGGTTCCAAAGGGTGTTATATCAAATATTCATTTGGTTTTGGCTGGGTTTATTTGGTATGCTCTTTGAGAGGGAATAAGTCATTAAGTTTCTTGGGACACGATGTAATGAACAATTCAGGAGGGGGTATTAATGTGTTGAATATCTATAACAATCTTCATTTCCTGCATCAAAAACTGTCATGGAAAGTCTTAGAGGAGCAAACCCTATAGGGAAGGATAATGGATACTAAATGCAGAGGGAAGTCTATGTTGGTGGGTATGGACTCTTCTCCATTGTGGTTCATGATTCATACCATTATTTTGAATCTAAAACCTTTTAACTGGTTGATAGTCAGTATAGGAGATATTATATTGTAGAATCACAATTGGGTTGAATCTAAAACTGATTTTCTAGGATTTCCAGCTCCGAGAATATCCATCAGAGAGGTCAGTATGTATCAAAATTTCATTAAGTCTATCTTTGACACATATCAGTAGGAAAAACTTGACCTCATCAAAATGAACACCGAACTGAATAGGTTTCTATTCACAGCCTATAACACATGTGTTGTTTCAATGAGGGACTTATGAAGGTAAATAATCACCCAGGATCAGAATGAAAACTAAAAAATGATTTTGTGGTGCAACATGAACCTTGCAAAGTATAATTTCCTTGTCTAGAGAATAAAATATAATATGCTACCTATAGATGGAAATACCATGATAACTGGATTCCATCTTGCTTCAAGGTACTCATCCTATAGGGAGTTTCATGAGGAGTGTTTGTACTATCTTTTATTTAAAGGTGTCTTGGTTTGGGTATTCTGGTGTTTTTTTATAAATTCTTTAGTTTTGTATCATATTATCATATCAATGCATTATTTCTAGAGTGGTGGTTTCAACGTGAAAGTGTCGTGAGTCCTAAGAAGAAAGAATAAGCCATTGTAATAAGCACTAGATGATGGTTCATCTGGGAAGATATAAATTGTTCCCTCCATGTGGAATCCAAATCAGGGAATTCTCTCATACTAAGAACATGGAGTTTACTACCAGACTTGGTTATCATTCTTAAGATATGGTGGGATGCTCATACACTGAGAACAATTTTTGTGAAAAAAACCCTTTCTAATCAATCATAATGCAAGGATTCCTTGGGTCACCAGGTTTGATGGTGTTCACCATCCTTAAGCCTCAAAATAAAAAAGGATGGTTCCTATTGCATGGGTGTTATGCACACATGGGGTGTCATCCAGGACTCCAAGGGATTGGTTTATCTGGTATTCATAGAATAATTTGGATACAATCATTCTCTCTAAGATGAATCCATGGATATGATCACTGGTATCTACAAATGTTGAAAATGAAATATTGAGGTAACGACCATGGAAAAAAATTCTATTATTTTACATAAATCTTTACAGGGTATTGTAAAGATTCCATGGTTGATTTATTATATTGTTTGATGGTGTGTGAGCTTACTGACAAACCATATACCGGTACTTCATATATTGTGTGTGGGAAACAAGGTTGTGGACCATCCTGGATCTATAGAAGACTAAGGATCTTGGGTTACGCAGTTCACAATCTTGAGTTCCTTAAAGCCTGAGGGGGAGAATTTAGTAGGGGGATTCTCTTAGTCTTCACTATTTTAGGCCACTATAGGCCCTAGATTTTTTGTTGTTTTCCTTATTTTTTTTACTTGTTAATTTTTATTGCCTATTAGCATTATATTTTTAGATTAAATAAATAATGATATGAATTGTATCCACATAAATCCTTGGGGGTAGAAAACTTGTATTATACCTATAGGTTTCACATTAAACTGGATTCTCAACATTGGAAATATTTAATGATTTGATGTTTTGAGTTATCTTCTAAAAACATCATAAAGATAAATATCAGAGAATAAGTGACTATTATTTATATAAACAATATTTCATCTATATATCTAAATAATATAAATAATAAAGAAATAATGAAGATAAGGAAAGTATCCATCAAGATAAAAAAGGAATAAATCTTAATTTTCATTTTTTTAATCATGTAAATGTTAGACGTAGAATGGATTGAGAAGTTCTAATGGTTAAATATACTATTAATAAGTTGGATTATAATTCCATCTTATATTATTACCAAAATTTACATGAATAATAGGTAATTGAATATTATTATCAATAATTTCCTTTCGATGAACTAAGAACAAGCGGCGGAAGATCATGCACCAAATTATTTATATAGTGATTCATATCTAATTTTAAAAAAAACCCTATAGAATTTTTCTAAATAAATTGGAACTTTTATTTTTGTATTTATTAAAGATAATCTGGAGGATATTAGTAAAATTGAAGAAGATATTAATATATTTGGGGAATAACTTGAACAAAAGGTGTTGTCATATATAATTCTCACGAGAAAAGTTGACTCCAAAAGTGATATGAATATAGTGATTATAAGAGTTTTATTCTGAATTGAGAATTATTTTCTTAATGAAACTTAATTAAAATATGAATCTAATAATGTTATATAAAAGGAGATCATTTCATTAGAAGAATTTATTATTGTCAAGCAATCTCTATTAAATATGAAATCTAATAGGATAAAGGATCTTGATAATTACTTACAAAATAAAAATAATATTCATAAATATAATATTGAAATCATGAAAATATAATTTAGATAAATAGTGAATTATATTTACGATCAGAAAAATACATTTCATCTAAGGTGTTTTGAGCGTGAAATGAAGCCAAGAAAATTGGAAGTTTCTTAAGATGAGTCTTCTTAATAATCTATAAGAAGAGATGTTGTCATATATTCTTATAATGGAAATATTAATTAAATACTATACATAGATTGTGGAAATAATATCTTAATAACATATAATGATAAATCTACTACAAGGTCAAAGAAAAAGATACCATTTTTTCAGAAAATACTTTTTATATTAATGTTATTTTTATAAAAATAGATGGATTTAATTATAAATCATTATAAAAATGGGTTGAGGGAAATTATGAGATACATACTACTGTAGAAAAGGTGTATTGAAGAATCATAAATAAAATTTTAACCTCAAAAAATACCAACTAGAGTATAAAATGGAATAAAAATACTAAGGTCTCAAAGCTAGAAATATTGTGTTCAAAAGTAAGAAAGAAAGATTTCATAACTGCTACTAATGGTGTAAAATATTTGGGTACAAGGATATTGATTGTCTCCATGATATATAAATCCATGTTAGATAAATAAATACAAAATAAAGTGATATCAAGGATGGGATGATGCCAAGTACATATAAGAATAAGTAAAATTGACTTTTCTCTAATAAATTTTAAATATTGGAGAATTTATATGGTATTTTTAATCAAAGTGGTCACTGTGAAGATGAATGTTGGTCCAAATTAATAAAAATGTGTTAAAAAATATTAAATAAAAATAACATATAATTTTATAAATAAACATGAGAAAGAAAAATGTGAGTTAACATTGGGTTATAATAAAAATTAATGTGTTGAGAAGAAAAATCCCTAGAAGGCCAAGAATGATGCTCCCCGAAAAATAGAAAGGAAAAAAATCTATTAAGTAAGAAAATGAAATTCCATGGATTATTGAAAATAAATAGTAGATTTATATTTTGATGGAGGAAATCTATAGATAAAAATATGTAAATCAATCCATAAAATAAATAAGATGAATGGTTTAGTGTAAGAAATCAATAATAATGAATAAGAAATAGAATTTCATGAGAGGTGGTTAAAAATGATGATCCAAGGATTCATGAGAAGTTGTGTGGTAGGTGAAATCAATATGGGCATATCTGGAGATATTTTTTGATTATATTTCAAGTTTAAGAGGCGATATTGAATAAGATAAAGATACCACCAATAAGTTTATGTGATATAATGGATGACATAAAGAGGGAAATTCCACACCAATAAATATCTATAAAGGAAACAGAGACAATGAATCACATTGAGTCCAATGATTTTAAAATTGAAGGAGAAAACATGAAAAAATCTCTCATTATTAGAGTTGAAAGGAATGGAGTTCTTGGATTGAGAAACAAATCTCATACCATTGTCTCTCATTAATGGTCACTATATAACTACCTTATTCCCATATATATTGTATTTATTTTTCTTTATATAGGTTATTGAAGGTAATTAATGTGAAGGGGGAATTAAAATGAAGGTAAATCTTTGAAAGGATTATAGATAGAAGAGTATCCAACATGGAAGTAATCAAAATAATTGATATCATGCAAATAATATAAATACAAGATCATCCTTGAAGAATAATAAGTTAATATGTACCCTTGAGGGGGATACAGATTGGGATGACATCTAAAATCTACTAGAATTTATCATAATATTTAAATCTATAATTTTCTATAAAGTGGTTGAAGATGTAATTTTATAGGAATTCATTTCTTTATTCTATCATTAATATTTTAAAAGAATCAATTCTAATGTTAAGGGAAGATAAAATATATTGTTCAATTAAAAGAAAATAGAGGTGAATTTAAGGAAATACATTTTTTTAAATTGAGAGTGTAGGGAAGTTGATCAGTAAATAATTTTTTCTATGTTGATAATTTCTGATGTAGACATATAGTTGATTAGTTAATAATTTAACAATTTTGTATCAACCTTTGTATTTATGGTTAATAAGGATGAGATTAATAGAAACTGTTTTAGTCATATTGGCATACATTGTTTATATATGAGTTGAAAAAAATCCAAAGGGGGTGGTTGTTGAACCCATTATTGATTTGTTGTATTTTTTTCTAGTAATGATGTCAATATTTATTGAGAATAATGAATGAATAATTAATAACCCAAGGAATTAATCATGCGATGAAGTTGAGAAGATTAAATAAGACTAGAAGGCTAGTTTTTAATCATCCTTTGGTTTATATAATGATAAATAGGGATTTCAAATAATGGGTAAAATGAGTTACTGTCATTATTAATATAGAAACGAAAAATATGAGGTGAAACATTTCCTTATTACATTTCCTTTTTATTGATTTTTTTGATAACCCCTCTTTCAAGGGATGAGGGGGAACCCTTATAAGTCCCGTAGGCTCAGAGATTACATGTCCCGTAGGCTTAAGAGATTACATGACCCGATGGTCTTAGGAAATTCAACCAGACTATCTACAAGGAACTGCCCCTCCCTAGCATTTTCATCCTAATAGTAGCTCTCCACCTTTTCATGACCATCTGGCTAGGCTTCACGTGCAAGCATAGGATGGTACCGATGGAATAACCATAACCTCTCACTCTGACAATCCATTTGGCTCTGCTCTGGTGAGTTTACCTGCTCTTGAATCCCCTTCGGGGGCTGGTCCTTCTTTGTAGTGTGTCTAGGGCCTGCATTCATGTGGCCCGAAGGCCTTGAGGTGGACCTAAGGCCTTAAGGTGTCTCGAAGGCCTTGAGAATTAACTGGCCCGAAGGACTTGGGTGGCCCGAAAGCCTTGCAGGACCCGAAGACTAAACCGGTGGCCCGAAGGCCCAAATGGATGAATAGTTCCTACTGCTATAGTACTAAAAAGTGCCTACTACAGTGCCTGCTATAGTGCCCAGAAATATTCCTCCACCCAGATTTGATCTCGAGTCTCTTGGATGCACCTAGAGAGTCCCCACCAACTGGACCGAGGCTCTTGTGTAGGTGCTACCAATAATCATATTGCATAGAGATTAGTCATAAAGTGATTAGAAATTCTTTTTGAAGTTTGGGGTTTTTGTTTATTTTTTTCTAACATATAAAATAGTTGTAGCAAGAAGAGTAATATAAAGAAAAGATAAGTAGTTCGATGGAGTATAATGTTTTTTTAATAATATGTCTCTATGAAGGTTCATGTGATAGGTTGATGTGTTTTTGAGTAAGGAAATGTTTAGGAACTATACATTTGAAAACAATGCGTGAAGGATTATTTTTATATTGAATTAAAAAATATATGATGATATGTTAAATAAATTTATTTGGAGTTTAAATTGGTGGTATATTTATATGAAATTATATTTTAATGAAGTTTTGAGTTTAATGAAGTTTATACAAGTTCCAAATTATTTGAAAACTGAGATGATTTTTTTAATGTGATGATAAATTACCATAGTAATTTAATGTATTTTGGATAAGTATTAAAGCGGATGATATTGATTAGAGTGGGGTTTATAATCTTGAATTTGAGTTCTGGAAATTATGTAGTTATAGTTTAATAAAATGGAAAAGTAATTTTTATGTAAAATTATCCTTGAAATTATTTGGTGTACTTCAGATTAACTCAAAGTTTACAAATGATATGGGAGATCTTACAGTTAATATATATGATCTATTCTATGTCTCCCTTGGGGATATGTAATATTCTCTGATTGATATGTAAGAAGAACCCATAATTTCCAAGGGATACAAAATATTAATCTAGACTTATGGAAGATTAATTAATGACCATGTAAGATTTATTCTAGATTTACTGAGGCCATATTAGATAAATCATAAGACATGGAAGAATATTTCAAGCTATGAACGGGCTTTTTAAGATTCTTATAGGATATTAAAGGTATATTTAAAGGTTTTGTGATATTAAAATGAGCTTTCCTGATGAATTTTAATCCAAATATAGAAAATAATAAGATATTATTTGAAGATAAAAGTATCATGATGCCTTTGTGAATAGTCATGATTCACGATTGGGGTATATATGTTATTTAAATATGTATATTATAACACAAAATAAGGCATTCACCATAAGATTATCTTTCTATTAATATATATTCATGGGGAATTAATGCATATGAGTGTTATGGAAATTCAAATATGAAGAAGCCGAGTCTTTTTGAGAAATAATTGATGAAATGTTAATGAAGAATTTAATGGGTATTTGAGAAGATATTTTGTTTTGGGATGATTAAAATGGAATTTTTGACTCTGGTTTAATAAATATCAACAAATTAAGAAAGAAACAAATCATGATACTATGGGTTTCATGGCATTTCCAATATATTAATTATTTGAAATAATATTATCTATGTTTTATTTTTACTGAGTATGTTCCCATAAGAAGAGTGGAAGAGAAGAGAGTTTAAAAAATATTAATGATTACTACCTATTGAATATTATTATCATCAAGGGAATAAACAAAGGATATTATATCTTACTAATACATCAAAAAATACTTATTATATGTAATTATGAGTTGTAATGTTATGGTAATATATTCTATTTTGTGTATTTAAGAAGAAAAGAAAGAGTATAGTGTGATCCAAATATTACTACCATTGAAAGTCAAAAATGTCAATGTTTATTTTGAATAAATGAGATTAAAAAAATTTATTTTTAGGTATGAGAATAATAGATTAAACCCTTTTGATTATTATAGTAGTAATATAAACATGAAATGATAAAACCCTAGAGTCTATTGTGAAAAATAGGAAACCATGAATATAATTTCAATTCAGAGTAAGGTGAATTTTTTTTTATTTGGTGGAGTCTCAAACTTTCCGTGTTGGTTACACTTCAAGAGAAACCAAAAAAAATCTATTTTCTGAGGACCCAAAATGGTTGGTTCCAATACATAAAAATAAATGAAGTGGGAGATTTATCATGTTTGTTAGTGTTTTTCATGTAAGATGGTTAGTTTTAGGTTAAATGGTTCAAGTACATCCCCATTCCCTTGGTTAATTTTGTTAATAAGAGATCAAATATGTGTGTGTTGGATAACAACCAAAATACACTGAGGAATAGCTCACACATTGTGTGTAAACCTCATAAAAATATATATGCATTTGTTTTGTTCATCATTTATTACATGAAAATTAAGAGATATATGAAGAGATAGATCTGTTCACCCTAACTGGTACATAGGTAAGAGTGAAAGAGTTTATATTGGTGACAAATAGGATACACTGATTCTTCCCCCCTCACCATAACAATATCGATCCTGGTGGAATAATAAAATAATCATGAGATGTAAATTTTTTAATATAATTATTGATATGGTGGAAATAAATTGAGGTAATCAAATTATAAGATTTATATAGAAAGAGATAATTTATGGCATGAAGTATTAGAAGTCATCTATATAAAGCTCTTTTTTCTAAGCATTGGAATGAAGTAGTGTTAGTAGGGGTTTCCTATGAACAATACCAAACTAAAATTAAAAAAGTATGACTTGAGAGGAATATTATGTGGGTGAAGTTCAAGATAATGAATGTCCTAATAATAACCATGCTAAATAAATCACCGCCCGAGGAAACCACCATTTCTTATATCATCCTTAAGAATTATGTGAAGGCCATGAAGGGATTTGAAAATTGAAGTTAGGATGATATATATATGTCATTATTAATATAATAATCCAAATTATAAAAATATGTATTTTCATTATTAGTAATATCATGAGTATTTTAGTTCATGTTTTAATTTATTAAATTTATGAAATAAATAAATGAATTTATAAAATTCAAAAAATTATGACTATTTCATATCCCTCAAGAATCAACCTCTAAAAGATATTATGATATGTTTCATTTGGGTGACTGATTTTTTGATCTCATCTGATCCAATTCTTTATTTATTTTTATATTATACCCTATCAAAATGTTTTTTAACAAATATTTATTTCATGAGTTAATGAAGCTATGATGTATGATTAATATAATATGGTATAGATATGTATGTGTTATCATTATGTGATGGGTGGTACTAGAATTATATATCCCCCCAAATCATTGGGTAGAGATTATGTATTCTGATATTATTATGTTAAGGGACATTTCTGGTTATCATATTCCACTATATTATGCATGGAAATGGTATTGTTATATTTTTCTACAGTGTTAGGATGGTCTTAGAAGAAAAAATTGTCATATTTTTTATTTATTTTATATTCTTATGTTTATGACACATTTTTATGTTATGTGTACATGTATCTTGATTACTGTCTAATGATTTTAGGTTCCTATGCTATGGTAAATGGTATGCTCTCCTGATGATCCATTTATAGTTCTACATTCTAATTATATTATATATGACCATATTATCACAATTTATGACCACCTTATATGATACAATGATATTATTTAATGAATTAGGTAATTATACAATGTCCATGTTTCCCACATGTTTATAATAAAATTTTAAATCCTCTCCATGCCTTTTTCATTATTGAGTGTTTTATCACACCCTTTTCTTATGTGTCCCGTTTCCTTAGGAACTTATATGCATGAATACGTCTTGAAGGAAATATCATGTAAAGAATTTTTTGGGAGATATTGAAGCACATTGGTGTAATAAAATTTCTATGTAGATAATACCTAAATACACTAAACCTTTGGGTTTTGGGAGAGAGTCTTAATTTTCAGTCATAATGATTAATTATATAAAGCGTTGTAAGATATATGTATTCCATGTTTGGGATCTCTTTTAAAACATTGATATCATGGATTATGATATAGAGAATTTATTCATTTATGATAGAAAATGGGTGGATTATTTTTAATAGATAACAAAGTATTTTTTGTATACGATGATATAGGTTTTACACTCTATCATGACATATGAAATATATGAGTCATAAGAAAACATATAGGAAAAATTTTAATTTTCTATTTTTAGTTGTGAGTTGAATTATATAAATTTTATCTTTTTTATAAATTATATAAAAAGGGGTTTTAAAATATTTTTTTAAAATTTTAAAGTGTTTAAAAATTAATTAATTATAAATTTTTTATAACTAATTATTAAATGTTAAGGAAAAATATAATAAATAAATATAAATAAATTTAATTATTAATATTAAATACCATTG
Source organism: Viscum album (assembly GCA_963277665.1). Taxonomy (NCBI): domain Eukaryota; kingdom Viridiplantae; phylum Streptophyta; class Magnoliopsida; order Santalales; family Viscaceae; genus Viscum; species Viscum album. Next base: position 1,784,216,417 of record OY728148.1, on the reverse strand, counting down.
ATTTTTTTAACTACAAATAATTTTTATATTAAGTGTTTATATTTAAATAAAAAATTAATTTATTAAATACTTATCAATTTAATAAAATATAAAAGACTGTATATTGAATGATGAATTTTTCATAATTATTAATTTAATGATTTCAAATTAAAGTCATTAATTGAGAGATTATTTGAACCATATCAAATTAATTTTTCTTGATTGATATGGTTGAGGTTTAGATAATATTAAATAAATTATTTTTTTATTATGTTAATTGTTTACATAATTGTTTTGATGAAGAAGAGATGACTACCTGAGTCTTATCACACCCTGTTTGGTGAATTGTTTCCTACTCTTAGATTCTCTTTGAGATTCAAGACATTTTTTTGAGAATCTATTCCCAATCCAGATACAGGACCATTTACCCTAACAAAACAATTCTGAGTTAAGTCACTTTTATACTATAAAGAAAGGGTAATATCATTATTGAATCCATTTGTATGTATCAAGGGATATTCATGCATTTCTTAGTAATGAATAACTACTTATATGATAATGTTTTATAACCACGCACATTAGAATTTGATGTCATTTTGGGAGGTGATAAATATTCTAAAGAGTTATTTAAGATATTATGAGGCATCTTACATATCATGTTTATTACAGGAATCAAAAACCATGTAGTTTGTTAAACCCATGAATTTTAACATCATGTAGAGAGGACATATGTGTGGGAACTTAGGAACAAAATATTTGAGATCGAGTCTCGATGATACATCATGCCAATCTAGGTTATATAATGAATTAGAGTTACCATAGTACAATCATTCCCTTGGAACTAGATCCACAGTAGATTCCCTGATATAAGGTATATTAATATAACAGTACTCATCAGGGTTTACATACTGATATTTCCCTGGTTGGTGGAGATTCATGTTTCTAATGAGTTGTTCATTGCTATTCCCAAATTCCACATGAGCTATGCTCGGTGTGGGAAACAAGGGACGAAAAGTGATTAGAATCATGTCATATGGATGTGGAACTTATGTGATGGTACTGCCCTTGGGGTGTCTAATATGGTGCTTGATCCTTGAGAAAAAATCCTATGTATCCTGGCTATTGTATATATCAAAGTCTCCATAGTTTAATTGATTTCATAGTCCACTAACAGACGAGGAAGATGATTAGCCCATTGGAATGATTGGGCCTCGATGTTTAAAATTTTGGATACATGTATGGGATTACACTGATGTGGATGCCCATTTTAGTTTGGGATCTTGCCTTAGGAAGGTGTCATACATATCCTTGTTATGGAAGGAATCAGATTCATCAATGTTCAGTTGATTGGGTCTTACAGACTTTCATTTTCCATGCCTTTTTAGAATATTATTACGCAATTGATATGATTATTTCATCTCTATAAGACCACATGACCTATGATCAGTGTGAGAAACAAGGGATGGAAAATGATCTGTCTCATTTTTTTGTGAATGAAGGAATTAAGTATTGTAAAAACCATTTATAGGTTTCAATTAAATCTTGTATCTTAGATAGGCATCCTACTTATCTTGAATATGGAAGGAATAAGAGTTATCATAGTCAATTTTTCAGGGGATTACATACTAATATTGACCTTATATGTGGGGTTTAAAAACTAATGATGAACAATGCGATCAAGTCCAATGATTCTCTATTGAGCTGGCCTGATTTCCTGCCTAATAGGATTTAACTTTCTGCTCGACATGCTCTTGTTTTCTACCTGACATGTTGTAGAGTGTCTACTGGATATTTCTTAATGAAATCACATGATTTAGTTGACTTGTCTGAGGGATTTCATTTATCCTGGATTTCTTATCTGAGGGTTGTTGTATATTAAAGGTAGAAGTTTCCTTGAGAAATCACAAGACATGGGTCCCTTGTCGAGGAAACCATCGTGTGAACCCAAGTGACATTTCCAGAGGGTGTCTCATGATTCAGCTAAATAGAACTTGTGTCATGACATGAGATTGCTAAATTTATTGGAGGTTGTCCCAAGATTTAGTGTAAAATTCCTCTGAGGGTGATGCTTTTCTAAGATGACATGCCCAGAGGACATCATGAGACCTTGTTGGTGCGCCGATAGGGTGTTGCAGGATTCAGTCGACATGCCCAAGCACTATCACGAGACCCAACTAACATTTACCGAAGCCATTATATGAGTTAGGAAACATGTATTAAGGACATATCCAGGTTTGTATAGAGATTCTAGGGGGATTCACAAGACTAGAGTGGCATGCCCGGGGGACGCCATGTGACTTGTTTTGACATCTCCAAAGGACTTCACAAAATCTAAATAGTACAGTAAAGGGATGTCGCACGATCTAATAAAGATGCTTTGGTACCATCACAACACTCTTAGGGTTCATGATAATGGAAAGAGGATCTATTTATATACTCTTTGATTAATTCTCCCATTCATTAATTTAAATTATTTCCTTTTATTGTGAACTCCTTAGGTTTTTTTAGTGTTAACATGTTTTACGTATCACGTGTCTTAGCACATATATGGGATGTCTTTTGTGCATCCCACTAGAGTTACTTCATGTGATATATGTTAGATCACATGAAGTGTTTATGAATTCCACATGAATAGAATTTTTATTCCCTAGATCTTACTAGACAAGAAACATTTCCAGTCATTAGATCATCCATTTTGAGAAATATACTCTAGCAATGGTGAAATATTTAGAGTTCATATATACATAGAGAGTAGTGGTTATTTTTTCATATTGGGGTATCAGATTTATATGCCTCACCACCCCAGTTGTTCACTTATTTTCTTGGTGAATATTTTTAGAATCTATACTGGAGTTAACAGAGGGCTTCGACGTCACTCGTCCATATGGGGTCCTACCACGAATCACTCTAGGGGAATCACATGTCTTTCAGCGACCATAAGACCATATTTTCATTGTATCCTTTATTGAATTATTTCCAATTAATGGGGATTTTTTTATCCCAAAAATATGCCAAGTGACCTTTATTTTGTCAGTTTGACATTTCCATGTACCTTCGTGAGATTAGGGTGCCTATGGAAAGACCTTCATGTGGTCTAAGATGACTTTTCTAGAACCTTCTGTAAGGCAAAGATGACATATAAAGGGTACTTTTAAATTTTAGGCCAAATTTTTAAAAGTTATTATGAGACTATGATGTAGAAAGACATAACACGTCACAAGATCTTAATGGCAGTAAGATGATCCTACCTCCTTCCCCTTTTATTTTCTTTGTTTATTTTAGAAAGGCTGGGGAGTTTGTGGGGTTTGTTTGAGATATGTTGAGGACAACCAACCTTCCTCTTGGTGATGCATCACATGAACATAAAAGGTTCTATAGAGATGTGTGTTCATTTCATAGAAAACTATATCTACTTCTCCTGAAAGAGATAAAGGGAGACCGTGAAGTCACCCAGGCACACCTGAGTCCCTTCACACAATGAGGATGAAAATCCCAATGGATTTTGTGAGATGAGGTGGCCAAATCTCCAGGTTATTGTGGTTTCTTACAGACCTACAGGGGCATGTCACTTGACATTTAAGACTATGTGGGGATCCCAAATCCTCCCTATTTATTTCCTTTATTTATTTTTCAATGGTTGGGTAGTTTGTCATATTGTTTGAATATTTTCGAGGACAATAATTATCTTCATCGGTGAAAAATCACATGATCTTAATGACTGCAAGAGCCTCCCACATTTTATATATTTTCCTCATATATTCAATGTTCTTTCAGATGTTTTTTCAAGAGTCATATGGTTGTTATGCATCATGTCTGGGTGAGCTTACCTATATGCCGCCACATGAAAAATGATTGTTCGGGGAACCAATGTAAAAGAAAAAAAGACTTTCCAAGTGAACTTCAGTAGACTTTTTGTAGGTTATTATCCATTCATGGTTCTTTTTTGCGACCTTATGATGGTCACGTGAGCACATACCACTTGGAGGCTCACACAATCTACCAGTCATGACCATCTTCTTCTTCCTTTGGTTTTTAAGGGGAAATAATACCCATATCCAGGTATTTCGTCCTTTGTGATTATACCGATGATCAATTAGAGGGAATCAAAAAAATGACCCCACTTAGGAGCAATGTTCTTGGGGACAAGGGACTAGTTTGGAATAAAGTAAATTCCCACCCAAGTATTTGGTGATGTCGTGAACTTGTATCTTGTGAAACGTTTGGTGTTCTAGGTGGCCCTTGGTATTCCATAGAATGCATTATATATAGGGGAGTGTGGAGAGAACTTATTCACCAGATTATTACCTTTCCAAATATATCTCCTTACTTAAATTCCATGTCCTTGCTATAAGAAAATTTTTCAAGACCTGATCAAGACACCCCGCTGCATACCATTTTAGTGAGAACTGTTCAATAAGATAACTTTTTCTTAGGCACCTACTCCACCAAACTAAAAACTATAATTATGCAATTTATTGAAATTTTTCTAGGGGGATGAAATTTTCTTGAGGGTCCTGTGGGTTTCTTTATCTTGATCGTATGATATTCCAGCGATTATGATGATCAAGTGACCATATCCAGGTCACACTATCATGGGTAATTGAGGGGTCATGTAGTTTATAAATTCTCTGTCGGTTTATGTGGCCCATAATATCATCACGGGTCTGGTAATTTATGATCCATTTAAAAGATTCATGAATTCCTTTTCTGATTCATGTGATGCACATGATGCTGACCAAAATATATGCCTTTACTTTGAAAAGATTTTATTTTATCTGAATAAAATGTACATAATACTTTTGTTCAAATGGATTATGATTCTTGTTGATAGTATTCTTCTATGTCCAATCAAAGGGCCATGATTTCTAGAAATTTCACACTGACTCCTGAAATCATGTGAATTCCGATAACGAGGTTTTGAAGAGGTTCTTATTGCTCAAGCTTCAGGATCACTCTCTATCGCTCTAGATTACTATATAAGGGTTCAGATTACAAGATAATGTTGCCATTCTTACTTTGTATTTTAATCTTCCATCTTTCTAGGTGTCATATTCTCTTGACTATTTTCAGATGATGATTATCGAGGATGGATGAATGGTTGTCTCTCAATCACATGGTTTGTCTTATATGTTAGAAAACTCTCCCTTGGGCCCAAATGGATGTGATTGCTCTCTTTATCCTATCTATCAGAGTTACATGAGTATATTTTCTTCCTCTATGAACAAACCAGGAAGAGGATGACGATCAAAATAGGATCTCTGTCTAGCAGGTAATTTTTCTGATAAATGGGTGTGACCCTTATGGGTCTGGAAAAGTTATGCAGACTTTGGGGAAAAATTATATATGGTCCATCTCTACGAGGTAGTATGTATCTCCCATTTCATTATCTACCTATATCCCGATATATTTTGAGAACTGATCACCTATCGGTGACCTGAAACAAACACATTCCATCTATCCCTTGGTGAATAGGACATCGGCCTATGGGACATATACCAACCAGGTGGGATTCCCCCTCTCACATAGATGTATGATGAGTTCATCCCTACTGTTGATATATAGGATGAACCCTTGTAGGCTCTAGTCTTGGTGAGGGTTATGCTCAACATTATAAATTGGAGGAAGAGGAAAAATCTTACCTTGCACTAGCTTATCAACTTCAAGGACTGGATCTACATCTTCTTCTACTGTATTGGAGTTAGGCCAACGACTATACTTCCCCATATACACCCTTCCCTGAAATTCCACAATAGTTCCAGATCACATTGGCCCATTTTGTAATCAAGGGATAATACCTTTTGGGGGTATCGAGTGATATTGATGATCTTTATGAGTCTAAGGTTGGAAGGATTCATGGTCATGTTTTTGAATGGATGGCCTTTCAAGCTAGGGATGCATGTTCTGAGATCCATGTTAGCATACTGGTGATGGAAGCACAGCTAGCGGAAAGACAATGAATTAACCTATCACTATGATTCCTCTGACACCTTTATAAAATCCTCAACCACATTCAATAAGGAATCATATACTATAGTGTCAGTGTCCCTTTTCTTGTTTCTAATTGGATAGATAGGGGATCATTTCCATTTACATGAATACGATAATTCCACTATGATCCTTAAGGCCTTATCACAACCCACTTTACTAAATATATGTGGGGTTTGGTCTATGTCACTAAGCTCCAATGATGTTATAGATGTGTTGTTCCAATCCGATATCTTTGATTTAACTCCTTACTGTGCACTGATTGGGCCAGTTATTGACAATAGAAGCAACTCCCTTGTCAAGGGGTCATATATGATCTCTCATTATGATGAATGTCTTTTGGATAAGATGGATGAGATGATTATTTATGATCCTTATACATGTTATTGATTTTATCATTAGTTCATATTCACCCAATGGGTCTCCTCTCTTCCCATGGATAGTGTATGAGGAGAGTGACACCCAAGGATCATCTGTCAATTTTGGTTGATGTCGGTGTGTGATGAAAATGATGTTGATGTCACTATTCCACCCATAATTTCTCCTACCTTTATTTCTTAGGATTATTCCCAAGCTTTGGTAGTGGCCTTTCCAGGTGGGGTGCTAGGCTGATTGGTTCGTCTTGAGGATAATCTAAATGCCTCACCTACCCATCTTTCTATATCAACAATGGAGTTTATAAAATATTTGGTAGAGACTTTAATGAAGATCCCTCATCCTAGATATGACTATTCCGATAGTGGGACTGATTTTTTTGAGGAAATCATCCCTCCTTCACAAGAAACAATAAATGATTCCTTTAAGAGGAGGGAACATGAGGCCTCCAATTTTATTTTTCTACTAGCTCAAATGACTATTCCTCCTTCTGAAACACCTATCCCATTAGTCACATATTCTCATACATGGAGCGGAATGATCTAGTGGTTGATTCATACATTTATTACCAAGACCCATTTGAAAACATTTCTTAACCAAGGGGAATTCCTTCATCATCTGATTAATGTCTTGGGGGTGGATATTTTGGATTAGAAACCACAATAAAAACCATGAATCATATTTTCCTAACTCGGTGATATTTGTCCATCAATGAGAAGGACTTGCATGATTTTGCAAACAAGGTTCCCATGATGAGCAGATAAAGTAGGCATCAAAGGCATTTGAATAGGGTTTCTAGTTGATATCATAAGATCAAATGGGTTCTTGGACCATTCAAATATAAAGATATGAAGAAATCATATCTCCCTTATGTTCTAAACGTTAACATTATCATCCCCATTGCTCAAAAGAGAGTTGAGGATATGACTAATTCGGTCGAGAATCTACATCCCAAGGCAGAATTAGAAGAGGTGAGGTGAGTGGAACATCAAAGATAAATTTAAAATTCTCTCCAGACTCTTTCTGACATAGAAAACTCAGTTTCAATAATATTATTATAGTCTACTCATTTTTATGCACCTCATTTTTTATGAGATTCTTAGAGAGACTCCCATTTTTGGAGATTTCTTCTATCACTTGGCATCAATGGATTAATTTTATGAAATTTATATGTATTCTATAGTTTTATTTTCATTTATTCATGATGTCCATGAAATTTCTCACTAATTCAATATTATGTGATTATCCAATGAAACCCATAATTTTTGTAATATTAAGTAAACCCTGAGTTTCGTAATACCAATATTTAAATCATAATAGTTTATTTTTGATAATTACTAAATAATTACCACTAGGATGATGCTCCCTACTGATGTAACTATTTCAGTTATCTTGAGATCACCTGATTTTTAGAAGGATCATTTGGGTAGAATACATGTCCTGAATGGAGAGTTATCTATCATTTGCTGAAGATGGTAGGCTTCATGAGAATAGATTGATTTTTCTAAGGACATATGGTGGGACGTAAAATAATTTTAATTCTTGTAGACTAGATCACTTTTTTATATTAGTTTAGGGTATTTTCTTCTTAGACCTTCTATTTCGTTAGTTTAGGGTATTTTAGTTTGTAATTTACATTTATGTAGTTTAGGGTCTTTTATCTCTGACCTTGGATTGCTGTAGTTTAGGGTATTTTATCTCAAACCTTGCATTGATATAGTTTAGGGTATTTTAGATTGGACTTTGAATTGATTTAGTTTAGGGTATTTTTTTAGACCTCAAATCACTTTAGTTTAGGTTATTTTATCTCGGGCATTGCATTGCTGTATTTTAAGATCTTTTAGCTCAGAACTTGCATTTCTTTAGTTTAGTATATTTTATCTTGGACCTTCTATATCTTTAGTTTAGGGTCTTTTAGCTCATAAAATATATTTCTTTATTTTAGGGTCTTTTAAATCATATATTTCTTTTCTAAATTAGAGTGTCTTTTAGAACAAACCTCCTATAACATTAGTTTAGGGTATTTTAGCTCAGAACTTCTATTTCTTTAGTGTAGGGTCTTTTAGCTCAGACCTTTCATTGTTGTATTTTAAGTCCTTTTATCTATTACCTTCTACCACTATAGTTTAGGGTCTTCTAGCTTATAACTAATCAATGATCATCAAATATGGTATATACATACAATGAATGATGCAAAACATACTAACATTTTGGGTTCTGCCATGGTGTTTCCAAGGACAATGAGGATTGGAGATCCTTTCCTATAAGGAGGATGTGCCTCTGGTTGGTGGTTCAAAGCCATTATGCATCAGTATCATTTCGAAACAGAGGTGTCTCAACTATATTACAAGGGTCATGGAAGGTTTCTGGAGGAAATACTAGTTGAGGAAGAAACACTAGGGATAGCAGGTCAACCTATATAATTAGAATATGGGTGATGTAAGTAATGACCTATAAGTTTGAGTCCATTTTAATGGAATGGAACATACATACTAGGGATGAACAATAACACTCTTTGGTTCCTTGTTCCACCATAGTGTTTCCAAGTCTCACAAGGATTGAATATTCTTTTTGTAAAGGAGGATATGCCTTTATTTGGTGGTTCAAGGCCCTTATGTGTCGATTTCATGTCTAATAAAATATGATATCCACTATTTTACGAGGGACATTAATGATTTATTAATACTAAAACATCCAGACTATGAGGTTGGTTATGGAAAGAAATCTATCCAGGAAGGGCTATGGAACTGTCTAGTAGTTTAGCTCTTTATTGTGAGGTTTTATTCCTATGCCCTATGGTTTGGAATCATGAGGTGTGGGCCATCAATGGTTTGGGAATGAAGTGTCACATTCTGGTCTTGGTAAAGGGTACAAAACATGATGACATAAATTCAAGGGTATTGAATCTGTATGAATAGTTTTGTATGGTAAAATTATGTTGAGAATATTCTCCTTATGTAGTGAAATAGCCTGAGTAGAAGTGTGGTAGAAAACCAACATACAAAATAGTGGTCTCTCGAGAGTGGTTCTTCGGAATGTGTAGTTTTATGTCATGCCAATGACACCAACCCTATAGTTTAATGTCATGTGATAAGAAAACATGGTACACATTATAAGGTCTTTCATTCAAGACCATGATGAACCTATCATGAACATTTATGCCTTGTTTCCATGCGGAATCCCTCACCAAAATTCCTAAGCTCATGTGAGTTATGCCTGGTGTGAGAAAAAAGGAATATAAAGGATTCCTCTTGCTATATAGAGTAAATTTAAATATATGAAGGGGGATTTTATATCATGTGGTGGAAGGAACATGATATTGGATTAAGGAATCTATATGCATCTCATTGGAAATGAAAATCAAGTCGTACAATTTCTAGGGAAACCGTATTGTTTAATGTTTTGCAAAAAGGAAGTCATTTGTTTAGTTCAATGTATTTCGGTAATGATGAGGATCACCCAATGTGGATGAAGATTGATTTCATTGGTATGTTCAAGTTTACATCATGCGTTAAGGACATTGGACATGCATTTTGACATCATGCGGTAATGATATAGGTCACATGATGTGAAATGATAGTAATATTATGGATGGGACCAAAACTAGATTTTTGGGCATCACTACATTGCCTGTGATGGTAGGAATCATACCATACATAGTTCTTGAAAACCCATGAAGTTTAAATTCATGTGAAAAGGACATCAACTATGAAATTTAACATCTTATGTTGAGGATGAGAGATTCCATGTAGTTTAATGTCTTTCTACCATCAAATATCCATATATTTTATCAGCATACGGTCAAGATGTGAGATATTATGAAGTTTAAAGTTTTACTTATAGGAATTATCTATACAATTTAACATCATATGGCCTAGATTACATTTTTATTGTTTAACATCATGTTACCAAGACAAACTCATACAATTTAATGTCATGTGACTAGGATGAACTCATACAGTTTTTTTTCGTGCAACTAGGATGAGTGGTGGGACTTACACAAATGTGGATTACTATTTTATTATGATATATATGAAGTATATCTTGAGAAATATTTCATTGGTGGGAAGTGTAACATGTTCCCCATCCATTGTTTCCAATGAGTAGGCTCCATTATTACAAAATGAATGTATGATCTAAGGACCTTCCCATTTGGGTTTCAACTTTGGGGGCTTTTTCCCTGGTATCATTGGGGTTCTAAGCACCAACACTAGCTCACCATGGATGAATGAATAGAGGTGAACCTTATTATTAAAGACTCATGTTATTAGAATATGTTGAACTTCAAAGGTTGTGTGTTGTACGCAACCTATTATCATTAAGACTCTCTAAATCATCTAGATGTTTCTGAGATTTATCATAATTTGAGTGCTATATGCAAATGGATTTTCAGAGTGAAGGTAGCTGCACTTCTATGGGTATCATTGCTTTAGTCTCGTGCATCAGTGATTATGGATTTTCTTATGTTGTAGTGTGCGTGGTTATATAATATCCCCCCAAAGCAAGGATGAGTTTTCAAACTAGGACTTCTTATCCTTATTCACCATCATTTGGAATATATTACATATAGTCTTATTAAAGGCCTCTATCTATCCATTTTTCGCTACATGTTAGCGAGATAAGTGATTGGACTCAATGTTTTACTCTTGGTACACTTTCTTCAACTCTATAGGATAGAAGTTGGTGTCATTTTCCATCAATATTTTGTTAGGAACCCCAAACCTAGTGATTATATGGGACATCACAAAGTTGATGATGTTGTCTGTCCTGACATCCTTGAAGGGTATTGCCTCATTCCATTTGTATAAGAAGTAAGTGGTTGTAAGGATCTACATAAACTGCATGGTTGTGGTTGGGGGATATGGCCCCACAACATCCACTCCCCAAATGGTGAATGTGCATGAATATTTTGTTGTATATAGAAATTTTGGGGGTTGATAGATGAAGTTTTCTTGGATTTGGAACACATTAAATTTCTCAGTATGTACCACAAAGTCTTGTATCATAGTTTTCCAGTAATATCCCAACTTACTCATTTGGTTGGAGAGCTTGGTACTAGATTGATGATCATCATTGGAGCCTACATGGACTTCTTTCTTGATAGTTAGAATATCTCCCTTTTCCATGCATATGAGGAGGATTACATCAAATGATCATTTATAGAGGGATTTTTTCTCATTTGGACAAACATGTAAGGTAAAATTTACTGCACGATTCTGAATATGTTCCCTTTCATCTTGGTCTATTGGGAGATCTCCATTTTGAAGATAAATTATTGTGGGATCCATCCATCCTGGGGTGGATGCTGGTTAATCATGCTCTGAGGAAGTTTTGAAATAATGCATTTCTTATATTTCACATAATATGAATGATTAAACCATTCTTTTGTCCGTGATATAGAAGATTCCTTTCTCCCGATCATGGTTGACCAAGATAGTAGGTGCATTTCCAATGTTTCAGTACAAGAATTATATGATCAGGGAAACTAATGCAATGTGGGATCAACAGGTAACTCGTCCATAAGTCCCTTTATATAGACAATGAGTGGGGCTAGTTCTTCCATTTTTCTGGAATATTATCCATTGATCTACTTTATTATTAGTTTTTAATCCCATTTGATATTTAGGTAGCTATCTATAGCTATAGGTCCAGTTCCAAACTTGTTATGAGGGATTAGTACTCTACCTTATTATTCATATAGATGTTAGTTATTGAGAAATATTAGGGAAAAAATAATTTTTCTAGAGAGACAAATATAATCTCTAATCCAACTTCATTGTGCTTTGGGTTTTCCATATTTTCCGATAGGAATTTGGGAGGTTCCATAAAAATACATATCCCATGTGTGGGGATTGTCATGGGTATAAAATACCTCATCATCTAGAAGCTCAGTATCCACTGTTTTATTCTACAGTTCCATATGTTCTATGAGGAAATAATCCAAGGCTTCCCCTTTCACTAATATTTGTGATATGAACATAATTTCATATATTTGTAGAATGAACCCCGATCGAGTAAGATTAATAGTCAACATAGGATGAAAAATTATTTACTTGAGTAGATCAATATGAGATACCAGATGGACTTCATGATGCTACAAGTAATGAATCATCATCTTCACTGCAAATATGAGTACCTGGAAATTCTTATTGACATTAGATTATTAGGTATTATCACCTATAATTCTTTAGCTGAGGTACTAAAGACTATTCTTTATCCCCAAATCATTTTTCTGTGTATGGAGGGAAATCGGTTGGCATTCCATATTGAAAACATACAAGATGAGTGGAGTCCCTTCCACTAGAGGCATCAAAACTAGTGGGTGAAAAAAATAATTCTTGAAACATTCAAAGGATTCCTCGAAGTCATCATTCAATTTATATGTGATTCCCTTTCTCGTTATCCTATTGAATGAGCGTGGTTTTCCAACCAGGTTGGAAATGTATCCACTAATGTAGGTGGGGTTAACTTGTACCCCCTTAGTTATTTGAGATTTGGGAGGGGGTGAAATTTATAAAATATCACTTGTCTTATAAGGGTATTCCATGATGCCATGGTAGTGTACCATATAGCGAAGGAATGTCCCTGAGGTGACAATAAAATAACATTTCAGGAGATACATATTCAGAGTTTATTGTAATAGCTTGTTGAATATTGTTTGAAGATCTATGAAGTAATCACGTAGTTTTCAGGATTTTACCACCAGGTCATTGATATAACATTCATATATATATTTCCTAGTAATGTATTAAATATATGACTCATGGAACATTGATAATTATTGCAACATTTTTTAAGACAAAGGTCCTAACTTGATATAGAAAGATCCCCTGAGGCTCTTTGAAGACAATGGTTTATTCATCTTCAAGGGCCATATTTATTTGATTGTACCCCGAATACCCATCCATGATAGAAAGGTATTAGAATCTATTAGTTTCATAAATCAAGAGTTCTATAATCGATAATGATAAATCATCCTTCAAATGCTACTGATTAAGTCCCTGAAATCAATGTATACCCTAATCCACCCGCTCTTTTTCTTGACGGGGAAAATGTTGGAAAGCCTTATGGGGTATTTCACTTCACAAAAAAAGCTGGTTTTGGTCTACTTGTCAAATTCCACCTCTACATTGGTGGAATGAGAGTGGTGAATCCTCTTGGATTCCTTCTTGAATCCTTGACTGTCTTTAGGTAATCCGAGATAGTGTGTGACCACATTTTGGTTCCGCATGGGAATTTTTATGTAGTTCTAAGAAAACACATATTGGTGTTTCTTCAAAACTGAAATGTAAATCTCTTTCTCTTTGAGGGGCATGGGTACACCAATCAATGTAGGTCTCGTGTCAACTTTTATTCATAGATTTATCTTCCTAATCTCATAAATGGTGGTAGAGACACCTTCCTCTAATGTGGGAGTGGAATTCCTGAGTTCATCATCATATCATTCAATCTATGAGACTGTGGAGACATTTATTGATGAATTTAGAAATATGTTTGATTATTTGTCACTATCAGGGTGAGAGAGGCCATGAGAAGAGACATTATAATCCTACACTACCTGAGTAATTGTAGATATATGTCGAGACTGAATTTTTTTACACTATCACTTGGTATAAAAGTGGATTATACCTCTGGGGTCAAGTATAACACCTCAACTAGATTTATGGGGAGAACATAGTCACCATTGAAAATACTCATTGGATTTGATGGTGTGGTCCCTAATCCATTTGGGGGTGAAAACATTATATCATCATCCATTATTTGTTACTTTACTCCCCTTATATAGAAATATGCTTCAATATATCTGGCTCTGCATGTCTCTAAGGGGGAACTATCAACAAGTAATATGATGAACTTTCTATCAATGGGGTACTTTAAACATTTATGGAATTTTGAAGGTACCTCCAATTGTATATGGAGATGGGGACTTCCAAGAAGGACATTGTATATCATTTCTTACTAGATAACCATAAAATCAGTTTTAGATATGATCTCCCCAAATAGAGATTCAAGTTTGATCTTCCCTAGAGTAATTTTACCATGCTTATCATACCCTTTAATGGTCATATTTTAGGGAGACAAATCTACTTCAGTATATCCCAAAATTTATTAGGTTTTAACCAAAATGAGGTTCATCCCTAAACCATTAACAATTATATCTATTTGGATGTCGACATTAGTGAGTCTTCTGAAAATATACAGGGTACTTATGTGACCTTGGATGAGCTCTTCTTAATCCTGGTAAGTGAATGAGATGGTGGCCTGACATTTTTATGGCACGGTCTGCACTCAATAAACATCAGCTATAGAGAATTCTATCTCAAACTCTTGTGGGATCCATAGGGATTCAATAGGTTCCCCACAGAGTTATTTTGAAAGATGGATCACATCAAGCGATGAGAGATCAGATGGGACCACTACCATCTATTCATAAATTTCGTGCTTTTGTGCCATAGTTCGGTGCTTCCTGGTGTGGGGTTTCTCCTAGACGTGTACCTCAAGAGCTGAGACATTTGTGGTGGATGAGCCCAGTGCTTGTGCCAAGATCAACGAGACATATACTTCTAGTGGCGTAGGATATGGTGGCCTTCCCCATTATCTTGGATGATCAGATAATCGAATGCCCGCTAGGAAGTCATGTAAGAAAAGTAGGTGTGGAGAACCACTGGAGGGTTATAGGACAACTCCATTCCTCTTTTGAGCATGCTGGAGCTCTTTGCATCACGTATCAGCTGCATATATGTACTGTATGGGGATGTGACTGAAATATTGGGTTCAACCATGTCCATGCAGTACACTGTATCCTTGGTTCCTGCACATGAGGCCTCATTTTCCTTGGCTATATGTGGGAAGATCATATTATGAAGCATATTCATCATAAAAGAAGGGGTCTTCCAAGTGTATCATGTTAACATAGAAAAATATTAACTATTAATCTGATCGTGGGTTCATTTGGTGGGGTGGTTTTTGTGCTGTGGATTTTTTATGGAAGAAATATTCAAGAGTCAAAGATTGAATTGGAGCAGAATATGACTCACCCTCTTTTGTTTCTTGATAATTCTGGTGGTCATGCACACTTTTGGGAGGCATATTTGATGTCCCATTTTTTCTTGGTGGAAGATCTATTTTGGGTATGTGTAGATGTGCTCTCAGGGTGGAATGAGATTGGTCTACCAATTCTCAAGTAATCCAGTTGTTTAAATTCCTCTCATGTATGATTGAAAATTTTTGTTAGTCACCCTCATTTTATGAATGGGAAATGGTTATACTGGCCACCTTCTTTTAGGAGTAATCTAACACCACCTATATGGAATTGATTGTGCCTTGAAGTACATATTTTAAGATGAATAAGTGCGGGATATTATGACTTAGTCTTCCACGAAAAGGGAAGCAGTCAGGACAGTTGGTGAGGTTGACCTCATTTGGCTTCCTCTGATGCGATAGTGTGAGTAGGTTACTGTATATGAGTGCCAATAAATAACTGGGTCTTTTTCACTTCAAAAGGATCATGGTTTATTCATACATTTCTCAAATTTTGTGGGACCCTGATTTCCTGACACTTCTTACCAATGGTTAATTTGGGGTTTTCAACACTCAAAAGAAGGTTCTAGGCAGTTTGGGACCTGATTAGGTGCGTAGATGGGCACTGCTATTGGCTTGAGAGTGATGGATATTACATATTATTTTCCTATAATTTTCCTCTATGCTGAGGCCATGATTCGGGGTTTCGATCAGGTTCACTAAATGGAATCCTCAATATATTGTACCTTTTCTAAGAAATAATAAAACCCACATGGATATTTCATTGGGATTAGAGGTGTCTGCAACTCGTCCCAGATATTTGTAGTAAAGAGTTCCAATAATTTCTCTTGGGAGAGAGGGATGTTGAGTGAATAGGTTAAACCCTTCCACCATACTATGAAGTATTAAAACCTCTCATTTTTTGTGTTTCTTGTAGATTTTTATGTATACAATTGTCGTTTTCTTCTGTGTGGAGCTGAAATGATAATGGAACTGAGGAAGAAGGTCTTCCCATCATATAACGAATCCTGCTGGTAGACTGTTGTACCAGAAAAGGCTAGCCCTATCAGAAAAATAACTCATCATTGTCACATCCTATTGATATCGAGAACCCATCATCATCCCACATCAGGATACGAAGTGTGTGAGATGCTCTTCAAGGTTTCCTATATAATCAAAGGTAGAGAAGGCAGGATTACCAAAATTGGTTGGAGGTAGAGTGTCATCCACCTATTCGAGTTATGGATTCTTATCAGGTTGAACAGGTGTACATTACCCATCCATGTATTCCATTCACGTAGCCAAGGACTCAATGACAGTAAGATTGTTTGGAGGCACTACTATCTGAGCTATCTCCCATTTACTGGTAGTGGGATGCGGTCTATGTGGTGGAACCAACTTCATCTACCACTGACTCTCAATTCATACTAATATTGAATGAACACAATACATAGGGAGAGGCATTCACTGTAATGGAGTGAAGTTGCAATCATTTTCAACTTCCTCATTTATGTAGATTGACTGCCTAGATATGGTGCTAGTTTGATTCTTAAATACTTCTCTTGCTAGTGGATCAACTATGGGAGGGAGAGTATTTATCTCTTATTGGAGAAGATACCCAATGGTAATGTTTCCCATAATTATCTCCTCATTGAGTTATTGGAGAGTTTGTATTTAACTCTCATATTGGGACAAATGTTCCTCCATGGAAGGAACCTCAACTATTCTAAGTTGTGATTAGGATTTTTATGAGCTTGTCCCTATTTCTTTGGTAGTGTTTCATCGTGAAGGTGATAAATCAGTATTCAATGATACCAAATTTTGTAGACTTCCTTGGTTTTGGTGCATAAAACCTCGTTTGGTGCATCTAAATCAACCACCCCCTAGGGTATGTTTTTCTTGTTGTGGACATCTTCATTTGTGTCTTGATCCATAATGTCCACCTTTTTGACAATGATGACATTCATATTAGCATATCGAGAAATTGTGGTTATACCATTTATTCTGATACAATAGGATGAATCTACACTACATTCATCAAGGTTGTTATTAAAAACCTTGTCCACATTGGGTTGTTTTGGATTATGACCCTGAAAGGGTCCAATCACCTTCACCACAAGCTCCTCTCATCTTGGTCTATGAATAATGGACTTGGTGGAGTTTCTAATCGTGAATTCCAAATGGACCTTGAATGGTAGAGGTTTGTCTAGTGGTGGGAGGAACAGTTGGGATGCTGAACATTGATTTTTTTCCTACCAACCTAGAAAATACTAATTCAATCTGTGGTGATGATGATAAGGAAAATTCTCCCATAGCTATGGGTTGGGGTTATTCAATCCCACAATTAGAATTGACTGATCCTGTTGTTGAGGATACATAGATTCCAGTTGATGAATTGATGATTCCCAAGATGGAAAATGAGATATAAATTCCACCAACCCAGTTGTATGGGTTTGATCAAGAATCACCAATTATTTCCCTAGGACCCTCTCATGGGATTATGAACCTAGGGATGGTGATTGAGATATAAATTCCCCCGGACCAGCGAGCTAGGGTTTACTTTTACCTGCTACCAATGTGTCCCAAATACTCTTTTGAATTAAATATCATAAGTATAGAGGTGGTGGTAGATATTCTCTTGGACAGGTGGGCTGTGTCTACTCCTTGACGGCTGATCTGGAAGCTGATACTATTGGTTGTTTGATGGGAGAAGTTGTGCTTGCGAAAGAGATGGGTGTGATGGTTGCCCAAGGTGGGAACCATTCTTTATGTTAAATTTTCTGGTTGATCGAAACATCAAATTCTATGTCTGGAATAAATTATTATTACTTTAAGGGTTCTTGTTCAAAGTTCTTATTGTTATCTCCTCCCTCTATTCGTGATGTTTGGGCATCGTTGAAGTTGGGGCGTTCTGTTTTAGTGACCAACTGGCCTGACCGTTACCTAGTCCCCTATTTATTCTAGAGTATACAACATTATAGGATATTATGTACGAGGGGTTCTATTATTGAAGTGTTACAAAAATGTTTAATGCACTATACTATCCCTATACTTGAATACCAATACAAGACGTGGCCTCAGAGATCACTTGGCGTAGAGTTGTGATGTAATGGTGGGAAGCATGTTGCAGATTTTCACTTTTCTTTTCCAAATGTGGAACCCGATCAATGGAGATAGTATCCAGGTCTAGATGACAACAGAGTATCTTGATGGTTTGAAGGTGACCCTTATATCCTGGATAAGGGTGGTGTCTATCCTTCAGTCACTGATGAGTAACACATATATTTTTTTGTAGATAAGGTATGAACTCTCTTTATTGCTTATCTGGGATCTCATAGTCAAAAGTATCAAGGGTATAGAACAAGATGGGGAGTTTTTTTAGATAAATCACCACATATGTCAATGTAATCATCCACTTCATCAAACATACATGTCTCTATCCAGTTAGACCATAAAAGATGGTTATGGGGGTTACCTAATAACTTGAGTAGAGTGCTGATAGATGTTGATGGGGAACTATATGCGGTTGACCCTGATGGTTTGATAACCTCAATATATAAAGGTTCATGAGTTTTTGAATCATATATATATAATGGTGCCTAATCAAGGTGAGTATTACCTTGTATGTGGGAGATATATCTATGGTGAGGTTGACCATAGTGGATGTCTGTAGTAGAGTCCCTACGATCCATCTCTACACTACCATGTGAAGGAATATCAAGGTAATAATCATCTTACCATTTAATTGATGAGTTTTAGGAACCTTTTGGTTTTAAGAATGTTTCTCAAATGATGTCAAGGACACTAGAATTGATCATGTTGGGAATATGGGTCACATTTTGCATCATGGTCAAAATATGCCGACCTGCCTTTTGAAATTATTCATGGATATGATCATACTATATGACTATTGTTGGAACTTGTTTGTAACCATATAGTTATACTAGAGTACGAGTTCATTTCATATAAGATAGTGGAATATTCCAATGAGTTTATTTATTATTGATAGGAATATGCACATATATGATGAAATGTTCCATTCTCACTTGGTGAGCCTAAGTCAAAATGAGAGAATGATCCTAATCCCGAGCCTTTGAATATTGAACTAGTATCTCCTAGTTGGAGTATGAGACTTCCCTGAGTTATGCTCTACTCTCACTTGGTGATCCCCAGTTGGAATATTTATATGATCATGTTCTATATATGAATTCCCCACTAGAATATTCTGACGGACCTCTGGATTGGTAGAAGGGATATGATCCTACCCCTATATTGCCTCAGAATAACGCTAGTGCATTCATTAGTTGGTTGAAGTAGGGAGATGGGCCCAACTTCCATGAATTTCTCGAGTATACTAGGAAGAATCACTGATAAGAAAATGAGAATGTACAGAGGCATATGCCATTCTCAATGGGTTAGCCTCATATAGAACGAGGATATATGCCCAATCTTGGGCCTTTAGTGTACGTCACAAGACTTCTCGATAGGAATACAAGCCTATCCTAAGGCACGGGTCCCTCTCACTTGGTGATCCATAGCTAGAATGGGTATATGAGCCCAATCCTAGGCCTTTTTAATATACCTCAATACTTTTTTGATATTTATGTGCCCATGTCCTGATTAATGTCCCATACTCACTTAGTGTGACCCGGTTGGAATTGGAATATGTGCCCGATTCGATGCCTCATCCTTTTCTGGATTATGATGATAGTTCACTTGGATAGGAGAAAGAATGCATTCTTGCTCTGAAAAAAAGACTTTTCATGATGATCATAGTGTTGAGCTATCCTGGTAGAAGGGATAAGAATATATTCCTATCCCTGTATGTGTACTAGTGACAGAATATACTGATATACTTCTTCATCTATTGCTATGATCTATTGGAATTTAAGAAAACAATGTACATTGATATAAGCCTAAAGATTCTCCATGTACAAGTAGATATCTTTAATTGAATTGGGAATATGATCTCACTTCTATCCTCCATGTGCCACCAGAATATGCCAATTGACTTCATGCATGGGGGTATGGGTATGCACATTACCCATGTCTGCTGTGGGAATATGCCCACATACTTGTTCCAAGTGAGTAGGGATGTGATCATGCTCACTGGTTGCTTCTAGAATATGTTGACACATATCATTAGCCAGAGTGGGGATATGAGACCACTCATGGTTATTCAGAACCTTCCTATCCTGATGTGTCTTCCTGGCTACCCATGCATGGGCATCAAAGGTGGTAGTGTGTCATGTGGTACCCTCACCAGGCGACTGATGGGTACCAATGGGACAGTGACGGTGACGACGATTGATAGGATCCTGACTATGAATCCCTTGAACTAGAAGGGAGAGATATTTTGATTCCTCATCGATGTTCATTAGATATTGATGATGGTTGTTTTCTCACTCTAGAGATAAGATTCCAAAGTGATTGGTGGTGGAAATGATGGTCACTATCTTACCGGTACATTTTCATAGAGAATACAAACACATTGGATCCAGTTCTTAGAGAACCTCATGAGTAGTTTTTTGGGTTGAGATTGTACCCCATTAGTGGTACTACCGATTCATATTTTTTCACCACCTAACATTGAAGTTGTCGGGCCGGTGAGATCACTTTGTGACCCACGAGGGTTGCGGCCACATATGGATTTCTATAATGGTCACTAGATGAATACATAATCATAGATCGGGGTACAAATAATGAGGGAAGTATCTACAGTCACACAGACCACAAGGAACAAGGTCATCAATTAGTGAAAAATTGTAGGCATGATTTTCTCAATCCGATATGAATGGTTAACAAAATTTTCCATTTATCACATATCCGAACATTATACTAACATGGAATTTTCAAAAATAGTATGGAATTATCTAGTAAGAACCCTCATTATAAAGTATCATCTAAAGATTATGATAGTATTACTAGCATTGTTTTTGTAAGATATACAAAATAATGTGTCCTAACACATGGTTAACCGATCATTCTGTTATTTAAGAGATTCACATTTGGTTCACCATTTCCATTTTCATACAGTGTGAATATCAAATGGTCTAATGGATAATAATCCAATCATTTCTTATATGAGAGATTCTCATCGGGTTCACCATTTATGTTTCGATGAAGAATAGTTGACTGTCTGGGGTGTTTGGTTTGGTCTCAAGGTTGATTGAGGGGGGTTAGTTTCTTGTAAAATCCTTAAAATTGGGTTACCATTTTCATTCTTAATAGAAACATAAATTTTTTCCCTCATCCATAACTAGGTATGGACCAACGTTTCAAAGACAGATGGTCAATTGGTTTTTCAGACCTAATAGCGCTTAGGGACTCACATTGGTCGAGAGGATGGGATGTCAGGATCATCACAACCTCTTTGAATGAATTTTTCCTACTCAAGTACTCTCCTATAGATTTTAGACATGTTTGATAATATCTTCCTAATATAGATACAAGATATGTTTCCCTAACAAAATAGTTATCGATTAAGTCCCTTTTATGGACAAAAGAATGAAAAATATCATTATTTACTCCATCTATATGAATCCAAGGTTATTCATACATTTCTTATTGAAGAATAATTTTTTATAAGCTAAATCCATACAACCTAGAAATTTATAATATGATATATTATGGGAAGGTGACTAATATTATGAGGAGTGATTTTAGGTATTATGAGGAATCCTATGTATTCTATTCATTGCAGGAATCAAAACCCACATAGTTCATTAAAATCACAATGTTTAACATAATGTGAAGGGAAATTAAGTGTGAGCACTCAAGCACCAACTATTTGACCTTGAGTCTCAAGGATATGTCCTAAATATCTTGGATGTAGAATGAATTATAATTATCATAGTTTAATCACACCCTTGAGACCACCCCAATGTTGATTCCCTTATATGAGGGATATTCATATCATGCAACTCATGGAGGCATACATAATGAGATTTTCATGGATAATGGAGATTCATGACATCTATGTGGTGTTCTTTACTTCTCCCTAAGACCACATAAGCTATTCTTGGAGTGAAAAACAAGGTATGACATGTGATCATCATCATGGAATATGAATATAGGGATTATGTTCTAGGACTTCCGTTGGGATGTCTAATGTGGTCCTTGGGTCTTAAGGAGGAATCCTACATATCTTGGTTATGGAAGGAATTAAAGTACCTATAGTTTAATTGATTTTATGGATAATGATGATTAGACCAGGGGAATGATTGGGTCCTAAAGGTTGAAATATTGGAGACATGTCAGGGCTTACATTGATGTGTATTCCATTTTGAGTTTGAAATCGGCCCTTCAGAAGGCGTCCTACATATACTGGTTATGGAAGGAATCAGATTCATCATAGTTCTATTGACTGGGTATTATACATTGACATTGACATTATCTTTTTATAAGATTATGATGCAAATGATGTGATTATTTCACCTCTCTATGATCACTCGTGCTATGATAGGTTTGAAAAATGAGTGATGGAAAATGATCAGTCTCATTGCATCATGGATGAGGGACTTAAGTATTGGGATAACCCTTTGGTATTTTGATATGAATATTATGCCTTACGAAGGAATCCTATATATCCTGACTATGGTAGGAATTAGAGTTCTAATAGTTCATTTTATAGGGTATTACATACTGATATTTACCTTATTTGTAGGTCTAACACACTAAGGATGAACAAGGTGATCATTTCATGGGATTACCTTTTTACCTAGACTGCTTTCCTGTGTGACATGCCTTTAATGTCCACTCAACATGCTTTGTTTTTCTAGTTTATATGTAGAAGAATGTCTACTAAACAAGTCTTAAGTCAATCACATCATCCAGTTGACTTGTAAAATGGATGTCATGTATACTGTATAGAATATATAAGGGGTTTCACATGATCATAAAATAATTGTCTTGAAGATATCATAGGGCCTAGTAGTCTTGTCCTAGATACCATCACATGACCCCGTATAACATGTACAGCTGACATCAAATGATCTAACTAACTAGATATGGTGTCATCAAAATAGCTGGATGGCACCCATGGAGGGTGTTATAGGAGTAAGTGTGACATGCCTCACATGTTAATGTGTGTCTGAGCTGACATACCAGAAGGACATTGTGAGACATGGATGGTGTGCCCAGAGGGCGTCGTAGGATCCAGTCCACAAGCCCAGAAACTGTCACGATACTTAGCTAAAACGCATTGATGTCATTACATGAGTACTAAAATATGCCAGAAATAAATTGAAAGGTTTGTATGGATATCCTAGATGTATTTTCTATACTAGGGTGGTGTGCTTGAGGGACTCCAAGTGACATGTTTTTACATGTCTAAAGAACTTCACATAAACCAAATAGTGCACCAAAGGGACGTCATTATATCTGGGTGATATTCCTTGATACCTTCATGAGACTTTGACGGTTCACGTGAATCACATGGGGATCATCACACATGTTCTTTGCTTTATTATCCCATTCATTTTTCATAGTTCCATCATTTTATCATTATTTCTTTAGGTAGGTTTAGTATTATCTTGTTTTAAGTCTCCCATGTCTTAGCTTGTATATGGGATGTCTTTTGTGTGTCCTACAAAAATTCCTTCATGTGATCTATGGGTGATCATGTAAAGTGTTTATTCATGATTCATGACTAATCTATTTCCCCCTAGATCTTACCCAAGTGGAAATTTTTTTTTGTGTTGAGATCATCTACTCAGAAAGATCCTCTCTAGCATCAGTGCGAGGTTCCGAGAGTTTGTCCATTCATAAAGAGAAGTTGTTCCTTTTTCATGCTTGGATGGTGGATTTGGAGGCCTCACCACCCTGTTTGTACACATTTTTTCACAGAACATATCTCATGAATCTAGGATAGAGTTAGCCTAGGGATTTGACGTCATGCGTCTTTACGAGGTCCGACCGTGAATCACTTTTGGTCCATGGAATGTCTTTCAGTGTTTGAAATATCATCTCACCGTCACCTCATTTTTTGGATTAGTTATAATTAGTGGGGTTTGGTTTGAACATTAATACATTACAAGGGATCTTCATCTTTTTAGTTTTACATGCACAAGTTCCATTGTGTGATTAGGGTTCCTATCGAAAGGCCATCACATGATCTTGGGGTACTTGTCTTGGACCTTCTGTGAGATAAGGATGGCTTTTCAAGGGACCTTCATGAAGTTAGGACGACAAGTCATGGGGTCATTCAAGACTATACTATTGATATCCTTAGCACGTTGCTGGTTTTTTACGATAGTGTGAGGCTCCCGCCTCATTCCCCTTTTTATTTCCATTGTTTATTTTACAAAGTATGGGGAGTTTGTGGGGGTTGTTTGGGTATTGTTGAGGACAATAACCCTTTCTCTTGGTGATGCATCATGTTAACAAAAAAGGTACTATAGATATGTGTGATCATTTCATAGACAACTCCATATTATTGTCTTTAATGAGACCAAGGGAGAGCATGAAGGCATCTATACATACTTGAGGCCCTTCGCATGAAGAGGATGAAAATCCCAAGGGATTTTGTGAGACGAGGAAGGCACATCACATGGTGCTTGTAATGTCTTTTAGACCACCAAGAGTGCATCACATTACTTTTATAACAGTGATATTCTCCTTCCTACTCCCTAATTGTTTATTTTGAAAAGCTTAAGGAGTTTGTGATTTTGTTTGAATGTTGTCAAGGACAAACATTATCCTCATTGGTGATGCATCTTGTGAGATTCAAGACCATAAGAGGATGCCTAACTTTTGGATATTTTCCTCTTATTTTCTAATTAATTTTAAATGGTTTCTTATGTGTCCACCGGTTGTTAAGCCGCGTGTTTGGGAGAACTTATCTAGATGCTACCACATGAACAACGATTTTTAAGCGCGCCTTTACAATATAAAAAAGGACTTCCTATGGGGACTTCGTGGGACTCTATGTAGGATATTATCCTTGCATGGTTCCTTCATGTGACATTAGGATGGTCACATGAACATGTACCCCTTAGATTCTCACATGATACATGGGTCTTGGTGCCCTTATTTTGAATTTTGTTTTGTAGTGAAAATAATACCCATATATAGGTATTTCTTTCTGTGTGATTTTTATGATTTTCATTTGGCGGGTGTAAAAAATTATAGATATGAAATATAAAATATCTATATTAAAAATATGTAATATTGAAGTATATAAAATATAAAATATAATATAAAGTAGATCATATTATGAATAAATATAAATTTTTTATATTTATTTGATTATGGAGTATCCATAATGTTGGCTAAATCATTTTTTATATTTTATTTATTTATGATTCTGTCATAAATATTTTTCTCCAGTCTAAATTTATAAAATGTTCATTAATTAAGTATTATTACCTAATTTGTTCATGAATATAAATTTTATATTATAAATGAATGTATACATTAGTTTTAGGTGTTAAAATACATCCATATATTATAATACACGCATTTGAGGTGTTTTATACTCGATATAATAATTTATTTTCTTTTATTCCACATTGAATTTGGATTATATTAGGTTATCAGATTTAATTCTGATGTTAATTATATTTTATACATATAGTGTTTTAGAATTGTGATGTAATTGAGTCCCCTCTTGAGTAATGAATAATGGGTAGTAGGAATATGGGTCAAAATGTTTATTGGCCTAGGGTTTATGATCTATCTAGAAAAGTGGGGGTTGCCTATGTGTCACACCATGATTGATCTTGAGGTGATATTTGGTTTCACATAATTATCTTTTTTTACATGAAATGGTTTTCGAAACCTTATAAAAGGTGTGAATATGGATACTTGTAAATATAATTAGATTTTAATTTGGGTTAGTAATAGAAGATATTGATTGTATAATGACATAACCATAAATATAGTTTTCTTATATTGATTTTCTGGAAAGATTAGAGAATAAAAAATAAATCATTATAGGAATGAACTAATGTAAATGGAATATTTCAGATAATGTGTTGATATATTTAAAATCATTTGTAAATATTATGTTTTATATTTATTCTAAAGAAAACTCTTGTGAAGCCCTCGATTATCCAACTAGGTAGTTCATGTTAATTCTGGGTTCCCATGAATTATCTTCTGTGTGATAAGTAGGATATGAGTGACTCTAATAGGATTATATTTATATATATTTTGTGTGATTTGGGTTTCTTTTACCTAATAAAACCTAAAAAATATGAAATACTATAAGAATATAGTTCAGTGAATCCATGTGATTCATTAGGGAAGCAGTTATTTTCTTAACTATATAAGATTCAAATTTGAAATGATTTGAAGAATAACATTCCAAAATAGTGAAATTATAAATGATAAATATAACCCTAGATTAGTGATAAATGGGTATTTCCATACTAATTTATATGATTTAATTTAAAGGGGTCATCCTTTGAGTGAGAGAACATTTAACAAAAGTTCATATTAAATGATAATAAAACATGATACTAATATGATACAAGATTATTTTAAAGATCAAATAGAATCATCATCATTAATTATGGAATTGAAAAAATCTAAAAAGAGTATAATCTTAATATAATTAACTTTTAAAGACTAGGACAAATGCATATGAATTTTTATTAGGAAGGTAAATCAAGAGGAAGTGCTTATTAGGCCATGGAAAATTATGTTTTTTTGGTTTTAAAAAATAATCTACAACATACACAATGATGATGATATGAACAATGAATTAAATATAAAGAAAATAAACAAAGATCACTTGAACCAGTGGATATGATATTTTTTATGTTAAATTTATAATTAATTTAATTTGAAGATTTAATTTAGTAATCAGAATTATTTATTCATAGAAAATGTTGATGATTTGACACACTGTTAGATTATATCATCATTGAATTGAGAATATTGAAATAATAATACCTAAAGTAGAAATCCACATGTGATCCAATGATCTCTAATAATTCTTCATGTCACTCTGGGTGTTATCACAATGGTACCAGTCATCTTGCATCGTTTCATTTGATCAGTACCCAATCCTTTGAATGATTCATTATTTTTATCATATTCATTAGAAGAGTATGAAGGTGGAATCTATTAGTTCCTAAGATAATTTTAGAAAATTTTCCCTCTAGGGTTGAGAAAATATCTATAGGGGTGTGTTGTTTTCAACCACATATAATCCTAAGAAGTGATATAATTGGGTATTATTAGTGATAGGTTAGAGAATAATTAATCTCACAATTTATTTTATTATTATATTATTTTATATATTTCTACATGTCGAAATAATAATAGTATAATTAATATTTACATAATATGCACTGGCCTCTCAGATAAAATAAATACCATTTATTTAAATAAATAAATAAAAATTTATTTAAATGATATTTTATATATAATTACTATTATACCCTACATATCCATCAACATTACCTTCATATTTAACAAACCTCAAATAATAAATATTATTTAATAAATAAATAAATAAATATTTATAATATTCACTATCTTGTAAATAAATATTTATTTTAATATTAAACGCATATATAAATATATGGACTTAACATTTTTAATCAATAATTCCTAAATAAATATCATTCCATTGTCTGGAGAATAATATTTTTCCAAATAATTAAATTTAATTAAATTTAATTTTGATCAATAGAAACACTAATTTTGTGTCCCTTTATGTTTATTCTTTAATGTAATTATGAAGGTTTTCCAAATGTTTAATATTAGCATATATAAACACATAAAGGAACCCAAGAGGAAGAAGGAAATTCCATAATAGTGATAACTACATAAGAACATCAACTATGCAATATAATCTCATTGTCTCGATATCTCATCAAGTAGGTTTCATACTCGCATCATAAACCTATATGCTTGATATGTCTTTCTTTGAGTTCCTGAAATGAACCTACCTTTCACCATACACATGAGATTTAGTTTTAAATTTTCATTTCAATCAAAGGGTCGAGGTATAAATATCCTTAAATATGGAAGGGAAAAATATTTACTCAATTTATTCATTAATAACACATCACTTGTGACGTACCCAACGTACCGAACATCACTATGAACATATGTTATCATGGTTTACCATAATTAATGTATGTATTCTACTAATGATAAACATTAATAGTAATCTTAAAGTTTAAGGATCAGTATTGACACTTGTAGATACGAATATCCAATGAAACATAATATATAGAATTAATACTAGGGGGTATGTCCTCATAATCTTCTATCTTGGAGACTAAGAAGTTATAACATAATGAGATAAATTATTTACCAGTTATAAGTATCCAAACAATGAGATTCCAAATCATTTTTATCACGTCAAATTACTTCATATCTCTATAGGACATATATTTTATGAATATAATCATATAATTTCAATGTTCTCATCATTATAGGGAAATATTATGGCCTTATCAATTAGAAAATTTCTATAAGACATTATCACCATAGTTTTATGTTGAATAGTTATTTATATGATATAATTAATTTATTAATATTAAATTTTATGAATAGAAAAAAAAATCTAATTATAAATTAGTTTCTTATAGGGAACTAAGAGAAATATTTTTAAGAATAAAAAATATATCATGTTATTAAAAGGTAGAATCCACTTTATCATTCATTTATGTTGGAAGATAATTAACCTCTCAAAGTATGAATTTGATTTATCCCTAATAGATGTTTATGATGGATTATTTTAGGTTTTGATGATATGTGAAGGTTATCATTAGTACAATTTCATCTCAAGATTTGAAATATTCTCATAAGACACTGAATGAGTTTTGTGTGTTGAATGTCCCTTGAAGTATACCACATTGAATTCCATATACTATGTATTTGGTATACCAGGGGTGCAGGTTTCATATATGGATTTTTCTATTAGTTGTGTTTATACAAGATACCTAGCATGATAACCTTCATACTTTTACACCTTTCTTATTCCAACCTTGAGGCGATGTTAATTTAGGAGTGGTTAGGTATTTCTTTGATCATTTTATTAGTTGATTTTAATAAATATGGCACTTATCCTCTAATATAAGGATTATGAAATTTGGGCCCTTGATTGAGATTCACATCTAGAAAAAAATTTATGACCTTGGGTGAAAACTATGGATATAGGTCTAAAATACCTTGGCCATATCCTACAACGATAGTCTTTCATCTCATGTATGCTATTGGTGTGGTTTCCGAATATATCCATGGTCAAAATATGCCCATTTTTTAGGTGGGTTATTGGAACGGGTTATGCTTACGAATATAGATATATATTTATTAGTGTTTCCCATGTATATATAGTTATTTCCATGGGTTGTGCGCATGTAGCACTTGTAGTTGTAGGTATTGATAAATTTTAAAAAAATTATTCCAGTATAAAACCCTCTCACTTTTCTCATGGTTTTTTGACTAACCTACAATCATTATGTGTATGTGTGTGCACGTGTGTGTGTGTATAAGTTATGAAATATATAATTATATTTAATATACATATAAAAATTTAAAATTAGTGGGTTTGTGTTGACCTATGTCCATGATCAATGTGGGTTGTTGCGATAAGTGACCAAAGGCTACACCTTTGGTCACAGTTCACAAGGTTCATGGACATAGATCACACCTATAACCACAATAAACTGGGACCAAGGTTATAGGAAATACCTATGGAAAAAACTATAAGTCACTATATTCCACCGCTATGGATATAATCAACATTGATTATGGACATATTCCACATTTATAGTCATGATTTATATGGACAGTGACTATAAAATATTGATCCCAAGAGCTGTTTGGAAGATGTTGAGTACTTAAAAAGATTGTTGAGATAAAAATATTCCACTATAATCTAGAAATTATCTACATAATAAGTTTTGGAGAAGTATGAAGTGGATATTATTGTTGTATTTTCTTTTATTGGAAAACAGAAATCAATTTCAATCTCATATAAAATAAATCTTAGCATTTGAGTTGAAATATTTATTGATGTTTGGAAGAGTTTTTAAGTATTTTAGAAGTATTTTTAAGTAATTATATGATTTTATGAACAATTACAGAATTCCTATGTTGAAATTGAATATTGGATAATCATGATTGTGTAAGATTCATATTCCACTTCAGAAGAGTCATTTCAGTATTTAATACTCCCCAATTTAGAAAATGAATGAATTAATAAGAGTCATGAAACACTTAAATAGAGAGATGTTAACTTTAAAAGGTAAATCCAAAATTCAAAAGAGTATATGGTAAATTTAAAAGAGTTATGATTGAGTTATTAAGAGACATTATGACATTAGAAGACTAAATTGGAGGTTTATAAGAGAAAGGGGAACTTTGGAAGAGTAATATATGAGTTTAAAAGAGTAACATCCTATATATAAATATTAAACAACCGCTTTAGAGAAGTAAATTGTGATATTGTAAGAGTCAATTCCTGACATCATAAGAGGTGGTTACTTGATGATATGATGTGAGTTTTATTGGAAAAAATATGAAATGATTGATTAAATATTTTTTTAAGAATAAATCATAACAAATTATGCTCAATATGATCAATAATTATTTAAACGCCACAAATTGGGTTTTTTTTATTCAAGATAAAGTATTAGAAGGATAAAAACATGAAGAAATGTGTTTCTAGGAAGAATAGATTAATAATTAATATATAAATAATTAGTCACACTATATACACCCCTTTCATGATTTTGTGACCTAAAACCAAGTTTGAAATAAGAAATATATAGTAATAATAAGAATATTTTGTAAAATATTTTAGGGAAGTTATTTATTTGAATTTGAATTTTGATTTCAAATGTATTTTTTTTCTTCTACTTGAGTGTGATAAAAATATATATCCGACATGAAAATTTTAATAAGAATAATATATTAATCTCTAAATATTTTTTCCTAAATATTTTCAAGATAAATAATATGAGTGAGAGGTTGTGCAGTTTCCATAGTGAAAAGATGTGGAACTAGTGATAGTACTCGTTAAAGATGTAGAAATAAAAGATGAACTACAAAAACTCTACGAATATATAGATATGTTAAAAACCTTCTTATTGTTGAAAGAAAATATTTCATCATTTTAATAGTTCAAGAAGCACTTATCACTATCGAAAATGTGGATCATGAGTATAAGGATATTCCCTTCTTGTTCTAACTCATATTTTGATACTAGTGGGTCATATGTTATAAGTGAAATATGGATCATGCTAAGGATTAACCATCTCATTGTGAGAGGTAAACCTTATAAATATACTGTTTTATATATGATTTCTCTTGGATGTATGTAAAAATAGAGAAACATTATAATTTAATATATAGTGAAGGTTGTTTAAAAAGAGAAACTTAAAAAATAATTAAAACACCAATTCACCCCCTCAAACATTTACACTGATTTTTGGGTATTTTCAAGTGGTATTAGAGACCAATTAAATTTTTTTATGATATAATCTTTGATGTTTGGGGGGTTTGAGTTAGTTCCTAAATTTCATGTATATATAATAGAAAACCATAATTTAGTGAACAACCTGGGGATGTATATTTTTTATGGAAAGGGTTATCATTTATAGAAGTAAAAACGTTTCATTACTTATCATCTACCTATTAAATTATCTTGAAATTGGAAAATAGTGGATTTATTTCCCATTTTGAAGAAATTTCAATGATAATTGTAGAAAAAATGAATCTTGCAAATTATGGATGTTCTCAAAATTCTATATCCCCCCCTTTCAGAGAGGGAATTTCTAAAACAATAAGGAAAAAAATGAAAAATTGTATATGGTACAATCTTTAGATCATCTATGAATATAATACCAAAGTAATGTGAGAAAAGATATAAATTTATAAGTTTAGGTATGAAGGCCTTAGGATTAATGATAGTAAAACTATTATTGGATTCTTTACTAGGGTAAATGATATTTTTAGCATTATTAGAGGAATTTATGAGAATCTTGAATATTATATTGTGGTAGAAAAGATCTTGTTGATTCTTCCTTGAGAAGTTTGATGAAAAAGTATCAACTTTATAAGATAAATATCTATAAAAAAATATTCTTAATGAATTTAATAACATTTTAATTACCTATTATATGAGAAAAACTAATTTCTTCAAGAACAAGGTTAAGGATAAAAATAAAATTTACTTTAAATCCTTAAAACATGAAAATTATATGAACAAGGTTAATGATGAAAAATATGGATGTTTAGATTAAAATTAAAATGTGGATATGATGTTTGATAAAATGGTGGAACTTATATCTAAAAATGTGAAAATACCTGACATACTGTTCATGGAAAATATTCCACTAAAATATTATAAGTGTGGTGAAATTGGTGATTTTACTATAAACAATCCAATGTTAATAGAATATAGTGTCAGTGATGAATAAAAATAATGAATAGGTAAATTATTTAAAAAGAAATCATCAAAGGATGAAAAGTAAAAAATTTATTCAAAATGGAATGAAAATAATTTTTCTAAATAAAAAGTAAATACTTATATTCCAAATCATAAGATAGTGAAAGTAGTGATGAATATTAGGAGGTTTCAATTTCTAGTGATATTGATAAAAACAATTATAATTACTAATGTTAATGAAGAATAATTCACTAGTGATGTAATTATAAATTTTGGAATTTAAGAATAAGAAATGTGGAAGGAGTTTATATTAAATATATACTTGAAGGAAATTCATTTAATGATCTCAAAGTTAGAGAATGAGATCCGAATTCTGATGGAAGACAATCTATCTTCTAGCATTAATGAATTTGTCTATATAGAAAAACAATTAAAATTTCTTAAAGAAATTGAACATTTTAAGAAGATACATCATGAT
Source organism: Viscum album (assembly GCA_963277665.1). Taxonomy (NCBI): domain Eukaryota; kingdom Viridiplantae; phylum Streptophyta; class Magnoliopsida; order Santalales; family Viscaceae; genus Viscum; species Viscum album. Next base: position 1,784,183,223 of record OY728148.1, on the reverse strand, counting down.
AAGAAAACCCAAAAATAAATATGGAATAAAATGTAAAATATTTATAGAAATCGCTTCACTATATTCAATAGAAACTGGTTAAAGAAAACTACGATCTAGAAAATTCTAAATCCAGCTTACAGAATTCTCTTTCAGAGGTTGGAGAATGTTCAAACAAGTGTGTATATTTTGGAGCCAAAAAAATCTCCCTAAAAGGGTTATAAAAATCCCAAAATAGCAATTTAAATGCACGAGAAGAATAATCAAGTTAAGAAGACCATGTTTTTTCCAAAATCAAGTGAGTCTCTAAAATGTAAAAAATTTAGGAACTATAAATTAAAGGAAACAACTACAAAACATGGTGAATATAAAAGGTTTGAAAATAATACCATATTTAAGAATAATTTTTCAGGATTACACAAGTTTTTTTTGAAAAAGGAACACATTATTATTTATCTAAGAATGATGTAATACATATGTCATTTTTTGGATAATTGTTTTTATATAGAATAGTGTATACTTTTTATGGATATTTTTGTTGGTATAGAGGATTCGGGCACATAGGAAAAATGTATTGGTTAAACAATAAAACCTATTAGGATCCTAGGAAGTTTTTTAGGTAATGATTTAGGTTATCTTGTACCTCTAAAAAGTGTAATAATCAGAAACAATGTTGAAATTTTGGATAGAAATAAATGAATGTGTCTAATGTGCTGGAGGAAGTCTATTTAAGATGTGACTAGAAAAATCCCCAAGAAAATAAATTAATTATCCTTCTATAAACCAAGAATAGTATAAGTTAAAATACATAAATATCTTAATAGAATAATTTTAAATGTTAGGAGAAATATTTGGTTGTTGAAAAGGCACTAAAACTTTAAAAGTGGATAATCCATGGGTTCATTCCGTGGATATTGCTATTATATCAAAAAATGGTTCAAAACTTTTAAAAGATGTTTAAAAGTGAATGGAAGGATAAATAAACTTTTGGAATGATTATTCACTAAAAAAATGCATTTGGGTCACTATGAATTAGAAAGATCAATTTAAATCCAATAATAATTTATTTTTTAAAGGACTAAAACATAATATTTTTAGTTTGTCTCATTTATGTGATGAAGAAAATGTAATGATATTTTTAAAATATTTATGTTTTTTGAAGATCTAGAAATGTAGGTACATTTTGAAAAGAGGTATAATAAAAAGTTGAAATATATTTCATGTGGGTGATTCTATAAATTCATGGTACTTAAGAATGAAAGAAAGAATCAATTGTGGTATGGAAGACTTGGTTTTCTAGAAAAAAATAATATGAATAGAATTATCCAAATTTTTTTTTGTAATGGGAATATGATGAAAAGAGTGATAGGAATTGGATTTTCACAATATTCCAACTGGGGAATATAGTTAATTCTCCACATAAGAATGTATATATTCAATTAACACATCCATTTAATCTTATTCGTTTAGAAATTTTCGGGTCAATGAGGACAAAGTAAAAAAATAAAGATAATTAATTAATTTCGTTTTTATGACTTTAATCAAATTACTTGCATAGTGTATAAAAAACCTGAATTAATGGCTGTAATAATATTAAATAATTTTAAAATAAGTTGAGAAAAGAAATTTTGTTTCTTAAAGAATATCTTGAAAGATAATAGTGATGAATACAAAAGTACAAGATCTGATTATTATATTAAGAAATATGCTATTAACCATGAACAAAGTGCACTATATTCATCAAAAAAATTGGTGTTACTAAATAGAGGAACATAAGTTTATTGTATATAGCTCTAACAATACTAATAGATCAGGATATATCTTAGTATTTTTGGAGATAAGCTATTGGTGAAGCAGTTCACATTAATTTTTTTTCTTATACAATCCAAATTCAGATATGTACTCTTATGATATATATTACAATAATTCTTCAATTTTGAAGTATCTAGGGGTATTTAAAATCCCTTGGGTGATAAAATTCGACGGAGAAAATCTTAGGAAGTTTTATAAGAATGACGTTGATGGGATCTTCCATGGTTATCAGCCAAATAGATTAGGATACCACTATTTCACTATAACAAATCAAGGTAATAGCGGTGTTTTAAATTGATACTTAATATTTCTATAATAGTTTTTTGTAAATTTCCACTAATTTTGGTTTTAGGAATCAACTAGTGTTGTTTTCATCCATTTAGCAGTGGTTTCTTCGAACTATCACAAAATGTTTTTTAGTATAGTTTAATTTAATTTTTAGTGGTGTGTTTTTTTCTGTAAAAAGTGTCGAAGGGTTAACAGTGGTTTAAACCACCCCTAATATTTTTTACCATACACATGGGATGTTTAAAATCAAACTATATATCACTGTTAGAAAAACATACATAGGTTTCTTCCATATAAAAAATACCAAATAAGTGAAAAAAATACCAACCCTTAACCACATTATTATCAATGAAACAAATTCTAATTCAATAACCACATCAACTATAAAAAATATTATAAACCGAAAGATAATTCTCAAAAATAAAATAACACTTAATCAATCAATAACAGACCTTAATAAAATATAAAACAAATGGATTAGAAATGTAATAAATAAAGATCAAATAACAAGGAATGATAGAACTTATTACAACATCAAAATCCACCTCTAAAGTCAATAAAAAAGGAAAGTTTCTCTAAAATCAAGACTTCTCTTACATATCAGTTCATAAGTTACTCTAACACAATATTGGATGTTGATCCATGGTAGTTTACCCCCTTTCTAACTAACATAGAACACAAGAACAAAAAAACAAAAAAACCACACCACCACATCTTATTACTAAAATCTATCTATCATATCACATGAAACAAGAACATCATGTTTCCACTTCATCTTGTATACATATAACCACATTACAATGTATTACCACCTAATTTCACACTTCAACAAAACAACATAATCACATAAGCCCACTAGATATATAGAACCCCACACTTGTACATTTCACAACATCACTACCTCTGCATAACCATTACGCACCTATTTTACATTACCACCATACATCCTCATAAATTGTTACCACATCATCACCAATGAACATCCATCACACTAAAAATAAAAAATAACTTGAAATCAATTACTATAATAATTTTCACATAACCAGGCTTCCACATAACATGACAATAATGAACTGATCCCCCAAAATCTCATATACCATTACTCAATTAATTCATAAAATCCCCCAAACCTCACTATAATATAATAAAATTTCCATCAAAACTCCAATTTAATTTATTAAACCACACAACACCACCAATACATTAATAATTACAATTATTACATGAAATAAATGGACAAAATCCCCAATTATACACCCAGGAATTATTTCTTAACCACCTCATTATATGGTCCAAACCTACTCTCCCTTGTAAAACAGTCATAATAAAATACATGATTTCATTATAGTAATAATATGCTACCCATCCCAACTCTAATATGAAATTTAATAATAATATATAAGTATTACACCTTCCCATACTTCATCCATCACCAAACACAACCCCTAAACTACAACAACATCACTTTTTTAGTATTCCAACCACCCCCTATTTATATATTTTACCACACTCTTCCCCAATATTATTATATAACAACACCAATAACTCATATTAGCCTCAAAATAATAAAGTAAAGAAACCATATTTGAAACAAAAACCCCACACGAAGAGGTACCCAACATCCATCAGAAATTCCACACAAACTTATAACTTCCCAAGACTTTTCCCGTCCATTTAATCTACCAAATACAAAGGAACAAATTAATAAAACTATAATGGAATACTTTACATCGATTAAATTAAAAAATAATTCAATATATACTAATAATGATTAGTATTAGGGAAAATTTAGATGAAAAATACTAAATCAACCAAGCCTAAAAATTTCATGTAATGGAAGAGAAATATAGATGTACCCTACATCAAAAAAATATAGAAATTAACCCAAACCACAAAATGATTTATCAACCACTATATCATATTATTAGTCTTTCATGAGTTTACGTACACAGAACCACCACCGTTGAATCAAAATTCAATCCCTATCAATACCCGACAAACTAAGATCATATCTATCCACTTATCTATCTCCACTCCCTTCTCCTTGAACTTGAATGAAAATTTTCTTGAAAATTAAATAGTTATATATATATATATTTAATTTTCAACTTAAAACCAAAAGAGTTTGTTAACAAAATGATTATAAAATGGTGTGATTAACCCTCATAATCAATGAATCAATCAATGTAATTCCACCGGAGACAAATCTAGTTGTATTCTAATATAATTCAACCAATTATTTCTATAGATCAATGAACATCACATCGTATAGATGTATTTGAGTCCCCTATTATTGGATTTTTCTCCCATGTTTTTCAATTTCCATATGAATTACATGAAAATTCCTATAATCATCTAGAAATTGGGAGTAACTACAAAATAGAGTAAATACTACTACATTATCTGGTGACCAGCTGAAGACCTTGTATATTAATCATCCTGAACCCATCCCACTGTTGCGACCAGGATGCTCTTTCCTAGGGACCTAAAAAATTAGATCATTTTGGGAGAGTGATAAGGACTATATAAGATTTTTATTATTTATTACTTTTATTTTTACCTTTAAATAAAATATCATTAAAATTTAATGTAATACATATTAACCATGTGATAATGAACAATAATTTGTTACATAAAAAATTTAATTCATCCCCCAAATTCATTGGAAGAACCATTCACATGACTCCCATAATATTACATATAAACATTAAACCAATGTTCTATAGAGGAGACTTTATGGTAGATAGTTTTTTATATTAAATAAGGATAAGTAAAAAATTAAATATATTCAATAGATAATATTGTCATATAAATATTTGAACTGATGAAAATATTAAAATAGTTAATTTTTTTATTGAAAAACTCTTTGAACTGGAAGTGTGAGGGATGATATTTTTTGCTCGACATGATACATTATTTCTTGAAACTTCTTAAAACAAATAACCTGAAATTTAATAGTAATTTATTCAATGCCATATCCTTTCCATATGCATGTATATATGTAAAATTATATTAATATAATAATATATTCTTCAATACCACATGTTTCTCATGATGATGGATATCAACAAACACTTTTTACTTCTATTTAGGAAACCCTTCAAGTACCTTATCATATTGATACTTATTGGTAAAAAATGTATCATTGAATTCATTTAAAATATGTCCATTTCTTACCAAAAAATTTCAAAATTCAGTTTCATGCGATAAGTACAACAACGACAAAGTCTAGTAAAATATGTACAAATAGATTAATTTTTAAAATATTAAAATTTAATTAAACAATTACATTTAATTGAGCCATTATGTATTAAAATTACCTTTATCTATGAATAAAATACATTATTCTTTGAAGTTTGTGGCATATGATTCCAATCATAATTTGTAATCAAACGGGTAATCAGATAAACCACTAACATGGATATAATCTAGATAAATATTCCAAAAACATTATCTATGGTGATTCTATAATAATAAAAGTGGAATACTACCTTAAACAAATTCAAATTACACACATCTTGACTATTAATATTTGTCTCAGTAGTAACTTTATTACCATATTTTATGAAAAAAGATGTTATTTATATAAAAATGTGCAGCAAATTTATTCACATTATAATTTACACATATAATCATCACTATCCAATATCGTCATGATGAAATCGGAGTGAACACCTATTCCCATACTATGGAGTCTTCACATAAAAGATATTTTGAATCAGAAGATAGTGTGCTAGTTGTTGACAAGAGGGAGACAAAGGGTGTTTCAGATACTGGTGGGAGGAAGATAGAGTATGTGTAATATGTTGAGAGGATCCAGATTGAGGTATTCCTCAATGTTATAGGGAGGGATCATGGGAGATCATTAGGTAACACTGATGGAATTTGTATGGTTAGGTAAGCTTTAACTAGGAGTCAACTGTGATCATTGAATCAGTTCTTCTTTGGAATTACATTAATTCAAAGTAGTAAAAATTACTTAAGAACGTATATTTAGAAATATTCACATATAAAAATAAATTTAGAAATGATAATAAATGCATAATATTTTAAAAAAATAACATACATAGGTATGATAATGAATGACTTCACATACACACAAATATAATATGTAGTTTTTAAAAATTAGACAACTCTCGTATAAAAATGAGTTTAAATATGATAACATATCCAGATTACTATAAATTAATAACATATACCATAGGTAGTTGATAGGTTAATGGATTAATGCACATACAATCATTTTTTTCCTTCAATCATGTCATTATCTTTCTCAATCATTACTTATTCTACTTCATACATGATTGCAAGACTAATATTTTAAATACCACGATGAAAAAATAAGTCCATTTCTTAATGTTGATGGGATTCAATATTTGAGGTAAAATATTCCATTTTATCACCCATATCATACTAGCGTATTTATTATATGTGATCAAATACAATCCACCCTTTATTAAAGAAATATCTTACATAATATAGCATTTTTGTTTGTGATGAGTAGATATAAAGACAATTAAATTCACAGTCACTAACATCCATCAACAAAGAGATATTCATAGTAGTAAATTACAAGGAATATCTTTTAATACTTCTGGTAATATTGAACCACTTGAATTTAAATAAAAAACATAAAAATAAACAAGATAGTTGAATTTGATAATATCAGTCAACTTCTAATAGTATCCCAATTATAGAACAATAAATATGTTATTATTATATATTTTAAAACCCTCTTCTTAATTGACTATATGAAAAGTCAATGCATTCACATTGTAAGCATCAATCTTTCTGTCTTGTTTTAGTGGAACCTAGGACAAAAACATCAAATCATCAAAAAACTATGTCAGAGTATCAATATTACTGATCTAAAAAAAATAAATTTATATCATTAGATTTAAAAAATATATATGTTAACATAATATCCGTGTTGATTACAATATTTATTAAATTATACGATGAAAAAAACCATTCTATAATCTCTTTATTAACAACTATTGTTATATCATTTTAATGTCATGTTCAAATTCTCAGGCATCTCATTTTTTGTATCCATAGATCTTAAATAAATTAATTTGAAATTTAACTATTTTTTAGAACATATCTCTAGGCTTGTAATAATTCCATTTCTGAAAATTTAATATTTGAGATCCTCCCAACCGATCAGTTGATAATAGGAATGGTTTTCAATTTCCTATGTTGTTAAGATTGAGTGGATATGTCATAAACACATATAACTAGATTGAATATTGTTTCAATATAATCTATTTATCTTTAAAAATATATAAGACAATCCTATACAAAATATACTTCAGAAAAAGATCAATAAGGTTTCACTTTATTTTCAAGTATGATTTCAAATGACCATGGTATCTGTAAAATAAAATGAATAAAACATTGATACATATTTAATGAAGTGTCATGAATGTGTTAGTTAATATTAAAAGCATATAAATAAATTACCTCTCAATTGGATACATCTATCAATAATGTTGGAGACCTCCTAATTTAGCTACGTTATCTTACTGCACAATTAAATACATCATGATAGTAAAAAATGATGTAATAAAGTTCATCTATTTTTTCAAAAGTGTAAATTTTTATCTATCTCAAAGCTTTTTAAGCTCAACTTGTTGTATAGTTTTCTCAAATAACTTTTTGAATAATGTGTAGAATGGGATGAAAACTATATTTTCATTTTCATATAACAATGTACACAATTACAAGGGTACTAAATAATTTAATCGAATATGTGAAGAATGGATTTTCAATCCATGTAACCTATGATTCATTAATAAGACACCAATTTATATGTTACTTGAATACCCATAAGATACTTTCACATGTTTTAAAATTCAATGGAATATGCCATTATCCCTATTTTTCAATGAAAACATTTATGTAGCATACCTTCCATTCTCATCTAACTTTAGATTAGGCTTTATATCCATTGTTTATAAATTATTCCAAAAAATTAGAGGGTCCTTTGATCTTCCATTCTCATTAAGTAACTGAAGATAAAATTATCACAAATATTATTCTCAATATATATAGTATCATGATTATGATGAATCAAATTAAATTCCCAATATGTAAGTTTAAAGAATGCCCTATTTTTCTTCCATTGTTTTGTTTCAATTTAAAATGACAATTCATATAAATCCCATTTCCCACTATCATTAAAATGATACACCTTACCAAATTCCCTTTAAAAATTTACTAGTTGTGTGAATATTTCATAACCAATCAACTACTTCAGAGGTTGTATAACAATAATAGACCCATTTAATTTTAACTTGTTCAACCAAAATCTATAAGATGTATCGATAAATCTATGATGACATATGAAGAACCATTTTTTACTGTAATTTAGTCATTCAGGTTCCAAATCAATGTTATATATAGGATAATACAAAAAAATCAATGTGTTCCAAATAAATAAGTTCCCAAGTCCAAGGAAGTCACTGACAATCCTCACTAGTGAAGGGTGTGTTTTGAACATTGTTCATGATTATGAATCATACATATCAACAAATTTTCTCTATAAATCCTATATAATTCTTCAATTACTTATTTATAGTATACATTAATATCAATTAGAAATATTTTTTCTAGGAATAATCATTGAAATGATAAAGGATATTTGTTTCATACACATCTACAAATGTAGATTTTAAGGGATCAAAATAACAGGCCAAATGCCATAACTAGAACTCAAATTGCTGAATGGGTTGAATCCATTAAAATCTAATCCCAATCACACATTCCTAGGATCAGATGAGAAATATATATGTAATTAATCTATTAAATTAAATGATTTTTAATCTCATGGATTATATATTGACCAGTCATTATTATTATCTAAAGAATTCCACTTCCCGTGCTTGACAATTTTTGATGACATGAATAATCATTACAAACAAGGTTTTAAAGGGTAGTAACATTTTTTTTTTCAAGTGTGTTATTTTTATACGTATTTGTATTAGCGTGTTGATTTATACTTATAAGATTACCCATTAACATCCATTTAGAAGTAAAAATATTTTTCACAATCCTCTCTACTTGAACACTCTCCACAATAAAGTATACAATCATTGGGACAAACATGTATTTTGGTATAATTCAAACCAATATCGTTAATTTTTTTTCATATCATAAAACAATTCAGGGTTATTTGATTCCATAAATTCATGATTCAAAAATTCTAATATCATGGACATCAAATTATTTGTAATTTTTTTATAGGCATTTGATATTGTATAACATTAGTAGGAAACAAAGATTTGAATATTTCAGACAACCTCCATACAATGCTTGATTTCCATCATCAACTAAATCATGAAATCAATTTTTCAACTCAAAAAAGTTATCTCTTACCTTAGTCTCCAAAGTATTAGGAGGAGGATTCACTTAGATGTTGGAATCATGACCTGGTTTTCCTATGATCCCAAAACTTTATTTTTCAAGTTACTATTTTTAGAACCCTGAAGTATATGTATTGATATGTTTTGATACTTATTATGGTATCCGAAAATGTTGAAATATTTTTTAAGGTTCTAGGAATCTTTGTATATTTTTAAAGAAGTTTAGAGCTCATTATGTTGATTGACATCAGTTCAAAAGCATTATATAATATACAATTATCCTTGTCAAATCCAACACACATATTGAACAGATAATTTCATTAATATCAAGTGTTCAAAAACTTCATGTATTTTGAACCATCTTTTAAAGTTAATTTGGGGAATGGATATCTTGTTTTCCCATCAACATATTTATTGGAAGTCTCAAAATATAAAATACCATCTAAACCTTTATCATATCTAGGATAGTTCCTAGGTAATATGATCTAAATTATATCCATATATTACAATGTGGCTAGATATAATTAAAGAAAATGAAAAAGAAAAAGAAATATTATATCATTTAAATAAAAATTACCAATTTTGTGGGAAACGAATCATTATCAACTCATGTACCCTATATTATGATGCTAGAATCATGTTTTTTTGTATGTTTCATCTAACATTTAAGGACCCGAACCCAAAATCCCAGATTCAGTGCCTTGTTTGATTTAATTGGAATACATACAAGGAATACGAATCCCTAAGGACCAAGTAGTTTTTTATTATTGGAAACAAGATACACACATAAGTTCAATATTACAACTTGGAGAGAAATATGACATGGAAACTCCTTAGACAACACCCATAACACCTAGGTTATTTCATCATGTAATTCATAATAAACTTCTTCATGTCCTAAAAAAAATGATACATGAGAAAAGGGTGAGCTCAAACACTCAGTAAGAGTAAGAAATACAGTGGAAGATAGTATAAACATAAGACATGGTGCATAATTGAAAACACATGCCTTTAATAATAAACTTGAACACATTATGGTAGGGAAATGAGATGAGTAAATAATGACATAATAAAAAATAATCATGGGTTTTATACTAATCGAATAACCACATCAAATATCAATATCTGAACTCATAATGATGGAATTCATAATTCCATACATTCTGAAATATTTTGTCAAGGACTTGGCCAAGACGTCTATTGATTAAGGCCTCAGCCAAAATCCATATCACATTGGGAAAGGCCTCGATCAATTCCTTGTCTAGTTTTATCATGAGACCTATCGATGCATCTAGGGGATATAGCGGGCCCCAAAAATCACATAATAATTCCAATGCGTTCCTCATATGAGCAGGGATAAACATAAACAACATATACATTCATATTGTAACTAACTTTCCCCAATTATTGAACATAAACACTAACCATTCAGAATATTATGGTGAATGGTTTTAGGATAGATAATCCACAATAAAGTTATTAATAAACTATTAAATAAAATATGGTATATGACATCATAAATGATTAACTCCAACAACACATAAGAATCAACAATAGTGTTGAATCAAACGAGAATAATCTTCTAAAATCATTAAGCAATTTTTGTGATAAATACTCTTTTATTTTGAAAAGAACAGTTCTTTTGGAAAAATCATTGTATAAAACCAGAAGTGACTTAAGATAGTATTTTCATAATAAAATGAGTGATTTTATAAAGATAATTTTTTCCAAGAATTTATTATATCTTGCCCTTGAAAATAGATATGAATTTGAGAAATTCCCTTGTATCGGGCACATATTTTGGGAAACAGTTTTGAGAGATTCTTTTAAAAAATGTAACTATCCATAAAGTAGGGAAGGATTCTGGGTGGTGTATATATATAGAATACTCACACAGAATTTATGAGGATTACATAACAATACATGAGAATTTCATTGAGGAAATTAGACAATAAAAGTAACCCGAATAAAAATGGAAGTTCGGGTGGAAAACCCTTACACCTTGCAATCAAATGATTCGTATGCCCCAAAATTACTAATATAAAAATGACAGATTTAATACCATGATGATAAATATATTCATGATATGTGAAATCAATGGTCAGTATACAAACACAATACAAAAGTATTACTAGTGAATATGGAAAATCTCACAAAAATGGAAGTGAGATGAAGAAACCCTTACCGTAACTCCGAACGTGTTCTGATCTTGTACTTAAGCTCCTGAAATATGAAATTATACTTATTAATAACTTATTTAAGAACCTATTATACATGTATTCAGTTTATCAAAATTCTGGTTAGTTCATTTATGCCTTTACTGATTAGTTATTGTATTGAATTTCATCGTTCTGGGGTGTTCGTTTATTTAATTTTTCATATTCGGTTCACTTGTTTTTAAGTAATGTAGTGGAATGGATGTAAATCTCCATAATTTAAAGTATATATTATTTATGAACATAAATAGGTGTTATTGTTAATTTATATAACTTCGTTACATGGAACGAGGATGAATTATCATATATAACTTTAATGATAATTGTTTCGGTAAATTTGTGGGTTTTGATTACAACGAACTCTTTTTTATTTATAACCTAACACCATTTGAAAAAAGGGATTATATAATCTTAAATATTTTATATTATATATAATAATATATTTCAACCATAACAATAATGGTTTCATGACCATAATTTAGAATGATAAAATAAATTGAAAGTCCATTGTCCTTGAATGTGTAAAATTGACACATCTCGGATGGTGTTCTTGCTACTAGTATAAAAGAAGGTAAAAGGGGGGAGATGATGATTAACTTATTCCACTATCATTAAAACATTCCAGTACATATAAGGTACTAGATTCATCACAAAATTTGGATAATGATAGGTAATAGGAAAAGAAAACAAATGAACTTGAAAGGAAAGACAATGAATTGAAAAGAGGGATTTACCTCTTGAACCAAAATTCCTTGAGAACCTCCGTAAGGGAGAGGTTTTGGTCTTTTAATGATACCAAATCTTTCTCGACGTGGGATAGGAGGTTGGGAGGGTATTTGGATATAATTTGAAGAAGGCACAAGGCTTGAGAGGATTGATTTGAAGAGGGGGGTGAGAGGGGGTTTTATAGTGGAGGAGAAAGGGGATTTCTTAATATAAAACTCATTAGTTTATTATTTCTTCACAAGGAAAGTAATATTACATATTCCATGACCAAGAATAATAATTTTATCATGTGAATTAGGATTAATGGTGGTTACATCATCCATGATGCTAGGAATAGTATATTTAGCTTATAATGTATATATACGTTAAATTACCGTATTTTACTATTCATAAAAAAATCAAGTATTTCAGAAAAAATCCCAAAAATTCACCCTAACCATTTTTTGACATGTAGAATAAGTAAATTTTTAAGAAATAATTTTCTTAATATTTAATTAAAATAATAATTTGTTATCAAAAACCAGTTTTAAAACATTCATTAACTTATTCTAAAATATAGGTATATCGTACTTTCAAGTTGAATATTATTTATGTATTATCATCGGTAAGGTTACTATTCTTTAGGGTACATCAATACTAATAAGGTTATTTTACTATTCATAAGGGTAGGTTACTATTCACCAAAAATTAAGTTTTTCTTATTGGACTCTAAATAACTTACTGATCGCGGCTGTGTATGTCAGATTTTTGAAATTCACATAACAGAAGTCAAAAACATATGTTTTAAGGGTCCCATAACACTTAGTAGTTAATTTGATTATGACATATTTATAAGAAAGTAATTTACTTTAAAAAAATATTGGGCCATTACATTCTCCCCTCCTTACAAAAAATTCTCCCTTCAAATTTCTTTTACAATCTTGGCCAAGAACATGTGGGGGCACTTCTCCTTCATTGATTGATCCAGTTCCCAAGATTCCTCTTCGTACTTATGGTTTCTCCATAGTACCTTGACCAGATGAGTAGTCTTGTTGCGTAGAACTTTGTTTCTACGATCCGAAATTTTCACTGTCTGCTCCTCATAGGAAAGATCATCCTCCAACTGTACCACCTATGAAGAGATTACATGTGAAGGGTCTGGTTTTTACTTACTTAATAGGGATACATGGAAGACATCATGTACCTTTGACAAGGTTGGTGGAAGTGCCAGTCGATATGCCACAGCTCTGACTCGATCAAGGATCTCTAAGAGGCCAATATACATGGGACTTAGCTTTCCTTTCTTCCCTAACGACATTCCCTTCTTCCATGAAGATATTTGTAGAAATACTAGGTCTCCTACATTGAAATCCAGGTCTTGTTGATGGTTATCCGCATAACTCTTTTGTCAAAATTGGGCTACCTTGATATGATGCTGAATGGTTTTCACCTTCTCCACCATTTCCTCAACCAATTCAGGTCCACACAGCTTTTTCTCACTGAATTTATCCCAACACGCTGGTGTTCTACTCTTTTTCCCATAAAGGGCTTCATATGGTTCCATACGCATGCTCGAGTGGAAACTATTGTTTTAGGAGAATTTAACTAGTGGAAGATGTTGGTCCCATCCTCCTTTGAAATCCATAGAACATGCCCTCAACATATCTTCTAGTGTCTGAATAGTCCGATCATATTGGCCATCAGTTTGAGGATGATAGGCCATACTAAAGTTTAGTTCAGTGATTAAAGCATATTGGAGACTTTTCCAGAACATCGATGTGAATCTAGGATCACGGTCGGATACAATAGAGAGTGGTACTTCATGCAGCCTTACCACTTCTTTGATGTAAATCCATGCAAGTTGATCCAATGAAAATTCATCTCGAATTTCTATGAAGTGAGTTATCTTTGTAAGATGATCCACAATGACCCATATAACATTATTTCCTCTAGATGTCCTTGGGAGTCCAGTGACAAAGTCCATGGTAATGTTCTCCCACTTCCATGATGGTATGGGTACTGGTTGCATCATCCCCTTAGACTTTTGCCTCTCAGTCTTCACTTGTTGACATACCAGGCAATTTAACGTATATTCAACAATATCCCTTTTCATATTGTCCCACCAAAAGTTCTCTCAGAGATCTCGATACATCTTTGTGCTACCAGGATGTATAGATAAATTAGAGCTATGAGCATCATCCTACAGTTCTTTTTTTAGCTCAGGAATAGAGGGAACACAAAGCCTCTTCCCAAATCTCAAAATTCCATCTTCATATGAGAAGTCAGTCACCTTCCCATCATTTATTGCTTTAATTTTCTTTTTAAACTCCTCATCATCAGCCTAAGAACTTTTTATCCTCTCTAGTAAAGAAGGTTGGGAAACCATTTGATAAAGTAGTGATGTGCTACCTTCCTTAATAATTCCCATATCCATATTTACTAGATCCATGAACATAGGATCCCTTTCAACTCTCATCTTGTTCATAATTCCATGGTCTTTTCTACTCAATACATATTCTACGTTATTTTCTTTCCCCGGGTGATAGTGTATTGTGCAATTGTAATCTTTGAGTAGCTTAATCCACCTCATTTGTCTCATGTTGAGTTATTTCTATGAGAATATATACTTAAAACTATTATGATTTGTATATATCTCACATTTTTCTCCATAGAGGTAATGTCTCCAAATATTTAGAGCAAATATTACCACTGCTAACTCAAGATCATGGGTTGGATAGTTTTGTTCATGAATTTTTAGTTGCCTAGATGCATAGGCAATCACCTGATCATTCTGTATAAAGAAACAACCAAGTCCATTCTTTGATGCATCACTATAGATAACAAACCCATCATTCCCCGATGGTAGGGTTAGGATCGGAGCATTCACTAACATCCTCTTCAAATATTCAAAACACTCTTGAAATTCCTTTGTCCATACGATCTTAACCCCTTTTCATGTGAGCTTGGTCATTGGGTTGGATAATGGGTGAAGTTCTGAACAAAACGCCGATAGTAACCTACTAAGCCAATAAAACTACGTACCTTAGTTACGTTCATTGGAGTAGGCCATTATTTCACAACCTCTGTCTTTGTAGGATCTACAGATATTCCATCCTTAGAGACAATGTGTCCTAGAAAGGAAACTGATTGGATCCAGAAATCACACTCACTAAACTTCCCATATAATTTGTTTCTTCTCAGAGTCTTCAGAATAGTGCACAAGGGATTTTCATGTTCTTAATAGCTTCTAGACTACACCAGGATATCATCAATAAACACCACCAAAAAGTCATCAATATATTCCTTGAAGACTCTATTTATTAGATCCATAAAAACAGATGGTGCATTAGTTAGTCCAAAAGGCATTACTGCAAACTCTTAATGCCCATATCTGGTTCGGAATGTTGTTTTTGGAATGTATTCTTTCTTCACAAGTAACTGATGATATCCAGATCAAAGATCAATCTTTGAAAAATATTGGGCTCCATGAGGTTGATCGAAAAAATCATCAATTCTTGGCAGAGGATACTTATTCTTTATTGTAATATCATTGATTTCCGTGTAATCAATGCACAGCCTCATGGATCCATCTTTCTTCTTAACAAAGAGGACAGGGGCTCCCCATGGAGAAACACTAGGTCGAATAAATCCTTTATCACTCAATTATTCTAGTTACTTCTTTAGTTCCACTAACTCCATAGTGGACATTTTATAAGGGGTTTTTGATATGGGTCTTGAACTAGGAATTAAGTCAATGGAAAACTCAATTTCTTGCTCTAGAGGATGTCTAGGTAAATCCTATGGAAATACATCAATATACTCTTTCACAATAGGTTCATATTCTATTTGAAAATTATTTTCCTCACCCATAGTTATTTCATTTTGTTCTTCCCCGATAATTGAATTTAGTTGAGATACTTTGGGTGGATCTAGATAAGAATCAGTTGGTGATGTTTCTGCTCTAAAGAAAAGGTACTCATTATCATCATCGAAGATTGTAACCTCCTTCTTCTTAAAATAAATATTTGTATCATGGTCTGAAATCCAATCCATACTGAGGATTATATTAATCTCAATCATGGGTATGACAATGAGATCACCATATAAAGACCATTTATATGCCTAAATGGGAACTGATTGACAGAACTTTGTAGCAATGATACTTCTCTTATGAGTTTTGAATGAAAACTCCCTTGTTAAATCAAATTGTAAATATCTAATTTTCTTAGCAAATTGGGAAGATATGAAAAAATGCGATGATCCAGAATCAAATAAACCATTGGCTAAACTTGATGAAACGATCAAAGTACCTTCCACCATGTCACGCAGAACATAATCCTCTATAGCTGTGATCGCATATGCTTGTCCTTGCTCCCTTGGCCTCTTATGTTACATATTTCCTTGATGTTTTGGACAATCATTTGCATAGTGCCCCATATCTTGACAATTATAGCATCAAACATCATTGGATTCCTTCTTTCCTTTACAATCACTAGCAAGATGAACTTTCTGACCACATTTGTAGCATACTCCTTTTCCATTTAAGCACGCACTAGGGTGTTTCCTTCCACAATTGTCACATGGTGGAAATTCAACTCTTCTCTTCTTCCCTGTTTCCTTATTTCCTTTCCTAGGGTTTTCAGTAGCCATCTTCTTTTCTTACTTTACCTTAAATTCATAAGACTTAGAGAATTCTTTTTCGGTTTTGATAACACATGAAACTGTGTCCTCATATGATGAAATATTTTGGGAGATCGGTACCCCCCAGAGGAATGGATTTAGGCCATCAAAGAATCGATAGATTTTGCTCCTTGGATTTCATATGTAGTCCACAATATGTCTTTCCAACCTGGTAAAGTTGGCTTCATACTTGGAAACATTTTCATCCTCCTTTTTCCTCGGATTCAAGAATTGCCTCTCCATATCTGCTCTTTGTTTACGAGGGAAATATTTTTCTAAGAATATTTCCTTAAAATCCCTCCATTCCATATCTTCTATTTCTTCCTCCTCCTTTGTGTTTTGGATTAATGACCACTACTGATCTACATCTCCTAATAGTCGATATACTGCCATGAAAACCTTCTCTCTTTCATTACATCCCAAAGCGATAAATATATTCTCAAGGGAACATATCCACTGCTCTACTACAAAAGGGTTTGTAGTCCCATTGAGCGATGGAGGATGTTTTCTCATAAATCGATCTAGCATAGCTCCTCCATTCCATCTCTTCTATTTCTTCCTCCTCCTTTGTGTTTTGGATTAATGAACACAACTGATCTACATCTCCCAATAGTCGATATACTTCCATGAAAACATTCTCTCTTTCATTACATCCAAAATCGATAAATATATTCTCGAGGGAATATATCCACTACTCTACTAAAAAAGGGTTTGTAGTCCCATTGAACGATGGAGGCTGTTTTCGCATAAATAGATCTAGCATAGCTCCTCCATGTGGTGCATCCGGATGCTCCATACGGGTAAGGTTATTATTCATAACCTGAGTAAGTTTTCCCAGTATGGTTATGAGTTACTCAGCACCAGTCACAGCACAAAAGCCAACATCATTGCCTTGCGTTGGAGGAAAATCCCTACAGGGGACATGTGCATTCATGCGATTTCCATTCCTTCCACTAGGCACCATATCTAGATAATGGCATACACTATATTAGGTTATGAATCATAATGTATAATATTAACTTAAAAATACTCAGAAAAATTGAGATCCTACATTTCTTTGAGGAATATTTTACATTTCAATCCTTCATAATGGAATGTAAAGAAAATGTGAATTATCCTAAGCATATCCACTGGTACTGTCGTAACCAAGAGTGTAGCAAGGCCTGTTGTCATTCACTAGTTATCATTCGAGTCTAGCTCAAAGAAGTGTTTTCGGGTTTTACCCCTAGATACATATGTGCCAGAGCTGCCTCTATATGGTCGTATCCAGACAGAGATGTATTGTTTGAAAGATCCATATAATCAATTCCTTACCAAAATACTAGGATGTTATTGTATGTATATCCTCAAAGAATAACTTAGGTACTCTTCCCTAATTCTACGTTTTCTAAATCTAGTTTCCAAGTATTCTACTAAACTTCCTTTGATACCAACTGTAAGGACCCGAACCCAATTTCCCAGAGCTGATGCCTTGTTTGATTTCGTCGGAATACATATGAGGAATACGAATCCTGAAGGACTGAGGAGTTTAGTATTATTGGAAACAGGATACATACATAAGTTCAATATTACAACCTGAAGAGAAATAAAACATGGAAAGTCCTTAGAAAACACCCATAACTTCTAGGTTATTTCAGCATGTCATTGATAATAAACTTCTTCATGTCCTGAAAAAAATTATATATAAGAAAGGGGTGAGCTCAAACGCTCAGTAAGAGTAAGAATTACAACGGAAGATAGTATAAACATAAGACATGTTGTATAGCTGAAAATACATGCCTCTAATAATAAACTTGAACACATTATGGCAGGAAAATGAGCTGAGTAAATAATGCCATAATAAAACATAATCATGGTTGTTCTACAAATCGAATAACCACATGAAATATAAATAGATAAACTCATAATGATGGAATGCATAATGCCGGACATTCTGAAACATTTTTTCAAGGCCTCGGCCAAGATGTCTAATGATTAAGGCCTTGGCCAAAATCCATATCACATTGGGAAAGGCCTCAGCCAATTCCTTGTCTAGTTGTCTCATGAGACCTACCGATGGACAGAGGGGATATAGTAGGCCCCAAACATCACATAATAAGTACAACACATTCCTCATATGAGTGGGGATAAACATACACTACTAGAAAAATAGGTATTTGTGACGGGTCATTTGTGATGGGATCCCGTTGCAAATGGCTTTTTGCGACGGGGGCCCGTCGCAAATGACCCGTTGCTGAAAACGGTGTCGCAACAACAGTTTGTTGCGACGGGCCCGTCGCTAAAGCCTTTTTTCCGCGACAGGGAGAATCCCCGTCGCAACTAGTACTCCGTATATTTGTAAAAAACTATTTGCGACGGGCCCCATCGCAAATACCTATTGCGACGGGCCAGCTGCAAATAGTTGTTGTGACGGGACCCGTCGCAAAAAACTATTTTAAAAAAATAAAAAAATAATTATACTATTTGCGATGGGAATAGTATCCCGTCGCAAATACTATAAAAAAAATAAAAAAATAAATTATTAATAAATTATTTTAATTAATATAATAATAATCCAATTATAATTCAAAAATAAAAAATAATAAATTATTAATAAATTATTTTAATTAATTTAATAATAGAATTATAATTCACAAATAAAAATAATAAATTATTTTAATTAATATAATAATAATAGAATTATAATTCAAAAATAAAAAATAATAGAATATTAATAAATGATTTAATTAATATAATAATATTGGAATTATAATTCATAAATAAAAAAATATTAATAAGTTATTTTAATTAATATAAAAATAATAGAATTATTTTACATTCAAATATTAAAATAATTCAAGTATTACAAAAAAATATAATTAAATTATAATATTATAAAATTTAAATATATATATAAAATTTAATAGTATAAAATATAAATAATATTATTATTCATATTAATATTGTTATTTAAAAATATAATATTATTAATATTTTAGAATGAGACAGAAACTACGAATAGAAAAAAAAAATCATATTTTGATTTCACAAATTTTATAACATAAATACAAACTCTAATCTGAAGGAGGGGGGGGGGGAGGGGGGGATCTGAAGATGGTGGTGGAGAAAACTCCATCCCTAAAGCATGAGTGAGTCGGCACATGTACTCCATTTGCTCCTGATGCTGCTGCTGCCACCGACTCGTCTGCTCCTCGTACAACTACTGCTGGCGTCGACACTCCTCCTCATGCTGCTGACGCATCTGCTCCTGCTCCTGTTGGAGACTCTCTATCAGTGCAGTCTGAGATCGCAACTGATCCTCATACTGTGTAGCAGAAGAAGATGCACGAGCTCCTCTCGAGCTGGACGCCGACATCGCAGCACTGCCATAATAATCTCCGGGAGTCAGTCGAGAGCTGATACCAACTACTCGGCCCTTCTCGAAGGCATACTGGGTGGCCTGCATCCATGCCGCCTCATCAAACTGACGGCCAGTGGTCTGATCTGATGACTCGACCTGACTCTCAGGCTGGGCCTGTGATATTTATTACTAATTATTAATATTTATTCCTAATTATTGATATTATTTACTAATTATTAATACTTATTCTTAATTATTAAAAAATTTATTAATTATTCCTAATTACCATTAATTATGAACAATACTAATAATCTAAATTTATTAAGTAATAAAACAATGTAAAAATAATTAAATTACAACTAATTAAGAATAATTGAAACTAATAAAAAATTAAAAATAAATATTAAATTAAAAGGAATATAAATACCTTGAAAATTGATCTGAAGTTGATCTCTGATTGTTCTTCAAAACTTCAATATCAACTCTGGAGAAAAAAATTAATCTTGAGAAAAACTGAACTTTAGAAATAAAATTTTGAGAGAAGAAGAAGATGGAGTTTGAGAATGATTTGAAAAAAACGGATGGGGGTATTTATAGGTTAGATTATTTGCGACGGGTATCCCATCGCAAATAATATTATTTGCGATGGGTACCGTCGCAAATACCTTAGCCATCATTTATTACGGTCAACGGTTAAATAGTTATTTGCGATGGGTCCCGCCGCAAATAACCACCTGCCGACATACTATTTGCGACGGGGGAATATTCCCGTCGCAAATACCTTTTACCGTCGTCGGTTATTTGCGACGGGAATATTCCCCCGTTGCAAAAAGGTTTCCCGTGATTTGGCGCGCAAAGCGCGCCAGTCCTTTTGCGACGGGGAAAGCTATCCCGTCGCAAAAGGATACTTATTTGCGACGGGAAAATACCCCTGTCGCAAATACCCATTTTTCTCGTAGTGATAAACATCATATACATTCATATTGTAACTAACTTTCCCCAATTATTTAACATAAACACTAACCATTCGGAATAATATGGTGATTGGTTTTAGGATAGATCATCCACAATAAAGTTAGTCCTAAACTATTCAATAAAATATGGTATATTACATCATAAATTATTAACCCCAACAATACATAATAATCAACAAGATTGTTGAATCAAACGAGAATAATCTTCTAAAATCATTAAGCAATTCTTGTGATAAATAATCTTTTATTTTGAAAAGAAGAGTTCTTTTGGAAAAATCTTTGTATGAAACCAGAAGTGAAGTAATATAGTATTTTTATAATAAAATGAGTGATTTTATAAAGATAATGGTCTCCAAGAATAGATTATATCGTTCCCTTGAAAATAGATATCAATTTTAGAAATTCCCTTGTATCAGGCTTGTATTTTTGGAAACAGTTTTGAGAGATTATTTTAAAACATGTAACTGTCCAGATATAAGAGAAAGATTCTGGTTTGTGTACATATATATAATACTCACACAGAATTTATGATTATTACATAACAATGCATGATAATTTCATCGAGGAAATTAGACAATAAAAGTAACCCAAATAAAAATGGAAGTTCGTGTGGAAAACCCTTACACCTTGCAATCAAATGATTCGTATGCCCCAAAATTAATAATATAAAAATTATAGATTTAATACCATGAAGATAAATATATTCATGATATTTGACATCAATGGTCAGTATACAAACACAATACAAAAGTATTACAAGTGAATATGGAAAATCTCATGAAAATGGAAGTGAGATGAAGAAACCCTTACCTTAACACCGAACGTGTTCCTATCTTGTACGTAAGATCATGGAATATGACATTATAATTATTAATAACTTATTTCAGAACCTATAATACATGTATTTAGTTTAGCAAAATTCTGGTTAGTTAATTTATGTCTTTATTGATTAGTTATTGTATTGAATTTTGTCGTTCCGGGGTGTTTGTTTCTTTTATTTTTCATATTCGGTTCACTTGTTTTTAAGTAATCAAGTGGAATGGATGTAAATATACAGAATTGAAATTATATATTATTTATGAACATAAATAGGTGTTATGTTTCATTTATATAACTTGGTTACATGGAATGAGGATGAATTATTAGATAGAACTTTAATGATAACTGTTTCGGTTAATTTGTGGGGTTTGATTACAATGAACTCATTTTTCTTTATAACCCTACACCATTTGAACAAAGGTATTACAGAATATTAAATAGGTTATATTATATATAATAATCTGGTTCAACCATAACAATAATGGTTTCAATACCAGAATTTATAATGATAAACAAAATCGAATGTCAATCGTCCTTGAATGGGTAAAATTGACACATCTCGGATCGTGTTCTTGCTACTAGTATAAAATAAGGTAAAAATGGGGAGATGATGATTAACATATTCCACTATCATGACAAAATTATAATAAATATAAGGTATAGGAGTCATCACAAAATTTGGACAATTATAGGTTATATAAAATGAAAACAAATGAACTTGAAAGGAAAGACAATGAATTGAAAAGAGGAATTTACCTCTTGAACCAAACATCCTTGAGAACCTCCTTAAGGGAGAGGTTTTGGTCTTTTAATGAGACCAAAGCTTTCAAGACGTGGTAGAGGAGGTTGGGAGGGTATTTGGCTAGAATTTGGAGAAGGCACAAGTCTTGAGAGGATTGATTGGAGGAGGGGGTGTGAGGGGGTTTTTATAGTGGAGGAGAGAGGGGATTTCTTAATATAAAACTCATTAGTTTATTATTTCTTGACAAGACAAGTAATATTAAGTATTCCATGACCAAGAATAGTAATTTTATCATTTGAATTCGGATTAAGGGTGGTGACATCAACCATGATACTAGGAATAGTCTATTTAGCTTATAATGTATATATACGGAAAATTATGTTATTTTACTATTCATAAAAAAAATCAAGTATTTCAGAAAAATCCCAAAAATTCACCCTAAACATTATTCGACGTGTAGAATCCAAAAATGAAGTCTATTTTTCAAAAATAATTTTCTTATTATTTAATTAAAATCATAATTTATTATCAAAAACCAGTTTTAATACATTCATTAACTTATTCTGAAATGTAGGTACATCGTACTTTCAACTTGAATATTATTTATATATTATCATAGGTAAGGTTACTATTCATTAGGGTATATCACTATTCATAAGGGTATGTTACTATTCATAAGGTTACGTTACTATTCACCAAAAATTAAGTTTTTCTTATTGGACTCTAAATAACTTACTGATCACGACTGTGTATGTCGGATTTTTGAAATTCACATAACAGAAGTGACAAACATATGTTTTAAGGGTCCCATAGCACTTAGTAGTTAAGGTGATTATGACATATTTATAAGAAATTAATTTCATTTAAAAAAATATTGGGTCGTTACATAACATGTTCTCTAAAGTAAAATTTATAGCAACATAAATTATCTTCATTTAGAATTAAACAATATTTCATTCCACAACACTTTATTACATTTTTAAACAACATAATTTTTATTAGATTTTAATTTTAATGTATATAATCCATAACATAATTATATATTAACTATAATCATGTTTAATGATTTGAAAATGAAAAATGGAGGTGATAATATGGGTTTATAAAAGTATCAAATAATTCAATAACTTTATAATCCAAACTGTAGTGTTTTCTTAGGATCTATTTTTTGAATGTTATAAGCCTTTATTTTTTATAGTTTGTGTAATACATTGTGAGATAAATATTGGTTTTTGTGATTTTTAATGTTCCAATCCATTATTTTTTTTTCAATAATCTAATCCTCTATTTTTTACAGTGAATGATGTTTTTTATAAAATCGCAAATATGACAATAATTTCCTATCATGATACTATTTCAAGAAGAAATTTAAAATAGAGAGTAATGAAAAACATGACACATTTAAATTAAAAAATATTAAACTCAAATGGGGAGATTATTAAAATTACTCTAGACCGAAATGATGATAGGGAAAAAGGGGCATGATGGAGTAACATGATTATATGGGATAAGTTCTATGAAGGGGAAAATAAGAGTGTGGGGGACCATAATTTTGATGGATATGGTGAGAATGATGGTGGTGAGGTTTTAGTGGTGAGGGCTCGATGACATGGGATTGATAGTGAGGGTTTACTAGCAAGGACCATAGGGAAACAAGGGTTTGAGATATGACTTGGTTATGGGGTTAAATGGGGAGAAGGGTTGGATCTTGGGAAAATAATTCAGGGGATAGGAGAATAGTTTTTTGAATTTCAGTAAATATTTACCTGAATTTTTTTAAAAAACATAGCTAAAATATTTTAATTTTATTTAGAGATGGTTTCCTAAACCACCTCTAAATAACCAAAATTAAATTATGATTTCGATGTAGTGTTATAAAAAAGTGACATGGAATTTTCTTGATACTATTGATGTGAATGTGATAAAATATAAAAATAAAGAATCCACTCATCATGATTTAGGTTTTAGAAGTAATTATCTAACTATTTTAATAAATAATATAAAGGAGTTCTAGGAAACAATGAAATCTTATAAGAATTATAGGTTATGGAAGACTATTTTTCCTATGAAAATGATAAATAACAATCTCATCCATCTTATTCAAGGTTGAGAATGTAGGTAGAGGCCATAACACCATTGGATATTGAGGAAAACATCACATTCTTATCTATTTTAATAAGTTGGACCAAGAGATATAGAAGAGGATTTAAAGAATCAAGAGTGGGTTGATTCCATAAACTCAGAATTAAACCTTATAGAGAGAAATGAAACATTAAAGTTGGTACAAAAACTAATAAAAATTAAGTTGCAACTAAATTTTTATTCAAGGATATGTTTAATGAAATAGTATAATTTTTCAGATTCAATGAATTACTTGTGTATAGGGGATATTCTTAGGTTAAAGGATGAGAATTTGATGAGAACATTTCACATGTTAAAATACTTAAAACCATTAAAATAATTATTTCTATTGTATTCCAAATTAATCACAAGATTTTTTAAATGGATGTCATTATTATTGTTTATATATATGACACCGTCTTTGTTAGAAATGATGAATGTGTTTTTGAAGTATTTTTCTTAGAGATAAAGAGTCTATTTTAAATGTTTATTCTTATAGAGATGTGTTACATTCTTTGCATACCAATTTCTCAAGATAATTTTGAAATTTTCTATCTCAAGAGAATTATTAATGAGTTCTTCCCAAAATAAATATCGATGTAGGATTCAAGGATAGTTTATACACTTATTGTAGTGGGAACCAAGAAATGTAAATATGAAAAATGGATAGATGCAAATTTAAGTGAATTACATAAGTTGAGTTAATGTATGTTATACTTGACAGCATCTATACTATATATAGTATATGTTTTCACCTATTTTGGTAGGTATTAAAGTGAAACAATAGAGTTTCATATTATTAATGGAAAGAGTATTATGAAGTATAGAAAAGGTATGATAAATTTTTTATTGACATATAACTTTAAGGGAAATCTTGATCTATTTAGTTATAGAGATTCATATTGGGCCATAAGTATTGATGTGATAAAATCTATATCTAATAAAGTTGTCTTTCTTGGTGATAGTTGTGTATTTTGGAACACTACAGAGACTAGTTCATCCACCTTGACCAATGAAGATAAAGAATACATGGTTGTAACTCATTCCATCAATCAATTGATACAGATGAAAACACAATTAGAAGATCTAATGTTTGATGTGATTTTCCTAATTCTTGTTTGATTTGATAATCAAAGTGATGTTAACGTTTTAAGGAATACAATTCAATATTCAATATCTAATTAAATTTATATGAAGTATTACTTTATCAAGAAACTTGTGGAATGAATTTTATTGAAGAATGCAATTTTTTACCATAGACGAGAAAGTGGATTATATTTTAACAGAACCATTACCAAAGGATGATTTTTGAAGATTGAGGTTGATTATGGGAGTTCATACACATTCCTATCGAGGATATGGAAATGTGATTTAGTCCCCTATATCATATTTTTATTTGTATTATTATTGTTAAAAGGGTATATAAATAATATGAAAAAAATGTGTTTACTTCTTGTATTTATAAAGGGGGAATACACTATTTTTAAAATGAATTAATTGATATTTATGTTAAAAAATGATAAGAGTTATATATATTTGGTGGAGAATTTATTTATATAGAGTTATTAAAACAGGAATGCTATGAGAGAAAAAAAGTGAGTGTGTGAGTACTTCTTAGCTATTTTTTACAGGTTTGTTAAGAATTTAAGCAGGAATATAATTTTTTACAGGTTTCAAATAATTTTTTTGTGTAAGGTGTTTTTTTGATATTGAATAATTGATTATTATAAAGTGTAATCACAAATTATAGTTCCATTGGTATGAAAAATACAAAAAGTTATTTTTTATAAAATCTAGACAGTCAAAGGATGTGAAGGAATTGTTGTAAATCATTATGTTATAGAAAATATGGTATTATTTTTAGATGTTAATATTTCTTACATCATTTTTACAAAAGTGGAATTCGAATTATTTAATGGTGACTCATTTTTATTTTTTTGAGTTTGAAAATGATTTTTGTTCATTGGTCTCTAAAAAAACTCCAAGTGGGATATTATTGAGCCTAGAAATGTCAGAAAGATGTTGGGTACTTTGTAACGCCCTGACCCCAGTTACCCAGAGTCGGTTCATTAATACATAACATTGGCATGATCATAAGAAAGATCAAATCTCTAAAGACCGATTAGTTTAGTATCCTTGTAATAACTAGATACATTAATAAAGTTTACATTACATCATAAAATTAAAAATACAACAATATAGTCTCCATAGTCCACACACTTATCCCCTCATACTATCCCTGCAGGTCATTCATAAATTACTTCTTCACATCCTGGGAAAAATAAAACATAGAAAATGGGTGAGCTCAAATGCCCTGTAAGGATAAAAATATAGAGGAAACTTTTATAAATAAGAATAAACATTTAAGGCAATGTATAAATATAACAAAAGCCTTTTAAACATTAACTTCAACATAGTATGGAAAAAATAAAATGAAATAATTCCATTTACTAATTCACATGGATATTCTACTAATCGAGTAATCACATGCAATATCAATAAACATTTTAATAATGATGGAATTCATAATTCCAGACTATCATAACCACATAACCAAGGCCTCGTGCCAAGACTAAAAATAAGATTTTGTCAAGGCCTTGTGCCATGAAACTAGTTTGTCTCATGAGACCTACCGATGCATCGAGGAGCTATAGCAGGCTACACCCATCACTTACTAATTCTAATTCATTCCCATATGAAAAGGTTTAAACATAACATAATCATTCATATTAAAATTAGAATATGAAATGTCAATACTTTCTCCATAAACCTTGAATGGTATAAAAATAAAACATCCATAGTAAAACATATTACAAAACCATCAATACAATAAAAAAGTTTGGTATCATAATAAATGAACTTCAAATAATCTTAAAATCCATCAAAGGATGTTTTCATAGATGAAATCAAAACTATTTTAGAGAAATATCTCTTTTCTCGAAATCATTGAAAAGTCACACATTTATAAATGAAGTAATTTAAAAGAGATTTTTGAATCAAAGTGTCCCATACCACTTGGAAACTTTTGAAAAGAAATAACATTTCAAAACATTCATGTCCATATAAATAAATACTTAAAATTATTTTGAAAACATGGACATTAATTCAAAGATTTATGAAGATAAATCTTTAAAACATTTAAAATTATGATCTTGATAAAGAGTACCTTTCACAAATTCTTAAAATATTCATTTTGAAATCATTTAAAAGTCACATAATTATAAAATAAAACATTTACTTTGAAAATATTTTTATAATATTGTAAGGGAAGCTTCAACGATTTTATAACGGTGGAAAATAACTGCACCCGCCGTATAATATTAAAAAGACATTCTTACCTTAAATTTGTCGAAAAGGTTAAAAAGTACCTTGTTTGGAAAACGCCAGAAAGATTCCTTTATAAACCACCTATAAGAGTCAACAAGGGTATAAATGACTTTAACCCATATTCTATTAAATAGTAAAAAAATGTTTTTGAAATACATTTTTATGAAACATGGATGTGGATGATAAAGAAATCCCAGTAGATTATTACGTATAAACAACCTCGGATAATGAAGAGATTGAGAAATAAACACTTACCTTGTACTTTTCCTTGGTTGGGGGTAGGTTAACCTCCAGTATAATGGTGAAATAATTGTTGTTAAATTATAAAAAAATCATATACATTAATATGATATCATATATGATCTTTTAACATTGCTTTGTTAATAAAATCTTAGTATTATCGTCGTTTCGGGTGTTAACTTACTCGTTTTCTTTTATATGTTTTGTTACGTAAGCCACAGTTTTCATGGATAGGTTGTATCTTATTCATATCCAGAATTATATCAAGTCCTTAAACATTATTTTTAAATCATCCAATGATAATTATACTTAAATGGATACAATGGAGAATGAATCTCATCGCGTTCGTGGAGACGGTAGTCCGTACATACGCATGAGTGAAAATATCAATCTTTTGATATTAAAATAATATATAATTGGATGCTATATCATATATAAAGAATAATTATCATGTTATATTTGTTATTTACATGATTTACACATCATTATTATACCCATCCAAATAATAATTTATTGAATAACAATTACACCACGACGTGGAGACGGTAAGCCGTACATACGCACGTATGGTGACATGTCATTCAAAGTATGGATGGAATAATGAATATGGTTGTACCATATTTATAATAACATCACCATATATATATAAGATACTAGAGTTATTATTTTAGAATGGTAATAACAAATAAAGAATAAGTTGAAGAAGAAAGGAACTTGAAAGAGGGTGGTGAAAACATTACCTCTTCTTCGGGTTCTTCCTTTTGATTTGATCAAAAGGGCTCCTTAAGTTGGCTTTATGACTAAATGAAGGCCTCTAGGATGAAGTGAGGGAAGTTTATAGAGTATATGGTCAGGTTTTTTACGATCCAAAAGGATTTGAAGGTGTGAATTAATGAGAAGGGGGAGTGCCCTTTTATAAGAGGGGTGAGGGGCACCTTTGGAAAAGGTAGAAATATTATTTTATAATAAATTCATATTCATTTTATAATGGCTCCAAAGTGGATTATTTAAAGGTTAAGGTGTGGATGGGTCTAAAACAACTCAACCAATAGGATTTATATAGGTTTGGGTCACTATATTAACCTTATCTTTAAGTATTAACTCTTAGTTAATTAGTTTCACTTTTACAATGTCTCTTTATATTTTTATATTATATGGTTAATAAACTTATTATATACATCCATGAGACCCCCAAGTGGTCCATTAATGATAAACCAATCATGATATAAGTCTCTTGGACGAACCTTAAATTTTTAGGAATTGAATATCAATTAATAATATAATATTTGTTTTAAAAACTCTTTTATGTCAATTTTGACACTATTCAATAATTGATTTTTTTAATAATGATAACAGAATGATTACTTAAAACAATGTTAATTAAATCAATCCTAACATGTCATATTAACCTAGAAAATTATTGGTATTTATAAAAAGTCTAAATTACATTTATTTCGGTATTTGTAATATCAATTATTCTAATTTGTTATTAATTAGGTAATTACTGTATCACCATTGTGTCATATATAAATCGCATTATTTAATGTCTAAATAAAATACCATTATATAGGAAATATTTTTATATTTCTAAATAATATTTATAGTTGAAAATCCAATATATATAACCCTATGTAAAAATTGTTTTGCTAAAAGATATATGCTTATGTGATTTTTTGTATTTATTTTAACTTAATTAAAATAAAGTGTCCCTATCACTTACAAGTGGATCCATGGGGTATCAAAATCGACCCAAAGATGACCATAGTAAGAAATGTATCAACCAATAAGGTTAGGGCACATTTTTGCGTAATTCTTTTATTATTATAATATTATTTGTTTAACCCATATTTACCGGATTTACCCTTTAACCATGGTAAATAAAATATTTACCGAAGTAATTTTTCAAAATGTCTAAAAATAAAAGTTACCTATTTACAAAATTTGAACATCCTGATTCCAAATATGGTATTCATTTTTTCAAATTCAAAACACAGAAGTGGAAGAAATTAATTTAAAATTAATTCCCATTGTTAAAACAAAAATTGTGTTTTTAAGAGATAATAACTATCAAAAGATTGACATTTGTTTATGTCCGGTTTAATTGTAAAATTATGTACAATGGACAAAATTTTATTAAATGGTACAAATATATTCAAAATATACTTTAAAAACACTAAAATTCACAATTTATCACTATTAATTATTTCGATTAAAAAAGTTGTTTTTAATTAAAATTTAGTAATTTTCACTATTCATCAAAACATGAAAGTTATCCGAAAAGTACCAAAATTTCACCCTAAGCTAATCTCGATATTATGAATCCATAAATGAAGTCCATTTTTAAAAATAAAATTTATAAATTTCAAAAAGTGGGTATTACTATTCATAACGACTATTTTGATTGGTTGTAGTGTGTGTTAAAACTCAAAGTTGCGTACAACACACGCTATTGTATTATTCAAAGAGAAGCGTACCGTGGAAGCTTGGGGTGTTACCTTGTAAATTTTTGATGTCCCAATTCTAAAGAATAAATTCATTTAGTTAAATTGAATATATAAAAGTTTAAAATATTGGATTTAAAAAAAGGGTTTCACTATTAAAATTTGGTAAAAGTTCATTTTTTTGAAAAATACTTCTTTTATTTGAAAAAAAGAA
Source organism: Viscum album (assembly GCA_963277665.1). NCBI lineage: Eukaryota > Viridiplantae > Streptophyta > Magnoliopsida > Santalales > Viscaceae > Viscum > Viscum album. Next base: position 1,784,151,961 of record OY728148.1, on the reverse strand, counting down.
TTTGTTCTTAAATTATGTCTAAGAAACTAATAATATAGATTCCAAAATTATAAGGATTATATAAAGTTTAGAAATTAGTTAATACTATTTATAACCTCTTTTGAACGGCTTGTTTGGTAAGTCATGGTGCGCTTGAACTCAATGTTGTGTGTAGTGCAAGTTATTGAATTATTTTGAAGAAATAACACACTATGAAATCTTGGGGTGTTACATACTTGGGAAGATTATTGAAATAATATGTTTCCTCTAGAATATGGAAATGACTGAGAGAATATATTTTGTAGTAGTATGAAGTGGATATGATGGTTGGGTTATATTTTATTTTCAACTCCTAAATCATGTTCTATACTACATTAAATAAATCATAATATTTGAGGATAAGGCTTTACGGAAGTTTGGAAGTGATTTTAAATAATTCGGTATATATTTGAAGTAATTCTGTGAATTTATGAAGTATTCTAAAATTCCTGTGTTGAAGATAATAATTGGATATGTATGACTGCATAATATTCATATCCCACTTAGAGTAATTTATATACTATATGATGGAAAATATGAGAAATCCTTGAGTTCCTTAAGAGTCATACAACACTTAGAATAGTAAATTTAATGTCTTTAATGATTGTAACACCCCAAACCATCTCACTCTATAAACATTTACAAGAACAGACTATTACTAGACTGTAAACAAGACTCGTCATATTCTAGAGGCTTCATACTAGTAGAGGGGGTCTAAGGTCTTATAAGGAATAGACCATACCCTCATATCATAGTAAAAAAATATCATATAAATAAACCAAAAATTATACACATCCATAAGAATTAGAGTACATAATAAATAAATAATTGAAGATTTTATAAAACAATAAAATGCAACTACAACTCACACAGTCATGCAATACACATGAAATGTCATTCCACTAAATTGAGAACATATAAAAAGTAAAATAACTATAAAAATAAATGTACAAGGCTCCACCTCTAACTCAAAGTCATGTGACATGCTCGGTCTTTATGAATATTCATATTCACCAACCTAATCCAAAGACTCCACATGTGTGTTTCCCCTATATCATGAAATCCTAGCCCTCCAGAATATCCAATTTTCATATCATGATCATCCTGAGAGTGGACATAAGTTCAACATGAGCACCAAGGTGCCTATATAAAGGTAATAATATAATACTTAGTACACAATCCCCAATGATAATCCTATAATATATTTTCATAAGTTATTTCTTATGAAATATTTCCAACATAAATTAAAATTTATTAGAACAAAAGTAAATATTATATACCAAAATTGATGCTCAGGTTATACTGTAAAACCCGAATAGATCATACATACTTTTTCTAGTATAGTATTGTATTTGAGCATGTCACATGGACCATTCCAACAAAAAAACCACCACCGTACCATGGGAATGATCATATAAACCGGTCCAATCCCAAAAACCATAATTGATTCTCAGGTCCATGACATCGATCTATAATAGTCTCCTCAGCCAGTGTCAGGTTGTCTCTGATCAAGGTCATCACCTCAAGCTAACCTCTTTATATTCCCTATGGATCCTATGATCACACATCAATCTTGATGAGTATTGAATCCTTAGCCACTATCAGACATCCCTCATCCACAATCCCTCCTGTTAAACTCAATGGCATTACCTAGCCATTCTCTATATAAGGCCTATGGTGGATTATTTATAGGTGGGATAATAAATTTTATATGTTTAGGTATGAAAGATTCTAGGGTGTCCTGGACAATCAATTTCACATGAATAGTTAACCAAAACATATATGGTGCATCCAACCAAGACAAGGGAGTATCCTAGGCATTGATTGAAAGGATCTAACAATCACCCTCAGGATGTCCAACATACTTTCTCAAGTATATATTCTCTCCTAGAACATCATATAACCATTAAAATCTTATGCATACCAAGAATTCAAAATAGTCTATTGGTATCTCCATTCTAATCCCAACACTCAGGAATTCAAAATGGTTTCAAAATATCAGAGGAATACCTAAAATTATATGCATTAATATATATGTGACCACACACACTCTGATAATAGGTCTTAGGTACCAAATATAAGAATCCTCTATTATAATGAACCAAACTTTTCATACATTGACATTACATATTAGTATATAAATACTCATTACATAAAATAACCATCCATTATATAATCAAATAGGTCTAGTATATTTAGAAACTTGGACACATAGAAAATTGGTTCATAAGTGTTCTATGTCTTCTCCCACTATGTTCTTCGCAACTAGAACCCCTTGTATAAATATCATACACAATACCTTCCTTTATAACCTAGCAAAAGTAAACATAAGAAAGGGAGAGATTAATTGATCATTAAGGTTAAACAAGGGATATATAAATGATGAAATAAGAATAACATGAGCATAAGGTTATGATAAAATGAGAACAATATTTGAATATCATACCCTATATATCATAGATCATAAACATGAGTCATGAAATAACTCTTGGTAGTTCATAAGACAAGAATTATAAAAGAAATAAAAGTATATAATCCATTATAGCATAAAATTGGAATAAAAAAAGGTTTGTGTCATACACATTAGATTATAACATTGTGAAAATTTATAAATAGGAATAGGTTCACTCATTAAGTTAAGGATAATAATTTAGGCCCTCACATAAACTTATGGACAAGAAATTTGTGTCTAAGAATAACCTTATGGATATGAAACCAAGACCACACATAATGTTATGCATATGAAACCAGGCCCACACATAACCTTAATGACATGAAACTAAGTACACACAGAAGCTTATGGATGTGAAACTAGTTCCACCCATAACTTTATGACATGAAACCAAGTACACAAATCACCTTATGGACATGAAACCAAGTCCACACATAACATTATATAATTGAATACCAGACCAGACATAACATAATCAACTCATGAATTATCCAATGATACCCAATGTATTGGTGGGAGATATAGGCCACACTTGTCACATAATCCATACATTTTTATGCCACAGGATGATAAATAATTCATCATAATCTATGAAAAAAACATACTTTATAAACAGTTTATCTTACTATAACCTAAGGGAAAGAATTGGGTTTTATAAACATCTTTTCATCATAATCATAAATCAAATAGATAAATAATTATGATGGTACATTTGGACAATTTCACTAGTAAAACATAAGTAAAACCACTGTTTTTTGTTGATGATGAAAATAAATTATATAAAAATATCATTAAAATGTTATTGAGGAAAATATACTTTCTATTTTGAAATCACTTCATTAAAGAATAAAAAATTTCCAAATATTAAATAAATATTTTTTTGTCAAAATATAATTCAAATATTATAATTTACTCTTTAAATCATTTAGTGTTCATGATGGAAAAAAATACCATTCATTCCGTATATATAAAAATGAAGATTTCTTTCCCATTTTGGTAAAAATTCAGAAGATCCCAGATCAAAAAATGAAGAAAAAACTTCATTTTAAAAAGTATTTAAAAAATTAAAACAATGGTTAAAATATATTTAAAAAATAATTTTATATTCATAAAATCATCATTTAAAAAATTTCTATAAATCATGGACATGGAATAAAAAGGATTGGCAACTGAAGAGAGAAATAAAGTTGATTTTTATTAAATAAATTCTTCCAGTATGTTTGGTAATTATAATGTGGAAAATGGTAGGGAAAAATTTATTCTATAATTATAACTGTAAAAGAATCAAATAAATTTTTTTCGTGAGAGATAGATCATAATATTTCATCATTGGAACCATAATCATGAAAATACTGATAAACAATGAGATTGTAAAATAAAACCTTTACTGCTTTCGTAATTTTAAATGACAAGAACCAAGAAAGAAAGAAACTTATATGGATATGTAAATCCATATTATTTTTATAATAATAATCATAAAATACATTCATTATCATAATATACACCGCATAAGATAAAAAATTAGTGATTATGGCATGTGTCCCACGGAATTAAAAGTGAGATGAAATTCCCATAACCTCAATTCTAGAATTTATTAACTCTCATTTGAAACTACTGTAATATAAATATATATATTTTTTATAAATATTTTATATAACATTACTCATATATATCATACCATATATGATTTACTTATAAACCTTTTTTACCTTTTTATTAGAAATGCCTTGTAAAAATCACTATTTCAGGTAATAACTGCTTTGTTTTTCAGGTATGTTCTAGATCAATAGTTTTGGTCCTTGTACTTTGATTATGGTTACATAATAAAAATAATATTAATTATGATATTAATATCATATATATTAATTACATTAATATTTATAATCATTTATAAAATTTAGATATCGAAAAAATGAATTAACGTATTAATTAAGACAATTGGCCATACATACACATGAACCCGATTTAAATTTTTTGATGGAGGGAATGAAAGAAACATAAATACTAATTAAACATTAAATAATAATTTTAATATCATATATATCATATATATTCATTAAATATACCATAATTTCCATCCATGTAAAAAATAAAATGGAAAACATATCACATCTCTTCGCTGAGGTGGTACTCCACATGTACGCATGAGCGACGTTAGTGTTTTCCAAAGAATTGGAAGGAAAGAAATTAAAAGTGATATTATAATTATATAAGTGTAATTATGTGATAAATATCATATATATACTTTTTATCCATCATTATATCCACTCATGAGATGTGGTGATGGAAAATGATGTACATCGATTCGGGAGGTGGTAGTCCACCGTACACACAATTGACAGTTTCATTTCCTATTTTATAGAAGAGGAGAAATATATTGGTATTGAAATTAGAATAAATAAAGTATTATCATATTTCAGAAAATTATGTTCTAATATAATCATATTTTAAGTATATTTTAATTATTTTTAAGAATAACTAATATAAAAAAACATTGTTAAGAACAATACCTCTACTTCACACAACCTCCTTAGGTTAACACAAAATGACTTCTTAAGATAGATTCCAAATGAAAACAAGTCCTCTAGAAAGTTTTAAGGTTATTAGGGAATGTATTTGGGTAGGTTTTGGACAATCCAAAAGGATCTTGGAGTGTGGAGAGGAGAGGAGAGGATATGCCATTATATAAGTGGTGAAATGAACCTTCTTGGAAACTACATGGAAATTTCCCAAAATAATCCAAAGGATTAATTCATTACCTATAAAAATTATTCAAATAAAAATATATTATAATTTAGGATAGTATAATATTTATATATTTTCATACATTTGTTTTTAGATACGTTTTTTTTGGAAAACAACCCCTTATCTTTTAGTTTAACCCCTAGTAAACCCATTTTAACCGTAACTGTAATACATATTTTTTAATTTTTTTACTAATGATTATTACCAAAAATTAAATTTTCCTAATTAAATAATGTTAATTAAGATTTTTCATATTTTTTAATCCGTTTTTAAAAATTCAATTAATATAAGTTTCATAATTTTATTTAAAATTAAACCCAGAGACATGAAAAAATGATTTACCAAAGAAAAAGCAGTCAAAAGTAAAAAAAAAATTATATAATACATAAACATACAATTTATTACAATGACTTAATTTGGATTAATAATAATATAATTAAAATAATTTTACTTGTTTTCCATTTTATAAAAATATGTATCTTTGTAAATACTTTAAATAAATAGTTAATTATAAATAAAAATTAGTATCTCTAGTATTCATCAAAGAATTTATATTTAAAAAAAAAATAGATAATATTTACCTTAAGTTAATTTTGAAATGTTGATTCAGAAAATAATATGTTTTTTTAAAATAAATTTTATAGAATTTCCAAAAATAAATTTTATTATTTTTTCACCAAAAGCTTTAAAAATTGTTTTCTTGAGAAAAATGTATTTTCAAGGAATTTAAAGAATTTATAGAAAATTAAGTACTTATTTATCAATATATTTTATTTATATAAAAAATTATTTATTATTTTAAAAAAATTATTTATTTTCATTCATACTTCTATGTTTAACTGGTAGGTTATAATGATTTTGTTTAAATAATAATAATAATAGAATATTATGATTGGTTCGAACTCAGTGTTGCATGTAACACTGTTGAAGAAATTAGATTTATTTTAAAAATATATATTTACTTAAATCATAAAAAATTAAATTATAAAACCATTAAAATTAATTTCTACCTCAAAATTATGGTACATAAATACAAACAACAAAGGGTAAATCTTCCTCATCATATCATTAGGTTCCCATGAAGCATCCTCAAGTTGGTGGTTTTGCAATAATAAACTGACCAGGTGAGTGGTCTTATTTCATAGAACGTTATCTATATGATCCAAAATATCCACTTTCTTTTCTGCATAGGAATTATCATAATCCAGTAGTATGACCACTAATTTCAGTAAATGTGAATGATTGGTTATGTACTTTCTTAAGATAGATTCCTGGAACTTATCGTGTACTTGAGAGTGGATCAGTTGAAGGTCCATGTGATAAGAAACTGTGACTATTCAATCAAAAATATCAAAAGGTTCAATATAAATATGTCTCAAATTTTGTAAATTTTCAAATATAATAACATTATTTCATAGATAAATTTGCAGGATGACATTTTCATCAACTTCAAACTCCAGATCACACCGATGATTGTCAGCATAATTTTTCAGATGACTCTGAGCTACCTTGATGTTATATTGGATTAATCTATCTCTATCTACCATTTCCTCAGCTGGATTAGGTCCTGATATCTTTATTTATCTAGCTTTATGCTAGAATGTTGTAGTTCTACACTTATTTCTATTAAGGGCTTCATAAGGAGCCATATGAATGCTCGAGTGAAAGCTATTATTATATGATAACTCAAATAGAGGAAGGTGTTTATCCCAAAAAACATTGAAATAAATAAAACATGATCTTAGTATATCATCTTAGCTTTTAATGGTTCTCTCACACTGACCATCTATATGAGGATGATAATTTGTGATGAAACTCAACTCTATATCCATAGTTTTCTAAAGAATTCACAATAACATTCTAGTAAACATCAAATCCTGACTAGATACAACTATATGTGGTACTTTATGCTACCTTACCACTTACCTGATGTATATAATGGAAAGATAATTCAGATAGAAATATTCTATAATAATGATAATGGGTGATTAATTTTTATGAAAATAGACAATAACCCATATGACATTGCACCTTTTAGATTTTTTTGGGAGTCTGATGATAAAATCCATGATCAGGTTTTCCCATATCCATTTGTGTATGGATAATTGTTCAAGCATAACCTTAGAATTTTTTCTCTTAGCCTTAGATTTATAACATACCATGAACTAATATATAAAATATGAAATTTCATTCTTCATTCCATCCCACCAGAACTACTCTTTCAAATATCTATATATCTTTTGACATCTCATATTAATAGAGAATAAAGAACCACGATATTCCTATAACAGATCCTTCAAACTGGGTATAGATAAAATGAATACCTGACTATTGAGCATTATCATTCCATCATAATTAAGGTTAAAATAAGGAACATTTCTAACCATATTCTTCAACTTTACATCATCCTTCAACACCTATTTAATCATCACTAAGATATATGGATAAAAACTCATTTGACAAAGATAATATTTATCTCTTTCATTAATAATTTCTAGAACAATTATTTTAGAATCAATAAATATTTTATCTTTTATGACCCTAATCATAGATAAGCTACTAGGATCATTTTGACTCAAATCATAAACTACCTTATTCTGTTTCCTATGGTGGTACTGTATTATGCAATTAAAATATTTAATCAGATCCAACCATATTGTCTAGAGAATGTTCAACTCTTTATATATGAATATAGACTATAAAATATAATGATAATTATATATATCACCCCATTCTCCATAAAGACAACTCCTCCATATCTTTAATGACAAAATTATCATAGCTAACTCCAAATCATGATTTGGGTAATTTATCTCATGAACCATCAATTTTCATGACGTATAAGCTATAACAATGTAATTTTTTATTCAAACACATCCAAATAAATTCTTTGATTCTTTAGTATAGATTACTAACCCTTATCACCAATAGGGTAATGTAAGAATAGGTGCACTAACTAACCTTCTCTTGAGTTCCTTTCAATTTTTATCCCATTAATCTATCCAAAGGAACTTGGGTACCTTCCAGGTTAGCTTATTTAGTGGATTAGATAGTCGTGATAAATTCTCTATAACTGATAAATAATATCCATCAAACTAATTAATCAATGTATCTCATTCACAGTGTTCTATCTTGGCCAATGTTCAATATCCTCTATATTTTATGGATCCACAGATATACCCTCACTTGACATTATATAACCAGAAAATGAATCTTTTTGTAGCCAAAATTCACCCTGAAATTTTTTCATACATCTTCTCTTTGATTATGTTCTTCATTACAATACCCAAGTGATCTTTATTATCTTCCTTTCTCTTTCAATATGTAAGAATATAATCTATAAATACTACCATAAGATGATCGATGTAATCTATAATGTCTCTATTCATTACATCTACAATGATAGATTGGGAATTAGTAAGACAAAATGGAATCCCTATATATTCCTAGTTTTTATTCATACTACTAAATTCCATATTGGGTACATTATCCATATTGAACCCCTATTAATGATATCCCAAATGAAGGCCAATCTTGGGAAAGTATTATTCTTCATACAGTTGATCAAAAAAGTCATCAATAGAGGTAATATGATATTTATTCTTGATTGTGATATTTATCATTTTTTGATAACCATTATAGAGTCTCATCACTCAATTTTTTTATTTAAAAGGATAGGTGTAACCCAAGGAGACACACTTTCCCAACTAAACCCCTTATAATGATTATCCTAGACATTCTTCTTTAATTCATACATCTCAACCAGGTTCATTTTATATAGAGTATTTTATATAGGAATAAAACCATGAATGAGTTCTATTAAGAACCAAAACTCATTATTTATTTTAATAGTAGGTAAATATTATAGAAATACATCAAAAAAATTTCATATAATTTACATATCATTAATTTTTAGTTTCTCCCCAACTATCTAAGATAAACAACCCTTTAGAATGATAATGTAGACCCACATAATGGATGTGATTTTAATCATAAGTTAATATTTATCAACACACTAATATAAGATCTTAGGTTGGCCTGGAATATCAAACACGACTTCAATTCCTTAGTAATTGATGTGGTTTTATGTAGATAAATCTATTCTATGGATAAGATTACATCAAATTAAACTATAGGGAGAATAAAAATATTTGAAGGAAGCACATTACCATAAACATCAACTTGAAAATAATCATATATTTGAGATGTGATCATCATTCCATCAAGGGTTTGTCAATCATAATTAATAATATAATTATTGAGAAATGAAATTGATATTCCTGGAGTGTTTTCCTGATAAAAATTAATTCCTATAACTAAACTCAAATAGCGTACTTAAATATTTGGTCTTACTTAGTACCACCTAAACAGTTTTATTCTATACTCATTCCCCTGCTAAAAAAAGATGGTTAGCCTAACCAACAAGAATTTTAAATCAAAGTGATTAATCAATAAAACTCCTTAATATGATTTCAAAATCCTGATACCCAATTTTTAATCTATGACACATTAGGTTTAACCTAGGTCATTTATGGTTATCATCTATTCAAATACTTCATGATAGTTCATTAAGGTTTTGTGAATTTCAAAAACAACTCCCATGGAAGTGACAATGTAGATGTCCTTCACAATGTTCCCTTTTTATATTAATTACCCCTTGGTACAACTATTCCAGAGCCACATCATATTGTTGTATCCAGATTGGGATGTAATTACATCAAAACCGAACACTCTATTTTTCACCAAAATTCCTGTATATTTTCTTTTACCTTGGAATATCCTTAGACTTATCTTCATACATATCCCTAAACATATCACTAGGTATCTCACTAAATTTTTTCATCCTAGTTTCCAAAGGTTTAACTAAACCTTTCTCCCATACCAATTATAACAATCCCAACTTTTAATACATTGATATTAAATCCTAATAGATGAATATTAATTACATAACATAGTAACCCATGCCATAATCATATAGGTCTAGTATCATTGGGAACATGAAAACCTAAAAAATAGGTTCATAAGTGAGATAAATAATCTCCCACAAAGTTATTCATAACTAGAACCTTTTTTAGACATATCATACATAAAACCTATATTCATCACATGGGGAAAACAAAAATAATATAGTGTGAGATCTTATGATCAATAAGGGTAAAAAATAGATATTACTGATCACATAATAATTAAATTAGTATAAGGGTATATGGGATTGAGAATAACATTTTAAAACCATAACCTACATATCATGGATCATAGAATTGAGTCATGGTATAACTCTTGTCTATTAAAAAGACATTAATCACAAAGGAAATCAAAATACATAATCCATGAGGGAATAAATTCAGTAAAAGTCATAAGTTTATAGAATAAACATAATCTTATAAAATTTTAAACATGTATAAATAGTAATTGCTTCACTAATTATGTTGAGGATGTAAAATAAGGCCCTCGCTTAAACCTATAGACATGAGATCTAGGTCTATGCCAAATATTTTGCACATTAGTCTACTTCTACACATAACCTTATGTATATGTAAAAAGGTACACACATAACATTATGGATATTAAACTAGGTACACACCTAACCTTATAGAAAAGAAAATAGTCCCACACATAACATTAGGAACAGGAAACCAGGTACACACATAACCTTATAGACATGAAACTAGGTCCATAAACACCATTATGTGAATGAAACCATTTCATCACATAAAATAATTAAATAATAAATTATGAAAAATTTTATAATTCATGTGAGGGATAAATAGTCCCCTTTTGTCACATAATCAATACATTTTTATACTATAATAACATCAATACATTCATCATAACATGTGAGAATAAAATAGGTTTCATAAAAATATCATCATACTATAACCCAAGAAAAATAAACGAGTATCACATAAATCATTCCATAATATTGAGAAATCATTAAAAGAAAGAACGAGGATGGTAACATTGGATCATATCTTTAGGAAAACATAATAAATACAAAATTATGTTGTTTTTGAGGAATATAAATCTCAAAAAAATATCATAATAACATTCTTGGGTCAAATATCCTTTCCATTTTGAAATAACTTATTCAAAATCAAAAAATTTACCAAATATTGAATAAATTTTCATTGAAAATAAAATTTGAAAATTGTAACTGTATATTTAAATTATCAATTTTTCATGATCATGGAAAGTACTATATATAAGGTACACCCTAAGATAAATATTCCTTTCATAATTTTGGAAACAATTAAAAAGAGACATGTTTAGATAATATAAATAATATTTCTTTTAAAACAATTTTGTAAAAATTATAAATAGGGGATATTTATTTCAAAAATAATATTATAATTATAAAATATTTATGTAATTTTTTTAGAAAATATGGACATGGAATAAAAAGTATTTTTGACTGAAGAGTGAAATAAAGTTGTTTTTTCTTAAAAAAATTATTTCTTTTTATTGAGTACTTAATGAGAGGTAAATGAAATAGAAATATGTATTATAGAAAAATAAATGTTAGAAAAAAATAAATGAGTTTATTTAAATATGTATCAAATTATTTCATTATTAGAAGCATAATCATAAACAATCTCGACAAAAAATGAGATTGTAACATAAAACCTTCACCACATTTGTAACGATTGAATCAAAATCCCCATGAAATAAATATCCCTAGATGTATATTAAAATCAAAATAAATTTCATCATAATAATCAAAAAATAAATTTATTTGTATAATATACATCATACAAGATAAATAAGTAGTGAATATGACTTGTGTTCGTAAAAAATAAAAGTGAGATGAAAATCCCCATACCACAAGTTCTGAATTTCATTGTACACATTAGAAACACCAATAAAATAAATATATATTTTTTATATATGTATTATAGAAACATAATCATATATATAATACTATATATTATTTACCTATAACCTTTTATCACCCATTTATTAACAATTCTTTGTTAAAATCATTGTTTCATGTAATAATTGCTTTATTTTTTCATGTATATTATGTTTCAGTAGTTTTGGTCCATGTTTTTAGATTATGGTTACATAATTTATAGAATTTTAATAATTCTATAAATATAATATATATTTATTATATAAATATTTATATTCATTCATAAAAGTTATATATGTAAATATGAATTACACTATTCATGGAGACGATATGTCATACAAACACGTGGACGCTCCTTTCATTTTTTTCAATGGATGGAATGAAATAAAAGTAAATATTAATTCACATTTAAAGAATAATTTTTATATCCTAGATATAATATATATTCTTTAAATATATCCTCATTACCATCTATTTCAAAATCAAATAAAAAACATATCACATCGCTTTGTGAATGTAGTAGTTTACACACAGAATGACCGAATTTATAATTTTCTAACGGATTGGAAGGTAATAAAGTATATGTGATACTAAAATTATGTAAGTTTAATTATTTAATTAATATCATATATATATATATACTTTTAATCCATTATTATTCTTCATGTTAGAGGTGGTTATGGAAAAATAAATACACCGATTTTCGAGGCAGCAGTCTGCCATACACATGATCGGTGGTTTTGTTTAACATTTTTTTGAAGAGGATATGGATATTGGTTATTAAATTAAATTAATAAAATCTCAGTTTATTGGAGATAATTATTTTTTATATAATCATTGTTTGATAATATTTTATGGAGGATTAAGAATAAATAAAATAAAAATGACTGGTTAATAATGACAACTCCTCTTCAAAAAACCTCTTTAGGTTAGCCCCTAAAGAATTCTTAAGTGGGATTAAAAATATATATAAGAAATATAGGAAGTGGTATGTTAATCAAGTAATGCAATTTTATAGTGAAATTTTTAGAAAAAATTATATTGGAGTGTGGAGAGGATATGAGAAGAGACGTTCTTTTGGGAACCGACATGGATACTATTACGAAATTTTCAAAATGATTGCAAATTGGTAAATCAATTAAAAAAAGATTCCATTTAACATATATTATAATTTTTTATAGTATATATTTGAAATGTTTTTGTAAAATATAATTTAGATAAGTTTTATCGATAGAAATACCCTTATCTTTTGTCTTAACGATCGGTAAATCCGTTTTAACCTTAACAACAACAGTTAATATTTATAGTTCTTACTATTTATTATTACCAAAAATAAATTTACAATTATTAACTAATATTAATTATGATGATTCAAAATATTTAATAAATTTTACCTAAATAAATATCCACAATAATTAGAATTTAATTTAATATTAAACATGTAGACAAGATGAAAATACAGTCTTCTATAGAAAAAGATTTCAAAATTGTAAAAAGTTTTTATGTCAATGATCAAAATAAAATTGATTACAATGAAATAAGTATGATTAATAATAATATAATTGAAATAATTTTACTTAAAAATAATTTTAAAACAATATGTATCTTTTTAAATACATTAAATGAAAAAACCATTTTTAATATAAATCAGTATTTTCACTATTCATCGAAAAATAAATGTTTTCAGAAAATTATCAAAAATTAACCCTAAGATAATTTTGAAATGTTGATTCCAAAAATAAATTTTATTTTTCAAATAAATTTTCCAAAATTGTTAAAAGATTATTATTTTTTATTTGGGAAAAAAATAAATAAAAATCATTTTTTTTTAGAAAAATGTATTTTCGAAGAATTTAATGAATTTACTAGAAATTAGTTACTTATATATCAATATATTTTTTTATATTAAATATTAAGAATTATTACAATTTTTTTTGGTTATTACTATTCATAATATCATGTTTAATGGCTATGTTATAATGGTCTTGTTTAAATAATAATATTAATAGCATATAGTGGTCCGTTAAAACTCGATGATCTATGTAACATATGCTATTGAAGAAATTAAATTTATTTAAAAAATAAAATATATCCTAAATTTTTTGGCTATTATAACTCCCACATCAATAAAATCATTGATTCCATTTAAGAAAAGTATCTTTACCTAATATACCGTGAGACCCAATCCCAAACATAAGAGGCATCTAAGGGTCTCATCCACGTCAATTGGTGATTCCTAGGAATCTTGGGAAATAATAATAATTCTAGGACAAATGGTTGATTCCTAGGAATGCTATGAAATCACATATCATTACAAAATAATAAAATCAAAACATATCAAATTCCATCTAAACACCAATTCCCATCACCATCATCTCTGTCTAATTGTGATTACAAGTCATTTCAGGTTCATTGTGACGCCCACTACCATATCTACCTTAGGCCATATGCACCTTCTCAGGGAAATTTTATAAATTGGGGACCCACTAAAGTCCTCTAGGTTAGTCTATAAATGTATCCATCCCTCTTATGATCCTTAGTCACAAATTATCCTATTATACTAAAACCCTACAATTGAGAAAGTCATGAGTCCTGAAAACAAAAACACATAAAGGCCTCTTATCCTCAAGGGGTTAATCCACTTAAACAACATTCTAGGGAGATGGATCGTAGCCCATCTTAGTTCTAAGGTCCCACTAAGTTAGTCTACTCACCCAACCCGTCAGGACAAGATAAAAATATCTAAGGTGTCTCAAGGGTCCTCACATGGCCTACTAGGTAGATCATACAAGGAAGATGGCCTCAAACCCATCCCTCATCTATGTCACTCTAGGTTAACATAAACACCCAATTATTATGTCTCCATGAGTTACAAACTGGTCCCACTACCTAGGGATGGTCCCAAGATACTGTAAATTAAGGACTTTGGAGATCATATTCTATATCCTAAAATCATTATCATAACCCTAATTTGTGTCTCAACCCATGCCTCATGCTCATGAAATTGGAATATTCAATATTGGGAGAAGAACCGCTTTGTCATAACTCTCTTGCCTTTAATTTCCCCATAGAATTCCTCAAAACACCCTAAGGGTTCCAACATCATGTTCAAAATGGGAAAAAACATATAATGAACTACTCATAAGCCCCATTATGACACCAGGAAGAAAAACAAACAAATATTTTCCAAGGAGGGAGTACACAATTTGTACCTCATGTGCATGGTATGTACCCCCAACATGCCTACATGGCTATGTGACACATCCCACTCAGCATGCACTTTTCCTAAGTACACAATGTTCACCCACCCTATACAGTATGTACCCCACATGGGGTGTCTCACAAACACATGACTATAAAACCCAAACTCTGACATCCTGGTCCTAGATGCCACCCAGACGTACCCTGAGCCCTATAGGATACATGGACTTAGGACCATCTCCTAGAACACCAGAGGTTGTCAATTGGCAGTAAGGGCCTAGGATGTGTCCACGAGGATACTATTTGATCAACACTAGAGTATAGAAAAACAGATAAATGAAATACCAGGTAAATTGTAGAAGTAGTAATAGTAAACAGTTAGCACAACAAAAGAAGAAAAGAATAATTAAGAACTGGAAATAATATACAAAATATGATGTGGATACATGTCATGTATCTTGAAAACTAAAAATCATGGATACAAGGAAGAAGATAACACTTTCTATACAGAATTAGTAACAATTTATCCAAAAACTATCCCCATCATCTCAAGATCCAGCTCGATCTTCTCCTATTAGTTCCATCCTAAGAAAGAAAGTAATCAAGTTTTCAAATAAGTATTCTTCCCATTATCAATTCCTGAATACATGTAGTGTACCTGGATATTAATGGAACCTAAATAGGGTGTGAGATAAATCTCAGTACGACACCACCAACGATGTCTATAACATCGAATCCATGTAATATATACTAAAAATTGTGAAATCTTGAATATTTAAAATTTAAGTAGTAAAGTAATGTAAATGGCCATGTAACCACTTCAACTATTTACTATTTTATGAACATATAAACAATTCATGAAATAATTAGGTTTTAGTTTACATAATTAATTCCCGTGAGGAAATACTAGCCCTAAAATTATCTTTTTGAATATGATAGAAAAGGATCCGAGATGTAACATGGAATCATGTAATTATAATAAAAGTTTTACAAAGTAGTAACCAAGGAAATATAGACCTCAAGGGTCTATAACATAGTAGAAACTATAGTCTGGCTAAATGTGTAAGAGTGTAATCACAAAATGATTGTTTAAGGGATTCCACAACAGTGAGTCTAACCGAGTCTATGGAAGGCATCCAATGTAAAATGGGATAAACAATGGCTTGGATAAAGGTTATAACCAATGCACCTCGTGTCTATAGAATTCATGATGGATCCAAGGAGAGTATAAAATTGATATTTTAATAGTAATGATGATATAATATGGTGTCATATCATGAATCCACTGATAAAAAATGCCAGGTTCCAAGGTGGGTCTCACCAATGGAAACCAACATATCTGAATTTGAATGAAATCCATGAGTGCTTAGAGAATTCACTTGGAAATCCAAAATATTTATTTATTTTTACTACCCCTATGATAAAGTCAGGGTATATATACAATTAGGAACCTTACATTTGAATCATTTAATTAATCAAGGTTTTGTTATGGTCATTCCATTCGACTAGTTCATTTGGTTCATGCCTTCAAATTCATTAGTGTGACAAGGCCATGAGGCATGGAACCATTTAATTAAATTCATATAAGTCTCATTTATTTAATGTGTTTCACTTTGTTGACTTCCATAATAATGTAAATTTGTTCTAAAGATTTGTATCCAAGTTCCTCAATTGCATTTAACAAGGAAAAGACATATATATACAATATACTTTACAATTCAATTGAAAAGTGATCATATCAAGTGGATGAACTACCTTAGGTTGGTAAAGTGAAAAGAAACATGGTACAAGAAATTCATCAACCCACAATTCATACAATTAAAGTGGATTACCATTAGAAGGATCATGTCACACACCCGAACAGTGGAGCAAAGGTCATAAAAAACCACTAAAAATCAATTATGGAAAACTCCCTACATGGGGTGGTCAGTGTTGTGGAGGTAACCACCAATAATGAATAACTAATAAGAAATGGGTATTAAAACATGGTTCTAATGACTAAAATCAAGGAATATAAATTAAATAAGCGATGCCTGATGAAATCATCATGCAAAGATGACAATTTTTAAAACGGCGAATCTTGAAGAATGAGTTATAGACCACCTACCTCATACTCATATGACTCTCCACATATATTATCATCCACTAGTTTAGCCCATATTGGATGATATATGAAGAATGAAGCAATGCCCTGAAATTAAGGAATATGAGATTTCATCTATATAGTATTGTCTATAGGAAGAAGAATGATGAATCATTAAAAAGAAATTGAGTTCTTACAAGTGTGTATTCAATGAGATGAACAATGATGGAATTGGACATTTGTTGGAATCTTGAGATAATTTCCTAGTTTAGGCATTCAAAGGATCTCAAAAGGGATAAATAGGAGGTGTTATACACTAGAAAAACCAAATGAGTAGAGAGGTGTGTTTAATTAGGTTTTTAAGGGAAAACCATAAAATCACTAAAATTTGGCCTTCACATGGTCTGACCACATAGTTTTTCATATTTTACTCAAACCGTGCATAGTCTGCTGAAGGGAGGGGCACCCTCACAGGTAAGATACACAGTTAGGGAAACCTTGTGCCACCCTTCCAAAATGAATCTAAAACATGTCCGCAACATTTTTCACAGTTATGAAACCCTTGGGGCATGATTAGGAAAAACCATGCACCCTATACCACTCCACTATCTAGGCTTCAACAGTTATAAGTAACTATGTGGCCTCCCCCTCATGATTTATTCTAATTGTACACCTATCCATTTTCACCCCAAGGTTCAGTTTTAGGCTCTAAACAAGCCCTAAACACCCAAAACCTATATATCCTTATTAGGAATCGATATTAGGTCTAGAATAAATAATTAGACCAACATTTAAAGGATCCAAACCTGAGTCAAAAACCATGTTCTTGCAGTCTTCCCCCTTAAAGGAACTCACCCCCTGAGTTCCCCTTTAATGGAAAAAAACACTATTTGAGAAAAACATTGGCCAATAGTTACATATGTCAGCCTCATGCTCCCAAGTCTCATCCTGGACACAGTCGTGCTTCCAGAACACCCACACTAGAGGAAAAAACTTTCCTTAGATATCTTTCGTGCTCCAGTCAATGGAAAATGATATATTACCAGCCCAAACCAATCTATAATATAATATGGTTTTAAAAAGCATGACAATAGCTTTGTTTACCTCCATATTCATCTTTTACCTAGACCGGTTGATACAAAAAATAAAACATGATCCCTAAACTCGAACTCCAGAGGTTATCAATGATGATTGTATTGCCTTTTGTTCTAGACTGAGCAATAGAAATATGCTTCCGGACCATCTAAAATTGATCCAAAGTATCTTGAATTTGATGCGGTCCTAGTATGGATGAATCCTCTACCTCTAGCTAGCACAGGGGTGAACAAAATGACCTACCATATAGGGTCTCAAAAGGATCCATCAAAATTGTTACATGGAAGATATTATTATAGGAGAAATTGATGATAGGGACATGATTCTCCCATGAAAATATGAAATAAAGGATTCATTCCCAGAGCATATCCTTTAATACATGCATTACCTGTTTTGACTATCCATCAGTATGTGGGGGGAAGACTGTTCTTAGCAACTCCTATGTACTCATAGCCTTTTGTAACCCTTGTATGAACAATGATGTGAAATGAGTATCCCTATCTAAAATGATAGTATGTGGGACCCTATATATTCACATGATATCAAAGAAATATAGTCTTCCCATATCATCAAATGAGAAAGTCTCCTAGATAGGAAGGAAGTGGGATACCTTTGGCATTCCATCTATAACTACCCATACAACGTCACTACCTCTAGGTGACCTTGATAATCTGAATAAAAAAAAATCAAATATATTTTCATTTCCATCCCAATATTTTAAGAATATATAGAAAGCCTTTTGGTCTATGGTTCTCCACCTTCACCTACTGATAGGTGGAACACCCAATGATAAGTCATACCATCTAAAGTTTCAACCCATTCCACCAATACTTGCATCAAATATTTCTATAAATATTGGAGATGCCTAGATAATCTTTCCACCTAAAATCATGACATTATCACATCATTTACACTCTCATATATTTAGGAACCCATACATGTCCATGTATATATAGGATGTCATCTCTATACATAGAATAATTCGGAGGTAGGTCCTCTCTGGAAATACTCTCATGGGGAACCAAGACTCCATGATCTAAAAATTTTCTACACATAAAATTCTCAAGGAGGGGAGAGGTAACTATCAAGGATGAAATATAGGTATACACATAAATTTCATGAAACTCTAGATGTATCTCTGAAAAGAGGGTCATCAATTTCCATTCAACATTGGCTTCCCGCACAGCATGTTCCCAAGTTTTATGACTTAGCACACCCACTATTACATTTCCTTTTCTAGGAATATTGGAAAGCTCAAAATTAGAAGATTAAATATATTAAACCCATATATTCTATCTGAGATTCAAGTCATTCTGTTTAAAGATATATTTAAGGCTCTTGAGGTCAGTAACACCAAAATGTATTCACCCATCAGATAGTTTCTCCAGCAAAGCAATTCATTAACAACTACCAATATCTCAAGGTCATACAATGGGTGATTTATCTCATAAGGCCTCAAATTCTGATATTTGTCTATAATGATTGTATCCTCTTGCATCATGAATACTCCATGACTGAATCCTAATACATAATATAACACTATATACCCTCTTCTAGGATCTGTAAAATCAAAATAAGTTTCAAGGAAAGCCTTCCATTCAGCTCATGAAAGCTTTTCTCACGCCATTCTAACCACAGAATCATAAAAAACTTGTTTATAAGGCCAGAAAAAGGTAAAAAAAAGGCATGGTAAGTCCTATATGAAATGTCTGTTATATCAATAAATCCCCAAGATACATCATTTTTTAAACATGTTCTTGTAATTCTACCATGAAACTACAAAACAGACCTTCTCTAGGTCAATATATACAACTTATTACAAGATAATATAACCTAAGTAGTGATTTTTTTCGATCCAAAAGTGGAAATTAGAAATATTAAAATAAAGATAATCCAAAATTAATGTACTTAGAATGATATAAGGGTGCACAGAATTGTATCATTGAGTGTGAGAATACACCAAGATGTATCCCACAACGTCTATAAAAAAGAATTCAGATAGGGGTGGAACAGCCTATTCACGAGGGTCTTGAAAATAGCAGGCATGTTCGTTAGAAAAAATGAAAATACAAGGTTCTCATACAGACCATAGCTACAATGAAAATTGGAATGAGTTATATCTGATATAAATATTTTCACTTGATGGTAGATTAATCTCAAGTTGATCTTTGAAAACACCCTATCTCTTTGGAGATGGTACGAAATATCATCTATTTGAGGTAGTGGATACATGTTATTGACTATAATATGGTTTAACCACATGTAATGCACACATATCTAGAGGGTTCAATATTCCTTCTAGGTTAAATGCATTGGATAAACCTAAGAAGAAGTACTAGTCCATATATATTAGTTGGACTAGAGATCCTCTAACTATCGCTTGAGCTCTTGTATCTTAGTATGTTTCATACTATATGGAGGAATGGACATTGGAGCTACTCATGGAATGAGATCAATAAAAAACTATACCTCTCTCTCAGGGGGTAATTCAGAAAAATCATTTTGAAATACATTCCTAAAAGGATCTACTACCAGAGGGAATTTATCCTAATGTAAACCCTGATCCTCCATTTCGAAATTAAAAATTTGGGTGGTCACTCCACCTATCCTAGGATGCTCCCTTATTGATCTACTAGAATAGTAAACCCACTCACCCTTTTGTAGATAACTGCTACCCTCTGGTGAAGTAAACGATACCCTGTGGCAATACCAGTCTACAATGGAGAGATACAAAACCATCCAATCCATCCTAAGGATGAAAATTAATCCAGTCATCTCACGAATAAATAGGTCCCATAAGAAAGGCTAACTTTCGATCCCTATATTGTTGAATTCCCTCTGAGCATACTCCCAATAGTTTCTCTAGGTTCATTACACAAAATTAGTATTACATGACCAGTCTGAGTCATTCCATGATGCATAAAGATATTAAGTACTATGATTAACTTATATCAAATAAATAAAAAACTATATTGGAGGCTACTAGAATAATATGTCATATTGAAGATGACCCAGTAGCTTGATCCTTCAGTATAAACTATAATGCATGAAACAGGCTTGATCCACGACCCTGTGAAACAACATGACTACCATGATTAAAACCACTCTTTAGGCACACCCAGTGATTAGGATTCTGGATACCATGACCATCAACTCAATCTTTTCTAGTCCTTTATATTCTACTCCAAATCCCCACATGACTCAGTGTAAAATAACCTTACCCTGAAGGTGGAGTTGGTGCGGAGCCTCTTACACTAGAAGCTGATGGTAGGTTCCTATAGAATCTCTAGAGGCTCCCCATATAGTTGCAAGACCTACACTATTGAGGGTCTCTATCACAATGAGTATTTAGGTTACCCTATAATAAAAATTGATGATACACTATAGAGTTACTATTACGAGTACTCTGGATAATTTTTCTCTGATAAATAACCTCAAGGGAATGTTTCCAACTACTGGATGAACAACTAGCCTATCACTTCTCTAATACTCTATAATCGGTACAATCACTATCCATTAGGTTGTGCTCAGTTATGTGATCCTGATTTACTATTTTAGAGAAGGTAGGTTGGAAAAATACATTCCCCTGAGTATGGCTACAATACATAGGCATATCCTCGAAGAATCTAGCACATGAAATATCATCACTAGATAGAAGTGGTGAAAATAACTGTAAATCTATGAAACACACTGAATATTCCATAAAATACATAGAACCCTACATGAGATGCATAAAATCTCTGACTCGGTTAGCTCTATGTATTTGAGGAATGAAGTGATCCTAGAAGGTTGTATAGAAATCATCCCATACCATACCATGATGGTGACCATCCAGGGTAATTACATCCCACCAACACTTGACCAAATCACACATCATTTTTGTAGAAATATTGACCCAACACTATGGAGGCATATATTTATTCTCATTGATATAATGGGTGTCCTCACTCAAATACTCAACAGCCTATGTACCACAGTCCCCCAATAAAGTGGGTGGATGGTGCTATTGGAACTCACGAGTCAGATCAACCATTGTAGGTGCAGGACATGGAAAACCATTCATGGAATACATCAGACAAAGAAAAACAAGACAAAGATAAGACACAGTTCCCAGATCTGGTATAACATGTGGTGCCTCAAGTGGAACTCCTAGCGGTAAGGCAGGAAACTCAGGGCCCACAACATTTGGATCATGGTCATCACCTGCCTTCGATACCACAACATGGGGACATTATGGCATCATTAGTTTACAAATTCCAAGAAAACAACTCAGGATATGATTTAAGAAGATACATAGGAACACAATATGAATTATAACAAATAGAAATCATATCAATACCCATGGTATAATACCCAAACTACCCACTTAAAAGTCTGAGTATGGGTATTTTCTCTTGTATCAATTAATGGGGTTTAGTAGATGATGGATCAACAATACCTTACTTCAACATTTATTGGAATACATTTCATTTTAGGAATCATGTTTCACTTTAAATTTATATTTTCTTATTCTTATATATCATGGTTCCTTAAAAAAGTATTTTATATCCCAGTGAATCAGTTACCATACTCCTTCTCACTGAGATCAACACCCATTTAAATTCTGATTAAAGGGTTGACTTAGTAAATTAAACATTCCAACCCACGAGGGACCATAAACCACTTGAATTGCTACTAGAAATCGTTTAGCCATATCCCATGAGTATAAAAATCATAATATAAAAACATGTCTAACTCAATAATCACAGGCATATCAAGTAATGAAAGGAGTGAAACGCACCAATATGGAATGACATAGGAATGGACTGTGAATTCTAGGTGCCTATAATGATGCATGTAACAATGATCCTTTCACTCATATCATCAGGCCAAGGATGAAATAAATACCTCAATCAAAATAAAATCAATTTCCACAACACAAAATGTGCATCACCCAATAGTGAAATGATATCAACTAGAATAGTAAAAAAATAACAACAATTATAATTTAGAAAACTCAGCATTTACCCTGAATATGGGCTAGCTACGTCCAAGCATATATTATAACCAAGTTACAAAGAATTCATAATCTCCAATATATTTTCCCCAGATATTATATGTATAAAGGATCCTCTCTGATACCACTTCGTGATGTCTCGGCCTCCGATATAACCTAGAGTTTCCACAATCTCGGTGGGCTACAAGACCTCAGGTGCATCTCTATAAGCTCTAGAGTCTACCGACTTGCAGTAAGGGTCCAAGGTGTGTACCTGGGGAAAATATTCCCCCAATAATAGAATATAGTACAACAGATTAATGAAATAACAAGTAAATAGTGTAATAATTAAAATAAATAGTTGATAAAACAGAAGCATACATGAATAATAAATAACTAGTAATAATATAAAAAAGTTTATGATGAAATATATCATGTATCTAGAAAGATGGAGAACTTAGATACAAGGTATTAGACAATACATGGTATAAAAAATAATAAAAAAGGTATCCAAAAACTATCCCCAACATCCCGACCACTATCCCGATCAGTTGTTACTAGCTCTATCCTAAAAAATCATATAATCAAGTGTGTGAAGTAGTATGCTTCCCTTTATTAAGACCTGCATACATGTAGTCTTCCTAGGTACTAATGGAATCTATATAGGGTGTGAGATAAATATGAATAGTCCACCACCAATAACGTCTATAAAATCCTATCTGTAATATAATCTTAAATAGTGTGAAATCATGAATATATAAAAGTAAGGTAGTATAGTAAAATAAATACCCAAGTACCTACTTCAGCCCTCAGTTTGTGTCTGAACATGTAACCATTTCATTAATTAATTTGGTTTCAGTTTATATAATTAAGTCATGTGAGTTAATACCATCGCTGACTTCAGCTTGTGAATATAATAATAAAGGATCCAAGATGTAACATGGAATAATTTAATGATAATATAAGGATTCTAAGGTAGTAAACAAGGATACCAAGACCTCAAGGGTCACCAATTTAATAGTAATTGTAGCATGGATAAATGGGTAAGAGTGTAATCCATGGAGAATCATCAAAGGAATTCAAAAATAACTAATCTAATAGATTCCAAGGAAAACATCTGATTTAAAATAGGATAAGAAATAGATAGGCCCACGTATAGAACCGAGGAAACTTGTGTCCATATAAGCCATGAATGATCCAAAGAGTATATCTAAGGAATCATCCAATAGTAAATAAGGGATCCTATGCTGTCATAATGGGCATCCAATGATATAAAAATATTGGGATACAAGGTGGGTCTAACCATTGGAAATTGAAATCTCTGAATCAAAATGGAATCCATGAGTGCCTAGTGCATACCCTCAAGAATCCAGAAACTATCACAAGTCTGACCAGTGTTATAATGATGTCAAGGTCCATATACAATCAAGAATCTTATATTTTATTCATTTAATTAATAAATTATATGTAAATGTATTTCCATTCAACTATTTCATTTAATTCATTCCTTACCTTTCATTATTGTGAAATGGCCAAGGGGCATGGAACCATTTAATCCAATTCATATAAGTCTCTCTCATTTAATATGGTTCACTAAACTACCTTCCATTATCTTGCAAAAGTGTTCTACTGATGTGAAACTGAGTTCCTAAATTACATTTTACAAGGCCAAGTCATATATATATTATACATATCAATTAAATTTAATAGTGATCAAAAAAGTGAAACACTTACCTTACGAAAGTCATGTGGAATGAATCATGGTACAAGACATTGATCAACTTAGAATTCATTCAATTCAAGGGTCTCACCATAAGTAGGGTCAATCCACACACCCAAACAGTGGAGAAAAGGTCATAATAAACCACTAAAACTCAATTATGGAAAAAAACTATATGGTGTGGTCAAAATTATGGATGTCATCCCCAAAAATGATTAAAATATATCTAATGGGTATTAAAACATGGTTTTAATGACTATAAGAAAGGTATATAGATTAGAAAGGCAACACCTGATGAAATCGACACACACACATGGAAATTTATAAAAGGAATAATCTTGAGTGATGAGTTATATACCACCTACCTTGTACTCGTATGACTATCATCATCCAGTACCAACCTATATTTTGGCCTCAATTGGAAGTGATATGAAGAAAAATTCAATGCCTTGAAAATAGGTCATATGACCCTGTAACAAAATAGTATTTTCAATTGGAAGAATAAGGAATAAATATTAAAAATTAATTAAGATCTTACTGGAGTTGATCTAATGAGACGAACGACGACCGATTCAGACTATGGAAAAATTCTTGAGATTAATTCATAGTTCAAGCCTTAAAAGGATCTAAAAAGGGATAAATCAGAGGTGTTGTCTGATAAAAAACCAAAGTTAGAGGAGCGGTGTGTTTAATTAGGGTTTTAAGGGTAAATTCATAAAATCACCCCAATTTAGACTTCACACAATTTGGATAAATTGTTTTACAAACTGTATACCAACCGTACAATGTGTTTTGAAAAGTGGGTGCACCTATAGAGTTAGGTCGTATGGTTAGGGAAATTATGTGGAAACCATGAAAAATGGTTGTACAACATGTCTGAAACATTTTTCTTGGCCACACGACCACCTAGCGTATTTTTATAAAAAACCATGAACTCTATACCACTCCACTTTCTTGCCTCGTTTGGTTAGAAGTATCTATATGGCATACCCAAGAAGATTTATTCGAACCATTAGTCAAGACATTTTCACCCCAATTGTTGGATTACATGCTATGAACAAGCCCCAAACACCCATGAAACCTCTATATCCTTATTATTCTTCCAAATCAGATCCAAAATAAATAATTAGACCAAAATTAGAGAGATCAATACCTGAGTAAAAAACTATGATCTTACACACACGGGGTCCATCTAACTACTGTACAAGACCACTGGCCATGTATCCCACACAGGGTCTGCCCATGGGCCCAGCACAACAATTTCCCCTGACACAGAGTGTTTGGCCATGTACCCAACCACACTCCAAGTCACCTCTATAATGAGTTCACCAAACACACACACACACACACACACCATGTAACCCTTTTTATCAACCCTTACGCAAAAATGAATAACACTTGACTTCTTTTCATAATCTAAATTTTATGTGACCAGGTTTTCCCAAATTAAAACCCCTATAATCCACCAAAAATCTCAATTTATCCCAGAATAAATATAGATCATCCCTCAAAGGGAACCCAACAATCATAATTTGGATTTAAAAGACTAAAAAAATAAAACCATGGGTATTGTGGTGAAAAAATGAAATAGAACTACCTCATAGTGAAAATTACTGATAATTTGGTTTGATTTTCACTCCACATTCGCATCAGTTTTATCCGACTATTACCAATTTCTATTGCCACACTTACATCTGTCCCTATATATCCCACCATCCCTCTCCACCTCTCTCTATCACATGATAGAGGACCCCCTAAGGGGTTTTTGAATAAATCCATGTGGGGAAGGAGGAATGAAAAGGAATAAATTAAAATAAAGAAAAAGAAAACGAAAAAGAAAAAGAAATGAAAAAGGGTCTCAGACCTATCCTCGATTCCCAACATGATTTTATGCCTTATCTAGGTTAAAACCCACATTTTGGAGTCAATAGAGGTGTCATAATCTCAATATATTTCTTTATTAAAAAGATATGATCATCAAAACACATGTTAATAAATAATATTTAATTAATTAAATATTAAATATTTTATAGAAATTCAATTGGATCATAATCCCACCAAACCCCGGGCCTAGGGTAAATACATTATTTTGGGTAAAAAATATCGGTTAAAAACATAATTTGGGATCATCTTCCAAGAAAAAATAATCATTTACCACTTACAAGAATGGAAAAATAAGAACTAAAAAATTCCAATTATTTTTACAAATTAAAAAATCACAGGTCTTTACAATCTCCCAAACATAGAAATTCTCATCTTTGAGAGGCCTTGGTGGTAAACTCACCACCATGATTCTACTCCATGAAATAACACAACCAACACTTTCACAACCATATAATAACCAGTCTCATTGTTCCTATGCATGTCTCCACACATACAAAACATTAAAATAAAACCAATTTTATACTCCCATCAAAATAGTATCCTTATAATAAATTCATAACTGAAGAGATATTCAACTGTGTATATCCATCCCCTGAGAAAGTGGGATGCTGCTGCTATTGCAACTCCTAAATCAGATCAACTATCGTAGGTGTAGGTTATGAAGCTCCTTCCATGGAATGAAATTGACATAGAAAACTACGTCTAAGATACGAGTTAGTTCCCATATCAAGTAAAATTGGAAGTGCCTCAAGTGGGACTCCATGTGGTAATACTGGAAGCTCAAGGCCAACAAAATTTAGAGCATGATCATCACCAGACTCCTGACATACAACACTAGGATGTTGTGGTGACATTGGTCTACAAATTCCAAGAACACTCCTTAGTAAATACTTTAAGAAGAAACATAGAAACACTAGAGGAATCCGAACAAACAAAAATTGGCTCAATACCCATGGTATACTACCCTATCTACCTTCATAGAAGTCTGAGTATTGGTAAGTTCTCTTGTATCAATTACAGGGGTTCCAGTAGATGAAGGGTCAACAATACCTTACCTCATCATTTACTCGAAACCATTTCATTTTATGTATCAAGTTTCACTTTTCAATTTTCATTTGCTTATTCTCCTATATCAAGTTTCATTTTAAATTGATTTTCTATACCAGTGAATCAGGGCCCATATTCCTTATCACTGAGATCAACACCCAATTAAATTCTGATTGAAGGATTGACTTGGTAAATTACTCATTCTTTCCAAGAGGGACCATACACCTCATGAATTAAAACTATTAATCACTCAATAATAGCCCAAGAGTATCAAATAAACAATATATAAACCAGTCTCACTTAGCAATCATAGGCATATCAAACAATGAATGTAGTGAAATGCACCTATATGGCATGACATATGAATGGAATGTGAATTATAGGTGCCTATAACAATGCATGTAATAATGATCCTTGCACTCATATAATATTTAGATGGATGAAATAAATTCCTCAATCAGAATAATAATAATAACGACAACACCACATGTGCATCACCCAATGGTGAAATGATATCAACTGTAATAGGAAAAACAAAACAACAATTACAATTTAGGAAACTCAGCATTTCCCTTGATCATGGGTTATCTATTCCCAAGCATAGATCATAATCAAATTACATAGAATTCATAATCCCCAAAATATTGTCTCTAGACAGTGAAGGAATAAAGGAATCTCTCTAATACCACTTTGTGATGTCCTGATCCTGGATGTAACCCAGAGGTTCCCTAAGCCTAGTGGTCCACACGCCCTCAAGAACATCTCCCTATGCCCCAGTGTCTACCGACTAGTAGCAAGGGATTATGGTGCATTTGTGGAGAGGATATTCCCTCAATTATATAGTGTATCACAATGGATAAAGAAAATAGATGGTATATAGTAAAATCAATAATAAAAAAGATTAAAAAAAGATGTATACATGAATAATAAACAACTGTTAAAAATATACAAAAGTTGATGATGATATATATCATGTATCTAGAAAGATAAAAAAACATGGATATATGGATGTAGACAATACACACTATACAAAAGAAGTATAAAGGAATCAAAAAACTCTCCCCATCATCCCAAGATCTAACTCAATCATCTACTACTAGATCCATCCTATGAAAGAATGCAACCAAGTGTTTGAAGCATTAAACTTCCATTTTTCAATACTTTCTTATATGTAGTCTTCCTGGGTACCAATGGAGACCGAATTGGGTGTGAAATAAATCTCAACAGGCCACCCCCACCATCGTCTATAAAATCCTATAAGTGTAATATAAACTGAAATAGT
Source organism: Viscum album (assembly GCA_963277665.1). Classification (NCBI taxonomy): domain Eukaryota; kingdom Viridiplantae; phylum Streptophyta; class Magnoliopsida; order Santalales; family Viscaceae; genus Viscum; species Viscum album. The sequence goes on along the minus strand of OY728148.1, from coordinate 1,784,122,609 downwards.
ATGGATGTATGAATATATAAAAATAAAGGAGTATAGTAATGTAAATACCCAAGTACCTGTTTCAGCCCTTGGCTAGTGTCTAAATATGTAACTGCTTCATTAATCAACTAGGTTATAGTTTATATAATTATGTTTGGTTATTTAAGACAAAAAATAACATTATCTCATGAATATAATAATGAAGGCTCCAATATGTAAAATGGAATCATGTAATGATAATAAAAGGGTTCTAGGGTAGTAACCAAGGAAACCTAGACCTCAAGGGTATCCAACATAGAAGCAACTGCAACATGGCTAAAGGGGTAAGAGTGTAATCCAAGGATTATCATCCAAGGAATCTCACAATAATGAATCTAACACATTCCAAGGTGAAACATGATAATCAAAAGATATGCCCAAGGATATAACCATGGAACCTCATATCTATAGAATCCAGGCTGGATAAAAGGAGTATATCCAAGGAATACTATAAAAGTAAAGGAGGGATCCTATAGTGTCATACTAGGAATCCACTAAAAGAAAAATATTGGGTTACAAGGCGGGTCTCACCCTTGGAAGTCGATATATTTGAATCCGAATGGAATCTATGGGTTCTTAGGGTATTCCCTTATGAATCAAGAAGATCTCTCGATTCAGAGAACTCTTTTAATGATATCAAGGTCCATATACAATTAGTAATCATACATTTTAATAATTTAATTAATCAATGTTATGTAAATTTAATGTCATTCAAAGAGTTCATTTAGTACAAGCCTCTCTTTTCATTAGTGTGACAAGTGCAAGGGGTGTTCAACCATTTAATTCAATTCATATAAGTATCATTAATTTAATATGGTTCAATATGTTTCCTTCTATAATCATGGAAATGTGTTTTTCATATGTTCAACAGTGTTCCTCAATTACATTTTGCAAGGCCATGTCATATATATACAATATACTCTTCAATTAAATTTAATAGTATCAAATCAAGTAAAGAACTTACCTAGAGAAAGTAAACTATTAATAAACATGTTAAATCAATCAATCAACTCGAAATTTATCCAATTCAAGTGGATTAACATTAATAGGGTCAATCAACACTCCCGAATGGTAGAGTAAAGGTCGTAAAAACCCACAAAAACTCAATTATAGAGAACAACCTACATTGGTTTTTCGACATTGTGGACGTAACCACTAAAAATGAATAACATATATGAAATGGGTCATAGAACATGGTTAAAATTACAACAATCAAGTCATATAAATTAGATAGGTGATGCCCAATGAAATCAGTGCACACACAAGGCAATTTATAAAATGTAAAATCTTGAGTGACGAGTTATAGAACACATAACTCTTACTTATATGAATCTACTCATATAATATCAGCCTCTCCCTTGGCCTGGATTGGAATAGATCTAAATAATGTTTCAATTCCCCTAAAATAGGGCACATGAAGCTATACGTAAATATAATTTTCTATTGGAAGAATAATGAAGAAAGATTAAAAAGAAAATAAGATGATACCAGCACAGATCCAATGCGATGAACGATGATCGAGTTGAACTCTTGGAAGACACTTGAGATCAATTCCAAGATTAGGCATTCAAAGAATCTCAAAAGGGAGAAATAGATGGTATTTTCCATTGAAATTACAAAATGAGAGGAGAGGTGTGTTTAATTATGTTTTAAGGGTAAAATTGTAAAATCACCCAAATTTATCCTTCAGCCTGTTTTTCCAAATGGTTTTCCAAACTATATGCCAACCGTACATTGTCTTCTGAAAGAATGGGGAACCTGTGTAGTTTGGCCACACAGTCTAGGAAACCATACACCAACCATGAGAAATGGCTCTACAACATGTTTGCAACATTTTTCACGGTCGTGCGGCCCCCTGGCACATGGTTAAGGAAAAACATGAACCCTGTACCACTCCTCTGTCCCACCACAGATGGTTATAAGTAACTATATGACCTACCCTACAAGGTTTCTTTTAACAATGTGAAAATCCATTTTCACCCAAAAGGATGGGTTATGGGCTATAAAAAATCCTTAGAAATCCATGGAACTTCTATAACCTTATTAGAAATACATATTTGTTCCAAAATAAATAATTAGACAAAAATTAAATTGACAAAAACATAAGTCAAAAACTATGTTCTTACACACATGGGGTCCAGTCGACAACGTACATGAGCACTGGTTGTGTATCCCAAACGGGTTCTGGCCTTGTGTCCTACTAGTCAATTTCCTCCAACATGGGGTGTTTGTCCATTTACCCAACCCCAACCCAAGTAGCCTCTAAAATGAGTTTCCCAAACACACATACCATGTAAACCTTTTTATCAACCCTTCACCCAAAATTAAAAACATGCGACTTGTTTTCATGATGTGAATTCCATGTGATCAGGTTTTTCGGAATAAAAACCCCTATAATCAGCCCAAAACGCCTATTTCTTCCAGAATAACTCCAAAATCATCCCTCAAGGGGCACCTAAAAATCATAATTGGGATTTAAAAACGTAAAAAAATAAATAAAATCATGGGGATTGGGGTGAAAAAATGAAATCAAACTACCTCATAGTGAAAATTAAAAAAGCTTTTGTTTGATCTTCACTCCACAGTTGCATTAGAGTTATCCGAGTCTTATTGAACTTTGATGTTGAACCACCCTCTATCCCTATATCTCCCACACTCCCTCTCTCTCAGCATCACATGAAATAGGATCCACCAATGAATATCCGAGGAATACATGTGGGGAAGGAGGAAAGAAAATGGGAAAATGTATAAGAAACAAAAATAAAAATAAAAATAAAATAAAAATAGGCATAGACCCATCCTTGATGCCCAATACGAGTTTACACCTCATCTAGGTAAAAATACACATAACAGAGTCAACCGAGGAGTCATAATCTTAATTTTATTCTCTTTTTAAATGATATGTGCTTCAAAACATGTGTTAAAAAATAATATTTAAATAATTAAGTATTAAATATTTCATAGATATTCGAATGGATTAGAATCCTACCAAACCCTTGACCTAAGGTAAAGACAATATTTTGCTTCCAATATATTGGTTGAAAAAATTATCTGCGATAATCTTCAAGGAGAAAATAATAGTTTTAACCCTTATAAGAATGAAAAACAATGAACTCAAAAATTCCACTCATTTTCATAACCATGAAAAACATGGGTCGTTATAGTCTCCCCAATATATGAATTATCATCCTCAAGAAGCCTTGGTAGTCAAATCACCACCATGATTTCACTCCATGAACTATAACTACCAACACTATCACAACCATATAACAACTATTCTCATAGTTCTTATAGATCTCTTCCTACATGATAGACATTCAACTGAACCCAATATGATAATCCCATCCAAAGGGTATCCTTATCATCACCTAATAACTAAAAACTAATTTCCACAACCCATGCTCTTTCCATAACTAAACATAATTATTGGATGTGGCTAAACTGCTAACACCTAAACAGAAAAGGGAATCATCTACCACCATTTCCTAGCTCACTATGAATGGAAATCTCTATGATCAAGGAACCATTTATAACGAGGATTACATCATTTAATGGAACATGGTTCTCTCCCCACCAAAAGGAATTAATTACACCATTCTTTGATTTCCATGACCAACAAGTACACTAGGGATACACCACTCAGGTTTTCCATAGGTCCTAAACAAACACAACATACAAAAACATGAAACTGAATTGTTCAAGGATTGGTTAGTTACCAATGATGTCAGGGGGATCAGTGGTACAGTATTTTTATAAATTATTTCTTTTTAATATATCCTCTATGACATATTAAAGTGTCAATCCCTCATATTTAATTCTATACTTGTTCCTACAGGAACTAAGAAAAATCAAGCACAATACATAAGGATTTTATATGGTTTTTTTATGAATAAATAATCCTTAAGAAACTGATTATTCCCCCGAGTTATTGATTATACACTATATATAGGTGGTTACAACCTAAGAAAATCCCATTTACATCAACACTTAGTCCTAAAGTTTCCCACTTTAGAGTCCCACTGGAAAATAAAGGTTCCCACATACACTAGAAACTCATGGGTCCCATAAAGGGATCTTTATATTTTATCCCACAGTGTTACCATCATCCCACCGGCTTGCTCTGGAATCCCACTATAGACTTATTCTTAATTAGAGTCCAACATAAGACTTATATAGATATTTATTAACAAAATATATGATTAAAATATATAAGGTTCTCTATTTCCTTTAGACTTCTTTTTCACTACCTCAAAATATATTCTTTTTCTACAAATAAATTATATAACTTGATGTTTTCGTGTAGTATCTTCAAAAACGTTGATAGCTATTTGAAAACATCTTTATCTTACTCTTCATTCATTGATCTTAAAAATGTTCTAAACTTAACTCAGTACAATCACTACTTTAGTAACTTATTTCTGAAATAATTCGTAGTGTCAGTCTCAAAAAAATTCACACAAGTCATGAAATTTATATTGCATGTGTATTCCTTTATACTTCATGCATATATATAATACACTACATGGTCTTCTAAATGTAATATGCAAAACAAAAAGTTTCAAAAACATCACACCTTTTTTCATGCATGTGTTTAATAATGAAAGAACTTTGTACTGGCTCATTAAATTCTTCACTTATGCTTTTTTAATATTATGAAAAATCAAATATATGATGTAATTCCTTCAAAAATCACCTCCTCCAATTATATCATATGATATTGTCTCAAACATTATCATTAAAAAAAATCCTTTGTAAGAACTCAAGATCAAGTCATTATTAAGAAACATACTTCAATAATTGATATAATATCATGTATAACTCTCATGAACCTTTACATAATAGTTTACATAGGGCTGAATCATACAGATTGTTTTATTCTTTATGTAACAACTTTGAGTGTAGATACCACAACCAAAGTACAATTGCTAGTGATATCATATCTATTTTTGAAATCATATAGGAAAACATGTACCTTGTCTGCTATAAAATTTCCTCTCACCATCTTCAGATAAACCAAGATTTATTTCAACAAACTTTTTGAAGTATTATCTATTCTTCTTCAATTTATTTTGGACTATCGGATACATTTATTATGTATCAAAAAAATATTTCACCTTGTGATTCAATTTCTCTTCAATATTATTCACCATATTCACTATCTAAGATAACTCTAATATATACTTATTATTTTCATCAACAATAGATATTTTAATTCTATCATTCTATTCCTTTTTAGAATCTAAATTTAATTTCCTTTTTATAGATTCCTCTACACTTTATTGATTTGAGTATTTTACTCAAGAGACGATTCTAACTCATCTATAATACTCCATTCCATATCTATTCTGACATCACCACCATCATCACTACCTGAATAATTTGATCCTTTTTAAACACGAGAAAAGAATTTGAGTTAATCATTTAAAGAAAAACTATAAATATAATTTTCTTGTTTACGATTTATCATAAAATAAATTTCTTTCAGTACAATAATTATTCTTCTTTATCTTATCATTTTTATATTTATGATGTCTTTAACATTCATCATTAGATTATGATTTAGACATTTTCATTAGTAAGTTTATAAAAACATGTCCAAAATCATTTCATTTGAATAACTTGAGTTGATTCTTGACTTTTACTTTCCATTCCCCTTTTTAATCCTCTTGTAGTAAGAGAAAAAATTTCACAATGGTATTCATCAACATCATCATCATCAAAATCACTTAATTCCTCAACTTCCACTTCATTGAAATTTACATTTCTAATAGGCTAAAAGGACATCTCTTATTTTACATTATTTTTCAAAGTATGATCCTTTATAATTTTATAATCTATGACCAAATTAGGCAATTATTCCATTGAAAAATATTCCTTATATTCCAAGGATGAAATATTAACATCATATATGTTAGGGATGTTTCTCATAATCCTTTTAAAAAGTGTTGAATCATATAGCTTCTCACAAAATCCACATATATTACTTACTACAAGATTTAATGTAATAAAATAGTCATTAATTATTTCTTCATATGTTATTTTAATATCCTCAAAAATTATTCTTCATATTTTTAGCTCAGAATCTTTGACTTTAATATTTACTTCGTAACTTCTTATCTATTTATCCTGGTTTTATATGGGAGTTTTGAGACCCATGACTTTAATGTGTAATTTTTATGATAAACCCATCAAGATTGAACTCTCAGACTTTAATTTTTTTTATTTCTATTGTATTCTTGATTAATATAAACATCATCAACAATAGGCGATAAGCCCACTATTTCAACATCTCTCAATTATAGGCCAAGAGATAGAAGGAAAATAAGAATATTATTCCTCTATATATGGATGATCTTTCAATAAAAATTATGTATCCCTTATATAATCACTGAATTTTGATTCTATATTTCTTATAAATTTCATGGATATTTAGAGAGGACCTTACCTCTGATACCAATTGAAGTGTCCAAGGATCAGTTAAGTACTGCGGGGGGGGGGGGGGGGATGGAGGGGGTGAATTAGTGGTACATTATTTTTAAAAAATGTTTCCTTTTAAGACAACCTTATTGATTGATTAATGTCTTGATCCCTTGTACTTAATTATTTGCATGTCCCTGTATTTAATATTAAAAATTAATCACAATAGATAATAATTTTTACAAGGTTAGGTACAAAGACCTACTCTATGCTACAACTGGTTATTCCCCATAGTTAAAAATTCTTCACTCTATGTAGGTAAATAAAACTAAGTAAATTACCATTTATGTCAAAACTATGTCCCACCATGTTCTACTCTAGTGTCCCACTAGAGATTACATGTTCCCACTTATACTAAAAACTCCGGAGTCCCATATGAGGATCATTATACTTCATCCCATAATGTAATCAAAATCCCACTGGCCTACTCTAGAGTTCCATTGGACACTTCTTCAACATCAGAGTCCCACTAAGGACTTCCATTGATCTTGAGTCCCACAAGATATGATCCAAATATTTAATGATCTCTATCGGATTCAAAATACTTCTACACTGCCTCGAGATGGAAACTTTCTCCACAAAAAACCAAATCACCTGATCTGATCACGTACTATCTTCAAGAACTTTAGAAACTATTTGAAAATTACATGATATTTCTCACTGTTCCCTGATCATCAAAATAGTATGAAAACATATCAGCATAATGACTGATCAGTTAAATGTCTTCTGAAATAATGCCCGACTTCAGTTTGAAATCACTAAAAAAAATTAATTCAATGTATGTTTCATACGTATTACATCAATATTTATGAATTTAAATAATAATATATAGGGTATTCTTAACCTAATATGTATAGAAATACAAATTCACAAAATTCACACTTTCTTGCATGCATTATTTCATGTGCATGCATGTGTTGAATAATGCAAGCACATTTCACCGGATCATTAACTTCTTCCACCTCGGTTTAATGGTGACAAAAACATATAAAATTAAATTCCTTTGATAATTACATCTTTTAGTTATACCATATTATATTGTATCACACTTTCTCTTTATGTGACACCACTTTATAAGAAACCAAGGTCAAGTCATTCTCATGGAGCACACTTCATGCATGGATATAATCACATACATAATTATTAGGATCCTTAGGATAATAGTATATATGGGGATTAATCATGAGAACTAATTTCTTCCTTTAATAAAAAATCATTTAGAGATACCATGACTATAGGTACATGCAACTCAAACACATCATTATGTGATCATAAAGGCAGAGACACAATGTGAATGAATAAAACCTTATTACAAAATTAGAGCACTTTATCAGCTATGTTTTGATATCTCAATGATCTCAGATGTTCTTTTATCTCATAGAATACTAATGATCTCTTTAGTGTGTATTTATAGACATATTCCCACTAAATCAGTGCCATGATAAACATGAAAATACACTCATTCCTTTATGAAATAACATCATGTGATGTGTATAATCCCAGTCATTGTAAAACCATTTTTTTTATAATGTATCTCAATATTTTGACATTAATTTTATATATGAAAGAAAAATTATTGTAAATTTGATAAAATTAAAATCCTTATAACAATAAAATGTTGATCAAATTATTTAAATCAATCCAATGGAGGTATAACATGCTGAAAACCTGATGTACAGAAGAACTCAAACGAGCTATAGGTAGAAGAAAACCTCAACCACAATCAAATGAATCTAGATGATCTCATAAGGAGGGTTCATTTCATTATGAATGTTAAATGAAGGATTTTTAGTAATCATAATATCTATGTCCCACATTGGTTATTATCTCAGACCAATGCTTCCTTTTATAATAAAGAACTTCCTCTTCTATCCAGTTGTGAGTATAAGGTCCACTCACACTACCCACTGGTACCACCCCATGCTGACACCCTCTTCCCGCACTATTAAATATGAGTCATATATCCTACAACATATGTAAAAACATGATTAGTCTCCATCCATAACCATTCCAAGTCATGAGAATCCATCCACACTCTCTCTCGTGTACTAAATGCATACCAACAACAGGGCTGTGAAATCGACTAGTCATTCTCTATAAATATAACATTGATAATATGGTATAAAATGTTCTAAAAATTCCATGGAACTACCACTCAATGCGATTCTCATGAAAAATAAATCCAAATTGTAACATCCTAACCTGGGAGCTACTAAAATAGTTCCCCGATCTTCTTAGACACGTAGCCTCAATCATGCCTCCCCGTACATAAGATGCTACTAGCTTGTAGTGAGAGATTAATGGTGGTGAAATATGAAGACTATACCCTCTAGATCAACACTAAATAGTGGTGGAAACAGTGATTAAGATAAAAATAGAAGATAATAATAATAGATAACCACGCATGAACATGTTGAGACATAAATACAAGAAGTCAATGTACAATAGGTAACACATACACCAGGGATAGAAAGGTACATAGATAAAAGAATAAATACAAGACTCCAAATCCAAAAGTAAACCTAAGTACATGCTTAGCAGATACTCCCAAGCTCCCATGTCCAATATTAGTCTATAATTAAAAATATCATAGAGAACATTCCAGATCATATCCTATGATCAGTAAGTGTATCCTAGTACCAAATAACATCCCAAACATTGTGTGAGGTAAAATCAGTAGGCCACCAACAACAATGTTTAATTAAATTCATTCCATGATTTAAAAAAAATCAGTGTTAAAGTATAATAAGTGAATCAGTAAAAAATAAATGTAACTAAGTTGGGATCAGGCTCCTAAAAGGATATCTGGATGACCATACCTACTTCATCCAAAGATATAATTTATCTAAACTTGTGCCAACATGTATATATAAACATATATTTATACAAATATATGAAAATATATACATGCACTGGACATTACTTGAGTCTTATGACCCCGATACCCACATAAGAATATCATACAAGTGTCATTCATTAAATAATGAGAATATTGACCAACAATCTAATAGAACAATAAGGGTCATTTTTTCCAATAGTTTCAGATAAACACCCAGGGTTTCCATGACCATAAGTATCAATTAAGTAATAAGGGATACTATGACCAGTAGTCTAAAATTAATAATAAGGGACACCATACTTGATAGTTAGAAATGAATAATAAAGGATTCCATGATTGTCAATGTCAAATGAATAATAATGGATGCAATACACATGAGTCGCAAATGAATAATTAGGGATGTCATGCCAAATAGTTTCTATAATGGTATGGAACAAAATTTTCAACCAATTTACCAGTTGTAATTCATTTATTCAATCATCTATTATTGGGTTGCACTTAAATGGGATGCCAATTGAAATTTATAGAGTCGTGTCTCTATAAATTGGGATCATATTCCCATATAACTGAACCTAGGTTGACATAAAGAGACCCTAACTAGGTCACATATACCTTATTGTACTTTGGTACTTAACCCCAAGGGAGTATTTTTATAATAAATTGGGATGTATATTTAAAGTTTCAGTAGACACTTAAATATGTTACATATAAATATATGGTGGCATCTTACTAAACTGGTCCCCTTTACATGATAAAAGACCTTATATATGATTTTTATATTTATTGAATTGAGGCTTTAGTTAATTTAAATTAAAATTACAACCTTAAGGGTGTTTCCTCTGTAGATTGGGATTTTCATTTTTTTATCAAATCCATTTGTTAGAAATTATGGATTGATAAATGGTTTTAAAGGTATTTATTATACAGTTAGACTATAATTTCATGAGGTCAAGTAAATAAATTTCCGTGTAGTATTGTAAAATGTTTTCCCTTTTTAACATGAATTTGAAATTATATATTTGTATCCTATTTAATGATATAATAAATGTGAATTTATGAAATCGATCAAATAAAACTTCATAATGGTGATGAGCATGAAGAACCCTCATGTAGGGGTTAATTTTAAATGTTTGTTATGGAAGTTAACTTAAATGGGAATGGGGATTTTTCCAATAAGATTTTGTGACCTTTTGATGTTTTGATTAATCTAAATGATACGTTTAAATACTAGTGGAGTTGTAGGTATGGATCTATTTTTAAATTCAACTCATTATGTTTAAATTAGGGGCTATCTTGGTTGAGGTAGTGGACTTATAAATAGAAAACTGGAAGGTTTTTATATATAATATTCTAGTAATGTAATGTAATTTATGTTTGATTAGTTTGTATTGGGCATGACCCCTTGTTAAAGATTGGAAACCCCTGGGTAGGTGGGTGGTTGTTTGGTAAGTTAAACCTTAAGGGGTATTACTGTATATAGATACTCAGTGAGTGTCAGGACTCTGTCTTTTCTATATAGGAAATGTCCACTCTCTAGGACCACACCATTATGAGGATGATCAGAGAGAATTAGGTCATAGTAGTATGATTCTTGGTTTGTGATTCTTTTATACTTTTATGATAGGTCTTGACCCTTTTAGACTGATGATATCCTTTCTATCATTTAGTTTTACCTATTTAGAGAGTGTTTATAGGTGAGTTAGATGATATTTAATAGATTAAAATTAATGAAATTTGGTTATAATTTAAGAGAAATGTGGTAAAGGTGGAATGTTCCAGTGGCCCTATTTTGAGGTTAGATATATAGGTCAAGGCGAGAGACCTAAACACCCTTAGTTTTGGCTCAGAACCAAGTAAGTTGATGATTTATTTTTCAATCAAGGTAATTGAGTGAGAGGTTATCCAGAAGAAGTGGATTATTTTTAAGAATAAAGATTGGTCATATGATCATTTTAATACTCATACATGTATGGTTTTAGACTTTTGTGATATAGGCATGGATATGCATATGTATTTCAGGGAAGAACATATGCTTATTTTATCAATAATGTACTTCATAAACATGACATTTTGTGTTCCTAAACTTATTGACTATTATTTTTGTATTGATACTAGAATTTCTGAAATGATTCTATTTGGGGGGGAGATCATTTGATAACTAATGGAATAAGAAAGGTGATAAATTTTGAAGAAGAGTTTTACGGAAGATCATGGCTTGTAAAAAAAATGCATATTGTGAAATCAGTTAACCTTGTAGACAAATGAATTTTAGGAGTATGATTCAGGTCTTGGACCAGGTGGTAGAATATATAAACTCATTTTGTATGAAAGGATTAGTTTACATTTATTTCACATGGAAAATATTTGATATGGAACTTTGGGGAGAAACCAAGTTTGGGTCAAGGATCAATAGCTTCAATTATGACATTTCTTGGCACTGAAATCTATAGCTCTGAATAAAAATTAAAGTAATTACCCTATTATGAGGGATAATAATTTAATTAGTCATAGTTTAATGAGGATGGTTGACTTGAATATGTGCATGGACATGGATTAGGACACAAATACACACCTATCAATGTAATCATAATGTACTCCATGTTTAGAAACAATCATGTACAATATCTTGATATCATATTGGGTACACTAAGAGATCATCAACTATATGCCGATATGAAAATATAAGCTTATTTTATGGTTTGAAAAATGTATTCATTGGTAGATTAACTCAAGGAGTAGTTTAAATTGATCTAGATAGTGCAATTACACCATTTTTTATTGAGGGTGGTGACCCTCATCATGTTTTTAAATTTAGAGAAAGCTATGGTAACCATTCTCAAAATATGGAAATGATGTAAGGGTGATGATTTCATTATCATTTAGGATAAATAAGGGTTTCCTCCATTCTATTTGTATATAAAATAGTGGACGAAGCATTTAATTTAATAATCATAAAATCAAATTAATTTGGTATAGGGAAAAGCATTATCCTAATGTGGGGAGTATGACATCAGTTTCTAGTGAGTGATCCTCATGTGATAAGGATCGTAGGATCTTAATACCAATTGTGTGATGGTCATGTTGGCTCTTATGTGACATTGAATAAATAGATAATGAATTGATTTATTTTTTTATAAATTCCAGGAATAGATTTGAATATGGAATTATGGAAGTATGAGTGTGGGGGTCAATCCCATGATAGCTTGGGAAGATCTGGGGGAAGGATTAGGTATCTTTAAAGAGATGTTTTGACTAGGATATGTAACTAGATGTCTGGAATGGGATTTGTTGAGTGTTCTCTGAATGATATCGGTTCACCTTGAGATAGAGGTTTAGAAATACATTTTGGAAATTAATCGACTATTGAAGTCGAGTGTATATAAAAATTTGTAGAGAGAGGTAGTTTTATTTCAGTATCCTCTAATATTTTGAAGATTTGGTAGAGTAATCATATCATAAATGTTGTTGGGATGACACAGGTGGAGTTTAAATGTCGGTTGTGGATCATTAAAGAAAATATTACATGTTTAGTATGAGATTGGTTGATCAGAGTTTGACCATTTCAAATAATCAGGGATTGATGGTAGTGTCCTTTCATGTGATATGATAATCTTTCTAGGAGCATTGATAGGATTGTAAGGATGTGTTTAAATAAGAATTGTTGATGGTGGAAGTTTTGTGACTTAGAATTTTCCATTGAAAGCTATTACCTATGTAAGCGAGTGATATAGTATAGATGATGCGAGAATGGATGATGTAATCATGTATAAGGTTAATTGAGATGAATTAAACATCATCTAGATGTTTTATCTTTGGTTATGAGTGTTGGATCAAATTCTAATAGCTCAAGTACCTATATTTAAAATAACTTATGAAGGTGAGTTGGGTGTTTGGAAACAAAACATGACTATTTGAGCATAAATTAAAAACCCCTGAAGGTTGGGTAATGTTATTACTGTTCCCCAATACGTCTCAAGGTCGAGTATTTATATGGAGTGGAGGTTATAACATCATGTATTTTGGATGGGTATAAATTTACAAAAGAATCGGTTATTTTGAATTTAGTGGATTGGAAAAATTGAAATCCACGATTTAGAATGTAATTCATAGAGTTTTAACACTTAAAAGTGTGGTTTTTGGATGAGGTTTAAGTCTTGGTGGTGTATCATGAGTTTAGATTAGGTTTAGATGTGTGTGGCTCTAAATACTCAATTTTGAGATATGAAGATAGGGGAACACGATTGTCGCGTGATTAGTACAAATCGTGCATCCCAAACTGTGTAACCTCTATTGTGAATGAGATGATTTTATGAAATCTTTCAACCTAATATGGGATATTGTGTGGCTTGGTTGAGGAGAATATGGTGATGCACATGGTTGGAACACTGTTTATATAACCATGTGATGCAACCGTGCAAGGGGAGAGGGGTGTCTCTTTAGATAGTGGCACTTTATGATTGTCTCATAGTGTTCCTAATAATCTGGCCAAACAATGATGCTATTTAAAGGTTCTAGAAATTACCATTTTACCAAACCTATTTTGTTCTTTGATTTCCATTTTCTATCACTTCCCACGCTAGGAATCCACCCGAGTTCCCAGTTGTCATCCTCCAAGGATTCGATGGATCTCTTCCATTTAGGCTTGGAATCAGACATTTTTCGGTTGCATTGGATATCCATCAATTACTCTATGACTCATATCCCTTATTTTTTTATTTACCTTTACTTATTATATGTTATTTCCATTTAAAATAACATTCCCAATTTTCAAATATTTTGTCTATTATTCTGATTTCGCTCACTTCAGCTTGAATAAAATGAAAATGATGGATGAGTGACGAGTCTTAATCATGAGGTAAGTTGTCTAAATTCTTTTCCCTTAATGTTTTGTGGTTTATAAATTGCATCATAGTTCCACACATTACTACAAAAATGTAAAATTCCTCAAATTAAATACTTATACCACAACTGTGGTGTTCTTTTGATCGCTTGATGTGGTTGGGGGTGAATGAACTCAACCTGAACCACTACATAATCTGAATTCCATTAAATTGTTTATAATGATTATTATTTTATATTCTATTAAACCACCCTATTGGGTGTGTTGAGAACGATTATTTTTAGTCAAAGATCTTAATGGCGTACATGATAGTTAAGTTTTATGGATACAACCTTGGCCCAATTATCACCAATAAATGAGTAATTGAATGGACGAGATTAATGAGTTATAATGAGATGTGATATAGAAATTAGATTTTACATGGAATTAATTATTTACTTAATAGATGATTGGAATGTATATTCACATGGACCAATTTATTATTTGTAATTAATTTAATTGAATGAACATAATGAACCATATCATGGAATATATATTTCTCATGGCCTATATTATATTGTTAAATGAAATGTACCTATTCATTATAATTATGCCTTGAGTGATACATGGACTCCAATATAGAATTAATTGGATGGACTCATAAGGTAGTTGCAATAAAATGAATTATAATTGGTAATTTGGATAGACTTGAAGTTCAATACCACTACTAAAATTCTTGTGTATAGAATCCATCATTTTTTATTTGAGACTGATGGGCATGGCGTCCCTTATTAATCATTTGAGACTGATGGGAATGGAATACCTTATTATTAATAAACTAATGATCATGGAATATTGTATAATTCATTTGAGTCTGATTGGTATGGAGTCCCTGATTTTTCATCTGAAATGGGTGGTCATAGTATCCTTTATTATTACTTTAGATCATTGATCATGAAATCCCTTTATTAAAATACATAACTTTTATGATATTGTTTTGTGGAATCTTGGGTCTTAAGTATAGTATCCTCACCTATTCATGTATATATTTTGAAATATTTATTTACATATATGCATATTTAAATAATTGAACATGTTCCAAGACATTCTATCTTAGATCTAAGCAGGTATGGTTGGCCATGTTTCCTTTGAGGAACCTGAGCCCGACTTTATCGCATTTATTATTTACTTATTTGTTTATTATACATGATCGCTACTTTATTTTATACGAAGGGGATGGATTTTATTATAATCTAGTGGCGGTTTCCTAGTGAGTTTATCTCACACCCTTTTCAGGCATCCGTTCGGTACCTGGACAGACTTCCTAATCACAGGTTAGGATGTTAACTATGCTTTGTATTATTTTTCATTATGGACTAGGATTAGACATGGGATCTATGGCACAACAGCTGATCATTTACTCGGGTTTCCTTACATATTAAATGTATTTTATTTATTCTTTTATTCATGTATATATCTATCGCTGGTGTATATATTACCTATTATACATTGACTTCTTGTATTTATGTATCAACATATTCACACATGTTTATCTATCATAATTATCTTAAAGTATTTTTCTTATTCATTATTTCCTCTAGTTTTGATTATATATATAGAGGTTATATTATCCCTGATATACCTCCATTAGACCCCTATTGCAAATTGACAGCCTCTGGTGTACGGGGAGGTGTGCTTTAGGCCATGTGTCCAACCCTCTTGGGGCACCATTTTAGAGTTTCTTGAGTAAGGATTCTACATAATTCATTACAGTTCTCATAAAATAAACTTGATTTCAAATATCAGGCATCAATTTCAAAATCTAGAATGTACACATGAATCCCTCTTTAGGGGAAACTACAAACCTGGTAAAAACCCCCTCACAAGTTTCCCTAGATCATCACAAAATCTCCAACTCACTAAACATCGAGTCACATCTCAAGTTCTCTAGGTATCCCGTCTCACTTAATGTTCAAGTATCATATTGGGAAACGATTAAAAAGTTGTTATCCCGACTCCTGTATATAGATATCTTATGATATCTAGCATGAAAAACCACCAACCATATGGTTTCACATATATAACATTGATCTCATGTCAAACCAATAGCTTATATAGGCACTGATTCTCATCGACCATCTACCTACAAGACTACTCCCTTGATAATCAGAACCCATCCGGGGTTATAAATACATAATGAAATCATCCTATATGACGTTTACCATGGAACCACCTATATGACATTTACCATGGAACCACTATTCTGGGTTTTGTTAGATTGAATTTAATTCAAAGTTATATGGGAAAAACTGTATAGGTTGTTACTGTCACTTTGAATAACAAAGAATCTGTTCATGTCAACAATTCATACTCACTCAATTGACATCACCCTCTGAAAATAAAAATCAATAAATGTAACAAAAATGTTCTTTTATGTTTAATTTCATTAAAATCCATACAATAAAAAATCATGTTGGTTATTACTAGAACATTTAATAATAAAATATTAATACTAGAAACCCACTCGGGGTTTCCTACTATGGTACTATGTGCCTCTCTGACATTATAGGTAACCTCATGTCCCCCAAACCAATGCTCTATATCATTATCGTCAACAAGAACATCACTATAGTTGAAAATGATTTTTAATCAGAATAAAACACATATACAAGTCACTCCAATTAAGTAGAATGAAAAAAAAGTATTTATACGAGAAAACATAAAATGACCAATTTGTAACACATCAAATAGATGGGCCAATGGTCTGTAATAACAATGCATAAGAAGGTATATATTTCATTAAAATCCTACATGTCTGATAATGATGCATGAGAAACAAATTTCCTTTATAGTACAAGATTAAAATCCATAAATTATCCCCTTCCAATAGGAAAAATCCAAAAATATATAATAAATCATAAATCTAAACACCATTTTAAAAACTCAAGTTGAAAATCTTATATAAAACTATAAATCCTATACCAATAATAGTAACCCCAAAACCATGGAAACCATTACATTATAATGGTGATGTTTTTTATGATGCACCAACCTAATATCCATCACAGGCTCTAACACATTCCCTTACCTCTAGGATACCAACTCCCAAAATCAGAAGAAAAAAATAAGAACAATCCTTTGATACCATTTTTAATACCCTGACTTGAAATAATCTATAATCTCTAACTAAATCGGTCTACCATGATACCATAGACATAAATCCTTATATTCCAGATATTTTTGACTAGTTTCATGGGTCTAAGGTGGTAATATAGGGAAACTATACTCCTATATTAGAGTAAAAAATAATATATAAATAATCCAAAAATTATACACATCTATACGAATCTATTAACATAGATAAATAAATTACTAAATATGATGAAATAAATGAAATAAAACATAAAAATTGAATAATCATGAAATACACTTCAATTGGTCACCCACTTGTCCATGAACATATACAAAATACTATAAAATAAATAATTGTACAAGGATTCACTGCTAACTTTGATTCATGCCACATACCTAGCCTCTGTGATTCTTGAGCTATAACAGCTTGATCCTAAGTCTTCACATGAGTGGATAAATTTTATCTTGAAATTCTAGTCCTTCACCCTATCCTATATAAATCTCTTGGTCAAGGTGAAAAAAGACATAAGGTATGTGCAATCACCAAGGTTCTAATACAGGGGGTCAAAATATAATCCTCACCAGGACACCCCACTAATAGATATACAATATAATATCATAAGTGAATTTTCATGTAATATTCCATTCCTATATGATAAATAAATGGGAAAAACTAAATAATAAAAAACATTGTTGATCCTTGGGTTATATGGTAGAACCCTGATCAACAATATCTACTTTGGCCAGTTCCAGAGTTTCATTGAGCATATTGCAATGATTATGCCAACCAAAACACCACTGATATCTTAAGTGGGTGCACATATAACCAGATCTAATCCAAGAAAATATTATCAATCCTTTGTTTTATGATCCAAATTGATCATACCTAACTCATATAGTGCTAGAGTGACTATGCAGATGATCATCACCTCAAGTGATCCTCTATCCATCCCCTAAGGACCCCATGCTCATGACTACATCACAATGAGAAACAAATCATATGAAATTTCTAGAAATACCTCATCCTTTATCCCATAGGATAAACCCATTTTAGTGCATGGGTGTTCTTCATGTTAGGATATTGATTTATTTCTAGTAGGGGGAGGCCCTGGGCAATCTTGTATATCAATGGATGACTGATTTCTAGGTGGAATTAGAAATTAAAGATAATACCCCCCCCAAGATCACATAATAAATATAATGGGATTTCAATATCAAACATCTCATTAGTCAAACCATATCTATCATTTTCACATGATCCTATCCATCAATGGATGGGATCTTATAGTCTCTCTTTGGATGTCCAATATCCATGCTTTGGTATATATGCTACTAATGACTTTATACCACCATTTAGATCATGGAAATTGTGGGTATTCACAATGGTCTACTAGTATCTCTATTCTAGTCCCAATACCTACACCTTCATAATGGTTTCACAATATTAGTGGACTCCCTTCCATATTGTCCATTCCTACATATATATCCACACACATTCTGATGCTAGATCCTAGGTACCACCTCAAGAAATTCACTCCCACATTAATAAAATCACTCGATTCTGTATGGGCTTGAAATATTCCACCAATATACCATGAGAATACATCCAAAATATATTGTGTATCCCTAGGTCTCATCCATGTCCATGGGTGATTATCTTGCATCTCGTGCAATCACAATAGGGATAGACCTAATTGATGATTCTAAGGAATTCTAGGAAATCAAATATCATGAGAAAATAATTAAATGAAAATATTTCAAGGGTTGAAAAATTCCCATTCCCATCATTATCATCTCAGTACCATTGGTTTTACATGTTATTTTGGGTTCTAGGTGACATCCACAACCATCTCTACACAAAACAATAGATAGCTACATAGGGCTAGTTTAATAATAGGAAAACCACTTAGGTTATCTAGTTCATTTTGTAAATAGAGGCATCACTCTTTAGATCCATTATCATAGAGTAGTATCTCAAGAAAATTCCCTTCACATGTTGAAGTCACACTACTTAGTATTTTCATCACATAAAATATAGTCATGGCCACAATGGGGTGAGCTACTTAAATATTGGTCAAGGGAGATGGCTCATGGCCCATCTTAGATCCAAGGTACCACTTGGTTGGTCCACTCACCCATCCCATCTCATTGAGATAAAAAAGATATAAGGTGTCTCAAGGTTCATCACATAGACTACTAGGTATATCTCACAAGGTATATGGCCACTATCCCATCCTCTATCCAAGTCACTCTAGGTTAACCCAAACACCAAACCTATCCATATCCTCAAGTCAAAATCTAGTCCAACATACATGAGATGACCCCAATATATGATAAATAAATGGAATTGTTGATCATATTCTATGTCATAAAATCATTCTCATGAACCCCAATTAGGTATTATCTGATGTTTCATGCCCAAATTTACGATTGAATCAAATAATAGAGGAAGAACCTCTCTATCATAAATCTATTTCCCTTATTCACCTATTAGAAGTAATAAAAACGCCCTAAGGGTTCCCAAATCACATTATACATAAAACAACACCTATAATGGACTACTAAAATGTCAAATTATGACTCTGGGGTGAATAACCATGAAAAACCTACAGGAAGGGATTACATGACATGCACCTCCTATACCCATCGTGCACCTCCAAAAGGCATATTGGTCTTGTACCTTTGCACACTTAGCATGCACTTTTCCTAAGTACATGACATTAAACTACCCTATATGACATATAACCCACAGAAGGTGCTACAAAAACTCCAGACCATATACACCCCATGAGGTCCTACCAACTACCGTACACGAGAACTAGCTGTATATCCTTTATGAGGTCTGACCTTATGTCATACACGAACATATTCCCCAGACACAGGGGGTTTGGATGAGTATCCATCCACACACTAATTCAACTATAAATTTACTTTCTATAAAAAAACACACACACACACATTGTAACCATAATATTCAACCCCTCACCCCAAATAAATAACACCCAATGTGTTCTCTTTAACTACACACCGTGTGATTAGAATTTCTCAAACAGAATCCACTAAAAATTTTAAATAACCCCTCACTTATCCCCAAATAACTCCATAAAAACCCTAAAGGGGATAAAAATAATCATAATATGGCATTAAAAGTATAAAAATAATTAAACTATGGGGATCAAGGGGAAAAAAAATTAAACCATCCCACCCCATGGTAAAAATCGGTGAAGCTTATATCTGATCTATGATCCATTGCTGCAATAGCTTGATCTAGCTCATCAAAATATCTATGGAATAATCTCACTACTTAAACCCCTATATATCTATCTTAATCACAGGACATATGATTCCCTAAAGCGTATGAGAAAACTTAAATGTGTCGAAGGAGGAATGAAAAAGGGGCTCGGGCCCGGCTTCAATGCACGATCTATGTTTATGCATTACCTAGGAAGAACCCTGTGTTTTACACTAAATCACATGGTAATAATCAAAATATAATTTTCTAATAAAATCATATGAGAATCTAAACATGCATGAATAAATAATATTTTTTTAATATAATAGTAATTATTCTGATAAAATTAAAACAACTTAGAATAAAACTAAACTCCTTCCCTTGGTTAAGAACCCTATTCCAAGACTAATAGAGTGTTCAAAAAATTATCTGAGATTTAATGATATGGTATAATAATAATTTTACCCCTTAGAATCATCCAAAATAAAAAATAAAAAATTATACTCTTTTTGAGAACCCGAAAAAACATGGATCTTTAAAAATGTAAATCCAAACTTCAAAAAAGTAAATGAGAACTTGAGAAGAGTCTTGAGTGATGCTAGATGATTAAACTAGAGGTTTGTAAAAGAAAAGTAAAACATTATAAGAATCATAATGGAGTTTATAAGAGTAACTTAATATTTTGAAAGAGTAAACCTCTTCTTTAGAAAGGTAAAATGTGACTTCGAAAGAGTCACATGATAATTTGGAAGAGATATGTGTATTGTAAAATTTTTTGGATTATACAAGACAAAATGATGAAAGTAAAATTTTAATTTTTTTGAATAATAATTCATATTTGTTAATGATAAATCCGTTTAATAATTATTTAAACATCATAAATGTGTTTTTTGATTCAATCCAATAGATAATAATTTTCACAACAAGAAGAAAAGAGTTTCCAAGAAGAAGAGATGAGAGGATACTGCATAACTTCTTGGTCACACTGTATCCACCCATAATCTGCTAAATTTATCTTGAAACATGTTTTAAAATTATGAATATGAAGTGGGAAGAAGATGAAGAGGTTATAAAAAAGTTTAGAGAAGTTATTCATTTGAATTTCAATTTATAATTCGAATTCAAAATTGATTTTACAACTACATGTGTGTGATAAAAATAATATATCATGAATATGAAAGGTAAGAATAAGAAGATACTTATCTATAAATATTTCATTAAAAAAATTAGATATAAATAATAATAATAATATGTTTTTTAGTTTTTAGAGGGAGAAGTGTCTGAACCATAGTACTGGTTGAAGGAAAAGAAAGAAAACTAGTATTGAAATAACACTATATAAGTATACTCCAGTTGAATATTTTATTGTTTTTGGAAGAAAAATATTTTATCATTTTAGTAGTGTGGGAAAAAGTTATCTTAGTCAAGAGACATTTATGGTCATAGGTCTACCTATGACCATAGTCCATGTTGACCATGGCCATAGGCCAATTTATGACCAGAGTCATATCAGACATGTATATAGAACTCTAGATATAGGGTAATTTAATAGTAGGGTAGAATAAAATAGTGTATGGTTTTACCTATATAAGTGACATGTGATGTAATTATCTATTGGATAAGGGGTATGTGATCTGATGATCCTTCAAAGTGAATAACATGTAATGTCTTCATCCATTTAGTCAGTATATACTTCGATAATTAATAATTTATGTTTAACTATAAAATATTGACATACTTAATGACCATGGTTACTTGATATTATATAAACAATGATCATATGGTTATTCATTATCATATATGACAGAACTTGTGGAAATAGGTATCGAGATACATGTGTTTAATAGATATAACACTAGATCCCATTGTATATTGAGTAACATTAATTCATTTCTGGAGGCCACTCTTTTCACACATTTACGAATTTCAAAAATTTATATATTTTTGTTAATGATAAGGTAACACTTTTTGATTGAAAAAACCTTTGATTAATTTTTCTAAATTTTAGAGTTCTTCTATAATTTTTTTTTGTAAAAATGATGATACATTTACATAAGTGTTATGTAATTATTTAAAATGTGCTTTGGAGATGATTTCAAAATTTATTTTATATGATATGATATTTGAAATAAAACCAAGTCTACTAGGATTTAGTTTAAGTGGGATCTTGATAGAGATATTCCCTAAATACTATATTCATATTATGTGTTTTTTATGATTTCATATTTTATGATATATATATATATATATATATATATATTATGATATGCCATATTTGATGACAAGGCACATCTTATCCCTTGTTGTGGGTATATCATAATACATACAACCTAATCTTGTCATATTGTATGATTTGGATATATACTAAGACCATATTATATGTTTTATTAATTAGTTACATTTTATATGATGATATTTTTTGGATAATACCCTTAAGAAAATTGGTTACAGGCATTGTAACCATAACATTACTCAAATATTGATAATAATTTAGTATATTACATGAATACCTTGGGGTGTTTCCCTAAAGCCAAGATAAAAATCCATGATAATGGAATTATAATCCTTGTATTTTATAAAATATTTTATTTAAATCTATCCTTTTCTTCTTTATTTATGTTCAGTGGTACTTGCATACCAAGGTTTCATCAAGGATCCCACCCAAGAAATGGGTGACAAAATAAAATGTGTATACACATAGGTGGAAGGATTCCTTTTCATACTTATCAATGATATTCTTAAGACTAATGACTTAATAGAGTATGTATCTTTATCTACAATAAGAGGTACATCCGTGTTCTTTATTTTACTGTATTCATGCGCTAAACCAAAAATTTTAGGTTCAAAACATTATATAGATTACACATATAATTTAGAAAACAAATGTTGTCTTGGAGCATGAAGAATATGTAAATGTGATATACATTCGTCTCTCTATTTCTCATAAATTTATAGATTTATGTCCTTCAAAAAACACCACCCAATTAGGTGGTGTGGTGGTGATAACCTGTTATCATGAATAACCCATGGATTTAATCCAAATATTAAAGAAATATGAAATTATATATATATATATTAATGATGAAAAACATAGACTATGAATATTAACCATAATTAGATGGTAAACCATTTTCTTAACATTGATAGGATAAAGAATAGATCAAAAAATTACTCTGAGATCAAATGTTATTACTATTTTAAGAAGGAATATTTTATTATAATGTTTTATAATATTCTAGTGAACATCCATCCAGAGGAATCCCACGTATGAACCTTGATGAAACTCTCACACATTTTTTGATTAGGAGCGTGCACATGCTTGGAAAAATTACCTTCATATCCCTTACTGAAGGGCTGTGTGTGTCATATGAAAACACTATGTGCACCCTACTGATAAAAACGTTTTGCCATATTTAAGAGTTTCAAGGGCCCTATAAAAATTCTATTCATTATGTGGAAAAGTGTCCTATTTTTTCCTTATTAAATGCATGAATACATGCCCTTCTTGAATCTCATGTGGGTTCTTAGAGAGAATCTAGGAACCCATAACGGTTACCATAAGTCATTTCAGTTCTCAAATTTGTTAATATGTAAAATTTGAGTGCCTAAACTAGGGTAACTTATTAAAGGACCCCCAAAATACAATTTATATAGAAGGATATACCGAGATCCATCAGATAGAGACCTTGACCACCGAAGTACACAAATCATGGTACTACATATCTAATTTTTTAAAACTCTCAATTAAATGATATTAAAATAAAAACAAAGGAAGTTAGTATAAACTAGGGTTATTTTGGGTTATTTATGGGATTTGACACTTAAAAACATCATGAAAACTATATTTCCCAAGCCTATGTATAACCTAGGGATAAGGACCCTTTCGCAGTAGGCCTCCCAAAAATAAGGGAGAAATTCCATTGCACCTATTTCTATACAATGTATGATAGACACACTCATACCTTGAGGGAAAATGTGGTAACCCCATCACCCAGGTTACCCATATGGGTGAATTTACTCAATTTCACTAGAGTGACCTTCTTTACCACCGATGGAACAAATTACACTAACTTTTACCATAAGAGAATTATTTTTACTCACTTACTTGACCCTTATGGATTACCCTGGGATCAACCCTATCCTATGTCAACCACCTAGGTAAAACCCTTTCATTTTTCTGAAGTAGATCAAAGGTTCCAAGAATAGAGGAGGTTTCTTTAGTGGGTGATAAATTTGAATTTCTTTTGATTTTTATTTTCAAGAGACCCAAGAGAGGATATATTCATGTTAAATTTATAATTAATTTATTTAGATATGAAGAAATTTTTACCTCGTCTTGGAAACTTTCTTCGATGATGATACCGATCTTCTAAAAAATTATTTTGGATTACCATCATTGTTCTATAAGTATCTAAGTATAGAATCCCTCTAGAGGTGACCCATACATTACCTTTTGACCTTTGAGTGATGCCAACTGATCTGTGGGTGCTAGCGTAGTGAGTCAATCATCTTTCATTGCTTCAATTGATTTCTGAACCTTCAGTCTTGAATGATTATCTCTTGATCATCTCTTTCATGATAGGAAGAGAGGAAGAGCAGTCGAGAGAGAATTATGTTGTGTAAAATTATTCTCAGTTATTGGTTTTTGATTAACCCTACACAATAGTCAAAACAATATATTTATTGGGCTAGGGTTTAGTCTAGAATATTATTTAATTTTATACCATCCCTTAAAAAATATTAAAATATTTAAGAAACCCCATTTCATATAATAATAATACTAATATTTTTCGATGAATGGTAACTTGCACACTGAAAAATATTATTTTATTATCTTGTAAATTAATACTTATCACTTGACACAATATTGGTCCACTCAAACCCCTAATCATTTAATGAATAGAATAATAAATATATTTTTTTCACATAAATAAATATTTTATTCACAAACAATCAAATTAATATTTATTAAATATTCAATAAATAAAATAAATATTTTGTTCATAAAAAATAAAACAAATATTCATTATATATTCACAAAAATAAATTATTTATTAATAAATAAAAAATTATTTATCACTTTTAAAATATTAGATATCAATAAAACATGAAAAAATCTATTCCTCAAACTTGAGAATAATTTTTTTTCCTTTAATTAAATTCAAATTGAGTTTAATAAATATCAATAAAAACACTAAGTTTGTGAACCTCTAAGATTCATTCCTATTGAAATTTGGTGGGGTTTCTTAAAGCCCAAGATTAGTATCTATAAATGATTCGAAGAATCCAAGAGAAAGAACTTAATGTCACAATAACGACAATGATATACAAATTCCCACAATGCAATATAATAATTTTTTAAAACAATTCCTCACCAAGAAGTTTGCACATATGTGTCTTCATCTTATTTTCTTGATACGTCTTTCTTGGAATATTTTAAATTATTGTACTGTTACACAATGTCCATGGAATTTATTGTTATGGTTCTATTTTAATCAAAGGGATGAGATTTCAAATTGCATAAAGATGGAAGGTAAAAATCCTTCCTCTATGTATTCATCAATATCATGTCATTCCTGAAGCACCAAATTTACCATACATCCTACCAATATATGGAATGAGGGTTTTGGTTATTTATTCTAAGTGTGCAATTAATTACATGGATCAATGATATTCTTAAAGTATAGTGACCTTTACACATTATCATATATATGAATATCTGAGGATATAAAAATATGTGAAATTCCTATTGGAGGGTATGTTCTCATAGTCTCTCATCTTGGAGATTACCAAGTGAAATATTCATGAGAATAATCTTCATCTACTTATGAGTTATCACAACTAAAAGTATAAATAATTGTTCCCTACCATATTACATTATCCAACCACAGAACTATATTTAAAAATATCTTCATAACACTTCATGATACTCATCATAGTGTGGAAATACTATGACCTTATTATTGTGATGAATACCTGGGGAACATATTAATTAAATGAAATACAGAAGAATTAATAATACTTAATAATAAATTTTATTAATATTCAAACAAATTAATATACATGTAATCAAATTACAATTAGCTGGTTCTAGAACTCCAACACCAACAAGGATAGTCTAACCTCATTAGAAATATGTAAACTAGATCTTTTCCCAATAAATAGGTTTCTTCAAAATCATATCTTTTGGTCTATCATATATAGTGTAGTCCCTAAATAACATTACAAGGCACACTTTTTAGGACAAATCATAATGGTCCACTCATGTGTAAGTCTCTCACTAAATTATTTCTTGGATAATTTTACCTAATAGATTATTTTATATGATATTAAATTTTTTTAGACATGGTCTTAGTAATATGACCTTAAAATAAGATACATAATGGTTTTAGATGTATAAATTTTAATAGAAAATAAATTATTCCTTAATGAGTAACCTTAAATTCCATAACCATTGGTCTTCATTGAATGATTGTAAAAGGCACAACAATTTATTGGATGTATAACATTAAAAGAAACACCATCATTATTGGACACATGATCATAGAAGGAACCATAAGGGTAATTGTAAATTGACCTTAAAAGGTATAATGTTCCTCATTATATGAAACCAAACATTTTGGGTTCTAATTACCTTCATAGTTACACGAGGAAGCACTTCTCATGGGCCAAATTCATCCACCGCAACACCTTCTGCCTCCTTAGATGGTGACATATTATAGAATGTTTTTCTATATGGATTTAAAATATATCATAACGATTCAATATGATATTTCAAATATCCTCCCATATAGTGTTATTAAAAGAACGTGGTGTTAATCAATGGTTTTCATGAAAGAGAAATAAATATTGTCTTTGGGAAATTTTTGATAATACGATTAAATTTGTAATAGAGTTATAGATTGGAAAATAATATCTACCATGTATTATATTATAAATCCAATGTCTAAAATATCTGGTGATGAATGTGATGGTGTAGGAATGCATCCATAATATTGATATTTCATCTTTGGAAATAGACCATGCTAATATGAAGGTACATAGAACTTTTAGACTTACAACATGTCAACAATCCTAAAGGGGTCAAGTAACCCCCATTATATCATAAACCTATTTATGGAATCTTTCTAGGGATAATGACATTTTCTATATATTTTTTACTTTTAATAAATATAAAGTTACATTATTTATGTCTAAAACACTATCCCAAATCCTCCTAGGAGGTTCTTACTAAAAAAAATTGTCTTCATCAATGCATGGCCAAAACTCATTTGGAGTCTTCTAGAGAGACAATGGTAGCTCAAATAACCTATACTAGGGAACCCATAAAGAGTTTCCTGTAGGGGAAATTGAACATGGATTTATAATAATAGGTTTATTACCTTTATACTAATTCAATAACCATTAATTTATATCATATCTTGATGATAAAATGAGGGAAATTCTATGTCACCAAAAAAAGGAGGCCAAAAATACCTTTTAGAAAAATATTAGTGACCACATCAATTGACACATTTCTTATAAGGGAGTAATACAATCTATATTCAGATCTTTTAAATAGTGAAATGTTAAAAAATTAGAGAGGTAATCTATGATATTCCAATTATAGAGGCCATCCCCACTAAAATGTGGAATGTTACCATGGTGGTCCTTCATAGGGAAAACAACATTGTAGCCATAGAGTTCCTTTTAATGGTTTTAGATATAATTTTTCCCTATTCAAATAGTTTAACATCATTGAAGTACTCCCCATGTAATCATTCCACATACAACACTCTTTAGGATACTAATATGGGATACAATAAAGGATGTATTTGTTACTATAATATAATATGAGCAAAACCAACTCATAGGCATGGGGGAGTTTATACCCTCACAATCAACCAGAGTTTCATTAACTACTCATAAAGATATTTTGGTCGATTCCATGCCTCCCCTACGGAATTTAGTATTTTCAAGGCTTGGGGTAAGCTCATAATTAGATCTATAGGAAATACTAAATATAAAAAAAAAATTCACCCCTATATATACATTTGAAGAATACGTAAAAATTTAATAATGGTAGTTAGGACAAAAAGGCACAAATATATTATCATGATGTTTTTTTCCCATTATATTTTGGATAGTTATAACTAATATGATAAATCTCCTTACATATATAATATACATGAGGACTTGGTACCTACCATAATATTTTCATCGGTAAATTGTTGAAATTTTAAGCCTTTTAAAATTTCATAAAATGTGATACTAAGAAGAATGATATGTATAATAAATCTATGGATAATGTTACATGAATTAAAACTATATACTCAATATCAAATATAATTTAATTATTTGTTATCCATTATTGATTTTCCATTTCCTACTACTTGTTGTGCTAGTATTAAGGATATTAAAAATGGTGTAGCTACATTCATAACCCTTTATCCACTCAAAGGTGTTGAGACTATTTCATTAGAGGAACGGTATTACTATTATTACTCTAAGATAAATAATATTGAGTAAATTAATGTTGAGTTACTTAGAGGAAACATACCACTTGAGTGATATTTCTTGGATAAATATTTTTTTCAATTGGTATTTCATAAATATGTTTCTCAATAAAGTAATATGGTACATGGCCATGCATGATATCTAGAGAAAATAATTTCTCATGTAGTGATATCAATCATATAAAAATTCGAAGTAATTACCACATAGTTATAATCTATTTAGGGAATGCGTAAAATAGAATAACTAATGAGAAATAGGAATATTTGAATCATTATGATATATTTTAAATCCATATAGCAAAACATTAGATTTTAAATACTTTCTATAAATGATGGTTGATGAAGGTCAAGTATTTTTGTAAAATCTCAATGTACTTGTGACATGTGTGTAATAATATATCCATAAAGAAGGAATAAATAGGAAAGTTCATGTATAGAAATCTATATATTATTTATGATTATATGATTTAAAAAAAGTGGACCATATTCCCACCTTAATTAATGCATGATTCAATCAACCAGTCTTGAGCCCATTTTTTTATGACAAATGAAGCATTATCTTGTGTTTCATATATTCCTAGGATTCATCATGGCCAAAAATATAAAAAAATAGAAATAGGAGGAATCCTGATGGATTTAGAAAAAATAAAACACTTATTTCCTTCATTCATCCATTATAAGGAATATGGGAGAAATCCAACAAAAGGAGGTCCTATTTTTATGAGGAGTACCAATTCACCTACATAAATTATATCATATTTATTGAAAATTTTGATGATAAAGAATGGTCATATAAAATTATGTCCTCTATTTCCATCCACATAGTATGAAATTAGATTGTGTAATTTTCACCTAGTTCTATGAATTTCACTCCTAGTTCATAAAATAACATTTTTATATAACCATCTTAGGAATAAGAGGTTTCCCCTTATTCTACACCTAGTGCTAACTAAGAATATCTTGGTAATACCACCACCTGCTTCTAAATAAGGTGTGTCCACCCATATTAATGAACTAAAGTATGATGTTTATATTAATATAGTTAAATATGGTGAATATGTGGAAAATATCCATCGTACTATATTATTTGGAGATGGAGTTAGTGAATAATTTCAATGTAAGATCCAATAATTGGGGTATCTATGTAAACTAAAATTATCAACATCCCATCATACCATTAGTAATGGTAATAGATTTACTATGTATTTCACTCATCATACAAAAATACCTATTGGATAAATATTTATTTATTATAAATTCACCCATTTATGACAATAAATTGAAACTATTTTATAAATTAATGTCAATTTACATTAGTAAAAAATCATACTATATGAGGAATTATAGGATGATACCCACATTCACCGATCAACCACCTCAACTAGAAGAATCAATTAAACCTGAAAAATAAATAATTACCCAAACATACATTCCTATAAAAAATTTCTTGATTCAATTCAGTAACTCCTAGATGGATTCCTTAGAATATTTTCTTAATGGAAAAGTTATAGTCTCCCAGTAAAAAGTTTCTATTTACAATGAATTACCATATCCTATAGGGTAAGGGAATTTACATATCATTCAATGACTAATCAATATCA
The DNA here is from genome assembly GCA_963277665.1 of Viscum album. Lineage (NCBI taxonomy): Eukaryota > Viridiplantae > Streptophyta > Magnoliopsida > Santalales > Viscaceae > Viscum > Viscum album. The sequence continues at coordinate 1,784,091,996 of OY728148.1, read as the reverse complement.
TTTAATATATTATTTAAACTTGTTGATCACTACATTTACCCAAAGTCATTGAATTTTTTACAAGATGGGGGAATCCTTATAGATATCCTAATAATCACTAGTTTCAACATCCACTATCCAATTGACCAAGTTTAAGGAAACTCTAGTTAAATATCAACTTTAGTCATGTGACATCTAAACCAAGGAATATATAACATTAAAATTAATAAAATTTTCCAACCGAATAAATGATAATAGAATATGGTAGATTTCTTATGACTAGAATACGTTCTTAGATAATTTATCTTTTTTTTTCTTGTAGAATAATTTGATCACGCTTCTATATATCCGGAGAATCAGGGTGGTAATTTTTATGGTCAATTCGAATTACTAACCCAAATATTGGTTTTTATGGAATATAGTTCATAAATGATTTTTCTTTAAGGATTTATTAAGAAGTAGATAGATGAAGGGATAATAGATGAAGGAACTCCACAAATTGATCATTCTCTCTAAAACAATTCTGAGTAGAACAGACAATGTTTACAAAGTAAACATGGATACCAATCCCTTAATGAAAAATGAAACATGTTATATTAAATCAGGACTAAAAAATTCATTGTGTATTTTATCTATCCTCCAAAGTGAAACTTGTTTATATTTATTTTTACCAGGAATCCTAAAGAGGAGGCTTTCAAGGATTATTGAAATTATTTCCCCTTCCACTAAATTTTGGGATACATAATAAAATAATGATTTGTACTTAAATAAATTATTCAAAATAATGTATATATTGTCTTATTAGATTTAGATATTCCTAAATAAAAGATTACTTGGGTGTAATCCATCACAAATTCTCCAGAAGAATATCATGTTCAACCATTCATTTAAATACAAGGTCCTTATTATATGAAACCAAATTACATGATATAAGGTTTTTACCACACAACCATTTACTATAAGGTGTATATTCCATATAAAAATACCTTAAACTACACAAAAATGTTCTATCCCATAAGATATTAAACATCATAGATAACTTCATCCCATATGATGTCAAAATTTTCAAAGTGGTCCACCCGATATGACCCACGTCACCTTGGAGTAATATATTCCATATAAACTAATCCCTTATGTAAGAACCTGATATATATATATATATATATAAGAGTTTCTAATTTATAGCCTACTCATTCACATTATGTTTCCTTTAATGACACAACAGAAGGATAAAAACCCCATTTTCATAGAAATATACATAGATTGATTTATATTACAAAATGAAATGTAGTGATACAAAAATATCCTATATCAATAGCATCTAAAAATTCATCCTTTATATAATTTCCCATTTAAATAATCCAAGTATATGAGTTTACCAATTCTTATCTTGTATTCCTAATCCTCTATGTACTAGGAAATAAAAAAAATTCCCCTCATAGTAACTATGTATGCATTGATTTATTTTCTTAGAGGATATATATTTATGTACACATCACCTATCCTAACCAAGTTACAAATAAAACATTCAATTAATTCATCCTAACATCCTAGAATATGTGGTCATATATTCATAATATCTTTTCCTTTATTAAACCATTTCTCGGATAAAATATCTCCCCCTTCCAAGAATTATGTATGTATTGTTTTAATTTCTCATAAGAAATTTAGTGATGTGAAGATCACTAATACTAGTCCCAATTGTAGATACATAGCCATATTTCTATCTCAATATTTTATACCATTTTCCCTCTAATTCAAATAGGTCCAATATTTTGTGTCCATTATCTGATTAATGAATAGTTTTTTATGTTGGGGAGTTTGTTGATAACTATATAGTGTTTACTAAGATTAAGTATTGAAGATGAACACCCCCTATACTATGGTATTTTTTTGGGAAAAAAGTTGAGGAAAGATTTATTGGATTTAGAATTTGTGTTTTATTTTTTTGTTAATTCATAAATAATATTTAAAATCACATTAAATATAGTTTTGTGTCATGTGAAGGATGAGTTTATTTATGTAGTAAGTGTTTTGATCATTCCATAATGGGATATTTTTAAGAATTTTTCATTCTAAAAAAATCATAATATTAATGGCTATTGAGGGATCAGTGGGTTACAAAACACTCGTAATGTTAACATTATGATTTAAGAATTAAATTTGAGGATGTTTTAATTAGTATATCACAACATGGAAACTACACCATGATGTAAGGCATATAATTTTTAGGTCTTCACTGTTTTGTGAAGTTATGGGGAGTTGAATAAAAAAATTGTATCTCCCAATACAGCACAACTAGATGGGAAGATAAAACATTATTATGGAAGTAGTCATGTCATAATCATTATAACGTAAGCGTACCATGAGATATTTTAATATTATCACATTATAGGATTTGGTTATTAAAGTTTGTATTTTATCTACATGTAAAAGAATATAATGATTAGTATTCAGTGATGGTTAATCATACTATAGTGAAAGATTCATTTTTAAGATGTTGTTTATTTTTTTCCTCTTCATAATGTTATGTTTCATGTCAGGATCAAAGAAAAAAGTTTAAATTTGGGTAATGATGACATGGAATACTAAATGCTTCAATAATTAACAAAAATAAATACACTATGACCCAAAATCAAATATAAGAGTATCCATGAGCCCCAGGTTGATTAGATGGGCCTATAATAGAAGTGATAAGGGTTAAAGTATTAGTTCTCACTGGTTTTTTTAGAATTCAGTAAAATGTATATGGTGTGTTTTTAGATTAGTTCGACATAAGAGAGATGAAAAATGATAATAGTGCAAGAAAGAAATGAAATAGATAACAAGAATAGATGAAGAGTAAAAACTCGGTCTATGTGTGTGATTATCATTCTTGTGTTTTATATTGAGGAATAGGAATGTTAAAACCTATTCCAATTTATAGATAAGTGCATGTGAACTATATATTTTAATGAAGTTATTATTCAATGGAAAAGGAAAATATGTACCCCAATGAATATAAGAAAACAATAGTAACATGATTGATAAAGGATAAATCCTTTCTTCATGAATTGAGAGATATTAATATTAATTTATTAAAATTTGATTTTATGGATAATCCTATATCATTGTATACCCATGGTGATTCTAGAAGAATGTGTGATCTTAGTTTTTTGAGGAATATACTACAGTTGTGGATTCTCATTTTAATTAGTGAACCTTTTACATCAAGTGTTCATTATTTTATTTCTTTCCATGGTGTGTAAGAAGTTTAGTAATGTGATCAACCAATTTAAGTAGTGATATAGGTTTATTTAATAAGAGATCATAAATTGGGAAATTAAATATTTTCCACTAATTCAACCCCAACCTCAATGATCCAACACCATACTTTAGGGACATAACAAGTGGTATAAGTGGATTATATGTTTCCTCAAAATATTAATAAGCTTAATGTTTTTTGTTGTTAAGTATACGGAACTCATTTTTAATTTGGTTTTATTCTCTCCTATAAAATCATGAATGCATATCAGTTTTTCTAAAGTCCATATATAAAATTATAATTGTTATTTTTTATATATATCATGGATAATATCAATTTTATGAATAAACTTGGGTTTTCACATTGAATGGGAGAAATACATTTTTAGAAGTATAAAATGAAGCCCTACTTAATATATTTTATTATGATATTATTGACATTGTGAATAGTGGTTTTACACCTATTTCACAGGGATTTGATTTGAATTAGGTTTCTAGAAATAATTCAGAGATCGATGATAATGAAATAAATTCCAGTTTGTCCTCACTTTTATAGATGGATTTTTTTAAAGGTTATGGGGATGAATATTATTAACGAAATTAAGAATTTGTCAAAAAAATTATATGAAGAAATCATTAAAGTAAAAAAGATAAATTGAAAATTTAATTATTTATATGTGAAGATATGAAAATACATGACGAAAAATTTGTTGATGAATTCATTATAATGGTTAATGAGGTAGTGGAAACCATTTGAGTATTTTTAAAGACTCTTATAAATATAATGATTATTAAGAATATTCTTATAATCTTATCAAATAGATTTTATACTAAAGTTGTATATCTAGAGGATCGTGATATTGATGCAAAGTTTTAGATAAATTAAACAACATATTTATTAAATATGAGATGAGAAAGGAATGTACCATAAAGAAGAAGAGTTTATTAAATAAATCTATCTCATTTAAGTACATAAAGAAGGAAAAGATCTCAAATAAAATTGAGGATGATGTTGAATATGATGTTATAAGTTAAAATTTCAAAAGAAGATGTGGATTTGAGTTTTAACAAGTTTATGAAAATTATCTCAAAATGTATATGAATCATAAAAGTTAAATATTTTTTTTAATTTTCCTTTGATGTTTTTCTAATATAGAGAAATTAATCATTTGTTTAGTAAAAATTCATAGCTCTAAGAATTTTAAAGTTGAAATTAAGTGAAGTCATATCATGATGTTTGAAGGAAGAATTTTAAGAATACAAAATAGGTAAATTTTTATCAAAAATCATGGGTAATAATTATTCAATAACCAAATAAATAAATTTTAAAATATTATTTATCATGTGATAGTTATGAGAGTAGTTACGTCTTAGGTAGTATAGGTGAGAATACATTCATTACAAAAATAGATGTTATAGTGTCAAGCCATGAGGATGGATTGAAGATAGAAGAAGAGGCCTCATCAAGCAGTGATGAAACGTTTAATGAATCTAAAATTATGTTCATATTGAAGATATAATTGAATAAAAGTATTTCCAAGGTTTTCAAATTGGATAAAGAGAAAAAAAGAATGAAGAATGCATTCAGTATTATTGAATTGGATAATTATAAATTAAAAAAGAAGGAAGTTGTGTTTCTCCTAAGAGTTGAGGAATTAAGAGACTTACTCACCACGAAGAAGAATCAATTAAATATTTGAATGATAAGTTTCTTGAAATGGAAAAATTATATAGACATTAAATTATAATAAAAAATAAAATATGATCTTTATAATCCCAATAATAAAGGGGGTGAATAATCGACAAAAGAGTATTGGGTTATAGAACAAGTGAAAAATAAACATTATTTTATTAAAAAATGACCTTAAAACTGTGATTCATAGTGTTCATTGAGTAAGGTAGTAAATTTCAAATAGTAGAAAAATATGATAAGAGTGAAGAAAATAAGGTAATTGAAAACTATTTAAAATTTTGTTTATAGTGACCCAACATTTTCTTACATTACTATTACATCACTTTAAAGATAAGCAACATAATAATTTTATTCATAGAGGATCCAATAGTTTAGTGTCTTGGGAAAACTAGGACCATACATAACAATTAAAACATCGAGCATAATCATTTTTTGTAATTTCTTCTTCTTTATCTTCTTATTGGAACTTGACCCTAATTAGTACATATAGTCACGTAAGGATATACATGAAAATGGGTGATCTAAAATCCTAGCAATATGATATATAAGAACAATATAAAAATGGTTGAGAATAATCATAAAATCAGAAAAATATCATGAACATGAGGGGAATCATTAATAAAATACTTCAAATGTGACAAAGCATTAAATTGAAACATCATGTATTAGGGGTTTACTAGAACACATAATTTAAAAAAAAAGATAGCATCTTGTTCAAGAATCATTTCACATTAACTCATGAGATTCTTCACTTTACCCAATGGAATGATGTTATGTATAATTCTGGGTGCACCCGTCACATTCAAATATTCATACTGAGGTACATAATTCTCAGCACACCTATCACATCCACTACTAGAAAAACGGTCTTTATTAGCGCTCAAAACGGGCTTTATCAGTGCTAAAAAGAACTATAAAGCTCAATGCTGATAAAGGGGTACTTTATCAGTGCTAAAAAAGAGCTGATAAGGGAAACCTTTATCAGTGCTAAAAACGTGCTAATAAAGGTAGACTTTATCAGTTCTAAAAAAGCAATGATAAAACAACCCTTTATCAGTGCTAAAATAGCACTGATAAATGCGTGTTTTATCAGCACTCTTTTAGTGCTGATAAATTATCCATTTATCAGTTCTAAAAAACCACTGATAAATGCCCTGTCTGCTGCTCCGAAAAAATCTACAGCAGCACACTCGAACACCTGGAAAAGAATTCAGCATCTCAATAAGCTAATTAGAGAAAGTATACCCATACCAAATTAACACATAAATCATAATCTAATTAGACCAAGTATACCCATACAAAAAATATACATGTACACCATTAACACATAATTCATAAGTTAATTAAGTACATAGAGAATTTAATTTAGAATTTAGGTGGTCGGGGGAAGTTAAAGGGTTTGGGGTGGCTGTCCAAGAGGGGTGGGGGGGGGGGGGGGGTCAGGGCGGATGGAGGTGTCCGGGGTGGCTTTCTAGGGGGTGGCCTGGTGTCCAGGGTGTCGGGGGAGGGGGGGGGGGCTTTATAGGTGGTGGGGGGGTGTCCAGGGGGTGGGTTTGTGTTTAGGGGGTGGGTTGGTGTCCAGGGGGTGGGGGGAAGTCTAGGGGGTTGATGGGGTTGACTCGTATACATCATAAAGGACCCATGGATTTTTTATATAAAATATCAACACAATCCGAATGTGTTTGGTCGTATTTCTATAGGTATGTTGTTGTTTGCACTTAAAATTGTGTCCATTTTAAAACAAAGAGAGACCCTTTGATTGCTACCGGCCACAACGTGCCTCAGATTGAGGTGAGGATGACTCGTACATGTCACAAAGGACCCGTATATTATTCTCCTAAAGGATCAATACAATCCGAATATGTTTGGTTAGATTTACATAGGTCAGTTGTTGCTTTCACTTAAAATGGTGTCCATTTTAAACAAAAGAGAGACCCTTTGAGTGGTATCGGCCACACCGTGCCTCAGTTTGAGCCACAGTTGACTCATACACATCAAAAAGGACCCAGGGATCGTTCTTATAAATGATTAAGACAATCCTAATGTGATTGGATGGATTTCCTTAGGTCAGTTATTGTTTTCATTTAAAATTGTGTCCATTTTGAACCAATGAGAGACCCTTTGAGTGATAACGGCCACACCGTGCCTCATATTGAGGCGAGGATGACTCTTACACATCATAAAAGACTCGTGAATCATTATCCTAAAGGATCAATACAATCCTAATGTGTTTGGACAGATTTTCGTAGGTCAGTTGTTGTTTTCACTTAAAATTGTGTCCATTTTAAACAAAAGAGAGACCCTTTGAGTGGTACTGGACACACCGTTCCTTAGATTGAGGTGGGGTTGACTGTTACATGTCAAAAAGGACCGATGGATCATTCTTATAAAATATCAAGACAATCCGAATGCGTTTGGTTGGATTACCGTAGGTCAATTGTTGTTTTCACTTAAAATTGTGTCCATTTTAAACCAAAGAGAGACCCTTTGAGTGCTACCGGCCACACCGTACCTCATATTGAACCGGAGATGACTCTTATACATAAAAAAGGACCCATGGATCATTCTATTAAAGGATAAACACATTTAGAATGCGTTTAGTTAGATTTCCGTAGGACAGTTGTTGTTTTCACTTAAAATTGTGTCCATTTTTAACAAAAGAGAGACTCTTTGAGTGTTATCGGCCACACCGTGCCTTGGAATGAGGCAGGGATGACTCTTACACTTCAAAAAGGACCCATGGATATTTATTATAAAAGATAAAGATAATCCGAATGTGTTTGGTCATATTTTCATAGGCCAGTTGTTGTTTTCAATTAAAATTTTGTCCATTTTAAACAAAAGAGAGACCCTTTGAGTGATAGAAACCACACCATGCTTTGGATTGAGGCAGGGATGAATCTTAGACATCACAAAGGACCCGTGGATCATTATCCTCAAGGATGAACACAATCCGAATGCGTTTGGTTGAATTTTTGTAAGTCAGTTGTTGTTTTCACAAATAATTGTGTCCATTTTAAACAAAATAGAGACCCTTTGAGTGGTACTAGACACACCGTTCCTCAGATTGAGGTGATGTTTACTCTCACACATCACCAAGGACCCTTTTATCGTTATTATAAAATATGAAGGAAATATGAATTCGTTTGGTCAGATTTTCGTAGGTTAGTTGTTTTTTTCAATTAAAATTGTGTCCATTTTAAACAAAAGAGAGACACTTTGAGTGATAGCGGTCACACCGTGCCTCATATTAAAGCAGGGTTGACTCATAAACGTCACAAGGGACCCATGGATCATTCTCATAAAGGATAAACACAATCCAAATGTGTTTGGTCGGATATCTGTAGGTTAGTTGTTGTTTTCACTTAAACTTGTGTTCATTTTAAACAAAATAGAGACCCTTTGAGTAATACAGGACCCACCGTGCCTCGGATTGAGGTTGGGTTGACTTGTAAACCTCACAAATGACTTTTGGATCATTCTAGTCAAGGTAAAACACAATCCTAAAGCATTTGGTCAGATTTCCATTGGTCAATTGTTGTTTTCACTTAAAATTTTGTCAATTTTAAACAAATTAGAGAACCTTAGAGTGATACTGGCCACACAGTGCCTCGGATTGAGACGGGGTTTACTCCTACAAATCACCAAGTACCTTTGGATCGTTCTTATAAAAGAACAAGGCAATCCAAATGCGTTTGTTTGGATTTTCATAGACCAGTTGTTGTTTTCAATTGGAATTGTGTCCATTTTAAAAAAAAGAGAGACCCTTTGAGTGCTACCGGCCACACCATGCCTCAGATTGAAGCGGGAATGACTCTTACACATCACAAAATGCCCGTGGATCGTTTTCCTAAAGTATCAACACAATCTGAATGGGTTTGGTTGGATTTTCGTAGGTCGGTTGTTGTTTTCACTTAAAATTGTGTCCATTTTAAACAAAAGAGAGACCCTTTGAGTGGTACCGGCCACAACCTGCCTCAGATTGTGGTGGGGTTGACTCTTACATGTCAAAAAGGACCCATGGATTGTTATTATAATATATAAATACAATTTAAATGAATTTGGTCGGATTTCCGTAGGTCAGTTGTTGTTTTCAACTAAAATTGTGTCCATTTTAAACCAAAGAGAGACCCTTTTGGGGGTGGGGTGGGATGTTCATGCACTGGTTGTTCCTGATATGTTTCTTGCCTTTGATTCCCACCCATAAAAGTTTCTAGCAACTCTCCCTTCCATTGTAATCATTCTTCAAGGATTGCTATTTTTCGCTCATTTGTTCCAATTTTTAATCTGTATCATCCGTTTTTTTCTTCTTCTCAAAATATACTCGGGGTGTCACCCCAAACCCCACACCTATGACACAACCATAGTTTTCTGGCTGCTTCAAATCCATAAATAATAGGTCTGTATCCGCTATAGGAGTAGCTGATTCCTGTGACTTTCGTATATAGGAAAATAACTAATTATTTTTAAGTAATAGAAATTTAAAACAAATCTTTTATCTCTGTGTCATACTTACACATATTTCGATCACTTTTTGTGTGTTCTCATCTACTAAATTCCCTTACTTATTCACACATTCCTTCTTCCATAGCACATGACGTGGGATGGAAGTGTATTTGGTTTTAGACTCATAAATGTACATATAAAAATAGAAATATAATTATGATGTTATTTATTGGCACCTTACAATATTTCTGTAAATTTAAAATATGTACCATTTTATTTTCTAATGAAGCATACCCCATCCTTGCTTTACGATAGGGGTATGTTGGTTTTGATGCACATTCCTTATTTTCAGTATAGAGTTTCTGTTTCATAAATGAAATATTGACAATCAAAGTGATGAATACAAGTATCCTCAAACAACATATTATCACCCAAAATGCACCTGAAACTTCTCATCCCCACGATGGACAATAAATGCATCCCATGCTTCTTGGGATATTAGCTGAGCATAGACAATGGGTGGGTGCAGGTTTATTTTACCTTTGGAATCTTTCAGGTGACATCTTGTTAAAATAGAGTGAAGACCTCGATGAATCCTTCCTGCAATCCTTAGTACATAATCCTTGTGTGAATCATCTACTATAAATTTACTCTGTAAGATATTGAGAAGAGTAAGACATTGTTTCATTATTTTATTTGCTAGTAAATTAAAGAAATAAATTCATAATGTTACCATAATTTCTTCCCAGATCACAACCTTCAGCCCGGACACAATATGGTGCCATGAATCTATGTCAATCGGCATGCGTTACCGAGTGACAACTCCAATGTAGCTGCTAAACATAGCCTTGTTGGGATTTACATGTTGGCCTCATGCATTCCATCTGACTTTAAATTTGATGCCTTTGATTTTCGCCTTAAGAACTTTTACTAACACAGTCAAACTACGACACACCTGTGTTTTCTGCGACGTCAGTCCTTCATTCCCAACTATTTCATCGATATCAACGTCAACTATATGTTCATCTGAAATGTTATCAACAACATGTGCTGATGGTTGTTGGACCACAACAATAGGAGGAGTAGGAGCCACAGTAGCATGAGTAGCATCAGCCGCAGCAGGAGCCGCAGGAGCAGCAGGAGCTGTAGTAGGAGGAGCAGTAGGAGAAATAAGAGCCGCAACAGAAGCAGCAGCAGAAGCATCAGCAGCTGCAGGAGTAGTAGGAGAAGCAGCAGCAACAGCTTGAGAGACTTGTTCAGCCTCAAGGTTAGGAGCACCAAAATTAGCATTAGTCATTATCTGCAAAAGTGGTTGAATTGTGAATTTAGATTACATAAATTCGGTAATGATAAGATAATAACATGAAATAACAAGATCTATATTACAAACAAAATATAACCTATTTATTGAACTCTCTTTCTTTTTTTCAAAGTTTGAAAGGATTTGATACCTCTATCGATTATCCAAATCCCTTCATTGTGGTCTCCTCTAACATACAAAACATCATCTACATTGGGACCGCTCTGAAATGATTGCGACGTACCACTAAAAGGATCGTCCTCAACTGAATTTTCATTGGAACCTTCAGTAGTTTTAGACGATAACAGAACAATCGACCACTTTCGGTTTACAGGATCTAGAACATAAAAAACATTTACCTCTTGTGATTCCATTATAAACTGTTTGTCTTTGAACCCTTATTTACTAAAATCAACTTTCACAAATCCCCATTCATCTATTTTAACACCACTGTTGTTATCAACCCATTTTCATTGAAAAATTGGAAATTAGAATGTCGTATAATCAAAATCCCATATTAGTTTGATAATGCCAAAGTATGACATATTTGCATAAATTGGATTTCTGTCCTTACTACCAGAAACATGCATCACTTCAGCCACTAGTGTAACTCCACTATTTTTCATGGTACTATCTTAATCATGTTCATCTGTATAGAATGTATTACCATTTTTTATATTACCACTATAAGATAATACATACACACATGGTCCAGCGGCTATCCATCGAAGTATTTCTGAAATTGAATTTATATTTTCATCCAACTGCTTAAAAATATGGTCCTGAAACCATCCTATAAACTGGTTATTATGTGTATTTGATAACCATTTTTCATCCCTTGATGGATTCATCTGCCTAATAATTTCTTTGTGAGTTTCAATATATAGAGAAATCTCCCAACTGTTATACAAAACATAAAGATGGGCCTGCTCCCGATCTGTAATACTGATTATCACAACTTCTCTTCCATAAATTCCTTCACCCTCAATGCGTCCAGTGTGACGATATATTGGGATATCAATGCTTTCAACATCAGATAGGTATCCGGTAAAAAATTCAATGGATTCCTCAACAATATATCGCTCTACTATACAACCCTCTTTCCAACTTCTATTTTTGACATACCCTTTCAAAATAATCATATACCATTCAACAGGATACATCCATTTATAGTGCATAAGACCAAAAAGTCAAATCTCTCTCACCAAGTGAATAATCAAATGAACCATCATATCAAAGAATGTTGGTGGGAAGAACATGTCTAATTCAAATAATATGATGACAATTTATTTTTCCATAGCTGGGAATTTCACTGGGTCTAAAACATTTCTACATATAGCTTTAAAAAAGAAAAAGAGTTTGGTTAATGAATGACGAACATTCTTGGGTAAAATGCAACGTAAAGCTATAGGAATTAGATCTTGCGTCAAAACATGGAAATCGTGTGATTTCAAACCTTTTAACTTCAAATCATTCATTGACACAATGTTCTTGATATTTGATGAAAACCCCTCTAGAACCTTTACATCATTGAAGAAGATGCAAAACTGATATCTCTCCTCCATAGAAAGAGTATAAGCATCTTGAGGAAGAAATATTCAATTTTCACCCTTCACGAGATCCAACTCTTCTCGTATTACCATTTCAACCATGTCCAAACTTGCCTTAATTCCATATTTTGTTTAGTCAGGGGCATTTAGCAATGTTATGATAACACTATCACATGAATTTTTTTCCACATGAATCACATCAAAAAAATGTCTGACATACAAACAATTCCAGTATGGTAACTCAAAAAAAACCAATCACTTTTTCGAACCTATTTTCATAAGGTTTTTCAAAAATGGTTTACCAAAAATAGTGTTCATATCTTTTACTTTCTAAAATAGTTGATCACCTGTTAGTGGAGATGGTGTTGCGCGTTGTTATGAACTTCCATTGAATGATGTCTTTTAAGATCGGTACTTATGCTGACGAGGTAGAAATCTATGATGTCCTAGAAACACAGATTTCAATGAATGTTTCAACCTAATTGATTCTGTATCTTCTTCGCACATGGGACACCCTTGAGTTCCTTTAATTATATATCCTGAAAAATTTCCATAAGCAGTGAAATCATTTATTGTCCCATACAACATTTCTCTAAATGTGAACTATTCACTTTTATAAGCATCATACAACATAACAACTGAATCCTACACTAACTTCAAATCTTCGATCAAAGGAGACAGATAAACATCAATATCGTTACCTGGTTCTTTTGTTCCTCATATAAGCATAGATAACATGATGAATTTCCACTTCATGCATAAACTGGGTGGCAAATTATAATTTACCAACATAACAGGCCATGTACTATGAGTGCTGGTTTGAAAACCAAAAGCATTCACTCCATCTGTAGATAACGCAAGACAAAGGTTTCTCGACGCTTTTCCAAATTCAGGATACTCATGATCAATTTTATTCCATTGAGGAGAGTCGGCCGGATGACATAATTTCCCATCTTTATTTCTTTTATCTGCATTCCATGACAATTGTCTTACAGTTTCTTCACTTCAATATAGACGCCTAAACCTTGGAATGATTGGAAAGTACCATACAAAATTCGTAGGATTGGATTTATCTTTCTTGTATTGAGAAGCACCACACATTGGGTATTCGATAAGTTATTTTTTCTCCTTGAGAAACAATATACAGTCTTTTGGGAAGGCATGTATTCTTTCATAAATCATACCCATCGAGCGTAGCATTCGTCTAGCTTCATATGTCTGGCTTGGGAGCTCATTATCTTCCGGGAGCATGTCATTCAAGAGAGAAAGTAGTTCCATAAAAATGAAATCACTCCATATATTGTCTACTTTCAATTTATATAACTTCAGTATAGCTGACAATATTGTATACTTAGTGCAACCAGCATACAATGGCATCTTTTCACAACTCTTTAACTTCTCCAACAATTTTGGGAAATCATGGAGTTCATCTTAAATTGTCTTTGTAATTTCCTCAATATGATCTTCATCATCATTGACATCTGTAATCACATCCTCCAAATAGTGTTCTTCATTATCCATATTTGTATTCATATCTGATGATCCATAAAACGCAGTTTTATCCCAACCAATAGGTACATTCTCTTTTTATCCCTGTTTATTCCAACAGCTATAACTCCGATCTATTCCATGACATATCAAATGTTCTTCCAACTCCTCAAGAGTAAATAGTATAGAATGACAACAATGTAAACACAAATAAAGGATTTGATAAGGATCCTTTGCGTGATCCTTTGCAAACTTAATGAAGTCTTTCACTCCGTTCTCGTACTCTATTGTCAAATGATTAGTATCCATCCAATCTTTCTTCATCTTCATCCTATTTGAATCTCAAATATTAGTATTTATGGTACACAAAACAAGACTTCCAAATATAGTATAATATAACCACCTCCTTATAAAAATAGAGATTAATAGGGCCTAACCATAAGTATTTATTCAACTTCATTAAATATAATTACTTTAGATTCATTATAGTTTCCTCAAATCACCCTATACCAAACACAATAATAATCAAGAATGATACATCTACCACTCCTAGGTATCTTCCCTACATTCAATATCATCATTCCTAAATACCCATATATCCAAACTTAAACATGTCACTAACACATAAAAACAATATCTACATCAAAACCAAAGTACAAATATGGATTTCAATCAGGATACTCGACTCAAGTGGTGGTGTGTAAGAAATAAAAAGAAAATATAATAAGTATATAGTCAAAAATAAATCTCAAACAGGTGTTAATAATCCAGTAAACCCAAGGTAGCATTCCCTTTATCAGAATACTTTGAAGGAGCCCATATGCGACAGTAGTCCCAGGTAGTGATGGTTCCTGAGGAGGAAGGGGAGAACACGCACCTATTAGGGTTCTAGGTCAGGTCATTGTGGTTGAAGGTGGCTCGATACTCTTATAAGGGTTCATTCCATATTTCAAAAACCATGTCCCGGTACCCTAGGATGTTATCCCACTGCTGGTGGAAGTGAAATCGTTCCTGATGATCATGCCAAGAAGAAATGGAAATAAAGAGGTGGGAGTGAATCAAAATACCTCAAGAAAGATGTAAAAACATGGTATTTGAGAACAGGTTAGTGGATTTCATGTTGGATAGACACCTATCCAATAGACTCCACAAGCGGTGATGGCCCCTGATGTTCTTGCACTAAGTGAAACTGTCACCTGAGAAGCTGAGATCAATGAGGTACTTCCCAGCCATGAACTGAACAAACTCCATGATGGCCTTCCTCTGGAATGTGCTTCTACATTTCCTTTCCTTTGGGTTTAGAATGACATTAAATTCACCCCCAACAAACAATGGATGGTGGCCAAGATCGAAGGTATTTTGTTCACTCCATAGAGATTCCCTTTGAAGAGGGTCATAGCTTCCAAAAACAAAAGTCATAAGGAAGGAGGTGTCACCGTTGGACACCTTGGTAGTGATGATTTGATTTCAATCTTGAACAGTCTCAAAAACATATTTATTATGCCAAAATACCCATTTTTGTCTGTTGTAGGGGTCAGAGTGTAGAAATCCATGCAAATTAATCTTCCAAGAGAATTCTATGATTATTATATGGTTTTTTGTGTTATTTGACAACAACGACAATGAAATTATGCCTTTTGATTTCTATAGTGAGGAAGTCTGATTTAACATGGGAACTAATACCATTATCATTATATATGAAGATAATAATGATGGGTAGGACAGGGCTCTGGAATTGGATCTAGAGCTAGTAGCCTTATTGAAGTGGGAGGATGATCTCTCATTAACATCCCTTGATTTTGAACATGTTCATAATCCATTCTGGTTGTTAAGCTTCATATGAGTGGGAGATGAGGATCCAAAGGGGTAGGGGAAGGATGGGTAATGAAACATGGGGGCCAGTGAGGGAGTTCTCTCTAGATCAATAAGTATTTAGAGCTGGATGATAGGCTCAGAGCCAAGGGAGACAGAACAAACACTGCTAGGAAGGGGAATGGCCACTACACAGAAGCAGCCAGTAACCTCAGTGAGGGAGAAGGATAGAGATGGAGTTATGGGTGGAAAGTCTAGAAATCTTGGTGGTCTCAGCATCATGCCATACAAGTTCACTTCCAGACAAAGTCACTTAGATATCATGAAAGAATGAAGGGGAGAACCCCTCAATGAAAATAGTCTTCAAGCATTAGATGACCTAGAAATGTATCAGAACCGGTGGTCTTGTCCTTAAAGAAAAAGGTTATCCTTCATTCATTACATTATGGTGACATAGTGTTGGATCTATGGGAATCCATGATACCTAGGAGGAATCTAGTGAAACTGGAATCCAAGTGTGAATGACCTTAAATTTTTCATTAACTTCACTCTGATAGTGAAAACTCATTGATTACCATTGATGATGAGCATAACAATATTTCCACCAATACTAGGTTTCTCAAGAGGTATTTTACAAGAATAAACCATCCCTTTAGTCTGAGATATATGGATTTGAACTAAAAATCCAACATCCTGGTTATATGTTGTTTCGTGTGGTGTTGAGCCGCCACAAGCCCCTTCTCACATCAGGTCGTTATTCTTGCATGACACGCCAAAAATTCTGGGACACACCCCCTTTGGTCCATTAATCATGAACTTAAACCTTTTTCATCCTCCACCCATATTTCACATGGTGTAGGGACTCTATGGATGGAAATTTCACCTCACCCTCACTATATGTTCTAGTTGCATGATATGAAACCGTGTGACATTTTGGTAAAATATATTCAACCATAAAACACATTATCATAATCCTAATCACAAGATATTAAAATGTGTGTCCAATTTTTTCATTTCATGATGTAAAAAAACATGGTTCATGTCCCTATTGTATGATATAAAACTTTGAAATGAATTTATCCTTCAACCGAGAGGGCTCCGTCTTTCTGATGTCGATCACTTACCGCACCATGTTGAAGAACTAAATAAGGATTGATTACCATTTAATATCATGTGATATCAAGAGACTAAAAAATTATATATCATTGGCTCAGATCACTCATTGAACTACCTCAACACTTCCATCAGTGAAAATAAGTTTTCCTCTCACTCATGGATGCACTCCATCTATTAAAAAATTGAATTCAATCCATTAAAAAAACAAAACAATGTGGTCAACCATTTTTTAAAATATATATTTAATTTTTTATAAATGAAAAAATTCACAAGTAATTATATTTTCCTAACTTAATCTAGATTTATAAAATGAACAACACACATATTAAGAAATCCCATTTAAAGAAAATAAACCCATGTCAAATATTCCCCAAAGATTCCCCATTTTGATTTATAGTAAAAAAATTATACTAATAGAAAATCCTAGAATAATGGAGTAATGATAAAAGAAAAAATAAATAATCATGGTTAGATAAAAACTAAACTGTAGAAAAAGTAAATAATAAAGGTAATCAATGGGAGTAACTCATAATCAAAAAATCATCCATTAAAATAATTATGGGAAAAAAATTAATTTTAATTGGAGAAACAGAGGATGATATCTGACCTATAGGTTCTAATGGAAATTGACTCACTCATGGAACACCACCTGGTTATGTGACTAGACAATCAATATAAATGAGGCCTCTTGGGGACATCAAAAATAGACACAAGTGATCACCTCAAGGCTAAATAGAGTAGAACCCATTTGATTACTCACAAATCTAAGTTCTCCCATGTACCAACTACCAAACATAAAGCAATGTATTCATCAAAATCATCAATAGTAAAATCCCAAAATCAAAAAATGATTTGTAAACATGCCTTAAACATATCATTAACTTATTTCGGGTATATCTAGAACCTTGTTTTGGTCTCCTTAAATTTAGAGATTATCTAAAAATGTTTTGAGTGAATTTTGAGAAATTGTGATGGTTTTGGGGGGGAGTTCACAGTTGGATCATTGTAAGGGGAAATCATGTCATTGGTCCAAATAAACCATTCATCATATGATAAGCCACTAAAAGGGGGTTCATAGATTTTTCAGGCCGTGCAAAGAGAATCTCAAAGGGCGGTGGAGGTCTGGCACGCGAAGCTTAGCCGGTGGCGGAGAACCGGCAACGCGAAGCTCGAGGGTGGCGGAGGTTCGGCAACTTGAAGCTCAGAAGGTTGTGGAGGTCCGGCAAAGTGACGCTCGAGGGTGGCAGAGGTACGGAAAAATGAAACTCAGCGGGCGGCGAAGGTCTGGCAATGAGAAGCTCGAGGGCGGCAGAGGTTCGGCAACGTGAAGCTCAGCGGGCAGTGGAGGGGAGTCGCAGAGTTCTAGTACCGCTAGAGATTTAGGACATAATGAGACGAGGCCACTGTGCGACCGACATTGTAAAAAAATGGACTACGCTTTTATCATCGCTAAAATTTTAGCGCTGATAAAGGTATCCTTTATCAGTGCTTTTTTATCATTGATAATGGTCCTCTTTATCAGCGCTAAAAAAGCGCTGATAAATCCTTCATGTATCAGCACTAACATTTTAGCACTGATAAAGGGATTCTTTATGACCGCTTTTCTTTCACTGATAAAGGGTCATTTTATCAGCTCTTTTTTAGCACTGATAAAGGGATTCTTTATCTGTGCTTTTCTAGTGCTGATAGAGGGTCTCTTTATCAGCGCTAAAATTTTAGCACTGATACAAGGGTTCTTTATGAGCAATTTTCTAGTGCTGATAAAGAGTCCCTCTATCAGTGCAAGAAATGTGCTGATAAAGGGTCCCTTTATCAGCGCTAATATTTTAGCGCTGATAAAGAGTTCCTTTATCAGTAGTTTTTGCTTAGCGCTAATATAAGGTGGTGCTTCCCTTTCCCGTTTTTGTTTTAGTGATCATAACATTATCATTATAATGCATGCTACATAGAACATATATCAATAATGATAATAACTAACCCTTGTAAAGGAATGATTTTCTTTTCATAATAATACATTCATAAACTTTGGGTTCCCAAATGAAAGTGTGGAATAACACACTTGATACAAGAACCATCAACCTTTAATGAGAAGTAAAAGGTTAGTTCTTAAAAGAAGAGTTCTTTTGGAAAACATTTTTTTAACATAGAAAAAGTGGTAAACATGTATATCCTAGAAAAGGAAAGAAAATGATGAAAAAATTATTTTTAAGGAGTAACAATATCAAAAATGGAGTGAAAGAGGGTGAACCCGAAGGATGAAATTGGGTTCGAGAATTTCCCCTTACCTTATATCCCAACGCTTTTTTCACTTTAGTGTCGAGTATAACCATATTAGATTAATTAATTAGAAATTTAAAAACCTTTTATACATTATTAGGGTTCATTATGGTTTCATTATGTCCTTTTTTGGTCCTTCTGTTGAGTTATAGGGTTTAAAACACTTTTTCGGGAATGTTCGTTTTTATGGTTTTCTTGAGTGGTTTACTCGTATTCTTAAATAAAGGTTTGTGTAGAAAATGGATAAAAATACATAAATGATATTTAATGTTATTTATTATATTAAATATGTGAAAATGATCTTATAATGAATAATATTATATACCATGTTGATGAATCATTGGACAATAATTAATCGATGATTGTTTGGGTTAATTTGGGTGGTTTTTCGATCAAAATGAACTTGTTTTGTTTTTTCACTTAGTAATATGTAAATAAGTTTGTTTCAAAACATTAAATAGGACATTATACATATAAAATATTATGGTCTAACCATAAAAATGGTGTAATGACCAGATCTGAAGGTAGAAATCGAAGAATAAAACATGTCATTCTTGAAGGTGATAAATTAACACCTCACGAACAATGTTCTCTTTAATAAAATAAAAGTAAGAGGGAAAGGGGTTGTATGGTATAATATCCCATTATTATAATAATATTACATTATATGTATGATACTTGAGTTTCCATCTCATGTAGATAATTATACGTGGGGATAGAATTAGAAAAATAACTTGAAATTAAAAGGGAATTAAAGGGAAAGAGGGAGAGGAATTACCTCTTGAATCCTCCTCTTGAGATCCACCTTAATGGGCCTAGGCTTGGTATTTTTATGAAACCAGATGCTCTTGGAAATGGGTTAGGGGATCTGTAAGATGTTTGGGATCAGTTTAGGCAAGGATTCAAGCATGAGAGGTGTGAAGAAATGAGGGTGTGAAGGGTGGTGTTTATAGAGGAGGGGAGAGGGTTTTTCTCAATATAAAATTTATTAGTTTCTTATTTCCACACAAGAAAAGTAATAGTGAGTCTTATAAGACCATGAATAGTAATTTAATATTGTGATACCAAACCAAGTGGGATTACATCAGAAGAACATCACACATGAGTCTATAGTTAGCTTATTTAACTTATTTTGTAAATTATGGTATTTCAATATTCATAAAAAATTCAAGTGTCTCATAATAATACAAAAAATTCACCCCAACCATTTTTAGACAGTTAGAATCCAAAAATGAAGTCCATTTTTCAAAAATAAATTCTTAAATTTGATTAATTTAATATTTAATTGCAATCATAATTTACTTGAAAAACAAGTTTTTAAAATTAAAACATATTTTATAGTGTTTTCAAAAATTACATAGGTTCTTATAAAATTATCTTCAATCTAGAAGACAAATAATTGTTAATTTAAGAACACTTTTAAGAAAATATATTTTCTTTTTAAATTAATTTATTAATTATAATTAATTATTTATGACTTACAAAAATACCAATACTTTTACTATGATCAAATTGTCACTTATAAGATGACTAAATTTTATATAATTATTCATAGGTAAGGTTACTATTATTTAGAGAAATTTACTATTCATAAAGGTCATATTACTATTCATAAGGGTAGGTTACTATTCATAAGGGCATGTTACTATTCGCTGAAAAAAAAAATTTATTAGACTCCAAAAATCATCTAGAACACAACCATATATGTCAGAATTTTTGAAATTCAAAACATAGAAGTGGAAAAATTATGTTTAGAGGCCAATTAGAACTTAGTAGTTCATTATGTTGTGTTTTCATGTGATTTTATGACTTATTTATAAGAAGGGAATTTCCATTGAAAACATTGGGTCGTTATATTCTTCCCCCCATATGAAATTACACCCTCAAAATTTCAATTTACACAAACTGGTGAGGGTACTTCTCCTTCATCACCTCTTCCATTTCCCAAGTTTCTTCCTCAAACTAGTGGTTCCTCCAAAACACTTTGACAAGATGAGTTGTCTTGTTACGTAGAACCTTCTCTCTCGGATCTAGAATCTTTACTGGCTGCTCCTCATAGGAGAGATCATCTTCTAGCAGCACCACCTCTAATTTTAGTACGTGTGAGCGATCCACTATGTGATTCCTCCGGAGTGATACGTGAAACACATCATGAACTTGAGCCATATTCGGTGGAAGTGCAAGCTGATAGGCCACAACTCATATGCGATCAAGGATCTCTAAGGGGCCAATGTACCTCGAGCTTAGCTTCCCTTTCCTTATAAACTACATGACTCTCTTCCATGGTGATATTATAAAAATGAATTTATCTCCATCATCGAAATCCAAGTCCCTTCAACAGTTGTCAGCGTAGGTCTTTTTTCGACTCTAAGTAGCTTTGATGTGTTTCATGGATGACTTGAACCTTATCTTTCATCTCTTCCACAAGATCGGGTCCAAGTAGCTTTCTTTCTCCAAATTCATCCCATTAGGTTTGAGTTCTTCATCTCTTTCCATACAGAGATTCATATGAAGACATATAAATACTAGAGTGGGAGCTATTTTTGTATGAGATCTCAACCAATGGGAGATGTTGATCCTATCCACCTTTTAATTCCAGAGAGTATGATTTTATCTTTCTTCAAGTGTTTGAATAGTCCTTTCATATTGTCCATCATATTGGGGGTGATAGGTCGTTCTGCAATTTAATTTTGCACTCAAATCATGTTGAAAGATCCTCCAGAATTTAGATGTGATCCTTGGATCATGATCTGAGACAAACTAGAGTGGAACTCTATGTTGTCTCACCACTTCAAGCACATTTAACTTTCCATGTTGTTCAAGAAATAGATCATCCCTAATAGAGATATAATGGGCAGTCATGGTGAGTCGATCAACCACAACCCATATCGCATTATTTACCATTGATGTCTTTGGGAGAACCGTGACAAAGTCCATAGTAACATTTTCCCATTTCCACATGGTTTTAGGAAATGGATGCATCATCTCTTTGGACTTTTGTCACTCTTCATTAACTTTCTAGCATACTAAGAACCTTGATATATATTCTGTAATCTACTTCTTCATGTTATCCCACCAGAAGTGTTCTCAGAGATCACGGTACATATTGCTACTCGCTGGATAGATAGAGAATTCTGAGCTATGTGCATTTTCCAATAGCTCCTTCTTTATCTCGGGTGATGAAGTCACACAAAGCCGCGTTCCAAACTGAATCACACCATCATCATCAATATGGAACTTTTTCAACTTTCCTTTCTTTACTGCATTCACCATCTTTTGTATCTTTATATCATCCCTATGTGCTTCCTTAATCTTCTCTTGGATGGATGGTTGCGCAATCATTTGGTAAAGGTAGGATGTATCCCCTGCCCTTATGATTTACAAATCAATCCTTTGAATATCCATGAAGATATGTTCTTTTTCAATCCACGACATGGATAGAGTAGTAGGTTATTTTCTGATAAGAGCACTAGATACCTTTTCCCCCTTTTAGGATGATAGAGAATAAAGAAATCGTAATCCTTGATTAGTTCTAACCATCTCCTACAACGCATGTTGAGATCATTTTTTTGCGAATATATACTTTAGGATCTTGTGGTCGGTGTATATGTCACAATTCTTACCATAATGGTAGTGGCATCAAATTTTCAATTAAAAAGTCATGGCTTCTAGCTCTAGATCATGTGTCATGTAGTTATACTCATGGATCTTCAACTGTCGTGAGGCGTAGGTGATCACATTATCATTTTTCATGAGTACACAACCCAAGCCTATCTTTGAAGCGTCACTGTATATCACAAAACATTTTCCACTTTTTGGTAATTTGAGTACAGGTGCAGTGATTAGCCTTCTCTTTAGCTCCTTGAAGCTTCCCTCACATTCTTTCGTCTAGACATACTTTACCCCATTCCTTGTTGACTTAGTTAGCGGGCTTGACAATCATGAGAAATTTCTCACAAAATGCCGTTAGTACCTAGATAATCCAAGAAAACTATGGATTTCTGTGACACTAGAGGCCCTGGTCCATTCTTCAATCGCCCTTTTTTTGAAGGCCCCACTAAAATTCCCTCACTTGTGATCACATGTCCCATGAAAGTGACTTGCTTAATCCAAAAGTCACACTTGCTAAATGTGGCGTACAACTTATCCTTTCACAATGTCTCCAACACAAGTCTTAGATGATCATCATGTTCCTACTTTCTCTTGGAGTAGATGATAATGTCATCAATAAAAACTACCACAAATTTTTTAGGTAATTTCTAAAGTCTATATTCATCAAATCCACAAAGATTGAAAGGTCATTAGTAAGTTTGGAGGGAATCACCAAAAACTCATAGCGTCCTTACCTTGTACAAAAGGCAGTTCTCTAAATCTCTTCCTTCATCACCTTTAGTTGATGATATCTAGAATGCTGATCCACCTTTGATAAGTATTGAACTCCTCTTAACTGATCGAACATGCCATCAATACTTTGAAAAGAATACTTGTTCTTTATGGAAATCTTATTGAGTTCCCGATAATAGATACACAGCCGCATTGTTCCATCCCTCTTATTCACAAAGAACACTGGTGCACCCCAAGGTGATGCACTAGCGCGTATGAACCCTTTGTCTAGATGCTCTTACATCTGCTACTTTAACTCCACTAGTTCCATAGGAGCCATCATATATGGAGACTTTGAGATACAAGTAGCTCCGGGTATGAGTTCAATTGAGAAATCTACCTCACAATTCAGGAGAATGTGGGGTAACTCTTCGAGAAATACATCTATGTATTCCCTCATGATGGGAATTCCGCAAGGTTGGAACTACAATTCGACCCAACCATTTGGGAGAGGTGTGGTTCTTCTTTGAGAATCAACACCCACATTATTGAAGGGTTTTTCAAAGGAGGTTCACGATCTTCCTTGAATTTTTAGAGGAGAATTGGATGGTTGGGAATATGAAATGATATTTCCTTTTCCTGATAGTTGATATTTCCTCTACATAACGAGAGCCAATTCATTCCAATTATAGTGTCAAATTTTACCAAGGGGAGTATTACGAGATTCCCTAGAAGAATCATCCCGCATACACCAACATGTGAAGAGTCAAACACTTGGGTGGCAATGATTGCACCACTTGGTGTTTTTATAGATATACCTACTTCAAGATTTCTGGTCTTTAATTTTATAGTTCTAGAAAACTTGAAAGATATAATGGAATGCGTAGAACTAGAATCAAATAATAATTTTTCCATTCTTGAGTGAATAGGAAGTGTACCTTGTATGACTTCATTATCTTGCTCCACTTCCACAGTAGTTATTTCATATGCCTTCCCATGTTCCTTTGGATTTGGTGGCTACTACCTCTGATTACCCTCGAGAACTTGTGGTTTAGTGCACTGGCTTGCACAGTGCCCTAGCTCCCTAAAGTTGTAGCATTGAACCATGGGTGGTTCTCTCTTTTCTTCCACCACATTCTCTTTCATTTTCATGTCTCTTAGAAACTCTTTAGAATATTTTCCTTCTTTCCCACACATGAAGCACTTCCCCATCCCATTGAGGGAGTTCCCATGGTGGAACTTCCCACATTTATGGCATGTCAGTCATTGAGTTTTCTTCCCACCTTTTCCATTCAATCCACCGGCCTGAAACTCCATCTTTCATTTCTTATCATCATAGCCAGGGGACCATTCTCCAATCTCCATCTCCACATTGAGAGAACACATAACAACTTCTTTATAACTCCCAAAGTATCGAATTTCAAGTGCCTTTCGAAGGTGTTGTTTTAATCCACTAAATAATGTATCAATTTTTCTATCATTATTGATAACAAAACAAAAAGCATACCATGAAAGCCATGTGAAACACACTTCACAGGTTGTGATAGATTCTCTTTATTTTTTCATGAGCAATATGAATTCTCTATCCATCTTCGTGTGAAGAGTTCTTGGGAAATACTTGTTAAGAAACATTATCTTAATGTCTTCCTATTCCATCTCTTCAATTTCCTCCCTCGGCTTTGTGTTCTTAATCCATGCCCACCATTGATCGGCCTCTCCATGTAGACGATAAACATATAGTGTCACCTTTTCCATCTCAAAACAGTAATGCACAAAAAATATTTTCTCCATGGATTTGTCTCACTGTTATGAAAATAGTGGATTAGATGATCCACTAAACATTAGTGGTTGTTGCTGCATAAAATATTCGATATCCAGTTTCTCCCTCTATGGTGAAGGAGGATGTTACCTATTATTATTTTTATTGTTCATAACCTGAGATAATTGTGTAAGAATCACCATGATGTTTTGAACTCCACGTCCTAAATCATTGGGGATGTCATACGAGCAATCGATGCATTGACTCTCGTAAGAGTTGTTGGCATGATTTCTCCTGGTTCCCACGATTTTCAGAAATAGAAAATGTTATAAAAAACAAAAGTATACAAGTCATGAATAACATATTCATTTAAACATTTTATACTAAAAACATAACATATGGGATCCCAATGTAGATATTATTGTGTACATATTTGTACTTAGTCTCATGTTAGAGGTTTTCTCTAGCGTTCACTAATCCTAATTACCAAATTAACTAAACCTCTCCTCTGATACCAACTATAACAACCCATCCTTTTCTTAAATTACTATTATATAACTTTATAGATAAAGAACATAAAAGTTTTACACAGAGAGGATCCAACGGTTTAGTGTCTTGGGAAAAACAGGACAATACCTAACAATTACAACATCGAGCATAATCATTTTTTTAAAATTTCTTCTTCTATAACTTCTTATTATAACTTGACCCCTCCTTAGTACAAGTAGTCAGCTGAGGATATACATCAAAAGGTGTGAGCTAAAATCCCAGTAAGAGGATATATAAGAATAATATAAAAATGGGTGAGAATAATTATAACATTGGAAAAAGATCGTGAACATGAGGGGAATCATTAATAAAAGACTTGAAATGTGGCAAAGAATAAAAATGAAAATCATGTCTTAGTGGTTAACTGCCATAAATAATTGTGAAAAAATATAGAATCTTGTTCACACATCATTTCACATTAACTCATGAGATTCATCACTTTTCCCAATGCATTGGATAATTGTATAATTCCGGGCACACCCGTCACATTCAAACCTTCATATTGCGCTATATAATTCCCGGTGCACCCATCACATCATAACATTATCATTATCATGCATGACACATAGAACATATATCAATAATGAGAATTACTAGATCATGGAAAGGAATGGGTTTATTCTCCTAATAACACATTCATAAACTTTGCGTTCCCAAAATAAAGAGGGAATAATATACATGATACAAGAACCATCAACCTTGAATGAGAAGTAAAAGGTGAGTTCTTAAAAGAAGAACTCTATTGGAAAAAATTTATTTTAACATAAAAAATACTGGTAAACATGCATATCCTAGAAAAGGAAAGAAAATGATAAAAAATGATTTTTAAGGAGTAACCATATCAAAAATGGAGTGAATGATGGAGAACCCGAAGGATGATATTGGGTTCGAGAATTTCCACTTACTTTATATCTGAATGCTTCCTTTACTTTAATGTCTGGTATAACAATATTAGATTAATTACTTAGAAATTTCAGAACCTTTTATACATTAATAGTGTTTATTCTGGTTTTATTAGGTCATTTATTGGGCCTTTTGATGAGTTATAAGGTTTAAAAACATTGTTCGGGAATGTTCGTTTTTATGGTTTTCTTGAGTGGTTCACTCATATTCTTAAATGAATGATTTTGTAGAACAAGGATAAAAATCCAAAAATGATATTTCCTATTTTTAATGATATTAAAAAAGTTTAAATGATCTTATAATGAATTATATTACATACCATGTGGATGAATCATTAGATTGGAATTAAATGATGATTGTTTGGGTTAATTTGGGAGGTTTTTTTATCACAATGGACTAGTTTTATTTTATCAATTAGTAATATGTACATAAGTTAGTTCCAGAACTTTACATAGGACATTATACAAATAACCTATTCTGGTTAAAACATAAAAATGATTCCATGATCAGATATGAAGGTAGAAATGGAAGAAGAAAACATGTCATTCATGAAGGTGATAAATTGACACCTCAAAAACATGGTTCTCTTTAATAAAATAAAAGGAAGAGGCAACAGGGTTGGATTATATAATATCCCATTTGTAGGATCGAATATGTAAAAATGAGGTTCTCAAATACAAGACAGGGGGTTAATTGTATACTTTTAAAATTCTTTTAGAACCTTTAATGTTATTTTTAACAAGGTTAAACAAACATTCACAAGACCTCTTAAAGAAACCTTTTATATTTTCTTAAAATAACGATTCTACCTTAAATCATATAAAATCTGAAAACGGAATTAAAATAACTTGTAATAGTAAACAAGTAAGAATAAGATTATTTTAACCCAAAGATAAGGGTATCCAACAACCTTGGATAAAGGTTCCATTATTTATACTTTCATGAAAGTATGTCTTACCCAAACCCATGTAATCCCTTGATCCAAAGATCGTTATTTTTCTTACTATCCCCGTAAGCCCTCAATTTAGAATGAAATCGAAACCACTGTCTTCCAATCTCAGAAGATCAGCACGATAGGAGTCTGCACAAAGCAAGTTTGAACACGTTTTTCATGCCTGAACAAGTCGTTCACAACATCTGCACAACACGCTGAGAGTTGTAAGAGCCTCTCTCTTTAGAAATCACTTCACATCTTTTTCTGTCAAAGTCAGTTGTCGAAGTTGAAGTTGTTTTCTCATTCAAATGGGCTTGTATTTATAGGAAAAAAATTTCCAATAGTCAACTCCACTCCAATGATCATATTTTCCTTAAATTATGGAGGGACTAGGACACATGGAAAACATACAATGTTTAGTTTGTAACAGATTGTACGAGATCATTTTAAGTAAAAGAAACATTGTTAAGTTAAAGATAAAAATTATGTATAAGAAATCATAGAATCCGATAATATTGGAATGATAAATTTGGAAACTCTAACATTGTGAGGAAGACAGATTCTTAAGAAAAACATTATCAAGAAAACAGATTCATAAGGAAAAGTAAATCGGATTGAGAAAATAGTATTGCATTTGTTCTAGAACAGGAATCAAAAAATTGGAGTCACTTATACAGCGGATTTGGTATCATGAAGACGGTATCATATATACACCAGAATCAGTATCATAAAGATCAGCATCATATATACACTATAATCTGTATTATGAATATTTACATCATATATATATCGGAATCGGTATTGTGAAGATTGGAATCATATATACACTGGAATCAGTACTGTGAAGATCACCATCATATATACACCGGAATCAGTTTTGTGAATATCAGCATCATATATACATCAAAATTGGTATTGTGTAGATCGTCATCATATATATACCGGAATCGGAATCATAAAAACTGAATCATATATACACCGGAGTCAAAATCATAAAAACTAAATGACAATTAGTAATGACAAACCTGTAAGTATAATAGAATGGAGAATTGGAATGACAGATCTGTAAGTCTAACAGAATGGAAAAATGTAATGATATATCTATAAGCACAATGAAATAAAAATTCTGGATCTTATAAAAAATAAAAAACATAAAAAATACACATAACTTAAGAATAAGTGTTTGTGATTTTAAAAACATAAAACCATAAGTAATGGAGAAGTCATAAGATATCCTTATTGAATCCGCAATCTCCCCCTTTTTGGAAAGCACAAACTACTTTTCTAAGGAATAATATATTGACTTAGGTAAACAAGTATGAGAAAAAAAACTTATCTACCCTTTTGAATAAGATTTTGGAGGAATACGACTAACTCCCCCTTAGGTTATGTTTCCTAAGTATCATATTCTAGATTTTTGAAGTCAGTTTTTCTTAAGGGAATATCTCCCCCTTAGATAAAAATTTATTCTTAAAAGAATACTCCCCCTTACTTGGAAATTATCCTTTCTTTCCATTCTCTCCCTTACTAGATTCTCCTTCTTGGTGATTAAATTCATCCTTTAAATAAATTCTCCCCCTTTGTGATTTTCAAAAAGAGGGAATGGAATGAAGAAGTATAAGATGTACCTGCAAGGTTAAGAAAGCCTACATTCTAAAACAAAAGAAAGATATGCAAAAAAAATCTTATAAAAATTTTATAAATAAGATTTACATTACAAAAAAACATTGAAATGAAAAAATCATCCATCATTCATTTTCTCAGACAACATCTTCTTCATCAAGGATTTGAGTGTCTTAACTTCCTTATGATCTTCTTCAAACTTCTTCAGTAAGATCTCCTGATCCTGATTCTTCTTCTCTAAAGACAATATCCGCACTTCTTGAGTAGCCACCTTTCTCTATAATTCGGCTATGACTTCCTTCTCACTGCTAACAGATCGAGCAACAGAATTGAGTTGACTAGATTTCTCAGAGATTGATGCCTTGACCTTGTTGAACTCATTTTCACAAGTATTAAATTATCCATTTGTTGAATCCATGAAGTCACCAAATTGTATTAGCTCTTCATTGATAGTTTTTTATAGTTAAATACTTTCTTACAAGACACCTTCTGGGATTTGTAATCAATAAAAATATTACTAAAGTCTACTTCTTGCTTGACCACCATGTCCATAAGCATATTGGTCGATTAGGTATTTTGATTCAGAGTCTCGTGCATAATTTGACTCTGGACATCTATGTTCCAAAGAACTGGAATGGTGCTGACCAACTTTCTTAAGGATATCTTGACAAAATCATTTTCAACAGATTAAGAGGACTAGGATCTTGAAACATCTTTTCCATTCTTAACTCCTCTTGGAGTTAAGGAATTTGGTCTCTCTATTATCTTAGAGGACTTCTGAGGAATTTACTCATTAGATGAATCAACCAAAACATTTTTTCCTTTAATCGGGTCTTAAACTGGAGATCATTCATCTGAAACATGAATAAAATTTAGATCTCACTCTTCATCTTCTTATTTTTCAAACTCATTATGTTGAGATCCTCCTTGTCCCTCTTCTTCTTGAAATTCTTCCTCTTCATCACCTTATTTTTCACCCTGTTATTTCTCTACTTATTCTTCTATCTCAAATTCAGCTTCTTCTTTATCTTTATCTTCAACCTCTTCATGAACTTCTATTTCTTCATGGATTTCTTCTTCAACTTGTTATTTGACATGTTCTTCTAAAAAATATTTAGAAATTGAATTTGAACGGGTTCCAACATAATATTCCACTTCCCTTAAAATATCATCATCATCATCTTGGATTCCTTGATCATCCATTTCTTGAACTGGATTTGATAAATCTAGGACATTCTTAGCTTTTTGGATTTCTGGAGTGGCCACTGATTTCTTATGAACAAATTGATATTTGGGTACCTCTTGAGATTTATTTTCTACAACATTGAAAAAAGACTGACAAACTTGATCTTCCAAGAATTTCTTCTTTAACTTCTTCTCCTTCTTTTCTTTCTCAATATTTCCATATTGCTTTATTTTTAGAGCCTTAGCCTCTACAAGATTTATACCAAATTATGGATCTCATTACTATCTAGTAGCTGCCATTTCTCTCCACTTTGCAACTGTTTCGTCTGAATAAGATTTCGGTTTCTTGAAGGAGGAGGTGCTGAAACCGGGACAACAGGAACTGGTACTCGTAAGCTCAGTTCACAAAGTTTCCTTTTCATAGGAACTGACTTTGAAGATTCCGGAACATCACCCTTGTTTTGGAAAAACATTTCTTTAATGCTTTTTTATTCCTGAATAAACTCTACTTTCATCCT
The DNA here is from genome assembly GCA_963277665.1 of Viscum album. Taxonomy (NCBI): domain Eukaryota; kingdom Viridiplantae; phylum Streptophyta; class Magnoliopsida; order Santalales; family Viscaceae; genus Viscum; species Viscum album. The sequence goes on along the minus strand of OY728148.1, from coordinate 1,784,061,298 downwards.
CCTTAGAGTGTATTTACTAAGAAACAAAATCTTGAAATGCTTTCAGACTGATCGGAATGGAACATTCTTCTCTTGAAGACACACAATAATTATCCTGGAAATAGTTTCTGGATACATAAGGATATGATATCTGATGGTTTAACTTTTTACTGCTTGGATGGTGAGAAAGATGTACTTCACCAAGTTGATCTTCCTTAGGTTGAAAAGAAAGTATAACATAAAGATATCACATATCTTTAGAGAATCTTTATGTACCTTTCTTGGAATACAAAAATCCTTGCATCCAGAGAGCTGCCATCTTTTGGAACATTGAAAGATTCATAATATTTGGATTCATAACATACATAAGACCGAGAATATCCAAATCCTTGACTTTTTCAAAAGAACCTTCCTTATCAGGAAGTTTTTGAGAACAAATAATAGCCTCCCCTTCATATGGTATGTTAAGAAAATTTGATGCCTTCTTGTAGCAGACTTTATATGATTTATCATATAATTTTAACTTAAACAGATCCTTACCGTCCTTTTGAATGAAAGTAACAGATTTATAGAATTTAATAATGAGGTCAGGATAAACCAGATCTTGATATTTCTCCTTATCCACACATACACTTTCCCATCCATTAGATCTTATCACCTTAGAAATAAGGGAGTCATATTTTTCAAAGAACTTAGGTCACACTAACATTTCCCTAAAGATTGACTAGTCCTTAATCTCCTTGGTAATAGAAATCTGATCTGCTAAGGATTCTAAAGTCATTGAGCATGATAGTGACAAAAGCATCAGAATGAAAGCTTTGATGGCAGCAGAACTTCAGCTCTGAGATCAGTAAGGATGGTGTGATACTAGAGAATGAGGTAACCCTTTTATAGAAATTCCTATGACTTTTCAACTTCCATAAGATAATCAAACAGCTGACAATAACCTAATCTAATCTGATGGTTGAGAATGGATATAGAGAATATGAATTCCGATCTTATAAAGTAAGGTAAACCATAATTTAAGAAATTTTGAAATACCAACAACTAAAACTTAAGATAAATAAAATAAAGAGCAATAATGATTACCTTTTAGAATACTTTGAGAGATTTATCAGGTTTATATGAATTTTTCTTGGAAGTTTTAAATTCCAAAATTTTCAGTTCCAATATTTTTAAATCCGAAATTTGCAAAACCAAAATTTTCAATACAGAAAAATTTATTAAAGAAAAAAAAAGATTTCAAAGAAAGAAAATAAACATACATATATAATCCCCCTGAAATAAGAAGTAGTTAAATGTTAGGAAACGATTTAAACAAGAAGTAGGTATGAATTACAACCTTATAGAAATAATTTCTAGCTTTTGTTTAATGTGTTCAATTCTATTGGACAGTAGAGGTTTTGTAAAAATATTAGCATGTTTCTCTTGTGTTCCGATGAATTAAAAAATAATATCTCTATTAAGTGTGAAATCCCTAAGAAATTTATTTCTAATATCTATGCGCTTTTCACGAGAGTGATGTTCTTGGTTTTTACTTAGGGAAATTTCACTTGTGTTATCACACATAATTTGAGTCTTAGTGAAACTCATACTATAGTCTATGAGTGTGTGTTTTATCCACAACACATGAGCACAAAAACATCCAGCTGCTACATATTTAGCTTTGGTAGTAGAAAGTGGTACAAAATCTTGTTTCTTGCAAGACCAAGACACTATATAAACTCCAAAGAAATGACAAGTTCCATATGTACTTTTCCTATCCATTTTACAACCACCAAAGTCAGCATCTGAAAAAAATTTAAGGTCAAAAACATCTCAAGAGGAATAAAATAGTCCCAAATTTAATGATCCCTTTAAATACCAGAAAATTATTTTCACAGCTTTTAAATGGAATTCATTAGGATTTAATTGAAATCTTACAGATAAGTATACTGAGAACATTAGTTCAGGTCGACTAGCTATTTAGTAAAGTAAGCTTCCTATCATCCCTCTATAAGATGTTTGATATACAGGTCTCTCTGATTCATGAATATAAAGATTATTAGAGGTTCAAATAGGAGTACTTATACTCTTAGTGTTGTTATACACAAACTTCTTTAGAAGATCTTTGATATACTTATATTGAGATATGTAGGTTCTCTCTGGTTTTGATGAATTTTGAAAACCAAGAAAAAATGTTAATCACCCATCATACTCATCTCAAACTCGTATTTCATAAGATTCTCAAAGGAATCAGTTAAGGATTGCTGAGTTGATCCGAAGATAATGTCATAAACATAAATTTGAACAATCAATACATATTTATTATTTTTCATAATGAAAAGGGTTAGATCAACTGCTCCCTTAACATAGTTTTTTGAAGCAAAACTCTTGGAAGTCTATCATACCAAGATCTAGGGGCTTGTTTATGTCCATATAAAGATTTGGTATGTTTATAAACATGATTAGGATATTTTTTATCTTCAAATCAAGGGGGTTGATCTACATACACTTCCTCCTATATATAACCGTTAATAAAAGAACACTTAACTTCTATTTTATAGTGTTTAAAATTAAAGAATGCTGCAAAGGATAGAAGAATACGAATAGAATCAAGTCTTACTATAGGAGCATAGGTTTCTTCATAGTTTGTGAATTCTTGTTGGTTATAGCCTTTTGCAACTAATCTTGCATTATTTCAAAAAATAACTCCATTTTCATCGCATTTGTCTCTAAAAACCCATTTTACATCAATAACAAAAGTTTCCTTAGGTTTCTCAACCAAGGTCCAAACATGATTCCTTACGAATTCATTGAGTTCATCTTGCATAGCCTTTATTCAATATTCAACAACTAAGGCTTCTTCAGGAGTCTTTGGTTCAAATTGGGAATAAAATGCAATATGTTCATCTTCATTAATTAAATAAATTCTATTTCTTACTGGTTGAAAAACATTTCTAATTATATTAACACTGGGATGATTCTTAAGTAATAACTGACTTGGATTTTGAAAATGCTATTCATTAACATAATGTAGAAAATATTAATGATTAAATGTTTCAAAAACATTTTCATGACCATTATCCTCGTCAAAAATATCTTCTATAAAAGGTTGGTGATTAGTTTTGGAAAATATATCCGGAAATGATTCAGGTTTTTTGAAAATGAGAGGATAATTTTCATCAAAATTAACATGTATTGTTGCTTCCATAGTGAAAGTGTTTTTATTAAAAAATCTATATGACTTAGAGTTAGTAGAGTAACCTAAGAAAATTCCTTCCTTATATTTGGGTGAAAATTTATGTAAGTTATAATTGGTATTCAAGATAAATAATTTGCAAACAAAAACATTTAAGTAATAAACTTTTGGTTTTCGGCCAGTCCACAACTCATAATGTGTTTTATTATGAAACGGTCTTATTAAAACTCGATTTATAGTAAACTAGAAGTACTTATAGATTCATCCCAGAAATTTTTATCTATATAATATTTACTCAACATGGTTTTTTTCATCTCTTGAATAATGAGATTTCTTCTTTAGACAACACCATTTTGTTGATGAGTTCTTGGATCTGAGATGTGGTGAGTAATTCCTTTTTTACTAAAAAAACTTTCAAAATCAGAATTTTCAAATTCTCCACCATGATCACTATGAATAGTTATTAATGATAGGTTTTTATCATTTTTAACACAAGATCTAATGATTTTGAAATAAGAAAGATCTTCAGATTTCTTTGCAAGAAAATAGACCCAAGTAAATATAGTGTTGTCATCAACTATGAGAAACACATAGTATTTGCCTCCAATATATATAGTTTGTGTTGTACCAAAACAATCCATGTGTACTAACTGTAATAAATTATAATTTGTAACATCACTTATAGATTTAAAGCTAGATTTATGTTGCTTTCCGTACTGACTTGGATCACAGACTTTCGAAGAATAAGACTTAAGTTCCATTAAATCCTGAAAAATATCTTTCATAGAAAGCTTACTAAGATTCCACAAGTTACAGTGTCCTAGTTTCGAATTCTGAATCCATGATTGATCTTCAAATGCACTATGTCAAGTTAGATCTTGACTTCTAAGGTCTTCTAGATGTAAGGTGTACTCATTCTCATGCCGTAGGGCAGAGAAAATAAAATCATCCTTGGAATTGTGAACTAAACATTTATCATTTCTAAAATTCACAAGATAAACTTCATCACATAATTGTATTATGCTTATGAGTTTGTGCCTAAGGCCTTTTGCAAAAAAAACATTTGAAATAATAGCTTTACCAAGAAGAATAATGTTACCTATACCGACAATTTCTCCTTGAGAGTTATCATCAAAAGTTATATTTCCACCTTTTGTTTTTAAAATCTTCATTAAATAGACTTTGTTACCAGTCATGTTATGGGAACATCCCCTATCCATGTACCATAGGTTGTTTTTACTTCCTTCATTTTCCTAAAAAAGAAAGAGTTATGCTTTCCGAATCCAAATTTCTTGGATCCGGAAGCATTAGATAATAAAACCTTGGGTAACCATATTTTTTCAGAAAAATAAGCTTTTTTAAACCCAAGAGTTTGAACTTTATTAAAAGAACAGTTTTTCTTCCACTACCCACCACTTTGGTATTTATTACAAAAAATGGATCTATAAGGGAAAAAATAAGTATTTTTAAAAACAGGTTTTTCATGAGAGTAACCTAATCCCTGAATATTAACATGTGGCCGGATCTGAGAATACATCTTGTCAAAATTTTCCTTACCAGAAGTAAAATTTGCAAGAAGTTTTTTCAAGGAAAATATTTCAGATTTTAGTCTCAAGACTGTATCCTTATCCTCAGAAAAAATATATTTAGAATTGACTTTATTCTCTAAAACATCTTTTTCTAAAAACAGAGCTTTAAGCTCCTTAGAAAGTTTAACCTCCTCAGAATTAACTTACTCAAGTTTCTTATAAATATTTTCTAAAACATCATTTTTCTTATCAAGATATTTTTTAAGATCCAAAATTTCATTTGTTAAAATTGATTCTCTAGAATTTTCTTTATCATGTTTCTTAGAAACATTAAAATTTCTCTTTTGCAACAACTTAAGAAATCTTGAAACTTCCTCATAGGTAGGAAAATCATTATTATTATCTGATGGAGAGGATTCTTCATCTGAAGAAAAACCTCTATCTAGAAAATTTTCACTTAAAGTCATATTGGTTAAGGATTGTGTAGTTTGTAAGTTAGCTATAAGACAATAATTTTGAAATGGAACTATGGCTATTAGACCAATATTCTTTTGCTTAGAAGATTTATATTCTGAAAAATCATCAGAAGAATCTCCACCACTGGCACTCCAAGTATCATTGTCTTTCAAGACTTTCTTATGCTTTGATCTATATAACTTCTTCTTGTTTATTTCAAAATTCATGTCTCTCTTTCATCTCTTCTTAAGAAAAGAACAATTAAGTATAATATGAAATGTTCTTCTACATTCATATCATGTCACTTCTCCATATTTTGTATCTTTTCCATATTTCTTCTTGTATCTATATTGAATGTTCTTCTATCAAATAATCTTGTCCATCCTCCAAGCAAGATTTTATAATTCATTTTCTAAAGATTCACTTTCACAAGATCCAAATTGAATATTGACCTTCTTATATTTTGATCTTGTAGTTCTCTCACGAGTCTTGGCTTTCATATGATTTGTAGTAGTTATAAAAGCAACAACTTTATTTCCATTGTTCTTTTTAATATTATCAGCATCTTTCTTCATTCTGGTTTCATGTTGAAGAAGAGTTCCAAACAATTCATCAAGAGAAATATGAATAACTTTCCTATTCTATTCTACAACAGTCCTCTTGGATTCCCATTCATTAGTCATGATGTCAATAATCTTGTCTAAAAGAGCTTCATCATCTAAACCTTTTTCTCTCATGAATTGTAAGATGTTGAAGATAGTCATAAATCATTGTTGTACCTTACATATATATTCTCTATAATGGAAGCAGAAACCATGATACTCAGCTCTGAGAATAGCTCTTCTAGTCTCAGTGACTTTAGAAGTTCCAAAGTGAGTTACTTCAATCTTCATCCAAATATTATTTGCAACTTCACAAGATGAGATCTGGCTATTAATATTTATAGTCATGGAACAAAGAAAAGTATTAATCACATTAAAGTTCATATGATATTCCATATTTTTTGAATTAGTAAAATTTCTAAGCTCTTTATCAGGAATCTGTAGTTGTCTACACATATTTTTAACATGAAGTTCTTCATTCTATCTCTCCAGTACTCAAAGTCATTTCCATCGAAGATTGGTGGTCTACTAGGATTGAGATTATCTAATGATTCAACATGAATGCCTACCATACTACAAAGATATTTATTTCCACAAAACATATTAGTAGTAAAAGTTTAAAAACAAATTTGAAGAAATTAGGAAATGGAAAACCTAAGAATAAAAAATTATATGTGGATATAATTATTTCAGATACCTCCTATGATACCAATTTTAGGATTGAATATGTAAAAATGATATTCTCAAATACAAGAGGGGGTTGAAATGTATACTTTAAAAATTCCTTTGGAACCTTTAATGTTAAGTTTATCAAGGTTAAAAAAACATTCACAAGACCACTTAAAGAAACCTTTTCTATTTTTATAAAAGAAAGATTCTACTTTAAAGAATATAGAATATGACAGAAGAAATTAAAACAACTTTTAATAGTAAACGGGTAACAATAAGATTATTTTTACCCAAATAGAAGGGTATCCAACAACCTTGGATAAAGGTTCCTTTATTTATACTTTCAGAAAAGTATGTCTTACCAAAACCTAGGTAATACCTCAATCCGATGATCGGTATCTGTCTTGCTATCCCCGCAAGCCCTCAATTTAGAAGAAAATCTGTACCTATGTCTTAAAATCCCAGAAGCCGACGATGAGCATGATTGGAGTCTGCACAAAGCAATTTTGGATAAGTTTTTCACGCTTGAATAATTTTTTCCCACCATCTGCATGAATTGCTGAGAGTGGTAAGATCCACTCTCTCTAGAAATCACTTCATAACTTTTTCCGTAAAAGTCAGTTGTCGATGTTGAAGTTGTTTTCTTGTTCAAATGGGATTGTATTTATTGGAAAATTTCCCAACGGTCAGCTCCACTCCAACGGTCATATTTTCCTTAAATTTCAAAGGGACCTGGACCCGTGTTAAACATACAGCCTTTAGTTTGTAACAGATTATATGACATTGTTTTAAGTAACATAAATGATATTGAGTTACAGATAAAAATTAAGTATAAGAAATCTTAGAATTCGATAATATTGCAATGATACATTTTGAAAATCTAACATTTTCAGGAAGACAGATTCTTAAGAAAAAACATTATCAAGAAAACAGATTCATAAGGAAAAGTAAATCGGATTGAGAAACCGGTATTGCATTTGTTCTGGATCCAGGATCATAAAATCGGAGTCACTTATACACAAGATTTTGTATCATGAAGATGGTATCATATATACAACAGAATTGGTTTCATAAATATTAGAATCATATATACACCAGAATTGGTATTGTGAAGATCAACATCATATATACACAGGAATTGGTACTGTGAATATCGGCATCATATATACACCAGAAATGGTATTGTGAAGATCGACATCATATATACACCAAAATTGGTATTGTGATGATCGGCGTCACATATACACCAAAATTAGTATTGTGAAGACCATCATCATATATACACCGGAATCGGAATCATAAAAACTGAATCATATATACACCAGATTCAAAATCATAAAAACTGAATGAAACATCGGTATGACAGATAAGTAAGTATAATAGAATGGAAAATCAGAATGACATGTATGTATGTCTAACATAAAGGAAATATGTGTTTATATACTTGTAAGCATAACAGAATGAAAATTCTGGATCTTATGAAAAATACAGAACCTAAAAAAATCAGAACTTAAGAAAAAGTGCTTTTGATTTTCAAAACATAAAACCATAAGGAATGGAGAAGTCATAAGATATCTTTATTGAATCAACACCATTAGTATAATTACATTACTGTATATTTATGATACTAGAGTTACCATACCATGTGGATAATTATTGGTGGGGAGAGAATAAGAAAAAGAACTTGAAATTGAAAGGGAATTAAAGGAAAAGAGGGAGAGAAATTGCCTCTTGAAAACTCCTCTGGAGATCCTTCTTAATGAGAATAACCATGTTCTTTTAATGAGACCAGAAGCTATTATAAGGGGGGATGGGCTAGGGAAATTTTTTGGGAAGAGTTTATATAGGGATTCATGCTTGAGAGGTGTGAGGAAATGAGGGTGTGAAGGGTGGTATTTATAGCGGAGGGGAGAGGGGTTTTCTCAATATAAAATTCATTAGTTTATTATTTCCCCACAAGATAATAAATAATGAGTCTTACAAGAAAAATAAATGTAATTTTATCATGTGATCCCAATATATGTGGGCTTACATCAATAGAAGATCACACATGACTCTATAATTTGCTTATTTAGCTTATTATGGTATTTCACTATTCATCAAAAATTTAAGTATCTAAGAAAAATCCCAAAAATTCACCCTAATAATTTTTCTATGTGTAGAATCCAAAAATGAAGTCTATTTTTCAAAAATAAATTCTTAAATATGATTAATTTAATATTTAATTTAAATCCTTATTTACTTGAAAAAAACTGTTTTTAAAATTAAAACTTCTTTTATAATGTTGTTAACAATTACATAACGTCTTATAAAATTATCTTAATTCTAGAATAAATATATTTTTTTTAATTTATGAACACTTTTATTAAAATATATTTTCTTTTTAACTTAATTAATTAATTATAATTATTTATTTATGACTTACAAAAATACCAATACTTTTACTATGTTCAAATTGTCACTTATAAGATGCCTAAATTTTATTTAATTATTCACTGGTAAGGTTATTATTATTTTGGGAAATTTACTATTAATAAAAGCCATATTACTATTCATAAGATTAGGTTAATATTCAAAAGAATATGTTAATATTCACCATAAATTATTTTTGATTTATTAGACTCCAAAAATCATGTTGAACACAACCGTGTATGTCAGATTTTTAAAATTCAAAACATAGAACTGATAAAATTATATTTAAAGGTCACATAGCACTTAGTAGTTTATTATGTTCTGTTTTAATATGATTTTATGACATATTTATAAGAAAGTAATTTCCACTAAAAAACTTTGGGTTGTGACATAGTTTCTTCTAGAAAGTCTATTTTATTTTCAATTATGTGTGCATAGAATGGTAGTTTGGGATGGTGATGATGAAGAAAAAGACACAATAGGGCGGATGTGTACATGGAGAACATCGATACTCCAAAAATCCTCTCTTGTTATGCGGTGAACCCTTTCATTTATCTCAAATATGAATGTGATAAATAAATAAATAAATGAAAAGAACAAATATATGTATTGTGGTCATGGTCAAAAATATTACCTAGCCCACATCACCAACTCTCAACTCCATGAGCATGATTATTTTCAATATAAGGTACTCTTATCCTAATACCTTCATAACAAAAACAGTGAACATTAATTTTACACCATATAAGAAGATATTATAAAATCTTTTAGTTATTTTAGAGGGAACTGTAAATCCATAGATTAGTGTAAGAAGATAAAACTTAATCACGAATGAGTACAAGCTTTAGAAAATCTAAAAAAATAATAGAGTTTAATGTTTTGAGAAAATTGGTTAACTCAATAGTTGTAGCATAAAATGAATAATTTATTCAGTTCTCTAATAGGACACAATAGTAAATAGATCTTTAATGTTGCATAGTATTTCTTAAGAAAGTGATAGATAAAATACCAGGCAAATGTATAAATGTGAATGTTTCCAAATAGTGACTCTGTAAAATTAACCATCATTTTTTTAGAAAAATATGAAATAATAAAATTCAGTACCACCGAAAAAACAGTAGTGAGTCTTCCAGATAGATGAAAACATGTATTTTTCCATGTTTAATCTCTATATGAAACGACACACAACTTTTCCTTATATATATCTCTTACATATATGTACATATTTTTGATGAATAACATATTAATATTTATAATATATATCAAATAGCTCCAAAAATATCACATCTTAATCCATGGATATTTGAATTCAAAATCATTCAACAGAGTTGTAACATCACATTAGAATATTAACATTTTACTCTATAGAATAAGAGACTTTAAAAAACTCACAACAAGCCTTTAAATCAGTCATAAAATATCTTTGAATGGATATTTACTTCCATCAATACAATTGTATAAATCATAGATAATATCATTGATTTTAATCTTCATTATTGAATAATCAAACATAAAGTTCCTTCATGTGATTAAAAACTCCAAACATAGGGTCGATAACATACAGTTGAATAAAAAAGTAGGGTTGATGTACCATATGTTTGTTTCCTCAAACATTGGGTTGATTAAAATGTAGGGTTACATATTCATACATTTCCATCAGTATAGGGTACCTGATCCACACATTCTATTTAAAATGTAGGGGTTATTCCTTATACAACTCTTCCAAAAATAGGGTATGAATAGTTTTTCTAGAATATGTTAAAACATGTTCCAAATAATTTAACAAATATTCCCCATGTATTAATGACTTGAAAATAGTTTCATAATAAATATTTTGATGAATAATAATTTCTTGATATTAACTTAAAATAAAAATTCATTAGTAACAAAAATGTGGGCATTTGTGAGCATAAAAACCCAAAATAAAATAAATAAATTGTTGAATCAACACAATATCAACAATCTACCCCTTTTTCGATCACAAAACCCATAATAATGTTACATAAATTTTAAAATCAGTTTTTCTTTTAACACAAATTAAATTTACAAATTTCTATCCCATTATAAGGATTAAATCATTCCCCCTATATCAAAGATATTAAGGATAAATTTAAAATTTCTCCATTCATGATGACAAACATTTATACTAAAACTATAATCACATCCCTAATGAAAAACAATAAAACTAGTACTATACTATTCCTCCCCTTTTTGTGACATTAAAAAGATAAGAGCAGTAAAATCAACTCCCCCAAAATTTATTCTTTCATTAATAGTTATCAATTTTTAATCAAGGATTAAAATATTATATTTAACAAATAAAATAATAATTTTTCTAAAACTCCACCTAAATCAGAGTATGAAACATTTTAAAATATTTCTGAATCATTTTTTAATAAATAATATTTGAAAAATATTATTATTATTATTTCTTATAATAATAAACTTATTCATAAAATAAGTAAATATTACGTTCATGAAAATATAAGATAAATAGTTTAAAAAATTCTGAAACAACTTATAAAAAATATTTTCACTAAACAACATATAATTACAAATAGTATAGATAAATTTATCTTTTAAATAACTATAAAATAAAAACAATGGGTTAAGAAGGAGTGTACTATTCTTCTGAACATTCCAATCTTTAAAATTTTTCTATTAAGACCACCAAAACTCATGATAGATGTCCTAATAATTTTTAACATCTTATGTTCTTTGATACGAAGAATATGAATATTTATCAACTAGAAACAACTTCAGATTATCAATATCTAGCTTGATAATTACTTATCTTATGAAAAAATCCATCCATCTTAACATTTATATTTTTAATGATTCAAAGTCTTCTGTTTAGATAGAACTATCAATTATATCCTGATATTTCTTTTGTACTGAATCAAAATCCACTTTTTGATAAAAATTATTTCTGTAGTTCTTCATATGACTTTCTAAAATCATCCAAAGTACCTTGTAGCTTTACTTTTTCTTCACTTAAGGTGTTGAATTTAACCGGAAGCCTTTCATAAACATTTTAGTTGAAGAGACTTCCAGTTCTTCTATAATTTTAACATCCTTATATATTTTATATGATTTTTAAAATGAATATTCAGTATATGAATCTAATTTTTTTTCACAGATCATAAGGGTGAAATTTTAGTCATTTTTAAGAATTATTTTATTATGGAATTTAATAACTTGATCACTTCATCATAATATTACTAGTTTTACAAAATCTTTTGAAAAAAATATTTTAATGAAGAGACATATAAATAAAAAGTTTTAAAAATAGGTTGATACGTTTTGTTCTAGAATAAGGTAGGCAACATTTCATATTTATTATCTGGAAAACACATAATAATAATTATATATTTTAACTTGTTAAGTGACATGTTTATTAAAGAATTATGTTCATATTTCGTAATAAAAAAATAGATAGATTTCAAAATAGTGTAAGGATAGAAAAAAATAAACTTTTCTCAATTTAAATAAATTATATATTTTAAAAATGGATTTTTTAAAAGATATAAAAAATGTAAGTCATATTACAAGATATATTATGATTTTTTTTAAGATTAAATAAGATTTTTCATTAAATTTTATGATATATATCTTTCCCCTATATAAAAAAATTAGTTAAATAAATGTATATCGATATGAAATTTAAATACTTCGTGGATCAGTGAATTTAGTGATGAGGATTTTTTGATAATGAACTACTTTTGAGTGCTTCATTCCTTTGGTAGATATATTCATATATCAATCAATTAACCAATTAATGATTTAATGATAAATATTTGTGGTACAATATTTTAAAAACATAAAATGGACGTTCTTTTTGTTAAAAATATACTTTTGGTCCCAGTAGTGTTAGAAATTAAACTCTTATGTAACCAAACTTATTTATTTTGAATAGGAATTCTTCTATTCATGTTATCAAATTATTTTGAGCAATAAACATTTTTTAAAAACGAAATTTTAGGTTTTCTGAGGAATAAATATTTTTCATAACGACCATTGAAACCATTCATAGTAGTCATTTCATTAATGTTTAAACCATGAAGAAAATAATTCTTATATAGTTTTGGTCTTTCACCATTACATACTATTCGAAAAGTTTCATTCATTATTCTATTTCTACCAACAATTTGGTTTAAATATTATTATCCTTTTATTAAAATACTATAATATTGTTTTAAATAATTAACTTCAACCAATAATTATTTAATATTAGTGTCAATAAAATCACAATAAATTTTAAAAGCATTAGATTTCAAATAGATAATTTGTATTGAATAATTTTCTTAATATAACAAAACAGTATTAGGTATTTTTCTAATTTTTCTAGGATATTTATTTAAAGATTCAAATTTATCTTGTAGGATAAATCAATATTTAATTAATTCATTTTAAGATAATTTTTACAACTCTATTTTTTAGATTAAGAGGATTTTACCTCATCACTATAAGCCACAAGACACATCGTTTTCTATTTATGCTCATCCCCAGAATTAGTATATGATTCATCGTGTGAAATATACGTATCACTACAGGTATATTACATAATTTTCTTTCCATTTATCTTATAATCACCATTATTTTGAGCTTTTAGTAATGGATTTTTTTTCATTTTATGACCTTATTACTTTCACTTACAACATTTATTTTCATGAGTACCATGCTTTTACTTTTTGTACAATTATTTAAATCTTTTAGCAAGATATGACAATTCATTTCCCAAATAATAATGACATGAATCATATGATTCATCCATTTTATTCTTAAGGTAACATTATTTATGTTTTATATTATTTTTAGCTTCATCATGCATCTTATCATCATACATCATTAAATACCCAGTCAATTTCTTCAGAAATAAATTTTTCACTAGTGCAGATTGATGTAAATTTGGAGATATTAAATTAAATATTGAAGGTAGTAATCAGAGTACATTTAATTCTTGATATAATTCTGAATTTGGATCTCCAAAATTAGTCATATTATTGATAATATATGTCAATATTACATCAATTTGAATGATAGTTTCACCCTCACACACTCTGAAATTATCAAAATTAATTATCAAAATAGTGTACCATAATTGTATGATATTGTAAGTTCCTTCACAAGAATTAAAAATTTTCTGCCACATATCATATGTAGTAGTACAATGAGATACTCTATTGAATTCATCTGTTCCTAAACCATATACAATAACATTCACTACTTTTGAGTTGAGATCATATTCCCTTAATTATTATTCCAATCTTCCAAATATTCATTACAAATATCACAAGGCATAATAACCTTTAAATAAACTATTATTCCATGTTTTTCAATGAATAACCCCATGGGTTATATGCCGTCCATAATTATCGTCATTGAAGTATAAATAATGGATCATAGAACCACCTTATCTAGAATCAGTGATATCAAGTTGTCTTCATTTGAATCTTTTACACAAGATTGTTAGTGCCATTAAATATTCTTGATTTATGTGTATGAGAAAAGGTAGATCATTTCCTGTTCAATATAATAGTTGATGTATGTTATATATAAATAAAAAAAATATAACAATAGACCACTTCCTTTAATACTACTTGTTGGTATTGAACAAAACAGATTTCCAAAATAATAAATATCTCAAATAGAGTCTATCATTTGATACCAATTATTATGTTGGAATAGTGATGATAATGAAAAAGACATAATAGAGTGGGGGTGGGGGTGACTTTTGGACTTGTAAAAATATTATAGTTAAGAACACCTCCCTTGTTATATATAAATATTTCCTTTTATTTCAAAGAAGAATGAGTAGTTTAAATAAATAAAGGAAAATAACACAATGATATTTTGTGGCTAAATGTACAAAGATACCCTAGTTCACTCCACCAATTCTGAATTCTACGATCTTGATTAATTTCACTAACAATTCCTCTTATCCTAAGACCTTAAATACAAAAACCGAGTGAAGGTAGTTGACACCTTACGAGAAGACATTACAAAGTCATATAGCTCTTTTATAAGGAACCATGAATCCATTATCTAGTGTAAGAAGCAAAATCTTAATCATGTCTATTTACGAGCATTCAAAACTACAAAAAATCAATAGAGTTTGATTATTTTGAGAAAATAGGATAAACTTCATAGTTTCAGCAAAAACTGAAAAATGTATTCAGATCTTCAATAAGACAAAACAACTAATCGATATATAACATTTAACATACATTCTTAAAAAAATATAGATAAAAAACTAGATAGATTTATAATCATGAATGTATCGAAAGAGTATCTCTGGAAAATTCTTTATCATTCTTTATAAAAGAAAATTTAACAATAAAATTTAGTTTCCCTGAAAGAAGCAACAATGAGTCGACCAGATAGATCAAGAAAAGTATGTATAAAAAGTTTATATCTGAAAAAAATAACACACAAATTTTCCTTAAGTATATCTATTCTATATATATGTATATCACTCTAATGAATAGTGTGTCAATATTTATAATATTGGTTGAAAAACTCCATGAATATCGCATTATAATCCATGAATATTTGAATTCAAAATCATTCAAGAGAGTCATCACTTCTTATAATAACAGTAACATTTTACTCTATTATATATAAGCCTTTAAAAATTATAACAAGGCATTGAATCAGCCAAAAAATAGATCTAAATATATCTTTACATCCATAAAGATCATTGTGTAAATCTTGGATAGTATCATAGACTTGAAACTCATTTATTGAATAGTCAAGCATATGGTTCCTTCGTGTGATGAAAAAACTCCAAACATAGGGTTGAAAACATATAGTTAAACATAAAAGTAGGGTTGATGTACTATACGTTTGTTTCATAAAACGCAGAGTTGATTCCAAATGTAGGGTTACTTGTCTATATTTTTCCCATTAGTGTGGGGTACCTGATCTATACGTGATTTTTCAAATGTTGGGTTGATTCCTTGTGATAGGCATAACATGTAGGGTATAAACATTGTTTCTAGAATATGTTAAAACATATCCCAAATACATTAACAAATATTCCATGTGGAATAATGACTTGAATATAATTGCAGAATAAGGATTATGTTTAATATTAATTTCTTGAAATTCACTTAAAATTAAATTAATTAGTAATATAAATGTGGGAGTTTTTTAGTATAAAAAAAAGAAATTTAAAAAATTATTGAGTCAACACTTGATCAACAGATAGGAGGCTTAAATATATTTTTACTATGAAAATAAAATTGTGTAAAATGTTCTTGAGTTTTGGTCCTTTAAATGGAATCCGCACAAGTTTCAATAAGATGAATTTCGGTGGACTACTACCACTATGAAAATCGGTTGTTCAAGAATAATATTTTCATTTTACAGTTCCTTATGGTTTTACAAAGCCTATGTGAATATTATTAAATATTTTTGGTTCAAGGGAAACACATTTTAGTCCATGAATAGAGTTATAAGGAACACATGTAGGGTTATACAACTATTTAAGATAAGTAAAATCAAGTAAGATTCTATTAAAAAATGTTTGGATTTAAAAATCAATTTAATGACTTGAATAAAGTGTGAAAGAAATGTGACCAATTGGGTCATGTTACTAAAGTTTGTCTTGTGGATTTATTAAATTAGAAACATTAATTACATGATCCAAAGGTATCCTAGTGAATATTAATGAGAAATAAATATATGGAGAAAAATATGCCTCCTAATAAGAACAAAGAAGATTTTGAGAAGCCATTAGCGATAGTTGATGCCAAATGGATGAAAAGAAACAGTCATAATGAAGGTTGAAAAGGTTATATCAAGAAAGAAATATTTTATAAATACAAAAAAATAATTTATTATGATTTATAAACAATAATATCAATTTAAAAAAATTAATTTGTAGAAGAGGGTATAAAGAGGAATGTTTATTTACTATTTCATATTGATGAAGTAAAGAAGAAGATGAGTTCACCTAATTTGAATTGGGATTTGATGAATATATTTTTTTTATTAATTTGGTTTTTAGTCAAATGGGGAGTTAAATACCATGACATCGAGGATGAAGAGTAAATCATAGCATTCACTTAGAAAAGTCTATGGTATAGTGATATAAAATCATTTCTCACTTATTCTTTGGACATATATTGTAAAAGGTGAAGATAACAAAATAAATCTCTCATTAATAAACATCCTTTAAAATAATATGTATTTTCTTTTGGGGATAACAAATTTTGGGGGATTTTTTCAAATGGAAAATATGTGAAGTGAATATATGTGTGTATGAGTTTTTAATAGTTTTAACATATTTTTTGAATTTTTTTACAGAAACATATTATTCACAAGATCAAAGGAACACTTTTGGGAAGTTGAAGATGAGTTGTTTAAGTTGTTTTTATGATTTGGTACCAATATCTATGAAGAATTGAATGTAAGTAACTTTTAATGGATAACATGATATTATTATCTAATTTTATTTTTTCCTATAATGAGCTCTCTCTAATAGGATTATAGTTATTATATAATGATTCATTACTTTGTGTGATATTTTAAAAAGTTATTTTTGTTAATTATTTTAGGAAAATATAAATAGATGGGTTATTGTGAACAAGAATTTATTAAAGGAGATGTTATTACTTTGGGGTGTTTTTTGAGGCCCATGTAGATTTAATGAGATCGAATTTTAAGGATGAAACCCTTAAAAAGTTATTGTTCTTCGAGGGAGGTTATGTTTTAGAGAGATTTAGTGGATATGATTTTTTATTTCCTTTATTATGAATATATAAATAATGTTAAAACCTAAATTAAATATTGTTTCATGTAAGTTAAAGGTTATTTGGAAGTTAAGATATATATGTAAGATGTTAGGAATTGAGATTTTGGCGTTTTGATGATATTATAGAGCTAGACATTAAATCATGCCACAACTTGTGTAATCACACCATGATAAAGTCCATATGTGATTTAATATATATGAGATATAAGGTTAAATATATTTTGATACAACATACATAATGTTCCTATATGGATGAGCTATGTCTAGCCATGCCACGAGTATTATGATCATTCCATAATGGGTTCTATATATGAATGATCTATTTTGAAATGAAGTTGAGGAAGATTAAATGCTATAGGAGGAAGAGTGAATTACAACCCAATCACATTTCCACACTGTTATTCAATAATTAAAAATGGTATTGTTTTGAGAAAGTCTATCATGAGATCTAAAACATGTTATGAATTAAATCAAGGAGTTTTCCAATTTTCACTATATTGGGAGCTTCTAGGGATCACACTATAATGGTGTAGCTAATTTCAGAATGCATTTGGATGAGAGGATGATTCACTTTGAATGAATTAGTTGTGACACAACTATTCTCGGTAAATATTGTCATGGGAAAGTTTCTAAGAATCATGCCATAGTTCTTACCCATTAAAGTTAGGTTTTTCTCTAGAAGTGAAGGAATAAGATGATCACACCATAGTGAAGGTTTTTAACCCTATAAAAGAAGAGCTAGTTTTTTATTAGTTATTGAAAAAAAATTCAATTAAACCATAATGGTATGTATCCCACCGTGTACAAAAAAATTCTATAATTTCAAGTAATTCTACTGTGGACTACGTTACACTTCATGGGCCAATCAAACCCAAACCTCTATGACAATAAATAAAATTTAAGTGTTTATTACATTCATAGATTGATCTGAAGACTAGAAAAAAAGGTTGAATGGTTTCATTATATAATCTCCCCAAAATATTTGTGGTAATTCATTTTAAGGAGAATTTTCGTGTTCATAGAAAGTGTATAGAAGAGGGATGGAAAACTAAAAGAGTGTGAGGAAGAGAATAAAGGGATAAAAAGAATAATAAGATTACTCACTTTGATTGTGTGTGTGATTATCAGACATGTGTTGTGTGTTGATGAACATGGAGGTTCAAACTTGTTATACATTATAATGAAATATAGGTTCAACATATATCTCCAAGAGACAATCATTCCAAGGAAATAGATAATCCCTACCACGGTGAATACACAATAACATCAGCAACAAGAATGATCATGGTGGAATCCTTTCTTCTTATGTTTTGAGATGTTTATGTAGATTTTTTCTATTTTAAATTAATTTATATTCCCTACCCATTGTATCAACATTATGATTCTATAAAAATTTATGATATAAGGTTATTTCGATCATTCAAAAGAAATAATTGCTCAATTAAATTTCATTGGGTCTGTATAATAATATTTACCTTATCACTATATAAGACTCCATGTTCTGGATCAAAGATAAAAAAACATATCCATTAAATTTTATTCAAATCTGCATGAACCTAAACTACATTCAGAATAGTCTCCAAAACTCACTCGAATGAAAACTAATAAATGGATGGTTGAGAAACTTTGTTGTCTCCATTTTCTAATCCTTTCATTCTATAGCCTATGAAAAATTTATATCATAAAAAAATAACTAACAATAGTTATCTCAAAAACACACAAATTGAATCTAGATAAAAGGATAAGTATTCTCTAATGAAGACAACAATTTAATAGATTATATAATTGATAGATATTAAAAAAATTACAAAAAAATGTTTGGATTAAAACTAAAAAATGGTAGCCGAAGAAAAATTCAATAATTCACTCACTAAACCATTCCATCCATAGATTATAAAAAAGTAAGCGTGTAAAATAAATACGAAAAAATATTATAGGAACTAACATTTGGACCTATAAATAGTCATTATTTGACCACTAGACCCACTGGAATATAAACAATATTGAGAAAATCATCTTCACTCCTAGGGAATGTGTTGAAACTATTCCTGGTGATATTTTCTCATTATTACTATTTTGAAACCACTCATGTTTGGTGATCGTCTTCCTAGTTCATTTAATATTATATAATTCTTCTACTAATTTGATCTAAATTCTTGGTGGAAGAACCATTATGTTTCTCAATCACTTATTAAACATATCGTTAGTTATAAATCCACTTCATATATTTGATGTTTATGTCATCATCAATAAATCCATTTCATAGAAACTTATAACCATGTTTATTGAATAATTTTAATAGACTCCCTATTTAGATTGAATTCCATAATTACCATTGATAAACTCATAAAAAATACTAGGGAATTTAAATGGTCTTTTGAAAAGGTCCTCCTAATTCCATGTCATATCCCTGATAATCATCAATCAAACCTTCATATAAATTATTAACAGGTTTATCAACCAATCATAGTAGACACAACTCAGTAGAGTGAACAAAATAATTTCTTTTTATCCTTTAAGTAAGAAACCATTGTATTTTCCTAGCCCCAAAGGAATATTTCCCCTTAATATATGCACTATCCCTAAATTGTTGAGTTGAGATCCACATCTTGGTTCCAAAAAAACCTTGATTCTATATCCTCCTCTTTGCTTAAACATGCCTTGAGTCAATATCCACTTCAAGGTTATAAATATCCTTGAGTTGAGATCCTACTCTTGATAATAAAAAACCATTGAGTCGAGATGATCTTCTTGGTTCCCAAAATTTATTATGATGAGATCCTCCTCTTTGTTATAAAATAATTTTTTCAATAATCACATCATAGTTAGAAAATACCATTGAGTTTTGATTATCCTATCAATCTTAAAAAACTTTAGTAAAGATATCCCTATCGGTTCGTAAAAATCATTAAGTAAATATGCTCATATTGGTTTAAAAATACTCAATTCATTGGTTCCCTAAACTAATTAATTTATGATAATTCTCATGGTAATAAATCCTTCAGGAAATATTCTCCTTAATATCATAAAAAACCCTTGAGTTTAGATCCTTTTCTTGGTCTAAAAATGCATGAGTTGATTGATATCCTTGAGTCAATATCCACTTCATTGTCTAATAATCCCCATGTCAAGTACCCCACTTGTTTTCCAATGTGTGTTGATTCTAGATCATCCACTTTTTTCATGAAGGCCTTGAGTCATGGTTATTATCCAGGTTATAAAATAGCCTTAAGTAGATACCCTCATATTAGATTCCAAAAATCATATAGTCGAGATATTCTTCTTGGTCCCAAGTATTGTTGGGTTAAGATGAATAACATGGTCTACCAATACTTGATTCAAGATCCTCTTAAATTTCATAAATATCTTTCATTTTAGATAATAATATTGGTCTATGTTATCCCAACTAGGTTAAATACCCTGGGGGTGAATCAGGGTATGATTGATTAAAAAAACCGCCCCTTTGGGTCTTGTTTCATTGTTAAACAAAATACTCTTCTCTCCATATCCCATAACAATGTATGAATAGAAATGAAATCATGGATGATATATAAAGATTTTACATGGTTTACCCTCACTGGGATACTTCCAATGATCATACAAAAGTGACGTGATGATGTACCAAATCCACTAAGGCTCACTTCCAAAAAACATGGTTTGGACTAGATCACTTATATGCACAGTCTCACTACCATTATAAAGTTTAGGTATAACTCACTTCTTCTCAAGGGTCAATCCCTCAAACTCTCTTTCTATAGCACACTACCAATGGATAAGATCACATTCTTCCACTTCCTTTTCTCACTACTCTAGAAAGTATTTGATCTTAGTTTATTGAAATGTATTTATCTTAATTATAAATACCGAATACATCACCATTTTTAGATATCTGCACTATTGAAGTTATACTTTCATCCACTAGATGAATACCAAATTACCACAGATTTACGAGGAAATCATTTTTGGTTCCAAAATTTTCTTTTTCCCAACATTTTTTTTGGATTCTGCACAACATTAACACCTTGCGTAAAATTTTTACCTTTCTTAAGAAAATCCAACTTGTGTGTAAATTCTAGTTATTGAGAGTAAATCTTTTTTTATACAACTCCCTTTGAACACATCTCTTACGCAATTTAGAGCCCTGATATTCTCTATGGTTCAAGGTACTAAAATTAAAGGGGTATCCATAAATTTATAGATGTTTCCAACCTTGTGAATAATCTTATATCCCACCAACCACTTTTCACATAATATACCTCTGAGTGTAGAAAACAAGATTTGACATCCCATTGGGAACGTAACTCTCTTCCGCACAACCTCGTTTTTATTTCACATTAAAATCTTTCGCACCAATAATGCCTTTTCCATAATTTTATATGATGACATTGAATCTTTATTTTCATGCAACGTATAGATTATCCTTCAGCCTAGCTCAAAACATACTTTTCCAAAAACACCTTTCTCTATTTTCTAGATTTTGGACCCAAAAAATTTGGAAAACACTGCAAAACAATTTCACCTTGTATATGCTCTTTTTGTACTACCTTCAGAGCATCCATTCCTTTATGTTGGATAGCTGTCATCATAGATTTCCAAAAAACTTATCTGAAACTCTAAAACTGATAATGCAAACCTGCTTTTTCAACAAACACAATATACCCAAAAAGACCGCAATGTTTCCTTGAGGGATTTTTCCCAAAAGTCGCATGCAATTAGGGGTTTTATCCTCCTCTCCCAAAAAAAAACTTACTCTAATCAATATCCTCATCATTGGAATCCTTCCTCTATAACATAAAACCTAGTAATTATCATTTTACATTTAGAATATTCTAACATTCATAGTTTAATCTTCTAATAGGTTATTCTATTTTAAAGAATATGATTTTGAGAGGGTATTCGTGTGCACCAAAAAATGTGATCTATAAACAGATATATAAGATAAATTATGTGTTATTCTTGCAGAACACAAAATTCCATTTTATCTAAAAGAGATATTTTTGTGCATGAAGACGTTTCAAATGGGAACTCCACGAGTTTTTTAATTTCTCATGTACTGAGGTATAAATGTCCTTCAAAAATGTTTCGCAATTTTTTGTTGTGTTGGTGAGAACCTGTTATTGAGAGTTCACCATATATTTCATCCAAATAATTTAATAAATCTTAAGTGAATTGTAATGAAATTTAGTAATGAAAAACATAGTTTTTGAGTCCACTCCATAGATAGGGGTAAATCATTATATGATATTTGATTTGGTATCCCATTGATTCAAATAGATACTCAAACAAAAATTTATACTTATTGGAAGTTGGATTTTTTTATGATGGAGTTTTAAAAAATTATGGCAACCATCCACCCAGAGGAAGCCCACATGAACGACTCGGTGAATCTCTCATACGTGTCCAAATGATGATTTCTCGCATGTTCTGGTGAATCTCTCACACACACCCTACCAAATCATTATGCATGTCTAATCATGATTTTATGTATTATTTTTCAAAGTGAGACATGAAACTTACTGAGGCGTCAGCTGTGTGCCCTATTTGACACCAATGTGTGAGGCCTATCTTATACTGGTTCATGTACCCTATTCAATAATATTATGCACACTCTATTAAAATCCCACCCATCCTCCTAGGGAACTAATAGGCCCTCAAAATGGTTATTGTATGTCACATGGGTACCCAAATTGTATATGATGTGCAACATGAGTTTCTAGGTTAAGGTTTTCAATAAAAATACCCACAAAATCCCATTTCGATAGATGGTTATATCGAGTGACACAAGATAAATTTCCTAGTAAACTGAGTGAACAAAATCCCATTACTATATTCCAAATACTCCCACATCTCTCCCTAATGTGTTTTTATATGAAAACCATGGAGAAGTAATGGAAATTAAGGGTGTTTGGGTTATCAGGGTTTTGTAACACTGAAAAATATGTGAAATATCACTTCGTATAGGCCTTAAAATAGGATTAGAAGAAAGAAAACTTTTTATTAAGAACTATAATAGTTAAGTGTGGAATTAAATGGGTCCTAGGTCCCTCAAATCTAGGATGGAAAAGTCCAACACTCATGGAAAAAATTAGACACCACACTCTGTTAGGAAACATACTTGGGTGAATTTACATAGTTTTACTTAGTGTGCTTTATAATCCCCAATGAAACAAATTCACCCTTTTTGTTACTCTAAGATTATTTTCTCAACCAAACCTCATGGGACTTATGGATTACCCTAGACTCAACCCTTTCCCAGGTCCCGGACTAGTGAAAAAAACTTCCATTTTCCTAAGTGGATCCACTAACCTAGTGGAACTATTTCTCCGAGGTATTTCCCCAAGAAATTGTTTTCACGAAAATAACATCCTCTAAGATACCATTTTTAACATAAGTACCTTCATACCTTCACATGAATCATCTTCTTATCAAATAAACACTGGGCTACTGATGCATTAGTCCCAGATGAAACCATTTGTAAGTACCTTTTACCTAGTAATCAATTTCACATTAATTTAAAAATCACAAATGTGTTCATAGTCAAATTAAATTAAACAACAAGACACAAATTTCATGAATGCATGTTCATAAAATGAAAAACCATTAGTCATATATATATAAAATTAAAAGTCAAAAAAACTAGTTTTGGAAGCATGAAAATAAAAGGCACATCATTGGTCCTAGATACATGGCCTTAAAAGGAACACCATCAATCAATGATTTATGTTATAAAAAATCACTATGATCATAACCACATGAACTTAAAACTTACAATTTTCCCCATTATATGACCCTCAAATACATAGGTTTTGATTCCCTTTATAAGGATACATATAAATCCTTTCTCACAGGTCTAATCCCTCCCACTACAACAATGTTCACCTCTCTGGCTTTTGGTAAATTGTAGTGTTCCTAGAAATATATATTTAATGTTCAGTATGAATAATATATGAAGGATGATTATGACCCTCTAATTAAATGTTATTTTAAATAAAAGGTGTTAATCAATCACATTCAAAAAATGGAAACCAATATTATTACTGTGAAATATCACATGAATACTCTATAATATATATGAGAGTATTGGAATAGAAAATAACCTCCTATGTACTATTAATCAGCCTCCCATCCATTCAATTCTATAATGTGTTATCCTGAGAAAATAACCAAAGGGTGTCGAGAGGAAAAATAATTAGAAGAATCTTGGTTTCAATTTCATAGCATGGTGATCATTTTTTAGGGTTTCATATTGTCTTCTGCTACCTAGATATGTGTTATTCAGTCATAAGAAACCCAATATGTGCATGTATGTAAATATATAAATATATTATACAACTTTATTTATTTAAATTTATTAATAAATAAAATATTAATGCATATAAATATATATTATATAAATATATTATATAACTTTATTTAAATACACTATCCAAATTAAAATTTCATAAAATACTATTGACATAGGGAAATGTGTGCCATACACTTTTCCATTGAATTTAAGTTATAAACCTCACTCAAAAACCAAATACTGAGTTTGAGTAGAAATACATCTTTATGCTGGAAGAAGGAGTAGATTAGATTTCCATGTATCGTGACCTAAAAAATCATCAATAGGCTAAAGAATTTAGTAGAGAAACTCTCTATTTTCAGGGGGTTCAGTGATGGTAGAAAATGGATATGCCCAAAAGGCTCGAGCCACAGCCCAATAGTGATTCTGAGAAGGGGTGCTAGGGAACAACCTTCAATATATGGAGCATCGGGTTCTCCCAATTCATCCGCACATGTACCCCAAGTAGCGTCGGTGCGTAGGGTACCTGTGCATCCGCATACGTATCAGGCCTACACATCTTCCTGTGTGACCTAGATGAGTGAGAACCTACATGATATACTTATGTGGTACACCTAAGTGAGAGATTCTCTTCACCCAAGTTACAACATTTTCCTTTAAATATGACCCTGATGCCTTCAACTACATGGAAATAAATTCTTGAAGGCCTCACGATGCTCAGATCACCATAGTACATTTTCCCATACCTCTGAAACCTTATAGGTACTCCTAAATAACCTAAATAGGAAGGAATTAAATAGGTATAGTAAAACTAAAGACTTAATAGAGTTTAAAATAAACCTCACCTGCATGAGGCAGTCACTCCCCCATGGTTGAAGAACAGTCGTGTGAGGTCCCCTTATTTAACCAAGGATCTACACAAGACACTTTTGAGAACACCTTTGGAGACCCTTGAAGGATTCAGTGAGGTTTCATCTAAGTGTAATTTCCCAGGCAGTCCTTTTCCTAAAGTATCATCACCTTGCCAAGACTTACCTACATGAGCATCCCTAGGCTCACCCTAGCTTCTACCCTGTGTGAGCTTCCTATCAGTCCCTCTTCTATGCCACACATTTTAGGGCCTCTCCTCCTCTAGTTAACTTATCTGAGAGGGACCAAATTGAAACCTCAAATGAATCACCAAGTCATTTAATACCATAAAAAGGGGCGCACCAACATGTTTCCATTTTGGATTTTCATTCCATTAGTCATAGTTTTCCCATTATTTTCCAACCAAACAGTTAGGTTTCTTAGGGTGTATACAGTTTTTCATTCCCTTAATCATGAGGATGCCGACACCAATGATTGTGTCACTGAGATCCTAGTCTTAGATACTAGGGTTAGGACAATGTTATACCTTTATCGTCTCTAGGTCCTAGAGCCTCTACTTCCAAGTAAGGAGGGTCAGGATTACACTTTCTTTTATATTCAACATGGAATGAGATCCTCCTCTGATACTATGGAACCAATGTTAGGGAATCCATTTTAGATTAATTCCCTAGAATTTTTATAGTAGGATCCACTGCTTCTACTCCTAACCCCATTAAATACATGGTTAGAGAGGTTATGGAAACTAGAGTCCTCCTCTCTCTCCCTTACCCTCGACATCTTCCACTAATGGAGGAGGATAATTGTTTGGTTTACTAGATCTTCTATTTCCTATTGTCCATCACATTCATTAATGACTAATCCTTGCTCATGTGGATATAATTTCAAGCCACAATCACGGAATCCATACGGTCAGATGCATATTTCAAAAGAAGATTATCCTTTTAAAAATCTACTCTCCTTTATTCAGTGTTCCTACCAAGGCCTGAGTCCTAAAGTCCATGTATCCAACCTAAGGGAAAAGTAGATCATGTGGTTTCTCAGATATTCTCTTTGCTCTTATTTCTCACATTGATCTTGAATCACTTGGTCTTGTAAGTTGATGGTAGTAAAGAAATCCTCATGATTTCAAGCCTTCTGGGAATCCTACTAAGGAGTAGTACCCATGGCAATCTAATCCATGGGAATCCTCCTCAGATTTAAGACTTAATATAACCTATCTTTGTAAACCTTGGTTTTTAATCCCTAAAACACACAGAACTATGATAAATCTAATTTTTTTATAATTAAGATAAATTTGATGCACACTTGAGGCCTGAGATCAATGGGAATATTCATCAAAAGTAACCCCCTTCAAAATAATCCATGGGAATCCTTTTAAGGACTAATCCATACTAATAAACTATATAACTGCGGGCATCCTCTTCAAGAGTAAGCCCATAATCAAATCTCATAAACTCCATGGGTAAATTTCATTATCATGGCCCCAAATTCATTCATTCATTCATCCTTTTCAAATGTAACCCCCAAATTATTCCACATAAAGGACCATACTCCCCTATGAGGTGAACCTTATTAGGGCCTCCATAGGTATAGGTCATTACAAATCAACTTTGTGAGATTTTATTCCTATAAAAATGTGATACATAGGAAGCCTCCCTGAGGTCCAAATCCAATACCCCAAGGCCACATTACTAGTAGGGTCTAATTCAACATGAGAATCCATATTTTTTCCCGGTTCCCTGGGATTCTGTGACATAATTCTGACACCAAAGTTCAACTAGAAACCTCACACATATACTTCCTTTCCACATGACATTAAACAATGCGGTTATATCCTTATCACATGAACATCAATGGCATGAAGGGCCTCAGTATGTGACACAGAACTACATGGATTATGATTCATTTCACAAGGATACATAGGAAACCCATTCATGGGGCTAATCCCAACATTAAAATGACTTCTTTTTAACTGGATGAAAACACACTCTAGAGTGCCCAACTATGTGGCTAGAAAAACAGCATCGTTGTAATAATGACCAAAGAATATCTAATTAATATATGATGTGATACCATTAATAGAAAACCTAAAATACATATAGATGATTCTAATTCCCATACATGCTAATAAATTATTATTAATTCCGCATTAACTAACATCTTATTTGGGAATTAATGAAGGATTCAAGAGAATATCTTAAATATATAAGAGAGTCCCAAAGTCAGAAAAATTTCCCCCAAAATGATGTGATGATACCAACCTCCCATACACTCATCCAATATGAGATCTTAATAATAATTGGATAAACATCCCAACAAGTTCATACCTACAGAAATCAGTTCCCTTTTGAATATATTACAATTGGGTGTTTCTAATTCCATCAACAAACCCATTGGAAACCATTCAAAAATAGTGAAAATGATGTGAATGATTTCACCCTACTCAACACCCATAATCAATCATTAGGACACATGATTTTTATCAGAAACCAAAAATAGATAACCCAACATGAATGAATTAATTATGAAATCTCCTTCAAAAGATAAAAATTATATACTACCTAGTCCCTGTTGAACCATTTCGAACTGACCAGAAAACATATTTACAAAGGAAGAAAATAAATTATGTAAATATTTTATATAAATGTATTTAAAATAAAATTATATGTGGAAATATAAATATATATATATATATATATATATATTTAAGTGTGTCTCAGTATTTTTACATACAAGCATTCCTACACACACACAAACACTTATTTGTAAGTTAATTTCCTAATCATTTTTATCTAAAAATTATTTAGTTTTTTACATATCTTTTGGGAACCCATATTTTTCTATCAATTATCTTTGACAATCCAAAAAAGAAAGAACATGTTCCTTTCTAATGGGAGAGAAAACCCAATGTCTCTTGAAATATTAAGTGTTTTAGGAAACATGAGGTTTCCTCATCCATTATAATGGAACATTTTTTCTATTTTTTTGAACTTTTTAGATATTTTAAAGAAAAATCCATATCACATACTCAATCATATGCACCTCAATCTGATGCACAATATGATTAGTATGACTCAGACTATATGTTTATAGTTTATAATTTAAATTTTAGTTCCAAAAAAACATCACATACTCAATTTTGAGAAAAAAAATTAATATTATTTTGATAATTTGATAAAAAAATCCATAAGTCATTTGTGATGTGTTGGAATTATGAACACATGAATCTGATCCATGGTGTAGCTGGTATACCTCAAAGATTTTATTTTTATTTAAAACTGATACTGATTTTAGCAAAAAAAAACAACTGACATAATCAAATATGAGAGAACACATTTCAATTCTTTTAATACTTTAGTAAAATGATACATAAGTTATTTTTATGTCAAATAATCATCCACACCTCAATCCAATACATCATGTGCTTCATATGACTCAAAGTTCCACATATTAGTTTAACATTGACATTTTAGTTTAAAATGTGTGTCTTTCACTGAAAACTAATAAAAAATGTTCAAATTCTCTTGATAATTTATGAAAATGATTCATAATTCATTTATGATGTGTGATAATTATTCTAACGTCAAACAGACACATGATGTGACCGGTATGACTAAAAGAACTTGTTCCTAGTTTAAAATCACATTTTAGTAAAAAACACAAGTGACAAACTCAAAACTAAAAAAACACATAAATATTTTTATCATAAATTCAAAAAATAATCCTTAACCCATTTTCAATGTCTAGGAATCAATCTCACATAAATCTAAAGCACGATCAGACTGGTGTGACTCAAAGTAATTTTTTATTTAAAATTGACATTCTTTTTAGTAAAAAAGAATACTAACATACTCAAAACCAATAAAACACATTCATATTGTGTAAATACTAGTAAATATCAAGGGAAATTTTTTCTTAAATAATTTGGAATTTTATGAGTCTATGGTTTCTGATAGAACCTGATTCTGAGGCCCGGTGTGCCCGGAATCAATTTTTGAAGTTTTGTTCGGGTACCTTTAGTAAACGTACGAGTGGGTTTTTCTAGCTTTTGTACCGCTGCTCGGAATTAAAATCTGAGAACACCAATGAACTCGCAGGGCCGATATTCTCTTAAGGGAGCCTTTACCGTAGTTGCGTTTGCTCGGGAGGAGAATTTAATTTTTTGGGATTTATATTAAATTAAATAAAATTGTGGTACACAATTTTATTGTTTGGTGGTGTTTATTTCCTACAATGGGAAGTTAGAGGTGAGGCCCACACCCACATAACCTCTCATGAGAGGATAATGTGTGGTGGGGCCCACACTATCCCCTAACCCTTCAACTTTCGTTAAACTCCCCATTAACACCCCTTTATTTAATTTGAATACACCTCTCATTTTTTATGGCGGAGCCTCTCTACCTCTCCACCCATTGAATGTTCCAACCGATCTAAATAATGTATTCATTAATTAATTGGAACCTCCTTTGAAACAATTTGAATTGCATGAAAATTCTATTAAAATTGGGGATCCTTAATATTATATTTGTTTGGAAAATATTTGCGTGGGTGGAGCCTTTGGAGATTTAAAGGAGAGCTTCATCCCTCACCAACGAAGAAAATGAGGAATGATATCCTCTCGACGACTGAGGAAAGAACGTGAGGTGATGATCATGAGGAACGTTGTCATTCTTCTTCTTCCTCCGTGTCAAGGGAGGAGACACTGTCCACAAGGAAACATCAACTACGCTTCCTCCTCAGATGCACCCTGACGTCAACGAATCGATGTTGACTTCGGATCCTCTTCCCGCAACATGGACAAGCGAGCATCGGAATCATGGTAGGGGGTTTGTATAATTTAAATTGAATAAATTATACCTCTGTTCCTATTGAATGCAAGTAATCGTCTATGGACATTTGTTACCACCTAAAGTGGAGGGTGCGGGCCAAACAAACACGGTCCGACGACCCTCCCTTGTTTCATGTTTTTATTCGTGATGGAGACGGTGTTGGATGAGGCAGTGGCAACCGGAGTTGGCGATGATCGGGGCCGGTGACAACTGAAGTCGGCGGCGGCAACGGTGGCCGCGCGCTGGCCCAAAGAGGATCGCGACACCGTGTTTCTCATGAAAGGGAGACCGCGGCCTGCAATCAAGGGCCGCTCGGACGTAGAAGAACCGGCCGGCTAAAGCCGGCTGGGCCGAAGGAACCACGACGCCATGAGGGTGCAATACTGCAGAGAACCACAACCTGTGCTGTGTGGGCCCCTTCAGTGGGCGAACCAGCGGACAGGCGGCCGACCGGGTTGAAGGAGGTCGCGACACCTGAAGGTTCCGCGTGGGAGAACAGCGGCCCGCCTGTGTGGGCCGCTCGTGCCGGAGAAGACCGGCCAGCCTCGGCCAGCCGAACAGAAGGCTCGGCGCCGCTCGACGCCGCCGTTTCCGAAAACCAGGGGTCGCGTCCCCCAGACCACTCAGCCTGCTAGCCGAGCTGAGGCCAGCCTATAAGGCCCCAACCTTAAACATTACTTAATCTTGAGATATTTCAAGAATACACCATGAGGATCTTTTCAAGTTTATAGTTTTAGATAATTATATCATAAAACATGCATTACATCCCACATTTAAACAAAGTCGTTACAATACAAGATAGTATTCATTTTTTCCCATCAACGGAAACATATTTAAATTAAAACATGGATTCTTTCTTGAAACTTCCTTGACACTATCATCATATCATGTACCCTTCCCTTGATGTACGAAAAACATTTCAAAAACTTAGGATGAGCATAAAAATATCAGTAAGGGATATAAAAATATGGAAAGGAAACATGAATACATGTATACATAAGAATCAATGAAATCATACTCTACTCATAAACATAAGCACTTTAACATACCTCCTCAAATCATGAATAAATTATAGAAATCATAAGACATAAAGGTAACTTGAGGCATTCATAACATTCTTACGTAGGGAGTATCCCTCTTGGTTACGTTTGGAATACCAATCATAGTATATTCCCTAAATCTCTTCAGAGAAACCTTAACGTTTAACTCATTCGCATTACCCAATGCATTGGATAGCTATATTAGGCTCACCCACCCTTAGTTTATCACGTAACAACCTGTCTTGATAACAATGCCCAAGAACCATAACATAATCGTATCACATAAAACATGCATAAAGGAAACATAGAATTTCAACATTTCAATCACAAGATATCAATACAACACATTGATATAATAAAAACTTTATGAAAACCATTTTCAATACCAAAATAGAAGAAAAGTAATTCATGGTATTTATTTTTCATTTTTTAAAAAAATTTATGTCTTGTAGAGGAAGCCGAAACTCAAATAATGGTCACGGCGGCGGAGAAGTCGTTGTCACCGCATACGTATGCGAAGAAAAACAATCCCTTTTGTCATTTAGTAAACGCTTCATATAAAAAATATTTCCTTTGAATAAATATAAAAGTAAAAGGGGTTTATACACCGTATAAAAGAAAGTTGTGTATAAAACAAAATATGCCTCAATGAAAGGAGATTGAGACGAAGTCCCATACCTCGGGTCTGACTTGACTCGATCGTTCTTTAAACTCCTGAATAATAAACTTGAGTTAATTTCCACATGATTAAGAACCTTTTTCAAGTTCATTATTCCTTTTATATCACTTATTACCATGTCATTAACACTATGTAATTAATTATGTTAATAACGGTCGTTTTAACGATCATTGGTACTTGAGTCAAAAATAAACTCTTTATAATTACAAGTTGTTCTTGTATCCATTATATCCAGAGTTATACTCATGATGTAGATATCATATATATCATATATATCCAGTATATACATGCATTTATAATATTACATAATGTTTAGAGGCAAGAAATGAAATGCACCGTTCATGGAGACGGTAAGCCGTACGTACGCATGAATGCTACTTTCATTTCAATTTCGTATTTTATGGAATGGAATAATAATGATATAAAGGTATATTATAATTCTAGTATAATATCATATATAATATCATTAATTACATCCTTGATACGTCCAACATATGGCATTAACGAATCAAATCACTTTGAGGGGGCGGTAGTCCGCACTTCCTAAAATGAAGATATCGCGTTTACCCATAATGGAAACCATAAAGGTATGACATAAATGAAAAATACAGAAGATTAAGTAAAACATAAACATATTATTTATCATATATAAATATATTGTCATCTTAATTTCCACCTTTGAAGGTGTTAAAAGAATATTGAACAATCATCGTTTCGTGAGGCAGAAATTCTCCATCCACGGAAACAGTATGTTCTCTAACCATTAGATGTTGGTGTGTGTAAGTGTAGCTAGAATCCTTCTTATAACAACATACTAGTATATGTAAGATAGTGTTTTTGTTACAAAAGAAATGAATAAAAAGAGTTTAGGGGGTTGTAGAAGAAAAATAAAACATAAGAATACAAGAGAAGACACTACCTTTAAATCGGGTAACTCTTTTGGATTTGAGATCAAATGCTTCCATGGGAAGACTACTGCCCAAAGTGGGGATTCTAAGAGTTATATAGGTATGTGGAGAGACAAAATGGGCAGTGGTTGTCAGAGAAAAAGGCTTTTGAAGTGTGGGCAAGGTGGTAGAGGTGGGGGCCTTTTATAAGAGGAGAGGAGGGGTACTCTTGGAAAGTTAAGAAAAGATACTTTGTTATAAAATGATTTTCGGACAAAAAAAGGTCCTACAATTATAAATTTCAATGATAAGGTGATAAGGGTTCTAAATCCACCCCTACAATAGGTTTTTGAAAAGTGTAGGTCTTAGATTATACATTATATTTTCATTTTATTTAAATCGTTAAATAATGAGGTAATCGCTGCATCATCACGGTGTCATAAATAATTTAATTTATTTAATGTCTAAAAATTATAAAAAAAATATCATGATGTATTAAATATTTTTATATTTTTAATGACTTTTTATTGTAAAAAATATGACTTGTATAACCCCATGTAAAAATTGTTTTAGTAAAACAACTCATGTTTGTGACATTTTCACTTTTACTTTAAATAAAAGGAATTAATGTCATTATCTTACGCAAGTTGCTCCATGGTGTCCCAAAAATAGACCCATGTGTTTTCTTGGTCGGCCATGACACATCAAATAAGCGTAGGACTTGTGTCTAGGTCATTTCATATTATTAAAAAATTATTTTTACCTTAAATTACACTAATTACCTCTAATCGTGATTAAAAACTTAATAGTTACTATTCACCAAAAAAAATATTTTAATCCCATTGAACAACATTTTACTTCCTAATGACAACCATGTATGTCAGATTTTTGAAATTCAAAACACAGAGGTGGTAAAAGTTCATTTAAATGAAAAATCAGTTTTTTAAGTACCACTTAGTGGTTTAACTATTCATCAAAAATTGATGTTTTTCAGAAAAAAACCAAAACTTCACCCTAATCTATTTTTGATATTCCGAATTCAAAAATTATTTATATTTTAAAAAATTCAAAACATATAAGTTAAATTAATTAATTTAATAATTAATTCTTGTTGTCAAGTAAATAACGTGTTTTTATGAAACAATAAGTATCAAAAGATTGACACTAGTTTAAGTCCAATTTCAAAGTGAAGTTAATTCCAACGACCACTATTGGATTAAATGGTAAAAATATATTCTAATTGAAATTTAAAACCAATTCAAAAGATAATCTAATCATATAAATAAATTAGGTTAAAAAGAGGTTTTGAATTAAAATACAACATTTTTCACTATTCATTAAAAAATTGAACTTTATTAGAAAAATACCAAAAATTTACCCAAAGTAAATTTCATTGTCCCAATCATAAAGAATATGTTTATTTTGCAAATAGTTCTTATAAAATTGTCAAACGTTTGATTTAAAAATTGTTTTCGATCAAAAGGAAGTAAAACAATCTTTTAAAAATATTAGTGTATTTCTTGCTTAAGATTGGATTTATTCTCATTTTGAGCCTCTAAAAGACTATGTAATTCATTAATAGACATAGATAAAAATATCTATTATTCATTACTTACTTGGGATGTTACATCCTTCCCCCCTTTATAAAATTTCGTCTCGC
Organism: Viscum album; assembly: GCA_963277665.1. Classification (NCBI taxonomy): domain Eukaryota; kingdom Viridiplantae; phylum Streptophyta; class Magnoliopsida; order Santalales; family Viscaceae; genus Viscum; species Viscum album. The sequence goes on along the minus strand of OY728148.1, from coordinate 1,784,026,462 downwards.
AATTTATTTACTTATCAAATAAGTGGGGGTATTTAGCCCTCATTGCATTTTTAGATTCCCATGTTTCCTCTTCAATCATGTGGTTTTTACACAAAACCTTTACCTGATGAATCACCTTATTTCATAACACATGATCCATATGGTCAAGAATCTGGACCGGTTGTTCCTCATAAGATGGGTTCTCTTCCAGTAGAACTACCTCTAGACTCAAAACATGAGATGGATCTGGCATATACTTCCTTAACATTGAAACATGAAAAAAAATGTGTACCTGAGATAAACTCGGAGGTAGATCCACCTTGTAAGAAACTGATCCAACTCTCTCCATAATTTCATATGGTCCAATGAACCTTGGACTCAGCTTTCCTTTCTTATCAAATCGCATCACACTTTTCCATGGTGAGACTTTGAGAAAAACATGATCACCTACCTCAAAAAGAGAGATCCTTACTCCTGTTGTCCGCATAAATCTTCTGCCTTCTCTAAGCTGTTCTCATCTGTTTCTATATCTTCTGAACTTTTTCTGCCAACTCTTCAACCAATTCTGGTCCCATCAACTTCCTTTCACCCACTTTATCCTAGAAAGCTAGAGTTTGACACTGCTTCCCTCATAACGCCTCAAATAGTGACATCTGTATATTGGAATGAAAACCGTTATTATATGAAAATTCAACCAAAGAAAGATGCTGGTCCCAAACTCCCTGATAATCCATCGAACAAGCAAGTAGCATATCTTCCAAAGTCTGAATTGTTCATTCTGACTTCCCATCTGATTGAGGATGAAAAGCTCTACTAAAATTTAATTCAGTACCCAACGACTTCTGAAGGCCTTTCCAAAATTTAGAAGTAAATCTGGGATCACGATTAGATACAATGGAGAGAAGAAATCCATGTAACCTGACTATCTATTTAAGATACAAATGGGAAAGTTGATCTAGGGATAAAGTATCTCGTATAACATGTAAATGAGAAGATTTAGTCAAGCGATCAACAATAACCCAGATTACAATATTACCTCGAGTTGTCTTCGGCAATCCCACAATGAAGTCCATGGATATTTTTTCCCATTTCCACTCTGGTACTGATAAAGGCTGAAGCATACCTTTCAGTAACTGCCTCTCTGCTTTAACCTATTGACAAGTCAAACACTTCACTATAAAATTAGCAATATCTCTTTTCATTCCATTGCACCAGTAATACTCCCGAAGATCTCTATACATCTTAGTACTGCCTGGATGAACTGAAAACGGAGAACTATGAGCTTCACATAACAAATATCTCTTCAACTTTGAATCACACAGCACACAAAATCTCTTCCCAAATCTCAAAACACAATCATTATCAATGTTGAATTCAGGAAACTTACCCTTCTGAACCAACTCTACCTTTTTCTGCAACTCACTGTCTTGCTTTTGTGTTTGCTTGATTCTGTCTGATAGAGAAGATTTCACTGATACCTGAAACAGAACAGAAAGACATCCTACAAAAAAAACTTCTATTCCAAAGTTAATCAAATCCTTAACCAAAGGATCATGTTCCAAACGCAACATTGTTAATGAATCATTACATTTTCGACTCAAAGCATCAGCCACTTTATTTGCTTTTCCCGGATGGTAATGAATTGTAAAATCATAATCCTTGATTAATTCTAGCCATCTCCTCTATCTCATGTTCAATTCTTTCTGAGTGAATATATACTTTAAAATTTTTTGATCAGTATATATTTCACACTTTACTCCATACAAATGATGCCTCCAAATTTTTAAAGCGAAAACTACAATAGCTAATTCAAAATCATGTGTAGGGTAATTTACCTCATGAGTTTTCAACTGTCGTGAAGCATGAGAAATTACCTGATCATTGATAACAAACTCACCATTCCTAGAAGGTAGTGTCAAAACTGGATCATTCAACAATCTTCTTTTCAGTTCCTGAAAACAATCATCACATTCTTTTGTCCAGATAAACTTAAGACCCTTCCAAGTTAGCTTAGTCATTGGACTAGATAACCGTGAAAAATTTCTAACAAACCTTTGGTATTAGCCTGCCAAACCAAGGAAGCTACGAATCTCAGTTACATTTGTGGGTCTTGGACATTCATCAACAACCTTTGTTTTTGCAGGATCAACAGTTATCCCATCTTTAGAAACAATGTGACCAAGGAAAGACATTTGTTTCAACAAAAACTCACACTTGCTGAATTTCCCATACAATTTCTTTTCTTTTAAGGTTTGAAAAATAACCCTTAAATGTATTTCATGCTCCTCTTTACTTTTAGAAAACAATAAAATATCATCAATGAAAACCACCACAAACTTATCCAAGAACTCATGGAAAATTCTATTCATTAAGTCCATGAATACAGTAGGTGCATTGGTTAGCCCAAAAGGCATTACTACAAATTCATAATGGCCATATCTTGTACAAAATACAGTTTTCGGAACATCTACTTCCTTTACCTTTAGTTGATGGAACCCCGATCTCAGGTCAATCTTTGAAAAATACTGAGCTCCCTGGAGCTGATCAAACAAATCAACGATATGAGGAAAAGGATATTTGTTCTGAATAGTGATGTTATTCAAGGCTATATAATCAATGCAAATTCTCATTGAGCCATATTTATTTTTAACAAATAAAATAGGAGCACCCCACGGTGATGTGCTAGGTCGAATGAAACCTTTCTCTAATAAATCTTGCAATTGCTCCTTCAACTCTAAAAGATCAATTTGATCCATTCGATAAGGGGGTTTTGAAATTGGATTAGCATCAGGAACTAAGTCAACAGTAAATTCAACTTCCCGGTCTGGTATTATTCTAGGCAACTCATCAGGAAAAACATCAGGATACTCATTTACCACTGACACATCATTAATCTGAAAAGTTCCTTTGTTTTCAATGATTTGTGCAAGGTAACATTCATTTCCATATTTTACAAGTTTCTTGGCCTCTTGATAAGTTATCAACAGTAAGGGTTCAATCTTGTACACAAACTGAAATTATATCTGAAAAGAAACTTCTTTATCTCTACAGTCAATCTTAGCATGGTAAATAGGGAGCCAATCCATACCCAGGATAACATCAAAGTCTACTAGAGGTAAAACAATAAGGTTCACAAGTTGGTTCTTTCTACGGATAAGGATAGGAAGATTCTTATAAATTATTTTTGCCTCAACATTTCCCCCAGGTGTTTTTACCACAAGTTCAAGAGTCATTTATTAAGATGGTATTCCCATTTTACTAGAAATGTTTTCAGAGATGAAAGAATGTGTAGACCCCGAATCAAACAACACACTAGAATAATCTGAAAAAACAAACAAAGTACCTGATACAACTTCATTTGATGGCCCAACACCTGCTGAAGTAGTTGCAGAGGATTTCACCACCCCTTTCTGCTTGTAGTCTAAATGCTTCCCATCACTCAAGCTCTTTGTTGGACACTCGTTTGCATAGTGACCCATCTCGTTGCACTTAAAATATTTCACTAACTGTAAATAAAATTTGTTCTTACCGTCACCTTGATCTTTTTTAGTGAAATCACGAGCCTTATGTCCCATCTTACCACATCGATAACACTTTCCAGAATTCAAAAGACATTCCCCAGCAAGCCTTTTACCACATATATCACAAACTGGAAACATCATTTTCTTACCATCAGACCTTTTTGAAGAATTCTTTCCTTTCTCATTCCACCTCGGTCTCTTCTTCTGTTGGTTGTTATAGAACACTAGATCATCAGAAAACTCCATTTCCACCTTCTCAGCACATCGAACAAGATTTTTATAACTTTTGAACTCATGAGAAGCTAAAGCCCTTTGATATTTTGGCTTTAATCCCGAGTAAAAACGATTGATTTTACTATCAAGGTCTCGGATAAAATTTGGAGCATACCTTGCCAATCGAGTGAACCTCTCTTCATAAGCAGCCACTGAGTCTTCCTCTTGCCTCAATTCCATGAATTTCTTTTCCATCCTAAGTCGAACAGCCTTAGGAAAATAATTCTCAAGAAACATACCTTTAAATTCATCCCAGTCGAGAGCATCAATATCATCAGCGTCCCGGATATTTTTAACCATCAACCACCATTGATCTGCTTCACCCTCCAAACGGTAAATAGAAAGACTAACCTTTTGATTGTCTGAACACCCCATGACGTTGAAAATCTTCTCCAGTGCTTTAATCCACCCTTCAGCTAGCACAAGGTCAGATGATCCTCTGAATGATGGGGGATGTTGCCTCATGAAATGTTCCACCACTAACATGTTCCTCTTCGGTTGATCTGGCTGATCTCGTGCATGGATACCACCACCATTTATCACTTGAGTCAACTATGCCATTACTGCAACAAACTGTTCAGTTCCAATTCCGACCATCTCAGGATGCTGATTCGGAAGGTTATTTCCTTCTGTATGCCTTCCAAACACTGCTTCCATGTTTCCTCTGCCGAAAACCATTATGAACAAACATGTCTTAGATGAAGAAAAATGGTAATATTCAAATGCTATATCATTTCAATTTGACCATAAAAAATATTTTTGGATAATCATTTAATAAAATTCTAACTCCAAAAGTCATCTAAACTGACCTCTGATACCAACTATAAGGCCCCAACATTAAACATTACTTAATCTTGAGATATTTCAAGAATAAACCTTGAGGATCTTTTTAGGTTTAGAGTTTTAGAGAATTAGATAATAAAACATGCATTACATCCCACATTTAAACAAAGTGGTTACAATAAAAGATAGTATTCATTTTTTCCCATCAATGGGAAAAAAAATAAATTAAAACATGGATTCTTTATTGACACTTCCTTGACACTATCATCATATCATGTACCATTCCCTTGACCTGTGATTTTTTTTAAAAACTTGAGATGAACATAAAAAGCTCAGTACGAGATATAAAAATATGGAAAGGAAACATGAGTACATGTATATATAAGAATCAAGGAAATCAGACTCTACTCATAAAACATACGCACTTTAACATACCTCATCAAATCATGAATAAATCATAGAAATCACAAGACATAAAGTTATCTTGAGGCATTCATAACATTCTTACGTAGGGAGTAACCCTCTTGGTTACGTTTGGAATACCCATCACAGTATATTCCCTAAATCTCTTCAGAGAAACCTTAATGTTTAACTCCTTCACGTTACCCAATGCATTGGAGAGCTATATCGGGTTCACTCGGCCTTAGTTTATCATGGAACCACCCTTCTTCATAATAATGCCCAAGAACCATAACATTATCGTATCACATAAAACATGCATAAAGGAAACATAGAATTTATGAATTTCAATCACAAGATATCAATAAAAAACATTGATATAATAAAATATTTATGAAAACCATTTTCAATACCAAAATAGAAGAAAAGTATTACATGGTATTTATTTTTTATTTTTAAAAAAAGTTATAGCTTGTAGAGGAAGCCGAAACTCAAATAATGGTGACGGCGGCGGAGAAGTCATTGTCGCCGCATATGTACGACAAAAAAAACATTCCCTTTTGTCGTTTAGTAAATGCTTCATATAAAAAATATTTCCTTTGAATAAACGTAAAATTCAAATGGTTTTATACACCGTATAAAAGAAAGTTGTGTATAAAAAAATATGCCTTAATGAAAGGAGATTGAGACGAAGTCCCATACCTCAGGTCCGACTTGACTCGATCATTATTTAACCTCCTGATTAATAAACATGAGTTAATTTCTACTTTTTTAAGAACATTTTTAAAGTTTATTATTCCTTTTATATCAATTATTACCATGTCATTAACACTATGTAATTATTTATGTTAATAACAATCATTTTAACGATCATTGGTACTTGAGTCAAAAATAAACTCTTTATAATTACAAGTTGTTCATGTATCCATTATATCCATAGTTATAATCATGATGTAGATATCATATATATCATATATATCTAGTATATACATGCATTTATAATATTACATAATGTTTATAGGTAAGAAATGAAATGCACCGTTCATGGAGACGGTAAGCCGTATGTACGAATGAACGCTACTTTCATTTCTATTTCATATTTTATGGAATGGAATCATAATGATATAAAGTTATATTATAATTCTAGTATAATATCATATATAATATCATTAATTACATCATTTATACATCCCACATATGGCATTAACGAATCAAATCACTTTGAGGGGGCGGTAGTTCGCACTTCCTAAAATGAAGATATCGCGTTTACCCATAATGGAAACCATAAAGGTATGACATAAATGAAAAATACAGAAGCTTAAGTAAAACATAAACATATTATATATCATATATAAATATATTTTCATCTTAATATCCACCTTTGATGGTGTTAAAAGAATATTGAACAATCATCGTTTCGTGAGGCATAAATTCTCCATCCACAGAAACAGTATGTTCTTTAACCATTAGATGTAGGTGTGTGTAATTGTAGCTCGAATAATTTTTATAAAAATATCCTAGTATATGTACGATACTGTTTTTGTTACAAAATAAATGAATAAAAAGAGTTTAGGTGGTTGGAGAAGCAAAATAAAACATAAGAACACAAGAGAAGACACTACCTTTCAACCGGGTAACTCTTTTTGATTTGAGCTCAAAGGATTCCTTGGGAAGACTACTGCCCAAAGTGAGGCTTCTAAGAGTTACAGAGGGATGTGGAGAGAAAAAATGGGCAGGGGTTGGTCGAGACAAAGGCTTTGGAAGTGTGGGTAAGGTGGTAGAGGTGGGGGCCTTTTATAAGAGGAGAGAAGGGGCACTCTTTGAAAGTTAAGAAAAGATACTTTTTTATAAAATGATTTTCGGATTAAAAAGGTCCCATAATTATACATTTAAAGGATAAGGTTATAAGGGTTATAAATCCACCCATAAAATAGGTTTTTGACAAGTTTAGGTCTTATATTTTACATTATATTTTCATTTTATTTAAATCGTTAAATAATGAGGTAATCGCTTCATCATCATGGTGTCATAAATAATTTAATTTATTTAATGTATAAAAATTATAGAAAAAATATCATGATCTATTAAATCTTTTTAGATTTATAATGACTATTTATATTAAAAAATCTGACTTCTATAACCCCATGTAAAAATTGTTTTTGTAAAACAACTCATGTTTGTGATATTTTCACTTTTACTTTAAATAAAAGGCATTAATGTCATTATCTTACCCAAGTGGCTCCATGGTGTCCCAAAAATCGACCCATGGGTTTTATTGGTCGGCCATGACACATCCAATAAGGTTAGGACATGTGTCTAGGTCATTTAATATTATTAAAACATTATTTTTACCTTAAATTGCACTAATTACCTCTAATCGCGATTAAAAACTTACGAGTTACTATTCCACAAAAAAAAAATATTTTAATCCCATTGAACCAAATTTTACTTCCTAATGAAAACCATGTATGTCGGATTTTTGAAATTCAAAACACGGAGGTGGTAAAATTTCATTTAAACAAAAAATCAGTTTTTTAAGTACCACTTAGTGGTTTCACAATTCATCAAAAATTGAAGTTTTCAGAAAAATACCAAAACTTCACCCTAAGCTATATTTGATATTCCGAATTCAAAAATGATGTCTATTTTACAAAATTCAAAACATATAAGTTACATTAATTAATTTAATAATTAATTCCTGTTGTCAGAGTAAATAGCGTGTTTTTATGAAATAATAAGTATCAAAAGATTGACACTAGTTTATGTCAAATTTCAAAGTGAAGTTAAATCCAACGACAAATATTGGATTAAATGGTAAAAATATATTCTAACTGAACTTTAAAACAAATTCAAAAGATAATATAATCATATAAATAAATTAGATTAAAAAGAGGTTTTGAATTAAAATACAACATTTTTCACTATTCATTAAAAAATGAACTTTATTGGAAAAATATGAAAAATTTACCCAAAGTAAATTTTAATGTCCCAATAATAAATAATAAGTTTATTTTGACAAATAGAGCTTATAAAATTTTCAAAAGATTGATTTGAAAATGGTTTTCCATCAAAAGGCAGTAAAACAATCTTTAAAAAATATTAGTGTATTCCATGCTTAAGATTGGATTTATTCTCATTTTAAGCCTCTAAAACACTATCTAATTCATTAATAGACATAGATAAAAATATCTATTATTCATTACTTACTTGGGATGTTACACAGCCGCGGGCCGGGCCGCCCATGCGCGGGCCAGGCCGCTTGCGACCGGGCCGGGCCGCGCCCCGCCGGGCCACAACCGCCAGGCCAGGCCGCACCCTACTGGTCCGGACCGGGACCCGGGTTGGGTCGACCTGGTCGAGGTCAAACCAGTGTGGGTTGGTCCGGGTCGGACCGGACCAAAACCCCCCTCTTCGGACCCTTTTTAATAATTCGCCCATAACCTGAGCTACAGACCTCAGATCGACGCACAATCAATTTCGTAGGATTCCTTGGATTGATGTGGTCATTTACGTATATTACACTCAATATTTTGGTGATTTTTGGGTATGTCCAGGTTGGTTTGAACCTGAAACCAACCAGGCCCTTGGAGCGGAAACGCTTATAACTTTAGGACCGGACGTCCGATTGACATGCCGTCAACTACATTGGTTTCCTTTTGAGGAGACATTTCTTTTGAAATACTCCACCTAAGGTTTGTACATAGTTGGAGTACAGTCGGGTTGGGTTGAGCCTAAAAACCAACCAGGCCCCTGGGACGGAAAAGACATTAACTCATAGATCGGGCGTCTGATTGACGCGTCGTTCGTCGCGTTGGGTTTTTTTTTGACGAGGCGGAACTTCAGGATACATAAACTCTGGACTTCGTGATAGTTGAGGTATCGACCCCATTATTCGAGGAGCGGATCCTCCTAGAATTGAGCGTGCTGTGTGCGGGAATCCTAGAGCTGGTTGGGACTACAACGACTATCGTATTAGGATCCTCTGTGGGTTCGACGAAGACGTCTACCGTACTTGAATCCTCCATGGGTTCGACGAAGATGAATTCTATACTGGGATCCTCCATGGGTTCGGCGGCGATGACTTCTATACTTGTATCCAGAGTGGGTCTGACAGAGTAGCTGGTCTTGTATCCTGAGTGGGTCCGACAGCTTATCTAGTCTAGTATCCTATATGGATCTGACAGCTTAGATGAATCAGTGAATACATCTGATCATCTCTATCGTTATATGAATGATGTATACCTGTGTGAGTTGAGTCTTGACTTCCAATCATTATCATCAATGTGATTGACTTCTTTCCTGTGTCTACTGTGTTGTGCTTGGGCTCGGGAGTTGGAGTCGAACTGTGATTGATGACTTAGGGATTTGTTTGGGCATATACCTAAGTAGTGTTGGTTGATACTTCGTGATTGTATCCTTCTTCTGTGGTTTATCCTTCATAGATTTTGGGAGACGTTCAGGGGTCTCGGGGTCCCTACTGAGTATCATATACTCACCCCTGTATGGGCCATCCCCACACTACGTTCTGTTGGATGCAGACAACGAACAACATTGATAGAGGTAGAGACTTTTAGAGATGGATGATACCCGGAGGTGGACCACCTGGTGAGACGTACACAGAGTGGATGGACGGACCTGATTTGCTGAGTATTCCATCTGTACCCACCCTTCAGGTGGGATTCACGGAGGATGACATAGTGGTTGTTGTTTTACATTACTGCAGTTGTACTAGCTTTTCAGTTGTACTGTACTTACTGTTGGGCTTGTATTTCCGGCCCCTTTCCTTTCAACACTTACTTTTGTATTTAGTATAACATAGTTCTTACTTCAGTTGCGTACTTTGTTGTGTTTTTTTACTTTTATAAAGGCAATTCCTTCCCAGTATAGGGGTTTATGCCTTTGATTCTAATCGCCATCCTCTGGAATATGGATGGTTGGCTTGGGGTAGTCACAGCACGGGCCCCGAGGATGGGTCGTGACAAATTGGTATCAGAGGATTCGGTTCTACCGCAGAACTCAGGACTCTGATCTTTATTTTCTGTGATGAAATAGTGTTAAGAGTATTGAGTGTGGTTTTCAGCCCAGGGAGTCCAGTGTTGGTGCGGCGGCCGACGTATCCATACACCAGGACCCTGACCTTTGAATTCCGACTCAGTGCACAAAAACATTTATTGTGTGTGTGTTTCCTTTGAAAAGTTTTCTTTGTGATTATATAGTGTTATCTCACCAGGTATAATGTTTTAACTGTGTAGAACCTATTTCTTTTCAGGATGGCCCCACGAAGGTAGCCAGAAAGGGTTTCAAGTTACGTACGATATGGTAGCCCACCAAGCGACGAGGCCTCGGTGCCGGGGCCCCTCACAGCGGAGGCCCCAGAGGTACCACTACCCGATGGGCCACCAATACCACCAGCTCTAGTAGCAGAGAGTGCGTGCCGCCTGAGTGCGTATCACGAGTTCCAGCGCCAAAGGCTGCCCAGGTTTTGGGTAGATATGGATCCACAGGGAGGTGAGGATAGGCTGGAGGCTTTCCAGAGAGTTTTCATTTTGGTAGGGACACCAACCGACCTCATGGTGATCCTTGCCGCGAGTCTCCGGCATGCAGCGGAAAGAAGATGGTGGAGCCTGATGCTCCAGATGCATAACGAGGATTCACTACTCTGGACAGACTTTGAGAGCCTGTTCCTGGTAGAGTTTGTACTATCCACCCTTCATGTGGTGTGGATTCAGGAGTTACTTAATATGCAGCAGGGTAGCATGATAGTAGCTCAGTACTCAGCGAGGTTCACCGACCTCTCACGCTACTCCACAGACATGGTGTGGGACTCGTTCTTCAAGGCCCAGACCTTGAAGCAGGGACTCAGGCATGAGATTAGTGCTTGAATGATCTCTCTCAACATCCCGACCAAGGCGGGGGTGCTGGAGAGAGCCCTTCTAGTAGAGAGTTTTCTAGCCGATCAGTCACTAGCGGTGAGACCCTCCGTAATACGACATGTAGCGGAGTCTTCTGCAGTCATCAGTAGACAGCTGACTCAGAGGTCCAAGAGAACCAGGACATGAGGTGGGTGACCTTAGGATATAGGTTCAGTTGTGTGGGGCACACGAAACAGAGCTATCTATATGAGGAGCAGGCAGTGTTATGGATGCGGTGGGCAGGGTCACATGGCTCGAGACTGCCTGACCCGCCTTGCAGATGAGCAGAAGGCAATAGAGGGACCTCCCAGGCAGAGGCAGAGGTTCGACTTTTGTGGTCTACCAGGTGCATATGGACGCGGCAGAGGAGCTGGCCGAGCAGTAGGTGGTGGAAGACATTTCTAGCCCTACCACCACCACTACCAGGAGGTCCACCCTGACAGCATGGAATGGGTGGACATGGGAGATCTCACCTTCAAGAAACTGAGGCCTACGACCATATTGCTCTGGGAGCAGGTGGACAGGAGTGGGACTAACTCCAGGCATAAAGACTTTTGTTCATGATGCTTCTAGATTTTTTGATATCGTTGTTTTTGGTTTCTATGTATCTTTGTACTTTGATCTATAGTAATAAAAGACACTTGTCCATTTGATGTTTTCTTTCATACCCTTTTTGTATGGTTGATACTAAGAGGTTGTGGTTCAAATCGTTGACTTGACCATCACACTCGAGATTCCAACTAGAGGAGACCCAGTGACCACACACTGCTACATATTGTGTGACTCGACCCTTGGAGGCGAGAGTAACGATTGGATCTTTTGGTAGTAGCGTCGAGGCCTTACGACGTCATCCATTTCATGAAATGTATCAGTCATGTCAGGATTGACTGTATTAGGCAAAGAACGTGGTTCATCTAGGGGATGATACCAAATTTCTCATCCCGAAAAAAGAGAAATATTAGTATCTCTTGTAGGACTAGAGATGGTTTAGGCTACGACGGAGAAGGTGCAGATCATCCAGGAGAGGATGAAGACTGCACCGAGCATACATAAGTCCTATGATGATAGGAGACGGAGACCGCATGAGTTCGAAGATGGTGACCACGTCTTCTTATGGGTCTCACCTCGATGAGGTCTACAGAGATTTGGCTGAGGTGGAAAGTTGTCTCCATGATTCATCAGACCATTGCAGGTCCTCAGTAGGGTAGGCGAGGTGGCTTACTGCCTGGCCCTTCCACCTCAGTTGAACCAGGTGCATGACGTCTTCCATGTATCTCAGCTGAGGAGATACGTGAACGACCCATCCCACATCATCGACCATGGGGATATGGACATCGATTATGGGGAAACATTCACAGAGGTCCCAGTGGAGATCAAGGATCGACAGGAGTAGATCCAACATGGACGGTTGATTCTTCTTGTGTGCATTCGCTGGTAGCACAGGAACCTCCTGGTGATCACATGGGAGCGGGAGGCTTAAATGCATTCTCAGTACCCCAATTTATTCCCCTAGTGTGTGTTGTATCTTTAATAGGACTTAAATACCTGATGTGGGGATAATGTAAAGACCCAGAAATTTCAAGGAAATTTTTTTCTTATATACTTTGGAATTTTACGTGTCTGTGGTTTCTGAAGGCACCTGATTCCGAGGCCCGGTGTGCCTGTAATCAATTTTTCAAGTATTGTTCAGGTACGTTTAGTAAACGTACGAGTGGGTTTTTCTATATTTTTAACAAGTGCTCGGAATTGAAATCAGAGGACACTTATGAACTCGAAGTGCCGATATTCTCTTCAGGGGACCTTTACAATAGTTGTGTTTTCTCGGGAGGAGAAGATAATTTTTTGGAGATTCATATTAAATTAAATAAAATTGTTGCACACAATTTTATTGTTTGGTGGTGGTTATTTCCTATAATGGGATGTTAGAGGTGGGGACAACACCCACATAACCTCCCATGAGAGGATAATTTGTGGTGGGGCCCACATGAGCCCCTAACGCTTTAACATCCCTTAAACTCCCCATTGACACCCATTTATTTAATTTGACAACACATCTCATTTATTATGGTGGAGACTCTCCAACTCCCCAACCATTGAATGTGCCAACCTATCTAATTAATGTCTTCATTAATTAATTGGCACCTCCTTTGAATAAATTTGAATTGCATGGAAATTCTATTAAAATTGGGGAGCCTTAATATTATATTTGATTAGAAAATATTTGGGTGGGTGGAGCCTTTGGAGATTTGGAGGAGAGCTTCATCCCTCACAAACAAAGAACATGAGGTACGATATCCTCTCGACGACCGAGGCTAGAACGTGAGGCGACGCTCATGAGGAACACCATCATTCTTCTTCTTCCTCCGCGTCATGGGAGGAGACGTCGTCTGCAAGGAAACATTGACTACGCTTCCTCCTCAGACGCACCCTGACGTCAACGAATCGACGTCGACTACGGATCTTCTTCCCGCCACACGGACAAGCGAGAATCAGAATCAAGGTAGGGGGTTTGTATAATTTAAATTGAATAAATTAGACCTTCGTTCTTGTTGAATTCAAGTAATCATATATGGAAATTTTTTACCGCCTAACGCGGACGGCGTGGGCCGAACAAACAAGGCCCGATGAACCTCAGTTGTTTCTTGTTTTTATTCGTGATGAAGACAGTGTTGGAAGAGGTGGCGGAGACCGAAGTCGGCGACGATCAAGGCCGTCGACGACCGAAGGCGGCGACGGTAATGGTGGTCGTGCGCTTGCCCGGAGAGGACCGCTACCTGGGTGTTGCACAGAAGGGATACCGTGGCCCGCAACCATGGGCCGCTCTGCTGAAGAAGAACCAGCCGGCTATAGCCGGTCGGGCCGAAAGAACCGCGGCGCCATGACGACGCCGTGCTGCGGAGAACTGCGACGCCTAGTGTGCAGGCTGCTTCGGCGGGAGAACTGGCCGGAAGGCGGCCGACCAGGTTGAAGAAGGTCGCGGCACCCGAAGGTGTTGCATGGTAGAACATAGGCCCGTCTTTGTGGACAGAAGGGGCGGGGCCACTCGGCACCGCCGTTTCAGAAAACCGAGGGCCGCGCCCCTCGGACTGCTCGACCAGCTGGCCGAGCCGTGGCCAGCCGCAGGCCGGGCCGCCCATGGGCGGGCCGGGCCACTTGCAGCTGGGCAGGGCTGCGCCCCGCCAGGTCGGGCTGCTCCCCACAGGGCCGGGCCGCAGCTACTGGGCCGGGCCGCGGCCTAATGGGTCGGACCCGAACCTGGGTCGGTTCGACCCGATCCGGGCTGAACCAGGGTGGGTTGGGTCGGGTCGGACCAGACCCAAACCCCCCTCTCCAGACTCTTTTTAGTAATTCTCCCATAACTTGAGCTACAGACCTCCGATCGAAGCACTGTCAGTTTCATAGGATTACTTGGATCGAGAAAGTATTTTAGTTATCTTACATTCAAGGTTTTAGAAAATTTTGGGTATGTCCCGGTTGGGTCGAACCTGAAACCAACCGGGCCCTTGGAGCAGAAATGATTAAAACTTATGGACCAGACGTCCGATTGACATGTGTCACCTACGTTGGTTTCCTATTGATGCGACGGTTCTTTTGGCATACTCCACTCGAGGTTTGGACAGAGTTGTAGTATTTTCGAGTTGGTTTGAGCCTAAAAACCAACCGGGCCCCTATGACGGAAAATACAATAACTCTTAGACAGGGCGTCCGATTGACGCGCCGTCTGTCGCGTTGGGTTTTTTTTTGATGAGGTGGAACTCTGGGATACGACAACTATAGACTTCGTGATAGTTGATGTATTGACACCATTGCTCGAGGAGTGGATTCTCCCAGAATCGAGCGTGTTGTGTGTAGGAACCCAAGAGCTGGCTACGACTACGATGACGACAGTACTAGGATCCTCCATGGGTTCGATCACGACGTCTACCGTACTGGAATCCTCCATGGGTTCGACGGTGATGACTTATGTACTAGGATCCTCCGTGGGTTTGATCACGACGTCTACCGTACTGGAATCCTCCATGGGTTCGACGCTGATGAATTCTGTTCTAGGATACTCCGTGGGTTCGACAACGATGAATTTTGTACTTGTATCCTTAGTGGGTCTGATAGAGTAGCTAGTCCTATATCCTGAGTGGGTCCGATAGCTTAGCTAGTCCAGTATCTTATGTGGTTCCGACAACATAGATGAATCAGTGACTAAATCTGATCATCTCTATCGTTATACGAGAGATATATACCTGTGTGAGCTGAGTCTTGACTTTCAATCATTATCATTGAAGTGATTGACTTCTTTTCTGTGTGGACTGGGTTGTGCTTGGGCTCCAGAGTTGGAGCCGAACTGTGATTGATGACTTAGGTATATGTATGGGCATATACCTAAGTAGAGTTGGTTGATACTTCGTGATCGTATCTTTCTTATGTGGTTTATCTTTCATGGGTTCTAGGAGAACTTAGAGGGTCTTGAGGTCCCTACTGAGTATCATATACTCACCGATGCACGGGCTATGCCCGCACTACATTGTGTTGAATGCAGACAACGGAAAACACTAATATAGGTAGAGACTTGTAGAGCTGGACGGTACCCGAAGGTGGACCACTTGGAGAGGCGTACACTGAGAGGACGGACGGACATAAGGTGCTGAGAAGGCCATATGTACCCACCATTCTGGTGGGATTCCTGGAGGATAACTCAATGGTTGCTATTTTACTTTACTACAGTTGTACTAGATTTTCAGTTGCACTGTACTTACTGTTGGGCTTTTATTTCCAGCCCCTTTCCTTTCAGCACTTACTTTTGTATTCAGTATTACTTAGTTCTTACTTAAGTTGTGTACTCTATTTTGTTTGTTTACTTTTATAAAGTAAATTCCTTCTTAGTATAGGGATTTACGCCTTTGGTGCTAGTCGCCAACCTCTGGCCTATGGAAGGCGGGCTTGGGGTAGTCGAGGCACGGGCCCTGAGGACAGGTCATGACATATTGTTTTTATACTTTCTAAAAATTATCCATAAGTCATTTTTGATGCGTTGGAATCAGATTACCCTCGATCTGATACACAATGTTTTCGATATGACTGAAAGTGTCCGTTATCATTTTAAAATTGACATTTTAGTTCAAAAAGATCCACTCATTGAAAAACAAGATAACACACAACAATTGTCTTGATAATTTAGGATAATTATTCATAATTCATCTTTTGATGTGTAGGAATTAGTCTCATTTCAAACCGACACATGATGTGACCAATATAACTCAAACTATATGTTTCTAGTTCAAAATGACATTTTAGTAATAAAGACAAGTGACATACTCAAAACTGAGAAAAAAATTCATATTTTTTTGATATATTACGAAACAATCCATAAGTCATTTTTTATGTGTAGGAATCATATGGGCCTCAATCCAATATACGATGTGACCGGTATGCCTCCAATTGTGACTTTTTTTTAAAATTGACATTAATTTTGGTAAAAAAGGCAACTGACTTTCTCAAAATCAAGATTTTTTTTTATTTTTAAACTTTAGTAAAATGAGCCATTAGTCATTTTTTTATGTTTAGGAATTAGTCACACCTCAATACGATACACAATGTTAATAGTATGAATCAAAGTATCCATTATCAATTTAAAATTGGCATTTTAGTTTAAAAAGTGTCAATAATCAATAATTGAGAGAAAAACTTGGATTTTCATGATAATTAAGTATAATTATTCACAATTCATTTTTAATGTATGTGAATAATTCTCATGTTAAATTGACACACGATGTATCCAATATCATTCAAAGTTTATTTTTCAAGTTTAAAATGACATTTTAGTAAAAAACACAAGTGACAAAATCAAAACTAATAAAACAAATTCATGTTGTTTTGATACATTAGTAAAAAAATACTTAAGTCGTTTGTAATATGTAGGAATTAGTAGAACAACAATTTGATGTATGGTGTGACCTCTATGACTCTAAGTGTGTATTTTTATTTAAAATTGTCAATAGTTTTAGTAAAAAAGACAACTGAGATATTCAACACTTGATAAAATGCATTAATAGTGTTGTGATACTTTAGGAAAATTATCAATAAGTCATTTTTGATGTTTATGAATTATCCACACCTCAATAGTATACACATTGTGCTCGATATGACTCAAAATGTCTTTTATCAATTTAAAATTGACATTTTAGTTAAAAAAGTATCACTCATTGAAAACAAATAAAAAATGTTCAAATTAGGTTGATAATTTAATAAAATAATTATTAAGTATTTTGTGACATATTGGAATTAGTTTCACATCAAAAAAACACGCGATGTGAGCGGTATGAATCAAAGTTCATGTTTTTAGTTCAAAATAACATTTTATTAAAAAAGAAATGTGACATACTCAAAATTAAGAAAACAATTCTTATTGTTTTTATACTTTATGAAAATCTTATATATGTAATTTTTGACATGTAGGTTTCATCGTCTCCTCATTCTGATGCATGGTGTGACTAGTATGACTTATAATCACTCTTTTTATTTAAAATTGAAATTAATTTTAGTAAAAAATACAACTGATGTACTTAGAACTAAGAAAAAACATTTTGATTATTTAGATACTTTATAAAAATTATCCATAAATCATTTTTGATATGTTGTAATAATCAACACCAAAATATAATATATGATGTGTTCAATATGACTCAAATGTCCGTTATCAGTTTAAAATTGACTTTTTTGTTTATAAAGTGTCCATTAAAGAAAAACGTGAAAATTTACTCGGATTGTCTTAAAAATTTTGGAAAACGATTCATAAGTCATTTATGATGTATAGAAATCATTATCATGTCAATCTGATACACGATAAAACTTGTATGACTCAATGTTCAGGTTTCCAGTTTAAAATGAAATTATAGTGAAAACCACAAGTGACATATTAAAAACTATGGAAAAACATTAAGACTATTTTATACTTGAGAAAACAATCTATAAGTCATTTGTTATGTGTAGGAATCATGCTAACCTCAATCTGATAAGCTTTGTGACTGATATGACTCCAAGTGTGTCTTTTTATTTAAAATTGATATTAATTTTACTAAACAAACAATTCATATATGAAAAACTGAGAAAACACATCCATATTGTCTCTATACATTATGAAAATGATACATAAGTAATCTCTGATTTGTAAGAACCATCTAGACCTTAATCCAATACACGATGTGACCGGTATGACTCAGAGTGTCCATTATTAGTTCATAATTGATATTTTAGATCAAAAAGTATCACTCACATAAAACTGAGTAAACATGATCAGATTATCGTGATAAATTTCTAAAATGATTCATAAGTTATTTTTTATGTGTAGGAATTAGTCTGACATAAAACTAACACACGATGTGATCAATGCGACTCAAGGTGCGTGTCTCTAGTATAAAATTACATTTTAGTAAAAATCACAGGTGACAAACTCAAAACTGAGAAATCACATTAAAATTATTTTGATACATTAGAAAAATGATCCATAATTAATTTGGGATGTGTAAGAATCTGTTACAACTCAATCCAATGCATAGTGTAACCTGTATAACTCAAAGTGAGTATTTTCCACATACGGGTTCCATTTTATGTTAAAAAGTGCATCACGTCACCAAAACTGATCAAACGATCCTAGATTTGTTTCTTGTAATTATATATACTATCACATAATTAATTTACATATCATTTTTATATTACACTTATTTTGTTAATTTTCATAGAGATGATTATTAATGATTAATAAAGAATAATTTGACATGCAATAATCAACCACAACTCAATCTGACACACAATATTCTTGGTATGACTCAATGTTTAGTTAAAAATGAACACCATTCATTTAATTTATTTCTTTATAGTATTTATAACATAAGAATTTTTTCATATAAAGGTTAATTATGTTTCCTGAGATGGGTTGGTTTTTTTGGAAATCGAATGAGTGGGGGTCAGGGGCCAAAGAAAAAATAACATTTTTTGTTTTGGAATCTATGTGATAGTTTATCCATACTCATGTAATTTTATAAACCAATGTTTGAAATTTCTATAATATACTATTTTTTTCTTGAATTTATCTTGTAAATTTTATTTCATTTATAATATGTATTTATAATAGTGAAATATTATTTCTGGTACTGCAATGTGATAAAAATTTACCAACACAATGTAGTATCCCCCTTCATCAATGCTTCCAAAAGCACAGATGAAGGGACCCTTGATTAGTTCTTGTAAAAGTGTTGACAAAGGAACCTGGATCATCACTTCTAAAAGTGATAATAATGGACACCTTTGTTACTGCTAAATAAAATCCATGATAAATGGGATCCTTTATCAATGATTATAAAAGCACTGATAAAGTAACCCCTTTTGAGCACTTTTTTATCATTGATAAAGGACCCATTTATCAACACTTTTCTTGCACTGATAAATCCTATGGATTTGAATTTTGCATCAGCAGTCAGTTATTTTTTACACTAAACAATTCCAATTTTATTGCTGTTAAATGCATGTTTTCAAACAGTAATCATCCTCTTTCTTCTAATCATATATGTTTCACAACACATTCTTCTAATATGGACTCAATAAAATACTTGGAAGTATTTCAATTGCCTTCCTCAATTTTAGGTTGTGGGAACCTCTGAAATTTGGGTCTTTTAGGAATCGATCTTTCAATCACTACCATTTCTATTTTAATATCTCTTTCCAATGGAAAATCCATGAAGAAATGGGGCCCCATCTGAAACCCTATGAACAGAAATTATTAGAGACAGTTTTATGTAAATTCCCTATTTTAGATTCTAAATCATCTCATATTTAACTTCAGCAACAAGATTATCCATATTCATACTATCGTGGCCTCCAATTCACTTCTTTCATCCAGTTGAGTCACCATCAAATGAAACATAAAACCCTCCAAAAGTTTCAAAACCATCATCCTCCAAGATCTAAAATATCCACCATCAAAACATCACACTGGTTCCCAATGAAACACTATCTTCTAAAAAATATCTCATGTTGAATACGGAAAATATATAGGCTTCCTCAGAATTTTTGGTAGTGTTATATAATCTCTATAATTCCACCCAATGAATGGAACACACCACAGACACCTATAGACAAGATGACTTTTGATACCCTGATATCTCGATGGTATCACTTCTATATTATGATTAAATCCTTTCATTATTCTAATAACCACCTCAACCAAGAACTAAAACCCAAAATTATTGGGGAACTAGAAAATAATTTCAAAAAATCCATTACAACCCGAAAAACTACGAGAACATAAAATGTGGAACAATATTTCATAAGATCCCCCTGACATCGTATTCTGAGTCTAGGAATTTTGGGAACTCCAACCACCACATTGTGTCCTTTTTTCAATCTGGTTCTATTACACCTTCCAAGAAACAAGAAATCACATGTCTACCACATTAAAATAAAAACCCAATAACAATGCAAAACATGGATTATATAGTTTTCCTTTTCATCCTACATACGTGGGTGAACAAACAGACTAATTTAATGCAAGGGTATGTTCTGGTTATAAGGAGACTCACACCTTCTATTCACCATAATCAAACTACTAGAATAAGTATCACTAATGTATATACTAATTACTTATTCTAATAATATTATTCAAATTTTTATCTTTTCATATTCTCAACCTCTAATTTTTTCTCTAGAACTCGATGAACTTTTATGCACCTAGGTTATATTCTATGAAAGGGAAACCAACAACTCCATTTTCCGGCCCCATTAGCTCACATGAGTCATATAGAGAACAGGTGGACCAATGGACTTCTTATATAGGCCCCAACCAGTCATCTTTTCTGAACCCCCATTCAAATTTCAAAGATAACATTTTTTGTTGTGATTGAATTTGATTTCCAATAACAAACCCTACCTCAACTACTAGCATCATGTGAATAGTGAACAACACCTTTTAAACTTACCATAAATGATTCTCCATAATATCTCTTTATAAAAAACAATAAAGAGTGATTCAGACACTTCAAATGCAATGTATTATTCATCAGAGTGACTTATAAACAACACTTCACCTAAAAACCTCCTGAAAATCCATTCAATATTCATAAGCTTCCCCTTCCATCGACTTCACTACATTTTCTAGGAGCATGTCTAACTTCCTTCGAGCTTATATGGAAGGTTCCCATTCAAGTACTCAGATTCCACTATACATAATATTGTGGAATGTTTCAAATAATCATACTTTAACTGAACCTAACCTCTAAGGATACTTTCAGTGAACTCCCATTCGACCATGTAACATCCACTAAACTCCATCAGTTTATCTTCTTCTGATTGGATCCTTCCATTGAACTAATTTTTAAAATTTCATGGTGTTGGTGCAATGTCTTAATCTGGGTTCCCAACTATTAATTCCAAATATTATCCTTTTTATTTTCTAAACACTTTACCTAGAAGAAATTTTACACACCAAACCAATCAATTACATGACCCAAGAAGGATAATTTTTTATGCCAAAATTCACATTTTCTTAATTTGGTATAGTGTTTTTCATTCTTAAGGACTTGTAACACACTCTTTAGATACTCTTCATGTTCGTCCATTCTATTGGAATATAATAAAATATCATATAAAAATAATAAAAAAATTATCTATTTCATCTCTAAATAATTTATTCATCAAATCCTTGAATATATCAGGGGAATTTATATGTTTGAATGAAATCACAATGAATTCATTATTTTTGTATCTTGTGCAGAAGGTTGTCTTGGGAATATATTTCATCTTCACCCTTAGTTGATGATATCTAGATTGAAGCTATACCTTTTAGAATTATTATTATTCACTAATATTATTAAATAATTCATCAATTTAATACCCCATGATTTTATGTTATGTCTTTTTTTAAATATAAATTTAATCACTTTGATAGCTTAATTTCCCCAAAAAACCAAACATTAAGACAACCATTATAACCTAGAAATTAAATTAGAAGGAATTAATTATATTAATTAAACTATGAATATATAGTTTACACATTTCTATGAAATTAATTTATTGTTTACTGATTAATTAGAAATGAAAACAAAAATCAATTGAACCTAAAGGATGTTTTTTATAAAGAACTATTTTTATCCTCACAATGTCATTTTAACTTAATAAATTAAATTAATCACTATTAGTGAGATATATAATTGAAATTTATTTTTTTATATTCAGTAAATATGTTTTTATATTAATCCAACATGTTTTATTGACTTATGATAATAATGAATCCAATTTTAAGCATAAATAACTATATTTTTCTAAAAGGAAATTTTTAATCCTTTTAATGGAAAAACTGATTTAGAAATAAAATTTGAAACTTTTATAAATTTTATTTTAATAAATAAACTAATTTTTTTAAAATTGTGTATCAAAATTATCTTAGTTTGATTTTTTTTGTATTTTTCTGATAAGATTTATTTTTTGATAAATATTGAAAAATACTGAATTTTAATTGAAAAGAACTTTTACGTATAATTTATTTATATTGTTAAATTATATTTTAAATTAGTTTTAAAGTACAATTAGTTAAATTATACATCAATAAATCCAATTTAAATCCAAGGAATAAATTTCACCTTGAAATTAGATATAAAATCATTTATGTCGTTTGATCTTTTTCACTTTTAAAACGTTCTTTCCCATTTCATATCCAAGATTAATTTGGAATATAATTTTTCAAGTTATGTGAATTAAATTTTTTAAAATGGATTTAATATTTTGAATTATTAGTTCTATATTTTTTTATGGTCCTTTTTATTTTTTATTCATAAAAATTGACCATGTTAAATAAAAGAATTACCACAGTATAAGTAAAATAATGAAATAGGTTAATATAAAAGGTAAAGGATTAAAATACCTAAAAACATCAAAATTTAATTGGTTTTTGAGGTAGTTATCAACCCTAATGTACCTTTAAAATAATAATTATCATCCAAACTCATTTAAATTGGTTCCACCATAATGTGGTTGTCATTAATTATAAAATAATCATTATTCAATCATTTAAAACAACCTCTCCTCAAGTATAAATACAAACCCTCACCAATCCAATTCTCTTATAAATTCATTAATAGCATAAAAAATCATCCAAAAAATATCCTACCCATTTTACCCATGTGAATGTTATTTTGGTATCACCAAAATACTAAATCCAAGGTCCTCAAGTGGTCTTTTAAGGATGTAATATTCATAAGGTAATTTTCTCAAAACACCTCTCTTATTTTCTTTTCTTATTATAATTTCATATCTCAAAATTTATCCATTACATCATGATAACTAATTAATCATTTATTTACTAGAGTTTTATGTTTCTAATGGAATATATCATTATAATTTCATTTCATATCTCCTCTTATTCAAAGGGATGAAACTATTTTCCCAATTAAACCGATTAATCGCCTATCTGAAAAATGAATTTGTTCATTTTACATTATAGCCTTAATAAATGTTTATAAAAATATTATTATGGTTAAAATATATTTTAATCTATTTATTACAACCTATTTATTGTTCTATACCTAATATACAGACATAATATTAAATAAAACAAAACTAGTTCGTGATGGTTAAAAAAACTAGCAAATTAAACTAAACATTTATCACCAAAATTTTATAAAATGAATCATACTCATTTTGAAAATAAAATTATATATGGGACCATATATAATTATTTAAATTACTTAAAAATAGTTTATTTCACTTTTTTAGTAATTATAACATTTTACAAGAACATCAATAATAATACACAAATGAACAGATCAGGAAGCCATAAAATGAACGAACCCAATAATATGATAATAATATTAATGAATGGGTCATAATATGTTATAAAATTATCATATAAGATATTATAAATATTAATATACTTATTTAATAAATTAATAAAATTATTTAAACTATTATACAAGATGATAAAGTATGAAAAACTAAATGGAATCGTGACGTAATGGTTTCTTGTATCACTTTTTGTTTTGTGAGATCAATGCATTCTTCTTCACATATTTGTTATGTGTGGTGAATATAAAAACATTTAATATATAATATTATTAATCTAATTATATTACTTTTACTGAATTATTCTTTTTATAATTATTACTTTTATGGACATACGATTCAGCTAATTACAAAGTTGTAGGGGAATTCTTAACTAAATTTCCATTCATTGGGTTAACCTTCTACTTCAATGATTATATGATGCTATGATTTTTTGTGGGATAAATTTTTAATTTATTATGTTTTATTTTCACTTTTTTTATGTGTATTTATTCTTAATACACATAATATATTAATTGTATTAATTCTCACTTCAATGATTTGATATTTTTACGGGATTTATTTTAAAGTTTCCCTTACAACTCTCTTTTTCATCCATGCCCATGTTTTTATAAAATTATTTCCAAATATTTTTTTTAATATCCTATTATTATTGTTTAAATACATTTTACTCTTGTTTTATTTTTTTCAAATTTTTTTTGAAAGGATTATTTTTCGTTTTTTAAGTGAGTTTTTTAGGGCTTTTCAGAAAAAACATTCGAAAAAAATGTTTTTTTAACATATTCTGCACAAACAAATTTTTCTTCCATCAAGATGATTTAATTAATTGAATATTACTTTAAAATATTACAGGGTTATTTTCAAATTATTTTTTTCCTTTTTATAACTGTGAGACATTTAAAAAAAATTCAAAATAGATAGGATATTTTCCTCAATAATTATTTCGAGCGATCATTCAGATTTATTTTCCATCTATGATAACATTATTTTCTGTTACGTATGATTTAATGGTGATATTATTCAATAATAAAACCCTTATTATTTTTATGTTTTTTTATTTTTATACTGTCATGATATTTATGAAACATATTTCTCTTCCAAGAGTTATTTCATAATGAAATGTTTATGAAACTCATTTCATTAAATGATTTCTGATGTGAGGAATGGTTTATGTTCTTGTATAAAACATATGTATTATTTTAATTTTGTGAAATGTGAGACCTTTATCTCCCTATAATTAATTGGTTAATGATAAATTTAAAATTAGATCAAAGGGTACAAAGGTGGTTATCCTAGGTCTTCCGCAAAAGTGTACAAAGTTGCTTAGCCTAATCCCACAAAAGGGTACACTTGTGGTTAGTCCCAAAGCACAAAATATTGTACATGGGTGGTCATACCGATACCAAATAAAGGGTGAAAAGGTGGTCATCCCAATACTATAATAAGAGGTTACATGATATGTAATCTTAAGCCTGAAACTATAGGTTAAACAGTAGGTCATCCCAAGCCTGAAGTTAGTACACATGTGAATATCCCATGAATAACATGTTATGAATGTCCTGTAAGGTATCCTTGACATAATATTTTCTAATATTGTATATATGCCACAAATTCCATGTCTTATGATATTATTTTACTCTCATGGATTATGTTCTTTGATTATATTATAGTTCATGTATTTTTAACTGAAAAATATTAATTCCATGATTCAAAATTATGATATAATATATAATGGATATGATTTTGAAATTTTATGCTCATGTTATCATACCCATAAGATCATGGTATTCTTATTTATCTCCCTTGATTACTCTTATTGATCATATTATTTCAAAATTTCATATGTTTTCTTTTCCTCGTGTTAGAAATAAAGGGTTTAAGTAGGTGTACTAAAGGGGATAATTTTTACAAGATATATTAGAGATCTTTCACCAAATTAGAAAAATGTGTTCCAAGAAACCAAAGGAACTAAACTATTTTAGTCCTGAGGCATGTTTTTTTTAAATGAGTGAATATTCATCTAAAATGATTAAATATCCATTCATGAGAAGATTAGGTCATTATAGTTGGTATCATAGAAAGGTTTAGTTACCCTTTAGAAACTAGTACAAGAAAAAATCAGTAAGATCCCCAAGGACAAGCCAAGGTCACAATCCTAGAGTTTTGGTAATGATCATGAATAACATAATTTAACACTAATGTGTTGTAGATTAATATTTTATAAGTAGCTTCCCTTGATTATTTGGTTTTCCAAATATGTTTTGTGTTTCTCACAATATTATTTTAGGTTTTAGATAAAGGCTACAACCTAGAGTATTCTTGTTAATGGTGAATATGATGAAAATGGAATGAGTTTCTTCTTTGTAAACCAAATGAAACATGAGTAGAAATGTTAATCCTTGTTACTATGCCTAATTAGAAATACCATAATATGTTCAATAATATCAATTTTAGTGATTTTATTGACTCATATATTAATTGAAAGGTGGAGTTTCATGGTGAACATAGGGGAAAGAATGTTTAGTTTTCATCATGTAAAGCATGTGGAAAGAGGAATCAAGGGGAATTTCTCAAAAAAACTAGAATATGCTTTTGGTGTGGAAAATGAGGAAATGAATAAATTAATTTCCAAGGAAAAGTTAAAGGTTTAATTAACATAATGGATGATAATAATTTTTTTCCTAAGGCATCATAGATAAGTAAATATTTTAAATTTGTAATGTATGGGCATGATGAAAATAAATTACATATGGGTAAAGTACATGAAAAGAATCAGAGTGGTTGTATGAGTAATGGGTATATTACTAACGATTAAGAGACTATGAATGACATATGAGATGGAATAAGTGTGAAGAAATAAAATAAAGATGTTTAGTTAATGGGTTAAGAAGGAAGTATGAGTATTGAGAGTTTATGCGATGGAATTCAAGAATAATGTTATAGAATTACTTTCATGGTATT
This sequence comes from Viscum album, assembly GCA_963277665.1. Taxonomy (NCBI): domain Eukaryota; kingdom Viridiplantae; phylum Streptophyta; class Magnoliopsida; order Santalales; family Viscaceae; genus Viscum; species Viscum album. The sequence goes on along the minus strand of OY728148.1, from coordinate 1,783,999,812 downwards.
ATGGAATAATAAAAAATCTAAGGATTGTTATACTATAGTTTTTCCTTGAGTATTTTAAAGTACATGTTTTATTGTACTCGTAACCATGAAATGTAATTGAGGTGGAAAGTTGAATTTTTTAGAGAACACATGATTAAGGGAAAGATATCTGTTAATATGTGCATTATTATGGGATAGTAATGAGATAAAGAAATGATTGTTTGTGATAAAATAAATTATATAGTATTTATGACCTTATAACTGATTCTTAATATAAAGATAAGGTGCTTTATGATATCATGGATTGATTTTATATAAGTTTTGGATTTTTGGTATTAGGATAGAATTAATTTTTGAAAGAACAAATGTTTTCACTAAATTTTAATGGTAATTTATGTTATTACCAAGTTTCAAGAGAATACATGATAATTATATTCACATGTTTGGTGTGTGACAAATTTATAGGTACATCAAGTTGTTTTGGGGATTAATGATATGTTGATTTTGAATATTTAGTGATCCTCATAAAAAACTCTTTGATTTTAATATTTTGGAAGGTTCAAAATTGAATCAATTTATGAAATTATTTATTTTCAATTTTTGATAAGGTTTTAGAGATTAATGTATAACTATTTATGCATATTAAATAATTTGTGCTAACAATTTGTTTTTGATAACTAGATACATAAGTAACGACTTTCCATACCATTATAGATTTTATGATCTAGTAGTTCTGTAAGAATTACTATTTTAACTTAATTTTTTGGAGTAAGAAATGAAGTGAAAACTGATCAAGACACAACTGAAGATTGATATTGTAATTATATGATTTAATCAAGTAAGTATATATTCTCAATTGATTTTGAAATAAAATTTTATCGTATTATCATCATTTATGAAGAGATCAATGGACTTTTTCATACCTAGTTGGCCTATGGTTTTTTGGTAATTAAACTTATAATGAACATGTTTTATATCAATCCCTATCAGAACTTAGAAGTTATAATTATGTTCCATGTCCACATTTTCACTTTCAACCAATATTCTCCCAATTAGAATCCTAGTTATGTGGGGATCACCAAATTTTTCTTTTATAATTTTTAAGAGGATGTTATAGTAACCCCTTTTTTATTATGTGGGTTTCCCAAAATTTAATTTTAAAATATAAAACTTTTATTTTATAAGTTTAATTTTGAATTTTTAGAACACATTGTTTTCAAAATTCTAGATTGTATCGGGATGGTATCTTATCAGTTTATGCTTGGAGCAAATATATCTAATGTTCTTGATGTGTTCCATATATATCTCCTAAAGAAGTAAATAATTTATCCTTAAAATTTACTAAAATAAATTATCATAGCACTTGAGAAATTTCCTTATAATAAAGAACAACCTATGGAGATTCTAGATCATAGGAATAATGTTCTTTGAAACAAGACCACTAACCTGGTTAAAGTTTTGTAGTGAAACCTTTAATTAGAGTAAGATGTGTGGGAACCTTAGGGAGTGATGAGGAAAAGGTATCCACATAAGTTTATATCTGGGTAAAAAATTTCTATGGATAAATTCATTTTAAGGGGGGTATAATGTAACACCCCAAGATTTTACTCTATGTGTTTTTTAAATATAAATCTAATCCCTTTGATAGCCTACTTTACGCAAAACACAAAACATAAAAATAACCATTACAACCTTACCATTAATTTTGTGGGAATGAATGAGATTAACTAAATTATGAAAATATAGTTGACAGATTTTTATAAAATTAATTCATTCGTTACAAATTAATTATAAATGAACATAAAAATCAATTAAACATAAAGGAAGTGTTTTTTCAAAGAACTATTTTTATGCCCACAATGGAATGTTATATTAATAAATTAAAATAATCACTATTAGTGAGATATATTAATTAAATGTATTTATTATATATTCAAAAACATTTTGTTAAATTCATCCAATTAGTTATATAGTCTTATGATAAGAATAAATCCAATTTTAAGCATAAAATATATATTTCTTAAAAGAAAATTTTTCCTCCTTTTAACGGCTCACCTGTTGTAAATATTTATTTTGAAACTTCTATTAATATTATTTGAAAAAAATTATATTATTTTTGAAACCGTGATATCAAAATTATCTTATGATGAATTTTTGGAATTTTTCTGATAAGTTTCAATTTTGTTAAATAGTGAAAAATACAGAATTTTAATAGAAAAAATAATTTTCATCTAATTTATTTATATAGTTATATTATAATTTAATTTTTTAAAATTATAATTAGTTAAATTATAAATAAATAAATCCATTTTAGTTTATTGTAATCAATTTTACATAGAAATTTTATAGAAAAACATTTCAAACATTTGAACGTTTCACTTTATAAACCCGCTTTCCAATTACATCTATTGGATTAATTTTAATTAGATGTTTTCCAATTATATGAATTTAATTTTTTTAAAAATTATCATATACTTGAAATCATATGTCCCAAATTATTTATTAAGGTTTTTTTATTTTTTTGTTATAAAAAGTAACCATGGTAAAAAAATTATTTCCTTGATATAGGTAAAATAATGAAACAGGTTTGAGTTAAAAGGTAGAGGCTTGAAATAACTAAAAAATATAAAATTTAATGGGTCTTTGAGGTATTTATATACCCTAAAAAGTATTTAAAACATAAATTATCATCCAAATTCTTTAAAATATATTCCACCTTAATGTGCTTGGCTTTAATTATAAAATAATCTTAATAATCACTTAAAACCAACCGTCCTCAAGTATAAATACCCCCCCCCATCACCACTGAATTTATCCTCACAAGCCTTTAATCTCACAAAATGTCTGAAAAACCCTATAATAATCACTCAAAACACTAACATGTGCTGATGGTCTCACCAAAAGACCAAATTCATGGTCCTCAATGGGTCCTTCAAAGAGGTGATATTTAAGAGGTAATCTTCTCCAAAGACCAATCTATTATGTGGTATATATACTACCATATGAAATTTTATATAATTAATTTTATTTATTTAATTATATTGAAATAATCAAATGATTTTATTATATCATGGGCATCAAAATTATAAATTTACTCAATTTTTAAGGGTTTTCTCATTCCACCATTAATTTTCGTGAGACATAATCCATGTTCACTACTAATTTTTTATATTTGGTGTGTCTATTGACCATGGATTTATTATATGATTATTATATTAAAATTTATGGGTATTCAAATATCCAATATATTGTATTTAATTCATGGGTTTTATATTTCAAAAGTTACCAAATCGATAAAGTAATTTTTCTCAATTCGTCTTCTTTGAGACACATGACATGTTATGCCCCTATATTTTTTTATAAGACATATATACAACCATGTACATGTAATATAATGAATATCATTATTTTATTAATATTTTTATCTCCATGAAATTTCATTTTCTTATATGGGTGTATGATTCAATGTTACTGGGTTGTAAGAGTTTGTTGAAAAAATCTCACCATTTATCAAGATTGATTATGATTATGCTTTCAGTGATGAATTATTATGATAAACTTATCAAGAAAACTCATTAATTTTCTTACCCAATGGTTATTATATATTTATTCATTTATTATTACCATTTTTCACTCTTTTTTTCTTATGGTAATAAATAAAATGTATTTAAGAAAATTTGATCCCATTTTTCGTTTCGGTCAAAAATCTGTTTTATTCAAAAAAACCATGTTTAAAAAAAACATAAAATGTTTTAAAAAAACATAAAATGTTTTTTTGATCATTTTCAAGTAAAAAAATATTTTAAAAATGTTTAATTGATTTTAAAGATTAATTTATATTTCCTAAAACCTATTTTCAATGGTATAGTGTATCAAATGTGTTTTATGTTTTAAATATTCTTCATCCAAAAAGAAAGGATATATTCCACAAGAACTATTTTAAAAGATTTAGAAAATTATTTCCCATATATGATGACATTAATTGGTGTTACTCATGACTTAATGGGTATATTATCCAAGGTTCAATTAAAATTATGTCTCTGAATGGTTTATGTTTTGGTGGAATAATATTCATGAAACCCGTTTCTCTTTCACGGGTCAAATGTTTATGAAAACCGTTTCCATTTAACAGGTTATATGTTAATGAAAATTGTTTTTATTTTGTGGGTTATATCTTTATTAAATTTTTTCAAATTACATGGGTAATATTTTTATGAAACTCATTTATTATTAATGGATTCTATACTTACGAAACCCACTACTTTTCATGGATTATGCTTCGACAAAATGATTAAAAAACCTATATTTTTTCATAGGTTAAGATATGACTACATGTTTATGAAACACATCTCATTTCAACGGTTATGATATGAATTTTTATGATATTGTGGAACATGTATATATGATTTAATTATGATATGATTGGGACCTATATCTTCATCAAATGAATTCGTTAAATATTTATATCTCATGAGATAGACATAAAGGACCTTGTTTACTAAGTTGTTATTTGGAGCGATCCTTTACTACTAAGATAGTCATGGGAGTGAACCATGACTACTGGGATGGTTATGGGAGTGAACAATGACTACTAAGACAGTTGTGGTAGTGAACCATGACTACCAAGATGGTATGAGGAGTGAATACGTACTACTAAGATTTCCTTGGAAGAGATGCCTTGACTACTTTGGAAATCATTTTTATATACTTATGTGTCTGACACAATTATATGCCTTTTTTATATGTTATTATTTAATATATTATAATATTTTTTTAGTATTCATGTCTTATGAACTACTAATATTTATTCCATGATTCCTTTTTATGATATTTTTAATGAATGGAATGATCTTATATTTTCATGATAATTTACTCATACACTTATGATCATGATTGTGTTTACATATCTCTCTTTTTTATCCATACTTAGAATTTGATATCACCCATTTTTATGTTTATTTTCTCTATGGTTATGAAGAAATTTATTATATTTGATGTGTCTAAGAAGGGAGTTAGTTAAGAATAACCTAGTGGGAGATATTTTTTCTCACTCATGTACTAGTGTTTTTGTTTTCATATTTTTGAAGGAACAAGACTAATATTGTATTTGGGTTTATATTTGTGTTAACTTACTAAGTATTCTACAAAAGTGATGTAATGTTAATATTAGTAAATAGAGGGTATCTGTATTTGGTATTAGTGAAATTTTTTAGTTACCCATTGGAAGCTAGTATGAGAAACATTTAGTGATAACCCTAAGTACATGTCCAAATATAAGTCTATTGATAAAGAAAATTAAATGAAAATGTCCTTTAATATTGGTAAATGATAGAGTGAGTGATTTCATTGAAATGCATCCCTATCTAGATACTACAAGTGTATGTGTCTCTAGAATAATTTTTTTGAGGAGTAACAAATATGAAAGGGTGTGTTGTTCCTGACTCAGTGCAACCTAGTACATGACAATGGTCCCTGTAGCATAATCAGTTTGAAACTCATGGGGGGTATTCTTTGAAACTCAAAAAATATTTACGAACAATCGTGATGTATTGAAATAGAAGTTAGATATAAATAACCTAGGATAAACTTTAGGTGTAATATATCAAGGAATGTGTCATAATTTAGACATCACAAAAGTGGGTTTTCATGATAATGTGGTTTCTCACTATGATAATAATTTCTTACTCAATGGATTTTGGTTTTAGTTAATAATGGGAACCAAAAGAAACTAGAATATCATTGAATGTGATGGACAATTTTATGACAAGAAGTCAGATTGTATATTCCCTTGAGTAAAGGTGTTGTGATTATGCCTAATATGTTTTCAAAGAGCATGATTAAAAACATGTACCTTAACCAACTCTCAGACTCACCAAAGAAGAGGAGGAATGGGTTCACAGGATGTTTGGGTAAAGAAGACCATGGAGAAAATAAAGAAAGAAAGAAAGTAACTAAAAATAAAAGATGAGGGTTTCAACTAACAAAATTCATGGGAATATTGGCCCCTGTAAGACAAAATAAAATGTGAAATTATTTAAGTGTGGAATGAATTTTTGTTAATCAAATAAATGTACTAAGTTTAAATATACCTAATATAATCAACATACTAGTGAAATTAATGATTATATAGATGATGATGATGATACTATAGATGAAATGGGAAAGGAAGTGGTATTAAGTAATAGGATTAGGTATCCTTATTATGGATCATGTAAGAAGATGAATAATTTAAGTTTTCATGTATTTATATTAAAGAATTATGTTATTTTAATTAAAAAATATACAAGTACTATCCATTTTATGTTTTTCACAAAGGATTTACACATTAATGTTGAATGTTTCTGATGGAATGGATAATTCATTTAATGACAAGGTAATATTTTGACTAAGGGATGATAACCCTAAATATGTTCCTTAAGTTGTTTGGATAGAGATATTTTTTATATGAATAATTATATTGGAAAATACTAATTACATTATAAATAATTAAGGACTTGTTTACCTGTGATTTTTTCTATCATTGATTAAGATTACAACATTTTCTTATTGAAAGAATATATCTAGTAATATTTGGAATAAGGATGCTTTCATGTTTTTGATGATTATTTACGGAAATTCTTGTTATTTCCATGTTTCAAGAGAATATAATATGAGGGTATTCCCATGTTTAGAATGTGACAAACAAGAGATACTTTGTGATATATCAAATATCAATGTTAATCTGATTTTGTGACCTTCTTTATAATGATTTGGATTTTCATCCTTCATAAGGGTTATAAGGTTAAGAATTTATGGAATGGTGAAGTTAAACATTGGATGAAAATTTTGAGATTAAATTATTATCTCACCACTTAAGGATTTATGAATATTGGATAATATAATATAACAAATTTTTTATTGTAACTAAAGAGAGATAGAATGATTTATCCCAGATCTCATGATCTTTTAGTGCTTCAAGATTGAGAAATTCTCCTTCACTTCTTGAGAAATATTTAAAGTGGAAATTGGTCTAAATATGAAAAAAGAGTGATATTTTACTTATGAAAGGAAATGAAATCATGTAAGTATAACTTATCATGTAAATTCTTTAACTCTAGGGAAAAAATATTAAAACAGAAATGGTTTTCCTAGTACCTTATTTTTTGATGAATCAAATTGTCCCTTATATCAATGCATATTTATGTCTTTGTGATTGTAAAATTTCTCCTGACCATGTTCTCTATCACACTCCTCTAGAAACTGATAGTTATATTTCTTTTACATGTTCATGTTTCCATATTCCTCCTATGTTCTCCTACCAGGAAACCCAGCTATAAGTTACTTTTCATTATAGTTAAGGACCAAACTTTCCTCTTTTTTATATTTTAAGTTTTAAGGTTCATTTTTATGATGTGTGTTTCTATTAAACTATATTAAAATTATTTAACGATTGATAACATAGAATAATTTCCAAGGTGAAATTAATTTTGAGGGAGGTATAATGTAACACCCCTAGTTTTTGTCAATTATATTTTTTTGAATTAATTTAATCTATTTGATATTTTTCATTTCACCCAACACTGAATATAAATTGTGTTATATGAAAGCACCAAGTTATTCCTACTTTTTACATAATATTATCTTAATATTTCATTATATGATACCCATAGATAAGTTTTCACTACACTCAATACTGACTTGGATTGTTTTATCCTCAACACTAACTTGCCTTGAGTTGCACACAACATTGAGTTTCTACGAAACATCATTTTTTTTATTATAATTAATTAAATTGTACAATTATAGCATATTTGTTAAACATAATAAAATAAATAGTAATAACCTTTTTTAAATATTTTTTACAACTATTTTGTATAAATAAAACATAATGACGATAGAACATATAATTCTTAGAAAAGTATTCATATGATTGAAAATACTATTTTGTAAAAATAACTACCTTTTATGTCCTTTTCTGAAAATAATAAAATTAATTTTATAAAATTGTAAAATTTAATTTGATAACATAGAATTATTTTTTTTAATTAAAAATTTAAACATTATCTTGGGGTGCTTTTTTTATTAATATGTGAAACTTTATTTTTCGATGAATAGTGAAAAAATACTGAATTTTAATTCAAAACTATTTTTTCATATAATTATTTTTTATAATTAAATTATATTTCATGTTGGTTTTAAAGTAAAAATAGATCGATTAAATATAAATATTAATCCAATTTATATGATTGGAATCATTTTTATTTTGTATTTAGATATAAAATTTAAATGAATATTTGAACATTCCCATTTTAAAAACACATTTTCTGGCCATGCCTACGTGATTAACATTAAACTTAATTTTTCTTCTTATATGAAGTGAATTTAGAAAAATTTAAATACATGGATTTTATCAGTATTATATTTATATTATAAATCATCAACTTAATTTTTGACCAAAAATATTACTGAAAGTGTTTAAGATCAATTATAGTGATTTAGGTAAAATTAATCTTAACAAGAGACTAAACAATAATCTTAAGGTCCAAAATGGATGAGTAACTTGAAAAAATACCATTTTATGGACATATTTAGTCCATAAGCCTTATATTTTTTACTTTTTCTAGTTTTTAGGACTTTCTTAGGTAAAATAATGTGTACACATAACTTGTTTTAAAAAATACCATGTGTGTCCCCTCCCTCCCTTATAATAGAACTCCACCTCTCCCACTTCATAACACCTATCAAGTGACTTATATTAGTAGATTATATGTAAAATTCACCTCCCAAAATACCACCCTTCCTCTATGAATCATCCCTCTTTGAATGAATCCTTCCCAGGAATCCCTTTGTTGCAATCCAAAATGAGTTACCCAAAGAATAGGTAACATCTTTCCTCAATATCCTTTCCAATATTTTCATTTTCTACCACCTCAATTATAATTATTGTTGATTCAATAAGGTTTTCCTTGTGAATTTTCCAGTTCTTCTTATTTTTGAATTCACAAACACCTTATCCTTAATAAAATTTCATTTTACCCATGTTTTACTTCCATAAGGAAAATTCCTTTCCCAAATGAAATTTACCCCCACCTTATTTCCATTATTCATACCATAAATTTTCTAAGTATAAAACTTGGAATCATATATAAAACCTTGGAATCATATAATACTTAGATATAAAGCATTCTGTTTTCCCATCTGAATTCATGTTACGAAGTTTTATGAAGTTCTACTCTGAATTCCTTGTTATTAACTTTTATGAAGTTCAACCCTGAATTCTGATTACGAACTTATATAATGTTCTAACAATGAATTCTAATGATGAATTCTGTTTATGAATTCTCATTACAAATTCTAATGATGAATTCTGATTATTAATTCACAGTATGAATTCTGTTGATGAATTATGATTACGAATTCTCATCACGAATTCTAATGATGAATTATGATTACAAATTCTCATTACAAATTATGATGATGAATTCTGATTATGAATTCTCATTATGAATTCTGATGATGAATTCTGATTACAAAGTCTCATTATGAATTCTGTTGATGAATTCTCATTACAAATTCTCATTACAAATTCTGATGATGAATTCTGATTATGAATTCTCATTAAAAATTCTGATGATGAATTCTGATTACAAATTCTCATTACGAATTCTGATGATGAATTCTGATTACGAATTCTTATTACGAATTATGATGATGAATTCTGATTACAAATTCTCATTACGAATTCTGATGATGAATTCTGATTACGAATTCTCATTACTAATTCTAATTGTGAATTCTGATTACGAATTATGGATACGAACTTGTATAAAGTTTTACTACGAATTCTTCTAATAAACAGAATCTGAATATCTTTGTGTTATAGACTTCGAATTTATTCTTGGTTAGACTGTAAACTTTTATTTTCTTACATTTCGAACTTTCATTTTTTCCATTCCGAATATTAGTTTTAGTTATCCTTTCACTTTTTCTATTATAAAATGATATCGTACCTTCTGTTTTTAACTAACCGTTTTTTGAGTGACACGTGTACAGGTCCCTCCGAATTTCAAGGAAGAATATAACCGTTAGAGGAGGGACCCGACCGTTGGAGCTGAGCCTATAAATAGGATCTCATTTGAAAAGAGCATAAGACTGGACAACATCTTTGACATCTGTTATTACATGATGTTGAAGTGATTTCTAGAGAGAGAGTCTCTTATAAACTCTCAACGCTTCATGCAGAAAGTTTGAACTGCTTGTTCAAACTTTGCCTTGTGTAGATTTTCTTCATGCGACTCTAATTGTTGCTATGTACAATCGAGGGCTTCTGGGGATAGGAAGATAGAGGTGACGACTACCTGATAGTTGAGGTCTTGCGGGGATATCAAGATAGACTTCGATCTTCGTATCGAGGGATTACCCTGGTGTGGGTAAGATAGACTTTCTTGAAAGTATAAATCAAGGGACCTCTTATCTAGGGTTTTTGGATACCCTTCTCTTTGGGTTAAAAGAGTTATTGTTTGTTACTTGTGGTGTTACTACTTTTTTTTCCACTGTGCATTTTGTATTGTTATGGAAATTATAACTTTATTATACTTCCTTACTTGTACTCTATTTTAGTTTGATTCTATACACTTTAAGGTAGAATCTTAGATGGTGTAACGTTTGTTAAGTTTCATTTTCGGAATCACTTTTTCGGAATCAATAATGTCAATAGAACTTAGAGGTGGTATGAATTTTGGTTATGAAAAATTTCCTTAAGGATTTTTTAAAGTATTCAATTCACCCCTCTTGTATTTGAGCATCTAATACTTATACATTTGATCCTGCATTTGGTATTATAGATTATATCATACTCAGACATACCATCTCAATAATTAGTATGAGAGGATTTGGTTCAATCTGAATTAATCTTACGATGAGATTTAGAAGGAAATTCTCATAATTACATTTTCTGGAATCATATTTTTCGGAATCTATTTTTCGGACTCATAGTTCAAATTCACTTTTTTGTAGAGATACTTTGTCTCTATATTTTCTTTCTTAGAATATTTTCCTTGTTTACAAAATTTTTCTACTAACAAGTTTTTGTTGAAAGACTTTTCTTAAAAATGACAGGAATCAATGTTGGTTCCATAGACAATCTAAATCCTACCAGATCACCCATCTTCAAAGGTAATGATTACGAATATTAGAGAGATCATATGAAGACATTCATTATCAACTCTGGGGTTGAAAAATTTGTTATGCTTACTGGTGGATACAAAATTCTTGATAAATAAGTAAGCGCCTTTACAAATCAAGAAAAGCATGAATATCAATTGAATTATAATGTACACAACACTTTACTTTATTAAATGACTAGAAATATATATATCCAAATTTCATCTTGTGAAGTAGAAAATTCTATATGGAAGAAACATGAAGTTACTCACTTTGGGACACAATTTTATTGTTGAGTCCCTGAAGAAGTTGGTAGATACAATTCTGATCTTTCCTACAATAGACTCCAGATGCCAGATACTTTAGAACAACATGAATCAGAAGTCAGAATCCATATCCATGGTGATGGATAAGTGTGTGAAGATTGAGGTAGAAAATAAGAATTTTCTTATCAACTACAAGGTCCACATAAAGTCGTGCAGCAAAATAACTCTATGGTCAACGAAGATTGTTGAAGATATGGAAGAGCTTGTTCAGTTCCAACAAGATGTCAAGGAGGCCTTTGGTACTGAGGATGTCAAAATTAAAAATCTTTTAGACAGTTTTCAGGAAAATCTACCTCTAGAACAAAGTTCTCATATTCAAGATGTGAATGATCTGAATGGGAAGCTGGGCTATATTGTTAAAATCCTGAAAATAGAGAAGGATCTTCAGAGTGAGGAGTAAGAAAAACTTGTGAAGCAAGATGAATTGCTAAAGGTTCAGGAAGAAGCCACGAAGGCTCAGGAAGAGGTCCTGAAAACTCAATAAGAAAGGATCACAGCTTTGGAGAAGCAAGTAGAAGAGGACCACAAAGAAATGAAGATGCTGAAGACAATTTTCAAAATGCTAATGCCTAAGGAAAAAGAAACAAAATAGACCACTCTGATCTTTTGTTGTACTATTTTTTCCTTGTACTAATACTTCTAATCATAATGAAATTGTTAATGCTTGTTTTTTTACTAATATTCTAGGTACTTTATTGTTTTTCCATTCCCTCAAACTCTTTTTCAAAATCACAAAGGGGGAAAGGGAAAAAGAATTACAAAATGGAGAAGAGAAGTTTCTAAGTAAAGAATAACTATCCCTAAGTAAGGGGGAGTCTATATAAGGGGGAGTTGATCATTATGAAGATTTACATTTTCAAGATAATGAAAATTTCATTCCAGAAATCTAGAATACGATCCTTAGAGTTTCAAAGCCTAAGGGGGAGTTAGTCGTAATCACCATTATCTTTACAAAAACGGGGAGATGGTTGAGTCAATATGGTTTTCCTTATGAATTTTCCATTCCTTTTTGTTTTGAAAATCACAAACACCTTATCCTTAAGAAAATTTCATTTTACCCCTGTTTTACTTCCATAAGGAAAATTCCGTTCCAAAATGAAAATTACCCCTTCCTTATTTTCATTATTCATACCATAAATTTTCTAAGTATAAAACTTAGATTCATATCTAAAACCTCATAATCATATAATACTTAGATATGCAGCACTCTGTTTTCTGAACCGAATTCCTGTTACGAACCTTTATGAAGTTCTACTCCAAATTCCTTCTTATGAACTTTTATGAAGTTCAACTCTAAATTCTGATTACGAACTTATATAAAGTTATAACTAGGAATTCTGATGATGAATTATGTTTATGAATTCTCATTACAAATTCTAATGATGAATTCTGATTAATAATTCTCATTACGAATTCTTTTGATGAATTATGATTACGAATTCTCATTATGAATTCTGATGATAAATTCTAATTATGAATTCTCATTACAAATTTTGATGATGAATTTTGATTACGAATACTCATTATGAATTCTGTTGATGAATTCTGATTATGAATTCTCATTATGAATTCTGATGATGAATTCTGATTACGAATTCTCAATATGAATTCTGATGATGAATTCTGATTACGAATTCTCATTACAAATTCTGATGATGAATTCTGATTACGAATTCTCATTACTAATTCTGATGATGAATTCTGATTAAGAATTATCATTAATAATTCTCATTACGAAGTCTAATTGTGCATTCTGATTACGAATTATGGATATGAACTTATATCAAATTCGACTCCGAATTCTTCTAACAAACAGAATCTGAATATATTTGTATTATAGATTCTGAATTTATTCTTGGTTAGACTCCAAACTTTTATTTTCTTACATTCCGAACTTTCATTTTGTCCATTCTGAATATCAGTTTTAGTTATTCTTTCATTTTTTCTATTATAAAATGATGTTGTGCATTCAGTTATCAACTAAATGTTGTTTGAGTGACACGTGCACACATCCCTCCGAAATTCAAGGAAGAATATGACCGTTGGAGGAGGGAGTCGACTGTTGGAACTGAGCGTATAAATAAGAGCTCATTTGAAAAGAGAAGAAGACTGAACAACATCTTTGACATCTGTGCTTACATGATGTTGAAGTGATTTCTAGAGAGAGAGGCTGTTATAAACTCTCAACGCTTCATGCAGAAAGTTTGAACAGCTTGTTAAAACTTTTCCTAGTGCAGATTTGCTTCGTGCGACTCCGATTGTTGCTATGTACAATCGAGGGTTTTCTGGGATAGGAATACAGAGGTGCCGACTACTTGATATTTTAGGTCTTGCGGGGATAACAAGATATACTCTGATCTTCGTATCGAGGGCTTACCTTGGTGTGGGTAAGACAGACTTTCTTGAAAGTACAAATCAAGGGACCTCTTATCCAGGGTTGTTTGATACCCTTCTCTTTGGGTTAAAAGAGTTATTGTTTGTTACTTGTATTCTTACTAATTTGCTTTCTACTATGCATTTTGTATTGTTAATTAAATAATAACTTTCTTATACTTCCTTACTTGTACTCTGTTTTAGTTAGATTCTATACACTTTAAGGTAGAATCTTAGATGGTGTAAAATTTTTTTAAGTTTCATTTCCGGAATAACTTTTCCAGAATCATTCAAGTCAATAGAACTTAGAGGTGTTGTGAATTTTTGTTATAAAAAAATTCCTTAAGGATTTTTTAAAGTATACAATTCACCCCCCCCCTCTTATATTTTAGCATCTCATACTTATACATTCGATCCTACATTTGGTTTTATAGAGTATATCATACTCAGACATACCATCTCAACTATTATTAGATACTCATATAATAAAAATAGTATAATTAATATACTTATATGTTTTTATTATATTTATTTGACCTTTAATTACATTCACTTCTATCTAATGGGCAATGAACTTACTATTCCTATGTACCGTTAACTACCTTCTCACGAAACGATTTTGTTCGTTTTACCATTACCAACTGTCATGGTTCAAAGTTATGATGTAAAATCTATTTTTATATGATATATATGAAATATATTATTCACCTATTCTTATTTAATTATTATATAACACATACCATCATGCTTTCTATTTTGTTTAAATTCGATAATTTCATTTGGGGAAGTGTGGACTACTGCATCATTAAAACGATGTGATTCATTCAGAAAATACATGGAATGTATTATGGATGGGTTCAGTGAACTTATAAGTTATATATTACATATTAATTATAATTCAAGGATATTATATATACAAATATACATCATTATTTTCTTTCTTTAAATATTACAAATAAAAATGGAAACAACGTTCATGCGTACGTACGACCTAGAGTCTCCATGAATAGTATATTCCATTTTATATTTCAATATTATATATATTGTTATAAATAAATATATAATGAATATAGATTATATTCAAATCATGTTTTACATTATTGAAATAATGATATATGTTTGAGGACCAAAAATATTACAAATTAAGAAAAATGCCAAAAACAAAGCAGATATTACCCAAAGCGAACCCTTTAATTGGAATTGTTATTAAGCAAGAAATATAAAGTCATAATAAAACCATATATGGTATTATATATAAGAATAATCTTCTTTAAAATATGTATAATAAACTTATATTTATTATATAGGAGGTTTTTATAAGTATAAAGAGAGTCAGGACATAAGGTAAGGGAATTTCAACTCACTTTTTTTCCCATGAGATACATGTCATATTCACCACTTGCTTCGTTTGTGTGGTGTATATACTACACTATGAAATTTTATATAATTAATTTAGTCTATTAAGTGATAATAAAATATTTAAATGATGTTATTATCTCTTTGTTATCACTATTCTAAATTTACCCATGTAGTAAGGGTGTTCTTATCTAACTTTTATTTTCCGTGAGACATAAGCCATTTTCACTACCTATTTCATATATGTGGTGTGTTTACTACCCATGGATGTATTATATGATTATTATACTGAAATTTATTTTTATTTAAATATCCATTCTAGCATATTTATATAATTGGGTTTATGATTCAAAAGTTACCAAATCGGTAAAGAAATTTAGTCTCAATTTACCTTTATTGATATACATTTCATGTTATGAACATATATTTTTATATGAGTCATATATAATACATTTGAAATGTTAAATAATGAATATATTTATTATAATAATATTTTTTACTCCTTATAATTTTATTTTCTTACATAGGGAGTATGATTCAAAGTTACCATGTGGTAAGATTTTATTAAAAAAATATCATCATAAATCAAACATTTTTAAAATTTTGATTTAATTGATGAAATATTATGATCAATATCTTAAGAATAATCCTAAATTTTATTCTCCTATGGTTATTTATGTTTTAGTCATGTATTATTACCATTTTACCACTATTTGGTACTTATGTTAATAAATAAAATGTTTTTTAGAAAATTCGATCTCAAATCTCTTTTTGGTCAAAAACCATTTTTATTAAAAAAACAATGTTTTAAAAAATATTTAAAAATTGTATTTTAAGCTCATTTTTAAGGAAAAAATATTTTAAAAATGTTTTATGGTTTTAAAATATTCTTTTATATGTTTTTAAATCTATTTTTAAAGGAATTTGTTTCTAAAAATGTTTAATGACTTAAAAATAAATTTTTAAAGAAGAAAGGATATTTTCCTCAAGAAATATTTTTAAAAGGTATTTCAAAATTATTTCCCATTTAAGATGACATCCATTTGTGTTACTCATTACTTATTAGAGATAAAATCCATGATTCCATTAAAATTATTTTTCTGAATGGTTTATGTTTTCATGGCATAACATTCATGAAACATGTTTCTCTTTCACATGTTATATGTTTATGAAACCCATTTCTCTATAACAGGTTATATGTTTATAAAACTCATTTGTCAGTCATGGGTTATATGTTTGTGATGATAATTTCTCTTTAAGGGGTTATCTATTTATGAAACGTTTTTCTCTTTTACGAGTTATATACTTATGAAAACCGCTTTTTTCAGGGGTTATGCCTTGATGATATGATTAGGAAACCTATCTTATTCCATAGGTTAAGATACAATTACTTTTTTCGGAAACCCATTTCATTTAATAGGATATGATATGATTGTTTATGATCTTGTGGCACATATATGTATGATTTCATTACGAGATGGGTGAGACCTATATCTCCCTCATATGAATTGTGTAAAGATTTATATCTCATGAGATAGATATAGAGGTCATTGTCCACTAACAAGGTCTTGAGAGTTACCCTTGACTAATAAGATGGTCCAAGAAGAGAACCATAACTACCAAGATGGTTATGGGTGTCAACCATGACTAAAAAGATGGTATGAGGAGTGAACCCATACTAACAAGATGACCTTATAATTGATTCCTTGACTGTTATGAAAATCATATTTATATTGTTATGTGTTATAAACAATCATATTTCTTATTCATATGTAATTTTTTTTATTGATTATGGTCATTATTTCCTTATGATTCATGAATTATGAACTTCCAATATTTATACAGTGATTCCTGTTAGTGATCTTTGATATTTAGGGTATGATCTTCAATTTTCATGACAATGTACACATACCCTTCCCCTCAGAATAATGTTTACATTTATCCCTTGTTTACCCTTACTGAGCATATCATCCCATCCCTTTTTATGTTTCCCTTCCCCAAGGTTATGAAGATATGTGTTATTTTTTATGTGTCTTTGAAGGGCTATTGTCATGAAGAACCTAGTGGGACACACTGTAGCTCACTTATGTACTAGTGATTATGTTTCCAAGTTTCCAAAGGCAATCGAATAATATAGTATTTGGGAGTATGTTTGAGTAATTGACTTTATATTCCAAAAAAGTGATGTAATGTTAATTCATATAAAGCGAGGGTCTCTATAAGAAGAGTGTGGTAAATTGATTATATATAATCCATGGGGTTATAAATCCATTAGTATCAATATATATCTATTAAATGAGTCATATATATATAGTTGATTAGTTTACCATAACATTGTGATAATAAATGGGTCAATCACAAATGAAGTAGCCATCACTCTCAGTCGATGCATGCTACACATATTAAGGCATGGTTCCTTCATAGAGTTTTGTAACTCTCTAGACATTTCTTCTCTTTAATGAGGTGTGGTTCACCCATTATTTTTTCTACTAATGGATGATGTGGAAGTGTCACAAATGATATTATTTTAGTGTCTTGGGTTATATAGTATTATGGGAAATTTAGGTTCCTTTCAATGTATCACTTCAGTGAAGTTAATTCATGATAAAGGTTGGCCTTAAACTCATTGGTTAATTGTTACATTAAACTCTTACATAGGTTTATTGTATTGAGTTTAATATCTATATTATTACCATCAATTATATTCAAGGTAACCTACTAGATATATTTATACTCACCCTCGCATGGGCCTTATGTAGGGATTTGTTAACTCTATTTAGTTTTATAGAAGGATATTTATGGAAGGAGAGTTTATAGTAGGATTGTATATCAGAATGATTTTTCTAACATTTATTATAGACATTGGATTTTATGGAAGGAGTTTTGTTGAAATATGTTTCTCCAATATTTAGTTGAATGTATCAGATGGAAATTTTTCATAATAAGGATGCTCAAATGTTCATCAACTTTTCTTCTATAACAGGTCAATAAGAAGTTCTTATAATGTATCTGAGGCTACCATAGTCAATGGAAGGAAAAACATGATTCATAGAAGGTTGTGTAAGTGGTGTACAAGATGAAGACCTATGTAAATATGATGTGGGAACAATTATTGAAAAATATATATGCAATATATGAGATTTGTTTACAAGGTATGTTTTGTAGATTGAATTTAATGTGAGTGATTGTAATCTCTCTTACTCTTATTTTATCATAGAGGTTGTAGTGTTCTCCTATGGATGTAGGAATTTAGTATAAACCATGTAATTTATGTGTGTTCTTACATCTGTTTCCTTTAAAACTAAAATTTTGTGTGATTGGCTATTTCCTATGGTGATTATGTTTTATATCACCATGTTCTGGAACATGTAGTCATGGGGGAAGTAAGGGAAACTCTTAAGGAAGGATTCTGAAAGAACGTTTTTCCAAATGTTTCTTGTTGTTCATGGATTTTGGAGGGTTTTTTCTCCCCAACAAGTGGTATCATAGTGATCTATTTCATTTTTTATACCTGTTAGCATATTGAATAACATTATACAAGGTAATGATATATATTAACAAGTTAAATTGAACAAAATGTGGTTTTGGTGGATGTATTTTGAAGATCTTAATATAAAGAATGATCCAGATGCTCCATTTTCTGGAAAATGTTTAGATAAGATGGTGAAATTAAATTTGGAGTGTTTGGATGTGAATTATTTATATTTGGTAAGAATTTCACTATCTTAAGATATATATTTCAATATTCATGAGAGGAAAATCACCATAGAAGTTATATAAGTGTTGGCTAACATGTATAAGAAAATCGTATCCCTCAACAAAGAATTTCTAATGTGGCATTTATTCAGCATGATATTATTGTAATAAAGACCTAAAAAATACCATGTGAATGATTAGAACATGGTATGAGGATATATTGAATTAGTAAAATTTACTTTCATGGATGATGTGTGGGTGTATATTCTTTTATTGTAACCTTTGTAAAGATGAGATTTCATGGTGATAATAGTAATTCACTTAAGAGGAGTGATGTATGTTTCATTTGATAACATTCAGAATCTACTTATTAATGAAGAATGGTGGAATTATGAAGTCCTTGTGCACTCTAGATGTTCTCTTAATACTGGTGGATGAGGATGGTCACCTCAATGGATGGAAAATAAAAAGAAGTAATCAAATGAAAAGTCCCAAGGAAAAACTCAGAGTAGATCAGTTTCTCATGGCCCTACTTGTTGGATTTATGGAAATGAGGGACATATCCATAAGGAATGAAAAAATCAGAAGGATTCTGTGGATAAGGCATAAAATTTAGAAAGTATAAATCCTTTTAGTACAATGTGAGGAAGTAAAAGTTTGTTGTTGACTATGAATATTCTATAAGAATCATGGGTTGTTGACCCAGGTCAATCAATCAACTCAAATATTGAGAGGGGGTGTATGGTGGACCATGTATCCAGAAGCTTGTGTTGATTTTATCAAGTAGATGATGAAGATGTAGAGATAGTTTGAAAAGTGAATTTCAATATTGAGATGAATAATGAATGTGTCTTGAAGATGAAATATGTTATACACATTCCTTGTCTAAAAAATAATAATATATAAGATAGAGTAAATGATTAATAAGGTTTTAAATCCAATTTCCTAGATGGGGTGTAAAAGATAACAATATTATCCATGGTGATTTATTATTGGGTGAAGAAGTGAACTTTATACTTTATTGGAATAAAATATGAAGTTAGAATGATCAGAAACACTTCCTTAAAATAATGAAAATTAAGTCACTATAGATATGGACACATCAGTGAGAAGACTATGAATGTTCTAATGGAAATGGGTATAATTAAACTTAATCATATTGATTTTGGAAGATGATAGAGACATATGCAGGTAAAATAAAATAAGGGTTCTGAAGCGGCCGGAGGTCGTCACGGCCCTCAAAATTACATTTATTACTCCTACACTAGCACAGTGGTGCAGGGTCGAACCACAGAGAAGGCAGACGAAAAATTCTAAGGTTTTAAAACTAAAACCTCACTGTTGTCAGTAGTGAGGGATGCATCTTTTTACTTTTTATATTTTTTTTATTTTACTGATTATATAGAAACAGGATGAGGAAACTAGATTTTCTAACAAAGAAACTAAAGTTATACTAAGTACTGTTAAACTAAGAGTAATACAGTATACTAGTATAAAGCAGCAAGACAAAGAAGCGAGATCAACAAAGTACTCAGGAATTCTAAACAACTAGTTCGAATGGATGTTCTCTCCACAGCTTACAAT
Source organism: Viscum album (assembly GCA_963277665.1). Lineage (NCBI taxonomy): Eukaryota > Viridiplantae > Streptophyta > Magnoliopsida > Santalales > Viscaceae > Viscum > Viscum album. The sequence goes on along the minus strand of OY728148.1, from coordinate 1,783,979,356 downwards.
CGAATCACACTTCAAGAAAATCTGAAGAATTTCCCTCGCCAGGAAAATCGACAGGCAGATAACTAAGTCTTGGAGTTCGCCACACCAAAACTCAACCAAACTGCAAAGTAGTTTTAAAAGGTAACTTTTGGAAATAAACTCACCATAAATCTCCAAAGTTAATGACATTTAAGTTCTGAAAAATGCATTCAAAAACAACCTCTCCAGTTGAAATTGAATAATGAAATTGAAAATATTGAAGTGTGAACGATCAAAGATTAGAAATAGAATCAATCTCGCCAACTGATTCTAATTTCGTAAAAAGATAAGCATATGAAGATTTAAAAATCATAACCAGAAGGTTTTAAAACTCCCGAGTTTAGAAAGTTCAATCTATGATCATATTGATTCAAGAAGTGTAAAACAACCAAGAACAGAGTACAAATAATAAGGACAGAGGGGAGATGTACTCCCCAAGTAATGCTCTGAACTCGGGCTCCTTGGTCTCCTGCTCGTTTCCAGTGCTGCTCCCGGGAGTCTCCGCTCTCGAATTGGTGTTGTCGTGGAATGTCGAATCCGAGTCCCCAAAAATTCTGCTGCTTGCTCTGCCTTAACTACCATCTGTCATCTGCTGCACGTCACCGCTCAATCTCCACCGACTTCAAAAGTTCTTTACTCACGCACCGCAAAATGTGCGTTTTTTCGCGACAGGCACGTCACGTGAGCTTTTCCCTCCTAACTAACTCCGGATGAGTTAGTTGGATGAACTTGGACATGTTTAAGTACCTTGAATGAACCTGCAAATAAAATAGAAAAGACAAATAAATAAAAGAGATGCAAAGAAAAATAATTATTTTTAAAGTAAATTGTTATATTACTCGTTACAAATTATTCTTAGTTAATTTATAATTACTTAATAAAACTATGGTACAACATAAGTTATTAAAAAGTTATTAATTTAATTAAGTTAATAGAATAATTACTAAGTTATTAATTTAATTATTTTTAAATTGTTATTAAAATTGTCAAAAATAAGTAAGATAATATTTAAGATTGTATTGATAATTTAATTATTACTATTAAATAAATTAAATTGCTAAATTAATATATTATTTAATTAATTTAAATTAAGTAATTAATATTAATACTTAAGTTTTAAATATTTCTTAAATTAGTAAGTATATTTTATAGTTAATTATAATTACCTAAAATTATTCTATAAAAACTGAATTAATTTATTATTACCATTAATTATTAATTTAGTTTAATATTTTAATTTATAATTTATCTATTTATTAAAATTATAATTTTTTTAAATCATAAATTTTATAAATTTAATTGTATTAATTTGACTTGTAAAAGTTTTTCTACCTTAACTTTAACTTTTTTTTCTTTTTTCATTTTACTTTACTTTTATTTTACTTTTATTATTATATCTTATTTGATTATTATTATTTTTTTTGTCTTCTCCCTTCTTCCTCCCCCAATTCCCACGCTGCGCAGGGGGAGGGTTTCTGCATATTCAGAGCAGCGGCTTCCTGCTACTCCTCCAGCATCGCAGCATCTTCAGCTCCTCATCACCAGCACATCCCGGATCCACTAGCAGGTGCATCGCCCTCTTCACAGAAGCGAGGAGAATCCCTCCTTGCAGCGACGGAAAGCGGCGGCTTTCCTGTAGAAACTCACTCTTCAGTTTAATAGCAACGAACAATAAGAAGTGGAGGCAGCTTTGGTTTGTAGCAGCGGACAGCGCCTTCAGCCTTCAACAGAACCTTCTAAGCGCATCGTCTCTTCTTCGGCTTCCACGGTGTCGCGGAACTCCAACAGCAACGGAAAGGTCCGGTTCACAACCGGAGGCTTGCGGTTTGTGATACCAGAATCATATGCGGATTCTCCTCGAACACTCGAGGTCCTTCAATAACGGCAGTGGCGACCCACTGTGTTGTCGCGGAACATCGGCTTGACTCGTGCTTCTCACAACAGCGCGACGATTCTTCGTCATCTCCAGTAGAGGACGATGCAGCTACGGTGGAGGACCCTCCAGAAACGGAGCAACAGATGGAAATGAAGTTCAGATATGAACGTGATGAAGGATTTGGAACTCCACAACGTGGCAGGACAACCAGTTACTTCTACTCTGAATCTCAATGGTTTAAATGGTGAAAATAAATTTTTCATTTTGTGGCGGAAGATAGAGGAGGTGCAAAAGTGGCAAACGATGTATCAGTGAGAAGGAGCTACCGATACATCGTTTGCTACAAGGCAGGAAGGAATCTATCGGTAGCTAGGATATTGATGAGGTTAAATAGGATTTCAGTAAGGAAAAAAGGTTGTATCGGTGAGGAAATTAGGGTATCGGTGAGGTTAAAAAAAAGGCACCAGCAAATAAGCAGCTACCGGTGAGGGATATCGGTAGCTGAACCTAACAATAGAAAAAAAAAATGAAGTATCGGTAGCTGAATTAAAACTTAAATAAATTAAATAAAAAGACTTAAAATAATTAATTAAAGTAATGCTAAATTCAATTAATTAAAAACAAGATATTTATTAACTTTTAAAACATTAAATTTATTAATTTAAAAAAAAACTAATTGAATACAATTAAATTAATAAACTTGATAACTGTTAAACTAATTAATTTAAGAGACTTAAATTAAAAAGAAAAATAAACAGATTAAATAAAGAATAGCAGTGAATAAAATTAAAAACATCAGTGACCCAAATAAAACACCGCGAGCTCTTAATTACCTCACCGGTAAACTAAAATAATTATAAAAATGAAATAAAACTCAATCTGCATACATAAAATAATATAATTAATGTTTGAAAACACTTAATTAATTAATTAACTAACTAATTGAACTAATAAGATTAAGGCGAACCAATTTAATTAATTTAAAAGCACAAATAACTTACTTAAATGACGAGCAGGAAGACTAAACACATAAAATAATAGAATTAACCTATTCTAACATAACTTAATTGAAAGAATAATTAAAAAAAAAGTCTAAATTAATTAAATAGAATTACGTTGATTAAATAATTGTTTAAATGGATATTAACTATTATAAAGTTAAGCAGATTTATAAAAACCAAAATAAAAACTCACCGCTAAAAGGCTCAGCGGTAGTATTTAAAGTCTACCGATAAGATATATAAAACAGCTACCGGTAGGAAAGAGTATCGGTGACAATGGTCACTGATAAACAACACCGATAACCTGCCTATCGGTAGAGAAAAAGGACCCCTGCTATCGGTAGCTTAGCTACCGATAGTCTGGAAAGCCGCGACTAAATTATATAAACATAAAAATTTAAAAGTGAATTAATTATCAAACAGAATAATTATTAACAATGACAAATTAAATAAAATAAACAAATAAAGATTAAATAAACAAATTGAAAATTAATTACATTAAAAACACGTCGATAATAAATCAGTTATTTTAAAGTCCAAAATTACATAAAATGCTATAAAAAGTGAATAATTGACAAATTTATTTATAAAAATACAAAAGTGCATTTATTTATTAAAAAGTGTTAAATTAATTAAATAAATTGTATAAAATATAATAAAAAGATGTGGCAAACTGGGTAAAAATAAGGCCACATCAAATTCCCCCACACTTAAACATTGTTTGTCCTCAAACAATCCCATGTCTTATTCTCTTTGAAAAAGAAAGAATTATACAAATCAGCTATGTTCGGAGAAGTTTCAACAGAGGACTCAAAAAGTGTGCTTAGGATATTGATCACATACCTCAAATAAAGTCTCGCCTAGAAGTACTACTCAAAGGGAACTCAAGTAAACCATTAATCATCCATAAATGAAGGTGTCCTGCTTCATATATGACTCTGCCTAGTGACTCACTTCAATTCAAGCTCAATTTCTAAATTCAAGAGTGATAAAAGGTAAAATGAAAGTGGAATCAAAACCTTAACAAAAGGAACTTTGTACTTTGACTAATCCCCTTGGTTCCAAAATTAAAACATAGATATTTTTTTTGAAAATCACTTTACTGATACAACCCAAATGACTCCCATATAAACCATTTGTCCCCTTCTTCATCTGGAGTTCATAATTCCCCTCACCTTAATGAATTCATTTTTGACCCTAGATACTTTATTTATTTTTCCCAAGCCATGTAATTTGTGCCAAGCACTGTGCAATGCACTTATTCAGAGTGTACAGAGGGCTTATAGTAAACAGAAACGCACCCAGCATCTAAGGTCTCAGAGATTCACTGTGGGATCCCAGATGCCCAGTATTACTCCAGTTACAAAGGATTTATATAAAAACCATTTACATTGACTCAATATAAGTGATCATTTTTATAAATTAAAAGAATGAAAAGGCTCCTCGGATAAAAGTCAAACTTCCAGTACCTAAAATTATGATCTTAAATCCACTAAAAGGTTTCCCATATCACTCTCAAAAGAAGTTCCTAAACAAAATTCGTTAAACCACTAAACAGTTCCACTCAGCAATCATCCACTACCACTCATTTCAGACTCAAAGCAAGACTCAACTTCCAATCAAGCACTATCCTAAGGCAAAACTCATCTGAGTGCAGTGTAAAGCCTAAAATTGTGAAGAAGTTTTGAAAAATTTTGACCATTTTTTTGACAAAAAGTTTAAAAGCAGTGGGAATTGATGAGCATTACAATTAAGCACAGTTTAGCACAGTCAAGAATTGACCCCCTCCCCCACACTTAAGACCCAACTTTGTCCCCAAATTTGACTTCTAAATATGGAGAAGAACAGTTAATCAATTATGGTTCAAAACAGATTTTCAATTTAGTAGATTAATGACATGTATAAAGGGTCCCAATGAAGTTCAAAAATAGTGTTTGCCACAATAGTTAAATAAAAGCAGGTTCATTTCAGACACACACGTGCTTTAACATTCAGTCCAGTGACAGAGATTTTCATTTAAGCACAAACATAGCATATAAGGTGTAAGTGTGCAATTAACTGGGTGTAAGCATTTTAAACAATATGTTCAATAATATGTTCAATATAGTAGACAAAGTTCATGCCAAACACCTCAACGAAACAAGCAGATTCAAATGACCAGCATGTACTCCCCCCCACACTTAGTTTCATGCAGTGAAAACGTTTTTTCACAATGTAATTCAGTTTTTTTAAGCAAGGAGGCTCATGCAGATTTTTAATTCATTAGCTACACGACATGTAGCAGAATTTTATAATACAAGCAGAATTTTAAGCAAGCAGAATTCTATTTACAAAAACAGGAGCAGAAAAATAAGTGCAGTAAGTTGAAGTACTTCCCTGACTAAGCTCTTGTCCAAAAATGACCATGGGAATTCCACTCCTTAGATGACAGAAGCAGCATTCCTAAAAACACAGAGTATATAGACCAGGAACAATTATCCAGCAAAAACAGAGCATATATAAGCAAACAAAGCAGCACTTTATTCAAAGTAAAATAAGAACAGAACAAAAGTAAAAACAAAGAAAGAGCATGGGTTGACTCCCATGAAGCACTGAATTTAAAGTCGTCAGTTAGACTTTATTTAATCACAAATTTTTTATTTATTAACAAAACAAAAATCATGGGTTGCCTCCCATGCAGCGCTAGGTTTAAAGTCCCCAGCCAGACTCACCAAGCAACTAACCGTAGTCACTAGGTGGATGTGGTTTCCTTAATAGGAACCACCACATGTGTTTGGCACAATTATTTTTAACAGAGCAGTGAAAATTGTGGGCTTCAAGACTCAATACAGCAACAACTAAATTATCATAGCCTAAAATAATCCCTAAGTAGCACCCTTTAACAGTAATGGGTATAGTGCTGTCCACTTCCAGAATTGTTTCAAAGTTATCAAGATTTGAGTTCACATGAAGGGACAACATAGTACTAGGTGCTTCAAAGGGTGTGGCATTATTTTCATGGCTTTCTCTCTCAACTTCAACACTCATAGGTTCAAATACAAGGGTTCTTGTGGGTGAATACTGAATAGTAGGTTTAAAAGGGGATTCAATAAAGTTCTGAACAGAATCATGAGCATTGGAACTCAATTCTAAGTCTCCCTCTAGACTACTATCAGTATCATGATGATCTTTTGAACCCTTCACAGATGAGGATGTAAGTGAAAAACAAGAAAGAGAATTTATGTTATCACTAAGTGGTTCAGCTCTAACAATGTTATAAATCTCTTCCAAAAGATCCTCATCTGTTAACTCACATTGAACATCTACTACTCCTATCAAATCAGCTCTGCCTAGATCAAGTGTGTGTTCAACCTCATTTTCATATTCAAGTTCAAAAGGCTCACTTTCTAAAACCATTTCATTTGAGTGTTGCAATTCAATTTCAGGAGAAGAATTGTACAATTCAGTTTCAATAAATTCACTTTCCAAAATGTTCATGTTAAGACAATTCTCCTCAAGTTGATCAACACTGATTTCCATTTCATTGCACACTGGTTCAGAAAAGTGATTACTATGAGAATAGGTAAGTGCAAACTCATCAGTTAATTTTTCTTCAAATGTTATTTCCTCTTCCTCATAATCCAACATCATTTCAGAATTAATTGGGTTTACAGTTTCAAAACATGGAAGAGAAGTTTTCAGTTGAGGTTCAAAAAATTTAGATTCTATGTTATCCAGCTTAAGGTTATCTTCCAAAGTGTTCCCAATTTCAATTTCAGCCTCATTGTTCAGAATTTCAGAAAGATTGGGTGAAGAGTTTTTAACATTCAAGTTTCTAGTTTCAAGTATATCTTCAATTCGAGTGACTTCATTCTCAAAGCTTCTAAAACAGTGATTTTTCTCAAGTGTAGGAATTATGAAAAGAACTGGGCTATCTTTTTCAATCTGTTTCAATTCATCTTCAAAATTGTCCAACTCGATTCCATTAAAGTTCTTTATTGGATTTTCAATGATGTGTTCTTTATTTAGAGAGTCGGTTATTTCCAGATTTAGTTCAACAGAGTCAGATTTTTCAAAGTGAATGGGTTCTTGTCCAGTTTCATTATCACTTTCTTCTTCCACTTGATTTTCAAATCTTTTGTAAACATTTTCTTTTTCATTTTCTTCAAATACTTCTTGTTCTTTAACCCTTTGTTGCAATTCCAAGAGCATGGTTTCTATTCTTTTCATTCTTTGATCTCGCTCTTGAGAATCTCTAAGTTGAATCTCATGGGTTTGAGTTAACCAATTATTAATTTGTTCCACCCTAGCATCTAGTTTGAAATCAATTAATTCAATTTTAGCTAGGGTGATAGGACTAAACTCACATTGTTCATTTTCATCAGTGTAAACATCTTGTTGTGGCTGGTTATAGACACACTGCCAAGCAGTATGTCCATAATCACCACAACAAACACAGTTAGGTCCCGGTTGATTCCAATTCTGTTTAACATCCATTTTTAATTCAAAACTTAATGAGCTTAAACACACAACAATTCTCTGTGAAGCAGATTTTTCTTTTCAAAACAACAAAAGTAGCAGATACAGTTCAAAGTAGTTTTTTTTAAATCAGTTTTTTTGTGTTTTTTTTTGTGTTTTTTTAAACCCTAGACTCTCGGTGCGTGCCTTCCCCGGCAACGGCGCCAAATTTTGAAGGGGTCGGAGGTCGTCACGGCCCTCAAAATTACATTTATTACTCCTACACTAGCACAATGGTGCAGGGTCGAACCACAGAGAAGGCAGACGAAAAATTCTAAGGTTTTAAAACTAAAACCTCACTGTTGTCAGTAGTGAGGGATGCATCTTTTTACTTTTTATATTTTTTTTTATTTTACTGATTATATAGAAACAGGATGAGGAAACTAGATTTTCTAACAAAGAAACTAAAGTTATACTAAGTACTGTTAAACTAAGAGTAATACAGTATACTAGTATAAAGCAGCAAGACAAAGAAGCGAGATCAACAAAGTACTCAGGAATTCTAAACAACTAGTTCGAATGGATGTTCTCTCCACAGCTTACAATCGAATCACACTTCAAGAAAATCTGAAGAATTTCCCTCTCCAGGAAAATCGACAGGCAGATAACTAAGTCTTGGAGTTCGCCACACCAAAACTCAACCAAACTGCAAAGTAGTTTTAAAAGGTAACTTTTGGAAATAAACTCACCATAAATCTCCAAAGTTAATGACATTTAAGTTCTGAAAAATGCATTCAAAAACAACCTCGCCAGTTGAAATTGAATAATGAAATTGAAAATATTGAAGTGTGAACGATCAAAGATTAGAAATAGAATCAATCTCGCCAACTGATTCTAATTTCGTAAAAAGATAAGCATATGAAGATTTAAAAAACATAACCAGAAGGTTTTAAAACTCCCGAGTTTAGAAAGTTCAATCTATGATCATATTGATTCAAGAAGTGTAAAACAACCAAGAACAGAGTACAAATAATAAGGACAGAGGGGAGATGTACTCCCCAAGTAATGCTCTGAACTCGGGCTCCTTGGTCTCCTGCTCGTTTCCAGTGCTGCTCCCGGGAGTCTCCGCTCTCGAATTGGTGTTGTCGTGGAATGTCGAATCCGAGTCCCCAAAAATTCTACTGCTTGCTCTGCCTTAACTACCATCTGTCATCTGCTGCACGTCACCGCTCAATCTCCACCGACTTCAAAAGTTATTTACTCACGCACCGCAAAATGTGCGTTTTTTCGCGACAGGCACGTCACGTGAGCTTTTCCCTCCTAACTAACTCCGGATGAGTTAGTTGGATGAACTTGGACATGTTTAAGTACCTTGAATGAACCTGCAAATAAAATAGAAAAGACAAATAAATAAAAGAGATGCAAAGAAAAATAATTATTTTTAAAGTAAATTGTTATATTACTCGTTACAAATTATTCTTAGTTAATTTATAATTACTTAATAAAACTATGGTACAACATAAGTTATTAAAAAGTTATTAATTTAATTAAGTTAATAGAATAATTACTAAGTTATTAATTTAATTATTTTTAAATTGTTATTAAAATTGTCAAAAATAAGTAAGATAATATTTAAGATTGTATTGATAATTTAATTATTACTATTAAATAAATTAAATTGCTAAATTAATATATTATTTAATTAATTTAAATTAAGTAATTAATATTAATACTTAAGTTTTAAATATTTCTTAAATTAGTAAGTATATTTTATAGTTAATTATAATTACCTAAAATTATTCTATAAAAACTGAATTAATTTATTATTACCATTAATTATTAATTTAGTTTAATATTTTAATTTATAATTTATCTATTTATTAAAATTATAATTTTTTTAAATCATAAATTTTATAAATTTAATTGTATTAATTTGACTTGTAAAAGTTTTTCTACCTTAACTTTAACTTTTTTTTCTTTCTTCGTTTTACTTTACTTTTATTTTACTTTTATTATTATATCTTATTTGATTATTATTATTTTTTTTGTCTTCTCCCTTCTTCCTCCCCCAATTCCCACGCTGCGCAGGGGGAGGGTTTCTGCATATTCAGAGCAGCGGCTTCCTGCTACTCCTCCAGCATCGCAGCATCTTCAGCTCCTCATCACCAGCACATCCCGGATCCACTAGCAGGTGCATCGCCCTCTTCACAGAAGCGAGGAGAATCCCTCCTTGCAGCGACGGAAAGTGGAAGATTTCCTGTAGAAACTCACTCTTCAGTTTAACAGCAACGAACAATAAGAAGTGGAGGCAGCTTTGGTTTGTAGCAGCGGACAGCGCCTTCGGCCTTCAACAGAACCTTCGAAGCGCATCGTCTCTTCTTCGGCTTCCACGGTGTCGCGGAACTCCAACAGCAACGGAAAGGTCCGGTTCACAACCAGAGGCTTGCAGTTTGTGATACCAGAATCATCTGCGGCTTCTCCTCGAACACTCGAGGTCCTTCAATAACGGCAGTGGCGACCCACTGTGTTGTCGCGGAACAACGGCTTGACTCGTGCTTCTCACAACAGCGCGACGATTCTTCGTCATCTCCAGTAGAGGACGATGCATCTACGGTGGAGGACCCTCCAGAAACGGCGCAACAGATGGAAATGAAGTTCAGATATGAACGTGATGAAGGCTTTGGAACTCCACAACGTGGCAGGACAACCAGTTACTTCTACTCTGAATCTCAATGGTTTAAATGGTGAAAATAAATTTTTCATTTTGTGGCGGAAGACAGAGGAGGTGCAAAAGTGGCAAACGATGTATCAGTGAGAAGGAGCTACCGATACATCGTTTGCTACAAGGCAGGAAGGAATCTATCGGTAGCTAGGATTACTGATGAGGTTAAATAGGATTTCAGTGAGGAAAAAAGGTTGTATCGGTGAGGAAATTAGGGTATCGGTGAGGTTAAAAAAAAAGGCACCAGCAAATAAGCAGCTACCGGTGAGGGATATCGGTAGCTGAACCTAACAATAGAAAAAAAAATGAAGTATCGGTAGCTGAATTAAAACTTAAATAAATTAAATAAAAAGACTTAAAATAATTAATTAAAGTAATGCTAAATTCAATTAATTAAAAACAAGATATTTATTAACTTTTAAAACATTAAATTTATTAATTTAAAAAAAAACTAATTGAATACAATTAAATTAATAAACTTGATAACTGTTAAACTAATTAATTTAAGAGACTTAAATTAAAAAGAAAAATAAACAGATTAAATAAAGAATAGCAGTGAATAAAATTAAAAACATCAGTGACCCAAATAAAACACCGCGAGCTCTTAATTACCTCACCGGTAAACTAAAATAATTATAAAAATGAAATAAAACTCAATCTGCATACATAAAATAATATAATTAATGTTTGAAAACTCTTAATTAATTAATTAACTAACTAATTGAACTAATAAGATTAAGGCGAACCAATTTAATTAATTTAAAAGCACAAATAACTTACTTAAATGACGAGCAGGAAGACTAAACACATAAAATAATAGAATTAACCTATTCTAACATAACTTAATTGAAAGAATAATTAAAAAAAAAGTCTAAATTAATTAAATAGAATTACGTTGATTAAATAATTGTTTAAATGGATATTAACTATTATAAAGTTAAGCAGATTTATAAAAACCAAAATAAAAACTCACCGCTAAAAGGCTCAGCGGTAGTATTTAAAGTCTACCGATAAGATATATAAAACAGCTACCGGTAGGAAAGAGTATCGGTGACAATGGTCACTGATAAACAACACCGATAACCTGCCTACCGGTAGAGAAAAAGGACCCCTGCTATCGGTAGCTTAGCTACCGATAGTCTGGAAAGCCGCGACTAAATTATATAAACATAAAAATTTAAAAGTGAATTAATTATCAAACACAATAATTATTAACAATGACAAATTAAATAAAATAAACAAATAAAGATTAAATAAACAAATTGAAAATTAATTACATTAAAAACACGTCGATAATAAATCAGTTATTTTAAAGTCCAAAATTACATAAAATGCTATAAAAAGTGAATAATTGACAAATTTATTTATAAAAATACAAAAGTGCATTTATTTATTAAAAAGTGTTAAATTAATTAAATAAATTGTATAAAATATAATAAAAAGATGTGGCAAACTGGGTAAAAATAAGGCCACATCAGGTTCTTTAAATTTGGATAGATGAAATACTAGGAATCATATTCTATAACTTGTTCATTCTATTGTTTTGGGACCTACACCTATGAATTATAATGAAGGATCTATGAAAAATGTGACTTCTATTTATGATTTCACTATGAAGGTATATTTATACTTACTAAATAATAGATATGATGTTTTTATGCATTTATCCAGTATAAATATTTAGCTAAAAAAGAGTGTAACCCTATGCAGACGTGTGTCCAAACAGAAAATGGTGGAGATTACATAGGACACAACATTAAAAAAAATCAGAAGAAGGGAGTCATCCACGAGATGATAGTCATGGAACACTATAATATAATTTAGTACCTAAAATAACGAACATGACTCTATAAGGAAAATATTGATGTATGAGACCTCATTCCAAAATACCTAAGGGAATTTGGGAGGAATCTTTAAACATGATAGTATAATTGATCGAGATAAGTTTAGATTTAGTTGTGGGATATGAGGATCCAAAAGAAATTTTTTCTAGTAAAATACCATATATTAACCATCTCAAAACATTCAGAATTATGAAATATATTTATACTGATACAAAGGAAATCAATAAGTTGGAGTCTAAATCCAAAGTGTGTTTTTGTATCGGATATGGTGATGAGAAATTTTTTATATAATTTTTGGGATGATGGGAAGAAGTTAATATCTTGTGTACATATATTTTCTTCAATTAGAAGCTTATATGAAAATATTAGAACATAGTAGATGAATAAGTTTAGGAAAAATCCAATATAGAATTTCAAGTTGATCAAAATGATATTATCAAAAGGACAATACTTCTAGAAAACTCAATAAAAATATTATAAATTTTATAAGGACCAAAAAATCAAGAAAGAGTTTCAAAAGAAAAGGGTTTACAAGTAATTTTAGAACCAAGTTATTCAGCACAACCAATTCATTTGAGGAGATCAACTAGAATCATGGAATCAATTTTGAGATTTGGGGTTGATACGAACTTCCTCCTATTATTGGATGTTGGTGATGTATAATTTATAAAATAATAAGATATCATTAGTGACTAAGAGTAGTGGGAGTGTCTATAAATGAGTAAATTAATTCATTGAAGTTAAAAAAATGTGGTCTATGGAAAAAATTATAGATTGAAATTGAACTATATAAGAAAATTGGTTTTCCATTTAAAGGATGAAGTTGATGGAAGTAGGTGGTAAAATGTATGGATGGTGTTGGAAGGATTCAAAAAAAATCGAAAGAGTCAATTTTTTAGATATTTTCTCACCGGTCATCAAGAAAAATACTATCTAGATAGTTTTATGAATTTTTTATTTCAAAAATTTCGACTTGGAGAAAATGGATGTCAAAATATAATTTTTTTCATGGTGATTATTATGAGGAGATATACATGGTTTCGCCAAACATTTATGAAGAATATTGTAACACCCCATGATTTCATAGTGTGTTATTTCTTCACAATAATTCAATAACATTCACTACACACAATGCTGAGTTCAAGCGCACCATGACTTACCAAACAAGCCGTTCAAAAGAGGTTATGAATAGTATTAACTAAATTTTAAACTTTATATAATCCTTAAAATTTTAGAATATATATTATTAGTTTCTTAGACATAATGTAAGAACAAATTCTTTTTTTCAGATAAAAGAAGTATTTTTCAAAAAAAATGAACTGTTACCAACTTTTAATAGTGAAATCCATTTTTTAAATCTAATATTTTATACTTTTATATATTCAATCTGACTAAATGATTTTATTCTTTAGAATGGGGACATAAAAAATATACAAGGTAACACCCCAAGCTTCCATGGTATACTTCTCTTTGAATAATACAGTAGCGTGTGTTGTACGCAACTTCGAGTTCTAACACACACTACAACCAATCAAAATAGTCGTTATGAATAGTAATACCCACTTTTTGAAAATTATAAATTCTATTTTTCAGAATGGACTTAATTTTTACATTCTTAATATCGAAATTAGATTAGGGTAAAATTTTGGTACTTTTTGGATAACTTTCATATTTTGATGAATAGTGAAAATTACTAAATTTTAATTAAAAACAACTTTTTTAATCAAAATAATTAATAGTGATAAATTATGAATTTTAGTGGTTTTAAAGTATATTTAGAATATATTTTTAACATTTAATACACTTTTGGTCATTGTACATAATTTCACAATTAAACCAGACATAAACAAGTGTCAATCTTTTGATAGTTATTATCTCTTAAAAACATGCTTTTTGTTTTAACAACGGGAATTAATTTTAAATTAATTTCTGCCACTTCTGTGTTTTTAATTTCAAAAAATGGATCCCATATTTGGAATCAGGATGTTCAAATTTTGTAAATAGGTAACTTTTATTTTTAGACATTTTGAATAATTACTTCGGTAAATATTTTATTTACCATGGTTAAAGGGTAAATCTGGTAAAAATGGGTTAACAAAATAATATTATAATAAAAACAATTACCCTAAAATGTGTCGTAACCTTATTGGTTGATATATTTCTGACCATGGGAATCTTTGGGTCGATTTTGGGACCTCATGGAGCCACTTTTAAGTTATAGGGACACTTTATTTTAAATAAGTTAAAATAAATACAAAAATGACAAAAGCATATATCTTTTAGAAAAACAACTTTTACATAGGGTTATATATGTTGGATTTTCAACTATAAATATTCATTATAAATATAAAAAGATTTACTACATAATTTTATTTTATTTAAATATTTTAGACATTAAATAATTTAATTTATCTATGACACAATGGTGATGCAGTAATTACCTAATTAATAACAAATTAGAATAATTGATATTATAAATACCTAAATAAATGTAATTTGAGACTTTTTATAAATACCAATAATTTTATAGGTTAATATTACATGTTAGGATTGATTTAATTAACTTTTTTTGAAGTAATAATTATGTAATGATTTTTACAAAAATCAATTATTGAATAGTGTCGAAATTGACATAAAAGAGTTTTTAAAACAAATATTATATTATTAAGATATTCAATTCCTAAAAATCTAAGGTTCGGGGAAGAGACTTATATCATGATAGGTGTATCATTTATGGACCACTTGGTGGTCTATTGGATGTATATAGTAAGTTTATTAACCATATAATATAAAAATATAAAGAGATATTGTAAAAGTGAAACTAATTAACTAAGAGTTAATACTTAAAGATAAGGTTAATATAGTGACCCAAACCTGTCTAAATCCTATTGGATGAGTTTTTTGAGACCCATACCTACCTTATCCTTTAAATAATCCAATTTGGAGCCATTAGAAAATGAATATGAATTTATTATAAAATAATATTTCTAGCTTTTCCAAAGGTGCCCCTCACCCCTATTATAAAAGGGCACTCCCCCTTCTCATTAATTCACACCTTCAAATCCTTTTGGTTCGGCCAACCCCTGCCCAAATACTCTCTCAACTTCAATCACTTAATCCTAGAGGCCTTCCTTTAGTCATAAAGCCAACCTAAGTAGCCCTTTTGATCAAATCAAAAGGAAGAACCTGAAGAATAGGTAATGTTTTCACCACCCTCTTTCAAGTTCCTTTCTTCTTCAACTTCTTATTTATTTGTTATTCCCATTCTAAAATAATAACTCCAGTATATTATATATATATATATATACTATGATGGTATTATAAATATGGTACAACCATATTCAGTATTCTATCCATACTTTGAATGACATGTCACCATACGTGCGTACATACGGCTTACCGTCTCCACGTTGTGGTGTAATTGTTATTCAATAAATTATTATTTGGATGGGTATAATAATGATGTGTAATTCATGTAAATAATAAATATAACATGATAATTATTATTTATATATGATATAACATCCAGTTATATATTATTTTAATATCAAAAGATTGATATTGTCGCTCGTGCGTATGTACAGACTACCGTCTCCACGAACGCGATGAGATTCATTCTCCATCATATCCATTTAAGTATAATTATTATTTGATGATTTAAAAATAATGTTTAAGGACTTGATATCATTCTGGATATGAATAAGATACAACCTATCCCTGACAACCACGGCTTACGTAACAAAACATATAAAATAAAACGAGTAAGTTAACACCCAAAATGACGATAATACTAATATTTTATTAACAAATCAATGTTAAAAGATAATATATGATATCATATTAATGTATATGATTCTTGTATAATTTAATAAAAAACATTTCACCACTATACAAGAGGTTAACCTACCCCCAACCAAGGAAAAGTACAAGGTAAGGGTTTATTTCGCAATCTCTTCATTATCCGAGGTTGTTTATACATAATAATCTACTGGGCTTTCATTATCATCGACATCCATGTTTCTTAAAAATGTATTTCAAAAACATTTTTTTACTATTTACTAGAATATGGGTTAAAGTCATTTATTCCCTTGTTGACTTTTATAAGTGGTTTATAAAGGAATCTTTCCGTCATTTTCCAAACAAGGTCCTTTTTAACCTTTTCGACAAATTTAAGGTAAGAATGTCTTTTTAAACTTATACGGCGGGTGCGTTTATTTTCCACCGTTATAAAATCGTTGAAGCTTCCCTTACAATCATATAAAAATATTTTCAAAGTAAATGTTTTATTTTATAATTATGTGACTTTTAAATGATTTTAAAATGAATATTTTAGGAATTTGTGAAAGGTACTCTTTATCAAGATCATAATTTTAAATGTTTTAAAGATTTATCTTTATAAATATTTTAATTACTGTCCATGTTTTCAAAATGATTTTAAGGATTTATTTATATGGACATGAATGTTTTGAAATGATATTTCTTTTCAAAAGTTTTAAAGTGGTATGGGACACTTTGATTCAAAAATCTCTTTTAAATTACTTCCTTTATAAATTTGTGACTTTTCAATGATTTCGATAAAAGAGATATTTCTCTTAAATAGTTTTGATTTCATCTATGACAACATCCTTTGATGGATTTTAAGCTTATTTGAAGTTGATTTATAGTGATACAAAACTTTTGTATTGTATTGAAGGTTTTGTGATATGTTTTACTGCGGATGTGTTATTTTTATACCATTAATGGTTTATGGAGAAAGTATTGACATTTTGTATGCTAGTTTTAATAGGAATGTTTATATTATGTTTAAACCTTTTCATATGGGAATACATTGGACTTAGTAAGTGACGGGTGGAGCCCGCTATAGCTCCTCGATGCATCGGTAGGACTCATGAGATAAACTAGTGTCTTGGCACAAGGCCTTGATAAAATCTTATTTGTAGTCTTGGCACGAAGCCTTGGCTATGTGGTTATGATAGTCTGGCATTATGCATTCCATCATTACGAAAGTGGTTATTGATATTGAATGTGATTATTCGTTTAGTAGAATATCTATGTGAATAAGTAAATGGAATTATTTCATTTTAATTTTTCCATACTATGTTGAAGTTCAAGTTTAAAAGGATTTTGTTTTATTTATACATTGCCTTAAATGTTTATTCTTATTTATGAAAGTTTCCTCTATATTGTTATACTTACAGGGAATTTGAGCTCACCCCTTTTCTATGTTTTATTTTTTCTAGGATGTGAAGAAGTAATTTATGAATGACCTGTAGGTATAGTATGAGGGAATAAGAGTGTGGACTATGGAGACTATATTGTTGTAGTCTTCATTTTATGATGTAATGTAAACTTTATTAATTTATCTAGTTATTCCAAAGCTGCTAAACTAATCGACCTTTCGAGATTTGATCTTTCTTGTGATCATGCCAATGTTATTTAATAATGCACCGACTCTAGGTAACTGGGGTCGTGGAATTATAGTTGGTATCAGAGGAGGTTTAGTACAAACCTTGAAAGCTAGATTTAGATAAAATCTGATTAGAGCACATAGATTTAAGATGGAATTTGAGGATTAGTATAGAAAAACTTCCTAGAATTTTGGTATTGTAGAGATTTTGTGAATTTTCCGAGCAATACATCCCTATCTGGATACGAGCAGGTAGAGGCGGATCTGGCACTGATTTACCTAAGGGTAAAACCCGACAACACTGCTTTGAGCTAGACTCGAATGGGAACTGGTGCCTGACAACTGGCCCTGCTACACTCTTGGTTACGACTCTCCTGGGGGATATGCTTAGGATAATTCTCATTTTCTTTACAAACCATTATGAAGGGTTTATGAGTATATACTTCCTTAAAAGAGACATTTTTATGATTATGGATTATATCCATAAACTATTTAATTTATGTTATGTGTTTTACAAGATTGGTATTAGGTATTGTTATTAATAAACTAATCTAGTGTATTCCATTGTTTAGAAATGACACCCAGTAGAAGGAATGAGAACTCCAACAATGCACATGATCCAAAGAGAAAGAAGGATCAGATCTTTCATGGTCTTAAACCATAATTTATAATAGAAATAGTCTCCCATGTATTATCATCATATGAAGAAATAATATCATGTGATGATAAGATAATTAAAGAGTTTACTGAGTCCTATGGCTTTGAAGGGAAGCTAGAGAAGGAATGGATGGTAGAGAGAAAGATAGATAAAAGGAAGAAGGTAAAGAAGGATTTTCCCATATGTGATAACTGTGGAAAGAATCACCTTGGAAAATGCTTGAAGGGAATGGGAGTATGTTGTAAGTGTGGAGAAAAAGGACACAAAGTACGTGACTGCAAGGGTAAGAAAATGGTTTCAAATGTACAATGCTTCATTTTCAAGGAGTTTGGACACTATGCGAACCTATGTCCCAGTCATCAAACTATGCCGAAAATGATGCTATTGGATAATAATCAAGTTATGATACTACCACTGATGAAGAGGAATGATTAGAGTTCTTATGTTGATTGTGTCATTTGAGTGTTGTATCAACAATGTACTTGTTATAATAATTATGGAGTATATAAGGATTGTACTGTAGTACTATTTCATTAAGGACTTGAGATTGTGTGGAACAATGAAAAGTGACTCAATAGCAGGTTAAATTTTTGGAAAATATATGGTTGAGATAAAGATAATCCAAAATATGGTTCTGATATCGAGGTAGTGATTTTAGAATAATACATGATTGATTTGGATAAATTATATTGGATATTCTTGACTACCTTGAAACTGATTAATGATTGGTATATTCCATCATTGTTTGGGTTTACAAAATTTTAGTATTGAAGGAGTATATCCATTATTATTTAAGGAATAAGGGATCATTAATGTAATCAATAAGGTTTTATAGTAATTCAGGATGTTGCGGTGTTTTAAAAGAATACATGATGAAGGTGTTCACATATTATTACGCGGAAAAAAGGATCTTCATTTTGTTTACCTTACTTATAAATTTTGGACGAAAGTATTTTGGATAGTTCTAGTTTGGATTATTTTTTGATTGCCATAAAAGAACCACCCGGAGGTCGGGCGGCAACCCGTCGCATCCGGCAAGGCCGCGAGACTTGAACCCACAACCAAAGGGCGATAGGGGTGTATTACCTACCACTGGCCCACGTGATGTCCTAGATCAAATAATATAGTTTTTTTAAAAGATCTGGTAGATGAATTATAAATTAATTTTTTGGAACCCTATATGAATAGGATAAATAGAATATATTTTTTACATTCTATTATCTTTTAGAGTGAAAGATGAGTTTGTGGTTGAAATTAGTTAAAGGATGGAACTCTACTTGTCAAGAATATATTTTTATTCTTCTCTTATTCTATGAAGAAATTAATTCTTATACTTTATTTAAGGAAACCTAATACAAAAAATGTGTTATCCTAATACCCTATGTTTGGTTGAACCGATTGTACTTCAAATCATCACAGATTGATGAATTTAAGGACCTCAATTTTACACTAGTTTGTGATTGATGACCTCATACACTACCTATAAATATTTAGGTTTTCCCTCCAATTATATGTCTGTAATTTCCACCAATGTTCTCTAAATAGAGATCATAATTTGTTGGTGACCCTTTCATTTTTCTTTTCCTCTTATTCAGACTACATTTTATTAACCCATTTTCTGATGTGGGTTTTCCCACAAAGATATTTTCTATATTCAACCTTTAATTTTTGAAGAAAAATTTAAAATTGGGAGGATTCAATTTATTGAAAGTGGGGAGAATGTAACACCCCCAGATTTCATAGTGTGTTATTTCTTCAAAATAATTCAATAACTTTCACTACACGCCACACCGAGTTCAAGCGCACCATGACTTACCAAACAAGTCGTTCAAAAGAGGTTATGAATAGTATTAACTAAATTTTCAACGTTATATAATACTTATAATTTTAGAATCTATATTATTAGTTTCTTAGACATAATGTAAGAACAAATTCTTTTTTTTAGATAAAAGAAGTATTTTTCAAAAAAATGAACTTTTACCAACTTTTATTAGGGAAACCCTTTTTTTAATCCAATATTTTAATCTTTTATATATTCAATTTGACTAAATGAATTTATTCCTTAGAATGGGGACATCATAAATTTACAAGGTAACACCCCAAGCTTCCACGGTATGCTTCTCTTTGAATAATACAGTAGCGTGTGTTGTACGCAACTTCGAGTTCTAACACACACTACAACCAATCAAAATAGTCGTTATAGATAGTAATACCCAATTTTTGAAATTTATAAATTTCATTTTTCAAAATGGACTTCATTTTTGGATTCTTAATATCGAAATTAGCTTTGGGTGAAATTTTGGTACTTTTCAGATAACTTTCATATTTTGATGAATAGTGAAAATTACTAAAATTTAATTAAAAACAACTTTTTTAATCGAAATATTTAATAGTAATAAATTATGAATTTTAGTGGTTTTAAAGTATATTTAAAATATATTTTTACCATTTAATACAATTTTGGTCATTTTACATAATTTCACAATTAAACCGGACATAAACAAGTGTCAATCTTTTGATAGTTATTATCTCTTAAAAACATGCTTTTTGTTTTAACAACGGGAATTAATTTTAAATTTATTTCTACCACTTCTATGTTTTGAATTTGGAAAATTGGATACCATAATTGGAATCAGGATGTTAAAATTGTGTAAATATGTAACTTTTATTTTTAGACATTTTGAATAATTACTTCAGTAAATATTTTATAAACCATGGTTAAAGGGTAAATCTGGTAAATATGGGCTTAAAAAATAATATTATAATAATAGAAAAATTACCCAAAAACGTGTCCTAAACTTATTGATTGATAACTATCCTACCACGGTCATCTTTGGGTCGATTTTGGGACCCCATGGGGCCACTTGTAAATGATAGGGACACTTTATTTTAATTAAGTTAAAATAAATACAAAAATGACATAAGCATATATCTTTTAACAAACCAATTTTTACATAGCGTTATATATATTGGATTTTCAAATATAAATATTCATTATAAATATAAAACTATTTCCTACATAATGGTATTTTATTTTTAATTTTTAGACATTAAATAATTTAATTTATATATGACTCAATGTTGATGCAGTAATTACCTAATTAATAAAAAATTAGAATAATTGAATGTATAAATACCGAAATAAATGTAATTTGAGACTTTTTACAAATACAAATAATTTCATAGGTTAATATGACATGTTAGGATTCATTTAAGTAACCTTTTCTGAAGTAATCATTCTGTTATGATTTTTTCAAAACTCAATTATTGAACAGTGTCAAAATTGACATAAAAGAGTTTTTAAAACAAATAATATATTATTAATTGATATTCAATTCCTAAAAATCTAAGGCTCGTCCAAGAGACTTATATCATGATATTTGTATCATTAATGAACCACTTTGGGGTTTATTGTATGTATATAGTATGTTTATTAACCATATAATATAAAAATATAAATAGACATTATAAAAGTGAAACTAACTAACTAAGAGTTAATACTTAAAGATAATGTTAATATAGTGACCCAAACCTGTCTAAATCCTATTTTTTGAGTTTTTTTAGACCCATACCTATCTTAAACTTTAAATAATTCACTTTGGATCCATTAGAAACCGAATATGAATTTATTATAAAATAATATTTCTAGCTTTTCCAAAGGTGCCCTTCACCCCTCTTATAAAAGGGCACTCCCCCTTCTCATTAATTCACATCTTAAAATCCTTTTGTTTCGGCCAAAACCTACCCAAATACTCTCTAAACTTCCCTAACTTCATCCTAGAGGCCTTACTTTAGTCATAAATTTTACTTAAGGATCCATTTTGATCAAATCAAAAGGAAGAACCCGAAGAAGAGGTAATGTTTTCACCACCCTCTTTCAAGTTCCTTTCTTCTTCAACTTATTCTTTCTATGTTATTCCTATTATAAAATAATAACTCTAGTATATTATATATATACTGTGATGTTATTATAAATATGGTACAACCATATTCATTATTCTATCCATCCTTTGAATGAGATGTCACCATACGTGCGTACGTACGGCTTACCGTCTCCACATCGTGGTGTAATTGTTATTCAACATATTATTATTTGGATGGGTAAAATAATGATGTGTAATTCATGTAAATAATAAATATAACATGCTAATTATTCTGTATATATGATATACCATCCCATTATATATTATTTTAATATCAAAAGATTGATATTGTCGCTCGTGCGTACGTACGGACTGCCGTCTCCACGAATGCGATGAGATTCATTCTCCATCATATCCATTTATGTATAATTATCATTTTATGATTTAAAAATATTGTTTAAGGAATTTATATCACTCTGGATATGAATAAGATACAACCTATCCAAGACAACCATGGCTTACGTAACAAAACATATAAAAGAAAATGAGTAAGTTAACACCCGAAGCGATGATAATACAAAGATTTTATTAACAAAGCAATGTTAAAAGATCATAAATGATATCCTATTAATGTATATGATTATTGTATAATTTAATAACAATTATTTCACCATTATACATGAGTTTAACTTACCCCCAGCAATGTAAAAGTACAAGGTAAGGGTTTATTTTGCAATCTCTTCATTATCCAAGGTTGTTTATACGTAATAATCTACTGGGTTTTCTTTCTCATCCACATCCACGTTTCTTAAAAATGTATTTCAAAAACATTTTTTTACTATTTACTAGAATATGGGTTAAAGTAATTTATACCCTTGTTTACTATTATAAGTGGTTTACAAAGGAATCTTTCCGTCGTTTTCCAAACAAGTTACTTTTTAACCTTTTCGACAAATTTAAGGTAAGAATGTCTTTTTAAACTTTTACGGCGGGTGCGGTTATTTTCTGCCGTTATAAAATCATTGAAGCTTACCTTAAAATCATATAAAAATATTTTCAAAGTAAATGTTTTATTTTATAATTATGTGACTTTTAAATTATTTCAAAATGAATATTCAAAGAATTTGTGGAAGGCACTCTTTATCAAGATCAAAATTTTAAATATTTTAAAGATTTATCTTTATAAATCTTTTAATTAATGTACATGTTTTCAAAATGATTTTAAGGATTTATTTATATGGACATGAATGTTTTGAAATGATATTTCTTTTCAAAAGTTTCAAAGTGGTATCGGACACTTTGATTCAAAAATCTCTTTTAAATTACTTCCTTTATAAATGTGAGACTTTTCAATGATTTTGAGAAAAGAGATATTTCTCTCAAATAGTTTTGATTTAATCTATGAAAACATACTTTGATGGATTTTAAGCTTATTTGATGTTGATTTATTATGATACAAAACTTTAGTATTGTATTGAAGGTTTTGTGAAATGTTTTACTGTAGATGTGTTATTTTTATACCATTCATGGTTTATGGAGAAAGTATTGACATTATGTATGCCAGTTTTAATATAAATGTTTATGTTATGTTTAAACCTTTTCATATGGGAATGCATTGGACTTAGTATGTAACGGGTGGAGCCCTCTGTAGCTCCTCGATGCTTCGGTAGGTTTCATGAGAAAACCTAGTGTCTTTGCACAAGGCCTTGACAAAATCTTATTTGTAGTCTTGGCACAAGGCCTTGTCTATGTGGTTATGATAGTTTGGAATTATGAATTTCATCATTATGAAAGTGGTTATTGATATCGCATGTGATTATTCGATTAGTAGAATATCCTTGTCAATAAGTAAATGGAATTATTTCATTTTATTTGTGCCATACTATGTTGAAGTTCAAGTTTAAAAGGCTTTTGTTTTATTTATACATTACCTTAAATGTTTATTCTTATTTATGAATGTTTCTGCTATATTGTTATACTTACAGGTAATTTGAGCTCACCCCTTTTCAATGTTTTATTTTTTCCAAGATGTGAAGAAGTAATTTATGAATGACCTGAAGGGATAGTATGAGGGGATAAGAGTGTGGACTATGGAAACTATATTGTTGTAGTTTTCATTTTATGGTGTAATGTAAACTTTATTAATGTATCTATTTATTCTAAGGCTACTAAACTAATTGGTCTTTTGAGATTTGATCTTTCTTGTGATCATTCCAAAGTTATGTAATAATGCACTAACTCCGGGTAACTGGGGTCGGGGCGTTACAAATATCAATAGGATAAACAAGCTTTTAAGTAGAATAAAATGAATCTATGTCTTTAAGTAGGGCCCTTGATAGTGGAGTTAAAAATTTAGATAATTTCATTCTGGTAGAAATTTTCACTCAGTTTAATTATGATCACTATTTCTATCATAAGAATTGAGTAGATGGAAAATTCATTCAATTAATTTTTATGTGGAAGAAATAATTCTTATGGGACCTGTAATTAAATTTATTGAGGATATGAATTCGAAATTTTCTAGATTTTTTTAGATGAATAATCATATAATTGGAAATAATAAATTAGGAATGATAATTGAGAGGGATAAGAAATTAAAAATATTAGTGTTATCCTAAATGTAATACATAAATATGGCCATTGAAAGATTTGTAATAGTTGAATGTAAACCTAACTTAATCCCTCTAAATATAAACTTCAATATTTTAATAATTATTATAAATTCATAAGGTGGATATAGAGTGTAATCCTAATTAAATAGTCACAAAGGTGTTAGTTTTCGAATGTATGAGGCAGTAATGTGACTTAGTTTTACTTGGATAAATTATAGGAGTAGGAGATTATAATAATCACATAAGATGAGATTTGATGAATATTGAATGACTTTATAATGCATAAATTAATAATCAAGTGTGATATTATGGATTTTTATGAAGTCTCATCATTTTTATGAACGGATATTTCTAGGAGAGATTATATAAGGAACATTTTTCGAAATTATGTTTTTGAGAGCGTCATTAGACCTATTCTATTTCAAAAGGAGTTTGGAAGAAAAATGTTTCTATGGTGTTCATTTAAAAGAATCAGACCAAATTTTTTAGATACTTGGGTAGCACACATGTTCACTTTTTGTTACTAATCAATCAAAATGTGTAATGGTGTATTGAAGGTTTCCCCAATCAATATAATGGAATCCATGATTGTTAGAGTATTTTATAATTGGTTTAATAGATGAATAATTAAATAAATATGAGGTGTAGATTGTTTTTGAAAATAAAATATATAATATATGTTATTTTTGTGTGAACTATTAAATAGAGTGAGTTGAGAGTGAGAGTGATTATAATCTATTGTACTCTTATTTTATCATAGTGCTTCTAGTGCTCTCCCTTGAATGTAAGACTTTTTTCCAAACCACATATTATTTGTGCGTTCTTCCATATTTGAATCTCAGTATAAATATTTTTGTGAATGATAATTTTGTGTGGTGATTAGGTTGTATATTTTCTACTTCCAGTACACATAGTCAAGGGGATAGTTCGTGGAAATTAGAAGGAAGGATTATGAATGAATGTTCATTCAAAAGTGTTATTATTTTTCATGGATTTATAAGGGGTTGCTTCTTCTATACATTTTTCCCACCCATGTCATTTTTGTATAGACAATGAAAATTTTAGTGGTGTTCTTGGAGGATGCGAAGTTGGTGTATATGGTGCATAAGAAGCATTTTAATGTTCATTTTTAGAGATGTTCATGTTTGTGTTCGTGGGATGTAGAGTCCACCCACTTTAGAATTTTGAAGCTGATTTTTGTTATAGGATATTAGGCCTTTATATTTTTCCTAATTTTCCAGATTTTAGGTTATGGTACATTATTGCAGTCTTTATTGATGTCACAAGCATGTTATACTACATTTTTTATTTATATACTTGGTTTTAATTTTTATATAGCTTTCATTAGATATGCATATATTTCTATAAGTTTATAGGTTAAGTACCCCTATATGTGTTTTTTTCCATCTTGGTGTTTTTCACCAGACCCTAACCTATTACAGGTAGGATTGGGGTGACACACTCACCTACTTCCAACCTAGGAGAAGTCCGAGTGGGTTAGGTTATGTCATAATGTTATTGGCACAGTTTGAGTCATGTGGATATAGTTTAGAGTTATTATTTTAGTCATTATTGGTATAGGATTATTGGTTAAACATTGTAAAGGGCTATTGAGTTTTCTTAATAGACCGGGTAATTCGATGATTTTTGTTGGTGGCCATTTGGCCTTTCATCAAGACTCTAATAAAATATTAGTTATGTTATAAAACTAATAGATTAGTTTTAGGGTTTAATGGGATAGTACACGAATCAAGTAGTGTGTTAGTTGTGATTACATTCATTAATTATAAAATATATCTTGATATTATTGGAATAACCATGTGTTCATCTTGTTAGATATGAGATGACACCTCATAGATATCCATATCAACTTTAGAGGAATTATCATATATGACCGATTATAGTGATTTAGACTTGATTTTACCATCAGTTAGGTGTTGAGTCTACAATTCAGGAACCAGGCATGGATGTGTTTCTCCCACTAGTGGAGCAAGGGGTTAAACCCCTACCAGTCTAGAAGGGGATTAACACACATAAATTTTAGATCAAAGTCCCTATAGATTAGAAAAATACTACTAATCAACTGAGTGTACTTCACAATATCTAGAGGTAGAGACCTTACAGGATTTGGGGTGATCCAAATCCCCAAGCAGTAGAAGACTCTCTAGAGTTTGTCAATCATATTTGTTATATTTTTTGGACACCCACTAACAAGATGTCGATTCTTTCCATGAGTCTATTATTTGGCACAATGTAATGTATCTAATTTGATAAATGTTTCCACATCAACTTTGATGAATTAATTGAGTTTTATTCCAAAATGATATTTTAAATATATAATTATTTGATACCATTCATTGTAATTTTATATTTTAATTCACGGAATATTTTGGTGAAAATGAGGTTTTAGGAGATGAAATGATTAAATGTCCTTTGTTATAATTTTTAGATCTATAAGAACAATTTTTTGTGATTTTGAAATTAAATATTCTAATTTCCATATATTAATCTTGAAAATAATTTGGTGAAATACTTTACTAATTTTGAATCTATAATTTGTTTCTATATCACTTTTGATGTTTAATTTGATAACATGAATTGATAAATTTAATATATTCTTTTTCAATATTATTACAAATTCCTATAAGGATTAATTCCACCCCATAAACATTATGTTATCCCCATAAGAAGAACCCACATATTGATGAGTCAACTTTATTATCATAATATATCCTTATGACCCATTTCTATTAGCATGAAGTCCCCCTACATAAGCATCATATTCCCATAAGGATCATTCTCTCGTCATTATAAGAAAGATTCCATCCTTTATAAAAATAATATGCATGGAGTTCATAGTATTTAATCATCACACACTCCTACATAATCATCATCCACACCGTAATAGTCCAACCCACATAAGAATCAAATCAGATGCATAAACATAATTTACTACACATTGGAAAAATCCAAATTATACTATTAAGGAGTAACATTCCACATCGATATGCGATTCCTATTTTGAAATCGAATCTGAGAATAGAGCCTGATCTTGACATGAAAAAAATATACTAAATTTATTGAAGCATAATAAAGTAGTTTAAATAATAATCAATAATCCTTGTGGGTATTTGAATATTTGTGGAGGTGTTTAGTTGGTTTCACCTGAGGGAGATGATGTGTAGTAACCCAAAACACTTAGAGACCGAGGATTCATTTTGGGTAAGTAGAATGGGAGTTATAGAGAAAAAGATTGGTGTGGGATTTTATTCAAAATATAGAGGGACTATTAATATAAACCATTCATCGTTCATGAACTAATAAAATGTATAATTATTATACCTCGCTCAAGAGTAGTTAGAGAAGATAGAGTTGGGAAACAAGAGCTCCATGACAGACAATCCTTCTCTTCCATTTTTCCTTATTTTTTCTTACTACTATTGATTCTTAGTATTTTCTATTACAAACATGATTTTTGGATAAATTTAATGAGGGTAAATAGATAGTTTTTTTTCTATTTAATTTATTCTTGAATAATTCTTGTACTAGGTTGTTATTCATCAAGTTCTAAGGACAATTTGATATTTACAAAACCAGCTTCATCTCTCTTATGATCAGTAAATTCGATGGTTGATAGATCACAAAATTCACATATCTAAGAACTAAAACTATTGACATAAGGTGCTGAGAAATCTTTAATATTTGAGAAGGAATTTTAAAATTTCATTAGAATAAAGGAAAAACAATTTAACAACATATAATCAAAACTTTCCATACCATAATTAATCATTTATTCACTACTACTGATGTTGTTGTGTGTTATTTTTTCTAATAAGTTCTTCATTGTTTCACTAGGATCACTTCATCATTGTCATCAAAATGTATCACCAATTTCAAATTAGATATTTTTTCTTCTTATGTGTTTATAAAGTCATTATTTAAAGTTTTTATTTTTTTTTCCAATATACAGTTGACCTTCCTTGTGGGTTCAACCCTAATTCATATTATAATATTTTTAAATAGGGAAATATAAAAAGTATTTTATTTAACTCAATAGACCTGGTCAATTATTGGAACCTTTTTTGAGGAAGTATTTATACATACAAGAAATAATATCAAAAACTCTATAAAAAAAGAAATAAAATATATTTTAATGAAAAAAGTCTCTCAAGAATAAAGCTATCCAGTGTGTGTGCAATAGATTAAACAATGAAAATATAGAGTATGTTATACTATAAATTGACATAAATATTAGATATCTAAATAAATAAAGGACAGTTGAAATGGAAAACCCGAGAGAGGGAGAGATACTTATGTTAATGAACAAAACATCCACCTAGATTCATTTACCAAAATTCAAAAAGACATAGGATGAGAGAGTATCAACTCCCTCTAGTATTAGGAAACCCATAATATATTAGGCTAACTCATAGATCTTATAACAATAAGAATAGATATCCATAAATGATCCAGTTTCTCACTTTTAATAGTATGAAGAATAAAGATCCTCTAACAGTTATTTTCGATTTCTATAATATAGGACATCAGTTACCACTTCAAGGAATTTGTGAGAATAAGATGAATATGATATTCTTACAATTATATAATAAAATGAATGCTAGAAAGTATTTTTTATACATATATGAAAATATTTTTAAAACCTTGGATGGATTAAATAACTCATTTTTCATGAAATTTTATCTCAGGAGACTAAAGGGAGAGTTTTGAAAGGAGAACACCAGTTTTAGTTAATAAGATGTATATGATTTTCCTAAGGCATGGGATAGATCTAGGGTCTGTAAACCACATTTTAATCAAATTATAATCCAAAGTCAAAACCAATCCTTTAGAGAATAATTACATTAATGTGGAATTTTTGGGAACTCTATAACATTCTTCCCAAATAATGATATGCCATAAAAACATTTAAAAATGACAATTTCATCAAGTATATACTATGAAAAAATGTTATAAATATCCCATTTTTCTATTATTAAAATCAAGGATATAGAATCCATATTAATTTATCAAAGAGATATAAAGGAATGTTAAGGCTAACTAATTCACTTGATGCCCACAATGACAATGGAAATAAATTTAAAAATAAGCAAAGGATAAAGCCTCCAACTCCTAAGAGGAAGTAAGGTTTATGTTCTAGAATTTTTTAGGAAAATGTGACTCATAAAATGATTTACATGATTATAATAAGGCTATAATAGATTATAGAATGCATAACTTAGAGTAGAAAGTGGGGAAACTAAACATGTAAATGAATAAAAGAGATAAAATAAAGTCGGTTAGGGAAACAAAAGTTTCCCATTTGGAGAATTCTATAGGTTTATCCACCTATAGTTGTTTAGGAACTCATCAAGAAGATATAAATGATCATATGATGATGAAATTTGAGAGGAATTTGGAAACCAGAATCTAGAAAACCATGAATATGGAATTATAAAACCATGACGAATTAGAGATGAAACCTATTTCCCCACACAAGAAATAGGGTACAAAGAATTTAAATGTTAATAAAAACAAAGGGATGGAAAAAATTGAGGAATATATTGAGTGGATAACTATTAT
This sequence comes from Viscum album, assembly GCA_963277665.1. NCBI lineage: Eukaryota > Viridiplantae > Streptophyta > Magnoliopsida > Santalales > Viscaceae > Viscum > Viscum album. The sequence continues at coordinate 1,783,949,338 of OY728148.1, read as the reverse complement.
TTTTAAGAAACTAGAACCCATTATCCCTCTGCCTCATAAAGTAAAGAAAAATAACTCTAAAATTAACTGCTCAAGTTACTTCAGTTATTTAAGAATATCCCAATCAACATTCATTTCATTGATTATTTGGCCTAGATCCCATCACATATTAAATAATTAAATAATATTATGTCAAAAAAAATACCTGGGAGAGTTTAGTAGAAAAAGTTTGATAGAGGAGTGTGGTGATATTTTTTAAAAAATTTCCATTTTTAACTAATATATATTTGAAGATTTTTTATCCTATTAACTATAAGAAATGGTGTCAATCTAAACTTCCTTTTTTTATTCAGTGCTAGCTTCAACATGTTCTCTTACTCAATAATTTTATAACTATGATAAGGAGACCTAATAACTACTATAATTGTCTTGTATTTGGCTGATATAGCTATCAATCTTATATTTAGTAGAGTGGATAACTTTTTTGTTGGTATAGAGACAATGTTTTTGCCTACATACATTCTGATCCTAAATATATAATGTGATAAAGAGGTCCCTTTAATTTTAGGAAGACCATTTTATATCTATTATAGGAGTTGTTATTGATGTCTAAAATATAAATTTGTTTTTTAATTTATGTGATCAAACGAATGTGTATAATGTTTTTAAAAATACTAATGAAATCACACATGAAAAATACACTCAAGGGATGAGTTATTCAAATTTAAAGATCCCTTTTATAGAAAAAACAATAATTTTTAAGAATTATTGATGAGATTAATAGAGGAACCAAACCTAATAAATATTTCAGCGTAATCCATTTATGTAAGGAAAAGAAAATAGTTAATAGTTATGAGGGTGAATTTTCAGAATAAATTAATAAATATTCTAAAGAAAAAATCCTTAGACTAGATGGTGAACTAGACTGTGAAGAGCTGTTCAATCTAGAAAATATTGAAGAAGAGGATTTATTTATCTCCCATTCATTATTTAATAGACACATTGAATACCTTGGACCACCTAAGACCAAAATTCTACATTATATTCAAGAAGAACCATATTTAGAGATTAAACTACTTTAATATCAGCAGGGTGAGAACCCTTCACTACCATTCATTATTTCTACAAAATTAGAGTGCAGTCAATAGGAAAAACTACTAAATGTATTGAAATGATACACTACATCCACATTATAGATAATATATTATATTAAGGGTAAATCAACTCATTATTGATATAAAAAATCACTATGGATCTTGACAAAAACCATGGTTTGAGGGCCAAAGGATGGTTAAACACAATACATAAGAAGTTATTAGGGAAGAATAAATTTAGTTATTATATACTGGTGTTATCTTACCCATCTATTATAGCCCTTAGATAAGAATTTTCTAAGTTTTTCCTAAAAAATGAGGATTCACTATCATACCAAATGAAAAGAATGACCTAGTATAAAGTTTGTATAAACAATAGGAAGCTAAATTAATCCACATTGAAGGATCACTTTTTTATTCCACCATTGGAAAAAAAATTCCTGATATATTACTAGTGAATGAATTTTATAACAATAATTAATGTTATTATAGTTTAAATTTGATTCCCAAATCCCTAGAAGATCAAAAAAAATAAATTCAAATGAACATTTGATAAATTTTCATATTGGAGAATTCACATTTTGTTCTATGGTTCCTTGAGTACCTTCCAAATATGAATGGTAAAAATATTTTCTGTTATGATTAATTGGACTACTGAGGAAATAATTAATGTTTTTTTAATTTTTAAGGGGTTTTCATATATGTTTGGAATATTTTGAGTCAGTTTTACTTACATTTTAAGAGAAAAACCTAGTCCAAAATTGGGATAAATTTCAATTAATGGGAACTAAGGCATTATTATTTGTTATAAGGTCATAAATGGGTGTATAGAAGTTGATAATACTTTGTTATAGGGTCTTTAAAATACCCCCTCATGAAAATTTCAAGTTTTTTAAACGTTTTTCGGGGCATGTTGGTTTTTACCAGTTAATGATATTGGTTTTTTATAGGATTAAAAGGCCCATTTTAACCCACATGTCAAGGATGCACCCTTTGTTTTTTATTATAATCCCTTAGGTTCATTCAACTAAATTATGTAAATATTTACCTCAGCACTCATTATCACTTCCCCAAACTAGATCTTCCCTTTGAGTTAATGTGTAATGCAAGTGACCTTTATGTTGGGGTATTTATAGTGAAACCGAAGAAAAATAGATTACATGTGGTGTAATATGATACTATATTTCTTTAAAATTCACAATATAATTGCACCATAAGTGAGAAAGAGTTTATGGAAGTAATGTTTACTCATGTAATGTGTATATGGTACTTGATTGGATAAAAAGTCATATTCTATACTGAACATGCTTCCATAAATTACCCAATTATAAAGAAATATTCTAAACCAAGACTCATTTAATGGATAATTTTTTTATAGTAATTTGATTTAGAGAATAGAGATAAACAAGGGGCAAGAAATTTAACAGTTGAACACATATCAAGGCTTCCCAACACATCAAATGATGACCCTATATAGATTAATTATTCATTTCCAGAGGAAAATTTATTATTAATCTAAGTGAAACACTCTAATTGGTATGAATATATTTTTAATTTCCTTATTGTATGAGTGATTCTAAAGGAAAGAACCCCCCCCCAACTTCAAAAGAACAAAATTGATATCATAACTCAATTACTACTTTATTAATGACTAATTATTATTTAATATCTTTTCTAATGGAATCTGTAGTATATTTTTTCCCAAGGAAGATATGTTTCCATTCTTAACTATTTTCATTATTCTCCATAGTGAGGAAACCATGTGGTAGATATAACAATCCAACAAGTTATTTAGGTCAGATTCTAATATATTAATATTTCCAACGATACTAATAACCTAGAAGTGGGTTGTGATAAGATCTCCAGGTGAGGACATGTGGCTATGAAAAAGGAGATTCCAGAAATGAAAATTCTTAAAGATGAAAATTTTAATTTTTTGGGGATATATTTTATTATACCAGCCCCATATTATCTAGTGGATGAGTATACCATAGTGGATATAGATTATGTGTGTAATTAGGTAGAGTTAGTGAATCATTTAGAGAACCAAAAAAAATAGTTTTTTGAAATTCATTAAGATGGCCATATTTTCAAAAATCGAAGTGCCTAATGAAATTATCAATTACAATAGCACCCGCATTAAAATAATTAAATTTGAAACATTAATGGAAAAGTATGGTTGTGTGATTAATACCATAACTACATATTATACAAAGTCTAATTGAAATGTTGATATTTTGAATATAGAGCTTAAGAAAAAAATTTAGAGAATATTTTTTGTTTCTAGAAATGATTGGTTGTTGATGTTAGATAAGGAGTTTTGGTCCTATAGTACTCACAATAAAACACCCATAAAGAAGTAACTCTAAATGATTATTTTTGGGAAATCTTCCCATTTACATATTGATCTATAACACAAGTCCTTTTGGGATACCATAGAATTAAACATTGAATTTTAATATACTTTAGATAGAATATTTCTAGAGTTCAGTGAGTTAGAGGAGATTATAATATAATTATATTAAAATTATAGGATATTAAAGGAAAGAGAAAATTATTTTTATGAATAAATAATTTATATTATGGATTTAAATACGGATAGAGATTTTTTTATTTAATTTTAGACTTAATATTTTTTCCATGGAATCTCAAATCCAAATGTTTTGGACCTTTCACTGTCCATAGGGTCTCGGTTGATGGAGTTGTCGAGTTAGCAGGAGAAGATAAATGACCATTTTTGGTTATTTTTCATAGAATAAAACATTATTTTAAAGGGAATACAAAGGTAATGACTTCCATATTAGTGTTTGGAAACAGATCATTCTTATAGAATAACTAAGTACTTAAAACTTTGTTCTTCATAAGAGTCATCCCATTGCCATTTTTGTGTGTTTTTATTTTGATTTGAATATGTATTTAACAACTACTTATTCAATACTAATAATTTGTTTATATTTAATGTTTAAGAGGCCTAACCTTCTATGAAATTCATTATATTAGAGTTGAAATTATTTTGAAGGATAAAAAAATCTTCTTGCATGATAAAATTGAATCACATTCCTTAAAACTCAAACTATAGTTCTTCTCTATTTTGAGCAAAATATGTTCGAGTCTAATGTTAGTGTATTTTAAATTGTATGAAATAAAACCTTACTAAATAAAGGGTAAATACTTAAAGTTAGAGGTAAGGTGGATTAAATTAAAATATAACTACTTCCTTAATAAATGGAGTTATTACTTTCAATTATATATTTTAGCCTACTCATATAATTATTGATAAAATAATTGAATTATTTTAGTTAGTAATCTTGAAATAATGAAAGTGTGTTTGATATTAATTTAATTATTTTCACTAAATGAAATTCTGTTTTGGATAATGTACTTAAGGATAGAACTTTATTTAAGTTGAAATATGGATTAAAATTACACCACTTGCTGGAATCATTGACTAACATTCTATTTTTTTAATCTATTTTGAAAAATAATAACTCTTCAAATAAGTAAAAATAAAGATATTTCATAAATATTCTTTATAAAACTATTGGTAAATTTTGGATAGTGTTCTATGGGTCATTGTGTGAGGGGATATCAACTACTGGAAATATATTTGCCTAGGTATAGTTCTTTACTTTCACGGATTTCTAGTCCCGAAGATTTAATTTAAATAAAAGAAATTAAATCCTAGTTTTATATCTTCCACTATATATGAGGATAAAAAGTATCTATAATATAGGTTTATTCTTATTTATTTACCATATTTGTGTGTGTTTTTAAATTCAACATTTGGTAGTTTTTGTTCTGGGAGTTATGGTTCTCTACTACATAGAGATGGGAACATTGATGAGTGGGATACCTAAATGTGATAAAATAAGATCCTAGGGAAAATTAATAGCTAACATCATTTTTCAATATACTTTCCATTTGAATCCATTTGGTGAAAACCAAATGATATTACCCAATGAAGAGGTTACACCCTTCCCCCAGATCCTTTATTTTATTTTCACTATCCACCACAATTATTATTATTACATGATAATATAATAACACCAATATAATGAATATAATTATATAGTTTTATTATTAGGTGTTTTAATTCAATTATACACACATCCATATAATGGGTGGATAACTTACTGTACTTGTGTATGGCTAACAACCTTCTCTTGAAATTATGTTGTTCGTTTTATGTTTACCACCTCGCATGGATTGGAATTATGATTGAAAATATATTTCTATATGATATATATGATATAATTATTTATTTATGATTATGTAATTATTATATAACACCTTTCTTTATGATTTATATTTTTTAAAATACAACAATTTCGTTTGGTGAAGTGTGGACTACAGCCTCCTCAAAGCGATGTGATTCGTTCACACACTACATGAAATGTATTAAATATGGGTTTAGTGAAAGTTTATGATATATATGACATTTTAATTCTAATTTTATGATATTATATATATGTGTGTGTGTGTCATTTACTTTATTTCTTTCAATATTATAAAGAAAAACGGAAACAACGTTCATTCGTACGTACGGCTTAATGCCTCCATGAACTATGTACTCTATTTCATATTTATATATTCTCTAGATTATTATAAATATATATTTATATATAATTAATATAAATGATATTTTTATCATGTTTTACATTATTTAAATAATTATCTATGTATGAGGACAAAAAATATAATAAATTTTGGAAAATGTGAGAAACAAAGCAGATATTACCCGAATCGAAAAATTAACATCGAATTGTTAATAAGTGGGTAATATAATGTCATAATCCAAAAATATATATGGTATTAGATATAAGAATATTTTTAGGTAAACTATGTATAATAATATTATATTTATTATATAAGAGGTTTTTTTGAGTATGAAGAGAGTGAAGACATAAGGTACGGGAATTCCACGTCACCTTTTATTTCCATGAGATACATGCCATATTCACCACTCACTTTTATTATGTGGTGTATATTATGATATATGACATGTTATATCATTAATATAATATATTTAATGATATTAAAATCTCTAAATTTAGTTTTTCTCTCATGGGTATCACAATTCTAAATTTACTCATGTAGTAAGTGTTTTCTAGTATCACTTTTAATTTTTGTGATACATAAGCTGTGTTAAGTACCTATTTCTTATATGAGGTGTATTTACATTACATTTAAGGGTTATTGGATTATTATACTTACATTTATGGTTATTTACATATCCATTTATGATATTTCTATCACAGTGTTTATGATTCAAAAGGTACCAAATCGGTAATTTAATTTAGTCTCAATTTTCCTTCTTGGAGACACATTCCATGTTATTCTCAAATAATTTTATATGTGGTTTATATACTACCCTTGACATGTTAAAAGATGAATATAATTATTTTCATAATATTTTAATCAACATGTAATTTAACTTTCTTACATGGGAATTATGATTCAAATTTACCAAGTTGTAAGAGTTTTTGGAAAAAGTCTCATAGTTTATCAAGATTATTTAGGATTATTCTTTAATTGATGAAAAATTATGATCCATATCTCAATAAAGCTCATGAATTTTATTCTCAGATATTTATTTACGATTTTTTCATTTATTATTACCATTTTACCACTCTTTTTTAATCAAATTAATAAAGAAAATGTTTTTAATAAAATTTGATCTTGTTTCCCTTTTCGGTCAAATGATAATATTATTCGAAAAAGAATGTTTTCAAATAAAAATATGTTAAAGTGTTATTTTAATATCATTATCAAGGAAAAAGGATTTTAATTTTTTAAAGTTTTTTAAATATTACATTATATGTTTTAAAATCTATTTTCAAATTAAAATATTTTAAAAAATGTTTAATGTTTAAAACAAATTCAATGAAGAAAGGAAATTTTCCTAAAGAAATGTTTTTAATAGATCTTTTAAGATTATTTCCCAATTAAGATGAAACACATTGGTGTTACTCATTCCATATTAGGGATAATATCCATCATTCCATTCAAATTATTTCTCTAAATGGTTTATGTTTTGATGACATAACATTCATGAAACCTGATTCTCTTTCATGAGATATATATTTATGAAACCAATTTCTAATTCCTGGGTTATTTATTTATTAAACCCATTTCTCATTGACAGGTTATATTCTTATGAAAATCGTTTCTATTAATTGGGTTATATGTTTATGAAGCTCTTTTCTCATTCATGGGTTATATACTTATGAAACCAACTTATTTTTAGGGGGTATTCTTTGATGAAATGATTATCAAACCTATCTTTTTCCATAGGTTAAGATATTATTACATGTTTATTGAACCCATTTCATTTCATCAGTTATAATAAGATTTTTTATGATCTTATGGAACATGTAAGTATGATTTCATTATGATATGGGTGGGACCTATATCTCCCTCTAATTCATTGTGTAAAGATTTATCTCTCATGAGATTGATACAAAGGGACTTTTCCAGTAAGATGGTATTGGGAGTGATCGTTGACTAATAAGATTGTAATGAGAGTGAACCATTACTAGCATGATGGTTGTGGTGGTGAAACTTGATAACAAATATGATTATGTTTGTGAACCATGACTACCAGGATGGTATGGGGAGTGAACCCATACTACTAATATGGAATTGGTAGTGATTACTTGAATACTATAGAAATAATTTTTATATGATTATGTGTATTCCATAATTATATGCCTCATTCTTATTTTATTCTTTCATGGATTATGTTAATTATTTTCTTACGATTCTTGTCTTATGAAATTCTAATATTTATGCCATGATTCTTGTTTACAATCTTTAATATGCAGGGCATGAGCCTCTATTTTCACTATAATGTACTCATAACCATATAATCGTGATTTTGTTTATATATCTCCATTGTTTACCCTTAATGATCACCTGGTAGATTCACTTTTTTTGTTTCCTTTACCCTAGTTTAAGAATATATGAATTATGATTGATGTGTTGAAGAAGGGAAGTAATAAAGAAGAACCTAGTGGGAGACACTATAGATCACTTATGTACTGGTATTTATATTTCAATTTTTCCAATGGAAATAGAATCATACAATCTTTGGGAGTCTTCTTGGGTAATTTACTAAGTATTCCTCAAAAGATATTTAAATTTAATGTATATAAAGTGAGGGTTGCTATAAGAAGAGTTTGGGAAAATTATTATATAGAATCCATGGGGTCAGAACTCCCTTAGTATCAAAATTTATACAAGAAATTGGTCCTATATGTATATAGTGGATTAGGTAACCCTCCCTTTTTGATTAGGAATGGTTCCTTCTCACATGATGTAGGTATCTCTCTCAGCCCATATATGCTACACACATGAAGGCATGGTTCCTTAATAGGTTCCAGTAACTCTCCGAACTAATTTTCTCTTTGGTGAGGTGTGGTTCTACCATTAGTTTTCTAGAAGTATATTTCTATAATGAGAGTTTATAGAAGGATTTAATATCATAATGATGTTTCTAACAGTGATTGTGGAACTTGGATTTTATGAAAGTATTCTATTAGAAACATGTTTCTCTAATATTTAGTTAAAAGTATCAACGGGAAAATTTTTATACTTAAGATTCATTTATGTTCATCAAATTTTACCTGTTGTAATAGGTCAATCAGAAGTTGTTACAATGTATCAGAGTTTTCCTTAGCCAATAAAATAAAAAATATGGTTCTCAGAGGGTGGTGGAAGAGATGTACTTGATGAAGACCTCAGTAAATATGAGGTGTGATCATCTATCGAAAGGTATATAAACAAGATATGATATTTTATTAACTTTATATGTTTTATATATTAAGTTAAATATGATTTATTACAATCTATTATACTCTTATTTTATCTCAGTGGTTGTAGTGTTCTGCGGTGGATGTAGAATTTTGTATAAAATAAATAATTAATGTGTGTTACTAATTTTTTTCTTTCATCTTGAAATTGTGTGTGTTTTGATTTTTCCTAAGGTTATTAGGTTTTATATCAACATTCTTATAGACAAGTAGTGAAAGGGGAAGTGATAAAAATCATAAGAAAGGATTCTGAAATAACATTCTTCTAATATTTTTTATTTCTGTTTATGTATTTTGGAGGGGTTTTCCCCCCAAAAAATTGGTATCATAGTGATCTATTTTATTTTTTCACACTTGGAATCACACGTAATGAACAAAGATAATGTAATTCTCTAAATTGAAAAGTTTAATAGGACAAAATTTTGTTTTTGGTGGATGTATTTGGAAGATCACATGATACATAAAGATCTAGAGTCTCTATTTTATAGGAAATTTCAAGATAAGATTGAGAAATTAAATTGGGAGTGGTTGGATGTTACTTCTTTAGTTTCAGTAATAATTTCACTTTCATAGAATTTATATTTCAATATTCAGGAGAAGAAAATCACCATAGTAGTTATAAAATTGTTGGATAACATGTATAATAAACCATTAGACCTCAAAAAAAGACTTTTCGATGTAGAGATTATTAAGCATGATATTATTAGAATGAATACCTAAAACACACCATGTTAATTCTTTCAACATGATATTAGGTTATATTTAATTAATAAAAATTACTTTAATAAATGCTGTGTGGGTTTTTTTTATTTTATCATAACCTCGGGAAAGATTGCATGTTGTGGTGACAATAGTAATTCATTTAAATAGAGTGATATAACTTTCATTTTATGACATTAAGAATCCAATTTGTAATGATGAGTGGAATAATAAAGAATTCCAACTACCCTATAGAAGTTATCTCAGTACTAGAGGATGATGATGGTCACCTCAATTTATGGACAATCAAAATAAGTCATCAAATGAAAATTCCCAAGGAGGAAGTTATATTAGATCAGCTGGTCAAGGACCTACTTGTTGGATTTATGGAAATAAGAGACATATCAATAAGGAATTAAAAAAATCAAAAGGAGTCTCTACATAATGCATTCGATTTTAGAAGAATAAATCTTATTATTATTATAGAAGGATAAAAAAGTGTTTTTATAAGTGTGGTTATTCTAGAATAACCTTGGGTTATTAACTTGGGTTCATCTATCCATTCAACTAATGATAGGGGGTTTATAGTGGACTATGTTTCAAGAATATTAGGTAGAGTATATCTTGAAGAAGATTAAGGGTTAGAGATGTTTTTAAAAAAGAATTTCAACATTAATATGAATAATTAACATGCCTTAAAGACTAAAGATTCTAGACACATTCCATTTCTATAAAATAACATTATATAATTTATAGAACATGATGAATAAGGTTTTCAAACCAATTTTCTTGATGGGGTGTGGAAGATAACCATAGGATCCATGGAGATTGATTGTTGGGTGAAGAATGGAACTCTGTACTTGACTGGAAGAAATATGATGTTGAAAAAAGTAGACACACTTCATTCAAATATCCAAAAGTATTTCACTCCAGATATGGGAACATCATTGAGAAGAATAGTAATTTTCAAATATAAAAGGGTATAATTTAACTCAATCACATAGATTTTGGAAGATGTGAGAGACATATGTTGGGAAAATAAAAGAAGATTTATTTCAATTTGGACAGATTAAATCCTAGGAATTAGATACTATAACATGTTTATTATATTATTTGGGGATCTACCCCCAATGAATTCCAATGATAGATGAATTTAATGTGTGAATTCTATTAATGATGAAACTCATAAGGTATATTTATACTTACTAAATAATAAATATGATATTTTTATACATTTTTTAGTATAAATATTTAGCTAAAAAGTAGTGTAATCATAAGGTGAAGTGTGTTCAAAAAGAAAATGTTGGAGTTTAAATAAGAAACAACTATAAGAAAATCAGAAGAAGGGAGTCATGCATGATACGATAATTATAAAACACTCTAATAGAATATAGGAGGTGAAAGAATGTACAATACTCTATAAAAGAAATACTACTGTATGAGAGTTAATTCCAAAATGACTAAGGGAATTTGGGAAGAATCTTTAACCGTTATAGTATACATGTTCTATAGAAATATAGATTTAGATGTAGGATGAAAAAATTTAGAATACTTTTTTTTTGTTAAGACGCCATATGTGAACCATCTCAAAACTTTCTAAAGTATTTCACATGTTCTTACTGATACCAAGAAATTCAATAATTTAAAGGCTAAATTCCAAATGTTTTTTCTTGTTGGGTATGGTGAAGAGAAATTAGGATATCATTTGTGGGATGTTGAGAAGAATGTATTCCTCAAATAAATATATATTCTCTTCAATAAAAAACTTGTATGAAAATATCAGAATATGGTAGACGAATAAGTTTAATAAAAATCAATGGTTGAAGTTCAATTTGATCAAAATGTGATTATCTGAAGGATAATACTTCTATAAAACTCAGTTGAAATATTATAAACTTTAGAGGGACCTAGTCATAAAGAGAGAGTTTCAAAAGAAATGGTTTTAGAGGGAATTTTAGAACCATTTTTCGAACAACTTATTCAGTTGATGAGATCAAATAGAATCCAAGAATCAGTTTAGAGTCGTGGGGTTCATATGAAGTTATTACTTTTTTTTGGATGTTTGGGAAGTATAGTTTCAAAAATAATAATATATACTTACAGACTAATAGTATTGGGTGTTGTCTATAAAGGATGAAATTGCGTCCTTGAAGCTCATAAAATGTGGGATATAGAAAAAAATCTTGAAGAAAAGTGAACCATGTAACAAAATTTGTTTTCAATCTCAGGGATGATGCTAATGAAAGTAGATGGTACAAATCATTAATTATGTTTAAGGGTTTTATGAAAATGGATGGAATCAATTTTTTAGATATTTTCTCAATGGCCCTCAATCACACTACTATCTAGATAATTTTATACATTGTTGATTCCAAAAATTGTCACTTGATGAAAATGGATGTTAAAATAGATTTTTTTTTTCATTCTGATTATTAGGAGGAGATATACATGGTTTATCCAAAGGTTTATGAATATTATCGAAAGGATAAACTGGTTTTTATATTGAATGAAAGTCTCTATGTCTTGAAGTAGGCCCCTTGATAGTGGAATTAAATGTTTAGATACTTTCATTCTTGAAGAATGTTTTAATAAGTGTAATTATGATCACTATTTCAATAAGAATAAATGAGATGATGGTAAATTAATTCAATAATATTGTTTGTGGATGATATATTGCTTATGAGACCTATAATTAAATATTTTGAGGATATTAAGAGTAAATGTTATGGATTTTTTTATTTGAAGAATCTTGGTCATTCCAAGAAAATTATAGTAATAGAAATTGAGAGGGATAAGTGGTGTGTCTGCATGTGTTGTTGAATTCACATGGGCTATGGTCAGATTAGAATTGTAAGGTTTCCATAACATCAATTACTACAAGGCATAGTATTTTGAGAGTCCAAGTTTGATCCCATGGGGAGTATTGATGGCTTATAGAAGTCAATGTATTAAGACAGTTTGGGGCATGAGTCCTTTATAGTCTGTTTTAGTTTAGGATTTTCTAGATCTATGATGTTTGCTTTAATAAATTGAGGTGGGTTAGGATCAATTTCAGGTATCTTAAAAAAGGACTATCTTAATTATATCCATGGAAGGATCCTAAGGTTTAGGTTTCAAAGAAAGAGGAATTCACTTTTTGACTTTGGTCAAGTCACCTAGTTGTACCTAGGAGGTAGGTTTTCCATAATTGGGAGAGAGAGACAACTTCAAAGTAGTTAGATTAGATCCTATAGTATAAAGTTTCTTATTTTAGTGGTTGTAGACTAACTACTCCAATTAGGATAGGGTATTCCACTTAATTATCCTATGGCTAGGTATTTTTAATCGAATAGGATAGAAATTAATTATTTATAGTAATTACTTATCCTTAATGTTACCAAGTTTAGAATTATGGATTTAATTATTCCGATCCAACAACTCATGATCCTGACCCCTGGGTGGTTTTAGCCACGCATAGTATGAGGAGATAAAAATAAATAAATAAATATAATAATTAACATGCTACGATGTTGTTAAATTAAATAATACATGATCATGACATGGTTCATATTCACTATAGGGGGTGAGCATACAAGGGAGATTAAAATGATATAAATCAAAACATAATGAAATAATTACTCTTAAAAAAAGAATAGTTGGATTCGACATAAGTTTGGTGTTGAATGGTGGTGTGAAATGTGAAATGGAATTGAATGTGATGATGAAAAGACTATCTATGGCTCTCGTAATAAAATAAAATAATGAAATAGTGAAAAAATATTTAGCTTGAGAGGGAAGGGGTGGAATGAAATTTAAAAGGTTATAAAAGCACAAATAAATTCTGCTCTCATATCTCTCTAAAAATATTTCCTGACTGCTTTATATATAGTTGAAATATTACATGATGTGTAATGGTTTACACATAGTGTAATTCTAATCAGTATAATTCTCTAGGAATTTTTAATCTGATGCGTATCTCACACATATATTTCTCAGGATATGGGGTTTGACTGATTTCACGTCATGTACCGATGAATCATGACGTGTATTGGCCTTCCAAAATTATCTTTGGAGTGGATTTCTAATTCAATGGGTTTGACTATGGTCACATAATGTATTGTAAATTCACGTCATGTATTTTATTATTTCTCAACTCTCTTCTTGACTTGGTTCCCAACCTAGTTGATGACTTGGTGGAATCTGGGAATTGTACTGATGGTTCATGAGGTGTAATAGGTTAATTCTTCAATTTTTATTTATTTAATTATTTGAATCCTTGGAATATTCATTCCTATAAAATTAATCACATACCATGCTAATTATCGAATAAATTAAATAAAATCCTTAATTAAATAATAACAAAAGGTATATATGAATTTAGCTTAAAAAAATTCCCCCACACTTGAACAATTTATTCTCTTCAAGAATAAATGTCTCAGAAGTGATTTCAAATAGATAAAAAAAAATCAAATTGGGAAAAATTAATTATGTATAGACAAATAAAATTGGGTGTTAGTATAAAAAGTTAGTTTCTGGAATAATCCTTGCACAAAAAATAACCCATGCCTCATAGCTTTGTTCATTAAACAAATTCTAATATTTTAATTTCAATATTTTAACTATTCCTTGAATTATAAACCCATTTTTAATTTACTTCACAATAAATTTTCTATCACCACATAGGGTAAAATTAAATTTGAGTTATACTCATACCATGAGAACATACTCTTAACCATAGACTTTTATTGGTTAAATTATCTCCACTTTTTAAAGATAAGTATAAAATTAATCATGGGGGATTCAACAATTAGTTTCTAATAACTCTAAGGAAGTGGGTAGGTGGGTAAAAATTGAAAACAAAACTCAAAAAAATGGTAATATCTGATGTACAATGAATGAACATCGATAAAAGTGTTGAATAATGACTCATTTGAGCCAATAAAATCTAGTCTCCCAATAGCTCATTATGTATCCATGTATATATCGAGTAAGTTGCAAAAAAAGGTATCATGTTCCTTTCTCTTTTCCTTTTTATTTCTATTTTTCTAAAGTCATATCTAGGACATATCTCACATAAATTATTTAACCAAAGATGATCCTTCAGGGGATTAATTGGTCTGGAAATGGTTATTTTTTACCCTCCAAATACGCAACCCATGTAAATTTTTCCTTTTTATTTTTGTATTTTTTGAAGGAACGGAATAGAAGAGAAATGATTCAAGGTATGCATCGATCAAAACCAAATAGTCGGATGGAAAACACATTACATCTCTATAATAAAATCATCCCAGCTATTTGAATGACTCCCCCAATATTCTTCAATATTAAATCATGCATTATATAAGAAGTAGGGTAGGAAAGGTAAAATCTTCTTAGAATAGAGTCATCATGTATGGTCATTCATGGGAACTATGGGATAATGAAGAAGCATTTTTAGGTGGTTATTAGGAAATGTGGCTCAACAAAGATTACATCAATCATTTTAAAATTGTACTTGTTCATTCATAACCTCAATGATATTTCAATGAATGTTTTGATAGGTGTACATGTCCCAGGTATCACTCAAGAATTATGCTCCAAAAATAATAGGCAATTTTAGTCATAGAATCCTCTCGGTTAATGAGAATAACAAATGAAA
Organism: Viscum album; assembly: GCA_963277665.1. Classification (NCBI taxonomy): domain Eukaryota; kingdom Viridiplantae; phylum Streptophyta; class Magnoliopsida; order Santalales; family Viscaceae; genus Viscum; species Viscum album. The sequence goes on along the minus strand of OY728148.1, from coordinate 1,783,934,138 downwards.
TTGGAAATCACAATGTGTATAAAACTGTGTAGTAGGTCAATTAATCATAATTTTAAATATGTTGAATTTGAATTAAATTTCTAAGCTCAACAATCATTTTAAAGTTATAGACTGAAGAAAAACATTGATTTTATCAATTAAAACTAAACTTTTTATTTTATTCAAATGGGAATAATTTTTTTCAAGTTTAAAAAAAAATTTACAATTTAAAAAATGTTTCATAGAAATGTGAGAAAAAAAATAAATGCGTATCTAAGTGAAAATAACATGAAAATCCCTTACACATAAAAAGTGATAGTGTCCTCACTAGATATAAAATTCTTGCGGGAGAATTTTATTATATAAATTGTAGAAAAAATGAAATAGAAATTGAAAATTTTAAAATTTAGGGAATAGAGTATAACTTCCCACATTTTTATCACATAAACATTCATTACATTATACAAAACTGAGGATATTTAAGGTTTAGTGTCTTGGAAACCAGGAACTTAATACATGAAAACATAAAGAATTATTCTTAAATACTTGAAAGGATTATTCATTTTTTCATCCTAGTTCATTATAGCATCTCATAACCCTAGAGCATACATCAAAGGAAAGGGTGAGCAGAAGGCCTAGTAAGGGGAATAAGGGAAACATTTTACATGTGAACTTGAGATACCTCAAAAGATGTGAAACATAACATTAAGGAATGTGAAAGAGATCATGAGGCATATCATAATAAAAATAACGTGTTTCATAACTTGAAGATGTGGCTACAACATTTAACATATAAAATCATTAACATATAACCATGGTCCATCCCCAAGGTTTCATTTGAAATTACCAAGGTTATTCACCAAGATATCATTAAAATTGTAATCTCTAGTGGTTACATCATTACCCAATGCATTGGATCTATATCAGGGCTCACCATTAATTTGTCTTTATTATCATTGGAGCCACATATATAATCATCAATAATTTCATAAATAACCCATATAGCATAAAATAAAAGGGTTTCATTTCATAATCATAACGTTTTAAAAACTGTTTTAAAGACATGATCTTTATGTCACTTTAAACCCACGAAAAAGGAAAGCGGGTTTCATGTATGTAAATCCCATAATTAAAATATAAAATTTTGATATATATGTGAATACCCTTGAGAATAAAGATCTTTGAGTATTCACTTAATAAAATAAAATATTTTGAGAAAAAGAGAAAGACATTTTGAGATGAAAATTCTGCAGCATAATGGCTATGTTATATGGTTTTAGAAAATACTGAAAAGAGAAGGGACATGGGTCACCCACTCATAAATGATCCATAAAAAATTATAGGGACAATATATAAGTATATAATAACATGTTAATGAAATTCTAAATACATGCCATTTGAAATGAAAAACATGGAAGGAAGACAAAAATAAGATTTCTCTTATGAAAATTTGGGAGCCTAACGACGTCACTTAAAACATCAAAAAAAATGAATTGACGAGATCAAATAAGTTCTATCATCATATGAAAATAAAAGTTCAGTATGATATATATAGAGATAATACACCAAAATAATAAAAGGAACTTGAAATACTTGACATGAAAATAGAACTTGTAAATGAGAAGGGTAAAAGAAACCCTTAAAAATTAGGCAGCCTAACTGCACCACTTAAACATTCTCAAAATGAATTGATGATAGAAAGAGGTGGTATATCCTCATAAGAACATGAAAAGTACAGTAGGATGAATATAAAATAACATCCTCAACATAAGAACATGGAGCATAAAAGAAATGACATAAAAGAGATTACTTGGAAAGAAAGAGAGAGGTAGGATACCTTACCTTAAAACGTAAATCTTAAAACTCAATGGTTTGGACCTTTATGGCTTGGGGGCACCTTGGAAGGACTCCTTGGGAGTAAAGGAGACCAGAACTTCTATGAGTATGATTTTTGAGTTGAAAGGATGAGAGAATTCCTTGGTATTTATAGGAAAAGTGAGGGGACAAGGCATTAATGGCCAAGGGACACCTCATTGGTGGTATTGGAAAAACCATGGGCTCGCCCATGGTATTTTCCCAAGGTATTGGCCACTTGAGACACCTCATAACGTATCATACTATTCATAATTCGACCAAATTTATTACATACTTAATACATCATTTAATGATGCCATTAAACTCCCGTAACTTAAAAACTGTATTTTCACTATTCACTGAAAATTCCACTTTCTCAGAAAAATCCCAAAAATTCTCCTTAACCAAATATTGATGATATGATTTCAAAAATGAACTCTATTTTATAAAAATAATTTTATAAATATTATTAATTTAATTTTTAGTTATAGAACACTATTCACCCGAAAAAAACTGATACTTGACTAATAATTTCTGAAACAGTTATTTACCTATTTTGTTGAATCAAATTACTTGATCAATGTGCCTAGATTATATTAATACTTTCTTTAAGTGAGATTAATAATCCATTTGGTCACATTACTAATCCTAAGCGTAAAATCACTATTCATAATTTACTATTTATCAAAAATCATGTTGATCTTATTAGACTCTATATTTATTGCTGAACATAATTGTAGAAGAAAATTTTTTGAAAATCATTACACATAATTAATTATTTATGTTTTACATAAATATTTTCAAATATCCTTTTTCTAGAATTCATCAAAAATATGCATACTATATTTATCCAATCATTTGAAAATTCACAAACTTTATCATAAAAAGAAATCAAATTCTTTTATTTAAATCAAAGGATTACACAATGCAGTTACGGTCTCCTTACATATCACATTATAACCCCAGTATAGGACCTAAGTGTAAGGTGTGCTAAGGTGAGAGAATATGAGGGCGACTCGACCAACATCGCACGAGTAGTAATGTCTATCAGTTTGAACTTCTCGCGAAGGCGATTCCGTTCTAGTTTCACATGATGAAGTTCAGCTTGGGTTTGGTCCAGAGAAAAGCCCAATGGTGCTACCTCCTTCCCAAGTTCTGTTAGATGGGCTTTGATTGGCCCGAGACTACTGGATGAGGCCATCGAATCTTTTTTCTATATTAATTAACCAAGATCACTTGTATTTAGAAACAATAATTGGAACCTTTAGTTTACAAAGGTCATACTGACTAACAGTAATATAATAGTCAAAACCCAACAGTCTCATTTTAATTATACTCATTTTATTAAATGAAAAAGTTTTGTTGAGTATGAAATAAAATAACACACAAAATTAGGAAATAATATTTATTTAAAATTTTGGGTCGTTACAATCTTCCCCCCTTAAGAAATTGCGTCCCCGCAATTTTTAAAATTGGGCTTGGAAATTTCATTGAAAGTCCCACATCGAAAAAAGAGTCAGTAACACTATTACTTTATAAGAAAGAAAATGGAGTACAAAGGTCACCCGAGTTATCCCATACTAGGATTCCATGTAAGAAAACATGGATATGGAGGAGAAAACAAAGGGTCAAGTTCTGAGGGAGAGTGATTGAAAACATGTCTAAGATGAAGTTAACCACCAGAAAATCACAAACTTGTGATGGGTTAAACGGTCTTTGATTACCCAGCAGGAATCTTAAACCAACAACATTTTTGTTTTACGTTACTTTTAATAATTTTGAGGAATTCATTTACTACATAGAATAAGAACACAGGGAAATATATTTACCTTCTAGTAGAGTTTCATCCCTTAATAAGTTTCACCAAGACTAATCTTTTCTTCAAACTATGAGCATTCAAAACTACTTGGTCTCATCAAAGCACAAGAATTATCATCTAGATAATCACGTAATCCACAAAAGAATAACTATCTATCATTAAACATTTATCCCAAAAACAAAAAGGGTAAGATAAAATAACTCTTTAAAAGAAATAACCCCAAAGGAATGTAAACTAATTTAAATCTTAAAAGTTCCACGGTACTACCCAAAGTTCATCATAGACCATTACATAAGTAACTATACTTAAAATTCCTCAAAATAAACCAAACTAAGATTGAAACCCAAATATAAGAAGGATTTGATAACATAGTCTTCCAAGATAAGATTTATCATTCATCTCCAAACAATATCAATCACTCCTAACATCTTATAACAAAAGTAACTAACCTAAACATATTTTCCCCAAGATAGGTTAATAATTTCCATAATTAAACTAAATTACTATAAGTTCACCTTAAATTCATCATTTCTTAAAAATATAAGTCAACCTTTACTCCTCAAAGAAAATACCATAGTAATCTATTTACCTTGATCATATAGGGTTCCCAAAATAATGAACGTCTTCCAAAAATAATAATCATATTTTAATCCCCTAATCATCTTTTTTTAAAGAATAATAGCTTCACGACATCAACATGTGGTACATAACAATAGATATTTTCCTTAATTATATAAAACCATCTTAGGTAGTGACTTTATGTTCTTAGGAAACATTAAAGATATGCTCCTATAGCACGAACTAAAATACAACATGACATAGACAATTATTGCGAAGAAGTTACATGTACTTCAGTCATCATGATCCATCTTAGCATAGGACTTGAATTTTTCCCTTGTCCTTGAAGATTGTTAATTCTAATCGTGCTTTTGATTCCTTCCAAGAGAGCATTGCCTTGGATAATGTCCAACTTCTCCACATTTATGACATTGAAAAGTATAAGGTACATTAGATTGAACCATATCTCTATTCATCACATTATCCATTTTTTTAAAGTAATTGGATACTTTATGCCCTATCACCCCACACTTAAATCATCTCCCGGTTCCTTTGTGACATTCCCCTTGGTTCCTCTTTCCACACTTTTTTCACAAAGGAAATTGGGTGTTCTTTCCCTTATCAACTTTATCAGATGAACACACTTGAGACTTCATCTTCTTCTTCCTTGAAGAATTTGGTCATTCATCTAGGTACCAATTATTAATTGTGATTTTTGATAGCTGGTTTGGAAAAAACACAATATTTTCAACTTCATCTCTTGTCATATCTTTCATTTTAATATGACAATCGTCACATTTCCTATCACATTGGTTGTTGGGACATGTTCTTCTATTTCCCTCCATTAACTAAGAAAAGAAAGTATAATTATGGGGCTTAAATACTTAGCCAATAATAATAAAAAGGAAAATTAAAGAATATAAGGATAAACTTGTAAAAGAAAAATATACCCTAACTTGTGATCCCCTAGGTTCCTATCTAGGTTATCCACGATCATATATTCTTATGTGAATCTTTATTTTATTTTATCTTTGTTGCTTTAATAATTGTTCTTACTAAGCTTATTAATTTACCAAAGCATATCCCTTAGGAGTGTTGTAACCAAGAGTGCAGCAAGGCCCATTATTGTGTACTAGTTCCCGTTCGAGTCTAGCTCAAGCAGTATTTTCATGTTTTACCCCTATGTACATCTGTGCCAGATCCACCTCTACCTGGTTGTATCCTAATAGGGATGTATTTTCTTGATAAACCACTTACTCAATACTCACCAAAATACCACGAATATTTCCTATATTTAAACTTTTCTATAGGGTTCTTCCTAAAGTTTTCATATCCTAATTTATTCAAATAACTAAACCATCCTTTGATACCAACTATAACATCCCGCCTTTTTATCACATAAAATTTCATTACATTATACAAAACCTAGGATCTTTAAGGTTTAGTGTCTTGGAAACCAGGAACTTAAAACATGACAACATAAAACATTATTCTTAAATACTTGAAATGATTATTCATTTGTTCATCCTAGTTCATTATAGCATCTCATAACCTAGGAGCATACAAAAAAGGAAAGGGTGATCAGAAGGCCCAGTAAGGGAAATAAGGGAAACATTTTACATGTGAACTTGAGATACATCAAAAGTCGTGAAAAATAACTTTAAGGCATTAGAAGGAGATCATGAGGCATATCATAATAAAAATAATGTGTTTCATAACTTGAATATGTGGCTACAAAATTTAACATATAAAGTCATGAACATATCATCATGGTCCATCCCCAAGGTGTCATTTTAAATTACCAAGGTTATTCACCAAGATATCGTTAAAATTGTAATCTCTAGTGGTTAAATCATTACCCAATGCATTGGAGCGATATTTGGGCGCACCCATAATTTTTCTTTATTATCACGTGAGCCACATATATCATCATTAATCATTTCATAAATAACCCATATAGCATAAAAGAAATGGGTTTCATTTCATAATCATAATGTTTTAAAAACTGTTTTAAAGACATGGTCTTTATGTCACTTTAAACCCACGAAAAAGGAAAGCGGGTTTCATATATGTAAATCCCTGAATTAAAATAGAAGATTTTGATATATATGTTAATACCCCATTATAATAATGATCTTTAAATATTCACTTAATAAAATAAAATATTTTGAGAAAAAGAGAAAGACATTTTGAGAAGAAAAATTTGCAGCATAACGGCTATGTTATAGGGTTTAAAAAAATACTGAAAAGAGATGGGACATGGGTCACCCACTCATAAATGATCCATAAAACCATAAAGGGACAGGATATAAGGATATAATAACATGGTAATGAAATTTTAAATACATACCATATGAAATGAAAAACATTGAAGGAAGACAAAAATAATATTTCTCTTATGAAAATTCGGCAGCCTAATGGCGTCACTTAAAACATCAAAAAATGAATTGAAGATATAAAATAGGGTCTCTCATCATATGAAAATAAAATCTAAGTATTATATATATAGATATAATACCCCAAAATAATAAAAGGAACGTTAAAGACTTTACATGAAAATAGAACTTGAAAATGAGAAGGGTAAAAGAATCCCTTAAAGATTCAGCAGTCTAACGGTGCCACTTAAACATTCTTAAAATGAATTAATGAGAGAGAGAGGGGGTATCTCATCAAAATAACATGAAAAGGACAGCAGGATGAATATAAAATAACATCCTCAACATAATAACATGGAGCATAAAACAAATGACATAAAAGATAGTACTTTGAAAGAAAGAGAGAGGTATGATCCCTTACCTTAAAATGTAACTCTTAAAAATCAAAGGTTGGGACATTGAGGGCTTGGGGGAACATTTGGAGGACTCCTTGGGAGGTAAGTACACCATAACTTCGTTTAGGATGATTTTGGAGTCTAAAGGATGAGATAATGGCTTGTAATTATAGGGAAAGTGAGGGGACATGACATCAATGGCCCAGGGACACCTCATTGGTGGTTTTGGAAAAACCATGGGCTTGCCCGTGGTATTTTCCCATGGTATTGGCCACTTGGGACACATCATACCTTATATTAATATTCATAAGTCTACCATATTTATTACATACTTAATACATCATTTAATGATGCCATTAAACACCCATAACTTAAAAATTGTATTTTCACTATTCACTGAAAATTCAACTTTCTCAGAAAAATCCCAAAATTTTACCTTAACCAAATATCGATGCTCTGATTTCAAAAATGAACTCCATTTAATAAAAATAATTTTCTAAATATTTTTTATTTAATTTTTAATTAAAAACACTATTCACCTGAAAAAACTAATACTTGACTAATAATTTATGAAATAGTTATTTACCTATTTGGTTGAATCACGTTACTTAATCACAGTGCCTATATTATATTAATACTTTCTTTAAGTTAGATTACTAATCCATTTGGTCAAATTACAAATCCTAAGCGTAAAATCACTATTCATAATTTACTATTCATCAAAAATCAAGTTGATCTTATTAGACTCTAAATTTCTTACTGAACATAATTGTAGAAGACCATTTTTTGAAAATCATTAAACATAATTAATTATTTAAGGTTTACATAAATATTTTCAAATATCCTTTTTCTAGAATTCCTCAAAAATATGTATACTATATTAATCCAGACATTTGAAAATTCACAAACTTCATCATAAGAAGAAATCAAATTTTCTTATTTAAATCAAAGGATTACACAAGGCAGTTACGGTCTCCTTACATAGCCCCTTATAACCCCATCATAAGTCCTAAGTGTAAGGTTTGCTAAGGTGAGATAATCTGAGGGAGGCTCGGCCAACATCACCCGAGTAGTAATTTCTATCAGTTTGAACTTCTCGCAAAGGCGATTCCATTCTAGCTTCACGCGATGAAGTTCAGCTTAGGTTTGGTCTAGAGCAAAGCCCAGTGGTGCTACCTGCTTCCCAAGTTCTATTAGATGGACTTTGATTGGCCTGAGACTACTGGATGAGGCCATCGAATCTTATTTCTATATTAATTAACAAATATCACTTGTATTTATAGACAATAATCGCAACATTTAGTTTCCAAAGGTCATACTGACTAACAGTCATATAATAGTCAAAACGCAACAGTCTCATTTTAATTATACTCATTTTATTAAATGAAATTTTTTATTGTGTATGAAATAAAATAACACACAAAATTAGAAAACAATATTTATTCAAAATTTTGGGTCGTTACATAGAGAGCTCCGAGTAATAAGTGTAATTCTGTGAGACAACATGGGTTGTCTATTTTCTAAATCTGGGGCACCTATAAAATGTGTTAGGAAATATTTCCTGAACTAGATAAAAATATTTTTCCACAGGTTTAAAATATTGCTAAGAAGAATAACAGGTAGGTGCATAGTTTAATGAGTAAATATAATCTTTTGTATTAAAATGTGTTAATTTTTTTATAAAAGGTGGAGGGAGTGCATATTTTATTGAAAATAAGAAAATGAGACATAGGATGTATATAGGGAATGGGAATAGAAAGTAAACTACTCAAAGCATTGAATCAACTAATTTTTCTTTAATCTTTCACTGAGCTTTCTTTCTTTTTCTCTAATTTCATTCCATTCAGCAACAAATCTTCCGCATCTGCTCCCTCAACATCTAGGTATCCATCCACTTGGAGGAATATCTTTAATCCTTTCATAAATGGTCATAAAATCAATGATATTTGAGTCATATCTATCTGTCTACTCCTATATGTGTTTTTTAGGAGAGGTGTCCCTTGTTTTCATCATCCCCTCAACCTCTATTGATCCAGTCTGAGGAAGAGTATCTTTAGTTGTTTTTTCAACCAATACAATGGGATCACTATAATACCTTACTTTCTTGTAAGAAACAAGTTAGAACCCCTCATTATTCATGAATTTTTTTGATGAAGTAGTACAAATTTTATTAGTCAGTGGGGAGTTAACTTCTAAAATTTGTTTTGCCTTTGGCTTACCTAAAGTATCCATTCTTCCATAATGATGTTGATGATCGACCACTAGTTTTATTTATTCTTCATTGAATTGTTCTGACGTCAAGTAATTATCATTTCATTTTATTTGGATCTGATCTTTCTATGAGTTAGCATTTTTTCCATTGCTAGGAATATCAGCCTTGATGGCATTCACCTCTTCTATGAAGATGGAAGCACAACATCTCTACTTGTTTCCAAAAGTAGAGACATTACCATTAGATTAATTTCTTGGGTGATCATTATCTACAACCAAGATCCCCTTGACATTAGGATCAGGAATTAGTGTTGTACCTCTCGTTCCCCTCGATGTTTGATTTTCATGATCACAATCACCCTCTTATGTATCTAACTTTGTTTCAAGTGTTTTTGGATGATAGGAATCATTTCAGGTGGCCAAAGAATTGGGCCAAGAATTCAAGAAGCAGATGTGGACTGAAAATCAGTCCACCGGCCAACCGGTGGCCATCCACCGGCCAGCCGGTGGCACCTGGGCATCAGGCAGAGCCACTGTCTTGGCACCGGCCAACCGGTGGCCAAGCACCGGCCGACCGGTGGCACTCAGATTCAACAGTGCCAGCCACTGTCTTGGCACCGGCCAGCCGGTGGCTCCTCCACCGGTCAGCCGGTGGCCCCTGGACCAAAACCTCTCCATCTTTCCAAGGCACCGGCCAGCCGGTGGCCCTGCACCGGCCCGCCGGTGGCCCAGTCAAACTAGCCGTTGGAGCTTTGACCAGGCTGCTCCACTTGCCTCCCAACGGCTCCGAAGACCTCTCCAACGGCTCCGAAGCCTCCCCAAGGGTTCCTAGCCTATAAATAAAGGCCAAGGAAGCCCCGGACATCTACAGGATCATATACGAAGCCAACAGACATATTTTGGATCAATTGGCCAACCTCCGGCGGACTTCCTCAAAGGAACCCACCTAGCTCCAACAACTTCCACATCCAAGGAGCTCCTTCAAAGAAGCTTGGAAGCGGCCTTCAACATCTCCATCCAATCAAAGGCGCCCAAGTCTTCCCAATTACGGGTTTTATTGCATTTATTTATTTTGAGCTTAAAATTGGGTTTGTGCCTACAAACCCCAACCCTTTTCTCTTCCCCCCTTCTTTTGGGTTTCACACCACCACTAAGGTGTGAAGAGGTTCACAAGCCTTACCTTGTAAAAGGCTTGAGATCGGTGAGCTAGTCTTCACCCGTAAAAAGACTAGTGGGTTATTGCTTAACCATTAAAAGCATTGGGTTCTTGCTAAACCAATAAAAGCAAGCTGTAATAGGTCCTAGTGCTACCTCAAAGCCTAGTGGGTTTCTTGCTAAAACCATTGAAAAGCAAGCGGTAGGAATCTCTCAAAGGTTGGTTGGTCTCGGGACCGGTGTGGGCTTGGGGGGGGGATGTTGTGTCCTGGGCCCAGGATTGTTGGGCCCCCGCCAGGATTGTTGGCGCCTGTGCCCCGGTAACCAATCCCACATCGGTTGTGGAGGGAGATTGGTGGGTGCTTGAAATTCCCGTGCCTACCTTCCCCTCAGCAACGCGTTTTAAAGCCGTGAGGCCTGGGATAGCAACTGGGCCAGAGCGGACAATATTGCTGGGCCGAGGGATCCGATCCATCAATTGGTATCAGAGGGAAATTTGAGTAATACCCTAACCCGGTTTCAAATTTAAGATCCATCAAGATGGCATCAACCTCTTTCGCCCCCGAGGGCCTCTCATTGGGTCGGGCTCCATTTTTTGATGGGTCCGACTATAATTATTGGAAAACCCGCATGACCACTTTTTTAAGAAGCATAGGTTATCCTATTTACAAAATTGTCATGCATGGTTACACTTTGTCTTCCCCCGACGAATCCAAATGGACCCAAGCCGATATAAAAAATTTCGAGCTTGATGGCAAAGCCATGAATGCTCTACATTGCGGTCTTGACCGAAATGAATTCAATCGAGTTTCCACATGCACCTCCGCACATGAAATCTGGAAACTTTTGGAGGTTACCCATGAGGGGACCAACAAAGTAAAGGATACTCGATTGGACATGTACCGTCAGGATTTTGAGTCTTTTTCCATGCACCCAAATGAATCAATTTCTGAAATGTTTACTCGATTTACTGATGTGTGCAATGGTAGAAAATCTCTTGGAGATAATATTTCTGCAGAAACTATGGTGAAAAAGATCTTATGGGTCCTTCCGAGCTCATGGGCACCAAAGGTGACGGCGATCCAAGAAGCTAAGGACGTCAAAAATATGCCGGTAGAGGAGCTCATCGGATCCCTAATGACGTATGAGATCACCATGAGGAGGCAAGCACAAAAGGAGGGCACCCCTATCAAAACTCCAAAGAACATTGCCCTCAAGGTACAAAAGGAAGTAAGCTCCTCCTCATCTTCTTCCTCATCTCCTTCCTCATCTTCTTCATCTTCAAGCGGCGACTCGGAAATGGAAAATCTCGCCCGCCAAATGCACAAGTTCATGAAGAAGCATAAGAAGAAGAAGAAATCCCGCAAGCACCGAAAGCAAGAACCCACCAAAAAATCCAAGCCCGATTGCCCACTCAACAAGAAACGGGCCACGCCAAAGGAAAAAGGAAAGAAGAAGGTCCTCAAGGCCACATGGAGTGACACCTCCTCTTCATCATCCTCCTCCTCTTCCTCGAGCGACAACGGTACAAAATGCCTAATGGCATGTAATGAGGTAACATCTTCCGACTCCTCCTCTTCTTGCTCTTCAAATTCAAATTCTTTGAATCATTTGTCTTATGAGGATCTCCAATTTGCTAGAGATCAACTTGAAAATGGTTTTCATGAACTCTCTTCAAAATTTGTTGCTTTAAAAAAGTCTTTCAAAAAACTCTCCTCCGAAAAAGAACAACTTCTCAAAGAGAAGGAGGAACTCTCCCTAAAAATCCAAAATTTTCCAAATGTTGATTCCATGGAATCAACCATCAAAGACCTTAGAGAGACCCTAGCCAAGTTCACCCAAGGTGAACAAAATTTGAACAATATACTTGGTTCCCAAAGGGTTTCCCGAACCACCAATGGACTTGGCTATACCAACCGAGCCTCCTCCTCCCATGCTCAAACTGTTTTTGTAAGGGGGAGCTCCGATTACAAATTTTGTAATTATTGCAAGAAAACCGGGCATCTCATTTATGAGTGTAATTGTAAAAACGCCCGGTATGGCCAACCCAAGTCTATTTTCTATAGTGACGAGTTTTATAGGAGAAGACCCGCCATGAGACAAGTTTGGATTGAAAAATCCCTCCTTGCGAGTCTCTCCGGGCCTAAAATTGTTTCTTTTCAAAATCCCACTCCCCGGTGATTCATTATTTTTATTTAGGGGGAGAACTTTCTCATTTTTGATTCAAAATCTCAAAATTCAAAAATTTCATTTGGTTTCAAATTTCAATTTTCAATTCTTTTTTAATTCAATTTAGAATTTTCAATTTTCAATTGGTTTCCAACAGTTGGTATCGAATTTGTTTCTGTTTCAAAACTTTCAATTCAAACTGTTATTCAAATTTTCATTTCAATTTCAAAAATCTCAATTGCTTTTCAAATCTCAAATCTTGTTTTTAAAATCCCAAATTCCCTCAATCAAGTATCATGCCCCACTCTATTTTGATAATCACAAAGGGGGAGAATTTCTTGATTGATTGGGGGAGAAACCTTTTGTTCATGCATTGCTTGTTTTCACTTTAATCTTTTAAAGCATGCATCTCATTTCATCTTTTACTTTAATTGTTTTGGTGATTGTGATCATCAAAATAGGGGGAGATTGTTGTACCTCTCGTTCCCCTCGATGTTTGATTTTCATGATCACAATCACCCTCTTATGTATCTAACTTTGTTTCAAGTGTTTTTGGATGATAGGAATCATTTCAGGTGGCCAAAGAATTGGGCCAAGAATTCAAGAAGCAGATGTGGACTGAAAATCAGTCCATCGGCCAACCGGTGGCCATCCACCGGCCAGCCGGTGGCACCTGGGCATCAGGCAGAGCCACTGTCTTGGCACCGGCCAACCGGTGGCCAAGCACCGGCCGACCGGTGGCACTCAGATTCAACAGTGCCAGCCACTGTCTTGGCACCGGCCAGCCGGTGGCTCCTCCACCGGTCAGCCGGTGGCCCCTGGACCAAAACCTCTCCATCTTTCCAAGGCACCGGCCAGCCGGTGGCCCTGCACCGGCCAGCCGGTGGCCCAGTCAAACTAGCCGTTGGAGCTTTGACCAGGCTGCTCCACTTGCCTCCCAACGGCTCCGAAGACCTCTCCAACGGCTCCGAAGCCTCCCCAAGGGTTCCTAGCCTATAAATAAAGGCCAAGGAAGCCCCGGACATCTACAGGATCATATACGAAGCCAACGGACATATTTTGGATCAATTGGCCAACCTCCGGCGGACTTCCTCAAAGGAACCCACCTAGCTCCAACAACTTCCACATCCAAGGAGCTCATTCAAAGAAGCTTGGAAGCGGCCTTCAACATCTCCATCCAATCAAAGGCGCCCAAGTCTTCCCAATTACGGGTTTTATTGCATTTATTTATTTTGAGCTTAAAATTGGGTTTGTGCCTACAAACCCCAACCCTTTTCTCTTCCCCCCTTCTTTTGGGTTTCACACCACCACTAAGGTGTGAAGAGGTTCACAAGCCTTACCTTGTAAAAGGCTTGAGATCGGTGAGCTAGTCTTCACCCGTAAAAAGACTAGTGGGTTATTGCTTAACCATTAAAAGCATTGGGTTCTTGCTAAACCAATAAAAGCAAGCTGTAATAGGTCCTAGTGCTACCTCAAAGCCTAGTGGGTTTCTTGCTAAAACCATTGAAAAGCAAGCGGTAGGAATCTCTCAACGGTTGAGTTGGGAGCGGAGACGTAGGCCGGGTTTTGGCCGAACTCCGTTATCAATTTCGTGTGTCTTGCCTCTTTATTTTCCGCTGCACTTTGATATTTGACTTTTAATTTGTTAATTATTTTTAAAAGGCAATTCACCCCCCTCTTGCCATCTTTCCCTCCTTGGGGTATTCTTCCGACCCAACAATTAGAACCTCCATCTCATTTTTAGCTGACTCTTCAAGGGGATCTCTATCATGAACAATATATTTTGGGATGTCTGCATTTTTCATCTTTGACTTCTTTTGACAAAGATTGATAGGGTGACCACTCATCCCACATCCCTCATATGATATTTTCCTCTTACATAGCTCTGAAGAGTTCCCAATATCCATAAATTTAGTACATAAAAGAGGATTTTTTTCATACTGAACCTTAATATGAATGTTATTAGAAGGAGTTGAAATGGTGACATTGTCAATCAGGGTGGAGATAAAATCAATCTTCAATAGCGTCATGTCAATGTTTCGAAACTTAACATCCGTATACTCTTTTTCGAGGAGGATATGAGTCCTAATTGTTGTGAAAATGACTTGTAGGATCATCAGGTGCCATAATACCCAATTAAGACCATGCAAGAAAAACCAGACCTAAAAAATGCATTTTGAGCAAGTGAAAAATTGAAGTCCAACGACCATTCATGTAAAATAATCCATCTAGGTTTCAACATTAGTGAACCAATTCCAAATGATCAAAGATTCAATTCATCTGAAGGAAAAAAATAGTGAAAAAATACTCTCCCAAGAGATACTCACCTCAAGTTGGAGAAACCCGACAAATTTGAGATCCTTCGAGCCATATCATTAATCTTCCAGGGGTGTTCACCTTTGGGTAAGATAATGTGTGCAATTAGATATTTGCTTCCAATTTATATTATCTTAATAATTGCAATATTATTGGATTCAATTTGAGCTGATGAGCCCTTGAGAAGTATTCTAACAGGACATGGGTCCTTAATTAATGTTAAGGCCCTGGCTCCACTCAATTTTTTACCTGCAAATAAAGGATTCTTCATCAACTAATCATATGATCTTCCCGAATCAGTATTTTGAAATGAAACATTATTTTACCAATAATCCCTCATCGCTGCAACTGAGGAAGAGGATTTATGAGCTATTTCTCACTTCTGTCCAAAACATGGATCCTCATCATCAGATCTAAGAACCACTAGTCACGATTCTTTAGATCCGACAACATAACCGGAACCCAAGGATGGAAGATTCATCCTCTTCATGTCCATGTTGGTGCGAACCATAGCATCCTTGTGCAAGACGCGAGAAACCAATACTAGAATCGATAAGGAAGTAACTACCGACATAGCCTCATCAGGAGGGGGGAGAACATTTAATCCTAGGTTATGCGTAATGAACATGGGTGATTGAAACCCTAGGGTTCACCATCCCGAGGTAGACATGTCCGCCTATATTCTATCATCGATTCAAATCTGTTAAATGATTATAATGAAGTTAAATAAGGGGCTAAAAATGAAAATGAAAACGATTCATGTCTGATAAATCAATCTTGAAAAATAATCAACTATAGGTTTCCTCCAATAAATCCCTAACAAGACATTGTTATACAGATGGATAGACTAAAATATTATAGTGGGGTACATCGTATCAGTTTCTCCTCTTATACTAGCATCTACTAGTGGTAGTGTCTGCCAGTTCGTGTGGTCTCTTAAACAGATTTATGACTTCTGGTAATGTAGAACGAGAATGAATCAACTATAGAATAAATGATATCTTGTCTCGTGGTGGTTTCTGCTGTGAAAAAAAATCTATGGAAAGTTCCTAAAATTATTTTTTGATTTATGTGATATGCTGGGTCACTCTTTGGAGTAGAAAAAATGGTGTGATGGGTCCATCAACAGCTATATAATACGCATAAGAGCTAGAAATGGATATTTAAAATATGAAACAAATGAAATGAAATCCAAGTAAGAATGATGAAAAAAATAATTTCCATATATAAAAGTGATCAGTAAAAAATGGGGGCATATACAAATGACAAAATAAAACACAACCAAGCCTATCAGAAAAAATATATAACCAAAAAATGAACTAAATGGAGGACTAAGAGTCATCCTCGTGATCTAAAATCTCCTCAGTCATTAGCCCACCCAATGGTGGTGATGATTGTTGTAGGTCTGTATCAGTGTTCATGACTATAAGAGGAGTGGGTAGATCGAGGATAGATGGTGGAGTAGTAGTGTTGGATAAAGGGTATGGAGTGGGTGGTGGAGATGTCTGGACCCAAAAATAAGCCATGGGACATAAAAATGGATTTCTGAAGGGGACCTCTGTGGATATATCTATGGCTAGCCCCTTGCCCCACCGAGCCATCATAGCTAAAAACTCTTATTGGGCCGCATGGTCAGTAATATCGGATGGCAAGTCTCGATGGGCTATATGTGGTGTGGGAATGATCGACGATGAGGGACCAATAGGGGTGGGTGGTGGTGGTGTGGTGAGCTTTGATGGATCGATGAAAGAGAGATGAACATGAGTGGAAATCTAGAACATGTTCATCAGGTTGAAAAATTCTATCACTCAGAACTCTGTCAAGGTGGGATGGCTAGGTGGTGGAATGGTAGATGAGGTGGTAGAGGTAGTATAAAAAATGGGTGGTACAGGTGGGGGGGAGGTGTGGCTCAACTGGTGTGTCTGCTACAGCATGTGGTTCTGTCGCCTGTGGTCCCACCTTATGCACGCCTGGTTCCTAAATGTAAAAATCGTACTCTCATGCTAGTAGCTACATATTGTGCATCATCACAAAATCGATGAGCTCAACAAGTATCAGGGAGGTGAGGGGAAATGATGGATTTAAAACTCTATGGTACCTAGCCAAATAAGTAATAAAAGACCCCCCCTCCCCCATAAAATTAGAGTCATTCTACTGAGCATGATCTTTGTAGTTATCGGAAAACTGGGAGTCCATGTTAACGAAGTGGACTCCCAGGTATGCTATGAGAATAATCACATCGATCTGACCGACACTCTCATTAGAATCATCCTAGGAGAATTATCCGGGTGTCATGTCTTGATGAAGAATCTATAAGGCTGGACCTCGCAGTTGGGTAGATTTCATGATGCACGAGTCATTGGGTAACTAAGGATCATGAGAAATCAACTCCCATAAATACTGAGAATCAGCTCGTGGTGGATCTAGCTAAAGTGTTGGAAAGACCTCAGATGCTGTAAATTCATTTTTATAAATTATGAGGTCAATACTGAACTCAGCGAATAAAATCTCGTGTGGTCGACCCATGAGGAATCTGAGGCTGTCAATGGCTATCCAAAAAGTGGAAATGAACTATAGAAACATATATCTAAAATTATCCTCATGAACCTTGATAATTATGTTGATATGGAGTGTCTCCATGAGGTCAAGAACGACATCACTAATGTTCATGCTAGTTAGGATAGGCATATCTAGGTTTGTATTCATCTAATTCACCTCGGACTACAACCTGATGAGATTTACTCGATTCTTTGGGTTGGTGAAGTATATGATATGGTAAAGGTGGAGGTTTTCATCACTAGAGGTGGACGTGAACTCATCATGAGATGGTGGGTTAGAATGGGCTGCTAAAGGTAGTGCAGAAGGTGTGGGAGGTGATGCAAATGTGGTGTCATGCAATGAAGAAGTGGTGACATGTTGTTGCTGGTCCAGTGGTCGGTCATCCTATGTTGAGGATGATAGGGTGGAGGGATGGAGCCTCTTAGTTTTTTCCATTGAGGAATTGGTTGGTGGGGTGTGGATTAGGGAGGGAAGAAAAGGGGTGGGTGTGGTTATAGTTTTAGGCTGAGATCGGGAGATAGGGAGACGAGTGAGGGTGATTTTGGTTTTGGTGTAGAGGGAGGTAGGGGGATGTGGGTGAAAAAATCCGGATAAGGGTAGTGTGTCGGAGATGAGGAGAACATAGATGGTAGGGAAAACGGGATATGAGTAAGGGAAGCGGTGGTGGGAGGTGGATGGTCGAGCAGCAAGGGTGGAGAGTGGGGGGTTTGGGTTTCAACTTGTGAACCTAGGGTTCACAATATATGATTTTTTAAAAATAGTTTTGAGTAATTACATGACGTGTAACCTAAGTTCACATAGTGTAATTGTCAACTAAAAGAGAATTATGGAATAACCCTACACATCATGTAATTGGAAATTAATCTCAAACATGATTAACCCTAACCTCTATGCCTTACCTTAACCAAAACATCCCTAAGGATTTCATACTCTATTCTCGGATAAGATGATCTAACCTGGGTTGCCTCATAGTCAGCACTTCCTTTTATGTTGAGAGCTTGACAATTTTTGGGCTGAATTGAACTTGAGGATGATGCAATATCCCTCATAGAAAGGTTCTTAAAATATTTTTAGTCTTTGACCAATCACATTAAAAGTGTGGCCCACCTTCTCTCTGAATTTCAATGGTCCCATATAGAAATACATTCACAACTTCAAATGGTCCTAACCATGGATTCTTTATCTTACGATGGGATAGTTTCAATCATGAGTTTAACAAAAAGACCTTATTACTTAGTATAAAGATACACATAACAATGCGTTGATCATGCCATTTATTTGGTTTTTATTTATAGATCTTGAAATTGTTATAAGAATCCATTTTGATCTCTTCTAATTCAGTTAACTGCAACATCCTAACTTCTCCTGCCTTCTCAGAATATTAATTCAGTTTTTTAATCGCCAAAAATGAACAATTCTTTAGTTAGATTAGAGGATGAAATGGTTTCTTGAAAATAAATATGAATAGTGTTGTGCATATGGGTGTCTTATATGCAGTGTGGTATATCCATAATTAATCATCTATTTTGATACTCCAGTCACTTTTCCTTGTATTTGAAGTCTTTTCCAAAATTTTCTATATATCCTTGTTTGATAGTTCTACTTGCCCATTTTATTGGGGGTTGTTGAGAGTTCATGTATTGTATCTGATTCCATATTTCTCTAGAAATCCTTTCACATATTGGTTTTTTAAATGTGTTCCTTGATCACTAATGAGTAATCCTAGAAATCCATATCTTAAAACACATTCTTTTTCAGAAATTTCAGGGACACTTTCATTGTGCCATGTAAAGTTTCTTTAGCTTCATCCCATTTTGATATGTAGTAAATGCCAACCAGAATGTATGATTTTCCTTTATAAATTTGAAATGTCCCCATGAAGTCTATACTACAAATTTTGATGATTTTAAATTCCATGATGGGATTCTATGGAATATCAATCATTTTTTTCAATTTTTCTAGTGTACTTGCATATATCCCATCTTTGGAACAATTCACTCATGTCTTGTTGTAGTGTGAGATAGATAAAACCACTTTGTATAAATTTGGATGTTATACTCTTAGTTCCATGATGTCTCCTAACTGGTTACATGTGACACATCTTAATTACATATCATATTTCTTCTTCAATAATGAAACATCTCAATAATCCATGAACATAATGTTTGAAAAAAAGTGGTTCATCCTAGTAGTAATTCTTGGAATCATCAATAAATATTTTCCTATATGGGTATAAAGGTCTGTGATGTAAAAAAATGTGGAAAGTTAATTTGGTGATATCATAGAACCATGATTAAACCATGATGCTAAAAATGGATTCATCTGGAAAATCTACTTCAATGTCAGCCTCTTAATATTCCTTGATAAATAACAGGGTATATTGGGATAGGTATTCATCAATGAAATTTTATACACCTTTCATGTCCTTGATTACAATCTAAAACTCTTTTAGTAAGAGGATCCACCGTATCATTCTTGGTTTGGTATCCTTCTTGTTCATCAAGTATCATAGGGATGAATGATCAATATGTACAATCACTTTGGACAACACCTGATAAAAATGAAATCCCTCAAAGGAATATATAGTAGCTAATAGGTATTTCTATATATTCATGTAATTTAAATTTTTTTCACCCAGTTTGTTGATTTCATAATAGATGAGAAAAAAAATGTGAACAATTCTCTGTCTTAACATAGCACTGATAGCAAGGTTGTTGTCATCCAACATTTACTCAAATTATTTATCCTAGTTGGGTGAAATGATAACTGAGGAAACTATCAGTATTTTTTTCAACATATTAAATACCTAGTGACATTCCTCAGTTAATTTTACAGAAATATAATTTTACAACAGTAGTGTTAATGGATGGAAAACATTTTTGAAGTCTTTAACAAATCTCCTATAAAATATGGCATGGACCATAAATATTCATATGCCTTTAATGGTCGAAGGATCTGGTAAATACTTGAATACTTTTATTATGGATGGATAAACCACTATACCTTCCTTGGAGATTTTATACCTGAGTAATATTCCTCCTAAGAGCATAAAATGACATTTTTCTAAGTTTAGGACTAGGAATTTTTCATCACAGCATTGGAAGACTAATTCCAGATTGCTTAAACAAACATCAAATCACTTTCTGTTGGATGAGAATTTAGACATGATGATTTATAGGAATTATTCATCCATTTCATGGAAAATATGTTTCATTAATATCTAAAACTTTTCTAGATCATTTCACATTTTGATTGATGTTATCATGTAGGAAAAAGTACCAAATGGGCATGTGAATGTGGTCTTTGGGTAATCAGTGGGATTGACTACAATTTGGTTGTATCCAGAATATCCATACAAGAAATAGTATAATTCATGTCCTGAGATTCTTTTAGAATTTGATCAATGATAGGTAATAGAAAATGATCCTTTCTTGTTGTTTAATTCATCCATCTTTAATCTTGGCAAACTCTCCATCCAATGATGGTGTGTGTTGAGATTAATTCATTTTCATCAGTTATCTCCACTGTAAGTCCTACATTATTAGGTACAACTTGTAGAGGTATTACCCATTCACTATCTAATATGGAAAATATTTTTCTATCATCCCAGATTTTCAACACTACATTTTTAACAAAATCATTCATCGCTGCTGTGAGTCGCCTTTGAGCTTGACAATTTAGCTTTGCATCTTCTTCAAGTAGAATCTTATGAGTGCATTCAGTAGGATCAATTAACATTAATTTATACCACTCCCCATAAAATTTAATGGTCATGTCTCTTCAAAAAATTAAATAATATAGATTTGTATTCCCATGACATTTCATAATTGATAATAACTGGTAAAGAGGCCCACAGTCCTATGTATGAGTACTTAAGAGTATGAGGTTGAGGTTTTAGTTCTAGATTTGGTGGTTGAATGATGTATAGAATGAAAAGTGGAAAGGTATCCCTCATGATAGGTTCAAATGAAGCTTACTTCCTCAAAATAATACTCTTATTCCTTCTTTAAGATTGAATCTTAACTTTCTTCTTCAATTGATATGTACTTATCTCCTTTTGGGGTAATATAGAGGGAATTTCAATCACCAAAATCATCTGATTGTTGGGAATATTTGACAGGGATGCACAATACTCGTTCTTCTCCATCTCGGAAGATCAGGAATACTTTATTCACACATATCAAATCCTTTCATGTGTCCTGGAATGGTCTTCCATGTATAATGGGGACACCACCTTCTTCTTCTATGTCCAGAACTAGGAAGTCAGCTGGAAAGAAGAATTTTATAACTTTAACTAAAACATATTCATGAATTACCCCAGATTACTTCCCTAATTGTTCAGTGAGTTTTAGTTCTACTTGAGTTGTTTTTAGTTCGTGGAGTCCTAGATTGCGTAAAACACTCATTGTCATTAGGTTGATGTTGGCTACAAGATTGCATAGAGTTCATCCAAACTTGAATTCTCTAATAACATAGGGAATTGATAAGCATCATGGATATCTCATTTTTGTGTGATTTTCTACTATAATATAGTATAAAATTCTTCATTCAATGAGATCACTACAAGATCTTTTATCTTTATTTTGTTGGATAAAACATTATTCAGAAATTTTTCACACACTAGCATTTTAGAAATCGCTTCTACATATGGTATGTTAATGGGTAGTTGCTTGAACATCTCCAATAACTTTTTATATTGTACCACATGTTTTCCTTATCTAACCCTTTTTCGGAAAGTAATTTTTTGCTTGTACGGGTGTGAGGTGACATAAATTGGTACCTTTGGTTGTTCATGAGTTTTGTCACATTCAGACGGTGATACATCTTCAGGTGTTTTTCCCAACTTCTTCTTCTATTGGTGGTTATTCCATAGGCCCTTAAAGTTTCTTTTAATATATTTCTATTGGATGTTTAAAGTCCAATATCTTCTCAATTATCCATACTACATCTTTATCTTCCTCCCATGGGTGCGTCTCTGTATTACCAGGTGGGGTACCTAGTAATCTATCAGATAGTGTTTTTGAGATTTGACCCATTTGAACTTCAAGATTCCAAAAATATTCTCTTTGGTTTTACATGTTTGTTTCCTGATTTTCATTCTCTCATATGATTTTTGAATGAATGTATCTAAGAGTTTTTCCATGTTACTTTGAGGAGATTAGAGTTTTCATTGTGGTCTAGGCTGGGTGATTTAGAATTCCTACAGATCTATTTGGGGAAAGGGATTTCATTGAATCTGTTGTTGAGGTCTGGGTATTAGGTTCATAGGTTGATACCCTTGAAGACCTTTATTCAGAAATGGTTCTAGACCACTTAACCATTGAAAATATCCTTGTTTGTTCTGAGATTTCAAAGGAGCAGGACTCTTCTGTTAGTATTGTTGCTGCTGTTGAAAAGGTGGGTTATGTTGACTGTAATTTCTGTAATTACAATCATATGGGTCTTAAAATCCTACCTTGATCACCTGATCAATATGTGGGGAACCACACATCTTTCCATATTATATCTCCATTACGGGAGTAAGAGGGGGTTGTTCAGTTGGCATTTAAAATGATTCTAGCTTCTTTAAGAGTGATTCAACATGAAATACTAGTCTAGTGTTTTCATCCATATAGTAGATACCACTTCAGGGTGGTCCATGATAACTTTTACACAAGCTGTCTCTATGAGAATCTTTATCAAATATAACTCTTCCGGCTTCTAGAGATTTAAACATCAGTCCTACATCAGTAGAAGCATCGATGACAGTTCATTCGGCTTGCTAGAGTCCTTGGTAGAATGTCTATATCTAAATCCACATATCACATCCATGTATTGAATAATTCTTCATCACCTACTTGAATTGGTCATATGATTCCCAATAATATTCTCCATTGGTTTGAATAAGGTTCTGAATTTTGTTTCAGAGCATCCAAGTCTAGATTGGTGGAAAGTATTCATCTAAGAACTTTTTTCCCAGATCATCAGAAGTCATAATTGACTTGGAAGTTTTAATTTTTTTTATTACATAGCTTAGTCTATTAGAGAGAATGTGAATATGTGATGTCATATTGCATCTGAAGAAACTCCCTTGTTTCGAAAGGTATCATAAAATTCCATGAAGTTAGAGATGTTCTCTTTTAGATCTTTTCTCCTGAGTCCATTGAATTTCCCCATGTTCTGGATCTTGTAAATGATTCTAGTTTTGATTTCAATGTTATGAACTTGGATGAGGGGATGCATGATGCTTCGAGTGGAACCATGGATTGATGTAAATCCATAATCCATGATGGTCCTATCTTGAAGCATTGGATTCTCACCACGAATAATTTGATGATGTCCATGAGGTTTTGGAAGGTTGGGTCTCACTTTATTATGTTTTTTGGCCATTGTAGACAGGAGGTGTGAAACTAGGAACGTATTGATCTGAATATCAAAGGCTAGGTCTTCTATTTTCTTACATATATTTAAACATGTAAAAAGACTTTAGTACATGCACTATACCATGAAGTGGAGACACAAGAGTATCTTGAAATGGACAGATGGAAATGGGGTTAATGAAAGGTAGTCCCAGGACTTTCTCTAGAAGCTGGAAAGCAGAAAGTTACATCCCATGGAATGGTTCTTGGATTTTACATTCCCAAACAAGTCATTGAATTCATGCGGTCCACGATCATATTAGAATTACCATGTTTCAATAACTTCACATACTACAAGTTCATATTATAGTCACCGTTTGAGGTCGATCACAAGGGGAGCATTGTTGGATTTTTGATGTTAATGGATTATAACTCTTTGTGGTAGGATTCATTTTTAGTTGGTTTTAGTTTTTAAATTTCTAGATCTATGATGTCTTTGTCAATAAAGTGAGAGTGGTAATGATCAATTTCAGGTATTCGTAAAAATGATGATCTTAATTTTAATCCTAGTAGGATCCCAAGGTTTAGGCTACGAATTAAGAGGAAGTCTCTTGTTGGCTTTGATCATGTCACCTAGTTTTACCTAGGAGGTAGCTATTCCTTGATTGGGAGATAGTGGAAACTTAGATTCATTAAGCTTAACTCTTATGCCAAAAAGTATCTTAGACTAGTTTTTGTAGCCTAATCCTCTCCAATCAAGATAGGGTCTTCCTCTTAAATATCTTATGATCTAGGATGGTTAATCAAATTGGATAGAAATTAATTATTTACCCTAATTACTAATCATTATGGTTACCAAGTTTAGAATTATATATTTAATTATTCAAAATCCCTTACTTTTGATCCCTACCCTTGCGTTGTTTTAGCAACTCATGGTAAGAAGAGATACAAATAACAAAATAAACACCATGATTCAATTTCTAAGATGAATTGAATTAAAACAATTCAAAATCATGCAATGGTTCAGATTCACTAAAGGGGGTGATCATTAAATGAGGATTAAAATGATATAATTCAATATATAATTAAATAATTACTTGTAATAAAAGGGTAATTGTATTCAACATGAGTTTGGTGATGAATTATGGTAAGCGATGTAAATGGGAATTGAAGATGATGATGAAAATAGAATCAACATCTCTTGTATTGAAATATAATTATGAAACAGAAAAGAAATTTGATTTTAAGAGGGAAGGGTTCGAAGGTAATTCAAAAGTTAAAGCATAAACGAATTATACTCTTGGATCTCTCTAAAACTGTTACCAAGATTATATATATATGTGTGAAATATTAAACTATGTGTAATGGATTATAGGTCGTGTAATTTCAATCATTGTAATTCTTAATGGATTTTAAATCTAATATGTATCTCGCACGTATCTCACTCGGGTTGCAAAGATTGACTGATTTCACATCGTGTAACGATGACTCGCTATGTTTACTGTCATATTTCTATTATTTATTTACAACATAGTTCACGACCTAGTTTACCATTTGGTGGAAGCTATGAGTTCCTTCTACACAAGGTGAAATTATGTTTCACAACGTGCAATAGGTGAATTCTTCACTTTTTAAGCATTTTATCATTTGAATCCATAGAAGCCTGATTCCTACAAAATTAAACAGATACCAAGCACATTATAAAATAATGCAATTAAAATACATAAGTAAATTATAGCAGAAAGTATATACGAATTCATCTTGTCAATAGGAAAGTCAAATCGTTTGTGTTATCCAAAAAGGATTACATTTGTATACACATTGAACGATTTGAAATAGTGGATTGTAAACTGGCATTAACTCCCCTTGATAGAAAATTCATTCTTTAAAAATCACATGAATTATCATTGGAAAAATAAATTCGGAATATGTAAATTGTTAACAATGCTTTATCCATCAGAAGTTTAATGTATGTAATGATTTACACATGGCCTAATATTTCCATTTTACTGGGATTTGTAAGTCATTTCATGTCAAATCCTAGAATTAATCATTGATATATTGTTAAATTTGTCATCTGATATATGAAAGTTTCATAAGGTATATCCTTATGTTTTAGTGTTATTAATCCATCAATGGGGGTTTGGATGCTAGTTTTGATAGATACAAGTATTACCATAAGAGTAACACATGTAATGGCTTCACTTTCATAAGGAAATCATTAATTTAAAAATCTCTTCTACAGCTTGTGGTTACTCTAACAACAAATGAAATAGAATATGGTACTATTACAGAAGAAAAAACAATTTTTTTCTATTTGATGTGATTTTTAACAGATATTGGGATGGAATTAGAAGGAGAAGTGTTGTTATGTGACATTTAGGTTTACATTAGCCTCAATAAGAATCAAGTTATTCATGAAAGGAAAAAAACACAACAACATGAAATACCACGCCATTAAAATATGATGGAAGAAAAAGTACTAAAATTTTATAAGGTGGATATAGAGTATAATACTATGGACATATTCTGAAAGGTTTTTTCTAGGAAATTATGGGGCAGTATTGTGACTTAGTTGGACTTGGATAAATAGAAGGAGATGGAGAAAACTATAAGAACTGGAGATGATCTTTTATGAATATTGAAGGAGTTTAGAATTCATGAAGTAATATTAAATTGATATATTAATGGGATTTATAAAGTCTCTTTAGTTTTATGAAAGTATATTTCTAGGAAGTATTCTACAAGGAATTTTTTTTGAAATGATGTTTTTGACATTGATAGAGGACCTTGCCTATTGAAAAAGGAGTTTGGATAAATCATGTTTCTCTGATATTTATTTCGAACTAACCAATCAATATTTTTCGATACTTGGTTAGAACACATGTTCTCTAGTTTTTACTAATCAATAAAAATGAGTAATGATATATTTAATTTTTCCCCAATCAATATAATGAAAATCATGATTCTCAGAGTATAGTGGAATTGGTTTACTAGATTAATACTTCAATAAATTTGAGGTGTTCATAGTTTTTAAAAAGAAAATATACAAGATATGTTATTTTTTACATGAAATATTGTTGAGTGTGAGTTGAGAGTGAGTGTGATTGTAATATATTGTACACTTATATTATCATTGTTCTTGTAGTGCTATTCCTGGAATGTAATACTTTTATCCAACCACATAATTGTTTGGTGTTGTTTCATTTTCATATTTCATCGTAAAATTGTGTGTGAATGGTTATTTTGTGTGGTGATTAGGTTGTATATTTTCTATTTATAGAACACCAAGTCAAGTGGATAGTGAGGGGAAATTTGAATTAAGTATGTATTCCAAAATAATGTTCTTTTAAAAAAAATTATTGTTCAAATATTTAAAAAGGGTTGGTTCTGCAAAACCATTTTCCCACACCTTTCATTTTTGTACAGATGATGAAAAATTCAGTGGTGGTCAAGGAGGAGGTGAAGCTGGTGTGTGTGATGCATAAAGAAGAATATCAATTTTCATAGTTGGATATATTCATGTTAGTTTTGGTGGGATATAGAATACACCCACTATAGAAGTTTGAGGCCGATCTTTGTTATAAGATGTTAGGCCTTTATACTTTTCCCCTTTTTCTGGATTTTGGGTTATGGTACATTTTTAAAATTTCAACTGAAGTCGCATACATGTTGCACTTCATTTTTTTTTATTTTTATACATTGTTTTATTTTTCATATACATTTCCCTAGAGATGTATATAAATTTATAAGTTTATAGGATAAGTACTCCCATATGCTTTTTTCAATCTTGGGGTTTGTCACCAAACCCTGGCCTATTAGATGTAGGATTGGGGTGACACAGTCACCTACTTCCATCCCATGAGAAGTCACATTGGTTGGTTCATGTCATAATACTATCGGCACAGTTTGAGTCTTATGGATATAGTTCAAAGTTATTAGTTCTTTGAGTATTTGTATGGGACTCTTGGGTAAACTTTGTTGAGGGGTATTGAGTTTTCTTAACAGACAAAGGAATTTGATGATTGTTGTGGGTGGTCAATTTAACTGTTCATCAAGTCTCTAATAACATATTAGTTAACTTAGAACACTAATAGTTTAGTTATAAGGTTTAATGGGATAGTGCATGAATCATGTTGTGTGTTAATTTGGATTAGATTAATTATTTACTGAGTCTATCTTGATATTATTTGAATAACAATGTGTCAATATTACTAAATATGAGATGAAGCCTCATACAAATCCATCCCAAATTTAGAGGAAGGATCATCTTGGGCCTACTATATTGATTTAGACTTTATTTTCACATTGTTTAGGTGGTGAGGCTTAAATACAGACACCTAATAGGGATTTGTTTCTCTCACTAGCGGAGAAAGGGGTTGACCCCCATCAGTTTATAAGGGAATCAACACACCTAATGTGTAGATAGAAGTCTTCATATATTAGAAATTTATGACTCAAATATCGATTGCTCTTCATAATATCTTTAGGTAGTGACCTTCTAGGATTTGGGGTGATCCTTATCCTCAATTAGTAGAGTACTCACAGGAGTCTATTAATCAGATTTTTATTTCTCTTGGACACCCACTAACCAAATGGTCATTCTTTATATGAGTCTATTCTATGGAAAAATGGAATGTCTCTAATTTGATACATGTTTTCACATCAATTTTCAGAAATTAAAAGAGTTTTGATGAAAACATGATATTTTAAATATACAATTATTTAATACCCTTCATTTTAAGTGGAAATTTGAATTCAATAAATATTTTGGTGAAAATGTGGTTTTAGGAGACAACATTACTAAATGATCTTTTTTCTAATTTTCATTTCTATAAGTACCATTTTTTTGGATTTTGAAATCAATTATTCTAATTTCCAGAATTTTGTCTTGAATATTAATTTTTGGAATACTTTCATAAGTTTGAATCTATAATTTATTTTTCTATATCTCTTTTGCAGTTTACTTTCATAACATGAATTAATAAATTTCGTATATGATTTTTTAATCTTATTATGAAATTTTTTAAGGATGAATTTTACCTCGTAGGCATCATCCTCTCCCCATAATCAGCACCCCCATGTTGATGAGTCATCTGTGTTATCATAATACATCCCTATAACCCGTTTAAATCTACATGAAGACCCCCATAAGTAAGAAAAATCTTCCCACGATAATAATTTTATCCTCACTATAAGAAACATTCCATCCTTTATAAGAATTATATGCATGGAGGTCAAAGTATGTAATAATCACACACACATCCATAAGAATATTCCACTCCATAATAATCTATCCTGTGTAAGAATCAAATCAGATGCTTAAAAATCATTTACTACACATTGGGAAAATCCAAATTCGACCATGAAGGAGTAACATTCCACATCGATATGTGATTCCTATTTTGAAACTGAAGCAAGAAATAGAGCCAGATCTTGAGATGAAAGATAATATAAGGACATTATTGAATCATACTAGAGAAGATTAAATAATAATAGAGAACCCATGTGGGGATTTTAAAATTTCTAGAGGAGTTTATCTTGAGTCTCATGTGGAAGATGATGTGCAGTAACCAACAACACATAGAGACTAAGGATTCATTAAAGAGATGTAGAATGTGGGTATAGAGATAGAGGTTAGTGTGGGATTGGTTTCAAAAGAGGTAGGAAATATGATTTTGAATAATTCATCATCCATGAATCCTGAAAATGTGGGATTATTATACAATGAAAATGGAAAAACCCACCCACTCAAAAGTAGTCTGAGAAGATAGAGTTGGGAAACCGGATCTCTATGAAAGATAATCTTTCTCTTCCAATTTTACTTATTTTTTCTCAATATTATTAATTCTTAGTATTTTAATGTTTCACCCCTAAATATTGGATAAATTTAATCAGTGGAAATATGATTGTTTTTCCCCTTTTTATTCCATTCTTGAGTCATTCTTTTACTAGGTTTTTATTCCTCAATTTCAAATGGTAATTTGATCTTGAAAAACCCATCTTTATCTATCTCAGGATTACTAAATTCAATGGCTGATAAACCAATGAATTCACCAGTATTAGAACTAAAACCCATGACATAAGGTGCTCGTGACATCTTGAATATTGGAGACTCAATTTTCCAATTTCGTTAGAATAATGGAAAATTAATATAACAGTATAAAATCAAAACCACCCATATCCTCATTAATTATTTTTCACTAATTCTGATGTTATTGTCTGTTCTTTTCTTCTAATATGTTCTTCATTATTTTCCCCAAATTTAACTCTATCATTGTCATAAAAATTCATCACCAATTTTAAATTAGCTGTTTTTTCTTACATTGTAATTTGAATGTTGTTTATTTGAATTTTTTTGTTTTATTTATCATCGTACACTTCACATTCCATGTCAGTTAAACCCAAATTTCTGTAATAATATTTTTAAATAGGAAAATTAATATTTTATTGACTTAAAAGAACATCCCTAGTCATTTTTGGCACCTTTTAGAGGGATGGATTTATACAGGCAAGTGAGAATATCAAAAACTCTATAAAAATAAATAAAATCTATTTAAAAAAATTATCTCAATAATATAACTACCCAGTTCATGTGCACTATATTAAACATTGAAAATATAGATTATTTTATACCTGAAATTGAAAACAACATAATATATTTTAATAAACAAAGGATAATTTAAATGGAAATCTTGAGAGAGAGAGAGAGACTGATGTTAATGAACAAAACCTCAACCTAGCATCATTCAAAAAAATTATAAAGACCTAGGATGATAGAGTATTAACTCCCTAATATTTTAGGAAACACCTAATATATTAGGATAGCTCATAGATCTTAGAATAATGAGAATAGGTATCCATACATGATCTTGTTTCCCACGTTTAATAGTATATATAATGAACAATCTTTATCATTTATTTGGGATTTCATTAATATAGGATATCAGTTTCCACTTCATTGGATTTGTGAGAATAAGATTAAAATTATATTCCTACCATTATATCTTAAAATAAATGATAGAAACTAGTTTTTTCCCTGGACAAAAATATTTTTAAAACCTTGGATGAATTACAAAACTCAATTGTCATGAAATTTTATCTTAGGATACTTAAGGAATAGTTAAGGAATAAGATCAATAGTTTTTTTAATAATATTTAGAGGCTTTGTATAAGGCATGAGATAGATTTAGGGTCCTAATAAGGTAGTATCATCACCACTACATCCCTACCCATCTTCTTATAAAGAAATTTTATAAAGTACCTCCACTTTGGGATAGAATTTAGTGGATCAATACTCTAGATGGTATTAAAATAATAAAATCTATGTGGAACTTAGATATATTTTCAACAATCATACCCTCAATTCACAACACATATATTCTAGGATAAATATTTTCAATAGTGTAGTGAAAAACATCGTTTCATGTTTGTAAATGAATTAAAAGCTTAGTGAAATGGTAGACCATCTTTAATATTTGAGGAAATATAATATCAATTTTTTTATTCAAATTAGAATCCAAAGGCCAAACGAATTCCTTATATAGTAATTTCATTAATATTTCATGATTGGGATCCCTATAACTTTCTTCCCAAAAAATGATCTTCCATACCATCCTTTTAAAAATGTCAATTTCATCAGGTATAGACTATGAATTCAAGTTAGAGATAACCGATTTTAAAATTATTGAAATCAAGGATATAGAATCCATATTAATTTATCATGGAGTGATAAAGGAATTTTAAGCCAACCTAATGCATTTGGATGCCCACAAGAGCCTTGGAAATAATTGAAAAACTAACTTAAGTCAAAAACCACTAACTCTTAAAATGAATTAAGTTTTTTGTTTTATTAGTTTTTAGGAAAATTGTATTCACACAAATAATTACATGATTATAATAATGATAAAATAGATTATAGAATCATAAATTAGAGTTTAAAGTGAAAAAAATAGCAATGGAAATGAATAAAACAGATAAAAAATTCCCTTAGGAAAAAAGAAGTTGTACCTTGGGAAAATTCAATGATTTTCACCACAAGTAGGGGTTAAATAACTCATCAAGAATATATAAATTTTCCTAGGGAAATATAAAATGAAATCCGATAAGAATTTAGAAAGAAATATATATAAAACCATGAATATGGAAATTTGGACATCCATAATGAATTCAAGATAAAACATATTTTTCCACATGAAAAATAGGGTATAAATAAAATAAATTTTAAGAAAAATAAAGGGACGGAAAATATTGAAGAAAATATTTAGTGTCTACCAATTTTTTTTAAGAATCTACCACCCATTATCCCTTTAACATTAATAGTGAAGAAAAATAACTATGAACATTAACTGCTCATATAACTTGAGATATTTAAGAATATCCCAATCAATATTACCTTCATTGACTCTTTGTAATAGATCCCATAAAATTTTAAATAATAAAATAAAATAATGATGAATAAAAAGAATTTGGAAACGTTTACCAGCTATAACTTGGTAGAGGAGTGTAGATCTATTTTGTCAAAAAAATCCGTCTTTAACTCAAATATATTTTTAGATTTTTTATCCTATGCACTGTAGGGAATGTTGTCCAACTAAGCTATCTTTTTTTCATCCCTGCTATCATCAACATGATCTCTTACTCACTTTTTTTATAGATAATATAAGGAGAATTAATACCCACTATAATTTTATTGTATTTGGCTGATTGATCTGTACCTCTTTCAATTAGGGGATTGAATAACTTTCTTGTTGGTGTGGAGATATTTTTTACCTACTTATACTTTCATTCTTAATATAGAATGTGAAAAAGAGGTTCCTATCATTTTAAGGATACCCTTTTCTATATATGATAGGTATTGTTATTGATGTATCAAATGGAAAGATGTTTTTTAATTTAGGTGATCAAATGGAAGTGTTTAATGTATTTAAAAATACAAAATAAATCATTCTTGAAAAAATCCTGTCAATGGATGAGTTTTGAAAATTTAATGAAACTTTTGATGGAATGGAAGAAAAATTACTAAGATTTATTTATAAGATTAATAGAGGAACTAAACCTAATTAATCTTTCATGGGAATTAGTTTCAATAAGGATAAGGAACAAGTTTATGGGTATGGGGGTAAATTTTCATAAAAACTTGATAAATCTTTTCAGGAAAAAATCCTTAGACTAGTTCAGGAACTAGACTATGAGGAGTTGTCCAATATGTAAAATAGTGAAGACGAATCTTTTTTAGCCCACATTCATTCTTTAAAAATCACATTGAATACCTTGGACCACCTAGGCCCAAAATTCCACCTTCCAGTCAAGAAGAATCATCTTTAGAGCATAAACCACTTCTATATCACTAGGGTGATAACCCTTCACTTCCATTAATTATTTCTACTAAATTAGAGAGAAGTAAAGAGAAAAAACTTTTTGATGTATTTAAAAGACACCAAAATTCCATATGATATATAATATATTGTATTAAAGGGATAAGTCCTTAATTATTCATATAAAAGATTCCAATAGATCTTAACCACACACTGAGGCTTGAGGGATAAAGTAGGGTCAATCACAATATGAAATAATTTATTAGCTAAAGTAAATTAAGTTATTATATACTAATATTATATTCCTCATCTTTGATATCCAATATATAAGACTTATCTAATAATTTCCCTAAAAATGAGGAGTAACTATCATACCCAATAAAAAGAATGAGGAAATTCACACCAGAATAGTGACTAAGTAAAGAGATTGTATAAACTATAGGAAGATAAATTAATCCACTAAGAAGGATCATTTTCCTATTTTATCCTTGGAAAATAATCTTGATAGAAAAACTAGGAATGAATTTTACTATAATATTTATGGTAATTATGTATTCAACCAAATTCCCAAATCCCAATAAGATTATAAGAAAACTAAATTCACATGACCCTTTGATAAATTTTCTTATCATAGAATTCCCTTTGGATATTTTTCTTCCTTGAGATCATTCCAAATAATCATGTTGGAAATATTATATGGAATTACTGACAGGGTTATTGATGTATTCAAAATTGTTTTGTTATTTTTTTGAATGGATTTTAAAATATGTTTGTAAAATTTGGAATTAGTTTTACTTAGGTTTTAAGTCACTAACCTTGTCCCAAATTAAGAGAAAGGCCAATTCATGGGCTCTTGGGTATTATGATTGGTTATAAGGTCATAAAAAGGATTATATAAGTTGAAACTGCTTTGTTAGTGGGTATTCAAAATTCCCCCTCTTGAAAATTTTGAGGTTATTAATTTTTTTAGGGTCATGTTAATTTTTACCAGAGGATAATATTGGTTATTTATAGGATCACAAGTCCCCTTTTCAACAGACTTTTCAAGGATTCCCACTTGAATTTTTATTACAATCACTTAGTTTCATTATACTAAATTAAGTGAAAATTAACCTCATCACTCATTATCACCACCCCAAACTAGAAGTTCCCTTTGAATTAATGTGTAATGAAAGTGACCTTTCTATTGGAATAGTATTAGGGAAATATAAGGAAAATTGATTACATGTGGTGTACAATTCTAGTAGATTTCTGTATAATTCCCAATATAATTACACATTAATTGGGAAGGAGTTGTTGGAAGACATTTTTACTCATATAATATTTAGACTGTTCTTGATTAGATCAGAAGTCATAGTTTTTACTAACCATGCTACCATAATGTGCCTGATTATAATGAAAAACGATAAACCAAGACTCATTTGATGGATCAATTTTTTGTAGGAATTTAATTTAGAGAATAGAGATAAACAAGGAGATGAAAATTTAGTAGTTGACCACTTCTCTAGGATGCTAAACACATCTAATGATGAACTTGTATATATTAATTCATTATTTATAAATTAAATTATATTATTATTTTTGTCAAAATAATCTTTTTGGTATGACTATATTTATAATTTTATTATTTCATGAGTGATTCCCAAGGACATAAAGCCAAAAAACGAACAAAACTCATTTCAGAACAAAATATCTACATTTGTAAAGACGCATTATTATTTAGGAGGTGTACTGATGGAATCCATAGGTGGTTTTTTACCAAGTAATGCATGCTTCCATTATTAAGAGTTATCATTGTTCTCCATGTGAAGGAAAACATGGGGGAGATATAACAACCCAAAAAGTGATTTAATATATATTCTAATAGCTTACTCTTTCCAAGGGAACTAGGATCCTAGAAGTGCGTTGTGATAAGATCCAAAGGTAAGTACATGTTTTTAGAAAAAAGTGGATTCGACGAATGAAAATTCATAAAGATAAAAAAAATTATTTTGGGGGGGATATATATTATGGGACAAATCCCATATCATCATATAGATGAGTATACCATAGTGGATAGAGATTATGTGCCTAAGCAGGTAGTGGTAGTGGAATTTTCAAATAACAAAAAAATATTTTCATGAAATTCATTAAGATTAACATAATTTCAAAATTCGAAGTTCCTAAGGGCTTTATCACTTATAATGGTACCCACATTAAAATCATTAAATGTTAATCTTTATTGGAAATGTATAGTTGTGTTCATAATACCATAAATTCATACTATCCATAGTCTAATAGGAGATTTGATTTTTCGAATATGGAGTTTAAGATAATTTCAAAGAGAAATGTTTTTGGTTATAAAAATGATTTCCCATTGAAGTTAGATAAATATTTTTGGTCCTATAGTAATAAATTTAAAATAACCATATAGATATACCTTCTCATGATTTTTTTTGGGAAATATTTCTATTTACCAATTGAAGTATAACACCAGACCGTTTGGGATACCAAATAATTAGACTTTTAAGTTAAATATACTTAATATATAATAATTTTAAAATTATTTGATATAAAAGTAATGAGAAAATACTTTTCATGAACCTATCATTTATATTATTAATTTTATAGATGGATATAGACTGTTTATATTTAATTTTAGACATTATATTTTTCCATGGAATCTAAAATCTAAGTGTTGTAGACCTTTCACTATCCAAAGGGTCTTGGTTAATGTAGTTGACGAGTTGGTGGGAGAAGATAACTGGCCATTCATTGTTAATATTCTTAGAATAAAACATTATTTCGAAAAGCAGCCCAGGGACTAGCTTCAATATTTTTGTTTGGGAATATATCCTTATTAGAGACTAACTATAATACATGATCCTCACCCCAGTTGGAGAGGACTCAGAAAGTGCATCCATGAGACCTGATATCAAATCTGGGTAAAGACATAATTTCCAGGTTAACATAGAATTACTATATCAGGCACTATTTGGTACTATAGTATCCATAACTGTTCATCTTTTTGGGCTTTCAGGCCACCAGCTTTGTGATTAATTTCTTCAAGGCCTCTGGTCCACCCAAAGATTTTAGGCCAGTAAGGATTTATGGCCACCTCATGACTTTGATGCAACCTTAAGTCCATAGGTCCACCTCAAGGCATTCAAGCCACATGAAATTATACTTAATGGACCAGACATGATCTATAAGGAGAAGACACCAGATGATGAGTCAAAGTAAGCTCACTAACTAGAGCATAAGATAATATATTTGGAAGAAATATAGGATATGGAATTTCCATCAAGACCAATCTATGCATACATAAGAATATTAGATGAATGGCCATGCGATGTTGGAGAGCAGACATCACGCTTTATAAGCTAGGGAGGAGTAGTTCAATGTAGAAATAGTCTGGACGAATTACTATAAGACCTAAATGTCATGTAATGTTGTGTAGCCTATAAACCATGTATGGGGTTCCCTTCAACACTAAAAGGGGGATAATAAATTAAATTAATAAAAAAATATAAGGCCATATGTCCATTTGGGGTAGAGACTTACTAAGGACATAAAACATGTCTTTTCATAGGTGTAAACCTATCATTATTTTTTTATGTTTTTATTTTGATAAAACAAGTATTTAACTACTATTTATTCACTGCTAATAATTTTTTTTCTACCAAATGTTTTTGAGGCCTAACCTTATGTGAAACTGATTAGACTAGAGTTCCAATTATTTTCAAGCACAAAAAAGAGTTTCTTTCTTGATAAAATTGAATCATATTCCTTGAAACTCAAACTATATTTCTTTAATATTTTGAGATAAATATTTTATAATATAATGTTAATGTATTTCAACTAGTATGATCTATAACCTGACTAAATAGAGGTTAAAAACATAATGTTATTGGTAAGGTGTATTTTGAATAAATTAAAATAGAACAACTTCCTCAATAAAAGGATTTATTTCTTTCAATCCTACATTTTATCACACTCATATCATCGTTGTCAGAAATATTGGATTATTTTAGTTTGTTAGATTGTAATCATTAAATAGTGTTTGTTATTGATTTTCTTATTTCACTAAATGAAATTAAGTTTTCTATGTTTTCCTAGATTATATAACTTTGTTGATGTTAAAATATTGATTGTAATGCCACCACTTACTGAAAACATTGACTAACATGATATTTTGCGAAGCTATTTTAAAAAATCATGAGTCTTCCCATAAAGAAAAAAGCATGATCATTATGATCGTTTCATGATTATCCATTTTTATATTTTCAAGGATTGAGTTTGATGGGTCATTGGGCGAGGGGATATCAACTAATGGAAAGATGATTGGACAGGTATAACTATTTTCTTTTCGGTATTTTTTGTTCGGGAGATTTCATTTAAATAATAGAACTTACATCAAATTTTTATTTTGACCACTTTCGACATGGATGAAAAGTATCTATATGATAGGATTATTGTTGTTGATGGACCAAATATGTGTTTGTTTTCCTCCTCACTCTTAAATGGTCCGAAGAACTTCATTTTTTATTTAGGAGATGATTTGGAAAATTAACATTATGGTTTGAAGGATTCATAGAAGTGCTCTTCCTAAGGAGGATAATATTTAGAAGAAAGGAATAGAGCTAGAATGACACTGCATGTGTTGCGAGAGACCCAATAATGAGATGATGTAGAATTTTTGTTTGAGGGTGACAAGGATAAATATTCATGGGAGATCATCAGCCATAGGTTGGGTATTTCAGTGTAGGCTAGAGCATGTGTGACTTACTATATTTTTTGTTTTGAGTAGTTGAGAAACATTTCCATGAGGTTTATCTTCATTGTATGTTGTTTTCCAATATGTTTTGGGAAATTTAGGAAGCTCAAAATATGAATGATGAAGGAAATAATTTCTCCTTTATATGTATATATATTAAAGTGTGTATTATATCACTGGTAAAATATCTTTCTTTCCCCTCTTTAGAAGTGAGGATTTGTTTATCAGTAGGTGGATTCTCTCTAGGGTGGCATATTATCATGCATGCATGCGAATAGTTCCTCATGGAAGGTAGGTTCAGTAAAGTCCTCCCAGTGTCGGTCATAATTTGAATATGGATGGATCCTTTTATCAAGGTGCTATGAGAGGAGGATTAATTATGTAAAATTATAGGGGTTATATGGTGTTCGGTTTTAGTTTATATTATGTCTTGTTAAACTTGATAGATGCGTAAGTGAGAGCCATGATCTATTGTCTCACTCTTTTCAAGCCGTAAAAATTTAATATTTCTACTGTGGTGTCTGAATCCATACTTATATTCAGTTTTCTACATGATATTCTAATATTCCATGGTTTATTTCTTATCATATCAAAAATTGTTAGTCTCTCATTATCCATAACATATATATCTATCAGAAATAGAGCGAGGTGAATTTTTCTATTGATAATCATGAATGAAAGGGGATAACAAGTGAGAGCCTCATTATTCTTCATAGTAATGGACCTCTTCCAAATTATTGACTTCAAATTTTCAGTGGTGATGTACTTGGGATTCACTAATTTAGACCCCCTTGAGTTTCAAGGTGGTTGGGGAAAATTTTATTTCTGAGGGAGTTGAATTCAAAATTATTTTTTTCTAATAATTTTCAAATATTAAAATTCAATTATTTTTTGAAAATTTATAAAACACATTTTGGCCAAAAAAATTATTTTGAGAAGATAAATATTCATTTATTAATTGAAATAATCCATAGTGGAAATATTCTTCAAAATCACATCTGATTTGGTATTAAAAGTATATCATTTTTAATATTAATTTCCTTCCACTGAATTTGATGAATTAATTTCTTGAGGACAAGAATGAGTTATGTTTGATGGAATTTTTTATGGCCCAAATTTGATACATTTTATAACAAATATTTTGAGTAATTAAAGTTTTTATAAATAAATGAGCCTTTATATGTAGAATTATTTAATACCATTCAATCTGATTTTAAATTTCAATTCACAAAATATTTGGGTGAAAATGAATTTTTATGAGTAGAATTGATTCAATGTTATTTGTTAGGATTTTTATATCTATAATTTTTTTGTCTTTTGAAAATTTTCCAATTTTCATGATTTTATAGCGAATATAAACTATTGGAAAACTTTTGTAATCTTTAATATTTAATATGAAATTTATTTTTCTAAATACTTTTTGATGTTTAATTTTAAAACCACAAATGATAAATTTCACCAACACTTTTTTTCTTGTAGATAATTCTCATTATGAAAATAATCCATCCCATAATAATCATTATCTACACAATAAAAACTATACACAAATTCAAAATTAATTTGTGTAATCATTATACACACATATGGCCAGTTTTTATAAACACGGAGTCCCCCCACTTATGAATCTATTTCTTATAAGGATCATTTTCTTCTAAGCGTAAGCATGAATCCATCTCTTCTAAAAATTATCACCATAGCGGTAATAATTATTAATAATAATGAAATTATACATAGGAAATTTCTATTTATTAATAATTAAAACATCGTAATCATAAACTCATTTATATAAATATCATTTACCAAACATTGTAAAAAAATTAGTTATATTACTTATGAGTAAAATTCTATATCATCCCTTAACTCCTTTTCCAAAATAAAATCATATAAGATATCCTAAGCTCACAATGAATTCAAAGCCTATGAATTACTTGAATAATGATGGATATGTTCAAATAATAATCAAGAACCCACATGAGACTGTCAAAATTTATTATCGAGTTCGACTATATTCACCTAAGGAAGATGATGTACAGTAATCCGCAACACATGGAGACAAGGGTTCTCAACTAATGAAGTGGACTGTGTGCTACAGAGTTATTATTTTTTGTGATATTATATTCAAAAAGTGGATTACCTTTAAATTTAAGCCATCCATCAACATTTATCCGTGAAATTGGGTAATTATAGGACTAGAGTAGTTGGAATGAACTATACACCCAAGAGGAGTTGGACAAGATGGAGCTGGGAAACTGGAGAACCTTGATAGAGAATCACACTCTTCCCATTTTCCTTATTTTTTGTTAATTATATTAATTAATTGTATTTTTATATTATATACATTATTACTAGGTTAGTTAAATAATATTTTTTTATTAATCTCTTTTCTTCATTCTTGAATTATTCTTTATTTGGGTAGTTGTTGATAAAGATCAAATGAAAGGTTTATCTTGATAAAACTAGATTAATATATCTTATGTATAGTAAATTACATGATTGATAAACCATTTAATTCAATTGTCCAAGAACTATAACATTTTATATAAGTTGATGGTGACATCTTGAATTTTAGAGACCCAATTTTTATAATTTCTATAGAATAATGGAAGAGAAATTTAATAATTGGAAATAAAAATTTCCCCTATTCTCATTAATAACCTCTTCACTAAAACTATTTTTCTAGTGAGTTCTATTCATTGAATATGATTGTAATTACTTTTAACTATTTATCATTATCACTATCATCAATATACATCACCAATTTCACATCAACTTCATTTTATTATTGTGTGTCAAGCTTGTTGTTTCCTTGAGGTCTAGCTTATTTTTCTTGCTCAATGAAAACTTCACCTTACATGTGAGTTTAACCAAACATTGATACACGTGTTTTAAATATAAAATAAAAAACTAAATTCACTTGTCTCAATGACCCTAGCCATGTATCTGAACACTGAAGGTCATTAATCATCCAGACTCAAGATAAGGCTGTCATATCCTACCCAGATTTTGTGAATTTCTTCTGAGATATGTATTATCTAGTAAATTGAGGATGACGATAGTACAAAAGAATATGGACCAATTTGGTGATAAACTTATGGTATATATGTATGTTTGGATGTTTAAAAACATCATTAGGTATTCCTAGGATATGATTCAGGATGAATATCTTTTATACTGTAAGTTTTATTGAGTCATTCGATGAAAAAATTGATTTTGAACCATACACCTATGAATTCTCACCCACTATAGAGTTATGAAGTGTGTACTATTTATCAAGTGTTATTAAGTAGAGACGTATATGAGTGATAGATATAGTAAAATATTAATAAGTTCTAAGTCATTATTAGTAACTAGTCATGGAATGAAAATAGAGTAATGTCATCATAGGCATCTATATTCGTGATCTTAGTCTCAGAGGCAGGTAGGATAGGGTCTCAAGTTAGTTCCTCCCATTTTGGATACATAACCTATTTCAAATAT
This sequence comes from Viscum album, assembly GCA_963277665.1. NCBI lineage: Eukaryota > Viridiplantae > Streptophyta > Magnoliopsida > Santalales > Viscaceae > Viscum > Viscum album. Next base: position 1,783,892,860 of record OY728148.1, on the reverse strand, counting down.
GGAGGAATAGGACACCTACTATAATTATTCCCCACTAATTAAGAAATAGAGTATATATATGGTGCCATAGTGGATATACCCCTACAACAAAGGAAACCTAGAGATTACGGACTACCTATTGGTGGATAGGGTGGCCCCCAAAATGTGTTCATCAAAAAGGATCTAGTGGTCCCCTAGAAGTTATGGTTGTACAAGGATTTTATCCAATGAAACTGACACTAACTCTAGGTAGGTGATGATGGGATCCAGGTTTAGAAGTTCAAGGAAGATGATAAATGCAAGTTATAGAGGACATCATGTAATTGACACCCAATATGATTTGAGTTGTAATTTATTTCTTCTCTACCTTAACACTCACGCTGATCCATATTGATTTCAGTCATTCATTTATTTCAAAAAACATTATTAGTTTTCATGATATTCTACTATAACCACTAGAATGGCCTCTTCATCTAGAGGTACATACTAGAAATGATTATCATCTTTATAATATTTAATTTTATTGTGATTTAAATTGTGGTAGAAATACATTTTATTAAAATATAATTAGGAAGAATATGCTACCTTATGATTCCATTATCAATATTGAATGGTTATCAATAGTGTATCCCTGGGTATATTTCTATTGGTGTAGGTTTATATGCCATTGGGTAGAAGATTTGAGGTTCAAAATTGTAGGTGAATGTGACTCACATATAGAAAGAGGATGACGGAACCTTGAGAGATTTCAGATAATTACTCATTAGTTAAAATCATGGCACCATGTTTCACTAATTCTATAGAGAAACAATTTTTTTTATTAATGGAGGAGTATATTGACATTTTTAGAGTAATTTCTTAGGTTTCCACCTCATCTTGTATTTTATTTTGGTATTCAATTTTAGTCTAAGACCATGGGAATATCATCAATATCTTATCAAATGGCCTCAACTATTCTCAAGAAGATGAAGGTATAGTTGATAGTCCATTTATAGGAAGGATTTATTAGTCTCAATGTGTTTCACTAGGGAGATCCTATTATCTTCACTAGGAAGTCAGATTGGAAATTAATTATTTTTATTTATGATAACCTCTGGTGACAATTAAGCAAAAATACCCACTTTCAAGAGTAAATGATCTATTCGACTCGATAAAAGGAGAAAGATCATTCTCAAAGATTGATCTCATTTTTGGTTACAATCAGATTTGATTTCATGATGAAGATTTCCCAATGACAAAATTCAGGAGTCTATAAAGTAACTATGAGTTTTTATGCTATCATTTGGTCATGATCAAAACCACTATATTGATCACGGGAATCCAGAATAATATTTCCCAACTATACATGAAATTGTTCATAATGGTTTTTATCAATGACATCATCATTTATTATCAGATAGAGGATGATAGTTTTGAGAATTTAAGGGTAATTATTGACTTCTTACTTATGCATAAATGTTATGGAAATCTCTTTAAGGGAAACTTTTATATTCTAGAAGTTTATTTCTGTGGAATTTCATCTTGAGGGTGGAATTACAATTGATTTCAAAAAAAGATGATGTTGTGATTTATTGGGTGTCACCTAAGATAGTGTTTTAGGTGGGTAGTTTCCTTGGTTTGGTAGGTTATTAATTGGAATTTTATGGTATACTTATCTTGGATTGAATCACCTGTGACTACCCCAACCTATAATTTTAATCCATTCATATGGTAACAAAAATTATAGGAACCTTTCAAGGAGTTGAAGAATAGGTTAACCAGTTTATCAATTTTATGGTTTCCTAAGGAGAAGAGTAGGTGGTTTATAATGATTCATCTAGGGTTAGGCTTGGATTCATGATAATATATATATGAGTCATGATTTTTATGGTTCTAGGAAACTGAGATCATTTGAGTGGAATTATGAAACCCCTGACCTGGAAGTTACAACAATGGTGTTTTCCATGAATATGTGGATACATTATCTTTTAATTGAATGATGTGTATTCTTCATGGACCATAATAGCCTCAATTTTATCTTTATATAGAAGAAAATTAATTTATAATAGATTAAATGGTTATAGTTTAAACATGAATATGAATTTGATATAGTCTATAATCCAAAGAATTTCAATGATTTGAATGATAATTTTACTAGGAAATCCTATACTTAGTTGATATAGGAGGTTTAAGAGTAGTTTGATTCACTGTTATTAAATTATGATGAGGAAGGTAAATTTACTTACCTTCATTTTATGGTGTCGGCTTCTATACTTCATCCTTGAGTGAACGAGTTCTGATTTTTTGTGAGATTCCACAACATCAAATTTTCCCTAGAGATGCACTATAGAGATTATCTAAAGGTGGCCAGTATTTCATTATACCTAGGGGTAGTTAATGGTTCTTGCATTTTTTTAGGATACATTGAGTTAATTACATACCTCCCTCTAGAAGTATATACTAGTATGATAAATATGAACTAGGATTTCAAGTGTCGGTTTTGGTTTCTTTGAATAACACAGAGTGGTTCTAAGTTGATATCATGATGCCTCACATGTCTCAAGTTGAATTCCAAAAACCCCATATTTTGATGAATTTCAGGACTGCACTACCATGATCAGTGAAGGGACATGCCATTATCTGAGTGATCATTGATTAGATGACTAACTTGTATCACTTACTTTCTATTTTGAAGTAGGGTTTAATGTATGTCTTTTTACATGTAAATACAAATTGTATTGTTCAATTTTATAGGGTACCCTTATCATAAATCATGATACTAATCTCACATCAAATATTCATAGTTTTTTAGGAGTATTTTATCTCCCAAATATATTTTATTTGAAATTCCGTGAAAAAATATATTTTCAGAATGAGGGGACTATTTATGATCTCATGGATATTCTAAAGGTGTGTGAAAATAACCTCAAGATCATTGGATAATCATGTTGGGGAAACCATATAATACTTATGAAAAATCCATTGGAATAAATAAATCAACCATATAATAAAATATAGAACAATGTTCTTGAATACCCCCCACAACATTGGATTCCAGAACCAAGAAGTCCAGACACCTAACCCAGTACTCCGTATACTTGTTTTGAATCTAGGATTGATCCAACTTTTAGGAAATGATAAAGAACATGATTTCCAAACTTGATTAAAAACACAATAACAATGCATAAGAGGGACTATAAGGTTCAAAACTTTGTCTTACATAGATAATAGAATAGAAACACAACTTCCATTCAAGGAAAATTTCATGTTACAATGAGACCCACAACTTCTAATCACCTAACTCAAACATATATAAGATGTCTTACCAATTTCGGCACCATTTTCTATATCTAAATCTATCCTTTGGATCATTGCCTTCAAAAATACTCAAACTATACCTTTGGCTATATATCCTTAGGAACTTGTGTGTGCCTAGGTTTCCTTCACTGAAAGGGGATCCATACCATCTATTGTTAGGACCTATTAGTGATTTTCCATTATATATATCACATTTAGACCAATGGAATTCTTATAGATAGCCTAATGACTTATCCATCCAGCACCATCTGTCATATTTCATAGGAAACCCTTTGTTTACATGAGTGAATTATGATTTTTGATAGAAATCATTGCCTCAACTTCCATCACTTGGTGAATAGTTCATTTCACCTTCTGAACTACCCATTAATGGTTCTATATAATATATCCTTCTAAAAATATATAATAATTTATTCATGTTCTTCATCATCAGTGACTTATTCATCAGAGTGACATCTTCACAACACTTCACCAAAAAACCTCAACAACTTCTATTAAGAATATGAAACATTTCCCTTTAATATACTACACTATATCCATCTACATCATTATTTATTACCTTCAAGATAATATATAAACTAACTCTTTTGGTAATTGTATTCCATTGTGAACTATCCCCTAGACTACTTATTCCAAGCATAATTTTTCTAAAACAAACTTCAAAGGATACTTCTGGTAAAATTATTTTCACTCATTATATATCAATTAAACTCCATATATTTATATTCTTATAATAGGATACATCATTTGGCCTGATTCAGGACATTCCATGGTGATGGTGCAATGGTTCCATCCAAGTTCCCAAGTGTTAAATCAGAATATTGTTCTTTGAAGTTCCCAACACTTTAACCAGAAAACATGTCACACACCAAACCCAATAATCTCTCACTTTATAATTTATTTTTGGTTGATTATAATAGTAATCACAAGTGAGGGTGTATCGAGTGGGTTTTATTTGATTATACTATATTTGATGTATCATTAGAGACCCTATTGAATTCCTAATCTATTAACATTGAATCAACATGAAAGGAAGAACATAAAACTAAATGGAAAAACCATATTTCATATAATACCCATCACCATAGAGTGTTTTTTATGGAGATCACTATGTGATAACCTAAGGATAGTCATCTCTATCGGAATTACTCTATAAACAAGAATCCTCATATGAAGAGAGTAGACCCTAAGAATTCCAAAGGTGTTTTAACATATTCTCCATATATATAATTGTTGAACTGGGAGATAATAAGGATTTTAAATTTTTTAGATAGTGTCACAAACCCACCCAAATGTGGAGAAATTCCTTATATATACACCTACACTCAATAAAGGCGATCTAGCATTGGTTTCCAATTTTTGAAAGATGGTATGAATTTCCATAATGAATTCCCATTTGGGTGTATTTTATCATTGAAAATTTCAATGATAATTATAAGTTTTTCATTCCATAAATGATTCATCCTTATGATTAATAATTTAAAGATAGATATTTAGAAGACATGGTAGTATCCAATACTCCCTACATCCTATATCTTAATCAGAATCATTCAAAATGGTATAGTAATATAATGCTTATATAAACCTTTAATCATATAGTTATATTGTATTATATGATATGTAACATTTTTATAATTTAAATTATGATATTAATTAATTATATTTTACTATTCACCTTTTAGTACACAACCCATAATCTCGCACTTATAATAAAATTTCATAAGTACTTCATAAAAAACCACACAACTCTTTGTGAATTGATATTAAATCCTCAGATATGGGGTTTTATCAAAATCTATTAATTTTAGAGCATAAAATTTGTCCAAAATTTGATCATTATTCTATATAATAACTATGTGAGTATATAGTAATTTTTATCATTGATAATATATATGAATTCCTTAATTTGTTGATGTGAGAAAGATCTAACTCTCACAAAACTCCAGTGGTGCTCAATCTACAATGGGATCTGATGTGATCTTGATCAAAAAAGTCATATCTCTATATAAAAATATTAATAAAAGTATATATCATTTATATCATATATATATATATATATAATACCCTAATTTTGGATATTTATAGAAAAATAAACATTAAATATTTCAATATGGTATAAGGCATCTCATATATAAATTATTTTCCAAAAAATAGACTAACTAGTTTGAATGTATACATAACATGTAATTCATCCAGGTTTCCAATAACATCACATGTAACTCAAATAATCATGGACATAAATTTTCCAAGTCTAATTCAAACATGGGCCCAAATGTCATTTCGTATCATATAAGTGAAAAAATACCAACCTGATCAATCTTAACTAATGACATGATCAAAAGCATACCCAACCACCCTTTGATTATTTATGCATTAATGATTGTGTAAGAAATGTATCAATTTATAAAGGTTATCATGGTATGCATATATCTAACCTCTGGTAATTTTTATTTATAATAATAATCCTACTGTAAGTATATCAATTAATGTATAACTTACCATGTGATATACTTTAGTGAGTCAGAACAGAGAGTAAGTATTGACATATTATCTCACATGTTTATTATTTTTACTATATTAAAATATCTGTATCATATATGAAATTCAACTCACAATGATCTTAACACACCTCAACATCCCAATATTCTCCATGATTATCATAGATTTGAGAAAAATCAATTCCATAGTTGAGGGGGATATTATCATTCCATTATTCATGTAATATAAATGTACCATGATATATTTTTCAACCATTACATCCAATCTCTCATGTATCTAATACCAACACATTAAAAATGAACTACTTGATTTTACTATGATAATGGGGTTTTCAATGGATCTACACATTTCCATTTATATCTTCCAAATATATCTTTACATCTCCACTTTACATGATATATTGAAAGGGATGGTGACTGACAAGGATCTGTTTTGTACTTTGGTGATATTGGGGTTCGTTGTTCATAGAAGTGGATATATTCCTATCATATTAATGATTAATTTATCATCAATTATAGAAAGAAAACTGTGTACATTTATGATATTCTTGATTCAAATAGCTTCATTTGCAGTATCATGAGTAGTGATATACTTAGCCTCCTTTTCCAAGTCGGTTACACTGATTTTTATGGAACTCTTATAACTAAAAATTCCACCATTTATGAAAAACCAGAATGTTGATTAATATATCATATCATTTATATCTTATTAAACACTATCATTAGTGAATCACTTTATATTGATCTCGCCCTATCTTTTAAAGACTAATATCATATCCTTACTTCTTCTTAAGAACTTAAAGATATTATTGAAAAAAATAGTGAGATTCCCTAATAATGGATTTTTATCTAATTGTTATTTTCAAAGCATAAGCAAAATTAGGTCGATTACATAACATGGATCATATGATATATCCCATCATAGATGTATAATTATCCTTATGCACACTTTCTAACTCCTTAGAAGGATCCAAAATTTTCTTATGATTCATGCCACAAAATATTCATAAATATCTATTTTTAGAGTTCTCCATGATAAAATGATTTATAAGTTTATTAATATATGTGGTTTTACATAGACCAATCCACCAATTTGATTTATCTCTATAGATATTCATACCTATTATATTGGTTTCTTGACCTAATTCTTTAATCAAGAAGCATTTTCCCAACCATACCTTAATAGAATTTGAAGTTTTGATACCATTTACGATAAGGATTATTTTATTCACATATCATATCCTATATTAAATAACACTCCCACTGATCTAAATATATATACAATAATCATCCACATTATTTATGAAACTAAACACTTTAATTTTACCATCAAATAAGATGTTTTGAATCCAATAATATTGCTTCAATAAATTTCAACTTTTAATCCTTAACAGGTACATTTATTACTTCAAAAACCATAGTATATATCATATACAAAACCTCAATTCAATTCATTTCGATTAAATTACCATTTACATCTATATAATATTTCTCATAATCATAATGAGTTATTATGGAAAGAAATATCTAAATGTTATTTATCATCGTAATAGGAGAAAACGTGTATTTATACTCAATACCATAATTATTTTTCTAACTATTTTCCACTGGATGTGATTTATACGTAGAAACACTACCATTAGTATTAATTTTATTAATTAAACCCCACTTTAACCTTATAGATATCACCGCTTCATGTTAATTTACCCAGTTCCAAACATGGTTAGTGTATTTGAATTCCATTTCAAGATTCATGGAATTTAGAAACCCACTGATTGATGTTTTATTATAGGGTCCACACTCGAGAGTAAAAATTATAGAGTATTGTAATAGTGAAGGTCAAGTGTTCCACTAAACATAATGGTTTTATAGCATATTGAAATAGAATCTAGACGTGAGTATACTTTGAAAGACTCAGTTAAATCCCCCTTCTTGTCTATGTGGTTTTCCATCTTATTACCTTCATTGTAGTTGTTTTATATTTTTACTCCTATCACATGAGCATTTTTCATTCTATTAGGATTTAAAAAACACTCCCCTTGGAGGATATTTTCTATATTTTAAAGTGACTGACAAAAAGGATTCTATTTTAATAAAAGATAATGGAATATCATTTTTATTTTTATAGTGATAGGCCACTAAACAAATCCTTATACTCAACAATGTGAGAATTACCTATACTATAGACATCTGTAATGTTGTTTCATAAAAATAACATGATGTAAAATAAAATAAAACTACCTTTAATTTTAATTTTCATGCATTCTCCATCAACGTTTAATTTTAAATTGAGAAATGAAGGTATCTATGAAACCCATCTACCTCGACCGCTATCTGCCAAAATTGGTAGTGGATATTAAGAGGGATATTCTAGAATGAAGGAGTACCCTTATATCCCTTTATTAGTGGTATTTTACCATTTATCATATCAACAAAAATAATCTTTAGATGACCATTACTAATTATGGGGGTGTTTTTCTTAGTGTTGTTCCTAGAAACTCGAAGGGTCCAACAACTTGAAATTAAGATGGAACTGTGATTATGCTTGATAACTTGGATATGATTAATGATGATGAATAAAATATTTAGGAACTAACCAATTCCATTGATCCTAGGAAAATTTCTTTAGTTTTCACAAAAAAGACTCCAGGTATATCAATTTCAGTCCCCTCAAAACTATAGATTAATATCATCCTCTACCTATGAATTATTTCAAAAAAGTTATTTTGATTCTAGAGAAAAACCCTTATATTGTATATCATTTAAATGGGTAAAAATGGAACCCAGCTAAGAAAATATATTTATAGGGTTGTGAATAACCCCACAATGCCTTGTCCTAGTGGTCAAATCCCTGCAAATATTATCTAATCTTGTAATAATCTTTTGAGTTAAAATAACCAAAAACAATTGGTGTGAAGTCTCAAGGATCATCATCATTTATGGGAGATAAATGGTTGAACACCTCATGTTAGTTCATGTAAAGAATCATATTATAGAAGCTATAAAACTCTATAGACTTCCTAAATGTGTTTTTTGGGGTAGGTTAGCATAGTAAGAGAAGAATGCGTACCACCTAATTATCATTCCAAAATAAGAAATCCCCTCTACCTATAATCTAAATTTAATCGTTCATAAGAATACAAAGGTGGATTTGGAGATTCCACCACATGGGGGAGTGAACACCTTTCCGATGGCCAATAGAATTAGTAGTATTCCAATATTTTTTTCTAAAAAATAGTTCCCATAAAAAGTCTATTACAATTTTTTACACATAAAAATTTATTTTCATTCCTTACATGGACACATTGAGGTTCCTTATATTGACTCCTCCCTCTTTATGTAGTTTAGGAAATCACTTACCTTCAACCCAATAACAGTTCCCCTTAACTTAATAATCCCTTTGGAATCCATTGAAAAAATTATTAATGATTTCTAAAATAGTTTTTCTAACACGGATGATTGATAATACATGCATGGGAATTGAGGCTATGATATTATTGATGTGAGTATATCTACCACCAAAGGATAAAACCGGATTTTTCTAGTCACTTATGAATTATAAATCATTAAAAATATAACATCAAAATGATGTATGAATATTTATCCCATTTATATGGAATTGACATGTTATTTAATGGGAAAAGTTCCACTTTAAAATGTTATCCATCTCTCTATCATTTTATAATATCTCTTAGGAATTTATAGGAGAATACGATTTGGATTTAAGATGATTTAAACTTTTTCCCACTCTAGTTTTTATATAATCACAAAAAATATTTGTAATATTTAACATACATATCATTTCCATTCAATAAAAATAAAAATTAATCTAAAAATATATGGGAGATACCAATATCAATGTAAATTTAGTGGAAAGGATTAATATCACGTGAGATAATAATGCTGATTAGATTTCAAATAACCATATCTTGGTCCTAGATAAAAGGAAAAGGGGTGAGAGAATATCATAACCTCAATTCTTAAGTCAACATAAAAACAAATTCTTGTTCCCATATGGTTTATAAAGAAAAAATGGGAAGAGTAACATCATAATAGATATCCATAAACACAAATATATAATATATAGAATCATATGATCTTAAAAATAATGTTCCATTCAATATTTTCACAGTGATTATCAATATTGTTCTTATCCATGATATTATTACTAATCACTTTACTATTATGTCCCATCATATTTTTTGAGCTATCTAGATAAATACTTGGACACTTATATATTTTTAATAAATCGATGTTATAATTTTAAGACCAGGGTGGCATGAAAATAAAAGAGTATATAATTTATGATATTGGATAATATTTTTTAAAATAAGTTGAACATGTTGATAAAATGATACTATTGGAAGGAGTTCATATATTTTACCCTATGAATGAGTATGAGGGAGGAGGAACATGCTTCTATGGATAGCGGACCACCCATTAATTAGTAATAGATAAAATCAGTATGTTCCTTCTTAATATTGTCCCACACAACCATGTAAAATGATTTAGGGGTCTCATATGGCCTAAGATTATAGTGCAGGTTTATAGATTTTGATGGATTACCATATTTCCTCCCTAATTGATATTTTCTTGGTAAGTTTTTTGTTGTGGTTACTAATATTATATAGAATACACCTAAATAAATATTCATTTTCTCCTTATCTTGTATAACCAATAGTCCCTGATTGCATGACTTATTGAAGATATGATAAGTTATAAACCACTCTAATCCCAATATTGTTGATGTAAATAAAAAATAGCCATATTTCAGGTGAATAGTTAAATTCCCCATGAACATCCTCTCTTTGATGAATGCATGAAAAAATATAGCTTTTTTGTCTCCCATATCGGGTCATAGTCTTCTAGACCTTTATATGGATGATATCTCCTCCTATAGAAGTCTATATTATAAGGTAATTTTCCTACATAATAATGATATTCATAACTCTTTATCCTACTTATCCTAGAGGATATCATTAATTTCCTAAAAAATTCTATAGGGCCTCAACAATGTTGGTTATCGTCGGTTAATTTTCATGTAATTCTTCCATATTAGTCACAAATTTTATAGACTCATAAATTATTACTACGTTGGTTAGTCTGTGACTAGATTTAACTCATGATCCATGGATGGATTTAACTGGGTTTATATAATTTAAATTCACTTTAGAGAAAGATAAATACTGGGGTTATTAGAAACAAGAAGTGGTCTAATAGGGTGTGGTCAAGATAGATCAAAAATATATTGGGAATGATATTGGTTCCATATAGTTTGGATAAGTATATATCATATCAAACCCAATTCATTCTTATCCCATTAATGTTATTAAAAAATGTAACTAATCACCTAAGAATCCATGTCAAAAAAAATATTGTTAGAGGGGAAATTGTTGAAAGATGGTATGGATTTTATAGGGAATGATGACCCAATTTTTTCTCTAATACATCAATAATGGTCCTAAATTACCTTTTGATGAACCAATTAATCTAACCCAGATCAAACTTTAATAAGTAATGTCAAAGATCTTCCATATAAGAGGCATCATATTTTTTATAAATATAGGATATGGAGATCGATTGGTTGAGGTGAGAGGTTTTTATTATGATGTGTTAGATTGAAATTTCTACCAACTCTAAAAAAAATTCCTTAATGAAAATACATATTATTTGGTTACATGGTTAGGTCTATAAGTTAGAATTCATACTAATGTTTCCCCCCAAATATTATAGTGAAATATATTTTTATTTTTTCCAAGATTTCCATTAGGGATAGTTTATAGGATCATTTTCTACTGTAAGGTATTTCTATATATTTGGGATCCCAAAGAAATTATCATTACACATAATTAATTGTAAAATTGGAATAGAAGTAAGTAATTGGATCATTTATGATGTTTCCCTTGAGGAGTTAGATTCTAATTTCCTTCATGGATTTTAAATTTTGGAAGAAAAAAATCCTCCCATTATAGATAGAATATGGACAATATAGTGAGGGGAAATCAACTTAATTAGCCCTGAAAAGAGATTACTAGAGGGTTTGGAATGAGATATTGGGTTTGAAAGACCAGAATAAATATTTTTCAAGGAAAGAAGCATAAAAAAACAAGGATGATAGAAGAGGATTAACTTACATAGGGATGTATCTCACATATTTTCATAGTAATTCATCATCATTTTAAATAATAAATCCATATCTATTAGGCTCTAGATGAATCCTAACAGACCTTTGTGGTTTTTCTATAATCTACATTGGTTATTTTTACAAAACTATCTATGGAACCATGTTTAATTAAATATGAGGAACAATCTCTATTTTTTTGGGTTTTGATATTTTCTATGATTAAAATTGTTCACACTATATTCTAGACTTATTTATTCTATATCAAGGAATAGATAAACTAAATCTAAAAAATATTAGTAGGAATATATAAGAAATAACTTTGGGTTTCATTGGGACAATCAAAAAATAATAATTTATTTGACTTAGGATTAATTTGATCAGAATCCAAATATCACATGTATGATTTATCATTATATTAGATAAAATGTGGTTATGTAGGAAAGATATAGATTCCATAGAATATATATGGAATGAAATAAGATGGTCACATTGAATAATCATTGATTGAACCATAATTAATAGGTTATAATTCCTCATTTTAGATAAACTATTCCATTTTGGTCTTCCAAGAGTATTTGGTTTTGAAACAATTATATAATAATTAGATTATTATAAAAATCCTCACCTAAGTATTCACAACATGGATTTGATCAAATAATCTTGATAACTATTCCAAACTTATTCTATAGTATGTCATGAAACTATATGAAATTTCAAAAAATTTCAAACTTGTGTATCATCAAAAATACATAACCATAATAACTAAAGAGATCAGTAAGGGTTTTGAATTACCTAAATCCAGAACTGGATTAAGTTCTCATTGGTCCACATACATAAATATGTATAGGATCAAATATCCCACTAGCCCTTTCACCTCATCCAATAAAAGGAACTTTTCATTTTAGAAAAATAAAAAAGATTCACATATATTAAATGATTCAAAATAGATAGATTCCATTAATTCAACTCCATGGATTCATTACATACTTTTATCATTTATATCACCAAGGTGAAAATTTCAAAGCTTTGTGGTGTTAGAATTGATCATTAATTTCTTATTCTGAATGTTATAGATATGATTATACAAAATAATAATGGATAAACTATTCAAAATATTCCCATCTCCACAACATTTTATTCATCTATATAGAATAAATTTTTGTTCTAAATAATGAATGAAAATCCAGTATTTTCTAAATAATATAAAAAAAAATTTGGTTTATGGTAGGAATATAATAAAATATTTATAATTCAAGTTCTAATCCAGTTGGTAGACATATATCATAAGTTCAACCTCTAATATAGAAACTCTTACCCCATTATCAATGTGAATATACAATTCACATTTCACAAAATCAATTTTATATCTAATTTAGCATTTAATATCACAAATGTGTGATGAATCCTTGGTATTGAATACCCTTGACTCATAATTGGATAAATTTATTCCTATTAAATTGATATCTATATTCTTAGTATGATTATCTAGAGAAGAATTTCAACCTTATATGCCAATCTATAATAATTCTATTGGTCATAAATATAAGATACCTCAAAATTATAATAAATTGGAATGCCATAATCAAAAAAAAATTATATATCTAAGTGTGAGTGTCATGTTTTATATATTTTTAATAAGGAATTTAAATGAATGTAATCCAACTAAAATGATTACCACATACTTCATTATGATTAGTGGGAAAAATTCTATATTTAACTAATTAAGAGTTTGGTTCGGAATTCCTCTAATCGCATATGAATTTAGATAAGAAACCATTCTATTCAAATCACATATGGATATTGGATACATAGGTGGAACACTTCTTTCCTGACTTCAAAAAATCGATATAAATGCAACTCTATTTCTATGGTACCTAAATCTTGGTTTCCCTAGTTAAGTGTCATCTAAATATCACAATATTATTTAGTTACCTGAGTATTAGGGTTATCCATTTATACCATTACATACACAAGTAATCCATGAGCACCATGATTCGAAAAAATAAAACTATTTTAATGATTAAGGTCTGAACATGTTTTTTCCTTTAGAACGAATATTACATTTATTATTTGAAGGGTTTTCTTTATCTCACCATTTTAATATATATAACATTAATATTAAATTCATAACTATTGTATCCCATGAAATATTTATTATCTTGTGTTTTATTTATCTACATTTGTATGATTTTAATGATTTAGTTTTAGAATCCTTATTCCATACACCAAATTTATATGATTAATCCTCGTTAATATATAACTATTTACACAAATCATGGTTTATGTTACTCTTGAAAAAATAAAATATAAATATATTTACACATATCCAAATGCATCCCCTTCATGATGTAAATGAAAATATTTCATTTAAAAGTTTAAAATTATATGAAATAAAAAATATTCACATGAGTAATCAGGGAACCACTGATAGACAACCCCCACTTTTATAAATATAGAATAAGCTTCTAGGATACTGAGAAGTTTGACCGAAAGTCTCTATACCCAAGGATACTTCAATCAAGATCATAAATTTAATTACTAACATGTATAAACTATGTGAAACATTTAATTAAAGATAATAAATTTATAACAAACTTACACAATGGTATATGAAAAATAAATATTATGTTGAGATTCCTTACAGTTAATCTGTGAATTGATAATAATAAGAACCAGTTTATCACATAAATTTTAGAATACATTATATTCATTAACTATAAAAAATTTATATACATTAATATTTAAAAGGAATAAATAAATAAATGTTTTATTTTCAAACATGTGATATTAATATGAAAAACCTTATATTTAGTTTAGGCATATAAATATTCTGTTTAAAATTCCTGACACATATATTTTTTAAAAATTTATCATCATAATCCATTTCTTATAAAAATATATTTTCTCATTTTGATGATATATTATATTTTACAGTAGATATTATCCATTAACTATCTTTATGTATGATTCAATCAGCACTTACGATAAGTGCTATAGTGGGTGGCCTGTCATTTTTTCACAATATATGTTGTATCTCAATGAAGTGTATTTGAGTGAGATTAGTATGAAAAAACCTATAGGTTATCACATCCAATGGAAGTACACTGGCCACTAGAATCATCGTATGTTAAAAGAGGTCCCCATTAACATCAAAGGTTTTTTAGTACCATCTTCAAGAACATAAATGGAGAACTAGGATAGAAGAGAGTTTTAGATTTGGATATCCAATATCAAACACCACCAAGTATAGATAAAAAATTTTATGTTGACCTCCACTATTGAATGAAAAAGAACGACCATTGGCTTCCAATGCTTAGAAACCAACATGAATTACCATAAAATATGCTTGTTGGGGTTTATATGATCACTGAACATTTTAATTATCATAGTATGTTTATAATACCATAATTTAATCATAACTATGATATATTACTGAAGGATAACAATTTGGAAGATGTAGTAGTATCCCATGAACTCGATATCTCTATTAATAAGCCATATCATTAAAAATGATATAGACATATCATGCCTCTATGAACATTAGTAATATCATTATATTATAGATTATGATGTAATATTTTTTCATATTATAAATTATAATATGTATGAATCATACTTTATAATTCATTATTTAATGAATATCCAATAATATCCATGGACCATTAAATGAAATTAGTGATTGAATATAGTCATATACTAACATATATAACAATGTTTCATAGTTTTATTGTATTTAATGGATACTATTGATTCTTCAAGATAAATTTTTCATGATTATAAAATACTATAACCATGTATAGATTAAACAAAGTAAAGTGTCATTCGATTGAAGAATACGAAGACAACTTCAAGAAGATTAAGAAGTGGTTTGACACTTCACTTGTACTCACAATTCTCTATAGTGGATAAGGGCTTGTTGAATACAATGATACATCAAAATAAGGGTTGGTTATGTTTTCTTATTAAAAGTGACATGATGATAACTTATTCTTCATGTTAATTATATATTCATGAGAAAAACTACCAAATGCATGATTTGGATTTATCAATAGTAATTTTTTCATTGAATATTTAGTTGAATTATATATATATATTGAAGTGTGATTTATATACAGATCAAAATAGGTGAAACTTTATATTCATGTAAAAGGTGTTTAAAATTTTACAAAGGTGATAGTTAAATAGGATGTATAATTATTTAATTAAAAAGGACTATGATTCTATATCTATGACAAGGATTTAATGATAATGAATATTAATCAATATCAAAAACATGGACATGGAAATCTTAATTGAAGGGTTAAAATTCAATTTGGACCAAATCATTACTCAACCATACATCAATGTGAATATAATGGAAGAACAAAAGGATGATATAAATCTTTAGAATAAGATATAAAATTTTCTATAGTTTAACCTTTAAAATAAGATTTATATTATTTGGAACCAAGATATGTGTCTAATAAATGCTAGAAATAAATTTTGAGGTTTTGGATGATTTACATAGCCCATAATCTCTATTAAACGAAAAATCAGAATAACCTATAGAGATTATAAGGATAAATTATAGTGGGACAACATGAAGAGGTATATTGAGGAGTATATATCTTGATGCTTGGTTTTCAAGTATGTCAAGGATGAACATAATAAGTCTATGAGGATAATGAAACCATTACCCATACTCATAGATAAATAAGAGAACATCACCATAAACTTATTCATAATCCTTTCAAAGACCCATAATAGAAAGTTTTCCATCTATGTATTGGTGGATCAACATATAAAGTCTACACACTTCATTTCCATTCAATGGGTTTTTTCACTTGGTAAAATTGTTAAGATATTCCTAAAGGAAGTATTAAGTATACATAGAACACTAATTTAAATTTTTTGTAAATGAGATATGAATTGTACATCACTATTTTGGAGAATTATTGAACATGAAAAGGTTAAAAAACTGAAAATAAACATTAATTGTCATCCTAAAACCATTGACCAATCCTAATGGAACATGCATTGTTTGGGATATATTCTAATATATTTATTAATGGATTTTAAAGTAGTATAAGATTTATATCATCCACTAGTTGGATTCTTATATAACTATAGTTTATACTCAATTATTAAAAAGGAACCATATCAGGCTTTATATGGGGAAATATACAAAACTCAAAAATGATGGGATGGATTTTTAGAGATGATGTGATCATGAATTTATCCTACTTAATAAATTATAGAGAAGGTTCAAACTAATAAATTACATATCAATGAAATAAAAACTTCACAAAAGGGATATGTAGATAATTATAAATATGATCTAGGGTTCAAGATTGGTCAAAAAATATTTTTTTGAATATCCCCATGGTAAAAATGTATGATAATTTATAAGGATAGATTGATCTTTATATATATTGGTTCCATTTATATTATTCATCACATGGGGATTATATCAAATATCCAATAATTCAAACCAAACCTCATAGAAGTGCACAATGTATTCCACATATCAATTTTTAGAAATTACATACTAGATCCTTTACATGTAGTAAATTCATTGGATGTATAACCATAATATTATCTACCTTATGTGGAGCAACAAGTGGATTTTTTGTAACTTAGAGATGAAGTACTGTGAAACAAGACCACCCTTGTAGTCAATGTTCCACAGAGAAATCATAAGATTGGGGAAACAACATGGGAACCTAATGATGCAATGATATACAAGTTTCCTCGTCTATTTTCATATGAATAAATAAATTTTAAAAATAAATACTTTTAAGGAGGGGAGAATGTTGCACCCAAGATTTTTATTATGAATCTATCATTAAATAAATCATGATAGATTGTGATAAATGATACAATGAACTAAAATAAACAATGAGTTATTACATTTATGATGAAAGTTATAAATTAATATAAGAAAATACATTGGAAGATAGATAAATGAAGTAAAATTAATAAAATTAAAAGGGGAATAAAAAAACAGGTTACTAATAATGAAATAAGAATGAAATATTCATCATCATGATCAGTCATGAAGATTATAACACCGATTAATACAATGCAAAGAATAAAAAATTGTATAAATTTGGTGAACATACTGAGAAAATTAATTAGGGAATAAAATGAATGATTTTAGAGAAGTATGTATGGAAATAAATAAGATGGAGTTATGATCCTTATGAATATATGGTCATTAGTAATATATGTATGTTTATCAAATTATGTTATTATAAATAAGAGAAATTAATGAGTTAATTTATGTTATTAGTGATAATAAATTACAATTATTAATTTAAATAAGTTGAACAAATTGGTTATTTGTTGTATGTTTCATAAATTATCATTGATCTCAATATATGTTGGGAAGATTCATAGAAGAGTGAAGTTCCCAAGAAAGGATGTATTCCTTTTTTTAAAGTTGAGATTATTAAATAACCCCATGGAGCTTAGATTTTAATATACCGTTAGGTTTGTATCATGATAAATAAGGATTGTAAATAAAGGGAAAATATGTGTCTCTATTATTATTAATATATAATAGAAGTATATGAGCTGATACTAATAATCATACTACATGGATACTGCATGGATATTATTTATACGTTGAATATTGGAATGTATGTATGATGTTTTAAAGTATATATTCTTATTAATTAATTTTTTAAATCTATTTAATAATCCGAGTACATAGAAGGATATATGTGGGGTTCCATAGAGTATATTTTTTTTTCAATAATATATATTTATGAAGGTTCATGGGAGCTAGTTGATGAGTTTTAGATGAATAATTATTTGAGGGTATATCATTTTAAATACCCTAAATAAATGGTATTATTTATATTTAACTCATACATGGAAGATGATATGTTGAAGAAACTGAATTGGAGCTAAAATTAGATCTTGATGATGTTTTGAGTTTAATGATCATTATATTTGTTTGAAATTATTTGGAAATTGAGATGAAAATATTTATGTAGGTTTGTTAAACTCTTAATTTTATGTGATAAATTTTGACAAAAATTTATGTGGATATGATCAATTAGATAGAAGTTTAGAATCCTAGATACGAGTTTTAGAAACTTTGGATTTGTAGTTGTAAATTAAATTTTGGATGTAATCTGTATGTAAAATTAACCTTGAAATTATTTGCGGTATATTAGAACAATTAAGAGTTTTCAAAGGATACATGTGATATTATAGATAATATAATATATTTTATAAATCACACTTCATGATATGTAATATTATCTAGTCAATATGTAAGAGGAACTCAAAATTTTCAAGGGAAACATAATATTAATATGGACTTGTAGAAGATTATTTATGGGATGATTATGATTTATTATAGTTTTTAAGAGTTATATTAGATTAATACTGATGAGTAAAATAATTTCTTGAGCGATGAAAGTACTATGAAAAATTATGTAAAATATATTAGATGCTACATTTGAGTTACTTGAGAATTTTATAGCCTATAGAATATATCCCATAATCTATTTAATATACCACTAAATTTTTTATGAGATTAAATATTTTTCCGAGGTAAATAGTAATACAAATAGAGAAGAGTGTGAGATAATATTTAATGATATAAATTTCTTGATGCTTTTGTGATTATCTGTGATTCAATAATAGTTGATAACTAATGTCTAAATTAAAATATTGTATCATTAATAAATCTCTGAACTAAAAATATATTTTCAAGTGAATATGAATTCATTTTAAATAAAGGATTAAATTCTTTTAGAAATTAAAAGAATATGAAACCAAGTATTTTGAATAAAAAAATGAGTAAATTTTTGTGAATAATTAAACAATGATTTGAGTAGATATTTTATGCAAGAGTGGACCAGATTCAAAAAGAAGGGTTGAATCATTTTTATGGAAGGTCTAACAATGGAGAAATAACAAAATCATGATATAGTGGGTATCATAGTGTTTATATTATTTTAATTATTAGAAATAATATTATATATGTGATATTATTATTCATTATACATGTAGAATAAGTGATTAAGTGTACAATGTGTGAAATACACTGATAAAAACATCCTTTTGAATATTATTATAATCAAAAAAGAAAGTAAATGATATTCAACCCAACTAATTCATTTAAAAATATTCTTCTTTAAAGAAAATAGAGATACAATGATAATTTTATATATTTTATTTTATGTATTAAAGTATAATAAGAGGAAAAGAGGGATAACCTAATATTTCTTCCATTAAATATCACATGTGTCAATGATCATAAATAAAAGTGAGACAAACAAAATATATTATTGTGTATGATAAGAAGAGAGGCATCCCATTTTAATATTACAACAATAATATAGAGAATAATTGATAGAACAGAATATAATATTGCGAAATAGATCCAGTAATGAATATTATCTCAATAATAATGAACGAGATAAGATTTTTTTTTCAAATGAAGACTGAATCTTACCTTTATGATAATAATTTAAAAGGATACATCTAAATATTATATCATAACGAGTTGGAATAGTTGGTGAAAAGACTTATAATGAATGGATGTAGGTGTTTTCTCATTACATATGATTTTCTTCACTTTTTGAAGCAATTCTTGATGAGAATGAAATGTATGAGGAAATGTTGTGCCATAATCCCAAGAGTGTTACGGGTCCATATTGCTTCCCATGATCCTTCTATAGGGATTCCTGGAATGTGATTAATAGTTAATTTTTTATGGCTATAAAATAATTATTACAAGGATGTATTCTTCTAGGGGTTTCATATTCCACTACACTAGTGCTTATCACAAAAAATTAAGGACCCATCTTCCCTCCAATACTATAGGCTAGTGACCATTTGATATTTTTCATATAAGGTGTTGGAGAGAATCATCAACAGAAGGATATCCATACATCTTCTATGTTGCATCTCCAGGGAGTAGCATGGATTCATGAAAGGGATCACTATCCATGGGGAAATAACATTGGATCAAAAGGTGGTAAGGGATATTAATATCCAATCTCACTGTTCTAATACGGAAATAAAACTTGACATGGATAAAGTTGATGATAGAATTCAATGTATATTTATCAAAAAATATTTTTCTTGTATAATATTTTTCTCCTGGGATACTGATTAAATTATCAAGTGTTATAGATCTCTGTGGAATATAGTTTCATTTAGGGGAGGAATTGTGGATTTTTCAAGGATACTCAATGGTGGAGGCAAGGACACCCTATATACCTGAGTATATTGATTATCACCACAAATGTTCTTTTTTGTCTTATTAATATGACCATTTTAAGGGGATATATAATTACTTACCATAATTGGTTGGTCCCTCATTTAATCTTCCACCTGATGTAAGATGATTCCACAATTATCTTCAAGAATGATAAAAAAATATATCTATTTTTAGCATCAATATTGTTCTCTAGGAGTATTACCATTGGAGTGGGAAAATTATCAACTAATCAAAGAGAAATATATACATCTCAACTAAATGCCCAGATAGATGAGTTACCTCCTTTTGTAACAGTTTTGAAATGAAGAGAGGGAGCTTTCAAATGGAGTATCTATGTGCCCTAGTGTCATCCGGTAGGATGAGTATTCACCATTTGGACCACATTGCTAGCAGAATCATGGGTCATGTTTTGAATTGGAATAATTGTTACTTATCCTTCAGAGGTCGAATATCTTTAGTTAACATTGTCATATCATCCATACTCATCCATGAACTTGCATTGGTTTAGGTTCTAAATGGTGTTATATCTAATATTTATAGGGTGTTGGCTAGGTTTATTTGGTATTCTTTTTTATAGGGAATAAGTCATTGGGTTTCCAGGGCTAGGATGGAACGGCCAATTCAAGAGGGAGTACTAATGTGTGGAATATCTCTGACACTCTCCATTTCCTGCATGAAAAGTTTTCATGGGAAGCCTTATAATAGAGAACCCTATGGGAAGGATAATGAATTCTAAATTAAGTGGGTAGTCAAAGGTGGTGGGCATGGAATCTTCTTCATTGTACTCCATGATTTATACCCATATTTTTAATCTAAAACCTTTTATCTTATGGATAGTGGGGAAAAGAAATATTCTATTGTATAATCACAATTGGTTTGGATGTAAAATTTCTTTTATAGGATATCCAGCACCAATAATATCCATCAGAGAGGCTAGTATGTTTCCAAATTTCATTAAGTATATCTTGTACATGTATCAGCGGGAAAAATTTGAACTCATAGAAATGAAAACTGAAATGAATAGGTTCATATTCAAGGCCTATAAACCATGTGTTTTTTTCTATGAGGGACTTTCTAAAGGAAATAATCACCGAATATGAGAATGAAAACCTGAATGAGATTCATTGGTTCAACATGCTTCTTGAAAAGTATAACTTCCTTGTCTAGAGAATCAAAAATAATGCGATAACTACTAATGAAAATATTAGGAGAAATGGAATCCCTCTTCCTTCAAGGTAATTATGTTGTAGGGAGCATCATGATGAGTGTTTTTATTATTTCTTATTTGAAGGACATTGGGTTTGGGTAGTATGTTCTTTTATTTATTGAATTCACTGGTTTTGAATCACAACCGCTTAAGAGGGAGTCATTTCTGGAGTGGTGGTTTCACGGTACAAGTGTAACGAGTATTAAAAAGAAATCACGAGCCATCATGATAAGCACTTGATGATGGTTCATATGAAAATAGATAAATTGTTCCCTCAATGGGTAATCCAACTTTAGGAATTCTCTCACACTAATAACATGGAGTCTACCACTTGACTTAGTTAGCACACCTAAAAACTAGTGGGATGCTCATACATTGAGACTGATTTTTTGTGCAACCCTTCCAATCAATCAAAATGAAAGTATTCCTAGGGTTACTAGTTTTTATGGTGTCCACCATACTCAGGTATCAAACTAAAAATGGATGAATATTGTTGCATGGGTTTCATGAACATAGGGGGTGTATTTCCGGACTCCAGGGGCTTGTTTTCACTACCATTCATAGAATACTTTGGATGTGGTCATTTTATCTGGGACGAATATATGAATATGATCACTGATATCTATGTATGTTCAAAATTTAATATTGAGGTCACAACCATGGAAAAATAATTCTATTATTAAACATAAATTTCTACAAGTTATTGGACAGGTTCCATGGTCTATTACATATGTAGTTAGAAGGTGCAGGAGCTTCCTCACTAACCATATGTAGGTTCTTCATACCTGGAAAGAGGGAAACAAAGTCATGGACCATATTGAATCATTGGAATATTGATGATCTAGTGGTCAATATTTCAAAATATTAAGTTACTTGAAACTAGAGGGGATAATTTTGTACTGGGAATTCTCTTGGTCTCCACTATTTCAGGCCACCATAGTCCCTTTGTTTTTTGTTGTTTTGTTGATTTTATACTTCTTATTTTTTATTGTATGTTAGCATGATATTTAAAGATTAAAAAAATAATTAAATGGATTGTATCCACATAAATAATTATGGGGAAAATAGGTATTATACCTACAGGTTTTACATCAAACTAGATTCTCAACATTTGAAATATTTAAAGATTCAATGTTTTTAGTTATCTTCTAAAAACATCATAAAGTGAAATCTTAGAAAATATGTGTATATTATTGATCTAAACAATATTTATTCCATATATCTAAAGAATAGAATGAATAAAGAAATAATAATGATAAATAAGTTATCCCTCAAGATAAAAGAGGAATAAATCTTGATTTTCACTTGTTATAATCATGTAAATGTTTGACATAACATGGATTGATATGTTCTAGTGGTTAAACCCAATATTAAGAATTTTTATCACAATTCCAACTTAGATTATTCCCAAAATATACATGAATAATAGGTAATTGAATATTATTATCAATAATTTCCATTCGATGAACTAAGAACTTGTGGGGGAACATCATGCACATGGTGATTTATATGATGATTCATATATGGTTTTCAAACTAACCTTGTATAATTTTCTTGATGAAATTTGACCTTTTAATTGTGGATTTATTAAAGACAATCAAGATGATATTAGTCAAATTGAAGATGATAATAATAGATTTTTGGGAATAACATGAACAAAAGGTGTTGTTATAGATTATTCTCATGAAAAAAGTTGACTCCAAAAGTGCTTTTAATATAGTGATTATTGATTTTAGTTTAGAAATGGAGAAGTATTTTCTCAAATAATCTTAATAAAAAGATAAATCTAATAAAGGGATATAAAATAAGATCATCTCATTAGAAGAATTTATTATTTTCTAGAATTTTCAATTGAAGATCAAATCTAATAGGATAAAGGATCTTGAAAATTTATTAAAATATAAAAAAAATTCCTTAATATAATATTTAAATGATCAAAAGATAATGTACAGAAATGGTGAATTATATTTAAGATATGAAAAATAATCTGAAACAAAGGTGTTTTCAACTTGAAATGAAGCTGAGAAATTTGAAATTTGCTAAAGTTGAGTCTTTTTGAGATGCTCTAAGAAGAGATGTTATCATGCATTCTTATGATTCGAATATTGATAAAAAATTATATTTATCTTGTATAAAAAATATCCTAAGAACATATAATGATAAATCTACTACAAGATCAAGGAAAAAGATACCATTTTTTCCAAAAAAACATTTTATAATAATTTTATTTACATAAAAATTTAAGTATTTAAATAAAAATATTCGTAAAAATGGGTTGATAAAATTTATGAGATAAATGCCACCATAGAAAAGGTGCATTGAATCATCATAAATAAATGAATCACCTCAAAAAAATACCAATTGGGGTACAAAATGGCATAAAAATTGTAAGGTCTCAAAGCTAGAAGGATTATGTTCAAAAGTAATAAATCAATATTTTTTAGCTATTACTAGTGGTGTAAAATTTTTGGGTAAAAGGATATTGATTATTTCTATGATATATAAATCCTTGGTAGATAAATAAATCAAAAATCAAATGATAACAAGGATTAGTTGATGTAAATTACATATAATAATGGTTCAAATTGACTAGTCTCTAACAAATTTGAAATATTGTAGAATTTATATAATATTGTTAATCAAAGCGGTCATTGTGAAGATGAATGTTGGTCTGGATAACTAATATATATATATAAATAGATTGAAAAAAATAACATATAATTTTATAAATAAATATGAGATGGAGGATGTTGAGTTAACCTTGGTTTATAATACAAATTAAATTATTGAGAAAAATAATCCGAAGAAGGCCAAGAATGATGCTACCCAAAAAATAGAAAGGAAAAAAATTATATTAAGGGAGAAAAGTAAATTCCATGGATTATTGAAAATAATTAATAGATTTTTATTTTTATGGAGTGAAGGTAAAGCTAAAAGATCTAAATCAATCCATCAAGGAAATAAGATGAATGGTTTGGTAGAAGGAATCAATAGGAATGAAGATGAAATAAAAATTTCATGAGTGGTTTTTTAAAAATGATGATCCAAGGATTAATGAGAAGCATTGTGGTAGGTGAAATTAGTTTAGACATATCTCATGATGTTATTAGATTATATTTTTAGTTTAATAGGAGATATTGAATAAGATAAAGATGTCACCAATAAGTTTATGTTATTTAATGGATGACATAAATAGTGAAATTCCACACAAATAAATCTATATAAAGGGAAAAAAATACACTGAACACCATAGAGTCCACTAATTTTAAAATTGAAGGAGAAAACATGAAAATATATCTCATTATTATAGTTGAAAGTTAAGAGTGATTGAATTGAGAAAAAAATACCATACCATTGGCTCTCACAAATGGTAATAAGATAACTACCTCATTCCTCTATATTTTGTATTTATTTTTCTCATTGAAGGTTATTTAAGGTAATAAATGTGAAGGGGAACTAAAATGATGGGAAATATGTGAAAGGATTATTGGTAGAAGAAGTATCCAACTTGGAGTAATCATAATAATTGATATCATGCAACTCACTTAAATACAAGATCACCCTTGAATAAGAATAAAGTAATGTGTACCCGTGAGGGGGATATGAATTGAGAAGATATGTGAAAGATACTACAATTTCTCACAATATTCAAATCAATAATTTTCTATAAAGTGCTTGTAGATGTCATTTTTGCGGAATGCATTTCCTTATTCTCTCCTTATTATTTTAAAATAATCAATTCTAATGTTAAGGGAAGATAAATTATATTGTCCTATGACAAGAAAAGAGGGAATAATTAATGGAAATACATTTTTGAAAATTGAGAGTGGTGGGATGTAATGGCCCAGACCTCTCTTGTCCATTCCTTGGCCTAAATATAGTGTTTGCGGTGTTCTGGTGGTCAAGGTGACTTACCCCGATACTTCTCAAAATTTCAAATTCGGTGAACTATTCCAATGGTAGCCTTTTCAAAAATTCCCATGGTAGACCATTGTGAACAGTTCCAATGGTAGCCTTGTGAATAGTTCCAATGGTAGACCACTGCGAACAGTTCTAATGGTATCCTTGTGAACTATTCCAATGGTAGACAGCTCTGAACAGTTCCAATGGTAGCCTTGTGAATAGTTCCTACAGTAGCCTTTTGAATAGGAAACAGTAGCCTTATGTGAACAGTGCAATAGTAACCTTATGTGAACAGTGAAATAGTTACCTTATGTGAACATTGTTAATGGTATGCTTATGTGAATAGTGCAATGATAGCCTTATGTGAACAGTGTTTCCAGAATGGTGAGGCTCAATGGTAGACTCTATTTCTTTTGCCAAATTTTGGGTTCATGAACAGTGTTTCCAGAATAGTGAGGTCCAACGGTATCCTCTATTTTCATTGCCAAATTTTGATA
Source organism: Viscum album (assembly GCA_963277665.1). Taxonomy (NCBI): domain Eukaryota; kingdom Viridiplantae; phylum Streptophyta; class Magnoliopsida; order Santalales; family Viscaceae; genus Viscum; species Viscum album. The sequence continues at coordinate 1,783,866,132 of OY728148.1, read as the reverse complement.
TCATGAACAGAGTTTCTAGAATGGTGAGGTCCAAGGGTAGCCCCTATTTCTTTTTCCAAATTATGTCTGCATGAACAGTGTTTCCTGAAAGTGAGGTTCAACAGTAGTATCTATTTCCTTTTCCAAAATGTGTGTTCATGAATAGTGTTTCCAGTTTCCTACAGTTCTCCCCTTTTATATTTCCATTGATATAAAATGCATTTAAAGACTCGTTTTAAAGACTCTAAGGAAGATTCAAAGGACATAACTCATATATTAATTTTTTCTAAGGCATAGGATGCTTTTACTTGGTCAAACCACGTGGTTTAATGCTATCCACTTTTAATGAAAAATCCAATGTATCTTAGAACACTTCTCTATTAAACCTTCAAAAAGGACAAGATATATTACTCCCTAGTTCTTCCTCATTATTTGTAGGTTTAATATGCTAGAACCTTCCATTCCTCCCCGTAAGAGTTGTGTGATCAAAATTTTCTCCCTAGATTGGTTCCCCTCTATTTTTGATGCAACCAAGTAGTATCAATCATTCTTTGATATAAGGTATGATCTATCATAATTCTTTTGGGTTCATCTCCATATGTTTCTCCTTTCCCTTTTATGGAATGCTAACTCCATATTCCTAATGGGATTTTCTTGGGCGTTGACCGGTGTGGTGGTGTCTCTGCATCCTTGGGTGGATACAATTGTCACGTATGGAGGAGACCATAACCTGTTGTGTGGCTCATTCTTGTATAAATAACATCAATAACAATTTGAGGTAGTGGATTCATTTCTTTTCTTTTCTTTTACATGAAACTATATAGTTATCATGTTTTATCCCACTACATCACAATGGAATTGACATAATAAATATTAAAACCGGATAAATAAATTGATATTGATCATATGTTATTGCCTCGTGTTTTTCTAGATAGTGCGATATCTAAGTTTTCTTTGTTTATCTTTTCGTTCTTGATGGAAATTGGTTAATAATGTAAATATGGAATTAATTGTTAATTGTTTGGATACAGATAAAGAAGCATGTGAATGAATTTGATTGTTGTTGTTATAATTTTATGCTTATCAAATTGATAGATTAAGCTTGTTTAATCAATTTGTGATAGATTATTGTTTAAGTTTACTATAGTTTGAACCTGAGAATAATAAATTTGTTAATTCAAGATGGATTAAGGAATTTTTTTTTTGATAAAAGATAATTCCTTGTAGGGTTATGAGTTACCCTCTTTCTTGTTTAAGGACCAAGATCCCAATTGATATGAAGTTTTTTTTGCTGCTGGTTGTGTGGTGATGTGAGATTGTATGGCTGTTGTGATGTGTGGGGGCATGGATGCATGTTGGTTGTGGTTGCAGTTGACATCTAGAGTGGAGAGATGCATCAGTTGATGCATGTGGGTGTCAAGGAGGACCCCTGGGATGATGTAATGGGTTGGATGTGAATGTTTTGATTCTTGCTGATTTTTGTTGGTTGTTTATCCTCTTTAAATTCCCCACTACTCAAGGCAGTTGGTTTGCTTACCCTCCTTCTAAAAATTGGGGAATACACGCAAGGTAACCCATGTTCTTTTTTTGTTTAGCTTCTCGACGGAGGATGGGTCTATGATCTTTTTATAGGTGGCAACGACTTGATGGTTAGTTCATCTACTCACCGAGTTATGCCCCCTTTTGTTTAGTATCATAGAATGTTTTTTCTAGAATTACTGGGAATATGGGAAAGTAATAATGTTGTTAATAAATTATTGAATAAATTATGTTAACCCAAGGGGTTGGAGCTTGATGGGACACAATGCGGAGGATAAAATTTAAAAGGGCGGTAGACTTTAGGTGTAATGCTAATTAAATTTAATATGTAATTATTAATGGTTAATTAATGATTAAATAATTAATTAATGTAAAGTGGAACTGATATAAAGGGAATTAAGTAACGTAATAATTCTATTTAAATGGTTGTGTGCTTATAAGATACCTAGTCTTAGAAGTAGTAGCTAGGAGTCTGAGAGATGTTAGCTGCAGTTCAGTCTAAGACTAGGTCATTCCCATAGTGTGGTTGTGAGATATAGAATATTATGTATTGTTAGTGTTTATATAAGCTACTCCACCCTATTAGTTAGGTAAACTGACACCCCAGGGATTCTGAGCCTTGGGGTGTTTTCCCCTACATTCCGGTGGGAGGATGGATGGCTAGCCACCCCTTTGGCCCCACCCTCTTCTCTTGGTAGTTACTTCTGTTGGTAGGCACATCGACTAGTTTTCCCATTACATGTGTGTAGAGGGATGTAATGGCTTGTGGTTATTCACACACATATATTCTGGATATAATTTCCTATGGAATATTATAGGTGTAACGTGTATAGGCTATGATGGCTTGAGGATCTTTACTCGATGTATGAGCTATAATGGCTTGAGGTTTAATACTCGACGTATGATACATGTTTTGTGGGATATGGTGGATCCCAAAAACTACCTGGTAACTTTTATTATGTGGAAATGGTGGCTTTGTTTCATGAAGTGTATTTTGTGGTGCTTCGCCCAAGTTTCTGTGGGTAATCCTTTTTTTGAGAGAGATGGTTAGGACGTGCGATGTGGGGGAAAAGCAGAAAACCAGTGGGGATGTAGTATCAAGATACCCTTGATATTATTTATTATATTATATAATTTTTTATGTAATAATTTGTGGCAGTATCCATGGTGAGGCTAGGAACTTAGTATATCTATTTAGTTGACTAGTTAGTTTCACTTGTTGTTCACTGTGCTTTAGCATGCTTTGTTTACTTTTTCATGAGAGGCTCTAAGGAGGATCCTACTGATTATATTGTTATACTCACCCTATGTATATATAAACTATTTTTCATGTCACTTGGATAAAGTTTGAGATTAGGGTGGTTACTAATAGTTTGTGGTTGTAGGAGTTTTTCGGGCTTCGTGGTCACTACTATTTTTTTCTTTAATTTGGGTACATACAGTTTTCCACTTTCAGTTGTAGTATTTTTTCATGACATTATATATGTGTACATGGGATTTATTTTTTATTGCCGCTTGAGTTGGTGTAGTTTGGTGTCTATCTTATCTCTCTCTTTCGCATGTGTTCTCTTAGAGGGTAATGCCTCCCATTTGTGTGATTACTATACCATCGGTGCTAGTTGCCAACCCAGGGCCTATTGGAGGTGGGACTCGGGGGGTCGTTATCTCCCTTCTCATATTTCTGGCCCAAGAGGGTTACACCTTGTGGGGAGGGGGTCGTGACAGACTGGTATCAGAGCTCTGGTTGAGGTTTAGGATGGAGTCTGGTGTTAGGCACAGGTGAGGTTACATGGGTTGGTAGGGAAATAGTTTCATTCATGATTAGAAAGTGATGTAAACATTGTAGACTAGCTGAGATATAGAAATTTAGGGCCCCCTATCATTTGATGTAGGGACCCTTAATTTTACAATGGATATGAAACAAGGTGATACTAGTTGTAGGGTAGAGACCTAGGAATGGAGTATGCATCATTCTTCTTTGTTCATGTGTTTTAATGGGTAGACCATGGGATAGGTTAACCTAAAATGAATAAAAGAAAAAAATAAATGATTAATGTTGAGTCTTCCATATTCTAGGTCTAGGAGCTCAAACTATTTGTAATTTTATAGGTATGGCTTTAGTTCAATGTCCTCGTCAGGATCGCATAGAAGATGTACACCAGGCTATGCTAGTAGATCGTCGTTGGGTCGAGGTTGACGACGACGAAACTTAGAGGAGGACACTCTGAGAGTTTCAGTGCCAGAGTCTTCAGAAGTACGAGGGACCCATTTAAGATGTATTCATAGGAGACTGGTTGGAGGAGTTCGAGATAGGTTTCAGTTCGATCTGTGTTCGGTAGGAGCATTGGGTCTCCTTGGTTTTGAAGATGTTTCATGGAGCAGCGAGGCGGTGGTGGTCCTTTTTCCTTGGGGATCGTGAGGAGTCGGCGATCTCATGGGAGGAGTTCCGAGAGAAATATAAAGTTGAGTTTCATTATTGGACCGCCAAGGTGTCCAGTTGTCTGGAGATTCTTACCCTTATACAGGGGAGCTACAATATACGAAAGTATGGAACTCGTTTCAAAAACCTTTTATGATATTCTTTGGAAATGTTTCCAAATGAGGAGGCCAATGCAAGGCATTTCGAGCAGGATTTGTGTCCCGAGATCCAGCACTAGGTCACCACATTTATACTAAAGAAATATCTTTAGTTCCTAGAAAGTGCAAAGGTCGTTGTGAGGAAATTGGATAGAACCAGATCATCATGAGAGTTTATTTTTCATGATTCCTCATGATGCAGAGCTATGGTCCGGGGTTCCCTATTTTCAGGGTAGAAGAGTTTTCATTTGGCCGGGGGTAGGTCCGAGCCCTCAGCATCTCATTTCTCTAGGAACAGTAGATATTAGTAATATGAATGGGGATCATAAATTAGTTTTTGTTGTGTTGATCAAGGTCATCAGCAGAGAGCATTCCCGACCATTAAGAGTAGTTATCAAGCACCAGGTTTTCTGTTCCCGGTTCCTCTGTGGAGGCAGTTCCAGCCGAGGCAACAGAAGCTAGTTGCACCAAATTTGGATCAGCATAAGGTAGATGGGGAAGATAGAGGATGGCCAAATTATGTTCCCCATCCTCATAGAGAAGAGCATGGTCGTGGTGGTGGTCTTCATCATGGTCAAAGAGGTTATGGAAGACGTCGCAGTCTGCTTCATGCTTTAGCATTTCCAGTGCCATGCGAGCCAGATTTCATTCGAGGTACCCTTTTCTTGTTTTCAACCTTGTTGTATTACTTTCTTGATTCATGAGCAACACACTCCTTAATATCACCTACCCATTTCCATGCTTTTGGACATGAGGTAGAGAGTATTCTGGTCCCCATGGCGTTGACTATGCCAGTTGGAGGCCAAGCTAACTTCTTTGAAGTATGTGGAGACTGTGAGCTAGTGTTGGGGGAAGAACCACCCTTGGGGAGATTTCCTAGGTTTACAAATACAACCCTATGATGTCATACTTGAAATTTATTGGTTGTATTTGGTGCATGATATTGTGGATTGCTTCAAGAGGAAGGTTGTGTTCTTCAATGCAGATGGACAACCAATAGTGTTTGTTGGTGAGCGAGACCCTCAGATGGGTCAGAGGTGTGTTCCATCCTTATCATCCATGATAGCTAAGCTGATGTTTATTTCCTCATATTTTTAGAAGTTGGTGTTTCCTAGGGTCACAGAAGATTACCCTGATGTCTTTACAGAATAGGTTTTATCATTACTCCCTCAATGAGAGATCGAGTTTGGGATCGAGCTACTACTTGGAGCGTCTCATATCTCTATGTCTCAATATAGTATGTACCCTTAAGAGTTATGATATCTATGTATACATCATGGTGTTATGTTACATTGTGGTTTTGTTTGTCCGAGTGTGTCCCCATAAGGTGCAACAGTTTTGTTCGTGAAGAAGGATGATGACATTTTGTGGTTGTGTGTCGATTATCGTCGCTTAAACAAATTGGCAGTGAAGAATCACTATCCTCTTCTGAAGATTGATGATTTATTAGATCAACTAAAGGGTACAAGTTGGTTCTCAAAGATCAACTTGTGCTCATTATATCATCAGATGCATTTGAAGGATGAGGATATTCTGAATACTGCTTTTCATTGTCATCAGGTTCATTATGAGTATGTTGTAATGACGTTCAGCATGAAAAATTCTCTAGATGTGTTCATGGTATTGATGAATGTTGTGTTATGTGAGTTCCTAGACAAATTAATGGTAGTCTTTATCGACGACATCCTTGTGTACTCCAAGTCTAAGGAGGAGCATGCAGAGCATCTACACACCGTTTTGGGAGTTCTTTGTCAATATCAGTTGTTTGGGAAGATGTTGAAGTGTGAGTTTTGGGATCAATAAGACATTTTCTTGGGGCATGTTGTGTCCCAGCATGGAGTATATGTGGATCCATCAATGATCAAATTAGTTGTGTCTTGGGAAGCCCCCAAGATAGTTTCAGAGTTGCGATGTTTCCTTAGTCTCGTACACTACTACAACAGGTTCATAGCCGATTTCTCTTGACTTGAGACTCCTCCGAAAGCATTAACTAGACAAAATCAGGTGCTCTTATGGACTGATCAGTGTCAAGAAACTTTTGAGTATCTAAAATAAATGTTAGTAAGTGCTCTAGTTATTTTTCATTTATTAGAGGGAGTTCAGTTTTATGTTTTCTGTGATGCTTCACATCTGGGGTTATGTTTTGTTCTGATGTAGTAGGGATCAGTTGTTTCTTATGGGTATCTTCATTTGCATCCCCATGAACGTAACTATGCCACCCACGATCATTAGATGGAATCAGTGGTGTTTGATCTGATGTTCTGTAAAAATTACCACATTGGTAAGCGCTTTGTGGTTTTCATCGATCATAAGAGCCTGAGATATTTTTTAACCCAGCGTGACATAAACTTACAACCACATTAGTGTATGGAGTTCATACAGGAATATGACTTAAAAATATTGTATACCCCTAAAAGGGGGAATGTTGTAGCTGATGCGATGAGCAAGAAGTCACGTGGTGATGTAGTGTGTGAATCTGGCGATTCTTAGAGAGTTATGGAAGAACTGTCAGAATTAAATTTCAAAATGGGAGAATTTGGGGATAGAGGTTGTCTTTTCTAGATGGTGGTGCAATCATCTCTAGTGTAGTAGGTGGAAGATTCCCAGTTGGGGGGATGTTGAGGTGGAGGTCTGGAGAGACCGAGTTGTTTGTGGCGAGGCCCCTAATGTTTGGTCTGAGGATAAACAACACCGAGTGTTGTTTCACAGAAGGCTATTTGTTCCTTTGAAGATGAAAGATATATTTCTCATAGAGTTCCATAGTTCCCTTTTAATGGTGCATCCTGGCATGAAAAAGATGTATTGAGCCTTGAGGATCAAACTTTGGTGGCCTGGGCTGAAGCGTGCAATTGTGGATTTTGTGTCTCGATGTTTGATCTGCCAGAAGGTGAAGGCTGAAAACCGTGTTCCTGGTGGTCTAATAAAAATGTTATATGTTCCTCAATGGAATTGAGAGGAAATATCAATGGAATTTTTACTATTTTACCTCGAGCTCAGAGAGGACATGAAGTAATTTTGGTGTTAGTGGATCGTTTAACAAAATCAACCCACTTGGTAGCAATCCTGGAGTCAAGCATAGTGGATGTTCTTTCAAGGCAGTTTCAGGAGGATGTGGCGAGACGTCATGGAGTCCACGGACGATCATTTATGATAAGATCATAATTTTACCTCTAGGTTGTGGAGATTTCTCCATCATGCTTTTAGTTATTAGATATTCTTTAGCACTGATCTTCATCTTTTCATGGATGGTCAGATAGAGAGGACCATCCAAACTCTTGAAGACATGTTACGCTCTTGTTTCCTTGATTTTGGAGGTTTGTGGATGAGGCACTTACCCTTGGTGGAGTTCTATTACAACAATAGTTTTCACTCCACTATTGGTATGGCGTCGTTTAAAGCCTTGTATATCTGGCCTTGTCGTTCTCTGTTCTGCTACTCTGGGGTCGGAGAGTCAGCAATTCTGAGAATAGAACTAGTGCATAATACAACAGAGATAGTTCATGTGATTCTTGAGAGGATGAAGACAGTGCATGATTGTTAGAAATCTTATGTCGATCAAAGGAGGAGTCCCTTAGTGTTTGATGTTGGGGATCACATGTTTCTAAAGGTGACACCCAGTCATGGGAAGCAAAGGTTTGGTCATGGGAGTAAGCTTTCTCCCTAGTTTGCTGGTCCTTTCAAGGTGTTAGCTTGTGTTGTAGTTGTGGTGTATCGAGAAGCACTTCTCCTACAGATGAGCCAAATACACGATGTTTTTCATGTGTTCCAGGTCCGTCGTTATCTTCATGATGATTCTAAAATCATAAATTAGGGAGAGATCAATGTTGATGATGATGCTACCATCGAGGAGTGACCTGTAGAGATCCAAGACCATAAAGAGAAGGTGTTGCATGGGCGTTGAATCCCCTTGGTTTGCGTTTTGTGGCAACACAGTGGCATGGAGGAGAATACCTTGGAACGTGATTCACAAATATGTTCTTTATACCCAGATTTGTTTAATGTTTAACTCTTTTCATGTAACGATATCCCCTTTGTGGTTATAGACCTTTCGTGTTTATAATATGGATTTCTTTTGGTTACTTCTTAGGGATTTATCTCTTTTGATAGGTATCTTGATTGGTGGTTGTTCAAACCCTGTTTTGATTTCTCTTTAGGTGGGTTTTGAATTGTTGAGGACAATAATGTTTTGAGAGGAATTTTATGTAATGGAACAGACATCTCTAGTCCATTACTCAGCAAAAATATAGTGTTTTAGGTTTTCTGGTGGTCAAGGTGACTTGTACTCAACACTTTTCAAAATTTCCAATTCGGCGAACAGTTCCAACGGTAGCCTTGTGAATAGTTCCAACGGTAGACAGCTGTGAAATGTTCCAACAATAGCCTTGTGAACAGTTCCAATAGTAGACTACTGTGAATAGTTCCAATGGTATCCTTGTGAACTATTCCAACGATATCCTTGTGAACAATGCAATGGTATCCTTTTGTGAACAGTGCAACAGTGACTTTATGTGAACAGTGAAACTGTAACCTTATGTGAACAGTGTCATCGATTGAGTTATGTGAATAGTGCAACGAAAGCCTTATCTGAACAGTGTTTCAAGAATAGTGAGGTTCAACAGTAGCCTCTATTTCCCTTTCCAAATTTTGAGTTCATATATAGTGATTCCGGAACAGTGAGGTCCAACGTTAGCCGCTATTTTCTTTGCTAAATTTTGAGTTCATGAATAGTGTTTCTAGAATGGTGATATCCAATGGTAGCCTCTATTTCATTTTCCAAATTTTGAGTTCATGAATAGTGTTTTTAGAATAGTGAGGTTCAATGGTAGCTTCTATTTCCTTTTCCAAATTTCATGTTCATGAATAGTGTTTCTATCTTCCAACAGTTTCTCCCCTTTGACATTTACATTGACGAAAAATTCAATTGAAGCCTCATTTTATAGAATCTATGGCCAATTCAAAGGCCATAAATCCAATATTAGTTTTTCCTAAAGCTCAGGATATTTTACTTGGTCAAACTGCATGGTTTACTTCGATAAGCTTTTAATTTAAAATCCCATGTATCTTAAACCACTCCTCCGTTAAAGCTTCTAATAGGATGAGATATCTTCCTCCCTAGTTATTACTTTTTATTTTCAAGTGTGAGATGCTCGAACCTTCCATTCATTCCCATAGGAGTTGTGCGATCAAAATTTCCTCCTTGAATTGGTTCCCCTCTTTTTTTGATGCAACCATGCAGTATCAATCAATCTTTGATAAAAGGTATGATCAACCGTCATTATTTTGGGTTCATCTCCTTATGTTTATCATTGCCATTTTATGGAATTCTATCTCCATGTTCCTAATGGGATTTTCATGGATGGTGACTAGTGTGGTGGTGTCTCTGCATCCTCGAGTGGATACAGTTATCACGGGGGGAGGAGATCGTAACTCGTTGTGTGGATCATTCTCATATAAAGAATGTCAATAACTGTTTGAGGTAGGGGGTTCATTACTTCTCTTTCCTTTACGTGCAACTATATAGTTAACATGTTTTATCCCACTGGTTTACAAGGGAATTATCATAATAAATATTTGAACTGGATAAATAAATTGATATCAATCATATGTTATTTCCTCTTGTTTTGATAGATATTGTGATTTATATGGTTTCATTTTTTTTACCTTCATTCTTGATGGAAATTGGTAAAGAATGTAAAGAAGAAATTAATTGAAAATTGTTTGGATAAAGATAAAGAGGCATGTGAATGAATTCAATTGTTGTTGTATTTTTTTCCTAATAAAATTGATGGAGAAAGCATTTTTAATCAATTTGTGATAGCTCAATGTTTAGGTTTCCCATAGTTGGAACCTGTTAATAATAAATCGGTTAATTTAAGATGTATTAAAGAACTGGATTTATGATAAATGATAATTCCTTGTAGGGTTCTCAGTTACCCTCTTTCTTGTATAAGGGCCAATATCCCAATTGATATGATGTTAGTTTTTCTTCTTCTTGTGTTGTGATGTTTTCCTGGATGGCTGTTCTGATATGTGGGGAAATGGAGGCCTATTGTTTGTGGAATCTGTTGATGCATAGAGTGGTGAGATGCATCAATTTATGCATGTGGGTGTCGGGGAGGACACCATGGATGATGAAACATGTTGGATGTGAATGTTTTGATTCTTGCTGATTCTTGTCGGTTTTTTATCCTCTTTACATTCCCCACTGATCAAGGATGTTGGTTCTCTTACCCTCCTTTCAAAAAGGGGTGAAGACACACGGGGTATTCCATGTGCTTTCTATGTTTAGATTCTCGAGGTAGGATGGGTCTATGCTCTTTCTATAGGTTTTAATGACATGAAGGGTAGTTAATATACTCACCGAGTTGAGCCCCCTTGCTTCTAGAAGCTAAAATGTTTTTCTATAATGCCTGGGAATATGGGAAAGTAATAATGTTGTCAACAAATGAATGAATAAATGATGTTACCCCAAGGTTTTGGAGCTTGCTGGGACGTAATACTGAGGTTACAATTTTAAGTGACAGTGGACTTTGGGTATGATGTTAATGAAATTTAATGTGTAATTGTTAATGGTTAATTAATATTTAAAGAATTAATTAACATGAAGTGAAACTGATAAAAAGGGAATGATATTATTTAACAAATCTCTTTAAATGGTTGTGTTCTTCTAGGATACCTAGTATTAGAATTGGAATTCAGGAGTCTGAGAGACGTCAGCTACAGTTGAGTATAAGACTAGGTTATGCCCATAGTTTTGTTTTGAGCTATTGTATATTCTCTTCCTTTTGTGTTTCTATATGCTACTCCACCCCGTCAGTTAGGGAAACTGACACCCTGGGGATTCTGAGCCCGGGGGTGTTTTCCCCATCATTCTAGTGGGTGGAAAGATGGCTGCCTACCCCTTTTGTACCCACTCTCTTCTCTTGGTAGTTACTTGTGCTGGTGGGAATAATATTTATTGTTCCCCATATATGTGTGTAGAGGGCTCTAATGTATTTTGGTTATTCATAGACATATATTCTGTATATAGTTTCCTATGGAATACTATATTTGTAGCGTGTATAGGCTATTATGTCTTGAGGATCCTTACTCGGTTTATGGGATATAATGTCTTGAGGTTTAATACCTGACGTATGATACACATTATGCAAGCTATGGTGGCTCCCAGAAACTACCAGGTTACATTTCTTATGTGAATGTGGTGGTTTTGTTACATGGGGTGCATGTTGTGGTGCTTCGCCAAGGTGTCTACAGGAAGGCCTTTTTGGAGAAAGATTTTTAGGATGTGTGACATTGGGGAAAAGCAGAAAACTAGTGGGGAAGTAGTAGAGAGGTACCCTTGATATTATTTATTATATTATATACTCTTATATGTGATACTTGGTGAGATTATCCATGGTGAGGTTGGTAACTATGTATACCTGTTTAGGTGACGATTTAGTTTCACTTGTTGTTTACTATGCTTTAGCATTCTTTCTTTACTTTTGCATGAGAGGATTTGGGGAGGATCCTACTGAGTATAATGTTATACTAACCCTATGTATATATAAACTGTTTTCAGGGCACTTGGAGAAGGTTGGAGATAAGGCTGGTTACTACTAGCTTGGGGCTGTAGGATCTTTTCGGGCTCATGGTCACTGTTGTTTTTACTTTCTTTTGGGTACATTGATTTTTCCTCTTTCAGTTGTACTAGTTTTTCATGACATTACATATGTGTACTTGGGATTTTTTTATATTGATGTCTCAGTTGGAGTTGGTTGGTGTCTATCTTATCTCTCTCTTTCGCATGTGTTCTCTTAGAGGGTAATGCCTCCCAATTGTGTGTTTAATATACCCTTAGGGCTAGTCGCCATCCCAGGGCCTACAGGAGGCGGGACTCAGGATTCATTATCTCCCTTCTCATATCACTGGACCAGGAGGGGTAAACCTTGTGGGGAGGGGTCGTGACATGGGATGTTGATCAGTCAATGTTTTATTTCATTGTTGAGAATTTCTTATTTAGACAAAGAACTGATTAGTTGATAATTTAACAATTCAGTATCAACCATTGTATTTTTTGTTAATAAGGATGATATTAATATAAAATTTTTGAGTCATATTGTCATACATTTTATATATATGTATAAAAGACAAATCCAAAAGGGTTGATTATTGAACCCATTATTGATTTGCTATAATTTTTCCATTAATCATTGATGTTAATAATTTTTGACAATATTGAAATATGAATGAATAAACCAAGGATGTCATCATGTGTTGAAGTTTAGAAGATTAAAGTATACCTTTAATCCTAGATTATGAACTATCCTTAGGTTTATATAATGATAAATATGAATTTTAAATAATGGGTAAAATGAGTTTCTATCATTATTAATATGGAAACGAAAAATATGAGGTGATACCAATAATCACATTCCATAGATATTAGTTATCTATAGATGATTGGAATTGATGTTTAAAGTATGTGTTGTTGTTTATTGTTATCTAATGTATAGATTTTTCTATAATAAGAAGAGTAATATAAAGAGGAGATGGGGAGTTCCATGGAGTATAATTTTTGTTGAATAATATGTATCTATGAAGGTTCATGTGAGATGCCGATTACATAATTGATTTGATGAAGAAGAGATTGCTTCCTGGGGATCGTCACACCTTATTTTAGGGAATTTTTTCCTACTCTGGGACTATCTTATAGATTTAGGATATTTTTTTTTTGATAATATATTCCTAATCTTGATACTAGACCATTTTAACCTAACAAAACAATTACCAGTTATGTACCTTTATATAAAAATGAAAGGGTAATCTCATTATTGAATACATTTTTATTTATCGAGGGTTCTTCATGCATTTCTCACTAATGAATAGCTGCTTATATGATAAAGTTGTATAACTAGGATCTTTAGAATTTTCTATCATGTAGGGAGGAAGTTAATATTTTGAGGATTTATTTGAGATATTATGAGGCATCCTACGTATCCTGTTTATTATTAGAATCAAAATCCATTTAGTTCATTAAACCCATGCAATTTAACCTCACATGGAGAGGAAATATTTGTGGGCACTCGGGTACCAAATATTTGAGCTTGGTTCTCAAGGACACATCCTACGTATCCAGTTTATATAAGGATTAGAGTTACCATAGTTCAATAATGACCATGGGTCTGGAACCATGGTAGATGCCCTTATATGAGGGATATTCATATAATGCTTCTCATCTGGGATTACATATTGATATTTCCCTTGTTGGTGGAGATTCATGATTCCAATGAGGTGTTCATTGCTACTCCCTAATACCACGTTTTCTATGAACGGTGTGAGAAACAAGAGATGAAAAGTTATCATTTTTATGAAATATGGATATGGGGATATGTTCTAGGACTGCCCTTGGGATATCTAATATAGAGCTAGATTCTTGGGAAGGCATCTTACGTATCCTGGTTATGGTATAAATCAGAGTCTCCATAGTTCAATTTATATCTTCGTCCACTGACTGATGAGTAAAGATGATTATCTTATATGAATGATTGGGCCCCAATGGCTAAAATTCCTGAGACTTCTCAGGGATTACACTTATGTGGATTCCCATTTTAGTTTGGGATCGATCCTTAGGAAGGTTCTCTATATATACTTGTTATGGAAAGATTCATATCATCATACATTATTTGATTGGGGCGTACACACAGACGTTTTACAAGACGTTATAGAGGCTTACGATGAAATTTATATGATTATTGCATCTACCTAAGCCCATGTGAGCTATGATCATTTTGAGAATAAGGGATGGAAAATGAAAAGTCTCATTTCCTTTTGGATAAGGGACTTATTTATTTGGAAAATCTATTAGATGTTTCAACTGGATCTTGGCCCTCAAGAAGGCATCCTACTTATCCTGAGTATAGTAGGGATCAGAGTTATCATAGTTAATTTGATATGGGATTATGTAATGAGATTAACCTTGTATGCAGGGATTACACATGGAATATGATCAATTTGATCATGTCTCATGACGCCCTTTTGACGTAGCCTAATTTCCAGTCTATTAGGATTTAATTGTCTTTTTTACATGATATTGGTGTCTACTTGAAATTTTAGGGAATGTATGCTAGATATTTCTTAATGCAATCATATGATATAGTTGACTTGTCCAATGGATGTCATGTATCTCGGATTTCTTGTTTAACGGTTGTTGCATGATCAAGGTATACATTCCCTATATAAATCACAAGAAATAGGTTACTTGTCCTAGAAACCACCAAGTAACCCCGACTGACATTTCTATAGGGTTTCACATGATCCAATAGACTAGCCATTATTTCACCACAACAGGATTCTTCCAATCTAGAAGTGTGTCGAAGGATTCAGTGTGACATGCCTTAGAGGGTGATTCATGTCTTAGCTGACATGCCTAGATGACATCGTGAGACCTTGTCAGCTTTCTCATAGGGTGTCACAATATTAAGTCAACATGCCCAGGCACTGTCATGAGACCCAAATAACATGTACCGAAGCCATTATATGAGTCAGGAAACACGTATGAAGTATATAGAAAGGTTTTTATAGAGACCCTAGAGTGACTCACGAGACTAGCATGGCATGCCTAGGACATGCCACATGACTATTTTTGACATATCCATAGGACTTCAAAAAATATAAATAGTATGCAAAAGGGATTTTACAAGATCTGGTAAACATGCATCGATACCATCATGATCTGTGGACGGTTCATGCGAAGTGCATGCAGACCAGTTTATATGTTCTTTGCTTATGTCACCCATTCTTTGGTCTAAATTCCATCATTTTATTGTAAATGCCTTAGGTTTTTTAGTGTTACCTTGATTAATGTATCGCGTGTCTTAGCACATATATGGGATGTATTTCATGTTTCCTACCAAAATTCCTTCATGTGATCTATGGGTGATTGTTGATGCTCTTTTTCATCACATTGTCTAATGGAATGGAAAGGGAAATGACTTAGCACAAATTGATTCATCCTTTGAAGAAAATGATTCATCCTTTTAAGAAAACATCAAAAATAGACAAAGGAATGAACAAGAAGAACATTTCCCATATGTCACGCAAGTTCTATCATGGTAACGCAAGTAAACTTGTGCGCCACCCAAATGGTCGCGTTGGTGACTTGCGCGCCCTCTTCGAAAACTGCCCAGGGTCTTCTCCAGCCTATAAATACCCCCGGTGGCCCCCCCATTTTGGGAGGATTTTTTCCAGAATTCAGATTCAGAGCTCTGAACTCCCAAGTCTCTTCTTCAAGTATTCCGAACACTTCTAAGGTAATTATTTACCTAGAATGGAAGGTATAAACAAGAGGAATAAGGTTTAAGTGTTATAATTCACTAACACTTGTGCACCTAAGTGTTTTACCCTTAAGGGAAATGGACACACTTGCGCGCCTAAGTGTTTTACCCTTAAGGGAAATGGACACACTTGCATGCCTGCTTACCCACTCATTGAAACTGATGCGCCACTCTTCTGGAAGAACCTCAGGATAATTCTAAAAGCTTTGGTCAAGAATCCCCCAAGTATTACCCTAAGGGATGAAAATCGCACAAGTACCCATGTGCCACATAGGTATAGCTGCACGACCAGGACTTGCGCGCCCACGCAGTACTTGCGCGCTTGCTAGGACTTGCGTACCCTTCTATTTTTTGGTCCCCTTCCTACCCATTTAACCCCTATTATTCCATTCCACCTCTCCTATTCAAGATTCAGTCTTCAAGACACTCTTCAAATCCATTTATGGCATGTTTTCTTGATTGACTTCCTTATCCGAAAGGAATTCTGTGGAACATCTCTCAAAACCTAGTGATTTTCACATCTTTATGTCACTAAAATTAGAGATTTCATTCATTCAAACCCATCCTTTAAGATGAGAGAACCCTATTCATGGGAATCCTCCTTAGGAGTAAGCCCCAAGTCCTCATTAATTTGGGCCTCCATTTCAGGAGTAAGCCCCAACCATAATTCCTTTAACCTGGGCTTCCTTTTCAAGAATAAGCCCCAGTTTCAAATCTAAAAATATGGGAATCCTCCTTAGGAGTAAGCCCCAAGTCCCCTAATCTGGGCATCCTCCTTAGGAGTAATCCCCAGTCCTAAAGTTCCCAAATATGGGAATCCTCATCAAGAGTAAGCCCCAACCATAATTCTCTTAAACCTGGGCTTCCATTTTAGGAGTAAGCCCCAGTCTCAAATATGGGCATCCTCCTTAGGTGTAAGTCCTAGGTCCCTTAATTTTTCAAGTCCCTTAACCTGGGCCATCTTCTCAGGAGTAAGCCCCATCCTTAATTTCTCTTAACCAGTCTTTATTTCCTTTTGATTTGGGATTCCTTCTCAAGATTAAAACCCAATCATTAGTCCCCTTTTAACTTGGGCATCTTCCTTAGGAGTAAGCCCCAATATTAGAGCATCCCAATCTCTATGAAACACATATACCTTTACGGACCATGTTCCTGTATTTCTTCCCTGAAGTAAATCTTAATCCATATATAATTTGGGAAGTTATACATACATAAGCCCCACATCATTGCATATTTCATGGCACAATTGTCTGGTGTTACCAATTCCTCTTGTTTATCACACCGATCATGACTCACATGAGCTTATAGTGTAAAAGTAATCATGACATCTTTCTTTGAGCCATCAATATTTCATAAACATCATACTCCCTTACTCGAACTACATGGGTTATGATTCCTTCTCCAAATAAGGATACGTTGTTAGCCCATCTGCGGGTGCGATCCCAACACTGAAATGATCTATGTCCTTCTAAATGACAATAAACTTCAAGTTCCCCACTGAGTGGCTTTAAAACCAGCATGGTTATCATAATAACCAAGAGACTTTTACATAATGTATTAAAGGATACCATTGACTAAGAATCTCTAAACAAACATAAATGATTCTCTATTGATGAAGAAACTCAAATACATATAAAAGATTCTCTAAATTTCCTACATATCAAACATTGATTGTCAGATATAAAGGAAAGATCACTTTATACTTGGTAATGTAATAAGGATTCATGAAAATAACTTAAATCTATAAAGAGAGTCCTGGAGTAGACAATAATTCCCCTCAAAAAGGTGTGATGAGTCCGAACTCCCATCCTCTCAACCAATGAAAATTACTAAGCCTCATTAGTCCACAACTAATGAGCACCTACCTTTGGAAAGGAGGTTCAAATGCATATGGAATCATTGGATGTTTCCGGTTCTACGAAAAAACCAGTTAGAAACCGCTTGGAATGTTTGAATCTTAAATCAATGAGATCATCCCCAATTCCAGAGGAAACAGAAAATGGTGAACCCAACATGAATCCTTAACCAAGTTAAAATGATGTTTTGCTTATTTTTTAGACCCCTATTTAAACTCAATGAGAGGGCCAACAAAGTGTTCAATAACATATGTGCTTATCCAAAAGATGTAGTTGCCGGATTTAGCTTTATTATGTCTGTTATATCAAACAGGAACTCTTTTCCAAGATCTTCTGCATTTCCAGAATGGATTCTTTTACATCTTTGAATACTTCTACTTTGAAAACCTCTACTACGAATGACACTACTGCTACTTCTGTTGGATCGTCATCCACCCTGAGGATGACATCACCTACTCAGCATCTTCAATGCTGGGTATCAAATGCGCTGGTTAAGGAGTACCATCAAAATGGTATTATTCCAACTCTGGAGGCTGCTCGACAAGCCCTCCAAGTGAACAAATCACACTGGTCATCCGGACCGCGACGACCAGTGATCAAGAAGCAGGCGGTGCTAACCACCGTCTCCAACCTTTTCGGGTCGTTATCCCTGTAATGCAATCACTATTCCCTCCCATATTCTGAGGAGGTGAATGAGCAGGTCCCTCAGGGCCTTAATTCAAGGAGACATGATTCCTTCTCATGGGCTCCCATCAACAATCGCCACCAGACTCGTGCAGCAGTGCGCTCTCAACATGATGAGGGTATCGACTCCAGGCGTTCAACTCAGGTTCCTCGAACCCGAGCAGGCAAGAAGAATCGCCAGAGGGGAAATCTAGTTAACAGTGAGCAGGTTCTCATCTCTGATATCTTCAGAGAAGTCCAACAACCAAACATGGTGGCATGAAACGAGCAGGCACACACACCTGTCTATTTTAATTCTGCTGTCCATCAGACTCGTCTGGCAACATCATGTCAATCCCGCCAGGAAATTCCAGCGGAGTACTATAGGCAGGAAAATACACCTGTTTATACGTCATCAACTAGTCAGTAGGATTGTCTGACTACATATGATGGATCTCATCAACCACATTTGGCGAAGTACAATCAGCAAGCACGTACACCTGCTAGTATTGTTCAAGCCTACTAACAATCTCATTTGGTAGCACCATGAGAAGTTAGTCGGAAAGCTCTGGCAACAAACAGGAGGCAGACTCAATTCTCTGCCCCCACACTTAAGTACTGTTAGGATTCAATGATAGGAAAAGGAGGATAGGAGCAGGAACACACACCTACTCCAAGCAAGGAATGGACGTATATCCCCCTTCTGGCAGCTGAAGTCACAAAGAATATTTTGTAAATGGTGAAAGAGAAAAGAAAATCTCTGCCCATATTCTGGATGCTTTCTAGGATATTATAATAGCTTCAGTATCATCTCAAGGAAAGATACATAAATCTATCCCTACCAGTGGAGCGACACATCAATATATCACTCCGGAGCAGATACACATGTTTGTTCTAGTCCAAGAGGGTTGTGGGGCGTACTCCCTCATATCATACGGACAACCAAGTCAGGCACATACACCTAATTCGAGTGGAGATCGTGAGCCTAACCTGGCCATCTCTTCTGATCAGGCATATACACCTACTCAGAGTAGCCACTTTCATCAAAAAGTGGTTTCTAAGGTGAGTAAGAAGGCGTCTAAGAAGAAGACCCGCCCAACACAGTCAAGAAATCAAGAGCCAATCTGTAACAAATCTTTGCTCGATGCTGCAGTTCTTGAAGCCCTTAGACTGGTATCTGTTGGAATCCAAGATTCTACTCCCTCGTTTCCCAATAGTGGGAACATTAATTCCGAAGGTCTTCAACAAACACTTCCTCATGAAGGCTTGCTTCATGACTGTTTGGTCGATCTTGAAGATTCATCTTTAGATGAGAGCTACAATAACCCTATGTGTGGCCAGAAGACCAAGGAGAAAGAGATCTCATCTGTTGTTGTAACCCACCATGGTGGTCCTCCCCATGATGATGAATTTCACTGTGAAAGTCCTCTCCACAGTAGTAGTGCACATTGCCCAGAAAATGCTCCAGTGGACAATGTAGTGCTGAGAAATCCCTCTTATCTTGAGGCACTTGCGAATGTGAAACCAGTCATGTCTGATGCTTCATTGCTAGTAGGTGAAATACTTTCTCGATCAGAAGATAGCTCGGGGTGTAGGTCATTCTCCGAACCACCCTCGGGTCATTAATCTTCTTTGTTTGATCTATAAATTCTCTACCAATCCTATTGAATCCAATGAAGAAACAAGGAAGCACCAGATCTAGTCAAAACAGGTATAAGAATCTTCATTAAATGATAAAGAGGAAATGATGAGAATTTGAAAACAATTGGCGAAAGGTGAAGTGCCAGTCATGTTTTGGCCTCTGGATGACTCTCAGTATGACATTCCAGAGATGTTGACGGAAGATGAAATTCATGATATTCATCTCAACATATGGAAAACTCTTTGTTAGATCAAAAAAGAAAGTATTATATTATGATGAATATGAAAATTCTGTTAAGATAATAGAAGGGTTACAATGTCATATTGATTTGGAATCTCTATCAGTATCTCGATATCCGAAGGCGGAAAAGTAGCAGAGATCCCTTCAGCGTTCATGCCTTGGCACACTAAGAAGATTGTGCCAGTTAATTGCCAATGCCTCATCCGGTATTTATATCAGGGGATGGGGTGTTCATGGAGCACTACATTTTACTGTGCTCTCCAGTCAGAAAAGCCCGCCAAAAATGGTTTCATGAAATGTTATTGCCTACGGCCGGCCAAAGTCAATGGGGTTTGTTTGTAATCAAAAGCTTGCCCAAGAACAGGCTTCCACTAGTTCCTCTCAAAATCAAGCATAGAGAGAAAAAATTGTTAAATTACTACTACATCAAGTGAATGAGAATATTGAACAAGTTTCTCGTATAGAGAAAGCTCATCATCAAGTGACAGAAGTGCCATAAATCATCCAATGGTCTTTTGAACCAGGTGATAAAAGTGGATGCAGGTTGATGCATCCAGCAAATTTACGAACCAAGGTCCGCAAGATCAGGAGAGCTTTTAAGAAAGTCTCAGATATAGCATTTCAAGAGCCACCGCAGCTTTCCAGACTGGGGACTCTTTTAACCCAACCCTCAGAATCAATAAATAGGATTCGAGGAGTTGAGCGAGAATAGCAGGAATATCCCCAGTCCACTAGATTGGGGAATTTTTCAAATTATCAATCCCCTCCTCAGCGAAAGTTATTCATCTATCGATTGGGGAAGAAGCCATAAGAGGAACGAAGAGCCAAATTATCAGGAGATTCTCTCCAAATTATGATTTTGCAAGAAGTTACTAAGGGATCAAATCAACAAAAGGCAATGTCTCATCAGGGGCATGGCAGAAGACAATATCATAGAAATGTTGATAGAATGGATGTGATGCGTTATGCATCAATCAATGTAATTAATGTCATTGTTTCTGATCCTCCAGAACCTGAGGTTCACTCAGGGGTCTCAGATGAAGAGGTTCCTGCTCAAGAAGTTGTACACACATACGCAAATGAAGAAGGTGTGCGTACACGAAATCAAAGGTTTACCCAGAATCTGGGTGTTCCTTCAAATAACCCACTTCCCCCTCTCCAAAAGGGATCAAAAAAGTGGAAGGGAAAGAATCATGTTACATATCCTTCCTCTGAAGAAGGTCAATTGCTCTCACTAGAGAAAAGATTTGCGCAATAAGAAGAAGAAAAGAAGGAATTGAGGAGGATGAATGCAGAACTACTTCAGGGTAGTCTTCCTCTTAAGCGTGCTGGAGTCAGTCAGTCAAAGGAATTTGTTGTGGCTACTAAGATGGATCAAGAATATCCTTCCTTATCAATACACCCTCACATGTCTAATCCTACGGGTCAAGTACAACAACAATTGGCGGTGCTACCATTAGTTGCAGCACCAGCCACCACATCTGTACCAGCTCCAGTCATTGCACCTTCCCAAGTCCAAGTTCAACTAGATGTTTCTCAAAAGTTAATAACTACCATTGATTCATTAACATATCGGTTAGAGACTATAGAAGGGAAGCATGAACAGGTTCAACCGAAAAAGAAATCTTACCCTGAATGGGCAGATTTAATCCCTCCCCCATCAAGTTTTGGTAACCTTGTATTCCCTATTTTCAATGGATTAGAAGATCCTGAACAACATTTGACGCATTACGTGTCTTGTTGGGATCCTATGATGGGAACTCTGGAATAACAAGAAATAGTGAAACTCAGATGTTTCGTGCGAACCTTGCAAGGACCAGCCTTTGTTTGGTACACAAGCTTGCAATCCTAGTCAATTACAAGATGGGAGGATCTTTGCCAAAGATTCCTTCTCCAATTTAGCTCAATGTTGCCAAAGACAACAGTTTCTTATCTTACAAACTGTAAGAAAATGGAGAATGAAAGGGTCTCATATTTCATTTCTCGCTGGAAGGGATTAACATATTCCCTAAGCTTAGCACTCCCTCAAGAGTAATTGTTGCCAATCTGTGTGGAAAATTGGTGTGATGAGTTACGCACACCATTGATCCCTGTGAAATACACAGGAGGGTTTTGAGACCTTACTTCAAACACTCAACTGGTTGAATATTCTCTTATAAAGACTAAGGATAAAGCTTGTATAATTCCATTGTCTCTAGGAATGAGAATGGGTAAAGCAGAGACTACAACAGTTATGCTTAGACAAGCACTTGTACCTACTTCTACTTCAAAACCTTCATCTTCTCTAATGGATCCACCTCCTGAGAACCAAAAACTAAGGCCGTTTCGTCAAGATGATCAAAGAGATCAAAGACAAAAACAATTTGGGGATTTGAAAAGAAAATTTTATTCTTTCCGAAATGAAAAAGTTCCTGGTTATTTCATTTCGGCTCTAGAAAATAATTTTGTTCAATTTCCAAGGCCCAAGAGGCCAAACAAGGAAGGAGATGAAGACCGTCCCAACTATTTCCTATTTCATCAAATGTTGGGGCATCCCATTCAGGAGTGTTTTGTTTTCAAGGACCTCCTTAAAAAAATGGTCGATTTGGGACAAGTTAAATTGAAAGGTTCTTCAGCTCAGGTAGCATGTGTTACTGCTACAGTTCCAGAGGAGGAAGGCGAGTGGCAAGAAGTCAAAAGAAAAAATACGCATAAATATGAAGACTGGATGGTCAGAAAGATGATCAACCGAGCTCATGCTATTTTGCGAACACAATTGAAAAAACCAATTGTGCCTTCTTCCATAAATGCTATAGCAAATCCCTCTTCATTAGAGGTAAAATCCTCAAAGAAACAGCACAATTCCAAGAAAGAGTAACAATCAGAAGAAGATGAATATATGTCAAAGCCTAAGCTGTCTTTGACTCTGGTAGATTTCATGCCATCTACTTTGAAGCAATGGGCACTGCCCCACCAAACGGCACAGCCTAAATTGGATAGTCATGAAGAGTCTTCATCAGATGAAGAGTTAATCTTTGGTTCTGTTAATATGATTCACTTAACATATCCTTTTTCTAGTTGTGGTTTTGATTTGGATGAGCCCAAATTCCCTATATTAAATAGAGTAATCAGAGGGATTTCTATGGTTCTGGGATACAGTGGAAGACGTGGATATCCCAAAAGCCACTATTCCAATTCTACCCCTACTAGAACTGTGTATGCAGCAGAAACTCATGGTAGAGCCCTTCAGCGAGCTCAGCAATAACAAGAAAGTTCTTCCACCAATAGAAAATTCAGTCTTGGCACAGTTATTTTGGAGGATCGCTTAGGGGTTCCATCTTCATCCTATCAACAATTAAATGGATCTAATCGGTCGAATCTTCTAAAAATAGGAATATTTCCAACTCCTATCCCGGTACAAGATGCATCAAATTCCAAAGCATCAACTTCCAAGGCACCTGCTAAACCACATGTTTTTGTTGGGAAATGCAGACCTCTGGATCAAAAGTATGATGTATTGAAACACCTAAACCATGTACCGGCTAAGTTATCAATTTTGGATGCCTTGAATTTATCGAAGTATCTTCCGGAGACACTAATCGAGGATTTGTCAAGTCCTCAGGAGTTTGATACTGAAATTGTTGTAGCTGAAGTCTACCATGTAGAGAATAATCTTGCAAAATGCCATGCAGTGATATCTTTTACCGAGGAAGATGAAGATGATGTCATGTATAGATATATTAGACCTTTTTACCTATCTGGAAAGGTCAATGGCATAGACATCTTAAGAGCTTTCATTGATAATGGTTCAGGATTCAACCCCATGCCCATTCGTACACTTCGCCAACTGGGGCTCACGGAATCTGATTTATCTCCTTCTACAATGATGTTACAAGGATATGATAAAAATGAAAAAGAACCACTGGGAAAAATTACACTCAGAACTCAATTTGGAGATCTTGTATCCAATTCATATTTCATGGTTTTTGATCAAGACTCAGCCTTCAACATCTTTCTTGGAAGACCCTGGCTACATCAACATACGACTATCCCTTAATCATACCATAAATGTCTCAAGTATTGTTTTGATGGTCAAGTTGGGACATTGTATGGTGATAAGGCCCTGTTCAAGACATGTGAATCTCAATACATTAAGGCAGAATTCTATCACATGAAGGGAAGGGAGAAATCCACAACAAGGAAGATTACCAAAGTTAATTCCACATATGGTTTAGAGAATATTCCAGTAAATCCATTAGCACATGTGAGTATAGATTATGTGTTTCCTATTAGTCAAATTGACAGGATAGACCCAAATCAAAATAATTTTATGGAAAGATCCATAATGTCAATTACGGAAATTGATCCAGACAACATTGGAGAAATTGGTGAGCCACCAAGAAATGATGAAAGGTCAAATGGAGATGTCTTCATTTCATCTGCTGAAATCCAGCAAGTCTATACTTCACCAACCAGGCCAGAAGAAGTTATAGCAACGTCAGAGGTGAAAAATGATGTCGATTATCAATCCATCATCTCCTCTTTATTACCCATGGAAGACCCTTCATCATCAGTTAGGTCAGAAATGGAACCCTCTTCTTCAAGATGTTCAAATTTTAACATCTCATCTGATCATGGAAATTCTGTTTCATCATCTACTATGCAAGTAGAAATAGAAGAAGTAACACATGTTGAAAAAGAAGAGGAAGATCTCAGAGATTCTCCTCCAAAATTTTAGGAGGGTATCTGTACTACTGTGGATGAACTCAGAGAAATCAATCTGAGTACAATAGAATATCCACTCCCCACATTCATCATTGTGACCATGAATCTTGAAGAAAAAGAGATTTATATTTCCTTTCTAAAGAAAAATCAAGATATATTTGCTTGGAACTATACAGAGATGCCAGGTCTTGATCCTGATATTTCCAGTCATCGTTTGGGTTTTCCAGAAGAACACCGATGATTCAAACAAGCTGCTAGAAGAACACACCCAACCTATGCTTCCAAAATTGAGGCTGAAGTGGATAAGTGTATCAAAGATAAATTCATCATAGAAGTTCAATATCCTAAGCGGTTGTCTAATATTGTCCTAGTGAAAAAGAAGAATGGGAAAATTAGAGTCAGCATGGATTTCAGAGATCTTAATCGGCATTGTCCTAAGGATGATTTTCCAGTTCCGATTAAAGAACTTTTAATCACTGCAACAGCAGTCTGTGAAGCCCTTTCCATCATGGATGGATATTACGGTTATAATCAAATCCAAATGGCTCTAGAAGATGAGTAATCTACAGCTTTCAGAGCCACTCAAGGTGTGTTTTGCTATCAGGTAATTCCCTTTGGCCTAAACAATGCAGGCGCAACATATCAGTGTGCCATGCATCGTATCTTCAAACCCTTTTTAAAGAAGTTTTTTGAATGTTATTTGGACGATTTGGTGGTAAAATCCAAACAACGTTCTAATCACTTGGCTGATTTGGAAGTCATATTCCACAAGCTTCGACAACATAATTTTAAGATGAACCCCTTAAAATGTGCTTTTGGGGTAACCTCGGGGAAATTTATCGGCTTTGTTGTATGCCATATTGGGATCTAAGTCGATCCAGAGAAGACCAAGTCAATCCTTGGTATGTAACCTCCTCGAAATTTGAAATAATTGAGAGGACTTCAACGAAACATATCCTATATGGCATTTAATAGCCAATTTGGCAGGCAAAATCTTACCCTTCACCAAATTGATGAAGAAAGGAGTCACTTACTAATGGACTGAAGAATGTCAAGAAGCATTTGATATTCTCAAGAAGTATCTCTTGATTCCACAGGTACATATTCCACCTGTTGAAGGAAGACCACTTATCCTCTATGTGAAAGCATTAGAGCGATCATTGGGTGCCTTTATTGCTCAGAAGAATGATGCTGGGAATGAGAACAACCTCTATTATCTCAGTCGAACTATGCTTGAAGCAGAAACCCAATATTCAAGTATTGAGAAGTGTTACCTGGCATTAATCTTTGTAGTCCAAAAGTTGAGACACTACCTACAACATCACGATTTCCGATTGGTATCTCACAATAACCCTCTCAAATTCATCCTTAGTAATCCAATGCTTACAGGAAGTCTAGCAAGGTGGGCAGTTATTTTGCAGCAATTTGACATTCAGTATGTGTCTCAAAAGGAGATAAAGGGCCATCCTCTAGATGATTTCCTGGATAAACACCCTTCAGTGAAAAATACATATTCAGATATTTAACTCCCCGATGAGGAAGTCTTCTCTATTCAAGAAACTCCTCAGGCATGGGAAATGTACTTTGATGGTGCTTCCAGAAGTCCAACAAGAAGGAAAATGGAAAATCCTGAATTCAACAAGGTTGGTTTAGGAATTGTGCTAATTTCCCCAGAAAAGGCATTTCTACCTTGGGAGGCAGTACAAATAATGAAGCAGAATACCAAGCTCTCATCACAGGCTTAGAGTTGGCGCTTCAAGCACAAGTGAATCACTTAAAGGTGAAAGGTGATTCGGACCTCGTAATAAAACAAGTCAATGAGGATTATGCTATCAGAAAGGAATAATTGATCCCTTTGTATGATTATGTCAGATATTTAATGGAGGAATTTCCTATGGAACTGACATTTTCTTATGTCCCTCGATTACAAAATGCTCAAGCTGATGCACTGGCTAATATAGCCACAGCTCTGGAAGATCTAAATCAGGACGAGACAACCCTCAGTATTGCCCACCGTTGTGCAATTTCACCTTATGTTCGAACCAAAACAGAGGAAATTAATGAAATTAGTCCTATTCCTGAACCATACAGTTACACTATAGGATGGATGACACCTATCAAGGAATACCTTCAAAATGGAACACTTCCACCTGATAGAGTCGGGAATGAACAAATACGGCGACGTGTGGTCAATTTTACTCTTTATGATATCCCAGATCACCTAGAGAAAATTCTCTACAAAAGTGGTTTTGATGGAGTTATCTTCAGATGCATTTATGGTGAAGAGACAATGGCTGTCATGAAAGAAGTGCATGCAGGAGTCTGTGGTGCCCACCAGTCTAGACATAGACTGTCTGATCATATTCAAAGGCTTGGGTACTTTTGTCCTTCAATGATACAAGATTGTGTTGATTTCACAAAGAAGTTTCATTCATTCCAAGTACATACCAACTTCATTCATAAACCTCCAGAGTTGCTTCATACAGCTAAATACTCGTGACCATTTTCCATATGGGGAATGGATGTGGTGCGACCTTACCCTTCAGCTACGGCTAAGCAGTTCAAGTATATTCTTACTGCTACTGATTTCTTTTTCCAAGTGGGTAGAGGCAATACCTCTCAAGGAATTATGTTCTAAATGCATTGTTAGCTTCATCAAGTCTAACATTATTACTAGATTTGGTGTCCCTCATACCATATTGACAGATAATGGCACCAACTTCTATTCATCCGAGGTGAAGAAGTTGTATCAAGAATACAACATCAAATCCAATCATTCATCTTGGTATCATGCATCATCCAATGGCCAGATAGAATCCTTCAACAAGACTCTTTAAAATATACTACAAAAGATGGTGGATAAAGATAAGAATTCATGCCCTGAAAAACTCTTTCATGCTTTATGGGCTTATCGGACCACCACCCGCACTGCAACGCAATCAACTCCATATTCACTGGTATATGGAATGGAAGCAGTCTTACCCATTGAAGTTCAATTACCTTCACTCAGAGTAGCCATTTTTAATTAGTAATCTATAGATTAACAGTATCAAAATCAATTAAATGAATTGGAATGGTTAGATGAGAAAAGATTGTGCACTCTGCACCACTTGGAAGTCTATCAGAATCGAATATCATGAGCTTTCAACAAAAAAGTTCGTCTTTGTTCATTAGTTCAGGGAGAATGGTATTAGTTCTCAGAACTCCAATGATACCAGGAAATAAACCTCCCAAGCTTGTACCAATGTAGGAAGGACCTTATTCAATACATAAGGTCTATTCCAATGGAGCTTATTATTTAATATCAATGGATGGGGAACTCATCACTACTCTAACCAATGCCAGATTTCTGAAGAAGTATTTTGTATAAACACAAAATACATTGTTACTGTCTAATCATATGACTTTAAAATATTTTCATGTCCCTTTTTTCCAGCACGATGTTAAACTGCACCATCGAGAGTCCATGAATATGAATTTAAACTATTTTCATTTCTTTTGTCCAACATGACGTTAAAATGTAACATCCTAGCTACATGACGCTAAACTGTATAGAAGTCCCTTACGTCCAAAAAGACATTAAACTCTGAAAAGGTTCCTAATACATCCAACATGATGTTAAAATGTGTCATCTTTTGTCCTTACTGCATAACATTAAACTGCATAGTCCTCTTTTTGTCCAACATGACCTTAAACTGTATTGTACCCATCGTCCTAACTACAAGATGCTAAACTGTATAGAAATCACTTAATACTTCCTACATGAAGCTAAACTATATTTTTTCCCTACTACATGACATTAAACTGTGCAATACCAATAGTCCTAACTGCAAGACTTTAAACTGCACAGTCCCTCCATATGTCCTATATGACATTAAATTCTATATCATTAAGGTTGTTGCTATCTCCTGTTTCTCAAACCGGGTATGAGTAACGTGATCTTAGAGAAAACTTCAACCATAACACCCTTTTCTGGGCCTCTAACCAAACGTAAGTCCCAACACCACATTTTAAGTCATTTTCCCCAAGGACAACTTGATCACTAATTCATTATTTAATTGAACTATGTGGACTTTGATCCTCACCTTCTAGGCTGGGTACGTAGTCAACCTCCCAAGGTTCAAGCCCAAAAACAATCTCTTCACATCGGTTCACCTCCATCAAGTATGATGTTGATTCATGAAACCGCCCCCAGAATCAATATCTTTACATTGGTTCAATTTCGTCCTTGCTATATGATGTTAAACTGTACAACACTTTTTGTCCAGTGTGACAATAAACTATAACACTCTTTTATGCCCTCACCTAAGAGAGAATAATTATTTACGTTGATTTTAAATCATGTTTTATTCCAAATACTACGTGCATACATAGTAATGCCCAAACCATTTATTTTGTGTCAAACCATCATTGCACGGAAGTCCCCTTTCACCCTTCACATGTACGAACCAAATTTGTACATAGGTTATTTCTAGAACTATGTGGGATTTATTCCCATCCTTATGGGATACATAGAAACATTCGAGTGTCCCTCGAATCCAGCCCCAAGTCTTTTGGGCCTAACCCCTAATTCCACTTTCAGTGCCTTGGCTGAAAAGTCCCCATGAAAACACACACTATGTAGTTCTTATAATGGTCCGAGATCTATGACCCTAAACTATGATCTCCAATCCTTTTGTCCCGCACGACGTTAAACTGTAGTTCAAGAACTACGTATGGCTTGATTCTCATCCTTATGGGATACGTAGTGAAGTCCAATATTTCAATTCAGGACCCAGCCACAACATAATTATGGTTAGCATTGATCTGTGCATCCCTGCACAGATTGGACAATACCCATAATTATGTGTCTTAATCCTGACCTTAAATATTTTCATATCTTCAACCCCATTTCCTAACTTCTAATCACAAAATGTCAAAATTCTGAGAATTCTTTTTCCTGACTATGCAGCACGTGCCCTTAGGCAGCCTTTCATAAGTAATCTACATAATGGACCTGTCAGCCAAAAGATGCTATTATTTGACTATACAGCCAATGCCCTTAGGCGGCCCTACTTAATTCAACCCCCTAATGGGTTTGTTAAATAGTGGTAACTTCATTTTTGGGAGGAAAACCTCTTCTGTCTTTATTTGTCTTAATGACAATATGTAGGGATCTACAAAATAGCCAACCTTAACATATTTGTCCCATATTCCTTTTCATGATCTGAAAGTATTCAAGTCTATGGTTTATATTTTCCTTCCCTACACTTGGGTCAGACCTTCGTAGGAGTAACATTCATCCAATTATTAGACAATCTTGACTGAAAATATCTTCTTCTTATTCAAGTACATCTTTCATACAGAAAAATCTATACTTTGGAAAAGTTGAATCCCCATAAACTTTCACTAGATTCTAAGCAGTAGAAAAGTAAATTTTTGAGAGTTCTTTTTCCTGACTATGCATCATGTTCCCTTAGGCGGCCTTGTATAAGTAGTCTATATAATGGACCTGTCAGCCAAAAGATGCTATTATTTGACTATGCAGCCAATTACCTTAGGTGGCCATGTATAATTCAACCCCCTAATAGGTTTTTTAAATAATGGTAACTTCATTCTTGGTAATTACTTCTTTTAATGCCTTTTAATCTCTTTTTCATATCATTCCTCATATTCAAATTTTCTGAAGTCGTAGTTTACATATTTTCCCTCATACTTGAGTATGGTAATATATTTTTAGATACATTTTCAAGGAATTGAGTCAATTCTAAATCATTCTTTCAAATCTATTTCGACCTTAAACATTATCCCTTTTTATGTCTGATGCGAATGACTTTAAACTTCCCATAAAATACAAAGTAACTATGAATAAAAGTCAAGTTCTAGCTTACTAAACATACATTTTGTATGATTTAGGTAATATTGATCAATTAAAAGATTCAAAGTTTGTAGGGTTATTTATATTAGTCCTAGTAAAAATCAAACAATGCTTGCTAGGCCCATTGGCTTAGGTAAAATCTAAAGCAGGTAGCAGGAAAATACATGCACATGTGATTGAAGATGAAAGAATTATTTCCATTTCATGCACAATAATTAGAAGGACTTCCACAGACTGGAGTCTCTTCTCTTTTCCAATAAATTACAAGACGCTTTTAACATAAGTCTTCACTTGATGAACAACATCTCGAGCTTCATCAGCAGCTACTTGAAGCTCGTGCACCCATCCAACTTCACTCTTTTCAGCTTGATGAAGTGATTTCTTGTCATCCTCAATGGCCTTCATACAATTTGTTTGAGCTCACTCATTTGAATTATTTATTTGGGAAAGTTCCCCAGTAACAGCATCTAACTATTGCTGGAGGTGCATCTACTGGACGACTTCATCTTTGATCTTATGCTTCAGCTCCTTCATCTTAGCAGCATAGTCAGCCTCAGCTCGGGATACCGCAGCCTCAAATTCACTAATATTGGCTGATAGTTTCACCCTGGTCAGGTCTTCGTGACACTTTTTCTCCTATTCCCTTCTTAAAATTACCTATTTCACAGCGGCATGGATCTTTTCATATCCAAAACTGCCAAGTCCTAGCATGATGAACTGGGATGACAATCGGTAAATCGTTGATGGCAGCTCTTCAAGAGGCACTTCAGATATGATTTTCCATATGTTGTTTCATGCCTTGCATCGTGAAAAGACGAGTGCCTTAAGCACCTATGGGTTTGATTCTACATCATCGTCACAGGGGGGCATGTAATCTGGGATTAATGCATTTAAGGAAGTGCCATGTTCTGCTCCTTCCCCCTGACCTTGGTTTCTTCGCCTTCTACTGCTGTTTGGGCTGAAGTTAAGATTTCACCTCCAGATCTAGCCATTGAAGTTGATAGCCCTGTTTGATCAATTAAAAGTATGGTTTGTTTCATAGAACAATGAATGTTGGTTTTTTATCTTGAAAACTCAGTATAATCATTACCTAACAGTATATCAATAGCTTGAGAAGACTCCTCCCCATCTTTCCCATTTTCAACGAGATCTTCATGACGGGTCTCAGGAGGGTTTACTGGGTTTATCTCCACTTGAGCTAATGTTTCTGCAATCGTAGGGTTGACATCAATGTCCACACCCTCTTCAGGAATTTGTAGTTCAGCAGCTTCTTTGGATGGAACTGCAAATTATTTCCAGTCATGATTAGAAGTGTAAATTATAAGAAAAATTTAATGGATGAAGGATAAAACTCACACCCAAGATCTTATAAATCACATGATAACTTAGGATGATCAAAAAATTCTTTGAAGGAAATTCCAAGATTCATCATTTCATCCAATGATATTTTAGAATCATGGATAGTCTCACCAGTGGGAGCATTTGATGTCTCTTCTTGGCGACCCTCATTCTGTGGCCCCTGACCCTGGACAACTTCTTCAGGAAGGATGGTAGATTCAGTTGTCATGGCCACCAATGATTCTGGTACAGGTGTTATACCTAAAATATCACAGAATGGAAGTCAGTTTATGTTTCATTCATCATTTTATGAAGCATTTTTAACTTACTAGAAGCAGGTTCTTCTCTACTTGTGGCAGCAGCTGGAGCACTACTGGGAATAGATGTTGGCTCTTTTTAAAAAGCATCCAATTCGGCCTGAATTTGTGTTTGTTCCACAGCACCCTCTGTGGTCCTCAAAAGATGATCAATCCTCTCCCTCAGAGGGGAAATTGAAGAATCTCCTACAATCCCAAGTAAAATGAGTAATCTTTATCATGATTTAATAATCATGATTACCCGAGGGACTTACCACTACTAATGAAGTATTTAGTTGTGGACTTCTCCCTTCGATGCCTTTGTATATTTGGTTTTTTGTGAGTGTTGGAAGTCTCCCTTATTGGAACTTGAATTGGCGAATGGAAGGCCATTTCCAACTCCTCATTCATGGCCTGCTGGCCTGGAGATATCTTGCCCGACTCGCAAGCAGATTCAGTAGCAGCCCTGATGGCAGTACCACCAGGGATATACTGTGGTGAAGGAACTTCAGTAGTTCATTTCCTTGCAATCTATAAGATAAAGAAAATAATTTCTTTGAGTAACAAAGGTTTGAATGAAATCGAGTTGAAAAGTAAATAAGGAAATAAAACTTACATCTTCAAGAGCCACGTACTCATACCACTCCTCATCAGTGGCACCGTGATCCATCATTTACTTCACCCGCTTAGTGATAGGGAAAGAATCATCGGTGGCATATATATAGGTCCTCAAATCTTTTACATAGGCTTTTAATTCATTAGGGTTATCCTTGAAATGAATATTGGATGGAGCCTGAAAATTCCCAATTCCAGGAAGATGTATCCCTTCAAATATCTCCAGCCAGATAGTTTCAGTATCACAGTATACATCTCACCATGTCTGGACGGCCTCTGGTCGTAGATATGTCGGTGTACTAGAAGGATGTGAAGAGGGTCCTACAACCTTGGATTTTAATTTCTTTCTAGCTCCTGCAACTATAAACAACAGAATGAAAACTTGTTACTCTATAAAGTTACTAGAAATTAAATTGCCTCAATAAAGTAACTCACCAGGATTTGATGGAGTGGATATCTTTATTATGATAGGTGGATTATATATGGCACGTAGCCGCTTTGACACATGTTTTATCTCCTGAGAATCTGATGAATCAGCCTCGATTGAAGAACTCGGTGAACCAGCTTCATGAGTGGAAGAATCACCTGCCACCTGAATTGTTTCTTTCCCAACGGTTCTCTTATTCTTCCCCACCCAATAAACAGGTTTATTCAAGATTTCCTCAAGATATTATGCTATCCAGTTTTCAGCATACCACATGGCCAAATTTCTTACCGCTTCAGTATCTGGTAAGTCAAAAACTGCCCCAGTCCTTTCCATATCCATTAGCAACCATAGTTGTAAGGCAACCATTAGATGTTGCTCTGACTTGATGTGCACTAGAGGAGATACAATAGTTGTCTCCAAACACTGGAATTGGTGTGAAAATCGATATGAATCATAGGCCTCACATATAATTTCCCCATCAATTCTGGTGGCGAGTAAACCATCTCTGTAGGCCAGCATGTAAGACCTCTGTTCCAAGATGGCTGATCCATCGTCAACAAATCTCCCTGTCAGCGGATTTCCATAGGGAAAGAATTGGAATTCCTTATGCATACCCAGACTTGTCCTAATATCATAGGCATTGAGGGACAAAGTAAAAACTCTAGAGAAGGCCTGAACAAACAGACTGAAAGAACTTCCGGGAATCTGTATTCCATTCTGAACAGCATATGTACAGAAGTGAGTGGCAATCCATCCCCATAAAACTTGTAATGGTCCCACTAATCTCAAAGGAGACTTACCCATATAGACATGGAGTAAGATCATGTGAATATTTACCAAAACCGGGGTAGCCAACCCCACCATCTTCCTCTCAGCTAACTTGGCTACGATAAAGAAGGTCCATGTCCAGACACATCCCTTCGAATCTCTGACGGGCAAGAGATAGACACTGAGCCATAAGGCTAAAAAGTCTGGCAGATGGGTCTTCTCCAGGATTTTATGATTCACTTCATACCCCCATTTCTCAAACTCCCTTGCTTCTAGATTCTGCCAGAATGTGCCAGGATCACCTCTCTTATCCACTCTAGGGAAGCTAGTAGGACGAGTACAGGTGGGACCCTTTTACCTCTTCTTCTTGAGAAACACATCCATCCATTCCTTTGGGTGAATATCCCTTCTAGAATGAGTCTTTTAAGTCTTTGAGATTTTGAGCTTATGGTAAGTCTTTAATAACTCTCGAACCAAATCCTGAGTCTTCTCCAGATCATTCAATGTTGCCTTTGGAGGGATGAATTCATCATACATATCACCCAGAATTGGAACCCCTGAGATCTTGTAGACATACCACAAAATAATGCCTACTTCTCCATGGGTCAGATGGAAATAATTATTTTCTGGGCTCCAGTGGCTAAGAAACTCTAGTGCAAAATTATCATTCCTATAAACATACATCTGCCTAGACCATACGGCTTCATAAATTGAAGCTCCCTTCAGATCCTAGACAAACTCTTTACAAGTTCGTTGCACCCAATAATCCCACATCCATGTTGGCTTCACTCCTCCTCCAGAACGGAATTCTCATTTCTCCTTACAGCCTTTGGATTGATCCATCTGAGAATTTCAAAAGATTGAAGGATAAAAATGGGGTTGCAACTCAGGTTTGTGAGGTTTCAGATCTGGTGCACACGAGCTATGATGCATTATTTAGGCTTTCTTTACTATTCCAGCATTAGAAAATGTTCCTGCGATTGAGATATTTGCTAAAGAAAAGTTGGTATAAGACTGAAACCAGGAATGTGGGAGATAGTTCTTTGCCTCTGGAATATTGACATCTTGCAGATGACCATGGCCATACAGAGGCAGATAGATGCTTTGCGGGAAATCAAAGTGATATATCTTCAGATACTTGGCTAAATTTGGAAGAGTTCTATCACAGATGGAGTAGTAATCATGGCCAACGATTTCCATCATATTATCAATTCTTTTTCTTGCTAGTTCATCAGCCGTTCCGATTCTCTTGGGAGTCATTGGATCTGCACAAAAGTTGAATAATTAACTCTTAAAGTAATTAAATTTTCATAAAATTTGTGAAGGAATTTAAAAAAATTGGCTAAGGCATTTTGGTGCGCAAGTCCCATAGTTGGCGCACAAGTCTCCTTCGATCGCGCAAGTATTGGGCGCGCAGGTATTACCACGCAAGTGAAAATACCTTAACAGAAGAACGATGCAAGAAACAAGAAGCGTGGAAGAGCGAGATCTGGAAGTCCACTTGCGCGCCAAGAGCAAAAAGGACAATCGAGAGCTGGGTTCTTTGTGAAAAGTGAGGCCATCTATTTATAGACAAGTTCATACCCCTGCGCGCCGGACCCTGCGCGCCCAAAGTCCACCTGCGCGCCATACCTTGCGCGCCTCTTTCCCTTTGGTTTTCTTCTTTTCCTCAGAGTCACATCCTTATTCTTCCAGATCCAACTCTGAGGGGGGAATTTTGTTGATGCTCCTTCTAATCACATTGTCTAAAGGAATGGAAAGGGAAATTACTTAGCAAAAATTGATTCATCCTTTGAAGAAAATGAATCATCCTTTGAAAAAAACATCAAAAATCGATAAAGGAATGAACAAGGATAACATTGCCCATAGGTCGTGCAAGTTACAACATGGTCACGCAAGTGCACTTGTGCGCTGCCCAAATGTTCACGCAGGTGACTTGTGCGCCCTCTTCGAAAACCGCCCAGGGTCTTCTCTAGCCTATAAATACCCCCGGTGGGCCCCCTATTTTGGGGAGATTTTTTCCAGAATTCAGATACAGAGCTCTGAATGCCCAAGTCTCTTCTTCAAGTCTTCTGAAAACTTCTAAGGAAATTATTTACCTATAATGGAAGGTCTAAACACGAGGAATAAGGTTTAAGTGTTATAATTCACTAACACTTGCGCGCCTAAGTGTTTTACCCTTAAGGGAAATGGACACACTTGCACACCTCATTACCCACTCATTGAAACTTGTGTGCCACTCTTCTGGATGAACCTCGGGATAATTATAAAGGCTTTGGTCATGAATCGCCCAAGTATTACCCTAAGGGATGAAAATCGCGCAAGTACCCATGTGTCGCGCAGGTATACCTGCATGAACAGAACTTGCGCGCCCACGTAGTACTTGAGCACCTGCCAGGACTTGCGTGCCCTTCTATTTTTGGGTTCCCTTCCTATCCATTTAACTCCTCTTATGTCATTCCACCTCTCCTATTCAGGATTCAATCTTCAAGACACTCTTCAAAGCCATTTATGGCATGTTTTCTTGATTGAATTCATTATCTTAAAGGAATTCTGTGGAACATCTCCCAAAACCACGTGATTTACACATCTTTATATCACTAAAATTAGTGATTTCATTCATTCAACCTCATCCTTTAAGATGAAAGAACCCTATTCATGGGAATCCTCCTTAAGATTAAGCCCCAAGTCCTCATTAATTTGGGCCTCCTTTTCAGAAGTAAGCCCCAACCATAATTCCTTTAACCTGGGCTTCCATTTTAGAAATAATCCCCAGTTTCAAATCTACAAATATGGGCATCCTTCTTAGGAGTAATCCCCACGTCCCCTAATCTGGGCATCCTCCTTAGGAGTAAGCCCTAGTCCTAAAGTTCCCAAATATGGGCATCCTCCTCAGGAGTAATACCCAAACATAATTCTCTTAAACCTGGGATTCCTTTTCAAGAGTAATCCCTAGTCTCAAGTATGGGAATCCTCCTTAGGAGTAATCCCCAGGTCCCTTAATTTTTCAAGTCTCTTAACCTGGGCCTTCTTCTCAGGAGTAAGCCACGTCCTTAATTTCTCTTAACCAATCTTAATTTCCTTTTGATTTGGGCTTCCTTATTAGGATTAAAACCCAATCATAATTCCCCTACTAACATGGACATCTTCCTTAGGAGTAAGCCCCAAGATTAGAGTATCCCAATCTCTATGAATCACATATACCTTTACGAACCCTATTCCTGGATTTCTTACCGGAAGTAAATCTTAATCCTCATCTACTTTGGGCATTTATACATACATAAGACCCACATCAGTGCATCTTTCATGGCACAATTGTCTTATGATACCAATACCTCTTGTTTCTCACACCAAACATGACCCACGTGAGATTAGAGTGTAAAAGTAATCACGACATCTTTTTTTAAGCCATCAATCTTGCATAAACATCATACTCCCTTACTCGAACTACGTGGGTTCTGATTCCTTATCTAAACAAGGATACGTAGGTAGCCCATCTGCGGGTGCGATCCCAACTCTGAAATGATCTATGTCCTTTTGAATGACAATAAACTTCAAGTGCCCCACTAATTGGCTTTAAAACTAGAATGGTTATCATAATAACCAAGAGACTTTTACATAATGTATTAAAGGATACCATTGACTAAGAATCTCTAAACAAACATAGATGATTGTTTATCAATTAATAACCTTGAATACATATAAAATATTCTTTAAATTTCCTACATATCAAACATTGATTGTCAGATATAAAGGAAAGCTCATTTTATACTTGGTAATGTAATAAGGATTCACGAACATAACTTAAATCAGTAAAGAGAGTCCCAGAGTATACAATAATTCCCCTAAAAAAGGTGTGATGAGTCCGACCTCTCATACTCTCGACCAATGAAAATTCCTAAGCCTCATCAGTCCACAACTAATAAGCTCCTACCTTTGGAAAGTAGGTTCAAATGTATATGGAATCATTGAATGTTTTCGGTTCTATGAACAAACCCGTTAGAAACCTCTTGGAATGTTTGAATATTAAATCAATGAGATCATCCCCAATTTCAGAGGAAATAGTGATCACAAAAAGTGTTTACACATTCCACATGAATACTCTTGTTGTTACCCAGATCTTACCGGACAGGAAACGTTTCCAGTCGTGAGATCAGCCGCTCCAAGAAATCATCTCTAGGAATGGTGCTATGTTCTAAGAGTTAATCTATACATAGAGAGTATTGTTGAGTTTTTCATATTGGGGTAGGGGATTTATAGGCTTCACTACCACAGTTGTTTAATTTTTTTTGTGGTAAATATTTTTAGAATCCAAACTGGAGTCAGCATAGGGCTTCGACATCACACATCTTGATGGGGACCTACCATGAACCACTCCAGGGGTGTCACATGTATTTCTACAACCACAATACCATCCAATAATTGTATCCTTTAATGAAATATTACCAATTAATGGGGATTTTTAGCACACAAAAATGCAAAGTTACATTCATCTTGTCAGTTTGACATTTCCATGAACCTTCATGAGATCAGGGTGCCTATTAAAGGGCCTTAGTGTGGTCTAAGGTGACTTGTATGGAAGCTTCTACAAGACAAGGATGACATGTCAAGGGGAATTTGAAAATTTAGGCTTTATTTTTAAGAGTTATTATGAGACCATTATGCAGACAGACTTAGTGTGTCGCATGATTTTTATGACTACAAGAGGCTCTTTACTCCTTCCAATTTTTATTTCATTTGTCCAATTTAGAATGGATGGGGAGTTTGTGGGGTTGTTTGGGTATTTTCGAGGACAATAAACCTTGAACGTGGTAATTAATTGTGTAACTACAAAAGGTCCTTTGGAGATGTGTCGTCATTTCATAGAAAACTATATATGATTTTTCTTAAGGAGGAAAAGGGGGCCATGAAGTCACCCAAACATACCCGAGTCCCTTCACACGATGAGGATGAAAAGCCCAAGGGATTTCACGGGATGAGGTAGACATATTTCCAGGTGATTGTGCTGGCTTTTAAATCACTAGTGGAATGTCACATGACTTTTTCGAGCA
This sequence comes from Viscum album, assembly GCA_963277665.1. NCBI lineage: Eukaryota > Viridiplantae > Streptophyta > Magnoliopsida > Santalales > Viscaceae > Viscum > Viscum album. Next base: position 1,783,827,265 of record OY728148.1, on the reverse strand, counting down.
TGTGGGGCACGCACCTCCTCTGTATTTATTTCCATTATTTATTTTTCAATATATGGAGAGTATATGATTTTGTTTTAACATTATCGAAGTCAATAATTATCTTCAATAGTGACACATCACATGATAATCATTACCGCAATATCCTCCCACATTTTAGATATTTTCTTCCTATTTCAGATGGACTTTTAGATGGTTTTATGGGGTCATATGTTTGTTATGCAACATGTATGGTAAAGCTTATCTAGATTCTGCCACCTGAATAGTGATTGTTCGGGGAACATTTAAAAATAAAAAATACTTACCAAGGGGAATTTACAAGAATCTATGTACATTATTTTCCATGCATGGTTCCTTCAGGTGACCTTATTATAGTCACGTGATCACATACCCATTGGAGGCTCACACAATCTGCTGGTCTTCCCCACCTTCTTATTCATTTTCTTTTGTAGGAAAATAGTACCCATATCCATGTATTTATTCCTTTGTGATTATGATAATTTTAAAATGGAAGGAATCATAAAATTCCCCCCTTAAGAGAGATATCTGTAGGGAAAAGGGATTAGTTATGAATAATGTAAATTCCCACCCAAGTCTTTAGTGTTGTCATGAATCAGTGTCTTGTGACATGATTGGTCTGCCAGGTGACCCTTGCTATTCCACAGAATGAATTATATATAGGGAAGTGTGGAGAGACCTTATTCACTAGATTCTCACTTCTCCAGATATGTCATTCTACTTTCATTGCATGTCCTTATCATAAGACCATTCTTCCAGACCCGATCGTGAATACCTGTTACATACCCTTTTAATGAGAACTATTCTTTAATATCACTTTTTATTAGTCACACACTAGCACCAACTATGAATGATAATTCAGTAATTTATTGAAAATTTTCTGTGGGTATGTAATTTTCTTGAGGGTTCGGTGGGTTCTCTAGCCTGATCGTATGATATTCTAGCTATTATGTGGATCACATGACCATGTCAGTATCACACGATCATGGATCCTTGATGGGTAATGTAGTTTTGAAATTCATTATGGGATCATGTGACACATAATATATTTAGGGGTTTGGTAATTTTGGAAACATTTATAAGATTCATGAATTACTTTTCTAATTCATGTGATGCACATTATTCTTAATGAACTCTATCCATTTCCTTTGACCATATTTTATTTTATCTGACTGACATGTACCACTTACTTTTGTTCATATAGATTCTAGTTCTTGTTGATCATCTTCTTATATGGATAATAATAGGGCCATGATTTCTATATATTGCAATTCCAACCCCCGATATCACATGAATTTCGATAACGAGGTTTTGAAGGGGTTATTGTCGCCCGAGCTCTAGGATCACCCTCTATCACATATGATTCCTCTATATGGGTTCAGATTACTGGATGATGATTACATTCTTCCCTTTTATTTTAATCATCTGTCTCACTGGGTTTCATCTTGTCTTGAATATTTTCAGGTAATGATTATTGAGGATTGATGAATGGTTGTAGCTTAATCCCATGGTTCTTCTTTTATATTGGAAAACTCTCCATTGGGCCCAAGTGGTTGTGATTTCTATCATTGGACTATCTCTCAGAGTTACTTAATTGTATATTTTCTATCTGAACAATCAAGGTAGATGGTGGAGATCGAAATTGGATCTCTATCCATGAGGTAATTTTTTCGATGAATGGGCATAGCCCTTATCGGTTAGGAAAAGTTGTTTAGAGTTTGTTGACCAATTATTCACAGTCCATCTCTATGAGGTAGTATGTATATCCCAATTAATTTTCTACCTATATCCTGATATCTTTTTAGAACTAATCACATATTGGTTCCCTAAATGAAACACATTCAATCTATCCCATGGTGAAGTGGACATAAGTCTATGGGACATATACCAACAAAGTGGGATTCCCCCTCTTAGATAGATGTATGATGAGTTCATCCCTACTTAGAATATCTAGGATGAACCCTTGTATGCTCTATCCCTGGGGAGGGATATGCTAATCATTATAAAGTATAATACGAGGATGATGATAACCACGCAGTCACTTATCACCTTTATGGACTAGATCAACGTCTTCCTCTATCGCATCGGAGTTAGGCCATCCACTATACTTCCTCATTGATGCCCTTCCTTGTAATTATGCAATAGTTACATATCATATTGGTCCATTATTTAAGAAAGGGATAATACATTATTGGGATATTGAGTGAACTTGGAGATCTCTATAAGTCTTAGTCTAGAAGGATTCATTGTAATGTTTTTGAATGGGTGAAATCTCCTTGTCGGGGATGCATGTTTAGAGATCCATGTCAACATACCGGTGATGGCATCAAGGATAGAGGAATAAAAATGCCTTAACCTTCCACTTATAGTCCTATTATTCCTCTATCAACTCCTTAACCACATTAAATAAGAAAACATCTTATACATGATTAGTGTCACTTTTCCTATTTCAATTAGGCTAGATAGGGGACCATTTCCATTTCTAGGAATAATATAATTCCACTAGGGTCCTCTAGGACATAACAAATACTAGTTTACAAAACAAATGTGGGGTTGGGGCTATGTCACTAAGCTCCAATGATGTTATAGCTGTGTTGTGTTGATCCTATATTTTTTATTTTACCCCTTATTATGCACCGATTGGGCCAGTTATTGATAAGGACGGTGACTCCCTTGATGATAGGTCATGTATTATATCTCTTTTAGATAGCGATCTTATAGATAGGATGGATGAGATGATTATCTATGATCCATATACACCTTACATATTTTATGATTAGTTCAGATTTACCCAACGGGTCTCCCTTATTCCCTTTTATAATGTATGAGGACAACGAAACCCTAAGATCATCCATCAATATTGGATAACGTTGATGCGTGAAGATAGTGATGATGACATAACTCATCCACCCACCGGTTCTCCCACCATTATTACCTACGATTATGCCCAAGCTTGGGAAGCGGCCTATCCAGGTGGGGCTCTATGCTGATTGGTTCGTCTTGAGGACAATCCAGTTTCCTCAGCTACCCATATTTTTGTAACAACAATGGAGTTGATAAAATAGGTAGAAGAGACTTTAAATAATATCCCTAATACTAGATATGACTATTATGATAGTGGGATGTATTGTTTTGAGGAAATCATACCTATATTAAAGGAAAAAAATAAATTATTACTTTGATAGGAGGGAAACTGAGGCCTCCTCTTTTGTTTTTTTGCTAGCTCCGTGGACTATTACTTCTTCTAGAAATTCTATACCATCAGTCATAGAGGCTCATACATGGAGCAGAATGATATGGTTGTAGATCCATGCCTTTATTAAAGATACCCATTTGGAAACATTTCGGGACCAATGGGAATTCCTTCATAATATTTTTAATGACTTGGGGTGGATATTTTTTATTGGAAACCATAATACAAAACCATGAAGTATATATTACATTCCCAATGACATTTTTCCATCAATGAAAATGACTTACATGATATTGAAAACAAGGATCCTCTTGATGAGAAGATAGAGTAGGCGTCATAGGCATTGGAGTAGGGTCTCCAGTTGATATCTCAACTTCTAGCTCAAATGGGTTCTTGGACTCTGAAAATATATAGATATGAGGTAATCATAGCTCTCTTAAGTTCTAAACTTTCAACATTATCATCATAATTTCTCGAAAGAGAGCTGAGGAGATGACTATTTTGGTCAAGAATTTTCATCCCTAGGAAGAAGTAGAAGTGGTAAGGCGAGTGGAACATCAAAGTCTAATTGAAGCTTATCTCCATACTCTTTATGACTGGTAAAGCTCAGCCAACCAAATTTTATTATATTCTTCCCATTTATATGGGCCTCACTTTTTATGAGATTCTTGGAGAGACTCTAAAATTTGGATATTCCTCCTATCACTTGGCATCAATGAATTAATTTTCTCGAATTTATATTTATTTTCCAGTTTTATTTTATTTTATTTGTGATATCCATGAAATTTCTCAAATGATTTGATATTATGTGACTCTCTAATGATACCCTTATTTTTTTAATATTTAGTAAACCCTAACTGTCTCAATAGAAAAATTTAAATCATAACTGGTTATTTTTTATAAGTACTGAAGAATGACCAACAGAATGAGGTTCCCTACTAATATAACCAGCCCAATTAACTTGAGATCACCTAATTTTTACGAGGATCATTTGGTTAGAATACATGTAATGAAGGTACAATGATCTATAAATTGTTGAAGATGATAGGGTGAGAATAGATTGATTTTTATAAGGACATATGGTGGGAATTACAACATTTTTCATTTTTATAGACAAAATCACTTTTTTTACATTAGTTTAGGGTTTTTTGTTAGACCATCTATTTATTTATTTTAGGGTATTTTAGTTTGGACCATGAATTTCAATAGTTTAGGGTCATTCAGCTCCGACCTTATATTGTTGTAGTTTAGGGTCTTTTATCTCAAACCTTTCATTGTTTTAGTTTAGGGTATTTTAGCTTGGACCTTGAATGGATATAGATTAAGGTATTTTAGATCAGACCTTAAATGAATTTAGTTTAGTTTCTTTTAGCTCGTACCTTACATTGATGTTGTTTAGATTCTTTTAGATTTGAACTTTCATTACTTTAGTTTAGAATCTTTTTTCTCGGACCTTCTATCTCTTTAGTTTATGATATTTTAGCTCAAACATTATATTTATTTATTTTAGGGTCTTTTAGATCATACCTATCATTTCTATATTTTAGGGACTTTTTCCTCAGACCTCCTATTTCTTGAGATTAGGGTATTTTAGCTCAGAAATTATATTTCTTTAGTTTAGGGTCTTTTTTCTCATACCTTTCAATGTTATAGTTTAAAGTTTTTTATCCAATACCTTCTACCCCCTTAGTTTAGGGTCTTTTAGCTAGGAACAAATCAATGATCATCGAATATGGTGCATAAAAACTAGGAATGACCCAAAACATACGAACTTGCTGGGTTCTGCCTTGGTTTATCAAAGCATCATGAGGATTAGAGATCCTTTCCTATAAAGAGGAGGTGCCTCTGGTGGGGGGGGGGGTCAAATCCATTATACATCAGTAGAATTTCCAAACAGAGTTGTATCAACTATATTACAAGGTTCATGGAAGGATTATGGGGGTAATACTAGTTGAGGGAGAAACACTAGGGATACTAGGTACGCCTGGATAGTTGGAATATGGGTGATGTAAGTCATTACCTAGAAGTTTGAGTCCATGATTATGGAATGGAACATACATGCTGGGGAAGACATATAGCACTTTTTGGTTCCATATTCTACCATAGTGTTTTCAAGGTTCACAAGGACTGAATATTATTTTAGGAAAGGAGTAGAAGCCTATATTTGGTGGGTAAAGTCCCTTTTGTGTTGATTTCACGTCTAATCAAATAAAATATCCACTCTTTAATGAGTGCTGTGAAAGAATTATGAAGACTCAAATGTCTAGATGATGAGGTTGGGTATGGAAATATATCTATCTAGGAAGGGATCTAGATCCCTTGGGTAGTTCAACTCTTGATTGTGAGTTTTTATCCGTATGCCCAATCATTTCAAATCATGAGGTGTGGACCATCAATGGTTTGGGAATGAAGTGTCACATTTTGGCTTTTAGAAAGGGTACAAAACATGGTGACGTTACATCATGGATATTGAAACTATTTGGATAGTTTGGTATGGTGACATTATGTTTAGAATATACTCCTTAGATAGTGTCACAACTTGAGTGGATGTGTGGTAGAAAACCAACACCAAAAATAATGGTCCTCTTGGGCACGGTTCATAGGAATGTGAAGTTTTATGGCATTCCAATGACATAGACCATATAGTTTAATGTCATGTGACAGGGACTCATGGTACACCTTTTAAGGTCTAACATTCCAGACCATGAGTCACCTATCATGAAATTTTATGCCTTTTTTCATGTGGAATCCCTCACCAAAATCCCAAAGCTCATGTCAGTTATTCCCAATGAGAGAAAAAAGGAATGGAATGGTTTCCTCTTACTATTTAGAATAAATTTAAGGATATTAAAGGGGTATTTTTTATCATTTGGTGGCTATAACAAGATATTGGATTAAGTTATCCCCATGCATCCCATTGTAAATGAAAATCAATACATATATTTATCTAGTAAATATATATAGTTTAATGTTGTGAATAAATGAAATCAGTCGTGTAGTTTAATGTCTTTTTTTAAGGATGTGGATCACCCGATGTGAATGAAGATGGATGTCGTGGGCGTGTTGAGTTTTACAAAATGTGGTAAGAACATTGCCCATTTAGTTTATCATCATGTGATAAAGACATGGGTCATATGATGTGAAAGGATAGTAATATTATTTATGGGACCAAAACTATAGTTTTGGGCATCACAACATCTCCTGTTATTAGAGGAATCATACCACACCTATTTCTTAAAAACCCTTTTAGTTTAATATAATGTGAAATAGACATCAATCATATAGTTTAAAATGTTACGGTGAGGTAGAGAGATTCCATTTAGTTTAACACCTTGTTGCCATGATGTATCCATATATTTTATCATCATATGGTCAATATGTGAGACACTATGTAGTTTAAAGTTTGACTGGTAGGAATTCAATTTACAATTTATCATCATATGTCCTGGATGAAATTTTTATAGTTTGACATCATGTAACTAGGAAATAAATCATATAATTTAATGTCATGTGACAAAGATGAAATCCTACAGTTTAATTTCGTGCAATTAGGATGAGTGGTGGGATGTACACTAATGTGGATTCCCATTTGATGATATATATATATATATATATATGAAATATTCATGAGAAATATTGAATTGTTGGATGGTGTAACATGTTCGCCATATATTGTGTCCAATGAATAGGCTCCATTATGACAAACCTTATGTATGATGTAAGGACCTTCCCATTTGGGTTCCATCATTGGAGACATTTTTCTTATTATGATTGCGGTTCTGAGCACCAACCATAGTTCCCCATGGACAAATGAATTGAGAAAAACCTGCTAATTAAAGCCTCATGCTATTCAAATATGATGAAATTCAAGGTTGTGTATTGTACGCAACATTTTCTAATCGAGCTCCCCAATACATATAGATTATTCTGTGATTTATCATTATATGAGAGATGTCTGAAAATGGTTATTCAGAGTGAAGGCAGCTGGAATTCTCTGGGTAACACTTCCCCAGTCCCGTACACAAGTGAGTATGGAGTTTCTTGTGTAGCAGTATGTTTGGTTGTATAATAGGCCCCCCAAATCATGGATGTGTTTGTTATGCTAGGACTTATTATCCTTGCTCACCATATTTTGGAGTATATTCTATATAGTCTTATTGAGGTCCTATATCTCTCAATTTTCTGCTGCTTGGTAGTGAGATCAGTGATTGGACTCAATGTTATACCCATGGTACACATTCTTCAACTCTATAGAACTGAAGTTGGTGTCATTATCTGTGAATATTATGTGAGGGGACCCAAACCTAGTGAAGAAATGGGACTTTAAAAAGTTGATGATTTTCTTTGTCCTGACTTCCTTGAAGGGTATTGTGTTAGTCCTTTTGGATAAGAAGTTAGTGGTAGTATAGATCTACTTGAACTACTTGGTTGTGGCCAGAGGATACGACCCCACAACATCCACTCCCCAAATGGTGAATGTCTAGGAATATTTTGTTCTATACAAAACTTTTGGGGGCTGATAGATGAAGTTTTCTTCGATTTGGAACACATGATATTTAGTGGAATATACCATAATGTCTTGTATCATAGTCTTCCAGTAATATCACAACCTACTGATTTGGTTGGAGAGATTGGTCCTATATTGATGAGCACTATAGAAGCATGCATGGAATTCTTTCCTAATGGTGAGAATCTATCCCTTTTCAATGAATATGAAGAGGATTATATAAAATGATCATTTATAGAGTGATTTTTTTTCATTTGGAAAATCCAGTAAGGTAAGATTCACAGCACGATTCCAAATTTGTTCCCTTTTATCCTGGTCTATTGGGAGAGCTCCATTTTGACAATAACTGATTATACACTCCATCCATCCTAGGGTGGATACTGGTTCATCAATCTCTATGGAAGTTTTTAACAAATAGATTTCATATATATCACATAATATGATTGATGATACCATTCTTCAGTCTGTGATACCAAAGATTTCTTCCTCCGAATCATAGTTAACAAATATGGTAGCTGTATTTTCTAATGTTTCAGCACGAAAATTCTATGATCAGGGAAAATGATGAAGTGTGGGATCAAAAGGGAACTCTTACATCAGTCCCCTAACATAGAAAATGAGTGGGGCCAGTTCTTCCAATTTGATGGAATATTTTCCATTGATCTACTTTATCAATAGTTATGAATCCCATTTCATATTCAGGTAGGATATTTGTAGATGTAGGGCCAGTTCTAAACCAGTGATGAGGGCTTGGTACTCTAAAATGTTATTCATACAACCCTCAGATATTGAGAACAAGTAGGAAAAGCTGATTTGTGTAGACAGACAAATATAATCCCTAATCCAACCCGATTGAGCTTATGGTTTTCCATATTTTTCAAATAAGACTTTGAGATATTCCATCAAAATACATATCACATGTTTGTGGAGTGTCATGGGAATATAGTACTTCATCATCTAGAATCTTGGTATCCACTTGTGTATTCTACGGTGCCATATGTTCTGTGAGGAAATAATCCAAAGCATCCCCTTTCACCAATTTCTATGATACGAACTGAATGTCATATATTTAGAGAATGAACACCCATCGTGAAAGCTGCATAGTGAACATAGGATGACCAATATGTACTTGAGTAGATCAATATGAGATATCGGATGTAATTCGTGGTGCTACAAGTAATGCCTCATCTTTTTCACTTCAAATATGAGTGCAAGGTAGTTTTTCTTGACATCAGAGTGTCATGTCTCAGTACATTGAATTTTTTTCTGAGGTATTAGAGACTACTCTTTCTCCCCAAATAATTTTTCTATACAAGGAGGGAACCTATTGGGAATTCCATAGTGGACACATACAAGATGAGAGGTGTCCCTTCCACTGGAGGCATTATAACCGGTGGGTTCAACAAATACTTCTTGAGACTTTCAAAGGATTCCTGGAAGTCATCATCCCATTGATAGGATATTCCCTTTCTTATTATCATGGTGAATGAAAGTGATTTTCCAACCAGGTTGGAAATGAGTCACCTAATGTAGTAGAGGTTCCCTTAGATCCCCCTTAGTAATTTCATATTTGAGGGCGGGTGAAATTTTGAAAATATCACTAGTCTTATCAGGGAATAAAATGATGCCATGGTAGTGTACCACATAAACATGGAACTTCCCTAATGTGACCCTAAATTCATATTTTAGTAGATTCATATCTAGACTATGTTTCCATAGCTTGTTGATGATTGTCAGAATATCCATGAAGTGATGACATCATTTTCATGATTTGACCACTAGGTCATCAATATAACATTCATCTGTCTTTCCTAGTAATGGATTAAATACATTATGCATGGTACATTGATAAGTAGGGCCAAAATTATTTACGACAAAGATCATAACGTGATAGAAAAAGGTCCCTTGAGGATCTTTGAAGGTAGTGTATTATTCATCTTCCGGGGAAATATTTATTGTATTGTACCCTAAATACCCATCTGTGAAGGAAAGGTATTGGAATCCAATATTTGCATCAATAAAGAGTTATATAATTGATAATGGTAAATCATCCTTAGAACACTATAGATTAAGGTCCCTGAAATTAATGTAGACCTTACTCTGCACATTCTTTTTTCTTGATGGAAATAATGTTGGAAAGCTATCTTTGGTTTCAGAAAAAGTTGGATTTTTTCAAAAAATCGACTTCCACCTCTATATTGGTGGAATGAGAGGGTTGAATCCTCCCAGATGATTTCTTGAAGCCATTATTGTCTCCAGGTAAGTCGAGATAGTTCTTGACCACATCAAGGTTCAGTTTGGCAATTTTTTTGTAGTTCCAAGAACACACATATAAGTGTTTATTAAAAAATAAAATTTCCGTGTCTTTATCTTCAAGAGGCATCATGACACTAATCAGTTTAGGTCACATGTATCGTTATATTCCCATATTTATTTTCCTAAGATCCTTGATGGTGGTGGATACTCCTGCTTCTAATGTGGGAGGGTCATTCCTGAGGTCATCATCATATTATTCTATCTATGACTCTGTGGAGACATTTATTGAAGAATTTGGAAATATAGGGGACTATTTGTCACTATCTGGGTGAGAGAGGTCATGAGAAGAAACATTATCTTCCTCCACTACCTAAGTCATTGCAGAGAGATTCTAGAGATGATTTTTTTCACTATCACTAGGTATAGAAGGTGATTGGACCTCTGGGGTCAAGTATATCACCTCGACTAGATTTATGGGGAGAACATAGTCACTAAAAATCATACTCTATGGATTTGATGGTAGGGTCCTGAAGCCATTTGAGGGTGAAACCTTTATATCATCATTCATTATTGGTTATATTCCTCCCCTTCTAATGAAATCTACTTAAACATATGTGGCTCTATAGGTCACGAAAGGGAACTATCAGAATGTAGTATGATAACCTTTCCATAAATGGGGTACTTCCAACATTGATTAAATGTTTAAGGTACCACCGGTTGGCTATGGAGCCATTGAATTCCAATAATGACATTTTATTTAGTTTATTACTAGATAAAAATAAACTCAGTTTCAGATGTGAGCTCCCCAAACTTATCTTTGAGTTTGATCTTCCCAAGAAGAATTTTATCATGCTTATCATATCATTTAATGGCCATATTTTTGGGAGACAAATCCCCTTCACTATATCCCAAATCTCATATAGTTTGAACCAAGATGAGGTTAATCCATGAACCGTTAACAATCAAATATATTAGTATATCAACATTATTGATTCTTCTCGAAACATATAGGGGGATAATGTGACCCTGGATGAGCTCTTCATGATCGGGGACAATGAATGAGACATCAATAAGAAATTATGATCGTATTGTCTCCACTCAATAAACCTCAACATTATTTACTTCTATATCAAACTATTGTGGGATCCATAGGGTTTCAATAAATGCCTCACTGAGTTATTTTGAATGATGGATCACATTAAGGACTGAGTGCTCATACAGGACCTCTACCATCGATTTATGAATTTCATACTTTTTTTCCAATGTTTGTTGCTTCCTAGTGTGGGATTTCTCATAGACATGTGGCTCTGGATCTCATACATTTTTAGGTGGTAGAGCTTGGTGATTATGTAAAAATCAAAGGGACATCTACTTCTAGTGGAGTGGGTCATGATTTCCTTCCTCATTATCTGTGATGATCAGATAATCAAACCCCCGCTAGGCGGTCATGTAAGAAAACTTGTTGTGGACGACCACTAGAGGGTTATGGGAAAACTCCATGCCTCTTTTGATCATTATAGAGTGATTTTTCTCAGGTATCTGTGGCATATATGTACTCTATGGGTATGTGACCAAAATATTGGGTTCAAACATGTTCATGATTTCCCATGTATCCTTGGTTCATACACAAGAGACATTCTGTTACCTGGTTATATGCAGGAAGATCGTATTTTGAGGCATATTCATAATTTGAGAAGGGGTCATCCAAGTGTATCACATTAAAAGATACAAATATGAGCTATTGATAAAATGATGGTTTCATTTGGTGGGGTGGATCCTATATTATGAATGTTGTAGGGAAGAAATATTCAAGAGTCAGAGCTTGAATTGGAGCAGAATATGACTAGCCATCTTTTGTTTCTTCATGCTTCCAGTGGTCATTCCCACTCTTTGGAGGTATATTTGATGATCTATCTTTTCTTAATGATGGAGATATTGTTGGTCTATGCAGTTGTGCTTTCCAGGTGTCATGATATTGGCCAACTTTTTATCAATTCATCCAGCTATTTAACTTCCTCTCTGGTATGACTGGAACTTTTTGTCAGTCACCCTCCTCTTCTGAATGGGAAATGGTTATGCCGGTCACCTACTTTTATGAGTCATCTAATACCAAAACTATTTAATTGACCATGCCTTGATGTAAATCATTTAATATGAAGAATTTATGGATATTGTGACCTAGCCCTCTATGAAAAGGGAAATAGTCGGGATGGTTCGTGAGGTTGAACTCATCGGGATTCCTGGGATGCGATAACATGAGTAGGTTATTTTCCATGACTACCAATAAATAATTGAGTATTTTTCATTTCATAAGGAGTATGATTTATTCATACATTTCTCAAATTATGTGGGACTTAGATTTCTCTACAATGCTTACTGAGGGAGATTTTGTTGTTTTCAATACTCGACAAGAGGTGTTCGGTGGTTTTGGACCTACCTAAGTGCATGGATGGGCACTGCTATTAGATTGAGATTGATGAATATGAGCTATTATTTGTTTAGAATTTTTACCTATATTGAGGGCATGATTTGGGGTTTGGAACAACTTCACTAAATGGAATCCTCAATACATTATTCTATTTATATGAAATAAAATAACCCACATGGATACTTCATTAGGATCAGAGGTGTATGCAACTCATCCCAGATATTTTTATTAAATTGTTCCAATAGATTCTCCTGTGAGAGAGGGATGTTGAGTGAATAGTTTAAAACATTCCACCTTGATATGGATTTTTAAAACCTCTAATTTTTTTGTGTTTCATGTAGTTTTTTATGTATACGATTTTCGTTTTCCTCTGTGTGGAGATGAACTAATAAAAGAACTAATGAAGAAGGTCTTCCCATCTAACAATAGAACTCATCTTTGTCAAAAACTATTGATATCGAGGCCACATCATCATCCCACATCATGATATGAAGTGTGTGAGATGATCTTCGAGTATTCATACACCATCAAAGGTAGAGAATTTAGGATAACCGAAATTGGGTGGGGGTAGAGTGTCATCCACCCATTCGAGATATGGATTCCTCTTAGGTTTTAGAGGTGTAAATTATCCATCCATGGATTCCATTCAAGTATCCAAGGACTCAATGAAATTAAGAATCTCAAGGGGAACAACCTTCTGAGCTATCTCCCATCTATAGGTAGTGGGAGGGGGTCAATGTGGTGGAACCAACATCATCTCCCATAGATTATAATTCATCCTAAGATTGAATTACCACTATTTAGAGAGAGATTATGTCTCCACAATGAAGGTATGTCACAAACATTTTCAACTTCCTCATTTATGTTTACAAACATCCAACATATGGTTCCAGTCTGACGCCTAGATACTGCTCTTGATTTTGGATCAACTATGGGAGGATAGTATTCATCTCTTCTTAGAGATGATACATGATGGGAATATTTCCCCTAAGTGTCTCCTTATTTAGTTCTCAGAGAGTTTGTATTTCACTGTCATATTAAAAAAAATTCCATTTTGGAAGGAACCTAAACTATTTTGAGTGGTGATCGGGATGTTTTTATACCTTTCTATTTCTCTTTGGTAGTGTTCCATCGTGGAGGTGACAACTTGGTATTCACTGGTGCAAAATTTTGAAGCATTATTTGGTTTTTTGGTGTGTGCAGCCTCATTTGTTGCATCCAAATCACCCTCCTCCTATTGTTTGTTTTTTCTATTGTGAAACTCTTCTTTTATGTCTTCATACACATCGTCCACCATGTTAACAATGATGAAATTCACATAGGCATATTGGGAACTTGTGGTTATACCATTTATTTGGATGCAATAGGATGAATCTGCACTACCTTCATTAGTGTTGTTATTTGAAACCCTGTCCATATTTGACTGGTTTGTCTTGTGACCCTGATAGTTTCTAATCACTTTCATTGTAAGCTCCTCCAATCTTAGTTTATGAATAGTGTACTTAGGGGAGTTTTTTATCGTAATTTCCAAATGAACCTTGATCAGTAGAGGGTTTTATGGTTGTGGGAGGAACAGGTGGGATGTTGACCACTGATTTTTTCCTCTGAACATAGAGAAGATTGATTTTATCTATGGTGATGATGGTAAAGAAAATTCACCATAGCTATGGGTTGGGGGTTATTTGAGCCCAAAATTGGAATTAAATGATTATGTCGTTGAGGATCCAATGATTTCATTCAGGGAATTGATGATTCCGTGGATGAACATTGAGTTATAAATTCCCCTAACCTAGTAGGATGGGGTTGATCTAGAATCACCATTGATTTCCACAGGACCCTCTTAGGGGATGATGAACCCATGGATAGTATTTGAGATATATATTCCCCTGAACCAGTGATCTAGGGTTTGTTTGTTGTTGCTGCCAATGATTCCCAAATCTTCTTTTAAATTAAATATCTATGGGATGGAGGTGGTGGTATATATTCTTCTACACCAGTTGGCTGGGTATTCTTCTACATGGATGATATGAAAGTTGCTACTATGGCCGTTTTGATGTGGCACAACTATTTCTGCATAGGAGTTGGGTGTGATGGTTGCCGAAGGTGGGAACCATTCTCTATTGGAAACATTCTGGTTGATCAAAACATTGACTTCCATGTTTGTAATAAATTCCTATTACTTTGAGGGTCCTAGTTCAAAGGTATGATGGTTATCCCCTCCCTCTTTTCATGATGTTTGGTCATCGTTGAAGTGAGGCATTCTATTGTAGTTACCATCTAGCATAAGTGTTACCTAGTCCCCTAATTTTTCTGGATGATATGACATTATAGTATACCATGTATGAGGGGTTCCACTATTATAGGGTTTCAAAAATGTTTAATTATCTATACTATCCCTATCATTGAAAACAAATACAGTACATGGCCTCAATGATCACTTGGTGAAGAGTTGTGATGCAATGGTGGGATGCATGTTGTAGATTTGTGCTTTGCTATTCAAATTTTGGATCCTAGTCAATGGAGATCATATCCATGTCTAGATGACAATAAATTATCTTGATGGTTTGAAGGTGACCCCTATATCATGGATAAGGGAGGTTTCTAACCATTAGTTGTTGATTATTAACCCATATAATTTTGTGTAGATAAGTTATGCACTCCCATTATAGATCCTATAGGATCTCATAGTCATAAGCAGCAAGGGGCTAGAACATGATGGGGAGGTTGTTTCTAGAAAAGTGAATATATATTTCAATGTCTCCCTCCTCTTCATGAATCATACATGCCTCCATCCGATTAGACCACATAAGATGGTTATGAGGGTTGCCTGTTGACTAGAGTAGAGTGATGATAGATATTGATGGGGAACTATATGCGGTAGACCTTGAGGTTTCTAGAACCTATATATTGGTAGGTGTATGAATTTTGGAAATATTTCTATATGAAGGTGTCTAAACAAGGGGAGGATTTCCTAGTATGTGGAAGATATCTTCATGGAGAGGTTGACCACGATGGATGTTCAGAGTAGAGTCCCTATGATCAATCTCCACACTACAATGAGGAGGAATATCACTGTAATAATCAACATAAGATTAAATTGAATAGATTACGGACCCTTGTGGTGTTAACAATGTGTCTCAAATGACCTCAAGGACATTATAATTTAGCATTCAAGGAATATAGGTCACATTTTTCATCAGGGTCAAAATATCATGACCTTCCTTTTGGAATTATGAAGGGATATGAGCTTACAATATGACTCTTCTTGGAACTTATTTATAACCATATGGTTCTATGGGAATATGATTCCATTGCTAATAAGATGAAAGAGTATTCCAGTGATCTTCTTTATTATTGATTAGAATATGCACCTATCCCAAGACATGTTACATTCTCACTTGGTGAGCCTAAGTCAGAATGAGAGAATGATCCTAATCTTGAGCCATTGAATATTCTGCTGGTCATTCCTAGTTTTAGTAAGAACCTTCCCTGAGGAATGTTCTACTCTCACTTGGTATTCCCCCAATTGTAATAGTGATATAAGCCTAGTCCATATCTATATTCCCCACCAAAATATGCTGACGAACCTCCATAATGGGAGAAGGGATAAGATCCTCCTCTTATATTACCTCAAAATGATGCTAGTGCAGTCATTTATTGGTTGAAGTAGGAATATGAGCCTGACATTCATGTACTACTAGAGTATACTAGGAAGATTCACTGATAAGAATATGAGCCTTTCATGAGGCATGTGCCATTCTCACTTGGTTTTCATCTTTCATAACAGGGATATATGCCCAATCTTGGTCCTTTAGAGTCTTCCTCTGGACTTCTTTGATAGGAATATAAGCATATCCCAAGGCATGTGGCCCTCTAACATGGTGATCACTAGCTAGAATGGAGATATGAGCCCAATCATGGGACTTTTGAATATACCACAATACGTTTTTCATTGGCATGTTCCCCTTTCCTGAGTAATGTTCCGTTCTCACCTAGTGTGACTCATTTGGAAAAAGAATATGATCCCAGTTCAATGCCTCATCATTTTCTAGAATATGATGATAGTCTACACAGATAGAAGAAATAATGTGTGATTTCTTTGAAAAATCCACTTTTCATGATGATCATAGTGTTGAGAAATCCTGGATACAGGGATAGGAATATATGCCTATCCCTGTAAGTGAACTAGTGATGAATATGCTGACAGAGTTCTTTAGTTTTTGCTAAGATGTATTGGAATTTTAGAAAACTATGTACCTGGATATAAGCCTGAAGATTCTCCTTCCCCACTATGTTCTAGTATCTATCTTTAATTGAAGTGGGGATATGGTCCCACTTCTATCCTCTTTATTCCACCAAAATATGTTGATGGACTTCATGCATGGGGGTAGGGATATGAACTTTCCCTATGTCTGATGCAGGAATATGACCACAAACTTGTTATGAGTGGGTATAGTTATGAGTTTTCTTGGTGGTTGTATTTGTAATATGTCGACACATTTCATAAATGGGAGCGGGGATATGATCCAACTCATGGTTATCCATAATATTCCTCTCCAGATGTGTCTCCCTTACTGCCCATGCATGGGCATTAGAGGCGATAGTGTGTCGGGTGGTACCGTCACATGGCGACTGATGGATACCAGTTTTATAATGCTATTGATGACGATTGATAGGATACCTACTCCGAATCCACTTAACTGGAAGGGAGTTGTATTTGTATTCCTAGTCAACATTCATTAGATATCAAATGTTGTTGTTTTCTCACTCTAGAAATAAGATCACAAAGTGATTGGCTGTGTAAATGAGGGTCACTATGTTAGATGAATATTTCCATAGATGATACATACATTTTTTATTCAGTCCATGGAGACCATCATGACTAGTTTTGATTGTTGGGATTGTACCCCATCAGTGGTACTACAAATTCATATTGTTCACCCCCTAATGTTGATGTTGTCAAGTAGGTGATATCACTTTGTGACCCATGGGGGTTGTAGCCACATATGGATTGCCAAAAAGGTCACTAGATGATGACATAATCACATATCAGGATGCGGCTGATGAGAGAAGTATCTACATTCACACAGACTGCAAGGAACAAGGTCACCAATTAGTGAAAAATTTAATACATTATTGGCTCAATCAAATATGCATGGTTAAAAAAATTCCTTTTATCCCTGATCCAACCATTCTAATCACATAGAATTTTCGACACGATGATGGAATTATCTAGTGAGAACCCTTGTTAAAACATATCAACTGAGGATTATGTTGGTCTTACTAGCATTGTTTTTTTAAGATGTACAATACAAAGTGTCCTAATGCATGGTTAAACGATAATTCTATTTTCTTAGTGATTCACATCAGTTTCTCAATTTATTTTTGCATATAGTGTGAAAATAAAATTACCCAATTGATAATAACACAATAATTTTTTATATGAGAGATTCACATCGGGTTCACAATTTCTGTTTTGATGGAGAAGAGGTGGTATCCTGGGGTGTTTGATTTGGTCTCATGGATGATTGTGGAGGGTTCATTTGTTGTAAAATAAATAAAATTGGTATATCATTTTCATTCTTGATTGAAACACACAATAGTTCCCTCATCCATAACTATGTATGGACCAACATTCCAAAGGCAAGTGGTCAATTGGGGTTTTAGACCTAATAATTCTTAGGGACTCACATTGGTCGATAGGAGGGGATTTCAGGATCCTAACAACCTTTTTGGTGAGTTTTTTCCTACTCTAGGACTCTCCTATAGATTTTATACATGTTTGATAATCTCTTCCTAATACTGCTATGAGATAGGCAATCCTAACAAAACAATTATCGATTAAGTCCCTTTTATGGATGAAATTAATCAGAATCTCATTATTGAACCCATCTATATGTATCCATGGTTATTTTTCCATTTCTTATTGAAGAATTGTTGTTTTTATGATAAATCCATACAAACAGGGTATTCATAATATGCTATATTTTTGGGTGGTGATTAATATTATAAGGCGTGATTTGAGGAATTATGAGGAATCCTATGTATTCTATTAATTATCGGTATCAAAAAACACATAGTTCATTAAAATCATGAAATTTAATATCATGTTCATAAGTCATGATTGTGAGCACTTGGGCACTAAATATTTGACCTCTAGTCTCAAGGAGACGTCCTATGTATCCTAGATGTAGAAGGAATCAGAGTTATCAAAGTTTAATAAGACCCCTGAGACTGGACCCAAGGTAGATTCCCTTTTATGAGGTATATTCATATCATGCCACTCTTCAGGGATTACATACTAATATTTTCATGGTAGGTGGAGATTCATGATGGAAATGAGGTATTCTTTGCTACTCCCTAAGACAACGTGAGTTATTCTCAGTGTGAGAAAGAATGAATGACTTGTGATCATCCTAATGGAATATGGATTTGGGGATTATGTGCTAGGACTACCCTTGGGATGTCTAATATGGTCCTTTGGTATTGATAAAGTGTCATATATATCCTAGTTATGGATGCAATTAGTGTCTCTATAGTTCAATTGTTTTCTCACTCCACTAAATGATGGGGAAATATGATCAGACCATGGGAATGATTGGTTCCTGATGGATGAAATATTAAAGAAATTTCAAGGATTACATTGATGTGTATTCACATTTGTGTTTTAACATGGGGATTAGGAAGGCATCCTATATATAATAGTTATGGAAGGAATCAGATCCATCATAGTTCAGTTGAATGGGGATTATACACCGATGTTTACCTTGGCTTTGTATAATCATATGATACAAATTATGTGATTATTGCAGCTCCCTATGCTTATGCGAGCTATGCTTGGTGTGAGAAACATGGGATGGAAAATGACCAATCTAATTTCTTTGTGGATGAGGTACTTAAGTATTGGGAAAACCCTTGGGATGTTTGATATTGATATTAGACCTTAGTAACGCAACCTACATATCGTGATTGTGGTAGGAATTAGTGTCCTCATAGTTCATTTGATAGGGGATTACATACTGTGATTTCCATTATATGTACGGCTTACACACTGAGGAGCCAGGATGCCCTTTTAACCTATACTGCTTTCCTGTATGACATGCTTTTACTATCCACTCGACATGATTTGTTTGTCTACTTGATATGTTGAAGAATGCCTGCTGGACCTCTCTTAAGTCAATAACATGATCCAATTGACTTGTCTATGGGATTTCACGTATACTATTTGGATCATATGAGGGTTTTCACATGATAGAAAAAGACTTTTATTAAGGACATTGTAGGTCCTTGGTGGCTTGTCCTAGATACCATCATGTAACCCCAGATGACATGTCCATATGGTGTCGCATGATCTACCTAATTAGATATGGTTTCATCAAAAGAGTTGGCTGACACACTTGTTGGGTGTCATAGGAGTTAGTGTGACATGCCTCAGAGGGTGATGCGTGTCTGAGATGACATGCTTGAAAGACATTATGATACCCGGATGGTGTGCCTAGAGGGTGTTGCAGGATCCAGTCGATATGACTGAGTGTTGTCGCGAGACTTAGCTAACATGTACTGATGCCGTTACATGACTCATGAAATGTGTTATAAGGAAAGTGAATGGTTTGGATGGTGATCCTAGAGGTATTTTCAATACTATGGTGGAATGTCTGGGGGATTCCAAGTGACTTGTTTTGACATGTCTAGTGGACTTCACATGATCCAAATACTGCACCAAAGGAACGTTGTGAGATCTGGGTGATATGACTTGGCACCATTATCAGACTTGTATTATTCATGCAAAGCTCATGGGGATCAATTCATATGTTCTTTGATTTATTATTAGGTTCATTAGACTTGGTTCCATCATTTTATCAGTAATTTCATAGGTAGGTTTAGTGTAATGTTGTTTTAAGTCTCTCATTTCATAGTATATATATGGGATGTCTTTTGCGTGTCCTGCCAAAATTCCTTCACATGATATATTATTGATCACATGAAGTGATTATTCATGCAGTACGACTACTCTATTTTTCTCCTAGATCTTACATGATTGGAATATTTTTTGGTCAACAGATTATCAGGTTATAGAAATCCTCTCTTTCACCGGTACAAGGTTCTGAGAGTTTTTACATCCATAGAGATTAGTGGTGAATTTTTCATGATGGGATGGGGAATTTTCATAGAACATATTTCATGAATATTGGCTAGAGTCAGTAGAGGGATTTGACATCACAGGTCTTCCTGAGGTCCTGTCATGAATCACTCAGGGGTCATTGCATGTCTTTTAGAGACTGAAATACCATCTCACCATCACCTCATTTATTGGATTATTTATAATTAATGGAGTTTGGTTTAATCTTTAAAACATTCTAAGGGAATTTCATCTTGTCAGTTTGACATGTACAAGTTCCTTCATGAGATCAGTGTGCCTGTCGAAAGGCCTTCACGTGATCTTGGGGTACCTCTCTTGGACCATCCGTTAGACAAGTATGGATTGTCAAGGGGCCTTCCCGAAGTTAGTCCGGCTTGTCAATGTGTCTTTAGAGACCATTCTACAGACAACATTATCACGTTTCAAGATTTTTACAATAGTGTGAGGCTCCCACCTCCTTCCCATTTTTATTTCCCTTGTTTATTTTACAAATTATGGGGAGTTTTGCGGGGTTGATTGGGTGTTGTCGAGGATAATCACCCTTCCTCTTAGTGATGCATCGTGTGAACAAAAATAGGTACTATGGAGATGGGAGATAATTTCATAGAAAAATCCATATTATTTTACATAAGTATATAAAGGGATAGAATGAATCCACCCATATATACCTGAGGCCCTTCACCCGATGGGGATGAAAATCCCATGGGCTTTCGTGAGACGAGGCGGTCTAATCACATAGTTCTTGCAGTGTGTTTTGGACTATGAAGAGTGAATCATGTTATGTTTATGACTGTGAGAATCTCCTTCCTACTCCATATTTGATCCATTTTTTTATTTTGGAAAGTTTGGAGAGTTTTGTATTTTGTTTGAATGTTTTAAAGGACAACCATTCTCCTCATTAGTGATGCATCATGTGAGATTCAAGTCCATAACAGTCTACCTATAATTTTGATATTTTCCTCTTATTTTCTATGTAATTTAAAAAGGTTCGTTAGGAGTCCACCAGTTTTCAAGATTCATGTTTGGGAGCTTATTTGGCCATCACCTCATGAACAATGATTGTTAAGGCTTCATTTGAAAAAGAAAAAAGGACTTGCTGAGGGCACTTCATGGGCCTCTCTGTAGGCTATTCTGTATTCATCATTCTTTCATGTGACCTTATGATGGTCACGTGAACACATACCCATTAGAGCCTGACATGATCCACAGGTTATGGTTCCATAATTCTTCCTTTTAGTTTGCGGGGAAAATTATACCCATATCAAGGTGTTTTATTCTTTATGATTTTTCTAATGCTCATTTGGTGACTGTTAACAATAATAAATATGAAATACAAAATATCTATGTTTAAAATATCCTATATTTAAGTAAATAAAATATAAAATATAATATGAATTTGATCATATTATATATAAATATATAATGTTTATGTTTATTTTATTATGGTGCGTCCATAATTCCGGCTAAATCAATTTTTTATATTTCATTTATTTATGAATTTTTCATAAATATTTTTCTAATGTCTAAATTTATAAAATGTTAATTCATTTAGTATTATTAAATATTTTTTTCATGAATTTAAATTTTATATTATAAATGAATGTATACTTTGGTTTGAGGTGTTAAACAACTTCCATATATTATAATACATGCATTTAAGGTGTTTTATAATTTATATAATAATTGATTTACTTTTATTCTAAATTGACATTGGATTGTATTAGGTTCTCATATTGAATTAATAAGTTAATTATAGTTTATACATATGATATTTTAGAATTGTGATAGAATTGAGGCCCCTCTTGTGTAATGAACAATGAGTAGTAGTAATTTCGGTCAAACTGTTCATTGGCCCAGGGTTTATGCTGTATCTAGAAAACTGGGGTTTCCCTATGTGTCGCACCATGATTAATATTGAGGGGATCTCTAGTATCACATAATTCTGTTCTTTTACATGAAATGGTTTCCTATACCTTATACAATGTGTGAATATGGATACTTGAGAATATAATTAGATTTTAATTTGGGTGAGTAACAAATGCTATTGGTTGTATAATGAGTTAACCATAAACACAGTTTTACCAAATTAATATACTGGAAATATCCAAGGATAAAAGCAAAATCATTATAATAATTCACTAATGTAAAGTGAATATGTGAGATAATATGTTGATATATTTAAAACCATTTCAAAATATTAAGTGTTATATTTATTCCAAATAAAATACTTGTCAAGACCTCAATTATCCAAATGGGTAGCTCATGTTAATTATGGGTTCCCATGAATTATCTTATGTGTGATAAGCAGGATATGAATAACCCTAATAGGATTATATTTCTATATATTTTGTGTGATTTTGGTTTCTCTTAGCTAATAAACCCTATTAAAATTGGAATAAAACAGGAATATAGTAGAGTGAATCCATGAAATGAATTAGGGAAGCAGTTATTATCTTAACTATCTAAGATTAATATACGTAATGATTGACATAATAACCTTCCAAAATAGTGATATTATAATTAATAATTATAACCATAGATTAGTAATAAATGTGATTTTCCCTTCTAATTTTTATGATGGAATTTAAAGGGAGCATCCTTTGAGTGAGAGAACATTTAACAAAGTCATTATTTAATGATAATAAAACATGATACACATTCGATAAGAGAATATATTATAGATTAAATAGAATCATAATCATCAATTATGGATTTGAAAAAAAATCTGAAAGAGTATAATCATAATAAAATTAACTTTTAAAGACCAGTAAAAAAGCATATAAATTTTTATTAGGAATGAAAATCAAGTAGAAGTGCCTATTAAGCCATAGAAAATTTAGTTTTTATGGTTTTAACATATAATATGAAACGTGCATGATAATGAAGATAATAAAAATAAATTCAATCTGATGAAAATTAAAAAAGATCATAAGAACCAAGGGATATGATATTTTACTTGTAAAATTTATAATTAATTTAATTTGAAGAATTACATTGTATTGAGAATTATTTATTCATAGAAAATGTTTATTCTTTGAAACACTGTTTGGTTGTATCATCATTGAATTGAGAGGATCAAATGAATAATACCTCTAGAATCAGTCCATATGTGCTCCTATGATCTCGAAGCATTGTTGATGGAACTCTTGGTGTGATCGCAGTGGTACCAATCACCATGGATCATTGAATTTGATTAGTACATAATCCTTTGAATGATTGATTCTTATTATCTTATTATTTAGAAGAGTTTGAAGGTGGGATATCTTAGATCCTAAGATAATTCTAGAAACTTTTCCTCCTAGCGTTGAGAGAATATCTATAGGGGTGTGTTGTTTGCAACCACATCTAATCATAGGAAGTGATATAACCAGGCATTCAAAGAGATAGGTTATAGAATAATTAATCACACAATTTCCTTTATTATTCTCCTAATATATACATAATTATACATTTAAAAATAATAATAATAATAATAATATTTACATGACATGAACTAGACTCCCAAATATAATAAATATCATTTCTTTAAATAATTGAATAGAAAATTATTTAAGTGTTATTTAATATAAAATTACATTCAAAACCTATTTCTCGGTCCACATTTCCACCATATTTACCAAACCTAAAATAATATATATTATTCAATAAATAAATAAATAAATATTTATAATATTAACTATCTTTTAAATAAATATTTATTTTAATATTTAACTCATTCATAAAATTGGATACTTTGCAATTTTAATTAATAAAACAAAAATAAATATTATTCTATGGTCTGGAGAATAATATTTTTCCATCTAATTAAATTAAAATTGAGTTCAATTAAGATAAATATAAACACTAATTGTGGGTTCCTTTAGGTTCCTTCTTTAATGTAATTAGGAAGGTTTGCCTAAAGTATAATATTAGAATATAAAAACAGGTAAATGAATCAAAGAGGAAGAAGGAGATTCTACAATAGCGACAAACACATAAGAGCACTCACTATATATGATAATCTCATTGTCTCGATATCTCATTAAGTAGGTTTCATACTCGCATAATCAGCCGATATGCTTGATATATCTTTTTTTGAGTTCCTAGAATGAACCTACCTTTCACCATGCACATGATATTTAATTTGAAATTTTCATTTAAATTAAAGTGTTAAGGTATAAATATCCTTAAATATGGAATGGAAAATTATTTACTCAATTTATTAATTAATTACACATCACTTGTGACTTACCCAATGTACAGAACATCACTGTAAACATATGTTATCATTGATTACCAAAATGAATCTAAGTATTCGACTCATGATACAGATTAATAATACTCTTAATGTCTAACATTCATTAGTGACAATTATAGATATTAATATCCAATGAAACATAACATATAAAATTCCTACAGGTGGGTCTATCCTCATAATATTTTATCTTGGAGGCTACAAAGTTATGACTTAATGAGATATCTTATTCACCACTTATAAGTATCCAAATAATAACATTCCAAATGATTCGTATGCAATAAAATGATGTCATATCTCCATATGAAATATATTTTATGAATATCATCATAGAATTGCAATGTTCTCATCATAACAGGGAACTCGTGTGGCCTTATCAATTAGAAAAATATTTTAATACATTATCACCATAGTTTTATAAAGAATAATAATTAATATGTGATAAGGAATTTATTAATATTCAATTTTTTTTAATAGAAAAAAATCTAAATTATAAATTAGTTTGTTCTCGGGAACCAACCAAAATCGTTTTATGAATTAAAAATATATCATGTTTTAAAAAGGTTAAATTTTCTTTATCATTATTTTTTGTCGTATGATTACTAACCTCTCAAGGTATGACATCGATTTATCTGTGATCGATGTTTATGATGTATTATTATACATTTTGATGAGATTTTATGGTTATCATTAGTACAATTTCATGTTAATATTTTAAATATGCTCATAAGACAAAAAATGAGTTTTGTCTGTTGAATGGCCCTTTAAGTATACCACATACAATTCCATATAATATGTATTTGGTATTCTAGGGGTGCATGTTTCATATATGGATTTACCTATTAGTTGTGGTTAAACAAGATACCTTGCATGAGAACTTTAATAAATTGAAACTTTTATTATTCCAACATTGAGGCTATGTTAATTTTGGAATGGTTAGGTATTTCTTTGATCCTATTGTTAGTTGAGTTTAATAAATATGGGACATATCCTCTCATATAAGCATTATGAAATTTAGGCCGTTGATTGAGATCCACTTCTAGAAAAAACAAATTATGAACATGGGTGAAAACTATGGATCTATGTCTAAATACCTTGGGTATATGTCATGTACGCTATTGGTGTGGTTGTATAATATAGTCATGGCCAAGATGTGACCATTTTTTTGGTTGGTTGTTGGAACAAGTTTTACTTATAAATATAGAGATATTTTCATTATGGTTTACCATGGATATAGAGTTATTTACATGGGTTGTTCTCATGCAACACTTGTAGTTTTTTGTTATGTATAATTTTAAAAACTTTTATCTGGTGTGAAAACCTCTCACTTATTTTTCTCATGGATTTTTGTCTAACCTAAAATAATTATGTGTGTGTGTGTGTGTGTATAAGTTACAAAATATATAATTATAATTAATATAAATATATAAAACTAAAATTATTGGGTTTGCGATGACCGATGTCGAGGATCCATTTGGGTCGTGCAGATAAGTGTCCACAGGCTACACCTTTGGTCGAAGTTCACAAGGTTCATGGACATAGGTTAGACCTATAACCACAATCCACTTAGACCATGGTTATATGATATACATATGGCCACACCTATAGGTGGATACATGCCATTACTATAGCTACAATCAACATTAATTATAGGCATATTCCACATTTATAATCACAATTTATATGGATCGTGGCCATAAACTATTAATCCAAGTGTTGTTTGGAAAATGCTGAGTACTTAGGGAAATTTTTGAGATAAAAAGTTTCGTCTAGAATCTAGAAATTATCTTTGGTTGAAGTTTTGGAGAAGTATTATTTGGATATGATGGTTGTATTTTCTATTATTGTAAACACATAAATAAGTTTCAATATCATATAAAATAAATCATAACATCTAAGTTGAAATCATTATAAATGTTAGTAAGAGTTTATAAGTAGTTTAGAAGTATTTTTATGTAATTATATGATTTTATGAATAAATCTTTAATTCCTATTTAGAAACTGAATATTGGATAAGTATGACTGTGTAAGAGTCATATCTCACATTATAAGAGTCATTTAAGTATTTAATACTAAAACATATAGCAATGGATTGATTTCATAAGAGTCACAAAAACACTAAAATAGAGAAAAGTTTTACTTTAATGGTAAATCCAAAATTCAAAATAGTATTAGGTAACTTTAAAATAATTATTATTGACTTCTTAAGAGACATTCTGACACTGAAACTGTAAACTAGGGGTTTAAAAGAGAAAGAGGAACATTGGAAGAGTAATACATGAGTTCAATAGAGTATCATCCTATATATAAATAGTAAAAAAACACATTAGAGAGGTAAAATGTGACTTTGGAAGAGTCACTTCCTGATATCATAAGAGTTGGGTACTTGGTGAAATGTTGTGAGTTTTATTGGACAAAAATATAAAATTATATATTTAATATTTTTAAGAAGAAATTGTAACATATGATGCTCAATGTTTTATATCATTATTAAAACATCTCAAAATGTGTTTTATTCATTCATGTCAAGGGATAATAAGGATAAAAACATGAAGAAAAGTGTTTCAAGAAATAATAGATGAATAGTTAATATATAACTACGCAGTCACAAGATATCCACCCCTGTTATGATGTTGTGACCTGAAACCATGTTTGAAATAAAAAAAATATATATTAAGAATAATATTATGCTGGAAAATATATAAAGGAAGTTATTTATTTGAAATTCAAATTCAATTTTGAATTCGAATGTATTTTTTTCTTCTACTTGTGTGTGATAAAAAATATTATACATGAAAAAGTAAGAGGAAGAATAGAATAATCTCTATATATTTTTTTCATGAACATTTTTACGATAAATAATATAAATAAGAGGTTGTGTAGTTACCATTGTGAGAATAAAAGGAACCAGTGATAGTACTAGTTAAAGAAGTAAAAATAAAAACAAGACAACAAAAACTCTACAAATATCTAGTTATGTTTAAAACATTACTATTGTTGAATGAAAAATATATAATAATTTTAATATTAAAGAAATGAATTACCACTTTCAACAGATGTGTATCATTAGTATAGGTATATTCCCTGCTCATTGTAACTAACATTTTGATGCCAGTGGGTCATGTGGTCTTAGTGAAATATGGATAATTTTAAGGATTATCAATATTATTGCGATAGTTAAACCTTATAAATATACTATTCTATATATGTTTTCTCTTGGATGTATGTAAAAATTAAAAAACATAAGAATTTAATATATGGTTAAGGTTATTTCATGATAAAAACTTATAAAATAATTAAATCACGTATTCAACCCCTCAACATTTCTCACTGTTCTTTTGGGTATTTTCATGTGGTATTAGAGACTGATTCACTTTTTTATGATCTAATCTTTGGAGTTTGAAGGGTTTGAGTTAGTTTGTGAAATTATAGTGTATATAATGGAAACCATAATTCAGTGAACAACATGGGGATTTCCATTTTTATGGGAAGGGTTATCATATATAGAAGGGAAAATGATTCCTTACTTATTATCTACCCATTACATTATCTTGAAATATTAAAATGATGGATTTATTTCTCTTGTTGAAGGAATTTCCATAATAATAGTAATAAAATGAATTTTGAAAATGATGGATGTTCTAAAATTCTATATTACCCCTCCTTTCATAGAGTGAATTTCTAAAACTAAAAGGAAACAAAATGAAAAATAGTATATGGAACAATTTTTAGATCATTTATGAATATAATACCAATGTAATGTGAGAAAAGATATAAATTTCTAGGTTTAGTTATTAAGACCTTAGGATGAATGATAATAAAACTATTATTGGATTCCTCACAAGGGTAAATGATATTTTTATTATGATTAGATTCTTTTTAGTGAATTTTTTACATTATGTTGTCGTAGAAAAGATCATTCGGATCCTACTTGACAATTTTGATGCTAAAGTATCAACATTTGAAGATAAAAAACTAGAAAAAATTACTTTTAATTAATTAAATAACATTTTATTTACTTTTTATATTTGAAAATAATTTTTTTCCAATAATAATGTTAGGTATAAAAATGAAATTTACTTCAAATCCTCAAAACATTATAATTATAAGAACAAGGTCAATGAAGAAAAAGATGGATGTTTAGAATCAAATTAAAATGTCCATCTGATGTTTGATTAGATGGTGGATCTTATATCTAAAAATGTGATAAGAGGTAATGTAAAGGTCATGGAAAATATTCCACTAAAATATTTTAAGTGTGGAGAAATTGGAGAATTTTACTGTAAACTATCCAAAGTTAATAGAATATAGTGTCAGTGGTGAATAAAAATAATGACTAATGAGATTATTTAAAAAGAAATCATAAAAGGATGAAAGTAAAATAATTTATTGAAAATATAATGGAAATAAGTTTTATAATCAAAAAATATATACTTCTAATACATGTATTAATATTGTGAAAGTAGTAATGAATAAGAGGAGGTTGCGATTTCCAGGGATATTGATAATAAATTTATAATTTATATGGTTAATGAAGAACAATTCACTAGTGATGTAGTTATAAAATTTGGAATTTATGAATAAAAAACATATAAGAAGTTTATATATAATATATAATTTATGGAATTTAATTTAATGACCTCAAATTCAGACAATGAGATCAAAATTCTGATGGAAAATAGTCAATATTATTGCATTAATGAATTTGTATATACATAAGAAAAATTGAATATGCTTAAAGAAATTAAATTTTTGAAGAAGATACTTCATGATTAGAAAAATCAAAATGTAAATATGAAATAAGAGTTAAAATTTTTAGAGAAATAGATTAATAATATTTAATACAAACTAGTTAAGTAAAAATATGAATTAAAAAATTTTAAATCCATCCTACATAATTATCTTTGAAAGGTTGTATAATGTTCAAAGAAATATGTATCTTGTGGAGACCAAACAAAATATCCTTAAAAGGGTTCAAAAATCCCAAAAACATAGTAATGTTCTTGGTAAGAATAACCAAGTGAAGAAGACCATGTTTTTTCCAAAATCCACGGAATCTCTAAAATATATAAATTTAAAAACTCTAAATTAAAGGAAACAACACTAAAACTAGTGAATCTAATAGAGATAAAATGAATCATATATTTAGGAATAATTTATCGAGATTATAAAATATATTTTTTGAAAAATGTAGACAATATTAGTGATTCTAATATTGAAGGAAGTCACATGTCACCGTTTGGATAATTGTATTTCTATAGAATAAATTACACCTTTTATTGATATTTTTTGTGTTATGGAGGATTACGTCACATGGGAAGAATGCATTGGATAAATCATGAAACCAAATAGGAGCCTATAATGTTGATGGATAATGATTTAGGGTAATTTTTCCCTCTCAAAGGAGTAATAATCAAAAAAAAAGTGGAATGTTTTGATAAAAATAAAATAACAAGTTTGAATTGATGGAGGAAGACCAAGGAAGATGTGACTAGCCAAATCACCATGAAAATAAATGACTCATCCTTTTATCAAAAAAAGAATTGTATAAGTTACAATACATAAAATCCTTAAGAGAAGAAGTTTAAAATTTAGGAAAATGATTTGGTTTTTGAAGAGGCACTAAATCTTTAAAAGTGTATAATCCATGGATTCTATTTAGTGGATATTCCTATTTTATAAAAAATGATTCAAAACTTTTAAAATATGTTTAAAAGTGAATGGAAGGATCATTGAAATTTGGGAATGATGAGTCAATAAAAAACAAAGGTATTGGGCTAGATATGAATTAGAAAGATCAATTGAAATCCAAGAATAATTTATTTTTTAATGGACTAAAACATAATATTTTTAGTGTGTCTCATTTATGTGATGAAGAAAATTTAATGATCATTTAAAAATATTTATGTTTTGTGAACATATTGGATGGTGGGTAAATTTTTTAAAGAGGTATGATAAAAATTGGAAATATATTTCATGTGGGTGATTCTATAAATTCATGGTACTTAATAATGAACGAAAATATCAATTGTGGCATGGAAGGCTTGGCCATCCGGACCAAAATATTATGAATAGGATTACCAAAGGAGAAAATTTCGGTATTGTGCCTATGATGAAAATAGTTATAAGAATTGGATTTTCTCAATATTAAAAAGGGTGCAGATATTTCATTCTCCATATAAGAAATTACATATTCAATCAACTCATCCCTTGAATCTTATCCATTCATAAATTTTTGGGTCAATCTGGATGAAGTCAAAAAATAGGTATTATTATTTAATTTCATTTTCATGACTTTAATCTAATTTATTGTATAGTGCTTATTAAACATGAATTACTAGATATAAGAATATTCAATAATTTTAAAATAAGTGTAGAAAAGAAGTTTTGTTTCTTAAAGAATTTCCAGAAGGATAATGGTGATGAATACAACAATACATGATCTAATTACTATATTAAGAAATATGGTACTCACTATGAACTTAGTGCACAGTATGCACCAAAAAACATTGGTTTTAATAAATATAGGAACATGTGTTTAGTGTATATAGCTCAAATAATACTTATATATCACAATACCTTTCAATATTTCTTAAGACAAGCTATTGGTGAAGCAGTTCACATTCAAACAAATTTCTTATACATTCCAAATTCAGATATGTCCTTGTATGATATATATTACAAGAATTATCCAATTTTAAAGTATCTAGGGGTCTTTTTAATTCCTTTTTTGATCAAATTATATGGGGGAAATCATAGGTAGGTTGAGAAGAATGGTGTTAATGGGATCTTCTATGGTTATCCCACAAATGGATGAGGGTACCATTATTAAATAATAAAAAATCAAGGGACTACCAGTGTTTTAAAATGCTACATAATATTTCTATAATTTTTTGTAAACTACCACTAAATTTTGTGTTTGGAATCAGATAGTGTTTTTCATCCATTTAGTAGTGTTTTATTCTATTTTTTAACAAAAAAAATTAGTAGAGGTTACATTGACTTTTAGTTGTGTTTTTCCTGTTAAAAGTGTCGAAGGGTTAACAGTTGTTTAAAAATTCCCTAATATTTTTTTACTGTATATAGGGGAATTTTAAACTACAACTATATATAACAGTGAAAAAACATACAAAAGTTCCTTCCCTATAAAATATACCAAACAAGTGAAAAATAGAGAAAATACCAACCCTTAACCACAACATCATCAATGAAAGACATTATAATTCCATAACCACATCATCAATAAACAACACTATAAACCGAAATATAATTGTAAAAAAAATAACACAAAATAAATCAATAAAAAACAATAATAAAATATAAAACAAATGGATTAGATATATAAAATTTAAATATCAAATAACATTGAATTATTGGCTTTATTAAAACACCATAATCCACCTCAAAATTCAATAAAAAAGAAAAGAGTCTCCAAAATAAATACTTCTATTACATATCTGTTCACAAGTCACTCTAACTCAATAATGGATGGTGATCCATGGTATCCTAACCCCATTCTAACTAACTTAGAACACAAGAAAAAAACAACAAAAAAACCACACCACCACATCTTCTTACCAAAATCATTCCATCATACCACACACCATAAGAACATCATGTTTCTACTTCATCCTTCATACATATAACCACATTCCATAGTATTAGAACATCAATTCATACTTCCTTATAACCATGTAATATCATTAACCCACCATAGATGAAGAACCTGACACTTGTACATTTCACAACATCACCACCTCATCATAACCATTGCACACCTATTTTACATTACCACCTTACATCCTGATAAATTTTCACCACATCATCACCAAATAAATTCCATCACACAAAAAATCAAACAATAACCTAAAATAAATTACTATAATATTTTCACATAACCAGGCTTCCACATAACCTCACAACAATGAACATGTCCCCTATAATCTCATCTATTGTAACTCTATTAATTCTCAAAATCCCCCAAACCTCACTATAATATAATAAAATTTCCACCACAACTGGAATTTCATTTTGGAAACCACACAATTCCCCCAATATATCAATAATAAAAATGATTACATGATAAAAAATGGATAAAACCCACACTTATACACCCATGAATTATTTCATAACCTCCTCATTATATGGTCCAAACTTACTCTCCCTCATAAAACGATCATACTAAAATCCGTGATTTCATCACAGTAATCATACACTACCCATCCCTACCCTAATATAACATTTAATACAAATATAAAAGGATTAAAACTTCTTATAATACAACCATCTCCAAACACAACTCCTAAACTATAACAACATCACTTTAGTAGTATACAAACCACCCCAAATTTCTATATTTTACCACACTATTCCCCAATATTAATATATAACAACATAACTTACTCATATTAGTTTCAACATAATAATGTAAAGAAAACAATTTTCCAACAAAAACTCCCCATGAAGAGGTACCCAACTTCTATCAATAATTCCACACCAACTTCTAACTTCTCAAGACTATTCCCATCCATTTAATCTAAAAACTAAAAAGGGGAAATGTGATCAGACTTCAATGGTATACATTACATGGAACCATTTAAAATATAAATTATATGATTCTGATAATGATAAGTATAAGAGAAAATTTGGAAGAAAAATATTAATACAACCAAGACTAATAATTTCATGTAATGGAAGAGAAATATAGATATACCCTACCACAAAAAATCTTGAAATTAATCCAAACAACAACATCATTTCACAATTTCTATATAATTATGTTAGTCTTTCGTGAGTTCAAATACACACCACCACCACCATTGAATTCAAATTCAAGCCCAATGAAACCCCACCAATCTAAAATCATCTCTGTCCCCTTCTCTATCTTTACTCCCTTCTCTTAGAAACTATATGAAAAGTTTCTTGAAAATTAAATGGTGATGTATATTTAATATTCAACTTAAATCCAAAAAATTGTGTTAAAAATGTTTATGAAATTGTTCAATTAACCCTTTAACTCAAACCATCCATTAATATAATGTCACTGGGGACAAATCCAGTTGTATTCTGATATAATTCAACCAATTATTTCTATATATAAATGCACTTCTCATCCTGTAGATGTATTTTCATCTCCAGTTATTTCCTTTTTCTCCAATGTTTTTTACTGCATAATTAATTATAGGAAACATCCAAAAAGCATCAAGATTTTGGTAATAACTACAACATAGATTAAATACCTTTTCCATCCCTAGTGAATTTTGAAGGACCTTGGATGTTAATCATCCTGAACACATCCCAATGATGCGACCAGGATACTCCTTCCCAAGGACCTAACCAGCTTGATCATTTTGGGAGAGTGAGAAGGACTACATAGGATTTTCGTCCTATATTACTTTTATTTCTAATTACAAATAAAATATCATTCAAATTTAAAGTAATACATATTAACCACATGAAAATGAACAATAAGTTGTTACAATGAAAATATAATCCAAACCCCATCTTCTTTGGAAGAACCATTCAGATAACAGCCATCATATTACATATAAACTTCCAAACAAAGTTCCATCCAAGATAAATTGTGGCCTAGATTTATTTTTCTATATTAAATAGATATAAATTAATAAATTAATATGTTCAATAGATAATATGGCCATATAAATATTTGAACTGATGAAAATATTAAAAAAGAAATTTTTTCCTTCAAAACCTCTTTGAACTGGAAGGGCAGGGGAAGATATTTTTTTCTCGACTTGATAATTTTTTTGTTGAAACTTCTTGAAATAAATAACTTGTAATTTAATATTAATTTATTCAATGTCATATCCTTTTCATATGCATATATATATATATGTAAAATGTTATTAATATAATAATATATTCTTCAATACTACATGTTTCTCATGACGATGGATATTATAAAAACAATTCCACTCCTCTATTTGAACCTCTTCAAGTACATTATCATACCACTGGTATGTGTTCAATGTTGTATCATTGAATTCATTCCACAATATTCTTTGAAAATATTTCAATTTCTTACCAAAATTTTTCAACATTCATTTCCATGCGATAAGATCAACAATGGTAATGTCTAATAACATATGTACAAAGAGATTCATCTTTAAAATATTAAAATTTAATGAAATAATGTCATTTAATAGTGACAAAATGTATTAAAATTACATTTATCCAGGAATAAAATCATTCATTCTTTGAAGATTGAGGCATATGACTCCATTCATAACTTTAATCAAAAGGGTAATCAGATCAACCACCAACTTGGATAGAATATGGATAAATATTCATGGAACATAATTTACAGTGATTATATATTAATAAAAGTTAAAAACTATCGTAAATACATTCAAATAACACACATCTAGAATACTAATATTTGTCTCGGTAGTAACATTATTTTCATATTTTATGAAAAAGAAGTTATTTATATAAAAATGTAAAATAAATTTACTCACATTATAATTTTCACCTATACATATCACTATCCAATATCATCATGAGGAAATAGGAGTGGCCACATGTTCCCTTGCTGCGGAATCATCACATAATGTACGTTATGAATTAGAAGATTGTGTACTACATGTTGACGGGAGGGAGATGGAGGGTGTGCCTGATTCTGATGGACGGAAGACAGAGTATGTGGAATATGTTAAAAGGAGAGTGATGGAGGGATTTCTATATGTTATAGGGAGGGGGCATGAGTGATCATTAGGTAACACTGATGACATTTGTATGGTTAGGGAAACATCAACTATGAGTCAAATGTTATTTTTGAATCAATTATTTGTTGGAATTTCAATAATTTAAAATAGTTAGAATAACTTAAGAACATATATTTCGAAATATTCACCTAGAAAAATAAATTTATAAATGAAAACAGATGCATAATATTGAAGAAAATAATACACATAGGTATGATAATGAATGACTTCACATACAAAGAAATATAATATTTACATTTTAAAAATTAAAAAAACACTTGTATAAAAATGAATTTAAATATGATAACATATAAATATTACTAGAAATTAATGGATGCATGTACATGCAATCATTTTTTTCTTCAATCATGTCATTATCCTACTCAATCATTACTTATTCTACTTTATACATGATCATAAGACTAATACGTTCAATATCATAATTAAAAAAATTCAATTTATTAATGTTTATGGGATTCAATGTTAGAGGTAAAATGTTACATTTCATCACCCATATCATACAAGTGTCTTTATTTTATGTATAGAACTATAGTACACCATTTATCTATGAAGTATCCTATATAATATGCCATTTTCACTTTCTATGAGAATATATAAAGATAATTCACTTCACAGTCACTAACATCCATCAAGAAATAGAAGTTCATAGAACTAAATTACATGGAATATCATTTAATATCCCTAGTAATATTGACCCACTTCATTTTAATAAAACAACTAAAAATGATTGTGTCAGTTTAATTTGATAATATCATTCATCTTTCCATAGTATCCCATTTATATAACTATAAATATTATATTATTATATGCTTTAAACCGTCTTTCCAATTGACTGTATGAAATGTGAATCCATTCACATTATAAGCATCAAATTTTCAATCTTTTTTTAGAGGACCCCAGGATAGAAACATCAAATATTCTAATAACTATGCCAGAATATTAGTATTAATGATCCAAAAAAATTAATTTACATTATTAGATTTAAAAAATAAACATGTTAAAATAATAACCAAATTGATTACAATATTTATAAAATTTACGGATGTAAAAAAATTCTATAAGATCTTTATTAAAAACTGTTGTTGTATAGTTTCCTTTTAATGTTCAAATTCTAATGCATATCAGTTTTGTATCTAGATATCATCAATAAATTCATTTTAAATTTCACTAATTTTTAGCACATATATCTATGCTTGTAATAATTTCATTTTTGGAAATGTAATATTTGAGATCCTCCCAACTGATCGTATGATAGTATGAATGGTTTTTAAATTCTTCTATTGTTGAGATTGAGTACATATGTCATAAAAACACATAACTATATAGAATATTTTTTCAATATAATTTATTTATCTTAAAAAAAGATAATAAAATCTTCTTCTAAAAAGAATTCAGAAATAGAATCTTAAGGTTTTACATTATTTTTCACCTATGATTTCAAATGACCATTGTATATGTAAAGTAAAATGAATAAAACATAAGTACTTATTTAATAATGTTTCGTGAATGATTTAGTTAATATTAAAAACATATAAATAAAATACCTCTCAATTGTATAAATCCATAAACAAAGTTTGGGACCTCCTAATTTATTTTCCTTAACCAAATTTATAGTTAAAGACATCATGAAAGTAAAAAATTATTGAAGAAAGCTCATCTGTATTTAAAAAAGTGTTAATAAACATATATCACAAAGCTTGTGATGCTCAACTTGTTGTAGAGTTTTCTCAAATATTTTTTTTGAATAATGTGTAGAATTGTATTAAAACTACATTATCCTTTTCATATAACAATGTACACAATTCCAAGGGTAGTAACTAATTTAATAAAATATGTGAAGAATGACTTTACAATCCATGTAACCTATGATTATTTAATTTGACACCCCTTGAGATGTTACTTGAATGACCATCATATACTTTCACATTTTTTTAAATTCGGAGGAATTTTTCTTTATCCCCATTTTCATTGAAAACATTTTTTTAGCATAATTTTTATTCTTATCTAACCATATATCATGATTTATATCCATTTTTTGTAAATCATTACAAACACGAAGATGGTCCTTTGATTTTCCATGCTTATTAAGTAACTGATGATAAAATTATCACAACCATTCTTCTCAATATGTATAGTATTGTGATTATGATGAATCAAATTAAATTTCCAATATGTAAGCTTAAAGAATATATTATTTTTCCTCTATTGTTGTGTTTCGATTTCAACTAACGATTCACTTAAAACTCATTTCCAACTATAATTAAATTGATTCACCTTACCAAATTCTCTTTAAAAATTTACTAGTTGTGTGAATATTTTAGAATCAATCGACAACACCGGAGGTGGTAAACCAATAATGGACCAATTGAATGTTGACTTATTCGACCAAAATCTAAGAGATGCATCAATAAATATGTAATGGCATAAAAAGAACCATTTTTTACTGTAAGATAGTCATTCAGGTTCAAAATATATTTTATATAAATGATTAGAAAAACCCATGAAAGTGTTTGAACAAGATAAGTTCCCAAGTCCATGGAATTCACTAACAGTCCTCGTTAGATAAGGGTGTGTTTAGAACATTGTTCATGATTATGCATCATACATCTCAACATCTTTTCTCTATAAATCCTATATAAATATTCAATTACATGTTTCTAGTATACATTGATATCATTTCCATGAATTTTTTCCAGGAATAATAATTTAAATGATAATGGATTTATTTTTCATACACATCTATATATGTAGATTTTAAGGAATCAAAATAACTGGCCAAATGTTGTTACTATTACTCAAATTCCAGAATGGGTTGAATTCATCGACATCCAATCCCAGTTTCACATTCCTAGGATAAGATGATAAATCTATATGTAACTAATATATTATATTTGATTATTTTTAATCTCTTGAATTTTGTATTTACCCATCATTATTATTATCTATAGAATTCCACTTCATGTGTTTGACTAATTTTTATGACATGAATAATCTTTTCAATCAAGGTTTTAAAGGGAAGTAATAAAAAAAACTTTTCAAGTGTGTTATTATTGTACTTCATTGTAGTAGTGTGTTGATTCAAACTTCTAACATTACCCATTAGCTTCCATATAGAAGAAAAAAAATTCTCACTCCTTTCTTCTTGAATCCTATCCCCAATAAAGCATATAATCGTTGAGACAAACATGTATTTTTGTATAATTCAAACGAATATTGTTAATTCTTTTCATTTCATAAAAAAAATTTAGTGATATTTTCTTCAAAAAAATTATGATGAAACAATTCTGATATTATGGACATCACACCATTTGTAATTTTGTATAAGCATTTGGTATTGTAAAATATCAGCAGTAAATTATATTTTAAATATTTCAAACATCATCCATATGATTCTTAAATCCCATCATCAACTAAATCATGAAATTAATTTTTCAACATTATAAATTTATCTCTTACATTATTGTCTATATTATTATGTGGAGGATCCACTTATATGTTACAATCATGATCTGGC
The DNA here is from genome assembly GCA_963277665.1 of Viscum album. Lineage (NCBI taxonomy): Eukaryota > Viridiplantae > Streptophyta > Magnoliopsida > Santalales > Viscaceae > Viscum > Viscum album. The sequence goes on along the minus strand of OY728148.1, from coordinate 1,783,788,233 downwards.
TGTCATATGGTCCCAAAACATTATTTTTCATGTCACTCTTTATAGAACCCTGAACTAGTTGTACTGATTTTTTTTTATGCTGATTATGCTATCCAAAAATTTTGAATTTTTTTATAAGGATCTAAAATTCATTTTCTATTATTGAAGAAGTTGAGAGCTCATTCTATTGACTGACATCAGTTCTGAAGCATTCTATAACATTAAATTCTCCATGCCAAATTCAACACACATATTGAACAGAGAATTTCTTTAATATCAAGTGTTTATAAACTTCAGGTCTTTTCAATTATCTTTTAAATTTAAATTTATGGAATGGATATCTAGTTGTCCCATCAAAATATTGATTCAAAATCTCAAATTTTAAAATCTCTCCAAAACCATTTGCATAGTGAGGTGAGTTCCTACATAATGTGATAAAAAATATATACATATATCACAAAGTGTCTATACATACTTAATGAAAATAAAAACACAAAAGAAATATTCTATCATTTAATAAAAAAATTCTAATTTAGTGGGAAATGAATCTTGATTGACTCATCTACCCAATATTATGATGTGAGAATAATGATTTTTTTGGATGTTTCATCTAACATGTTCTCAAATTTAATATTTACTAAAACATTAATTATCTTCATTTTTAATTAAATATTATTTCATTCCCCCACACTTTATTAAATTTTTAAACAACATCAATTTTATTATATTTTAATTTGAATGTATATAATCCATCAAAAATTATATCTTGGCAATCATCATTTTTAAATATTTGAAAATGAAAAATGGAGGTAATAATATGGGATTAGAAAATTATTAAACAATTCAATAACCTTACAATCCAAACTGAAGTGTTTTCTTGGGATCTATTTTTTGAATTTTATAAGCCTCTATATTTTATAGTTTTTGTAATACCTAGTGAGATAAATATGGGTTTGTGTGATTTGTAATGTTCCAAGACATTAATTATTTGATGAATCTAAGACTATGTATTCAACTATGAAATATTTTTTGTATAAAATGATAAAGATGACTAGAATTTCCAATCATCATATTTTTTCATGACGGAATTGAAATTAGAGAGTAATGAAAAACATGACACATTTTAAGTAAACAATATTAAACTCAAATTGGGAGATTATTAAAATCACCCCAAACCAACATGATGATAGGGAGGAAGGGGGAGTATGGAGTAATATGATTTTAGGTGATACAGACTACGGAGGGGGAAAGTGGAGTGAGGGAGACCGTGATGTTGAGGGATGGGATTAGAGTTGTGGTGGTGAGGGTTCAACGTTGAGGGATTTAGGACATGGGATTGATGGTGAGGGCTTAGTGGTGAGGGACCTAGGGAAACAAGGGACTGAAAATGACTTGGTTCTGGGGATAAAGTGGGTAGAGGGATTAGATCCTGGGAAAATACTTCAGGGTAGGTGAGAAGATTTATTTTTATTTTAGTAAATATGTTGTGGCAGTTTAAAAAATGATACTAAAATATTTGAATTTTATTTAGCAGTAGTTTCCCAAACCACATCCAAATAACCACCATTAAACTATGATTTGATGTAGTGTTACAAAAAAGATACATGGAATATTGTTGATATTATTGATGTGAATGTGATAAAATATAAAATGAAACAAGCCACTCATCATGAGGTAGGTTCCATAAGTGATGATCCAAATATTTTAATAAATAATTGGAATGAGTTCTACAAAACAATAAAAACTTATAAGAGTTACAAGTTATGGAAGTTTATTTTTCCTTTCCCAATGACAAATAACAACCTCATCCATCATATTAAAGGTTGAAAATGTAGGTAGATGACAAAACATAATTGGATATTGAGGAAAACATCACATACCTAACTATTTTCATAGGTTGGACCAAGAGAAATAGAATAGGCTATAGATAATCAAGAGTGTGTTGATTAAATAAATGGAGAATTAAAATTGATATAGAAAAATATAACTTTAGATATGGTACAAAAATTGGAAAAGAAAAATGATATTTCAACTAAATTATTATTCTAGAATATGTTCAATAAAATGAGATAATTTTTTAAATTAAAATAATGAATTGTGTATAAGTGATATTCTCATGTTTAAGGATTAAAATCTGAAGAGTCCTTTTTAGAAGTTAAAACAATTAAAACCATTAGAATATTTATTTTCATTGTATCCCAAAGAAAATAGAAGATGTTTTAAATGGATTTCATTATTAATGTTTATATATATGTTGTCATCATTTTTGGAAATTTTGAAAGTGTTTGTTAATTATTTTTCATAGAGATGAAGAATCTATTTTAAATGTTCATTCTTATAGAGATGTGGTGCATTTTTGGCTTACAAATTTCTCAAGAGAGTTAAAATTTTCTATATCAAGAGAAGTATTCATGGGTTCTTATCAACAGAAATATCAATGTAGGGTTCAAGAATAGTTTATACACTTATTTTATTAGGGACCAAGTATTCTAATGATGAAAAAGGGATGGATGAAAATTTAAGTGAATTCCATAAGTTGATTTAATGTATGTTTTACTTGACATATTATAGACCATATATAGTACGTGTTTTCACTTATTGTGGTAGCTATGAGAGTGTACCAACTAAGATTCATCTTAGTATTGGAAATATGATTTGGATGTACATAAAAGGTAAAATAAATTTTTGATTGAGATATAACTGTATGGTAAATCATTATCTATTTGGTTATAAATATTCATATTTGGTGGGAAGTATTAATGTTATAAAATCTACATATGATAAAGTTGTATTTCTTGGATATTGTTGTGTATGTTAGCACACTAAGGAGAGTAGTTCATTCAACTTGAGCAATTAATAAAATGAATACATGGTTGTAACTCATTCCATGAATCAATTGATACAGATGAAAACACAATTGGAATATATAAATCTTGATGTGATGTTCCCAATTTTTGTTTGATTTGATAATTGAAGTGACATTATCATTTTAAGGAGTCCAATTAAATATTAAAGATATATTCACATTTATATAATGTATAAATTCATCAAGAAACTTGTGGAATGAATTATATTTAATATGGGATTTTTTCCATATAGGATATAGTGGATTTTATTTTCACCGAACCATTAACAAAGGAAGGTTTTCAAATATTTAAGTTGATTATGTGAGTTCAACCTCATTACTATCATGGATATAGTACGATGATTCAATACCCTCTCTCATTTTATTCTTTGTATTATTATTGTTAAAGGGGTAGAAAAACAATAGAAAAAAATCAAATTTGATTACATGTAGTATTTATAAATGGGGAATCAACTATTTTTAAAATGATTAAATTGATATATATATTAAAATTAGAGAATAGATCTATAATTTATGGGGGGATATATTTAGATATATTTATTAAAATGTTAAATATACGAGGGAAAAATGTGATTGTGTGCGTACTTGTTATCTATTTTTAACAATTTGGTTAAGAATTTATGGAGGAATATATTTTTTATAGGTTTTAAATATATTTTTTGTAAAAGAAACTATTTTTCTATATTGAATAAGTGATGATTCTAATGTGGCATATCAAATTATAGTTCTAGTGGTATAGAAAAGATGAAAAGTTAATTTCTTTCATAGTATCAAAAAGATCAAATGGTGTGAAGGTATGGATGTAAATCATTATTTTAGACAAAACCAGGTATTATTATTAAATGCCCATATTGATGAGTCAACAATGTTTCCTTATGAATTTTCCATTGCTCCATGTTTTGAAAATTATAATCACTCTATCTTAACAAAAATAATATTTTTCTTAAGGATTATATTTATTAAGAAAATTTTCCTTCTCTATGGAAACTTTTATCCTTAACTATGTTTTCATTGTTTATTTCATAGTCTCTCTAAATATAACTCATTTTATTCCTGAGTATGAAAATTGGTTTCACATATAAAAACTTCAGAATCCTTTAAATCCTTGGTAATAAAATAGTATGTATTTCGGATCTGAATTATCTGAAATTTGGGTTCTAAATTATCTGAAATTAAAGTCCCAAATTCTATGAAATTCAGGTTCCAAATTCTTTGAAATTTAGGCATCGAATTCTCTAAAATTGAGGTTCATAATTTTATGAAATTCAGTATCCGAATTATCTGAAATTCAAACTCTAAATTCTTTGAATTCAGGTTCATGAATTCTCTAAAATTCAGACTCTGAATTCTTTGAAATTCAGACTCTAAATTCACTAAATTTATGTTCCAAATTATCTAAAATTTAGACACTAAATTCAGACTCTGAATTCCTTATAATTCGAATGTAGAATTCCTTAGAATTCAGATTCCAAATTCATTGGAATTTAGACTTAGAATTCTATAGAATTTTGATTCAAAATACTTTTTAAAAAAGAATCCTAATATCCATGTCTTACAGGACCTAAGTGTTTTTTTGGTTAGACTCCGATTTTTATTTTTTCCTAGACTTCAAAAAATAAATTTGGTTAAAGAAATTGATTTTTATTATACTTGTTATGAAACAATGTCATGCAATATATTTATAATTAACCGTTGTTTGAGTGACACGTTTATATTTCCCTCTGAGATTCAAGAACAAATATGACCATTGGAGGAGGGTGACGACTGTTGGAGAAGTGTAACACCCCAAGCTTCTACGGTACGTTTCCCTTCGAATAATGCGATAGCGTGTGTTGTACGCAACCTCGAGTTCTAACACACACCACAACTAATTAAACTAGCCGTTGTGAATAGTAATACCTACTTTTTGAAATCATATATATTCTATATTTTAAAATGGACTTCATTTTTGGATTCGGAATATCAAAATTAGCCTAGGGTGAAATTTTGGTACATTTCGGATAACTTTCATATTTTGATGAATAGTGAAAATTTCTAAATTTTAATTAAAAACAACTTTTTTAATCAAAATAATTAATAGTGATAAATTATGAATTTGAGTGGTTTTAAAGTATATTTAGAATATATTTTTACCATTCAATTTAATGTTTATCATTGGACATAATTTTACAATTAAACCGAACATAAACAAGTGTCAATCTTTTGATAGTTATTATCTCTTAAAAACACGCTTTTTGTTTTGACAGCGGGAATTAATTTTAAATTAATTTCTGCCACTTCAGTGTTTTGAATTTAGGAAAATGGATTCCATATTTGGAATCAGGATGTCCAAATTATGTAAATAGGTAACTTTTATTTTTACACATTTTGAATAATTACTGCGGTAAATATTTTATTTACCATGGTTAAAGGGTAAATCCGGTAAATAAGGGTTAAAAAATAATATTATAATAATACACAATTACCCTAAAACGTGTCCTAACCTTATTGGTGGACACATACCCGACCATGGTCATCCTTGGATCAATTTGGGGACCCCTTGGAGCCACTTGTATGTGGTAGGGACACATTATATTAATAAAGTTAAAATAAAAATAAAAATGGCATAAGCTTACATCTTTTAGAAGAACAATTTTTACATAGGGTTATACATGTTGGATTTTCGATTATAAATATTCATTAGAAAGATAAAAAGATTTCCTACATGATGATATTTTATTTATAATTTTTATACATCAAATAAGTTAAATTATTAATGACACAATAATGATGAAATGTTTACCTCATTAATAAATCATTTAAATAAATAAGATTATAATGATTAAAATATTATCTAAAACCTGTCCAATTCTTATTGGTTGATGTTATTTAGAATATGAGTCATCTTATCTTCGACCTCAATGATTTTTGGACCATTATAAACCGAATACAAATATATTATAAAGTAATACTTTCACACTTTCCTAAAGAGCCCCTCCTCTCCTTTATAAAAGGAGACCACTTCTACTCATTCCTCACACCTCTCAAGCCACTTGGCTCGTCCAAACTCTGCCCAAATAAGCTCCCAACATCCCTCTCCTCCTCCTTGAAGCGTACCCTTAGGCATAAAGCATTTCAAGAAGTCCTTTGGTTCCAACCAAAGTGAGTTACCTAAATTAAAGGTAACGATTTCTCTTAAATTATTTTCATTTATTTTGCTTCTCCAACCCCCAAACTCTTTTTATTTCCTTTCTTTTGTAACAACACCAGTATCCTCAATATACTAGGATGTTGTTATAAGAAGGATTCAAACTACACATACACACAACTCCATCTAATGGATGATGAACATAATGTTTCTGTGGATGGCAAACTAACGCCTCACGAAACGATGATTGTTCAAATACATCTTACCGCCTCTCATGGTGGCCATTATGATGGAACTGTAATTAAATATGATATTAATGATATATATTTTATATATAAGCTTCTGTAATTCCATTTTATTTCATACCATTATTCGTTTCATGTTGTATATACATACGATAATTTCATTTGAGGAAGTGCGGACTACCGCCCCCTTAAAATGATATGACTCGTTCATACCACACATGGAACGTATAAAGGATGGTGTTAATGAACTTAAGTAACATATATAAAATATTATATTATACTGGAATAGTAATATACCTATGTATCATTTGGATTCAATTCTTTTAAAATAAAAATTAAATGGAAGTAGCGTTCGTGCGTACGTACGGACTACCGTCTCCACGAACGCGGTGAGATCCATCCTCCATCGTATCCATTCAAGTCTTATTCTCATTTTAGGGTTAAAAATAATGTTAATATCATTCTGATTATGAATAAGATTTAATCTATCCATTACAAACATGTCTTACGTAACCAAACATTTAAGAAGAACGAATCGATTATCACCTGAAAACGACGATAATACTAAGATATTATCAAATCAATATTAAAAGATCATATATGATATCATATTAATGTATATGATTATTTTATAATTTAATAACAATTATTTCACCATTATACAGGAGGTTAACCTACCCCAACCAAGGAAAAGTACAAGGTAAGGGTTATTTCACAATCTCTTCATTATCCGAGGTTGTTTATACGTAATAATCTACTGGGATATCTTTATCATCCACATCCATGTTTCTTAAAAATGTATTTCAAAACATTTTTACTATTTACAAGAATATGTGTTAAAGTCATTTATAACCTTGTTTGACTTTTTATAAGAGGTTTATAAAGGAATCTTTCCATCGTTTTCAAAACAAGGTCCTTTTTAACCTTTTCGACAGAATTGAGGTAAGAATGTTTTTTTAAACTTATACGGCGGGTGCGGTTATTTTCCGCCGTTATAAAATCGTCGAAGCTTTCCATACAAGCTTATAAGAATATTTTCAAAGAAAATGTTTTATTTTATATGGATCTTAAATGATTTCAAAATAAAAGGAGATACTTCTTTAAAAAGAATTTTGATTTCATCTATGTCAACATCCTTTGATGGATTTTAAGATTATTTGAAGTTGATTTATTATGATACAAAACTTCTATATTGTATTGAAGGTTTTGTGATATGTTTCACTGTGGATGTGCTATTTTTCTACCATTCATGGTTTATGGTGAAATTATTGACATTTCGTATGCTAGTTTTAATACGAATGTTTATGTTATGTTTAAACCTTTTCATATGGGAATGCATTGGACTTAATAAGTGACGGGTGGAGCCCGCTATAGCTCCTCGATGCATCGGTGGGTCTCATGAGACAAACTAGTGTCTTGGCACAAGGCCTTGACAAAATCTTTTTTGTAGTCTTGGCACGAGGCCTTGGCTATGTGGTTATGATAGTCTGGCATTATGCATTCCAACATTATGAAAGTGGTTATTGATATTGCATGTGATAATTCGATTAGTAGAATATCCATGTGAATAAGTAAATGGAATTATTTCATTTTTATTTTTGCCATACTATGTTGAAGTTCAATTTTAAAAGGCTTTTGTTTTAGTAATTCATTGCCTTAAATGTTTATGCTTATTTTGAATGTTGCGCTATATTGTTATCCTTACTGGGAATTTGAGCTCACCCCCTTTTCTATGTTTTATTTTTCCCAGGTAGTGAAGAAGTAAATTATGAATGACTTACAGGGATATTATGAGGGGTTAATAGTGTGGATATGAAGACTTTGTTGTTGTAGTAGTTTTTCACTTTGAAATGTAATGTAAAACTTTATTATTATATCTAGTGTTTCCAAGGCTACTAAACCAATCGGTCTTTCGAGATTTGATCTTTCTTGTGATCATGCCAATGTTATGTAATAATGCACCGACTCTGGGTAACTGGGGTCGGGGCGTTACAGTTGGTATCAGAGGAAGTTTAGTACAAACCTTGGAAACTAGATTTAGATAAACTCTGATTAGAGCACGTAGACCTAAGATGAACTTTGAGGATTAGTATAGAAGAACTTCCTAGAATTTTGGTATTGTAGAGATTTTGAGAGTTTTCCGAGCAATACATCCCTGTCTGGATACGAGCAGGTAGAGGCGGCTCTGGCACAGATGTACCTAGGGGTAAAACCCGAAAACACCGCTTTGAGCTAGACTCGAACGGGAACTGGTGCACGACAACGGGCCTTGCTGCACTCTTGGTTACGACACTCCCGGGGGATATGCTTAGGATAACTCTCATTATCTTTACAAATCATTATGAAGGGTTTATGAGTATATACTTCCTCAAAGAAAACATTTTTATGATTATGGATTATATCCATAAATAGTTCAATTTATGTTAAGTGTTTTATAAGTATGGGATTATGTATTTTGATTCATAAACTAATCTAGTTTATGCCATTGTTTAGAAATGGCGCCTAGTGGAAGAAATGGAAACCGTATCAATGCACGCACTCCATGTAGGGATTGCCCTCCTGCTCAAGATAATTATAGTGGGGCTGGTGATGCAACTGGTGCCGATCAGCTAATCACCATACTGGGACAACTTACTCAGGTTATGAATAATAACCTTACCCGTATGGAGCACCCTGATCCGCAGCGTGGAGGATCAATGTTAGATCGATTCATGAGGCAACAACCACCAACTTTCAATGGGAATACAAATCCATTAGTAGCTGAGCAATGGATATTTTCCCTAGAGAAAATATTTCAGGCTTTGGGGAGCAGTGAAAGGGAAAAAGTTATCATGGCAGTTTACCGCCTCACTGGAGATGCTGATCAATGGTGGTCATTGATTCAAAACATGAAGGAAGATGATGAAATATCAAATATGGAATGGAGGGAGTTCAAAGATCTGTTTTTAGAAAAATACTTTCCTTGCGACCATCGAGCGGATATGGAAAGGCAATTTCTAAGTCTGAGACAAAAAGAGGATGAGAATGTCACAAAGTATGAGGCTAACTTTACAAGGTTAGCGAGGTATGCTGGAGATTATATTCGCAACCCAAGAAGTAAGATTGATCGTTTCTTTGATGGGTTAAAACCATTTCTCCGTCGAGCATTAGTCTCACAATCCTTTTCATCGTACGAAGACATTGTCTCATGTGCTATAAAGACCGAAAAGGAATTCTCTAAGTCTTATGACTTTAAAGCAAAGCAAGAGAAGAAGAGACCTGCTGATCAATCTGGGAATGGAAATAAGGGGAAGAAGGGAAAGGTTGAATATCCATCTTGTGGTAAATGCGGGAAGAAACATCCTGGTACTTGCTTGAAGGGGATGGGAGTCTGTTACAAGTGTGGTGAAAAAGGCCACCAAGCTCATGATTGCAAGGGGAAGAAGGAAGCTACCAACGTTCAGTGCTACAATTGCAGGGAGATAGGGCATTATGAAAATGCATGTCCTAAGCGTCAGGAGAACTTACCTCAGAAAAGGCCAAGGGATCAAGGCCAGGCTTATGCTATCACTACTGCTGAGGTAGAAGCTCCGAAAGACGTGGTGGCAAGTAATTTAATGGTTTCCTCAAGTTTAGCAAATGCATTATTTGATTCTGGATCATCGCATTGTTTCATATCTTCCCAGTTTGCTAAGAAAATTAGATATTTTCAATTTGATTTAATAATGGAGTTGTCAGTTAAAACTCCTAAGGGAAGTATCGTTGCAACAAAGTTTTGTGAATCAGTCCCCATTAGAGCACATAAATTTTCTTTATCTGCTGATCTCATCATCATACCTATGATTGAGTTTGATATAATCCTCGGTATGGACTGGCTTTCAGACTATGATGTGAAGATTTATTGTAAGAAGAAAGAGGTTACGATTCTTGATGATAATGATAAGGAACACCTTATTTTTAGAGCAGAATCGTCACCACCTAATTCTTATTTAGATCCACCCTTAATAGCTCAACTAAATTCAATTATTGGGGAGGAAGAGAATGAAATAACTGCGGGTGAGGAAAGGAATGTTCAAATAGAGGATGTACCTGTTGTGAAAGAATTTGTAGATGTATTTCCAGAAGATTTACCTGGACATCCTCCAGAACGAGAAGTTGAGTTTTCTATTGATTTGATTCCTGGATCAAGGCCTATATCGAAGACCCCTTATAGAATGGCCACTATAGAGTAAGTCGAACTAAAGAAACAACTAGTGAATTGAGTAATAAGGGATTTATTCGCCCTAGTGTTTCTCCATGGGGAGCCCCTGTTCTTTTTGTTAAAAAGAAAGATGGATCTATGAGGTTATGTATCGACTACAGGGAGATCAATGCTATAACGATAAAGAAAAAGTATCCCCTACCTCGTATTGATGATTTATTTGACCAAATGCATGGAGCTCAATACTTTTCAAAGATTGACCTTCGATCTGGATACCATCATTTGTGTGTGAAGAAGGAAGACATTCCGAAAATAGCATTTCGAACCAGGTACGGGCATTACGAGTTTACTGCAATGCCGTTTGGATTGACTAATGCACCCTCTGTATTCATGGATCTGATGAATGGAGTCTTCAAGGAGTATCTCGATGAATTTGTGGTGGTATTTATTGATGATATCTTGGTATACTCCAAAACCTACGAAGATCATGAAAATCACTTGCGCATTATCTTGAAGATTCTGAGGAGGCATGAATTATATGGGAAGTTTAGCAAGTGTGAATTCTGGCTTCAGGAGATTTTTTTTCTTGGCCATATTGTCTCTAAAGATGGAATCTCTGTTGATCCTTCTAAGACCAAAGCAATCCAAGAATGGCCAGCACCTATGAGTATAACTGAGGTACGTAGTTTTATTGGCTTGGCAGGTTATTATCGACGTTTCGTCCAGAATTTTGCCCGATTGGCTAACCCATTAACGAAGCTCACACGTAAAGGGGTTAAATTTGTTTGGACAAAAGAGTGTGAATAATGTTTCGAAGAACTGAAGAGAAGATTAGTCAATGCTCCTATATTGACTCTACCATCGGGGAATGATGGGTTCGTTATTTATAGTGATGCATCGAAGAAAGGACTTGGCTGTGTCCTTATGCAGAATGATAGAGTTATTGCCTATGCATCACGACAGTTGAAAATTCATGAACAAAACTATCCTACTCATGATCTTGAGTTAGCAGCTGTGATCTTTGCTTTGAAGATATGGAGGCACTACCTCTATGGTGAAAAATGTGAGATTTATACTGATCACAAGAGTTTGAAGTATATTTTCTCACAAAAAGAACTCAACATGAGGCAAAGGAGATGGATTGAATTACTCAAGGATTATGATTGTACGATACACTACCACCCGGGGAAGGCAAACAAGGTGGCAGATGCTTTGAGTAGAAGAGACCATGGAGTTTTGAACAATATGAGAATTGAAAGGGATCCAATTTTCATGGATCTAGTGAAGATGGACATGGGAATAACCAGGGAAGGTGAAACATCAATGATTTTTCAAATGGTTGCCAAACCATCTTTACTAGAAAGGATTAAGAGTTCTCAGACCGATGATGAAGAATTCCAAAAGAAGATTAAATCTGTGAATGATGGGAGATTGAGAGACTTTGTGTATGAAGATGGAATTTTGAAATTCGGGAAGAGACTTTGTGTTCCCAATATACCTGATCTAAAAAGGGAATTGCTGGATGATGCTCATAGTTCCAATTTCTCTATACACCCTGGGAGCACCAAAATGTATAGAGATTTGAAGGAACATTTTTGGTGGGACAACATGAAGAGGCAGATTGCTGATTTTGTGTCAAGATGTATGGTTTGTCAACAAGTGAAAGCTAGAAGGCAACAGCCTGGAGGAGTCATGCAACCTCTTCCCATACCGGAGTGGAAATGGGACAATGTTACGATGGACTTTGTCATGGGGCTACCAAAGACTCCTAGAAGGAACGATGCAATATGGGTTATTGTTGATCGTCTTACCAAGACAGCACATTTTCTTGCTATAAGAGAAGATCTACCCTTGGAACGTCTAGCAAGACTATACATTAATGAAGTTGTGAGACTTCATGGAGTACCCCTATCGATTGTTTCTGATCGTGATCCCCGTTTTACATCAAGATTTTGGAAAAGTCTTCAGAAATCCCTGGATACTGAACTTCATTTGAGCACTGCTTACCACCCTCAGACAGACGGACAATCAGAACGGACTATTCAAACCTTAGAAGACATGTTGAGATCTTGCTCACTTGACTTTCAGGGTATGTGGGATCAATATTTACCACTGGTAGAATTTTCCTATAACAATAGCTTCCATTCGAGTATACAGATGGCACCATATGAAGCGTTATACGGAAAGAGATGTCGTACACCAACCTGTTGGGATGACGTTGGTGAAAGAAAACTTGTAGGCCCAGAGCTGGTGGAGGAAACGGTGGAAAAGGTGAAAGTAATCCAAAATCACATCAAAGCAGCTCAAAGTAGGCAGAAGAGCTATGCCGATAATCGAAGGAAGGATTTGGAATTTCAAGTCGGTGATCATGTTTTCCTAAAGGTATCTCCATGGAAGGGAGTCATACGTTTTGGAAAGAAAGGTAAATTGAGTCCCAGGTACATCGGACCTTTCGAAATTCTAGAACGAATTGGGGCTGTAGCTTACCGATTGGCAATGCCGCCAAGTCTCTCCAAAGTTCACGATGTGTTCCATGTATCTCTATTGAGGAAATACATGCCTGATCCGACGCATGTACTCACCTATGAGGAATTAGAACTGGAACCCGATATGTCTTATTGCGAAGAGCCCGTCAGGATTCTTGATACAAGAGAACAAGTACTGAGAAACCGGACGACGCGTCTGGTAAAAGTTTTGTGGAGAAATCATAAGATGGAAGAGGCAATGTGGGAACCCGAGGAACTTATGATGAAGAACCACCCGAGTATTTTTATGCAGTAATACCCTAGAAATTGCGAGGATGCAATTATTTGAAGGAGGGGAGAATGTAACACCCCAAGCTTCTACGGTACGTTTCCCTTCGAATAATGCGATAGCGTGTGTTGTACGCAACCTCGAGTTCTAACACACACCACAACTAATTAAACTAGCCGTTGTGAATAGTAATACCTACTTTATGAAATAATATATATTCTATATTTCAAAATGGACTTCATTTTTGGATTCGGAATATCAAAATTAGCCTAGGGTGAAATTTTGGTACATTTCGGATAACTTTCATATTTTGATGAATAGTGAAAATTTCTAAATTTTAATTAAAAACAACTTTTTTAATCAAAATAATTAATAGTGATAAATTATGAATTTGAGTGGTTTTAAAGTATATTTAGAATATATTTTTACCATTCAATTTAATGTTTATCATTGGACATAAGTTTACAATTAAACCGAACATAAACAAGTGTCAATCTTTTGATAGTTATTATCTCTTAAAAACACGCTTTTTTGTTTTGACAGCGGGAATTAATTTTAAATTAATTTCTGCCACTTATGTGTTTTGAATTTAGGAAAATGGATTCCATATTTGGAATCAGGATGTCCAAATTATGTAAATAGGTAACTTTTATTTTTACATATTTTGAATAATTACTGCGGTAAATATTTTATTTACCATGGTTAAAGGGTAAATCCGGTAAATAAGGGTTAAAAAATAATATTATAATAATACAAAATTACCCTAAAACGTGTCCTAACCTTATTGGTGGACACATACCCGACCATGGGCATCCTTGGGTCAATTTAGGGACCCCTTGGAGCCACTTGTATGTGGTAGGGACACATTATATTAATAAAGTTAAAATAAAAATAAAAATGGCATAAGCTTACATCTTTTAGAAGAACACTTTTTACATAGGGTTATACATGTTGGATTTTCGATTATAAATATTCATTAGAAAGATAAAAAGATTTCCTACATGATGATATTTTATTTATAATTTTTAGACATCAAATAAGTTAAATTATTAATGACACAATAATGATGAAATGTTTACCTCATTAATAAATCATTTAAATAAATAAGATTATAATGATTGAAATATTATCTAAAACCTGTCCAATTCTTATTGGTTGATGTTATTTAGAATATGAGTCATCTTATCTTCGACCTCAATGATTTTTGGACCATTATAAACCGAATACAAATATATTATAAAGTAATACTTTCACACTTTCCTAAAGAGCCCCTCCTCTCCCTTATAAAAGGAGACCACTTCTACTCATTTCTAAAACCTCTCAAGCCACTTGGCTCATCCAAACTCTGACCAACTAAGCTCCCCACATCCCTCTCCTCCTCCTTGAAGCTTACCTTTAGGCAGAAAGCATTTCAAGAAGTCCTTTGGTTCCAACCAAAGTGAGTTACCTAAATTAAAGGTAACGATTTCTCTTAAATTATTTTCATTTATTTTGCTTCTCCGACCCCCAAACTCTTTTTATTTCCTTTCTTTTGTAACAACACCAGTATCCTCAATATACTAGTATGTTGTTATAAGAAGTATTCAAACTACACATACACACAACTCCATCTAATGGATGATGAACATAATGTTTCTGTGGATGGAAAACTAACGCCTCACGAAACGATGATTGTTCAAATACATCTTACCGCCTCTCATGGTGGCAATTATGATGGAACTGTAATTAAATATGATATTAATGATATATATTTTATATATAAGCTTCTGTAATTCCATTTTATTTCATACCATTATTCGTTTCATGTTGTATATACATACGATAATTTCATTTGAGGAAGTGCGGACTACCGCCCCCTTAAAATGATATGACTCGTTCATACCACACATGGAACGTATAAAGGATGGTGTTAATGAACTTAAGTAACATATATAAAATATTATATTATACTGGAATAGTAATATACCTATGTATCATTTGTATTCAATTCTTTTAAAATAAAAATTAAATGGAAGTAGCGTTCGTGCGTACGTACGGACTACAGTCTCCACGAACGCGGTGAGATCCATCCTCCATCGTATCCATTCAAGTATTATTCTCATTTTAGGGTTAAAAATAATGTTAATATCATTATGATTATGAATAAGATTTAATCTATCCATTACAAACATGTCTTACGTAACCAAACATTTAAGAAGAACGAATCGATTATCACCTGAAAACGACGATAATACTAAGAGATTATCAAATCAATATTAAAAGATCATATATGATATCATATTAATGTATATGATTATTTTATAATTTAATAACAATTATTTCACCATTATACAGGAGGTTAACCTACCCCAACCAAGGAAAAGTACAAGGTAAGGGTTATTTCACAATCTCTTCATTATCCGAGGTTGTTTATACGTAATAATCTACTGGGATATCTTTATCATCCACATCCATGTTTCTTAAAAATGTATTTCAAAACATTTTTACTATTTACAAGAATATGTGTTAAAGTCATTTATACCCTTGTTTTACTTTTTATAAGAGGTTTATAAAGGAATCTTTCCGTCGTTTTCAAAACAAGGTCCTTTTTAACCTTTTCGACAGAATTGAGGTAAGAATGTTTTTTTTAACTTATACGGCGGGTGCGGTTATTTTCCGCCGTTATAAAATCGTCGAAGCTTTCCATACAAGCTTATAAGAATATTTTCAAAGAAAAGGTTTTATTTTATATGGATCTTAAATGATTTCAAAATAAAAGGAGATACTTCTTTAAAAAGAATTTTGATTTCATCTATGTCAACATCCTTTGATGGATTTTAAGATTATTTGAAGTTGATTTATTATGATACAAAACTTCTATATTGTATTGAAGGTTTTGTGATATGTTTCACTGTGGATGTGCTATTTTTATACCATTCATAGTTTATGGTGAAATTATTGACATTTCGTATGCTAGTTTTAATACGAATGTTTATGTTATGTTTAAACCTTTTCATATGGGAATGCATTGGACTTAATAAGTGACGGGTGGAGCCCGCTATAGCTCCTCGATGCATCGGTAGGTCTCATGAGACAAACTAGTGTCTTGGCACAAGGCCTTGACAAAATCTTATTTGTAGTCTTGGCACGAGGCCTTGGCTATGTGGTTATGATAGTCTGGCATTATGCATTCCAACATTATGAAAGTGGTTATTGATATTGCATGTGATAATTCGATTAGTAGAATATCCATGTGAATAAGTAAATGGAATTATTTCATTTTTATTTTTGCCATACTATGTTGAAGTTCAATTTTAAAAGGCTTTTGTTTTAGTAATTCATTGCCTTAAATGTTTATGCTTATTTTGAATGTTCCGCTATATTGTTATCCTTACTGGGCATTTGAGCTCACCCCCTTTTCTATGTTTTATTTTTCCCAGGTAGTGAAGAAGTAAATTATGAATGACTTGCAGGGATATTATGAGGGGTTAATAGTGTGGATATGAAGACTTTGTTGTTGTAGTAGTTTTTCACTTTGAAATGTAATGTAAAACTTTATGATTATATCTAGTGTTTCCAAGGCTACTAAACCAATCGGTCTTTCGAGATTTGATCTTTCTTGTGATCATGCCAATGTTATGTAATAATGCACCGACTCTGGGTAACTGGGGTCGGGGCGTTACAAGAAGAGCCTATAAATAGGATCTCATTTGAATAATCTCAACACTATTACGACACTATAGAAATTTCAAACAACTGATGTGATTTATAGAGAGAGAGACTCTCATGATTAGTGTGGTTCTGAACATCTTGTTCTGATTTCTTCCTACGACCTGATTGTTGTTGAGTACAATCAAGGGCTTCTGGGGATAGGAATACATAGGTGTTGACTACCTTAATGTTTGATGAAATCTAGGGATAGAAAGATATCGGTTCAGACTACATTAAGGTTCATGTTCTTGTGGGGATAGCACGACAGATTCTGATATTCCTAAGGAGGGATTACCCTAGTGTTGGTAAGACTAACTTTCTTCAAATAATAAATCAAGGGACCTTCATCAAAGATTGTTTGATATCATACTCATTGGGTTAAATTATTTTCTTCTTTTTATTTGTTTTGTTTCATGTTTATTTCCTATATATATTTTATAAAGGAATAAAGTATAATCTTTTATACTTTCTTGAATATTTGTATACTCTTATAAGTAGGATTCTTTACACATTAAGATAGAATCTTTTCATTGTAAACTTTCCTTAAGTTTTTATTTCTAGAACCATATTTCTGAAACATAGAATGTTTGTTTAATTGAACTAAAATTTTTCATGTTAATATACCTTGTTTAAATTTGTTAAACATAGTTTCCCTTAAGGCTATAAAATGAATTTTTTAAAAAATTAAAATTCACCCCCAACTTTTAATTGAGAATCTACATCATTATTTAGATCCTACAATTGGTATCATAGGAGGTATCTGAAATAATTATATTCCCATATTACTTTTCTTGCTCATGTTTTCATTGTTTTAATTTTTTCCTTGATAAGGGATTTCTTATCTTTGTTTACAACCTTTTCTATTAACATGTTTTTTGTGGAATGATATTTTCATATAGAATGTAATTATTAATGTCTATTCGATTGACAATATAAATCCATCTAGACCACATATATTTGATGGGAATGATTATGAGTGTTGGTGAGATCATATTAAGTCTTTTGTTATTAATCCTGTTGTAGAAATATTTGTAATGCTTACTAGAGATTACATGATTCTGGATATGGAAGTTAAAATATTCACCAAACAAAAAAAGTTAGAATATCAACTAAATTATAAGGTACATAATACTTTGTTGAGTTTTATGACTAAGAATATATATAGTCAAATTTTTTCTTGTGAAGCTTCTAATTGTATCTATATGAAATTGGAAGTTACAAATTTTGGTACATAAAAAGTTATAGAGACTAGAAGAGCTATGCTTAGATCAGAATATCATGGATTTATTTTTCCATATGGAGAACTTATATTCCAAGTGAAACAAAGTTTTATAACTATTTTAAATAGTTTAAAATCTAAGGGAGAGAAAGGTCAAGATGATAAATCTATTATGGACACGATTATAGATATCATGCCTAATGAGTGGGAATCCAAAAGAAAAACTATTGATGATAATAGAAAAGTGTCTCAAATTACACTCGATGAGATTTTTGGAACTATTATTCAAAATGAAACAAGAAGTAAAAGAGATGCTGATATGAATAAAAAGAAGAATGGAAAAGGAAGTGTAGCCTTTACTACTACTAAATCCAAGACTCCTGAAAGGGTTACCAGATCTAAGTCTAAGAAAGTCACTATTTTATCTGAGTCTAGTGAAAGTCAACATTCTGAGAATGTGATAGCTAATATTTCTCAAATAATGAACAATATAGTTGGAAATAAAGACTTTCAATGTAGATATAAGAATAAAGAAAGAAAAAACAAGAAATTCTCGGAAGTCACTTGCTATGAATGTGAAAGAGCAAGGTATATCAGGTCAGATTATCCTATGCTTAAGAAAAAAAAGAAAGAAAAAAATCATTCTGAAAGTAATAAAAAGAAGTATTACAAGGATAAAGTTAATGAATTTTTGAAATCCAATGACACCTGGAGTTCAAATGCAGGCAACTCTTTAGGTGAATCCTCAGAGTATGAATCCTCTAGTCATAAGAATCTTGGTCTACTAGAAAGACTACTCATTGAAAATAATTTTTTAATTGAAAAGGTACATAATGATGAATCTATTACCAATGTATCCTTGAATAAAAATCATAATGATAATAAATATTATGAATCTTAAAATGATGAATCTTTATTATCAGAAGATTATACATTACCTTCTTATGAATAAGTGTCTAGGTTTGCTAAACATCTTGAGAATGAAAATTCTAAACTCATAAAAAATCTTGATAAGAAAAATTCTAGAATTTATATTTTAACCAAATAAGTATCAGATATTTGTAAAAATATTGATAAGAAAACTTTTTATTTTAGAAGTATTTTCAGAAATGTTAAGGAAGTTAATTCTGAGAAGGATAAACTTTCTAAGGATCTTGAAAATGTAATTTCAAGTAAATATATTTTAGAGACTAAATCTAGTTCTAAAACTAATGTTTTTTAGGATAAAATATGGATATAAAACTAAAGTCATAAATATTTTCCTTAAAGAAGTGTTTCTCAAACTTTACCTCGGGTAAGGAAAATTTTGACATGATTTATTCTCAAATTTGATCTATATGGAATCGATCTGGATTTGGTTATACCCATTCTAAACCTATTTTAAGTAATAACTATTTTTCCCCAAAGTGATCCATTTTGCAATAAATTTTAGTGTAGTGGACATTCGGAGAAAATATTTTCTAAAAAAACCCAATCTTTAGGTTTTCATAAAGCCCCTCTTTCTACAAAAATGTGGATTCCTAAAAATTTTCTTTATGAAATATCTGGAACCATGAATATTTGGATTCTGAAAGTCTAAATTTTTCATTTTAATGTTAATAAACAAAGTACCAAGATAATTAAGTGGTACTTGGATGGTGGATGTTCTCAGAATATGACTGGTAACAAAACCTTCTTTGAAAATATTATCAAGACGATAGGCGGAAATGTAACTTGTAGAGATAATGGTCAGGGAGAAATTGTTGTTATAGGTAACATTGTTCTTCTTGAAAAAACATTGATTTCAAATTTTTTGTTTGTTAAGGGTCTTACAACAACCTTATTAGAATAATTAAATTATGTGATGTAGGTTACCTTGTGAATTTTAGGAATGATAAGTGCTTAGTACACAATTTCAAGGAAGATTTTATTCTTTCTACCCACAAGAAAGATAATGTATACTAAATAAACATAGAACACCTTAGGAACCAATATCTATCTTTGCTTAGTATAATGGAAGATCAATCTTGGTTATGGCATTGATGTTTAGGACATTTTAACCTTAGGAACCTATGTAAAATCTCAAAGAAAAAACTAGTTAAGGATCTACCGGATCTTAGATTTGATTCAAAAAAATTTTGTGATCCATGTAAATATGGAAAGAAATATAAATCAAGTTTTAAATATATCAGTGAAGTCTCAACTCCTAATTCATTATAATTAGTGTAAACAGGTCTTTTTAGTCCAACACAAACTGAAAGCATTGGAAGAAAATATTATTTATTTTTCTTAGTTGATTATTATACTAGATTTACGGGAGTCTATTTTCTTTCAAAGTAGTCTAAATATTTTTCTTATTTCAAAATTTTTAGATCCCAAGTTAAAAATGAGAAAAAACTTCCATTGATAACTATTAATACTGATCACGGGGGAGAATTTCAAAATTTAGATTTCGAAACATTTTGTAGTAAAAAAGTCATTACTCATAACTTCTCAACTCTAAGAACTCCTCAACAAGATGGTGTTGTTGAAAGAAGAAATCGAATTCTTCAAGATATAACTAGAACCGTGTTGAGTTAATATTCTATATCTATACACTTTTGGGATGAAGCTGTAAGTATTTCTTGTTATACTATAAATCAAATATTCATTAGACATTTTCTTAATAAAACCCCTTATGAGTCAAAGAATGGTAGAAAACCTAGACTTTACTACTTCAAAGTATTTGGGGGCAAAGTATTCATTCGGAATACTAAAGATAATTTGAATAAATTTTCACCCAAATATGATAAAGGAATTTTATAAGGATACTCCACAAATTCTAAGGCTTATATTATTTTTAATTAAAATACTTGTACTGTTGAAGAAACAATGCAAGTTAAATTTGATGAAACTGATCCTTTTTTTAAACAACCTCAACCTACATCCTCATATGCATTTAAAAAAAAGTATTTTCAACCCTTGATAGAAGATCATTCTGATAAGGAAAATGTTCAAGAAAATATTTCTGAATCATTTACCCCAGAATATTTCCTACATTATATTGATGAACAAGTTTTACAAAACCCAAACTAGTTTTTTCTTAAGAATCATCTTAGTGATAGTATCATTAGTGATGTAAATAAACCTGCATGAACTAGAAGTTCCCTAAGAAATGAAGTCGAAAATCAAGTATTCCTCTCCGAATTAGAAAAAAAAAATTGATGAAGCTTTAGGTGATGATAATTGGATTAAAGCCATGCAATATGAGCTAAATTAATTCTAAAGGAATAATGTTTGGAACTTGGTTGAAATACCTAAGGAAAATAATTTTATAAGAGTAAAATGGGTCTTTAAAAATAAGTGTGACGAAAATGGAATCATTGAAAGAAATAAATAAATATTAGTTTCTAAAGGTAATAATCAATAATAATGAATAGACTATAAAGAAACATATTCTCTAGTATCTAGACTTGAATCTATCAATATTTTACTTGCATTAAAAACATTCTTTAATTTCAAACATTTTCAAATGGATATAAAATGTGTGTTACTTAGTGGATATGTTGAAGAGGATGTTTTTGTTGAATGACATGTTGTTTTTGAAGACATAAAACATCCTAAACATGTTTAAAAACATACCAAATATTTATATGGACTTAAACAAGCCCCTAGATCCTAGTAATATTGTTTAATAAGATTTCTGTTAAAAAACAATTTTGTTAACAGAACTTCTAATCCAACCCTTTTATAAATAAAGGTAAGAAAAATGTTTTGATTATTCAAATTTATGTTTATGACATTATATTTGGTTCAACTAGAAAATATTTAACTTATTTGTTTCTGAATATAATGAAATATTAGTTTGAAATGTGTATGATGGGTGAGTTAACATTTCTCCTAGTTTTTAAAATTTATCAAAAACCAGAAGGAACTTATATATCCTAACATAAGTATATTAAAGAAATTCTTAAAAAAATATGGATATGATAACACTAAGAGTTTAAGTACTTCTATTTGTACATCAAATTTAATTTGTAACGACCCAATATGTTTTTTAAAGGATGTTACTTTCTTATAAATATGTCATAATCACATTAACTACTAAGTGCTATGGGACCCTTAAAACAAATGTTTGTCACTTCTGTGATGTGAATTTCAAAAATCCGACATACATTGTCGCGATCAGTAAGTTATTTAGAGTCCAATAAGAAAAACTTAATTTTTGGTGAATAGTAACCTACCCTTGTGAATAGTGATATAACCTAATGAATAGTAACCTTACCTATGATAATATATAAAAAATATTCAAGTTGAAAGTACGATATACCTATATTTTAGAATAAGTTAATGAATGTTTTAAAACAGGTTTTTGATAATAAATTATGATTTTAATTAAATATTAAATTAATAATATTTAGATAATTATTTTTGAAAAATGAACTTCATTTTTGGATTCTACATGTCAAAAAATGGTTAGGGTGAATTTTTTGGAATTTTCTGAAATACTTGATTTTTTATGAATAGTAAAATATGGTAATTTACCATATATATACATTATAAGCTAAATATACTATTCCTAGAATCATGGCTGATTTCACCACCCTTAATCCAAATTCACATGATAAAATTACTATTCTTGGTCATGGAATACTTACTATTACTTGTATTGGGAAGAAATAATAAACTAATGAGTTTTATATTAAGAAATCCCCTCTCTCCTCCATTATAAAAACCCCCTCTCACCCCCTCTTCAAATCACTCCTCTAAAGCCTTGTGCCTTCTCTAAATTCGGGCCCAATACCCTCCCAACCTACTCTCCCACGTCCAGTAAGCTTTGGTCTCATTAAAAGAGCAAAACCTCTCCCTTAAGGAGGTTCTCAAGGAAGTTTGGTTCAAGAGGTAAAATTCCTCTTTTCAATTCTTTGTCTTTCCTTTCAAGTTCATCTATTTTCTTTTTCTATTACCTCTATTTATCCAAATTTTGTGATGACTCCAGAACCTTATATGTACTGGAATGTTTTCATGATAGTTTAATAAGTTAATCATCATCTCCCCCTTTTTACTTTCTTTTATACTAGTATCAAGAACACCATCCGAGATGTGTCAATTTTTCACATTCAAGGACGATGGACATTCGATTTCTTTTTTCATTCTAAATTATGGTCATGAAACCATTATTGTTATGGTTGAACCAGATTATTATATATAATATAACCTATTTAAGATTCTTCAATCCCATTTTTAAAATGGTATTAGGTTATAAATAAAAATGAGTTCGTTGTAATCAAAACCCACAAATTAACTGAAACAATTATCATTAAAGTTCTAAATGATAATTCATCCTCGATCCATGTAACCAAGTTATATAAATGAAAAATAGAACCTATTTATGTTCATAAATAATATTTAATTTCAATTCTGGAGATTTACATCCATTCCACTTCATTACTTAAAAACAAGTGAACCGAATATGAAAAATAAAAGAAACGAACACCCCGGAACGACGAAATTCAATACAATAACTAATCAATAAAGACATAAATGAACTAACCAGAATTTTGATAAACTAAATACATGTATAATAGGTTATGAAATAAGTTATTAATATGTATAATTTCATATTCAAGGAGCTTAAGTACAAGAGAGGAACGCGTTTGGAGTTAAGGTAACGGTTTTCCACCCGAACGTCCATTTTTATTTAGGTTACTTTTATTGTCTAATTTGCTCTATGAAATTCTCATGTATTATTATGCACTCCTAATAAATTCTATGTGAGTATTCTATATATGTACACCAAACATAATCCCTCCCTACTTTCTGGATAGTTACATGTTTTAAAAGAATCTCTCAAAACTGTTTCCAAAAATACGAGCCCGATACAAGGGAAAGATATAATCTATTATTGGAAACCATTGTCCTTATAAAAACACTCATTTTATCATAAAAATTCTATCTTAATTTACTTCTGGTTTTATAAAAATATTTTTCCAAAAGAATTCTTCTTTTCAAAATAAAAGAGTATTTATCACAAGAGTTGTTTAATGATTTTAGAAGATTATTCTCGTTTGATTAAACACTTTTGTTGTTTCTTATGTATTTTCAGGGTTAATAATTTATGATGTCATATACCATATTTTATTTAATAGTTTATGACTAACTTTATTGTGGATTATCTATCCTAAAACCATTCACCATATTATTCTGAATGTTTAGTGTTTATGTTCAATAATTGGGGAAAGTTAGTTACAATATGAATATATATATTGTTTATGTTTATCCCTGCTCATATGAGGAATTCATTGGACCTATTATGTGACAGGTGGGGTCCGTTATATCCCCTCGATGCATCGGTAGGTCTCATGAGACAAATATAATAAGAATTGGCCGAGGCCTTTCCCAATGTGATATGGATTTTGGCCAAGGCCTTAATCATTAGACGTCTTGGTCGAGGCCTTGACAAAATGTTTCAGAATGTCTAAAATTATGAATTACATCATTAAGAGTTCAGCTATTGATATTTCATGTGGTTATTATATTATTAGAATACCCATGATTATGTTTTATTATGGCATTATTTACTCATCTCATTTTCCTTCCATAATGTGTTCAAGTTTATTATTAAAGGCATGTGTTTTCAGTTGCGCATCATGTCTTATGTTTATAATATCTTATGCTATATTTCTTACTCTTACTGAGCCTTTGAGATCACCCCTTTCTTATGTATCATTTTTTTCAGGACATGAAGAAGTTTATTATGAATGACATGCTGAAATAACCTAGGAGTTATGGGTGTTGTCTAAGCAGTTTCCATGTTGTATTTATCTTCAAGTTGTAATATTGAACTTATGTATGTATCTTGTTTCCAATAATACTAAACTACTCGGTCCTTTAGGATTCTTATTCCTTGTATGTATGCCAACAAAATCAATCAAGGCACCGGCTCCGGGAAATTGGGGTCAGATCCTTACTGTTGGTATCAAAGGAAGTTTAGTAGAATACTTAGAAACTAGATTTAGAAAACGTAGATTTAGGGAAGAGTCCCTAAGTTATTCTTTGAGGATATACATACAATAACTTCTTGGTATTTTGGTAAGGAATAGATTATGTGTATCTTTCAAGCAATACATCACTATTTGGATACGAGTAGGTAGATGCTTCTCTGGCACAGATGTATCAAGGGTTAAAACCTGAAAACACCACTTTGAGCTAGACTCGAACAGGAACTAGTGCATGACAATGGTTCTTGATGCACTCTTGGTTACGACACTCCTGGGGTATATGCTTAGGATAATTCACATTTTCATTACAAGACACTATGAAGGATTGAAATGTAAAATATTCCTCAAAGAAACCATATTTTTGAATATGGAATTAGCCATGCGTAGGATCTCAATTTTTTGGAGTATTTTTAAGTTAATATTATACATTGTGATTCATAAACTAATATAGTGTATGACATTATCTAGATATGGGTCCTAGTGGACGGAATGGAAATCGCATGAATGCATGTGTCCCCTGTAGGGATTTTCCTCCGACGCAAGTCAATGATGTTGGATCTGGTGTTGTGACTGGTGCTGAGAAACTTATAACTATACTAGGACAACATACTCAGTTTATGAACAATAAATTTACCCTTATGGAGCATCTGGATCCACCATATGGAGGAGCTATGCTAGATCGATTTATGAAACAATATCCTCCATCGTTCAATGGGACTACAAACACTTTTGTAGCAGAGTAGTGTATATGTTCCCTCGAGAAGATATTTATCGCTTTGGGATGTAATGAAATAGAGAAGGTTGTCATGGAAGTATATCGACTATCGGTAGATGCGGATCAGTGGTGGTCATTAATCCAAAACACAAATGAAGAGGAGGAAATAGAAGAGATGTAATGGAGGGATTTTAAGGAAATATTCTTATAAAAATATTTCCCTCATGAACAAAGAGTTGATATGGAGAGTCAATTCTTGAATATGAGGAAAAATGAGGATGAATATGTTGCCAAGTATGAATCCAACTTTACAAGGCTAGAAAGACATGTTGTGGACTATATACAAAATCCAAGGAGCAAAATCGATCGATTCTTTGATGGCATAAAGCCATTCCTCTGGAAGGCACTAGTCTGCCAAAATTTTTAATCATATGAGGACATAGTTTCATGTGCTATCAAAACCGAAAAATAATTCTATAAGTCTTATGACTTTAAGGGAAAGCAAGAAAATAAGAGGGTTGTTGTAAACCCTTGGAAAAGAAATAAGGAAAAAGGGATGAAGGGAAGAGTTGAATTTATACCATGTGACAAGTGTAGAAGGAAACACCCCAGTGCATGATTAAAAGGAAAAGGAGTATTCTACAAATGTGGTCAGAAAGGCCATTTTGCTGGTGATTGCAAAGGAAAGAAGGAAGACAATGATGATCGATTCTATAATTTTCAGGAGATGGGGCACTATGCTAATGATTTTACAAAACATCAAGGAAATATGCAACATAAGTGGCCAAGGGAGAAAGGACAAGAATATGTGATCACAATTGCAGAGGTTGAAGTTTTGCATGACGTGGTGGAAGGTACTTTGACCGCTTCATCAAGATTATCCAATGCTTTATTTGATTCTGGATCTTTGCATTGTTTCATATCTTCCCAGTTTTCTAAGAAAATTCGATATTTCCAATTTGATTTAATTTGAGAGTTGTCAGTCAAAAATACTAAGGGATGTATCATTGCTACAAAGTTCTGTCAATCAGTTCCCATTAATTCATATAAATGTTCTTTATCTGCTGATCTCATTGTCTTACCCATGATTGAGTTTTATATAATCCTCTGTATGGATTGGATTTTGGACCATGATGAAAAAATTTATTGTAAGAAGAAGGAGGTTACAATCTTCGATTATGATAAGAAGTACCTTATCTTTATAGAAGAAACGTTACCACCTGATTCTTATCTAGATCCACCCAAAGTAGCTCAACTAAATTCAATTATCAGGGAGGAACAAAATGAAATAACTATGGGTGAGGAAAAAAATGTTCAAATAGAATATGTACCTATTGTGCAGGAGTATATTGATGTCTTTCCAGAGGATTTACCTGGACATCCTCCAGAGTGGGAAATTGAGTTTTCCATTGACTTAATTCTTGTTTCAAGACCCATATCAAATACCCCTTATAGAATGGCCACTATAAAGTTAGTGAAACTAAATAAGAAACTAGAAGAATTGAGTGATAAATGATTTATTTGACCTAGTGTTTCTCTATGGGGAGCCCCTGTCATCTTTGTTAAGATGAAATATGGATCCATGAGGTAGTGCATTGATTATAGGGAAATCAATTCTATTACAATAAATAATAAGTATCCTCTTCCAAGAATTGATGATTTATTCGATCAACTTCATAGAGCCCAATATTTTTCAAAGATTGATCTTCGATCTGGATATCATCATTTACTTGTGAGTAAGGAAGACATTCCAAAAACAACATTCCAAACCAGATATGGGCATTACGAGTTTACAGTAATGCCTTTTGTACTAACTAATGCACCATCTATTTTTATGGATCAAATGAATAGAGTCTTCAAGGAATATCTTGATGAATTTTTGTTGGTGTTTATTGATGATATCCTGGTGTAATCTAGAATCTATTAAGAACATGAAAATCACTTGCGCACTATTCTAAAGACTCTTAGAAGAAAAGAATTATATGGGAAGTTCAGAAAGTGTGATTTCTAGATCTAATAAATTTCCTTTCTGGGACACATTGTCTCTAAGGATGGAATATCTATAGATCCTACAAAGACAAAGGCATTGCGAGAATGGCCTACTCAAACGAACGTAACTGATGTACGTAGTTTTATTGGTTTAGCATCTTATTATTGACGTTTTTTTAGAACTCCGCTCGTTTAGCCATCCCAATGACCAAGCTCACACGAAAAGGGGTTAAGTTTGTATGGACCAAGTAATTTCAAGAGTGTTTTTAAGAATTTAATAGGAGGTTAGTGAATGCTCTGATCCTAACCCTACCATCAGGGAATGATGTATTTGTTATCTATAGTGATGAATCAAATAAAGGACTTGGTTGTGTCCTTATGCAGAATGATCAAGTGATTTCCTATGCATCTAGGAAATTAAAAATTCAGGAACAAAACTATCCAACCCATGATCTTGAGTTAGAAGTGGTAATATTTTCTCTGAAGATTTGGAGACATTACCTCTATGGAGGAAAATGTTAGATATATACAGATCATAAGAGTTTGAAGTATATATTCTCATGGAAAGAACTAAACATGACACAAAGGAGGTGGATTGAGCTACTCAAATATTACAATTGCACAATACACTACCACCCGGGGAAAGAAAATAAGGTAGAAGATGCATTGAGTAGAAAAGAACATGGAATTCTGAATAAGATGAGAGTTGAAAGGGATCCAATGTTCATGGATCTAGTAAAGATGAATATGAGAATTGTTAAGAAAGGTAGCACATCACTACTTTTTCAAATGGTTCCCCAACATTCTTTACTAGAGAGGGTAAAAAGATCTCAGGCTGATGATGAAGAGTTTCAAAAGAAAATTAAAGCAATAAATGATGGGATGGTGACATACTTCTCATATGAAGATGGCATTTTGAAATTCAGGAAGAGGATTTGTGTTCCCGTTATTCCTGAGCTATAGAGAGAACTGTTGGATGATTCTCATAGCTCTAATTTCTCTATACATCCTGGTAGCACAAAGATGTATCGAGATCTCTGAGAGAAATTTTGGTGGGACAATATGAAAAGGGAGATTTCTGAATATACGTCAATGTTCCAGGTATGTCAACAAGTGAAGGATGAGAGGGAAAAGTCTATGGGGGTGGTGGAACCACTACCCATACCATCATGGAAGTGGGAGAACATTACCATGGACTTTTTCACTGGACTCCCAAGGACATCTAGAGGAAACAATGTTATATGGGTCATTGTGGATCATCATACAAAGACAGCTCACTTCATAGCGATTCGAGAGGACTTTTTATTGGATCAACTTGCATGGATTTAAATCAAAGAAGTGTTAAGGATATATGGAGTACCACTCTCTATTGTATCCTACCATGATCCTAGATTCACCTCAAAGTTATGGAAAAGTCTCAAACATTCTTTAAGCACTGAACTGAACTTCAGTACGGCCTATCATCCCTAAACTGATGTACAATCCAAGCGGACTATTCAGAAACTGGAAGACATGTTGAGGGCATTTTATATGGAATTCAAAGGAGTATGGGACCAACATCTTCCACTAGTTGAATTCTCCTACAACAATAGTTTCCACTTGACCATCCGTATGGCACCATATGAATCCCTTGATGTGAAAAGGTGTAGAACACCGGCATGTTGAGATGAAGTTGGTGAGAGAAAGCTGCTAGGACCTGAATTGGTAAAGGAAATGGCGGAGAAGGTGAAAACCATTCATCATCATATCAAGGCAACCCAAAGTTGACAGAAGAGTTATGAAGATAACTGTCGACAAGACCTGGAGTTCAAAGTAGGATACCTGGTATTTCTAAGCATATCTCCATGGAAGAAGGTCATGCAGTTTTGGAAGAAATGAAAGATAAGTCCCAGGTATATCGTCCCCTTTGAGATCTTTGATCGAGTCGGAGCTGTGGCATATCGACTGGTACTTGCACCAACCTTGTCAAAGGAACATGATGACTTTCATGTATCCCTCTTAAGGAAGTACATAACAGACCCTTCACATGTACTCACTTTAGAGGTGGTACAGTTGGAGGATGATCTTTCCTATGAGGAGCAGTCGGTGAAAATTTTGGATCGTCGAGACAAAGTTCTATGCCACAATACTACTCATCTGGTCAAGGTACTATGGAGAAACCGTAAGTACGAAGAGGCAACTTGGGAACTGGAGGAATCAATGAAGGAGGAGTACCCCCACCTGTTCTTGGCCTAGATTGTAAATGAAATTTCAAGGGTGAAATTTTTGTAAGGATAGGAGAATGTAATGACCAAATATTTTTTTTAAGGTAAATTAATTTCTTATAAATATGTCATAATAACATTAACTACTAAGTGCTATGGGACCCTCAAAACATATTTTTGTCACTTCTGTTATGTGAATTTCAAAAATCTGACATACACAGTCATGATCAGAAAGTTATTTAGAGTCCAATAAGGAAAAATTAATTTTTGGTGAATAGTAACCTACCCTTATGAATAGTGATATACCCTAATGAATAGTAACCTTACCTATGATAATATATAAATAATATTCAAGTTGAAAGTACGATATACCTATATTTTAGAATAAGTTAATGAATGTTTTAAAACTGGTTTTTGATAATAAATTATGATTTTAATTAAACATTAAATTAATAATATTTAGAAAATTATTTTTGAAAAATGGAATTCATTTTTGGATTCTACACATTAAAAATGGTTAGGGTGAATTTTTGGGATTTTTCAGAAATACTTGATTATTTTGATGAATAGTAAAATACGGTAATTTACCGTATATATATATATTATAAGATAAATAGACTATTACTACCATCATGGATGATGTCACCACCCTTAATACGAATTCACATGATAAAATTACTATTCTTGGTCATGGAATACTTACTATTACTTGTCTTGTGAAGAAATAAAAAACTAATGAGTTTTATATTAAGAAATCTCCTCTCTCCTCCACTATAAAAACCCACTCTCATCCCCCTCTTCCAATCACTCCTCTCAAGCCTTGTGCCTTCTCCAAATTCTGGAAAAATGCCCTTACAACCTCCTCTCCCACATCCAGAAATCTTTGGTCTCATTAAAAGATCAAAACCTCTCCCTCAAGGAGGTTCTCAAGGAAGTTTGGATCAAGAGGTAAAATTCCTCTTTTCAATTCTTTGTCTTTCATTTCAAGTTTATTTTTTTTGCTATTTCTATTACCTCTATTTATCCAAATTTTGTGATGGCTCTAGTACCTTATATGTACTGGAATGTTTTCATGATAGTGGAATAAGTTAATCATCATCTCACCCTTTTTACTTTCTTTTATACCAGTAGCAAGAACACCATCTGAGATGTGTCAATTTTACACATTCAAGGACGATGGACTTTCGATTTCTTTTATCATTCTAAATTATGGTCATGAATCCATTATTGTTATTTTTGGAATAGATTTTTATATATAATATAACTGGTTTAATATTCTGTAATCCCTTTGTTCAAATGGTATTAGGTTATAAAGAAAAATGAGTTCGTTGTAATCAAAACCCACAAATTAACCGAAACAATTTTCATAAAATTTCTAAATGATAATTCATCCTCGTTCCATGTAACCAAGTTATATCAATGAACAATAACACCTATTTATGTTCATAAATAATATATAATTTCAATTCTAGAGATTTACATCCATTCCACTTCATTACTTAAAAACAAGTGAACTGAATATGAAAAATAAAAGAAACGAACACCCTGGAACGACGAAATTCAATACAATAACTAATCAATAAAGACATAAATGAACTAACCAGAAATTTGATAAACTAAATACATGTATAATAGGTTCTAAAAGAATTTATTAATAAGTATAATTTCAGATTACAGGAGCTTAAGTACAAGAGAAAAACACGTTCAGAGTTAAGGTAAGGGTTTTCCACCCGAAATTCTATTTTTATTCGACTTAATTTTATTGTATAATTTCCACGATTAAATTATCATTTATTGTTATATAATCCTTATAAATTATGTGTGAGTATTCTATATATTTACACCAACTAGAATCTTTCCTACTTTCTGGATAGTTACATGTTTTAAAATAATCTCTCAAAACTGTTTCCAAAAATATGAGCCCGATACAAGGGAATTTCTCAAATTGATATCTATATTAAAGGGAAAGCTATAATCTATTCTTGGAAACCACTGTCCTTCTAAAAACACTCATTTTATCATAAAATACTATCTTACTTTACTTCTTGTTTTATACAAATATTTTTTCAAAAGAACTCTTCTTTTCAAAATAAAAGAGTATTTATCACAAGAATTGCTTAATGATTTTAGAAGATTATTCTCGTTTGATTCAACACACTTGTTGATTCTTATGTATTGTTGGGGTTAATCATTTATTATGTCATATACCATATTTTAATGAATATTTTATAACTAACTTTATTGTGGATGATCTATCCTAAAACCATTCACCATATTATTCCGAATGGTTTGTGTTTATGTTCAATAATTGGGGAAAGTTAGTTACAATATGAATGTATATGTAGTTTATGTTTATCCCTGCTCATATGAGGAATGCATTGGACTAATTATGTGATAGGTGGGGCCCGTTATAGCCCCTCGATGCATCGGTTGGTCTCATGAGACAACTAGAAGAGGAATTATCTGATACATTTCCCAATGTGATATGTATTTTGGCCGAGGCCTTAATCATTAGACGTATTGGCTGAGGCCTTCAAAAAATGTTTCAGAATGTCCGGTATTATGCATTCCATAATTATGAGTTTATATATTGATATTTCATGTGGTTATTCGATTAGTAGAATACCCATGATTATGTTTTATTATGGAATTATTTACTCAGCTCATTTTCTTGTCATAATGTGTTCAAGTTTATTATTAGAGGCATGTGTTTTTAGTTATGCACCATTTCTTATGTTTATACTATCTTATGCTGTATTGCTTACTCTAATTGATCGTTTTTTCTCACCCCTTTATTATGTATCATTTTTTTCAGGACATGAATAATTTTATTATGAATGACATGCTGAAATATTCTAGGAGCTATGGGTGTTGTCTAAGGAGTTTCCATGTTGTATTTCTCTTCAAGTTGTAATATTGAACTTATGTATGTATCTTGTTTCCAATAATACTAAAGTACTCGGTCCTTCGGGATTTGTATTCCTTGTATGCAAGACAACGAAATCAAAGAAGGCATCGGCTCTAGGAAATTGGGGTCGGGTCCTTACACAATTGATCTTGATGAAGTCGGGAAACCAGTATATCAAACATAATTTATAGGTATTATGGGAAGTCTACTATACTTGACATCTAGTCATCCAAACATAATGTTCTAAGTATGATTATGTGCTAGATATCAATCCAATCCTAAGGAATATAATTTAAAAGCAGTGAGAATAATTTTTTGCTATTTAAAGGGAACCATGGATTTATGAATCTTTTATACATCTAGAAATGATTTTCTTTTAAAATGTATTCCAGATGCTGACTTTGGTGGGTGTAGAATAGATAGGAAAATTACATCAGGAACTTTTCATTTCTTATGAGATTCATTAGTTTCTTGGTCATTCAAAAAATAATAATTAGTAGCACTTTCCATGGCTGAAGCTGAATATATAGTAGCTGGAAGTTGTTGTGCTCAAGTGTTGTGGATTAAACAAAAAATCAAAGACTGTGCCAAGAGTTTTTCCAAAACACAAATATTATGATATAACACTAGTTCCATTGACCCATGAAAATACCATGCACATCCCTCATATTCAAAACACATAGATACTAGGCATCACACACAAAAAAGAGATATCATTATTCTATTTATCGGAACACAAGATCAACATACTAATATTTTCACAAAATATTTACTCTGAGATATATTTGAATACATTAAACAAGATTTAGGAACGATAACAGTATGGTAATCTTCAATATTAACTTTTTGTTGAAACCAATCTCTTTAAAATAAGAAACTCATTTTCATAGGGGGAGTACATTTTCTTCTTAACCAAAATTTTCTTAAACAAATTTTTCGTAATCTAAATTTTTCGAAATCAAAATTTTCATAATCAAAATTTTTCGTAGTGAAAATTTTTCATAGTCAAAATTTTTCATAGTCAAAATTTTTCTTCGTCAAAATTTTTTGTAGTCAAAATTTTTCGTAATCAAAATTTTCATAATCAAAATTTTTCATAATAATATTTTTCATAAACAAAATTTTTCGTAATCAAAATTTTCTTAATCAAAAATTTTCATAGTCAAATTTTTGCATTGTTAAAAAAATTCATTGTCTAAAAATTATCATTATAAAAAAAATTATTTAATAAAATGTCCTGGAATCTAAATTTCTTAAAGAAGAATTTTCCTCATTACTAATTATTTTTCAAGAAATCTAGAAGGTATGTTTCCATACTTAAATTTTAGTAATCAAATTTTACATTTTGGTATTTTCCACTTGTTTTAAATCAATTATTTGAATTCATATTCCTTAAATCTGATTGTTCTAACTTAAATAACCTCAAATGATCAGAACCTACAAAATTCCTTCTTCGGTTTTCATCTCAACCATCATATCAATTTGTGCTTGTTTCAACTATTGGATTAATCTGGGAAGATGAATCGTCACCTCAAATTCTTATATAAAGGCCCCCTGATGGTTGTCCCAAATATGTTATCAATCATTGGCATGCTGAAACTCTACTTATCTACTTAAGGCTCGTTAAGAATTTTCTGGTTTCCTCAAATCTGAATGTCTTTTGAACCTTCCCCACAAAATAAAATGTCATCTATAAAGGAAATATGTGAGTGGAAGATCTGCAGGGAAATGTTAGTAGATCTAAAGTTCTTTCCCAAATATGATTCTTTTATACCAAATAATATCAATTTTAATGGATGGTAGAGTCTGTGTGTATCAATACCAAAGGGATAGGACCCGGTTTATCCACAATTACTGGAGAAATTTTATGAGACCGTAAGTTTTTTTGTTTAATATGGAAAAGATAATTTTTTTTAAAAGTTATGGGAAAACATATTCTCTTTTGTTCAGTATGGATTATAATATCATTGGAATTCCTTATGAGGGAGAAGCTGAATTTTTCACCCACAAGCTACTTGATATTTTAGGAAGTTTGGATAAGTATAAGACTATAGAGTGCCTTGGTTTCTCATAGGTTAAGACACTGAAGATCAACCATATTTCTACAAATTTTCAAATTATGGATTTATGGGTTCAAGGATTTATCATTCTGAGAAAAGGGGATAAGGACACCCTGATAAGAAGTGACATTTATATTCTGGATTTTCTTGTAAACATTAGGAAGATTAACCTAGTGCAACATATATTGCTTACAATTTCTAATATCAAGAATGTAAATATCAAGTCTGATATTATTATGTATTTGGCTATTCTTTCCAATCTCAGAGTTCTCTGTCTTGATTCGTTCAAAATTTCTTATAGCTCTAAGCCAATAAATTTCAAGGTTATGCTTCTTAGTGATGATTCATTAAGAAGGATGAAGGTTGGATTCAATAGTGAATCCAGAAAATTCTATGATTTATTTGAATCTGAAATCAAAGATTTATCAAAGAAACTGAAAGTGGTTGAGACTTTGAAGAAAGGTTGGAAGAAGAGAAAGGTGAAGGAATCAGAAGTGAAATTAAAAACTCGCGTCGTTCAGGAAACCCAATCCTCTCCTCCAAAACCTAGGAAGAAAAAGACATATCCGGATAAAGTGGTTTCCAAGTGGAGAGAAGATAAGACGAATATGAATGAAGGTGAGCATAGTTTTGGATTGGACCATACTGAAGAAGTGCTTTAAAGATTAAGGCTGCAGAGGAGAATTAGAAGCAGGAGAAGCTAAAGAAACAGAGGAAGAAGATTTCGAAGGTTGATATAGTTCAATAACTTCTCAAATACACAGAGAATGCCTCTCAACATGTCTAGGTACCATAATCATTATAGAAAGAATCACTTACAGTGAATCTGGGAAAGAAAATGAGGATTTTGAATCCAAAATAAGATGAACAAATTGTACTGGAAGAGGAAGTGGAGAAAGAAGAATAAGAAGAGGAAGAAGGGGATAACACTGATGACGTCATAAGGAAAGTAGTGATTTATCATGAGAAGGATATTCCCTCTGAGAAATTGTCAATCCGGAATTCTCATGCTGAATCTTCAAAACATGCTACCCCATGAAAATAAGAATAGGGTAATAAATAAGTATGTAAACCAACTAAATAAGAGAGTATCAATCATGAATTGGTTTAACAAGATGACATTGTGACACATGCTGAGAAAGAAATTGTTGTGGAAGAAAAAATAGTTCAAGTATCAGATAGTGAACATGAATCACCAAAGCTACAGAGATAATTCCAAGAACTGATAAGGGAAAACACGTGTTGGTTGATACACCGAGGTAAGACATGGTGGAAAATAAAGATGTTGGTGGTTCATCAAAGAGAAAAGCTGAAGAGATTGACAAAGAATCCTCACCAACCAGAGAATCTGATTCTGAATCATCCTCTCTAGGACATGACTTTGTGGTCCAATCATTGAAGAAGTTGATTGATACCATTCCTTTGTTTCTGAGTATAGACTAAAGGTTCCATATCCTTCAACATTCATTTAATCAGAAATTGGGTTCTATTTCTAGGATTGTGGATAAGTTCGGAAGTCTCGAGGCCTATATCAAATCCTTCTATATTGGGTATGAAGCTCACAAGAGCTCATGAAAGGCAAATACAATGTGGTCATGGAAAATAATTTAAGAGCTAAAAATATTTTATGACATTCAAGATAATGTGAATGATGCTTTTGAAATTGAAGATGTCAAGATCAAAGACCTTACTAAAAGTTTCAATGAGAAGATCAACCTTGATAAAATAGTTCGGAAGCAAGAAGTCAAGGATCTGAATGGGAAACATAATTCAGTTACTATGAATTTGAAGAAGAAAAGGGATCTCAGAATCGAGTTTGAGGAAATGTTTAGCAATCAAGAAGAGATTTTGAACACTCGTGCAGAAATTCTTAAGGCTTAGGAAGAAAAAATCAATGTTCTATAGAAGAAAAATGAGGATCAAGGACAGTTTCTCAAGCGCATCGAAGAATATCATAAGGAGCTTAAGAAGCTGAAAACCATCGTGATGATGTTAATGCTGATAGATCAAGAGGAGTGATTTTTTCCCCAAACCAATATTTTGTTTTGTTTTCTTACTTGTACAAATTCATTCAATCGTAATGAAATTTTTTTTGTCCTTTAAGAGTTTTTTTGTCTGTTACTAATATTTCAGGTACTATTTTTTCCATTGCCTTTATTCTTTTTTGAAAATCACAAATGGGGAGAAAAGATTGACAAGAAGAATACTTATTAAAGAAAATAATTCTATAAGAAAGGGAGTGTCTATATAAGGGTGAGTTTTATCAAAGAAGATTTACATATACAAAAAAAAGTAAAATCTATTTAAGGAATTCCAAAATAAGATCCTTAGGGATTTCAAAACCAAAGGGGGAGTTAGTCGTATACACCATGATCCATAAGTAAAGGGAGATAAATTTTTCTTTTATGTTCATAATGAAAAAATCTAAGTCCTTATATGATTTTTTTAAAGATGTTTGTGCTTTCAAAAAGGGGGGAGATTGTTGAGTCAACAAGGCTTCCTTATGACTTTTACGAGAAAGATCAAGGGTTCGGAAAGACTGAACCTATATTATAAAAAGAAAATTAAAAAAACCTGGTCAAGAATTAAAATGATTCTTACATAATAAGTAGTGTATCACATCCCTCTTATCATCATCAGCCAACTTGGAAAATCAGTCAAGAATCCTGCAAGACCACCCAGTGCTTGGTTCCATAATCGCCATCTTCGAAAGGGCATATGCCACCAGATTGGCCTCCCTAAAGGCATGAGAAACATATATATGAATACCTCTGGCATGGTGAACACATACTACCAAAGATGGGAGTACCCACAATGGAACAACCCTTAAATGGTCCTTGAACACATTAAACATAAGTTGTGAATCAGATTCAATCCAAAACAGTGACCAATTGCAATGAGTAGCATGTTTGAACGCAAAAATGGAAGCCCAAAGCTCCGCTTCATACTCAGTACCTTGCCCAATGAAGTGGTAAAAATAGCCCATCACAAATCCATAGTAGGTGTGATAAACTCCACCATAGACCACTAGACCAGGAGAACCAACTGCAACACCATCAATGTTGACCTTAATCTATGAAGGGAGAAGAGGAATCCCCCAGAAGAACTAGAGTGAATGTAGCCTCCTTGGTTTCCCCGCTACCCCAATCAAAGGACTTTCATATCATCAATCGAGTTATTCATACTTCCATTTTGAATAGAAGCAGCATCATGTATATCCCTGTGAACTACAACACAAGCTGCATGAACAGATGCAGGTATATTATTGAAGTGGAGCTGGTTCCTAGCAAGACAGATTGAATGCACAACAGAGGCCGATGCAACCAGCAGAAGGTTGTGCACCTGGCTGCTCCTTCCACTCGCACTAATACACTGTAGAGCCTCCTCTAGGTACCTGCAACACTGAAAATAAGTATTGAATAGCATACTGATGTAACCCCATATATCCTTCGCATAGCCACACTCCAAAAAAATGTGCTGCAGGTTTTCTTCAGCCTGCGTACAAAGAAAACATGCAGATACAATATGATAACCATATTTTTTACTTTGATCATTTATAGGTAACTGATTTTTTCCGATATTCCATAAGAGAATAAGACTAGAAGGTTGGATTAAAGGAACCCTAAACTGCAACAACCATTTTAGATGCTTATGAGAGCCATCACACATTGACAGATAATAATCCTTGGAATTGAATCGGCCAGGTCAATTGGGTTTTTAGATCAAAGTGTCCTCATCCATAAAGTCATTCCATTGTATCTCCATAAACTCTTGAGAGGATAGGATGTCACTAGCAGGATCAAGGTGAGATATAAGGTCAGAAATGGTCATATGAACCATATCAAAGGGCACAAAAACAATATCAATAGGGTTGTCTAGCCATGGTGTGCGCCAACAATTAAGAGAAGACTCCTGACATACCATCCATTTCGATTGCAGCATAATATCATTGAAATAGTGTTTGATGGATTTCCATACAGATGAGGTGAGGTAGTGGGGATATCCACTTAACTTCTTCTGTTTCAGTCTGCATTGTAGAAACTCAATAGAGAGGTCAGTTGAGGTCTGTAGGTTCCATGTGAACTTATTAATAATACCATCATTAAAGTTTTGAAGATCCTTAACCCCAACACCTCCCAACTCAAATGTCTTAATACAATCATTCTATGAAATAGTAATCATCTTCCTTTCATTCACCGAACCTTTCCCGAGGAAATTTCGTATCGATCATTTAAGATCATTCGGAAAACTTTTTGGCCATCTATAAATAGTGAAAGAATAGAAAAATTTTGAGGTAATGACTGAGTTAAACAGGAACACCCTACCAGCCAAAGACATGGTGTTTCCCTTCCATCAATCCAACTGATTAAAAAATACAAAATAAATATTCCTCAAGAAGATGACATCTTACCTTGCCCCAAAACAAGGGGACACAAAGACAAGTGAAAGGGAGCGATTCCTTTCTCACCCCAAGATTTCTGACAATTCTATTCTGCTTCCCAACATGAATACCAT
The DNA here is from genome assembly GCA_963277665.1 of Viscum album. Classification (NCBI taxonomy): domain Eukaryota; kingdom Viridiplantae; phylum Streptophyta; class Magnoliopsida; order Santalales; family Viscaceae; genus Viscum; species Viscum album. The sequence continues at coordinate 1,783,748,823 of OY728148.1, read as the reverse complement.
TTCCAAAAGATACAATAGACTTTTTCCTACTTATAGCTTGGGTAGCTATCTCCTCATAGTGGTTAAAGAAATCTTCAACTGCACATATCGACTTTCTTGATGGCTGAAAAAAAAAGAATAATATCATTAGCGTAGAGCAGATGAGATGGTATATTGATACCCCGACCAACTTTAATCTGCTTATAAATCCCACGATGGGCAAGTTAATTGAAACAGATACTCATGTAGTCCTCAGCAATAGCGAAAAGTAAACCTAAAAGTGGACCCCCTTGACGAACACCCCTAGAGCATTGGAAATAACCCCTAGGGGATCCATTGACCAAAATGGAGAGGCGTGTAGAAAAAAGAATACTTTTAATTAGGCGGATAAAGCCAGTAGAAAAGCCATTCCCTTTTAAGACCTCAAAATGGAAACTCCATTTGATAGTATCAAAAGCCTTTGAGATATCAATTTTAAGGGAAAATCTCCCATGCATCTGATTTATTTTCATTAAATTAACACTCTCAAAAGCAGTGAACAAACAGTTCTGAAAACATCTACCAGGGAAAAATCAAAACTGCTATGGTGTAATATGATCGTTAATGACTTTTCCAAATCTGACCATAAGAATCTTGCTGATAACCTTGGGAATGGTGTTTCCAAGGAATATCGGCTAGAAGTATTTGTTATCAAAAACATTCTCCTTCTTCGGTATAAGGGAAATAAAATTCTAGTTAAGACCAAAAGGGATAAAATCATGAATGAATAACTCCCTTATCACCTTAGTCATGCCGTCTTGGAGTATGTCCCAATAAGACAGAAAAAACTTATTGGAAAACCCATCTGGGCCCGCAACACTATCTATATTTAGGCAGAAAAGGGCCTTATTAATATTATCCTTTGAAGGGGCCATGGTTAGAGCATGGTTCTACGAATCCTCAATGCAGGTTTAAATGTTGTCAACCATCATGCTAGTTCTGTCAATTCCATCATCACCATATAGATTTTGAAAATATGTCACAACCTCATTTGAAATTTCACTTTCAGATGTTTGAAGGAATCCATTAATGGTAATAGCCTTGATCCCTTCATTAACCCATGATAAAATGTTGGAGGGTTTTGGCTATTGGGGAGTTCCCGATCCCATGAAAATTACAATAAAAGATCTTCATTGGGAGGGTGGTGGTTTTCTTCTTGTCCAGACCCCTCCACCCTTTTCCACATCTTTGCGACCTTTCCCTTTCTCCCCCTTACCCTTTCCCTTTTCCTTCTCTGAACTTTTATTTGTTTCATTCACCACCAACATAGCCTTGTCAATCTTCATAGATGGAACTGGGAAAATCTATCCTTCCTCATGATCTACAGCAAAGTCCATTTGTTGAGGGGCTTTCACGTCATGAGTATCATCAAACCAAAAGATTACAATTAGAGGTGTTAATTTATAACTATCCTAGAGGCGCTCAGAAGAATCCTCGGTGCCAATTTTCCATGAAACCTTTGCATGAGGAACATGAAGGAAAGAATCCTCATACCCTGAAAGATCCTTGTTGGGAGTCCCAATGCCATTGGGTGGAGTTAAACATACAGGAGATCCCTTCCCAATGTCAGGATTATTTCCAATCCCACTATCCTCTTTAAAAATGTTTGGTGAGTCAAGTAGTTGAACCTATCCTTGCTCAGAAATGTTTGGAAGATCAATTACAGTAGGCTAAACAATATTCACTACCCGATTCATAGGAGACACATTCAGTGATTCAGGTGTATCATTAAGTTGAACTTTTCCTTGATCAAAATGGTTTCAAAGATCAGCTACAGCAGGCTGATCAATATTCACAGCCAGATTCACAGGAGATGCATTCATTGATCCAGAATGTGTCTCAATCGGTACCTCTATAGAGTAAGTTCATAGAAAATTCCCATAATTATCCTGCTGAATATTATCCTTCACAACACCACCATGCTCCCTGCATAAAGGTCCATTAGAATAGTGTTCTGACTAAACTTGTCCATCAAGTTTATTCTTCTCAAATTGACCAGAGGAACAACAACTAGAGGCACATCTCAATTCACATTAGAGGTCTCAACATCTAAAGAGATGGTAGGGTTGAGTCTAACCTTTCTCCTCCTCCTGCAACATGTAGCATCCTTATGTCCCTTAAGGAAAATTATATTTTTCCTAAGGATTATCTGTTTAAAGAAAATTTTCATTCTCTAACGAAATTTCTATCCTTACCTATGTTTTCATTGTTCATTTCATAGTATCTCTAAATCTAACTCATTTTATTCCTATGTTTAAAAATAGGTCTCACATCTAAATTATTTTTGGATCCTATAAATCCATTGTTATAGAGTATTCTGTTTTCAGGATCCAAATTCTCTAAAATTCAGGTTCTAAATTCTCTGAAATTCAGCTTTTAAATTATATAAAATTCAGGTTCCAAATTATCTGAAATTCAAGTTCTAAATTCTATGAAATTTAGGTTCAAAATTCTCTAAAATTCAGGCTTAGAATTCTATTAATTTTTTACTCCGAATTCTCTGAATTCAGGTTCCGAATTCGCAGAAGTTCAGACTCCGAATACCCCAAAATTCAGACTCTGAATTCCTCAAAATTCTGACATCAAATTCTTCAAAATTCAGACTCCTTATTCCTCAGAATTCAGACTCCAAATTCCTCATAATTCAGACTTTGAATTCCTCTGAATTCTGACTTTGAATTCCTCAGAATTTAGATTCTAAATCTATTGGAATTTAGAATCCAAATCTATATAATTCTGATTCTGAATTATTTGTAAAACAGAATCAAAATATCCATGTCATGTAGAATCTGAATGTTTATTTGGTTAGACTATGAATTTTATTTTTCCCTAGACTCTGGAAATTAAAATTGGTTAAAAAATCATTTTCATTACACTTGTTATGAAGTGATTTCATACAATATGTTTCTAACTAACAGTTGTTTGAGTGACACATGTTTAGGTCCCTCTGAGTTTTAAGAAAAAATATGACTATTGGAGGAGGGTGCCGACCATTGGAGAAGTTCCTATAAATGGAAGCTCATTTGAATGAGCTCAACATTGTTCCATCAATCTAGAGATTTCATGCGGCTGAAGTGATTTATAGAGGGAGACTCTCATGATTTGTGTGGTTTTGAACATCTTGTTCATATTGTTTCGTGCAACCTGACTATTGCTTAGTACAATCGATGGCCCCAGGGGATAGGAAGATAGAGGTGCCGACTACCTAGAGTTCGAGGACTTCCAGGGATAAGAAGACTGAGGTTCCAACTACTATAAATTTTGAGGACTTGCGGGGATAGAAAGACAGTTTCTGATATTCCTAATGAGGGATTACCCTAGTGTGGGTAAGATAGAATTTCTTGAAAGTATAAATCAATGGAACTTTATCCAAGGTTGTGGGATACCCTACTCTTTGGGTTAAAATATTTTATACTTGTTACTTTTTTTGTTTAAAATTTATTTCTTCATTATTTTTGATAAAGGAAGAAAATATAATATTCTTATACATTATTGTATCTTTGTATACTCCGATAAGTACGCTTCTATATGATTTAAGGTATAATATTTTCCTTGTAAACATTCCATAAGATATCATTTCTAGAACCATATTCCTAGAACCTAGAATGTTTTTTTTATAGAAATAAAAGAGGTCTTGTGAATTAACCTTGTTTAACATTGTTAAACATCATTCTCTTTAAGGTTAAAAAATAAATATTTTTTAAACTTACAATTCACCCCCTCTTGTAATTGAGAAACTACATAATTATTTTGATCCTACGTATATTTCTTATATCATTTTGAAAAAAGTGGGATTATAATAATTGAATGGTGATTCATTTATAAAGTATTTGATTTTGAAAGTTATTTATGTTCATTGGTCTCCCAAAAAACTCCATGTGGGATATTTTTGAGCCCCAGATATGTTTGGAAGATATTGGGTACTTTGGGAGATTATTGAGATAAAACGTTTCCTCTAGAATATGGAAATTATAGAGAGAAATGTTTTTGTTGTAGTTTGAAGTGGATATGGTGGTTGGGTCATATTTTATTTTCAACTCATAAATCATGTTCCAAAACACATTAAATATATCATAATATGTGAGGATAAGGCTTTATGGAAGTTTGGAAGTGTTTAGAAATAATTGAAAATTTATTTGTGGTAATTCTGTGAATTTATGAAGTATTATAGAATTATTATGTGGAAGAAGATTGTAGGATATGTGTGACTTCATAATATTCATATACCACTTTAATAGATTCATTTATATACTCTATAATGGAAAATATGAGAAAACCAAGAGTTCTTAAGAGTCATACAACACTTTGAAGAGTAAATTTATTTTCCATAAAGTTTTAACACCCCAAACCATCTAAAAATATAAACATTTACCGAACCAGACCGCTACAAGACTGTAGGCATGACTCCTCATATTATAGAGGCTTTCTACTAGTACGGGTGGTCTAAGGTGTTATTATGAAGAGACCATACACTCATTTTAGAGTGAAAATTTTAGATAAATAAACTAAACAATATACACATCCATAATAATTAGAGTACATTATAAATAAATAACTGAAGATGTTATAAAAAATGAAATGCAACATACAACTCAAACAATCATTCAATACACATGAATTGAATCTCTACTAGGTTGTGCACATATAAAATGTAAAATAAATATAAAAATAAACATACAAGGCTCCACCCCAATCTCAGAGTCATGTGACATGCCGGATCTCTATGAATATTCATATTAACCAACATAATCCTAAAACTTCACTTGTTTGTTTCTACTCGATCATGAAACCATATCCCTCCAACCTATCCACTTTGCATATAATGACCAAACTAAAAGTGGAAATAAGTTCCACATGATCACCAAGGTGCCTATGTAGTGGTATCTGTATAATCCTTAGTACATAATCCCCAATGGTAATCCTATAATCTATTTCCATAAGTTTTTGCTTATGAAATATACCCAACCTAAAAGAAAAATTATTCAAAAAATGTAAATAATAAAAACCAAAATTGATTCTCAGGTTATAATACAAAACTATGATCAATCATACTTACATTGAACAGTATTGGAGTATCTTTGAGCATGTCATAGGGACCATGCCAATAGAAAAATCACCACCATATTGTGGGAATGCACATATAAACTGGTACAATTCCAAAAACCATAATTTATTCTTAGGTCCATGAGAATTATCTATAACAGTTTTCTAGGATTGTGTCGGAGTGTCTCTAATCATGATCATCACCTCAAGGCAATATATTTATATTCCTTATGGATCCCATGATCACACTTCTATCATGATGAGTAGTGGATACTTGGGCACCACCATACATCCCTCATACTCAATCCCTCTTTTTTAAATCAACGGTATTACCTAGGAATTATCTATATCCGGTCGATGATAGATTCTTATGGGGGTGTCCCTAGTAAATATTATATATTTAGGTATCAAAAATTCTAGGGTGGACCAAACAGTCAATATCACACGAATACTCAACCAAAACATATATGGTGCATCCACTTGATCCAAGGGGGTTTCCTAGGAATTCATTGAGGGGATCTAACAATCACCCTCACGATGTCCAACATACTTTCTCAAGTATATATTCCCTCATGACACATAATATCACTATTAGAATTCTAGTCATCATAAGAATTCACAATACTCTAATGGTATCTCCATTCGAATCCCAACACTCAGGAATTCACAATGGTTTCAAAATATCATAGGAATACCCATAATTCTAGGAATTCATATGTATTTGACCACAGACACTCTGATACTAGGTCCTAGGTACCAACTATAGAAATCCACTCTTATAATTATCCACAGTTTTCATACATTGATATTAAATCATTGTATATGAATATTCATTACATAACATAACGATCCTTGATATAATTAAATAGGTCCGAAATACTTAGAAACATGGACACATAAAAAATGGTTCATAAGTGTGCTATGTCATCTCCCACTAAGTTCTTCATAATTATCACCCCTCATAGAAATATCAAACATAATACCTTCCTTCATAACTTAATGAAAATAAATATTAGAATGATTGGGCTCAGATAACCATTAAGGGTAAACAAGGGATATATCAATGATGAAATAATAATAACATAAGCATAAGATTATTATAAAATGAGAACAATATTTGAAAACCATACCCGACATATCATAGATCTTAAACATGAGTCATTGGAATAACTCTTGGCAGTTCATAAGACATGAATTATAATGAAAATAAAATTACATGATATTAGAGAATAAAATTTGAATAAAACAAAGTTTTGTGTGATACACATTAGATTATAACACTCTGAAAATTTATAAATAGGAAAAAGGTCACACATTATGTTAAGTATAGGAATTTATGCCCTCAAATAAACTTATGGACATGAAATATGGGTCCAAGAAAAATCTAATGGACATGAAACCAAGTCCCCAATAAGACTATGGATATTAAACAAGGTCTACAGATAACCTTAATTAAATGAAATTAGGTCCACACATAATCTTATTAGTATGATACTAGTTCCACCCATAACCATTGAGACATGAAATCAGATCCACAAATAACCTTATGGACATGAAACTAGGGCCACACATAACATGTCTTATGTTGTTATCTACATGGCCTTGAAGCTAGTCTTTGAACACAAATCACTACTTGAGAGTGTACCCCTAGATCTGGTGATAAGGGCAGTAGTTAGAGAGATCAGTGAGGTTCACCTCTTCTGGCCTTCTACACTTAGGAAAACATACAATCCCCTACTCCAAGGCATTTCATAAGTAACCGCGGACCTGAGCCTCATTGAACAAGTAAGTCCAGTTTCTCCTATCTGGAAAGGAGGACCATGGAGCATGACCCTGATGAGGAGATGGGGGAGCCTGTTGAGGTGGTGGTGCCTAGTTATCTCACCTAGGTGATGATGGCGCATTATGTAGGGGAACCTGTTGATTTAGTGTTGGGCGCTACAGGGACGGAGGCTGCACCTGAGGTGAAGGGCCTCTGCGAGGCTATGGAGCCGGCTCCACTGGTAAAAATTCTAGTTTCCTGGGGGACTCTATTTGGGACACTGCGACGGGCTCACCCCTAGTGGCTCTTCTCGCGAGGATTTCAGTAGGCAATAGACATGCCTTCTTAGCCTGCTGTAAGGTTTCCTCTAGGCTCTAGTCCTTATCTGAGAAGTCTCGGAATCCACCGAGATAGTTCTGAGTGATCGAAGAGGGGACCAGTTCCATCTTGACATTCCCTATGTACATCTTTAGTAGTTGATCCTAAGTCAGTGGCATGTGGAGGGAGTATGTGAGACCTTTCCACCAGGTGACAAAGTCTTCAATGCTTTCATGAGTCCTCTTCTTGCACTTGAAGAGGTCTGCGATACTCGTCTTCCAAGTGGTGGAACTGAACATGTAAAGAAATTTCCTATAGAGGTCTTCCCAGATGGCTACTGATCTGATCAGGAGTTGGCGATACCAGATGAACGCATGAACTTCCAATGTCTTCACAAAACACTACAGTTTGGCAGCTTCCTGCTACGCTGGGGTTCCCAACATGGGCCCACACCTTGAGATGAAGTGGGTGAAGTGCTACGGCAGGTCCCATATCCCGTTGAAGGGGGGAAACACTGGGATTCCCAAAACCTAGGGGTGCTTGTATATCATCCACCCACGCTGGATATGGATTTCCATCCAGTGGGAGTTCCACCGATCTTGTTTCCAACACCTCGAGGTGAGCAGTGAGTTCCACCATTGGATCATCGGGGTGGTGGTCCCTATCTTGATAGGGATCCCAGACCACTAGTGCATTGTATAATCTTCAACACTATAAATAGGACCAGCGGATCATGGAGTGGCTGGTGGAATGACCTGTGGAGAAGTTGGGGGTACCTGAGCTAGGTCCTGAGGATTGTCACACCATTCCAGAGTATTTGGCATGGCATACCACACCCTCTGGCCGTAGGTTCCAGCCTTAACCATGTCTACATGAGCAGGATGGTCAGGATCACCCAGGGGAAATTCACCAAGGGGAAGTTGTGTCTGTCCCTATTGTCCCATCCTAGGATCACCAAAGTTTGGATGTCACTCTATAGCACATTCAGTAAGGAGGTCACTGGCCATCAATTTTTGCTCTGCGAGCTGTTGTCACAACACGGCTTTTTCAGGGTCCTCCTCTGTCTTCTGCACTAATCCAGACATGTCGGGGGGTTTTTCGGCTCCAAGGTGTTCCTTGCCCTTGTTGGAATTCCGTTTGAGGACTAGTGCCTCGGTGGGCACAGGAAGACCTAGTAGATTCCTTTGTTGATGGGTAATCCTTCCCAATGGATCTAAGAAGCGTGAGACTCCCTCGGGGGGTAGGTCCTCTCCAAGAAGCTCTAGCTCATTCTCACCCTCTGGCAGGTCGACCATGTTAACCATGACTCTTCCTGGAGGCATATCCCCTATGTCACCTAAAAAATTAGGCTGGCGCCAGATAGGACTGAAAAAAGAGGGAAACATACTTCCCCCAGCCATGGATCTATATGTGGGGAAAAGCCTCTTTGATAATCTTATGGAGTACGCTGAAACTCTGAACGCACCATTTCTAGAGGGCCTACGGAGTCCTGGAAACTCAGGGCGCTGGGCCACATGGAGTGATACCTAATCAACTAGACAACATTGTTCTCTGATATTCTCAAAATGCTCTTGGATCTTAGGGTAATCCACTCACTAATGACGAAGACAGAAATGAGTTTCCCAGAGGGTCAAGCAGAAACACTTGACTTCCTCTTGGGTAAGGGATTCCAGTGAACAAAAATTCGGCACTGCTACTAGCCAAAACATATCGAGGAAATGGTCTAATGAGAGGATATCCCATAAGCTTCTAGGCTTGGATTCAGGGTATGTCCCTTCATTTCTCCACTCGTCAAACAGAGGCAGTTGGGGGACCAGTAGCGGTACCAAAGCTGACCGCTAAGATATTATGGTGGTCGGTGGAGAATACCAAGAGCAAGCTGATAAACCACCACAACTCAGGCTATCCTCCAAAGAGTGTAATTACTTAGACACAACATCGCGGTAAGACGGGATGACGGCTGTAGTTTCTGGTGCTGGGAATACAGCTGCTGGTGATGGACCACGTTGTTGCTCGTCCACCATTGGTCCCCAGAATAGCTCTGCATGATCTCTTGTCAAGGTAGAGTGTGCTTTGGTGATGATAGAGGTGATTTCATGGTCGTAACCTGTGGGCCTGCCAAATTAGTGTCTTCCTAGATATTCCTGTGGAGGGAGGCGGGAATCTAATGGACCTCACATTTTATAAGTATGAGACTGATGCACCTTGTTCCTGCCCTGAACCTTCACACAGAGGACCTAGGTGATGGTTCTATTGCTGAGTCATATTCTTCTTCAGATTTTGAGAAGAAAACAAATTTGACTTCCATCTGAATCTTCTCAGTTCTCTTTTTATGGTACCAGTGACCCACCCTTCTATCCCGGGGAGGTTCTTCAGGACAGGGTAGATTCCCCGCACAAGGAGGACGTTTGGTCGTACTGGTGTTGGGGTGGGGAGGACACCCGCCTGAGTGAGTTGGGGTGTGAGGAGAAGCGGGAAAAATATCCAAGGGAACATAGGGGGTACCTCCATATGAAGTTATGGAGTAGTTAAGTCCTTCGCTGGAGCTGATAGAAGCATGGGTGGGAGCCCCGTGATTGCTTCACCTGGCAGTGCCAGTTCGAGGAGGGTCCTTGTACTGGTTAAGCCGAACACGGGTAGGACCTCCATGTTGGGTGCTGGTGAAGCGAATCTAGACTTCACCCCTCTGATTGCTGAGTTGAGGAGGACCTTCACCAGCTATTGTGAGGACATGGGGAGCCCCCCGTGGTGAAGATTGACCAGATGTGCAATGTCCCCACATAGGCAGTCTGTGGCAGGAGGGATGACTCCATACCCTATGTAATGAACATGGGAGAGGCTTCTATACATAGTGTCACCATCGTGGGGAGGTCCATCATTATGAATGAAGGTAGAATGGGGCGGACCTCCATGCTGATCATGGAAGCGGGGAAGACCCACTTTCTCTATGATGGTGGTACGGGGAGGACCTCCGTATTGGCGGTGGCCACTACCTGCGCCAGCGGCCGAGAGAGTCGACCCAGCCTGCTCGTGGGGTGGTTGGGGCCTCGATCCGGGCTAAGTACGTAACTACCAATTCTCAACATACACACGATGTTGATGATACATGTTGGAAGTAGCTCGAGCGAAAGTAGTAGTCAACGTTGATGTCCCTTGGCGGGAGTCCTCCTTGGCCTACGCACGACGCTGGCGTCAAGTCAGTGGGATCGGTGCCAATGGTGCAGGCACATGACTTACCTGCTCCTCGACTTGTGGTACTGGGTGGTGGCACTAGCGCGGTCTCATGGGATACCTCCTTGGGAGCCCTTAAAATGAGACCCCGACTGAGCTGGCTGAGACATCCCCTACCTCATCGATGTAGGGGAGAGAGTCGTCGAGGCATTCCAGGGAGAGGATCCCGAAACGATTGTATGTTGGAGTGGGGAGCAGTGGCTCCCTATGTGGCCTATGGGGGTAGTGGTGGCAATAAGGTGCAGACACCTCTAGATCCTAGCGGGCCATATCCTGAGTTAGGATAATTCCCTCCTCGTATCGACATAAGAGGTTGTTTATGACCCTTCGTTGAATGAATTCAGAAGGGGAGATGGGGTGTGGGCGCCCAGTAGCTGTGGTTGTGGAGATTGTCACTGAAGTAGTCAAGCCACGTGGGTTTGCCTTATTGGCATTGCCCCGACACATGCATCGGTGGGTGGGTGATGATCAGATTCTTGATGCAGCAGCTTGTTCATTGGGAAGTAGAGAGATTGAGCCATCAGTGCTGAAACAAAGAAATCGACATCCAGTGCTCCATCTCTATTCCGTTTTCCATGGCTAGTAAGAAGTATCCACATGGAAAACTTTTCAGATCGGGATGTCTGATGTTTTTGACTACCCCAACATCTGGTGAGATTCATGTCAGGACCTCTATCTATATGTCTTGACCCGACACTGAATAGCTGGATTTGGTGACACGCCAATCCAGTGTGGTCTCAAACACTACTAATCTTCATATTGAAGACAAGATAATTTCACATCGGGTTCACCATTTATATTTATGATTCTTTCACTAGGGCACACACATCCTTCTATTTTGAGGATGATGAGGTCGCGTAGGATGTTACCCCGCATTCCCACTTTCCAAAGGTGGGTGGCATCTGTCACCTATCCAGGTAAGTTTTCTCCTTGATCTAAAAGGGATGATGGGATGTCGATTCCTCCTTCTGTGTATTTCTCCTCATAACTCATCACCTTGTCTGAGACTCCTTTATAGGCGTAATATCTTCTTCGTGAAACTCTTCCCAGTTCCATACCATCATGAACACTGGTTAATTACACTGCTTCTGATAAGACATCCCAAGGGGTCCGGTCAGGGAAGCAACCTTAGGTCGGGGGAGTAGTCAAGTTGGACATCGCTGGCATGTCTGGACGCTGGAAAACTAGCGTGTTTGGGTTTCTTCCTCTTGTTATAGGGATACTCGAGGGCGTCAAAGGTCAAGGAATCCCATGTCGAGTGTAGGGAATTATATGCCCTAGGCATGTATCTAAGGTTTTCCTCGACTTCCTATGTTTAACACAGGGTCTGCCGCGAGTTTAACGTCTAGCAGAGATGGATCAGACTGATCAGAACACTGACTAGAGTGGATCATACCGGTACAACCCCTGGAGGAATCACTGATTTCGTGGCTAACATGTGGTTAGTTACTCGATTACTACTGGGAGTAGTGAAGTGGTGAATTGGCATGATGTCACCAGGATGTGGCAGCCAGGGTTAGAATCAGGATGGGTGGTGGGTGATTAAGTGAACTAGATGGAGAATGATATGGGTTCGACTCGAGGGAGACAATGACCTTGGTATTTGGCCTCGAAGAAACATCCTACGTATCCCCATGGTAGGGAATCAATGTCGACGTAGTTCAGGATGGGGTATAGTATCAGGGAGTGCACAAAGGATAGTGACCCAATGTTATACTAGGGATAGCGTGTGGTTAGCATCCCGGGTTGGTCTGATGCCTAGGGGCGGACCGGAGAAGTGGGTCCCAACAAAGGGGAAAACAATGAATTACTACTGGATTGGGAACACAACATCATACCAGAGGTTGGGATTGAAAATGGCTTATCGTCAATCGATGTACACAATGCCTTACCGTCAGTTGGGGTTGAAAATGTCTTAGCACTAGATGGGGTGACAACAGCTTACCACTAGATGCATCACAACAGCTTACCACTGGCTGGGGTGAGAACGACATACCATTGTATGGGTCACAAGGCTTACCACAGGATGTGTCACAATGGCTTACCACTGGATGGGGTCACAACAACTTTCCACTGGATGGGTCACAATGGAATACCACCGGATGGGGTCATAACGGCTTACCGATGGATGGGGTCATAATGGATTACCGATGGATGGGTCACAATGGCTTACTACTGGATGGGTTTGAATCACATGGAGGCTTCTTACGTACCTTTCTTAGGAGACAGTGATAAAATCCCACATAGTTCGAGCGGGTACATTTTAAAGTCATGTGGGACGAAAAGGGGACATGCAGTTTAACGTCATGTAGGATGAAGGTGAACCGTCATGAAAAGAGGGTCAAAACAACTAGGTGTTGTGATTGAAGATCAGGGAGGCTTCCAACGTACCTTGTCTTGGAAAGGATCAAAGTCAACATAGTTCAGAAGTGATGTTTGGTGCGCCGACGTTAAGGGAGTCAGGACCAATGGTTTTTGGGCTTGAACCTCAGGGAGGCTTCCTACGTACCCTGCCTTGGCAATGATCAAATTCCATGTAGTTTGGAAGTGATGTTTGGTGTGCTGAGGTGAAGGGGTTTGGGACCAATGGTTGTTGGTATTGAACCTCAGGGAGGCTTCCTACTTAACCTACCTTGACAAGGATCATATTCCACGTAGTTCAGAATTGATGTGAGGCCTACACTCTAGGTTTCCTAGAGAGGATGTCATGTTCAATGCTTACTCTAAGCCCACGTGAGTCATGATCGGTGTGAGAAACAATAGGCAACAGATACCTGACGATCACGTCGCGAAAGCTACATCCATGGGAAGTGAAGCTGTGCTTATGCATTGTTAGCATCCCAATGAGAAAACAAGGGATTACACTTTTTTAGTAGCCCAATGTGATGGAGGTTGGGACTTACTCTAGGATGGAGGCCTGAGTGGCGAAAAATCCCAAAGTGAGAGGGATTTAGCACCGAAGAAAGGTGGGATCCGGTTCCTATCCCCCCCTTTCTGGTCCATGGGACTGAAAAAGAAAGGAAGAGCAGGGGATATTGCCTCCTACAATAAAGGCTAGGGGCTTACACCAAGGTGGTTTCCCTTTCCCCATGGAAAGATGCTGGGGTGAGGTCACAGTTTAACGACATGTGCTGAGAATGATCTTGCTTGGCAGTTTAGCGTCTTGCAGCTCGGACGAGGCTGGTTCACTCTGCCCGCCTAGGAATTACATGACTGATACCCACCTACCCTTGGGGAAGGAAAGGCATCAACAATGTCGTATTTTGGGGGTGTAATGGAGTGATCCATTGGGGGTCCACATTAGCATGGCTATAAAAATAAGCAATAGCTGTTATTGTGCCTATGTGAAGAAGTATGAGGTGAAGCAACGCAATGGAGAGCAGACAAGGGACATTGAAGTTACTTCGTACGAGTCTAGAGGTTCGTACGAGAGAAGGGTGTGTGATGTAGATGTTTTGGGCATAAGAGGTACTCGAAGATGATTTCCAAAAGAGGGACATCGAACACGTGCAAAAAATGTATGAACAAGGATGGAGGATCACACGAAAATGGAGCAGCAATGCGGAAAAGGCCAAGGTGAGTGGTCCCAGAGGTTTACACACAATTGGAGATGTTTGCGCATAATTGGAATGAAATTGGAATAGTTGCACATAAGAGATCAGGTGTGCGTGAAATCAGAGGGGTTTGTGCGCGAAGGGGAGCTGAGGTTTTGCGTGCAAAATCAAGGGATTGCGATCAAGGATTGGAGCGAAAGTCAGATTAGTTACGCACAAGAACCGGTCGAAGTTTTGAGTGTAGTTGGAATGGATTGTGCGCAAGGTAAATGGATTGCTTGCAAGGGACGTGACCTAAAGGGATTTGGTCATGGGTTGAGCCCGAGTGGTCCTGCGTGAAGGAGGACCCCTGGGAGACATGTCGTGAAAAAACAAATACCTGAAAGCCATATTTTCGCGCGGGAGAGGGGATTTTGTGCAGAGGAGATGGTTCGGATTCTTCATCCCTCCAAATACGATGGGGTGTCCTTCTATTTATAAGAACTCGGGGTTGGTGGGTCTGTGCGGAGGTCGGCCTTTGTGAAAGATTGCATGCCTGGGTCGGTGGTGCGAAAGATTCAGCGCCATGGGTCGGTCATACGCTAGATTCTACGCTAGGTGTCATTGGCCTGTAAGTATCCACTCCTGGGAAAGAAAACTTCTTCAGATCCCACGGTTTTCCACATGTGAGGGAAGTTTTTTGCACACATCTTGGATTTTTCACATGGCCCATCCGGTCCTCCCGGAATTGATCGCCAGTTTGAAATATACCTTCTCTTTATCTGCAAATAAAATCATTAGGCCTTGAGATTTGTTCGGTGTCTATAGTTGTAACACCCCAAGGTTTTGAAAATAAATATAAAATGAAATTTTATAATCTAACCATTAAACACAACTTTGCCTCTTCTATGTTTTGAATTTCGAAAAATGGTAATCTAGAGTTGTGTTTAGTAAGTCATTTAGAGTCTGATAGAACAAACTTGATTTTTGGTTAATAGTAACATACCCTTATGAATAGTAATATGAATAGTAATATGACCCTTATTAATAGTAAATACTTATTTTATTTTATTTTCTTAAGGGAATATGATAATGGGATCTTAATTAATTTTTCAATGTCACATAAAACTAATTGCACTTCAAGATTGTTATTTTTCTAATTAACTATGACCTTATTTTAAAAAACAAAATATTTAGAAAATTATTTTTGAAAAATGTATTTTACTTTTGAATTATACACGTCGAAAAATGGTAGGGGTGAATTTTTGGGATTTGTCTGAAATTCACAAATTTTTGATCAATAGTGAAATACGATAAAATACCATATATACAATTATCAGTTAAATACACTATTTATGACATCAAAAGTGATGAAAGGCCACTTGGTTCGAGCTCACATGAACTTATTACTATTAGGGGTCATATGAAACCACGTTATTGGTTGTATTGAGGGAAATAATAAAATAATGAATTAAATATTCAAAATTTACTCCTCTCCTCCACTATAAAAACCCCTCACCACTCCCTCTTCACTTCACTCCTCTAAGCCTTCAAGATCCTCAAATTTCTACCCAATTACCCTTCTTGAGTCTCTCTCCACGTCCAAGAAGCTTATGGTCTTTCCAAAAAGACCAAAACCCCTTCCCTTAAAGAGTTTCTCAAGGAGGATATTTCAAGAGGTAAAGCACCCTTCTTTCTCATTTGGTTTTATTTCAATTTATCTACTTTTTTATCCTATCCTCAACTCCTCTATCCAAATGATCATTATAACTCCAGTAAAATCTATATAATGGATTTATATCATGTGAATGGATGAACCATCATTAATATTCTTACTCCCTCCCTTTTATTTTACAAACTAAATCGACATCCATGAGGTTTCGATTTATAACCTTCGTGGACGATGATGTTTTGTTCTTCAATTTCTTCTTCATTAATGGTCATGAAACCATATTAATTTTTGAACCAGACTATAATATATGTTTTATAACCTAATTAATAATCAGGAACCAGAATATGTACATATAATTATGTTATATGACAAAACTAGTTCATAATATTCCAAATACCACCGAATAATCGAAGTGGTGGTCATCTAATGATTCATCCTCATTCCATGTAACCAAATGATATAAATTACCATTATAAATTATTTATTTTCATTAATAATATATAATTCCAATCCTGGAGATTTATAACCATTCCAAATGATCTTCATTACTTAAAAACAAGTGAACCAAATATGAAAATAAAGGAAACAAACACTCCAGAATGACGAAATTCAATACAATAACTTATACATAATGACATAAATGAATTAACCATAATTAAGAAAAACTAAATACATGTCTAATAGGCTCTGATATAAGTTATTAACAAGTATAATTTCGTATTCCAGATGCTTAAGTACAAAATCGGAACATGTCTGGGGTTAAGGTAAGGGTTTTCCACCCGAACTTCCATTTTCATTCGGGTTACTTTTATTGTCTAATTTACTTGATGAAATTATTATGTATTGTTATATACTCCTCATAAATTATGTGTGAGTATTCTATATATTCACACCAACTATAATCCTTTTCTATTTTCTGGATAAGTACATGTTTTAAAAGAAGCTCTCAAAACTATTTCCAAAAATAGGAGCCCGATACAAGGGAATTTCTCAAATTCATATCTATTTTCAAAGGCAATATATATTCTATTTTTTGAAACCATTATTCTTCTGAAAAAAATAGTTTTATTATGAAAATACTATCTTAATTCAATTCTGTTTTTATACAAAGATTTTTCCAAAAGAACTCTTCTTTTCAAAATAAAAGAGTATTCATCTCAAGAATTCTGTAATGATTTTATAAGGGTGTTTTCGTCTAATTAAACACTCTTGTTGATTCCATGGTATTATTGGGTTTAATAATTTATGAAGTCATCTACCATATTTTATTTAATGGTTTGTGACTAACTCTATTGTGGATGATTTATCCTAAAACCATTCACCATATTATTCCGAATGGTTAGTGTTTTATGTTAAATGATTGAGGAAAGTTAGTTACATTTCATATGATAGATTCAATATGAATTTATATATTGTTTATGTTTATCCCCACTCATATGAGTAATGAATTGGACTTATTATGTGATGGTTGGGGAATTCTATATCCCCTCGATGCATCGGTAGGTCTCATGATACAAATAGACGTGGAATTGGCCAAGGCCTTTCCCAATGTGATATGGATTTTGGCCAAGGCCTTAATCACTAGAAATCTTGGCCGAGGCCATGAAAAAATGATTTAGAATGTCCTTCATATGCACTTATCTAATTATGAAGCTAGTAATTGAAAGTTCATATGGGTATTCGACTAGTATAATACCCTTGATTATGTTTTTTTATGTAAATATTTACTCAGCTCATATTCCAGCCATAATATGTTTAAGTTTATTATTAAAGGCATGTGTTTTCAACAATTCACCATCTCTAATGATTATATTATCTTTCATTGTATAGCTTACTCTTATTGAGAATTTTAGCTCACCCTTTCTTATGTTTCATTTTCTCAGGACATGAAGAAGTATTTTATGAATGACTTGCAAGCATAATCTAGGAGATATGATGACTCTAGTGGAATAAATTAGTGTTGTTTTTCCTTTCCTTATGTAACGTTGAACATATGTATGTATCTTGTTTCCAATAATACTAAACTACTTGGTCCTTTGGGATTCATATTCCTTGTATGTATGCCAACGTAATCAAATAAGGCACTAACTCCAGGAAACTACGGTCGGGACTTTACAGTTGGTATCAGAGGAGGTTTAGTAGAATAGTTGGAAACTAGATTTAGAAAATGTAGAATTAGGGAAGAGTCCCTAAGTTAGTATTTGAGGATATACATACAATAATGTCCTGGTATTTTGATAAAGAATAGATTATGTGGGTATTTCAATCAATGCATCCCTGTTTGGATATGAGCAGGTAGAGGCGGCTTTGGCACAGATATATCTAGGGGTAAAAACCAAAAACACTGCTTTGAGCTAGACTCGAATGGGAACTAGTGTACGAAAACGGGCCTTGCTGCACTCTTGGTTACGACACTCCAGGGGGATATGCTTAGGATAATTCACATTTTCTTTACAAGCCATTATGAAGGATTTAAATGTAAATATTCCTCAAAGAAACCATTTTTGTGAATATGGGATTAGCCATGTGTAGGATCTCAATTTTTCTGAGTATTTTTAAGTTAAGATTATACATTATGATTCATAACCTAATATAGTGTATTCCATTATCTATATATGGAACCTAGTGGAAGGAATGGAAATTGCACGAATTCACATGTTCCCTGTAGGGATTTTCCTCTGACATAAGATAATGATGTTGGCTCTGGTGCTGTGACTGGTGCTGAGAAACTCATAACTATACTGGGAAAACTTACTCAGGTTATGAATAATAACCTTACCCGTATGGAGCATCCGGATCGACCACATGGAGGAGCCATGATAGATCACTTTATGTGGAAACAACCTCAATCAATCAATGGGACTACAAACCCGTTTGTATCAAAGCAGTGGATATGTTCCCCTGAGAAGATATTTCTCGCTTTGGGATGTAATGAAAGGGAGAAGGTTGTCATGGTAGTATATCATCTATCGGGAGATGCGGATTAGTGGTGGTCATTAATCCAAAACACAATGGAGGAGGAAGAGATAGAAGTTATGGAATGGAGGGATTTTAAGGAAATATTCTTAGAAAAATAATTCCCTTGTGAACAGCAAGAAGATATGGAGACATTATCTCTATGGTGAAAAATGTGAGATTTCTACTGATCACAAGAGTTTGAAGTATATTTTCTCAAAGAAAGAACTCAACATGAGGCAACGGAGATGGCATGAACTACTCAATGATTATGATTGCATGATACATTACCACCCAGGTAAGTCATATAATGTGGCAGATGCCTTGAGCAGAAAGGATCATGGAGGTTTGAACAATATGAGAGTTGAAAGGCATCCAAATTTCATGGATCTAGAAAAGATGGATATGGGAATAAACATGGAAGGTGAAACATCAATGCTTTTTCAAATGCCTTCCAAAACATCTTTACTAGAAAGGATAAAAAGTTCTCAGGCTGATGATGATGAGTTTCAAAAGAAGATTAAAGCTGTGAATGATGGGAGATTGAGTGACTTCGTATATGAAGATGGAATCTTGAAATTTGGGAAGAGAATTTGTGTTCTTGATATACCTGATCTAAAAATGGAATTGTTGGATTATGATCATAGTTACAATTTCTCTATACACCCTGGAATCACTAATATGTATATAGATTTGAAGGAACATTTTTTGTGGGACAACATGAAGAGGGAGATTGCTTATTTTGTGTCAAGATGTATGGTTTGTCAATAAGTGAAAGCTAGAAGGCAACAGCCTGGAGGAGTATTGCAACCTCTTTCCGTACCTAAGTTGAAATGGGATAATATCACGATGGACTTTTTCATGGGACTACCAAAGACTCCTAGAAGGAACAATTAAATATGGGTCATTGTTGATCGTCTTACCAAGTCGGCACGTTTTCTTGATATAATAGAAGATCTACCACTAGAATGTCTAGAAAGACTATAGATTAATAAAGTTGTGAGACTTCATGTAGTACCCCTATCGATTGTTTCTGATCATGATCTACATTTTACATCAAGATTCTGGAAAAGTCTTTAGAAGGCCCTTGATACTGATCTTCGTTTGAGCACTGCATACCACCCACAAACTGATGGACAATCATAACGGACTATTCCAACAATGGAATACATGTTGAGGTCTTGTTCACTTGATTTTCAAGTCATGTGGGATCAGTATTTACCTCTCGTATAATTTTTCTACGACAATAGCTTCCATTCAAGTATACAGATGGCACCCTATGAAGCATTATATGGGAGGCGATGTCGTACACCAACTTGCTGGGATGATGTTGGTGAAAGAAAGCTCTTGGTTCAAGAACATGTTGAAGAAACAATGGAAAAGGTAATGATTATCCAGAACCATATCAAAATATCTCAATGTAGGCAAAATAGCTATGCAGATAACTGAAGGAAGGATTTTGAGTTTCAAGAAGGTGATCACGTTTTCTTAAAGGTATCTCTATGGAAGGGTATTATACGATTCGGTAAGAAGGGAAAATTAAGTCCCATATACATCGGACCTTTTGAAATTCTAGAATGAATTGGAGTCGAAGCTTACTATTTGACAATGCCACCAAGTCTCTCCAAGGTTCACAATGTGTTCCATGTGTCAATGTTAATAAAGTACATGCCAGACCCAACACATGTACTCACTTTTGAAGAAGTGGAACATGATCCTGATCTATCATACTGTGAAGAGCCTATCAAGATTCTTGATACTAGAGAACAAGTATTGAGAAACCAGATGACTCATCTAGTAAAGGTTCTATGGAGGAACCATAAGATGGAGGAAGCAACATGGGATCCTGAGAAGCTTATGTTAAAGACATACCCAAATCTCTTTAAGTAATATTCTGTGAATTTCAAGGAAGAAATTTTTGTAATGAGGGGAGAATGTAACACCCCAAGGTTTTGAAAATAAATATAAAATAAAATTTTATAATCTAACCATTAAACACAAATTTTCCTCTTCTATGTTTTGAATTTTGAAAAATGGTCATCTAGAGTTGTGTTCAGTAAGTCATTTGGATTCTGATAGAACAAACTTGATTTTTGGTGAATATTAACATACCCTTATGAATAGTAATATGAATAGTAATATGACCCTTATGAATAGTAAATAATTATTTTATTTTATTTTCTTAATGCAATATGATAATGGGATCTTAATTAATTTTTCCATGATATATAAAACTAATTTCACTTCAAGATTGTTATTTTTTGAATTAACTATGACATTATTTAAAAAATAATTATTAATATTTCGAAAATTATTGTTGAAAAATGGATTTCACTTTTGAATTCTACACATTCAAAAATGGTAGGGGTGAATTTTTGGGATTTTTCTAAAATTCTTGAATTTTTGATGAATAGTGAAATTCGATAGAATACCGTATATACAATTATTAGTTAAATACACTATTTATGACATCAAAAGTGATGAAAGGCCACTTGGTTCAAACTCACATGAACTTATTACTATTATATGACACATAAAACCACACTATTGGTTGCCTTGAGGGAAATAATACAATAATGAATTAAATATTCAAAATTTACTCCTCTCCTCCACTATAAAAACCCCTCACCACTCCCTCTTCTCTTCACTCCTCTAAGAATTGAATCTCATCAAAATTCTTCCCACTTACCCTTCCATGTTCTCTCCCCACGTCCAATAAGCTTCTGGTCTTTCCAAAAAGACCAAAACCCCTTCCCTTAAAGAGTTTCTCAAGGAGGTTATTTCAAGAGGTAAATCACCCTTCTTTCTCATTTGGTTTTATTTCAATTTATCTACTTTTGTTACCCTCTCCTCGCCTCCTCTATCCAAATGATCATGATAACTCTAGTAACATCTATATACTGGATTTATATCATGTTAATTGAAGAAACATCATAAATATTCTTACTCCCTCCGTTTTATTTTATAAACAAAATCGACGTCCACGAGGTTCTGATTTATAACCTTCGTGGACGACGACGTTTCGTTCTTCAATTTATTCTTCATTACTAGACATTAAACCATTTTAATGGTTGAACCAGACAATAATATATGTTTTATAACCTAATTAATATTCATGAACCTGAATATGTACATATAATTGAGTTATATGACAAAACTAGTTCATAATATTCCAAATACCGCAGAATAATCGAAGTGGTGGTCATTTAATGATTCATCATCATTACATGTAACCAAATGATAGAAATTACCATTATCAATTATTTATGTTCATTAATAATATTTAATTCCAATCCTGGAGATTTATAAGCATTATACATGATCTTCATTACTTAAAAACAAGTGAACTGAATATGAAAATAAAGGAAACAAACACTCCAGAATGATGAAATTCAATACAATAACTTATCCATAATGACATAAATGAATTAACCAAAATTAAGGTAAAATAAATACTTTTCTAATAGGCTCTTAAATAAGTTATTGAAAATTATAATTTCATATTCCAAGAGCTTAAGTACAGGAGTGAAACACGTCTGGAGTTAAGGTAAGGGTTTTCCACCCGAACATCCATTTTCATTCGGGATACTTTTATTGTCTAATTTCCTCGATGAAATTATTATGTATTGTTTTGTACTCCACATAATTTATGTTTGAGTATTCTATATATTCACACCAACCATAATCCTTCCCTATTTTATGGATAGTTACATGTTTTAAAAGAAGCTCTCAAAACTGTTTCCAAAAATACGAGCTTGATACAAGGGAATTTCTCAAATTCATATCTATTTTCAAGGGCAATATATAATATTTTTTTAGAAACCATTATTAATATAAAAACACTAGATTTTTTTTTGAAAATACTATCTTAACTCAATTCTGGTTTTATACAAATATTTTTCCAAAAGAACTCTTAGTTTCAAAATAAAAGAGTATTCATCTCAAGAATTGCTTAATGATTTTTTAAGGGTGTTTTTGTCTAATTCAACACTCTTGTTGATTCCATGGTATTATTGGGTTTAATCATTTATGAAGTCATCTAAAAAAAATTTATTTAATGGATTCTTACTAACTCTATTATGGATGATCTATCCTAAAACTATTTACCATATTATTATGAATGGTTAGTGTTTTGTGTTTAATGATTGGGGAAAGTCGGTTACATTTCATATGATAGATTCAAGAATGTATATATTGTTTATGTTGATCCCCGCTCATATGAGGAATGCATTGGACTTATTATGTGATGGTTGGGGCCCGCTATATCCCCTTGATGCATCGGTATATCTCATGAGAAAAATAGACTTGAAATTGGCCGAGTCCATTCCCAATGTGATATGGATTTTGGCTGAGGCCTTAATCACTAGATGTCTTGGTCGACGCCATGACAAAATGATTCAGATTGTCCGGAATATGAACTTACCCCATTATGAAGCTATTAATTGAAAGTTCATGTGGGTATTCTACTAGTATAATACCCTTGATTATGTTTTATTAGGTTAATATTTACTCAGCTCATATTCCTGCCATAATATGTTCAAGTTTATTATTAAAGACATGTGTTTAAAATAATTCACCATGTCTAATGTTTATATTATCTTATGCTATATTTCTTAATCTTACTGAGCATTTGAGCTAACCATTTCATATGTTTCATTTTTTCAAGACATGAAGAAGTATTTTATGAATGACTTTCAAGAATAATCTAGAAGATGTGATTACTATAGTGGAATAAATTAGTGTTGTTTTTTCTTTCCTTATGTAAAATTGAACTTATGTATCTATCTTGTTTCCAATAATACTAAACTACTTGGTCCTTCAGGATTCGTATTCCTTGTATGTATGCCAACATAATCAAATAAGGCACCAACTCTGGGCAACTGGGGTCGGGTCTTTACAACAGTGGTCATGAAAAAAAATACCAGTCAATCCATACTTGTAAAATTAAATATTCCATACACATTTTTAGTAAAAAGTCAGAAGATCCCTAATCATAAAATGAATAAAAGATTAATTTTAAAATGTATTTAAAAAATTCATACCTGCAAACAAATAACATTAAAAAATAATTTTAGAATCATAAAATTTCTATTTAATTTTTTTATAAATCATTGACATGGAAGAAAAATGATTTTTGACTGACGAGAGAAATAAAGTTGATTTTTACTAAATAAATTCTTCCATTCTGTTTGGTAATTACAAAGTGAAAAATGACATGGAAACATGTATTCTCTAGAAATTACCTTAAAATAATGAAAAAAAATATTTTTATTGATAGATAGATCATAATATTTCATCATTGGTAGCATGATCAAAAAAATACTGATAAATAATGATATTGTAAAATAAAACATTTACTGCATTGGTAATATTAAACGATACGCCCCACGGAAGAATGAAACTTATATGGATATGTAAATATATAAAAATTTTATAATAACAATAATTTATAACATTCATGACCAGAATATACACCACATAAGAGACAAATGTGGGGATTATGTCATGTGTCCCACAGAAATAAAAGTGAGGTGAAAATCCCCTCACCTCATGTCTTGAATTAACTCATACTCATTTGAAACTACTCTATAATAAATATAGATTTTTATAAATATATTATATAAATTTACTCATATATATCATACCATATGTGATTTACTTATAACATTTTATCACCTTTTTATTAAAAATTCCATGTAAAAATCAATATTTCGAGTAACAATTGCCCTGCTTTTCATGTAAGTTCTAGTTCAGTAGTTTTGGTCTTGTACATTGATTATGGTTATATAATCAACATAATTTTTATTATGATATTAATTTAATATATTTTAATTATATTCATATTTATAATCACTCATAAAATTTAGATATGGAAAAAATAAATTTCAATATTCAATAATACGGTAGGTCGTATGTACACACGAACACGATTTTAATTTTTTTAAAGGATAGAATGAAGTAATGGAAATTATTAACTAAAATTTAAATAATAATTTTTATATCATATATATCATATATATATTGATTAAATATACCATCATTTCCATCCATGTAAAAATTAAAATACAAAACATATCAGATCACTTCGTGGAGGCAGTACTCCACATGTATGCTCGAACGACATTACTGTTTTCGACGTTATGTGATAAATATCCTATAAATAATTTTTATCCATCATTATATCAACTCATGAGATGTGGTGGTGGAAAATTATGTACATCAGTTCGCGAGGTGGTAGTCCATCGTACACACAATCAACAGTTTCATTTCCTATTTTAGGAAAGAGTTGAAAAATATTGGTTATGATTTTAAAACAATAAAATATTAGTATATTTGAGAAAATTATGTTATTATATAAGAATATTTGAATAATATTTTTATTATTTTTAAGAATAAATAACATAAAAACACATTTTTAAGAACAATACCTCTTCTTGAGACAACCTCCTTAGGTTAACACAAGATTCCAAATAAAAAAATGTCCTCTAGGTCATTGGAAAATTAGTAAGGAATTTATTTTGGTAGGTATTGTCCAAACCAAAGGTATCCTTAGTTTGTAAAGGAGAGGAGAGAATATGTCATTATATAAGTGGTGAAAGGAACCTTCTTGGAAACTACTTGGAAATTTCCAAAAATAATCTAAAATGATAAAGTCATTACAAAGAAAAATGATTCAAATGAAAATAGATTATAATTTTCTATATGATAAGGTTTATATATTTTTATATAATATAATTTAAAAATGTTTTATTTTAAAACATTCCCTTACCTTTTAGTTAGCCCCTAGTAAACCCGTTTTATCCTTAACCATGTTAAATATTTTTTACTGTTTTTACTAATGATTAAGACCACAAATTAATTTTTTATTTTTTAATAATGGTAATTATGATTATTCAATATTTTTTATCCGTTTTTAAAAATTCAATTTATATAAGTCTCATAATGATACTTAAAATTAATCCCAAAGACATGAAAAAAATGTTTTCCAAATAAAAAACATTAGAAAGTAACAAAACGTTTTCATATAACACTACAACATCAAATTGATTTAAATGAGTTAATTTTGACTAATAATAACATAATTCAAATAATTTTACATATAGTCCACTTTAAAATACTGTTTATATTTGTAAATACTTTAAATGAAAATTCAGTTTTTAATAAAAATTAGTATTTTCGGTATTGATTAAAAAATTGATATTTTAAAAAAAACCTAAACATTCACCTTCAGTTAATTTTGAAATGTTGATTCCAAAAATTAATTTTAATTTTTAAAATTAATTTTATAAATTTTCCAAAAAATAATTTCATTATTTTTTCACAAAAATCTATAAGTATTGTTTTCTTGATAAAAATTTATTTTCCAAGAATATAAAGTCTTTACCTAAAATAAGTACTTATTTATCAATATTTTTATTCATATAAATAAATCTTAATTATTATAGAAAATTTAGTTATTTATATTCATGTTTCCATTTTTAACATCTAGGTTATAATTATTTTGTTGAAAAAATAATATTAATAGTATATTTTGATTGGTTAAAGATCGATGTTTCATGTAATACTATTGAAGAAATTAGATTTATTTTAAAAATATATATTTACTTAAATCCTAGGGAATTAAATTCAAACCAATTAAAATTAACTTATCCCTAAAAATTATGTTACTCTAATACCAACAACTAAGGATACTACTTATTCATAATATCCTTAGGTTCCCTTGTAGCATCTTTAAGTTAGTAGTTTTGCAATAAAAAATTGACTGGTTGACAGGTCTTATTTCGTATAAATTTATCTATATGATCCAAAATATCCACTTGTTTTTCTATATAGGAATTATCATGATATAGTAGTATGACCACTAATTTCATTAAATGTGAAGGATTGGGTATGTACGTTCTTTGGATAGATTCATGGAACATATCATGTACTTGAGAGAGGTTTGGTGGAATCTCCAAGTGAAAAGAAAAAATCCCTACCCGATCAAAAATATCAAAAGGATCAATATAAATAGGTATAAAATATCTTTACTTTTTTAGTCTAATAACATTATTACATAGATGAATTTACAGGATGACCTTATTATCAACATGAAACTCCAGATCATGCTGATGACTATCAACATCATTTTTCAGATGTCTTCGTGCAACCTTGATGTGCCATTTGATGGATCAAACTCTATCTACCATTTCCTCAGTTGGATCATGTCCCAAAATCTTTCTTTATCTAACTTAATGCTATAATGTTGTTGTTATACATTTATTTCTATTGAGGTCTTTATAATAAGCCATCTGAATGCTCGAGTGAAATATATTATTGAAGGATTACTCCCCTAGAGGAATGTGTTTATCCCAAATAAATTTTAAATAAATAGAAAATGACCTTGTTATATCCTCTCATATTTGAATGGTTCTCTCAAAATGACATTCTATACGAGGATGATAAGCTATGATGAAAATCAACTCTGTATCCAGAGTTTTCTGAAGAATTCACAAGAAATTTATAGTAATCCTCAAATCCTGACTAGATACAACTAAATGTGATACTCTATGAAACTTTACCACTTACTTGATTTATATCATGGAAAGCTAATTTAGAGAGAAGTATTCTATGATAATGATGAGTTGTGATGACTTTTTAAGTCAATAAACTATAACACCTATAGAATTTCACCTTTTATATTTTTTGGTGATTCTGAAAATAAAATCCATGATTATGTATTTCAATTCCCATTTGGGTATAGATAATTTTTAAAACAGCACCTTATACATTTTCCTCCTAGCCTTAAATTCACAACATCCCATGCATCGATAAATTAAATATGAAATTTCTCCCTTCATTCCATCCAACCAGAACTACTCTTACACATATATATACTTCTTTTTATTTCTAATATGAATAGAGAATGAAGATCTATTATCCTCATATAATAGATCCTTCAAACTGGGTATAGAATGAATGAATACATTACTCTTGAACCTTATCATTCCATCATAATTATGTTTAAAATCTGGAACATTTCTAACCTCCTTCTTCAACTTTACACCATCCTTCTGCACCTCATTAATCTTCCCTTGGATATATAGATGAACACTCATTTGAGGATGATAATATTTATCCCATTGCTTAAAATTTTCTAGATCCATCATTTTGGAATCCAAAAATATTGGATCTTTTGTGAAAGTTGTCATAGATAAGCTAGAAAGATCATTTTGACTCAGAATCAAATACGTTATTCTCTTTCCCGTAGTGGAAATGTATTAACCAATTAAAAATTTTAATCATATCCAACCATATTCTATAGAGAATGTTCAACTCTTTCTATGAGAATATATAATTTAAACTCTAATGATAATAATGCATATAACACCTTTATCTATAAAGGAAACTCCTACATATCTTCAATTAAAAAATTACAATTGCTTACTCTAAATCATGAGTTGGGTATTTTTTCTAATGAACCTTCAATTTTCTTGAGGTATATGATATAACAATGTAATGTTTTATGAAAAAACTTTCCTATAATTTCATTGAATTATCAATATAGATTAAAAACCCTTATAAATTTTATGGTAATTTAAGCCTAGGTGCACTGACTAACCTTCTATTCAGTTACATTAAATTTTCTCCCATTAAATTATCCAAAGGAACTTGGTTCCCATCTGAGTTAACTTGGTGATTGGATTATACAGTCATGATAAATTCTAAAAAACCAATCAATAATATCTATCCAAACTAACAAATAATTGTCTCTCATTTACAATGGTTTGTTTGGGATAATGTTCAATAGCCTCTGTGTTTTATGGATCCACCAATATACCCTCACTTGAGATTATATAACCAAAACATGAAACTTTTTGTAGCCAAAATTCACCCTGAAATTTTTTTCATATGTCTTCTATATCCTTAATGTACTCATTACAATCCTAATATGATCTTATTTATCTTTCTTTGTCTTTGAATATGTAATAATTCCATCTATAAATACTGCCTCAAAATGATTGATGTAATCTATAAAGACTATATTCAATAAATATATGAATATTGATGGGGAATTAATAAGACCAAATGACATCCCTTTGTATTTATAGTTTCTATTCATCCTACTAAATTCCAAATTGGGTAAATCATTCTTGTTAACCCTCAATTGATGATATCCAAATTGAAGGTCAATCTTATAAAGGTATTATACTACACTGGTTGATCAAAAAAATCATCAATATAGGGTATATGATATTTATTCTTGATTTTGATATTGTTTAGTTATCGATAATCATTACAGAGTCTCATCAGTACATTTTTTTATTTAAAAGGATAGGTTGACCCCAAGGTGTCACACTTTCCTGATTAAGTATGTTATCAAGATTATCCTAGACTTTATTCTTTAATTCATACAACTCAACTAGGTTCATTCTATATAGAGTATTTTATTTAGGCATCAAACCATTTTTGAGCTCTATTAAGAACCAAACCTCACGATTTATTGTAAGACTAGGAAAATCTTCAAGAAACACATCAAAAAATTCCAATGAAATTTCCATATCATTGATTTTTTACTTTCTCCAGAACCATCTAAGATAAACACCCCTTTAGAATAAGAATCCATACCCACATAATGGATGTGATTTTCATTGGAAGTTCATATTTATCAACACAATGATATAAGATCTTAGGTTGGACTAGAATATCAAACATGACATCAATTCTTCCATAATTTATGTGGTTTTATGTAGACAAATACATTCAATGCCTAAGATTATTTCAAATTAAACTTGATGGAGAATAACTTGGTTTGAAGGAATCAAATTACCATAAACCTAAAATGGAGAATAAATATAGACTTGACAAGTGATCATCATGTCATAAAGTGGTTATCAATGCTAATTTATAAACCAATAAATGATAAAAGAAATTGAAATTCCTGGAGACTTTTCCTGATAAAAATGAATTCATATAACTAAACTAAATTTGGGTACATCAATATTTGGGCTTAAATATTTCCACCTAACAATTTTTAGAATATATTCAATACCTTTCTAAAAATATGATAGTTAGCCTGACCATCATGAATTTTTAATCAGAGCGATTAATCAAGAAAAATAATTCATATGATTTTTTAATCATGATACCCAGTTCCCAATCTACGACACATTATGTTTAACCTAGGTTATTCATGGTCATCATCTATTCAAATACTTCATGACAGTTTATAAAGATTTTGTGAATCTCCAAATCATATCCCATGGGAGTGTCAAAATATGTGTGCAACATGGAATGTTTTAAAGCCCCAGGTGATGATAAAGTCCTTCACAATATTACCTTTTTAAATTTATTACCCCTAGGTACAACTATTCTAGATCCACATATAGTTGTAGTATCTAGGAAAATATGTAATTACATCGAAACCAATCTCTCTATCCTTCACTAAGATTCTTGTATATTTTCATATACCTTGTAATATCCATAGACTTATCCATATACATATCTTTAACCATATCCCCAGGGATCTCACTAAAGTTTTTTCATCATAGTTTCCAATGGATTAACTAAACCGTTCTCTCATCCCAATTATAACAATCCCAACTTTTAATAAAAATATATTACATCATAGTAGATGAATATTAATTACATAACATAATTATCCACACCATAATAATATAGTTCTAGTATCATTGGAAACCTAGAAACATAAAACACGGGTTCATAAGTGAGATACTTAATCTCCCACTATGTTCTTCAAAACTATCACCCTTGTAAGAAATATCATATATAATAACATTATTCATCTCCTGGGGAAAGGAAACATAAAAATGTTTGGGATCTTATGGTCAGTAATGTTAAACAAAAAGACTTTAGTGATCACATAAGCATAAAATTAGAATAAGGGTATATGAACATGAGAATGACATTTGAAAACCATACCTTGGATATCATAGATCATAAAATTAAGTCATGGAATAACTCTTGTACATTTATAAGAGATTAATCACAATGGAAATCAAACTAGATAAGCCATGAGGGAATAAAATTCGTAAAAGACATAGTTTTATATAATAAAAATAAACTTATAACATTGTGAACATGTATAAATATTAATTGGTTCACTCATTAAGATAAGGATGTGAAATAAGGTCCTCACATAAACTTTTAGACATGAAATCCAGGTCCACACATAATATTATGGACATTAAACTAGGTCCACACATAACATTGTGGATATGAAAAAAGGATCACACATTACATTGTGGATATGAAACTAGGTCCCCACATAACCCTATGGATAAGAAACTAGGTCCACAAAAAACATTATGAACATGAAACTTGGTACACTAATTACCTTATGTACATGAAACTATGTCCACACAAACCATTATCTAAATGAAGCAGTTTCAACACATAAAATAATTAAATCATGAAATATCCAAATTTCTGAAATTAATGAAAGGTAGATATTGGACCCTCTCATCAATAATCCATACATTATTATACTATAAGATCATAAAACAATCATCATAATTTATGAGAATAAAATAGGTTTTATAAATATTTCATCATAGTATAACTCAAGGAAAATAAACGAGTTTCATAAAAATCATGTCATAATAATAATAAAACATACCAAGAAGGAATGATAATGGTGCCATTGGATCATATCCCCAATAAAACATAATAAATACAAAATTTTATTGTTTTTTATGTATTTAAATTCTATAAAAATATCATAAAAACATTCTCGAGTAAAATATACATTCCATGTAGTGGCCCGGACCTCTCCGGTCCATTAATTTGTGAAAATGTGGTGTGTGAGGTGTTCTGGGAGGTCAAGGTGACTTATCTCCAACACTTTTCCAAATTTCCAGTTCTGTGAACAGTGTTTCCAGTTTTGTGAACAGTAACAGATTAGTCTCACAGATCGGTCTCACAGATCGGTCTCACAGATCCGTCTCATAGATCGGTCTGACAGATCGGTCTCACAGATTGGTCTGACAGATCAGCCTCATAGATCGGTCTCACAGATCAGCCTCACAGATCCGTCTCACAGATCGGTCTCACAGATCGGTCTCACAGATCGGTCTAACAGATCGGTCTCACAGATCGGTCTCACAGATCGGTCTGACAGATCGGTCTCACATATCGGTCTGACAGATCGGTTTCACAGATCGGTCTTAGAGATCGGTCTCACAGATCCCTCTCACAGATCCTTCTCACAGATCGGTCTCACAGATCAGTCTAACAGATCAGTCTCACATATCAGTCTCACAGATAGGTCTCACAGATCGGTCTCACAGATCGGTCTCACAGATCAGTTTGACAAATCCGTCTCACAGATCGGTCTCACAGATCGGTCTCACAGATCGGTCTAACATATCGGTCTGACAGATCGGTCTCACAGATTGGTCTCACAGATTGTTCTCACAGATCAGTCTCACAGATTTGTCTCACAGATCGGTCTCACAGATCGGTCTCACAGATCAGTCTGACAGATCGGTCTCACATATCGGTCTGACAGATCGGTTTCACATATCGGTGTCACAGATCAGTCTGACAGATCGATCTCATAGATCGGTCTGATAGATTGGTTTCACAGATCGGTTTCATGTACAGTAATAGTGGGTGAACAGTGTTTCCAGATTCCTAAAGTTTTTCCCCTTTTGACGTTTCCTTTGACGTAAAATACATTTAAAGCCTTATTTTAAGGGCTCTTAAGGCCGTTTCAAATTCCATAAATCCTATATTAATTATTCCTAAGGCTTAGAATGTATTTACTTGGTCAAACCATGTGGGTTAATGCGATCCGTTTTTAATGGAGAATTAACCGGATCTTAAACTGTCGCCCCATTAAATCTTCAAAAAGGGACGAGATATCATTCTCCATTATTCTTTCCCTTTGTTCTCAGCTAAGAGATGCTAAAACCTTTCAATTATTCCCATAGGAGTTTCACAATCAATCTTTACTCCTAGGATTGGTTCTGCTCTGTTTTGGATGCAACCGAGCTGTGTCGGTCAATCTTCCCAATAAGGTATGTTTTATCATCGTTCTTTTGGGGATCATCTTCTCTTATTTCTCCCTTCCATATTATTCCATGTAATTTACAAGATTCTAATGGTTTTTTCTTGGGGTTGGTTGGTATTGTCGTACCGTGGCATCCTCTAGTGGATGCAGTTGTCGTGAGAGGAGGATTTTGACCCGTTGTGTGGATAAAGGACGTCAAGAACTCTTCCAAGTAGGGGATTCATGGCTTCTCTATTTGTATATGTGAAGTTGTATAATTAGAATGATTTAGTCCTTTGGATCACAATGGAATTGACTTAATTAAATACTTGAACCAGATTAAAAGAATTGGTTGATCGCATGTTGTTGCTTTATACCGTGATAACGGTTTGCCTCATGTTTTTCTAGATAGAGTAATATCTATGATTTCTTTGATCTTTTGTTTGTTCATGATAGAAATTGATAATGAACGTAAAGCTGGAATTAATTATTAATTAATTGGCTAAAGATAAAGAGGCATGTAAATTAATCTGGTTATTTTCGTTGTTATAGTTATTCTAATTTGAGGATAACCAAATTAGGGAAGTAAGCATGGTTATTTAATTGTGATAGCTTACTGATTAGGTATCCCGTAATTGGAACCTATGCATAACAAATCTGCTAATTCAATATGGATTAAAGAACAGATTGTGTGAGAATTTCTTAAGGGTTCTGAGTTACCCTCTTGATTGTTAAAGGGCCAAGAGCACATTGATGTGATTGTTTTTTTTCTACTTCTTGTGTTGTGATGTGACCCTGGAGGGGTGTTGTGATATGTGGAGGCCTGGAGGCCCTGTGGTTGTGGCAGTGGATGACGCCTAGGGTGGTGAGATGCATCAGCTTTTTCATGTCGGTGTCTGGGAGGACACCTAGGGTGATGGAATAGGATGGATGTGGTTGCTAGATGCTTGAGGATTCTTTGAAAGTTTATCTGCTTTGCTTTTTCCCACTGCTCAAGGCAGTTGGTCTTGCTTACCCTTCTTCCAAAGGAGGCGAAGACGCGTGGGGTATGCCACGTGCTTTCCTTGTTTAGCCTCTTGAGGGAGAATGGGTCTATGCTCTTTCTATAGGCGGAAAAGACTCGACGGGTAGTATATCTACTCACCGTGTTGAGCCTCCATTGTGTTTAGAATCATAGGATGCTTTTCTAGAATGCCTAGGAATATGGAAAAGTAATTCTGTAATCAATGTTTTATTAAATGGTAAAATTCCACGGGGATGGAGATACTAGAATTTAAAAGGTGATGTGAATCTTAAAAGGAGCAGTTGATTTTGAATGTGATTCCAATTCAGTTTAATGTGGAATTGTTCATGCTTAATTAATGTTTAAAGAATTAATTAATGTACAGTGGAACTAATAAAATGAGGATGGAGTACTCTAATAAAGCTCTTCAAATGTTTGTGTGTTTATAGGATACCTAGTCTTAGAAGTAGCAGCCTGGGGTCTGAGAGACATTACATGCAGTTGTATATAAGACTAGGTAATTCCCATAGTGTGGATGTGAGTTATATATATATTTTGTACTTTTTTTATTTCTATACGCTACTCCACCCTGTCGGTAAGGGCAACTGACACCCCGGGGATTCTGAGCCCTGGGGGGTGTTTCCCCAACATTCTGATGAGGGTTTGAATGGCAGACTACCCCCTTTGACCCTTCTTTCTTCTCTTGGTAGATCTTTGTGCTGGTAGGCACACTGGTTAGTTTTACCCATATATGTGTGTAGAGGGTTGTAATGGCTTTTGGTTATTTAACACAAATATATTCTGGATATAGTATCCTATGGATTACTATAGGTGTAATGTGTATAGGTTGTGATGTCTTGAGGATCCCTATTCGGTGTATGGGCTATAATGGCTTGAGTTATAATACTCGATGTATGATACACATTATGCGGGCTGTGGTGGATCCCGGAACATACCCGGTTGCTTTTGGTTGTGAGGATGGTGTGGTGCTTCACCCTGGTGTCTGCGGGCAAGCCATTGTGTTGCACGAGGTGCAGATTGTGGAGCTTAGACCAGGTGTATGCGGGCAAGCCTTTGGAGAGAGATGCACAGGACATATGTCGTTGGGGAAAAGTGGAAAACCAGTGGGGAAGTAGTAGCGGGGTACCCTTGATATTCTTTACTATACTCTATATTCTTTTATGCGTTACTTGGTGAGAGTATCCATGGTGAGGTTGGGAACTTAGTATACATGTTTAGGTGACGAGTTAGTTTTACTTGTTGTTCACTAGGATTTAGCATGATTTCTTTACTTTTGCATGAGAGGCTTGGGGAGGATCCTACTGAGTATACTATTATACACACCTTATACATATATAAACTGTTTTTCAGGTCACTTGGAGCAGGTTGGAGATCAAGCTGGTTACTACTAGATTGTGGTTGGAGGAGGAGCTATTCGGGCTTGTGGTCGCTTCCGTTTTACATCTGTTTGGGTACTTTTAGTTTCCCCTTTCAGTTGTAGTACTTTTTCATGACATTTAATATATGTACTTGGATTTCTTTTATATTTCAGTTCTAAGTTGGAGTTTATTGGAGTCTATTCTATCTCTCTCTTCTGTATGTCTTCTCTTAGAGGGTAATGCCTCACATTTGTATGTTTATTATACCCTTGGTGCTAGTCGCCAACCCAGGGCCTACTGGAGGCGGGACTCGGGGGTCATTATCTCTCTTCTCACACTGCCGGCATAGGAGCGGTACACTTTGTGGGGAGGGGGTCATGACAGAGTGGTATAAAAGGTCTGGTTGAGGGATAGAATGGAGTTTGGAGTTAGGCACAGGTGAGGATTCAAGGGATGGTAGGGAAACGGTGTCATTCATGTTTAGCAAGTGGAGTGAACACTGGAGACCGATAGAGACATAGGCGTTTAGGGCCCCCTATGATCTGTTGCACGGACCTTTAAGTTTATGATAGCTACAAACAAAGTGATACTGGTTGTAGGGTAGAGACCTAGGAAAGGATCATGCATCATTCTTCTTTGCACCTGTGTTTGTATGGGTAGACCTTGGGATAGGTTAAACTTAAATTAATAAAAGAAAAAAATTAATTCATTAATGTTGAGTCTTCCATATTCCATGCTTAGGAGCTCTAACAGTTTTTATTTTACAGGTATGGCTCCAGGTCAACGTCCTAGTCAGGTTTGCACAAAAGATGCCCAACAAGCTATTCTAGCAGATCGTCGCCGGGTAGAGGTTGAAGACGATGACACTTTGAGGAAGACACTCCGAGAGTTTCAGCACTAGAGTCTACAGAAGTATGAGGGCTCCGTTTTAGATGCATTCACAGAAGATTGGTTGGAGGAGGTCGAGATAGGCTTCAGTTCGATTCGTGCTCAGAAGGAACACTGGGTTTCCTTGGTTGTGACGATGCTGCGTGGAGCCACAAGGCAGTGGTGGTTCATGTTCCTCGGGGATCGTGAGGAGTCAGTGATCTCATGGGAGGAGTTTCTAGACGAGTTTAGAGCCGAGTTTCTTTCTTCGACTACAAAGGCGTCCAGTCGCCAGGAGCTTTTTACCCATCGACATGGGAGCTCTAGTGTTGGAGAGTTTGCAATCAATTTCAGGAACTTTCTACGATATGCTTCAGGCCTGTTACTAGATGAGGAGGCCAGGGCGAGGCATTTCGAGGAGGCTTTGGGTCCAGAAATCCAGCGCCAGGTCACCCCATTTATGCTAAAGACATATCTTGAGGTGCTAGAGAGGGAAGAGGTTGTTGAGAGGACCTTGGCTAGGACCAGATCATCACGAGAGGGGAATCGTCATGATTCCTCACAAAACAGAGCTGTGGTTCAGGGTTCCCGGTTTTCAGGGCAGAAGAGTTTCCGTTCACCTGGGGGTAGGTCCCATCCCATTCCATCTCGTTTCTCTGGAGGCAGAAACTCTCAGGCATATGACAAGGGATCAGGTGCTTGTTTTCTTGTGGTGGTTGTGGTCATCAGCAGCGGGAGTGACCGACTTTTCAGAGCTGTCATCATGCACCGGGCACTCCGCTCCAGGTTCCTCCGTTGAGGCAGTTTCAGCAGAGGCAGCAGTAGCAGGTTGCACTAGCTTTAGATCACCCGAGGGTAGATGGAGTAGGCAGAGGACAGCCCCATGACGTTCCTCGTCCTCAGAGAGCAGAGCATGGCCGTGGTGGCGGTCGTCATCAGGGTCATAGAGGTCATGGAGGAGGTCGTGTTTAGCTTCATGCTCTAGTGTTGCTAGCCCTAGGTGAGAAAGATGTTGTTCGAGGTACTCTTTGCTTGTTTTCTACATTGGTGTATTCCTTGTTTGATTCAGGAGCAACACACTCCTTCATATCACCTACCCCTGTCCATGCTTTGAGACTTGAGGTAGAGAGGCTTCCAGTGCCCTTGGCGTTGACTACGCCAGTTGGAGGTTGATCCGACTTGTTTGAAGTATGTAGAGACTGTGAGATAGTGTTGGGGCAACACCACTCTTGGGGAGATTTCTTATGTTTACGAATACAACCATATGATGTCATACTCGGCATGGATTGGTTGTATTCGGTGCAGGCTATTGTTGATTGCTACAAGAAAAAGGTCGTTTTCTTTGATGCAGATGGAGAGAAAGTGGTGTTTGTTGGTGAGTGAGATCCTCGGATGAGTCATAGACAAGTTCCATCCTTATCATCCATGATGGCTGGGATGATGCTGAGTTCTTCAGAGGTTCAACAGTTGGCGTTTCCTAGGGTCGTAGAGGAGTACCCTGACGTCCTTCCAGAATAGGTTGTATCCTTACCCCCTCGATGAGAGATCGAGTTTGGGATTGAGCTACAGCCAGGAGCGTCTCCTGTCTCTATGTCTCCGTATAGGATGGCCCCTTCTGAGTTACGAGAGCTACGTATTCATCTTGATGGTCTGTTGCAGTGCGGTTTTGTTCGGCCAAGTGTGTCACCGTGGGGAGCGCTAGTTTTGTTTGTGTAAAAGGCTGATGGTAGTTTGCGGTTGTGTGTCGATTATCATTGATTAAACAAAGTGACAATAAAGAACCTTTATCCTCTTCCACGGATTTATGACCTATTCGATCAACTGAAGGGTGCAAGTTGGTTTTCAAAGATCGACTTACGGTCAGGATATCATCAGATGCGTGTAAAGGATTAGGATATCCCGAAGACTGATTTCTGTTGTCGTCATGGGCATTATGAGTTTGTTGTAATGCCATTCGGCATGATGAATGCTCCAGCTATTTTCATGTGGTGGATGAATGCTGTGTTCTGTGAGATCCTGGACAAGTTTTTTGTGGTTTTCATCGACTACATCCTTGTGTACTCCACATCTGAAGAAAAGCATGCAGAGAATCTACGAGCCATTTTGGGAGTTCTTTGCCAACATCAGTTGTTTGGGAACTTGTCCAAGTGTGAGTTTTGGGCTCGAGAAGTTCGTTTCTTGGGGCATGTTGTGTCCCAACAGGGAGTAGATGTGGATCCGTCAAAGATAGAAGCAGTGGTGTCTTGGGCAGCCCCCAAGACCGTGTCAGAGGTGCAAAGTTTCCTTGGTCTTGTAGGCTATTATAGGAGGTTTGTAGCCAATTTCTCCCGAGTTGCGACTCCTCTGACAACTTTGACCTGGAAGGATCAAGAATTTATATAGACTGATCAGTGTCAGACAGCTTTCGAGTATCTAAAGGATAAGTTGGTAAGTGCTCTAGTCCTTTGTCTTCCAGCGGAGGGAGTCCAGTTTGATGTTTTCTGTGATGCTTCACATCTGGGGCTAGGCTGTGTTCTCATGCAGCAGAGGTCAGTTGTTTCTTATGGGTCTCGGTAGTTGCGTCCCCATGAATGCAACTATTCCACCCATGATCTTGAGTTGGCAGACGTGGTGTTTTCCCTGAAGTTGTGGAGACATTACCTCATTGGTGATCACTTTTTGGTTCTCACCGATCATAAGAGTTTGAGGTATGTTTTCTCCCAACGTGACTTGAACTTGAGGCAGCGTCGGTGGATGGAGTTCTTATAGGAATAGGGCTTTGAAATATCATATACACCTGGAAAAGGGAATGTTGTAGCTGACGCACTAAGCTGAAAGTCACATAATGATGTTGTGCGTGAATCTGGTGATTCCTAGAGAGTGATGGAAGAGCTATCAGCTTTGCATCGTGATATTGGAGAAGTTGGGGGTAGAGGTTGTCTTTTCCAGATGACGGTGCAGTCATCCCTGATGCAGAAGGTGGAAGAGTCTCAGTTGGGTGATCTAGAGGTTGAGGTTTGGAGAGACAGAGTTGTTTGTGGTGAGGACCCTGATGGTTAGTCAGAGGATGAACACCACCGAGTGTTGTATCATGGAAGGCTTTTTGTTCCCTTGGCGATGCATGAGATGGTTCTCCGAGAGTTCCATAGTTCACCATTGGCAGTACATCCGGGTGTGACGAAGATGTACCAATCCTTGAGGAGTCAGTTTTGGTCGCCTGGGCTGATGCGTACGGTTGCAGAGTGTGCGTCTCGATGTTTAGTCTGCCAGAAGGTGAAGGCCGAACACTGTGTTCTTGGTGGTCTTCTCCAGAAATTAGAGATTCCTTAGTGGAAGTGGTAGGACATCTTAATGGACTTTATTACAGGTTTACCTAGAGCTCCGAGAGGACAAGATGCTATATGGGTGGTAGTAGATCGTTTAACAAAGTAGGCCCACTTCATAGAGATCAAGGAGTCGAGCTCAGTGGAAGTTTTGTCGAGGCAGTATCTAGAGGAGGTGGTGAGACTTCATGGAGTACCAAGGACAATAATTTCTATTAGAGATCCTTGTTTTACCTCCAGGGTGTGGAGAGGTCTCCAGCATGCTTTTGGCTCTCAACTGTGCCTTAGCACTGCTTTTCATCCTCAAACGGATGGTCAGACAGAGTGAACCATCCAGACTCTTGAAGACATGTTGCGCTCTTGTGTTCTTGATTTTGGAGGTTCATGGATGAAGCACTTACCCTTGGTAGAGTTCTCCTAAAATAATATTTTTCACTCTACCATCAGTATGGTTCCGTTTGAAGCCTTTTATGGCTGGCCATTCCATTCTCCGTTGTGCTGGACTGGGGTCGGAGAGTCAGCAATTCTCGGACTAGAACTAGTGCAGAATACAACAGAGATGGTTCAGGTGATTCGTGAGAGGATAAATAGAGCACAGGATCATCAGAAATCATATGCTGATCAAAGAAGGAGACCCTTAGAGTTTAATGTTGGGGATCATGTGTTTCTGAAGGTGAATCCCCGTCGTGGGCAGTGAAGGTTTGGTTGTGGAAGTAATCTTTCTCCCCGGTTTGTTGGGCCTTTCGAGGTGTTAGCTCGTGTTGGAGTTGTGGCGTATCGAGTAGCACTTCCCCCTCAGATGATTCGGATACATGATGTTTTCCATGTATCACAGCTCCACCGTTATCTTCATGATGAATATCATGTTATCGATTGGGGAGAGATCGATATTGATGATGATTAAACCTTCAAGGAGAGACCTGTGGAGATCCAAGACCACAAGGAGAAGGTGTTGCATGGGCGTTTTATCCCCTTAGTTCGTGTCTTGTGGCGACACGGTGGCATGGAGGAGAGTACATGGGATTTTGAGTCACAGATACGTGCTCAGTACCCAGAATTGATTAATGTTTAACTCCTTTCATGTAATGATGTTTCCTTTATGATTAGACCTTTTGTGTTTTATTTATGTACCTTTGATGTGATGTTATGATTGAATTGTTTGGGTATGGATTGTTTGTTTCCATACTCTCGGATGTTGTAGTTTTGTTCCAGATTTCAAACAACTCATGGTGGTTTTCCCCTGAGAGGTATCTTATGGGGTGGTTGTTCGGACCCCTCTTTTCTTCTGGTTTGGTTTTTAATTCTCGAGGAAGAGAATTTTTTGAGAGGTATCTAATGTAATGGCCCAGACCTCTCCGGTCCATTACTTTGTGAAAATGTGGTGTGTGAGGTGTTCCGGGAGGTCAAGGTGACTTATCTCTAACACTTTTCCAAATTTTCAGTTCTGTGAACTGTGTTTCTAGTTTTTTGAACAGTAACAGATCAGTCTCACAGATCGGTCTCACAGATCGGTCTCACAGATCAGTCTCACAGATCGTTCTGACAGATCGGTCTGACAGATTGGTCTCACAGATCGGTCTGACAGATCAGTCACACAGATCGGTCTCACAGATCGGTCTCACAGATCTGTCTCACAGATCGGTCTGACAGATCGGTCTGACAGATCGGTCTGACAGATCGGTCTGACAGATCTGTCTCACCGATCGGTCTCAGAGATCGGTCTGACAGATCAATCTCATAGATCGGTCTGACAGATCGGTCTCACAGATCGGTCTAACAGATCGGTCTCACAGATCTGTCTCACATATCGTTCTCACATATCGGTCTGACAGATCAGTCTCACAGATCGGTCTCATAGATCTGTCTCACAGATCAGTCTCACATATCGGTCTCACAGATCGGTCTGACAGATCGGTCTCACAGATCGGTCTCACAGATCTCTCTCACAGATCGGTCTCACAGATTTGTCTGACAGATCGGTCTCACAGATCGGTCTGACAGATCCATCTCACAGATCGGTCTCACAGATCGGTCTGACAGATCGGTCTCACAGATCGTTCTGACAGATCGGTCTCACAGATTGGTCTGACAGATCAGTCTCACAGATCGGTCTCATAGATCAGTCTCACAGATCGGTCTCAGAGATCGGTCTCACAGATCGGTCTCACAGATCAGTCTCACAGATCCGTCTCATAGATCGGTCTCACAGATAGGTCTGACAGATCGGTCTGACAGATCGGTCTGACAGATCGGTCTGAGAGATCGGTTTCACAGATTGGTCTGACAAATCGGTCTCACAGATCTGTCTGATAGATTGGTTTCACAGATTGGTCTGATAGATCGGTCTAATAGATCGTTTTCAGAGATCGGTCTGACAGATCGGTTTCACAGATTGGTTTCATGTACAGTAACAGTGGGTGAACAGTGTTTCCAGATTCCTACAGTTTTGCCCCTTTTGACGTTTCCTTTGACATAAAGTACATTTAAAGCCTTATTTTAAGAGCTCTTAAGTCCGTTTCAAATGCCATAAATCCTATATTAATTATTCCTAATGCTTGGAATGTATTTACTTGGTCAAACCGCGTGCGTTAATGCGATCTGTTTTTAGTGGATAATTAACCGGATCTTAAACCATCGCCCCATTAAAAATTCAAAAAGGGACTAGATATCATTCTCCCTTGTTCTTTCCCTTTTTTCTCAGCTAAGAGAAGTTAGAACCTTTTAATCATTCCTCTAGGAGTTGCACAATCAATCTTTACTCCTAGGATTGGTTCTGCTCTGTTTTGGATGCAACCGAGCTGTGTCGGTCAATCTTCCCAATAAGGTATGTTTTATCGTCATTATTTTGGGGATCATCTTCACTTGTTTATACCTTCCATATTATACCATGTAATTTCCAAGATTCTAGTGGGTTTTGCTTGGGGTTGGTTGGTACTGTCGTACCGTGGCATCCACTGGTGAATGCAGTTGTCGTGAGAGGAGGATTTTGACCCA
This sequence comes from Viscum album, assembly GCA_963277665.1. Lineage (NCBI taxonomy): Eukaryota > Viridiplantae > Streptophyta > Magnoliopsida > Santalales > Viscaceae > Viscum > Viscum album. The sequence continues at coordinate 1,783,706,753 of OY728148.1, read as the reverse complement.
TTGTGTGGATAAAGGACGTCAAGAACTCTTCCAGGTAGGGGGATTCTCTATTTGAATATGTGAAATCTTATAATTAGCATGATTTAGTCCATTGGATCACAATGAAATTTACCTAATTAAATACTTGAACCGGATTAAAAGAATTGGTTGATCGCATGTTGTTGCTTTATACCGTGATAACGGTTTGGCACATGTTTTTCTAGATAGAGTAATATCTATGATTTCATTGATTTGTTGTTCGTTCATGATAGAAATTTATAATGAACATAAAGATGAAATTAATTGTTAATTAATTGGATAAAGATAAACAGGCATGTAAATTAATTTGGTTATTGTCGTTGTTATAGTTGTTCTAATTTGAGGATAACCAAATTAGGGAAGTAAGCATGGTTATTTAATTGTGATAGCTTACTGATTAGGTATCCCGTAATTGGATCCTACACATAACAAATTTGCTAATTCAATATGGATTAAAGAACAGATTGTGTGAGAATTTCTTAAGGGTTCTGAGTTACCCTCTTGATTGTTAAAGGGACAAGAGCCCATTGATGTGATTTTTGTTCTCTTGTTGCTTGTGCTGTGATGTGACCCTGGAGGGGTGTTGTGATTTGTGGATGCATGGAGGCCTTGTGGTTGTGGTAGTGGATGACGCCTAGGGTGGCGAGATGCATCAGCTTATGCATGTGGGTGTCGGGGAGGACACCAGGGGCGATGGAATGGGATGGATGTGGTTGCTGGATGTTTGAAGATTCTTTGAATGTTTATCTGCTTTGCTTTTCCCCACTACTCAAGGCAGCTGTTCTTGCTTACCCTTCTTCCAAAGGAGACGAAGACGCGTGGGGTATGCCACGTGCTTTCCGTGTTTAGCCTCTCAAGGGAGAATGGGTCTATGCGCTTTCTATAGGCGGCAAAGACTCGACGGGTAGTATTTCTACTCACCGTGTTGAGCCTCCTTTGTGTTTAGAAGAATATGATGCTTTTCTAGAATGCCTGGGAATATGGAAAAGTAATTCTGTAATGAATGTTTGATTAAATGGTAAAAATCCACGGGAATGGAGATACTAGAATTGAAAAGGTGATGTGAATTTTAAAAGGATCATTTGATTTTGAATGTGAGGCCAATTCAGTTTAATGTTGAATTTTTCATGATTAATTAATGTTTAAATAATTAATTAATGTACAGTGGAACTGATAAAATGAGAATGGAGTACTCTAATAAATCTCTTCAAATTTTTTTGTGTTTATAGGATACCTAGTCTTAGAAGTAGCAGCCTGGGGTCTGAGAGATGTTATCTGCAGTTGTATCTAAGACTAGGTAATTCCCATAGTGTGGATGTGAGTTATATATATATTCTGTACCTTTTGTATTTCTATATGCTACTCCACCCTGTCGGTAAGGGAAACTGACACCCCGGGGATTCTGATCCCTGGGGGGTGTTTTCCCCAACATTCTGATGGGAGGTTGAATGGCTTACTACCACCTTTGACCCCACTCTCATCTCTTGGTAGATCTTTGTGCTGGTAGGCACACTGGTTAGTTTTACCCATATATGTTTGTTGAGGGCTGTAATGGCTTGTGGTTATTTCACACACATATATTCTGGATATCGTATCCTATGGACTACTATAGGTGTAACGTGTATAGGCTGTGATGGCTTGAGGATCCCTATTCTTTGTATGGGATATAATGGCTTGAGGTATAATACCCGATGTATGATACACGTTATGCGGGCTGTGGTCACTCCCGGAACTTACCCGGTTGATTTTGGTTGTGAGGATGGTGTGGTGCTTCACCCAGGTGTCTGCGGGCAAGCCTTTGTGGTGAAAAAGGTGCAGATTGTGGAGCTTAGCCCAGGTGTCTGCGGGCAAGCCTTTGGAGAGAGATGCACAGGACGTATGTCACTGGGTAAAAGCGGAAAACCAGTGGGGAAGTAGTAGTGGGGTAACCTTTATATTGTTTACTATACTCTATATTATTGTATGCGTTACTTGGTGGTAGAAGCCATGGTGAGGTTGGGAACTTAGTATACCTGTTTAGGTGACGAGTAAGTTTCACTTGTTGTTCTCTAGGCTTTAGCATGCTTTCTTTGCTTTTGCACGAGAGGCTTGGGGAGGATCCTATTAAGTATACTATTATATTCACCCTATGCATATATAAACTGTTTTTCATGTCACTTGGAGCAGGTTGGAGATCAAGCTGGTTACTACCAGCTTGTGGTTGGAAGAGGAGCTGTTCGGGCTTGTGGTCACTGCCGTTTTACATTCGTTTGGGTACTTTTAGTTTCCCCTTTCAGTTGTAGTACTTTTTCATGACATTTCATATATGTACTTGGATTTATTTTATATTTCAGTTCTAAGTTGGAGTTGATTGGAGTCTATTCTATCTCTCTCTTCTTCATGTGTTCTCTTAGAGGTTAATGCCTCCCATTTGTATGTTTATTATACCCTCGGTGCTAGTCGCCAACCTGGGGCCTACTGGAGGCGGGACTCGGGGGTCATTATCTCTCTTCTCACATTGTCGGCCTAGGAGTGGTACACTTTGTGGGGAGGGGGTCGTGACATTCCATGTTAAAATAACTTATTCAAAATCTAAAAATTTACCTAATATTTAATAAATTTTATTTGAAAATAATATTTGAAAATTGTAACATAAGATTTAAATTATAAAGTGGTCATGATGGTGGAAAATACAATTTATTCTGTACATATTAAAATAAATATTCCTTACATAATTTCAGAAAAAAGTTAAAAGATACAAGTTTAGAAAATAGTAACAAGATTCCCTTTAAAACATTTGGTAAAAATTCATAAATGGGTAAAATTTATTTAAAAAATCATTGTATAATTATAAAATATTTATTTATAATAATGTTATAAAATATGGACATAGAATAAAAGGTATTTTTGACCAAAGATAGAAATAAAGTTGATTTTTTTGAAGAAAATACTTTCTTTTTATTAAGAACTTAATGGGATGGAAATGAAAGGGAAACATGTATTCTAGAAAAATAACTATTGGAATAACATATATGATTTTATTTATAGATATATAATATTATTTCATCATCATAAGCGTAATCATAAACAATCCCGATAAAAAATGATATTCTATCATAAAACCCTCACCACATTGGTAATGTTTGAATCGTAAGACCCATGAAAGAAATAACCTTTGATGAATATAAAAATAAAAATAATTTTCATAATAATCATCATAAAATTCTATTATGGGTAGAATATATACCACATAAGAGAAATAATTAGTAAATACTACATGTGTCCCTAAAAAATAAAAGTTAGATGAAAATACTCTTACCTCAAGTCTTGAATTTCTTTGTACACATTAGAAACTCCTATATAATAAATTTATATTTATTAGATATATATTATAGAAAAATAATAATATATATAATACCATATATTATTTATTTATAACCTTTTATTACCCATTTTTTAATAATTCTTTATCAAAATCACCGTTTAAAGTAATAACTTCTTTGTTTTTCATGTATATTCTAGTTCGATTGTTTTCTTCCATGTATTTATATTATGGTTACATAATATCAATAATTTTAATAATTATATAACTATAATATTCTTATTATATAAATATTTTGATTAATTCATAAATGTTATATATGTAAATATGAATTACACCGTTAATGGAGACGGTATGTCGTACTAACCCATGGAAGCTCTTTTCATTTTTTTCCAATGGATGGAATGAAAGAAATGTAAATATTAATTAATAGTTAAAGAATAATTTTTATATCGTATATATTATATATATTTATTAAATGTATTCTCATTACCATTTATGTCAAAATAAAATAAAAAACATATAAAATCACTTTGTGGACGCATTGGTTTACACACTCACAAGATTGACGTTATCATTTTCCAATATATTGGAAGGTAAGAAGGTATATGTGATATTATAATTACATTAGTATAATTATGTCATAAATATAATATTTAAACTTTTAATACATCATTATTTCACATGTGAGAGGTGGTTATTGAAAAATAAGTACACTGGTTCACGAGGTAGTAGTCCGCCATACCCATGATTGATAGTTTTGTTTACCATTTTATAAAAGAAGAGATAGATATTGGTTATTAAATTAATATAATAAAATATAAGTTTATAGTAGATAATTATTTTATTCTATAATCATAGTTTTATAATATTTATGGAGGAGGGAGATGAAATAAAATAAAAACGACCGGTTAATATAGGTACAGCTTCTTTAGAAAACCTCTTTAGCTTAGCCCCTAAAGAATTCATAAGTGGGATTAAAAATCAATATAAAGAATATAGAAAGTTTTAAGGTAAGTAAGGAATGTTATGTTATAGGGATTTTCTGAAAAAAAAGTATATTGGAGAGTGTATAGGATAGGAGAGGATATGTCCTTAAGGGAACCCACATGAATACTACTAGGAAATTTTCCAAATGAATGAAAAATGATAAATAAATTACCATGAAAAATGGTTCCAATGACCATATATTATAGTTTCTGATATTATATGGTTGAAATATTTTTATAAAATAGGGTTTAGAAAATTTTTATTGGACTAAATACCCTTATATTCTTGTTTAACCCATGGTAAACCCATTTTAACGTTAAAGACAACAATTAATATGTATTGTTCTTACCATTTTTTATTACCAAAAATAAATTTAAAATTATTAAGTAATATTAATTATGATGATTCAAAATATTTCTTCCATTTTCCATAATTCAATTTACATAAAAATAAGAATTTAATTTAAAATTAAACATGCATACATGATAAAAAAGTCTTCTATAGAAAATTATTTCAAAATTAAAAAACAAATTATATCAATGATCAAAATGAAACTGATTAAAAAGACATGTGTTTGAATAATAATAATAAAATTGAACAAATTTTACTTATTAATAATTTGAAAACTATATGTATCTTTTTAAATACTTTAAATGAAAAAATAGTATAATATAAATCAAAATTTTCATTATTCATCAAAAAATAAATCCTTTTATAAAATTCTCAATAATTTACCCTAATATAATTTTTAAATGTATATTCCAAAAAATAAAGTTACCTTTTCAATTAAATTTTCTAAATTTTGAAAAAAAATTATTATTTGTGAAAAAAAATAAATAAAAAACATTATTTGAGAAAAATGTATTTTCGTAGCATATAATGACTTTACAAATAATTAACAACTTATATATAAATATATATTATTTATTTTAAATATTAGTACTTATTAAAAAAGTTTTAGTTATTCTTATTCATACTATCATGTTTAATGGATATGTTATAATGGTCTTGTTTAAATAATAATATTAATATCATATCATGGTCCGTTAAAACTCGGTGTTCTTGGTAACACAAGCTATTAGAGAAATTAAATTTATTTAAAAAAATAAAATATTTCCTAAAATAATCAGGTGTTATAATTCGAACATCAATCGAATCATTGATTCTACCTAAGACAAGTATCATTCCCTAATATACCGTGAGACCCAATCCCAAACATACTAGGCATCTTAGGGTTTCATCCATGTCAACGGGTGATACCAAGGAGTCCTAAGAAATAATAATAATTATAGTCCCAATGGTTGATTCCTATGAATCCTATGAAATCACATATCATAACAAAATAATAAAATAAAAACATTTTGGGTGTTATCTAAACACCCATTCCCATCACCATCATCTCAGCAACATTTTCATTACACATCGGTTCAGGTTCTTGGTGACACCCACCACCATCTCTACCTAAGACCATATGCACCCGCTTAGGGTATATTTATAAACAGGGGACCCGTTCAAACACCCTAGGTCAATTTGTAAATGTATTCACCCCTCTTGTGACCCTCATTCAAAGAGTATCCTCTTATACTAATACCCTACACTCAATAAAGTCATGAGTCCTAATAACATCAACACATAAAGGGCCTCTTACCCTCAAGGGGGTAAGCCGCCTAAACATCATTCTAGGGAGATGGATCATAAACCATCTAATATCCAAGGTACCACTTAGTTATTCTTCTCACTCAACCCATCTGGACCAGATAAACATCTATAAGGTGTCTCAGGTGTCCTCACATGGCCTACTGGAAAGATCTTACAAGGAAGATGGCCTCAAAACCATCCCCCTTCTAATTCACTCAAGGCTAACATAAAAACCCAAACATTATGTCTCTTTGAGTTATAAACTAGTCCTGCTAACTAGGGATGGTCCCAAGATACTGAAAATCATGGACCATGGATATCATATTCTACATTATCTAATCATTATCATAACCCTAATTTGGGTCTCATACCATGTCTCGTGCTCACAAAACAACCAGATTCAATATAACGGGAAGAAACTCTCTGCCATAACTCTGTTTCCTTGAATTGACCATTAGAATTTCTCAAAACACCCTAAGGGTTCCAACATCATGTTATACATAGGAAAAAATGTAGAATGGACTACTCATAAGTCCCATTCTAACACAAGGAATAAAAACCAACAAATATTCTCCATGGAGGGAGTAAACAATTTGTATGTCATGTGAATGGTATGTACTCCCATCATGACTATATGGATATGTTCCACATCCCAGTCTACATGAACTTTTCCGAAGTACACGATGTGCACCCACACTATATTTTATATACCCCACTTAGGGTGTCTCCCAAACACAAGACTATGTGCCCCATACTCTGACATCCTAGTCCTGAATGCCACCTAGGGGTACCTTGATCCCAGTGGGCAACATGGCCTCAGGCCGATCACCCCGAACACTAGAGGTTGTCGATTGGAAGTGATGGCCTATGGTGTGTCCATAGGGAGACTATTTCCTCAACACCAGAGTACAACAAAATGAATAAATGAAATATGAGGTAAATATCAGAAGCAATAATAGTAAGTAGTTGGATCAATAGAAGAAGACCAGAATAATTAACAACTGGTAATAATACACAAAATCTGATGATGATATGTTTCATTTATCAAGAATTATAAAAACATTGATACAAGGAAGCAGACAATACATTCTATAAAAAAGTAACAACAAGGAATCCAAAAACTGTCCCCAGCATCCCAAGCTCCAACTCGATCATATTCAACTTGATTCATCCTAAGAAAGAAAGTAATCAAGTGTCCAAATAAGTATTCTTCCCTTTTTCAACACCTACATACATGTAGTCTACCTATGTACGAATGGAGACTAAATAGAGTGTGAGATAAATATCAGTAGGCCACCACCAATGATTTCTATAACATCCAATCCATGTAATATAAACTAAAACACTATGAAAGCATGCATATTTAAATGTTAAGAAGTATAGTAATTTAAATTCCCATGTAACTACTTCAAACCTTGACTATTATCAGAAAATGTAACCAATTCATAAATTAATTTGGTTTGAGTTGGTATAATTAATTAACATTAGGTAACACTAGAACGAATATCATCTTGTGAATATAATATTTAAGTATCTAATACGTAACATGGAATCATGTAATTCTAATAAAAGGGTTCCAAGGTAGTATCCAAGAAAAACTATAACTCAAGGGTCTCTAACTTATTAGAAACTACAGTTTGGCTAAAGGGGTAATAGTGTAATACAATGATGATTGTTTAATGGATTCCACAATAATGAATCTAACTAAATCTAAGGAAAAAATCCAAGGTAAAATGGGATAATCAATGGATAATCCAATGATATAACCATGAAACCTCATGTCCATAGAATCCATGATGGTTCTTAGGATTGTATCCAAGTAATCTTTTAATATTAATGATGGGATACTGTGGTGTCATATTAGGAATCCACTAATAAAAAATATTGGGTTCTGAGGTGGGTCTCACCCATGGAAACCAACATCTCTAAATCAGAATGGAATCCATAAGTGCTCAGGTAATTCCCTTGGGAATCCATAAGTTTTGTTTAATTTGACTACTCCTATAATGATTTCAGGGTCCATATACAATTTTTAACATTAAATTTGATTAATTTAATTAATCAAGGAATTTTAAATGTAATTCCTTTAAACTATTTCATTTGGTTCCAGCCTACACTTTCTTTAGTCTGAAAGGGCCAAGGGACATGGAACCATTTAATTCAATTCATATAAGTCTCCTTTATTTAAATAGGGTTCACTTTGTGGACTTCTATAATCATGGAAATGTGTTCTATAGATGTGATTCCAGGTTCCTCAATCACATTTGACAAGGAAAACTCAAATATATACAATATACAATCCAATTCAATTTAAAAGTGATAAAATAAAGTGAATGAATTACCTTTGGTAGGTCAAGTGAAAAGAAACATGGTACAATAAATTGATCAACACACAATTCATCCAATTATATGGTATTACCATTAGAAGGGTCAAGTCACACACCCGAGCGATGGAGAAAAGGTCATAACAAACTACTAAAACTAAATTATGGAAAACTCCCTACATGGGGTGGTCAGTGTTATATACGTAACCACTAAAAATGAATAAAATATATGGCATGAGTCTTTAAGGATTGTTCTAATGACTACAATAAAGGAATATAAATTAAATAGGTGATTCCTGGGGAAATCGTCATGTGAAGATGATAATTTTTAAAATGATGAATCTTGAGGGATAAGTTATAGACCACCTACCTCATACTCATATGGCTCTCCTCATCCAGTATCAACCTGAAGTTTATACCATATTAGAAGAGATCTGAATATTGACACAACCTAAAATTAGAAACTATGATCCATCATCTAAATAGAGTTCTCTATATGAAGAAGAATGATAAAACATTAAAAAGGAATTTATATCTTACTAGCTTGTGTCCAATGAGATTTACAATGATTGAATTGGATATCAGAAGGACACCTAAGAACAATTCCTAGTTTATTCCTTCAAAGGAGCTCAATAGTGAGAAATTGGAGGTGATTTCCACCAGAAAACCAATATGGGTGGAGATGTGTGGTTAATTAGGTTTTAAGGGAAAACCTATAAAATAACCAAAATTTGGCCTTTACATGGTATGGAATCATTGTTTTAAAAATTGTACGCCAACCATGCATAGTCTGGTGAAGAGAGGCGATGCACAAAAATTTAGGGTACATTGTTATGGAAACCATGTTCCAGTCAAGAGAAATTAATCTGAATCATGTCCACAATATTTTTCACGGGCGTGCAACTCTTAGAGAATAATTAGGAAAAACCACGCACTATATACCACTCCACTATCTAGCCTTTCATGTTTAGAAGTACTTTGCGGCATTCACCACAGGATTTATTCTAATAGTGTGCCTGACCATTTTCACCCCAAAGGTTGGGATCTGGGCTCTGAACAAGACCTAGACACCCCAAAAACATCTATAACCTCATTAGGAATTCATATTAGGTCTAGAATAAATAATGTGACCAAAATTAAAAGGATCCACACTTGATTCAAAAACTGAGTTCTTATATTCTTCCCCCCTTAAAGGAACTCATCCACAAGTTCACTTTCAAATGGAGAAAAAACATTGTCTGAGAAAACAAATTGGCCATTAGTCACAAACATCAGCCTCATGCTCCTAAATCTCATCCTGGACACGACTATGATACCAGAACACCCATACTAGAGGGAAAACCAGCATTATAGATCCTTCATGCTTAAGTCAATGATTCATATAGGATACTACTAAAATGTATAATTATAATATAACTCAACATCCTCTTGATAAAAAATTTTATATGGTTTGGCATGATACCAGTGAAGCTGTGAAACATGGAAGACGTCAAGTATCGAATAATACTGATTAGGTAATAATAACTGATATGTTATCAGCCTAGCCCTCTCTATAATAAAAAATGGTCCGAAAAATCATGGTGATAGCTTCAATAACCTTAGTATCCATATATAACCTAGATTGGTTGATACCCATAGAAAAACATGATCCCTGGACTCAAACTCCAGATGTTATCGATGGTGATTTTCATACAATTTTTTTCTAGACATAGTAGTAGAAATATGCTTCTTGACCAGTTGAACATGATCTAATGTCTCTTCAAGGAGATGAAGAACTATTAGGGATGAATCTCAGGCCTCTATCTAGTACAAGGATGAACAACATGACTTCCTATATAGGGCCTCAAAATGATCTATATAAATTGTTACATAGAAGTTGTTATTATAGGAGAAATTTATGAGAGGGATATTATTCTCCTAAGAACCTCTGAAATCAAGGATCCATTCCCAAATAATATCATTTAATACATGTATGATCCATTAAAACTTTCAATTGGTCTATGGGTGGAAGATCATGCTTAGCATCATCTGTGTACCCATAGCCTTTTGTAACCCATGCAAGAAACTTGATGTGTAAAGAGTATCCCTAACTGAAATGATAGTGTGAGGGACCCTATGTATTCAGATGATCTTAGAGACATACAGTCTTCCCATATCATGAAATGAGAACTTATTCCAGATAATAATGAAGTGGGATACCTTCGTCAGAAAATCAATAACTACCCATAAAATGATGCTACCTCTAGGTGACCATGATAATCTGAATAAAAAATCAATAGAAATATATTTCCATTTCCATGTCGAGACCTGAAGTGGATTTAACAAACATACAGGTCTTTGGTTATCCACCTTCACCTATTGATAGGTGTAACACCCATTGATAAATCATAACATTTTAAGTTCTATCTCATTCCCCTGATACTCGCATCAAATATCTCTATCCATCTTGGAGGTTCCTAGATAAACTTCCCACTAAGAAGCATGAAACTCAGGAAACATTTACTCTCTCATATATTTAAGAACCCATACATGTCCCTGTATATGTAGTATTTCATCTATATTCATAGACTAATCCTAAGGTAGGTCCTCTCTGGAAATACTCTGATAGAGAACCAAGCCTTCATGATTTGAAAATTTTCTACTCATCACCTACTTAAGGAGGGAAGAGTTAACTATCAAATATGAAATATATGACTACTCATTAATTTCATAAAACTCTAGATATAGATCCAAAAAGGGGGCCATAAATTTGAATTCATAATTGTCTTATCATATGGCATGTTCTAGAATTTTCTAATTTAGTGCATCCACTGTTACATTGGTTTTTCTAGGCATATAGGAAAGCTCAAAATCAATGGATTAAAGATATTGAAACCATATCTTCCATATGAGATTCAATTCATTCTATTTAAAGATATATTTGAGAATTTTTTGGTCCATATACACCACATTGTATTCACCGATCAGATAGTGTCTACAACATAGCAAGTCAAGAACAACTACCAATAGCTCAAGGTTATGCATTGGGTAATTCCAATCATAATGCCTCAAATTCTGAGATCTGCATGTAATGACTCTATCCTCTTACATCATTTATACTCCTATAACAAACCCCGATTCATCATAGAACACAATATATCATATTCCATGCTCTGGAAAAATAAAAATAGGTTTTAAGAAAAGCCTTCCTTTCAGCTCCTCAAAGTTTTTCTCAAATGCTTCTAACCACAGGAACTTAACACCCTTGTTTGTAAGACGAGTAAGAGGTGAAATAAGGCATGAGAAGTCCTGTATGAAATTTCTGTAATATCCATCAAGACCAAATAAACATAATTTTTCAAACATTTTCTTGTTATTCCATAATGAAATCACAACACTAACCTTCTATAGGTCAATAGATGTAACGTCCTAGATCTGGGTGCCACCCAAAAGTGCCCCGAACCTGGTTGATCACATAACCTCAGGAGGATTTTCCCAAATTCTAGAGATTTATGACTAGAATTGAGGGCCACGGTGTGATAATGGGGAAATTATGCCATCATTGGAAGAGTATACACATCAGAAAAAAACTAGTAAAAAATTATGGAAGCAGTAATACCATAAAACATAAATAAACGGTAGAAGACAAAAGTAAATCCAACATAAGCCATAATATATATATATATATGATGCACAAAATATTTATCTAATAAAACAACCAAACAATACCCAATGTTAGAAAGCAACACAAAAACCAAAGAACAAATGAAACGAGTAAACTCCAGCAGTATCACAAGCCTCATATTGGTCCCATGCTCTCCATCTCCAACAGAAATCAAGTACATGATGAATATTGGTGCTTTCCCTCATCTATACCTCCACCCATATAATCTGTATGGGTCCAAAACATGACCAAAATAGGGTGTGAGATGAATCCCAGTAGAAAACCACCAAAAGATATTTACCTAACTATCAGTGAATATATATATATATAACAGGAAATATGAAAAAATGAGGTAATAAACTAGGAAGTACTAAAAATTTATGAATCCTATAATTTTAAATTATATTAATTTACATTTAATAATCATCCTATGAATCAGATAATCTGAGGATCTAGCCTAAGAATTATATACCCCTGTGTAATAGTAAAAAACAGATGTATCATATGACAATCTAAAAAAACAAGTAAGATCGAGTCCAAGCCTGTGATTTGGATAGGCAGACTCATCACAATAATTCAACTATTCAGTAATGACCCTTTGGGAATGTTCTCATATTCTAATCCCCCTATTATAACATAACAAGAATTTATTTAATAAGGACCCTCTGGGAAGCTGTCACGGTTTAACCCCTTTGGTCTAACGTACCACTAATCATTTACAATGATCACCTGGGCAGCTCTCACAGTCAATACCCCTTGTTCAACATAGCATCAATAAATTTTAACTATCCACCTAGGTAGTTATCATGATCTAAACTCCCAAGTTGATGACCACCTAGAATATCTCACAGTCAATACCCATGGGTCAACATAACAGTAAAACATACATAAATGACCCTAACCCAAGAAGCTCTCATAGTCAAATTCCCCTTGGTCAATCTTAACAATGCATATCACATGCATATCATACACTTAGTAACTCAATCCTAACTAAAAGGGCATCAAAAACAAGGAAATACTTACAGTAATTTTAGACCAAATGGTCATAAACAATCTAACAAGGGAAATACACCCTTGGGGTGTCCTGTAAGAAGGTACCTAACCTTACACAAAAGCAAAACCCATTATTAATCAAATTAACCATATAAGGTAATAAAAATGGTGAAATTCCAAATCATGTAATACCCCAATCATGTGTATGTGGCACTTTTATCATATATAAACCAAGACAACACAACGAAATTCACAAACCACCTACCTAGATATCCAACAATTAATATACATGAATTTCGCTCCTTAAATCACCCTAAATGGGAATATATCTACAAAAATGTGAAAAATTATCAACCTTGAATAAGTCATGAGAGAGGAGGAATCAGGAAGAAAGGCTCTAGAAGAATTGAGAACTCACAAGTGGGATTCAAACGCACTCGATGACATCTTAATCACAGATGATGGAAAGAGAATTAGGGGTTTGATCTTTGTTCATCGTTCCTAAGCGCTCTTGTATGAAACATGGGATGAAGAAGTTGGTTATGAACATGTGATATGACCCCACTATGATATATAAAAAAAATACATGGTGTGTTCATTAAATTTGCACACCTAGTAGTAGACAAAAGTGGATCTTGACTTAAGTGGTCTTCCAGTTCATAACACGACCATGTACTCAGCCATTTCCTAACCAGTAAATAATTGTACATGGAAACCAAGTACACGACGTGTACTCAGAAGTACACAACATGTACTTATAAAAAACCATATTTCTCTCTTTTTCTAAAAAAAACTAGAAATATCAAGATCCATACTTTAAATGATGATCTTGGTTCTTAAAAACTTCCCCCTTAAATAAATTCTTCACCAAAATTCTTTTCCAATGGTGGTGAAGAAGAATCTGTGAACAACTCTGGCCAATGTGCTAGTATGTTGGCCTCCATATCCCAAGTCTCATTCTATACTTGCCTGTGCTTCCATAGCACCCATACTATAGAAATATACCAGCCACGGAGAACCTTCGTGATGTGGTCCAAAATCTGAATAGGGTGCTCATCGAAGGATGCATCCACCTCCAACTCAACCTCCCTTAGTTAAAAAACATTAGACAGGTCCAAAAAGTAATGTCATAGATGTGAAACATGGAAGATTTCATGAATATACTGGTACCTATGAGGTAACTACAACTGATAGGAAACCAACTTAACTCTCCATAAAATGTTGAACTGACTATGGTATCTCGATGAAAGCCTCCCCTATCTCTAAATCCTCTTGTGTCCCAACCCTCAGTGTGACACGTAGGAAATCCTGATCTCCAACCATAAACTACAGAGGATGTCCTTATTGATCAACATAAGATTTCTGGCAAGATTGTGCAGTATACATCCTCTTTTGAGTCAACTCCACCTACTCAGTGGTCCCCTAGAGAAGACAAGGTCCCAGTATAGCTGCCTATCCAGCCTCCAAACAACATAGGGGTGATCAACATGACCTACCATACAAAGCCTCATAAGGTGCCATCTGAATCGTTTCCTGAAAAATATTATTATAGTAAAACTCCACTATGGGTATGTGTCTCTCCCAAGAGCCCTAGAAATCTAGGACTCATGATCAGATCATTTACTCCAAAACCTGAATCGTGTGCTCAGACTATCCATCTATGATGGGATGGTACACTATACACTAAAGTACCTATGTACCCAAAGCCCTCTATTGTCCGTGTCAGACACGAGAAGTAAACTAGGCATCCCTATCTGAAACAATACAGTGTAGAAAACCATGAAAATGTACAATATCTCAGTTTTACAACATTAAAATCTCGTTAGTATTGAAGGTTTCCTAGATCGGCATAAAATATGAAACCTTCACGAGTCTTCAACAACAAAACATACAACATCATTTCTTCTTGGAGACCTTGGTAAACCCTTCACAAAATCCATCATGATATCATTCCACTTCCACTTGGGAATGGGTAACTACTGTAAAATCCATCTTGGTCACTGATTCTTTGGGTTCACCTTCTTACAGGTGGAACACCTCATAACAGAACCAGCTACATCCCTCTTCATGCCTGGCCACCAATACTGAAGATGTAAATCTTAAAAATTCATGGTGAAACTAGGATGAACTGCCCATATAAAGGCATGAAAATCTCTCAAAATCTCCTCGTGTATGTCTTTTGACACCCATAAATTCCCATGAGAATGGAAAACCTCATCCTCGCATATGGTCCACCCAAGAGTAGGTTCCTCACCTGACACACTTTGTCATAGAACGAGGCCTTTGGGATCTGAAAGTTTCCTCATTCGTAATTGATCCAGAAGAGTTGAGGTAACATCTAGAGAATAATGAAACATATGTCCCTGTATATCATGAAACTCTAACTGAATCTCAAAGAACAAGGCCATAAGTTTCCACAAACTGCTGGCCTCCTAAAATGCCTATATTTGAGTCCTCCTTCTCAAAGCATCAACCATTGTATTGCCTTTACCATGCGTGTAGGCAAGCTCAAAGTCAAAATAATGATGGTACTCAACCCACCTTCACTATCAAAAATTCAGATCATGCTAATTAAAGATATACTTGATGATTTTTGTGCTCTATGTATACAAAAAATGTTCTCCCAATAGATATTTTCTCCAACAGCGCAAATCATGCACAACTGCACCCAACTTGAGATCATCGACCTGGTAATTCCTCTCATGTGACCTCAACTGGAAAGTCCCATACATAATGAATCCTCCACCCTGCATAATCACTGCTCCCAACCCGATACCTGATGCATCTTAGTAAATGGTGTAACTCTTTCCCGGATTCAAAAAAATCAGTATCTGTGATGAATTCAATCTCCCTTTTAGCTCCTGAAAGGATTAATCACATGAATATTTCCACAAGTACTTTGTAACCTTCTTAGTCAAGCCCATTAGAGGCACTTCTAAGCATGAAAATTCTTAATTAAAGTTCCAGTATTAACCAACCATCCCTAGAAAACTTTTTACCTCAAATACATTCTTTAGATGCTCCCAAGAAACTACTGTGCTCACCATATATGGGTCTACTGATACTTGTTTCTCTGAGAAAAAATGATGAAATAAACGAATCTGACACATAAAAAATTGGCACAATGATATCTTATCATATAAATGAGGCTCTGTCTATGTAATCAATACGATATCAATATTGTTATCATGGTCATGTCGAGTGTGAGAGTACAATAAGATGTTGTCCATGAAGACTATCACAAAAGAAACCAAGTAATGATGGAACACTCAATTCATTTGTTCCATGAAAACTGCTAGGATGTTCATGGAACCGAAGAACATAACCAAATAGTTGTATATAACACACCTGATCCGAATGGATTGAAGAGGTATATCCATAGGTCTAACGTGCAATTGATGATAGACAGATCTCAAATAAATTTTAGAGAACCCTCAGGATCCTCAAAGATGATCTAAGATATCATCAATCTTCAGAAAGGGATATATATTAATGATCGTTAACTGGTTAATATTATGATAATCCACCCAAGGTCTGAGGGTACCATCCTTCTTCTTTGCAAAAAGGATAGGCGAACCCCATGGAGAAGTAATAGGTCAGATGAAACCCTTTGCCTGCAACACCTCCAACTACTTCTTAAACTCCTGTAAATATACTATAGCCATACAATATAGAGTAATGGGCACCAGTTCCTCTCTGGGTACAAGATCAATAGAGAAATTCACCTCTCACTCCAGAGGAAAACCGGAAAAGTCTTTTGGAAAGTCCTCACTAAAACGATCCACCATTATAGGAAAGTCTATCTATGAGGTCCCCTGGTCATCCAATTATAAACTAGAAATATGTGATGTTAGTTCTCCCCAACCCTGATGCTCCGGTCCCACTCTTCTTTCCTGGACATGCCATTCACGCTTGTGTTGAAAAGACCCACCCTCTGCTGATCTGAAACTCACCCTGTGGCGATAACAGTAAAAAAGGCCTAGAAGTATACCAGCTAGTCTATTCTGATAATGACATCAAATCCTGTATCTCTAACACATAGCAGTTCCATAATAAGTGAAACCCTCCAACCTTAAGAGGGAACTCCTTGAACTAACATACACTATCTGTCTTAATCCACAATGGAGTGTCTAACGTCATAACATCATCAGAAGTAAAGATATAGAACCCAAGTTTTTCATCAACGACAATAGATATAACACTATGGGAAGCCCCTATATCAAAAATATTATTAGCTAAAACTTAGGCAACTAGAATCATACATCTAACCATAGAGGTTCTGAGATCCAGCTCTTACTGGGTCTATTCTATCGCAAAGGTATGACCTGTACCGCAACCCTACGACCCTGCCTGGCCATGCTGACATGGTCAACCCTGATTTCATTGAGAACCTATCTTCTGGATACCAAGTCCATGACCACCGCCTTGGCCCAATGATCCCCAATTCCCTAACTGAGGAAAAACTGGTTGTCCTTCTCCTAAACACAGTGTCATAAAATATCCCCTCCCACTCGATATTGGTGAGAACATCCTGAAAAGGTAAAGAATGTGGACCATCCTGTCACAATATTGTATCTCTAATGGGTCCATTGGGAAATGTGGTATCATATTCCCACTCTTCCTACCCTGGTAACACACCACAATGCTATCTAAAGAAACATCCCGTGAAATATCACTATGACGCTTCATATTATCGGTCAAAGGAGTACCAACTCTGGATGTTGAACTGCCCTGACTCACAACTCCTAACACCCTCATATTTCACTCAGTAATCAGTGTATATTTTATAACAGCCACCAAAGTAAACCTGAAAATATTCATAGGTGATTAGATGTCGTACCTGAGACCATTCTCAAATCGCCTCACAAGTGATAACTCATCACCCCCCAAAATAGGTACGAAGTGATGAAGCTCTATAAAGGTAGAAGAGTAAACCATCACTAAAAGAGTGTCCTACTACAAAATCATGAAATCCTGGGATCAGTCAGCCCTCAACATCTTGGGGTAGAATTAATCATATATGGTCCATTGAAAATCATCCCAAGTCATATCCAGAGGAGGTCTCACTTGTGATATAACATCCCAACATCTCTTGGAGGAATCAAAAAACATATACTTTGTGAGCTTCAAAATCCTATCAGGATCCATCTCTAGATTATAATAGATATAAATCATGTCCTACAACTATGAATCTACATCTTATGGTCCTCTATCCCCTAAAAAAGTGGGATGCTAGTACTATTAGAACACCTGTGTCAACTCTTCCATAGACGGGGAAGGATGTGGTGTTCCTTGAAATGTCTGCATCATCCTCATAAATCCTTCAAGGAACTGTACATCAGCACCTTTATCCATCATAACAGTTGGTTCCAAGATGGGTATGATGGTAGGATCTACTGGTAGTCCCTGGTCTACTATTTTTTTGTGTTTGATCATCACCCAATACCTAGCATACAACAAGACGACGTCTTGGTGGCATGACTCTGTATGGTCAAGAGCACACCTCAATTCAATATTATCAAGGGTAGTAACTTAGAAGTGCTATAATGGAACATGAGAAAGAAACATTCATTTTTTACAAAAGAGGGTTACACTATGTGTAGAATCACTACACGACATGTTCCCTTTGATCCTTAACATGGGCATATACCTCTGCAAAACTAGTCATGTAACACCCTAAACACATAGAGTATTCCTAATGAGACACACTGTGTACCTGAATACCCCCTACCCAGGTACTTCTACGTAGATAGAACTACACAATTCTGCTGGTGTAACACTACATGGCGTGTTCACCCTAGACAAGACGTGTCCCACGTAAGTTCCATCCACCCATGTCGTTAGTCACATAGCCGAATACACAGTAAATTTCTATATGGTGTGTATAAGATATATATGATTTTTAAAACCAATGTTTAATGCACCCATGTCGTTAGTCACACGATCAGATACATGGTATTCGGAAGCAGGACATGTACTTTTAGTAGACGGTGTTTTCTACCAAACGTTTATCATCCCCATGTATCAGCTCACACAGTGAATCACGTGGTCAACAACTATATGGTGTGTACATAAAATTCACGATGTGTATATAAGAAAATTTGTTTCTTCCAAATCATAATAACACATGGCATCTATTAATAACATCACACACCGTGTTGTCTAGGTTTTCCATATAGTAAGCCTCCAAAACTTCTCCCGAACCCCCAAAATATTAAATTTTTTCCCAATTCATGCCTATTCCGATCCATGAGATCCCGTACTCCTTATGAATCAATTTTTTACATCCTTATTCATATCATTTTAATATAACTCAATTAAATTTAAAAAATGATCCACCAAATTCTAATCTAAAAGGGCCCTATAACACCTTAGGGAACAATGCTTCATGTCCATCCAATGAAACATTACATATTCCAATACCCTATCAAAATAGATGGTAATATATCTTGACATCTATCACAACAGCATTCATACCTAGCAGATAATCTATCACAATAACATTAAATCAGTAATGCACTGTAAATGGAATGATAAGAATGCATGACAAGTGATCTATAGTAAGTTCCTACATGATGCATGGGATGGAATACCCTCATATCTTCAGGTTCCAATAGAAGTATATCCATAATGATATCAATCATAACAGAACAAAACAAGTGAATCACCTAATGGTGCAATCAAATCAACTGTAACAATTGAAAATCTAGAAAATTGCAATATTCGAGGTAACTTGGATTTTCCCTATACACGGGTATTCTAATCCCTAGCACAAATTATTACCAACTACATATTCCTTCCTATAAAAATATATTGAATCTAAATAATAAGGGAAATTAGAAAATAAAACCTTCTTTGATACAACTTTGTAACATCTACAGTCTAGGTGCCACCCAAAATTGCCCAAACCTGGTTGGTCACATAACCTCAAGCACATTTCCCCAAACACTATAGGATACCGACTAGAAATGAGGGAAAAAGTATGATAATGGGGAATCTATGACCTTATTGGTAGAGTATACACAATAGAAAACAAATAGTAAAGAATATCAGAAGCAGTAATGTCATACAACAGAAATAAACAGTAGAAGACTAATGTAAATCCAACAGAAGCCACAATATATATGTATATATTTATATATAAATGATTCATAGAATATGTTTTTATGAAAAAAACCACACTATTCATAATGCTATAAAAAAATAGAGAAACAAAAGTACAAAAGAAACAAGTTAACTTCAACAGAATCACAATCCTCATCTTGGTCCCATGCTCTCGAGTTCCAACAGCAGTCAATTGCCTGATAAAGAAGGGTGCTTTCCCTTATATATACCTACAACCATATAATCTATTTGTGTCCCAAAAATATCCCAAATAGGGTCTGAGACGAATCTGAGTTGGATAATACCAAAATATCTATGCCTATCTGTCAGTGAATATATATTTATACTAGAAAATATGCAGAAATGAAGCAATAAACTAGGAATTACTCAAAAGAAAACAATCCACTATTTTCAATTACACTCATTTACATTTAATAATAATCCTTTGAATCAAGTAATCTTAGGATCTATAATATGCTCTATATCCCTTATGTAATAGTAACAAAATAGATATCTCATTAGACCATCTAAACAAAAAAAGTAAGGTCGAGTCCATGCTTGTACTTTGGCTTGGAACACTCATCAAAACCATTCAATTATTCAGTAACGTCCCTTTGGAAATGTTCTCACAGTCTAATCACCCTAGTCTAACAAAACAACAATTCATTTAATAAATACCCTCTGGGAAGCTCTCACAGTCTAACCCCTTTAGTCTAATATAACACTAATCATTTACAATGACCACATGGGCAGTTCTCACAGTCAATACCCCTTGGTCAACATAGCATCAATAAATTATAACTAACCACCTTAGCAGCTCTCACGGTCTAAACCCCTGGGTTGATGACCACCTGTCAGCTCTCACAGTCAATACCCCTGGGTCAACATAACAGTAATACATATATAAATGACCCTACCTTGGGAAGCTCACATAGTCAAATTCCCCTTGGTCAAACTTAACAATGCATATCACAGACATCTCATACACTCAATAACTACATCCTAACAAAAAAGGGCATGAAAAAGGTAAATCATTACAACCATTATATAAAAAATGATCATAAACAATCTAATAAGGTAAACACACACTTGGGGTGTCCCATAATAGGGTACCTAACTTTACACATAAGAAAAAAACCATTATTAATCAATCAAACCATAACATGTAATAAAAATGTTTAATTTACAAATCATAAAATACCCCAATCATGAGAATGCAGAACTTTTAGAATATATAATCAAAGATAACACAAAAAAAGGCTGAAACCAACCACCTTGATATCACACAATCTATATACATGAAATTCGGTCCTTAAATCAGCCTAGATCGGCATAGATCTACAAAATGTGAAAAATTATCAACCTTGAATAAATCAAGAGAGAGGAGGAATTAGGAAGAAATTCTCTATAGGAACTAATAACTCACCGGTGGGATTCCAACGCACCCAACGACGTCTTAATCAGAGGTCGGATGGAAAATTGGGGGTTTAATATTTTTTCTTTATTCCTGAGCATTCCTATAAAAAACATGGTAAGAAGAACTCAGTTCTGAACATGTTACGCGACCCCGCTATGATATATAAAAAAAAGAACTACACGTCGTGTACATGCCATGTAGTACCCTTAATTGGCCCCTGACTTAAGTGGTCTTCTAGGTCATCACACGACCTTGTACTCAGCTGTTACACATCTAGTACATGGTTGTACATGGTAACTCGGTTCACAGTGTGTACTCAAAAAACTCATTTTTTCATTTTCCTAAAAAAACCTAAATCAAGATCCGTATCTGAAATGAAGATACAGGTTCTCACAATAGATACTCCTTATTATGAGATAATATTATCTAATAAGTGACATTTTTCGATCTAGAAGTGTCACTTATAAAGATTGTAATAAAGATAGTGCTCTGTTAATGTACTTAGAATGATATCAAGGTTCTTAGCATGGTATCTTTGAGTGTGAGATAAAATAGTATGTATTCCCAAAAGACTATGAGAAAAGCATTCAGATAGTGGTGGAACACCCATTTCACATGGGCCATGAAAATAACAGGCATGTTTGTAAGACCAAATGACATGAAAAGTTACTCATACAGACCATACCAATAATGGAATGATGTATGAGGTATATCTGATGGAATTACTTGCACCTGATTATAGATTGATCTCACGTCGATCTTAGAATACCCCCTAGATCCTTATATCTAGTATAAAATATCATCTATTTCAGGTAGTGGATACAGGTTCTTGATATTAAGATGGTTCAACCATCTATAATCCACGCATAGAAAACGGGTCCAGTCTTCCTTCTGGGTAAAAATCATAGGAGAAAACCAATAGGAAGTACTATTCCATATATATTCTATGGACTATAGATCCTATAATTGTTTCTTGAGCTCTTGGATCTCATTAGGTTTCATACTCTATGGAGGAATATACATAGACCTGCTCCTAGAATGAGCTAAATCAAAAAACTCTACCTCTTTCTCAAGGGGTAATTCAAAAAAATCATTTTGAAATACATCCCTGAAATGATCTAATACAATAGGAAATTTCTCTATATGAATATTGTGATCCTCCATGAAGAGACTAACAATATGGGTGGTCACTCAACCTTGCCTAGGATGATCTGTTATAGCTCTACTAGCTTAGTCATCCCACTCATCCTTCTATAGACAACTGCATAAGACTCAACCAGTGCAGCTGACGATGGTGATTTTGATGGTTTTGTGTGTTTTCAGGTGATGTTGTCTTTGGCATGGTGTTTTATGTCTTCCATTGATGATCGTTTCAACGGCAATGACTGGAATGGTATGGGGTTTTCATCATGTGAGTCTTGGTGTTCTGAAGTCCTATGTGTTTTTGTGATGATGGATTGATGATGCATGGATGATGGCCGGTGGGTTCTCATTCCAGTGAAGGGGAGGTGACGATGGGGATTTTGACTATCAAGTGGTGCAGCTCGAGGTTCTTTAGTGGGATGAAGTCTGAGAGCATGGATCAAGGATCTCACTGCCAGAGGTGATTAGACAGTGTTGGGATAGATGCAGTATTTTCAAATTTTAAATTTGGCACTTTGGGGTCTACTATTTTTTGAATCCTGGATCTGGTTTTTTGTCTAGTTACAGTATGGTTTTCCATTTGTAATTTTTAGTTACCATTTAACCTTAAAATGGCCTTTTGAAAATACAAAAATATGGATTTGGATGGTGAAGTAAATGATACCCTGTGGTGATATTAGTCCACAATGGTGTGATATAGAACCAACCAATCCATATTGAGGATGAAAATGAATCCATTCAACTCAAGAATAAATAGGTATCACATGAAAGGGTAACTTCCTACCTCAAGGGGACAATCCCAATATTGGTGTATTCCTTCAAACCATGCTCCCAACAGTGTATCTAGGGTCATTACACAACATTAATAATGCATGAACATTCTGAGAATTTCCATGATAGATGAAGATATTAAGTAGTGTGATGAACCTTTATCAAAAAAAGAAAACACTATAATGGAGGTTACTAGAATAGTACCTCATACTGCAGATGACCTTGTAGATTGATCCTTTAGTTTTGACTTTAATTTATGAAACAGACCAGATTAATGAACCTATGAAATAGATAGACTACCATGATTAAAACCACACTTATAGTACTACTGGTGATTAGTATCTTCGCTACCATGTCCATGTACCCATCCTTTTCCAGCCCTTCTGATGCTACTCCAAATCACCACCTGACTCGGTGTAAAAGAACATTCCCCTGAAGGTGGAGCTGGTACTGAACCTCTTCCACTAGAAGCTAATGGAAGGGTCCTAAAGAACCTCTAGAGGTTCCCCGTATGATTTAAGACTGACACTTTAGAGGGTCTCTATAGAAATGAGGCTTTAGGTTCCCCTATCATCCACACTGATGACACACTATTGATCTACTATTACAGGTACTATGTATACAATTTCCCTGATAAAGAACCTCAAGAGAATGTTTCCTGCTACCAGAAGAACAACTGGCCTGCCACTTCACTGATCCTCTACGACCGGTACAATCACATTCCCTTAGGTTGGGCTTAGTTATAATATACCGATATACTATTTTTGATAAGGTAGGTTGGAAAAATACATTCACCTTAGTATGGATGGCATACACAAGACCATCCACAAAGAATCTAGCACACAAAATATCAACACCACATAGAAGTGTTGAAAATCATTTTAACTATATGAAACGCATAGAATACTCTATAAATGACATAGAACCCTAATTGAGATGCATGAACTCTCTGACTTGGTCAGATCTCTAAATTTGAGGAAAGAACTGATCATAGAAGGCTGTATAGAAATCATCCCATACCATACCATGATGGTCACCAGCCATGGTAATTACATCCCACCAACACTTGACCAAATCACACGTCATTTTTGCAGAAATATTGACCCAACACTATGGAGGAATCTCTATATTCTCAATGATATAAAGGGTGTCCTCACTCTAAGACTCAGTAGCCTATGTACCACAATCCCCCACGAAAGTGGGTGGATGGTGCTATTGGAACTCACGAGTCAGATCAAACATTGTAGGTGCAGGCCATGGAGAACCTATCATGGAATACATCAGACATAGAAAACCAAGACAAAGATAAGACACAGTTACCATATCAGGTATTACAGGTGGTGCCTCAAGTGGAACTCCTCGCAGTAAGGTGGGCGGCTCAGGGCCCAAAACATTTGGATCATGGTTGTCACCAGCCTCCGAGACCACGACATGAGGACGTCATGGCATCATTAGTTTACAAATTGCAATAAAAAGACACATGAAATGATTTAAAAAGATACATAGGAACACTAGAGGAATTTGAACAAACATAAAGGGGACCAATACCCATGGTATACTACCCAAACTACCCACTTAGAAGTCTGAGTTTGGGTATTTTCTCTTGTTTCAATTAAAGTGGTTTAGTAGATGAAGGGTCAACAATACCATACCTCATCATTTACTAGAATCCATTCCATTTTAAGACTCAAGTTCTGCTTTTAAATTTTCATTTTCTTGTTCTTATATATCAAGTTTCATCAAAAACATATTTTACATCCCAATGAATTAGTTCCCATACTCCTTATCATTGAGATCAACAGCCATTCAAATTCTGATTAAATGCTTGACTCGGTAAATTAAGCATTCCATTCACGAGGGCCCAGACACCTCATGAATTGAAACTAGAAATCACTCAATCAAATCCCAAGAGTATCCAAATCAAAATATATAAACATGTATAACTCAACAATGAAAGGCATATCAAGAAATTAAAGCAATCAAATGCACCTATATGGAATGATATAAGTATGGAATGTGAATTCTAGGAGCCTATTATGATGCACTTAACAATGATACATTCAGTCATATCATCGTGACAAGGATGAAATATATTCCCCAATCATAATAAAAAGAATAACCACAACACAACATGTGCACCACCCAAAGGTGATATGATATCATCTAGAAAATTGAAAATAGAACAATAATAATTATTTAGAAAACATAGAATTTACTCTGAATAATGGATAGCTATGTCCAAGCATAGATTATAACCAAGTTCTCTAGAATTCCTAATCTCCAATATATTGTCTCCAGATAGTAAAGGAAAAAAGGAACCTCCCTTATACAACTTCATGACATCTTGGTCTTGTATACAACCTAGATTTACCACGTGATTGGTGGGTCACATGGCCTTAGGCGCATCTCCATAAGCTATAGAGTCTACTGACTAGAATTAAGGGCCTAGGGTGTGTTCATGGGGAGACTAGGACCTCAATACTAGAATGTAGAACAATGGATAAATAAAATAACAAGTAAATATTAGAATCATTAATTGTAAATAGTTTTAAAAATATAATAACACATGAATAATAAACAATAGGTAATAATATAAAAAAGTTGATGATGGTATATATCATGTATCTAGAAAGATGGAAGAAAAGGATACATGGTAGAAGATATTACATGCCATACAAAAGTAAAAAATAGGAATCCAAAAACTATCCCCAACATCTTGAGCTCTATATCAGTCATTTGTCAGTATCTCTACCCTAATCAAGAATGAAATCAAGTGTTTAAAGTATTATGCTTACCTTTATCAAATCCTAAATACATGTAGTCTGCCTCGGTACCAATGGTGTCTGTATAGTGTGTGAGATAAATCTAAATAGGCCACCACCACCAACGTCTATAAAAAACTATCTGTGATATAAACTAAAATAGTGTGAAAACATGAATATATAAAAGTAAAGTATTATAGTAATGTAAATACCCAAAAACCTACTTCATCCCTCAGCTGTTGTCTAAACATTTTACCTGTTCATTAATTTATTGGGTTTGAGTTTATATAATTAATTCATGTCAGTTAATACCAGCACTAACATCATCTTGTGAATATAATATTAAAGGATCCTAGATGTAACATGGGATACTTTAATGATAATAAAAGGTTTCATAGGTAGTAACCAAGGATACATAGACCTTAGGGGTCACCAATTTATTACTAACTAAAGCATATATAAATGGGTAAGAGTGTAATCCATAGAGCATCATCCAAGTTATTCTAAAATAACTCATATAACAGATTCCAAGTAAAACATCCATGTTAAATTAAGATAATCAATGGATAGGCCCAATGATAAAACCAAGGCACTTCATGTCTATATAAGCCATGGTGGATCCAAAAAGTATATCTAAGGAATTATCTAATAGTAAAGAAGGGATCCTATGGTGTCATAACATGCATCCACTGATAGAAAAATATTGGGTTATATGGTGGGTCTCACCATTGGAAGTTGACATCTCTGAATTAGAATGGAATCCATGATAGCAGAGTGAATTACCTCAGTAATCTGTATGCTATCTCAAGTTTGACTACTAATATAATGATGTTAAGGTCCCTATACAATCATACATATTATATTTGATTCATTTAATTAATAAAGGATATGTAAATGTCATTCCATTAAAGTATTTCATTAAGTTCAATCCTTACCTTTCATTAGTGTGACATGCCCAAGGGGCATGAAACCTTTTAATTCAATTCATATAAACTCACTCAGTTAATATGGTTCAGTACACTACCTTCCATAATCAATTAAAGGTGTTCCACCTATGTTTAACCGAGTTCCTCAAATATATTTTACCAGGAAAATTCCGATATATACATTATACTTATAAATTCAATTTAATAGTGATCAAATAAAGTGAATCACTTACCTTAGGTAGGTCATCTGAAAATAAACATGGTATAATCCATTTATCAACTCACAATTCATCCATTTCAAGGGGCTTACCATTAAAAGGGTCAATCCACACACCCAAATGATGAGGAAAAGGTCATAACAAACCACTAAAACTCAATTATAGAAAAAACTACATGGGGTGGTCAAAATTGTTGATGTAACCCCCAAAAAGTGAAAAACATATATGGAATGGGTCATAAAAATGGTTCTAAGAACTACAAGAAGTGTATATAAATTATACAGGCGACACCTGATGAGATCAAAACACACACATGGAAATTTATAAAATGAATAATCATGAGTAAGGGATTATAGAACACCTAACTCATACTCATATGACTCTCCACATCAAGTATCATCTTCTAGTTTGGCCTAAATTAGAAGATATATGAAGATCAATCCAATTCCCTAAAAATAGGGCATATGAGCCTATATCGAAATAGAATCTTCAATTAGAAGAATAACGATGAAAGCATAAAAATTAATTGAGATATTAATGGAGAAGATCTAATGAGATCAACAACGATCGATTCAGACTATGGATGGACGCTTGAGATCAATTCCTAGTTTAGGTATTCAAAGGATCTCAAAAGGGAGAAGTAGGATGTGTTTTCCATTGAAAAACAAAAATGAGAGGGGATGTATGTTTAATTGGATTTTTAATGGTAAAATCACCAAAATTTGGCCTTCACACAGGTTGGAAACATGTTTTTCCAAACCGTACGCCAACCATACACAGTCTTTTGAAGAGAGGGGTCACCTATATAGTTAGGCCACATGGTTAGGGAAACCGGTGCCAACTATGAAAAATGGCTCTGAAACATGTCTGAAACATTTTACATAGTCGTGTGACCACCTGGAGTATTATTAGGTAAAGAGGTACACCTAATACCACTCCAATATCTAGCCTCACATGTTTAGAAGCAACTATATGGCCTGCCCAACATTGTTTCTTCTAAACATTCACATACCCATTTTCACCCCAATTGGTGGATTTCGGGCTCCGTGCATGCCTCAGACACCCCTGAAACCTCTATAACTTTATTATGAATCCATATTAGGTCCAAAATAAATAATTAGACAAAAATTAAAAAGATAAATACTTGAGTAAAAAAACTATTTTCTTACACACATGAGGTCCATCCAACTATCGTACATGACCACTGGCCATGTATCCCCCATAGGGTCAGGCGATGTGTCCTACAAGGAAATTACCCTGACACAGAGTGTTTGGTCATGTACCCGACCACACACTAAGTCATCTCTATAAGGAGTTAACCAAACACACACACCATGTAACCCTTTTTATCATTCCTTCACCCAAAATAACACATGACTTTTTTTCATAAACTAAATTATGTGTGATCGAGTTTCCCCTATTAAAAAATGCTACAATCTTCCCAAAACCTCTATTTATCCCAGAATAACTCCAGATCATCCCTCTAGGGGCTCTAAAAAATCATAATAGGGATTTAAATGCTTTATAAAATAAAACCATGGGGATTGGGGTGAATAAAATGAAATCGAATTACCTCACAGTGATAATTACGGAAGATTTGGATTGATTCTCACTCCACAGTCACATCAGTTTTATCTGAATCTTGCATATCTCATTTGCATCACCTCCATCTGTCCCAATATATCTCACCCTCCCTATCCATCTATATCCATTGCATGACACAAGATCCCCCAAGGGCTATGTGATGAAATCCATGTGGGTAAGGAATAATAGAAAAAGGAAAAAATTAAAAGAAAGAAGAAGAAAAATAAAAAGAAAATAAAAAATATCCCTGACCTATACTTGATTCCCGGCATGATTTTATTCATCCTCTATATGAAAAGTCAATTTTTGGAGTCATTTGAGGAGTCATAGTATCAATCTGATGCTCTACTCAAGTGATATGACCATCCAAACATGTGTTAATAAATAATATTTAATTAATTAAATATTAAATATTTCATAGAAATTAGAATGGATCATAATCGCACCAAACCCAAGACCTAGGGTAAAAATAATATTTTGGGGCTAATATAGTGGTTAAATATATTATCTGAGATCATCTTATAAGATAAAATAATCATTTACTCTTATAAGAATGAAAAACTAAGAACTCGAAAATTCTGCTCATTTTCAAAACCAGGAAGACCATAGGTTTTTAAATCTCCCCAATATAGAAATTATCATACTTGAGAATCCTTGGTGGTAAACTCACCACCATGATTTCACTCCCTGAACTAGAACAACCAACACTATCACAAACCATACAATGACTAGTATCATTGTTCTTATAGATGCCTCTATACATGATAGATATTCAACTAAAACCAATCAGAAACTCCCACTGAAATAGTATCCTTGTCATAACTTCAGAACTGAAGACACATTCAACTGTGTATGGACATCCCTGGAGAAAGTGGGTAGATGCTGCTATTAGAACTCGTGATTCAGATCGTCGTCGTAAGTGTAGGACATGGAGCACCATGCATGAAATGCACCAAACATAGAAAACTAAGACAAATCTAAGATTAAGTGCCCAGATCAAGTACAATAGGTAGTTCCTCAAGTGGGACTCCTAGTGGTAATATTGGCAGATCAAGGCCCACAAAATTTGGAGCAAGTTCATCACTAGAATCCTGGCGTACGACACAAGGACGTCATGGTGACATTATTCTACAAATTTCAAGAACACACCGTAGGAAATGGATTAAGAAGATATAGAGAAACACTAGAAGATTCATAATGAACAAAAACAGGACTCACTACCCATGGTATACTACCACAACTTCCTTCTTAGTTGTTCGAGTATTGGTAAGTTCTCTTGTATCAATTATAGGTGTTCTAGTAGATGAAGGGTCAACTATACCTTACCTAATAATTTACTAGAAAACATTTTTTAAGTATCAAGTTTCACTTTTAAATTTTCATTTTCTTATTCTCTTATATCAAGTTTAATTTAAAATTAATTTTCTATATTGGTGAATTAGGGCTTGTACACTTTATCCCTGAGATCAACACCCATTTAAATTCTCACTAAAGGCTTGACATGGTAAATTACTCATTCCAACCCATGAGGGACCATAAAACTAAAGAATTAAAATAGTAAATCACTCAATAATAGCCCAAGAGTAGCACATAAAAATATTCAAACAAGTCTCAATCAAAAATCATAGGCATATGAAGCAATGCAAGTTGTGAAATGCACATATATGGTGTGGCATATGTATGGAATGTGAATTATAGGTGCCTATAATGATGCATGTATCAATGATCCTTGCACTCATATCATCTTCCCAGGGACAAAATAAATTCCTAAATCAGAATAATAATTATAACCACAATATAACATGTGTGTCACCCAATGGTTAAATGATATAAACTATAATTGGAAAAACTGAACAACAATTATAATTTAGGAAACTCGACATTTACCTTGATCATGGGTTATCTATTCCCAAGCATGGATTATAACTGAATTCCACATAATTTATAATATAAAATAGATTTTATCCTGAGAAGGAAGAATGGAACCGCTCTAATACCACTTGGTGACGTCCCGGTCCAGGATGCAACCCAGAGGTGCCCCAAGCCTTGTGGTCCACATGGCCTCAGGTGGATCTCCCAAATCTCCATTGGCTACCAACTAGAAGAAAGGGCATATGGTGTGTCTATGGAGATACTATTCCCTCAACTACAAAGCATAGCACAATAGATAAATGAGATAACAGGTAAATAGTGGAATCAATAATATGAAATAGTTGGAAAAAATAAGCATACATGAATAATAAACAACTTGTGATAATATATAAGAGTTTATGATGATATATATCATGTATCTAGAAATCTAAAAAACATGGATACAAGGAAACAGACAATACATACTATACAAATTAAGAACAAAAGAATCCAAAAACTATCCCCATAATCCTAAGATCCAGCTTTTTCATCTGCTACCAGCTCCATCCTAAGAAAGAGAGAAATGAAGTGTTTGAAGCAGTACGCTTACTTTTTTCAAGACTTTCTTACATGTAGTCTTTGTGGGTACCAATGGAGCCCGAATAGGGTGTGAGATAAATCTCAATAGGACACCGCCAATGCCGTCTATAAAATCATATTAGTATAATATAAACTGAAATACTGTGAAAGTTTTCATATATAAAAGTAAATAAGAATAGTAACATAAATACCCAAGTACCTATTTCATCCTTAGGTTAGTGTCTAAATATGTATATAGTTCATTAATTAATTAGGTTTCTGTTTATATAATTATTTCAAGTGATTTAATACCAACACTAACAGCATATCATGAATATAATAGTGAAGGATCTGAGATGTTACATGGAATCTTGTAATGATAATAAAAGGGTTCTGGGGTAGTAACTAAGTCTACCTAGACCTCAAGTATATCAAATTCATAAGTAAATATAAACTAGATAAAGTGGAAATAGTGTTGTCCAATGAACATCATCCAAGGCATTCCACACTAATGAATCTAACATAATCCATGGAAAACATCCTTGGTAAAACAAGATAAAAAATTTATAGGCCCAAGGATATAACTACAGAACCTCATATTTGTAAAATACATGCTGAATACATGGATTATATCCATGTAATCCTATAATATTAAGTAGGGATCCTACTGTGTCATATCGAGAATCCCCTGATAGAGAAAGTTCGAGTTACAAGGTGGGTCTCACCCTTGGAAATCGAAATCTCTGAACTAGAATGGAATCCAAGAGTTATTTGGGGATTCCTTGAGGAATCAACAATCTATCTTGAGTATGAAAACTCTTATAATGATATCAACTTCCATATACAATTAGTAATCTTACATTGGATTCATTTAATTA
The DNA here is from genome assembly GCA_963277665.1 of Viscum album. Lineage (NCBI taxonomy): Eukaryota > Viridiplantae > Streptophyta > Magnoliopsida > Santalales > Viscaceae > Viscum > Viscum album. The sequence continues at coordinate 1,783,674,613 of OY728148.1, read as the reverse complement.
ATCAAGGCTATGTAAAAGTCATGTTGTTAAAATAGTTCATTTGGTCCAAGCATTTCCTTTCATTAGTGTGTCAAGTCCAAGGGGAATGAAACCACTTTATTCAAATCATATAAGTCTCATTAATTTAATATGGTTCATTATAATCCCTTCTATAATAATGGGAAGGTATTCTACTAATGGTCAACCGAGTTCCTCAATTACATTTTATGAGGTGAAGTCATACACACATATATATACAATAAACTTTCCAATTTAATTTAATAGTGATCTAATCAAGTAAAGAACTTACCTAAGGAAATTCAATTGGAAATATACATGGTACAAGCAATTGATCATCTCAAAATTCATCAAATTTAAGGGGATTTCCATTACTGGGGTCAACCCACACACACGAATGGTGGAGAAAATGTTATAAAAAACCATAAAAACTCACTTATAGAGAACAAACTACACGGTGTGTTTGACATTGTGGATGCAACCACAAAACAATGAATAACATATATGGGATGGGTCCTAGAACACAATTCTAATGACTACAAGCAAGGCATATGAATTAGATAGTCGATGCCCAATGAAATCTATGCACACACATTGAAATTTATAAAATAAAAAATCTTTATTGATGAGCTATAGAACACATAACTCTTACTTGTATGACTCCATTAATTCAGTAGTAGCCTCTAGTTTGGCCTAGATTGGAAGATATTGGAAGAACAGTCCAACACCCTTAAAATAGGGCACATGAACCTGAATCTAAATAGAATTTTCTATTCGATGAATAATGAATAAAGATTAAAAGGTAATTAATATCATACCAATGATGATCTAATGTGATAAAAGATGATCAATTCAGACTCTGGGAAGATTCTTGATATCAATTGCTATTTTAGGCCTTCAAAGGATCTGAAAAGGGATAAATAGAAGGTGTTGTCCATTGAATACTTAAAATGGGAGGATAGGTGTGTTTAATTGGGTTTTAAGGGTAAAATTGTAAAATCAAACAAATTTAGCCTTCACACGGTTTGGCCACATAGTTTTCCAACCCATATGCCAACCATAAATAGTCTTCTAAAGGAAGGGGGAACCATTCTAGTTTGACCGCACGGTCAGGGAAACCATGCACCAACCATGAGAAATGACTCTAACAATTTTGAAACAATTTTCACAACCATGCGTCCCCCTTGCACGTGGTTAGGGAAAACCGTGAACCATGTACCACTCCAATATCCAACCAAGCATGATTATAGTTAATCATGTGACCTTCCCCACAAGTTTTTTTCTATCCATGTGAAAATCCATTTTTACCCCAAAGGTTATGTTGCAGGCTCTAAACTAGCCTCAAACCTAACTGAAACTGCTATGAACTTATTAGGAATCCATTTTAGGTCCAAAATAAATAATTATAAAAACATTAAAACGACTAATAACTGAGTCAAAAACCAGGTTCTTACACACATGGGGTCCATCCAACTACCGCACAAGACCACTAGTTATGTATCCCATACGGGGTCATGCCATGTTACTTACAAGGAAATTTCCCACAACATGGGGTGTTTTTCCATTTACATGACCACACCCTAGGTCACCTCTATAATGATTTTACTAAACAAAGACACCATGTAACCCTTTTTATCAACCCTTCAAACAAAATTAATAACACACAACTTGTTTTCATAATGTACATTCCATGTGATCAGGTTTTCCAAAATAAAAACCCCTACAATCGGCCCAAAACCCCCATTTCTCACAGAATAACTCCAAATCATCACCCATGGGGCACCCAAAAATAATAATAGGGATTTAAAAACTATTGGGATTGGGGTGGAAAAATGAAATCAAATTACCTCATAGTGAAAATTCCCAATGATTTGGTTTTACCTACACTCTACAGTCACATCAAGTTTATCCGACTCTTCTTGAAATCTGTTGTATAACCTCCCTCTATACCCCTATCTCCAAACCTACCACTCTCTCTCTCCATCACATTATAGAGGATCCCCTAAGGTCTATTCAATTAAATCTATGTTGGGATGGAGGAAAGAAAAAGGGAACATTTAAATGAAAGAAAAAGAAAAGGAAAAATAATAGAAAAATGGTCTCAGACCCATACCCGATGATCAACATGAGTTTACACCAAATATAGGTGAAACCCCACATTCTGGTGTCAATTGAGGCATCATAATCTATAATGGATACTCTATTTCAATGATATGAGCATCCAAACATGTGTAAAAAAATTAATATTTAATTAAATAAATAATAAATATTTCCTAGAAATTCAAATGGATTATAATCCTTCCAAACCCTGACCCTAGGGTAAAGACCATATGTTGGGGCCATGATAATGGCTGAAAAAATTATCTGAGATAATCATCTAGGAGAAAATAATCATTTTAACCCATATAAGAATTTGAAACTATGAACTCAAAGATTCTAGTCATTTTCATAACCTATAAAAACTATGGTATTTAAAGTCTCCCCAACATAGTAATTCTCATCCTCAAGAAGCCTTGGTTGTCAACTCATCACCCTGATTTCACTCTATGAAATAGAACAACCAATGTTATCACAACCATATAATGACTAGTCTCATTGTTCCTATAGATCTCTCTCAATATGATAGACATTCAAATGAAACCAATATGATACTCCCACACAAAGAGTATCCTTATCATCACCTCATAACTAAAAACTAATTTCCACGACCCATGCTCCTTCCATCACCAAACATAATGATTGGAAGCGTCTAAACATCTTAAACCTGACCACAAAAGGGAAAACATCAACCAACCATTCCTAGATCACTAGAAATGGAAAGATATACTCTCAGGAAACCATTTATAATGAAGATAACATCCTCTAATGGAATGTAGATCTCTCCCAACCATAAGGATTTAATTACACCATTCTTCTATTCCCAACCTCAATAAGTCCACCATGGCTTCACCTCCCATGTTTTCCATAGGTCGAAAATAAACAAAACAGATAAAAACATGATCTTGGTGTGTCTAAGGATGTGTTAGTTACCACTATGGGGTGAATCATTGGCACACTATTGATACAAATTATTTATTTTTAATACATCCTATATGAAAGATTACATTCTCAATCCCTGTTATTTAATTCTCTTTCTATTCTTGTAATAACTAATAAAAATAAAGCACAATATATAGGGATTTTTATAAGGTTTGGTATAAATACATAATCCTTACTGAAAATGATTATCTTCCCAAATTACAAGTTCTGCACTACATGCAGGGGGTTACAACAAAGGAAAGAACCATTTATGTCAATACATAGTCATACAATTTTCCACTCTAGAGTCCCACTAGAGATTACAAGTACCCATGTACACTATAAACTCCTAAGTCCCACAGGAGGATCTTTATGTTTTATCCCACAGTGTTACCAGCATCCCACAGGCCAACTCCAGAGTCCCACTAGAGATGTTTTCTTTATTAGAGTCCCACTAAAGACTTATACAGATTCTAATTCACACAAGATATTGTCTATATATATAAGGATCAATGTTGCATTATGAATTATTTTTCACTACCTCACAATAAATTCATTCTCCACAATCAAAAGAGATCACCTGATTTTCTCTTGTACTATCTTTAGTAGATTCGACAAATATTTTAAAAAATCTTGATGTTACTCATTGTTCATTGATATTCAAAACATTATTAACTTTATTTAGTACAATGACTACTCTGGTAAATTCCTTCTAAAATAATTATCATTTTTAATCTCAGAAAACATCACAAAACTCATGAAATTTATATTGCTTGTGTATTCCTGCAAACTTCATGAGTATATATAATACACTATGTAGTCTTCTTGGTGTAATATGTGAAACAAAACTATTTCCCAAACATGATACTTTATTGCATTCATGTGTTGAATAATGAAAAAACATTTCTCTGACTCAATAACTTATTTAAATATGCCTTGGTTATATATTAAAAATCATATATATGTTTTAATGGCTTAAAAAATTACCTCATGTAATTATATCATTCGACATTGTCTCAAACATTATCATTGAAAAATACTCCATCGTGAGAAATCAAGATCATGTTATTGTCATGAAATGCAATTCTTGAATGGATATAATATCATGTAAAATTTTCCGGATCCTTTTAATAATAGTATACACATGGATGATTCATTAAATTTTTTTTCTTTCTTCATATATCAACATCGATTGTAGATACCATTACCAAAGTTCCATGTAACTCAAGCCATCATCTTGTAACTGAAAAGGCAGAGACACAACACGAATTTATGGATCCTTCTAGAAATATCCGAGCACTTACACATCTATGTTTTTCTCTATAAATACTCTCAAATTTTTGTTCACCTCATCAATTAGAAATGAGATCTAAGAGGGTATTTATATAAAAATCTGCACTGACTTAGTGCTCTAAAAATCAGTAACATCCACTCATTCCTTTATGAAATGTCTTCATACGATGATGAGAATCACCATCACTATAAACCCATTTTTTTCACAATGTATCTCAATAGTTTTATATTAATTTTATACATGAAAACAAATTTACATGAGAATTATATCATATTAAAATACTCATAACCATAAAATATTTATCAAATGATTTTAGTTAATCCAACATAGGTGCGATATGCTCAAAAACCGTCGCAGAAAATCACTTAGATGAGCTCGAGGTAGAATTCAATCGTGGCCATGATCAAACACCTATGGATGATCTCATCAGACAACTATATTTATTTTTAGAACATAAATTAATAATAAAAATTAACAAGAATAGATGTTTCCTACATTGGTAATTCCCTCAAATGCACACTTCCTTTTATTACAAAGCCCCTCTTATTTTGGCTTGTTGTGAGTATGGGTTCTGATCCAACTACCCACTTGCACCACCCCATGCCGACACCCAATTCTATAATCATCACATCTTACACCGTGGCTCCACTATAATCATGTAGCTTCTATGGGTGATCCTTGTAATCCTTCTACCAAAATGATGGCTAGCAAAGCTACAGTTGATCTTAGTTCCCACCTTAGTAGTGGTTGCTCATGGTTCCCATGGATTGCTGGTGGGACAAATAATTTTTTAATATTTATAACATTAATAAAAACTTATCCATATTTCATATAAATTATAATTTCAAATTCAATCTCTACTTTATTCTCAAGAACTATTTATTTCTTTCTTTTTAAGATCAATGTGTCGTCATCAAAATCCCTTGACACATATATTCGAACAAAAACAAGTTCTAAAATCATCTCTTTTAAGGTTGAGGTTTTTATAACTATCCTCATCATCACTTCATTACTTATATATTGAAATCAACTCCACATCAATTCAATAAACCTTTTTGAAAGAATTCAATTCAAATCAAATGGAACTGCAATATTATCCTTTGAATTTTTTGTTAATACCCCCAAAAAACATCAATATCACATTATGAATTTAGGAGTGATTATCAGATTCAAAAGACTTGTGAATACTTAAAAGCTTCAAATCATATATGATCCCCCTCAAAGGATGCATCCATGTATTTTAATTCCCAGTATGTTATTATAAAATTATATATATATATATATACACATATGGGAATAAGTATGAACCTATTTTTTCCAGAAATAGCACCCAAGATGAGACTTTCCTCTCAAACGTTCCTTATCCTTCATCCTTTTGATCTCAAATTTAGAGGATATCTCCTTGAAATAAACTATTTCTTCATGTGAGTCTATTTTATAAAACTTTTTAAGTAAAGAAAATTTCATTTCTTATGATTTTATAGAGTTCTTATTATCATATTAAAATTTTCACCTAGATTATTTTGATTCTCCTGATCATAATAAGTAGACGAATTTTTATAATATTCAGTATATTACTTCGAAATAATATTATTACCCAAAACATAAGAATAAATTTTACTTTTTCCTATTATTTATCAATTTTTTGTTGAATTGGATATATAGTCAAACATTTCTTCTATTTATAATCATCCGTTTTGGGTGTGTCACTCTGATTCCCTGATGAACATGACTTACTCACTTTTGCCTTCATTTTTTTGTTCCTTTTAAAATAATTGGGAACCTCTCTTAATAATTGAATTATGAATACCTTATCTCTATGAACTTATAACCTATTTCTACAAAAAAAAACATATTTTAATTATTCATACCTATTTTGTATTGGAACCTTTGATGAATTTATTTGATTGTCTGTTCTACTCTATTATTGTATCCCCTCTTGGTTTATACCTATTTCAATTCAATGAAATGTTGTACCAACAAGAGTATTCTTTATTCCCATACTTTCTACAACACCCAAAAAATCCTTTGAACTATGACCTTCAATTTGTTCTATAAACCTATTCAGAAAAATATTGAATTTTTCTTCTTAGAATCCATGAATGTTTTTTTCTAGGGAGAAATGATCTTCCAGCCATCTTGCTTACATAATTTGATAGGGTAATATTCATCTCTCTTGACTTCTTGGTCCTCAAAAATTTATCATCATTGCTAGTTATATCGTATCTATTTTGAAATCATGTAAGAATAAATTTACCTTGTCTGTTGGAACCTTTCATCTCACCAGCTTGAGATAACTCATCATTTATTTCAATAAAATCGTTGAATATGTTCTTCTTCAATTAATTTTGGAATATCAAATACATTTATTATGTCTCAAAAAAATCTTCCACCTTGTGAGTTAGTTTCTCTTCAATATCATTCACCATCTCCTCTATCTAAGATACTTATAACATATACATCTTATTTTCATCAATATGAGATATATTACTTCTATCATGCTATTACTTGTTTAGAATCTAAATTTTAATTTCTTTTTTAAATATTCCCCTACAATTTATTGAGTTGAGTGTTTTTTGATATCATTTCTGCAGAAGTTTTACTTTGGAAAATCCAAATTAGATTACCTAAACAAGTATAGTGCAAGTAAGGGATCAATCCATGAAGAGAGGGAGTTACTGTGTTTTTTTCTAGATTGTGATTAATGTAACGAATTTTTATGAAATTTATATTGGTTTTTTGTGTTTGCATAATACAGTGATTTAATTTTATTTTATTTGAAAAATTACTTTAAAGATAAATAAAAACACAAAAATAATTATTCTTGGTGAATATTGGGAAGAATGTACTGCGGCTGTAGTTTTTAAGTGTTCTCATTAAATGAATTCTCAGATGAGGTTGTATTGTTCATAATAAATCATATCTCTAGGTTATGAATCTAACATAAGACCTTGGTCTGCTGACTTTTTTTAAATCAATAGAAACCAATTCCTTGGTTTGGAATTTGATTTATTTAGATTTTATTAATCGCAACCCTTTTTCAGACGATAAGAACATCCAATGATCATGGATATTCTTAATTTTAATTACTTAAAATATCCCTAGAATTACATTCCTGGTTTGATACTAGATTTCTAGACATTTTTTAGAATATTATTAAGGAATTTTGAGAGAAGAATGAATAACATGAGTACAATATAACAGTTGACAAAATACAACCCATAATCTTCCATAACCCCAACACAAATGGGATTTTGCTACTCATAGAGTAGATAGTAATTAATCTACTTGTGATACCTAAATTAATAATTGCACAAACTTTGGATTGAAGATCATTAGGGAGGTAGTGGAAACACCTCCTTTCTTCTCTTATTTCCTTCTCTTCCTGGGTGTCTTTGGATTTTCCACCCTTCGTCTATCTTGTAATGAGTCCGTTCTGAACGTGGAGGGACTTCCCACAATTTATAGTTTTTAGAAATACATTGGGTGTACCAAAAATTACACAACGTGTACCATAGTCAACATAGTTTGTCCCTATTTTCTCCTCTGGTGGGTGAGATACCACACCACCCTTGAATCTGAACATGGCGCCGCCTAGTTGGAGGTAGTACATGGCATGTAATGCCTCCCAAAATGAAATGTAATATCAACCATCATCCACAAATCCCTTATAGAAGGGATGAAAAGTAGTATCTATTTGAATAACATGGTGTGCAATCGTTGGCCGACAACATGGGCGTGTATCCAGTCCTCTTGATCTGTGTCGTGGAAATAGTACACAACATGTATAATAAGTACACGTCCTGTGTATTTTAATTTATGTAGTGTGTTTTCCTCATTTGTTAATTTGGATGGAAAACATCTAAAAATAATCATAATCAACAATATAAATAATTTGATCCACAAAATGATTGATATTGGGTGAAAAATAGGTTTTTATGCTCTATAGTATATATAAAAAGGTGTACACAAATCAGGCACATAAAATTCCCCCACACATAGCCATTTTATATTTCTGAAGAAAAATCTCAACCTCAAATTAGTAGAATCCATACTCTAAAAAGGAAAGTATTAAACTAATTATAATTGTAAATACTATATCCATAGAAAAATATTTTAAAAGGAAAAAAATATATTTCAATCCAAAATATATTCTAATCATGAAATGTATATCGTTTAATTAAATTTTTTATCCTCGTTCATCCACATTATTTAGCTTACCATAAATAAACATGCCACCTGATTATTATATCACCAAAAAGGACTACAATCACCTGTTAAGATTATTTAATCAGATTTAAGCTCAATCTTAAGTATATGAACTCTATCCATAGGCTTTCAAGTGTTCTCTTTCTCTACCTCAGATGTCAAATCACAAAAAAAAAAGGCATTTCAATATATTTCCTTTGTTTCTAAGTCTATGGTTTGGTTGGTAATAATGAAAATTAATCCTAGTGGATTTAAAAGGAGGATAAATTATTAAATAGTAATGCATGATATTAAAAATACGGATTAATGAAAATACACCCCAAATCAAGATCTCTCAAAGGGTATCATCATCATGATATTCCTTTGATAATATTGTCCCATAAACCATCAATAATATGTAATTAATGAATTTTGTCCCTTCATTTTAATATATCGTTTTTTTGAATAAGGACCACTAAGAATAAAATGAATAGTGGTTTTGGAAACCCTTCATCCCAAATGAACAAGTGATAAATGTAACACCACGAGATTTTATGAAAAATATTCTTTTTAATTTTATTGATGTCTTGTGTTGTACGCTACACAAAAAGGAGAATGCACTACATGCATCTCTGACTTGGCTTGCATTACACACAGTCGTGACCTTCTACGATAGCGTGTGTTGTATGCAATACCGAGTTTCACTAAACAACGATACACTATTAAAATATTATTAAAACTAGTAGTTATGAATAGTAATAACCACTTTTTGAAATTTTTTAAATTTCAACTTTCAAAATGGACTTCATTTTTGGATTCGGAATATTGAAATTAGCCTAGGGTGAAATTTTGGTATTTTTCTGAAAACTTTCAATTTTTGATGAATAGTGAAAACACTGGGTTACTATTCAAAAACCAAATTTTTATTTAAATAATTATTTATTTTATTTAAATTTAATTTAGGTCAAAACTGATACATAATAACTATATAAGTTCAAAGTAATTCATTAGAGTAATTTTATAATAATTTTAGATATATAAAAATTTTATTGAACTTTTCACCGTCTTTTACCCATCTCCTAAGAGAATTTGCAAAAAACATAATTTTACCGCTTCTGTGAGTGGAATTTCGAAAATCCGAGAGACACGGTTAATATCAGGGACTAAAATGTGGTTCAATTAGATGAAAATAAATTTTGGTGAATAATAACTTTTTACTTTTTTTTACCACTGTTAAAAGTAAATAGGCTAATTGAGGGTAAAAATGATATTATTATTACCCTAAAACATGTCCTAATTCTATTGGATAAGTGAAATTCGACCAAAAACAACCTTAGGAATAAAATATGACCATTTAGTCCTACTTGAATTAGATTAGGACATTTATTATTAATTTATTTAAAGAATGGTTAAAATAGTTAAAATCAAAGTTTAATAACTAAATAATTTTTAATATAGGGATATACATAAGATAAATTCAATAATAAATATTCATTATAAAGATAAATATATTTAATACATAATGGTATTTTATTTATAATTTTTAGACATTAAATAATTTATTTTATTTATGACACAATGATGATGCAGTAATCATCTTATTAATGAAATATTGACATAATTAATGTTATAAATACCCAAATAAATGTAATTTGAGACTTTTTCTGAAATCCACTAATTTTATAGGTTAATATGACATGTTATTATTGATTTAGTTAACTTTTTTCGAACTAATCATTCTGTTATGATTTTCACAAAAATCAATTACCAAATAGTGTCATGATTGACATAAAATAGTTTTTTAAAAAAATATTATATTATTAATTGTTATTTTATTCCTAAAAATCTAAGGTTAGGCCAAATGACTTATATAAGGTTATATATATTAATAATAAACAACTTGGGGTTCTTTTTTCTTGTTATAGTAAGTTTATTAACCTTATAGTGTAAGAAAACAAGAAGACACGGTAAAAGAAATTTTTTTTAACTTAAAGTTAAATCTAAATGATAAAGTTAAAATAGAGACCTCAACATGTCCAAATTCTATTGGATGAGAGAATTTCTACCCATCCCAACCTTATCTTCTAAATAACTCAATTTGGAGCTATTAAAAACCGAATATTACTTTATAATAAAATGATATTTTTAGTTATTCCAAAGGTGCCCCTCTCCTCCCTTATAAAAGGGCACCTCCTCCCTCTCTTCCTCACACCACTTTGAGCCTTCAATCTCAGCCAAACCCTGCGAATTTCTTTTCTCCACTTCCCTAGAAACATCCTAGAGGTTCTGTTCTTCTTCAAAGTCCAATATTAGTGCCCTAAGAGGAGGTTTCAAAAAGGCGTGTCGAAAGAAGAGGTAATATCCGTTACCGATTCTTTCAACTTTATTTCTTCTTCTAATTCTTCTTATTTAGTTGTTTAATTATATTGTAATAACATCAGTATCAATAATATACTTATATGTTTTTATAAATATGAAACAACCCCATTTCACCGTCTATCTATCCAAAGGAAAATGAAATCACCACGCGTGTGTACGTACGGAATACCATCTCCACGTCGTGGTGTAATCTGTTTTTCCACCACAACCTTAATTAGATGGGTATAATGGTGTAAAGAATAAATACATATGATTATTATAACATCATACTGATTCTAAGATATTACATCATTCACTCCAATTCGATTCAATAAATATGGGAATGACATTATCGCTCGTGCGTACGTACGGATTACCGTCTCCACGACGCGATGAGATTCATTTAACATGTTAACAATTCAAGAATGATTATAAAGTATATATAATAAGTAATCATGAAATATATTACATAATAATGATACTGGATTTATGTATATATATATGTATTTCATATACTTAATTCCATTAAATTCAATAAGGAAACGAAAACAGCGTTCATGCATACATACAGCCTACCGTCTCCATGAACGGTGTATTTCCTTCCATTTATTGATCTATTATATATATGTATATTCTGAATATATATTATATATAAATCATGTTTTATATTCTGTAATTAAGTAATCATGATCTATTTAATCATATGAATAATTACAAGTCAAAACACGGACGACAAATGAAACAATTTTATCCAAAAACGCTCTTTAACATGGAATTTACAAAAGAACATGTAATATAAAGTCATAAGTGAACCATATATGATATCATAACAATGAATATGATTATGTAATAAGTAAATGACATTATTTAAATAATTATACAGGAGTTTCGAATACATACGGACCATATCGAACATAAGGTAAGGGATAATTATTCCAATCTCATTCTTATCTGAGATTGTTTATTTGTAAGTATTTACTGGGGTTATGATTATTATCCATGTCCATATGTTCTCAAATTGTTTTCATAAAATGTTTAATTTTCTTCCATGTATGTTTAATGTCATTTTTACCCTTTTCAACTTTTACCACATCGTATGGAAGGAATCTTTCTTTTGTTTACCATATGAGGTACTTTTTGACTTTTCTGAAAAAAGTACGAGAAGAATGTTATTTTTAACTTATACGGCACGAATGGATTTTTACGGTTTTATAAAGCCTTATTTTCATAAATATTCCTCCAAAATAATTCATGACTATTTTCAACAAAATCCTTTTCTTTTAAAATTGAATGACATTTTGTGAAAAGAGAATTATTTTGAAGAAGAAATGATATTTTCCTCAAGAATTCATTTCAAGTGTTTTATCAAAACCATTTTTCATCTAAGATGACATTATTTCATATGTGTATGTTTCAAGTATCATGTATCTATTATTTACATGTTTTCACATTTTTTATTATGAAATGATATCCATTTCTTTTATATGGATTATGTGATGATGAGATGATGTTTATGAAACCCATTTTATTTATTGGGTTATTATGAATGATGTATGTTTATTTTGTGGAACAAGTAAGAATGATTTCATTATGAGATGGGTGGGACCTATATCTCCCTCCAATGCATTGGGTAAAGATTTATATCTCATGAGATAGACATGGCTGGAATAGTAAGTTAATCTGGTTCAGTGTTACAGGACTGAAACGAGGAGTGAACTCGATTCAGAAAGGGACTTTTTCCACTAAGATGGTCTTGGCAGCAATGCTTTGGCTACTATGGGAATCCTAACATGTGCTGAATGGTTTCCACAATTACATGTTTTATTCCCATTATATTTTATCATGATTGATGTTCCATTATGATATATTAATTACGTACTTCCACGATTTATGTCTTTGCTCAAGATTTTGATGTTTAAATTTCATTTCAAGTTTTTTACTTTCAAATGCTTATGGAATGTTTTATGTTCACTATGTTTTCCCTTACTGAGCATTTGAGCTCACCCTTTTTATGTTTTCTTTTCCCCAGGCTATAAAGAAAGGTTTTAGGTATGAAAAAAAAGGGGAAGATCTTTATGGGAGAAGTTGAAGATCCTTCACTACAATTAGTAGATTACATTCCAAGTTTCCAAAGACACTAAACTATTATGGTCCTTTGTTGTCTGTTTTTGTTATGTACTAAGTATTTCGCAAAAGTAATGTAATTTCCATGTACTTCAATCTTTGGGTCTCTACATTTGGTATTAGAGGAAAGGTTTAGTCAACCTTTGGAAACTAGGATGCGAAAACTATAGTGAGATCCCAAGAGATATTTCTGTGGTATGTCTAGGGATTTCTCTAAGGTTAAGTATAAGTATAGGTTATAGTCTTAGAATTATGGTAAAGATATTATAATTAAACCTAATATGTTAGATGTAGAAGGTACTCCCCCTTGATTATGTTATTTTCCTTATATGATTTTTGCCTCTCACAGAATTCTTTTTGTGTTCTAGTCAATGGAGGGAACCAGAAGGAATTCGGTTAACATTGAATCCAATGGACAAATTGGTGACTATGAGAAACAAAATTGTGTAATTACTAGAGAGAAATATATTGTGATTATGCCAAATCATCCATCGTGATATATGATTAACAAGGTGAAATTTAGCGGTATGCTTAATTCATCAAATAAGAGGAAGATAAAATTTTATGCATGTTCGCATGTTGAGGAGCATAAAGAAAGGAAGATTGATATTTCTAAAGAAGCGAAGAAGAACCTTGAGGAATACCTCAAATGGAGGTACAGATGTTATCTGTGTGGAGAAAAGGGTCATAGAGTGACAGACTGTTATGGAGTTCAATGTCTTATTTGTGGAGAACATGGTCATTACACAACTCAATGCCCTGACCAAAAAAGTTACTTCTAAATCAAGGATGGAATTATTCCAGGACAATCATTGAAGAGGATGGATTGAAGTGTTTATGTATTGGTATTCAAGAATAATGTTGTTGAGGTACTTTTATGGTGTATTAGAATTTTTTAATTAGTCTATTGTGGTTTTCAATAATTTTATGGTACCAGTAACCATGAAAAGTGATTCAAATATTTTGGAAAGCAGATGATATGCGCATAATGAAGGGATAAGGAGAAAATGAAATGTTTGAATGTATTCATGAGCTCATGATTGATATAAGGACTAAGTGATATCTTGGTTTGAGTATATAGAATTTTGAGGATTTTGGTATGTGGAAAGTGTTAACTTTTAACTGCATTTATGTTTTCACTAAGGTTCAATGGGTATTCATTTTTTTTTCAAAGAATACATGATTAAGGCCTTAGAATGTTTGGAATGTGACAAAAAAGGCCTATTTTATGATATATGGGGATCAATGATGGTATTAACATGCTTGTTATATGAACTCTTTGGTAATCGTTTTCACTATAATATGAAATTGGACAGTAGTATTTTGGATAAGCCTAAAGATTGGAATGGATTATGTTGGACACGAGTTAGTATTATTTAAGGCTAGATCATTTTCTATATTGTTGATGGAAAGTTATAATAATGTAGTTTTAGAAGAAGGACAACCTGCAGGATGGGCGACAACCCATCGCATCGGACAAGGCTGTGGGAATCGAACCCACAACTGAAGTGTGACCGGGCTTTATCGCCTACCACTAGCCTATAGGAAGTCCTTATTTAGTAGAACCCAATTTTATTATATTAAGCAGTATGATATAATAAGTATAAGTCCATTTTTGGAACCATATATTATTAATCTCACTATAGATAGACTTATGTTTTTTTGATAACTTTTTCTAACCTTTTGTCTGAGACAGATGAAATGACCCATCATTCTATCACATGATCTGCTAACACTTCACGAATGACAAATTCAACTTCATTTCTTTAAGAGATGAAGTGGAAATTCTCCAAGGAACGACCAATGGTGAGATTGTACCAAAATCAAGAAAGTATGTCTTCTAATTCCAATTTCTTCAACTTTAGGGAAATGATCTTGAAAACCAAAAATGTTTTCCTAGTGCCCTTATATCCGATGAATCAGATGGTACCTTAAAACATCACAAATATATGGCTTTGTGATTGCTGGATTTTCCATAGCCATGTTCTCTACCACTCTCCATCAGAACATGATGGTTAGATTTCTCTTCCATATCCATATTTTCACCTATGTGGAAACCTAGTGATTAGTTAATTTGGGTAACCGTTACGTTTCATTCATTAGTTTATAAAGATTGGTTTTGGTATTCCTTTTTATGATGTGGGTTTCTATTAAAGAAACTTTTGAGTAGTAAACCATTTATAACCCCGACGAATTTCGAGGGTAAAATATTCTTTTTAATTTTATTGATGTTTTGTGTTGTACACTACACCAAAAGGATCTTGCACTACATGCATCCCTGACTTGGCTTGCATTACACACAATCGCGACCTTATACGATAGCGTGTGTTGTATGCAATACCGAGTTTCACTAAACAACGATATGCTATTAAAATATTATTAAAAATAGCAGTTATGAATAGTAAGAACCACTTTTTGAAATTTTGTAAATTTCATCTTTCAAAATGGACTTCATTTTTTGATTTGGAATATCGAAATTAACCTAGGGTGAAATTATGTTATTTTTATGAAAACGTTCAATTTTTGATGAATAATGAAAACACTGGGTTACTATTCAAAAACCGACTTTTTATTTAAATAATTATTTATTTTATGTAAATTTATTTTAGGTCAAAATTGATACATAATACCTATATAAGTTCAAATTAATTCATTGGAGTCATTTTATAATAATTTTAGATATATAAAAATTTTATTGAACTTTTCACCGTCTTTTACTCATCTCCGAGGAGAATTTGTAAATAACATAATTTTACCACTTCTGTGAGTGGAATTTCAAAAATCTGAGAGACACGGTTAATATCAAGGACTAAAATGTGGTTTAATGAGATGAAAATAATTTTTGGTGAATAGTAACTTTTTACTTTTTTTACCACGGTTAAAAGTAAATAGGCTAATTAAGGGTATAAATGATATTATTATTACCCTAAAGCATGTCCTAATTCTATTGGATAAGTGCAATTAGACCAAAAACAACCTTAGGAATAAAATATGACCATTTATTCCCACTTGAATTAGATTAGGACATTTATTATTAATTTATTTAAAGAAGGGTTAAAATAGTTAAAATCAAAGTTTAATAACTAAATCATTATTAATATAGGGTTATACATAAGATAAATTAAACTATAAATATTCATTAGAAATATAAAAAGATTTAATACACAATGGTATTTTATTTATAATTTTTAGACATTAAATAATTTATTTTATTTATGACACAATGATGATGCAGTAATTATCTTATTAATGAAATATTGACATAATTAATGTTATAAATACCAAAATAAATGTAATTTGAGACTTTTTATGAATTACACTAATTTTCTAGGTTAATATGACATGTTATTATTGATTTAGTTAAATTTTTCTGAACTAATAATTCTGTTATGATTTTCACAAAAATCAATTACCAAATAGTGTCAAAATTGACATAAAATAGTTTTTAAAACAAATATTATATTATTAATTGTTATTTTATTCATAAAAATTTAAGGTTCGTCCAAATTACTTATATAAGGTTATATATATTAATAATAAACAACTTGGGGTTCTTTTGGCTTGTAATAGTAAGTTTATTAACCTTATAGTGTAAGAAAACAGGAAGACACGGTAAAAGAAAAATTATTTAACTTAAAGTTAAATCTAAATGATAAGGTTAAAAAAGAAACCTAAACTTGTATAAATTCTATTGTATTGGATGATTTTGACCCATCCCCACCTTGGCTTCAAAATAACTCAATTTGGAGATATTAAAAACCGAATATGACTTTATAATAAAATAATATTTTTAGTTATTCCGAAGGTTCCCCTCTCCTCCCTTATAAAAGGTCACCTCCTCCCTCTCTTCCTCACACCACTTTGAGCCTTGAATCTCGGAAAAACCCTGCCAATTTCTCTTCTACACTTCCCTAGAAACATCCCAGTGGTTCTGTTCTTCTTCAAAGACCAATCTTAGTGCCCTAAGAGGAGGTTTTAAAAAGGCGTGTCGAAAGAAGAGGTAATATCCATTACCGATTCTTTCAACTTTATTTCTTCTTATACTACTACTTATTTAGTTGTTTCATTATATTGTAATAACATAAGTATCACTAATATACTTATATGTTATTATAAATATGAAACAACCCCATTTCACCTTCTATCCATCCTAAGGAAAATGAAATCATCGCGCGTGCGTACGTACGGAATACTGTCTCCACGCCGTGGTGTAATCTGTTTTTCCACCACCACCTTACTTGGATGGGTATAATGGTGTAAAGAATAAATACATATGATTATTATAACATCATAATTATTCTAAGATATTAGATCATTCACTCCAATTCGATTCAATAAATATGGGAACGATATCATCGCTCGTGCGTACGTATGGATTACCGTCTCCAAGACGGGATAAGATTCATTTTCCATGTTAACAATTCAAGAATGGTTATAAAGTATATATAATAAGTAATCATGAAATATATGAAATAATAATTCTACTGGATTTATGTATATATATATGTATGTAATATACTTAATTCCATTAAATTCAATAAGAAAACGAAAAGAGCGTTCATGCGTACGCACGGCCTACCGTCTCCATGAATGGTGTATTTCTTTCCATTTATAGATATATTATATATATGTATATTATGAATATATATTATATATAAATCATGTTTTATATTATGGAATTATGTAATCATGATCTATGTAATCATATGTATAATTACAAGTCAAAACACGGATGACAAATGAAATGATTTTACCCAAAACACTCTTTAACATGGAATTTACAAAAGAACGGGTAATATAAATTCATAAGTGAACCATATATGATATCATAACAATGTATATGATTCTATAATAAGTCAATGACAATATTTAAATTATTATACTGGTGGTTCGGATACATACGAAGCATATCGTACATAAGGTAAGGGATACTTATTCCAATCTCATTCTTATCCGAGATTGTTTATTTGTAAGTATTTACTGGGGTTATGATTATTATCCATGTCCATGTGTTCTAAAAATGTTTTCATAAAATGTTTACTTTTCTTCCATGTATTTTTAATGTCATTTTTACTCATTTATACCTTTACCACATTGTATGGAATGAATCTTTCTTTTTTTTACCATACGAGGTACTTTTTGACTTTTCTGAAGAAAAAAAAGTACGAGAAGAATGTTATTTTAACTTATACGACACGAACAGATTTTTACGGTTTTTTAAAGCCTTATTTTCATGAAGCTTCATCCAAAATATTTCATGACTATTTTCAACATAATCATTTTCGTTTAAAATATCATGACATTTTGTGAAAAGAGAATGATTTTGAAGAAGAAATGATATTTTTCTCAAGAATTCATTTCAAGTGTTTTATCAAAACCATTTTTCATCTAAGATGACATTATTTCATATGTTTATGTTTCAAGTATCATGTCTCTATGATTTACATGGTTTCACTTTTCTTATTATGAAATGATATCCATTTCTTTTATATGGATTATGTGATGATGGGATGATGTTTATGAAACCCATTTTATTTATTGGGTTATTATGAATGATGTATGTTTATTTTGTGGCAGAAGTAAGAATGATTTCATTATGAGATGGGTGGTACCTATATCTCCCTTAAATTCATTGGGTAAAGATTTATATCTCATTAGATAGACATGGCTGGAATGGTAAGTCAATCCAGTTTAGTGTTACAGGACTGAAATGAGGAGTGAACTCGATTTAGAAAGGGACTTTGTCCACTAAGATGGTCTTGGCGGCAATGCCTTGGCTACTATGGAAATCGTAACATGTGATAAATGGTTGCCAAAATTACATGTTTTATTCCCATTATATTTTATCATGACTGATGTTCCATTATGATATATGCCTTACTTACTTCCACGATTTATGTCTTTGCTCAAGATTTTGATGTCTAAATTTCATGTTTAAGTTTTTACTTTCAAATGTTTATGGATTGTTTTATGTTCACTATGTTTGCCCTTACTGACCATTTGAGCTCACCCTTTTTATGTTTTATTTTCCCCAGGATATAAAGAAAGTTTTTAGGTATGAAAACAAAAGGGGAAGATCTTTATGGGAGAAGTTGAGGATCCTTCACTATAATTAGTAGATTATGTTCCAAGTTTCCAAAGACACTAAACTATTACGGTCCTTTGGTGTCTGTTTTAGTTATGTACTAAGTATTCTGCAAAATTAATGTAATGTCCATGTACGTCATGATTTGGGTCTCTACATTTGGTATCAGAGGAAAGGTTTAGTAAACCTTTGGAAACTAGGATGCGAAAACTATAGTGATATCCATAGAGATATTTCTATGGTATGTCTAGGGATGTCCCTAAGGTTAAGTATAAGTATAAGTTATAGCCCTACAATTACGGTAAAGATATTAGAATTAAACTAAATATGTTAGATGTTGAAGGTACTCCCCCTTGATTATGTTATTTTCCTTTATGATTTCTGCTTCTCACAGAATTCTTTTTGTGTTTTAGTCAATGGAGGGAACCAGAAGGAGTTCGGTTAACATTGAATCCAGTGGAAAAATTGGTGACTATGAGCAACAAAATTGTATAATGCCTAGAGAGAAAGATATTGAGATTATTCCGAATTAGTCATCGCGATATATGATTAACAAGGTGAAATTTAGTGGTATGCCTAATTCATCAAATAAGAGGAAGATAGAATTTTATGCATGTTCGCATGTTGAGGATCATAAAGAAAGGAAGATTGAGATTTCTAAAGAAGGGAATAAGAACCTTTTGGAATACCTCAAATGGAGGGACATATGTTATTTGTGAGGAGAAAAGGGTCATAGAGTGACAGACTGTTATGGAGTTCAATGTCTTATTTGTGGAGAACATGGGCATTACCCAACTCAATGCCCTGACCTAAAAAGTTACTTCTAAATATAGGAAGGAATTATTCCAGGACAATCATTGAAGAGGATGTATTGAAGTGTTTATGTATTGGTATTCAAGAATAATTTTTTTGAGGTACTTTTATGGTGTATTAGAATATGTTTTTATTAGTATATTGTGGTTTTTAATAATTTTATGGTACCTGTAACCATGAAAAGTGATTCAAATATTTTGGAAAGTAGATGATATGCGCATAATGAAGGGATAAGGAGAAAATGAAATGTTTGATAGTATTCATGATCTCATGATTGATATAGGGACTAAGTGATATCATGGTTTGAGTATATAAAATTTTGAGGATTTTGGTATGTGGAAAGTGTTAACTTTTAACTGCAGTCGTGTTTTCACTAAGGTTCAATGGGTATTCATTTTTTTCAAGAGAATACATGATTAAGGCCTTAGAATGTTTGGAATGTAACCAAAAAGGCATATCTTATGATATATGGGGATCAACGATGGTATTAACATGCTTTTTATATGAAATCTTTGGTAATCGTTTTCACTATAATATGAGATTGGACAGCAGTATTTTGGATAAGCCTAACGATTGGAATGGATTATGTTGGACATAAGTTAGTATTGTTTAAGGATATAAAATTTTCGATATTATTGATGGAAAGTTATAAAAATTTAGTTTTAGAAAATAGACAACCTGCAAGACAGGCGACAACCCGTTGCGTCGGACAAGGCTGTGGGAATTGAACCCACAACTGAAGTGCGACAGGCCTTTATCGCCTACCACTTGCCTAAAAGAAGTCCCTGTTTAGTAGAACCCAGTTTTATTATATTAAGCAGTATGATATAAGAAGTATAAGTCCATTTTAGGAACCAAATATGATTAATATCACTATATATGGACTTTTTTATTTTTGATAACTTTTTCAATCCTTTTGTTTGAGACAGATGGAATGACCCATCATTCTATCACATGATCTTCTAACACTTCAAGAATGAAAAATTCAACTTTATTTCATTAAGAGATGAAGTGTAAATTGTCCAAGTAACGACCAATGGTGAGACTATACCAAAATTGAAATGTATTTCTTCTAATTCCAATTTCTTCAACTTTAGGGAAATGATCTTGAAAACCAAAAATGTTGTCCCAGTGCCCTTATATCCGATGAATCAGATGGTACCTTAGATCATCACAAATATATCGCTTTGTGATTGCTGGATTTTCCATAGCCATGTTCTCCACCACTCTCCATTAGAACATGATGGTTAGATTTCTCTTCCATATCCATATTTTCACCTATGTGGAAACCCAATGATTAGTTAATTTGGGTAACCGTTACGTTTCATAATTTAGTTTTTAAAGATTGGTTTTGGTATTCCTTTTTTATGATGTGATTTTCTATTAAAAAAAATTTGAGTAGTAAACCATTTATAACCCCGATGAATTTCAAGGGCGAAATTCATTTTAAGGGGGGTAGAATGTAACACCCCGAGATTTTATGAAAAATATTCTTTTTAATTTTATTGATGTCTTGTGTTGTACGGTACACCAAAAGGGGCTTTCACTACACACATCTCTGACTTGGCTTGCATTACATGAAATCGCGACCTTCTACGATAGTGTGTGTTGTACGCAATACCGAGTTTCACTAAACAACGATATGCTATTAAAATATTATTAAAACTAGCCATTATGAATAGTAATAACCACTTTTTGGAAATTTGTAAATTTAATATTTTAAAATGGACTTCTTTTTTAGATTCGGAATATCGAAATTAGCCTAGGGTGAAATTTTGGTGTTTTTCTGAAAACTTTCAATTTTTGATGAATAGTGAAAACACTAGGTTGCTATTCAAAAACCGACTTTTTATTTAAATAATTATTTATTTTATTTAAATTTATTTTTGGTCAAAATTGATACATAATACCTATATAAGTTCAAATTTATTCATTGGAGTTATTTTATAATAATTTTAGATATAGAAAATTTTTATTGAACTTTTCACCGTCTTTTACCCATCTCCTAAGAGAATTTGCAAAAAAACATAATTTTACTGCTTCTGTGAGTGGAATTTTGAAAATCCTAGAGATACGGTTAATATCAAGGAATAAAATGTGGTTCAATGAGATGAAAATAATTTTGGGTGAGTAGTAACTTTTTACTTTTTTTACCACGGTTAAAAGTAAATAGGATGATTAAGGGTAAAAATGATATTATTATTACCCTAACACATGTCTTAATTCTATTGGATAACTGTAATTAGACCAAAAATAACCTTATGAATAAAATATGACCATTTAGGCCCACTTGAATTAGATTAGGACATTTATTATTAATTTATTTAAAGAAGGGTTAAAATAGTTATAATCAAATTTTAATAAATAAATTATTTTTAATATAGTATTTTACAAAAGATAAATTCGACTATAAATATTAATTAGAAAGATAAAAAGATTTAATACACAATGGTATTTTATTTATAATTTGTAGACATTAAATAATTTAATTTATTTATGACACAATGATGATGCAGTAATTATCTTATTAATGAAATATTGACATAATTAATATTATAAATACCCAAATAAATGTAATTTGAGACTTTTTATGAATTAAATTAATTTTCTAGGTTAATATGACATGTTTATATTGCTTTAGTTAATGTTTTTCGAACTAATCATTCGGTTATGATTTTCACAAAAATCAATTACCAAATAGTGTCAAAATTGACATAAAATAGTTTTTAAAACAAATATTATATTATTTATTGTTATTTTATTCTTAAAAATATAAGGTTTGGCCAAATGACTTAGATAAGGTTATATATATTAATAATAAACAACTTGGGGTTCGTTTGGATTGTTATAATAATTTTATTAACCTTATAGTGTAAGAAAACAAGAAGACACGGTAAAAGAAATATTATTTTACTTAAAGTTAAATCTAAATGATAAGGTCAAAATAGAAACCTAAACTTGTATAAATTCTATTCGATGAGAGTATTTAGACCCATACCCACCTTAGCTTCAAAATAACTCAATTTGGAGCTTTAAAAACCCGAATATGACTTTATAATAAAATAATATTTTGTGTTATTCCAAAGGTGCCCCTCTCCTCTCTTATAAAAGGGAACCTCCTCCCTCTCTTCCTCACACCACATTGAGTCTTCAAGCTCGGCCAACCCCTGAAAATTTCTCTTATCCACTTCCCTAGAAACATCCTAGAGGTTTTGGTCTTCTTCAAAGACCAATCTTAATTCCCTAAGAGGAGGTTTCAAAAAGGCCTATCGAAAGAAGATGTAATATTTGTTACCGATTCTTTCAACTTTATTTCTTCCTCTACTTCTTCTTATTTTATTATTTAATTATATTTTAAGAACATCAGTATCACTAATATACTGATATGTTATAATAAATATAAAACAACCCCATTTCACCTTCTATCCATCGTATGGAAAACGAAATCACCGCGCGTGCGTACGTACGGAATACCGTCTCCACACCGTGGTGTAATCTGTTTTTCCACCACCAACTTACTTGGATGGGTATAATGGTGTAAGGAATAAATAAATATTATTATTATAACATCATACTGATTCTGAGATATTAGATCATTCACTACAATTCGATTCAATAAATATGAGAACGATATCATGACTCCTGCGTACGTACGGATTACCGTCTCCACGACACGAGGAGATTCATTTTCCATGTTAACAATTCAAGAATGATTATAAAGTTTATATAATAAGTAATCATGAAATATATGACATAATAATTCTACTAGATTTATGTATATATATATATATATATGTATTTAATATACTTAATTCCATTAAATTCAATAAGGAAACGAAAACAGCGTTCATGCGTACGTACGACCTACCATTTCCATGAACAGTGTATTTCTTTCTGTTTATCAATCTATTATATATATGTATATTATGAATATATATTACATATAAATAATGTTTTATATTATTGAATTAATTAATCATGATCTATGTAATCATATGAATAATTACAAGTGAAAACACTGACGACAAATGAAACGATTTTACCCAAAACGCTCTTTAACATGGAATTTACAAAAGAACGGATAATATAAAGTCATAAGTGAACCATATATGATATCATAAAAATGAATATGATTCTATAATAAGTCAATGACATTATTTAAATAATTATACAGGTGGTTCGGATACATATGAAGCATATCAGACATAAGGTAAGGGATAATTATTCCAATCTCATTCTTATCCGAGATTGTTTATTTGTAAGTATTTACTGGGGTTATGATTATTATCCATGTCCATATGTTATTAAAATGTTTTCATAAAATGTTTACTTTTCTTACATGTATGTTTAAAGTCATTTTTACCCTTTTCTACTTTTACAACATCGTATGGAATTAATCTTTATTTTGTTTACCATAAGAGGTACTTTTTGACTTTTCTAAAAAAAGTACGAGAAGAATGCTATTTTTAACTTATACAGCATGAAAGGATTTTTACGGTTTTATAAAGCCTTATTTTCATGATGCTTCCTCCAAAATATTTCATCACTATTTTCAAAAAAATCCTTTTCTTTTAAAATTTCATGACATTTTGTGAAAAGAGAATTATTTTGAAGAATAAATGATATTTTTCTCAAGAATTCATTTCAAGTGTTTTATCAAAACCATTTTTCATCTAAGATGACATTATTTAATATGTGTATGTTTCAAGTACCTTGTCTCTATGATTTACATGGTTTCACTTTTACTATTATGAAATGATATCCATTTCTTTTATATGGATTATGTGATTATGGGATGATGTTTATGAAACCCATTTTATTTATTGGGTTATTATGAATGATGTATGTTTATTTTGTGGCACATGTAAGAATTATTTCATTATGAGATGGGTGGGACCTATATCTCCCTCCAATGCATTGGGTAAAGATTTATATCTCATGACATAGACATGGCTGGAATGGTAAGTTAATCTGGTTCAGTGTTACAGGACTGAAACGAGGAGTGAACTCGATTCAGAAAGGGACTTTTTTCACTAAGATGGTCTTGGCAGCAAGGCCTTGGCTACTATGGAAATCATAACATGTGCTTAATGGTTCCCACAATTACATGTTCCATTCCCATTATATTTTATCATGATTGATGTTCCATTATGATATATGCCTTACGTACTTCCACGATTTATGTCTTTGCTCGAGATTTTGATGTTTAAATTTCATGTTCAAGTTTTTACTTTCAAATGTTTATGGATTGTTTTATGTTCGCTGTGTTTTCACTTACTGAGAATTTGAGCTCACCCTTTTTATGTTTTCTTTTTCCCAAGATATAAAGAAAGGTTTTATGTTTGAAAACAAAAGGGGAAGATCTTTATGGGAGAAGTTGAAGATTCTTCACTCCAATTAGTAGATTACATTCCAAGTTTCCAAAGACACTAAACTATTATGGTCCTTTGGTGTCTGTTTTTGTTATGTACTAAGTATTCTGCAAAAGTACTATAATTTCCTTATAATTCAGGATTTGGGTCTCTACAATAAAATCTGCTACATTTTAATGCATGGTTTCTCACCAACATATACCATGAATGGCCAAAAATTCACCTCTAAATATCAAGTGAATAATCATGAAAAATTATAAAATAATTAGGGTATGAAGGGAATATAGGATTTTAATGTAACTTTCTATCAATGTAGTTCATGTTTTATAAAGTTTTTACAAAGATCAGATGTTGGGTAGGTCACAAGGTCAAATAATCTTAAAACAATCAAATGCCTAAATCATTTTAATGTGATTCATAAATTGTAATGTTTTAAAGCAAAAACCTGTCATGTTTTGGTAGTTATGAATATCCAAAGAATCTTTGAGGAAAAAGGGTATAAATAAGAATATGAAAAAAAGGCTTAGAATACCTCTTGAGAATGGGAAGAAAAAATAGGGGTGAATAGGGTCTTGACATTAGTACAGATGGTCAGTATAATAAATGTAAACATCCAAGGCTTTAAATCCAGAATCAAACTATATCAGAAATAATTTCAAAATAATTTTAATATTGAAATAAAAATCTAATTTTTTAATATTCCCTTCTATGACTTTATTTTTTAAAATTATAATTAAATAAAAATTATCCACCGTTGGAAATAAGTCAACTATTAATGATGTATCCTAAATTAGTTCAAGGAAAAGAATAATGTAATTAGAGACCCTCCCCCACACATAATACAACATATGGTCCCCCAAGTACAATACCATGGAAGATGAAAGAAGGTGGGGAAACGAGGGTTAGATGAGAGGAAGTAATGGAAAGAAGTAAGTTCAAAGTAAAAAAGAAAAGAAAAATTAACACTGAAAAATACTCCCACCATGATGAATGAAAAAATATTGAAGTAGTTGAAAAAGAGATGGACAAGGTTCTCTAGAGGACCTGTGACTGTTGAGGGAAGGGTAAATGAAATTAGTCATTGGGTCACCTCCGAAAAAGCATCATCTTCTACAAAAGAATCCAACAATGTAGAAGAAGCTGTAGTAGATACTGGAGGCATGAGATCGGATCTTTGAGTGGTAGGCACAACTGGAAATGAAGGCTTAGTAGTGTAGGTAGTAGTGGGGCCCGTAATAGATAACAAAATGGAATCCATGGCCAGTGTCGTCAATGGAGACTGTGACATAGAAGGCTGAGGAGTAGAGGGTTGTGCTAGAGCAAGAGAGGTCACCAGTAGTGAAAGGCCGTAGTGGTGAAAAAGTATCCTCAACATCTGATCAATCCACCCAATTTTCTGAGCCATACCATCCTGGAGGCCCTCCATCTTGGCCAGAAAGAGGGTGGTAGGGAGATCAGATGAGGGTGTGGGTGTAGGGGAGGATGTGGAAGGAACATATGAACAAGGGATGGTGGAATAAGAAGGATGGCTAGAAGAAGTGGGTGGAGAGGTGGGGGAAAATCTACTGGTGGATGGGGCGGATCCTCTACAGCAACACCAACGAGAGCAGCTGGGTCATGTCTCACCCTAACAGGAGCAGGGGTGTCCTACACAATAACATAGCCATACCCCCATTGCTCCACCATCCTCATTAGAATAATCATGAGAAATTCAAGACTCTGAGGATAACCCAAGGTGTTGTGTGGGAGATATATCTCAAAGACTCCCAAAGGGTGTTCTATATAGGTGGCATAGAAACTATCATTTGTGTTTCTCTAATAGACATGAATCATACAATGTAAGTAGGTGGTGGAAAGGCAGGTGAGGCTAGGTTAGTAATGCCGGAAAATACATGTAAGGAGATCCATGTCTCGGCTGGACCCGACACCCACATCATCATGGAAAGGAAAAAGAATGATATTAAAGAACCTATGGATGAAATGAAGGGGAAGAGAAATTATGAGTGTGCTCTTCTCTAATGTGGGGGTGTAATATTGGTCAGGCCTAGAAATCTCCCACCACATGGCAACGAGGTCAGAGCACTCAAGACAGGTAAGGGTGGAAACAGGAGGGGGTGGCATGATGGGGGTTGAATCTACATCCTCAGCCAAAATATGCCACAGTAAAGGAAAAAAGGATCCCCCTAGCTGAAAGTGAACCGTGTGGGCTGTATCAGTGGGATTCTGATGGTAGGTTGGCCTATCAAACTCGAAGGTGTCCATGAACTCCAAAAATAAATATTCGTAAGTAGGTGTGTTGACCTGAAATGAGTCCAGCAGATGAGTATGGCCCATAACCTCCTCAAGCTCCTCCCAAATACCCTGACGCTGGGGAACGCTGACGTCCAGGTATCATCCTCTCAACTAGATAGTGCGGGTGGAGAATCTCTCCAATCTCTCTACCGAAAGATGACCCTCAGTAATGATCAAGCATGGATACAGTAGAGGGAGGGCAGTAGGTGGTTCATGCAGTGGTGGAACCACTGATGCCAGAGTATATGGTCTTACCGTAGTGGTTGGAGGTGGAGTAGGGGACACCTAAGCTAGCTCAGAGGTTGGGCTAGTAGGCAGAGGTGCTGGCTCGGTCGATTCCACTATTGGGGTGGAGGGTAGCTCCTAGGGGGTGGAGCTGGAAGAGGGAGTGGAAACACCAGATCTCTCAGCCACTGTATAAGGTGCAGAAGTAGCAAGGGGAGGTAGGGGTTCCATGGATGCGACCAGACGAACAAAGGTCACATAGGTAGGTTCCATCAGAAGTGGAGGTAGAGCGGCCAACACTGGGGGCTAGAAAACTGGGAAATCCATAGTCAGCTTCTTGGAATGTGAAAGACGAATCCGATGGTGAGTAGGCCGCTTTCCCTCTATAGTGGAAGTGGGTCACTTCCAAGACGTGGAATCGTCACCTGCCATAGCTAAAAGAAAAGAAAACAAAAGAAAAGAAGAAAATAAAGAATGAAAGAAAATGTGAGAAAATAGAAAATTAAATAGAACACGACGTGTAGATCTAGGGTACACTATGTGTAGTATGATCTGTGAAAGAACTCGTGTTCTCTGGATAGACATGTCTTGGGGGCATGTATTATTTAAAACCAATACATGGCATGTAACAAAGTGTACAAACCATGTAGTAAAAAATGGAGTGGTGCTTGTGTAAGGAGCTCAACACAGCAAGATGTGGGCAGTGAATCAGACCATATACATGTCGTGTGGAAAGAGGTACACACTGTGTGTGTTAACATTTTTTGAAAGGCATGTATACCATCCACAAGGAGTCCTCTAAAGGGTTGGAGGACACAGCCTATCCCGAATATACATGTCGTGTATGGTGACATGTGAAGGGGTCGTGTTCTAGAGGACACGGTCTGGGCCAAAAGGCTAGGGGAGACAAAATACACAGCGCGTACCAAACATACACCCCATGTATATTTCAAATGGGATCTGCATTGGTGTGTTTCCATGTACAAGATGTACATGGAGTGTTTTCATCACACATCACGTGTACTTCATGCAGAAGACAAAGATTTCTCCAATCCGAAATTGACCTAAATGCAAGTCAAACTATGAAATAATGTGTGATTAGTGGCGTACCTGGGATGAGGAACAAAATGTAGAAGCAATCAAAAATAAAAAACACACAGAATCAGCAGATTGGATTTGGGGAGGGCAGACGACAGAGGAGAAACAAGGTGGAGGGGAGGGGGTTTGCACGACATGGCCTAATGTCGGGTAGGGCGTGACCTTTATAGGTGAAGGACACAATGTGTATCAAGGTTTACACAACATGTATGTTTTTTTAACACATGATATAATATTATTATTATTATAAAATATATAATAATTAATATTAATAATTAAAAGAAAAAGATATGTATATATATATAATAAAAATAAATCTATACACAAAATGTATTAGGGCCATACACATCAAGTTTTCTAAAATTTAAAAATGAGAACTACAACCTTTGGTCTGGTGCATGGAGCACGATTCGAATCGGCGATCGGTCGTTCTGAACGTAATCCCTCAGCCACTGGAGAAATGATTATAGTGTTTACCATTTATAATTAGTTTTAATATTTAACTTAAAGGTATAATTCTACACATGATGAAGAAAATGCACGATGTGTGGTTTTAATTTCAATAAAAGGGATGAAGCTGGGAGATTAGCTGAGTTCGAACCCGGGTCTTTTGAATACGTACCTGATCGAACATTTATTTATTTTATTCAAATAATAAGAGTAATCCAATACAATTCAATGTTCTCTAAAATGATGATTCTCTAATGTGTCCCCATGTATCCCACCAATATATCAAAATACACATCGTGTGGTTTTATTAATCTGAAAAATTATGGAAATGGCCCTGTTGTCAGGATTCAAACCCTGGTCTTTTAGAACCAGTTTATGACCCTCGCCAGTCCCTCCATTCCCATAATGGGTATTATTTTATTTAGAAAAACATATATATTATTTTGAAAAATACAACACACTGCATTTAGATAAACATAGGTATAAAAAGGATGAATCTTGTGCCGAAGGTAGGTATGGAGGGATTCGAACCGGTGAAAGCTCTGAGATGTGGCTATTCTAAACTGGAGAGATGATCAGCAACAACATTTTCACTGGCATTCTTGTCACGAATCTCCATGTCAAATTCTTGGAGAAGAAGAACCCAACAGATGAGTCGTGGTTTTGCATCATTCTTTTTCAGTAGGTTTTTAAGTGTTGCATGGTCAGTGTAGACAATTACTTCAGAAAGAACTAAATAAGAACAGAGCTTATATAATGGAAAAACCACGGTGAGAATTTTATTCATAGTAGTAGTTTGGTTGATATGTTCTTCACTTAAGGCTTTGCTAGAAAAATATATCGGTCTGAAGATGCGATTGAGTATCTTTTCAAGAACTGATACAACTTCATAGTCACTTTCATCGCACATGACCTCAAACATATCCTCAAAATTAGAGGAAATCTTGATTGGAGGTTCTAATATTTTTTTCTTCAGAAGTTGGAAGGCTGTGATGAATTATTATTCAAATTCAAAGATAGTGTCGTTTGTAAGAAGATTGTTTAATGGTTGAGCTATTTTTGAAAAATCAAGAACAAATATACTATAGAAATCAACATGCCCATGGAAGCTTTGGATTACCTAGACAGATGCGGGAATAGGAAATTATGAGATGATTTCAATATTGGTTAGGTCAACTTCAATGCCCTTGTTTGAAATCTGAAGGCCAAAGACATTTCATTTTTGTACCATGAATTGGCACTTACCCCAGTTTAAAACTAGGTTGGTGTGTTCACACCATTCCATATTTAAATCCAAATTTCTCAAGCAAGTGTGGAATGATTTCTCATAGATGGAAGCATCATCCATGAATACTTCCAGAATTTTTTATACAATATTATTAAAGATGACCAAAATGAAATGCTGAAAGGTTGCTAGAGCATTACACATGCCAAAAGACATCCTCCTATAGGCAAAAGTCTCATATGGGCATGTGAAGTTTCTTTTTCCTTGGTCTTTAGGGGATATATAGTGGTTATAACTAGAATAACAATCAAGAAAGCAATAATATTGATGCCCTACTAATCAATCCATCATTTGATCCGTTAAAGGGAGTGGTAAGTGGTCTTTTTTTGTGGAATCATTTATTTTTTGGTAATACACACATACTCTCTATCTTGTGACTTTTCTTTTTGGGAGAAGTTCATTTCTTCCATTAGTTATTATAGTGATACCCCCTTTTTGGGTTCCACTTGCAGAGGACTTACCCAAGGGATATTGGATATTGGATATTGGTTAGATAATCCCAACATCTAAGAGCTATATCTCTTCCTTCTTCACTACCTCCTTCATGGGAGGATTTGACCATCGTTCTGGTTTCTGAGAGGGCTTGGATCCTTCCTCAAGTAATATATTGTGGGTGAAAATGTTTGGGTTGATCCCTTTAAGATTATTAATTGTCCACCCAATGGCTTGTTTTCTCCTCCTCAGAACTTGTAGAATCCCATCCTCTTGATCTTTTGTGAGTGAAGAATTGAGGATTATTGGAATAGTGTTATCATCACCTAGGTTCCCATATTTTGAGGATTATGGGAGAGGCTTGAGTTCCTGTTTATAGGAATTTAGAATTAAGGGAAACATGGGTTATAATATGTCATGCTCTAGGATATCTGGAATGGTTTCACATTTCTAGTAATGACCACCCTAGCCGATGATAAATTGAAACTCTTATAGTTCATATTCAGACTAGATGTCATTGATGTCTGGTTCTGTGGTGATAGAAGAACATTCCATTTCATCTCCCATGAAATCCAAGGTATTTTTCACAGACATTAAGGCAAATAAATACTCATTCTCCATCAGTGATACTTGATTAACTACATTGAGAACGTTGTAGGATACTATTTCATCTCCCACATGGAAGAACAATTATCTTTGATGCATATCGATCAATACCTTCCCTGTAGCTAAGAATGCTATTATGATATTCTCCTCATGATATTCTTTCATGTCGAGTATGGAGAAGTCAATAGGAATAATAAGATGTCCCACTTTCATGAGAACATCCTCAAGTATTTCTTCAGGATATTTGATGGATCGATCCGCTAGTTGAAGGGATGCCTGAGTTGGATGGAGATCATTTAGCCCCATCATTTTTTAAGACTCCATTGTGCATAAGGTTTAAAATCACCCCCAAGTAAAAAAATAGATTTTCCAAACTCTTAAGAACCAACTGTACAAGGGATTGTAAAACTACCTCAATCTTATAGCATGGGAGGAAGACAGTGTTGTACCACTACTGAGAAATACTTAGTGAATGGAATGGTCCCAAAATCTTCAGTGTTACTTTTTTTAAGAGTATCTCTTTCATGAACTTCGTGTACACTATTATTTGAGTTAATGCCTCAACGAAAGGAATATTTATATGAAGTTTCCAAAATACCTCCATGAATTTGTATAATTGTTGGTCCAGCATCCTTTGATTCATTTGTACAGGGAATGGTAACGGGGATTCAAAAGGTTCAGCCACTTATTTTCCCTTACCATGTGTTATCTCTAGTAATTCATGAATTGAAGGAGACTCCTCGACCTTGACTTCTATTTTGGAGGATGACATTGGTTGAGATGGGGTTTTGGAATCACCTTGATTTTCAGTTATATTATTAGGTAGCTCGTTCCCACATTGTAAAGTGATAGTATTGGATTCTTCCCATTGGTTCTTCTCAGTATTACATGGTAGTGTACCAGGTTTCCTTGAAGAGAGCTGACTGGAATGTTTCCCAATCATATTCTCAATGCCTCGAATGGATTCCCCTTGATTTTGTAATATTATTTCAGAATTTTTTATGGTTTTTTTCATCATTTCATCTGGAATTGATGGGGGGTTTTGCTGAGGTTTTTGGGAAACTAGTTGAGGTTGTGGCTGCCTCGATTGTTTTGTCAGATGAGGGTTTTGATACCCTTTTTGTTGGAAGGATCCTTATTGTTTTTGTCTTGAAGATGGATTCTATTATTGTTGTTTCCCATAACCGGTTGGCCTTTGGAGTAGAGGTTGAGAATTGTTTTGTTGTTTCCCCCATCCCATGTTCATGTTATCTTTCCATGTCGGGTTTTGGTAATAAGGGTACATATTTGGCCCTCTATTATAAGAAACGAAATTTACTTCAACTTTCATAGGATAGGCACTTTTGCCCGGGCATTCACCCATGGCATGGTTGTCACCACATTCATTTCATGCTGGTTGATTTATTTCTTGAACAAGAGATGTGTTTTTTAGAATCAACACATTGATTTTATTGGACACCTCATCGTGTTGATATACAACCATCATAGTGGAATCAATATTAGACATGACCCTCTTTTGAGTACCCCACTCCGAGTGCCATTTGAAGCTATTTGTAGACATGTATTTGAGAAAGTCGTAGAGTTCCTCCAGTGATTTCCTCATTACTGTCCCTCCAGCAGCTACCTACACCAAGGATTTGGTGTTCGTTCGGAGACCACCATAGAATTTTTGGACTTTCATCCACAATGGAATTCCATGATTAGGTAACTTCCTTAGAATTTCTTTGAAACACTCCCAATATTCATAGAAGGATTCTGAATCATGCTTATTGAAATTGTGAATCTTGTTCCGTAACGTCACCATCTGGGAGGGTGGGAAATATTTTGAAAGAAATGCCTAGGCTAACGCCTCCCTGGTGAGGATGGAGCATTGAGGTAGTCCTTTGATCAAGTACTTCTCTTTATCCCTTATTGAAAAGGTGAATAACTAAAGGTGAATGGCATCATCGGACACCCCATAGTATTGAAAGGTGTCACAAATCTCAAAAAAAAATTGGTTAGATGAGTTGTGGGGTCTTCATTGGGATATCCTCTAAATTGCTTCTTGTTTTGGATTAGGTTCATGATGATGTGGTTGATCTTGAAATGCTGAGTTTGCACTAGTTTTATGAAAATTACCCTATCTTCCCATTGGATAGAAGGAAGACCATACTAAATAAGGATACGACATAGGGGGATTTTCTTTCGGGGAGGTGGGGGCACAAATTGCTGCTAAGGAGAAAAATAAGGCCCTTGACTTGGTTGTAGGTATGAAAATCACTCTACTGGGAACTATTGAGGTTTCATTGAGCCATACCCTAGAACAAATGTAGCTTTTTGTATTTGTTAGATAAATGGGATGAACTCCATTATGTTTGCTGGTAGAAGTTGGACCTGTTCATTATCTATAGTTATTTGTTTGTTCTGGTTGTCATCCGGGCTGAACGACTATCCAGATTCTAAGACAGTAGATAGATATTCCCCTTCCTTGTTCTTTATGGTAGTGTTTTGGTTATTCTCGTCCATAAGTGAACTTAATCGCCACAAGATCATTCGTTCGATCTCTAGATCATAAATAATGATGTCCGATGATTCAGTGCTCTTGGAACACATAATTAGGCCACTGATGCTCTTTTGAATATGAACCACACTAAAAAACATACCAAGCATAAAAGCGGAAAAATAAAATAATGAAATCCCGAAATGAGATTAAGAAGAGAAATTTTTAGAAATTTTTATTTCTATTTTCACTTTAATTAATAAAAACCAATTAATCAAAACACCATTAACTTTCATATCCCCATAAATAAAACCAAAATTTGGTATTGTTTTTTTTTTTGAAGTGTTACTTTTGAAAAACCAAATTAAACTACCCAAACAAGTATAATACAAGTAAGGGACCAATACATGGTAATAGGGAGATGTTGTGTTTTGTTTTTCTAGACTGTGATTAATTTAGTGATGTTGTTTGAAATTTAGAGTTTATTTTTTTGTTTTAATAATAAGGTGATGGAATTTCAATTTCTTTAACAAATTACTTTACAGATAAAGAAAAATGAAAAAAAAATTGATTCTTAATGAAAAATTGGAAGAATTCATCGGAGATGTAGATTTTAAAGGTTGTTATTAAATCAATTTTCTTATGAGGTTTTGTTATTCATGATAACCCACATCTCTAGGTTATGAATGTAATAGAACCCCCTTGGCCTGGTGAGTTTTTTAAATCAATTGAAACCAAATCATTGGTATGGATTTTTATTTCTTTAAATTTTATTAATCACAACCCATTTTGAGACGATAAGTATATCTAATGATCATCTATGTTCTTAATTGTAATTACTCAGAAGATCCCAAGAAATTCCAATCTTGTTCAAATATGATATTTCTAGAGATGTTTAGAAAAGTTTAATAACAAATTATGAGAGAAGAATGAATAACATGTGTCCAATATAATAGTTTAAAAAATAAAACCCATAATCATCCACATCCCCAACACATAGGGGATTTAGCAACTCATGGGGTAGCTTGTAATTAAACTACTTTTGATACCTAAATTAAACATTGCAAAAACATTGGATTGAATTTCATAGGGGAGGTATCGACAACACCTCTTTTCTTCTCTTTTTTCCTTTTCTTGTTGAGTGTCTCTAGATTTCCCCCATTTGGTATGTCTTGGAATCAGCCCATTATGAACATGGAGGGCTTTCCCTCCAATTTCTAGTTTTTAGGAATACATGGTGTGTACTAGAAAGTACACAGCATGTACCATAGTCAACAAGGATTGTCTCTCTTTTCTCCGCTGATGGGTGATCCACTACACCACCTTTGACTTGGAACATGAAGCCACCTAGTTTTTGGTAGTACACGGCATGTAGTGACTCTCAGCATGGCGTGTAATATCAATCATTGACCAGAAACTACTTCTAGGTGGGACTACATGACATGTATATGGGAATAACACGACATGTAATCGTTGTTTGACAACATCGGAATGTATCTAGTCTTTCGAATCCATGTTGTGGAAATAGTACACAACGTTTATAATAAGTACACACCATGTATATTTGAATTTCTATTGTGTCCTTTCCCGATTTGTGACTTTTGATGGAAAACATATTAAAATCATCATAATCAACAATATAAAAATTTTATCCACAAATCAATTGATATTTGGTGAAAAAAAAGTTTTTATGCTCGTTAATATATGATAAAAGTATACACAAATCGGGCACATAATTTTCCTCAAGAGAAGATACCAACTCTTCTTTCAGCCTCAATTCCAGATCTATTCTGACATCACCATCATCACCACTACTTGAATAATTTGATCCTTTCTAAACATGAGAAAATAATTTTAGTTCATCATTAAAAGAATGAATTGATAATGGATTTTCTAGTTTATGATTTCTCCTTAAATTACTCTTTCTTTTACTATAATACTTATTCTTCTCTATCTTATCCTTTTTCTGTTTAATAGGTCTATCACATTCATTATAGATTTTGATTGAGCTAGTTTCATTAGGAAATTTATTAAAAAATGTCATAAATTAGTTCATCTTAAGAACATGAGTTATTTATTTACTTTTCCTTTCCATTTACCCCTTTTTAATCCAATTGAAATAAGATAAAAAAATTCAATGTGGTATTAATCAACTTCATCATCATCAAAATCACTTGAATCCTCAACTTCCACATCATTGAGCATTAATTTTCTTATATCCTCAAAGGAAATCTATTATTTTACCTTATTTTTTTAAGTCATTTCCTTTATAATTTCATATTATATGATCATATTATTCAAGTAATTCAATTAAATTTATTCCCTATATTCAAATGCTAAAATATTGACATCATATATGTTATCGAAATTTCTCATAATCCTTTTCAAAATTGTTGAATCATCTATATTCTCATAGAATCCACATATATTACTTACTATCACAATTATTATAATGAAATAGTCATTAATTATATCTTCATCTATTATTTTAATATCCTTAAACATTATTATCCATATTTTTAGCATATCATATTTGAATTTGATATTTACTTCATTAATACTTCGTTGTTTATCGCATTTTTACATGGAATTTTTGAGACCCGTCACTTTAGTGTATAATTTTTATGATAAATCCATCAAGATTGACCTCAAATACTTTCATTTTTTTTATTCATATTGTTAGATAGATTCATATAAACATCATCAGAAATAGGTTTGAAGCCCACTGTTTCAACATCTCTTCATTCTAGTCTAATAGATAGAAGGAAAATAAGAATCTTATTCCTCTATATATGGATGTTCTGTCCATAAAAAGTATGTATTCCTTGAATATTCACTGAATTCAAATTCTATATTTCTTATAATGTTCTTGTATCTTCATAGAATACCTTACCTCTAATACCAATTGAAGTGTCTAAGGATCAGTTAAGTACTGCTGAGGGGGGGGGGGTGAAATAGTGGTACACTATTTTTACAATTTTTTCCTTTTAATCCATCATTCAAGGATGATTTAAGTCTTAATCCCTCATATTTAATTATTTTTGTCTCTCTGTAAGCAGTAATAAAAATTAATCACAATAGACATGGATTTTTACAAGGTTTAGTATAATGACCAACTCTTTGCTAAAACTAGTTATTCCCCATAGTTAAAAGTTCTTCACTACATATAGGTGGTTAAAACTAAGGAAATTCCCATTTAGATCAAATATAATTCCCAAAGTTTTCCACTCTAGTTCCCCACTAGAGAGTACATATTCCCACATATTCTAGAAACTTTTGAGTCCCATATGAGGATCTCTATATTTCATCCTACAATGTTATCAACATCTTACCATCATACTCTAGAGTCCCACTGGATAATTCTTTAACTTTAGAGTCCCACTAAATACTTCTATTGATCTTGAGTCACACCAGACATGATGAAAATATTGAATGATATTTATCAGATTCAGACTAATTCTACACTACCTTGAGATGAATCATTTTCCCACAAACCAAATCACCGGATCTGCTCATGTACTATCTTCAAGAACATTATAAAATATTTGAAAAAAACCTGATATTTTTCACTATTCACTGATCTTCAAAGTAGTATAAAAAAATCAGCACAATGACTACTATGTTAAATTCCTTTTGAAATAATGCTCGACTTCAGTTTGAAAACACTACACAAAATTCATGTAATGTATATTTCATATGTATTACTTCAACCTTTATGAATGTATATAACAAAATATAGGATCTTCTTAACATGATATGTTTATAAATACAAATTCACAAATTTTTCACTTCCATGCATGCATTATTTCATGTACATGCATGTGAATAATGCAAGAACATTTCAATGGATCATTAACTTATTCACTTACACCTTGGTTTTATACTAAAAAAGAACATATACAATATAATTCCTCTAAAAATTCTATCTTGTAGTTATATCATGTTATTGTGTCTCGTACTTTCTCTTCATGTCATATCCTTTTATATGAACCTAACCTCAAGTCATTCTCAAGGAACACACTTCATGCATGGATATAATCTCATACATAATTCTTAGGATCCTTAACATTATTGTATATATAGGGACAAATCACGAGAACTAATATATTCTTTTAATAACAACTTTAAGTGGAGATACCAAACCCAAAGGTCCACAGAACTCACACCCATCATCATGTGACCATAAAGGTAGAGACACAGTACGAACGAATGAAACCTTATTACAAAATTAGAGCACTTATATCAAATCTATTTTGATATCTTAATTCTCTCGGATGTTCATTTATCTCATATACTACAAATGATCTCTTCAAGGGTTATTTATAAACACATTCCCACCTAATTAGTTCCATGGAAATCATGAAAAGGCACTCATTCCTTTATGAAATGGAATCATGTGATGATGAGAATCCCTGTCACTATAAAAACATTTTATCTCCAAAATTTATCTCGATTTTTGTATCTTCATTTTATATATGAAAAACATTTTCAGGGGAATTAAAACATATTAAAATCCTCATGAACATCAAATGTTGATCAAATTATTTAAATCAATCCAATGGATGTGTGACCTACTGAAAACCTGATTTATAGAATATCTTGAACAAGTTTGAGGTAAAAGAAAAACTCATCCTCAATCTAATGAATCTAGATGATCTCATCATATGGTTTCATTTCATTCTGAATGTTAAATTATGGAGCTTTAGTAACTGAAAGATTCATGTCCCACATTGATTATTCTCTCAGACATTCAATTCCTTTTATGACAATGAACTTCCTCTTTTATCTAGTTGTGAGTATGAGGTCCACTCCCACTACCCACTGGTAATACCCCATGATGACACCCTCTTCTAGCACCATTCCACACCACACAGTTGCTCCACTGTACTAATGTGCCTTATGTGGTCATTTCATGTAAACCTTCATCCGCAATTCTGGTCAACTATGCAATGGTTGATCAAAGTTCCCACTTCATTAGTGGTTGCACATGGTTTCATGGTTTTCTATTGGTAATTCAAAAAATTATATATAAAAACCATTAAAAAACATATGAATATTACATATAAAGTCATAAGATAAATTTAATCTCCACTTCATTCTCTAACATTATTCTTTTATTTATTTTTGAGATCAATGTGTCGTCATCAAGAAAACATAACACATTTATTCAAATTTAAGACCAATTCTAGAATCATCGCATTTAAGGTTAATGGGATTTTCATAACTATCATCATCATCACTTTACTACATAAAAATTAACATCAACTCCACATCATGTCAAAAATACTTATTTGAAAAAAATTCAACTAGAAGGGAACTTCATATCTCATCAAAAATACACATAACCCATGTTCCCATTCCTTAGAAAAATTATATTCCCAAAAATCCATGCCAACTAAAACTCTCTTTCTCAAGGAAGAGTGATTCCCAATGAACCTCTCATGGGAACTCATGTTCATATGATCCAGGAACAAAGAACATTTTCTAACACCCCAAAACCACTAAAATTCTCCTAACATAGGCCAGTTTTAAAAATCCTGAGCAACTTCAACACACCTCTTCTAAATCGGTCATAGATCATACACTAAACGTAAAAATATGACTAGTCACCATCCAGAACCATTCCAAGTCATGATAAACTATCCATTCCCTCTCCCATATACTAAATGCATCCCAATAATAGGGTTATGAACCCAACTAATCAATCACTCTAAATATAACATTGATACAAAGGCACTACATGTTCCATACATTCCATAGAACTAGAACTCTATGTTATTCTCATGAAAAATAAATTCAAGGTGTTGCGTCCTAGCCTGGGATCTACTAAAATGGTGCCCCAATCTGGTTGGACATATAACCTCAAGCACGTCTTCCCAAAAACCAGATGATTCCAACAATTAATGATGGATTGATGGAGGTGCAATGGGGAGACTATACCCTCAAGATCAGTACTCAATAGTGGATGAAAAAATGAACAGGGTAAACAATAGAAGACAATAATGTTAGATAACCATGCATAAATATTCTAAGCCATAAATACAATCATTCACTGTTCAATATGTAATACATATACATGGGTTAGATAGATAAATAGAGAAACTAATAAATACAAGAATCCAACTCCAAAATGAAACTTGAGTACATGCTCAGCCAATACTCCCAATATCACATTTCTTGAAGTAGTCTATAATCAATAACAATATAGAGAACAATCCAGATCC
The DNA here is from genome assembly GCA_963277665.1 of Viscum album. Lineage (NCBI taxonomy): Eukaryota > Viridiplantae > Streptophyta > Magnoliopsida > Santalales > Viscaceae > Viscum > Viscum album. The sequence goes on along the minus strand of OY728148.1, from coordinate 1,783,634,273 downwards.
TAACCTATGATTAGGAAGTCCATCCAGGTTCTAAATAGTAGCCCAAACATGGTGTGAGGTATAATCAGTGGGATGCCACTAATGATGGATAACTCAATTCATTGCATGAGTATAAAATAAATCAGCGTACAAGTATAATAAGCAAAGAGGTAAATAATTAATGTAATAAATTTGGGATTAGGCTCCTCAAAGGATACCTGGATGACCATACCTTCTTCATCCTAAGATAGAATTTATCTAAACATGTTTCAACATGTATATATATTACTATATGTAATAAAATATATGAAAATATATACATGAACTGGACATTACATGAGTCTTAAGACCCTAACACCCATATAAGGATATTGTACAAGTGTTATAATATAAATAAAGGGCATCATTACCAACAATATCATAGAACAACAAGAGATGTTATTCCCATTAGTTTCATATGAACAACTAGAGACACAATTCCTATAAGTATCAATTTAATAATAAGTGATTCCATAACCAATAGTCTCAAATGAATAATAATGGAAACCATACCTGCTAGTTGCAAATGAATAATAAATGATGTCATGACTGTCAGTTTCAAATCAATAATAATGGATGTGATACCCTTGAGTCTCAAATGAATAATGAGGGAATCCCTTCCAAATAGTTTCAATAAAGTTATGGAACATAACTTCCAACCAATTTACAATTTATAATTAATTTAATCAACCAACTATTATTGGGTTTCACTTTTATGGGATTCCAATTGAAATTTATAGAGCTTTGTCTCCATAAATTAGGATTGTATTCCAATATAACTGAACCCATGTTAATATAAAGATACCATAATTAGGTCTCCTTTACCTTATTATTCCATGGTACTTAACCCCTAGGGGTATTTTTATAATAAATAAAAATTTCTATTTAATGTTTCAATAGATACTTATATAGGTTACAAATAAATATATTATGACATCGTACATAACGGATCCCCATTATATGATAAAATACCTTATGTATGATTTTAATATTTATGGACTTGAGTCTTTAGTTAATTAAAATTATAATTACAACCTAAATGGTGTTTTCTCTGTATCTTGGGATTGACATTTTCTTTATGAAATCCAGTTGTTATAAATTATGGATAGATAAATGGTTTGAAAGGTAATTATAATATAGTTTGACTAATGTTTCATGAGGTTAGCTAAAGAAATTTCTATGTATTATTGTAAAATGATTTCCATTTTTAACAGGAATTTTAAATTTTTTATGTTTTAATTGATTTAATAATAAAATAAATGTGAATTGCTGAAATATATTAAATAAAAGTTCATATAGTTCATGATCATGAAGAAACCTCATGTAAGGGTTAATTTTAAATGTTTCTTAGAGATATTAACTTAAATGAGAACGAGTATGTTTCTAATATGTCTCAGTGTCCTTTTTATGTTGTGTTTAATCTAAAGTATTAGTGATAAATTGTAGTGACCTTGTAGGAAATGATCTCTTTTTAAATTCAAAAAAAAATTATGTTATGGGATATCATTATTGATATAATTGCCATATAAATAGAAAATTAGAAGGTTTTTTATCCAAGATTCTTAGCATTGAAGGTGTTGTATGTTTGATTAGTTTGAGTTCCCCATGACTCCTTTTTAATGAATAGACACCCCTCAGTAGGTGGGTGGTTGTTTGGTAAGTTGAACCTTAAGGGGGTATTATCATATAAGGATACTTAGTGAGTGTCTGAAATATAGCTTTTCTACATTGGAAATGTTAACACTCTATAACCACTCCCTTTCGAGGATACTCAGAGAGAATTAGGTCCTAGTAGACTGATTCTTGGTTGGAAATTTTATTATGCTTTTTTGATAGGTTTTGAACCATTTTGGATGATGATATCCTTTGTATCCTTCAGTTTTACTTATTTAGAGAGTGTATAAAGGTGTGTTAGATGATATATAATAGATTACATTTAATGCAATTTTGTAATTATGAGAGATAACTGAGGTATAGACGGACAATCTCTGTGGCCCAATTTTGAGGTTTGATCCATAGGCCTAGGTGGGAGACCTAAACACCCTTAGTTTTGACCCATAACCTAGTAGGTTGATGAATTATTTTTTAATCAAGGTAAATCAATGAGAGGTTATCCAGAAGAAGAATATGCATTTTAGGAATAAATCTTTGTCAAATGATCATTTTAATACCAATACATAGAAGGTGGTCGAGTTTTGTGATATAGGCATGGATATGCCTATGAATTTTAGGGGAGAACATAGGGTGTTTTTAATCAATAATGTATTTGATAGACATGACTGTTTGGGTTCCTAAACGTGTTGAATAGTATTTCTTATTAATACTTGAATTTCTGAAATGATTCTATTTGGGGGAGATCATTTGATAAATCATGACATAGGTGAGGTGATCAATATTAAAGAAGTGTTTTAAGGGATTTCATGACTTGTAAAAAAATATATGCCATGTATCATAATCAGTTAGCCTTGTAGACAAATGACTCGTATGAGTTTGATTTGCGTCTTGGACTAGGTTCTAGATGATATACCCTCAATTTGTTTGAAATGACTAGTTCACACTTATTTCACATTGAAAATAATTGATATGGAACTTTGGTGAGCAGCTGAGTATGGGTTGAGGATCAAAAACTTTGAATATGACACTTGTAAGCATGGAAACCTAGAGCTTCGAAAACAAATTAAATGAATTACCCTATTATGTAGGATAAAGTTATAATTAGACCTAGTTTCATGAGTATTGTTGACTCAAAGTTTTGCATGGAGATGTATTATCAGGAGACGTGATGTCAGGTGTTGGTTAATAAAAGTGTAACCTGGTTTTATGTGAGTATGGATTACCCTAGATGTTTTATCTGGGGTTGTGAGCATTGGATTGATTTTAAACAACTCAAGTACCTATGTTTAAAATGACTCATGTAGGTGAATTGGGTGTGTGGAAAAAAAACACAACTATTTGAGAAAAAATTCAAAACCTAAGTATCTTGGGTGATGTTTTTATTCCAATACATCTAATGGTCAATAAGTTCCAAGGTGGGGAGGTTGTAAAATCCTTTAATTTGGATGGGTTAAAATTTTCCGAAGAATTTTTTATTTTCCCTTTAGTGGATGAGAGAAATTTAAAACCAAGATCAAAATGTAATTTAGAGAGTTTTAACACTTATAAGTATTGTTTATAGATGATTCCTAAGTCTTGGGTGGTGTCTCATGAGTTTAGATTAGTTTTTGACTTGTGGTGCATTGAATAATCAATTTTGAGAGAATAAGATAGGGGCACAAGATTGTCGTATGATTAGTACTAATCATGACTCCCAAACTGTTCAACATTTATTGTAAATGGGATGATTTTTTTAAAATCATGAAACCTAATATGGGATACTATGTGGCTTGGTACATGCGCACAGGGTGACCTGCATGGTTGCCACATGGTTTTTATAACCAAGTGATGGAACTGTGCGGGGGGGTGTTTCTTTGAAGAGTGACACATCATAATTATTTCATGGTTTTCCAAATAGTGTGGACAAACCATGATGAACTTTAATGGTTAGGGAAATTTCCATTTTCCTCTACTTATTTTGTTCTTTGATAACCATTTATCCATCACTTGCCACTCCAAGAAGCCACTCGAAGCCCCCTTTTCCTCCTCCTTGGATTTGATGGATCTCCATTGTTCGGGCTTGGAATCAGTCACTATTAGTTTCATTAGATATCACACAATTATTCTATGATTCCTATCCTTTATTTTATATATTTAACATTACATATCTGATGTTATTTCCAGGTCAAATCATATTCTCTATTTTCAAGTACTTTCTCTATTATTCTGATTTATCTGACTTCAGCATGAATAAAATACAGATGAAGGACAAGTAAAGAGTCCTTCGCATGAGGTAAGTGGTCTAACAGCTGTCCCCTTAATGTTTTGTGGTTTATAAAAAGAATCATAGTTCCACACATCACTACTAAGTTTTGTAATTCCTTACATTAAATATTTATACCCAAACCATGGTGTTCTTTAGATCCCTCAACATGGATGGTGGTGAGTGACCTCAACCTGAACCACTACATAATGTGATTTCCATTAAATTTTTTATATTGATGATTATTTCTTATTCTATAAAACCACCCTTTTGGGTGTGTTGAGAATGATTATCTTTTGTGAAATTCTTGTATGAGGTACATGAAAGGTACATATTTTGGATACACACTTGGCCCAATTATCACTAATAAATGAGTAATTTAATGGAAGGTATTGATGAATTATAATGAGTTGTGGTATGGATAGTAGATCGAACTTATCCTTACTTATTTACTTAATAGATGTTTGGAATGTATCTTCACATGGAGAAATTTATTATATGTATTTATTAAATTTAATGATCATGATGAACCATATCATGACATATATCTTTCTCATGGCCTGTGTTATATTGATTGATGAAGTGTAACTATTTACTATCATTATTCCTTGAGTGATACATGGTTTCTAATACATAATTCCTTGGATGGGATCATAAGAAACGTGAAATTAATTGAATTATAATTAGTAAATTGGTTAGACATCAAGTCCAATACCATTACTAAAACTATTTTGTTTGGCATCCCTCATTGTTTATTTAAGACTCATGGTCATGATGGGCATTATTATTCATTTGAGACTGATGGGAATTTAATACAATATTATTAATTAGAAAATTCATCATGGAATCGACTATTATTCATTTCAGACTGATGGGCATGGAGTCTTAGATTGTTCATCTAAAATTTTTGGTCATAATACCCTTGATTATTACTTGAGATCGTTGATCATGACATCCCTTAATTAAAATATGTAACTTTTATGATATCATTATGTGGATTCTTGTGTCATAAGAATCGTATCCTCAACAATTCATGTATTAATTTTCAAATATTTATTTACATATATGCATATATAAATAATGGATCATGTTCAAAGACATTCCATCTTAGGCCGAAGCAGGTATGGTTTTCCATGTGTCCTTTGAGGAACTTGATACCAACATGATCACGTTTAATATTAACTTATTTGTTTATTATTCAAGATCACTATTTTATTTTATACTAAAGGACTCAATTTACTTAGAAGCTAGTGATGGTGTCCTGCTAAGTTTATCTCACACCCTTTTCGAGAATTCTTTTGGTACCTAGACAAACTTCTAGATCAATGGTTAGAATGTTAACTATGCTTTGTACTATTTTTTATTTCATTATAGACTTGGATTAGACATGGTAGAAAGAGCATAACATCTGTGAATGTACTCAAGTTTCAATCCAGAGAAGATGTCTTTTATTAATTATTTTATTCATGTATCTATCTCTCCCTAGTGTATGTATTACCTACTATACATTTACTTCTTGTATTGATATCTCAAAAAATTCACGCATGGTTATCTATCATCATTATCTTACACTATTTATCTTATTCGTTATTTCCTCTAGTTTAGAGTATCGTTATAGAGGTTAAATATTTCTTACTATACCTCACATAGACCCTCAATGTTAATTGAAAGCCTCTAGAGTATGTGAAGTTGTTCTTGAGGCAGTGTGTCCAACCATCTTGGGGCACCGTTTTAGAGTTTCCTCAGTCAGGATTCTAGATAAGGCATTACAGTTCTCATAACATAAGCTTGCTTGTACATATCATCACCAATCTAAAAATCTAGAATTTACACATGGATACTTCTATAAAGTCACCTACAAACCTTGGAAAACTGATCTCACAGGTTTGTCTAGATCATCACCGAAGCTCCAACTCACTAAACATAAAGTCACAACTCAAGGACTCTATGTATCCCATCTCGCCTAATGTTCAAGAATCATATAGGGCCAGAATTCAAGGGATGGTATCCATACTTATATATACAAATATATCATTATATATATCATGTCATACCACAAACCATAGGGTTTCACATATATAACATTAATCACATGCCAACACAACATGTTATCTAGGCACGAATTCTCACCTACCATATACCTATGAGACTACTCCTTTGAGAATAAAAACTCATCCAGGGTCATAAATACATAATGACATCATGTTAGATGATTTGTACCATGGAAATACTATACATGGTTTAATTAGGTTGAATTTCAGTACATTTCATATGGGAAACACGTATTGGTTGTTATCGGCACTTCAAATAACCAAGAATCTATTCATGTCACCCATTCATAATCATCCATCCAATGGCCTAAAGGTGTAACACCCGAGACTTTTATGTTATATAAACCATCAAAGGAATCTTTTTCTACACAACACTTGCTTGGCTTGCTTTACACGCAATCGCGACCTTCCTCGATAGCTTGCGTCGTACGCAATACCGAGTTTCACTAAACAACAATATGCTATTAAAACTAGCCGTTATGAATAGTAATAACCACTTTTTGAAATTTTATAAATTTTATTTTTCAAAATGGACTTCATTTTTGGACTCAGAATATCGAAATTAGCCTAGGGTGAAATTTTGGTATTTTTCTGAAAACTTTCAATTTTTGATGAATAGTGAAACCACTAAGTGGTAGGTTAAAAACTGAATTTTGCATAAAACTTAATTTTACCGCTTCTGTGAATGGAATTTCGAAAATCCGACAGACACGGTTGATATCAGTAAGTAAAATGTGGTTCAATGAGATAAAAATAATTTTTTGGTGAATAGTAACTTTTTACGATTTTTACTGCGGTTAATAGTAAATAGGGTAACTAAGAGTAAATATGATATTAATATTACCCTAACACATGTCCTAATTCTATTGGACAAGTGTAATTCGACCAAAAACAAACTTAGGAATAAAATATGACCATTTAGGCCCACTTGGATTAGATTAGGACATTTATTATTAATTTATTTAAAGAAGGGTTAAAATAGTTAAAATCAAAGTTTAATAAGTAACTCATTTTTAATATGGGGTTATACATAAGATAAATTCGATTGTAAATATTAATTAGAAAGCTAAAACGATTTCCTACATGATGGTATTTTATTTGTAATTTTTAGACATCAAATAATTTAATTTATTTATGACACAAAGATTATGCAGTAATTATCTTATTAATGAAATATTGACAAAATTGATAATATAAATACCCAAATAAATGTAATTTAAGACTTTTTATGAATTACACTAATTTTCTAGGTTACTATGATATATTAATGTTGATTTAATCAACTTGGTTCGAACATATAATTCTGTTATGACTTTCACAAAAATCATATATCAAATAGTGTCAAAATTGACACAAAATAGTTTTTAAAACAAATATTATATTATTAATTGTTATTTTATTCCTAAAAATATAAGGTTCGGCCAAATGACTTAGATAAGGATATATATATTAATAATAAACAATTTGGGGTTCGTTTGGCATGTTATAGTAAGTGTATTAACCATATAGTGAAAGAAAACAAAAAGACACGGTAAAAGTTAAATTAATTAACTTAGAGTTAAATCTAATTGATAAGGTTAAAATAATACCCTAAACTTGTCTAAATCCTATTGGTTGATAGGATTTCGACCCATCCCCACTTTAGCTTCGAAATAAGACCCTTTGGAACCATTATAAACAGATTTTGACTTTAATATAAAATAATATTTTGAGATATTCCTAAGGTGCCCCTCTCCTCCCTTATAAAAGGGCACCTCCTCCCCCTCCTCCTCACACCAATTTGAGCACTCAAGCTCGGCCAACCCCTGACATTTTCTCCTATCCACTTCCCTAGAATAATCCTAGAGGTCCTGGTCTTCTCCAAAGACCAATATTAGTTCCTTAAGTGGAGGATTCAAAGAGGCGTTCCAAAGAAGAGGTAATATCCATTACCGATCTTTTCAATTTCTTTCTTCTTCAACTTCTTCTTCTTTAGTTGTTTCATGATAAAGTAATAACATAAGTATTACTTACATACTGATATGTTATTATAAATATGAAACAACCCTAATTCACCTTCTATCCATCCTACGGAAAAATGAAATCACCGCGCGTGCGTACGTACGGAATACTGTCTCCACGCCGTGGTGTAATCTATTTTCCACCATCACCTTACAAGGATGGGTATAATGGTGTAATGAGTAACTATATATGATTATTATTAAGTAATATTGATACTGAAATAATATATATATATACTCCAATACAATTCCACGATCATAGGAACAATATCATCACTCGTGCGTACGTACGGAATACCGTCTCCACGATGTGATGCGACTCGTTCTACATGATCTTCATTTCATAATGATTATATAAATGAATTGAATGAATGAATATGGTATATACTACACTAATACCATTCTGGAAATGAATTATCTATAACCTAAAGATAATAATAAGAATTTATTCAACAAAACACGCATAAGAACAAAAAGTTATAAAGACCCGAGTAACAAGTAACAATGAAATATTACTAACAAGAAGCTAATAATATGACCATATATGATATCATATCAATATTTATGATTCTGTAATAAGTCAATAACATTATTTAAACTATTATACAGGAGCTTCGGACACGAACAAAGAAAATCGGACCTAAGGTAAGGGAAATATCACAATCTCATTTTTATCCGAGATTGTTTATTCGTAAGTATTTACTGGGGTGTATTTTATCATCCACATACATGTTTACTCAATATGTAATATTATTTCCATCCACCTAAAATTGTTTAAATCCATTTTTACCCTTCGGTGAGTTTTTAGTAATACGTATGAAAGGAATCTTTTGTCGTTTTTCGTACGAGGTACTTTTTGACTTTTCCGACAAAAGTACAAAGAATGTTTTTTTTAACTTATACGGCACGAACGGATTTCTACTGTTTTATAAAGCCTTATTTTCATGAAGCTTCCTCTAAAAGATTTCATGACTATTTTCAATAAAATCTCTTTCTTTCAAAATTGCATGATGTTTTGTGAAAAGAAATTGATTTTGAAGAAGAAAGGATATTTTCCTCAAGAATTCAATTCAAGTGTTTTATCAAAATTATTTTCCATCTAAGATAATAAAGGGTTCTGTTTCTATCCATATTTTTACATTGATTTGACTATGTTGTGATGGAATTATGTTTATGAATTCCTTTATCTTATATGAATTGTTTTATGATGTCATGATTTTTCAAGAATCCCATTTTTGTTACATGTGTTATGCGATGATGTATGTTTTATGATTATGTGGAACACATAAGAAAGGATTAATTATAAGATGGGTGGGACCTATATCTCCCTCCAATGCATTGGGTAATGATTTTATATCTCATGAGATAGGCATGGCTGGAACGGAAGGTTATTTCGGTTCAGTGATACAGGACTGAAACGAGGAGTGAACTCGGTTCAGAAAGGGACTTTGTCCACTAAGATAGTCTTGGCAATGAGTCATGACTAACAAGAAATGATTTTCCATGATTATGTGTGCATTCCACAAAGTTTCAAGTTTTATGTTATGATTATGGGGATCTCATTTTCACTTCTATGATTTATTCCATGTTAAGATATTATGATCTCTTTTGCAGGTTTTGATTTTCATAAAGATATGATATGATTTTTATTTCCTTTATTTGCCCTTGCTGAGCATTTGAGCTCACCCTTTTATGTTTTCTTTTCCCCAGGTCAGGAAGATGGATATTAAGTAGAATATGCTAAAAGGGACCCTAGATATGATGAAATAAATGGGAGATACTGTAGAAGATTTATGAACCAGTTGTTTATGTTTCCCAGTTTCTAAAGACACTATACCTATACGGTCCTTTGTGGTTTTGTCATATGTTGTAATAAGTGTGCTTCAATTTCGAAGTATTAACAATGTATGTAAAGTATGGGTCGTTATAGTTGGTATCAGAGGAAAGGTATAGTCAACCTTTGGAAACTAGGATGTGAAAGCCTTAGTAAGAACCCTAAGGATAAGTCTAAGCATAGAACACAATCTTAGAAATGGCCATGAATAACCTAGGATAAGACCATAAGCATGAAAATTTTTTTTCTTGAATTATGTGGTTTCCTATTATAATTAGTGTTGCTCACACTATTCTTCTTGGTTTTAGTCAATGGCTGGAACCCGAAGGAACCGTGTTAATGCGGAATGCGATGGGCAATGCAATGATTGTCCCCCTGAGCAACAAAACGATATGGGAGCTGGAATGCAAAATCTTGTAGCCATGCTCACACAACTTTCTCAAGCTATGAATCATGCAGGATTTCCAAACGAACAAAGGAGGGAGCAACATTCTGTTGAATCCTTCATGAGGCAGCGTCCACCTTCTTTCAGTGGGTCTACTGATCCATTAGTTGCTGAACAATGGATTAGTACTACTGAAAAGATAGTTTCAGTTCTTCAATGTTCTGAGCATGATAAAGTCATCCTAGCAGTGTATCATTTGGAAGGAGATGCGGATCAATGGTGGAATCTTGTTAAGAATACGAGGCAAAGGGATGAAATTGAGTCTATGGAATGGGACGAGTTCAAGAACTTATTTTTCAATAAGTACTTCCCTCGTATTCTCCGAACAAAGATGGAGAAAGAGTTCCTTTAACTGAAGCAAAGGGATGATGAATCTGTTAGTACCTATGAAGCAAATTTTACAAGACTTGCAAGGTACGCTTCTGGTATTATTATCCAACCTGAGAGTAAGATCGATCGATTCTTTAGTGGCTTAAAACCAAGTCTTCGAAGGGCGTTAGCCATAAGGGACTTCAATAGCTACGAGGAAATCGTTCGATGTGCTCTCAAAGTCGAGATGGAGATTGGAGTAACCCATCAGTCACATGGGTTTGATAAGAAGAGGAAGATGGAATTCAAAGAAAAATCTAAAGAGCACACGGAAAAGAAGATGAGCTTTTCCTTATGCTCAAAGTGTGGAAAGAAACATGGAGGGAGTTGTCTTAAAGGGACAAGTAAATGTTTTAAATGTGGAAAAGAAGGTCATCGGGCATTTGAATGCCGTGATAATGGGAAGAAGATGTCTAATGATGCAAACAAAGGAAGGGATACACAGAATGAACCTACTACACTTCAATGTTTCAAGTGAAAGGAGATGGGGCATTATGCCAATCAATGCCCAAATCCAAGGGTTGATGATGATGGTCGACGTCAACAAAATCTTAAGGCTAAAGACAAAGGAATGTCACATGCAATTTCTATCAGCGATGTGGAGTACGATAACGATGTGGTGAAAGGTACACTTACCATCCACTCTAAAGTAGCAAATGTTTTATTTGATTCTGGATCCACCCACTCTTTTATTTCTGAAGACTTTTCTAAGGGTATCACCGTATTACCTCAACAATTAGATGTTGAGTTAGCTGTGACAACACCTAATGGCAGATCAATCGCATCAAAAGTTTATAATTCTTCTCCGATCGAAGTTTGTGGGAAAGTGCTTCCTGCAAATCTTGTGATCCTTCCTTTAGTGGAATTTGATGTGATTCTTGGCATGGATTGTCTTTCTCTACATGGAGCTCATATCGATTGCCAAAGAAGGGAAGTCACATTTCATATTCCAGATCAATCTACGATCGTCTATCAATGCAAGGATGAACATAACCTTCCAGTGGAAATTTCTTCCATCTTATGGGTATTGATTCCACTAAATGAAGGTTATTTATCTCAAATGGTTGGTGAGAAACTCACGATTAAGAATATGCCCATTGTACGGGAGTTTGATGATGTCTTTCCGGCGGAATTGCCGGGTCTTCCACCAAATCGTGAAGTTGAGTTTTCAATAGAACTCGTACCGGGTGCTTTGCCTATTTCAAAGACACCTTATAGAATGGCCCCAATTGAGTTGCAGGAATTGAAGAAGCAACTCCAAGAGAATCTTGATAAGGGATCCATACGCCCTAGTGCGTCACCTTGGGGAGCACCTGTTCTATTTGTTAAGAAGAAAGATGGATCAATGAGACTTTGCATTGATTATCGAGAACTTAACAAGATCACTATCAAGAACAAATATCCTCTCCCACGCATTGATGACTTATTTGACCAACTACGCGGAGCTCAATACTTTTCCAAGATTGATCTTCATTTAGGGTATCATCAATTAAGGTTCAAAAGGGAGGATATACCAAAGACGGCTTTCCGTACAAGGTATGGACACTATGAATTTATAGTGATGCCATTTGGTCTTACTAATGCCCATGATATCTTCATGGATCTAATGAATAGAGTCTTTAGAGACTATCTTGATCAATTTGTGGTAGTCTTTATAGACGATATTCTTGTCTATTCAAAGAGCAAGGAAGAGCATGAAGATCACTTGAGAATTATATTGAAGACCCTGAGAAAGGATAAGCTTTATGCCAAATTTACCAAGTGTGAATTTTGGCTTCAAAAAGTTTCATTTTTGGGTCATATAATCTCAAAAGAGGGGATATCTGTGGATCCAGCAAAAAACAGAGGTTATCGAAAGATGGTCAAGACCAACAACAGTAACTGAGATCCGAAGTTTTCTTGGTTTGGCTGGATATTATCGACATTTTGTAAAAGATTTTTCACGATTATCTAATCCAATCACCAAGTTGACTCGGAAGGGAGTTAAGTTTTTCTGGACAGAGGAATGTGAAGAGAATTTCAAGGAGTTGAAAAGAAGGTTATCCAGTGCACCTGTGCTCACACTGCCTTGTAGTGGAGAAAGGTTTGTGATCTACAGTGATGCATCCAAGAAGGGATTGGGGTGTGTTCTTATGCAAAATGATATGGTGATAGATTATGCCTCACGACAGTTGAAAATCCATGAGAAAAATTACCCAACACATGATTTGGAGTTGGCTGCGATAATCTTTGCATTAAAGATTTGGAGGCATTACCTTTATGGTGAAAGGTGTGATATTTATATTGATCATAAAAGTTTAAAGTATATTTTCACACAAAAGGAGTTGAATATGCGTCAAAGAAGATGGTTGGAGCTGATTAAGGATTATGACTACTCAATCCATTACCACCCTGGGAAAGCAAACAAGGTGGCAGATGCATTAAGTCGACAAGACCATGCTAGTTTATCCATGATGAGGATCACAAAAGATCCAATATTTATGGATTTACAAAGGATGGATCTTGGAATTATAATGGAAGGGGAAAAATCTTATCTTTCTCAAATGAATGTTCAACCATCTATACATGTGAAGATTAAAGAGGCACAGAAAGAAGATGTCGAGTTACAAAAGAAGGTGAGAAATGTTCCTGAATTCAACCTTGATTGTGATGGGATAATAAAGTTCAGGAATCGGGTTTGTGTTCCTCCCATCCCCGAATTAAAGAAAGAGCTGCTGGATGAGGCTCATAGTTCTTCATTCTCTATTCATCCTGGAAGCACGAAGATGTATAGGGACCTGAAAGAGTACTTCTGGTGGGATGGCATGAAAAGAGATGTTGCTGAATATGTCTCTCGATGCTTGGTTTGTCAACAAGTTAAAGCTGAGAGACAGAAGTCTAAGGGGATGTTACAACCATTACCCATACCCAAATGGAAATGGGAAAACATCACTATGGACTTTGTCACAGGACTTCCTAAAACATCCAAAGGCAATAATGCTATCTGGGTCATAGTTGATCGTCTTACAAAGTCTGCACACTTCATTGCTATTAGAGAGGATTTCTCTCTAGATCAGCTTGCCAGGATATATGTAAAGGAAGTGGTAAGATTGCATGGAGTACCACTTTCTATTATATCTGATCGAGATCCGAGATTTACCTCGAAGTTCTGGCGAAGTCTTCAGCATACTCTGGATACAGAGTTGAGTTTCAGCACTGCTTATCATCCCCAGACAGACGGTCAGTCTGAGAGAACAATTCAAACCCTAGAAGATATGTTGAGAGCTTGCTCTATGGATTTCAAAGGAGGTTGGGATCAACACCTACCTTTGGTAGAATTTTCTTATAATAATAGCTTTCACTCCAGTATTCAGATGGCTCCTTATGAAGCTCTCTATGGAAAGAAATGCAGGACTCCAACTTGCTGGGATGAAGTTGGGGAAAGAAATCTATTAGGACCTGATCTCGTTGATGAAATGGCAGAAAAGGCTAGATCTATTCAACAACACATAAGAGCAGCTCAGAGTCGACAGAAACGTTATGCCGACAACCGAAGAAAAGACCTAGAGTTTGAAGTGGGCGATAAAGTGTTCTTACGAATATCTCCCTGGAAGAGGGTTATGAGATTTGGAAAGAAGGGGAAGTTGAGCCCTAGATATATCGGTCCTTTTGAAATACTGGATCGTGTTGGGAAGGTAGCTTACCGATTGGCGCTTCCACCGAATCTCTCTCAAGTTCACGATGTGTTCCACGTATCTCTCCTGAGAAAGTACATACCAGATCCTTCACATGTACTCAGCTCAGAAGTTGTACCGCTGGAGCAAGATCTTTCTTATGAAGAATAGCCGATAGAGATTCTGGATCGTAGCGAAAAAGTCCTACGAAACAAGACCACTCGCTTGGTGAAAGTTTTATGGAGGAACCACCAACTTGAAGAAGCTACATGGGAGCTTGAGGATATGATGAGGGAGAAGTATCCTCATTTGTTTGTTACAAAGTGACGAATTTCAAGGGAGAAATTCTTTTTAAGGGGGGTAGAATGTAACACTCGAGACTTTTATGTTATATAAACCATCAAAGGAATCTTTTTCTACACAACACTTGCTTGGCTTGCTTTACACGCAATCGCGACCTTCCTCGATAGCTTGCGTCGTACGCAATACCGAGTTTCACTAAACAACAATATGCTATTAAAACTAGCCGTTATGAATAGTAATAACCACTTTTTGAAATTTTATAAATTTTATTTTTCAAAATGGACTTCATTTTTGGACTCCGAATATCGAAATTAGCCTAGGGTGAAATTTTGGTATTTTTCTGAAAACTTTCAATTTTTGATGAATAGTGAAACCACTAAGTGGTAGGTTAAAAACTGAATTTTGCATAAAACTTAATTTTACCGCTTCTGTGAATGGAATTTCAAAAATCCGACAGACACGGTTGATATCAGTAAGTAAAATGTGGTTCAATGAGATAAAAATAATTTTTTTGTGAATAGTAACTTTTTACGATTTTTACCGCCGTTAATAGTAAATAGGGTAACTAAGGGTAAATATGATATTAATATTACCCTAACACATGTCCTAATTCTATTGGACAAGTGTAATTCGACCAAAAACAAACTTAGTAATAACATATGACCATTTAGGCCCACTTGGATTAGATTAGGACATTTATTATTAATTTATTTAAAGAAGGGTTAAAATAGCTAAAATCAAAGTTTAATAAGTAAATCATTTTTAATATGGGGTTATACATAAGATAAATTCGATTGTAAATATTCATTAGAAAGCTAAAAATATTTCCTACATGATGGTTTTTTATTTGTAATTTTTAGACATCAAATAATTTAATTTATTTATGACACAAAGATGATGCAGTAATTGACTTATTAATGAAATATTGAAAAAATTGATAATATAAATACCAAAATAAATGTAATTTAAGTCTTTTTATGAATTCCACTAATTTTCTAGTTTACTATGATATATTAATGTTGATTTAATCAACTTGGTTCGAACATATAATTCTGTTATGACTTTCACGAAAATCATATATCAAATAGTGTCAAAATTGACACAAAATAGTTTTTAAATTAAATATTATATTATTAATTGTTATTTTATTCCTAAAAATATAAGGTTCGGCCAAATGACTTAGATAAGGATATATATATTAATAATAAACAATTTGGGGTTCGTTTGGCATGTTATAGTAAGTGTATTAACCATATAGTGAAAGAAAACAAAAAGACACGGTAAAAGTTAAATTAATTAACTTAGAGTTAAATCTAATTGATAAGGTTAAAATAATACCCTAAACTTGTATAAATCCTATTGGTTGATAGGATTGCGACCCATCCCCACTTTAGCTTCGAAATAAGACACTTTGGAACCATTATAAACCGATTTTGACTTTAATATAAAATAATATTTTGAGATATTCCTAAGGTGCCCCTCTCCTCCCTTATAAAAGGGCACCTCCTCCCCCTCCTCCTCACACCAATTTGAGCACTCAAGCTCGGCCAAACCCTGCCATTTTCTCCTCTCCACTTCCCTAGAATAATCCTAGAGGTCCTGGTCTTCTCCAAAGACCAATCTTAGTTCCTTAAGTGGAGGATTCAAAGAGGCGTTCCAAAGAAGAGGTAATATCCATTACCGATCTTTTCAATTTCTTTCTTCTTCAACTTCTTCTTCTTTAGTTGTTTCATGATAAAGTAATAACATCAGTATTACTTACATACTGATATGTTATTATAAATATGAAACAACCCTAATTCACCTTCTATCCATCCTACGGAAAAATGAAATCACCGCGCGTGCGTACGTACGGAATACCGTCTCCACGCCGTGGTGTAATCTATTTTCCACCATCACCTTACAAGGATGGGTATAATGGTGTAATGAGTAAATATATATGATTATTATTAAGTAATATTGATACTGAAATAATATATATATATATACTCCAATACAATTCCACGATCATAGGAACAATGTCATCACTCGTGCGTACGTACGGAATACCGTCTCCACGATGTGATGCGACTCGTTCTACATGATCTTCATTTCATAATGATTATATAAATAAATTGAATGAATGAATATGGTATATACTACACTAATACCATTCTGGAAATGAATTATCTATAACCTAAAGATAAGAATAAGAATAAGAATTTATTCAACAAAACACGCATAAGAACAAAAAGTTATAAAGACCCGAGTAACAAGTAACAATGAAATATTACTAACAAGAAGCTAATAATATGACCATATATGATATCATATCAATATTTATGATTCTGGAATAAGTGAATAACATTATTTAAACCATTATACAGGAGCTTCGGACACGAACAAAGCAAATCGGACCTAAGGTAAGGGAAATATCACAATCTCATTTTTATCCGAGATTGTTTATTCGTAAGTATTTACTGGGGTGTATTTTATCATCCACATCCATGTTTACTCAATATGTAATATTATTTCCATCCACCTAAAATTGTTTAAATCCATTTTTACCCTTCGGTGAGTTTTTAGTAATACGTATGAAAGGAATCTTTTGTCGTTTTTCGTACGAGGTACTTTTTGACTTTTCCGACAAAAGTACGAAGAATGTTTTTTTTAACTTATACGGCACGAACGGATTTCTACTGTTTTATAAAGCCTTATTTTCATGAAGCTTCCTCTAAAAGATTTCATGACTATTTTCAATAAAATCTCTTTCTTTTAAAATTGCATGATGTTTTGTGAAAAGAAATTGATTTTGAAGAAGAAAGGATATTTTCCTCAAGAATTCAATTCAAGTGTTTTATCAAAATTATTTTCCATCAAATATAATAAAGGGTTCTGTTTCTATCCATATTTTTACATTGATTTGACTATGTTGTGATGGAATTATGTTTATGAATTCCTTTATCTTATATGAATTGATTTATGATGTCATGATGTTTCAAGAATCCCATTTTTGTTACATGTGTTATGCGATGATGTATGTTTTATGATTATGTGGCACACATAAGAAAGGATTCATTATAAGATGGGTGGGACCTATATCTCCCTCCAATGCATTGGGTAATGATTTTATATCTCATGAGATAGACATGGCTGGAACGGAAGGTTATTTCGGTTCAGTGATACAGGACTGAAACGAGGAGTGAACTCGGTTCAGAAAGGGACTTTGTCCACTAAGATAGTCTTGGCAATGAGTCATGACTAACAAGAAATGATTTTCCATGATTATGTGTTCATGCCACAAAGTTTCAAGTTTTATGTTATGATTATGGGGATCTCATTTTCACTTCTATGATTTATTCCATGTTAAGATATTATGATCTCTTTTGCAGGTTTTGATTTTCATAAAGATATGATATGATTTTTATTTCCTTTATTTGCCCTTGCTGAGCATTTGAGCTCACCCTTTTATGTTTTCTTTTCCCCAGGTCAGGAAGATGGATATTAAGTAGAATATGCTAAAAGGGACCCTAGATATGATGAAATAAATGGGAGACACTGTAGAAGATTTATGAACCAGTTATTTATGTTTCCCAGTTTCTAAAGACACTATACCTATACGGTCCTTTGTGGTTTTTTCATATGTTGTAATAAGTGTGCTTCAATTTCGAAGTATTAACAATGTATGTAAAGTATGGGTCGTTATAAGAGGCCTTCATTTTTTATTGAATTTTTAATAATCCATCTTTCAAGGGGTGAAGTGGAATCCTTACAATGCTCATAGGTGTAAGTATTACATGGCCCTGTAATACATAGAGGAATTCATTGCCCATAGGCTTCAAACATTACAGACTACCCAGACTAACTACTTGGAACTGCTTCTCCCAGCATCTTCATCGTGAAATCAGCTCTCCACCTTCGCATGGTTGTTTGGATATGATATCCCATTCATGCACATTCTTATCCCAATGGTAGGTTCCATACCCTTTCATTCTTTCAATTTGTTTAGATTCTACTATGGTGAAAGATCCTTGCTCATCCTCTTATAGAGCTTGTTCATTGTAGATTGTTTGGTTTTCATCTACATGAAAGGTGGCCTGAAGGCCTTGAGGTAGCCTGATGGACTTAATGGCCTGAAGGCTTGTGTGTCCCGAAGGACTTAAATGACTTGGGGACCAAATCGGTGGCCTGAAGGCCCAAACAGGGGATGATTCCCAGCTACTACAGTTCCAAATAGTGTCTGCTACAGTTGCGCTACAGTTCCAGCTACAGTGCTGCATAGTTCCGCTACAATACTGCTGCATTACTGCTACAGTACCCCCATAAATTGTGCCTCCACCTGGATTTGATCCCGAGTCCCCTATATGTACATAAAAGTCCTCAAAAACTGGGTTGAGGGTCATGTACACCCATTCATACACATTCAATCAGCATCACCCTCTGAAAATACATGTTAAGAAACATAACAAAAAGTTTCTTCTTTTGGTAGAATTTTATTCCAATATATACAATAAAAAACCATATTGGTTATTTCTAGAACATTTAATAACAAATATTTATACTAGAAACCCATTTGGGGTTTCTAACTATGGTACTATGTGCCTCTCTGACATTCTAGGTGGTCAGGTCTTCTAAACCAATGGCCTATATCATCATAATCCACAAGAACCTCACCATAGATTCACATGACCTTTCATCAGAATAAAACACATATATAGGTCATCCCAACACAGTATAATGAAAAAAAGTACTTATATTGGAAAACATCATATGAGCAGTTTCTAACAATTCAAATAGGTGGAACTATGGTCAGTGATAACGACGGATAGGAAGGCATATAATTCCTGTGAATCCAGCATGTCTGACCATGATGAATGGGATACATCTTTCCTTTATAGGTCAAGATTAAAATCTATAAATGGTCTACTTAAAATTGGAAAGAGCCAAAAATATGTAATAAATCATAAATCTAAACACTATTTTAATCACTCAAGGTGAAAATAATATTTAAAGACATAAATCATATACCAAGAATAGTAATCCCAAAACCATGGAAACCATTACATTACACTGATGCCGTTTTTTATGATGCCCCAACCCAATATACATCACATGCACTGACACATTCCATTATATCATGGATACAAGCTCCCAAAATCAGAAGAAAAAACTAAGAGCAATCCTTTGATACCATTTTTTTAATAACCTGACCCGAACGAATCTATAATCATTAACTAAATTGGACCACCATGAGAACATAGACACACAACCTCATACAATAGAGATTTTAGACTAGTAGCATGTGTCTAAGGCTGTAATATGGGGAGGCTATACCCTTATACTAGAGTAGAAAATAATAAATAAATAAAACAAACATTATATACATCCATAAGAATCATAGATAGATAAATTAATTTCTAAATATTATGTAATAAATGAAATAAAACATAAAAATTTAATAATCATGAAATAAAATTCAATTTGTCACCCAAAAAGATAAGAACATATAAAAAATAAAACAAAAAGAAATATAATTGTCAAAGGATTCAGTACTAACTTTGATTCATGCCACATACCCATCCTCCATGATTCTTGAGCGATACTAGCTTGATCCTTAGACTAGACATGAATGGATAATTTTGATCATGCAATCCTGGGACTTCACCCTATCCTCTACACATCTCATAGTCAACTTGAAAAAAATACATAAGGTATATATGTGCAACAAGGATCCAATACAAGGGGTCATAATATAATCCTCAGTAGGCCACCCCAATTATGGACTTATAATATACTATCATAAATGAATTATCATGTAATATACCATTCCCATCACTATTATCTCAATCCCATTGGTCTTATAAGTCAATTTGGGTTCTAGATGAAATATACAACCATATCTACAGAAAGTAATAAACACATTCTTAGGGATAGATTATCAATTGGGAAACCACTCAGGTTCTCTTGGTAATTGTGGAAATAGAGGAATCACTCTTGGGATCATTGATCAGAGAACAGTGTCTCGAGAAAAACTCCCCAAGGGTTCCAAAATCTCATTATACATTATAAAACACACAGAATGGACTAAAAACAAGTCAAATTATGACTCCATGGTGAATAAAAATAAAAAATTTCCAAGTAGGGAGTACATGTAATGTACATCTTATACGCATCATACACCACTAATAGGCATGTTGGTCATGTGCCACTGCACACTTAGCATGCACTTTCCCTAAGTACATGACATGAACCCACCATATATGAAATATAACCCACATACAGTGACACCAATACTCCTGACCATATACACCCCATGAGGTCCAACCAACTACTGTACATGATCACTAGCTATAAATCCTTCATGAGGTCCAACCTTGTGTCATACATGACCATGTTCCCCAGATATAGGGTGTATGGATGAGTATCCAACCACACCTTGAGTCACTTCTAAATTTCATTTCTATAATACACACACAAACACACACAAATCATGTTACCACCTTCTTCAACCCTTCACCCCAAACAAATAACACCCAATGTGTCCTCATTAACTACAAACCGTTTGATTAGAATTTCTCAAACAAAATCCCCTAATATTTTTACAAAACTGCCATTTATCCCAAAATAACTTGATAAATTCTCTAAAATAGAAAAAAATATTCATAATATGGATTTAAAAATATAAAAATAATTAAACTATGGGGATTTGGGCGAAAATAAAAATAAAATTGTCCCACCTCAAGGTGAAAATCGGTGAAGCTTCTATCTGATCTGTGCTCCATAGCTACAACAGCTTGATCTAGGTCATCCCAAGATCTATGGAAGAATCTCAATCCTTAACCCCAATGATATATCTCTCCTTAGAATATGACATAAGATTCACCATGGGGTATGAGAATAATTAAATGTGTGGAAAGAGGAAAGAACAAGGGGCTTGAGCCTAACTTCGATGCCCGATCTAAGTTTATGCATTCCCTAAAAAATCCTATGTTTTAGACTCAATCACATGGTAATAATTACAATATATTGTTCTAATAAAAAATCTGATAATCTAAACATGCGTGAATAAATATTGTTTTTTAAATTGAATAGTAACTATTCAAATAAAATTTAAATAGCTCAAAATCCCACTAAAATCCTTCCCTAGGGTAAGCACCCTATTCCATGACCAATAAAGTGGTAAAAAATTATATAAAGTTTTATGATATGGTATAATAATAATTATTCCCTATATAATAATCCTAAAAAAATAAAAAATTATACTATTTTTGAAAACTAGAGAAAACATGGGTCTTTACAAAAGTAAATCTAGACTTCAAAAGAGTAAATTAGAAGTTTTGAAGAGTCATGATTGTTGCTATATGATTAATCTAGGGGTTTGTAAGAGAGAATTGAAACTTTAGAAGAATCATAAATGAGTTTTTAAGTGTTTCTTCCTAATTTTAAATAGGTAACTTCCACTTTATAAAGGTAAAATGTGACTTTGGAAATGTCACTCACTAGCTTTGGAAGAGTCAGGTGCATGGTAAAATCTTAAAGATTCTGCAAGAAAAAATGACAAAATTAATTTTTTTATTTCTTTGAAGAATAATTCATATTAGATGGTGATTAATCTTCTTAAACATTATTTAGACATCAGAAATGGGTTTTTTGATTTAATCTAATAGATAATAATGTTCACAACTTGAAGAAAAGAGTATCCAGGAACAAGAGATGAGCAGTTACGAAATAACTTCTTGGTCACACTATATCCAACCATAATTTTCTAAATTGATATTAAAACAAGTTTTAAAAATATAAAGAATAAGTGGGAAGAATATGAATAGGTTATAAAATAGTTTTCTAAAGTTATTCATTTAAATTTGGATTTATAATTCAACATTGAAACTTGTTTTTACTACTACTTGTGTGTGATAAAAATAATATATCATGAATATGAATGGTAAGAGGAAGAAGATACTAATATTTACACATTTCATTAAGAAAATTGTTGATATAAATAAGAATAAGACTATTTTTTTGTAGTTTTTAGGGAGTTGAGTGTTGGAACCATAGTAATGGTTGAAGAAGAATAAACAAATTAATACTGAGAGAACTATATATAAGTCTAGTCCAATGTAATATTTTATTATTCTAGGATTAAAAATATTTTATCATTTTAACAGTGTGGTAAATACTTATCTTTTTCGAGATACATGTATCATGTGTAAGAGGGTATTACATGCTCATTGTAACTCAATTGCTGATACTAGTGGGTTGTATTGCCTTGGTGAAATTCATATCATTATGAGGATTACCCTTCTAATTTCGAGTTCTGAATCTTATAAATTTGATAAAAAAAATTGTACACTCTTTAATATTTGTGGGAATAAAAAAAATAACACATTAAAATGTGGAAAATGTTTTTTCTAAATGAAAACATAAAAAGTAGTTAAAAAGGAAATTCAGCCCCTTTCCTCTCAATGTTACTCCTTGATCTTGGGGGACTGTTCACAAACAATTCCTATGGTGACCTATGTACATTTATTTATTGAATATAGACTTATGTATGTCCTCTATTGATCTTCCATTTTAACAGTGGAATAGAATTCTTTAGGCCAACATATGACCATTGTCCACGTTGACCATGGCCATAGGCCGGTTTATGACCACAGTCATTCAGACATGTCTATAGAACTATAGATATAAGGTAATTTTGTAGTAAGATATACTGAAAGAGTGTATGTTCTTACCTAGATAAGTGACATGGGATGTGGTTATCTATTGGATTAGGGGTATGTGATCTGATGATCCTTCAAGGTGAAAAACATGTGATGTTTTCATCCATTTAGTCAATCTATACTTTGATAATTAATAATTTATGTGTAACTATAAAATATTGATATACTTCATGAACATGGTTACATGATATATTATAAAAAAATATCATATGTTTATTCCTTTTTATATATGATACAACTTGTGGAAAAATTTATTGAGATACACGTGTTTAAAAGAGATAACAGTAGATCCCTTTGAATATTGAGTAACATTAATTCATTTCTCGAGGCCACTATTTTCATGCCATTATGAATTTCAGAATTTATATTTTTTGTTAATGATAAGGTAACACATTATAGATGACTAAATTTGGATTAATTTTTATAAATTTTAGTGTTATTATCTAATGTTTTTTTAAATATGATGATAGATTTACAAAAGTGTTCAGTAGATATTTAAAATGAGTTTTAGATATGATTTCACAAGTTATTTTATATGATATGATATATGAAATAACACCAAGTATATTGGGATTTTTTAAGTGGTATATTGATATATATATTACCAAAGTCCTATATTCATATTATTTGATTTTTATGATTTCACATTGTATGATATATATATTTTATGGTATGACATATTGGAATACAAGGAATATCTTATCCCTGGGTGTGGGTATATCATAAGACATAATACCTAATCCTTTCATATTGTATTATTTGGATATATCATAACACCATATTATATGTTTTATTAATCATTTATATTTTCTATGATGAAAATTTTAGGATAATACACTTAAGTAAATTGGTTACAAGTGTTGTAACCATAAAATTACTATAATTTTGATAATTATTTACTATAAGAGATGAAGCCCGGGGGATTTTCCCTGAATCCTAGAGAAAAATATATGATAGTGGAATTATGATCCATGTCTTTTATAAAATATTTCCATCAAAGATCTCTTCTCCTTCTTTATTTATGTTGAGTGGTACTAGCATACCATGGTTGCGTTAAGGATCCCACCCACGTGATGGGTGATTAAATAAGATTTGTATACACCTAGGTGGAAGTATTCCTTTTCATCCTTCTCAATGGTATTAATCAAACTATTGATTTAATATAGTTTGTGTCTCCATCTACAATGAAAGGTACATACATGTTTATTATTTTGCATCATTCATCTGCTATATAACAATACTACTTTTTATTACTAACTTAAACATGATTTATTACATAAAACCTTCACTTGGTACAATATAAAATATTGAGAGGTCTAGTGTCTTTGGGGCTTAGGGACATTAAAAAACGACTTAGAACATGAAACACAACATCTTTACTAAAAATTTCCTTTACGTGATAACTATATTCCCTTGTACTTAGCATTTCATGGGATAACCTGAGGACATGCTTAAGAAAATGGTGAGCTATAATGACTAGTAAGGGAGTAAAAAACATAACATGAATAATACCATAAATTTTATGAAGTAGGCATATAAATGGAGAATAAAAGAAATAGGAACATAAATGCAATATATATAATGATTATAATGACATGGAAATGTGGCAACAATACTTAACACAGAATTAGCATGAGCTAAGGCTCATTGCACATGGAGAAAGAGTAAACCCTCATTGCACTTGAATTAGAATGCTTAAATCCTTACTTCACTTGACTTATCATGAGTAAATCCTCATTTCACTTGATGTATCATTATACTAATCTTTACCCAATGCATTGGAGCACTATCAGGGCGCACCATTCTTAAGCATTTCATTTCACGCATAAGTGTGCCACATGGATTATAAAAACTGAAATAATTAAATATCATAAAATATTCCACAATAATGGAATGTGTAATTCATATAGAATACTCTATAATCAATAAGTAAACATGCATGAAATTGAATACCCTTGATAGATAAATGGGAATGGTATTCACAACACAATGACTTTGCCTTGGAAAATCGCGGTGCAATTTCGACAGCATAACAGTGTGACGTATAAATTCATAAAAAATAGATGATGAGAGAGAAAGGGGCATCTCATTATTTTTAAATGAAATTTATAGTAATATGATCATATATATACATGTATGAGCAATTTTAACGGAATTTAGATTCATGATACAAAATAATTTCTTGAATGTAAATTGGGATAGAGAAATTACTTACAGAATTTCAGCATGATGACGACTGTACATGGGAGGACTTAATTAGAGAGAAATGAGGTCTATCATTATTCAAACATAAGTATTGAATAATGGGGGAGGTGAAAAATCATACCCCAAAATTTATACTTGAAAATAAAATTCCATAACAATATTAAAAAACATGGATAAAATTAGAAAGGAAGGAATCCCTTACTTGGAAGTGTGATCCCAAAGGCTTGGGAGAGGATTTAGAGAGGATTATTGGGAGCTTAGGGTGACTTGGGAAGATTCTAGAGAGATTATGGAAGATATTGGATGAACTCCAAAGTCTTTAAGTGAAGAGGAAGTGGGATCATGGGAAGATTTAAATAGGAAATGAGAGGGAATTCGTTATTATTTAGGTTTGGGACACCAAACATTAAACTAATCAAAACCACAAACCAAACCATGGTTTTTGGACTTTTTTTTAAAAATGGGAGTGGAAAAAAATATTTTATAAGACCAATGGCCTAAATTTCTAAAATAATAGGGTTTATTATATGGAGGTGAGTCACACTCTCAATGAATTCAAATTAAAAAGATAAAATGTTTTGTAAGTCTTAGAGGGTCCACTAAAGCATTGTAAAATAAATAAAATAAACCTAAAGTCACATTATTTTAATGGTAAAACATATAATGCACGAAAATAGTGTTTATAGTATTTTATTACATCACTATTGGGTCATTAAGATGACATAAAACACATTATATAATTAAACGATTTTTAATTTTTACCCAATAATTCGAATGACCCAGAAAATTATAAAAAATTCACCATTGGATAATTTTGACATCCTGATTCCAAAAATAATATTTATTTTATCTAAATAAGTTTCTAAATGTGTGAATTTTCACTTTAAAAAATGAAATTTCTCAAAAAATCATGGGTTTTTACAAAAAAAGCTTTCAAACCTTAATAAAAATTACAATTGCAATCATAAAATTATACAATCATTAATATTTAATAAAAATTAATTTAATAATAATATTATTATTTTCTCTTTAAAAACTATTTACAAAGTAAAAATAATAAAATGAGTGTATATTATCTATAAAAAATAGTGTACATAATTACAGTACTAGGGTCATGTAACATAACCCCTTATAACACCCGCATAAGATTGTAGGGTAAGGTGTGCGATGGTGACAGACTCTTGGGGTGGCTCGGATAACATCACTCGGGTGGTAATCTCTATCAACGTCCACTTCTCCCATAGGAGGTTTTATTCATGAATAACATATTGAAGCTCAGCTTGGGCTTGATCAAGAGCGAAGCCCAATGATGCCACCTCTATTTTGAGCTCCGACAAATGGGATTCATATGGGGCAAGTCTACTGGATGAGGCCATCACTTCCTTTTTCTGAGTAAATTGGATTTGTCAAAGCTGTATATTTATAAAAAACATGTGATCACTATTCAATTACTATATTATAAGTGGTCACAATTCTTAACGGTATTTTAAAATCCAAAAACATAAATCCAAGTAAGTTTATATGTTACATAACCATATTACATAATGAGACATTTAATTAGATCAAAATAAATTTTCATTAATAAAAGTTTGGATCGTTATAGTCTTCTCCCATTAAAAACTTTCTCCCAAGAAATTTTCTTTTCCCACACTAAAATAGATGTGGGTTACTCTGTTTCATCACTTCCTCTGATTCCCACATTGCCTCTTTATACTTGCGGTTTCTCTACAACACTTTCACTAGGGGCATTGTCTTATTTCGTAGAACGTTTTCCCAAAAATCTAAGATCTTAACTGGATACTCCTCATAAGAAAAATCATCCTCTAATTGTACTACCTCTGATGAGAGTACATGTGTATGGTCTGGTATGTACTTTTTTCAAAGGGATACATGAAAGACCTCATGTACTATGTCTATGGTGGGTGGAATTTCTAGTCGACCGGCCATATCCACAACACGATAAATAATATCAAAACGGACGATCTAGCTAGGACTTACCTTCCCTTTCTTTCCAAACCTCATGGCATTATTCCACATATATATCCATATAAATACCATGTCTCTAACTTTGAACTCAAGGTCTCATCGACAGTTATCTGCATAACTCTTCTATCAACTTTGGGCTACCATGATATGCTGCTGAATGGTTTTCACCTTCTCCACCATTTCTTTGACCATTTCAGGTCGTATCAGCTTACGTTCACCGACTACATCCCAACACGACAGTGTTTTTCACCTTTTCCCTTAAAGGGATTCATATAGTGCCATTAAAATGATCAAGTAGAAACTGTTTTTGTTGTATAATTCAACCAGTGGAAGATATTGATCCCATCCTCCTTTGAAGTCCATAGAACATGATCTTAACATATCTTCCAATATCTTAATATCTCTCATAGATTGGCCATCAGTTTGTGGATGATAGGCTGTACTGAAGTTCAGTTTAGTGCTTAGAGCAAGCTGGAGACTTTTCCAAAACATCATGGTGAATCTAGGATCACAATGAGATACAATAGATAGTGGTACTCCATGCAGCCTTAACAATTCTTTGATGTAAATCCGTGAAATTTGATCCAATGTGATGAACTCTTGAATCACAATAATGTGACCTGTCTTCGTAAGACGATCGGCAATGACCCATATAGCATTGTTTCCTCTGGATATCCTTGGAAGTATAGTGACAAAGTCCACGGTAATGTTGTCCCACTTCCATGATGGTATGGGTAGTGGTTGCATCATTCCCTTAGACTTTTTCCTCTCATCCTTCACTTGCTGACATACCAGGCACATTGATGTATATTCAACAATCTCCCTTATCATATTGTCCCATCAAATGTTTTCTCAAAGATCACGACACATCTATGTTCTCCCTGGGTGAATAGAAAAGGTTGAGATATGTGCATCATTCAAAAGCTAATTCTTTATCTCTACATTAGTCGGTACACATAATCATGACCCATATCTCACAATTCCATCCTTTTTAAACACAAACTCTGAGGATTTCCCATTTCTGATAGCTTCCACCTTTTCTAGAATTTCCACATCCTTTCTTTGAGTATCCTTTATTTTATGCATGAGGGATGGTTGAGAAATAATTTGAGAAAGGATTGATGATGTCCCTACTTTAATGATTCCCATGTCTATCCTCTTCAAATCTACAAAGATTGTATCCTTTCCAATTCTCATCATTGATAAAGATATCAGATCCTGTCTACATAGAGTATCCACCACCCTGTTCACTTTACCAGGTAGGTAATGGATCAAGCACTAATAATCCTTGATGAGTTATATCCATAATCATTGGGGCATATTAATCTATTTTTGTGTGAATATATATCTAAGGCTCTTGTGATTAGTATATATCTCACAGTTACACACATAGAGATAATATCACCATATTTTTAATGTGAAGATCACAACCGCCAACTCCAGATCATGCTTGGGATAGTTTTTCTCATGGATTTTTAGCTTCCTTGAGGTGTAGGCTATCAATATATCATTTTGAATCAACACACAACCCATATGTTTCTTCAAATAATCACTAAATACCACAAAATGTTATCCACTTATGGTTAAAGTGAGCCCAATCATAGTGATAATCCTTCATTTCAACTCCTTGAATCTCTATTCGCATTAATAACTCCAAGTGAACCGTACTCCCTTTAGATTTATCTTGCGAAGAGGGTTGAAAAACCTTCATAAATTTCTCACAAATCAGCGATAATATCCAGTTAACACCAAGAATATATGGTTATCCGTTACTGATGTTGGCCTCAACCATCCCTCAATTGCACTTGTTTTGGAGGGATCAACATATATAACATTTCATGTGATGATATTCCCAATAATGAGACCTCCTTTAACCAGAACTCGCACTTCTTGTACTTTTAATAGTGTTTCTCCTTACTCAAGGTCTCTAGTATAGTTTTTATATTATCCTCATGATCCTGATTGTTTTTGGAGTATATTTGAATATCATTTATAAAGACTAGCACAAATTTGTCAAGGTAATCTGTATAGACTCTATTCAACATGTCCATGAAGATTGATGGAGCAGTAATGACTCTGAAAGGAATTACTATGAATTAATAGTTCCCGTATCTTGTACGAAAAGCATTCTGAAGGATTTATTCCTTCTTCACCCTTAATTGATAATATCCCAACCACAAATACACCTTGGGAAAGTATTGTTCTCCACACAGCTGATAAAACAAGTCATCAATTCGTGGCAGAGGATACTTGTTCTTTATTGTGATTTTTTTGAGCTCACAATAATCAATGAAAAGGAGCATTGACCCATCCTTCTTCTTGACTAAGAGGACTAGAGAACCCCATGGTGAAGCACTTGGGCATATAAACCCTTTATCCTAATTCTCCTGTAGTTGTTTTTTCAGCTCCTCAATCTCCACAACAGTCATTCTATATGGTGTCTTGCATGTTGGAAATTCCCTAGGTATATGGTCAATTGATGATTAAAAATCTCTTCGAGGAGGAAGACCAGTAAATTCCTCAAGAAACACTTTAAAGAATTCCCTCACAGTAGGCATGTCTCCAAGGATGGTTTCTTCCTTAGACTCAATCATCTGTTCCAGATACAGGTTCCCATATGGCATTAATATCCACATTTAAGATGATGTTTCCAAATAATATTCATCTTCCTCCTTGCACTTGTATAGAATCAAGATTTGATTCTCAACATGAAGAGTGATTTACCTCTCACAGAAATTTATTTTGGCTTTATATAAGGAAGGAAATCCATGATGAGAATTTCATAAAATTCAACTAGAGGGAGTATGATAAGGTTTACCAATAAGATCAATCCATCAATTATGATAGGAGCAGAGTTATATTCATGGGATGCAATGATTTCCCCATTTTCTCTACTCACCGACATCTTTACAACTAGGATTTGTGGTGGTATTGGGATTTTTCTAATAAACTTTAGTTATATAAAATAATGCGTAGAACTAGAATCAAAAATTATTTTCAACATTATTGAATGAATAACTAGTGTACCTATCACCACTTCGTTCTTGTGGTTCACTTCAGTGGTAGTGATGGAAAAATCTCGCCCTTTCTACCATGGAGGTTTTTTGTTGCCTCCAAAAAAACTTAGCTTTGGGCACTAATTTTCAAGGTGCCATGGATCTTTTTAGTTGAAGCAATGAACAACATGTTGAGGTTAAAACAAGCATTCATCTCCTATATTGAAACCATGAGATTTTCTTGTTAGCATTTAATGTCTTCATTCCCTTCTCTTCCACACATAATTCATTTCCTTGTCTCCTTAAGGAAATGCATGGGGTGATTTCTTCTATAAATTTGGCAAGTGGGTGCTGTATTTTATTATCACCATTTGATTTATCCATTGGACTGCTAGAATTTAATACCATTTTACACTTCTTATCCCCATGATACTCTTGAGATTCTTTTATCTCCACTTCTACCTTGAGGGCACATCAGAAAATTGCCTCATAGTGGTCGAAGTCACATGTCTACAGGCCTTTCCGAAGGCTAGGTTTTAGCCCACCAATGAAGCAGTCAACCATGCAATCAGGGGTAACGGCAATGTCGAAGGTGTATCGTGCAAGCCTTGAGAAGTTTTCCTCATATGCTCCAATGGATTCATCATCTTTTTTCTTGAGGGATTCCATCTTTAGTCGGAGGGTGCATGGAAAATATTTATCAAAAAACATATTCCATAATTCCTTCCATTCCAATGCCTCGATCTCCTCCTCAGGCTTTGTATTTTTTATCAAAGTCCACCATTGATCAGCTTCACCGCCCACATGATAAGAATCCATAAGAACCTTCCCTTGTTCAAAACATTGAAGGATAGAGAATATAATGTCAATGGAGTTGATCCATTGTTCAGCGACTGAGGGATCAGATGATCCATTAAAAGTAGGAGGCATTTGTCTCATCAATCCCTCAATAGATACATGTTATTTATTAGGGGGGATTGAATTTTCTTCTTGACCCATGTTTCTATTCAAAACTTGAGTTAACTGAGAGAGTATCATGACAAGGTTCAGGATTCTTGCACCCATCAGATTGTGCATCTCATCAGAACAGTCATCACATTGGTCTTCACATCGGTTGTTAGTATGAGTCCTCCTATTACCAGTAATTGGATGGAATAAACAGAATGTTAGGAGTAACACATAAAGTGCAAACCAAGGACAAAACAGATGACTTAAAAATAACTTTTATTTCCTTAACTTATGAATCTATAGCCTTCAATCTATGTTATCAATTATCTACTTTCAAACATATATTGTTAGGGGAAATTTTTTAATTATTTTAATAATGGTTCATACTAAGCTTGTGAATTTACCAAAGCATATTCCCCTAGAGTTTCATAACCAAAAGTATAGTAAGTCCTATTTTTGTGTACTAGGATACCCCATATCTAGCCCAAAACATCTTATTAGATTTTTCACTCCTAGGTACATCTGTGCCAGAGATGCCTCTACCTACTCGTATCAACATAATGGTGTATTTTTTAGATAAAGGACTTATAGAATAATCACCAAAATTTAGGGACATTATTATTATACTTTGTCTTATCCCTAAGGCTTTCACTAGGGTTTTATAATCCTAATCCAAAAAATAACTAAACCGATCCTCTGATGCCAACTATAACAACCCTAATTTTTATTACTCACTTAAACATGATTTATTACATAAAACCATCACTTGATACAACATAGATAATTGATAGTTATAGTGTCTTTGGGTCTTAGAAACATTAAATAACTACTTAAAACATTAAAAATGACATATTTATTGAAAACTTCCTTTACATGACCACTACATTCCCTTATACTTACCATTGCATGGGATAACCTGTGGACATGCATAAGAAAATACTGAACTATAAAGCATAGTAAGAGAGTAAAAAAGACATAACATGAAGAATACAATACATGATAGGCAGTAGTCATATCAGTGGAGCATAAAAGAAACATTAACAAAAAGGAAAGATATAGCATGATTATCATAAGATGGAAATGTGTCAATAACACTTAACATGTAATTTTCATTATCCAAGGCTCATTACACTTGGAGCATGAGTAAACACACATTGAAATTGAATTAACTTGAGTAAATACTCATTTCAAATGAAATATCATGAGTAAATATTCATTACACTTGATGTACCAGGATAATAATCTTTACCCAATTCATTGGAGCGCTATCAGGGCACACCCTTATTAAACGTTTTATTTTAGGAATAAGTGTGCCACATGGATCATACAACATGGAATCATTAAAGTTCATAAATTATTCAATGATAAAGGAATGAGGAATTCAAACATGAAACTCTATAATAAATAATTAAATTTTCATAAAGGTGAATACCCTTGATTGAGAAATTGTTATGGTATTCACCTCATAGTGACTTTGGTTTGGAAAACCGTAGTACAATTTTGGTAGCATAATGACGTGATATACAAATTCATAAAAAATAGTTGACAAGAGAGAAATGGGTGTATCATCATTTTTACATGAAATATATAGTAATGAGATCATATATATACATGTCCCAACAATATTAATGGAATTTAGATTCATGATAAAAATGAATTTCTTCAATGTAAATGAGGATAGAGAAATTCCTTATAGAATTTCAGCATGGTAACGAGTGTACATGGGAGGAATTAATGAGAGAGAAAAGAGGTATATCATTATTCAAACATATGAAGTGCGGTATGGGGGAGGTGATAAATCATACCCCCAATATTTATAATTGAAAATAAAACGACAAAAAAATATTAAGAAACTTGGATAAAATGAGAAAGGAAGGAATCCCTTACTTGGAAGTGTGATCCCAAAGGCTTGAGAGAGGCTTGGGAGAGGCTTATTAGGAGCCTAGGGTGCCTTGGGAGGATTATTGTGAGAGGAGAGAAGAGGCTGGAAGAACTCAAAAGGCTTTTAGTGAAGAGGAATTGGGATATTTCGTGGGTTTATATAGGAAATGAGAGATAATTCTTTATTATTTAGGTTTGTGACACCACACAATAAACTAATCAAAACCACAAACCAGCCCATGGTTTTTGCCAACTGTTTTTTCCAAAGTGGATTAGAAAATAATATTTTATAAGTACAATGGCCTAACATCATTAAATAATATGGTTGGATATGTGTAGGTGAGTCACACTCTCAAGGAAATCAATTTAAAAAGATAAAATGTTTTATAAGTCTTGGAGGGTCCACTAATGCTTTGTAAAATAATTAAAATAAACCTAAAATCACATTATTTTGATGGTAAAACTTATAATGGCCTAAAATAGTGTTTATAGTATTTTATTACATCACTATTGGGTTATTATGATGTCATGAAACACATTATATAATTAAACTATTTTTAATTTTTAGTCAAAAATCGTCTTTCTCAGAACATTATGAATAATTCACCATTGGTTAATTTTGGTATCCTGATTCCAAAAATAATTTCCATTTTATCTAAATAATTTTCAAAATATGTGAATTTTCACTTTTAAAATTAAAATTGACATTTATCAAAAAATCATGGGTTTTCACAAAAACATCATTCAAACCTTAATAAAAATTATTTAATTCAAAAATCCATTACTTCATAAAAATAGATTTATTAGTTGAATACTATCTAAAAAAACTATTTTCACTTTAAAAAATATTTAAAAAGAAACAAGAACAAGATGGATATATATTTTCTATAGAAAAATAGTGTACATAATCATAGTAATAGGGTATCATTACATAACCCCTTATAACACCCGCATAAGACCAAATGGTTAGGTGTGTGATGGTGACAAACTATTGGGGTTACTTGGATAACGACGCGCTGGTGGTAATATCTATCAACTTCCATTTCTCTCGTAGGCGGTTCCATTCAAGCTTAACGTGTTGAAGCTCGTCTTGGGCTTGGTCAAGAGCGAAGCCCAATGACGCCATCTCCTTTATAATCTTTGACAAATGGGCTTCGTACAGGGAAAATCTACAGGATGAGGCAATCACTTCCTTTGCCTGGGTAAATTATATTTGTCAAAACCCTATATTTATACTAATCATGTGATCCCTATTCAATGTGTATGTTAGCAACGATCATAATTCTTAACACTATTTTAAAATCCAAAAATATAAATCCAAGTAATTTTATATGTTATATAACCATCTTACATAATGATACATTTAATTAGATCAAGAGTAATTTTCATTAATAAAATTTTGGGTCGTTACACGGTTCACTGCAAATTTTAGGTTGTGAACCGCATGTAGATTACATATATAGATTCGCCAAAAAATATATCATAGTGGATGAAAAATATGTAAATGAGATATCCATTCATTTCTCTATTTCTCATAAATTTAGAGATTTATTTACTTCAAAAAATTCCACCCCATATGGTGGTGTGTTGGTGATAACCTGATATCAAGAATAAAACATGGTTTTGATCCTAATATAAAAACATATTTTTATGAAATTATATATAAATTTTGACCATGAAAAACGTAGACTATTAATATGCCCCAAAATTATAGGGTAAATCATTTTGATAACTTTGATATAACAAATCATAGATAGAAAATAACCCCAATATGAAAAGTTATTACTATTTTAAGAAGGAATGTTATATTTTAGTGTTTTATAACATTCTAGTGAATATCCATCTAGTGGAATCCAACACATCAAACTTTATGATTCCCTCACACATTTTTTTATTAAGACCGTGCACATGCTTGGATAAATCATCTTCATGTTTCTTACTAAAGTGTCATGTGTGTCATATTAAAACACTACATGCACCCTAATGATGAAAAAAATGATTTCAATATTAAAGATTTTCATGGGCCCTAAAAATTCTATTCATTATGTGACAAAGTTTCTTGTGTGTTCCTTATTAAACACATACACACATGCCCTTATTGAATCTTATGTGGGTTATTAGAGAGAAGCTAGGAATTGATAATGGTTACCATAATCCATTTGATTGCTCAAATTGGTTATTATGTAATATTTGAGTTCCTAATTTATGGTTACTTATTAAAGGACCCCAATCTAAAATTTAGAGAGAAGGATATAACATGATCCATCAGACATAGACCTTGATCACCTGAGTAAACTATGTTGGGGAATACATATACATGTTATCTAAAACTCTACATTTGAATATTTTTTAATAAAAACCAAGTAAGGAAGAATAAAATAGGGTTATTTTTTGTTATTCATGGGATTTGACAGTTACAAACATCATGAAAACTATATTTCCCAAGCCTCCACCCAAGATATGGTGAAGGACACCTTTGTAGATGGCCTCCCATGAAAAAGGGAGAAATTCTATGGCACCTAGTTCCATAAAATCTAAGATGGACACACCCATAACCTGAGAGAATACATTGTAACCCCCTTACACATGTTACATATATGGGTGAATTTACTCAATTTCAAAATAGTGACCTTCTTAACCCCCTATGGAACAAATTGCACTAACTTTTTCCACAATAGAATAATTTCTACCCACTTGCTTGACCCTTGTGGCTTACCTCAGGATCAACCATATCCTATATCAACCATCTAGGTAAAACCCATTCATTTTTCTTAAGTAGATTGAAGGTTACAAGCACATATTAAGTTCATTTGGTGGGTGATAAATTAAAATTTATTTTAATTTAGATTTTCTATAAACCCAAGAGAGGATCGTTTCATATTATGTTTATAATTAATTTATTTTCATATTAAATAATTTTTACCTCAGTTTGGAAACTTTTTCAATGATGATGCTAATGTTCTAAAAAATAATTTTTGATTACCTTAATTGGTCTATAAGTATCTATGTTTATAATCCCTCTAACGTTGATCAATACATTCTCTTCTGACATCTGAGTGATGCTGACTAATCTCTTAGTGATATCGTAGGGAATCAATCATATTTCATTTCTTGAATTGATTTCCCATCCTTCGGTCATGAATTATTATCTCTAGATCGTCTCTTTTTTTATAGGAATAGAGGAAGAGGATTCTATAGACAATTATGTTGTGCCCACATTTTTTTAGTTATTAGTTTTTGATTAACCCCACACAATTGTAGTAATCTTTTATTTATAGATCTACCGTTAGTCTAAAATATTATTTAATTCCATTCCATCCCAAAAATAATATTATAATATTTAATAAACCCAATGTCTTATAATAATAGTAATACTATTATTTTTTATGCATGCTAACTTGTCCACTAACAAATATAATTTTACTAGCTTGTAAATTAATACTCATCATCAGACGCAATATTGGTCCACGCAAACTCCTCAAAATTTAATGATCACCAGAATAAATATTTTATTCATATATATAAATATTTTATTCACAAAAAATAAAATTAATGTTTATTAAATATTCAGTATATAAAATAAATATTTTTTCATAAACCAGTGAATAAATATTTATTAAATATTCCCATAAATAAAATATTTTTAAAAAAATAAATAATTATTTATCACCTTGAAAACATTAGAGGTCAAAAAAACTTGAATAAATTTATTCCTCAATATTGAGAGTACATTGTTTCCTTTAATTAAAATCAAATAGAATTTAATAGAGATAAAAAAAAATTATTGGGTGACCCTCTAGGATTCCTTCCTATTGAAATTAGGTGGGGTTTCCTAACGCCCAAGATTACTATCTCGCAGTGGGTCGAAGAACCCAAGATAAAAAAATAAATGTCACAATGATGACTACTGCACAAAAATTATTACAATGTAATATAATCTTTTTATAAAAATATCTCACCAAGAGGTTTTCACATATGTGTCTCTTAATGAGATGCTAGATATGTCTTTCTTTGACTATTTGAAATAAATGTGTTTTTACACCATGACCATGGAATTTATTGAGATTGTTATATTCTAATCAAAGGGATGGGATATCAAATTCCATAAAGATATAGGGTACAAATCATTCATTGAATTATTCATTAATATTGTAGACACCAGATCCTAACGTACATGGACATTACATTACTTCTTCATAATACTTAATACATGGCACAAAAAAATTCCCAATGACCATAATAGTTTAGTTTATTTTGATACTCGAAACATAATATTCTAATCATGGTGAAAGATCTTCAACATCTCCCATAAAGATATTCCCCTTTTTTCCTTTAAAAATGTTTCCTTTATATTCTGGGGAAAATAAAACATAGAAATGGTGAGATCAAATGATCAGTAGGGTTAAACATGGATAACATAAAACAATCCAAAAACATTTGAACCTAAAAACATGAACATAATGTTTAAACATCAAAATCTTTAGCGATGACATAAATATTGGAAGTACGTAAGGCATGGATAATAAAGGAATATTAACCATGATAGAATATCATTGGAATAGAACATGTAATTGTGGGAAAATATTAAGCACAAAATATGATTTCCATCATATCCAAGGCATTTCTTCCAAGACCATCATAGTGGGAAAAGTTCATTACTAAACCGGGTTTACTTGTCGTTCCAGCCTTGTATTACTAAACCAAATTTACTTTTCATTCTAGCCATATCTATCTCAAGAGATATAAATCTTTACCTAATTCATTGAAGGTATATATTGGTCTGAACCATCTCATAACAAAATCATTCTTACATGTTCCACAAAACATAAATCATTCATCATAGCCTAACCCACGAAATAAAATGGGATTATTACACATCATGTCCTCATAACATAATTTATATAAGATAAATGGACATGATGAAAACAATTCCATAATAAACACAATAAAAACAAATAAATAATAGGAATATAAACATAACCCTATGTAATCTTATAAGGAAAACAATTTTTATAAAACCCATGAACTTAGTTCTTGAGGAAAAGTATCATTTCTTCTTCAAAAACAATTTCTTTTCTCAAAATGTCGTGAAATTTTAAAAGAAATGAAATTAATTGAAAATAATCTTGAAATAGTGTAGAGGAAGATTCAAGGATATAAGGAGTTAAGGAGACATAAAAATACATTCATGCCTTATAAGTAAAAAAACATTCTCCTCATACTTTTTCCATAAAAGTCAAAAAGTACCTTGTATGGTAAACAAAAGAAAATTTCCTTCCACACCACATAGTAAATTTAAAAATGGGTAAAAATGAAATTAAACATACATAGAAGAATAGTTTAAATTTTATAAGAATGTTATCTTAGAAAACATGGACATGGATTATAAATATAACCCCCGTGAATACTTACGAATAAACAATCTCGGATAAAAACAAGATTGGCAAAGTTATCTCTTACCTTAGATACAATTTCTTTCACACGTCTCTTAAAAAATGTTTAGTGGGATTAAATATATTATTAACTTTTAAAATAACCATAATAATATGTATTATATCATATATTATTCAAATATGACTTTATATTACCCGTTCATTTGTCAATTCATTGTTAAAGCAATGTTTTGGGTAATAATCGTTTTAATTATCGTATGTTTTTGGACTTGTTATTCTGGATATTATTAGATAGATCGTTATTTAATTACTTAAAGAATGTAAAACATGATTTATAAATCATATATATTAATTATATAAATATATATAATAGAACTATAAATGGAATGGAATACACATTTCATGGAGACGGTAGGTCGTGCATATGCATGAACACTATTTTTGTTTCCTATTAAATTGAATGGAAGTAAGTAAATGAAATATATATATATAAATAAATTATAATTATTAAGTAATATATTTCCTTAATATTTGTTATATATACTTTATAATCATTCCTGAGTGGTTAACATGGAGAATGAATCACATCGTGTCGTGGAGACGGTAAGCCGTACGTACGCACGAGCGACGATATCGCTCCATTAGTTGTTGAAAATTATTGAAGTGGATGGTGTATAATCTATAAGAATTAGTATCATTTTATAATAGTTTTATATATTTTTTATTTATACCATTATTCCCATCCATGTAAGGTAGTGGTTAAAAACAGATTACACCACGGCGTGGAGACGATAATCCGTACGTACACACATACAGTGATTTCATTTTTCATAGGATGGATAGATGGTGAAATAGGATTGTTTAATATTTATAAAAACATATTAGTATATAAATTATAGTGATGTAATTAATTTATAATTAAACAACTAAAGAATATAATGTAGAAGAAGAAATTAATTTGAAAGAATAGGTAGAAGAGATTACCTCTTCCTCGATGTGCCTGCTTTTAACTTCTTCTTTGGGAACTAGAATTGGTCTTTCGAGAAGACCATAAAGTATAGAGTATAAATAGAGGAGTTGATAAGAGAAATAGGTAGGGTTTGGATGATCTTGAAGTCTCAAAATAGAATGAAGATGAGAGGGAGGAGGTTCCCTTTTATAAGATAGGAGATGGGAACTTTAGGATAGTTCCAAAATATGAATTTATTATAAATTTAATTCCAATTTAAAATGGTCCAAAACATATTTAATTATATTATAATACGAGTTATGTTCTAATACCCCTCATCCAAATATTTTTTTGTCAATTTTTGAATATTTTTTATCCTTATATTTTTGGTTTTTCCCTTATTTTACCCTTTTTAATCTTACCGTGATATCATTTTATTTATACATTGTGGGTTAGTGTAATTACCATATCAGGTAAAACTACCCAAAAAAAAGTTATTTTTGACATATTTGGACTTATATTAACCATTTTTAAAAATATTAGATTTTTTGGAAATTAATATCATTTAATAAACTATTTTATGTTTTAATTTATGAATTGTGTCAACTTTGGACACTATTCTTACTTGACTTTTTTAAAAATTTATAACCACCTTATTAATTCGAAACAAAGGAATGAAATCAAATATAATATGTCAATATAATTTATAAAATTCTTATATTACATCAAAATAACAATATTTTATTTGTTTTAATATTTATAAATTCATTTATTTGAGACTTTCATTAATGAGGTAATCACTACGTCATAATTTTGTCAAAAATAAATATATTAATATAATTTCAAAAAACTATAAATAAACTTAAATTATTTAGGAAATATTGTTATCGTTATAGTGAATATCTATATTCATATATAAAGGTTATAAAACCCCATATTAAAATCTATTTAGTAAAAGATATATGTTTAGGTTATAATTATCTTTATTTTAAATTAATTATTTTAGAGTTTCATTTTCACACCCATGTAAATCCATGGGGTCCAAAAATAGTCCCTAGTATGTCGATGGTCATATATATCTCATCTAATAGGATTAGTTCTTGTGTTAGGGTAGTTTAATATTATTATAATATTATTTTTTACCTGGATTTAGAAGATTTACCATTTAACTATGGTAAATACAATAATTACTGAAGATACCATTCATAATGTCCAAAAATAAAAAATATTTATTTAAAAATTTTCAAACTTCTGATTCCGAATATGGAATCATTTTTTCCTAATTAAAAACAGATAATTTTCAGTAATTAATTTAAAATTAATTCCATTGTAGAAAAAAACGGGGCTTTGTTTAAAACATTTCATAATATTGAAAGGTGTTTACCTATGAATAAAGTGTAAAATTAATCCTAATGACATAAATTATAATAAAAGGTAACAATATATTATATTTATTCTTTTAAACCATTCAAAATTATAATTTAACCATATAAATTATCTCAATGAAGAAAGTTGTTTTTAAGTAAAATTTAGGGTATTTATATTCTTCATCAAAATATGGAAGTGATCAGAAAAATATCAAAACTTTATCCAACATAAATTTTTATATCCTAATTCAAAATAAGAATATTATATTTTCAAATTGAACTTATAAACTTGGGAAAAGCTGTATTTAAAATGGGTGAGACATCAAAAGGCGAAAAAACTGTATTTTTTTCAAAAATAATTCATTTTTCTGAAAATTTGATTTTTTCTCATATCAAGTGTTAAATGACTGATAATGTTATATAAAATTCAAAATGTGTTAAATACTATTCATAACATCTAGTTTATATCCCATTAAATAATAATATTTTAATAAAATATCATTGTTTAATGAAAATCGGTATCGCATACAACACAAGCTATCGTAGAAGGTCGCTCTTGCGTGTAACATAAGCCAAATCAGTGTTGAGTGTAGGGAAAGCTTCCTTTTGTGTTGAATATACATAATAAAAACATAGTTAATTTTTACATTGAAAAAAATCTATACTCAGTGTTGATTTCTATCAAAAGAAATTTAAATTGGGTGCAACACAAGTGAAGAATAGTGTTGTGTGTACAGCAAGCTAATACGGTGATACGTATAGTGCAATCTAATATTGGTGTAGCGTACAACACAATATATAAAAGAAATTAAAAAAATATCTCATAAAATCTCAGGGTGTCACATTTCCCCCCCCCCTTAAAATGAATTTCTCCCTTGAAATTTGTTAGGGTTATAAATTGTTTACTACTTGAAAGTTTCTTTCACGAAAGCCCTCATCATAAAAAGAAATACTAAAAGTTAAATTTTAAAAAGGATAGTTAGAAACATAATAGTTACCTAAATTAACTCATCAATGGGTTTTCATATAGGAGAACATTGGTGGGAAGTGAAAACATGGATATGGATGATAAATCTAACCATAAATTTTTTATGGATAGTGATAGAGAATATGGTTCGGATAAAGTTAACTACCAGAAATCCATAAATCTACAATGATTTAAGGGACCATTTGATTCATCGGAAAAGAAGGTACTAGGATAAAATATTTGGTTTGATGATCTTTTTCGTAAATTTGAATAATTTTTCATTATAATAAATACTTACTTGATTTTGGTACAATCTCACAGTTGTTCATGCATTGAACAATTTCCACTTCATGTCTTAAATAAGTGAAGTTGAATTTGTTAGAAGTGTTAGAATATCATGCAATAAAATGATATGGCATTCCATCATTCTCAACAAAAAGGTTAAAACAAGATATCATATAAAAATAAGTCCACCTATAGTGAGATAATACATTAATATAAAAAAAATAAAACAGAAAATAACTTATACTATCCATAAATGGATAACATTACAATCCTTTCAAAAATAAAAAACATAGAAAGAGTTGAACTAAATTTAGATAACATTTATCTCCCATATATCATTTGTAAGTTATTGGTTGTCACATTCTAAACATGTGAATACCTTAATCATGTATTCTCTTGAAACATGAATTACCAAAATAACTTTAGTGAAAACATGAATGCTGTTAAAAGTTAACTCTTTCCACATACATAAATGCAAAGAATTATATATACTCAATCCATGAAATCACATTGTCCTTATATCAGTCAGAAGATCATTAATACTGTGAAACATCTCATTATCCCCTTATCCCTTCATTTTGTGCATATCATGTGCTTTCCAGAAAAATATATTTGAATAAACCTTCATGGATACAAATACCATTCAACATATACTTTCAAATACTTAAGGAAAACAATAGTGTAACAATCCTTAGATGTTTCTTTATTCCATAGCAGCATTAAAATACTTATACAACATTACTCTTGATAGAAATGCAATCATTCAACCACCTTCTTAAAACATTGACTAAGCTTCATCATTTTAATCCTCAAAACCTCTTTCAACTCATATATAATTTGTAGTCTCTTCATCATCATCAACATAAATACTACCCATACGACCATTCAGATTATCTTCGTGATATTTTCCCTTAGGGAATCGACTAGAAAAATGCCCGTACATTCCACATTTAGAACATTTAATTGTTGTTTATGTCTTAGTAATACCATTATTATGATCCATTGTGTTAATAGAACCTTCCCTTTATAATTACTAGCTTTATATCCTTCTTTTCCATAGCCAAAACATCTTTGAGTTCCTTTGAAACATTCTTCTTGATGCCTCTTCCCACATGATTTTCATGAGGAAAATTGAACATTGTTTCACCTATGATAACCCTGAAACACCATATTTCTTTTGTTAGCTGCTTTAGGAAACACACCAAAGATGAGATTATTGATCATATTTTGAGATTTATGATTATGAATAATAATTATTTTTCTCTTTCCAACTCCAATTTCATTTGGTTTCTCAAGAATAATATCATTCCACTATCCATAATATTCTCTGTTAACATGAATCGTCATGTT
This sequence comes from Viscum album, assembly GCA_963277665.1. Lineage (NCBI taxonomy): Eukaryota > Viridiplantae > Streptophyta > Magnoliopsida > Santalales > Viscaceae > Viscum > Viscum album. The sequence continues at coordinate 1,783,590,718 of OY728148.1, read as the reverse complement.
TCCTACCATTTTCTAAAACCCAAAACAAATAGTGTTATAAGAAACAATCATACTATAAAAACAACATATCACAGGGGGGTTACTTTCAATCTCTAATATCTGAGGTTTATTACATGGTTATTCAAGATCATTACTATAATTCTAGGATTGTAATTTATAGTTATACTTACCCTTAGGGACATACATAGACATACCTTACAAATATCTATAGGGATCTCACTAATCTTTTTGAATCCTAGTTTCCAAAGGTTGACTAAACCTTCTCTCTAATACCAACTATAGAGACTCGATCCTGATGTACGTGGACATTACATTACTTTTGTAGAAAACATAATAAACGACACCAAAAAATTCCCAAAGACTGTATTAGTTTAGTGTATTTGGAAACTCAGAACATAATCTTCTAATCATGGTGAAAGATCTTCAACATATCCCTTAAATATCTTCCCTTTTTGTTTTCCTACCTCAAAATTTTCATTATATCCAGGGGAAATGAAAACATAGAAAGGGTGAGCTCAAATACCCAGTAAGGGTAAACATTGACAATGTAAAACAATCCATAATCATTTGAATGTAAAAACATTAACATAATGTTTAAAAATAAAAAACATGAGAAATAACTTAAATATTGGTAGTACATAAGTCATGTATCATAAAGGAACATTAACCATGATAGATCAGCATGGGAATAAAACATTAAATTGCGGAAGAAAATTAATCACAAAATATTATTTCCATCGTAGCCAAGACTTTGCTACCAAGACCATAATAGTGGATGAAGTCCATTACTGAACCGGGTTTACTTGCTATTCCAACCCTGTATTACTGAACTGGATTTACTTTTCATTATAGACATGTCTATCTCATTAGAAAAAAATATTACCTCAATTCATTAGAGAGAGATATAGGTCCCACACATCTCATAATGAAATCATTCTTACATGTGACACAAAACATAAATTATTCATCACTGCGTAACCCATGAAATAAAATGGGATTCTTAAACATCATGTCATCATAAAACAATTCATATAAGATAAGTGGAATTCATAAAAATAATTCCATCATAAAATAAATCAAAAAAAAAAGAAATGATAGGGATATAAACATAACCCTATGTAATCTTATATGGAAAATTATTTTGATAAAACACATGAACAGGGTTCTTGAAGAAAATATCATTTCTTCTTCAAAAACATTTTATTTTCTAAAAATTCCATGAAATTTTAAAAGAAAAGAAATTATTTTAATATAAAATTGAAATAGTGTAGAATAATATTCATTGAAATAAGGAGTTATGGAGGCAGAAAAATCCTTTCATGTCGTATAAGTTAAAAAACATTATCCTTATACTTTTTCCCGAAAATTCAAAATTTACCACGTATAGAAAACAAAATAAAGATTCCTTACAAAAAATATAGTAAAAGTAAAAATGGGTAAAAATGAATTTAAACATACATATAATAATTTTACAAATTTTATAATAATATTTTTTTTATAAAACAAGGACATGGGTGATAAATATAACCCCAATGTGTACCTATGAATAACCAATCTCATATAAAAATGAGATTGGGAAAGTTATCCCTTACCTTAGGTCCAATTTCTTTCGTACGTGTCTGAAACTCCTATATAGTGCATTCAAACATATTATTAACTTGTAAAAAACCATAATAATATTTATGATATAATATATGATTCACTTATGACATTATATTACCCGTTCATTTGTGAATTCCATGATAAAGTAAGGTTTTTGGTAATAATCGTTTTATTTATCGTACATGTTTGGACTTCTTATTCTTGATATTATTACATATATCATGATCTAATTACTTAAATAATGAAAAAATTTATTTATATAAAATATATATTCAGTATATAAATATATATAATTGATTGATAAATGGAAGGGAATACATTGTTCATGGAGACGGTAGGATGTACGTACGCATGAACGATGTTTTTGTTTCTTTATTAAAAAAAATGGAAGTAAGTAAATGAAATATATATATATATATATACAAAAATAAAGTTGCATTATTAGGTCATATATTTCATGAATATTTATTATATATACTTTATATTCATTCTTTAATGGTTAACATGGAGAATGGATCTCATTGCGTTGTAGAGACAGTGAGCTGTATGTACACACAAGCGATGATATCACTCCCATAGTTTTTGAATGGTATTGAAGTGGATGGTGTATAATATCTCATAATTATTATCATGTTATAATAATCATATATAGTTATTATTTACAAGATTATACCCAATAAAGTAATGTGGTGGTGAAAAACAGATTACACCACGGCGTAGAGACGATAATCCATACATACACACGTGCAGTGATTTTGTTTTTCGTATGATGGATAGAAGATGAATAGGGTTGTGTCATTTTTACAATAACATATATGTATATTATTTACAATTATTTTATTACATTATAATGAAACAACTGAATAATATGTAGTATAATAAGAAATAAATTTGAAATAATCAGTAGAAGAGATTACCTCTTCCTCGACGTGCCTCCTTTCAACATCCTCTTTGGGTACTAGAGTTGTTATTTTGAGAAGAAAAGAACCTATATAGTGTAACTAGGAAAGTTTAAAAGACAAATGGTAATGGATTGTATGAACTTGAAGGCTCAAAATGGATTGAAGAGGAGAGTGAGGAGGTGCCCTTTTATAAGAGAGGAGAGGGGCACTTTAAGATAGTTCCAAAATATTAATTTATTATAAATTCAATTTCGATATATAATGGTCCAAAAATAATTTAATTCTAAGATAAGATGACTTTTTTTCGAATACCCATCATCCAATGATTTTTTTTTCAAGTTCTGAATATGTTTTTATCCTTATCTTTTTGGTTTTTCCCTTATTTTACCCTTTTTAATGTTACCGTGATATCATGTTATTTACATATTGTGGGTTAATGTAATAATTGTATCCTATAAAACAACCCACATAAAGTTATATGTGACATATTTGGAAATATATTAACCATTTTTCCGAATCTTATATTTTTAGGAATTTCATATCATTTAATAAACTATTTTATGTTTTAAGTTATGAATTGTGTCAATTTTGGACACTATTCATACTTGACATTATTAAAAATTCATAAAAACCATATTAATTTGAATAAAAGGAATTAAATAAAAAATATAATGCCAATATAATCCCGAATATTCATGAATGACATCAAAATAATCAAATTACATTTTTTTTAATATTTACAAATTCATTTATTTGAATGTTTCATTAATGAGTTAGTCACTACAACATAATTGTGTCCTACATAAATATATTTATCTAACTCATAAAAATTATAAACAAAATACCATGATTTATGAAATCTTTTAATATTTAAAATTAATATTTATATGTATATATAGTGGTTATATAACCCCATATTAAAATCGATTTAGTTAAATATATATGTTTAGGTTATAATTATATTTACTTCAAATTAATTCTTATAAAGTGTCATTTTCACATCCAAGTAAATACATGGGGTCCCAAAAACGACCCAAGGATGGCCATGGTCTAAAATTTCTAATCCAATAGGATTAGAGAATGTGTTAGGGTAGTTTAATATAATTATAATATTATTTTGTACCCTTATTTACCATATTTATCCTTTAACCAGGGTAAATAAAATAATTACTGAAGTTACCATTCATAATGTCCAAAATTAAAAAGTACCTATTTATAAAATTTGAACCTTATAATTCAAAACATGGAATATATTTTATCAAATTCCAAACAAATAAGTTTCATTAATTAATATAAAATTAATCTCGTTGTCGAAAAAATGGGGTTCTGTTTAAAACATTGCAAAAGATTGAAATGTTTTTACCTATGAATTCAATGTAACATTAATTCTAATGACATAAAATATATTAAATAGTAAAAATATATTCTATTTACACTTTAAAACCATTAAATATTATAATTTAACCATATAAACTATCTAGATGGAAAAATTGTTTTTAACTAAAATTTTGCATATTTTTACTATTTATCAAAATATGAATGTTATCAGAAAAATATCAAAATTTTATCCAACAAAATTTTTTATTTTTTGATTCAATATAATAAGATTATTATTTTCAAATTGAACTTATACATTTTTTAAAACAAGATTTAAAATGGGTGCAACATCAAATGGCATAAAACTGTATTTTTTTTGAAAAATACTTCTTTTTTATGAAAAAATTATTTTTTTCTCATGTCATGTGTAAGATGAATGATAGTTTTATATAAAATTCAAAATGTGGTTAATAAAATTCATAAATACTAGTTTATATCCCAATAAATAATAATATTTTAATAATATATCATTGTTTAGTGAAACTCAATATCACATACAACACAAGATATCGAGGAAGGTCTCTCTTGCGTTTAACACAAGCCAAGTGAGTGTTGTGTGTAGGGAAATATTCCATTAGTGTTTTGTATAATAGAATCCAAATATAGTTAATTTTTATGTTGAACAAAATATATACTCAATGTTTAATTCTATCAAAAGAACTTGAAATTTTGTGCATCAAAAGCCAAGAATAGTGTGGCGTATACTGAAAGTTAATACGGTGATGTGTATAACTCAATCTAATCTTGGTGTAGCGTACAACAGAATACAAAAAATTAATTAAAAATAATTTATCTCATAAATTCTCAGGGTGTCACAAATATAATGTCATTCATGAAGCACCCAATGTACCATACTTCCTACCAATATATGGAATTAGGGTTTGGGTTAGTAAATATAATTGTCTGAGTCAACACTTGAAAAAATGATAATATTAAAGCGTAGGGGCCATTACACATTCTCATAGATATGAATATCTGATAATACCAAAACATGGTAAATTCCCATAGGAGGGTATGTTCTCATAATCTCTCATCTTGGAGATTACCAAGTGAATAATTCATGAGAAGAATCCTCATCTACTTATGTGTACTCTCACCTAAAAGTATACATATTTTGTGCCCTATCATAGTATGTTATCCAATCAAAGTACTATATTTAAAAATATCTTAATAACACTTCATGTTTCTCATCATAGTGGGTAAATACTATAACCATATGAATGTAATAAATACCATGGGAAATTATTACTTAAAATTCATAGAGAAAAATGAAAAATACGAAATAATATATTAAATTTATATTAAAACAAATGAATATATGTGTAATAAAAGTACAATTAGTTGGTTATAGAACCACAACAATGAAAAGGATACTCTAACCATATTGGAAATACTAAAACTAGATTTTTTTTTCAAATAGAGTGGATTCTACAAAATCACATCCTATCATATATAGTTTAGTCCCTATATACCATTTCAAGACTCATTTTTTAGATAAAATCAGAAGTGGCCACCCGTGTGTAAGTCTCTCACTTAATTATTTCTCAAAAAATATTACATATTAGTTTATTTTATATGATCCAAAATTTTTATAGAGATGGTATTCATCATATGTCCTTAAACTAAGATACATAATTATTCTAGATGTATCACTTTTAATAGAAAAGAAATTGTTTATTAATGAATAACCTTAAATTCCATAACCATTGGACTTTGTTGCATGATTCTAAAAGGCACAATAATTTATTAGATGAATGACTTTAAAAGAAACAGTACGAGTATTGGATGCATGATCATAGAAGGAACCATAATGGTAATTGTCACTTGACCTTAAAAGTTATAATGTTCCTCTTTATATGACACCACAATTTGTGGGTTCTAATTCCCTTCATTGTTATACAAGGTAGAATTTATCATGGGCCTAATTAATCCACCACAACAAATTATATCTCCTTATATTGTGATATATTCTAGAATGTCTTACTATATGGATTTAAAATATATCATAATTATTCAATGCGATATTAAAAATATCCTCCCATATATTTTTATTAAAAGATCATGGTGTCCCTAAATGTATTTCATGAAAGGTAAATCAATATTGTTATTGGGAAATATTTCTATAATACCCTTAAATTTTTAATAGAATTATAGATTATATAATAAGATATACGATGGGTTCTATTATAAATCCAATGTCTACAATATCATGTGTTCATTGTGATGGTGTAGAAATGCATCCATAATGGGGAAATTTCATCTTTGGAGATAGCCCATGCTAATTTGGAGGTACAAAGACCTTAGAGACTTATATCACCTCAACAATCCTATAGGGGTTAGGAAACCCACATTATATCTTAAAACTATTTATGAATTCATTACATGGATAAAGAAATTTTCTATATATTTTTTACTTTTAATAAATATAAAGGTACATTATTTATGTATGAATAACTACCCCAAATCCCCCTTGAAGGTTCTTACTAATCATTATTATCTTCATCACTGCACAACCCCCGACTCATTTGGAGACTTCCATAGAGGCAGTTTTAGCCCTAATCACCTAGACCAGGACGCCCATAAAGAGGTACCTTTAAGGGAAATTGAACATAGAGTTATAATAATAGTTTTATTACCTTTATACTGATTAAATATCAATTAATTTACATAATATTATAATGATTTTATGATTTAAATTCCATATAACCCAGAAAAGGAGGCCTAAATACCTTATAGAAAAATATTTATGACCACATCAACTGACTCCTTGCCTATAAGTGAGTAATACAATCTATATATAGATCTTGTGAATAGTGAAATGTCATGAAACTCGGGAGGTGCTCCATGATGTTCCCATTTTAGAGGACATCCTCACTAAAATGTTGAAAGTAACCATGGAGGCCCTCCATAGGGGAAACAACATTGTATCCATAGAGTTTCTTTCCCGGGTTTTAGTTATAATTTTTCCCTATTCCAAAAATAGTCATCCGTCATAGAAGTACTCCACATAGGATCACACAACATCAAACACTCATTAGGATATGATTATGGGATACAATAAAGGTTGTAGTTGTTACTACAATATCTTAGGAACAACACCAACTCATAGGTTTGGGAGAGTATCTATACTCACAATGAACCAAAATTTCATTAACTAGTTATAAAGTTATTTTGGTCAATTCCATGCCTCCCCTAAGGAAATTAGTATTTTCATGTCTTGGGGTAAGCTCATAATTTTATCTATAGAAAATAAAAAATCTAAATCTAAATTCACCCCTACATATAGGTTTTATGGATAAGAAAAAAATATAATAATGGTAATTATGACAAAAGGACATTAATAAATAATCATGTTATTTGATTATGATTATATTTTGGTTAGTTATTCCTAATATGATAAATCTTGTTGCTTATATAATATAGATGATGAATTCGTTCCTACTAACATGTTTACATCAGTAAATTGTTGAAATATTAAGACTTTTATTATTACATAGAATGAGGATACTAATAATAATGATATGTATAATACATATATGGAGAAGGTTGCATGAAATTTGGGGAATAAAGAAAAACGACATACTGAATATCAAATACAATATTATGATTCGAAATCCCCTCTTGATTTTTCCATTTCCTTATACTTGATGTTCTAGTATTAAGGATATTAAAAATGGTGCGGCTACATCCATAACCCTCTATTCATTTAAAGGTGTTGAGACTATTTCATTAGAGGAATGATATTACCATTAGGACTCTAGGATAAATATTCTTGAGTGAATTAATGTTGAGTTACTTAGAAGAAACATACCCCTTGTATGATATTTGTAGGATAAAGCTTCTATGGCTCCTTCAAATGATGTTCCTCCATAGGAAGATACTGGTCAACCCAGGAAAGTGGATTTTACACATCAAGTTGAATAGTGAACACGTCAAATTATTAAGATAATTATAGTTCTAGTTAACTATAAATAGTTTTATCCATTGGTATTTTATCAATATTTAGCTCAATAAATTCATCTGGTACATGACCGTGCATGCAATCTAGAGAAAATAATAGTTCAGGTTGTGATATCAATCATATAGAAATTTGAAGTAATTACGAATCAATTATAATATATTGAAGGCATACATACAATATCATATATAATAAAAAATATGTATGTTGAGTGGTTATATTTTACTACTTCATTTACAATCTTTAAGAATATTAATTTTTTTGATGTTCAATGACTCATGAAACCCACAAAATACCTCACTCACTTTACCTTCTACTTCGGAAAAATTTGAGGGACTCTAGAATAATATGTGGTATTTGATATAAAATTATTCATATAGACACTAAAAGTTACCATGATTTTTGGTTAAATAACATTTATATAGGATGAATCACAAGTCACAAAGATCAATTATAAAAATTACTCCTCCAATTCTACACTATGATGAAGAAAAAACATATTTTGTAAGATCTCTAATTATAAATAGTATAATAATGTGAGATTTATGAATTTAACTTCAAAATGGATTGGTTTAACATATTCTATGAATATATAGCTTACTTAAGAGAAGATACTATAGATATGTATAGAAAATATTCAGGATCAAGTAACAACCATTTTTATTCGGTGGAAGTATCTTGATGGTTTTTATGTTTTTTTTTGAAACAAAATAGTATTTGGAGGATGTAATTTGATGAAATAATAGAAAATATAGGACAATTAAATATTCAAAAATTATGACGTCTAGGAAAGTGGATACATAAGCTATAATTCTTATGACATCTTCAGTATAGTCTTTATCTTCAATATTGAGGTGACATTCCTTCAAAAAAATGTTGGAGGATGTTTAATCATTCCACGATGATCAGGTTATGGGGTAATTAATCTCCAAAATAGAAAAAATATGATTTTATTACCCAAAGTATATAATTTTAATTAAGTAGGGAAGACTGATGTTTTGAATTATTAACCTTGTCCTTATATTTTGGGTTAGACAGTTTAGAAATGATTTTTATTTAAGAAATTTATGTAAATGATGGTTGATGAAGGTCAAGTAGTTTTGGAAAATCTCAATTTAATTGTGAAATGTGCATCATACTATATAAATAAATAAGTAAAGGAATGGTAAATTTCATGTATATAAATGTATAGATTTTTTTATGATTAGATGATTGGAAAATCAGTGGACCATGTGCCCATGATTATTAATGAATGATTGAATCAACCAGTTTGGAATCCGTTTCACTTTGTGACATGTGAAGAATTATCTTGTGTTTCATATAATCCTAGGAGACAACACGGAAAAAAATATGCAAAAATATGAATAGAAGGAATCCTAATGGATTAAAAAATAATTCCATGCTCTTATCGACTTCATTCACCCATTTTAAGGAGGATGAGAACCATCCAGCTATACGAGATCCTATTTTGATGAGGAGTGGCAATTCACATACATCAATTATATTATATTTATAGTAAAGTGATCTGAGAAATAATGGTAATATAAAATTATATCCTCTATTTCCATTCACATAGTATCACCTAATATTGAGTAATTTTCAACTAATTCTGACATGTGTACTCCTGGTAGATAAAATAACTTTTTTATACAACCATCTTAGGCTTAAGCAGTTTGCCCTTATTCTACTCCTAATGTTAACTAAGAAGAGCTTGTTAATACCCCCACCTACTTATAAATATGGGTTATCCCCACATATTAATGAAATAGATTATGATTTTTATAGTAATCTTGTATGATATGATGAATATGTGGAAAATATCCATCGTACTATAGTATGTGGAGATGAAGTTAGTGAATAATGTCAAAGGAAGATCCAGTAATTGGGGTATCTATATAATCTACCATTATCAACTACCCATTATACCATTAGTAATGTTAATAGTTTTATCACATCTTTAACTCATCATAAACTAATAACTATTGGAGAAATGTTTATTGATGATCGAGTCACCCATTTATGATAATAAATTGAAAAATATTTTGTAAATTATTCTCATGTTACATTAAGAAACAATTATAATTTATTATGAGTTCTAGTATGATACCCACTTTCACCGATCGACCACCTCAACTAGAGGAAACCGTTAATCCTACAAGGAAATAATTACCCAAACATACATGCCTCTACAAAATTTTCTGATTCAAATTAGTAACTCCCTATTGAAATCCTAAGGATATTTTCCTAATGGAAATGTTATAGTCTCCCACTGAAACATTTCTTTTTTAAAAAGAGTACCCTATATTATAAGGTAGGGGAATTTACATATCACTGACCTCCTAATCACAATCATTTCATATATTATCCAAAATTGGAGATCACTAAATTTCTCCCAATACATTCAATTTTTGACAAGATGGGGTAAGCCCAATAGATTTCATAATAATCACTAGTTTCAACATCCACTATCCAATTGACCAAGTTTAAGGAAAATATAGACAAATATAAACTTTAGTCATGTGACTCCAGACTAAGTCATATGTATCATTAAAATGAATCAAATTTGTTAAAATAATGAAGGAAGATAGAATATGGTATATTCCATATGATAAGAATAAGTTATTAGATAATTTATCTTTTCCCTGGAGAATAATTTGATGACACAGCTATATATCATGAGAATTAGGGTGGTGAATTTTATGGCCATTTCTAATTACTAACCCAACCATTTATTATTAGGTAATATAGTTTATAAATGATTTATCTTTAATTATTGCTTCAGAATTAGATAGATGATGGTATAATAGATGAAGTAACTCCCAAACATCAGATTTATCCCTATAAGAATCCTGAGTAGAACACACAGTGTGTACAAAAGAATAATGGATACCCATACCTCGATGAAAAATGAAACAAGTTCAATTACTTAAGTCCTAAAAAAGTCATTGTGTATTTTATCTATTGTCCAATGTGAAACTTGATTATACTTCTAATTATCTAAAATCCTAAAGAGGAGGGTTTCAAGAAAAATTCAAATTATTTCCCCTTCCATGTAAAGACCCGGAAATTCCATGTAATTTTTTTAATTACATGGGAATTTTACGAGTCTGCTAAAATTGGCGACGCGTGATTCCGAGGCTCGGTGTGCCTAGAATTAATTTCTGAACTTTTTTCAGGTACGTTTAGTAAACGTGCAAGCTGGGTTTTATAACTTTTGAACTGGTGCTCATAATTGAAGTATGAGGACAACATTGAACTCACAGCACTGATATTCTCTTAAGGAGACTTTCACCTCGATCTCTGTTGGTCGAGGGTGAATGCTATTTTTTGTGTATTTCATGGAAATAAAAATAAGATTAAGAACAAATTTTTATCTTATTTTTAACCTCCCAATTGAATGCTTGGAGGTGAGGACCACCCGATCTAGAAAAATCCCAATTTTGAATTCAATGGTGGGGACCACCCGACCCCTGAACTCCAAGCATTCAATGGGAGATAACTCTTGGACTTTCTCCACTTTAATTAGGCCACCTTCCATTAATTAATTATTCCAACATCAACATAATTAATTTCCACCTCTAATTAAATTAATAAAACATAATTTAATAGTCGGCAATGCATTTTTGGTGGAATTAGGGAAGTTTTGGAAAAAGATGAGATTTGGGAGAACTTTCGAGGAGATCTTCCTCTCCAACGAAGAACGACCTCCAGAATCGAAGAACGGGGAACCGACCCCAAGCCTAGATCGGAAGCACCTTGCGAAGGCAATGAATGCCGATGTGCTTCAACGACATCTTATTGTATCTATCAACACCTCCAACGAATGACTGGGTAGGGTTTGTTATTGATTTATACCCCTTTACCCCGTTCTTTTCGACCCCCTTGATTCAAGAACAATATGTCCCCTCACTTCCACTCTAACATGGAGGGTGCGGGCCAAAAAAAATGGTCCAAACACTCTGCAACTATTATGGTTTTTGATTTGTTCTTCGCGATAGATGATTACAAAGACCGGTGTCGGAAACTGGCACCATTGGGACTGGGGATCGACGGTCGGCACTCTGGCTAGCCATGATGATGATGGTGGTGCAATTGCGCCACCGGAGAAGGGCCGCAGCGGAGCTAAGACGATGGCCGGCTCACAGCTGGCCCCATGATGGGGAGGCGGTGGCGCACGTACATGCCACCTGATGAGAAGGTTTCGTGGCGCAAGGACACGACGATGGTGGAGGGGCGGTCGGCTCACTGCAGGTCGCTGGCAATGGCACGGCGCATGACTGCGCCACGCGGAGGAGGAGGGGCTGGCTGTCCGGCCAGCCGCCTACCGAGTGCACCACGGGCCGCCACCACGGGCTGCCGTACCATGGGCTGCCACACCGTGGACCGCACTGACGGGCCAAACCAGACCCAGTAGTTCAGGTTGGACCCAGGGTCGGACTTGGGTCAGCCCAGGCTGGGTCGAGCTGACTAGGTCAAACCGGACCAGGAATAACATCATCCCTTCTTGCTTTTTCGTCCATATCTTAAGCTACGGTCATCCGTATGACGAACCATCTATGGTGCTAGAAATATTTGATCGAGGCGGTCCTTCTATTATACCCCACTTGAGTTTTGAATAAAGTTGGGGTATGGCCGGGTTGGAACGAGCACGAATCCAACTGGGCCCTCAGGACTAAAAGGCCAATAACATAGAGACCGGGCGTCTGATTGATGCACCGTCAGTTGTGTTGAGACACCTTTTACGTAGTTGTAGTTTGGGATACATTTTCATAGTAATTCATGGAATTTGGAGTATTAGACATGTGGCTTGAGGAGCGGACCCTCTTGGAATCAACTGAGTTAGTGTGGGAACCCTGTAGCAGGTTGTAACATGAGAAAAGAATCCTATGTGGGTATGTGCTTTGGGATCCTGTATGGGTCTGTGATTTGGGATCCTATGTGGGTATTTTTTTAATAGTCTCACTTGGATCTGCTCTAGGAATCCACGTGGGACTACTCTTGGATCCTACATGGGACTGATGTACTAGGATACTCTGTGGGTCTGATGATTTAGGATTCTAAGTGGGTCTAATGATTTATGATCCTTCACGGGTCTGCCTATTAGCAGAATTAAGATTATTCAATAGTTACATCTAATCATCTTTACTATCGTACTGATGTTATATCTGGTGTGATCCGAGTCCTTACCTTTGTGGTAATCTTCTGTGTGGCATAACTTTGTGGTACTTACCTTTGTGGTGATACCTTAGTGGTATTCTTCTGTGTGGTGTACCTTTGTCGTACTTACCTTCGTGGTGATACCTTCATGGTATTCTTATGTTTGGTGTTACCTTTGTGGTACCTACCATTGTGGTGTTACCTTCTGGCATTCGTTCCTTCATAGAACAGTTGATGTTTGGGCTAACGGGTTGGCCCTTGTGCTTCTTCATGAATGAGATGAGTATACCTAATAACTTAGGTATATATATGGGCATATACCTAAGTAGGATTTTCAGTTGATTCCATGCTTTTTGTTTTATCCTTTTTGGATTTTGTGAGACCTTTGAGGGTCTTGGGGTCCCTAATGAGTATCATTATTCTCAAACATGCATGGGCTACGCCCGCACCTTGTTGTGTTTGGTGCAGACGACAGACAACAGTGGCTGAGGATGAGAGTGCCAGGACTGGAGGTAGCTCAGAGGGGGATATTGGATGAGGTGTACCACAAAGACAACTATTTGAAAGTTTTACCTACCCTTTAGGTAGAATCCTTGGAGGGTGTTCACAGGAGCTATTTCAGTTTACATGTACATTCAGTTTTCTTATACTTTTCAGTTGGGCTTGTATTTTGGACCCTTTTACTTACTGTAATCACTCTATTTACTATTCAGTTTACTCATGGTCATATCTTGTTGTGTGCTTAGTTTCATGAGTTTAGAAGTTATAAAGGCAATGTCTTCCCAGTTTTAGGGAAGACACATACCGATGCTAGTCACCATCCCCTGGCCTTTGGAAGGTGGGCTTTGGATAGTCATGGCACGAGCTCTGGGGGATGAGTCCTGAAAAATTGGTATCAAAGGAGTAGGTTGTACCATAGAATATTAGACTTTGATTCCTTTAAAAGGAAATAGTACTAAGTGTAGTGAGTGTGGTTATCAGTTCAGGGAATCCAGTGTTGGTGCAACGGTCGCCGTATCCATACACCAGGACCCTGACTTCTGATTTCTGACTCAGTGAATGAAAACACCAATTGTGAGTGTGTTTTGAAAAGTTTTCGTGGTGAGCTCTTTGAGTCAGCTCACAATGTATATCTAATTGAACATGGTGCACCTGTTTCTTTTCAGGATGCCTTTATATAGACTGCCAGCTACAGTTTCAGGTATAGTATGTGAGGATATCCCACTGAGCAATGAGGCCTCGGTTCAAGGCCCTATATCAGTAGGGTCACCAGCGATATCACTAACTGTTGGGAAACTAATGCCACCAGAACAAGAATCATAGGTTACACACTACTTGAGCACATTTCACAAGTTCCATCACCATAGGCCACCCAGATTTAGGGGAGAGATGGTCCCATAGGCGGTTGAGTATTGGCTGGAGGTTGTGCTGAGAGTCTTCTGATTGGTAGAGACACTAGCTAATTTCATGGTGATCTTTACTGCCATTCTTATATAGGAATCAGCATGCATATGGTGGAGCTTGATTCTCCGGGTTCATGATGAGTTGACACTTCTTTGGGAAGACTTCGAGGGCCTTTTTCGGGTAGAGTTTGTCCCATCGACCCTTCTCACAGTGCGCATATAGGAGCTTCTTCATCTGCATCAGGGCAGCATGACTGTGGCTCAGTACTTAACAAGGTTGACCAACCTCTCACACTACTCCACTAATATGGTGCAGGACACATTCTTTAGGGCCCAGCCCTTCGAGCAGGAACTCAGGAGGGAGATCAGGGCTTCGATGATTTCTCTCACCATCCCGATGAAGGCAAGGGTGTTAGAGTGTGCCCTCTTAGTGGAGAGTTTTCTTGCTGATATGTCACCAGAAATGAGACCCACCACCGAGCGTCACGTAGCGGAGTCTTCTACAGCTGACATTAGACATATTTCATAGAGGTCCAAGAGGACCAGACCTACAGGTGGACGACCGTAGGATTCAGGGTTGTTAGTGCGGGGCACCGAAGACAGAGCAATTCATACGAGGAACATGTAGTGTTACACATGCGGTGGGTAGGGTCACATGGCTCGTGACTATTCGAACCATTGTACAGAGAATCAGCAGACGGATGAAGGACCACCCAGGAAGAGATATAGGTTTGACTGAGGAGGTTTGCAGGGACTAGGAGGACGTGGCAGAGGAGCTGGCCGTGCAGCTGGTGGTGGGAGACAATTTGAGGGGTTACTACCACCACCACCAGGTGGTCCACCCCGACCACAGAGAGTAGGTGGACAAGGGAGAGATCATCTCTAGGAATTTGAGGCCTACGACCATGGTTCTCCAGAGATGATATGAGGTAAGATCTGTGTCTACTTCATCTTAGCAGCAGTACTTATAGACACAGGTTCCAGTCATTCTTTTATTACCACTTCCCTTGGTTGGATCTAGGAGATTCCGGTGGAGCCGTTGGCTCGATCATTATGGATAGAGACTCTTACAGGATAGGATTTGAATATTAAACACTGGTTCCCATAGTGTGAGCTTACTCTAGGGGGTGAGATCTTCGGCCGAGATCTCTTATTAGCGGCATCGAGGCCTTACGACGTCATCTTGGGTATGGACTGGTTATCTATAGTCCATGGTAATATTGACTGTATTAGGAAAAAAGTGTGGTGTATCCATGAGGATGGGACTAGGTATACCTTCACCGGCGATAAGGGAGCCTTTGCAGAACTGGATGGACTTACCCAGAGGAGAGGTAAACCGATCACTCATCAGCATGATAGCATTATGCTCAGAGTAGTTGATGTGGAGAGTCTGAGCTATCCTATAGTGGTGGACCAGTACGTAGATGTCTTCCCTGATGATGTTCTGGGTCTACCTCTTCACAGGGAGGTGGAGTTTTACATTGACTTGTACCATGGGACGACATCGATATCTACACCAGCATATCGGATGGCTCCCGTGGAGCTTCGCGAGCTATGGGTACAACTGGAGGACTTGTAGGGGAAGGGGTTTATCCAGCCCAATGTTTCTCCTTGGGCAGCCCCAATTTTGTTCACCAAGAATATTAATGGGAGCTTGAGACATTTTTTTGACTATCGGTTCCTGAACCAGGTGACTATGAATAATAATTACCCACTTTCAAGGATTGAATACTTCTTTCATCAGCTGAAGGGAGCACGGTGGTTCTCCAAGATAGACCTCAGATCATGTTATCACCAGCTCAGAGTATAAGATGAGGATGTGCAGAAGACGACTTTCAGATGTCGGTACAACCATTGCGAGTTCTTTCTTATGCCAATAGGCGTGACCAATTCTCCATCTGTGTTCATTGGACTCATAAATATGATCTTTCATCCATATCTTGATCACTTTTTAGTGGTATTCATTGATAACATTCTGATCTACTCGCCTACTGAGGAGGATCATGCTTATCATTTGCAGATAATTATGGACACACTCCGAGAGCACTAGCTTTATGGTAATCTTTCGAAGCTCCAGTTCTAGATTAGATAGGTTCCCTTTATAGGACATGTCATCTCAGAGGCTAGAGTTGTGGTGGATACAGTGAAGATTGAGGCAGTACTTTCTTGGGAGCCACCTAGCAGTGTGATGGAGGTACGGAGTTTCATGGGTTTGGCCAAATACTACCAGAAGTTTGTGACAGATTTCTCCAGAGTTGCAGCACAATTATCAACATTGACGAAGAAGGGGAAGCCCTTCATGTGGTCATAGAGATGTCAGCGTAGTTTTCTGGGGCTGAGGCAGAAGCTAACTAGTGCCCCGATCTTGAGGCTTCCCAAGGAGATTGTTGGGTACTTGGTCTACTATGATGCATTAGAGACCGGGATCGGATGTATACTGATGTAAGAATGATAATTTATCACATATGGTTCTCGTCAGCTCAGACAACATGAGAAGAACTACGCTACCCATGACCAGGAGTTAGTAGCAGTGGCCTTCACCTGGAAGATATGGCAACATTACTTGATGGGTGAATGTTTTATAGTCTACTTTGATCACAAAAGTCTCGGATATATCTTATTTCAGAAGGAACTGAAACTGAGACACAAAGTTGGCTTTAGTTCCTCTAGGACTATGACTTCAAGAAAGATGATACTTTTGGGTAAGGGAACATTGTAGCTGATGCACTCAGTAGTAGAACTGGTATGTAGTTGCTAGGTGAGGTGATGGATCATCTGGCCGGATTGTAGATATCCTTCGTGGATTATGATATAGTAGCTTATAATTAGTCTCTTACAGTCACTCCCCCACTTCATCCGTGATTCAGGGAGGCACAACACAAGGACACTAACAGCAAGGCTCGACGTGCTCAGATATCCACAAGACGGACACCTGATAGATTTTCTAAAGGTGGGGAGCACATCATCCTCTTTAGAGGACATACCATGATACCAGTGTCACTTCGGGAGGAAGTGCTGAGGGAGTTCCATACATCACCGCTAGCGGTACATCCACGAGTGGCAAAGATGTACCAGGATATCTGACGCCAGCACTGGTGGCCGGTAATGAAGAAAGAAGTAGCAGAGTTTGTCTCTTGGGGCCTCACTTGTCAACTATTGAAGGCAGAGAATCAGGTACCAGCAGGATTAGTTCAGCCTTTAGAGGTCCCAGAGTTGAAGTGGGATTAGATATCCATAGACTTCATGACATGACATTCATGTACATCCAGGGGTCATGATTCTATATGGGTTATCGTCAACCGACTCACCAATTTGTCCCACTTCATACCGATCAGAGATAAGGGTTCAGTAGAGAGTATGGGATGTCTCTATGTGCAAGAGATTGTGTAGCTACATGGAGTAACCTTGACGGTTGTCTCCAATAATGATGCATGTTTCACTTATCAGCTATGGAAGGGGTTGTAGGAGGCTTTTAGGATGCAGCTTTGTTTGAGCACTGCCTCCCATCCTCAAATGGATGGTCAAACTGAGCGGACCATTCAGACCCTTGAGGACATGCTTCATGCTTGTGTCCTCAACTTTGGTCGTAGTTGGGTGGCTCACTTTCCCATGGTGGAGTTTTCATACAACAACATCTATCACTCCACTATTGGGATGGATCCTTTTGAGGCTCTGTACGGCCAACCTTGCAGATCACCTTTGTGTTGGACTAACCTCAGGGAGTCAGCACTCATGAGACCATAGATGGTATAGGCTACCACAGAGAAGGTGCAGATTATCCAAGAGTGGATGAAGACTGCACAGAGTAGGCAGAAATCTTATGCCGATAGAAGATGGAGACCTCTAGAGTTTGAGGATGGCTACCACGTCTTTATACAGGTCTCACCTCGACGAGGTTGGCGGAGATTTGGCCAGATGGAAAGTTATCTTCAAGGTTCATCATACCCTTTCAGGTCCTCAGTAGAGTTGGTGAGGTGGCTTACTGCTTACCACTTTCACCTCAGTTGTACTAGGTGCAAAATATTTTCCATGTATCCCTGCTTAGGAGATACGTGCATGACCCATCACACATCATTGACCACGGCAAGCTGGACATCGACGATGGGGAGACTATTACGGAGGTTCCAGTGGAGATTGAGGATCGACATGAGAGAGTACTTTGTGGGTAGTAGATACCTTTGGACTATGTTCGATGGCAGCATGGGAACCTCCAAGAGAGCACATGGGAGTGGGTGGCTCAAATTAATGCTCAGTACCCCCACTTTTTTTCCTAGTTTTTGTGTAATGTGGATTTTGGGGATGCAAAGCCCTGAGGTGGGGAGAATTTAAACACCTAAAAATTCCATGTAATTATTTTTAATTAAATGTAAATTTTACAAGTCCACAAAAATTGACGGCGTGTGATTCCGAGACCTGGTGTTCCCAGAATAAATTTCTGATTTTTTTTCAGGTACGTTCAATAAATGTGCGACCATGTTTTTGTAACTTTTTAATCGGTGCTCGGAATTGAAATCCAAGGACACCATTGAACTCGCAACACTGATATTATCTTAAGGATACTTTAACCTCGACCACAGTTGGTCGAGGGTGAAAGTTAGTTTCCATGTTTTTCGTGGACATAAAAATAAAATAAAGAACAACTTTTTATTTTATTTTTAACCTACAAATTTAATTCTTAGAGGTGAGGAAATACCGAGCGAGAAAACCCCCAATTTTAAATTCATTGGTGGGGACCACGTGACCCTTGAACTCCCCCTTTAATGGGAGATAACTCTTGGACTTCCTCCACATTAATTATGTCACCTTCCATTAATTAATTATGCCAACATCAACATAATTAACAGCCACCTCTAATTAAATTAATAAAACATAATTTAATAGTTGGCTATTCATTTTTTGTGGAATTAGTGATGTGTTGGCCAATGGTGAGAGTTGGGAGAACTTTGGAGGAGATCTTCCACTCCAATGATGAATGACCTCTGGAATCAAAGAACGAGGAACCAACCTTGAGCCTAGATCAGAAGCACATTAAGGGGGAAACGAACACCGATGTTCATCAACGACTTCTTCTCATTTCTCTCGACATCTCCAACAAACAAGAAGGTTGGTTTTGTTGTTGATTTATACCCCTTACCTAGTTCTTGTCGATCCCCCATGATTCAAGAACAGTATAACCTCTTGCTACCGCTCTAACACAGAGGGTGTGGGCCAAACAAACATGTACTGGCTACTTTGCAACCATTACAGTTTTTGATGCGTTCTTCACAATGGAGGAGGATGGAGACTGGTGCCAGTGACTGAAACTGGGGGGACTCGGGAGAGGCAGCCCACACTTCAGTCGGTTGTGATGACGGCAGCGGTGCAACAGCGTCGCTAGAGAAGGGGTGCGGTCTGTCGACCGTGGCGGAGTAGAGGCAGCGGCCGGCTCATAGCTGGTCCCGTGATGGGGAGGCGACGGCGTGTTTCTGCACCACCTGGCTAGAAGAAGCTGCAACGCAAGTCCGCGGTGGTGATGGGCGGGTGGCTAGCCCTCTTCAGGCATTGGCGGGGCGCACGACCACGCCCTGCGTAGAAGGAGGGTCTGGCAGTCCGGCCAGGCGCGTGCTGAGCACACCATGGGCCACTGCACCGCGGGCTGGGCTATGACAAACCCAGCGAGCTAGGAAGGACCTAGAGGGCCGGGTCAGACCTAGGTCCAGACTCGGGTTGTCCCAGCCCGGGTTGGGCTGGGTCGGTCCGACTGGGTCGGACCAGACCTGGACCAACTTCAACCCTTTTTTCTCTTTCGGCCATATATTGATCTACGAACATCTCTTTTATGAACTATCTATTTCACTGAAGACCTTGTATCGAGACGATCCTTTTGTTATACCCCACTAGAGGATTGGATAATGTTGGGGTATGACTGGGATGGAACGACCACAAATCCAACCAGGCCCTCGAGGCTAAAAGACCCATAACGTACAGACTGGGCGTCTGATTGAATCATCGTCAGTTGCGTTGAGACCCCTTTTATGTGGCGTTGCATTGGGATACTTCTTTATAGGACTTTGTGGAAGTTGGAGTATTTAACCTATGTCTTGATGAGAATACCCTCCTGGAATCAAGCGAGCTTAGTGTGGGATCCCAGTAGCTGGCTGTAACATGAGAAAAGGATCATATGTAGGTCTGTGCTTTGGGATCCCCTGTGGGTATGTGATTTGGGATCCTACATGGGTCTGTGTTCAAGAGTCTCACTTGGATCTGCTCTAGGAATCCATGTGGGACTACTCAAGGATCTTACATGGGTCTGCTATACTGGGATCCTATATGGGTCTAATGATTTAGGATCGTACATGGGTATGATGATTTAGGATCCTTCGTGGTTCTGCCTCTTAACAGAAGTAACATGATTTAGTAGTAACATCTAATCATCATTACTACCATAACTATTTTATACCTGGTTTGAGTTGAGTCATTACCTTTGTGGTAATCTTCTGTGTGGTGTACCTTTTTGGTACTTGACTTTGTGGTGATACCTTAGTGGTATTCTTCTGTGTGGAATACCTTTGTGGTACTTACCTTCGTGGTGATACCTTCGTGTTATTCTTCTATGTGGTGTTACCTTTGTGGTACTTACCTTTGTGGTGTTACCTTCGTGGTATTCTTTCCTTCATGGAACAGTTGAGCATTGGGATAACGGGTTGGGCCTTCTGTTTTTTCATGAATGAGATGACTATACTGGATAGCTTAGGTATATGTATGGGTATATACCTAAGTTGGGTTGTTAGTTGATTCCATGCTTTTTGGTTTATCCTTTTTGGATTTTCTGAGACCTTTGAGGGTCTTGGGGTCCCTACTAAGTATTGTTATACTCACCCCTGCACGGTCTACGCCCACACCTTGGTGTGTTTGGTGCAGACAACGGAAAACCCTGACTGAGGATGAGAGTACCAAGACTAGAGGTAGCTCAGAGGTGGACATTGGATGAGGCTTACCAAAGAGATGACCATTCGAGAGCTGTATCAACCCTTTAGGTAGGATCATTGTCGGGTGTTCATAGTAGTTGTTTCAGTTTACTTGTACTTTTAGTTTTCTTATACTTTTTAGTTGGGCTTATATTCTGGCCCCTTTTACTTAATGTACTCACTCTGTTTACTATTCAGTTTACTTGTGTTCATATCTTGTTGTGTGCTTGGTTTCTTGAGTTTACAAGTTATAAAGGCAATGCCTTCCCAGTTTTAGGGAATACGTTTTTTGGTACTTGTCGCCAGCCCCTGACCTATGGAAGGCAGGCTTGAGGTAGTCACAACACAGGCCCAGAGGGATGGGTCATGACATTCCACTAATTTTTGGGATACACAATCTAATAATTATTTTTCCTTAAATACATTACTCCAAAGAAAATATATATAGTCTTATTGGATTTAGAGATTCCTAATAAAAGGTTTACTTGGGTGTAATCCATCATAACTCCTCTAGATAAATATCATGGTCAACCATTCATTTAAATAAAAGGTCATTTTTATTTGAAACTGAATTACATGATATATGGTTTTTTTCACACAACCATTTACTACCAGGTGTATATTCCTTATCAAAATTCCTTACACTACACAACAAATGGTCTATCCGATAAGATATTAAACTACAAAGATAATTTCATCCGATATGATGTTAAAATTTTCAATGTGGTCCACCCTGTATGATCCAAGACACCTTGGAGTCATATATTCCATATGAACTAATCCCCTTATATAATAACCTAATATATATAATTGTTTCTAATTTACAGCCTCCTCATTCACATTAGGTTACTTTTAATGACACAACACAAGGATAAAACAACCCATTTTCATATAAATATACATGGATTGATTTATATTACCATATGAAATATATTGATATCCAAATATCCTATTTCAATATCATCTAAAAATACATCCTTTATACAAGTTCCCATTTAAATAATCCTATTATATGAGTTTACCATTTCTTCTCAGGTATTCCTAATCGTCTTTGTACTAAGAAATCAAAAAATTCCCTTTATAAGAACTATGTGTATGTTGAGTTATGTACTTAGAGGATATATATTTATGCACACATCACCTATCCTAACCATGTTAAAAATCACAATTTCAATTAATTCTCACTAATATACTAGTATATGGCCTCATAGATTCAAAATAGCTTTTCCTTTATTAATCTAACGCTCAGATAAAATATCTCCCCCTTCCAAGAATTATGTTTTTATTGATGTTATTTCTCATAAGAAATGTAGTGACGTCAAGATCAATAGTACTAGAACCAAATGTAGATAAAGATCAATATTTCTATATCAATGTTTGTATACCATTTTGGGCCCTATAATTCAAATTGGGCCAATCTTTTGTGACCAAGATCTGATTAATGGGGATTTGTTTGACCTTGGATAGTTTATTTATACATATAATGAGTTTAGTGAGATTAGGTATTGAAGATGAACCCCCCAGTACTGTGGTATTTTTTTAGGGAAAATAAGTTGAGGAGAGATTTAGTGGATGTGGTATTTATGATGTATTTTGTTGATAATACATAAATCATATTAAAACTCACATTAAATATAGTTTTGTGTCAAGTGAAGGATGAGTTTAGTTACATAGTTAGTGTTTTGATCATTCCATAGTAGAATCAATATAATAATTTTTTATTATAAAAAAATATGTAGAAGATTAAAGGCTACTAAAATAAGAGTGGATGACCCAACACTCAAAATGTTAACACTGTGATTCGGGAATAAAATTTGATGATGTTTTGAACAGGTATATCACTACATGGAAACTACACCATGATTAAAGGCCTAATTTTTTTTTCTTTCACTCTTTTGGGAAGTTCTTGGGAGTTGAACCCCAAAAGTGTATCTCCCACCACAACCCACCTAGATAAGAAGATAAAACATTGGGATGAAAGTAGTAATTTCATAACCACTATAATGTACGATTATCCTGAGAATGGTTTAGGTCATCACCTTATAGATTTTGGTTATTAATGATTGAAATTTCTTTATAAATGAAAGAAAATGATGATCATACTGCAGTGAAGGTTAATAACGTTTTAGTGAAAGAGTCAATTTTCAAGATTTTATGAATTTTTTTCCTTTTCATAATGGTATGGGTCATGTCAATATCAATGAAAAAACTATATATTTTAGTAATGATGACATGGCCTACTTAATGATTCAATAATTAACAAAACTCAAAACTCTATGAACCAAAATCATTTCTAAGAGTATCCATGAGCCCTTGATTGATCATATGATCCTATAAAAGAAGTGATAAGTGTTAAATTATTAGTTCTTATTGGTTTTTTTTAGAATTAAGTATAAATTTGATAATGTGTGTAGATTAGTTCCACATAAGAGTGAAAAAGAAAGAGAAGAGTGCAAGGAAGAGTTGAAATAGAGAATAAGAAAAGAATGAAGTGTAAATAATTGGTCCATGTGTGTGATTATCAATATTGTGTTTTATATTGAGGAAAAAATATGTTCAGACCTATTAAAATTTATAGATAAGTTCATGATAACTATATATTTACATGAAATTAATATTCAATAGAAAAGGATAATCTATAATTCAGTGAATACAAGAAAACATTAGTAACATGATTGATCAAGGAGAAATCCTTCTTTCATGTATTTAGAGATATTAATATTAATTTATTATAATATGAGTTCATGGATATTATTGGAGAATTTTATACATGTATTTATTCTTGGAGAATGTGTGATATTAGTTTTTTAAGGAAGTTACTCTAGTTTCGGATTCTCATTTTAATGAGTAAACCTTTTACATGTAGTGTTCTTTATTTTCTTTCTTTCCATGGTGTGTGAGAAGTTTAGTAATGTGATCATTCACTTAAACTAGTTACAGAGGTTGATTTAATAAGAAATCATAAAATTGGAAATTAAATATTTTCCACTAATTCACCCCCACTCTCAAAGATCCAACACCATACTTTGGGACCAATAAAAGTGGTAAAATAGGATTCTATGTTTCCTAAAAATATTGATAAGATTAATGCTATTTGATGTTAAGGTTATGGAACTCGGTTTTCATTTGATTTTCTTATCTCATATAGAACCATGAATACGTATTAGTTTTTTGTTAAAGGCCTTCTATAAAATTTGAATTGTAATTTTGTTTTTTACATCTATCATGGATAACTTATAAAAAACATGGGTTTCAACACTTAATGAGAAAAATTACATTTTTTAGGTATAAAATAAAAAGACACTTAATATATTTTATTATGATGTTCTTAAAATTTATAAAAGTAGTTTTACACCTGTTTCACAAGGATTCAATTTGAATTAGGTTTCTATAAATAATTTAGAGATCAATGAGAATAAAATAAATTCCATATTATCCTCAATATTGGAGAAATATTTTTTAAAGGTTATGGGGATTAGTATTTTTAAAGAAATTATGAATAGGTTTAAAAATATCTATGAGGGAAAAATTAATGTAAAAAAGATAAATTAAAAATTTTATGATTGAAGCATGAATATATTCTTATACGTGAAGAAAAATTTGTTGATGAATTCATTATAAGAGTTAATGAGGTTGTGGAAACCATTTGAGGATTTTGAGAGACTCCTTTAAATATAATGATGATTGAGAAGATTCTTATAATCTTATCAAATAGATTTTATCCTGATGTTTTATATATAGAGGATCATGATATTTATGAAAATTTTTATATAACATTTACAAAATCATGGTTGAATAATAGATGAGAACGGATTTCATCCTAAATAATAAGAGATCGTTAAAGAATGAAATGTCATGTAATTACATCAAGAATGAATGGATCTCAAAGAAAATTGAGGATGAATATGAATATGATGTTGTATGTTAAAATTCAAAAGAAGTTGTTGATGTCAGTTTTAACAAATTTATGCCACTTATCAAAAAAGGTATACTAATCAGAAAAGGTAATTATTTTTTTAATTTACCATTGAATTTTTTCTAATATAGGGTAATTTTAATATTTTATTAAAAAATAATAGTTGTATGAAGATGAAAGAGAAAATTAATTTCAGTCATATCATGATTTTTGAAGGAAGAACTTAATGATTATAAAAGAGGTAGGTTTTCATAAAAAATCACGGGTCATAATTCTACAATCAATAGATAAATAATTATTTAAATATTTTTTATCAATTGATGGATATGAGAGTAGATTATTCTCAATAATTGTTGGTGAGAATGCATTCATTATAACAATGGATGTTATAGTGTCAAGTCATGAGGATGTCTTGAAGAAATAATAAGAGGCCTCATCAAGCACCGATGAAATATTTCATAAATATAAAATTATTTTCATATTGATGATTTAATTGATGAAGTGTATTTTTGAAGGTTTTTAAATTGGATAAGGAAAAAAACAAAATGAAAAATAAATTTAGTATTATTGAATTGGATAAATAGAAATTGAAAAAGAAGGAAGTTGTGTTTCTCCGAAGAGTTGAGGAAATAAGAGAATTACTCACCAAGGATAAGAAGTAAATAATGTTTTGAATAATACATTTGTTAAAAAAGAAAAAATTTAGAGAAAATAAATTATAAAAAAATTTCAAATATGATCTTTATAATCCTAATCATGAAGAGGATGATTGATCAAAGAAAGAGTATTAGGTTATAGAAGAAGTGAAGCTTTATTGTTATTTTATTCAAAAATGCCCACAATCAATGATTCATAATGTTTGTTGAGGTAGGTAGTAAATTTAAAATCCAATAATATGATAATAAGAGTAAAGAAAATCATGTAAGAGAAAACTTTTTAAAATGAAGTTTCTTCTAGAAAGTATTTTTTTTTCAATTATATGTGAAGAGAATGTTAGTTCGAGATGGAGATCATGAAGACAAAGACACAAGAGGGGGGTGAATTGTGTACTTATAAAATAGTGATACTCAAAAAAATACTCTCTTGTTATATGATTAAATGTTTCATTTTTGCCAAAGATAATTGTTTAAAAGAAATAAATAAATAAAAAGAACATAGAGATGTACAGTGGTTCTGTTCACAAATATTGCCAGGCCCACTCCACCAAATCTCAACTCCACAAGCATGATGATTTTCAATATCAGGTACTCTTATCCAAATACATTCATAAAAAAACCGAGTACATGATGTTGAAACCTTACAATATGACTTTACAAACTCTTTTTGTTATTTTATAGGGAACTCTAAATC
Source organism: Viscum album (assembly GCA_963277665.1). Lineage (NCBI taxonomy): Eukaryota > Viridiplantae > Streptophyta > Magnoliopsida > Santalales > Viscaceae > Viscum > Viscum album. Next base: position 1,783,564,106 of record OY728148.1, on the reverse strand, counting down.
CACAGATTAGTGTAAGAAGATGAAACATAACCACGAATGAGTATGAGTATTACAAACTCCAAAAAATAAATAGATTTTTGAATGTTTTTAGAAAATAGGTTAAACTTAACATTTGCATCATCAACTAAAATATTTATTCAGATATTTAATAGAACACAATAGTGACTAGATCCTCAATGTTACATATGATTTCTTAAAAAACTGATAGAGAAAACAGCAGACATATGTGTAAATGTGAATGTCTCCAAATAGAGTCACTGTAAAATGTGTCATCATTCTTTTTAGAAAATTATGAAATAAAAAAATTAATTTTCAATGAAAAAAGACATAGTGTGTCATCCATATGGATCAAAACATGCATGTTTCCAAGGGGTATCTCTAATGAAAATGACACACAACTTTTCCTTATATAAATATATATCTTATATATATATATATATCATTCTGATAAATATAATATCTATATTTATAGTATAGATCAAAAATGTAACACCCCAAGCTTCTACGGTATGCTTCTCTTTGAATAATATGATAGCGTGTGTTGTACGCAACACCGAGTTCTAACACACCATAACCAATCAAACTAGCGGTTATGAATAGTAATACCAACTTTTTGAAATTATATATATTTTATATTTAAAAATGTACTTCATTTTTGGATTCGGAATATCGAATTTAGCCTAAGGTGAAATTTTGGTACTTTTCGGATAACTTTAATATTTTGATGAATAGTGAAAATTACTAAATTTTAATTAAAAACAACTTTTTTAATCAAAATAATTAATAGTCATAAATTATGAATTTGAGTGGTTTTAAAGTATATTTAGAATATATTTTTACCATTTAATATAATATTGGTAATTTGACATAATTTTACAATTAAACCGGACATAAACAAGTGTCAATCTTTTGATCGTTATTATCTCTTAAAAACACGCTTTTTGTTTTAACAACGGGAAATAATTTTAAATTAATTTCTGCCACTTCTGTGTTTTGAATTTTAAAAAATGGATTCCATATTTGGAATCAGGATGTTCAAATTGTGTAAATAGGTAACTTTTATTTTTAGACATTTTGAATAATTACTTCAGTAAATATTTTATTTACCATGGTTAAGGGTAAATCAGGTAAATAAGGGTTAAAAAATAATATTATAATAATAAAAATTACCCTAAAACGTGTCCTAACCTTATTGGTTGATACATGTTAGACAATAGGCATCTTTTGGTCTATTTTGGGACCCCATGGTGCCACTTGTAGGTGATAGGGACACTTAATTTTAATTAAGTTAAAATGAATACAAAAATGACACAAGCATATATCTTTTAGAAAAAAAATTACATAGGGTTATATATGTTGTATTTTAAACTGTAAATATTCATTAGAAAGATAAAAAGATTTCCTACATAATGATATTTTATTTATAATTTTTAGAGATTAAATAATTTAATTTATTTATGACATAATGATGATGCAACAATTCCCATAATAGTGAAAATTTAAAATAATTGATATTATAAATACCCAAATAAATATAATTTGAGACTTTTAATGAATTAAAATAATTTCAAGGATGATATTACATATTAGAATTTAGTTAATTAACTTTTTTCTAAGTAATAATTCTGTTATGAGTTTCACAAAAATCAACTATTGAATAGTGTCAAAATTGACATAAAAGAGTTTTTAAAACAAGTATTATATTATTAATTGATATTAAATTCCTAAAAATCTAAGATTCGGCCAAGAGACTTATATCATTATAGTTTTATCATTAATGGACCACTTGGGGGTCTCTTGGATTTATATGGTAAGTTTATTAACCATATAATATAAAAATACAAAGAGACATTGTAAAAGTGAAACTAATTAACTTAGAGTTAATACTTAAAGATAAGGTTAATATAGTAACCCAAACCTGCCTAAATTATATTTGTTTAGTTTTGTTCGACCTATACCCACCTTATCATTTAAATAATCAACTTTTGAGACATTAGGAACCGAATATGAATTTATTATAAATTAATATTTCTAGATTTTCCAAAGGTGCCCCTCACCCCTCTTATAAAAGGGCACTTCTCCTTCTCATTTCTTCACACCATAAAAGCCTTTTGGTTCGGCCAAACTCTGCCCAAATACTCTCCCAACTTCCCTCACTACAACCTAGAGGCCTTAGTTTGATCATAAATCCAACCTAAGGAGCCCTTTTGATCAAATCAAAAGGAAGAACCCGAAGAAGAGGTAATGATTTCACCACCCTTTTCCAAGTTCCTTTCTTCTTCCACTTCTTATTTCTTTGTTATTACCATTCTAAAATAATAAATCCAGTATAATATATATACTGTGGTGTTATTATAAATATGGTACAATCATATTCAGTATTTTATCCACCCTTTGAATAACATGTCACCATACGTGCGTACGTACGGCTTACCGTCTCCATGTCGTGGTGTAATTGTTATTCAATATATTATTATTTGGATGGGTATAATAATGAGGTGTAACTCATGTAAATAATAAATATAACATGTTAATGATTCTGTATATATGATATACCATCCATTTATATATTATTTTAATATCAAAAGAATGATATTGTCGCTCGTGCATACGTACGGACTACCGTCTCCACGAACGCGATGAGATTCATTCTCCATCGTATCCATTCAAGTATAATTCTCATTTGATGATTAATAATAGTATCTAAGGACTTGATATCATTCTGTATATGATTAAGATACATCCTATCCATTACAAACATGGCTTACGTATCAAAACATATAAAATAAAACGAGTAAGTTAACACCCGAAACAACAATAATACTAAGATATTATTAAAAAATCAATGTTAAAAGATCATATATGATATCATATTAATGTATATGATTCTTGTATAATTTAATAACAATTATTTCACCATTATATAGAGGATAACCTACCCCAACCAAGGAAAAGTACAAGGTAAGGGTTTATTTTGCAATCTCTTCATTATCTGAGGTTGTTTGTACGTAATAATCAACTAGGATCTCTTTATCATCCACACACATGTTTCTTAAAAATGTATTTCAAAACATTTTTACTATTTACAAGAATCTGGGTTAAAGTCATTTATACCCTTGTTTGACTTTTTATAAGAGGGTTATAAAGGAATCTTTCCGTCATTTTCCAAACAAGGTGCTTTTAACCTTTTCAACAGAATTAAGGTAAGAATGCTTTTTTTAACTTATACAGCGGGTGCGGCTATTTTCCGCCGTTATAAAATCATCGAAGCTTCCCTTACATGATTATAAGAATACTTTCAAAGAAAATCTTTCATTTTATATGACTCTTAAATTATTTCAAAATAAAAAGAGTTATTTCTCTAAAAAGAGTTTTGATTTCATCTATGTCAACATCCTTTGATGGATTTTAAGATTATTTGGAGATGATTTATTATGAAACAAAACTTCCATATTGTATTGAAGGTTTTGTGATATGTTTGACTATGGATATGTTATTTTCATGGTTTATGGATGATGTATTGACATTTCGTATGCTAGTTTTAATACGAATGTTTATGTTATATTTAAACCTTTTCATATGGGAATGCATTGGACTTAATATGTGACGGGTGGAGCCCGCTATAACTCCTTGATGCATCGGTAGGTCTCATGAGACAAACTAGTATCTTGGCACAAGGCCTTGGCAAAATCATATTTGTAGTCTTGTGACGAGGCCTTGGCTATGTGGTTATGATAGTCTGGCATTATGCATTCCATCATTATGAAAGTGGTTATTGATATTGCATGTGATTATTCGATTAATAGAATATTCATGTGAATAAGTAAATGGAATTATTTCATTTTACTTTTGCTATACTATGTTGAAGTTCAAGTTTAAAAGCTTTTGTTTTAGTAATGCATTGCCTTAAATGTTTATGCTTATTTTTGAAAGTTCCCTCTATATTGTTATCCTTACTCGACATTTGAGCTCACCCCTTTTCTATGTTTTATTTTTCCAAGGATGTGAAGAAGTAAGTTATGAATGACCTGCCGAGATTTTATGTGGGGATATGAGTGTGAAATATGGAGACTATGTTGTTGTAGTAGTTTTTCACTTTATTATGTAATGTAAATCTTTATGAATATATCTAGTGTTTCCAAGGCTACTAAACCAATCGGTCTTTCAAGATTTAATATTTCTTGTGATCATGCCAATGTTATGTAATAATGCACCGACTCTAGGTAACAGGGGTCGAGGCGTTACAGTTGGTATCAGAGGAAGTTTAGTAGAAAACTTGGAAGCAAGATTTAGATAAACTCTGATTAGAGAATGTAGACCTAAGATGAACTTTGAGGATTAGTATAGATGAACTTTGAGGATTAGTATAGAAGAACTTCCTAGAATTTTGGTATTGTAGAGATTTTGTGAGTTTTCTGAGCAATACATCCCTATCTGGATACAAGAAGGTAGAGGCAGGTCTGGCACAGATGTACCTAGGGGTAAAACCTGAAAACACCGTTTTGAGCTAGACTCGAACGGGAACTGGTGCACGACAACGGTCCTTACTGCACTCTTGGTTACGACACTCCTGGGGGATATGCTTAGGATAACTCTCATTTTCTTTAAAAATAATTATGAAGGGTTTATGAGTATATACTTCCTTAAAGAAAATATTTTTATGGATTATATCCATAAATAGTTCAATTTATGTTAAGTGTTTTATAAGTATGGGATTATGTATTTTGATTCATAAACTAATCTAGTTTATGCCATTGTTTAGAAATGGTGCCTAGTGGAAGAAATGGAAACTGTATCAATGAACACACTCCATGTAGGGATTTCCCTCCTGCTCAAGATAATTATAGTGGAGCTGGTGATGCAACTGGTGCCGATCAGCTAATCACCATACTGGGACAACTTACTCAGGTTATGAATAATAACCTTACTTGTATGGAGCACCCTGATCCACAGCGTGGAGGATCAATGATAGATCGATTCAGGAGGCAACAACCACCAACGTTCAATGGGAGTACAAATCCCTTAGTAGCTGAGCAATAGATAAATTCCCTAGAGAAAATATTTCAGGCTTTGGGGAGTAATGAAAGAGAAAAAGTTATCATGGCAGTTTACCGCCTCACTTGAGATGCTGATCAATGGTGGTCATTGATTCAAAATACGAAGGAAGATGATGAATTATCAAATATGGAATGGAGGTAGTTCAATGTTCTGTTTTTAGAAAAATACTTTCCTCACGACCATCGAGAAGATATGGAAAGGCAATTTCTAAGTCTGAGACAGAAGGAGGATGAGAATGTCACAAAGTATGAGGCTAACTTTACAAGGTTAGAAAGGTATGCTGGTGATTATATACGTAACCCAAGAAGTAAGATTGGTCGTTTCTTTGATGGGTTAAAACCATTTCTCCGTCGAGCATTAGTCTCACAATCCTTTTCATCGTACGAAGACATTGTCTCATGTGCTATCAAGACCGAAAAGGAATTCTCTAAGTCTTATGACTTTAAAGCAAAGCAAGAGAAGAAGAGGCATGCTGATCAATCTGGGAATGGAAATAAGGGGAAGAAAGGAAAGTTTTAATATACATCCTGTGGTAAATGTAGGAAGAAACACCCCAGTACTTTCTTGAGGGGAATGGGAGTCTGTTACAAGTGTGGTGAAAAAGGCCACCAAGCTCGTGATTGCAATGGGAAGAAGGAAGCCACCAACGTTCAGTGCTACAATTGCCGGGAGATGGGAAATTATGCAAATGAATGTCCTAAGTGTCAGGAGAACGTACCTCAGAAAAGGCCAAAGGATCAAGGCCAGGATTATGTTATCACTACTGCTGAGGTAGAAGCTCTGAAAGACGTGGTGGCAGGTAATTTAATGGTTTCCTCAAGTTTAGAAAATGAATTATTTGATTCTGGATCATCGCATTGTTTCATATCGTCCCAGTTTGCTAAGAAAAATAGATATTTCTAATTTTATTTAACAAGGGAGTTGTCAGTTAAAACTCCTAAGGGAAGTATCATTGCAACAAGGTTTTGTGAATCGGTCCCCATTAGAGCACATAAATGTTCATTATCTGTTGATCTCATCGTCATACCTATGATTGAGTTTGATATAATCCTCAGTATGGATTGGCTTTTGGACTATGATGCGAAGATTTATTGTAAGAAGAAAGAGGTTACGATTCTTGATGATAATGATAAGGAACACCTTATCTTTAGAGAAGAATCGTCAGCACCTAATTCTTATTTAGATCCACCCCCAGTAGCTCAACTTAATTCAATTATTGGGGAGGAAGAGAATTAAATAACTGTTGGTGAGGAAAGGAATGTTCAAATATAGTATGTACCTGTTGTGAAAGAATTTGTAGATGTATTTCCGGAAGATTTACCTGGACATCCTCTAGAACGAGAAGTTGAGTTTTCCATTGATTTAATTCTTGGATCAAGGCCTATATCGAAGACCCCTTATAGAATGGCCACTGTAGAGTTAGTCAAACTAAAGAAACAACTAGAGGAGTTGAGTAATAAAGTATTTATTCGCCCTAGTGTTTCTCCATGGGAAGCCCCTGTTCTTTTTGTTAAAAAGAAAGATGGATCTATGAGGTTATGTATCGACTACAAGGAGATCAATGCTATAACGATAAAGAACAAGTATCCCCTACCTCGTATTGATGATTTATTTGACCAACTTCATGGAGCTAAATACTTTTCAAAGATTGACCTTCGATCTGGATACCATCAGTTGTGTGTGAAGAAGGAAGACATTCCGAAGACAGCATTTCGAACCAGGTACGGGCATTATGAGTTTACTGTAATGCCTTTTGGATTGACTAATGCACCCTCTGTATTCATGGATCTGATGAATATAGTTTTCAAGGAGTATCTCGATGAATTTGTGGTGGTATTTATTGATGATATCTTAGTATACTCTAAAAGCTACGAAGATCATGAAAATCACTTGCGCATTATCTTGAAGACTCTGAGGAGGCATGAATTATATGGAAAGTTTAGAAAGTGTGAATTCTGGCTACATGAGATTTCTTTTCTTGGCCATATTGTCTCTAAAGATGGAATATCTGTTGATCCTTCTAAGACCAAGGCAATCCAAGAATGGCCAGCACCTACGAGTATAACTGAGGTACGTAGTTTTATTGGTTTTTCAGGTTATTATCGACGGTTCGTCCAGAATTTTTCCCGATTGGCTAACCCATTAACGAAGCTCACACGTAAAGGGGTTAAATTTGTTTGGACAAAAGAGTGTGAAGAATGTTTCGAAGAACTGAAGAGAAGATTAGTCAATGCTCCTATATTTACTCTACCATCGGGGAATGATGGGTTCGTTATTTATAGTGATGCATCAAAGAAAGGACTTGGTTGTGTCCTTATGCAGAATGATAGAGTTATTGCCTATGCATCACGATAGTTGAAAATTCATGAACAAAACTATCCTACTCATGATCTCGAGTTAGAAGCTGTGATCTTTTCTTTGAAGATATGGAGGCACTACCTATATGGTGAAAAATGTGAGATTTATACTGATCACAAGAGTTTGAAGTATATTTTCTCACAAAAAGAACTCAACATGAGGCAAAGGAGATGGCTTGAATTACTCAAGGATTATGATTGTACGATGCACTACCACCCGGGGAAGGAAAACAGGGTAGAAGATGCTTTGAGTAGAAAAGACCATGGAGTTTTGAACAAAATGACAATTTAAAGGGATCCAATTTTCATGGATCTAGTGAAGATGGACATGGGAATAACCAGGGAAGGCGAAACATCAATTCTTTTTCAAATAGTTGCCAAACCATCTTTACTAGAAAGGATTACGAGTTCTCAGATCGATGATGAAGAATTTAAAAATAATATTAAAGCTGTGAATGATGGGAGATTGAGAGACTTTGTATATGAAGATGGAATTTTGAAATTCGGGAAGAGACTTTGTGTTCCCGATATAACTGATCTAAAAAGGGAATTGCTGGATGATGCTCATAGTTCCAATTTCTCTCCAAAGTTCACGATGTGTTCCACGTATCTCTGTTGAGGAAATACATGCCTGACCCAACACATGTACTCACCTATGAGGAATTAGAACTGGAACCTGATATGTCTTATTGCGAAGATCCCATCACGATTCTTGATATGAGAGAACAAGTACTGATAAACCGGACGACACGTCTGGTAAAAGTTTTGTGGAGAAACCATAAGATGGAAGAGGCAACGTGGGAACCCGAGGAACTTATGATGAAGAACCACTCAAGTCTTTTCATGTGATAAGTATTCTAGAAATTTCGAGGATGAAATTATTCGAAGGAGGGGAGAATGTAACACCCCAATCTTCTACGGTACGCTTCTTTTTTAATAATGTGATAGCGTGTGTTGTATGCAACACCGAGTTCTAACACACCATAACCAATCAAACTAGCCGTTATGAATAGTAATACCAACTTTTTGAAATTATATATATTTTATATTTCAAAATGGACTTCATTTTTGGATTTGTAATATCAAATTTAGCCTAAGGTGAAATTTTGGTACTTTTCGAATAACTTTAATATTTTGATGAATAGTGAAAATTACTAAATTTTAATTAAAAACAACTTTTTTAATCAAAATAATTAATAGTGATAAATTATGAATTTGTGTGGTTTTAAAGTATATTTAGAATATATTTTTACCATTTAATATAATTTTGGTCATTGGACATAAATTTACAATTAAACCGGACATAAACAAGTGCCAATCATTTGATAGTTATTATCTCTTAAAAACACGCTTTTTGTTTTAACAACGGGAATTAATTTTAAATTAATTTCTGCCACTTCTGTGTTTTGAATTTTGAAAAATGGATTCCAAATTTGGAATCAGGATGTTCAAATTGTGTAAATAGGTAACTTTTATCTTTAGACATTTTGAATAATTACTTCGGTAAATATTTTATTTACCATGGTTAAGGGTAAATCCGGTAAATAAGGGTTAAAAAATAATATTATAATAATACAAAATTACCATAAAACGTGTCCTAACCTTATTGGTTGATACATGTTCGACCATAGTCATGTTTTGGTCGATTTTGGGACCCCATAGTGCCACTTTTAGGTGATAGGGACACTTAATTTTAATTAAGTTAAAATGAATACAAAAATGACACAAGCATATATCTTTTAGAAAAATAATTTTTACATAGGGTTATATATGTTGTATTTTCAACTATAAATATTCATTAGAAATATAAAACTATTTCCTACATAATTATATTTTATTTATAATTTTTAGATATTAAATAATTTAATTTATTTGTGACACAATGATGATACAGTAATTCCCATAATAGTGAAAATTTAAAATAATTGATATTATAAATACCCAAATAAATATAATTTGAGACTTTTAATGAATTAAAATAATTTTCTAGGATAATATGACATATTAGGATTGATTTAATTAACTTTTTTTGAAGTAATAATTCTGTTATGAGTTTCACAAAAATCAACTATTGAATAGTGTCAAAATTGACATAAAAGAGTTTTTAAAACAAGTATTATATTATTAATTGATATTAAATTCTTAAAAATCTAAAGTTCGGCCAAGAGACTTATATCATTATATTTGTATCATTAATGGACCACTTGGGGGTCTCTTGGATGTATATGGTAAGTTTATTAACCATATAATATAAAAAAACAAAGAGACATTGTAAAAGTGAAACTATTTAACTTAGAGTTAATACTTAAAGATAAGGTTGATATAGTGACCCAAACCATCCTAAATTCTATTGGTTGAGTTTTTTTCGATCTATCCCCACCTTAAAATTTAAATAATAAACTTTGGAGCCATGAGAAACTGAATATGAATTTATTATAAATTAATATTTCTAGCTTTTCCAAAGGTTCCCCTCACCCCTCTTATAAAAGGGAACTCCTACTTCTCATTTCTTCACACCTTTAAAGCCTTTTGGTTCGGCCAAACTCTACAAAAATACTCTCCCAACTTCCCTCACTACAACCTAGAGGCCATAGTTTGATCTGAAATCCAACCTAAGTATCCCTTTTGATCAAATCAAAAGAAAGAACCCGAAGAGGAGGTAATGATTTCACCACCCTTTTCCAAGTTCCTTTCTTCTTCCACTTCTTATTTCTTTGTTATTACCATTATAAAATAATAACTCCAGTATCATATATATACTGTGATGTTATTATAAATATGGTACAATCGTATTCAGTATTCTATCCACCCTTTGAATAACATGTCACCATACGTGCGTACGTACGGCTTACCGTCTCCACGTCGTGGTGTAATTGTTATTCAATATATTATTATTTGGATGGGTATAATAATGATGTGTAACTCATTTAAATAATAAATATAACATGTTAATGATTCTTTATATATGATATAACATCCATTTATATATTACTTTAATATCAGAAGAATGATATTGTCGCTCGTGTGTACGTACGGACTACCGTCTCCACGAACGCAATGAGATTCATTCTCCATCGTATCCATTCAAGTATAATTCTCATTTGATGATTAATAATAGAATCTAAGGACTTGATATCATTATTTATATGATTAAGATACAACCTATCCATTACAAACATGGCTTACGTAACAAAACATATAAAAGAAAATGAGTAAGTTAACACCCGAAACAACGATAATACTAAGATACTATTAACAAATCAATGTTAAAAGATCATATATGATATCATATTAATGTATATGATTATTTTATAATTTAATAACAATTATTTAACCATTATACAGGAGGTTTACCTACCCCAACCAAGGAAAAGTACAAGGTAAGGGTTTATTTTGCAATCTCTTCATTATCCAAGGTTGTTTATACGTAATAATCTACTGGGATCCCTTTATCATCCACATCAATGTTTCTTAAAAATGTATTTCAAAACATTTTTAATATTTACAAGAATATGGGTTAAAGTCATTTATACCCTTTTTTGACTTTTTATAAGAGGTTTATAAAGGAATAATTTCGTCGTTTTCCAAACAAGGTGCTTTTAACCTTTTCGATAGAATTAAGGTAAGAATGTTTTTTTTAACTTATACGGTGGGTGCGGCTATTTTCCACCGTTATAAAATCATAGAATCTTCCCTTAAAATCTTATAAGAATAATTTCAAAGAAAATGTTTCATTTTATATGACTCTTAAATGATTTCAAAATAAAAAGAGATATTTCTCTAAAAAGAGTTTTGATTTCATCTATGTCAACATCCTTTGATGGATTTCAAGCTTATTTGGAGATGATTTATTATGAAACAAAACTTTCATATTGTATTGAAGGTTTTGTGATATGTTTGACTATGGATATGTTATTTTCATGGTTTATGTATGAAGTATTTACATTTCGTATGCTAGTTTTAATATGAATGTTTATGTTATATTTAAACCTTTTCATATGGGAATGCATTGGACTTAATATGTGATGGGTGGAGCCCTCTATAGCTCCTCGATGAATCGGTAGGTCTCATGAGACAAACCAGTGTATTGGCACAAGGCCTTGGAAAAATATTATTTGTAGTCTTGGCACGAGGCCTTGGCTATGTGGTTATGATAGTCTGGCATTATCCATTCCATCATTATGAAAGTGTTTATTGATATTGCATGTGATTATTCGATTAGTAAAATATCCATGTGAATAAGTAAATGGAATTATTTCATTTTCCTTTTTCCATACTATGTTGAAGTTCAAGTTTAAAAGGATTTTGTTTTAGTGATGCATTGCCTTAAATGTTTATGCTTATTTTTGAAAGTTTTCGCTATATTGTTATCCTTACTGGGCATTTGAGCTCACCCCTTTTCTGTGTTTTATTTTTCCCAGGATGTGAAGAAGTAAGTTATGAATGACCTGTAGGGATTTTATGTGGGGATATGAGTGTGAAATATGGATACTATGTTGTTGTAGTAGTTTCTCAATTTATGATGTAATGTAAAACTTTATGAATATATCTAGTGTTTCCAAGGCTACTAAACCAATCGGTCTTTCGAGATTTGATCTTTCTTGTGATCATGCCAATGTTATGTAATAATGCACCGACTTTAGGTAACTGGGGTCAGGGAGTTACAAAAAAACATCATAAATATTACATCATAAACCATGAATATTTAAATTCGAGATCATTCAATAGATTCATAACTTCTCATAATAATATTAATTATTTACTCTGTTGAATAAATGAGTTACAAAAATAATAACGAGCCATTAAATTGGTCATAAAATTAATTTGAACAGATCTTTACTTCCATTAATACCTTTTTATAAATCTTAAAAAAAATCATTTATTTAAAAATTCATTTTTGAATAGTCAAACACAGAGTTCCTCATGTGATGAAAAACTCCAAACATAGGGTCGACAACGTACAATTGAATAAAAAAGTGTGGTTGATGTATAGTACGTTGTTTTCCCCAAACATAGGGTTGATTCAAAAGGTGGGGCTACTTATCAAAACTTTTCCATCATTATAGGGTAAATGATCCAGACATGTTGTTTCAAATTTTGGGTTAATTTCTTATCCTACGCTTGAACATGTAGGGTATGAACAATGTTTCAAGAATATGTTAAATCATATCCCAAATACTTTAACAAATATTCCCCATAAATTAATGACTTGAAAATAATTCTATAATAGATATTTTTATGAATAATAATTACCTAAAATTAACATAAGATAAAATTAATGTGTAACAAAAATGTCATCATTTTGAGCATCAAAACAAAAAATAAATTAAATAAATTGTTGAATCAACACATGATCTAAAATCTCCCCCTTTTGATGATAAAAAACCCATGATTAAAATAAATCAATTTTAAAATAAATTTTTCTTTTCACACATATTTTATTTATAAATTTATATCAGAATATAATGATTAAAACTTTTCCCACTATATCAATGATATTGAGGAGAAAATTATAATTTCTCCAATCATGATGATAAACATGGAAACTAAAACAATAAAATTCTCCCTAATGAAAAAAACCAAAATAGAACTATACAATTCTCCCCCTTTTGTGACATCAAAAAGATAATAGCAGTAAAATTAAATCCCCCAAAATTTATGCTTTCTTAAATAGATTTAAAATTCTAAACTGGTAGTAAAATATTATATTTAATTAATAAAATATAATGTTTCAAAAAACACCCCCTAAATCATAGTATACCACATTTTAAATTATTTTTATCTCATTTTTTTCAAAAATAATATCTAAAACAAAATTATTATTATTTTTTCTTATCGTAATTAACATATTCATGAAATAAGTAAATATTATGTTCATTAATATGTAAGATAAATAGTTTTAAAAGAAATTATGAAACAAATTATGTCACATATGTTCACTAAACAAATTATATTTAAAAATAGTACATATAACTTTAACATATAAATAAATATTAAACAAAATCTAAGGGTTAAGAAGGAGTGTAATATTTTTTTAAACATTCCAAAATTCAAAATTTTTCTATTAAGGCCACTACAACTTTTGACAGATGTCATAAAAGTTTTTAACATCTTATGTTGTTTGATATGAAGAGGATGAATATTTCTCAACTAAAAACAACTTCAGCTTATCAAGATCTAGCTTGCTAATTGTTTGTCTTCTGAGAAAATCCTTCAATCATAACATTTCTATTCTAAATGATTCAAAGTTTTCTCTTTATATCAGACTATGATTCTTATCCTTTTATTGATTTTTTATTGAATCAAAATCCATTTTGGATACAAATACTTTCTATATCTCTTCATATAGCTTTCTAGACCCATCTAAAGTAGCTTGTATCTTCACTTTTTCTTCACATAAGGTGATTAATTTGACAATAATCCGTTCATAAAATATTTGAGATGAAGAGACTTGTAGTTCTTAATGAATATGATCTTATTTATTTCTTTTATAGGATTTTATAAATGTATATTCAATATATGAATTGGAATTTTCTTTTAACATATCAAAACGATTAAATTTTATCCTTGTTTAAGAATTATTTTATTATGAAATTTAATAACTTGATCACATAATATTTCTATTACTAGTTTTCCAGAGTCTTTTAAAAATTTTATTTTAAAGAAGAGATAGATAAATAAAAAGTTTTGAGAATAGGATGATGAATTTTTTTTCTAGCATAAGGTAGGAAATGTTTCATAATTCTTAGCTAAAAACACCTAATAATAATAATATATTTTAACCTTTTAAGAGATATGTTTATGTAAGTGAAATATTCATATTTCGTAACAAAAAATATATAGATTTCAAAATAGTTTAAGGATGGAAAACATAAATTTTTTATAATTTAAATAAATACTATCCTTTGAAAAAGTATATAATTTTTTATAAAGATATTTAAAAAGACTAGTTATATAATGAAGATAGATTAAGACTTGTTTTAAGGAGTAAATAATAGTATGCATCATATTGTATGATAAATTTGTCTCCCCTAAATAAAATAGTTAGTGAAACAAAATTATATATATATATATATATGAAATTTAAATACTTACTGGATCAGTCCATTTAGTGTTAATGATTTTTTTATAATGAACTACTTTATAGTTGTTCATTCCTTAGGTATATATTTTCATATATCACTCAATTTAACACTTAAAGATTTAATGATAAATATTAGTGGTATGATCCTATAAAAACATTAAATGGAAGTTATTTTTTTTAACCATATACTTTTGGGCCCAAGAGTGTTAGCAATTAAATTCCTAGGTAACCAAACTTGTTTATTTTGAATAGGAATTTTGATATTCAAGTTAACAAATTATTTTTAGAAACAAACATTTTTAAAACCTGAAATTTGAGGTTTTATATAGCATAAATAATTTATATAATTACCATTAATAAAAAAATAAAAAAATTTATAGTAGTCATTTTTTTGTTTAAACTAGGATGAAAATAATTCTTATATAGTTTTGGTCATTCAACATCACTTCCTATTCCAAAGTTTTCATTCAGTATTTTTTTTATCTAGTATTTTGTTTAAATATTTTTCTCCTTTTATTAAAATAATATAATATTGTTTTTAATATTTATCTTCATATAATAATTTTTTGATCAAGGTATCATGAAAATCACACAAAATATTTAAAGAATTAGATTTCAAATCAATAATCTGTTTTGAAAAAAATTCATTATATAAAAAAATAATATCATGTTTTTTTATAATAATTCTATGATATTTATTTAAGGAATCATATTTATCTTTTAGAATAAAGAAAAATTTAATTAACTCATCAGAAGATAATTTTTTACAACTAAAATTTTGAGATTGAGAGGATTGTACCTCATTCGTATAATCTATAAGACATACCATTTTATTTTTATGCTCATCATCAGAATCTATTGATGATTCATCATGGGAACCATAAGTATTAATACAGGTAGCTTCTATAATTTTAGTTCCCTTTAAATTATAGTCACCATTACCATGGGCATTTAGTAAAGGAATTTTTTCCTTTTTATGACTATATTCCTTGCACTTACAACATTTATTTTCTCGTGTCCCGTTATTTTGGTTTTATAGAAATATTTAAATATTTCAAAAAGATATGAAAACTCATTTCCCAAATTTGGATGACATGAATCATATGATTCATTCATTTTATCCTTAAGATAATTTTATTTATGTTTTATATGATATTCAGCTTCATCCTGCATCTTATCTTCATGCATCATTAAAGTCCCAATCGATTCTTTCATGACTACATTTTTTACTAGTACATATTAATGTATAGCCGCAGATATTCCATTCCATTTAGAAAGTAGTACTCATAGTAAATTTAATTCTTGATATAATTTTGAAATTGGATCTCTAAAATTAGTAATATTATTGATAAGATATGTCAATATTCTATCCATTTTACTGATAGTTTCATCCTCACACATTCTAAAATTATCAAACATAAATTTCACAATAGTGTAACTTAATTTTATGATATTATATGTTCTGTCCTAGGAAAAAATTATAGTCTGACACATATCATATATAGTAGGATATTGAGATACTCTATTTAATTGATCAGTTCCTAAACCACATACAATAACATTCACTGCTTTTGAGTTCAGATCATATTCTCTTTATTAATTATTATTCCAATCATCCAATTCTTTGTTACAAACATAATAAGGTTTAACAAAAATTAAATAAACTATTATTACATGATTTTCCAAATAAATAACTATATGTTATTTCCAACATACATAATTATTACCATTGATGTATAGAGCATGGTTCATAGAAAAAACTTCTCTAGAATCAGCGATATCAAGTTGTCTTCATCTGAATCTCTAACAAATGCTTGTAAGTTCCCTTAAATATCCGTGATTTATGCCCAGTAGAAAAAAATTAAAGTCTTTCCCCTTCAATATACCAGTTGATTTTTATTATATATAAATATAAATAATAATAAAAACAAACCATTTTCATTAATACTACTTGTCATTGTTTAAAAAAAATAGATTTCCCAAATAAAAAATATTTCAAATAGAGTCTTTCATTGGATACCAATTTTTAGGTAAGAATAGTGATGATGAAAAAAATACAAAATGGGGGGTGAATTTTCAACATGGTAATATTTTATATTCTAGAACATGTCTCTTGTTATATGGAAAATATTTTCTTTTATCTCAAATAAGAATGAGTAGTGGAAATAAATAATGGAAAATGACACAATGATGTTTTGTGGTTCAAGGCACTGAGATATCCTATTTCACTCCACCAATTATCAACTCCATGACCTTGAGGATTTTAATTATCAGGTCATCTTATCCTAATACATTCAAAACAAAAACTGAGTGATGGCAGTTGACACCTTATGATAAGACATTAAAAAGTATTCTGGTTCTTTTACAGGGAACCATAAATCCCCAATTTAGTATAAGGTGCGAAAACATAATCATGATTGAGTATGAAAAGTATAAACTTTGAAAAATCAATAGAGTTTCATTCATGTTGATGAAATAGGTTAAACTACATAGTTTCAACAAAAACTGACAAATGTATTCATATTTTCAATAACACACAACAACTAATACATCTATAACATTGAACATACATTCTTCCAACACTTAGAGAGAAAAAACTTGACAGATTTTTAATCATTAATTTCTCCAAAGAGTATATCTGTAAAAATCTTCATCTTTATTTAGAGAATAAAATGTAACAATAAAATGTAGTTGCACTGAATGTAGAAACAATGAGTCGATCAAATTGATCGAAATATGTATGTCTATTAAAATGTATCTCTGAAGGAAATGACACACAAAGACTATGTGAATATGATTAAATTTTTTTTTTCAATGGAAACACGTTTCATTCCATGAATAGAGTTATATGGAACACATGTAGGGTGAGACAACAATTAAAGAAAAACAAATCCAAATAATATTATACCAAAACAAACTTTGGAGTTAAAGAACCATTTTAATGACTAGAATAATGTGTGAAGGAGATGTGACCAATGGGATCATGTTACTAAGGTTGTTATTTGGGATATATTAAATTAGAAAATTTTATTACATGATATAATTGTTTCACAGGGAAGATTCATGAGAAATAAATATGTGAAGAAGAAGATGCCTCCTAAGAAGAACAAGGAAGATATTGATAAGACATTAGAGATTATTGAGTCTAAAATTATGGAAAAAATATAGTCAATAAGAAGATTGAAATGGTTATCTCAGTAAAAAATATTTTATAAATATAATAGAATTATTTTGTATTATTTATAAACAATAATATAAATTTTCTAAAAAATAAGTTGAAGTGAAGAGTTGAAAGGAGAATTTTTTTTGATTTCATATTTCTGAAGTAAAAAAGAAGATGAGTTTAGATAATTTGAATTAGGATTTGATGAATAATTTTTCTTATCAATTTTTTTTTAGTCAAACTGGGAGTTGAATACCAAGCCATATAGGTTGAAGAATAAATCCCATCCTTCACTCAAAAAATTCTATGGTATGATGATATCATATTTTATCTCACTTATTATATAGACATATATCATAAAAGGTGGATATAATAAAATAAATATCTCGTTAATAAACATCCTTTTATATAATATGTATTTTATTTGGGGGATAAAAAATTTAGGGGGTTTTATCAATGGGGAAATATGTGAAGTCAATAGGTGTGCATAAGAGTTGTGAATTTTTTAACATATTTGTTGAGAATTTTTACTAAAACTTATTATTCCCAAGTTCCAAGGAACAATATTTGGAAGTTGAAGAGGTGTTGTTTAAGTTATATTTGTGATTTGGTACCAATAGCTAGGAAGAATTGGATATAAGTCACTTTTAATGGATGAAAAGATATTATTATATAATTTTTTTGATTCCTACATTGAGCTCTCTCAAATAAGATTTTAATTATTAGATGAAGATTCATTAATTGGTGTGATACATTTTAAAGTTTATTTATGTTCATTATTTTAAAAAAAACTAAAGTGGGAGATTGTTGTGAACAAGAATTGATTAATGGATATGTTCTGAAAATGGGGATTTTTTTGAGATGAATGGGGATTTTATGAGATCATGTTTTAAGGATGAAACCCCAAAAAAGTGGTCTTCTTTTTGGGAGGTTATGTTTTAGAGATACTTAGTGGATATGATTTTTTTAATTTTTTATGAATATATAAATCTTAGTCAAACGTAAATTAAATATAGTTTCATATAAGGTAAAGGATATTTGGATGTCAAGATATATATGAAAGATGTTAGGAATTGATATTTTTATGTTTTGATGATATTATAGTGTTAGATATTAAATCATTCCACAAATTCTGTAATCACACCCTGATAAAGTCTATATGTGATTAATTTATATGAAAATTAAGGTTACATATTTAATGATACAATCAATATAAGATTCATATATGTATAATTCATTTCATTTCATTCCATGATGATTCTAATCATTTCATAATGGGATCTATATATTAAAGAGACATTCTGAAATGAAGTTGTGAAAGATTAAAGGTTGCAGAAGGAAGAGTGAATTACAACATAATAACATTTTCACACTATTATTCAAGAATTAAATATGGTATTGCTTTGAAAAATCATACCATGAAATGGAAACCATGTCATGAAGTAAATAAAGGAATTTTCATATTTTCACTATATTGGGAGGTTCTAGGGATCTCACTATAATGGTTTAGCTCATGTCACGATGCATTTTTATGAGAGGATGATGCACTTTCAATGAACTAGTTGCGACAAAACCATTCTCTTGAAATAGTTTCATGGGAGTGTTTCTAAGAATCATGCCACGTTTTCTAACCATTTTATTTTTTCCTATATAAGTGGAGGAATAAGATTATCACACCATAGTGATGGTTTATAATACCATAATATAAGAGTTGGTTTTTTTTGTTATTGAAAAAAATTCAATCAAACCATAATGGAATGTATCACACCAGGTTCGAAGAAATTCCATAAATTTAAGTATTAATATTGTGGACTATGTTGCACTTCATGGACCAATCAATCCCAAATATCTATGACCTATAACCATATATAAGTGTGTCTAGTAGTCATATATTTACCAAGAGACTAGAAAAGATGGTGGAATGGTTGATGTATGATCCCTCACCTACAAGTTTATAGTAATTCATTTTTAAGTAGAATGTGTGTGTGCACAGAAAGTGTATCGAAGAGGGAAGGAAAAATAGGAGAGTGTGTGGAAGATAATAAAAGTATAAGAAGAAGATTACTCAATATTATTTTGTGTGTGATTATCACACAAGTGTTTTGTGTTGCGTAACATCGACATTAAAACTTTTTCTATATTGTAATGAAATAGAGGTTCACGATATATGTCTAAGAGACAATCATTCCAAGGAAAGGAATAATCCCTACCTTGGTGAATACACAACAATATCGGAAACAAGAATGATCACGGTGGTAACCGTTCTTCACATGTTTTCACATTATTTTATTGATTTATTATATTTTTAATTAATTATATTCCCTACTCATTTTATCCACATGGGGATTCAATCATAATGTAGTATATAAGGTTTTTTAGATTATTCAAAGGAAAGAACTAATAATTATTATTTCCTTGGGTCCATATAATAATATTTCTCTTATCACTATATAAGAAACCATGTTCTCAATCAATGTTATATAAGAATAAAACATGTCCATTTAATTTTATCCAAATCCACAAGAACCAATGATACAATAAAAATAGACACAAACATTCACCAGAATGAAATCCATAAATAGATGCTTGAGAAAAACGTTTTTCTCCATTTTCTAATCCTTTCCTTCCATGGCCTAGGAAAATTTTATTGCATAAACTAAAATAACTATTACTAGTTAGGTTAGAAACTCACAAATGGAATCTGAATAAAAATATATATATTCTCTCCCTAAGACATTAATTTGATAGATTATTTAAATGTTAGATCATAAAAAGAAATGAAAAAAAACATGTTAGGTTTAAAACTGAAAAATGGTACCTAAGAAAAATTCAATACTTCACTCACTAAAACATTTTATCCATGGATTATAAAAAATTAATATTGTAGAATAAAAAGGAAAAAATATGATAGGAACTTTCATTTGAACCTAGAAATAGTCTTTCTATGCACACTGGACCCACTGGACGAGGAAAAAGTTATAGAAAAGCCTCTCCACTCATGGGGAATGTGTTGAAACTATTCCTAGTGATATTTTCTCATTATTACTATTTTAACATAGTTCATGTTAGGTGATTACCTACCTATTTCATTTAATATTATACGATGTTTCTATTAAATTGAGCTCAATTCTTGGTGGAATAACCATTATGTTTCTCCAACACTTATTTAACATCACATTATTTATAAATCAACTTCATATATTTTATAATTATTACATCATTAATAAATCTATTTTATAGAAACTTATCATCATGTTCATTGACTAATTGTAATAGACGCCCTATTTAGTGTGAATTCCATAATTACCATTTATAAACATATAAATAAACTATGGAATTTTAATTTTCTTTTAAAAAGTTCATCCTAAATACATGTCATATCCCTTATCATCATCAATAAACCCTTAATAGAAATTAGTAAGAAGTTTAAAAATCAATATTAGTAGACAGACCTTGGTAGAGTGAACAACATAATTTCATTTGATATTCTAAGTAACCAACCATTGTATTTTCATGTCCCCAATGAAAAACTTCCCCTAATTATATGCACTATTTTCTAATAGGTCTGGAAGTGGTCATTGTTTTACCAATGATAAATCTTTTTCTTCATTTATCCATTATCCATTTCAACTCTAAAATTCATAAAATATGATTTAACTTCTCTTTTTCCCATCATTAATGATGATATAATTTCCCTCGATGTTATAAATTTAGGCATCATTTCCATAATTAAATAAAATTTATTACACTTTAGACTAGTTACCTCCTATACATAGTTACACATATTCATGAAGATAAAAAATAACTTTGTGTAAGGATCCTCATCCCCGATCCCTAAATCCTTAAGTTGAGATCCACCTCTTGGTTCCCATAAAACCTTGAGTTTATATCCTCCTATTTGTTTAAACAAAACCTTGAGTCAATATCCCCCTCTAGGTTATAAATATCCTTGAGTTGGGATCCTTCTATTAAAAATAAAAACTATTCAGTAGAGAGCATCATCTTGGTTCCCAATATTAATTAAGTTTAGATCCTCATATTATTTATAAAATACTTGAGTCAATATTCTCTTTATGGTCATAAAATACCCTTGAATTGAGATCCTTTTATTGGTCTAAAAATACATGAGTTGAGATCCACCTTTTGGTAACAAAAAATATTGTTTTTTAGATTACACACTTGGTCCTAAATTTCTGTGAGTCAATATCCACTTCATTATTCCAAAATCCCCATATCATGATACCCCAATTCGTTTCCTAATAGTATTGACTTTGGATCATCCACATTATTCTTGATGGCCTTGAGTCATGATTCTCCTCCAGGTTACAAAATATCCTTAATTAGATTCCCTTATATTAGTTTCCAAAAATCCTAGAGTCGAGATATTCTTCATGGTCCCAAATATACATGGGTTAAGGTCTATAACATGGTCTGCCAGTACATGATTCTAGATACTATTATATTTCATAAATATCCTTCATTTTAGATCATAGTCTTGGTTCATGTTTTCCCAACAAGGTTAAATACCCTTAGGGGGTGAATTAGGGAATGATAGATTAAACCACCACCCCCTTTGGATCTTGTTTTATTGTTGAATTAACTCTTCTATCCATATACCATAGCAATGTATCATGTACATGATACAAAAAGTTTACTTGATTCACCCTCACTGGGTTACTTGAAAAGAGCATACAACAATGAAGTTCTGATGTAGAAAATTCACTAAGCCTCACTTCAAAAATACAAGGTTTGATCTAGATCACTTCTATGCCTAGGGTCATTACCATTATGAGGATTAGGGATAACTCACTAATTCTTAATGGTCACACACTCAAACTCTCCTTCTATAGATCACTACTGGTGGATAAGATCACCTTCTTCCTCTTAATTTTCCCACTTCTCTGGAAAGGATTTGAATATACTTTATAAACATGTATTTCCCTTAATTATCAATAATGTACACAACCTCGGTTTTTGATATATACTTTGCTGAATTTATACTTTCATCCACATGATGAATACCACTTTACCACAGATATACTAGAAAATTCCTTTTGGTTTACACATTTTCTTTTGTGAAACATTATTTCAAATTGGGAACAACATTAAAATCATGCGTGCAACATTTTCCTTTGTCATGAAAATCTTACTTACGCAGAAATACTATGCTTTGAAAGTAAATATTTTGGAATGAAACTCCCTTTGTGCACACCTCTTACACGATTCCGAGCCTAGATTTTATCTAAGGTTAGAGATACTGAAATGAGTGGGGTATCCATAAATTATAGATGTTTCTATCCCTATGCATAATTTTCTGTTCCACCAACTACTTCTCACATAATAATTTTTGAGAATAGAAAACCATATTTGACATCACATTGGGGTTGTAACTCTCTTTCATGAAACCTCAGCTTTCACACTCATTCATACCCTTCACATCTATCATTCCTTTTCTACATTTTAATTTGATGATCTAGAATCTCTATTTTCATTTAACATATAGATTCTCCAGCAGTCTATCACACATATTCATTTCCCAAAAAACACATTTCTCTATTCTCAAGATTTTGGACCCCAGAAATTTTGAAAACATTGGAAAATGATGCCACCTAGGATATGTTCTTCTTGAACTACCTTTAGAGAATCTATTCATTTTTCATGGATTTTTGTCAAAATTTCTTTTCAAAAATCTATCTTAAACTCCAAAACTAATAATGGAAAACTTCTTTGTCAACAACACAATCAACCAAAAATTACCACATTGTTTCCTTGAGGGATTCTTTCCCAAAAATGAAAATAAATCCTTGAGTTGTTATCCTCCTCTCACCAAAAAAAATAATCTAATAAAAATCCTCATCATTAGAATCCTACTTCTATAACATCAAACATAGAAATTATTAATTTACATTAAGAATATGATAATGTTCATAGTTTTATCTTCTTATTAGATTATTTTATTTTTTATAATCTGATTCTGAGGGAGTATTCACATGAACCAAAAAATGTGATCCATAAACATATCAATAATATAAATGATGTGTTATTTATCTAGATTACATAATTCAATTTTACCTAAAAATATATTTTAGTGCATGAAGAAGTGAAAAATAGGACCTCTATGATTTTTTTTTGATTTCTCGTATACTGGGATATAAAGGTTATTCAAAAAAATTATAATTTAGTGGTGTGGTGGTGAGAACCTGTTATTGAGAGTGCACCATACATTCCATCCGAATATTTGAATAAATCTTTAAATTAATTGTAGATATAATTTAGTAATGAAAAAAATATTCTATGGGTCTACTCCATAGATAGGGGTAACTCATTATATGATATTTGATTTGGTAGAGAAAGGATCCAAATGGATACTCAAACCAAAATTTATACTTGTTTGAAATCAAAAATATTTATGACGGAGTTTGAGAAAAATTATGGTAACCATCCACCCAGAGGAAGCTCACATAAACATCTTAGTGAATCCCTTGAATGTTCCCAGATGAATCTTTCTCACATGTTCTAGTAAATCTCACAAACACACCCTACTAAATCATTTTGCACTCATAATCATACTTCCATGTATTATTTTAAAAAGTGTGACATGAACCCTACTAAGGCGTCACGCGTGTTCCCTATTTAACCCAAATGTGTGATGCCTCTTTGATGTCAGTGAATGTACCATATTCACCATTAATATTCATACTAAAATCCCACCCATATTTCTAGGTACCTAATAGGCCCTAAATGTGCTTATTGTAAGTTGCATGGGTACCCAAATTAGATATGATGAGTAATATGACTTTTTTAGGTTATGGTTTCCTATAAAAGGACCTCCAAAATCCCATTTGTATAGATGGTTAGATTGAGTGTCACCAGAAAAATACCCCAGTCACCTGAGTGAAAAAAGAACATGCATATATGCCCAATAATCCCACATCTCTCCCTAAGGTGTTTTATATGGAAACAATGGAAATATAATGGAAACTAAGGGTGTTTGGGATATCAGAGGTTTCTTAAATTGAAAAATCATGTGAAATATCACATCCTATAGGCCTCCAAATAGTCTTGGTGGAAAGAAACATTTTTATTATGGACTATAATAGATATGTATGGAATTACATAGGGCCTAGGTCCCTCAAATTGAAGATGGAAAAGTCTAAAACTCATGGGAAAAATTGGACACCGCACTATGTTAGGCCACTTACAAGGGTGAATTAACTTAGTTTTACCTAGTAGACTTTATAATCACCAATGACACCAATTCAACCATGTTTTACTCTATGTTTATTATTTCACCCAACCCTCAATACCCTCATGGATTACCCTAGGCTCAACCCTTTCCTAAGTCCCCCACATGTGAAAAAACTTCCATTTTCATAAGTGGATTCACTAACGTAGTGGAACTATTTACCCTAGGTATTTCCCCAAGAATTGGGTTTCACCCAAATCACATCCTATAAGATACCATTTTTAACATAGTTACCTTCATACCTTCACATGAATCATATCCTAGTCAAATAAACACTGGTCCACTGATGCATTAGTCCCACTTCAAACCATTTTTATGTACCTTTTAAATAGTAATTCCTTTCACATGACTTTAAAAATATCCAATATGTACATAGTCAAATAAAATTAAACACCATTAAAAAATGTTCATGAATGAATCTTCTTAAAATGAACAACCATTATTTATAGATATATAAAATTAAAAGACACAAAAAATCATTCTAAAAATATTACTTTAAAATTAACATCATTGATCTTAGATGAATGGCCTTAAAAGGTTCACCATCAATCATTGTTTTATGATGTTAAAAAAATCACTATGATCATTACCATATGAAATTAAAACATTTAATTTTCATCATTATATGAACCTAAAATACATTTTTTTATTCCCACTATAAGGACACCTAGGAATCCTTTATCACATGCCTAATCATTCCCACTACAAAAAAAAATAATCTCTCCCGATATTGGTAAATTCTAGTGTTCATAGCTATATATATTTAATGTTTATTATAAATAACAAATGAAGGAAAAATAGGATCCTATAATGTAATGTTGTTTCAAATAAATGGTGTAAATCAATCAAATTCACAAAATGGTAACTAGTATTATTACTAGGGAAGATTTCATGAATACTCAAAAATATATAAGAGGGTATTGAAATAGAAAATAAGCTCCATTTTATTTTTAGTCAGCCTCTGATACTCTCGATTATAGAATGTGTTACCCTAAGAAAATAACCAAATGGGCCCGATAGTGAATAGAATTAGAAGAATCATGGTTTCAATTTCATAGCATGGTGTTCTTAGTTTAGAGTTTCCGATTGTCTTCCAATTCCAAGATAAGTGTTATTAAATCATAATATATCCAATATATGTGTTTATGTAAATATATAAATATATTATATAACTTTATTTATTTAAATTTATTATTAAATATAATATAATTTCATATAAATAAATATTATATAAATTTATTAAATTTATTTATTTAAATATGCTATTCAAATGAAAAATGTATTATAATACTATTGACACAGTTAAATGTATTCCATACAATTTTCCATAGAATTGATGATATGAATCTCACACAGACACCAAATTTTTAGTTTTATTAGAAATACAACTTCATGCCGAAAGAAGCAGATTGGATTTCCATGTGTCGTGCCCTAAAACATCCTCAACCAGGCTCAAGAAGTTAGCAGTGAAACTCTCCATTTACAAGGGTTTCAATGAAGTTAGAAAATGGGCTAGACCAAAGGGCTAGTACTATATCACAACATTGATTCTAATAAGCGGAACTGGGGAACAACCCCTACTTTATGGTGTAGTAAGTTCTCCCAAGTGAGCCACACATGTACTCTAAGTTGAGTCGGTGCACAGGGTACCTACACATCAGCATGCGTAGTGGGCCTGCACATCTACCGGGGAAACCTACCTGAGTGAGAACCTGTGTCAAATATCTGTGTCGTACAGCTAAGTGAGAGAGTCCCTTCACCCAGGCTACCATATTTTCCTATAAATATGACCCTGAGGCCTTCAACTATATGGAAACAAATTTCTGAAGGTCTTATTATGCTCTGATAACCCAATTCCTTTTCTTAAGCCCTATGATAACTTATAGGTACTCTTATAAAACATGAATAATAGGTAATTAAAAATGGATAGTGAAAATAACAGCTTAAGATAGTTTAAAATAAATAGCACTAGTAGGAGGCACTTGCTCCCCCATGTTTGATAAACATAAGTGTGAGGTCCCCTTCCTTAACCAAGGATCTGAATGAGCCATTTCTGAGAACACATATGGATACCCTTAAAGGCTTGAGAGAGATTTCACCCAATTTTATTATCCTAGACAGTCCTTTTCCTAGGGTACCATCACCTTTCCCAAACCTACCTGTGTGAGCCTCTCTAAGATCTCCCCGGCTTCTACCCTGTGGGAGCTTCCTATCAGTCCCTCTTCTAAGACACCAATGGCAGGGACTCTCCTCCTCTAGTTCCCTTTCCCAAGAGGGGTGAATTTTAAACCTCTATTTGTGCCTCAAGACATTAAATACCATGAAAATGGGGCACACCAACATGTCTCCCAATTTTATTTTCATTCTTTTAGTCATATGTTTCCCACATTATTCCTAATATACAGTTAGGGTCATTGGGGTGAACAAGGTTTTTCATTCCCTCTATCATGAGGACCTGATTCCTTGGATAGTGTCAGTGAGATCCTAGTCTTAGTTACTAGGGTTAGGACCATGTTCTACCCTTATTTTCTCTAGGTCCCAGACCATGTTCCATCTTAGGAGGGTAAGGATTACACTTTATTTTCTATTCAACATGGAATGAGATCCTCCTCTCCTACTATGGAACCAATCACTATGAATCCCTCCTAGAGTAATCCCATAAACATTCTTATAAGAGGTTTCACTCATTCTTCTCCTCAACACATAGGCCACTTTATTAGAGAGGGTATAAAAACTAGAGTCATCTCTTACCTCTTCCATACCCTCCACCTCTTCAACTAATAGAAAAGGAAAATTGTGTGGTTTTCAGGATCATCTCTTTCCACTTGTCCACCAAATTCAATCACAACTCATCCTTACTCATGTGGATACTAAGGCCAGCCACTATCACATAATCCATACGGTCAGATGCATATTTTGAAAGTGTATTACCCTTTGAATCGTCCTCTATCCTTCATTCAGAGTACCTCCCTAGGTGTGAGACCTGAATTCCATGTATCAAACCTAGTGGAAAAGTGGATTGTGTGGTTTCCCAGATCTTTTGTTTCCTATTATTTATCAAACCGACCATGAATCACTTGGGCTTTGAGGTTTATGGTGGTCATGAAATCCACATGATTCCAAACCTTCTGGGAATCCTACTAAGGATTAATCCCAAAGGTAAGATAATCCATGGGAATCCTCCTATGGAGTAAGACCAAATAGAACCTATCTAAGGAAACCTTAGTAGGTAACCCATAAAACACAATGAACTATGTTAACTCTGATTTATTATATAATTATGATACATTGGATGCACAGATGAGGTTAGAGATCAATGGTAATCCTCCTCAAGAGTAAGCCCTTATCAAACCAATCCATGGGAATCATTATCATGAGTAATTCACAATAATAAACTCTAGACTATTGGTCATCCTCTTTAGAAGTAAGCCCATAATCAAAACTCAATACCACCACAAGTCATGTTAATTATCATGGCCCCAAATTCATTCATTCAATCATCCTTTTTAAGAGTAAGACCCAACTTAATCCACTCAAAGGGCTATAAACCCCTCTGAGGTGAGCCTTATAAGGGTCTCCATAGAAATGGTTCCTTACAAATCAACTATATGGGATTTGATTCCTATCCAAATGGGATACACAGGATGCCTACCTGAGGTCCAAACCCAACACCTCAAATTAATCCTATTATCTCTGGGCCACATTCCCAGTAGGTGATAATTCAACCTGGGAATCCATATTCCTTATTGGTTTCCTAGGCTACCTTAACATAAGTCTCACACCAAAGTTTGACTAGGAACCTCCTTCCAAGACTTCCTTTACATATGACATTAAAATATGTGGTTATGTCCTTCTCACATGAACATAAAAGGTATGATGTGCCTCATTATAGAACACTGAACTACATGGATTCTGATTCAATGCACTAGGATACATTGGAAACCCATTCATGGGTCTGATCCCAACATGAAAATGGCTTACGTCTACTTGGATGAAACATGCTTCAGAGCACCAAACTATGTGGCTAGAAAACCATCATCATTGTAGTAATTACCAAAGAATATCTAATTAGTATATGAGGGGATACCATTGGTGGAAAACAACATATACATTCAGATGATTCTAATTACCATACATGATAATATATGATTATTAATTTAAGGGTGACCAATATCATATTTGGGAATTAATGAAGGATTCATGAGCATATCTTAAATATATAAGAGTTTCCAAAAGTAGCAAACAATTTCCCCCAAAATGGCATGATGAGCTTGACCTCACATCTTATCTACCGTTGTGTGTTCTTGAGTATCATTGGATAAACATACCAAAGAGCTCCTACCTATGAAAATTAGGTATCTTATGGATATATAACAACTGGGTGTTTCTAATTCTATAAAAAAACATTTGAAAACTATTCGAAAATGGTGATAATGATGTAAATGATTTCACCCAACTCAACCCTCGGTAATCAATCATCGGACCACATGCTTTCCATCAAAATCAAAAAATGTTGAAACTAACATCAATAAATTTACTATGAAATATACTTCACTAGATAAAAAGTAATATACTTTCTATTCCCCATCGAACAATTTCATTACTTACAATAAATCTTATTTCTATTTTAAATAAATGCATTATGTAAATACATTATATAAATTTATTGAAAGTAAAATTATATGTTGATATATAGATATACATATATGTATTTAAGTGTTTGCGCATGTTTGTACATAAATGCATGAATGCACATGCACACATAGACACATAGATACATACACACATAAACACATGTGTGTGTGCATGTTTGGGTATCTTATTCCATAATAATTTACGGGAAATGAAAAATAATTAATACATAAAAGGGAGGTTTCACTACATAAATGGTTGCTCCCCAACAAACACATCCAAAATCCATAAAAACCATATATTTACAAGTAAGGTATCTCATGTTATAGTCTAGATATGTATGAAAATTATCCTCAATAAAGGAAATAATATGAACCATGATCTTCAAATATTTATTGAAAAAAATTCCCAGGGTCATTTTATGAGAATATCATTTTAGTTTGAGTATCAAACCAGTGCTTGAGTTCATCATCAAAGATTCAAAGTTCTCTTTCTGAATTCAATCATTCATGAAATTCTTACAACATAATAATAATATGATTAGCCCCACAATTTTCCTATTCAATTAAATTACTTAAATGGCTATACATCTCTTTCATATAGGTTGTGTCATTGGGGGGATTGATGGGGATGGAGGCGCTATGAGATTCACTTTAATATTTACAAATATATTGAAACACACACATACACACACACACATATATATATGTATGAATGCCTGAATTCATGCATATATGTATTTTTATGTAAATATACTTTTAAATATATAAATATAAATTTCATTATAAAAATATATTAAATTAAATAAATAAACAAATATTTATATATATATGAGTAAATGTAAGTATATATTTATAAATATATATATATATATATAAGATGCAAAAATACATTATATAAGTTGGTTTTGGTGGAATTTATGAGTTCCAAGGATGGGAGTTGGAGTCACACTACTTGGAATTTTTGTGGGTGTATGGGGGAACATGTGAAGGGACACTGACGGTGTCTTGATGTGGAAAGTGGGAATTTTAGGAGCACAGTTAGTGCACCACATTATCTCTAGTTCCACAAATGATGGAATTAGGTTTTAATTTTGTGATATGTAGATATATAGAGATTTATATATGATTTTAGATCAGAAAATGAGAGAGTCTAGAGGGAATATTTGTCTACTGAGAATTTGGGGAAATAATCAATAATTACACTGATGTTGATTTTTTATATTTATAAAAAATAATAAAAATTTAGTGCATTCAAGAAATGAAAATGTTTTATATAATGTTTTATATTTTTAAAAAATAACACTTTTTGGATTTATAAATGAAAAAACAGTTTATGTTAAAAAAAAATTTATCATTTCATAAAAATTAATAATTTGAAATTTTACTAAAAACTATATATGAGTTTTTTATAGATATAATTTTTTTTACATTTTATAATTAAATTAGTCTTAAAATGATCTTATGAAAACATTTCATAAGGTTTTAAAAAATTACAAATATTTTCAAAAATAGAAATTTATTATTTCTTTGAAAAAATTTAAACAAAATGTGAAAATCCATTGAAATTTTACAAATCATCTTAAAAAATACTATTTATAATGAATCATAAAAAATCATATTTTTATGAAATGATATAGAATTTTTTTCTATAAACTTTAAAAATTATTATTTTTAAAAAATCATTAAAATTTACTTTTAAAATTTATTAAAAATTTATCATTCATCATAAAAAATACTATTCATTAAAATTTATTGATAATAGATCAAATTGGAAAATTATGAATCCTTTAATATTTAGTTTTTTAATAATTTATATTTAGAAATGATAAATTAATTTACGTTATAAGTTTTAGAAATTTCAAAAATTTCATAAAAATATATAATTTGTAATTTTTATTAAATGACCTATGAATATTTTTAATGTTATAAAAATTTGTAGCATTTAATAATGATATTAGTCTTAAAAATATTTAATAATAATATTTTTTAAATAAAAATGAAATTATTTTAAATTTAATAATGATTAACAATACATTTTCAAACATATAAATTTATTATTTCATTAAAACCCATTAAAAAGAACATCAATATTTTTAAAATTTCAGAAATATTGTTAAAAAATCGTATTTTTGCATAATCATGAGAGATTCGGTTTTTATGAAAGGATATAGAAGATATTATTATATATATAAAAATATATTATTTATTTCAAATACGTTAAAAATTACATTTAACTTTATAAAAAATATATTATTCGTCATAGAAAATACTATTTTTAAAAATTTATTAATAATAGATCAAACTGAGGAAGCATAAAAAATTATTTTTTTATTAAATGATATAGAAAATAATTTTATCCATACATAAAACATTATTGATTCTTTAAAATTTTCATAGGATAAATAAATCACATTTTCTTCACAACAACCCTTAGTGTATGTTCTATTTGAATTCCCAATGGAAGTTTTATTCGAATGTTGTAGTGGATGTTTCACTAGAATTTCTTGAGGAAGTTTCCCTGAAATTTTCAAGTTGAAGTTAAAGTTACCAATATAAATTTTGAGTGGAAGTTTCCTCTTGAATGTTTCAGTGGAAGACTTAGTGGAATTTTTAGAGCAAGTTTCACTGTATTTTCGAAGGGGAAGTCGAAGTTTCCACTAGAATGTTCCGGTGGAAGTTGAACTAGAATTTCTAGTGGAATTTTCTTTGAAAGTTCATATGAAAGTTTGAAATGAAACATTATTTTGTAATGTTCATTATAATTTACATTATAAGTTCCACATGAACTTCTAATGAATGTTCCAATTGAAATTATAGTGAAATTTCCACTAGAACATCAAGTGAAAGTTACACTGGAAATTCTAGTTCATGTTCCATGGGAAGATTCAGTTAATTTTCCTATTGAACTTCAAGTGAAATATCCTCTAGGACTTCGAGTGAATGTTCCTCCGGAGAATGGAAGTTCCATAGGAACCTCAACAAAAAGTTACAATGGAATTTTTACTGTAAGGATTGACAAAACATCCAGTGAAAGTTCTGTTGAAAAATCCACTGAAAGTTCTACCGAAACATCCAATACAATTTCCACCAGAACATCGAGTGCAAGTTCCACTGGAACATTTAGTGCATGTTCCTCGAGAAATTTCACAGCATGTTAATCCAGAACATCCAGTGCAAGTTCCACCGAAACTTTCTGAAGTGCACTGTGTTGCATTTGTTGTCAATGAGACATGAAGTTGTCTTGGAATGAATGGATGTCAAGGAGTCAAGATGTGAATGTCAAAGGATGTGATGGTGATGAAGGAGAATGGCCATGGTACTTAGAGGAATGTCACTTAGGAGATTCACTAAGTGGCATTGGAGAATATGGTTGAAACATTCTCCATGAACATCTGACGATTGTGGAGCTGTTCTTTAAGTTCATAGAACTTGTATCAACTGGATACAAAGTCACAACATTGATTGAAGACCATGCATTGTCTTCACAATGCATGAGGAGTTGAAATGAGTTCCATCCACAACTACTAAGTGGATGATGTGCATTAATGAAGTCCATGCACTAACACTTAGTGCATGTGAATCTGAAGAAGTTCCAGTTGATCTCTGATTAGATCAATGAAGATTCATTGAAGAATTATATGTGATTAATGAGATTCAGTTAAAGAAGTCCCTCCTAAGTATTGAACACATATGGAAGAGGAGATGAAGAAGATAATTGATGATGAACCGTTTGGAATTCCATTCCTAAGTAATGAATATACGTTGAAGATAATGGAGGAATTTCAAATGAAGAAGAAGAGAGGAAGAAGGCTTGGAGTGGCTTGGCATTTGGCTTTTACTCATAGAGGACTTTGTTTTTGACAAAGTCTTATTCTATACTTTGCCAAAAAAATATGGCCAGCCCGTGAGCACCTTGTGGGTTCAACCCCAAGGCTCATGTGGGCCTAAGGCGCCACGCCCAAGGGGGAACCCGTGGGGCGAGCTCAGGGCGGCAGGGGCGCACCCGCAGACACCACAGAGGCGCTGGGGCACGCCCGGAGGAGCGCAGGGGGCCGTGTATAAGCCCTCGAGGGCACGCGGTGGTGAAACCCGCGCGCCGGAGGAGCATAGTGGGCGCTAGGAGCGCGCCCGCAGGAGCAGAGAGTGGGCGCAGAGCGCGCCCGCCGGAAGAACACGGTGCGGGGCGGCACCGTGGAGGGAGAAGTGCAACTGGGAGTGGAGCGGCAGCGGCATATTGATAAGCCGCGTGAAAACCGCGCCCCGTTTCGATGTGGGACGCGGAATTTTCACCCGGGAACGATCCTGGCCGCAAGATCAATCGCGCGCCAGATCTCGGCCGCCCATCTAATCCGCCGCGGCCCAACCAGATCGCGGCCGTCCGATATATCTCCATCGTCTGATCCGACGGCCGTGGCTTCGTCCTCTTCCTCGAGCCCGAGTCGAAGCCACCCGCGAGCAGCCGCTGAACCAGAGCACTCCCGACGACCTATTTCGAGTTCCCGGCCACCATTTTCGAAACCAAGACCTCCATTCGGCTCGTCTGGCCACACTGAACAGATCCATGCCTAAAAATTGGCTTGCATGCTATGTTTGGAAGAATTCGAAGAAGGCCGAGGCAAGAGAATCTGTCGAGGCTTTGGGGTGTTTATGCATGCATGGATTGGGTTTAAACAGAGGTCGTGCATGCGTTATAAATCGCATGCACGAGGAGGAAGAAAATAATGAAAGAACCCGCGTTGGACAGAGGAGTAAATTCAAGATTTGGAAGATTTTTAAAGACCCGAATATCTCAGGATTTTGAAGTTATTGCACGCGGATAATCTGAGGCAGTCTCTGCCTATAAAAATGAGGCCGAGCCCTCTGTGCCGCTTGCTGATGCGCTGATCCTTTGTTGAAGATCCGGAGAACCGTGAGTGCACCTCTGCATCGCGAAGACAAAGCCCCGCGCACACTTGCGCGGTGAGATCCCTGCGCGCCTTCCCTTTGTGCGGTAGGAAGAACCCGGGGCCGCAGCATTCTTGCGCGCCCTTGGTTGATTCCCTCACTGCCTGCACACTTACGCGGCAGGAGGAAGGAGCCCGCGGTGCCTTGCACTCGTGGCTAGTGCGGCCGGTTACACCTGAGGACTTGCGCGGCTTGGTGCCTTGCGCGGCAGGCAGTGTTGGAGTAGAGAAGGTTGCACCCTCTTGCGCGCCTCCTGAAGTTCGGGCAGTGTGTGCACAAGTGCCAAGTGAAGAACCACACTTTGTGTGTGGTGTGAGGTGAAGAAGGAAGGCCGAGGCCTTTGTGCCTTGTGTGCAAAGTGATCAAGAGAAGGCCGTGGCCCTACTGTGTGTGCATTTGAAGAAAAGGAAGTAGCCTTGTGTGGTTGCAAAGAGGAGAAAGGCAAAGCTTGCACTTTGTGTGTGCATTTAAAGAAGGAGGCCGTAGCCCTTATGTGGGTGCACACATTGAAGAACAAATTATAGAATATTATTTGTGTGTGAAAGACAAGTGGAAGTGCCTTTGGCTAAGTGTGTGCACAAGAATTGGGAGGCCGAGACCACACCATTGTGTGTGTGTGAGATAGTGAAGAAATAAGCCGAGGCCAAGTGTATGCAAGTGGGTGAAGTGAAGACCACACATTTGTGTGTGTGTGCAAACTTGAAGAACCACCTACGGCCCAAGTATGTGCAAGAAGAAGTGAAGGCCAACTCATGTGTGTGCTAAAGTGAAACAATTGTGTGCAAATTAAAGAAGTGGCCGAACCTAGTGTGTGCACTAAAAGTGTAAACACCTAGAAGTAGAAGAAGAAGGATACCTCACACTAAAGTATAACACACATTCTATGTGTGTAACCAAATTGAATAAAGTGTGTGAAGTTTGGTGAAGGTGTGTGGTTAAAAGAATTACACCCTTTGAGGGTTTACTGCACCAAGAAGAGGAAAGGGAAAGTGCATGCTTGCATGCATGCACGTGCACACGTGAACAAAGCTAAATCTGGCTGTGTGCATTTGAGGAGTCCAAGACCAGAAGATCTTGAAGAATCAGAGATGCCATGCACTCAGTGCATGATGTTGAAGTGAACTGAGACTGAGCCAGACTGAAGTTAAAGAGATTGGTTGTCTGAGTTTTCAGTAGATTGAGAAGATCCTGATCATCACAAGTGATCAGAGGTACAGAGCAAGGCCAGCAGTCTTTATCCCAGACTGCTGAAGATACTTGAAGAACTTAAAGTGAAGAAGAGCTACTCGTGTGACTCGAGGAGCCAGGAGAAGACCCTGTGGGACTCAGGGAGAAGAAGTCTTCAGTGGGATTCTGGAGCAGGCCAGTGGGACTCTGGTAACACTGTGGGACGCAGTATAAAGACCCTCCTGTGGGACTCAGGAGAGATACAGTGGGACTCTGTATCGACCATTGTAATACTAACCGATTATAATGGGAGAATCCATGCTGAGAGAGCATGGCAAGGATGTAGGCCTTTGGTGCTGAACCTTGTAAATCCTTGTGTCCTGTGACTTTTCATTACTGCATTATCCGGGAAAGGTTGAGAGATACAAGAAGAGTGGATCGAGGCTTTAACCAGCCATAGAGGTTTAATTGATAAAGAATCAATTAGTAAAAAGTTTTAAAGGATCACTGATTCACCCCCTCCCCCTCTCAGTGATTCACACTGATCTGGGCACTTCAATTGGTATCAGAGCGAGGTTACCTCTAAAAGATCCAAGGGAGTCTTTATGAAGTGCAGATTTGAGGAAATGAGCGACCAGCCTCAAATGGAGATATCTGCCAAGACTTAGAAAAATAGAAAGAAGAAACAGGCCAAGAAGATGAAGAAAGCCTGTCCTAGCTGTGATAAAGTTGAAACAATGAATGATCTTCAGAGTGCACTCAAATATCTTCAGAAGATAGTTCCCATGGAAGTGTCAAAGTGTATATCTACAGGCATCCATGATCTTCATGAAGAAAAATCACAGTTAGAAGAAGAAGCCAATGCAATGGAAGATCAATTGGCAAAAAGGGTTGGCATAACCAACACTCTCAGAAAGCTTGTAAATGCCAAAGATGAAACAGTATCTCTTTGCAATGAAAGATATGAAGACACTGCTGAAGAATTGCAGAGAAGCCTTTCTGAGAAAGAATTATTTAAAGTATTGGTCAAAGAAGTTTTCCATGCACTGGAAAAGAGGCACAAAGTGTCAATGGTTGTCAGAGATGCTCAACTAGAAGACAAAGTCAAAAGGGTGAAGGAGCTTGACAACTCATTGCTTGAAATGAAGCAGATGCATGAAGACCAGATAAAACAGCTGGAAGAGAAATGGGAAGGAAGGCTAAGAACAGTTGAGGATGAGAAGAACTCCCTCAACATGAAGTGTTTAGAATTAGAGGTGATATTGAAAAATCAGCAATCACCCAAAGCCAAAGCCTCCCAGTCAACTGAAAGGAGAAATGTTGCTACTCAAGTATGCTTTGAGAAGGATGATTCTAAGAGAAGGACATCCTCTAGTAAAAGTGCAACATCTTCTAAGAAGAAGGTACCATCCATACCATCTTGTACTGATGCTTCTAATAGTGTTTCTACTAAAAGTGCAGGATGGAAGAATAATTCCAAACAAATATGGATGAAGACAGTAAAGAAGCAGAGCTCTCCTGGAACAGCACAACAGGTCAAGAAAAGTACCCTAAAATCAGAAGGACTGAAGAAGTCAAGATTTGTGGGTCAATGTTGGTGTTGTAATAAGTATGGGCACTGTGCAAAGGATTGTTGGTACAATCCACTAAATGTCAAAGCACAAAGGAAGCCCATTCCTAGGGGGAGAAAGCCAGAAGAAAAGAAGCAGCATCCACAGGTCCAGAGACATCTGTTTACTGCTAACAGATTTGGATTACTTGAAAACATCTGGGATGGTTGCAAAAGTGGTCAAAATGATACATGTCAATCTCCAACTGTATCCAAAGATGAAAAGAAGATAAGATCACTGAACCTGGCTAAAAAGGAATCCTTGGGAAGCAAGAAGAAGAAAGCTGAAAAAGCTTCCAAGAAGATGTTGAAAAAGGAAGAGAAGTCCTTGGAGTCTGAGTCCAAGAAGGGTGATGCATCCGGAAGGACCACCAAGAAATGCTTCTTCTGTGGAAAGAATGGTCATACCATGGATCTTTGTAAAGAAGCCATGAAATTCAATAGAGGCGGACTGGACTCAAAAAGACAATCAATCCAGAAGAAGAAGGGATTGATTGAAAATAAGTTGCCTAAGAGAGGTAGCTTAGGAGCATCAAAAGAACCATGTGGAATTTCCAAAACTGAGGCCACTCTTCCAAGAGATTTACTAGTCATATGGCCAAATCAGTTGCAACTTTCCAAAGATCTACAAAGAGCTGAAGATGAAGTTCTGGCAATTGCTAAGGCAAAAGGGAAGAAGAAGATTTCACATGAAGATGTATTGAGATCCACACCAGCACAAACATCATTGAAGATCAGATGTGCAAGTGTGAAGACTGGTGAAAATGGGGCATCTCGGTTGAGAGAATCTTCTCAACCTTGTTGTTCACATTGATGAACCAAGGAGGTTCCATCTTATTCCCTTATACATTGGTATTTACATGTGCTAACATTGCAGGGAATTGAAGATGATGATCATTTCTCAGCTGGAGAATGGTTTGGAAGGAATGGAGTGCACCCCTTGAGGGGGAGCCAATCTGAAGAAGATGGCATTCTTAGATTAATACCATCTTGAGAAAAGTGAAGGATTTAGCAAATTCATTGTTATATCTGAAAAATTTCAATCCCCTAAGCATGATCTCACATGTATAGTGAATGTTGGACAGCATTGAGTTCCTTGGTTACATCACTCTTGTTTTCTACACCGGGTTAGCCCAAGTAGACTTAGAGTTGATCAACTAAAGGTTCTTTGCTAAAGAAGAACATGTGACATCATCCCTCTCTTAGTGCTTTTCAAGAAGATGCTATTCGAAGGGAGGAAGAGATATTTGTGAAAGAATACCACACCACACCTTTGCATTTGATTGCCAATAAGGGGGAGAAAATATTGGCACACATATTGACCCATTCATATGTGCGGAAGGAGTGTATTGACAACAAATACAAAGGGGGAGATTGAAGTGCACTGTGTTGCATTTGTTGTCAATGAGACATGAAGTTGTCTTGGAATGAATGGATGTCAAGGAGTCAAGATGTGAATGTCAAAGGATGTGATGGTGATGAAGGAGAATGGCCATGGTACTTAGAGGAATGTCACTTAGGAGATTCACTAAGTGGCATTGGAGAATATGGTTGAAACATTCTCCATGAACATCTGACGATTGTGGAGCTGTTCTTTAAGTTCATAGAACTTGTATCAACTGGATACAAAGTCACAACATTGATTGAAGACCATGCATTGTCTTTACAATGCATGAGGAGTTGAAAGGAGTTCCATCCACAACTACTAAGTGGATGATGTGCATTAATGAAGTCCATGCACTAACACTTAGTGCATGTGAATCTGAAGAAGTTCCAGTTGATCTCTGATTAGATCAATGAAGATTCATTGAAGAATTATATGTGATTCATGAGATTCAGTTAAAGAAGTCCCTCCTAAGTATTGAACACATATGGAAGAGGAGATGAAGAAGATAATTGATGATGAACCGTTTGGAATTCCATTCCTAAGTAATGAATATACGTTGAAGATAATGGAGGAATTTCAAATGAAGAAGAAGAGAGGAAGAAGGCTTGGAGTGGCTTGGCATTTGGCTTTTACTCATAGAGGACTTTGTTTTTGACGAAGTCTTATTCTATACTTTGCCAAAAAATATGGCCAGCCCGTGAGCACCTTGTGGGTTCAACCCCAAGGCTCATGTGGGCCTAAGGCACCACGCCCAAGGGGGAACCCGTGGGGCGAGCTCAGGGCGGCAGGGGCGCACCCGCAGACACCACAGAGGCACTGGGGCACGCCCGGAGGAGCGCAGGGGGCCGTGTATAAGCCCCCGAGGGCACGCGGTGGTGAAACCCGCGCGCCGGAGGAGCATAGTGGGCGCTAGGAGCGCGCCCGCAGGAGCAGAGAGTGGGCGCAGAGCGCGCCCGCAGGAAGAACACGGTGCGGGGCGGCACCGTGGAGGGAGAAGTGCAACTGGGAGTGGAGCGGCAGCGGCATATTGATAAGCCGCGTGAAAACCGCGCCCCGTTTCGATGTGGGACGCGGAATTTTCACCCGGGAACGATCCTGGCCGCACGATCAATCGCGCGCCAGATCTCGGCCGCCCATCTAATCCGCCGCGGCCCAACCAGATCGCGGCCGTCCGATGTATCTCCATCGTCTGATCCGACGGCCGTGGCTTCGTCCTCTTCCTCGAGCCCGAGCCGAAGCCACCCGGGAGCAGCCGCTGAACCAGAGCACTCCCGACGACCTATTTCGAGTTCCTGGCCACCATTTTCGAAACCAAGACCTCCATTCGGCTCGTCTGGCCACACTGAACAGATCCATGCCTAAAAATTGGCTTGCATGCTATGTTTGGAAGAATTCGAAGAAGGCCGAGGCAAGAGAATCTGCCGAGGCTTTGGGGTGTTTATGCATGCATGGATTGGGTTTAAACAGAGGCCGTGCATGCGTTATAAATCGCATGCACGAGGAGGAAGAAAATAATGAAAGAACCCGCGTTGGACAGAGGAGTAAATTAAAGATTTGGAAGATTTTTAAAGACCCGAATATCTCGGGATTTTGAAGTTATTGCACGCGGATAATCTGAGGCAGTCTCTGCCTATAAAAATGAGGCCGAGCCCTCTGTGCCGCTTGCTGATGCGCTGATCCTTTGTTGAAGATCCGGAGAACCGTGAGTGCACCTCTGCCTCGCGAAGACAAAGCCCCGCGCACACTTGCGCGGTGAGATCCCTGCGCGCCTTCCCTTTGCGCGGTAGGAAGAACCCGGGGCCGCAGCATTCTTGCGTGCCCGTGGTTGATTCCCTCACTGCCTGCACACTTACGCGGTAGGAGGAAGGAGCCCGCGGTGCCTTGCACTCGTGGCTAGTGCGGCCGGTTACACCTGAGGACTTGCGCGGCTTGGTGCCTTGCGCGGCAGGCAGTGTTGGAGTAGAGAAGGCTGCACCCTCTTGCGCGCCTCCTGAAGTTCGGGCAGTGTGTGCACAAGTGCCAAGTGAAGAACCACACTTTGTGTGTGGTGTGAGGTGAAGAAGGAAGGCCGAGGCCTTTGTGCCTTGTGTGCAAAGTGATCAAGAGAAGGTCGTGGCCCTACTGTGTGTGCATTTGAAGAAAAGGCAGTAGCCTTGTGTGGTTGCAAAGAGGAGAAAGGCAAAGCTTGCACTTTGTGTGTGCATTTAAAGAAGGAGGCCATAGCCCTTATGTGGGTGCACACATTGAAGAACAAATTATAGAATATTATTTGTGTGTGCAAGACAAGTGGAAGTGCCTTTGGCTAAGTGTGTGCACAAGAATTGGGAGGCCGAGACCACACCATTGTGTGTGTGTGAGATAGTGAAGAAATAAGCCAAGGCCAAGTGTATGCAAGTGGGTGAAGTGAAGACCACACATTTGTGTGTGTGTGCAAACTTGAAGAACCACCTACGGCCCAAGTATGTGCAAGAAGAAGTGAAGGCCAACTCATGTGTGTGCTAAAGTGAAACAATTGTGTGCAAATTAAAGAAGTGGCCGAACCTAGTGTGTGCACTAAAAGTGTAAACACCTAGAAGTAGAAGAAGAAGGATACCTCACACTAAAGTATAACACACATTCTATGTGTGTAACCAAATTGAATAAAGTGTGTGAAGTTTGGTGAAGGTGTGTGGTTAAAAGAATTACACCCTTTGAGGGTTTACTGCACCAAGAAGAGGAAAGGGAAAGTGCATGCTTGCATGCATGCACGTGCACATGTGAACAAAGCTAAATCTGGCTGTGTGCATTTGAGGAGTCCAAGACCAGAAGATCTTGAAGAATCAGAGATGCCATGCACTCAGTGCATGATGTTGAAGTGAACTGAGACTGAGCCAGACTGAAGTTAAAGAGATTGGTTGTCTGAGTTTTCAGTAGATTGAGAAGATCCTGATCATCACAAGTGATCAGAGGTACAGAGCAAGGCCAACAATCTTTATCCCAGACTGCTGAAGATACTTGAAGAACTTAAAGTGAAGAAGAGCTACTCGTGTGACTCGAGGAGCCAGGAGAAGACCCTGTGGGACTCAGGGAGAAGAAGTCTTCAGTGGGATTCTGGAGCAGGCCAGTGGGACTCTGGTAACACTGTGGGACGCAGTATAAAGACCCTCCTGTGGGACTCAGGAGAGATACAGTGGGACTCTGTATCGACCATTGTAATACTAACCGATTATAATGGGATAATCCATGCTGAGAGAGCATGGCAAGGATGTAGGCCTTTGGTGCCGAACCTTGTAAATCCTTGTGTCCTGTGACTTTTCATTACTGCATTATCCGGGAAAGGTTGAGAGATACAAGAAGAGTGGATCGAGGCTTTAACCAGCCATAGAGGTTTAATTGATAAAGAATCAATTAGTAAAAAGTTTTAAAGGATCACTGATTCACCCCCTCCCCCTCTCAGTGATTCACACTGATCTGGGCACTTCACTTTCAGTGCAATTTTTGCCGAAATATGGATGTTTCCCTAGAACGTGGACATTACAAAGGATATTCAACTGAATTTTCCAATATAAATTGTAGTGCATGTTCTTCCAAAAAATCCCATGAAAGTTCAACAAGAAAATCCAGTTTACGTTTCACTAGAATTTCCAGTGAAATATTTTCCAGAACTTCCAATGAATGTCCTGCTAAAACTTCGAGTGCAAGTTCTGATGGAACTTATATTGCAATTTTCCTTGGAACATACAATGTAAGTTACTCTAGAAAATTTAGTGCATTTTCCATTGGAACTTCTAGTGCACGTCCCACAATAATTCCTAGTGAATGTTCCCTTAATGTTATTTTTCCATTACTTAACTTTAGTTTTACCCTTATATAACTTCAGTTTTTCCCTTACTTAACTTTATTTTACCATTAATTAACTTTATTTTACCATCACTTAACTTTATTTTACCCACACATAACATTTGTTTCTTTACTTTAAATTATTTTATGCATAATTAACAATATTTCTCCCTTAATTAAGTTTTAACCTTACTTAAGAGTAATTTACACTTAATTTACATATTTTAATCCTTACTTAACTTTAGTTTACCCCTATTAAACATTGTTTTACTCTTACTTAACATTATTTTCCCAATACATTTCTTTATTATACCCTTACATACCTTTATTTTAACCTTAATTAACTTCATTTTACTGTTACATAACTTCATTTTACCCTTACATAAATTTAGTTCACATTTACATCACTTTAGTTTGCTTTTAAATGTTCCATTGATAATTTATTTGGGAAATGTTCATTGAAAATTTCCCAAGAAATTTCCATTGCAACTTCTAGTCAAAGTTAAACTATAACTTCTAATGAAATTTCCCCTAGAACTTCTAGGTAATTTTACATAAGAACATCAAATGAATGTTACACAGAAACATTTAGTGGATATTCCCACTAAACATTTTCAATAGATATATCCACTATAATTTTAATAAAATTTTTGAATGAATATTTACAATGGAACTTTGAATAGAATATTTAAATATTACTTTAAGTGAACATTTATATTTAAATTTTCTAGTGGATGATTCACTAAAACTTTTAACTAAAAGTTTCACTGGGATTTTCATGGACACATTGATAGTAGAATTTTCCAAT
The DNA here is from genome assembly GCA_963277665.1 of Viscum album. NCBI lineage: Eukaryota > Viridiplantae > Streptophyta > Magnoliopsida > Santalales > Viscaceae > Viscum > Viscum album. The sequence continues at coordinate 1,783,520,830 of OY728148.1, read as the reverse complement.
GAATATTTCAACATTTTTTTAGTTTTCACATTTTTTTAGTGGTAGATTAAACTCTAATTTTTTACTATATGGTTCAATTGAAATTTTGGAGCAGAACGTTCAACAAAAACTTTTAGTGGAAGGTGACATCATAATTTTTCTATACTATAATTTTACATCAAAAGATTCAATTATAATTTTCCAGTGGAAGTTTACACTTGAATTTTTGGGTGGATATTCCACTAATAGTTTCAATTAAAAATTTCCTTATAAACTACCACTTAATGGATTTATAATTTCCATTAATATATATTTTGTAAGAAATATATTAAATATAACCTACAAGTGAATTTGTTATAAATTTAATTTTAGTTATAATTTCATATTTTATTTAAATTTTTATTCATATTGAATATAAATTCCTAAATACTAAATTAAATTATATTTATAAAAATTAAGAAAAAAACATATTATATATTTTATAACATTACATTTATTATAAATTTATTTATTAAAATTTAATTTTTATTAATATATTCTTTAGTATTATAAATATTTACTTTTTTTTATTATGAAACGTTCACTAAAACATCCACTAGAACATCCATTAAGACATCAATTAGAAATTCCTCCCGAACATTTAATTATTAGATCTATAATTTTTGTTAATAATTTTTTTAAAAAAATATATATTAAATATATCTCATAAATTCATTTATTGTAAAAAAATTAGTTATAATTAATATTTTATTTATATTATTATTTATATAGAATATATATTTTTTTAAATAGTAAATTACATTATATTTATTAAAATTATGCATCAAAGATAATACATATTTTATATCGTTGCATTTATTATAAATATATTAATTGAAATTTTATTTTTATTAATTTAATATTTTTGTTTTGTATAATTTTTATAATATTCTAAAACTTTCAGTGGAAGTTTCAGTCAAAATCCCATAGGAACTGCTGCGTGAAATTCATATAGAACTTCTACCAGAACTTCTAGTGAAATGAAGTTAAAATTTGGACCAAAACATTATATTGGTAATATTATGCCTTTAAGTGTAATATTCCCTGAAAAATATTCATATGTTGTCTATTTTTAGTGTAAAATTTCGAGTGTATATTTAGTCAGAAAATCTACATTAATTATTTATATGAATTTCAAGTGAATTTATCAACGAAAATTTTGAAATGATATTTTAAAGTTTAATAGTTTAGATTTTTTTCTATTAGAAATTTATACTATAAAATCTTAGAGAAACATTATAATATTTTTTTTGAAATTTTTATATACCCATTTTGAATATAATTTTATAGTATAAATTTTCAATGAAAAATTTCCTTAAATATTTATGATATTGGTATTTCTATTTTAAAGTATTATTAAGAAATTTTTTTAAAGTATACATATATTATTTTTTGTAAAACGAATAGGAAACAATTAATTATTTGAAAATATTCAAAAAATATTTTTGAAATTGATAATTTCTTATGTTTTTTGTTTTTTATAACAATTTAAAATTTTCTATTTTTAAGAATATTTTTTTAATTATTTTTCAATTATATTTTAAATTATTATTTTTGACATAAAAAAAATTACTATTTTTATAATTTTTAAAAAAATTATTGTGCAATGCTAGTGAGTAAAATACCTTTTTACATTAGTAAAAAAGTAAATATTTTTTAAACTATTTATCGTTTTTTAATTTTTTGAAATAATTTTTCACATTTTTATTCTAGTAACATATTTAATAAAATTTTAAATGATTTAAAAACTATTAATATTTAAAATATAATTTATTTCTTATTTTCTTCAATTTACTTTTAAAATAATATTAAAAATTATTAAATTTTTATGGTTTCCAGAAATGAATAGTTTACTATAAATATAAAAAATATTTAAATGTTTTAGAATATTTATAGAAATAAATAGTTAGTTTTAGTTAGTTTTTTAAAATGTTTTATAATTTTTTATATTTTTTGTAATTAATTCTTTCTATATGTTTGTGTGTAATACTGTTGCATACCTATAAGTTCATACCCTAGTATTTGAGAAAAATTTGACAATAATATTTTTTTAATTCTTTTTGATTGAATGGTGTGAATTTAATTTTTCACACATATTTCAATCTGACTTTTACTCGATATTCTAGTAAAAAAGGGAATTGGTGATGCTTTTTATCCCACGGTTGGCCACTAGGATGGGGGTCTTAGAAGGGTGGTAGGTGGGATTGCGATAAGGGAATCTTGGTTCTGTGAATGTCACAAAATTTCCACCCAGGATGCTAGTGGTTTCATGCACTATTATGATGTAATAAATACATATATATATATATATTAATTCATTTTACATGAAATTATAAATCATATGTAATGCATCAAAAAATAATTCACTGGTCAGTTAAAATTTATTTATTTTTTAAATATTTTTCTATTTTATTAGAAATAATTGTAGTCATTTGTAAATAATTTTGAACACACATTCAAACATACATATTCTCACACACACCCACTCATGAATACATGAACATCCATGCAATATCATTTTAAACCCCACACTTATATATTTTGTTATGATTTATATAATTAAATAAATATTTTCTAACTGGGTATATAAAAATATTTTTTATAAATTTATTTATACATAATTTATATATATTAGATATGTAATTATATATATATATATATATTAATAAAAATGAATAAAAAATTTAAATACAGTTTATGAAAATTTTAATATTTATTATTGTATCAAATATAATTGAGTATATATATATAGTTAATATTTTTATCAGTATAACTAAATTTAAGAATTTAAATTTGATATTTTTTTAGAAATATTTATAACAATTTTTAGCACTTTTTGGAAGCATTGGGAAATACCACCACCTAATTTTAACATATTTTTGATAGTGATATAAACAATTATCCAAAATCATCGCTAATAAATGTAAGTGGGCATGTTAGTGACGATTTTTCACACTACTAAACAAATAGATTAATTATGGTTTAAAATAGTGTCAAAGAGATTATCAAGGTTTATTAAACTCCCTATATGTCACTATAAAAATGAATTATGGCGGTCTAGTTATATTTCACATTGGTTCTTAATAGTTTTTTTATCATTTAGTGGTGTTTTTTATATTTGGTTGAAGTTTAATATTAAATTGTTTTTTGGAAAGAAATATTTAGGGGGCATTTTATTTTCTAAATTTTTTGAAATAAAAGTTATGCTAAATTTGTAGTGATGGTTTATCTAAACAACCACAAAAACATAAAAAAATAAAATTAAACATAGGCATTAAAATAAAAAATTAAATTTACAAATTTGAATAAAAAATAGTTGCAGCATTGGTACTACAAAAGAATTGTAATAACATATTGGGACATCACTTATATTATTAAAATGGTTGCCATTATTATAACTAATAAAAAAATTACGGTTGACCAATTAGGGATCAATTAATTTTGATATTAATTGAGAATCAATAAATTATAAAATTAATTGTAAAAAATTAATTCTATATTGACTTATGAATCATTTAAATTATTGGAAAATGTTATAAATAATAATTGTTATATTTTTGTAGAATCAATTTTTTATTTATGTAAAATGAATAATATGTGGTGTTGAAATCCAAATATAAAAGGTCATAATTTAATCAATTTATATCCTTAATGAATTTTTTGAAGGTCCTTGATGTTATAAGAAAAAGAAACAACACACACACCCCTAGCCTTGCAAGGACAACACATTCCCCCTACTAGGGTTGACCCACTCAATAGTAAGAAGATTACTTTGATTCCCGGAAGGCCCAATGGCCCAAAGTCCATTACATGTGTTTGCACCCCCTACCTACATTACTACTCCATCACCATTATGAATTACCACCTATGTAACTACCTACATCATAAATCCCCCCCAAGGGGGATGTTATGATTTCAACATTGGTCTTTTGGATCTAGAGATATTTGGGATTACCAATCAACCATGACTTAGGACAAAATGTTAATAAATTATTTTACCATATTATAATGATTGAACTAGCCCGGAATCCTCCATCCAATAGTACCCCACCTATGTAGGGAATTAAGGAAGATATATAATAACCCCCATGAGTACCACCTTAAACATTCCTTGGTTTGGAGACAAGCATTTGGGGATGAAACAAAAATTCTCCAAAAAAGTAAACTGAGACAAAAAAATTCCAAATAAATTCACCATAAGTGAATACTAATACAGCTACCTAAAAAACTCCAATAACAAATCTAGAAATGTCCAACATGGTCTATGAATTCCTAATTGAATCACAAAAACAATTTGTTTATACAAAGGTTGAGAGCAGAAGTATATTCAGTAGGATCACACCCAATGTCTCACAAGCACAGGTGAAAAGATAATATTAATGCACTAGTAAAAAACCAACAGAAGCTACCACATCTAAATTTTTTATCATATCAATATGATCCTCACTATGAAATTCTCACCTAAAAACGAATCCAAGTATAGTATCATAATAATAAATAATTGATTAAATGATATCCCAAACTACTTTACAATTTTTTTACTTCCCTCACACCCCAATGTCATACATTTTGATGTTCCCATATCTTCTGTATATATGTTGGAATCAAGGGTTTCGTTTTTTAATGGTTTATTATGTGAAGTGGTGATTCTTGAAGGATTATTATGGGTTCACTTCATGAATTTGGATTTCATTCTTATAAAATTCTCCTTGTTTAATATGCCGATTAATTGAACTGATATGAAATACAAAATACATGTGGAAATGGTGTTAAGGATGTGGAACATTTTTTTACATCATGATTATATCTATCCTAAGAATTGTGGGAATGTATAATCATTTAATGCATTTGATGTTGGGAATAATTTGAGACGAAGTCCATGAAAATGCTTTAGGAATATATCTAAAGGACATCAAAACATATATCTTTATATTTTTCAAAATATATATTAGAATATTTATTATGTATTATTTGGAATGTAATTTTTATAATTTTTATAAATAATTTTTGTTTGAATACTGAAAAAAAATTCCAGCAAAACTAACAAAGGATCCAACTCATCAACCACATTATGGGAGGAGGCTTCAACCCATGGGAGATCTGGCTCACCGTGCTTGAATGGAGGAATGTGGTAGTGAGTTCCTATATGGGAAGGCATGGGTTCACAAAAAGGTGCAAATGTTTATAGTTTTCATGAATAGTGACCATCTGGAGTCACGGAGGCACATAAGGGGGTATGTAGGTTGGACCACCAAATACGGTGTGTGTGGGTGTTGTAGGTGCCAAACCCCACTGCTGGTTCGAGAGTTGATGGGAGTGAATAAGTATAAATGGAATTAATTACATGAAAAAACTTCAAATGCGGTAGAACGGTGAAAGACACATTGTTCATCGATGTTAAATTATATATATATATATATATATATAAGGCTGGTTGTCTGATATCTTTATTCTGAGCCATACAATATTTACATGTAATCTTCCTCTTCATCCAGAATATTTAGGATTCAATTTAACTTGTTTTATCAACCATTGATGATCCTAAATTAACATACTAATCCATGATATTAGGATCGATGACCTCATCCACATTAAGGATGGTTGACCCAACAACCAAAGATCCATGAACGATAGAACTACACATTTTAAATGGTATTCATGCATATTCCATGCATGAAGAGAATCATCCCAAAGTAATTTCATTGAATATAATGAATATGAGAACCTTTAAAAAGTAAAATATGGATTGTTCAATAGGTTTGGTCTCAATAATATTTTCATAAAGTTAAAAATTCATGAATATACATCAAATGAGGTCTGATTTAGTCACAACTTACTATTTATGCATTTTATGAGTTCTGGCGCTTCTGACCGGCTATGAACCATGCTCTTCTAAGAATCAAAGGCATGTGATATTCATTCATGTGTGATATTAAAGATCTATAATCCATGTTCCAAATTATCCTTTGGTTAATATAGGATTGTATGATTTTTTGTTGTATGAGAGAATGAATGAATAGTTTATACCAAGATTTCAGGTATTAAAGTATGAGATGTGGTTTTATTTGAAATATCTCATATTAATAGATGCATTAATGTAGAGTGTTTACCATGTAGGATGATCCACATGATGAATAAATTGCATTTGAATCCTTCGATCATTTAAGTTTTGAAGCCACGTTTCCTGCTTGATAGAAATCTATGTGAAGATTAATGAGGATACCCAGGACCATTAGTATTTGATATGACTTGAATAAATTAATTTAATATACATGTGAATATATGAGATCCATACAGATAATGAATACCCATAAAAATGGGCCTACGGGTCATGTAATGGGCTAAATGCCCACTGGGCCTTCGGGCTATGTAATGGGTCTCCCTCTACCTAGTTAAAGAGGTCTTTGCTTTGCTTTAATAATAAAATGAGGCTTCGGCCCCAACCTTTTAAAAAAATTGAGGAAGTTATTCAGAATGTATAAAAATAAGGGGCATCCAACATTCTTGTGGAGGAAGACAGTTTAAATAATAATATATTTCTACCTCTAGATCATCCTTTAAGAATGGGATATGTCTTCTAGTCGACTCGGGAAGTAGGAGAAATATTTAGTGGATTTTGGAGAAATATAGATAATAATAGAATCTTTTTTAATGTAAAGAGGGAAAATGGATTCAATGTTAGTGTATTCACTTGAATATATAGAGAAAGAATCCATGTTGGGGAGTATAACTAACATGGAAAAGAGTAGGCCTTTCAACCAAACCTTTTAAATATAATGTGCTTCTATCTATTTCATTACAAATATAATAATTGTAAAATTGATAGTTTATATTGATTGGATTGATAACCTAAGAAAAATTGAAGATTTTTAATTAAAAGAAAATTTATAAAAGGAGGAAACCACTGATTTACCCCATCTCAGTGGCACCTAACTGACCCATGGATTCTATAGTTGGTATGATAGGAAGGTTACTTGTAAACATCCAACAAGTTATGAAGATTAAATTTCATAAGTATTTTTATGAGATCATTCCCCTTATTTTAAGAAACTATAAAATAGGTAAAGTTAATAAGGAAGGAAAACAGATTCCCAAAAAAATAAAATGAGCATAAATGATAAAGTTAGTTAATTATTATCATGCACTTAGTTTTGAGGTGAAATAAATATCCTTTATTTTCATGAAAAGAAGAATAATAATAATCTATCACATAAGTTGTGATATATTATCAATTTAAAATATGAAAATATGGTTACCAATAAATCTAGACCTTGCATGGATAAATAATGTGTAATTTCAGACCCTCTCTTGGAGTTGAAAATGAATTATGATTCTGGTGGTGAAGAGGAAGAAGAAAAAAATTTCTATTCCAAGTATTTGTCATGAAATGATAAATAAATCCAATATAGAATAATGCATGCATATTACTATTGAATGGTGAAATTTGTTCCTTGAAAATGAAGATTGAGAAGAGAAGAACTGACCTTGATTCTAAACTCAAATAAAATGAGAATAAAAATTAAGGATCCAAGTGACATGATAGAATATCATTCCCAAGAGATTGAAAATAAAATGTACATGGATAAATGGTTGAAGACTGGAATCATATTACTCAAACCCCAACATGAAGAAATGATACAATCATGTATTGATACTATGTTAAATATCAAAGTAAAGGTTCTTTAGTGAAAAGGGAAATATTTGAAAATAATATATCATGAGAAAAATATGAACACATATAAAGAGAAGATGAATATACCTCCAAAAAATTTCTCAACATGTGTACAAACATAGAAGAACCCATATATGAAATTTGTAAGTAATTTATCCCATGAAAAATAGGGAATTGTTGTTCCACAAAATAAGGAATCACAAAAGTAATTTCATTGTGGCAGATATGGGAACATCATGAGTAAAGGTTTATAAACCAAAAAACACAATGATGTTACAATAAATCCATTAGTTATGATGTATCAAAAAAGGAGTGACCAAATGATGGATGAATCTTATGTTAAATGTTTCATTTCCCTTAAAATCGGTCATATGGAAAAGAATTTCACTTTTAAGAATTCATGGAAGGGTAAAAAAGGTATATAGAGACACTCAAATACTATTTATTATAATAATGATACTTATCTTGGAAAACGTCCCAATAAGATATTATATTGGGTCAATATTGTGGGGTATTTAAATGATCTTCAACAAATGTTGTATCAAACACTAAAATCTAAGCACTATAAATAAATCGTTTGGAAGAAAATAAGACAGATCTAGAAGAAAAATAAATAGGTTGATCAAGTTGTGAAGAAGGTGGAGAAAACAACTCCACATGATGAATCAATTCTAGGGAAAAATATTTTCATAATAAATAAATCCTATAAATAAGAAATAAAGAAATCATATGTAGATATTAAAAAGAATAAGAGACAAGACATGATAGAAAACACTCACCTTGAATGATTTGTATAAATAAAAATAAGTTCCTCCTTATTACCTATTATTGTAAGTTTTGTGAGATAACAAACATGGAATTAAAGGATAAGTATGGTTGATCATTGAGTACTTCAATTTACATAATGATGAATGAGTGAAAACCTTGAGGGGATCTTAGATGAGAAATGTGGGATTTCCATTTCTTTTATAAATAAGATTATTAGAAACCCATTTTCTATAGAATTTATATTCCTTTATCATGAAGTAACATGAAGTATAAAATATGATAAAATTAGGTAAATTTCATTTTTTTCTCTCTTATTTTATAAACTGGGTTAACCCACGTAAACTTATAGTTGATTAACTATCGGATCTTCACTAATTGAACCATGTTATTTCATCCCTCTTATAGAAGTGTTCAAGGAAAATACATTTAAGGGAGGAGAACTTGTTTTTTAGATGTAAACTGTGATGGGAAGAATCCTAATTATCCTTTAACATTGAATAAAAATAAGGGGGAGAAAATAAATATAACCACATATTGACATTAATGACGTGAAGGGATATTGATTGAAATATACATAGGGTAATATTGTTGGAACTAAGTGTTTAATTTTTTTAAATGGGTTAATATGTGAAGTGGTAGTTCTTGGAGAATTGTTATGTATTCACTTCATGTAAATGGATGGCATTGTTTGATGATTATCCTTGTTTAATGTGAAAATTTATTGAACCGATCTTCAATGCTAAAGAATTATGAAAATGGTGTAGAAGACATTACCCATTTTTTACATTATGATGATATCTATCCTAAGATGTGTGGGAATATATAATCATTTAATGAGGATTTAGTTGCGAAGAATATGAGAAGAGGGCCATGAAAATTACATATGGAATTTATGTGAAGGACCAAAAAATATATATCTTCATATTTTTCATGAAGTTTATTTGAGGATTTAAAATGTATGTTTTGGAATTGGAGTTTGATAATTTAGATAAATATATTTTATGAGAGTACATACAATTTTTTCTATAAAAGAAAATAAAGGGCATATCTCATTAATCGCATTATGAGAGGAGCCCTCAACCACATAGGAGAGCCAGATCCCTGAGATAGAAGGTGAAAGGTGGCAGAGGTCACCTCTATGATTAGTAAGGTGTGTGTACAGAGGAACATGAGTGATGAGTTAAGACACATATTTCTCATAGGGTGCACATGTAGCATGGAGTTGGAAGAGTTTTTTGGAATTACCAATTTGTTGTGTGAGAGTGTTACCAGTTTCAAACCCCACTGTCAGCTAGAGGGTTGATGGGAGTGTAGAAGTATAAATGAAAGTGCTCATTTGAGAGAACTTTTGATATAGGGAAATGGTGTGAAGAACATTATTCATCCATGTTAAATGATATAGATAAAATGTTTTCCATCTTATCTCTTCATTCTAATATATCTGATCATTACATCTAATCATCCTCTTCCTTCAAACGTTTTAGTGTTCAGTTAGGTACAACTTATCCACCATTAAAGACCCATAATTATCATGTTGATCCTTGATATTTGAACTGAATTTCTCTTCCAAATCAAGAGAGGTTGTGTTGACCTCTCAAGATCCAGGAAATACCAAAATACATGTTTCAAATGATATTCATGTATCTTCCATGAATGATAGAAGGATATAATATAGTGTCACTACCAATAATGTATCCAAGCTCCTGGATGAATTAAAAGGTGGATTAATGCACAAGTATGGTCGAAATAATATATTCATGTTGTAACACTTTCATGAATATACTTTGACAGAGGTTTAATTGAGTTACAATATTATATTCACGTGTTTCCATAGATTGGGTGCTTCCCATCAACAACAAACCAAGAGTATCCAAGAATCTAATGCATGTGATAATCATGTATTCATAAAATTAAATATTTTGAAGCCATGCACTAACTGAGTTGCAGGTGATTATAATGTTGGATCGAAATAATGAATGAAGATACTAATTTTAATATCATATGATGCTCAATATACAAGAGGGGGGTGAATTTTATACTTTAAAATTTTCTTTACAACTTTTAAAGATGATTATGTTTAACAATGTCAAACAAGGTAATTCATAAAACCCCAAATGCTATACACTTTCTAGATTCCGGAAATATGATTCCGAGAAAGTGATTCTGAAAATATGGTACCGGAAAAATGAAACTTAATGAAAGATTACAAAGATAAATATTCTACCTTAAATCATATAGAATCTTATTAAATCATAGTATATAAGTATAAGGAATTATAAGATAGTTATACTTTCCTCAACAAATAAAATGCAGTGAAAAAACTTGTAATAGAACAAGTAACAAGTAGTAAATCTTTTAACCCAAAGAGAAAGGTATCCTAAAACCTTGGATAAAGTTCCCTGGATTTATACATTCAAGAAATTCTATCTTACCTACACTAGGGTAATCCCTCAATACAAAGATCAGAGTATGTCTTGCAATCCCCGCAAGCCCTCAACTTAAAGGTAGTCGGCACCTATGTCTTCCTCAGCAAGGAAGCCCTCAACTTTAAGGTAGTCGGCACCTCTATATTCCTATCCTCGTAAGTCCGCGAATGTAATCAGCTACATTCAGAGTCACACAAAGCAAATATGAACAAGAAGTTCAATACACACTAAGCATGAGAGTCTCTCTCTCTAGAAATCACTTCAAATCAAAAGTTTTCCAAATGTTCTAAGCTCTTTCCAATGAGATCCAATTTATAGGCGTAGCTCCAACGGTCGACTCCCTCCTCCAATGATCATATCTTTCCTTGAATTTTCGAGGGACCTGTACACATGTCACTCAAACAATGGTTAGTTAGAAACAGAATGTATAACATTGTTTCATAACTATATCAAAGATGAGAAAAATATGGTTTCTTAATCAAAAAAAAAATTCGGAGTCTATGAAAAATAAAAGTTTGGAGTCTAAGTAAAAATATTTGGACTCTATATCAGAGGATATTCATATTCTGTTCTCTAAGGAATTTGGACCCTAAACTCTATAGAATTCTAGAGTCTGAATTTCATGGAAATTCAGAATATGGATTCACAAGAATTCAGAACCTAAATATAAAATGATCGTAGTCTGAATTCATTAGAATTTAGAGTCAGAAATCATGAGACTTTAGCGTATGAATTCAATAGAATTTGGAGTCAGAACTCATGAGAGTTTGGAGTCTGAATTCAAGGAACTCAGAGTCAGAACTCAGAAGAGTTCGGAACCAGAATTCTGAGAATTCGTTGTCAGAACTCAGAAGAGTTTAGAACCAGAATTTTGAGAATTCAGATCCTAAAACAGAATGCTTCATATCTCGGTAATTATAGGATTCCGAGGTTCTAGATATATACTAAATTTTACATTTACAAAAATTATGATATGAACAATGAAAACATGGTAAGGATAAATTTTCCTTATGAAAGCAAAACTGGGTAAGGAGAAAATTTTCCTTAAGGAAGGAAAAATTACCTTAAGGAGAATTTCCCTTAACAAGATAAAATCTATTTTTCCTTAAAATAGGTGTCTGTGATTTTCAAAACATGAAGTAATAGAAAATTCATAAGGAAACCTTATTGACTCAACCATCTACCCCTTTTTGGAAAGCACGAACATCCTTAAAAAAAGAATATAAGGACTTAGAATTTTTATGATCTTGAAAATAAAACTTACCTCCCCTTACTTATGAATTAGAGTGAATACGACTAACTCCCCCTTAGGATTTGGAATAACTAAGGATCGTATTCTGTTTTCCAGAATGGAATTTTTCTTTATCTTTCATACAGAAATCTTTAAGATGAAAAACTCCCCCTTAGATAAACTCTCCCTTGGATAGGGAAATGTATTCTACACTTATTATTCTTTTTTATATTCCTTCTCCCCCTTTGTTATTTTCAAAAAGAAGTACAGGGAATGGAAAAGGAAATTATGGTACCTGAAAGATTAATACAAGACAACACGAAACACAGGAGAGCAAGCAAAATTTCATTATGTTTGGAAAGAATTTTTACAAGAAATAAAAATAAAACAAAAGATCAGATTGGATCTATTTTCCTTCCTTCTACTTGGGTATCAATTTCATCACTACGGTTTTTAGCTTTTTGAGTTCCTTGTGGTCTTATTCTACTTTCTTTAGGAGCTCTTCTTGATCCTATGATTTCTTCTCTAAAGCTTTGATCTTTTCTTCCTGGGCCTTGAGAGCTTTTGCCTGAGCCATCATCAGTTCATCTTACTTACCTAGATTCTCTTTGATCTAAATACAAAGACCCCTTTCTCTCTTACAACTTTGGGAAAAATAATATAGATTCCCATTCAGATCCTTTACCTCTTGAATCCAAGTATGGGGGTGATGGTAAATCTCCTCCACCCCAACACGTCTAAGGATCCCAAAGTCACAGACAGAATTTTTGCAGTGAGATTTTGGGATAGAAGATGCTTTGCAAATGGCCATGAGGATTCTCGTTTTTCCTGCATTAATTTTAAAAAAATTATTACGGAAAATTATTTCATTTCTACCATACTAGATAATATGCAGAAGTTCTGCGACAGCCGCAACCAAAAGGTTTTTGATTTTCTGAGATGTAGACAACTCCAAGAAACTCTGAATCTGTATGTTGATGGTATCAAAAAGCAGCCATATGCACTTAAAAATGTCAAGAATATAATTCCAGAGAGCGGTTTCTTTGTTACAGGAGAGAAATAGATTATTAATATTTTCTATATGTTGATTGGACATACAACATTTAGAACAAAGAGTAATCCCGAATGTTTGTAAGCAATTATCTGTGGGAATTATTTGATGGGGAATCCACCAGACTAAAGTAAATCTTGAGGTTTTTATCCAGGATTTGTTAAATTTATCTATCCAGGGGTGATTATTGTCAACATTGTTGAAAAGGTACTTATAATAGCCTTTGGAGTTATGAATCCCATTGTGCGCAGGCTCCCAAATAAGTAAATCATTAATATTAATGAAATGATAATTATCAACAAATTGAGTAATATTCTCAGGGAGATCGAGGTTATGCATATGGATGATCAAGTCAATTTAATCCTAATGATTGGGATGGGATTGGTTGTTATCTATAAAGGAGATCAGTGGAATGCCAGTCTAGTTATCAAACCAAAAAATTTAAGTTGGATTCCTTAGTGGATATCCATCTAGAGTTAGACATAATATACATGAAAGTACTTTTGATGGAGGACCAAATGGAGGACTTAAGTGAGAAAGAATTATTGTTTCTAAGCTTTTCAAGGAAACAAGCCTTGAGTAAATTCATGGAGGAGGAAGTGTTGTGAGCAATGTTCCACGTGAGTCTAGCATGAAGAGCCTCATTAAACTTATAGAGATTTTTTATGCCAATCCCTCCTTTATCAACAGGTTTGCAGCAAGAGGTCTAGGGTATAGTCACCGGTTTTCTCTCCGAAGTGCTACCAGTCCAAACAAAATTTTTAATAGCAACATTAATTCGTTTTAAAAGAATTTTTGGCCATTTATATATCATCATGGAATAAACAAGTTTAGAAACACGGTGTGTAATATGTATTACACAATGTGTATGGAATATCAAATGGCATGTAACTCCAAATACATGGCCTGTACTATCCTGTTACCTAGACAGAATCATTAGACCCTCTTGATGAGATCCTCGATTTAATTTTAATCAAAATATTATTGTTTCTATTAGATCTGTGAGAAACAAAAAGAGGAAGAACAAATCTCAAAATTCAGATTAAAAGATTGAATAAACAAGAATTGAAAAAATTAATTAATAAATTGTAAATCATCAAAAAATTATTTAAAGGATTATAAATGATGATGATCCCCGCTCAGATACCACATGAAGGATGCGGATGCAGTGGAAGTGTGGTAGTTTGGAGGACCCAACTTTTCTTTATCTGTAATCGATGACCAATCCTAGATCAATAAGACAATGAATGCTGGTATCCACAGATTGAAATAAGAAATTTAAACAATGAGAAGAAAAGCATTGGTCCTGAGAAAGAGGATCCTTCACAACATATTTATAATTAATTTAACAATTTTTAAAGAAATTAAATACCTAGGTCTTAGGTAATTTATTCATTGATGATCATTGATCATCTAGAATGATCCTTCTATATTTTTTTCATTGTGCTTGTGATGATACAATGTATAATCCCTCTAACGGTGATCCACACCTGCACCAATGGTCTATGATCAATTCCAATCATTCTTCGGGTGCTAGCATGGTGGAATGAATGTCTTCCACAAATCTTTCTTGATTTCTTACTCTTTGGTCTTGAAGAACTTCTCTCATTATTGAGAGGGAGAGATGAGAGGATTTGAGAGAGAAAATGTTTGTCTGAACAATTCTCAATTTACCAGGGTTTGGAACAATAGATATTCTTTCCAATTAATCGACATGGGGTTTTAGTTACACTATTTTTAGTTACAATATTTAATTTTGAAATAACAATTAAATGAAATTATAACTATTAGAGAAAACTCGTTCCACATAATAACAATAACCGCACCATTATTTGTGGTGTGAAAACTTGAAAAAAAATAGAACCAAAAACGAAATCACATTCCACATAATGATAATAATATTATTATTATTTCTTGCACCAACTGGATATGTATTATTTACCGACTTGTGAATAATTAATTTATCAGTGGACATGGTCTTGGTCTGTTCGAAATCCTATTCCATTTATTGAATAGCTGAATAAAATATTTTTATATCTCAACTATATATTTTTATTTACAAAATAGTAAATAAATATTTATTATGTTTTCTATAAAATAAATAAATATATATATTTTATTCAAAATCTGGTTAATAAATATTTATTTAATCTATGGGATCATTTTTTCTTGAATAATATTATTCCTTAGTCTTGAGAATAATATTTATTCCATTAATTAAATTCAAATAGAATTTAATCGAGAACACCAGAAACATTTAGTGTGTGACCCTCTAGGATTATTTCTCATTTTTATTAGGTGGGTCTGCCTGAAGTCAATGATTAATATCTATAAATGGGTTAAGGAACCCAAGAGAAAGAAATTAAAGTCACAATGATGACATCCATATACGAAAACTCAATTTGTAATATAATACCTTTGTGACTATATATCATCAAGAAGGTTTCATGATAGTGTCATAAACCTATATTCTCAATACGTCATTCTTTGACTACCTGAAATAATATCATCGTTGCACCATGTCCATGGAATTTAGGTTCGTAGTTCTATTTCAATCAAAGGGTTGAGATATCAACTTCTATAAATAGAAGGGAAAATACATCCTAAACTTATCCATTAAAAACATGTCATTCTTGATGCCCCCACTGTACACTACTTCCCTCGAACATATGGAGTGATGTTTTTCCTCAAAAAAATATAAGTGCGCGATTCATGCCACATTTTAATTATAATCTTAAAGTATAAGGACCATTGCACACACCCACAAATAGGAATATCTGATGACACCAAAATATGCAGAATGTCTACTGGTGGGTCTATTATCATAATCTCTCCTCTTGGATATTACTGACTATGAACTTCATGATAAGAAGTATCATCTTCTTACGCGTACTCGCACCTGACGGTCTGTATACTATATGTCACATCATATTATGTCATCCAACTGTAGAACTATATTTAAAAATATTTTCATAGCACTTTGAGGTTCTTATCATAGAGGGGAACTGCTACAACCTTATTAATATGAAAAATACTCTAGGATAGTATTACATTATAGTTATGAAGAACAATGAACAATATGTAATAAGATGTTTAGTATTTAATTAAATTAAATATTCATGTATTCAATGTACAGACAGTTAGTTCTAAGACACCAACTCTAACATATGGATCCTTTCCACAAGAATATCCAAGAAATAGGATATTCTGAAGCCAATATTGTGGTCTATTGGGTTTTGATAAATTATTTAGAGACTAATAAATATAATATTTATTTAGTTGTATAAATTTTAGCTGATAAATTATTAATATTCTACTCATATTATTTCTAAAAACATCACCAAAAAATGACATCAAACATATCATTGTGATCCATACTCGAGAAGGAAAACCTTCTCACCATCATTAATTTCTAGGAGTGGAAAATGTTCCTATGATTCATCCATCTCCATTAAAGGAAAATTTATTTTATGGAAGAACTTTTAATAGTTGCGCCTAGAAATGAGGCGAGTGATGAAGAGCTATCTTTGTATGAGAAACATCTGAATGATACTAAAGATGTTCAATGATTCATGCTATCATCCATGTCCAACAATATCTTGAAGAAACATGAAAAAATGGATGCTTATAACATGATGTATCACCTTTAGGATCTCTATAAAGAGAATACGGGACAAGAGAGGTGTGAGATCTCCAATGATTTTTCAAGACTAAGCTTGGAGTGTCTACACCAGCTTGGCCTCATTTAGTCAATCTTATTAGTTACATTGATCATCTGGACATATTAGGGATTAAATTCATGGACTAGTTAAATATAGATCTCATACTTTCATTAATTCCCAAGACCTTCTCTAGTTTTATTGTGAATTATAATATGAGAAATAATGAGAATATTTTATCATAAATTCTGACCTTGATTCGCCAGGAGGATAAGGACATGGGGCATGACAATCCCACAGTCCTTATGGTGAATAGGAAGAGGAAGGAAAAGGAAAAGGGGACTAAGACTTATAGATAATCTAAAGACTCCAAGAATCATCTGACCAAGAAGAAGAAGATCCAATGTCCGAGCAAGGAAAAGGAGGTAGTATGTTTTTCTTGTGGCAAGTCGGGCCAATGGAAGAGGAATTGCACCCAGAAGAAAGGGCAATCCAAAGGTGCATTTTTTATCGAGTAAAACATTTCCATTTCTAAACATTGGATATTAGATACATATTGTGGTTCGCACATCTTTATCCAAATGTAAGAACCAAGTAGATTTGAGAAAATTTCCAAAGGAGAGGTCGATCTGCGAGATGCCAATGGGGCGAGGCTGGTTGTTCTTTCCCTTGGTGACTACTAACTTTCATTGTTGATGGGAAGGATTTTGGTTTTACATGAATGTCATTATGTACTAAGTGTTACCAAGAACAAAATTTCTATATCAATTTTAGACACAAATTGGATTATTTTCAAATTCATAAATAAAATTTGTTTCTTTTATAAGGATAACATATGTTATGGTATGCCACATTTAATAACGTTCTTTATGTATTAAATTAAGAAAACCAAGTTTTGGAAATTGATAATGAATCAAGTTCACATGAATCATATAACACCTAGTTTTGGCATCACCTTCTAGGTCATGTAAAGGAGAAGCGCTTGAAAAATATCTATCAAGATGGATATTTAGACTCTTCTAAACTAAAAGCACTTGATAGATTTCATGCTTATTTATATGGGAAAATGACAAAACCACCATTTGGTGGGTAGGGTTAAATGTCCAAAGAGATTCTAGGATTGGTACACACTAATGTGTGTGGACAATTTCCAATAGAATCTATAGGTGCATAATATTACATTATAAATTTTACTGGTAACTTGAGTATATATGGATATATTTACTTGATTAGGTATAAGCCTGATCCCTTTGAGAAATTCAAGGAATTCAAGAATGAAGTAGATAATCATCATGGTAAGAAGATAAATAATCTTTGATCGGATCAAGGTGGATAATATCTTAAAAAAGAGTTCATGTACTTTTTACAAGAGTTTGGGATACTATCTCAACTCACTCCACCTTATACACCATAGTGGAATGGTGTTAGTGAAAGGAGGAATCATACATTTTTGACATGGTATAGTCACTGATGAGTCATGAAAATCATATTTTATCCTTTTAAGGATATGAATTATAAACTATGGCATAAGCATTAAACTGGGTACCAAGTAAGGTGGAAAACAGAATCCCCTTCATGATTTGGAGTGGAAAGAAACCCGTTTTGTTGCATACACGTGTATGGGGTTGTGAGGAGTTTGTTAATTCTATATTAGGAAAAAAACTATAACCCCAGGGCATGAAGTCCATATTTATAGGGTACCCTAATAAAAAAGGGATATAACCTATACAACCTCTTGGAAAAGAAAGTGATTTTTTCCAACAAAAATGTCCTTATTGAGAGGGAGAACGTCCTCAAAAAGGATAGTGGGAGAAAGATTGACTATGATGAATTTGATGCTCAATATACATAAGATTTGGTATAGGAACAAGTTCTACAGGTCCCCATGGAATAATTACTTCCTGAAACACAAGTACTGCGTATAAGTGTAAGAGAGGTAAGGGAACCAAAGAGATATGGTTTTCTTGTCACTGAGTATCGTGACTAATTATTGTTGGAAATTGATGAACCTATCTTTTAAAAGGAGGTGGTAGAGAGCTTAGAAGCTACAAGAAAGTGAGAATATTTGAATTCTGAGATAGATTTCATCTATCATAACCAATTTTGGGTTCTAGTCAATGGTTCAGTTGATGTAAAGTATATTGGATTTAAATGCCCAAATGGCACGAAGGCCTTATTTTATATTATTATTTATAATCCCCCTTTTAAGGGTTGAAGGGGAACCTGAACATGACCTATAGGCCCAAGGCACAAGGCCCAACATGACTTTCAATACATGACCCAAAGGCCCAGAGGCATACCATGCCCATTACATGACCCGTAGTCCCAGCCCACTAGAACTACCCCTCCCCAGCGTCTTACATAATTGATATCCTTAGCTCCCCACCTTGCATTGATGATCGACTAGCATTGCCCCGTACAAATCTGCATGGTGCCTGGTCCCGATGGCGGCTGCCATACCCTCTCATTCTTTCAATCCTGTTAGCTCTGCATCTGGTGGCTGCTACTCATGTTGCTCTGATCCTCTTCTGGGGCCTATTTTGTGTGAACTGGGCTACTCCATGGTCTACGTGACCCGAAGGCCCAGTGGTCCGAAGGCCTTTGATGACCCGAAGGCCTAGGAGACCCGTAGGCCCAAACCGGCAGCCCGAAGGCCCAAATCGGGTGAATAGTTCCTGCTGCTACAGTACCGAATAGTAACTGCTATAGTACTACAACAGTAATGCTACAGTAACCCGGAAATTCACCTCCACCCGGTTTTGAACTCGGGTCTCCTGGATGCCAACCAGGAGCCCTTACCACTCGGGTACGGGCTCGTTGGCTATTGGATTTAAATGCGTATTCCAGAATAAACTAGACATGGAAGGTAAAGTTCGTACCTATAAAGAAGGGATAGTGGATAAAGGTTTTAAAAATCATCAAGGAATTGACTATGATGAAACCTTTTCTAAAGATCCCATGTTTAAATCCCTCACAATCGTAATTTCCATTACATCTTACCATGACTATGAGATTTGGCATATGGATTTCAAAACCACATTCCTTGTTGGGAATCTTTAGTAAGATTTATATATGAAAAAACCAGAGGGTTTTGTGACATCAGGTGATGCCAAAAGTGTTTTTAAATTGAACGGATCCATTTATGTATTGAAGAAAGCATCCATGACATAGAACATTTTATTCGATGAAGCCATAAGATAATTTGGTTACATTATGAATGAATGTGAGTCGTATGTTTTCAAAAGGTTTAATGGGAATGCAGTCGTTATCCTAGTAGTATATGTTAACAACATATTACTTACTTAGAATGACATACTAGTCTTACAGTCTATTAAGGATTGGTTGAACAAGTTTTTCTCCATAAAGGACTTAGGAGAATTAGCCTACAATCTAGGGATCAAGATCATTCATGATAGATCCATTAGGATTCTCGGACTGAGTCATAGTACATACATTAACCAAATACTAAATAGATTTTGTATAGAACAATCCAAGAGGGGATTGGTTCCATTGTCACGTGGAATATATATTTTTACAAAACTTTGTCCCCAAACACAATAGGATAAAGATATAATGAGTAAGATATCATATGCGTCAATGATAGGATCAATTATGTATGTCATTCTATGTACTAAAATTGATGTTGCCTATGCACTGAGATTGGTAGAAAGATATCAAGAAGGTCTAGGAGAACAACATTGTACTATTATTAAGGTTATCCTTAAGTATCTAAGAATAAATAACGGTATATTCCAAGTGTATATAGGAAATGAGTAACTTTTCATTAAAGTTTATTCTAATTATGGTCTCTAGATCGATCAAGATGATCTGAAGTCACAATCAAGATATGTTTTTTGTCTCAACGGAGGACCTGTGATCTGGAAGAGTTCAAAGAAGCTATTTTTCATTGATTATATAGTGGATTCTGAGTATATAGTAGCTTCAAATGCAGCCAAGGAATCCGTTTGGATTTTTAACTTTATCTAGGATCTTGATGTGGTTCCAAGAAGTGAATAACAAATCACATTTTACTGTGATAATACTGCAGCGGTGGCTCTTGATAAAAGAGACAAGGTCACATCAACTGAAAAAGAACATACTCTGAAAGTATCACCTCTTAGGGGATTTTAATCAGAGGGGTGAAGTTTTAATGAGAATGGGTATCCAAAAAAGAGAACATGGCTGGAACCTTGACTAAAATCCTATACCAGCAGAAGTATGAGTATCATGTGAGAGCTAGCGGACTTAATATCGTTAGCAGTTGGCTCTAGTGCAACTGGGATTCTGTTTGAGTTGGTTCCCTAGAACCAAATTCTATATACTTTATGATAACTAATATTCATGGTTTTTTAATATCAATATACTCTTTATTACATCGTGATTTTTCTTTTGGAAAAAATTTCATGTGATAATGTCCCAAGAGTAGCTGTCGCAATAAAAGGTCATAGTAGTTCCCCACTACAATGAGAACCCGGAAGTGACATGAAATTATTCTTAGATATATGTTCCATGAAAAAATGATATCATTTGAGGGAAAAAATGATACAAGATATCAGGGGTGGAGGCTCATAGTATTTTGAGGCACCTTATCATGGTGTACGACTTTGGTAATTTCTAGGAGGATATTATTAGAACAAGACCCTCTAGTAAGAAATATACATTTCTTTGTGTCATTAGATGGTTATATCTATGGACATGTGTATTGGTCCTTAGAATTTAATATTATTATTAATGGATATTATGAGTCACACACTTAGATATATTGACAAAAACAATGATGATAGATGTTCGTGGAGAGGTACGTTATATTGAGTGTGTCACGAATAATATTTCATTAATGAATAATGTGAGAAAATATTTATCTCTTATGTTATTTAGTGGAAGATAATATATCAATCCCTTTCATTGAAATGATATAGCCTAAATAAATCCATGCCTATAGTGTTATATAGGAAAGTTCTATTTCAAAAAAATTATACAAAGAGTTATCGATCATATAGTTTGATGTCACTGGAATGAAACCTGCTCGATTAGAGATATTGTGATATAGGGATTATATTACAGGGTAAGCATTCATATGAAGTGATGTGTCTTTGTGGCAATAACTTTATTTTCTATGGGTGCCTTGGCATGTTGCAAGATGATAACCTTGGACTTTGGGATGTTCTGCCTAATTCCACTAAGAAAGAGGCCTAGAGGGTCACACACTAAGTGTATACAATATCTCAATTAAACAATTTATTATTTTAAAAAGTTAAATAAATATTATTCTCGATCGTGGTTTAATAACTATTCATGTATGTATGATCACATTTATTCCATCACTAGTAATTTGAGGGAATATATTGTGAGCGGAATAATTAATAAATATTGAGGAGGATTGACAGAAAAAGATTAATGGTCCAGTGAGAAATAATAATATTGAATATTATTTGATTAAATAATATTTAAGTATAACTCACAAGTTAAGAACATGTAAGGAAATAATAATTTTGTTGTTGTTATTTTACATGGGGGTTTTGCTAGGATTAATGAAATAATTGAAGGCACTTGTGAAAATTATTTATTACCCTAGTGAAATAAATGTCTTTTTATATTATTTTTTCCTTGGATAAGGGAAATACAAATGACGCTGATTGTGTGGTGTAACGTCCTGGTTCTGGAATCCACCCAGAGGCGCCCCGTACCCGGTTGGTCACATGGCCTCAAGCGCATTTCCCTAAATGCTAGAGGCTGCCGACTAGCAGTGAGAGTCTTGGGTGTGATAGTGGGGAAACTATGCCCTCATTGGCAGAGTACATAGTGGAAGAAGAATAAACATGCAATAGCAGAAGCATTAATAACCAACAATATAAAAAGCGGAAGACTAAATCAACAAACTGGAGTACAAATGTATGCATATGAAATGATGCATGATACATAACTAGGAAAGTATCTAAACAAGTCACAATGCTAGAAAACACTACAGTACCAAAAAAAGTACAAAATAAAAGTAAACAGCTCCTTAGCATCATGAGCCAAAGCTTGGTCCCATGCTCTCCTACTCCAACCAATCAAGTTCTAGAAGTTGAAGGGCACTTGCCCTTGTCAATACCTGCAACAACATAGTCTACTCGGGCCCAAAAGCATGGCCCAAATAGAGTTTGAGATAAAAATCCCAGTAGGAATTCACTCGATGATCTGTGCCTAACAGTCAGTGAGTATATGGCAAGTAAAAGTACAATAAGCATTAGACAACAACAACAAGCAGAAGGCAGTAAAGAGTAAGCAGTAAAACAGGATGATACATAGCAGCAACCATCCACAACCAATCAAAAGAAGTGAAACAAATAGCTAAAAATCCGGAAACCCTCTGGGAAGTACTCGGAGCCATCCCCTCTGATCCTATCCAAGAAGTACCATAACCCTCTGGGCAGTGCACTCAGCCTAACCCCTCTGGCTTGGTCATAAGAATTTATGAGACTCTCTGGGGAAGCTCACTCGGTCAATTCCCCTTATAGTCTAGGGTAGTTAAGGAATCTCTTGAGGAAGATCATGTTGTCTAACCCTCTTAGCCCCAAGGTCTAGAGACTCTCTGAGGAAGATATCTCAATAAATTCCTCTTATAGCCTCAGGTATACCACAGACTCTCTGAGGAATTTCACTCGGTCAATTCCCCCTCTAGCCTGGGATGGTTTTTAAAGAGATTCAAACAAGGTAAGACTCTCTGAGGAAGCTCACTCGGTCTACCCTCCTGTAGTCTATAAAATCCAAGACTCTTTGGGAGCTAACTCGGTTTATCCCCTCTGTAGTTTGTATTATCTAAGACTCTCTAGGAAGCTCACTCAGTCTATCCCTTATAGTCTATAGCACCAGGTTCTCTCTGCCTCGTGTCGGTCAGTACATAATAATTCTATAAGGATAAAGTAAACCTATAGAGATACTTGGCTAACCAAAGTACACCTATAGAGCTACTTATCTAAATAGTCTACAAGGCAACAAGCATGTCATAAGTTTCACTTCAACCTATAATCGCAAGGCATGAAAACAGGTGTAACATCCACGGGCAAAGGAGACCCAAAGGTCGTAACAGAACAAAGCAAGCGAAAAAACATCCAAGAACAACAATTTATCCTCTAGCATGGTCAAATAACCTCTACACAAGCATAAAAGCAAGGTAGGAAAACAACGAAGGCAAAAAGGTAGCACGCGATACCCCGTTCACGGGTATCAGTGGAATTTCTCACATAAAACTCAGAGACATTGAACCATAAGGCACAAACCACCTACCTCGATCCTAGGAGATCGATATAATTGAACCACGATGGATAATTCCCCCTAGAATGTAGTAGATCTGAGAAAATGCACAAAACGTTCAACCTTATATAACTTGAGAAAGAGGAAGAATTGGAAAACAATTCTCAAGAAGAAGGGAGAACTCACTGTTGCGCTTCCAACTCAATCGACAAAGATGGAATCAGAGAACGGACAGAGAGGCAGAAGATCGGGGAAGATCCGGCCATATGGGTCACTCTCAGATGAACCAGACCTAGAAGAAGATGATTATGGAGATTAGGCGCGACCCCGGTCCTTTTAGTGAAAAAAACAAGAAAAGTACACGGAGTGTATTTTTAAAGCACAAGGTGTGTAGTGGGTCTTTCCGTACTCCACCAAAATCAGCCTCCACGTCACCCCTACACACCATGTGTGTGGCCCGGACATGGCCAGCACACAGTTTAGAGTGGGAAAAGAGTACACGGTGTGTACTCAGAAAGTACACAGCGTGTACTTAGAAATTTTCCAGAAACTCCATTTTTCTTAAAAACTCCAGAAAAGGGAAAAGCGTACCTGAAACGAAGATCCGGGTTCTTACAAACTCCCCCCCCCCTTAAATAAATTCATCCCCAAATTTCCCTATATGGGCATAGAAGGAGAAACCTCGAACAGCTCCGGCCACTGTGATCGAACCTCGACCTCCCTCTCCCAAGTCTCGTCCTGTACTCGTCTGTGCTGACATAGAACTCATACCAGAGGAACAGACTGACCTTGGATAACCTTTGTACTACGATTGAAAATCCAGATAGGATGCACTTCAAACAACGCATCCGCTTTGAGCTCAACCTCCTAGGGATGAAAGATATGAGACGGGTCTGAGAAATAACATCGGAGCTGAGAGACGTGGAAGACATTGTGCATAGCCCGGTACCTCTGAGGTAGTTGCAACGGATAGGCAACTAGCCCAACTCTGTCCAATACCTCAAATGGACTGACGTACTGCGGTGAAATATTACCCTGTCTCCAAATCCTTTTGTGTCCCAACCTCGGTGTGACACACAGTAATACCTGATCCCCAACCTCAAACTCCAGAGGTCATCTCCGCTGATCATCATAAGACTTCTTTTGAGACTTCAATGTAGCTATCCTCTTCCGAATCAGCTCTATCTGCTCAGAGGTCTCCTGAACAAGATGAGGTCCTAGAAAAGCTGCCTCTCCTACCTCCAGCCAGCATAAGGGTGATCGGAAGAGCCTACCATACAGAGCCTCGTAGGGTGCCATCTGAATGGTCGCCTGAAAACTATTTTTGTAGGCGAACTCCACAAGAGGTATATACTTCTCCCAAGAACTGCCGAAGTCTAGAATGCAACCTCGGAGCATATCCTCAAGCACCTGGATCGTGCGTTCAGACTGGCCATCAGTCTGGGGATGGTATGTTGTACTCAAAAACACCTGTGTACCCAAGGACTTCTGAAGTCCCTGCCAGAACCAATAAGTAAAGTGTGCATCCCTGTCTGAAACAATGGAGTGTGGATCTCCATGTAGAAGTAAAATATCTCGGATGTACAGTCATCCCAGATCATCAACACTGAAGGTTTCCTTGATCAGAAAAAAGTGTGCTACCTTCGTAAGCCTGTCGATGATAACCCAAACAGCATCACTCCCCCGAGGTGACCTCGGTAACAAAGTCACTAAATCCATAGCGACATCGTTCCACTTCCACTCTGGAATGGATAACTGTTGTAAAAGCCCTACTGGTCACTGATGCCCTGCTTTGATTTACTGACAAGTAGAACATCTCATGAAAAAACCAGCAACACCTCTCTTCATACCTGGACACCAGTACTAGCGATGAAGATCCCGATACATCTTGGGGATGCCAGGATGAACTTCCCAAACTGAGGAATGAAAATCCCGCATCAGCTCCTCGCGTATGTCTGCGGGCACCCGTACACATCCCTAGAAACATAAGATCTCATCCTCACCTATTGTACACCCAGGAAGAGGGTCCCCTCCTGATACACTCTCCCACAGAACTAAGGCCTCTGAATCTAATAGCTGCCTTATTCTTACCAGATCAAGAAGTGTAGAGGTAACAACCACAGAAGATAGGACAGTCTGTAACTTCCTGTCATGCACTTATAAGTACATCTTCGAGAACAGATCCATAAGTTTCCACTCACTGCTAGCCTCCTGAACTGCCTGAATCTGAGTTCATCTGCTCAACGCATCTGCCACTGCATTTCCCCTTCCTGGCGTATAGGCGATCTCGAAGTCAAAAGATTGAAGATACTCGACCCACCAGTGATTTCTCAGATTCAAATCACACTGAGGGAAGATATACTTGAGACTATTATGGTCGGTGAAAACCAAAAAGTGCTCTTCCAGAAGATAGTGTCTCCAACAGCACAAGGCATAAACAACATCTGCCAACTCCAGATCATGCATAGTGTAGTTCCACTCATGTGGCCTCAACTATCAAGACCCGTATGCAATGAATCCATATCCCTGCATGAGCATAGCTCCCAGCCCGATACCTGAAGCCTCACAGTAATAGTGTATCCCTTTCCCGTCTCTGGAAAGACTAGTATCGGTGCTGACGTCAACCTCCCTTTCAGCTCCTAAAATGATGACTCACAAGAATATAACCATAAAAACTTCCCCCCTTTCTTGGTCAAACATGTCAACGGTGCTTCTAGGTGCGAGAAGTCCTAAATGAAGCATCTGTAGTATCCAGCTAGCCCTAGGAAACTCCTTACCTCAAAGACGTTCTTCGGCTGCACCCAGGAAACTACAACTCTCACTTTCTTTGGGTCCACTGACACTCCTGTCTCCGAGATAACATGACCCAGGAAGTGAATATGATCCATCCAAAAGTGGCACTTTGAGAGTCTATCATACAGCCGATGATCTCTCAGTGTACTCAGAACAATATCAAGATTTGTGGCATAGTCGTGTCGAGTGTGAGAGTACACCAACATATCATCCACGAAGACCACGACAAAGGATTCTATGTATGGATGGAACACTCGGTTCATCAGATCCATGAAGACTTCAGATGCATTCGTAATCCCAAATGGCATGACTGTATACTCTTAAAGGCCATACCTAATCCTGAAAGCTGTCATAGGTATATCTGATGGTCTAACGCACAATTGATGATAACCGGACCTCAAGTCAATATTCGAGAACACTCGGGATCCTCGAAGCTGATCAAAGAGTTCATCGATCCTCGACAAGTGATATCGTTTCTTGACCGTCAACTAGTTCAGATTCTGATAATCCACACAAATCCGAAGGGTACCATCTGCCTTCTTCATGAACAGAACAGGCAAACCCCAAGGGGAAGTATTGGGTCGGATGAAACCCTTTGCCTGAAACTCCTCCAACTACTTCTTGATCTCCTGCAACTCAGGTGTATCCATCCAATAAGGAGGAATGGACACCGGTGCCACTCCTGGCATGAGCTCAATCGATATGTCTACCTCGCGCTCCAGAGGTAAACCTGAAAAGCCTTCTAGAAAGACATCCCTAAAACGATCCACCACTGGAGGAATGTCTAAATGTGAAGTCCCCTGGTCATCCAGATAAAGACTGGCAATCTGGGCTGTAACTTCTCCTAGCCCATGATGCTCTGGTCCAGCTCTACCCTCCTGGACATCCCACTCGCCTCTATGAAGGAAAGATCCTCCATCTGGTGATATGAAACTCACCTTGCAGTGATAGCAGTCGACGACTGTCAGGAAGGGAACCAACTAGTCCATACCGAGAATGACATCATAGCCCGTCATCTCTAGCACATAGAGGTCCCATAAGAAATGACACCCCGAAACCTCGAGAGGGAACTCTCTGCACTGACGTACGCTAGATGTACTCATTCCCAACGGTGTGTCAAGAGTCAACAAGTCAGTAGACGAAAAGATATAGAGCCCAAGGCTCTCCACAACTGCAATAGAGATAAAGTTATGGGAAGAACCAGTATTGAAAAGAATTGAAGATAAAACTGAGGCTACTAAGATCGTACCTCAAACTATAGAAGGGTCGGGATCCTGCTCCTGATAGGTATGCTCCACGGTGAAAGACCGGCCTGCACTGCAGCCCTGCGCCCCTGGCTGACCGCTCTGAGCTGATCCACTCTGCTGTCACTGATGACCTGGTGACTGACCACCACGGTCATGACCTCCACCTCGGCCTGAATGGACAAAAGAAATCCAATTCCCTGAATGGTGGGAAACTGGTGAACCATCTCTAGAACGCGCGGTCATAGAGGAACCCCTACCACCAGCTGAAGGTGAGAAGATATGACTGAAACACTGAAGATGGCCCATCTTGCCGCAAGACCGGCACTCCATCAGATCCCTCTGGCACTGAGGCCTAGTATGTACACTTCTACCGCACTGGTAGCATACAACCTTCCTGCCATAAGACGCATCTCTTGAACCTTGATCTCCTCGGGAAGAATCTCTGCGATGCTTCCTACTTTCCGTAAGAGGAACACTAGCTTGGGATATCGAACTGCCCTGGTTCACTGCTCCAGAATCTATCAGATTGCACTCAGTTATCAGTGCTTATTTGACGATGGAGGATATCGAAGTCAACTGGAAGATATTCACCTGGGAACGGATCTCCTGCCTCAGACCACCCTCGAACTTCCTAGCAAGGAACAACTCATCACATGCTGGGATCGGTGTGAAACGCTACAGCTTAGTGAAGTGAGACGAGTACTCCATAACAGAGAGAGTACCCTACTGCAGACTCATAAACTCCCAGGCTCGATCGGCCCTCAGGGTATCTAGATAGGATTAGTCATAGAAGGTGCATCAAAACTCATCCCAAGACATGTCATGCTGACGCCCTGACCGTGAGATCACCTCCCACCACCTCTTGGTGGTGTCCCAGAGTATATATGTATCCAGATTTACCCTTTTCTCCTAAGGGGTCTCTAGGTGATCAAAGATGGTTAGTGTGGCCTCTATCCATGACTCTATAGCCTGAGGTTCTCCATCTCCTAAAAAAGTAGGAGGATGCTGCTGCTGGAAAACCCGCGTCAACTCAGCCATCGACAGGGCAGGAGGCAGTGCTCCCTGGAAGGTCTGAATCATCCTTAGGAAGTCCTCCATAAACTACTCCTCGGCGCCTGAAATGAGTATGACAGTCGGTGCCATGGCTGGCTCGACTGGAGGATCGGTAGGAAGCCCCTGATCAGCGATATCTAGCGTATGATCACTGCCTGACGACAGACATACAACCGGAGGATGTCTCGGAGGCATAGCTCTAAAAGATCAAAAGTATACCTTATATTAGAAAACAAGGACAGAGAACACAAGAGTAAAAAACAGGAAAAGGGGAAGAAAAACACACAAGTTTACAAAACACGACTACACGGCGTGTACAAAAACTACACGGCGTGTCTTTTTAAGACACTGACATGGGTGTGTACCCCTGACTTACAGGTCATGTAACACCTCAAACTACATGGCGTGTTGACCCAACACACGGCGTGTACATAAAGACTATTCCCATACCTGAGTCTCTTTACATGGCTAACTCACTTGGTTCAAACTAACCTCAGACTACATGGTGTGTTCCATAGGGACACGGCGTGTACTAGACACTTACTCGACGGCCCGTGTTGTTAGGTACATGGTCATCTACACGGCTGGGCCTTACATGGCATGTTCCGAACAAACACAGTGTGTATAGGAGAAGGTGACATCATCCCGTGTTGTTCATGACATGGTCGGGTACCTGGTCAAGACTACACGGTGTGTTCCAAAAGCAACACGGCGTTTCTTAGAGAAGGTCATGTCGACCTGTGTTGTTCGTGACATGGCCGAGTACCTGGGCAGAACTTCACGGCATGTTCCTTTACAACACGGCATTCTCTACTCGAGCTTACCCGACCCGTGTTGTTGGTGACACAGCCAGGTACAAGGCTCTACACTACATGGCGTGTACATACCATACACGACGTGTTCCTGAAGTTGTTTTCACAACACCGTGTTCCTGCACACACAGTCAGTAACACGGCCTAAAAACTACACGGAATGTAACCAGAAAGTACACACCGTGTATTCTGGGTTTTTCTAGGCAGTAGCTCAGAAACTGCACGGAAGCCCAAAAACATGGAAAACAAGGCAAAGAGGTGCCAAATTCCGATCAGTGAGGGCCCATACTCCCCGTGAATCAAAGCTTGGCATCCTCTACAGTCACGTACAAGAGAAAACAGGACCATGATCCACCAATTCTGATTCAAGAGGGCCCATAACACCACAAGAATAAAAATTTGGCATTCATTTAAACAAAGTAAAACACAAAAATTCTCTAACAAGCAGCATAGATTCAATCAAGAATCTATCACAATAGCATTTATAATCTACACAACATCCATCACAACAACATGCAATTGCTAATGCACCCTAAATGGCATGGAAATAATTCATGGCATGTGATTTATACGAGTGCCTATATGATGCATGAGATGGCATACCCTCATCTCATCGGGTTGCGACAGAAATAGAACTGTACTATCAAAATAATAACAGTAAAAACCATGTGAATCACTCTAGGTGAAATCGTATCAATCGTAAAATCTCAAAATCAGAAAACTGCAATAAATGAGGTAGTATGGCTTTTCCCTTTACATGGGTTAGCTACTCCCAGGCACAACTTATTACCAAGTACTGAATCCGTCCTATCTCTGGCTAAAGTATCTAAATAGTAAAGCAAGAGAAAATAACATCCTCTAATACCACTTTTTAACATCCCGGTTCCAGAAGCCACCCAGAGGCGCCCCGTACCCGGTTGGTCACATGGACTCAAGCGCATTTCCCTAAATGCTAGAGGCTGCCGACTAGCTGCGAGGTCCTTGGGTGTGATAGTGGGGAAACTATGCCCTCATTCGCAGAGTACACAGTGGAAGAAGAATAAACATGCAATAGCATAAGCAGTAATAACCAACAATATAAACAGCGGAAGACTAAATCAACAAACTAGAGAAAAAATGTATACATATGAAATGATGAATGATACATAACTAGGAAATAATCTAAATTAGTCACAATGCTAGAAAACACTACAGTACCAAAAAAAACTACAAAAGAAAAGTAAATAGCTCCTCAGCATCGCGAGCCAAAGCTCGGTCCCATGCTCTCCTGCTCCAAGAAATCAAGTTCCAGAAGTCGAAGGGTGCTTTCCCTTATCTATACCTGCAACAACATAGTCTTCTTGGTCCCAAAATCATGGACCAAATAGGGCGTGAGATAAAAATCCCAATAGGAATTCACCCGAAGATCTATACCTAACATTCAGTGAGTATATGGAAGGTAAAAGTACAATAAGCAGTAAACAGCAACAGCAAGCAGAAGGCAGTAAACAGTAAGCAGTAAAACAGGATGATACATAGCAGCAACCATCCAAAACTAATAAACAGCAGTGAAAAAAATAGCTAAAAATCCAGAAACCCTCTGGGAAGTACTCGCAGCCATCCCTTCTGATCCTATCCAAGAAGTACCACAACCCTCTGGGCAGTGCACTTAGCTTAACCCCTCTGGCTTGGTCATATGAATTTATGAGAATCTCTGGGGAATCTCACTCGGTCAATTCCCCCCTATAGTCTAGGTTAGTCAGGGACTCTCTTGATGAATATCACGCGGTCTAACCCTCTTAGCCCCAAGGTCTAGAGACTCTCTGAGGAATCTATCTCGGTAAATTCCTCCTATAGCCTCAGGTATACCAGAGACTCTCTGTGGAATCTCACTCAGTCAATTCCCCCTCTAGACTGGGAAGGTTCTTAAAGAGATTCAAACAAGGTAAGACTCTCTGAGGAAGCTCACTCGGTCTACCATCCTGTAGTCTATAAAATCCAAGACTCTCTGGGAGCTCACTTGGTCCATACCCTCTGTATTCTGTAATATCTAAGACTCTCTAGGAAGATCACTCATTCTATCCCTTATAGTGTATAGCACCGGGTTCTCTCAGCCCCATGCCGGTTAGTGCATAATAATGCTATAAGGCTAAAGTACATCTATAGAGATACTTGGCTAACCAAAGAACACCAATAGAGCTACTTAGCTAAACTGTCTAAAAGGCAACAAGAATGTCATAAGTTTCACTTCAACCTATAATCACAAGGCATGAAAACAGGTGTAACAACCAAAGGAAAACGAGACCCAAAGGTCGTAATAGAACAAATCAAGGTAAAAAACATCCAAACACAACAATTTATCCTCTAACATGGTCAAATTACCTCTACACAAGAATACAAGAAAGGCAGGAAAACAAAGAAGGAAAAGAGGTAACACGTGATACCTTGTTCACGAGTATCGGTGTAATTCCGCATATAAAACTCAGATACTTTGAACGGTAAGTCAAAAACCACCTACCTCAATCCTAGGAGATAGATATACTTAAACCACAAGAGATAATTCCCCCTATAATGTCTTAGATCTGAGAAAACTCACAAAACATTCAACCTTAGATAACTTGAGAAAGAGGAAGAATTGGGAAACAAGGCTCAAGCAGAAGGGAGAACTCACCGCTGTGCTTCCAACGCAATCGACAGAGCTCGAATCGGAGAACGGACGGAGAGGTGAGAGATCGGGGAAGATCCAGATGTATGAGTTGCTCTCGGATGAACCAGACCTAGAAGAAGATGATTACGGCGATTAGACGCAACCTCGGTCTGTTTAGTGAAAAAAAAGTATACAGTGTGTATTTCTAAAGTACACGGTGTGTAGTGGGTCTTTCCATACTCCGCCAAAATCGGCCTCCACATCACCCCTACACACCGTGTGTGTGGCCCGGACGTGGTCAGCAAACGGCTTTGAGCAGGAAAAGAGTACACGGTGTGTACTTAGAAAGTACATGACGTGTACTTCAAAATTTTCCAAAAACTCCATTTTTCTTAAAGACTCCAAAAAAAGGAAAAGAATACCTGAAACAAAGATCCAGGTTCTTACAAATGGTGCACAAAATTTTTGAGAAATCCTCTCGAGCTTATATAGTTCCTTCTTCTATAAGAATTTTCTCCAGAATGAGAGTGGTCCTCCTACACCAGATCAAGTAGAATGAATTGGAAGTGGTTCTCAAGGTGATCAAACGCTGACGATGCAAGTGCAAGGATCTTCCATGCTAGCACCCTAAGACTCCATCAGTTACATTTAAATATTCATAGAACATGTGTGGATCAACTCTATAAGAAATAAACCCTTGGTCTCTAAAATACAACAAATGTTCACTACAGATTTTTGTTCAAATTCATCAACGAATAAAGAATCGCCTTTTTGGTAATTCTTTAAATTAATTAAATTAATTATAAACAAGATATGTTGATCCTCTCTTCTGGGTTCTGAGTTTCTTTCTTTTTTGTGTAAATCATTTATTCAATTCAATGGATATTGGAATTATTCATCATATTGATCCCAATTTGATCATCGATTATAGAAAAAGAAAAGTTTGGCACCGCCCTCCCGCTCTTCCGTTGTGCCCAGAACCTACATTATCAACCACCCACATTAGGTTCATATTCCTATCCTCCTCCAATAGAATCCTCTTATTCAGATTATAATGGAGTAGATCAGAGAAAAAGGGAAAAATTAACATACCTTGATAACTAGGTCGAGAGAAAGAGAGAAAAATAAAGGCTTAAACGGACTAGAGTACTTACTATTGCACATCCAACGTGACAAACAGAAGCATGATCGGATCCCAGATAATTGAGATATTTAAATCCCAAGATTAGGCCTTCAAAAAGCTTCTAATGGGAAGAAAAAGAGGATAATACTACTAGAAATCAATTTAGGAGGAAGGAGGAGGCTTAATTAGACCATTAAGGGAAAATGGTCATTTTACATAGAAATTAGCTTGTGCATGGTTTGGATGCACAGTATGCCAAATCATGTGCTAACCATGCATGGGAACCTGGGAAAAAGGGGAACTCAAATGGTTAGGTTGCATGATCTGAGAAACTGTGCACCGACCGTGTGGTAAGGATCTTTCCAAAAAATGCATTCCACACATACGGTTTTCTTTAACTGTGTGGCATTCCCGCATGGTTTATTATAAACTGTGTGACAGGCCTATTTATCCCAAAAATATGAGTTTTAGTCTTCGAACAATCCCAAGACACCCTTGGGACCTTTTCTAACTCAATAGGCATCCATATTAAGTCCAAAATAAATAATTAGATCAAAATTTAAAGGATCTATACCTAAGTGAAAAACCAGGTTCTTACATGATGTGTTTACTACCTATTGGTTATATAATATAATGAAGTGTCCTTTATCAATAGTTATTTATGTTCGGTTTCAAGATAACTCTTTCTATGGTCTTCTATTAATGTTTTTCTTAATCTGTAATGAATTTTAATTACTCAACTTCTTTTATTGGT
The DNA here is from genome assembly GCA_963277665.1 of Viscum album. NCBI lineage: Eukaryota > Viridiplantae > Streptophyta > Magnoliopsida > Santalales > Viscaceae > Viscum > Viscum album. The sequence continues at coordinate 1,783,486,361 of OY728148.1, read as the reverse complement.
TCATGATGATTCTTTCTTAACTATAGTCATAAAAATATGGGTTTTTTTTGGTCTATAATGATATTAGAATTCCAATATTCCTTATTTTCTGTTAAATAACATTGATCAAATTCTTTCTTCGTAAAATATTTCATGGTTAGGAATAATTACCATTCTTTCAAAATGAGATATTTTATTCCATGTACACATTTAAACATCCCATTAATGTTCTCTTTTTATTATTTTGAAATAAAATTATGATTTCTTCTAAGTAATTTTCAAATTTCTGTTTAATACTTTTTAAATGAATGATTTATCATTGTATTTACAATTTTTGTTTTAATAAATGTATTTTCAAAACATTAAAATTAATTTCCCATTAAATTTTGTATTTGCATCTTCCACTCCACATTTTCTATATAAAATATATTTTTCATTTTCGGGACACCATTAATTGGGTTTATTTTAATGTAGTGTTCTAAAATGTTTTTTATGTTACCTTATTGAAAATGATTTTTCAATGTTATTCAAAATTTTATCTCTATATGAAAATGTTATGAAATGTTTTCTAAAATCTCTTTCTCATGGTTTCCTATAATTTTTCATATTTAAAGGTATATATCCCATGTGTTTATGATAAATGAATCAATTTAAAAATACTTTAATAAAATAAACTTTTTAGGTGATTGAAATATTGATATCAACCAATCGGATTTTGATATCATGTTTTGTGCTACCATTTGGTAATGATATGAAATTCATTTTATTTCCATGGGTATTCAATATTTATATAATTATTTATAATAATTATAGCATTCATTTGTATAGATTATTATGTGTGGGTCTTACATATTCCTCCAATTAATTGTTTAATGTTTTATATCTCTTGAGATAATTTAGTGTGGAACTTCTTGGATATGCTCACTAATTAAAGGGTGAGCCTTCTTGGATATACTCACAAAATAAAGGGTGGGCCTTCTTGGATATACTCACAACATAATTATACTATGTTCTTGTGTTTTTGATAATGTTATTTTTTTATGTCTTAAGGTCTTGTGGCATTTCTAAGATATATGATTATGATTATTCCCCATTACTTATGTTTGTTATATATTGATTCCATACCATTTTTCTATGGTATATATTTGTTTGTTTGAGATTTAATATCCTCCTATCATGATTTACGGACAACTATTATTATTCCAAATTATTTTTTATAAGAAATTTCTCCCCAATAATGTTTTATCATATGTTTATAATTTAATCCTTTGATGAAATTTTGATATGTTTTTCCCTTACTGAGCATTTGATCTCACCCATTTTTTTATATTTACATTCCCAAGGTTATAAAGATTATTATAACATTTTATAAGTCTATAAGGGAGTCTAGTGCCGATCAATTATGAAATAATGTTAACTAATTTTTTAGAATAAGTATCTTATGTAGATGGTCATAAAAGACACTAAACCTTATGTTCCTGGGATTGTGAGATGATTGTTGAGCATTCATCAAGTATTAAAAAATTCAATGAATGAAATTTGTGAAATCTTTCAAGTGTTAGATAATGTTTTTAATACTGAAAATATATTGAGTGATTTTTAGACCTTCAGTTTCTAGGATTTTTACATAATTTTACATCTCTCATGAGTTTCCATAGAGGTTTTGGAAAAAAAATGGAGATAACGGGATTATACAAGATGTTGTCTTTGAAAATGTAACACCCTACTGTAAAAAATGTTTTGTAATTATTCATATCATGAAATATTGTGAGACTAATTCTTCTCCCCTCACACAGTTCAAGTCAGTTTGGGTGGAAAAGGATGCTACAAGTAAGAACGCTCTTTTTCGGGTAGTTAAAGCTATTGATAACATCAATGTTTTAAAATCCACAGATGTTCCTATTTCTATTCCTGAGCCATCAATTCCAGAATACAATAAACTTATCATTGAGGGAAATGAGGCTACTAATATTGAGGAAGTTGAACCCTCTAATGATATTATCTCAATGATTTCTCAATCTATATTAGACTCATCTCAGGCTGATGAGAAAGCCCCACAAATTGAGGAAGATTTCTTAAATTCAAGCTCTTAAAAAGGGAAAAAAGTGGCGTATGATGATGGATTCAATGCTGACAATACTAAAAAATGAAAAAATGTAGGGACTACTCTCACCTTTAATGAAAAATTGTTACGAGATCACTTTAGACTTCTCAAAAGGATAACACTGAAATTACAACAACAACAGGTGTGGTTGATTCAACTGTTTCCATTTTTTATGCTTCCTGAAAAATGGATATAGATTTTCCTCCATTGATGGATTTTGATTCTTCTATTGCACCTCTTAATGATAACCTGAATGAAGAGTTTGAACTGGTTATGAAGGAGAAACGAGATGAAATATCTCATCAAAGGCTCAAAAATGGTAAAATTTCAATGTAGACTTATCTTGATATTAAACGTTGAATGTTTAATCAGAGGTTGATGCATGAGTCCAACCAAAATCCATGACTTTCTTGATCAGTGTTGTTGTATTTCTAGTATGATTTCATAGCGTTTTTTCATTCTTTTTTTCTGAATTCATGGGTTGTGTATAATGGTTCTTCTCTTATTTTGGTTGCATCAAATCTTTTTTTCTCCACTAATCATATGGAGATGGGCCTATTTTTTATGAGATACTACAGATCTTAAGGCTAATTTTCTTTTTGGTTCTCTTTATGGTTGTTCTATTGAAGCTACTTGATGATTCTTCCCTTGCAAGATGTCTTCTCATCATGTGTGAAGGATACAGGATATAGTCTGGCTGCTTTTTTGTGTTTTTTTGCGATCTGTCACCCAATTTGGGAAGACCAATCCTCTTTCATCCCAATTGGCTACACAAAAATCCCCTTTGGCTTCTTATCATGGATGTTGGAAGGAACCCGCTTTGCAAAAACTTGGTTTTCTCCAGTTTTGGGTGCGCCGAGGCTTGCTGATTCATCCTATCCAGATGTGCTAGACCATCTTTTAAGGGGATTTCTATTCATTCTATAGTGCTAGAACATTTACATATTGATCTCACTTTGTTTTTTTTTACTTTTGAATTTTTTTTTTTATTTAAGTTCTATTCTCTTTTTCCTCCTTATGACGTCATTTATTGAGGAATTGAAGCATGCTTGGAGTTGTTTCACCCTTGGTCTGATGTGTTTTCTTACTTGAAGGCATGAGGTTTTTGGCAGTTTGATTGAGCTATTATTTTCCCATTTTTTATCCTTAATCATGTATCACTCTCATTTTCAAGTTGGTGTAAATTCATTACACCTCAAGAATTCATTATAATACTTTTTTTTAATAAATTTCCTTGGGGCATGAATTGGGTGACCAATTCATGTCTCCATTTGTATAAAAAAGGCTAAGAGATTGTTATATAGTACCAAAAACCATTGTTTTGGAAACCTAGGCTAACAATAAAAATGGTTGATCTAGTTTAAATTTGAAGAACAATATTATCACATCCACTAAGAAGGTGAATATAGCTAATGACAATTTTTAATTTTGGTTTTCAAAACAACAACAAAAAATGTGTGGTATAATAAGAACACCCAATATATTCCTAAAGGTAAGGCTAAGGTAAAGGAAAAATATCTTAATCATGAGAATATTGATAAGAAATTTAGTTACTGAATTTTGAATTGGATAAAAACTCATCAATACTATTATGAAGAATATATATATTACTAGAGGGGATTAATCTTTAAGGGATGTTGTTGGTGCTATGGATTCTAAGGACATAAATTTTATGTGTGATTGTATAATTTTTCAACTTCCTAATCAATGAGTGGATATTAACCAAAGGGGATTCAATCTAAATATTCTATAGGTCAGCCAAGGCAACATCTAAAATAGAAGGTTCAATTGGAATATTCTTTTAATTCTCTTTATGGAACTTTTGGGGGTGAGATCAACTAAATAACATCAAAAATATGTTCCTTACAACACTATGGAAACAGTTAAATAAAAAAAGAGAATTTAAAATATATTAAGATGAGGAATAGGTAATAGTATGAAATGGTGATTCAGGTTTGTTACCCCAATAGAAAAGTAGAATTACCTTGGAAACTTGATATTGGTTTCTCATCACATGTGAAAAAAACAATAATCTCTTGAAATACATCCAAAAGTATGATATATTATATTTTACTTTCAATAATGATATATCAATTAATGTCAATGATTTTTAATCATTAAAATTGGTAAAAATAAATACAATAAAAATCTATTTTTTAATTCTATAAATCACAAACTCCTTAGTGTTTCTTATATTTGTGGAAATTGGATTAAGGTTTTCTTTTTCAAAGATGGATGTGTCCTGAGCTAAAACAACACGGATTATCTTTGACCCTTGTAACACATTTTCTAATAGTGTATGGTGTATCCCACACTTGAATAGTATACCATTGGTTCTTTAAACAACTATCTCGATAGTTTATAATATATTATGATAACAGAATGAGAGTTTTCCGCCAATTGAGAACTCTAAAAAGTTATTGATGTGTTTTTTTTCTTAATATCTGTCTTCACTTTCATAGGTTCATAGAAGTACCACATTCTTCTCTTGTATGTATAATATAACAAATAATTTCTTCTAATTCACAAGATAAAATATGAGTGATCCCTTTCATATACATAAGTATGACTTCTTCCACTTCTTCTATGAAGATAATAAAATAAAACACTTACAACATATTCTACTACATTGAGTATAACTCTCTTAGAAATGTAGCAAAAGAAAATCCGTCTATTCTATTGGAAAGAGTATTTTTTCCAACATATCTTGGATTTATGTGTTTTGATGATTCACAAAATCCATCTTTTATTATAACAATTTTATCCTAAGTGTTTCATATTTTATTTTCCAAAAAGAATTTACCTTATGTATTTTCTCCAAGTGTTTATCTTATGATGAGTAAAGTATTAGATATTGGACAAAGTATTTCATCTTACAAGAATTTAAAAAAAAATCTTCTGATTACTCAAAATCATAATTTGTTGGAAGTTTATCCTACTACATAATACTATATCTTACGAAGATAATGACTGAGTTTCTCAAGCTATATGTTTTAGTTAGAATGAAAATATGAGAAGAAATATTACAAAAATGATATTCACAGAAAATTATCTTACGAAAACCATAATAAGTTGAAGAAGCTAAGTGTTTCATCTTAGTATCATATTTATCTAATGATGAAGAATTATCTTATGCTTCATTTAGTTCCAAGAAGATCTATTTTTTCTTATGAAAGTTATCTTACGATGAATAGTACTTCCAGTTGATATCTTTTGAAGATCTAGCTATTTGAATAATGTCATGTCTACCTTGATAATCTCATGATAACTCACTTGATACTTTTTAAGTGTATCATAAAATGTATTACCAATTTAAGGTAATACTTGTCTACATAAGACCTTCCATGAATTGAAAGATTCAGAGAAAAAAATATTTCTAACATCTGAAAATGTAATTTCTATATTTGGAAGGATTGGATGTATATCCTTAATAGCTTATCTTACCAAGATCACTAGATTTCTCATTTTATTGATATGATTATCTCATTCCTAATTTAAAAAAGATATATAAAAAAAGATAAGTTAGTCGCTGCATGAGAAGTGACTAGGAGATAGATAGTCATGAATACATAATGCACATTGAAATACTGTTAAATGACTATACATAGAAAATATCAAACCAAAAAAAATTATGTGATTATCAGTTCTATCTGGTGAAATAATGATCATCCTGTTCTACAACTTAAATACTATCATATTTTTAGGATTTATATTCATCTACTACCAGCTTATTCTTGAAACTTTGTGATGCAACAATTTCGATCAAATTTTTATTTTAACCTATCTTGTTTACACTTAATATAAGTGTGTGTATATGACCATGGGTAGTTATTGAAAAGGGATATCCTGGATGAATGATCTTGGAACTTTTTATTAACTAAAACATTATTTTACTTTGATAAGAGCCCCGGTAAATGGGTTGTTATAGTGAAAATCACCAAAATCGTGTAGTAAAGTGTTTTCAGAGTGGACTATGGGATTTTTATTCCACAAACCACTATAAATCTCCTATGTTCAATCTCTTTCCATTGTGTTTTAATTTCCAATGCCTATTTTTATTAAGGAAAAAGGGTTTTAATGAACATACATAAAGTAGTATTTTTTTCTGATTATGTTTTATAAGAACTCAATTAACCCCCCCCCCCCCGAGTGTTCAACTAGCCATTTTCTAGGAAAAAAATTGGTATCAGAGATTTTGACTTTTTATTTCACATATTTCAAATGATGAAGTCAAAATATCCATCTTAAAATGGATTCCATGGATGATAACCCATAAGGTATGTCAATGGTTAGAGCTCAGCATTTCAAATATGAAAATTATGGTTGTTTCAAAGCTTTCATGGCAATTTATTTGATGAATCTTGGCCATAAAGTTGATCTCAAAGTAGTAAAACCCAATGAAATTCATAAGATATAACCTAAAACATGGGAAACTACATATTAAGAAAATTTTGATCTAAACTCTATAGCTATGAATTCCATAAGCTATATATTGGGACTAGATTACTTCAAATGAGTTTCGAAATGTCAAATATCACATGAAATGTGGACCACTATAGCAGTTGCTTAGGAAGGTATTGACAATCTAAAATATCTTAGATATGATATAGCTAGGATTAAGTTGGATAAATTTAAAATGGATGAAGGAGAAATTATTACTCAACTAAAAGAAAGGATCATTGATATTGTCAACAACATTGTTACTCTATGATAACCTATTACTAAACCTAAACAAGAATTGAAAGTTCTTAGAGTATTACCACCCAAGTGGAGTGGAATATTAGCTACTATTATACAATCTACAAAAGTCAATAACTTCAAAATAAAATATCTCATTGGAACTCTCATGATGTATGAATCTGAAATGGAAACTAGGTTTTAAGATCATATTATGATCAAGAACAAAAATGTTCCCTAGAAGGTTTCTAATTATAAAGATAACAAGAGGAATAAAAGCACACAAATCTCTGATGATTCTAAAGAAGAATATTCCTCATGAAATTTTGGATCAAATGATGATATTTATTATATTTCTTAAAAGTTCAAAGATTAATACAATACAATAAAAGGTTTCATATGACGTTTCAATAAGAAAAGAAAACATGGCAACAATTGTAAATAATTTATATGTTATGAGTACAAAACATTTTGGACATATCAGGCTTGACTTTCTAAAATTTAATATGATAAAAATATAGAAAAGGAATAATTATATAGGGTTGTTTATATGAAATATAAGAAAGTAATAAATTTCACCATAGTTCTTCCAAACATTCTAGTGAATGAACATCATCAGAATCGGAATATGAATATTTTAGTCAGAAGGACAGTGTATGCTTCATGGAATATTGGAATGAGGTACGTTCCTACTATTATTTTGAGCATAAAGATGAATCAAAAAATGAAAATTTCTTATATGAATTATTAAATGAATATTTTATTGTGATATACACTAAGTATGAAATTATAATAAAGAAAAATAAATCTATATAAAATTATTATAAAAAACAGTTATTGAAGTGGAAAAATTGAATAAACAGATTTTATATTTGAAAAATCAATTGGAAAAATATAATGACTCAAATTATTAACAAGATAAAATAATAGAGAACCTATAAATGAATTTCAAAACATAAAATATTATATAAGTTTTTATCAAAGGGGTATTATTTAAACAAAATACTCATTCATAATCAACTTAAAAAGAAACAAATATTAAATGGAGCCAAGGTGAAAGGCCCAAACTTTACAAAAAAAATATTTTTTCTAGTAATAGAAAATAAAAACCTTTCCAAAGTTACTTTTATTTATTATGAAAAGTTTTACACTATAAAAATATTTTTTATTTTAAAAATACTCAATTTTTTAGATATAAAGATGCTTTTCTCACAAAATATTTTTATGAATATGTTACCATGTTTTTTAGAAAGAAAAAAAATATGGATTTTTATGTCTCTTATAGATAACATTTATAGACCCAAAAATGTTGGGGTACTAAAGAATTATGTTTTTTGTTGTTTCATTCTTGGGAACCGGCCATGTGAAAATCATTGAAAATGGTTTATGGACTGTGGTTGTTCAGGAGTATGAGGAAATATTACTCAAACATTGACTCACTATACAATATAGAAGGATGATATGTTACTTTGGGTGACAATGAAAAAGTAAAGTTAGTTGACATTGGATCGGTTGAAAATCCTCAATCAATTATAATCAACAAAGTAATTTATGTTGAAGTCTTGAAGCACAACCAGATAAGTATTTATAAAAATTTTCATGATGGTTCTTTTGTTGATTTTTTTAACAATGCCTTCTTAGTTTCCAAATATAAGTTTATCAAGTTCAAATCACCTAGAAAAGATGATGTTCACACATTAGATCATAATTATTTGCATAAAAAAATGTAAATTATTTAAATACTAAAATTTATTAATTGTGGATTTTGAATAGAGGTCTTGGACATTATAATGTTCAATATATGAAATTTTTTTCCAAAAGTAATTCTATTTTTGACTTTACTAACCTCATGTTGGACAAAAAGAATCTATGTGATGCATGACAACTGTGAAAGCAACACAAGTCATCTATTAAACCAATTAAAAAGGTCACTACATCTAGACCTCTTGAACATATCCATATGGATCTATTCGGAGCTACTATAACTATAAGTCTTTCTGATAAATCATTATTTTATGTGTTAGTTGATAGTTTTTCTGGATTTTCATGGGTTTACTTTTTAAAATTTAAGACTTAAGCATGCTCTATTTTTATTAATTTCTATAAACTTGTGCAAAATGAAAAATATATAAAAATAATGTATTTAAGTAGGGATCATGGAGGTAAATTTGAGAATCACGAATTTAATTATTACTACTCTAATAAAGGAATTAAGAATACATTCTCTTCCCCTTGTACACCTCAGCATAATGGTGTTATTTAAATGAGGAATATGACCTATTAAGAAATTTATAGGACTATGCTATGTGAGCATAACATGCCCACTTATTTTTGGGCCTAGGATATTAACATATCATGTTATTTCATTAACAGATTTATAATAAGACCTATCTTAAAAATACACCCCATAAGTTATAGAATAATAGAAAACCAAAGGTAAGATACTTAAAATTATTTATATGAATGGTTTATATCTTGAATACCAAGCATAATCTTATAAAATTAGATCCAAATAAAGATGTAGTTATCTTCCTAGGTTACTATACTACTTCCAAATCCTACAGTGTTTTTAATAAAAGTTCAAGTATTGTTGAAGAATAAACTCATGTTCTATTTAATGAAAGTGAACCTTTTTGTCACTAAATGGTTCAAAATAATGATCGATGTGATTCACTCAAGGATATAACAAATTAACAACTCTTAATAACAACAAGGATGATGATTTGAAATATGATTACTTTAAACCAAATCTAGTGAGATTATAAAGTATTGAACTAGAAACTATGTTTCTTAGAATACCTAGAAATCATACAGATCATCCTCTATAAATAGTTATATGAAGCTTCTATGAAGGTGTAAAAACTAGAAGAAACAAAGGATATATAGTTGAATTATCTTCCTTTAAATCCCAACTAGAACCTAAATCTGTATAAAAATCTTTATCTTATGAAAGTTGGTTCCTAAAAATGAAAGAAGAGTAAATTAGTTTAAAATAAATAATGTTTAGTAATTAGTTGAACGACCCTCAGACTATCCAATAATTGGAAAAAAATGGTGTTTTAGATTAAAAAAATATGATAAAAGTGTAATAGAAGAAAGATAGATTATTTTCCAAAGGATATAATCCAGAGTAAGGAATTGATTATGAAGAAACCTTTGTTCCTTTAGCTAGGTTAGAAGAAATTAAAATCCTTCAAGAATATACATCATATATTAATTTTAAATTATATCATATAGAAGTGAAATATGCTTTTATAAATGGATTTTTAATGTAGAATGTTTATGTTGAACAACCTACTAGTTTTGAAGATCCTCGCTATCAAAATTATATTTTTAAACTTACCAAATACCTATATAGACTTAAACAATCTCCAAGGGAATTGTATGAAACACTAATCTCTTTTTATCAAATTATTTTCCAATAGGACTGGAAAACCCTACATTATTTAATAAAAATTAAACCTAAGATATTTTATTAGTACATATATATGTTGATGATGTTATTTTTGGATCAAAAAATCAAAATTATGCAATGATTTTTCAAAACTTATTCAAAAATAATTTGACCTGAGTTTAATGGGTGTGTTAAACTATTTTATAATATTTCATGTTTATCAAAAATATTTGTGAAAAAAATTAAATTGGGGAAAATTCATAATTGATTTACTAAAGAATTTTGGACTTGAAAATAGTAATATTTCTTCCACTCCTATGATACCCAATACTAAAATTTATTCGAATGAAACTGGAAAACCAGTTGACAATAAGTTGTATACATGAATCCTTAGATGTTTGTTATATCTTTCTATAAGCAGACCAGACATTATGTTTTCAATATTTCGTTGTCCAGTATTTAAATATAATCCAAAAAATTACCTTTAAATGCTTCTAAATTAATTTTAAGATATCTAAAAGGAACTGTGAATCTTTATATTCTTGTTAAAAAACCCTATGATTTTAAATTTACTTCATATTTTAATATTTATTTTTATGGATAAAAACTAGATAGAAAAATCACCTCAAGAACTTGTCGTTTTCTTAGTAAATATTTAGTGTCTGGGTCGTGTAAGAAACAAAACTCTTTAAAATTATCAACTACTGAAGATGAATATATTGTAGCAGTAAGTTGTTGTGAACAAGTGTTATGGATGAAACACACTTTAATGGATTTTGGATTCAATTTTAACTGCATTCCAATCAAATTTGATAACATTAGCACTATCAACATTTCAAATAATCCAAAAAACAATTCAATAATAAATAAGATTGATTTAAGAAATCATTTATTAATATATCATGCAAAAATGAATGATATCTCTTTAGAATTTATTTGAACATAAAATCAATTACCATAAATTTTTACTAAACCTTTACCTAATGAAATATTTGATTTCAGAATTAGGAATGTTTAACTTTATGTAATTTTATTTTATAGTTTAATTTTATATTTTTATTAAATATATTACTTACCTTATTTTATTTAATTTATTGTGTCGTCGTTTTGAGAACTATTCATATTCCATAGGTCACATAACCTAGTTTTAGTAACATTAAATCTACGCATTACTATGTAACCCCTTGATTACCACAAATGAAAAAAGGTATATATCAAATATATGCCCAAAATTATTTTCGAACCTTTGAAACCCCTTTATCTCTACACAAACTTTCATTACCCTAACCTTTCAACCTTATGACCTTCTAAACCATTTTTCAAAAGAGAAAACTAAAACAACCAAAGGTTCCTCATAAAATAGAATGAATAGATAGAATCAATAAAAGTCATGAGTTAATGAGAAACTATTTTTGATTGGATGGACAAGACTAATATGCTTCTGAAGAAAGTAATTAATCATCAAGGATAATAGTATCTGTTCAATGAAATTCGAACCTTGTTAGTAATCAAAAAGAAGTTCATGGTTTAATTAATCAGAATTATTTGATTTTCATGATGATGAAGACCTGGTTACCTCAATAGTAAACCATAAGAACCTCTAGATAACCTATGTACAGTTAGAATAATCCCTTAAAAGACTTTATGAAGGATACCCATTTTTCATCACCTCCTTAGTTACGGTGGACGGAGTGACTCCTCCAAAGATAATGAAGTTTCTCTTTGGAATAAGAGATTTTGAAAATAATTAGATGAAGGATTTAGATCCTGAAATAAAATGGTTGACCAATTTCATACTATTCGGAATAGCACAACGAAATGGTGAGTTTGAGAAAATTATTTTTCCAGACATTACCTTGCTTTATCTGTTTATGATAGAAAACCCTATAAATCCAACATGTTATATTTTTTTAAACATGTTCCATGTTCAGAACAATTATTTTAATTTCTATCCTTTCATAAGGATGTTAATACTTATTTTTTGAAATGATGGATTTTTTAGGGATAAGATTACTAGAGTAACTTCCAAGGTTTAGAAACATTAATTGCAAGTGTTTTAAGAAAAAGTGGTTTGTGATAGAATTTCTTCTTAAACAATTTAGCACCCTTATCCTCAGTTTCTATAGTGGAACCTACATTGACTCATGGAGAGTCTTCCCACTTATAATAAATACAATTATTATTATAAAGATCACCTAATAATATTGAGATAATAGAAATTTGGGATGATGAAGAGGCTCTTTTTGTAATATGAAGAAGAGTCTAAGTTGTCATTCAATCAGGAGAACAAACTGCTCACTAAGAGTGTACACCTACCTCCCTTGTTTCTATACCAATAAAATTTAATAAAGATAGGATATCCTCTTCTATCACCTGTGTGTTTTTGGTTGTTCAGGATAGGATCGTATTAATAAGAACTAGAACTTCGCCTCTTATTAATGATTCCCACTCTAAAGAATCGGACAATTTTTCTACAATAAGGTTTGGTATATATAAATCTCAAGGATCACATCATGTATAAGAGGTTCCTAATGTTGAAGAAAGATAATAAATTGGTGAATAATATATGGAATACCACCAGTAATGGCATTATCCTATTCATGATAAAGGTGGTAATGCTGAAGTTACTGAAATTGGAATAAGTGTCTATGAAAAAGCTTAATAGAGATACTTGAAATTACTATTTGAATTATAATCAATAAAATCTCAAGTGAATGAGTCTAGTAATGAATTAAGGACACTTCATGATTATATTTTTTCAAAGTCTGATGTTCAAGAATTAAAATAATTGCTTCAATATATGCTTGAAAGGTTATCAAGATAATCCACTATGGGAACTACAAACAGTTTAGATATATAGTCGAATATGATACAATTACCTCAATCTATGGATAACATGATTTTAGATCTTGATTCCTTATAGTGTGAAATTATTTTAAGAGATATGTTTCAAGACTTTCATAAAATCATGATAGATGAATTGAGAAGGTTTCCAATTCTTCCTAAAGAATATTTTGAATTGGTTGAAAAATAAATAAAAGAAATTATCTCTATATTGAATCAGAAGATACAGGAAGTTCAAGGAAATTCAATCCAAGTGAATATAGACATAATATTTATCATCATAGGTCTACAAAATATTTTTTGTAAAGACCCGTAAATTTCATGGAATTTTTTTTTCTTAATTTTCTTTGGAATTTTACAAGAGCGCAGTTTCTAACGGCGCCTGATTCAGAGGCCCGGTGTTCCCATAATCATTTTCCAAAGTTTGGCTCAGATACATTCAGTGAACGGACAAGCGGGTTTTTCTAACTTTTGAACCGGTTCCCGGAATCGAATTCTGAGGGCACCGATGAAACCGCAACGCCGGTATTTGCTTAGAAACGCCTCTTCCGGAGTTGCGTTTGCTCAGGTGTGGTTTTTAATTTTTTGGCTTTAAGTTAAGAAATAAAATATTTGTTCGACAAACTTTATTTTATTTATCTTAAGCTGCTTGAATCCACTTGAAAGCCACTTAAACTGAGTTGCAACGGATAGGGTACTATCCAAAAATATCATACCCCCTTGGTAGGATATTTTTGAGGTGGGGCCCGCACGAGCCCCGCCGTTTCTTTCCGCAAAATAACGCACCCACGAAAACCCGTCATTATGAAAGTCAACTGAAGCGTTTTCTTAAATCCTTAACGCACCATTTAATTGGGCGGTTTATTTTGTGAATTAAATGGGTGGTTTCATTTGCTGAATTAATTCAACGAATTGATGGGTCCTTACTTACCCTTTTTCATTTGTTGGCGTAATAATAAAATAAGACCAACAAGTATTTTTGGAGGATTACTCATTGAGAGGTTTTATCTGAGTTCTTGAGCTTTCATCCTCCTTCACGAAGAACACGAAGAACGCGAAGAACGCCGTCACCCTCGGAGTTTGACGACGCTTCATCCGAGACATTCTTCGGCGACGTTCCTTCCTCCACGACAAGATCCATCGATCTTCCGTTGAGGTGATTGTTTGTGATACTTTAAATCTCCTTTGTGGTTTTTAACAAAACACAGATTTAATTATTTATAAATTAAATCTTTTGTTCCTTGGTCCGTTGAGTTCGCCGACTCAATTCCAGATTCCGCGACGACGCGACGCCCTTCCACGACGACGCGACGCCCTTCCACGACGACGCGACGATCCCCTCCTTCCGCGATGAAAAAATCCACAAAGAACGTGCGTGAAACGACGACTACGAGGTAGGGAATTATTTTGGAATTACCCCCCTTTTTTTATATTCCCGTAAATCTTTCTTTAAAAAGTTAAAGAACTGGATTGGTATGAACAATTTTAATTTATTAAAATTATTGTTTCCTGTGTGGAATAAAATTTTCTCCCGTTGTTTATATCTAACTCGGAGGGTGCGGGCCAAACAAACACGGCACGACAACCCTCCGTCGTTCTTCGTGATTGTGCGGATTCGACGGGTGACAACGGAACGTGACACAAGGGCAGTTTGATGATCTCGCAGTGAAGAACGGAACCCAGGAGGAACAATGGTGCAGACGGGAAGGAAAACGGACCACCGGAGCGACTCCGGTGGCCCGCGGAAGCCGGCGGCGGTGCCCCGGCGTGCCGCCGGTTGTCCAAGACGACACCCCGCGGGTGCCACGGGGGTGTCACGCGGGGGCGGCGGCTCCCCCCCGCGTCGCCCGGTTGTCCAGGGCGACACCCTGCGGGTGTCGCGGGGGTGTCACGAGGGGGCGGCGGCTCCCCCCCCCCCCCCCCCCGCGTCGCTCGGGCTGTCCTGGGCAACACCCCGCGGGTTCCGCAGGGTTGTCCCGCAGGGGCGGCTGGTCCCCCCCGCGTCGCTCGGGTCATCCAGGGCGACACCCCGCGGGTGTCGCGGGGGTGTCATGCGGGGGCGGCGGCTCCCCCCCCCCCCCCCCCCCCGCGTCGCTCGGCCGCTCGGCCGAGCCAGGCCGGTCCGACCGGCCGGGCCGCGCCCTGGCCGGGTCGGACCGGGTCCGACCAGGTCCGACCGGTTCGGTTCGACCCGGTTCAGCCGACCCTGGGGGGGGGGGGTCGGCCCAGGCCCGCCCCCCCCCCCCCCCCCCGTCTTCAGACCATTTTCGGTCAAATGCCCGTAACTTGAGCTACGAGCCTCCAAATGACGCGCTGTCAGCGGAAACGCGATCCTTGGATCAAGACGGTCGTTTCTGTATATCGCACTCAAGGTTTCGGAATGCTTTGAGTTTAGCCGGGTTGGTTCGTACACGAAACCAACCGGGCCCTCGGAGCGGAAACGCTCATATCCTGAGCTACGGACGTCTGATTGACGTGTCGTCAACTTTGTTGAATTCCTCTAAGTGAGATGGATCTTTCGACATACTCCGCCCGATGTTTGGACGCAGGTGGAGTACGTTCGGGTTGGTTTTGCCTTAAAAACCAACCGGGCCCCTGGGACGAAAAAGCCAATAACTCTCAGACCGGGCGTCCGATTGACGCGCCGTCTGCGACGTTGAGTTCCCGATGACGATACGGAACTTTTGGATGCATCAATTTCGGACTTTGTGACAGTTGATGTATCAGCCTCTCGGCTCGTGGAGCGGACCCTCCCGAACGAGCTTGCTGTGTGCGGGAACCCTAGTGCTGGCTGCGACATCGACGACGACGACTGTGCAGAGATCCTCGGTGGACTACGACGATGAAGAGTGCTGGTCTTGTATCCTATGTGGGTCCCAGCCTAGATGATTCAATATTGGTCTTGTATCCTATGTGGGTCCCAGTATAGATGAATCAATGAAGAGTGCTAGTCTTGTATCCTATGTGGGTCCCAGCTGTGCTGGTCTTGTATCCTATGTGGGTCCCAGCCTAGATGATTCAATACTGGTCTTGTATCCTATGTGGGTTCCAGTATAGATGAATCAATGAAGAGTGCTGGTCTTGTATCCTATGTGGGTCCCAGTCGTGCTGGTCTTGTATCCTATGTGGGTCCCAGCTTAGACGATTCAATACTGGTCTTGTATCCTATGTGGGTCCCAGTATAGATGAATCAATGAAGATTGCTGGTCTTGTATCCTATGTGGGTCCCAGCCGTGCTAGTCTTGTATCCTATGTGGGTCCCAGCTTAGATGATTCAGTGCTGGTCTTGTATCCTATGTGGGTCCCAGCATAGATGAATCAATGAAGACAGCTGGTCTTATAACCTCAGTGGGTCCCAGCTTGGATGATTCAGTGTCTACATCTGATCATCCCTTTCACCTTTTCGACGATGTATACCTATGTGAGCTGAATCGTGTGTTACTCTCCTTTGTGGATTGTGTTGAGCTATCCTGTGTGGATTTACTGTTTACTCTCCTTTGTGGATTGTGTTGATCTATCCTATGTGATTACTGTTTACTCTCCTTTGTAGATTGTGTTATGCTATCCTATGTGGGTATACGTTTGCTTTCCTGTGTGGACTGGGCTGTGCTTGGGCTCGGACGTTGGAGTCGAACGGGAATTGATGACTTAGGTATATGTATGGGCATATACCTAAGCAGTGTCGGTGGTTACTTCGTGATTGTATCTTTCCTTTGTGGATTATCCTTGGTGGATTTAGGGAGACCTTCGGGGGTCTCGGGGTCCCTACTGAGTAGCTTATACTCACCCCTGCACGAGCTTTGCCCGCACTACGTTGTGTTGGTTGCAGACGACGGACAGCGCTGATCGTGGTGGAGGCGTGCGGAGCAGGACTGTACCTGGAGGTGGACCACTGGGCGGGACGTACTCGGAGCGATCGGTGGACCCGGGGAGCAGTGGAGGCCATCTGTACCCACCCTTCAGGTGGGGCTTCCAGAGGACGGCTCAACGCTGCGGCTTTTCCTTTCAGTTGATGTTTTCCCCTTTTAGTTTTACTTTACAGTTGGGCTTGTATTTCTGGCCCCTTTTACTTTCAGCACAGCTTGTTACAGTTTTTACTTAGTGTTTACTTTTCCTCTTGCTTACTCTGTGGTGCTTGTTTACTTTTCAAAGGCAATGCCTTCCCTCTTTCTGGGATTTACTCCTTGGTGCTAGTCGCCAGCCCCTGGCCTATGGAAGGCGGGCATGGGGTAGTCACGGCACGGGCCCCGAGGACGGGTCGTGACAAATTGGTATCAAAGGTGTTCGGTTCTACCGCAGACTCTGATCCTTCTTCTATGAGAAGCAATAGTGTTTAGCGTATTGATTGTGGTTATCAGTCCAGGGAGTCCAGTGTTGGTGCGGCGGACGACGTATCCGTACACCAGGACCCTGACTTCTGATTTCCGACTTAATGCACGAAAACATTGATTGCATGTGTGTTCAAGTTTTCTTTGTGATTACTTGTGTCAGCTCACCAGGTATACAGTTCTGACCGTGGCGCACCTGCTTCTTTTCAGGATGGCCCCACGACGGCAGCCAGCTAGGGTTCCGAGAGTGGAGCGTGATGACAGCCCACCGAGCTGTGAGGCCTCGGTGTAGGGATCCTTGTCAGCAGGGGCACCGGCAGTACCTTTACCCGCCGAGCCACCGATTCTACCAGCCCCAGCCGCTGACGATGCACGACGCCTTAGCGCGCTGCACGAGTTTCAGCGTCAGCGACCGCCCAGGTTCCGTGGGGAGACGGACCCCCAGGCAGCTGAGGACTGGCTGGAGGCGGTTGTACGGGTTTTCAGATTAGTGAGGACACCAGCAGACCTCATGGTGATCCTCGCAGCAAGCCTCCTGCACGCGGCAGCAGTCAGATGGTGGAGCATGATGCTCCAGGTGCACGACGTGGCATCTCTCCTCTGGACGGACTTTGAAAGCATCTTCCTCTTCGAGTTCGTCCCAGCCACCCTCTGTGTGGTGCGTATCCAGGAGCTACTACAGCTGCGGCAGGGCAGCATGACAGTGGCCTAGTACTCGACGAGATTTACTGATCTCTCGCGCTTCTCCACAGATATGGTACGGGACCCGTTATTCTGGTCCCGGACCTTCGAGCAGGGACTGAGGCACGAGATCAGGGCTTCGATGATCTCCCTCAACATTCCGACACAGGCAGAGGTGTTGGAGAGAGCCCTTCTAGTGGAGAGTTTTCTCGCCGAGCAGGCTCCAGTGACAGGGCCCCCCGCAGGACGGCCCGTAGCAGGGTCTTCTGCAGCTGGCAGTAGACAGGTGACGCAGAGGTTCAAACGGGCCAGACCATCAGATGGGCAGTCTCAGGATGAAGATTCGGTTGTGCGGGGCACCTGAAGGAGAGCCAGCTACATGAGGGTAAAGCATTTCTACGCATGCAGTGGGTGAGGTCACATGGCTCGAGACTGCCCGACTCGTCTTACAGATGAGCAGCAGGCGGTAGAGGGACCTCCCAGACAGAGGTTCGGCCACGGTGGTCCGCAGGGTGCAGGCGGACGAGGAAGAGGAGCTAGCCGAGTAGCCGATGGTGGGAGACACTTCGAGGTGTTGCCACCACCACCACCAGGAGGTCCACCCCGACCGCAGGAAGTTGGTGGACATGGGAGATCTCATCTTCAGGCAGTTGAGGCCTTCGATCATGGAGCTCTGGGAGCAAATGGACAGGAGCGGAACTAGTGGATACATCCTTTTTACTTCTAGTTACTTTTTGCTTTGGTGTAGTGTCTTTGTATTATGAGCTGCAATAGTAAAAGATTCTTACCTTTGTGATGTTATCATTCCTGTCCTCTTTTGTGTTGTTACTAAGAGGTTCCAGTTAGGCTGTTGACTTGACCCTCACTTGTGAGACATCTACTGGAGGAGACCCAGTTACCACACACTGATGTCGACAGTGTGACTCAACCCTTGGAGGCGAGAGTAACGGTTGGATCTCTTGGTAGTAGAATTGAGGCCTTACGACGTCATCTTTGGTATGGATTAGTAACATCCATATCGGGATTGACTGTATTAGGAAAAGGAAGTGGTTCATCCAGGGGATGAGACCAGATTTCTCTTATCGGCAAAGGAGAAATCATAGCAGCACTTGTGGGACCAGAGATGGTCCAGTCCACGACAGAGAAGGTCCAGGTCATCCAGGAGCGGATGAGGACAGCTCAGAGCCGGCAGGAGCCTTATGCTGACAGGAGGCGGAGGCCACTAGAGTTCGAGGATGGTGACCACGCCTTCCTGCGTGTCTCACCTCGACGTGGATTACGGAGATTTGGCCAAGGTGGAAAGTTGTCTCCACGCTTCATCGGACCTTTCCAGGTCTTCAGCAGGATTGGCGAGGTGGCTTATTGCCTGACTCTACCACCTCAGTTGCACCGGGTGCACGACGTCTTCCACGTATCTCAGCTGAGGAGATACGTGCACGACCCGACGCAAATCTTTGACCATGCAGAGCTGGCCTTTGATGATGGGGCGACTTTTGTGGAGGTCCCAGTGGAGATCGAGGATCGATAGGAGCGGGTCCTACATGTACGATCGATTCCTCTAGTGTGGTTCAGATGACAGCTCGGGAGCCTCCATGAGAGCACTTGGGAGGGGGAGGCTCAAATGCATGCTCAGTACCGCCTTTGTATCCCTAAGTTTTTAGTGAAGCTTTACGGGGACGTAAAGCCCTGTGGTGGGAGTAATGTAAAGACCCATAAATTTCAAGGAAATTTTTTTTCTTAATTTTCTTTGGAATTTTACAAGAGCGCAGTTTCTGACGGAGCCTCATTCTGAGGCCCGGTGTGCCCGAAATCATTTTCCGAAGTTTGGCTCGGGTACGTTCAGTGAACGGACAAGCGGGTTTATCTAACTTTTAAACTGGTGCCCGGAATCGAATTCTGAGGGCACCGATGAAACCAAAGCACCGGTATTTTCTTATAAACGCCTCTTCCGGAGTTGTGTTTCCTCGGGTGTGGTTTTTAATTTTCGGGCATTAAGTTAAGAAATAAAATATTTGTTCGACAAACTTTATTTTATTTTTCTTAAGCCTCTTGAAGCCACTTGAAAGCCACTTAAACTGAGTTTCAACGGATAGGGTACTATCCAAAAATATCCTACCCCCTTGGTAGGATATTTGTGAGGTGGGGCCCGCACGAGCCCCGCCGTTTCTTTCTGCTAAGTAACACACCTGCGAAAACCTGTCATTATGAAAGTCAACTGACGCGTTTTCTTAAATCCTTAACGCACCATTTAATTGGGCGGTTTATTTCGTGAATTAAATGGGCGGATTCTTTTGTTGAATTAATTCAACGAATTGATGGGTCGTTACTTACCCTTTTTCGTTTTTTGGCGTAATAATAAAATAAGACCAACAAGTCTTTTTGGAGGATTACTCATTGAGAGGTTTTATCTGAGTTCTTGAGCCTTCATCCTCCTTCGTGAAGAACGCGAAGAACGCTGTCACCCTCGGAGTTTGAAGATGCTTCATCCGAGACGTTCTTCAGCGATGTTCCTTCCTCCACGACAAGATCTATCGATCTTCCATTGAGGTGAGTGCTTGTGATTCTTTAAATCTCCTTTGTGGTTTTTAAGAAAACACATATTTAATTATTTATAAATTAAATCTGTTGTTCCTTGGTCCGTTGAGTTCGCCGACTCAACGTCGGATTCCGCGATGACGTGACGCCCTTCCACGACGACGCGACGATCCCCTCCTTCCGCGACGAACAAATCCGCGAAGAACGTGCGTGCGACGATGACTACGAGGTAGGGAATTATTTTGGAATTACCCCCCCTTTTTTTATATTCCCGTAAATGTTTCTTTAAAAAGTTAAAGAACCGGATTCGTATGAACAATTTTAATTTATTAAAATTGTTTTTTCCTATATAGAATAAAATTTTCTCCCGTTGTTTATATCTAACGTGGAGGGTGCGGGCCAAATGAACACGGCCCGACAACCCTCCGCCATTCTTCATGATTGTGCGGATTTGACGGGCGGCGACGGAATGTGACGCAAGGGCAGTTTGATGATCCTGCAGTGAAGAATGGAACCCGGGAGGAACAACGGCGTAGACGGGAAGGAAAATGGACCACCGGAGCGACTCCAGTGGCCCGCGAACGCCGGCAGCGGCGCGGGTCGCCGGCGCGGCGGCGGCAGCGGCCGGAGGCGGCAGCGGCCCGGCGCGCCGTCGGTTGTCCAGGGCGACACCCCGCGGGTGCCGCGGGGGTGTCACGTGGGGGCGGCGGCTCCCCCCCGCGTCGCCCGGTTGTCCAGGGCGACACTCCGCGGGTGCCGCGGGGGTGTCATGTGGGTCGGCGGCTCCCCCCCCCCCCCCCCCCCGCGTCGCTCGGGCTGTCCTGGGCCACACCCCGCGGGTGCCGTGGGGTTGTCACGCGGGGGCGGCGGCTCCCCCCCCCCCCCCCCGCGTCGCTCGGCCGCTCGGCCGAGCCAGGCCGGTCCGACCGCGTCCGACCGGGTCGGACCGGTTCGGGTCGACCCGGTTCGGCCGACCCAGGGGGGGTTGGCCCGGGTCTGCCCGGGCCCGGACCCCCCGTCTTCGGACCATTTTCGGTCAAATGCCCGTAACTTGAGCTACGGGACTCCAAACGACGCACTGTCAGCGGCAACGCGATCCTTGGATCGAGACGGTCGTTTCGTTATATCGCACTCAAGGATTCGGAATGCTTTGTGTTCAGTCGGGTTGGTTCGTACACGAAACCAATCGGGCCCTCGGAGCGGAAACGCTCATATCCTGAGCTACGGACGTCCGATTGACGTGCCGTCAGCTTTGTTTAATTCTTCTAAGTGAGGCGGATCATTTGGAAAACTCCTCCCAAGGTTTGGACGTAGGTGGAGTACGGTCGGGTTGGTTTTGCCTTAAAAACCAACCGGGTCCCTGGGACGAAAAAGCCAATAACTCTCAGACCGGGCATCCGATTGATGCGCCGTCTGCGACGTTGAGTTCCCGTTGACGATACAGAACTTTTGGATACATCAACTTCAGACTTTGTGACAGTTGATGTATCAGCCTCTCGGCTCGTGGAGCGGACCCTCCCGAACGATCTTGCTGTGTGCGGGAACCCTAGTGCTGGCTGCGACTTCGACGACGATGACTGTGCAGAGATCCTCGGTGGACTGCGACGATTAAGAGTGCTGGTCTTGTATCCTATGTGGGTCCCAGCCTAGATGATTCAATACTGGTCTTGTATCCTATGTGGGTCCCAGTATAGATAAATCAATGAAGAGTGTTGGTCTTGTATTCTATGTGGGTCCCAGCTGTGTTGGTCTTGTATCCTATGTGGGTCCCAGCCTAGATGATTCAATACTGGTCTTATCTCCTATGTGGGTCCTAGTATAGATGAATCAATGAAGAGTGTTGGTCTTGTATCCTATGTGGGTCCCAGCCCTGCTGGTCTTGTATCCTATGTGGGTCCCATCTTAGACGATTCAATACTGGTCTTGTATCCTATGTGGGTCCCAGTATAGATGAATCAATGAAGATTGTTGGTCTTGTATCCTATGTGGGTCCCAGCCGTGCTGGTCTTGTATCCTATGTGGGTCCCAGATTAGATGATTCAGTGCTGGTCTTGTATCATATGTGGGTCCCAGCATAGATGAATCAATGAAGACAGCTGGTCTTGTAACCTCAGTGGGTCCCAGCTTGGATGATTCAGTGTCTACATCTGATCATCCCTTTCACCTTTTCGACAATGTATACCTGTGTGAGCTGAATCCTATGTTACTCTCCATTGTGGATTGTGTTGAGCTATCCTGTGTGGATTTACTGTTTACTCTCCTTTGTGGATTGTGTTGAGCTATCCTATGTGGATTACTGTTTACTCTCCTTTGTGGATTGTGTTGTGCTATCCTGTGTGGGTATACGTTTGCTTTCCTGTGTGGACTGGGCTGTGCTTGGGCTCAGACGTTGGAGCCTAACGGGAATTGATGACTTAGGTATATGTATGGGCATATACCTAAGAAGTGTCGGTTGTTACTTCGTGATTGTATCTTTCCTTTGTGGATTATCCTTGGTGGATTTCAGGAGACCTTTGGGGGTCTCGGGGTCCCTACTGAGTAGCTTATACTCACCCCTGCATGGGCTTTGCCCGCACTACATTGGGTTGGTTGCAGACGACGGACAGCGCTGATCGTGGTGGAGGCGTGCGGAGTAGGACTGTACCTGGAGGTGGACCAATGGGTGGGACGTACTCGGAGCGGTCGGGTGGACCCGAGGAGCAGTGGAGGCCATCTATACCCACCCTTCAGGTGGGACTTCCAGAGGACGGCTCGACGCTGTGGCTTTTCCTTTCAGTTTCTGTTTTCCCCTTTCAGTTTTACTTTACAGTTGGGCTTGTATTTCCAGCCCCTTTTACTTTCAGCACAGCTTGTTACAGTTTTTACTTAGTGTTTAATTTTCTGCTTTCTTACTCTGTGGTGCTTGTTTACTTTTCAAAGGCAATGCCTTCCCTCTTTCCGGGATTTATGCCTTGGTGCTAGTTGCCAGCCCCTGGCCTATGGAAGGCGGGCTTGGGGTAGTCACAGCACGGGCCCCGAGGATGGGTCATGACATTTTTGGATATTTAGAAAATATTTTGCAAGTTATAGAAAATAAAGTTGAATATCTACAAGTAGTAGTGGTTAATACACTGAATCCAATTTTCTCTAAAGAAGAAGAAGAGGTAAAAGTAGATGCTTTTGTAGATCCTTTGAGAAGAGAAGTATATTCCAGAGGAAAAGAAGTTAATTTTGTTGTTGGTATGAAGGAAAGACAGTTACAAGTGTTGAAGAATCATATAAATAGTTGTTCTAATAAGAGAGACAAGTAGAATTTCATTGGAAATTTCTCTCAGTGTGTGTGGAATGAATTAACAATCCTTATGGACTATTGTAATAATGAAATGGTGAAAAGGATCAATGCTTGTATAGATTCACTATTTCATATTGGTGGAATACATTTTCTAGTACCTCAAATTATTGATCACTATTCGTCCACTTCTCAGTATTTAAAGGAAATATTTGGCCCCTCTGAAATATATCAAAGGGATAACTTCATGTTTATTGAAGAAGTATCTTTACCCTTACTTGAAATGTCCTCTAAAATATCCTTTACCCGTGTAGATAAATTTTATTTGATGAGGTCACAACAAGATTATCTCAATATTCAATCGAAAACAGTAAGGATTTCTCATGAAGATCAAGAAAGTCTTGGAGTATTACTAATGACGTTGGGTGATTTTGTTGGTGAAATAGATTAGACCCATCTAACTTCATCCTCATTACCCCATGATCAACCATTATCTTTCAATAAACTACCTCCAAAAAATTGTTTCAAGTTCGACAGTTAATATAATTTCTCTCTTTAGTTTGTGAAGTGGGTTTCCTAGTGGATGGGTATATTAAAAAATTGAATAATGCCACCTTTATGAAATATTAAAAAGATTTGAATCATGTCATGTTTTTGGCATCCCTAAAACAATTTAATATGTTTTACGTTAAAATTACAATGCCTAAATTATTTTACTTCTTAAATTACTTTAATGTCTTTTTTAGGATGCTTTCTTTTCTTATGCTTCTATCTTTTTTATAGTTATTTAACATTCTTATTTCATGATTTTTTTATATTTTCACTCTATACTATGTTCAAAGTTTATCTATGTGATTTATATGTTTTGGAATCTTTTTTAATGATCCCTTATGGGCACTATTTAATACAAAATTCTTTTCACAATCAGTATCATTAACTATTTACTATTGTTTTGTGCAATATTAATTGTATTATTTACTCTACTTCTTTTAGGTATCACAAAAAGGGTGATAAGAAAATCAAAATAAAAAAAATTAAGTTTAGAAGAAAATGAATTTTAAAGGAAATGTTTTATTAAAATAAAACAAGAAAAGAAATGCCTATTTCTAAAAATATTATCCTATGTGGAGATTTTTTTAAAGATTACTACATCAAATTTTCTTCCCATATCATGGGTTTTTTATCATCAAAAAGTAAAATATTGTTAAAAAAAGTGTATTGTTCCAACATATCTTGGTTTTATGTGTTTTGATGATTCACAAAATCCCTAATTTTATTCAAAAAAAATACTATGTTTTTCATATTTTCTATGTCAAAAAGAATTTAATTTACACAGTTTCTCAAGTGTTTATCATATGATGTGTAAAGTATTTTATCTTCGACAAAGTATTTTATCTTTCAATAATTGAAGAATATATTCTGATTACTTTGAATCAGAAAGTGATGGAAGTTTATCCTGCTACGTGAGACTTTATCTTAAGAAGCGAATGATTTAGTTTCTAAAGCCAGATGTTTTAGTCAGAATAAAAATATGAGAATACATTATCTTATGAAAAGGATATTCATAAAACATTATTTTATAAAAACCTGAACAAGTTGAATAAGATGAGGGTTTCATCTTTATAACATAAATATAATACACTGAAAAAATTTATTAGGCTTAGTTTCATTTGAGGAAGAGATGTTTTGTCTTATGAAAGTTATCTTACAATGAATAGTACTTCCAATTGATATCTCATGAAGATCTAGTTATTGCATAATTTCACGATTACCTTTATAATATCTCAGTAAGTCACTTCATGCTTTTAATATGTATCAGAAAATGGATTATACATTTAATTATAGATCATTCTACACAAGACTTTCCATTAATATAATTATCTAAATAATGATAAGATTTTGGACATCGCTTCTGCAAAATCAATTTCTATATTTGAAAGGATTTTATGCATATCCTTAATAGCCTATCTTATCAAGGTCACTACATGGATCAATGGACCATTAGGATTATCTCATTCCTATGTTCAAAATAACCTATAAAAGTATAAGATTTTAGCTCCATGAGAAGAGATGAGTAGATAGATATTCACGCATACAGAACACACATTCAAATACTCTTGAATTCCTATACATAGAAAAGATCAAACAAAAAAGTTCTTGTTGTGATTATCAATTCTATTTGGTTCACTAAATAACGTCTCGAGATACAACATAAATACAATCATATTCTCTGGAAAAATCTTCATCCACTTTCATTTTTTTCTTGTAACTTTGTACTGCAAAAGTTTCTCTCAAAGTTTTGTTTCATTCTATATTATTTACACTCGTTTTAAGAGTGTTTTTGAGACCATGGATAGGTCTTGTAAAGTTATATACTAGTTTAAAGCTATTATGCATTTTTATTAAGTGAAATATTCTTTTATTCATCTGGGATCCCCCACTAAAAGGGTAGTTGTAGTGAGAATCAAAAAAATTGGGGAGTAGAGTATTGTTGGAGTAGACTAAGGTATTTGTGTTCCTCGAACCACTATAAATCTCCTATGTTCAGTCTCTTTCCTTTGTGATTTAATTTATAATGCCTTTTTTTATTAAGGAAAAAGGATTTAAACGACTATACCTGAAGAGGTAAGTTTTTCATAAACAAATTTTTTTAAGAACTCAATTTACCCCCCCCCCCTCTCTTGAGTGTTCAGTTAGCCATTATCTCGGAAAAAATATTCTTTATCTTCTTATATAGTGAAAAAAATATAAATTGGTTCTCTTATTTACATTCTATCTTTAATGCAAAAATTATTATATATAATATAATCATTTTTATATTTTTATCTCCTTTAATACTCAATTATTTTTCAAAAGGATTCAGTATCTATTCATTACTATTTACACATAGATTTTGTTTTGTTTCTCAGAATAATAGTGTCGAGCATGCCATTTTTTTCTAAAAATTACATATATATATAAATGATAAAATACTACTTTGTAGTGTTTTTTCCTTTTTATTCCTTATCACTTTTCTTTATATATTTTTACTGTGGGAATTCAATATAGTAAATTAATATGGTTCCTAGTAATTCAAAATTATTGGGATCTCAATATTTTAAAATCTCCCACTTCTTATATTTATTCAGCCTTCATTCCTATAATAAAACAATTCTTTATATTAGAATTTAAATTCCGTGAATACTCAGTGTTAAAAAACTCCCACTAATCTTCATAACCAATCATAAATTCATGTTTATATACAAGATAAATGTGGGTCACCTTCCTTCATTTAATTTTCTTCATAACATACTAGAATCATGATAGAAATTATCATGATATATATTTCATTAAAGATCATATTAAATCGAATTTTAAAATCCAAAGTATTTCATATAAAGAATTAAATTATAGGATGCTCATATTTTTAATCTACAGGATGCTCAAAAAAATTCGAGGTCATTTACTCTTTTAAATATCGGGTACTCTTCCATGATTCAGTTACCCTTACAAAATATAGTTTACACTTATAGAATAACCTTTGAGAACTAACTATTAATATTATTAAATATAGTCTATTCTTCTAAAAGATAGTTAATCTTGCAAAATATACCTTTTTAAAATGATTTACCCTTCCATGGTGAGAGTTACTCTTCTGAATTCTTCAGGACATAGCCAAATTTTCAATCATGACCACTAAATTCTATAATACTTCAAATTATTTATAGAACCTCTTAAAAATATATTCATATATCACCAAACATCTAAAAAACTTCACCTCACATGAATCACTAACAATCACTTGAATTTTAACATGATTTATGTATTGATAACAAAAGTCAACATAAGAATCACAACCAATTCAACCTTATCTAATATTTATTCTCTAAATGAATATCACATTCTAGTGGAACTTCTTCAATTATCTTCATCATAGTGATATAAGAATACTCATTATAAATCATATATGAATACTAAAATATTAAAACATCTTTTGCTTTCAACATAAATGGATCCCTAAAATTTTTTAAAGGTAAGAACTCATTCATTTTTCAAATAAATAATGGTGATAAATTTCAAACCAACATCCAAATTGTGTATTAAAATATTCATTCACTTATAAAAAGTAGTCACCTTATTGAGAACTTATTGACAACATGCTTGGGTGATCCAAACAAACATCCAAGATCACATTATCTTCCTCATCTTCTACACTAACATATTAACATAAAGCTTCTTATATACTCCATTATCATTGATAAAAAATACAAAACACACTAATTAAGTTCAGTAATATCCCCTTTTTATTTTTTGTAAATACCCACATAAAATGATTTCCATTATGTATACAATTCTTACTCTCCTAAATCTATTATTTCCTATAATTCTCTCCCTTTATCATCAATAATTTTATTTTTATTTCTCTCCCCCTTATTTAAAAGTTATATAAAGTATTTTATAGATTGTGGTATCAATAAATATTTAAGAATGTTACATAAATCATTCGAATATAAGTTTACTGAATCTATTATTTGTGTATAAAACAAGATATTTTGATTAAGAAAACAAATATGACCTTTATAAAAATAATATGACACCAAATGAAATAAGACACTCTTTACATTTACTATAATATGGTCAACAATTTTTAGGATAATGTAATTAATGATCCAGTTGAGATATAGATTCTTAAGAAATCGTTCAACCTTATTTTCTTCACTTACTTACCATATGGTTTAAAAACATTCAAATACAATTGGCAAGTTTCAAAACTTCAAAAACCCCTAAAAACTAATCATCTTTTCTCTTCCATTTAATTTATTTAAAAAAATATCACCCTTAATGGATAGATCTGAATTTTTTGAAACCAAAGGGTTAAAGAATAAAACTTCATATCTTTTTCAATAATAACTCTTCAAACACTTTTTAGGATATTCATATTTTCCTTTAATTTTTAATTTGGAAGCTTCTCAATAATTCTTCTTGTATCTTCCCCTCAAGGAAACACTTCACATATTCTTCATCAAGGCATATCTCTTCAATAGATAGATTTTAAGATGTACCAAGTAGATAATGCACCAAAATGAATTACATCATGTGGCTATACAAATTTTACCAATACCGCATATTCACCAATTATGATCTTATTTAATACATATTCTATGGAATAAAAAAATTTAGATCAATCAAGGATGGTGTACTATTTATTTTTATATACAATATTATCAATATACACTTTTTCTCATGTTCTCCCCCTGATAATATGCTTCACCTTTAATTACTGAATTTTGAAGCACAAAAACAACATCCTAATAAATTAGAATAAGTCATAACTCCTTGTTCCTTAATGTGAATATAAAGGTTGAGAGCATTTTATTTACTAATTTATCTATTTACTTCTCCCTTCATTCTTGAAAATATATACATTAAATATATTTTTACATTAATAAGTATGGAACTCCACTTAACTTCAAAACATTTTTTGGGGTTAATTTTTTCTTTCATATCCCTCTGGGAAAAGGAATCACCAAGTAAAATATTCATCATCCTTAGGAAGTCCTCTTGTGTTAGAATCATAGTTAATCAATCGTTATAAATGTGTCTAACTTTTTTACACCTTTGAATTATAACTTATAAAACACTTGGGTTTTTAATTGTTAAAAACTCATAGAAAATTGTAGTTCCTCATGTGTATTTTATTCTTTCACTTTAGCAAGATATTTTACTTATGCATATTCAAAATTCATTTTTTTTATCCACCCTTTACATGGTGGTATGATTTTCATTATTTTTCATCATCCATTTTTGTATTGATTTTTTATTTAAACCTATAATATTTTTGAAAATAGATTTAATAAAAACATTTCAATTTAATATTTATGGTATATATTCCTTTAAGGATTATTGGTAATGGTAGTTGGATGATATAATGTTTTTTTCACCAATAAAAATCATTTTAGTTTAGTAATAACTCTTTGAAAAATGTGTGGTTGCAACCTTTATTCCAAAAACAACTTCGGAAGACATAACATGAGACACTTTTAGATTTTATAAGTGGTTTTTAATGCCAAGGAACATGATATTTAGAATATATTTATAATTATGAACAATCTTAATTTTTTTCATCACACTCTTACTTGATTATTTCAACTTCTTCATCATCAATTTTAATCTTATCTTGTAACAATATGTCATATTATTGATCCTCGTTGATTTGACCTCAATATTTATATTATTGACTTCAATGTTGTTTTTTATAATTAGCTTTAGATTCATGGAACTTCTCTTCAAGATTCTACTTGGTTTTACCTTTTTTATTTAAATTATTTGAGTCATTTACTTTAAGACTTTGAGCATCTATCTTTAAGCTCCATATTAACTTTTTCAATTTCTCCAAGTTCTTTGGATAGATTTATATAATTAAGAAACTAATCATTCATGGATTGAACTATATTTTCATACTCTTATTAACCTGCGTGATATTATCCTAAATTATATACAAAATTCTACAAATAATAAAGTTTAATTATTTAGGAAAATAATATTGCATATCTTTAAATGCGTCAACAAAAATATCTATTGATATATGATGACTCCCACTAATTATTATATCTATTTAATGAAATTTCTAAAATAATTTACATTAAACTCATGATTAGCTGATTTTCTTAATCTTTTTTAGGTAAAAGGATTGACTATTTTATAGGTAGCGATTTAAACCACCTGTTGTTATCTGTTATATCATATCTATCTTCAATAGTATTATTTCATGGATGAACTAAAACTTATTCTTCTTTAGACAACATAGAAAATTTATTTAACTTCTTATCTTTCTTTATCCCATTCATTATATTCATGGTAGAGATCTAATTTATATAAAAAATAATGATATCTTCTCCAAAACTTCCCATCATAATAAATTCAAAAGGATATTAAAATAATTAAAAATATAAAAAATTAAAAGTAATGAATTTAATCAGAGATGTACAAGGATTTTATACTAATTGAGAAGACCAATTAGGATATGTTTAACACTAATAGTGGGGCTAAATCAATTATGGTGTACTTAAAACTAATTTAAATCTTTTTATCCCTTTTCTTTTTACCTTATAACTTATTAAGGTGAATATATCTCTTATTCTATCTTATCACCTATATTATTACAATAAGCACATATAAAAACACCCACATGATAGGAAAAATAGATTTATAAGGTTATCTTTAAAAACAAAAATGATAAATCTTGGTGAGAATGGGAAAAACCCAGGATCACATGACCCACTAGAATCACCTTTGAGTTATAAATAATTAGGGATTATTGGATACCCATGTTACATGTATCCCAATAGTGTATGTTGTGTACTATACATCAACAAAATCTTGTTTGTTCTTGATGATTCCTTATATTTTCATCATGATATT
The DNA here is from genome assembly GCA_963277665.1 of Viscum album. NCBI lineage: Eukaryota > Viridiplantae > Streptophyta > Magnoliopsida > Santalales > Viscaceae > Viscum > Viscum album. The sequence goes on along the minus strand of OY728148.1, from coordinate 1,783,455,150 downwards.
TACAATAGTTTAAGATAATAATAAGACAGTCTTCCACTAATTTAAATCTCTGAAACGTTTTTGATGTGTTGATTGATCTTTTTATTCTTCTTCACTTAACTTCATAGAATCATCAATTTTAATCTTTATTATCTTGTATGTATAGTAGGACACAAAATTACTTCCTCTTTATAGTAGTGAATCTAAGCGTTTCCTTTCTTGAACAGAATCAAAACTTCTTCCATGTTATGTATTAAAATAAAATAATAAAACACTTCCAAGGAATTCTTCATCTTCTAGTATAGTTAACTTTAAAACTATAGAATAAGCAAGTCCCTTTATTATTCTTCTTCATCAATGACACAAAAACTAAACTGATTCACTTCATCACTGTCTATATTCAACACACAGAGGATTTTGTAAAATATAAGTAGTGTTGTATCTCTTATTTATTTCAATACTCGATTTTTTTTATTAGGATATAATATCATTTCATTGATATTTATGCATTTATTTTTTCATTAAATAATAGTGTCGATAACACCATTTTTCTTCAACATGAAAAGTATATAAATAAATGATAAAAAAATTAGAATTGGGTTTTTTTTCCTTATTATTCCTTCACAATTGTTCATATTTTCTCGTGTGAATGAAATATTTTTATTTACTATGATTTTAGGTAATTCAAAATTCCGAAAATCTCAATATTTATGAATCTCCCACTATAACACTTTATTCAATCTTAATTTCTATAATAATATAGTTACGGAAATTTTGATTTTAATTCCATGAAGACACAACATTAAAAATCTCTCACTTTACATCATAATGACTTCTAAAAACATACTATCATGTAGAATAAACATAATAATCCTTACTTTATTTACTTCTATTCATATCCTACTAGGATCACGATATATATTATCATGATATTAATTTCATTTAGGATCATATTACATTATATCCTAACATAAAATTTTTTTTAGAAAATATAATTATGAGAATCTATAATTTTCAGTCTACAACATTATCAAAAAAACTCCAAAGTCTTTTAATCATCTAAAAAATATTTAATCTTCTATGAGAAGGTTACCCTTATAAAATATAGTTTACTATCCTGAAATGGCCTTTCTAAACTTCATGTTACTCTTCTAAAATGAATTATATTATTCTAAATGATAGTTAATCTTCTGAAATCTACCTTCCTAAAATGAGTTACCCATTTATGGTGTTGGGTTACTCTTCCATGGTAAGATTTTTTCTCCCAAATTCTTCATTACTTCTCCAAATTTTCTATTCATAAAAAAATTATAAAATACTAAAAATAATTCATATAACCTCATTAAACCACATTCATATATCTCCAAACATCCAAAAGACATCATATAACAAGAATCCACAACCATCACTTGAGTTTGAACAAACAAAAGAATCTCATATACTTAAAATTTATCCAATATTTATTCTTAGATAAATTCAATATTCTAGATAAATTTCACAACTATTTTCATTAGAGCGATATAAGAATACTCGTTATAAATTTTCTATGAAACCTAAAATCATTAAAATATTTTACCTTTAATATAAAAGGATCTTAAAAGCATTTACAGGTAATAAATCATTAATTTATTATATAAATAGTGATAATAAACTTCAAAAAAAATTCTAATATTTTTATAAAAATAAACATTCACTTAGAATAAGTAGACACCTTCTTGGAAACTTATTCACAATAATTCATGCATTATCAAACAACTGCCAAGCTCTTATTCTTCATTATATCCTATACACCAATATAGTGACATAAATATTAATAGATAATCCATGATAATTAATAAAATATAAAATTAACACAAATTGTTATTAACATCAATTCATATCATAAAAAATAATGGAATTATACTTGAATATAGTTCTCTATACACACCCAAATAAAATGGAATATCTGGGAGGAAGAATTGGAGGTTGTTAGATAATATAATAACCATGTCATTAGAACATGGTAATTTAAAATTATTTTAGAGACATTCCACAGATATGACTATCTATATTTTTAATTAGTGCCTACTATGAAAGAATTTAGACAATACACCATACGAGTTATGGTTTATAAAAAAAAGATATTCTTGAGAATATTTAAGGTATTTAGTGGTCCTTGTTAAATAAATATTGAAGGTAAAAATTTATTAAAGTTTGATAATACAACCAATAATGACATATTTCTTGGATATAAACCTAGTGGAAGGTGTTAACAGTGTTAGAACAAAAATTGTAGAAAACTCATTGATATATTTGATGTAATTGTGTTGCAAAATCAAAAATAAATAAATAAACATAATTAATAATTAATGATTCTATTAATGACTATCTTATTGAAAACATTGAAAACATGGTGTTATTATAGATTTACAAGAATATTTATAAAACTCTCATGTTGATTATGAGGTATATTGTGATGGGGAAATCCTTTACTAAGGGGAAACTATGTCTTATGACTAATAAATAATGTAGAATATGGTAAAATCCATATATGTAATAGTACTAGTGTTCAAAATTTAATTAGTTTGAGTAATTCCAATATGACCAATTGGGTTTTATTGGTTTAACCAAAGAGTTTTTAAGAAAAACAACAAATTGAGGATTGAATAACATCTATGAAGGAAGTGATGAATAAAATTGAGAAGAACAACACTTTTGATTTAGTTCCATGTGTCAAAGATAATAATTTGATCAGGATAAAATGAGTTTTCAAAAATTAAATCATTGAGAAAGGACAACTGGAATTAAATAAATTCTATCTCTTTTTCAAAGGATAATCTCATATTGATGGTATTTATTTTCATGAGAAACTTTCTATTGTTTCAAATATTTAAATGATTTTAATATTTCTTGCGATATTTTCTCAATGAAATTATAAAGTTTTATGAAATAATTTGAATTAAGAATTTATTATTGTTAAACTTTAGTAAGGGTATATACTAAAAAATGGAAGGTTTTATCCTTAATAGTGGTGGTTTTTGAGTTTTGTTGTTAAATAATTCCATGTATGGGTTTAAAAAAATCACCCCAATCATGGTATTCAATTCTAAAAAGAATAATAAAGATTATTTAATTTGAGAAATACATGGTGGATTCTGATCTCTATTTCAAGGTAGATGACACAAATTCATTCATACTAATTGTTTATGTCTATGAAATTATTCTTTATAGAAACTATGAGGATAATTTTAGGTAATTTTTTAAACAAATTAAAAAAACTTTGAAATGTTAATGATCATATAAATGATTTTATTCTTGGGTTTTCAAGTAATAAAAATAGTAGGTTCTATATTTATCACACAAGATAAGTATTCTCATGATTTATTAAATAAATTTTTTATTGAATAATTGATATATGTCTCTACTCTTATCACATAAGGGACCGAGTTATCCATTCTATAATATTGTATGGTGTAAGATAATTACACTCACAAACACCATTCTATAATATTGTGTGGTGTATAGATACCATCATAGGGATGATATAACTAGTTTCTATAGAAATTTCATTCATGGGATTTGAATGTTTTTTTTAATGAATTTATGGACAATAAGCTCATGGATATGTTGGAGGCTCATTAGAGTTGAGTGTAAATGAAAAAAAGTGAAGTGCACATCAAAAAGAAAATGATAAGATTGTTCCATGATAGGATAGTCACTGATGAATAGTATCACTCTAATGTAGGAACACACTCCAAATATAGGCAGTCTTTTCCCAAAAAGAATTTAGGTAAAATATCACCACACCATAAGACACTAAATTGAGTCATAACACATTTGAAAAATGATTTGTGGGAGTGGTTGTGTTCTTACTCACTTTTTATCTCACCATCACATCAAAAATATCAATATCCATACAAACATACTATAATTGAAAATATAATAAAGGTTTATTTTTTTAGGAAACTAAAAATTTTCACATTGTAATACCCTGATATTTTGTGAATTATTTTTTCGAATTAATTTAATATTTTTTATGTTTACCATTTCACGCAACACTAAAAATAGTTTTTTATATTAAAGTGATGATTTTGGATTGAATTATATACAAAAACAAGTTAATAATGCACTACATTTAACATAAAGTTTTCTCACTCTACATGGAACACTTATCCTAGCTTAAAATACACACAATACTAACTTTCCTTGATAGCTTGTGTAACACATAAGACTGATTTTAACCAAAAAATAATATATTATTATTTAGTATAAAAAGATATAACTTAGCCATTAAGTCTGAAGTCATTAATAGGATTAACTAAATTTTTAAAATACATGTTTTAATTCATTGGTTACAAATTAACTATAAATAGAAATAAGAACAAATCGAATAGAAGGGGAATGTTTTTATAAAAACTACTTTTATGCTCAAAAAAAGAATTTTATCCTAATAAATTAAATTAATTACTATTTGTGAATGATATTACTGAATTCTATATTTTATATATTAAATAAAATATTTTTTTACACTCATCAAAAATATTTTATAGGAAAAAGGTAGGAACAAACCTAATATTACACATAAAAACCTATATTTTTTTAAAACCAATTTTACCGCCTTTTAATGGAGAACCTATTTTAAATCTAAATTTTAGAAATTTTTTAATTTTAATATGTAAAAATATAATTCATTTTTTAAATATAAACATAAAAATTATTTTAGGTGAATTTTTTGTATTTTTCTGTGAAGTTTCATTTTTTTGATGAATATTGAAAAATACTGAATTTTAATTCCAAACTATTTTTTTAAAAAAAACATTGTAAGGAAAAAAATTGTAAGGATTTTAAATTTAAATTAGATCAAATATACATAAATTAATCCAATTTATTTCATTTGGATATATTTATCTTTGAAATTATATATAAAAACTGAACAAACTTTTAAACATTTTTACTTTAATAACCTGTATTGTCGTCTTGTCTACAGAATTTCATTTAAATTAATTTATACCAATTTAGTGATTAAAATTTAAAAAAATGGATTCCATATTTATAATAAGAATAATTTCTAATTTCTAATAAGTTCAACTAAGTTTTTGACCAAAAATATTAGTGATAGTAATTAAAAATAATTACAGCGACTAAGGTTAAGTTAAGCATAACAAGGGACTAAACCTTAAACTTCAAGGAAAAAATGAACTTGAAACTTGTCCAAAAGACATTTTATGTCCATATTTTGGTCCTATACTAAATTTTATATAATTTTTTCCATTATTGGATGCAATTTACATGGTAAAAATGTTGGTTAAATTCCCTTTTAAAATAGTTACCAGAATGTCACTCCTCCTCCTAAGTAAAAAAGAACTCATTCCTCTGACTTATTCACACCTATAAATCCTTTTGTATTGCCCAAGATCTTCTCAAATAAGATCCCAACATCCCTCCCTTCATCCTATATTCTTTCCATTGGTATTAAATCCAACCAAGGAATCCCTTTGGGGGAAAACAAGAGGAGTTACCCAAAGAAGAGGTAACATCCTTCCTCAAGCTCCTTCGTTTTATTTTTATTCTCTGCCCCATAAACTCTTGTTATTCCATGAATAAATAATAAAATAATTATCCTAAATATACTTATATTTTTTGATTATAATGGTTCATCCAAACAATACGCACACTTTCATCTAATGGGTAACAAACTTACCATTCCTGTGTACGACGAACAACCACCTCCCGAAAAAATGTTGTACATTTTTCATTTTCCACATCTCATGGTTGGTAATTATAAAAGAAAATATATTTTAAATGATATATATAATATATATTATTTATTTATTCTACTTTAGTTATTATATAACACATAATTTTATGATTTCAAATTTCTGTAAATACGATAATTTCGTTTGGTGAAGTGAGGACTACCGCCTCCTCAAAGTGATGTGATTTGTTCACACTCTACATGAAATATATTAAGGATGTTTTTAGTGAAAATATATGATATATATGATATAATAATTATAATTTAATTATTATATATATATACATATATTAATTTTAATTTATTTCATTCAATACGAAAATAAAATGGAAACACTAATCATGCGTATGTACGACCTACCGTCTCCATGAACAGGGTATTTCATTTCAACTTTCTATATTTTATTAATTATTATAAATAAATATATAATGAATATATATGATATTTATATAATGTTTTAAATTTTATAAATAATAAAATCATGATCTATGAAATATGATCATGATTAATAAGTCAAAACATGTTTTAAGAACAAAGCGGATATTACCCAAGGCGAAACCTTAATATGGAATTTTTAATAAGTGGGTAATAAAAAGTAATAAAAAACCATATATGGTATTTTATATATATATATATATATATATATATTGTTATGTAAAATATTTATAATAAACTTATATTTATTATACATGAGTTTTGTATGAGTACGAAGAGATTCAAGATATAAGGTATGGGAATTTCATCTCACTTTTTATTCTCGTGAGATACATGCCATATTTACCACTTGCTTATTTTTATTGTGGTGTATATAATTCCCTATGACATTTAATATCAAATATTTAATTCATTTATTTTTATTAAATTATCTAATTTATGTTATTATTTCATGGGGATCATGATTCTAAAGTTACTCGAGTAGTAATGGTTTTCTGGTCTCACATTTTTTTTCATGAGACAAAATCCATGTTTACCTCTTATTTATTATATTTGGTGTGTATGATTAACATGGATGTATTATATGATTATTATAATTAAATATATTGGTATTTAAATATTAATTTGATTATATTTATTTCATGGTTTTTATTCTTCAAAAGTTACCAAATCGGTAATGTAATTGTTTCTCAATTTTCCTTCTTTGTGACACATGTCATGTTATGCACCTATATTTTTCTATGAGGTGTATATACTATCTATGAAATCATATATCATGAATATAATTATTTTAATGATATTTTAATATTAATTTCATTTCATTTTCTTAGATGGGGATTCTGATTTGAAGTTACCAAGTGGTATAATTTTATTATAACAATCTTATCATTTATCAGGATTGTTTTTATTATGCTTTCATTGATGAAATATTATGATCCATATTTCAATAAAACTCGTGAATTTTCCTAACATATGGTTATACATATTGTATTAATTTATTAGTACCTTTTTTCCAATCTATATCACTTAAGATAATTAATAAAAAAAAATTAATAAAATCCAATCTCATTTATCTTTTTGGTCGGAAATCTGTTTTATTAAAAATACCATGTTTTCAAAAAAGTTTTCAAAAATACTTTTAAATTTTTATTTTAATATAATTTTTAAGTGAAAAAGATTTTAAATTTTTTATGATTTTCAAATATCAATTTATATTTTTTTAAAAGGGTTTTTTCAAAGAAAAAGATTTTTTATGATTTCAAAGATTCTTTTATAGATTTTAAAAGTATTTTCAAAGAAAAATGTTTTCAAAGTGTTTTCAAGATTAATTTATATGTTTTAAAGTAAAAATGTTTTCAAATTTTTTCATCACTAATTTATATATTTTCAAAGAAAAATGTTTTGAAATTTTTTTTAATATTACATAATATATTTTCAAGGAAAACTGTTTTAAAATGTTTTAAGCTTATTTTATATATTTACAAAGAAAAAGTTTTTCAAAATTTTTAAATGATTCCTTTATAAGTTTTAATGGAAAACGGTTTTCTAGATTCCTTTATAATTTTTCATGTTTATTTTAAAATAAAATGGATTTCAAATGGTTTTATATTTTAAAAATAATTTTTCAAATAATAAAGGGTATTTTACTAAAGAAATGTTTTTAAAATATATTTCAAAATCGTTTTCCATATAAGATGAAATACGTCGGTATTATTCATTCCTTTTTTGGGAAATTATTAAAAGGTTCCATTTATTTTATTTCTATAAATGGTTTATGTTTCGTTGGCACGATGATTATTAAACATGTTTCTATTTCACCGGTTATATGTTTATAAAACTCATTTCTCCTTCATGGGTTATTTTCATATAAAACTCACTTATTTTCATGGGCTTTTCTTTTATTAAATGATTATGAAACTTATACCTTTTCCATAGGTTATGATGTGATTACATGTTTATGATACCCATTTCATTTCATGGGTTATGATATGATGAATGTTTATAATCTAGTTTCACACATATGTATGATTTCATTATAAGATGGGTGAGACCTATATCTCCCTATAATGCATTGGGTAAAGATTTATATCTCATAATATAATGATTGGATTCAATTATATGGGATTAATACCCTATGTGAATATGGTGAAACCTGATCCACTATGGGAAGATGAGGAAACATGATCCCTTACAAGTAAGGGACTATGACTGGGGATAGTGGTGTGCCCTGCCCAATAGGTGTAGTCCCCATGAAGTTCCTTGATAAGTTCTAGCAATGGATCTTGACTTATAGAGAATGATATTATAGGTTTGTGTGTATTCCAAAATTCTTATGTTATGCTTTCATGGATAATGCTCTTGATTTCCTTATGATTCATTCCTTATGAACTACTAACCTTTAAGCCATGATTCAAGTTTATGATATACAAGGTATGATATTATAATGTTATGATCACATTTTCATACCCATATTCTCAAGTTTATGCTTACATATATCCCTTGTTTAACCTTAATGAGCATCTGAGCTAACCTCATTTTGTGTTTCCTTCCCCAGTTTATGAAGATATATTTTATGTATGATATGTATTAGAGGTGTTCTATTCTTGGAGAACCTAATGGGTTATAATTTTTCTCACTCATGTACTAGAGTTTATGTTTCCAAGTTTTCAAAGGCACTAAACTGATACAGAGTTTGGGTGTCTATTTGTGTAATTCCATAAGTATTCTGAGAAAAATGTGTAATGTCTATGTACATTAAGACTAGGTTGTTATAGTTAGTATTAGAGTGAAGGTTTAGTTAACCTTTGGAAACTAGGATGTGAAAACTTTATTGAGATACAAAGGGATATTTCTAAGGATATTCAAGGGGTGTCTCTAAGGATACATCTAAGGATGAGTTAATGTTTAGGAAAATGTCGTCGAATATTAGTAAAGGATAGAGAAATTATTTTCTTAGTAATGCATCCATATATGGATACTAAATGTTGGTGTGGTTCTGGCACAAATATACCAAGGAGTAACAACTCTGAAAAGGTGCATCAGGCCTAACTCGAGCATAACTCAGTACACAACAACATGCCTTACTACATACCTAGATTGAAACTCTGAGGGGATATTCTTTGGGAATTCACAAACTCTTCATTAAACCATTATAAATGATTTAAAAAAATTGTCTATAAATAACCTATGATAAACCTAAGGTGTTATATATTCCAAAATGTTTCATTATTTAGACATCTTATAAGTGGTTTTTCATGATTATATGGTTCCTCACTAAGACAAATATTTCTTACTCTGTTCTCTTTGGTTTAATTCAATAGTGGTAACCAAAAGGAACTCGATTAACAATTAATGTGATGAGAAAATTTCTAATGAGAAGAAAAATGGGATGATCACTAGAGTGAGGGATATTGTGATCATTCCTAATTAGTTTTTATGGAACATGATTAACAATGTGTACCTTAACCAACTCTCAGACTCACCAAAGAAGATAATGAATGAGTTCTATGAGAGTTTGGGTAGTGGATACCATGGAGGAAAGAGTATTCAGTTTCTTACATTCTGAGAATGTGGAAAGAATCACCCATGTGAATTTTTTAGAGGAACGGGAAGATGTTTTGACTGTGAAAAAGGACCCAAATAAATAACTAAAAAGGGGAAATGAAAATTTTAGTTAATTCAATGGATTGAGATATTGTCCTCCCTATGGTATTATCAGTGCTATAATTTTTTATGTGTGGAATGAATGGGTATTGTGAAAACCTATTTCCTAATAGGAACGATCTCGAATGGAATCAATAAGGTGGTTCAAGAAATGGTTTTTCTACTAATGATGAAGACACCATGAATGAAATATGACAGTAATGTGTTGTTATAATAATATTTTTTATAAGAATGATTAAATTTATCTTGATAAATATTAACACATGATTTTTATTCCATATTTTATGAAAGGGTAATCAAGGAATAAGATGAAGAATCTTAGTAAATTATTTGAGAATAAGCTATATGAATTGAGTATTTAGGTTTTGGAATCCAAAAGTTGTGTTATATGAATCATGAAATATATAATTAATTTTAGTATTTGTTTTTAATTAAGTATAAAAAAGTATATGTTGAATGGTGATGATGAATTAGAAATTTGATTTAATGGAGAGGTGATATTTTGAATTAGGGGAAGGTTACCCTTAATGTGTCCCTAATGTTGATAAAATTGTGTTTATCTTGGATAAATATATGATTATTATGAAAAAAGTAAATTGGATAGTACTTATTACCCTGGAAATGATTATTAATGTTTTTAAAAAACTAGTCTATTTTATCATGGATGAATTTTACAACTTATTGGATTTAAGAAGTATATCCAACAATCTTTGGAATAAGGAAGTACGCGTGTTTCTGAAAAGGATTTATGGTAATTCAGGTTATTACCATGTTTCAAGAGAATATAAGATGAGGGTATTCACATGTTTGGGATTTGAAAACCAAGAGAAATTTTATTATACATGAGGGATCAATGTTAAGCTGATTTAGTGACCTTCTTTCAAAAGTTTTGGATTTTCAACTTTTGGAAGGGTTATAAGGCTAACCATTTATGGAATGGTTTATGTTATACTTCGGATGAGGTTTTAGATATTAAAGTATTATCTCTCTATGAGTGGATTTATGTATATTGGATAACTTGTGATAACCATTTTGTTTTGATATATGGATTGACCTATCATTCTATTTATGAATCTCTTGGTCTACTAATGCTTCGGGAATGAAAAATTCACCTTCATTACCTGGAGTAAGAGATGAAGTGGGAATTGATCAAGGCATAAATAAAGGGTGATATTCTGTATAAGTATTGTAATAAAATCAAGTAAGTATATCTTCTGGTGAATTTTATTCAAATTTTGGAAAAAGGACCTTGAAACCAAAAATGTTATCCTAGTACCTTTGTTTCTGATAAATCAAATAGCCCCTTAGACCATCGCAAATTTATGGCTTTGTGATTATTAAATTTATCCTAACCTTGTTCTATAACACTCTCAGTCAAAACTTAATAGTTATATTTCTCTTATATGTCTATGTTTTCACTTCCCACCCATGTTTTTCTATGTGGGAAACCAGTTATGAGTTAGTTTGGGTGACTATTAAGGGTCCAACTTTCCCTTTTTAAAGGAAGTTTTAGTATTCATTTTTAAGAAGTGGGTTTCTATGAAATGAAATTTCAAGTATTAAACCTTTAGTAACCCAAATGAATTTCATGGTCAATATTAATTTTAAGGGGAGTTGAATGTAACACCCCGAGATTTTGTGAATTGTTTTTTCAAATTAATTAAATCCTTTTGATATTTACCACTTCACGCTACATTAAAAATATTTTTTTTATATTAAATCACTATGTTTGGATTGAATTATACACAAAACAAAGTTAATCATGCACTTAATGCAACATAAAGTTTATCTTTCTCTACATTTAACACCAATGTTAGCTTACGTTACATGAAATGTTGACTTTCCTTGATGGCTTGAGTAACACGCAATATCAATTTTTACCAAAAAATATTATATTATTATTTAATATAATAAGATATAAACAAGCGGTTGAGTTAGTAATTATGAATATAAATAACTACCTTTTTAAAATACATTGTTGAATTAGTTGGTTACAAATTAATTTTCAATGAATATAGGAACCAATTGAATATAAAGGGAATTTTTTTATAAAAAGTACTATTATACTCACAAAATAATTTTATCCTAATAAATTAAATTAATTACTATTGGTGAATGATATTAATTATATATATATCTAATTTATTTAATAAAATATTTTTTACATTCATTTAATATATTTGATGACATAATATAGAAATAAAAATAATATTACAAATAAAAACCGATATTTTTATAAAAGAGGTTTTATCGCATTTTAATAGAGAACCAATTTTAATATAAATTTTTGAACTTGTAAAACTTTTATGTCAAAAAAACCTAATTATTGAAATATAAAAATATAAATTAGGTTATGGTGAATTTTTTGTATTTTTATGTGAAGTTTCATTTTACTGATTAATAGTGAAAAATACTAAATTTTAGTTCAAAACTTATTTTTTGTTTAATTTATTTATAGGGTTAAGTTATGTTTTTGATTGGTTTTTAAGTTTAATGAGATCAAATATACACAAATTAATTCAATTTATGTCATTGTTATGAATTTCACTTTGAAATTATATATAAAAATTTAGCAAACTTTTCAATGTTTATACTTTAAAAACTCACATTGTCGTCCCATATATGGGATTAAATTGAAATTAATTTCTACCAATTATGTGATTGGAATTTGTAAAATTGTATTAAATATTTGGAATCATCATAATTTATAATTTCAAATAATTTTAACTTAGTTTTTGAAAAAAATATTACTAAAGGTAATTAAAATTAATTATAGTGATTTAGGTAAAATTAAGCTTAACAAGGGACTAAACCTTAAACTTAAGGGGAAAATGACCTATAAACTTTTCCCAAATCCATTTTATCGGAATATTTGTACCCTATACTCCACCATATTAAATTGTTTTTATTATTTTATCCACTTGACATGGGAAAATGTGGGTGGAGTTCCCTTATAAAAAATTTACAAAAATGCCACTCCTCCTCCCCTATAAAAAGGCATTCACCCCTCCCACTTATTCACACCACTAAGAACCTTTTTATAACCCAAAATAAACTCAAATAATATCCAAAAATCCATCCATTAATCATATAATCCTCTATTTATGCATAAATCCTACCATAGAATCCCTTTGGTGCAAACTGAGAGGAGTTACCCAAAAAAGAGGTAACATCCTTCCTCAAGTTCCTTTGTTTTATTTTTATTCTCCATGACTTAGAATCTTATTATTCCATGATTATATAATATAATAATTTTTCTAAATATACTAATATTTTTTATTCTTTGTTTTATACCTACACTTACACATAATTCCATCTAATGGGTAATGAACTTATCGTTCTTGTGTACAGCGAACTACTGCCTCACATTATAATGTTTTTCATTTTTCCATTACTGTCTCTCATTTTTGAGAATAATGATGGAAAATATTTTTTTATATTATATATATTATTTATATAACTTATTTATACATATTTAATTATTATAAAATGCATAGCATCATTATTTCCATTTTGTGAAAATACAATAATTTCATTTGGGTAAGTGTGGATTATACCTCCTCAAAGTGATGTAATTCATTCGCACTCTACATAGAATGTATTTAGGATGGGTTTATTGAACTTATATAATATATATGACATAATAATATTGTTTTAATGATGATATATATATCTGTGTGACATTTAATTTATTTATTTCAGTATGAAAATAAAACAGAAACAGTGTTCCTGCATACGTACAGTCTGTTGTCTCCATGAATAATGTATTCTATTTAATATTTATATATTTTATAGATTATTATAAATACATATACAATGAATATATATGAATATTATATAATTTTTTCATTATGTAAACAATAAAATCATGATATATTAAAGATGATCAAGAATAATAAGTCAAAACATGTACGAAGAACAAAGCAAATATGACCTGAAGTGAAACCTTAACATTGAATTGTTAATAAGTGGGTAACATAAAGTCATATTAAAACTATATGTGGTATTATATAAAATAATATGGTTCTTTAACATTTTTATAATAAACTTATATTTATTATATAGGATTTTGTTAGAAGTACAAAGATATTCAATACATAAGGTAGGATAATTTCATTTCACTTTTTATTTCCGTGAGATACATTTCATATTCACCACTCTATTATTTTGTGTGGTTAATATATAGTACTATTATATGTTATATAATTAATTTAATTTTTTTAATGATATTTAAATCTTTAATTAATGTTATTATTTCATGTGGATCAATATTCTTAAGTTATTAAAGTAGTAAGGGTTTTCTCATCTCGCTTTTATTTTCTGTGAGACACAAGCCATGTTTACATACTATTTATAATATGGGTGTGTATACTAACCATTGATGTATTATATTATTATAATACATAAATTTTTGGGTATTTACATATTCATTCAATAAAATTTATTTCATGGGTTTTATGCTTCAAAAGTTACCAAATCGGTAAAGTAATTTTGTCTCAATTTTCCTTCTTTGAGACACATGTCATGTTATGCACCAATATTTTTCTATGAGGTATATATACTTCCTTTGACCTATTTTATCATGAATATATTTATTTTTATGATATTTTAATCTTCATGTAATTAATTTTTATTTCATTGGGAGTCTGATTCAAATTTACCATGTGGTAATATTTTATTGCAACAATCTCATCATTTGTCAAGATTGTTTATGATTATGCTTTCATTGAAGAAATATTATGATCTATATTTAAAGAAAAATCATGAATTTCTATACCCTATGGTTATCCATGATTTCTTAATGTATTAGTACTATTTTATCAATCTTTGGTATATAATATAATTAAGAAAATGTTTTTTAGAAAGACATGATCTCATTTCTCTTTTCAGTCAGAAATTTATTTTATTCAAAAAAAACTATATTTTCTAAAAAAATGTTATTCTAATCTCATTTTCAAGGAAATTTGATTTTAAAAATGTTTTATAATTTTCAATCCCCATTTATATGTTTTCAAAATGTTGTTATCAAAGAAAAGTATTTCAAGTATTTCAAAACTTCATTTATAATTTTTCAAAGTGTTTTCAAAGAAAAAGGTTTTCAAAATGTTTTCAAGATGAATTTATATGTTTTAAATAAAACAATTGTCAAAAAAATTTCAATATTACTTTATGTAACATCCCAGTTCCAGGTACCACCTAGAGGTGTCTGGTACTTTGTTGGTCACATGGCCTCAAGTGCATTTCTCCAAATGCCAGAGGATGACAACTAGCAGCGAGGGCCTTGGGTGTGATAGTGGGAAAACTATTCCCTCATTAGAATAGTAACACAGCAGAAACAAACGTATAACAATAGAAAAAGTAGTAATAATAACATGCAACAGTAAACGGTGGAAGACTTCAAGTAGATAAACAACAGGAGAACATATATAGATGATGCATGTCACATATGTCTAGGAAAGTATCCAAACAAGTCACAATGCTAGATTACAGTACAAAACCAAAGTACAAGGAAAACAATTAAACAACTCCAACAGTATCGCAAGCCTCATCTTGGTCCCATGCTCTCCATCTCCAGAGCAGTCAAGTGCCTGAAGTTGAAGGGTAATTTACCTTATCTATTCATGCAACAATATAATCTGTTTGGGACTAAAAGAATGACCCAAATAGGGTGTGAGATGAATACCAATAGGCAACCACCCAAATATCTGTTCCTAATTGTCAGTGAATATATATAGCAAGAAATATGAAAAATGAAGTAATAAACAAGAAAGTACTCATAAGTAACCAATCCTACAGTTTCAACTACATTCATTTACCTTTGTTAAATAAATAACCAAACGATATCAAGCAACTCTATGGGTTGTTCTCTTAGTATAACCCCTCTGGTTCAGCTTAACAGATACTCTCTGAGGAAGAACTCAATGTAAATTCCCAATGTGGTCTCATAATGGTAAACTGCAGACACTCTGGCGAAGCACTCAATGTCTAATTCTATTTGTGGTCTCTCAACATGGAACTACAGACACTGTGAGGGATCACTCACATCCATCCCCCCAATGGTCTTACAACATGAAAAGTATAACAGAAACTCTGGGGAATCCCTCAGTGTCCATTCCCACTATGGTGTAACTACACCAGGTTCCCATAGCCCTATGTGAAGCAATCATGCACCAACGATACCCAACAGCCAAAGTAAATCTCAAATACTGCTTGTCTAAATGGATACAAAGCATAACACAAGCATTTCAGATAAAATCACTCCATCCTAATAGCACTAGTCATAAAAAATAAATAGCCTAACAGGCATGTATAGACCCAACAACCAATATCAAATCAAACATGGTAAAACACATTCATCGTAAGGTAATTAACCCAATTTACAATCCAATGTCCCTACTCAAGAAAACAAAGCATATCAGGCATCAAAAAGGTTAAATTCCCTAAACATACAATACCCTGAACTAGGGTATTGGGAAATTTTGCACATATAATTCAAATAAAAACTACGAAAAGTCACAAACCACCTACCTCAGTGTTGTACGATCTATATAGTAGAACCTCATCCACTAAATTGACCTAGAACACCATAGATGTAACACCTTGATATTTTATGAGAAATATATTTTTTTATGTCTTATGTTATACGCAACATCAAATGAATCTTTCACTACACACAACAGTAGCTTGGCTTGCGTTATACGCAAGAGCAACCTTCCTCGATTGCGTGTGTTGTACGCAATATCGAGTTTCACTAAACAATGATATATTGTTATAATATTATTATGGACTAGACGTTATGAATATTATTAACTACATTTTGAATTTTATAACATTATTATTCATCTTACACATTTTCTAAAACATGGTATGTAAACAAAATAAATTTTTTGGGTAAAATAAGTATTTTTCAAAAAATGCACTTTTGCCGCCTTTTGATGTCGCACCCACTTTAAATCAAGTTTTTGACAAGTTTATAAGTTATATTTGACAAAATAAAATTCTAATTTGGAATTAGGATATAAAAATTTAGTTTGGATAAATTTTTCATATTATTCTGATAACTTTCATATTTTAATGAATAGTAAAAACACGCTATATTTTAGTAAAAAAAACTTTTTTCATCGCAATAATTTATATGGTTAAATTATAATATTGAATGGTTTTAAAGTATAAATATAATATATTTTAACCATTTAATATAATTTATGTCATTAACATTAATTTTACATTGAATTCATAGGTAAAAACATTTCAATCTTTGTCAATGTTTTAACTTTTAAAACTCGTTTTCTTAGCAACAGGATTAATTTTAAATTAATTACTGGAACTTTTGTGTTTTGAATTTTTAAAAATGGATTCCATATTTTAATTCAGTGGGTCCAAATTATGTTAATAGGTTACTTTTATTTTTTTTATATTATGAATAGTAACTACGGTAATTTTTATTTACTATAGTTAAAGGTAAATCGGGTAAGTAAGGGTAAAAATAAGATTATAAAATTACCCTAACACTTGACGAAATCCTATTGGATGAATAAAAGTCTACCCATATCACCTAAGGGTCGTACTAGATTCATTTCATGGACTTTTGACCATTAAATAATATTATTATTATTAAAACCAAAGAAAGTGACAACATTTTTTTTTGAAAAGGTAAAAGGCTTTTTATTGATAAGAAAAAAGTTACAAAAGGTGAAAAGATGGAATTCTTTTACAATCTCTATCAAACAAAGATAATAAATCAGCAGGTAAAGAGTCCAGCCAAGTCATGGTCTGATGAATGCCTTTGTTGGCAAGAGCATCTGCAACAGTATTCGCTTCCCGATAGGCGTGAGTGGCTATGTAGTCAATTCCATGTAGAGAGTTGAGACAATTCATCCAAAGAGTGGTGAGAGACCAATCCAGATGAATGGTCCCATTCCAGATGGCATGAATGATATTAGTAGAGTCTCTTTCAATCCAGAGTTTTTTCCAGCCTCTTTGAAGGGAAAAATCAACGGCGTGGATGACACCCAGCATTTCAGCTTCCAGGGAAGAGGAATGGACACAGCCAGCATAGAAGCAACCCTGACAAAGACCAGCCGAGTAATGAAAAATAGCACCACAACCAGCAGGGCATGGGTTACCTTTGGAGGCACTGTCAACATTCACTTTGATCCATCCCGACATCGGTGATTTCCAGAATACTTCAAATGAACGTTTGGTCCGAGGGAAGACGTCGGGCACACGAAGGTGACGAAGGATCTCAAAATCACCAACTGAGTTGGTGCAACAGTCTTTTTGAATGGAAGCAGCTTCATGAATCGCAATAAGAATTCGATATTTACCAGGAATTAAACTAAATGATAGCTTATTATGAATGATTTCATTTCTAGCATACCAGATCACATGAAGCAGTTCTGCCACCACTGTAAGCAGAAGATTTTTAACCTGAGGAGAGAAAACATAGCTAGTGCACTTGTTAAGGGATAAACCAATAGTGTCAGAAAGGGACCATCTACAATTAAATAAGTCAAAAACATAATTCCATAAAGTATATGCCGTCGCACACGAAAAAAATAGATGATCCGCATCTTCCCTGTGTTGATTACACAAGCGAGAAATAGAGCAGAGTTGAATGGTAAAGGCTTGAAGACAGGCTTCAGTGGGTAATCTATTATGGGAAATTCGCCAAATGAGAGTAATCCTAGAAGGTTTGATCCACAACTTATCAAAATGGCTCACCCAATGTAAAATAGAATCACTTTCAGAAAAGTAATGCTGGTAGAAGTTTTTGGAGTCAAGGATGCCATTCGGGGCAGGTTCCCAAACAAGGAAATCACCATTAGAAGAAAAATGATGGTCATCAATGATCTGCGCAATATTGTCGAGGAGAGCATGCCTGTGATATTTTAAGACATCCTTTATGGAAAGATTATAGTCATCGGGAGTGGTGTTAGGTGGTAACAGAGATATCAAGGGGTTACCACACCATTTATCGCACCAAAAATTAATGGAAGAGTCAGCACTAACCATCCATCTAGAATTTTCCATGATCTTCTGATACGAGTCTCTAATCGAGGGCCAGATTGAAGAGTTAATGTAGTTGAGATTCCCATTTAAAAGCTTGGTGCGGAATCTATGGTTCAAGAAATCAGAAGCTTTGGAATTCCCATTGATAATACGCCAAGTAAGACGGGCTTGGAGAGCATTATTGAACATCTTTAAATTTTTAATACCAATGCCACCTTTGTCGAGAGGTTTGCAACAGGTTTTCCAGGGAATAGTGACAAGTTTTCTTTCAAGAATACTACCCGTCCAGATGAAGTTTTTGATATAGGTATTGATCTTCTTAAAAATGCTGGTGGGACATTTGTAAATCATCATAATGTAAACCATCTTAGAGACAATGGTCGATTTGACTAGACAAATCTTGCCAACCATAGAGAGGGATCTTCCTTTCCAGGTAGAGAGTTGGTTTACAATTTTCTCAGTGATATTAGTGAAATAGATAGCCTTAGGACGACCCCAAAAAATTGGAACACCTAAATAAGCGAAAGGGAGGAGTCCCTCTTTAATTCCAAGGTAGGAAGTAATGGTATTTTTTCTTCGGACAGGAAAGTTCTTTCCAAAATAAATATATGATTTATTCTAGGATATCGATTGACCAAAGACTTCCTCATAATGATTAAGAGCATGTTTTAAGACATGAATATTCCTTTGATCCCCCTTAATAAAAATAATGATGTCATCAGTATATAAAAGGTGGGTAGGGATATTTATGTTCCTGGAAGCTTGTATGGGCTTCAGGGATCCTTGAGCAACCAGACTATTTAGAAGTCTTCTTAGGTAGTCCTCAGCAATGACAAAGAGGATGGTCGATAGGGGGTCACCCTGCCTAACACCTTTAGAACAGTTGAAGAAGCCCCTAGGAGAGCCATTGATTAGAATAGAAATATAGGCAGATCTGAATAGAGTTTTCAGTATTCCAATGAAAGAGTCCTGGAATCCAAAGTTTTTTAAAACCTTGAAGATGAAATTCCAGTCAATAGTGTCAAAGGCCTTTCTGATATCCAGTTTAAGGCCACACACCCCCCTCTAGTGTTTTTATTAAGACTATTGGAACCTTACGAGGCCAGACAGATGCATTCCTGAATGGCCCTACCTTTAATGAATCCAAATTGATTCCATGAAACTATTTTGTCACAAATGGGCGCCAGCCTATTCGCAATTATTTTAGTAATGATCTTATAAAGAGTATTAATGAGAGCAATGGGTATGAATTGATGAATCTCCGAAGCATTTTCAACCTTAGGTATTAAAACTAAAAATTGAGCATTAATACCATGAGGCAGAGAACCATGGGAGAAAAACGTTTTAACAAGGTTACAAACATCCTTTTGGATAATGTCCCAATGATTTTGGTAGAATTCATTATTGAACCCATCCGGACCAGGTGAACTGTCTGGATTAAGGCCAAAGACAGTATCTTTAATGTCTTGATCAAGCGGTGTACTTAAAAGAGTTTCATTGTCTCTATCATCAACCAATAAGGGGATAATATTGGCCCTGATGTCAATATTTATGTACGGACCGTTAAAAATGTTGTAAAAGTATGAGGTGACATGATCTGTTATGGCTTCTTCAGTATCGATGAGCAAATCATCATGAATAAGTTTGGTAATAGGACGATTTTACTTTCTTATTCTTTGAAGAGAATTATAACATTTAGTATTATGATCTCCATCAACAAGCCATTTAGTCCTAAACATTTTTTTACGAAGGTTATCCTTAAAAGTGAGCAAAGAATTAAGTTTAAGGGCAAGGTTAGCTTCCAGCTAAGGATCCAAACTGAAATCAGATATAGTGTTTTGCGTTTGAGCACGACTAAGATCATTTTCAAGAGAGCAAATTTCAAGATCAATTTGAGAACTTGTATATTTGCACCAACTTTTAAGGGCATGTTTTAGGATTTTCAACTTGAAAATACAGGCAAATAAATCCTTATGGTGGTTCATAGAGTTCCAGGTGCGGTGTATAAGAGCGACATAGTCCGGGTTCGAGGACCACACATTATTAAATTTAAAGGGGAGAAAATGCCTACGGCTGATCATACAGAAGCTCAGTAAGATAGGATGGTGGTCAGAATTAATTCTAGGCAGGGTTATACTAGAAATATTATCCCAGGTATCAAGGGCCTTCATGTTGACAAAAGCTCTGTCAAGATTACTGGCAACCATTTTATTATGATGTTTTCTGTACCAAGTATATTTGGAACCAGTGAGGGTAACTTCAAAAAGGCTACAGTCATCAATAGTTGACCTAAACTCATTTGAGGAAATAGTAAGATGTGAGGGGCCAATTTTTTCACAAGGGCTTAGAATGGCATTGAAATCACCCATAACAACCCAAGGCTCCTTAATTGAGCGGGCCATATCGGAAATCTCATTCCATAAATTCCTTCTGTCCTGATATCTATTATTGGAATAAATCATAGTACAAAGAAAGAGGCAACCGTTCAACAAGAAATCACACGTAAAATTGACACTATTGTTATTTTATAAAAATTACATATTATAAAATTGTTTAAAAATCACAAAAATATTTAAAAATTATAAATTAAAATTTATATGTTATAAAATGTAATAAAGTATACAATTATGGACAATTCACAACATATAAGTAATTATTTATAATGATTTAAAATTTAGAATAGTATTACCAAAAATAAAATTAAATAGATTATATAAGGATAAATCAAGTTGATAATCTTTAAAATAAATTCCCAACTTGTATAAATTTTATGGGTTGATGATATTACAACTCTATATCATCTAATATTAGGATTTGAGTCATTTTTTGATGTTTTTAAGTGGGGTTGGAATTTATTATAAATTAATATTTCTTATAATTCCAAAGGTGCCCCTCTCCTCCCTTATAAAAGGGCACCTCCTACCTCTCCTCCTCACACCATTTTGAGCCTTCAAGATTGTCCAAACCCTTAACATTTCCCTTATCAACTTCTTTATAAACATACTAGAGTTCCTGGTCTTCTTCAAAGACCAATTTTAGTTCCCTAAGAGGAGGTTTCAAAGAGGCGTTTCGGAGAAGAGGTAATATCTGTTACCGATTCTTTCAAATTTATTTCTTCTTATAACTACTATTCTTTAGTTGTTTCAATATTAAATAATAACATCAGTATCACTCATATACTGATATGTTTTTAGAAATATGAAACAACCCTATTTCACCTTCTATCCATCCTACGGAAAATGAAATCATCGCGCGTGCATACGTACGGAATATCGTCTCCACGTCGTGGTCTAATCTGTTTTCACCACCACCATACTTGGATGGGTATAATGGTGTAAAGAATAACTATATATGATTATTTTAAATTTATATTGATTCTTAAATTGTATACATACACTTTAATACAATTCCACGATCATGGGAACGATATCATCGCTCGTGCGTACGTACGGTCTACCGTCTCCACGATGTGATGTGACTCGTTCTACATGATCTTCATTGAATAATGATTATATAAATGAATTGAATGAATAAATATGATATATATTACATTAATACCATTCTTTAAATAAGGTATCTATAACCTAAAAAGAGGAATAATAGTTTATTCGACAAAACATGCATAAGAACATAAGGCAATGAACACCCGAATAACAAGTAGCAATAAAATATTACTAATAAAAAGATAAGAATATGATCATATATGATATAATAACAATGAATATTATTCTGTAATAAGTCAATAACATTATTTAAATCATTATATAGGAGGTTCGGATATGTACAAATCATATCAGACCTAAGGTAAGGGATAAATCTCACAATCTCATTTTTATCCGAGATTATTTATACTTCAGAATTTACTGGGGAATATTTATCATCCACATCCATGTTTACTCAATATTTAATATTATTTATATCCTCCTAAAATTGTTTAAATCCAATTATACTAATTGGTGAGTTTTTAGTAAAAGATATGAAAAGAATCTTTTGTCATTTTTAGTACGAGGTACTTTTTGACTTTTCTAGCCAAAGTATGAGAAGAATGTTTTTTTAACTTATACGGCATGAATGGATTTTTATGATTTCATAGAACATTATTTCCATGATGCACCCTTTACAAGTTTTCAAGTTTATTTTTAATCAACTTCTTTTAGTTTAAAATTTTATGACATGTTAAGAAAGGAAAAATGTTTTTAAGTAGAAAGGATATTTTCCTCAAGAATGGAGTTCAAGTGTTTTATCAAAATTATTTTCCATCTAAGATAATATAGGGTTATGTTTATATCCCTATTTTATACATTGATTTGATTATGTTATGATGTAATTAGTTTTATGATGTCCTTTTATGGATTATGTTATGATGACATGATGCTTAAGAATCCCATTTTTATTACATGGGGTATGCTATGTTGTATGATTTATGATTTTATGGAACACATAAGAATGGTTTCATTATGAGATGGGTGGAACCTATATCTCCCTCCAATGAATTGGGTAAAGATTTATATCTCATGATATAGACATGACCGAAACAACAAGTTAAACCAGTTTAGTGATATAGGACTAGAACGAGGAGTGAAATCGGTTCAGAAATGGAATTTTTCCGCTATGATAGTCTTGGTAATGAGTCTTGACTAATAAGAAATTATTTTTCTATGATTATGTGTGTATTCCACAATTTTTCATGTGTTAAGTTATGATTATTTGGGATTACTTTCATTACTATGATTTATCCCATGACATGATATTATGATCTCTTTTGAAGGTTAAGATTTTCAAAATGTTATGTTCTTATGAATATGATATGATCGATATTTCTTTTGTTTACCCTTTCTGAGTATTTGAGCTCACCCTTTTGTATGTTTTCTTTTCCCCAGGTCAGGAAGAAGGATATTAAGTAGGATATGCCAAAAAGGGACTCTAGATATGATGAAATAAACGGGAGACAATGTAGTTGATTTTATGAACCAGTTGTTTATGTTTACCAGTTTCTAAAGACACTATACCTATACGGTCCTTTCATGGTTTTTTTATATATTTTAATAAGTATGCTTGAATTCTGAAGTAATAAAAATGTATGTAAATTATGGGTCGTTATAGTTGGTATCAGAGGAAAGGTATAGTCAACCTTTGGAAATTAGGATGTGAAAACCTTAGTAAGAACCCTAAGGATAAGTCTAAGCATAGAACATAATCTTAGTAATTTAGAAATGGCCATGAATAACCTATGATAAGACCTAAAGTGTGAAATTTTATTACTGATTATGTGGTTTTCCTATTGTAATTAGTGTTTCTCACACTATGCTTCTTGGTTTTAGTCAATGGCTGGAACCCGAAGGAACCGTGTTAATGATGAATGCGATGGACAATGCAATGATTGTCCGCCTGAGCAACCAAACATTATGGGAACCAGAATGAAAAATCTTGTATCCATGATCACACAACTTTCTCAAGCTATGAATCATACAGGACTTCCAAATGAGAAAAGTAAGGAGCAACATTCTGTTGAATCCTTCATGAGGCAGCGCCCACCTTCATTCAGCAGGTCTTCGGATCCATTAGTGGCTGAAAAATGGATCAGTACCACTAAAAAGATATTTTCAGTTCTATAATGTTCTGAACATGATAAATTCATCTTAGCAGTGTATAGTTTGGAAGGTGATGCTGATCAGTGGTGGAAGCTTATCTAGAATACGAGGTAAAGGGATGAAATTGAGTCCATGGAATGTGACAAGTTCAAGAACTTATTTTTCAATAATTACTTCCCTCGTATTCTTCAAACAAAGATGGACAAAGAGTTTCTTGAACTGAAGCAAAAGGATGATGAATCTGTTGGTACCTATGAAGAAAATTTTACAAGACTTGCAAGGTACAGTTCTGGAATTATTATCCAACTTAAGAGTAAAATCGATCGATTCTTTAGTGGCTTAAAACCAAGTATTCGAAGGGCATTAACCATAAGGGACTTCAATAGCTACGAGGAAATTGTTCGATGTGCTCTCAAGGTTGAGATGGAGATTGGAGTAATCCATCAGTCATATGGGTTTGATAAGAAGAGGAAAATGGAATTCAAAGTAAAATCTAAAGACCACACTGAAAAGAATATGAGTTTTTCTTTATGCTCAAATTGTGGAAAGAAACAAGGAGGTAGTTGTCTAAAAGGTACAATAAAATGTTTTAAGTGTGGAAAAGAAGGTCATTGGGCAGTTGAATATCGAAATAATGGGAAGAAGATGTCTAATGATGCGAAAAAAGAAAGGGATACACAGAATGCACCTCCTACACTTCAATGTTTCAAGTTCAAGGATATGGTGCATTATGCCAATCAATGCCCAAATCCAAGGGTTGTTGATGATGATCGACGTCAAAAAACTCTTAAGGCCAAAGACAAAAGTCACATGCAATTTCTATCGGTGATGTGGAGTACGATAATGAAGTGGTGAAAGGTACACTTACCATCCACTCTAAAGTAGAAAATGATTTATTTGATTCTAGATCCACCCACTCTTTTATTTCTGAAGAATTTTCTAAGGGAATCGTCGTATTACCTCAACAATTAGATGTTTAGTTAGTTGTGATAACTTCTAATGTCACAATAGTCTCATCAAAAGTTTACAATTCTTCTCTGGTTGAAGTTTGTGGGAAAGTTCTTCCTGCAAATCTTGTGATCCTTCCTATAGTGGAATTTGATGTGATTCTTGGCATGGATTGGATTTCTTTATATGGAGCTCATATCAATTGCCAAAGAAGGGAAGTCACATTTTATATTCCAGATCAATATATGATTATCTATCGATGCAAGGATGAACATTACCTTCCAATGGAAATTTCTTCCATATTATGGGTCTTGATTCCACTAAATGAAGGTTATTTATCTCAAATTGTTGGTGAGAAACTCATGATTAATAATACACCCATTGTACAAGAGTTTGATGATGTTTTTCCGGAGTAATTGCCAGGTCTTCCACCAAATTGTGAAGTTGAGTTTTCAATAGAACTCATACCGGGTGCTATGCCTATTTCAAAGACACCTTATAGAATGGACCCAATTGAGTTGTAATAATTGAAGAAGCAACTCCAAGATAATCTTGATAGGGGATTCATATGCCCTAGTGTGTCACCTTGGGGAGAACCTATTCTGTTTGTTAAGAAGAAAGATGGATCAATGAGACTCTGCATTGATTATTGAGAACTTCACAAGATCACTATCAAGAACAAATATCCTCTCCCATGCATTGATGACTTATTTGACCAACTATGCGGAGCTCAATAAT
This sequence comes from Viscum album, assembly GCA_963277665.1. Taxonomy (NCBI): domain Eukaryota; kingdom Viridiplantae; phylum Streptophyta; class Magnoliopsida; order Santalales; family Viscaceae; genus Viscum; species Viscum album. Next base: position 1,783,429,050 of record OY728148.1, on the reverse strand, counting down.
TTTCCAAGATTGATCTTCATTCAGGGTATCATCAATTAAGGGTCAAAAGGGAGGATATACCAAATACGGCTTTCCGTACAAGGTATGGACACTATGAATTTATAGTGATTCCATTTAGTCTTACTAATTCCCCTGTTATCTTCATGGATCTAATTAATAGAGTCTTTAGAGACTATCTTGATCAGTTTGTGGTAGTCTTTATAGATGATATTCTTGTTTATTCAAAGAGAAAGTAAGAACATGAAGATCACTTGAGAATTGTATTAAAGACCCTGAGAAAGGAGAAGCTTTCTGCCAAATTTACCAAGTGTGAATTTTGGCTTCAAAAAGTTTCATTTTTGGGTCACATAATCTCAAAAGAGGGGATATCTATGGATCCATCAAAAACAGAGGTTATCGAAAGATGGTCGAAACCAACAACAGTAACTGAGATCCGAAGTTTTCTTGGCTTGGCTGGATATTATCGACATTTTGTGAAAGATTTTTCAAGGTTATCTAATCCACTCACCAGGTTGACTCGAAAAGGAGTTAAGTTCGTTTAGACAGAGGAGTGTGAAGAAAATTTCAAGGAGTTAAAACGAAGGTTATCCAGTGCACCTGTGCTCACACTGCCTTGTAGTGGAGAAAGGTTTGTGATCTACAGTGATGCATCCAAGAAGGGATTAGGGTGTGTTCTCATGAAAAATGATATGGTGATAGCTTATGCCTCACGACAGTTGAAAATCCATGAGAAAAATTACCCAACTCATGATTTGGAGTTAGCTGCGGTAATCTTTGCATTAAAGATATAGAGGCATTATATTTATGGTGAAAGGTGTGATATTTATACTGACCATAAAAGTTTAAAGTATATATTTTCACACAAAATGAGATGAATATGCGCCAAAGAAGATGGTTGGATTTGATTAAGGATTACGACTGCTCAATTCATTATCACCCTGGGAAAGCAAACAAGGTGGTGGATGCATTAAGTCGACAAGACCATGCCAGCTTATCCATGATGAGTATCACAAAAGATCCAATATTTATGGATTTACAAAGGATGGATATTGGAATTATAATAGAAGGGGAAAAATATTATATTTTTCAAATGAATGTTCAACCATATATGCATGTGAAGATTAAAGAGGCACTGAAAGAAGATTTATAGTTACAAAAGATGGTGATAAATGTTCCTGAATTCAACCTTGATTGTGATGGGATAATAAGGTTTAGGAATCGGGTTTGTGCTCCTCCCATCCCATAATTAAAGAAGGAGCTACTGTATGAGGCTCATAGTTCTTCATTCTCTATTCATCCTGGAAGCACGAAGATGTATAGGGACCTGAAAGAGTACTTCTGGTGGGATGGCATGAAAAGAGATGTTGCTGAATATGTCTCTCAATGATTGGTTTGTCAGCAAGTTAAAGCTGAGAGACAGAAGTATAAGGGGATGTTACAACCATTACCCATACCAGAATAGAAATGGGAAAACATCACCATGGACTTTTTCACTGGACTTCCTTAAACATCCAATGGAAATAATTCTATCTGGGTCATAGTTGATCGTCTTACGAAGTCAGCACACTTCATTGCTATTAGAGAAGATTTCTCTCTAGATCAGCTTGCCAGGATAAATGTAAAAGAAGTTCTAATATTGCATGGAGTACCACTTTCCATTATATCTGATCGGGATCCGAGGTTTACCTCAAATTTTTGGCGAAGTCTTCAGCATACTCTAGTTACAGAGTTGAGTTTCAGCACTGTTTATCATCCTCAGATAGATGGTCAGTCTGAGAGAACAATTTAAACTCTAGAAGACATGTTAAGAGCTTGCTTTATGGATTTAAAAGTTGGTTGGGATCAACACCTACCTTTGGTGGAATTTTCTTATAATAATATCTTTCACTCCAGTATTCAGATGGCTCCTTATTAATCTCTCTATGGAAAGAAATGTTGAACTCCAACTTGCTGGTATGAAGTTGGGGAAAGAAAGCTATTAGGACCTGATCTTGTTGATGAGATGGAAGAAAAGGTCTTATCTATTCAACAACACATAAGAACATCTCAGAGTCGACAAAAAATTTATGCTGATAATCGAAGAAAATACCTAGAGTTTGAAGTGGGTGATAAAGTGTTCTTAAGAATACCTCCTTGGAAAAGAGTAATGAGATTTGGAAAGAAGGGAAAGTTGAGCCCTAGGTATATCGGTACTTTCAAAATACTGGATAGTGTTAGGAAGGTAGCTTACTGATTGGCGATTCAACCAAATCTCTCTCAAGTTCACAATGTGTTCCATGTATCTCTCCTGAGAAATTACATACCCGATCCTTCATATGTACTAAGCTCAGAAGTTGTACCGCTGGAGCAAGATCTTTCTTATGAAGAACAACTGATAGAGATTCTGGATCGTATCGAAAAAGTTATATGGAACAAGACCACTCGCTTGGTGAATGTTTTATGGAGGAACCACCAATTAGACTAAGTTACATGGGAGCTTGAGGATATGATGAGGGAGAGGTATCCTCATTTGTTTGTTACGAAGTGACGCATTTCGAGGGTGAAATTCATTTTAAGGGGGGTAGAGTGTAACAACTTGATATTTTATGAGAAATATATTTTTTATGTCTTATATTATACGCAACATCAAAGTAATCTTTAACTACACACAACACTAGCTTGGCTTGCGTTATACGTAAGAGCAACCTTCCTCGATAGCGTGTGTTGTACGCAATATCGAGTTTCACTAAACAACGATATATTGTTGTAATATTATTATGGACTAGACATTATGAATAGTATTAACTAAATTTTGAATTTTATAACATTATTATTCATCTTACACATTTTCTAAAACATGGTATGTGAACAAAATAAATTTTTTGGGTAAAATAAGTATTTTTCAAAAAATGTAGTTTTTCCGTCTTTTGATGGCACACCCACTTTAAATCTAGTTTTTGACATGTTTATAAGTTCAATTTTATAAAAAAAACAATCTTCTTTGGAATAAGGATATAAAAATTTACTTTGGATAAATTTTTCACATTATTCTGATAACTTTCATATTTTAATGAATAGTAAAAACACACTATATTTTAATTAAAAACAAATTTTTTCATCGCAATAATTTATATGGTTAAATTATAATATTGAATGGTTTTAAATTATAAATAGAATATATTTTTACCATTTAATATAATTTATGTCATTACCATTAATTTTACATTAAATTCATAGGTAAAAACATTTCAATCTTTGTTAATGTTTTAACTTTTAAAACATGTTTTATTAACAACGGGATTAATTTTAAATTCATTACTGCAACTTCTGTGTTTTGAATTTTTAAAAATGGATTCCATATTTGAATTCAGTAGGTCCAAATTATGTTAATAGGGTACTTTTAATTTTTTTATATTATGAATAGTAACTACAGTAATTTTTATTTACTACAGTTAAAGGTAAATCGGGTAAGTAAGGGTAAAAATAAGATTATAAAATTACCCTAACACTTGACAAAATCTTATTGGATGAATAAAAGTATACCCATATCACCTAAGGGTTGGAATAGATTCATTTCATGGACTTTTGACCATGAAATAATATAATTATTATTAAAACCAAAGAAAGTGACAACATGTCACTCTCTTAAATCTTATAAGTGTAATAATTTTCATTTAGTGATAAACATCATAAAACTTTGGATATAAATAGTCCCTAGAAATATTATAAAATTATCATATAAATTTATTTATAATTTTTATGGATTAAATAATTATCATTAATTATGACACAATAGTGATGTTGAAATTATTTTATTGATTGAAATATCACATAAATGATTTTAAAAGTATTAAAATAAATATTATATGAACTATTTAATGTGCTACACTAATTTTCTAGATAAAAATTACATGTTATGAATCTATTAAATCTATTAGTTCGAACATATCTTCTGTATATATTTTATTTAAATTCAAATAAATGAATAGCGTCAAAATTGACACTATTGTTATTTTATAAAAATTACATATTATAAAATTGTTTAAAAATCACAAAAATATTTAAAAATTATAAATTTAAATTTATATGGTCTAAAATGTAACAAATTATAAAATTATTGACAATTCACAACATATAAGTAATTATTTATAATGATTTAATATTTAGAATAGTATTACCACAAATAAAATTAAATAGATTATATAAGGATAAAGGAAGTTGATAATGTTTAAAATATATTCCCTACTTGCCTAAATTTTATTGGTTGATGATATTACAACCCTATCTCATCTAGTATTTAGATTTGAGTCATTTCTGGAATTTTTTAAGTGGGGTTGGAATTTATTATAAATTAATATTTCATATAATTCCAAAGGTGCCCCTCTCCTCCCTTATAAAAGGGCACCACCTCCCTCTCCTCCTCACAACATTTTGAGCCTTCAAGATCCGAAAACCCCTACCCATTTCCCTTCTCAACTTCCTTATCAACATACTAGAGGTCTTGGTCTTCTTCAAAGACCAATTTTAGTGCCCTAAGAGGAGGTTTCAAAGAGGTGTGTTGAAGAAGAGGTAATATTTGTTACCAATTCTTTCAAATTTATTTCTTCTTCTAATTCCTATTCTTTAGTTATTTCATTATTAACTAATAACATAAGTATCACTCATATACTGATATGTTATTATAAATATGAAACAACCCTAGTTCACCTTCTATCCATCCTATGGAAAACGAAATCACCGCGCGTGCGTGCGAACGGAATACCGTCTCCACGCCGTGGTGTAATCTGTTCTCCACCACCACCTTACATGGATGGGTATAATGGTGAAAATAATAACTATATATTATTACTATAAAGTGATATTGATTCTGAAATAGTATACATACACTTTAATACAATTCCACAATCATGGAAACAATATCATCGCTCGTGCGTACGTACGGTCTACCATCTCCACGATGTGATGTGACTCGTTCTACATGATATTCATTAAATAATGATTATATAAATGAATTGAATGAATAAACATGATATATAATACATTAATAACATTCTTTAAATGAGGTATCTATAACCTAAAAAGAGGAATAATAATTTATTCGACAAAACATGCTTAAGAACATAAAGAAATGAACACCTGAATAACAAGTAGCAATGAAATATTACTAATAAGAAGATAATAATATGACCATATATGATATCATAACAATGAATATTATTCTTTAATAAGTCAATAACATTATTTAAATCACTATACAGCAGGTTTAGATACGTACAAAGCATATCAGACCTAAGGTAAGGGATAAATCTCACAATCTCATTTTTATACGAGATTGTTTATACTTCAGAATTTATTGGGGAATATTTATCATCAAAATCCATGTTTCCTCAATAGTTAATATTATTTATATCCTCCTACAATTGTTTAAATCCAATTATACCAATTGGTGAGTTTTTAGTAAAAGATATGAAAGGAATATTTTGTCATTTTTAGTACGAGGTACTTTTTGACTTTTCCAGCCAAAGTACAAGAAGAATGTTTTTTAAACTTATACGGCATGAATGGATTTTTACGATTTCATAGAACATTATTTCCATGATAATCCCTTTATAAGTTTTCATGTTTATTTTTAATCAACTTCTTTTAGTTTAAAATTGTATGACATGTTAAGAAAGGAAAAAAGTTTTTGAAATAGAAAGGATATTTTCCTCAAGAATGGAGTTCAAGTGTTTTATCAAAATTATTTTCCATATAAGATAATATAAGGTTATGTTTATATCCCTATTTTTTACATTGATTTGATTGTTTTATGATGGAATTATTTTTATGATGTCCTTTTATGGATTATGTTATGATGACATGATGTTTAAGAATCCCATTTTTATTAAATGGGTTATGCTATGTTGTATGATTTATGATTTTGTGGCACACATAAGAATGGTTTAATTATGAGATAGGTGGGACCTATATCTACCTCCAATGCATTGGGTAAAGATTTATATCTTATGAGATATACATGACAGGAACGACAAGTTAAACCGATTCAGTGATACAAGACTGGAACGAGGAGTGAGCTCGGTTCATAGTTGGACTTTGTTCGCTATGATAGTCATGGCAATGAGTCTTGACTAATAAGAAATTATTTTCTATGATTATGTGTGTATGACACAATGTTTCATGTTTTAAGTTATGATTATTTTGGATTACTTTTCATTACTATGATTTATCCCATGACATGATATTAGGATCTCTTTTGAAGGTTAAGATTTTTAAAATGTTATGTTCTTATAAATATGATATGATTGGTATTTCTTTTGTTTACCCTTACTAAGAATTTGAGCTCACCCTTTTGTATGTTTTATTTTTCCCAGGTCAGGAAGAAGGATATTAATTAGGATATGCCAAAAAGGGACTCTAGATATGATGAAATAAACAGGAGACAATGTAATTGATTTTATGAACCAGTTGTTTATGTTTCCCAGTTTCTAAAGACACTATACCTATACGGTCCTTTCATGGTTTTTTATATGTTGTAATAAGTATGATTCAATTCTGAAGTAATAACAATGTATGTAAATTATGGGTCGTTATAGTAGATCTATAAAAAAGTCTAAAATGTTCAACCAAGAATATCTCACGAAAGATGAGAAATCAAGAAATGATGATCTAGAATAAGGTAGAACTCACTGATGTGATTCCAACACAATCGATGGAGTTCGATTCGGAGAACATACGACGGGTCAGGGGCTCGGAGAAGAGTCGCCAGCTTCGGTCGCTCTTGGATGAGATGAAGCCAAAAGAAGGGTTTTCTGTGAAGGAGACGCAACCCCAGTCCGATATAACAATTGAAAATAAAAAATACAAAGCATGTTGCCTAAGGATACACAGAGTGTATATGTCCTTTCCTTTACCCGCCTTAAGCGGCCCTTCCACGACATCACACGGTCGTTTATGCGGTCGCGACATGACCAAACATATCCTGGACTCGGTGTCGGGGTACACTGCGTGTACAAGGAAGTACACCGACTGTAATCCTAAAACTTTCCTTCTTCCCTTTTTCCTCAACAAAAACTTGAAAATAAACCTCGTACCTGAAAAGAAGATATGGGATCTTACAAACTTTCCCCTTTAAAGAAATTCATCCCCGAATTTCCCTAAGAAGGTGACTAAGAAGAATCCTCAAACAGATCCGGCCGCTACGATCGTACTTCGGCCTCCCTCTCCGAAGTCTCATTATGTACTCACCTATGCTACCACAACACCCGTACCAGAGGAATAGACCGATCATGGAGAAACTTCTCTTTTCGATCAACAATCCAGATAGGATGCTCTTAGAATGAGGCATCCACCTCTAAATCAACCTCATTGGGTTGAAAAGCATGAGACGGGTCTGAGAAGTAACGTCGGAGCTAAGAAACGTGGCAGATGTCGTGCATAGCCCGGTACCTCTGAGTTAACTACAACTAATATGCAACTGGTCTGACTCTCTCCAAAACCTCAAAAATCCCGACATATCTCAGTCAAACGTTACTCTGTATCCTAATCCTCTTGTGTGCCAACCTTGGAGTGACATATAGGAAAACCTGATCTTCGAACTCAAACTCCATAGGTTGTCTCCTTCGATCATCATAAGACTTCTATCATGACTGTGCAGTAGACATCCTCTTCCAAATCAACTCTATCTGCTCTGTAGTCTCCTAGATAAGATAAGGTCCCAGCATAGCTACCTCTCCTGCTTCTAGCCAACATAGGGTTGATCGTCATGGCCTAACGTAAAAAGCCTTAAAAGTTTCCATCTGAATAGTTTCTTGAAAACTATTATTGTAGGAAAAATCTACCTGAGATATGTGCTTCTCCCAAGAATCTCCAAAATCTAGGATGCATGCTCGAAGCATGTCCTCTAGCACCTAAATCATATGCTCGAACTGGCCATCTATTTGGGGATGATAAGTTGTACTCAGAAGTAATTGTTTGCCCAAATCCCTTTGTAGTCCCTTGTAGACCAGAGAAGTAAAATGGGTGTCCATCTCTGAAATGATGTAGTGCAGAACCCCATGTAAATGTACAATATCACGGATGTACAACCTTCCCAACTTATCAACACTGAAGGTCTAATTGATCGGTAAGAAGTGAGAAACCTTCATGAGTCTATCAATGACAACCCAAACTGCATCATTCCCTCGAGGTGACCTTGGTAATCCTGTCACAAAGTCCATCGTGACATCATTCCACTTCCACTTGGGAATGGGTAACTCCTGCAAAAGCCATGATGGTCATTGATGCTCCACCTTCACCTTCTGATAGGTGGAACATCTCATGAAAAAACCAGCGACATCTCTCTTCATACCTGGACCCAAATAATGAAGGGGTAGATCTCGATATATCTTGGTGACACCAGGATGAAATTCCCAAACTAAACAATGAAAATTCCACATCAGCTCCTCATGTATGTCATCTGACACCCATACGCACCCATGAAAACATGTGATCTCATCCTTGCCTATGGTCCATCCCAGAATAGGTTCCTCTCTTGACAAACTATCCCGTAGAACTAGGCCTTACGCATCTGATAGCTTCCTCATTCTCACTCGATCAAGTAGAGTAGAGGTAACCACTATAGAAGAAAAGAACATCTATCACTATCTATCATGCACTTCTAAATGCATCTCAGAGAACATATCCATAAGTTTCCAATCACTACTAGCCTCATGAACTTCCTGTATCTGAGTCCTTCTTCTCAATGCATCAGCCACTAAATTTCCTTTCCCAGACGTGTAGGAAACCTTGAATTCAAAGGACTGAAGGTACTCAACCCATCTTCACTGTCTAAAATTCAGATCGTGTTGAGAGACGATATACTTGAGACTTTTGTGGTCTGAAAAAACACAAAATTTTTCCCCAAAAGATAATGTATCCAACAACATAGAGCATGAACCAATTCAACTAACTCGAGATCATGTGTCGGGTAATTCCTCTCGTGTGGAATCCACTGCCGAGACCCGTACACAACTACTCCTTCCCCCTGTATAAGTAATTATCCTATCTTGATATCTAAAGCATCATAGTAAACAGTATAGTTGTTTCCTGGATCTTTCAATGATAGTATCGGTGTGGAATTCAACCTCTCATTCATCTCTTGAAAGGATGAATTGCAGAAATCTGTCCACAAGTACTTCGAACCCTTTTTAGTCAGGCCCATCAGTGGCACTGATAAGTGTGAAAAGTCGCGTATGAAACATCTTTATTAACCATCCAGCCCTAGAAAATGTCAAATCTCAAAGATGTTCTTTGGATTCTCACAGAAAACTACAACTCTCACTTTCTCTAGATCTACTGATACTCCTATCTCTGAGATAAAATGACCCAAGAAGTGAATTTGATCCAACTAAAAGTGGAATTTTGAGAGCTCAGCATATAACTGATGCTCTCTAAATGTACTCAAAATGATCTCAATATGGGTATCATGATCATGTTGAGTGTGATATTACACCAAGATATCGTCCACAAAAAACACCACAAATGAATCCAAGTATGTATGGAACACTCGGTTCATCAGTTCCATAAAAACTGCAAGCAGGTTCGTGAGACCGAATGGAATAACCACATACTCATATTGTCCATACCTACTCTCAAATACTGTAAGAGGTATATATGATAGTCTAATAGGAAACTAATGATAACCGGATCTCAAGTCAATCTTTTAGAATACCTTGTCTCCTCGAAGCTGATAAAAGAGATAATTAATCCTCGGCAAGGGATAACGGTTCTTTAACGTCAACTAGTTTAGCTTCCGATAATCCAAAAAAAAAGTCAAAGGGTGCCTTCCGCCTTCTTTAAAAATAGGACAGGCAAACCCCAAGGAGAAGTACTAGGTCAGATGAAACCCTTTGCCTCTAACTCCTCTAACTGCTTCTTGATCTCCTCTAACTCTGGTGTATCCATCCTATAAGATGTAATGGACACCAGTGCTACTCCTAGAACAAGCTCAAAAGAAAATTCTACCTCTCGCTCCGGAGGTAAATCTGAAAAGTCCTCTAGAAAGAAATACCTAAAACGATCCACCACTAGAGTAAAGTCTATCTGTGAAGTCCCTTGCTCATCTAGATATATACTAGCAATCTGAGATGTAACTCCTCCCAACCCATGATACTCGGGTCCTTCTCTGATTTCCTGGACATCCCATTCACCCACATGAAGAAACTATCTGCCCTCTAGTGACGTGAAACACACCCTACGACGATAGCAATAAACCAAATCCTAGAAGAGAACCAAACAGTCCATTCTGAGAATGAAATCATATCATGTCATATCTAGGACATAGAGTTCCCATAAGAAGTGACACCCACCAATCTCAAGTGGACACTCTTTTCACTGACTTACACTAGTCTTTCTTGTCCCCAACGAAGTGTCCAGCATCAAGACCTTAACATAAGTAAAGATACAGAACCCAAGGCTCTCCAAAATAGCAACAGATATGAAACTATGGGAATTCCCTATATCAAAAAGTGCATAATCTATAATTGAGGAAACTAGAATCATAACTAGAACTGTAGAGGGTTAGGGATCCTACTCCTGTTGGGTCTTCTCTATTTCAAAACCATGACTTGTGACGCAGCCCTGTGAAGCTGACTAAGATCCATAAGCTGATCCACCCTAAGGCTATCGAAAACCTTGTGTCTTACCACTGCAGCCATGACCTCCACCTTATCCTGAACAGCTTATAGAACTCCAGTTCCCTAACTGAGGATAAAATTATTGTCCTTCTCCTGAACATGGAGTCATATAAGAACTCCTATCACCATTTTTTGGAGAGAAAACCTGAAATAAACGTTGAATATGACCCATATTTCCACAAGATCGGCCCTCAACTAGGTCTCTCGAGCAATGTGTCCTTGTATTCCCACTCTTCCCGAACTGGTAGCACACCACCTGGATATCAGAAGAAGTATCCTGCCTCCTCATATCTCCATGTGTAGACTCCATACGGTGCTTCTTGTTGTCAGTCATAGGACTACCAACTTCGAATGTCAATCCACCCTAGCTCACAGCTCTAGAATCCATTATTTTTCACTCTGTGATCATTGTATGGTTGACTATGGAGGTGATGGAAGTCAACCTAAAGATGTTCACCTGAGAGCTGATGTCATGACTAAGACCATCCTTAAGCTTCCTTGCTAGAAATAACTCATCACCCCATAGAATGGGAGTGAAATTATGCAGATCTGTTAAGCGAGAAGAGTAATTCATGACTAAGAGAGTATAATGTTCCAGACTCATGAACTCTCAGGCTCGATCGGCCCTCAAAGTCTCTGAGTCGAAGTAATCGTAGAAGGTATGTTGGAACTCATCCCAAACCATAACCTGCTGGTGTCCCACCTGTGAGATCACATCCCACCATCTCTTGGTGGAATCTCGAAGCATCTAAGTATCAACCTTTACCCTCCTCTCTGGAGGCGTCTCCAGATGCTCGAAGATCGACAGCATGGATTCTAACCATGACTTTGTAGCCTGAGATCCTCATTCCATTGAAAAGGTGGGAGGATGTTGCTGCTGAAATACCCATGTCAACTCTTCCATAGATGGAGCAGGATGCAGTGCTCCCTAAAAGGTCTGCATAAACCTCATGAAGCCTTCTTGGAACTGTGCATCAGCACCTGTGTCCGGAATGACAACTGGTTCCAAGATAGGCATGACAGGAGGATCTACTATTAATACCTGATCTTCCATGTCTGATTTCTATTCGCTTCCTTGTATATGGTGTAAAATAGTAGGACGTCATAGTGGCATGACTCTGCAAGGTCAAGCGAACATCTTAGATCAAGATTATCAAGGAATGAAACTTAGAAGTGATAGAAGGGATCATGAGAAAGAAATCATTCAAGTTCTTCAAAACATGGATACATGGCGTGTATTACCCCCGCATGGTGTGATCCCTTAAGCCTTTACATGGGCATGTAATTCAACCAAAACTGGTCATGTAACACCCCATACACATGGTGTGTTCTCCCCTAATACGGTGTGTACTAGAATGATTTCCCCTGCTTGGGTTCCCTTACAGGACTAAAACACGCAGTTCTCTTAGAACAAGACTACATAGAGTGTTCACCCTGAACATGACGTGTACCACTTAGTTTCAACCACACGTGTCATTAGTCACACATTCGGGGACACGGTAGACTCTTCACATCATGTTTATGATAGACATGGCGTGTACTAGAAGAATTTTACTGACTTTTTTTGTTATTCACACAACTAGTTACATTGTCGACTCTACATGATGTGTTCAATATGGAAATGATGTGTACTGCCTGAGTTTTATCCATCTGTGTCATTAGTCACATGGCTGGATACATGGTCTATACAACACAACGTGTACGTCCGGTACATGGCATGTGCAACCAAAAATTTCTCAACCTTGTGTCACTATCCACATAGACAGGCATACAGTTAAAGGATAACATGGCATGTACATATAGAACACGACGTGTACATATAGAACACGGCGTGTACATATAGTACACGTCCTGTACATATAGTAAATGACGTGTATATAAGAAACACTTTTACTTCATGAACAGAAAGATACATGGCATTTATTCATCATTATACACCGTGTATTCTGGGTTTTTCCAAACAGTAAGCCTCAGAAACTACTTTGGAAGCCCATAAAAACGATAAAAACAAACATTAAAGTGCCAATTTATGATCCATGGGGGAACATACTCCCCTCAAACCAAAGCTTGGCATCATGTTCATGTCATATACAAGGTATAATGGTGAAATAAATACATGATCCACCAAATTCTGATCCATGAGGGCCCATAAAACCTCAGGGATCAAGCTTTGGCGCTCATTCAAACAAAAACTTACACAATAAGCAATACCCTATCAAATAGATGGTATTCTATCAAAGAATCTATCACAACAACTAGCATATCTAGAACAACATCTATCACAACAACATGCAATCGATAATGCACCCTAAATGGCATGATAAGAATGCCTGACATGTGATCTCTAGCAAGATCCTATATGATGAATGAGATGGAATACCCTCATCTAATCGAGTTGAAACAGAAATAGAACCTCAATAATATCAACAATAATAGCATAGAACATGTGAATCACCCAACGGTGAAATCAAATCAACTGTAATAATTTCAAAACCAAAAAAATTGCAATAATTGAGGTAAATTTAGTTTTCCCTCTAGACGGGTTAGCTACTCCCGAGCATAGCTTATTACCAACTTCCTATTCCTTAATATCCTTTTCTATAGCCTCCAAACAATAAGTCAATGAAGAAAATAACCTGCCTCTAATACCACTTTGTAACTTCTCGATTCCGGGTTCTTTCCAGAGGTGCCTCATACCTGGTTGGTCACATGGGCTCAAGTGAATTTCCCCGAACGCCAAAGGGTGCCGACTAGAAATGAGGGCCTTGGGTGTGATAGTGGCGAAACTATTCCCTCATTGGCAGAGTAAAATAGAAAAAACAAACATATAACAGTAGCAGAGTAGTAATAATAACATGAAACAATAAACAGAGGAATACTACAATTAGATAAATAACATGAGAACATATATAGATAATACATGTCACATAGTTCTGGGAAACCATCCAAACAAGTCACAATGCTAGAATATAGTACTAAACCAAAGTACAAGGAAAAAATTAAACAACTCCAACAGTATCGCAAGCCTCATCTTGGTCCCATGCTCTCTAGCTCTACAACAGTCAAGTACCTGAAGTAGAAGGGTGCTTTTCCTTATCTATCCCTGCAATAATATAATCTGTTTGGGCCCAAAAGCATAACCCAAACAGGGTGTGAGAAGAATCCCAGTAGGCAACAACCCAAATATTTGTGCCTAACTATCAGTGAATATATATGGCAGGAAATATTCAAAATGAAGTAATAAACAAAGAAGTACTCAAAATTAAACAATCCTACAGTTTTAACTACATTCATTTAACTTTATTAAACAAACAACCAAACAATCTCAATCAATCCTCTTGGAAGTTCTCATAGTGTAACCTCTCTAGTTCATCTTAACAGAGACTTTATAAGGAAGCGCTCACTGTCAATTTCCCATGTGGTCTCGTAACGGTAAACTACAGACACTCTGGGGAAGCACTCAATGTCCAATTACCCTTGTGGTCTCACAACATGGAACTACAGACACTCCTGAGGGAGCTCTCACATCCATCCCCCCTATGGTCTCGCAACATAAAAAGTATAACAGACACTCTCAAGAAGCCCTCAGTGTGCATTCCCCCTATGGTCTAACTACACCAGGTTCCCACAGCCCTGTCTAAAGAAATCACACACCAGTGATGTCCATCAGCCAAAGTAAATCTCAAATACTATTTGGCTAAACAGCTATAAATCATAACACAAGCATTTTATATAAAATCACTACATCCTAATAGCACTAGGCATGGAAAACAAATAGCCTAACAGGAAAGTCTAGACCCAATGGCCAATATAAAATCAAACATGGGAAAACACATCCATTGTAAGGTAATTAACCCTATTTACAATCCAACATCCCTAACCAATCAAACAAATCATAGCAGGTATTAACATGGTTAAATTCACTAAACACACAATACCCCGAACTAGGGTATTGGGAAATTTTTCTCAAATAATTCAAAGAAAAACTATGGGAAGGCACAAACCATATACCTCTGTGTTGTACAATTGATTTGTTGAACCTCAGCCTCTGAATCGACCTAGAACATCGTATATCTACAAAAACTTCTAAAACGTTCAACCAATAATATCTCACGAAAGAAAAGAAATCAAGAGATGAGGCTCTGGAAGAAGGGGGAGCTCACTGATGTGATTCCAACTCAACTGAGAGAGTTTGATTTAGAGAATGGATGGTGGGTTGGGGGATCAGAGAAGAATCATTGGATTTGGTCATTCTGGATGAGATGAAGCCAAAAGAAGGGGGTTTTGTGAACAAGAGGTGGCCCTGGTTAGATATAACAATTTAAAATAAAAATACACTACGGGTTCCCTAAGGATACACAGCGTGTATATGTTCTTTCCAGTCCCCACCTTAAGCGTCCCTACCACGTCATCACACAGTGGTGTATGCGGTCGTAACATAGCCAAACACAGCATGGACTCAGTGCTTGGGTAAATGGTGTGTACAAAGAATTACACAATGCGTACTCCTAAATCTTTCCTTCTTCCCTTCTTCCTCAAAAACAACTTGAAAAGAAAATTCATACCTGAAAAGAAGATATGGGTTCTTACACTTTATATTTTTTCAAGGAATAATATTTTCAAAAAAAATTCAAGATTAATTTATATGTTTTCAAGAAAAAACGTTTTTCAAAATGTTCTCAAGTTCACTTTATATGTTTTTAAGGAAAAATATTTTCAAAATTTATTCAATATTATTTTATATGTTTTCAAGGAAAAAGTTTTTCAAAAAAATCAGTATTTATTTATATGTTTTCTAGTAAAATGGTTTTCTATCTTACCTTATAAGTTTCCAAGTTTAATTTAAAATAAAATTTTTTTCAAATGGCTTTATTTTTTGAAAAGTATTTTTCAAAGAAGAAAGGGTATTTTACTCAAGAATTGTTTTTAAAAGATATTTCAAAATTATTTTCCATACAAGATGAAATATATTGTTGTTAATCATTCCTTTATGTGTAAATGATCAAAATTTTCCATTCATGTTATTTCTCTAAATGGTTTATGTTTTTATGGAATGATGTTTATAAAACTTGTTTATATTTCATGGGTTATAAGTTTATGAAACATGTTTCTCTTTCACAGGTTATTTTTTATGAAACTTAGTTCTTTTCATGGGTTATGCTTTGATGAAATGATTATTAAACCTGTATATTTTCCATAGGTTATGATATTATTATATGTTTATTATACCAATTTCATTTCATGGGTTATGATATAACAAATGTTTATGATCTAGTGGAACACATGTGTATAATTTCATTATGAGATGGGTGAGACCTATATCTCCCTCCAATTCATTGGGTAAAGATTTATATCTCATGATATAATTATGGGATTCAAGTCAATGGGATTAATACACTATGAGGATATGGGGAAACTCAATCCACTAAGGGAATTTGGGGAAACCAGATCCACTATGGGAAGATGGGGAAACTTGTTCCACCATGGGAAGATGGGGAAACTCAATCCCTTACAATGAAAAGACTATGACTGGGGATTTTGGTGTGTCCTGCCTAGTAGGTGTATTCACCATTAAGTACAATAATAATTTCTAGTAATTCATCTTGAAATATATGTAATGATATTACATGTTTATGTGTATGACACAATTACTATGTTATGCTTTCATGGATTATGATTTTTATTTTCTTATGCGTCATGCCTTATAAATTGCTAATCTTTATTCCATGATTAATGTTTATGAAATTCAAGGTATGATCTTATAATGTTAAAATCACATTCTCATACTATTATGCTCATGTTTATGCTTACATATCTCCCTTGTTTACCCTTACTGAGCATCTGATCTCATCTATTTTTATGTTTCCTTCCCTTGGTTATGAATATATATATTATGTTTGTTGGGGTTCTATTTTGGGACAACCTAGTGGGAGATAATATAGCTCACTCATGTACCAACTTTTATGTTTCAATGTTTCTGAAGGCAATAAACTAATACGGTGTTTGGGATTCTATTTGTAAAATGTTTTAATTATTCCTCAAAAATGGTGCAATGTCTATGAACATTAAGACTGGGTTGTTATACACATATACCGCTTATCAATGGGGTCATACTCTCACATGTTCATAATAGTTGTTCATTTTCTTATATTATTGTCAATAAGAATAACATATTGAGCGGGAAGATGTTTTGGAACTCTCTGTATACTAAATAAAGATAATCATTAAAAAGATGATCAATCTTGGGTTCACAACTTCAAGTGAATCAAGAATTTGGATCACATAGTACTAGATAACACTTCTATTTTAGGATTCTGAATGAGACTAATGATCATTTCCAACTTTACAAATTTCCCATGGGCTCACACATAGGATAATACTAACTTTTAATTTGGAACTAATGTGAGTAGTTCATGTATAAAAAATATTATTTTTTTATAAAAATAAATAAGATTTTTGTTTTTTTCGAATTTAAAATATTTAATTAAATAATTATTACTTAATTAAATAGTTAATGTGGTGTTATAGTATAAATATTTTTTCATTTATATTATTATTTCATAAACATGTAGAAATGGTAAATCCCAAATGGGAATTTATGCATGGGATTGAAGAAATTAGTTTCTAAGGCCCATTACATGTGGAAAACACATAATTACACCTATGGAGACCATTTATGAACATCCTTTTCTAGATTTAACCAATTTAGAAAATTATTATTGTTCCTACCAAGGTGGATTAGGACTTAAACAGTTTTTAGAAGCTATTTAATGATCCAAATAACAATTGGAGGATATTTATTTCACCTATATTTATTTTTTATGAGACTAGATTACATGGAGGCTAATGAATGAACCTTTTAATATAAATATCATGGAGAATGAGTTCAGTATTCATACCATTGAGTGAAGAAAAGGTCATTAATAAATTTGTATAATTTCCACATCTGAGAGAGAGGCCTTTATTTTTCCTAAATTGTGAAAGTTCTCTAGTTTTCATCTTCCAATAGGTTCTCTAGTATATTTCTCATTCCTTATTACATAATTTACCTTTAAGGAGTGACTATAATAACTTGGATATGAATAGGATCCCACTGTGGCATTGGTGGTTAGAATTATCATTAGATACTAAAGGAGACTTGAATTCATCAATGTAAGTTTAATATAAATATTCTAAATCCATTTAAAAAGTATTTTGATCTTGTTATTTTATTATTGTGTATTTTATTTATTCATTATTATCTTGGATGATTTTAATTATAACTTCTTCTACATACCATGTTTCAGTATAGTTATTAAAACCTTTCACTATTCCCAATTACTCTTTATTAAATTAATCTAAAAAAACAAAATATGAGTCTCAAAGTATATAACTGTTAATTTTTAAGATTTATTAAATATAATTTTTAGGAAATATTATCTAGTTCACACATAATGACATTAAATGATTGGTATGAAATATCTCATGTGATATCATTATGGAAGGTCTCTCAATACAAGATTATAACTTGTATTCTCATAAATCAACATAACATATCTCTATATGATAGTTAACTCTTTTTTATATTAACATTACATTAAAACCCTTAACATTACATGATCTATATTGACTAGGATGAACCTAGAGAGAGTTTTAATAGTAGTTATTATTATTTCATAATAATATTGTATTAATTTAAAAATTATAAATGGGGATGTTATGTATAAATAAATAATATATGAAACATAATCCAAATATCTCAAATTCCTTATCACATGATTGGATATAAGTAATATTTTCATAGAAAGATAGACATATTAAAAATTAATTACTAATTATAAAGTTAAAACATAGCTTGAACATGTTGAATGTATACAAAGATCAAGTCCATTGAGGGTATACTTAGAAAAGTGTAGTTTTTTGTTTAAAAAATATATATTTCAATATATATGGTTAATTCAGGTATATATAAGAATGGAAAACCCCTAAAATGTTATGATCTAAGAAGATATAAAAAATATATATCTCAAGAGAAAATATAAAACAAAATAAGTTTTTAATAGAATATTTAAGTGGATTAAAAATTCTTGACATCCTATGAGAGATATAATCATTTCACTATTTTTGGGAGTACAAATATAGGGGGAAATAGTGCAATCAACATTGAAAAAACATAGCTCAAATATCAATCTAGAAAACATGTTTCTATAATGGATACCAAAACATGAAATTTTAAAATTATTTTTCCTTTATTGGTTAGTTTTATTGGATATTAAAGGAAAATATGTGATGATGTGAGATAGAGTGAGAAAGAACCACATGGCACATGGGTTTTTGTTGGGTTTACTCAATTTTTTTATTAAACATTTAGTCATTAGTGGACAAATTTTTTTATCCAAATATGAAAATTATTATCTTTTACCAATAATAATAATAAATTGAATTGTAATATGGTCTTGAACTCTAATTAAAATAAATATATACAAGATTCTAAAATTCGATCATCCTTTTTCTCACAACCTCAAGTGCCTCTGAAATTTGGATCTCGTATGCACCTTTATTCTTCTCCTCGGACCCATCCAAAATCTCCCTGTATTTCTACCAGGAATGGGAGAGTAGTTTTCTAAAAGTTTCATCAATCATGGTTTTGAGAAATATATTATTTATTTATAATTATAATACCTCCATTACATAGTCATATCCATCCCTATGTAGAAATGCATACATCAACTAAATTTAATATTTCTAGCTATATCTCCTAAAATTATAATGTTTTAATAAATACCTTAAATGATGAAAATATATATCTAATTTAAACTCTCTGGAATCATCCATCCAACCATGATATAATCATCCCACACACTAATTAGAAATTCCCAAATCTTATGCATGTTTTGTTTCAAAGTGTGGCACGCAATAATTTTATTTACCTCCATGGGACAAGAAACAATTATTGTTGTTTTTCTATCCATGGTCACTCCTCAAATTTTCCATAAAATCTTTTAAGTAAATCACTGGCACCATGGTGATCCTGACTTAAGGTATTTTCACACTTATAAACAATTTTAGGGCAGTGTGAAATGCATGTTTTGGGAAGTTAAGAGATTTTGTCCCTTAAAATGATTATTTCACATGGTATTATTTATAGTATGTTTTAGCCCATCCATAACACAATGTTCATTGATTCACTAGAACATAAACTTATCACACTTATAATTTCCATTCTATTACATCAAGATCAACTCAAAACATCCACTTATCTATCAATGAGACGCTTATCAATAAATATAACAAAAAAACATTTCCAAAACACATGAATGAATTTATCAAGAAATAAGTCATGATATTCCTCTAATGTTAAGGTTATCTAAACACCTTATAAAAAGATAAAATAGTTTTTTTGAGATCTCTACAACCCTCTATGTGAAGACTAATACAACATTGACAATGTATTAATTAAGATAAAATCCCATATCCCTATTTTTAAATGAATATTTTTTGGGGATTTCAATGTCTAACTCAATAACTCAATCACCAAGGGATCTTATATCTTCCCATTTGGATTCTTTAGAAATATTCGTATCAACGTATGATTTCTTCTCAAAGAATTAGGTAACATAACATAATATATCCCCTACAAGGAATAAATTCTTATATTATCCCCCTTGATTATATCTTGTAAAAATAAGTAAATTTACTCCTCCTTTGATAGAAGATCACAATTTTTCATTATCAAAAAATTTAAAGGAATGAAATGGGTAATTAAATTATAAAACATGTAGTGATTCTGGGAGATAATTAACTCTCAAAAATACTATTAATTTCTATAATTCCTTATTTATAAGGGGAATTTTCCAAATATTTTCAACTTGGTTATTCATTGAAACATACTTGAATAAATATCTCTTTGTTCCACATTATACTTGATAATGTAGAAATTTATATAAAAATTAGTTGATGTAAAATTTTGTATAAATTTTTTTGATAAATTGATTTCATTTGATTATCTCACTCAATAATTAATGGTTATGAGATATTAAACATTATGTTATCAAGTTATGACTTCATAAAAATCATTTATATTATGTATTGTGATTATGAAACATAATTAGCTTTCATTATGCTTAAGGTGACTAAATTTTTATTCATTGAGTTCTAGGAAACATATATTACTCCTATAATGAATGAACACTTGAAGTTGATTTCTAATCACCAACATAACCTACCCAAACTACATCAATGTATATATAATGCTGAAAAGATGTGACTTTTTCATACCTCAAGATATAATCAATATGTTCTTTGAAATTGTGAGATATGTTTTTTAATTTACATAATATGAAACTCCATTATATTATTTAATAATTATAAAAAATATTAAATGTAAAAAAATGTTTGGTAAATATAATTTCAAGTAGTGTAGGATTACAATAAGCCTATGAAACACTATTTGATCCACATTCCTTCATTCTTCATCTAGGGACAACATGTTCATGAGTGTTATAGGATTAGATACCTTTCTCGATTTATTCTTTCCAAAATTATTCAAAAACTCATCATTATTTATCTTGTGAGAGAGTGATATAACTTATTGTGTTTATAATTTTTAAGAACAAAGATAATATCATTTCATAATTCACCAACATATGAAAGTGTTTCCTCTTTTTGAAAATAATTTTCCCACAAGTATATTATTTTTTCTAGTAAAAATAATGTCAACAATATACATAATAACAATTAGTGAGTTTGTGTCTACTCCTTTCACATAAATGTTGGTATCCACCTTGCCTAACATGAATTACATACTCCTTATGATACTATCTTAATTTGAATACCATGAACATGGTGTTTTTGAATCCCATATATCACTTTATTAAGATTAAAACCTCGTAAACCATTACCGTAGACTATGAATGATTCAATTTTTTAAATATATACCTCTTCCTCAAAATCACCATTCAATAACATTGGATTTATATCCATTTAAAACAGTTTTTAATTTCTTGAAGAATATATTAAATGAAATATTATTATCATTTAAATCATTGATACTACTGAAAATGTCTCATCGAAATTTATAACCATTAATTTTAGAGTATCCTTTGTATACAAGAAAAGATTCATTCTATTACTTCTCTCTTCTCATTGAGATTATTTCAGAAAACCCACTTTTTCCCTATCACATTTTTGTATTTAGGATGTGACACAGATTACCATGTTTCATTCTTCTCAATCTAATTTTTCACTTCTTACATTTTTATAATTAAATAATCATGTCATTATATCTCTTCAACACTCTTTGGTTTAACTTGAGAAAGAAAGATGGTGTTATTGGATATTATTAGAATTATTTGTATTTTCATACTCTTTTTATTGTATCTAAATATGTTTTCCAGATAAAAATGTTTATTGAGTTTTTGAAACTTACATCCTCTAATTTTTGGGCCATCCTCATAGTTGTAAATTTTAGAATCAATATACAAACATTTAAAATATTCTAAAATATTCAATTATATCCCATGTTTTCTAGTACTTTATTATAGAAACTGTGTAATCTTTTCATCAATAAGTAATTATGTTTTCAATGAATTTTTATCTTCTAAAAAAATAACATTATATCTTTCAATGATCATCCTCATTTTTTTATTTTAGAAATGGTAACTCCTTTATTGGAGTGTATATCAATGGAATATTACCTCAACCTCTCTCTCACCAAACTTAACCAAATTACTTATATTGATATTAATATAATATGTACCTCCAAGTACCTCTAAACATTATAAATTAGGATTCTATCCAAACCACATATCATATGGTGTATTCACTAAACTAGATTGATGTAAGTGCTCATTCAAGTTGTAGAAAACTGCTATTGAGTATTTTCACCAAAATTACATTGAGGTGTTATGATCTAAAAACAACATTCTCCTAATTTCCAAAAAGCTATGGTTCCTTTACTCAGATGCCCCATTTTGTTGAGGATTTTATAGAGCACTGTATTCATGTCTTATGTATTTTCTGACACTTCTTTTTGGGTGAACTCCTGTGTTGGATTTATAGATGTGGAATGGTCATTATCCTATGGATCTATATTAATACTTTCCTAAGGTGGGTGGACTTCACCATTAGAGTTGATTATGACATCCCCTTGATCGTAATGAGGTGATGGGATGTCACTTCCTCCTTACACGGATTCCTCCTTATATTTTTTCACCTACTTTGAGGCTCTCGTATTAATCTAATATATGTTCATAAATATCATTAATGGGGCCATCTTCTAGTAGAAAATTTTTAATTACACTTCATGATTTTGTGATAGGGTGTCCACCTTATGGTTAGAGTACATAAATGTGTTTGGTAGGTTTGTTATCTATAAATATCTTCCTCAAGTGTATTTTTTGTGGCATCTTATGCTTACAGCATAAGTAATCATAGGTATATAACCCAAGTAATTCCATAACAACTATAAAGAAACTTATTTTTAATACATAATTCATCCAAGGCTCATAGCCTTAGGAATACTATACTTTAAAAACAAGAAAACTCATGGTCATCTCATGATGAATCGGGTGCTCATAACATAAGGCCTCCTAAGCTCATCACCTAGGGAATATCGATCTCATCATGTAGAGTAAGAATCATAGTTCTGTAAACTAATTATAGGGAATAGAGATCCCATGGTCATCACATAGGCCTCTTATTCTTGGTATATAAGGAATATCATGCTCGTCACATGAGGCAGCATCTTAGGAGTGTCACCTAAGTAGGGGATAATAAATCTTATTCTCATCAAATAGGCTTCATAGGCTCATTACCTAAGGCATCCTAGGATCATCAAATAGGTTGGGTTTTTTATGGATCGGATAGGTTCACAGGTTTAAATATGAGTGAGGGTGATCCCATATACTCTTCTAATTGATGGGTTGACACATATTTAGAGTCCAGTGTGGAAGTTCCCACATTCACTAATTATGTATGGTTTGGAACATATTTTTAGTCTAGTGTAGAAGATCCCACATACAATCATCACATATATGTGATCATAATTTTTATTTATATTGGGTATTATTCCCATATAAACTCATTGTAGACTAGTTAGGGTATAGTTTTGCATCCTATGGAAATGGAAAAGTTCAGTGGGGGATTTGGGTTTGATGGATGAGAGGTTTGGTATAATTTATAATTATGTTCAGGTTTTGGAGTTCCAAATATTTATGGGATGTTGTTTTGGAGACGGTATGGTCATCTTGGTCTTGACTCCAAGGAATTCCATTTCATATAGGAAAATGGTTATGGGGGATTTATGATTGAACCTCAGAGAGGAGACCTATGTATCTTATTTGAAAATAGAAATAAGACCCCATATAGTTTGAGTGTACAGTTTAGGATTGTGTAGTTGTACCATACCATGTATTTTAATTTCAAGTGGTAAGGAATCATGTGTTTTGAAAGGAGCAATAACAATGTATGGTGTGGGGATTATGCTTTAATGATTCCCAAGAAGTAACAGAAATCATCTCATGTTCATCACATGAGGTATCCCTTTCTCATCAAATAGGGAATCCTGGGTTCAACAAAAAGGTAATCCTATGCTCATCATATAGGGTCAGACTACAGTTTAACATCATGTATTGAGGATGTTTTCATGAAATTTAATTTTTTTTAGACTAAGAAATTATGTTGGGTAGTTGAATTCTTTCAACTTGGACATTCGTGGATTATCATGTGTATAGGGGGAAATGTTCCTTGATGATTCAATGGCTGGGGATTACTCATCCACATTACAGGTTCCTCTAGATAGAAAAATGTATGGAAACTTCTTATTTTAGGTGGAAGGTGGGAGGATTGGTGTGAGAGTGCCTATTCTTATTAGAAAAAGGAAAGAAGACCTCCAAGACCATGCTTAGTGGAAGGGGATTTAGAATTAGGGTTCATGATTCTAGTTGTGAATATATATTATGAATGAGTAAGCCAGGGTAAAATGGATGTGGGTAATATGAGAACTTAAATTCCAAATATTTTTCTGATGTGAATGAGAAAAAAATGGGATCCCCATAGTCTCGATCACATAACTTTTTAGTTGTAAAAATACATATATTTTTCCAAGACTTAAGTTTTTATATAAGGATGATTCATGTATAAAAAATGAAATGTATCACAAAAGTTTGGGGATTGTGGAAAACATTAATTTTCATTAAGTTTAGGAACTTTCATGAATTTTGTTTAATTAAATAATATTACGTGAAGGTATCTCAAGCATAATAAAATAATATAAATGAGTTATGAAATGTAGTTTATGAAATTTTCTCAACTTCATGAATCCATTAGATCCACTAGTTGTAAAAATTCAAGAAATAAAGAGTTTCAAAAGTTGGGATCATGCCTATTTAACTTCCATAGGTTTTTCCCAAAAATTGGGACTAAAACTCTATTTATAATAATTTTAGTTAGTGGAACATGCTACCCTGTGCAGCTATGTCTTCCCCGTGAAACTCTGTTTGGGTTGCACAATATGGGTTGGGTTGCAGAACATCAAATCTCATGAGGTATTTCCGTTACTTATTAGAACTCCACTCTAAAATGTGTGGAGCATATTAAATTTGAGGTCTCATTTCTCATGAACCATGTAGTTTCAAGAAATTATTTATATTTTGTGTGCAATCCTAGATATTTTCATGCAAAAGTCCAGTTTTCTTAAAAAAACACTTTGAGGATCATTTTCCTCTTCATATTGGTGTAGGAATGTTTATCAAATTCATGGATTCATTATTAAATTCCAATAAATTCCTCCCCACCCCCCCCCCAGGAATGGAAGAATATGGGGAGGAAGATAATAGAACTCTACGGAAAAATCTAAAGTATAGGTTATTTCCTTCTATCTCAAGCTACTTGTCCCAAGATCACACAAAATAATTACATGGAATGCATAATCTAGGTTGATCTATGCTTATATATAAGGGGTGGGAACCCAATTCAGACCAATATCATTCAAGAAAAACAAAAGATCTCTATATCCAAAAAAATCTTTCATGAACCTCCAGAGCTACCAAACCTTGATGTTCACACAACTCGTTTCTTAAATGATGCAAGTTCAATGGCGATGCTTGAATGAACCATACTTTATCCCTCCATAAATAAGATCTTATATAAATAATAATAAATTTGTACAAGGAAGTTATATTTATAAAAAATAGTCCCATGTTTCATGATACGTACTTTTTAAATCTCCAAGACACTATAGAAATGTCTGAATAGACTATTGAAGATTTTGTCACTTCTTCTTATTCTGGAAAGAATGAAATGGATGAAAACCCTAATATTTCATGGGCCAGGAGAGCCCCATCAAGGAACCAAGAAATTTCAAGTTTTATGATAGAGGAACATAGGGGATGTATGATAAGAAACTGACTGCCTCTTTATAACTTCATCCTTGATGATGGTGTTGTTCTATAAGATAAAAATTTTAACACTCTAAGGCATTGGTTTTAAAGTCTCAATGACATCCACTTATAAAACATATCCACCATTATCCATATGGTGATGGAACATAAAATTTTCACCATCCACACTCTTAGTGTCTGAACTGGGACTATAATCAAAGAACTATTAATGGTTATAGTCTTCCTACCACATTAATCAAGAATTTTCCAAGCAAACATCATAGACTAGTAAAAGGGTTGGACTAAGGAATGATACATATGTATGGGAGGAAACTTACTCAATTATTGGGCATGGTAATACTATGAATGATACATGTGTTTAGAGTATGAGGCTAAGCTTCATCAAATAGGACTCTATGAGGCAGTATGGAAAGACAAATTCCATGTTTACCACCAGCCAAATTTGTTTCCAGAGTTATTGGGTAGACGGTCACTGAACACTAATGCCTTTCATCTTCACTATGTAGAGGTATAGATTAGCGTATGGGATCATTACCACATTGGTGGGATCTCTCTCACAATATCTTGATATGATGAGTTTCTACCACTATCCAACACTTACGAATATGAAGATTAGACATTAGTGGCTACAAAAAAAATTGTGCGATGGATTGATGGAGACACTAAGACATCACCCAGATCTCTATACAGATATACAATTTAAGACATGGATCAGCCTCTTCTTTAACATGTTTGAGGGTTTCATATTAGGATGACTGAAGTAGTGCCCAAGTGTTTAGTAGTTCGGGAAGTTGGGGTAATATTTTATCATTTATGAGAAAATTTGGTATGAACAATGGGTCTATAGTGTGAGGAATTTTCTTTTAAAAGTTAGATATTTGGAATTCCTGGTAGAATTGCTAGGTTTATGGCTACTACTATTTAGGGATTCATTCATGGATGTATGACCAAGAACATTGGTTATGGAAATTGTTTTTTATCCAACAACTATATCAATCTTATTATTCTAGTGCTGGAGAGGATGTATAAACAACTAGGTCTCATCAGCAGAACAAGATTTCCAATAATGTATATGGAACTTTCTAATTCCTACCAAAATGAATCATGGTGTAAATATAGGGGTATGATTTCTTAAATTCATTCACCCCTCCAAACATTAGTTTCAGGACTTCTCTTCTCAAAAATATTGAGGTATGGCTAGTGTTGATCAATGAAGTTGGGATGGTGGACCATACTATCAAAGTAAATAATTTGAATTTATATCCATTTCCTTCTCTAATCATTGAAATGATCGATGATAGGTGGGTGTATATTGAATAAAGTTTGTACCTGTAGACCTTTTGATGTGGGGTATTAGTCGTATGGATTGATGATAACATCTATTGGGATCCAAACACCCAGGAGAGGATTTCCTATCTAATTTGAATCTATTAAATCCTTAGTTTCATATTTATACAAGGGGGGTATTCTCATAAATTCACCCCTATATAATACACAATCTCTAGGGAATACTCATCTTTGAGGGATCTAAGGGAAAAAAATCAAGGTTTCGCCATCCATGGATGTAATCAGCCTCACACAAGAGTATTCCTAAAATTGGGTGGTATAATATTTTGATTTCCAATTTATACAATGGGTGAATTAGTTTGATCCATCATATGGGGCCCATGGGTTCAAGGAAAGATGTTGGATTCCATTACGGTACATCACTATGTGGGAAGGAGGGATTGTGCATAGGTGGAGACTACTCATAAGGGGGCCCAAAGGCTTCTTGTTCATCCTTTATGTGGAGCCTTATGTGCACATGTATCTAAAAGTGTTCAGTTCTTGAGGAATTTTCCTTAGGGAAAAGATGAGAGTTCGATGGTTGTAGTGGGTAGGTATGATTAATCTTAAAGGAATCTTCTATGTCACCTCATTGATATACCAGATAATGTGATCTTCCCTAAGATATTAGAGATGTGTGATGGGTTTTGGATAACCCTCATAGCTGAGAAACTATGGAGAATGATCATGAAGGACTGAGTGGACCTTCCAATGGTTGGGTTGGCCAAGCTCCAAGCTGGGGACGAATTTAAAGATAGATTTTTTAACATCTCTAAACTGGATTACATGGCTCATTGGCATAGCATGGGTGACCCCTATACTAAGAGATATATCTGTGTGATTGGTGGGGTGTCGGGAAAGGCACTATCCAAAGAGATTCCAACCCAAGAAGCACCATATCAAGAATCCAAGGGATCCCAGTGATAAGGAATCCTAGATAACTACCATGACGTAGGGAAATTCTTAAGAAATTTGGGAAATAATAGTTGAGGATAGCACAATCAATCTCTTTTTTGATGAAGTAAATATATATCTTGCCATACCAAGGTCCTAACAAGGTATTGATCATTACTAACTCTCATTTACAAACCAATATAGGAAACTCTAGGTGAGTAAAAAATGCCTCTGTATGTGATGTGGAGGATTCTTTCAAAGATGGTGAGGAGTAATCCTCTAAATATTTTCACAAGAAACTAGTGAGGGAACCCATAGACTAGATTGGGGATGAATCCTCTAACTCCATTGACATCCTAGTCATTCATTAGGGTCCATGCCCTGGTATCTTGGTGGAAACATCATCTTCTTGTGAGAAACACTATCCAGGATGCCTAATTATTGAAATCCATTTAAATACCCAAGGTAAATTCCAACACACTCTTCTCCATTTTTCCTCTACTTTGGATATTGTTTTGGCATTATGTACTAACTTATACATTCTTCTGTGTGTATAGATTTAGGGAATAAAACTATGGAATACCTCGTGATATCCATAGGGTGTTCCTAAAGGTGTAGAGGGTTCCTTGGTGAGGGATATCACTTTTTAAGCTCTAGTCCTAGGTATGTTGGTTAGGGAAGAAACTGCATAATGTGAATTATTGGAGGGTGACAAAACATTTCATTACTAAATCTTTCATAGCTGACATTCTTTATTATTATGTCTTATATTTGACACGTATATCACCATAGGTTGGTTTTTCATGTGATATTTTGTGGTAGTGTGTGATTATTTTTCCCCTCTATGATAGAAAAGAAACAGTACACCACAAGGGCTTAAGGCTCTAGTCCATACCCCGGTAGCTAGAGTGGATAATCCAGCATCTGAAACATATATGGTTTGTGAAGGTGAACCTTCCCCTTACTTAGTGTCTAGGTCAAAACTTTAGGTTTCATCTTCTCAATAGGTGTGTATCTAATCCTAGAGGATAAACCTACTACACCATGGGGGGAAGATGAGTTACTAGTGAAGCATCAACCTATAAATGAGGTGATGATGATAGTGGAATCTTTTGATGAAGGGTCCAGTGAGTCGTGTCCACCCATCAACATGGAGATTATCCCTTTGGATAGGATTATAGAGGATGATATTATTATCAAGGTATTCATGGCCTTCCTTGAATATCATCATGCTCTACATGAATAAATTGATGATTTTGGGATAGAAATTGCTAATAAAAACCTAGTGTGGTCTAGTATATGGAACAGAGGGGTATACATAATTTTATCACCAAAACCCTATGGGATATTTTTGTGAACTTGATAGGATACCTTCACTATTAGTTGGTGAATACAGGGACTGGAGGATTGTACAATTGTGTTCTTCATATGTTGGTTTGATACTTCTTGGTCAAGCAAGTGTATATAGAGTGGAAAGAGTTTGATGTAGTCTAATATGAGGATACCTCTTATGCTTTCAAACCACTTTGGGTATTTAAGAAATATACTTCTCACCTAGGGGTGAAATAATATCATCATGATGTATTAACTGGTACAAAGAAGAAAAACATCATCCTACTGAGGGTGTAATTAGAAGCAGCCAAAGCTAGAGAAGTTGAGGAAGCATCTCTGGTGGTGGATTGTAGATATGAACAGGGAAGGGTAAATATTTTGGAAGATTAAGTACTCCTTTAGGAAAAATAATATATGGTAGAGCTATCTAGGTGGTCACATGTGCTTTAATCAACCCGAAAAAGGTTGTTCAGGATAGAGAAGTCTAATTCTTGGGCCAAGAAAAAGGGGTGACATATTTTTAATAAGGTAGAGGATTTACTATATGGATGACCACACTCATTTTTTAGTAATTAAAAATTATATAACTTTTTATAACTCTCTATGTTTAATATTTCATCCTGATTGCATTAATAAATTAACTAAATATAAATCTCTAAACTCAAGTGATTCATGCTCAACGTGAGAAAAAAGTGACTAATAAGTTATTATTCAATTATATAAAAGTGTTGGATGGGAATAGATGGTTTTGGATCATAATATTGAATTGATTTATATTGGAGACCCATAAAGATATGATAATTGGGTTGGTTTAATTTTATTAGTTTCACAGCAATCACAGTGTGCAGGATACACAAGGGCATAACATAAGAGGTGTTTGGATCCCACTTGAACAAAAAAAAGTATGTGTAGAGGTAAATTATAACCTTGGAAGTGTTTACTAATTGATGGAGGATAGATATGGTCTGAGTATGACCATAAGAAACATTTGAAACATGGGTTACATGATCATACCATTAAAAGTGTGCATTTTGTGACGTGTACCCTAGATGGGAGCTAGTCATTTGAAGCATTATGCCATCACTATAGGGGAGTTCATTCAAATACAATAAAGTTGAATCTTCTAGGAAATGTAAATTTTACGAGAGTTATCCCTTTGGAGAATTATTTCATTACTATAGGGGAGCCTATTTAGAGTTGAAAATAGATTTTGATCAAAATCATGAGACACAGAGTGTGTTTGTAGAGGACATGGATTCCTAAGAAGAGTTAAAGAACTCTTGGTGGATATTTTTTCATGTATTAAGAATAATGATGGTTAATATCAAACATATGGAAGGCATATGGGTCATTAGGGAAAACATTAATTCCAACCTATTAGAATCAAAATAATATGGTTTGATCAAGATTTATGTGGAAGATTAATGATCTCCAAGGATTTTTAGTTTAAAGTTATATAGTTTTGACCCAAAAGGGGGATAAAGGTTTATGGTCTCATAGTGTGGAACATGGGTTATGCCTTCTATGATAATAAAGTAATGATCAAATGAATAAATTTTAGGGTTATAATGCTTTGACTAATTATAGGTTAGATACTCTCACTAACTTCAGTAAAATAAATCTGATTTGAAAAGGTCCAAGATAGATTTAATGCTAGAATAGATTATCTTGTTAGTGGGGAAATAATTTTTGATGAGGCTTGATACAAGTATTCTAACCATCACTACATATACCACTCATGATAATCAAGTCACATGTAGTTCTATAATAGGTGTGGCGGGTGACCAACACTGATGGTGGTGTGTGGTTGGAGACTAACACAATAAAGGAGGTTTCCCCTTAAAGGAGTAATAAGATATCATATAGTTTAAAGTAATGTGATTGGGATATAATATGTCATTTAATTTCATATAGTGAGGATTTTCAGAATGAATTTTAATTTCATACGATGATGATGGAAGAAAAGTAGGGTATCTCAACTGTGTTAGTGAGAGAACCAATCCAAAATCCGTAAACTTGGGTCATCCATGGTCGGTGTGAGATATAAGAGGAAATAGAGGGCTAATAATTTAATTTGGGAGTGACTAGAGAAAATTGTTCAGGGTCAAAATGATGTGGAGGATGCTGAGTGAACCCATGAAGAAGATAAAACTAGTTAGTTAGGATTCTATAAATCCAATTAGTCCTATACATATACCATAAGACATGAAATGGAAACACTGACGGTGTTAAAACTCCACTTGAGTGAAAGGAAATGAACAATAGTAAATTGTTCCTTCTATAATTTAAATTTCAAGTGAGTAAATGAGTAGAATTAAGATGACCATTAACCAAAACCAAACATATCTTCCCCTACCATATCATTTAAAATAGTGGTTAACAAATGAGGGCCTACTAATGACCATGCTTTTGAAACATGGGGTCTTTCATGTTGTTGTCGGGAATCCTACAAGACATGTACCCTAGAGAGGTGGTGTGACTTTAGAGCATTGTATAATCAACAATGTGGGGCCAGTTAAAAAATGGAAGGCCTATGGTGAAATTAAAACTCTAGAGACACAATGTGTGGAGATGAAATGGGAAGATCAAGGAGATATCTGAGAACCCTGGGATTGTATCATTATTCATTAAAGACTATCAGCGGGGTGAAAAAATTTTATGGGGCACTGATGTAACGCCCCGACCTTAGTTGCCTAGAGTCGGTGCATTATTACATAACATTGGCATGATCACAAGAAAGATCAAATCTCGAAAGACCGATTGGTTTAGTAGCCTTGGAAACACTAGATATATTCATAAGTTTTACATTACATCATAAAATGAAAAACTACTACAACAACATAATATCTCCATATTCCGCACTCATATCCCCACATAATATCCCTGCAGGTCATTCATAATTTACTTCTTCACTTCCTGGGAAAAATAAAACATATAAAAGGGGTGAGCTCAAATGCCCAGTAAGGTTAACAATATAGTGGAAACTTTCATAAATAAGAATAAACATTTAAGGCAATGTATAACTAAAACAAAAGCCTTTCAAACATGAACTTTCAACATGGTATGGCATAAATAAAATGAAATAATGCCATTTACTTATTCACATGGATATTCTACTAATCGAATAATCACATGAAAAAATCAATAACCACTTTCATAATGTTGGAATGCATAATGCCAGACTATCATAACCACATAGTCAAGGCCTCGTGCCAAGACTACAAATAAGATTTTGTCAAGGCCTTGTGCCAAGACACTAGTTTGTCTCATGAGACCTACCGATGCATCGAGGAGCTATAGCGGGCTCCACCCGTCACATATTAAGTCCAATGCATTCCCATATGAAAAGGTTTAAACATAACATAAACATTCGTATTAAAACTAGCATACGAAATGTCAATACTTTCACCATAAACTATGAATGGTATAAAAATAGCACATCCACAGTCAAACATATCACAAAACCTTCAATACAATATAGAAGTTTTGTATCATAATAAATCATCTTCAAATAAGCTTAAAATCCATCAAAGGATGTTGACATAGATGAAATCAAAACTATTTGAGAGAAATATCTCTTTTTTTGAAATCATTTAAAAGTCACACATTTATAAAGGAAGTAATTAAAAAGAGATTTTTGAATCAAAGTGTCCCATACCACTTTGAAACTTTTGAAAGGAATTAACATTTTAAAAAACATTCATGTCCATATAAATAAATCCTTAAAAACCATTTTGAAGACATTAATTAAAAAGATTTATAAAGATAAATCTTTAAAACATTTAAAATTCTGATTTTGATAAAGAGTACCTTTCTGAAATTCTTAAATTATTCATTTTGAAATCATTTAAAAGTCACATAATTATAAAATAAAACATTTACTTTGAAAATATCATTGTAAGCTTTTAAGGGAATCTTTGACGATTTTATAACGGCGGTAAATAGCTACACCTGCCGTATAAGTTTAAAAAAAACATTCTTACCTTAAATTTGTCAAAAGGTAAAAAGTGCCTTGTTTGGAAAACGATGGAAATATTCCTTTAAAAACACATAAGGGTATAAATGACTATAACCCATATTCTTTGTAAATAGTAAAAATGTTTTGAAATACATTTCGAAGTAACATGGATGTGGATGATAAAGAAATCCCAGTAGATTATTACATATAAACAACCTCGAATAATGAAGAGATTGCGAAATAAACCCTTACCTTGAACTTTTACTTGGATGGGGTAGGTTAACCTCCTGTATAATGGTGAAATAATTGTTATTAAATTATTCAATAATCATATACATTAATATGATATCATATATGATCTTTTAAAATTGCTTTGTTAATAATATCTTAGAATTATCGTCGTTTCGGGTGTTAACTTACTCGTTTTCTTTTATATGTTTTGATACGTAAGACATGTTTGTAATGGATAGGTTGTATATTATACATATCCAGAATGATATCAATTCCTTAAACATCATTTTTAAATCATCAAATGATAATTATACTTGAATGGATACGATGGAGATGAATCTTATCGCGTTCGTGGAGACGGTAGTCCGTACGTACGCACGAGCGACAATATCATTCTTTTGTTATTAAAATAATATATAAATTGTTGTTATATAATATATACAGAATCCTTAAAATGTTCTATTTATTATTTACATGAGTTACATATCATTATTATACCCATCCAAATAATAATATATTGAATAACAATTACACCACGACGTGGAGACGGTAAGCCGTACGTACGCACGTATGGTGACATGTCATTCAAAGGGTGGATAGAATACTGAATATGGTTGTACCATATTTATAATAAAATCACAGAATATATATGATACTGGAGTTATTATTTTATTATGGTAACAACAAAGGAAGAAGAAGTGGAAGAAGAAATGAACTTGGAAAAGGGTGGTGAAATCATTACCTCTTCTTCGGGTTCTTCCTTTTGATTTGATCAAAAGGGCTCCTTAGGTTGGCTTTCTGATCAAACTAAGGCCCCTAGGTTGTAGTGAGGGATGTTGGGAGAGTATTTGGGCAGAGTTTGGCCGAACCAAAAGGCTTTGATGGTGTGAAGAAATGAGAAGGAGGAGTGCCCTTCTATAAGAGGGGTGAGGGGCACCTTTGGAAAAGCTAGAAATATTAATTTATAATAAATTCATATTCGGTTTCTAATGGCTAAAAAGTTGATTATTCAAAGGTTAAGGTGGGGATAGGTCGAAAACCACTCAACCAATAGAATTTAGACAGGTTTGGGTACTTATATTAACCTTATCTTTAAGTATTAACTCTAAGTTAATTAGTTTCACTTTTACAATGTCTCTTTGTATGTTTATATAATATGGTTAATAAACTTACTATATACATCCAAGCGACCCCCAAGTGGTACATTAATGATGACCTATCATGATATAAGTCTCTTGGCCGAACCTTAGATTTTTAGGAATTTAATATCAATTAATAATATAATATTTGTTTTAAGAACTCTTTTATGTCAATTTTGACACTATTCAATAGTTGATTTTTGTGAAACTCATAACAGATTGATTACTTCGAACAAAGTCAATTAAATCAATCCTAATATATCATATTATCCTATAAAATTATTTTAATTCATTAAAAGTTTCATATTATATTTATTTGGGTATTTATAATATCAATTATTTTAATTTTTCACTATTATAGTAATTACTGCATCATCATTGTGTCATAAATAAAATAAATTATTTAATGTCTAAAAATTATAAATAAAATATAATTATGTATGAAAGCTTTTTATCTTTCTAATGAATATTTATAATCTAAAATCCAACATATATAACCCTATGTAACAATTGTTTTTCTAAAAGATATATGCTTGTGTCATTTTTGTATTCATTTTAACTTAATTAAAATAAAGTGTCATTATCACTTACAAGTGGATCCATGGGGTCCCCAAATAGACCCAAAGATTCCCATGGTCGACCATTTATCAACCAATAGGGTTAAGACACGTTTTAGGATAATTTAGTATTATTATAATATTATTTTTTAACCCTTATTTACCGGATTTACCCTTAACCATGGTAAATAAAATATTTACCGCAGTAATTATTCAAAATGTCTAAAAATAAAAGTTACCTATTTACACAATTTGAACATCATGATTTAAAATATGGAATCCATTTTCCTAAATTCAAAACACAGAAGTGGCAGAAATTAATTTAAAATTAATTCCCGCTGTCAAAACAAAAAGCGTGTTTTTAAGAGATAATAACTATCAAAAGATTGACACTTGTTTATGTTCGGTTTAATTGTAAAATTATGTCCAATGACCAACATTATATTAAATGGTAAAAATATATTCTAAATATACTTTAAAACCACTCAAATTCATAATTTATCACTATTAATTATTTTGATTAAAAAAGTTGTTTTTAATTAAAATTTAGTAATTTTCACTATTCATCAAAATATGAAAGTTATCCGAAAAGTACCAAAATTTCACCTTAGGCTAAATTTGATATTCTGAATCCAAAAATGAAGTCCATTTTAAAATATAAAATATATATAACTTCAAAAAGTAGGTATTACTATTCATAACAGCTAGTTTGATTGGTTACGGTGTGTTAGAACTCGGTGTTGCGTACAACACACGCAAGCGTACCGTGGAAGCTTGGGATGTTTCATTTTAAATTTTTGATGTCCCCATTTAGTCAAAAAGTTTAAAATATAGTATCTAAAAAAGGTTTCACTATTAAAATTTGGTAAAAGTGCAATACTGAAAATGAATTTGTTCTTACATTATGTCTAAGAAACTCATAATATGGATTCTAAAATTATAAGGATTATATAAAGTTTAAAATTTAGTTAACACTATTCATAACCTCTTTTTAACAGCTTGTTTGGTAATTCATGGTGCGATTGAACTTGGTGTTGCGTGTAGTGAAATTTATTGAATTATTTTGAAGAAATAACACACTATAAAATCTTGGGGTGTTACATTCTCCCCTCCTTCAATAAATTGCGTCCTCGCAATTTGAAATTGTTCTTCGAAAATAAAAGGTTGAAAATAGAAAATATCTTTGTGGGAAAACCCACATCGGAAATTGGGTTACTAAAATTTAGTCTTAATATGAGGAAAAGAGAAATGAAAGGATCACCACCAAATTATGATCTCTATTAGGAGAACATTGGTGGCAATTAGAGACATATAATTGGATGAAAACGTAAATATTTATAGGTAGTGATCGAGGTCATCAATCACATAAAAGTATAAAATTGAGGTCCTTAAAATCATCAATCTATGATGATTTGAAATACCATCGGTTCAACAAAACATAGGGTATTGGGATAACACATTTTTGACGTTTCAAAATATCTTAGTTGAAATCCCACATCGAAAAATGAATTAATGAGGCCTCTATTTAAAATAAAGAGTCGAAAGTATGAAGATTACCGAAAATAACACATACTAGGGTTCCATGTTGGAAAATATGGATATGGAAGAAAAATCTAACCATCAATTATATGATGGAGAGTGGTAGAGAACATGGCTATAAAAAGGCCAACAATCCCAAAGCCATAAATTAGTGATGATTTAAGGTACCATCTAGGAAGACATTTTTGTTCTAAGTTGCTTTTCTTAATATTGAGGAATTTATTTATGAGATTGTCTAAGATCATAAGGAGATATACTTACATTATAATTAGAGTTTTATCCATTAATAAATTTCTACCACAAACTCATCTTTCACTCTAAAAGATAATAGAATGTAAAAAAATTCTATTTACACTATTCGTATAGGGTTCCAAAATAAACGAATTTATAATTCATCTACAAGATCTTTTAATAAAAACTACATTATTTAATCCAGGACATCTCGTGGGCCAGTGGTAGGTGATACACCCTTGTCACCCTTCGGTTGTGGGTTCAAGTCTCGCAGCCTTGCCGGACGCGACGGGTTGCCGCCCGACCTCCGGGTTGTCCTTTTATGGCAATCCAAAATAATCCAAACTAGAACTATCCAAAATACTTCTGTCCAAACTCACAGTCCAACATTTATAAGGAAGGTAAACATAATATAGATCCTTTTTACCCCGTAATAGCATATGAATACCTTCATCATGTATTATCATATTCCTTATTGATTCCATTCATGCTCCCTTATTCCATATAGAATGCTGGATATACTTCATTAATCCAAAAATGTTTTAAACCCC
Source organism: Viscum album (assembly GCA_963277665.1). Taxonomy (NCBI): domain Eukaryota; kingdom Viridiplantae; phylum Streptophyta; class Magnoliopsida; order Santalales; family Viscaceae; genus Viscum; species Viscum album. The sequence goes on along the minus strand of OY728148.1, from coordinate 1,783,391,260 downwards.
AACAATGATGGAATATACAAATCATTAATCAGTTCCAAGGTAGTCAAGAATATCAAATATAATTTATCCAAAACAATCACATATTATTCCAAAATCACTACCTCAGTATCAGAACTATATTATGATTTATCATTATCTCAACCATATATTTTCCAAAAATTTATCCTGCTATTGAGTCACTTTTATTTGTTCCACACAATCTCAAGTCCTTAATGAAATAGTACTGCAGTACAATCCTTATATACTCCATGATTATTGTAACAAGTACATTGTTGATACAACACTCAATTGACATAATCAACATAAGAACTCTAATCATTCCTCTTCATCTGTGGTAGTATCATAACTTGATTATTATCCAATAGCATCATTTGCTTCATAGTCTGATGAATGGGACATAGGTTCGTGTAGTGTCCAAACTCCTTGCAAATGAAGCATTGTACATTTGAAACCATTTTCTTACCCTTGCAGTCACGTACTTTGTGCCCTTTTCCTCCACACTTATAACAAACTCCCATTCCTTTCAGGCAAGTTCCAGGGTGTTTATTTCCACAGTTACCACATATGGGAAAATTCTTCTTTTCCCTTTTCCCTTTATCCATCTTTCTCTCTTCCATCCTTTTCTTCTCTTGATTCCCTTCAAAGCCATAGGACTCAGTAAACTCTTTACTTATCTTATAAACACATGATATTATTTCTTCATATGATGATAATACATGGGAGACTATTTCTCTTATAAATTCTAGCTTAAGACCATGAAAGATATGATCCTTCCTTCTCTTTGAATCATGTGTATTTCTGGAGTTCTCATTCCTTCTACTGGGCACCATTTCTATACAATGGCATAAACTAGATCAGTTTATGAATCAAAATACATAATCCCATACTTATAAAACACTTAACATAAATTGAACTATTTATGGATATAATCTATAATCATAAAAATGTTTTCTTTGAGAAAGTATATACTCATAAACCCTTCATAATGATTTGTAAAGAAAATGAGAGTTATCCTAAGCATATCCCCCGGGAGTGTCGTAACCAAGAGTGCAGCAAGGCCCGTTGTCGTGCACCAGTTCCCGTTCGAGTCTAGCTCAAAGCGGTGTTTTCAGGTTTTACCCCTAGGTACATCTGTGCCAGAGCCGCCTCTACCTGCTCGTATCCAGACAGGGATGTATTGCTCGGAAAACTCACAAAATCTCTACAATACCAAAATTCTAGGAAGTTCTTCTATACTAATCCTCAAAGTTCATCTTAGGTCTACGTGCTCTAATCAGAGTTTATCTAAATCTAGCTTCCAAGGTTTGTACTAAACTTCCTCTGATACCAACTGTAACGCCCCGACCCTAGTTGCCTAGAGTCGGTGCATTATTACATAACATTGGCATGATCACAAGAAAGATCAAATCTCGAAAGAGCGATTGGTTTAGTAGCCTTGGAAACACTAGATATATTCATAAGTTTTACATTACACCATAAAATGAAAAACTACTACAACAACATAATATCTCCATATTCCGCACTCATATCCCCACATAATATCCCTGCAGGTCATTCATAATTTACTTCTTCACTTCCTGGGAAAAATAAAACATAGAAAAGGGGTGAGCTCAAATGCCCAGTAAGGTTAACAATATAGTGGAAACTTTCATAAATAAGAATAAACATTTAAGGCAATGTATAACTAAAACAAAAGCCTTTCAAACATGAACTTTCAACATGGTATGGCATAAATAAAATGAAATAATGCCATTTACTTATTCACATGGATATTCTACTAATCGAATAATCACATGCAAAAATCAATAACCACTTTCATAATGTTGGAATGCATAATGCCAGACTATCATAACCACATAGTCAAGGCCTCGTGCCAAGACTACAAATAAGATTTTGTCAAGGCCTTGTGCCAAGACACTAGTTTGTCTCATGAGACCTACCGATGCATCGAGGAGCTATAGCGGGCTCCACCCGTCACATATTAAGTCCAATGCATTCCCATATGAAAAGGTTTAAACATAACATAAACATTCGTATTAAAACTAGCATACGAAATGTCAATAATTTCACCATAAACTATGAATGGTATAAAAATAGCACATCCACAGTCAAACATATCACAAAACCTTCAATACAATATAGAAGTTTTGTATCATAATAAATCATCTTCAAATAATCTTAAAATCCATCAAAGGATGTTGACATAGATGAAATCAAAACTATTTGAGAGAAATATCTCTTTTTTTGAAATCATTTAAAAGTCACACATTTATAAAGGAAGTAATTAAAAAGAGATTTTTGAATCAAAGTGTCCCATACCACTTTGAAACTTTTGAAAGGAATTAACATTTTTAAAAACATTCATGTCCATATAAATAAATCCTTAAAAACCATTTTGAAGACATTAATTAAAAATATTTATAAAGATAAATCTTTAAAACATTTAAAATTCTGATTTTGATAAAGAGTACCTTTCTGAAATTCTTAAATTATTCATTTTGAAATCATTTAAAAGTCACATAATTATAAAATAAAACATTTACTTTGAAAATATCCTTGTAAGCTTGTAAGGGAATCTTTGACGATTTTATAACGGCGGTAAATAGCTACACCTGCCGTATAAGTTTAAAAAAAACATTCTTACCTTAAATTTGTCAAAAGGTAAAAAGTGCCTTGTTTGGAAAACGATGGAAATATTCCTTTAAAAACACATAAGGGTATAAATGACTATAACCCATATTCTTTGTAAATAGTAAAAATGTTTTGAAATACATTTCGAAGTAACATGGATGTGGATGATAAAGAAATCCCAGTAGATTATTACGTATAAACAACCTCGAATAATGAAGAGATTGCGAAATAAACCCTTACCTTGCACTTTTACTTGGATGGGGTAGGTTAACCTCCTGTATAATGGTGAAATAATTGTTATTAAATTATTCAATAATCATATACATTAATATGATATCATATATGATCTTTTAAAATTGCTTTGTTAATAATATCTTAGAATTATCGTCGTTTCGGGTGTTAACTTACTCGTTTTCTTTTATATGTTTTGATACGTAAGACATGTTTGTAATGGATAGGTTGTATATTATACATATCCAGAATGATATAAATTCCTTAAACATCATTTTTAAATCATCAAATGATAATTATACTTGAATGGATACGATGGAGATGAATCTTATCGCGTTCGTGGAGACGGTAGTCCGTACGTACGCACGAGCGACAATATCATTCTTTTGTTATTAAAATAATATATAAATGGTTGTTATATAATATATACAGAATCATTAACATGTTATATTTATTATTTACATGAGTTACATATCATTATTATACCCATCCAAATAATAATATATTGAATAACAATTACACCACGACGTGGAGACGGTAAGCCGTACGTACGCACGTATGGTGACATGTCATTCAAAGGGTGGATAGAATACTGAATATGGTTGTACCATATTTATAATAACATCACAGAATATATATGATACTGGAGTTATTATTTTATTATGGTAACAACAAAGGAAGAAGAAGTGGAAGAAGAAATGAACTTGGAAAAGGGTGGTGAAATCATTACCTCTTCTTCGGGTTCTTCCTTTTGATTTGATCAAAAGGGCTCCTTAGGTTGGCTTTCTGATCAAACTAATGCCCCTAGGTTGTAGTGAGGGATGTTGGGAGAGTATTTGGGCAGAGTTTGGCCGAACCAAAAGGCTTTGATGGTGTGAATAAATGAGAAGGAGGAGTGCCCTTTTATAAGAGGGGTGAGGGGCACCTTTGGAAAAGCTAGAAATATTAATTTATAATAAATTCATATTCGGTTTCTAATGGCTCCAAAGTTGATTATTCAAAGGTTAAGGTAGGGATAGGTAGAAAACCACTCAACCAATAGAATTTAGACAGGTTTGGGTACTTATATTAACCTTATCTTTAAGTATTAACTCTAAGTTAATTAGTTTCACTTTTACAATGTCTCTTTGTATTTTTATATAATATGGTTAATAAACTTACTATATACATCCAAGAGACCCCCAAGTGGTACATTAATGATGAACCTATCATGATATAAGTCTCTTGGCCGAACCTTAGATTTTTAGGAATTTAATATCAATTAATAATATAATATTTGTTTTAAGAACTCTTTTATGTCAATTTTGACACTATTCAATAGTTGATTTTTGTAAAACTCATAACAGATTTATTACTTCGAACAAAGTCAATTAAATAAATCCTAATATATCATATTATCCTAGAAAATTAGTTTAATTCATTAAAAGTTTCATATTATATTTATTTGGGTATTTATAATATCAATTATTTTAATTTTTCACTATTATAGTAATTACTGCATCATCATTGTGTCATAAATAAAATAAATTATTTAATGTCTAAAAATTATAAATAAAATATTATTATGTAGGAAATCTTTTTATCTTTCTAATTAATATTTATAATCTAAAATACAACATATATAACCCTATGTAACAATTGTTTTTCTAAAAGATATATGCTTGTGTCATTTTTGTATTCATTTTAACTTAATTAAAATAAAGTGTCATTATCACTTACAAGTGGATCCATGGGGTCCCAAAATAGACCCAAAGATTCCCATGGTCGACCATTTATCAACCAATAGGGTTAAGACACGTTTTAGGATAATTTAGTATTATTATAATATTATTTTGTAACCCTTATTTACCGGATTTACCCTTAACCATGGTAAATAAAATATTTACCGCAGTAATTATTCAAAATGTCTAAAAATAAAAGTTACCTATTTACACAATTTGAACATCCTGATTCCAAATATGGAATCCATTTTCCTAAATTCAAAACACAGAAGTGGCAGAAATTAATTTAAAATTAATTCCCACTGTCAAAACAAAAAGCGTGTTTTTAAGAGATAATAACTATCAAAAGATTGACACTTGTTTATGTTCGGTTTAATTGTAAAATTATGTCCAATGACCAACATTATATTAAATGGTAAAAATATATTCTAAATATACTTTAAAACCACTCAAATTCATAATTTATCACTATTAATTATTTTGATTAAAAAAGTTGTTTTTAATTAAAATTTAGTAATTTTCACTATTCATCAAAATATGAAAGTTATCCGAAAAGTACCAAAATTTCACCTTAGGCTAAATTTGATATTCTGAATCCAAAAATGAAGTCCATTTTAAAATATAAAATATATATAACTTCAAAAAGTAGGTATTACTATTCATAACAGCTAGTTTGATTGGTTACGGTGTGTTAGAACTCGGTGTTGCGTACAACACATGCTAGCGTACCGTGGAAGCTTGGGATGTTTCATTTTAAATTTTTGATGTCCCCATTTAGTCAAAAAGTTTAAAATATAGTATCTAAAAAAGGTTTCACTATTAAAATTTGGTAAAAGTGCAATACTGAAAATGAATTTGTTCTTACATTATGTCTAAGAAACTCATAATATGGATTCTAAAATTATAAGGATTATATAATGTTTAAAATTTAGTTAACACTATTCATAACCTCTTTTTAACAGCTTGTTTGGTAAGTCATGGTGTGATTGAACTTGGTGTTGCGTGTAGTGAAATTTATTGAATTATTTTGAAGAAATAACACACTATAAAATCTTGGGGTGTTACAACTGAGGCTAGAAGAGTCATGGGAAAAGTTTGGAAATATCATAAGAAACATAATTTTTCCTCAATGATTCAATGTTTAAGGTTAACAAGTTTTGACTAAAAATGGAGGTTACTTTCTTTGCATGGGGAAACAAATTTAATGTGAGATGGAAATCCCATGGGCCAATGCAAGAGAATATTTAAGAAAATGGAACACAGTTTATGGTTTTGATTCCTATACCAATGTGGGATTAATATTTTAAGCTCATGGATCTTGGACTAATGTGTTTCCAGTTTAAGGTCGTGAAACATAGACCATGGATGATGTGATTTTTATAGAATTTGGAAAATACATAACCCAACATGAATGAGGGATCCAATACTAATGGAGATGAACTTAATGGGTAAAGGGATACAATTTAATTTCATGATGCATGGATTGTTGTGGAGTTGGAGTTTAGGTTCATATATCTTATAATTATTCCATCTAGGTTTCATTTTTTCTTACTGTGTAAGAAAGTATTGAAGTTTGGTAAATGAATGGCATGTACTAAGATGGGGTGGGGTGATGGGAGAATTATGTTTGGGCCTAAGATAGAAGATTTTTTCATCACTATGTATCCTATAAGGTTAGAATAAATCTATATATTTCTCTAAAGGATGATTAAATGGGGGTTTTCTATAGATTAGGGTTGTATAGAATTGACCAAATATGATATTTCATATGGTCTATATAGCATGAAGATTAAAGAAAAATTTATTTGAATGAAGGGAAAGGGGGCACTGATACTGCACAAACATCCTTGGAGAGTTATGTACGCATTTTAAGGTCTTGATTCTTGGAAAAAATTAATAGTAATAGTGATGAAAATCCAACATTAATGGATGAAATATACACTAGTATAAACAACCCATGTGGGGATGCACATAGTTTATGGTTGTGATATTTGGAACCAAAGGATTGTGGGGAAGTTCATGAGCTGAAAAGGTTTATACAAACACAATGTGAAGGGAGGGTGATAGAGTTCAAGTTTCATAAAAACATCCTTAGAATGTAAATCACATATTTTAAGGTCATGATGTGTGGACCACTGGTGTGGAACCTCCTATTTAGCTATAGTAGATCAAACTCAATGTAAAAGGGGGGAAAGAGGCCCAGTAGGCTCATTTCTAGAATGGTTCATCCCATGAAATGGTATTTAAACATAGTTTAAGTTCATGATGTGTGGGCCATGGGCGTAATATGTAGTTTAAATTCATATATATAGGATTGTGATATTTCTTTACCCATAAACATGGTGTGACTTAATCATGTTGGGAAATAATCCACTAAATCTCTTAATCCCTCATGAGCTATGACTGGTGTGGGAAAAATGAGTAGAAGAGTATTTTTTCATGCCTCGTGGGACAAAAAAATGGGTGGAAGGATCAGGGTTAGAATGACCCATTAACCATTATGAGCATACTATTAAAGGAAATTTCAATTGAGGGAATACCCCACAAGACTAGCTATTTTTATTGATATGCATAAATGCAAGATTAGGGTAATACTGAGGGAATTGATTTCCAACCAAACAAGGGGTGGTAGAGGATGTAAGTTGAAAACATTAAGACTTGAATTATGAGGAGGAGTGATAAGACAGTTTAGGATTACTGCTAACCATGTTTTCAAAACACACATTCAACTTCCACACTGTCAAGGATATGTAAAAAACATTCAGACTGATTGTTGACTATATATTAGAAACATAGTACAAGTCATGTTAATGTCAAAAGTACTCTAGGTAATGTGATTTAAATTGGAGGTGGTCATGTGCAGCATTGTTCCATCACTATATGTGATCCTTTTCAGACATGAAGGATTATGGGGATCCAAATCAAGGAAAGACTAAAAGTGTAAAAGTGAAATGAAGGGGTGTTTGGGTAAGTTTAAACACTATAAGTCATATGCCATCATGAATTGATCACATCATGACCAATATAAATAAGAGTGAATTTTAAACTTATCTCATAAAATAAATGTCATCTGAATATCGAATGAGACTAAAGAACCCAATGGAAGGGTATTGGTCACTAAGAGAAGGAAATGACAATGAGGTGATGATGGGAATGGTAGTCAGGGATGGGCCTAGGACATAAGATCTAGGTGTCCCTACATATATTGTAAGGAACGAATCAAGATATTCATTGTTCTGAAATAGGTGTGGTGTGAGACTAGTCACCGGAAGTAGGTTTTATCTTTTTAGGAAAATACCATAAACTGACACTATCGTTTAAAATTTAATATAGGGAGATGTTAGTTATGAAATTTAAGGTCATGCAGCTAGGGAAAGTAGTTAATGTAGTTTAACATATTTCAACTAGAATTTTGATCATGTAATTTAACATCATATGATGAGAACGTGAGGGAATATGGTTAAATTCGTAATTCTTTGACTATAGAGTTGACTAACAGTTTATGGTATTGTGGCATAGACCATTAGGGTGGGAATATTTATTTATCTAGGTAAAAGAAAAACCTATATGAAGGGGGGACCAAGAGGGCCAATGAGATCATTTATATCATAGTTCATCCCATGGAGAGAAGGTTTATATAGTTTAAGTTCATGATGTGTGAACTAAAACCATACAGTTTAAAATTATATGGTGATGATAAGAGGGAGTTTTTATGGATATTAAATTCATAAATCCTTGACCATAGCATGAGATATCCCAAGTAACATTAAGGATAAGTTGGAATCAATCATGAATTTGATATTCTAATGCCATATTTTGGATATCCAAATGATCAATAGGAGCTATTTATTTTAAATTCATGCTTCTAGAACAAATGTAAAATAAAAAAATATATAATCTGTCTTTTTCTTGAACCAACAGTTTTAGTGAGCATGATATTATTTTTGTATGGCTCAACATTGAACCCTACAATCTTTGTGACTTTTCTATTTTTGCTCTAACTTTTTCCAAATTTGTTAGAGGGAGGATTAGTTAGAGGAGTTTTAACTTTTCCTTGGGTCACCCTTAATGGGATTTCATCCTGAATAGACTTTGTTCCTCTTACTTAGATCAGTCTAGGTTCATTCTAGATATACCATTAGGGCTTGGGTTTAAGGCCATACATCTTTGAGCAAAGTGGGTGCTTTCGATTTAAAGTTATGGAGCTTAAATCAATAGGGAGAATATTTTATAGGTAGGATAGAGGGTAAAATAAGAACCACCATGAGTAGGAAGCCTAGTAGTGAATACGACAACTCTATAAGGATATTCACATAGATTAAGGTCATGATGCTTGGACTAGGGTTTCGTGCATCTTAAAGTATTGAAATAATGACTAATACCATAGTGAGGAAATTTTTTAGGAACAAAAGTTAAAATTAACTTGATGTGAAGTGTGGGATAATGAGTCCCAACACCACATGAATGCACTTGTGATGGAATAAACATAGTTTATAGTCATATGAATAGACCAATAAGGGGATGTTGAGGTTTAAAGTTTCACATATTTGACCAAGAGAACATACCTCTTGGGAATGTGTTGTGCCTCAATCATGTTGGGAGTAATCTACCAATACCCCTAAGACCACATGAGTTATGACCGATGTGGGTAACAAAGATTATAGGAATATTTTCCATGTAACATGAGTGTATGAAACATGAAATAACTCATAAAACATTTCTCATTAAACAAGTGTAGATACATGAGAAGGTGATACTAAAGGCATTGAAGTTACTCTATAATAAAGAGGGTGAAAAGGAAGTAAATCATGACCCATGATATATGAATCATGAGGGGGTAATGATTAGAGGATGAATACTGATAGAATTTAAAATTTAGGTTCCACTACTAAATTATCAAGTATGGTGAAAATAATATTTGGGTTGACCACTGACTATGTCTTTGAAACATATAACTTTTCATGTTAATGTTAAAATTCCACTTTGGTGTATACCCTAGATGGGAGGCAGGCCTTTGGATCATTGTACCATCACCATAGAGGATACCATTAAATCATGGGGGATTTTGAGGATATAAATTAAGGAATATGTGAATTGTGGGGGTGAACTGAAGGGATGTTCATGTAGATTCCAACACTAACGGTGTTACATCGTCATGCATTTGGGAACTTTGATGAGGCATATCGGTATGTAAGATTTGAACCTATTCCCAGAAAGGGTTTCACACCACTATAATGTGAGGAAAATAATCCTAATGAAAGGTTCATGGTCATCAAGACATGATGTGGTGAGAAAGGTACCCAGTAGATGGGATTTAAATAGGAAATCTAGGAATACCTATGTTTTTCTTGATGGTAATCAATCCATGTATAGTTCTTCAAGATCATAAAGATGAAGTATAACACAAAAACAAGGTTTTTCATCTTGAGTGAGGAGGATAACTCGGTTATATAGTTCAAAACACAAATATAAAGATATTATCTATACAATTTAAATTCCTAGATCTTAGACATATATGATACATAGTTTAAATTAATTCAGCTTGGACTAGTGTTATATAGTTTAAACTCATGTAATAATAATTTTGTACACATGGTTTAATTCCATACAGTGAGGATGATATGATATTAAATTTAGATTCATACAGTTGGGGATATAGTACTATGTAGTTTAAGGTCTTACATACCAAACCCAATTTCATGAAATTTAACATCATGTGACTAAGACATTATGAACTGACATTAACTTACAAAAGGTACTTATTGAAGAACCTTGCATCAGTGGTAGGTGTGATTCACTCTATTTCCATAGTGACTAATGAGAATGTGCCATTGAAGTATACCTTATGAATAGTTATGGTCACTTCCCATTTGGGTTCAAATTTTTTTGGTTTATTCTAATTATCATTGGAATTCTTAGTGATAATACCAAATCTCCTTGGATAAAGGAGCATTGAAAAACCTTCTTATTGAAATCTTCAGCCACACAGTTTCGATGGACCTTGAGGCTGTACAGTTCATGTATCCTATTCTCAATGAGGACTTCCAATTTGGTTATTTAGACTTGGTACCATTTTTTCAGAATCAACTAATAATTAATGGATGTCCATATCAATGGAATATGAACCTTAGTAAGTAAAACTACTACTTCTCTATATACCAGATAGTATGGAGTTGTCTGGGTACAAGTTAGATCCATCGTCTGATTTGCCTAAGAGGCATTAGAGAGATTTCCGAGCTAGTTTTGTTTTCCTAATCCACAATTTTTAAAAAATATTATAGTAGGTCTTATTAAATTCTTTGATCTATACATTTTCTTAAGCATGTTATAAAGAAGTATTTTTTTATTGGATGTTGTACTTGACTTAAAGTTTCTTTAGCTTGGTAGCTTGAAAATTAATCTCACTGTTAGTGAGAATTGTGTGAGGAATATTAAACAAGTGGATGATATGGGATTTCAAAAACACAATAATGGATTGGGTCATTACCATTTTGAGGTGGATGGCTTCAACCTACTTAGAAAACAACTTAGTGGTGGTACAGATGAACCTACATTATCGAGCTATCCCTAGCAGGTAAGGACCCATGAAATCTATCCACCTTATAGAAATTTTCGAAGAATATTGGGTATCATAGAGGAAATATAGTGTTTTATTCGTTAAATTAGAGTGAACGTGGAATGAACAGTAGGTATTTTGGAATTCCATGCAGTCACAAACCATAGTGGGTCAAAAAGTATATCAATATTAGGATATGATGAGAGAGCTTTAACCCTAACTAATGAGCCCCTCACAAACTATCATGAATCTTCTATATAACTTATGGGATTTCATTTCCTTGGATTCAATAGGGATATATCATATCAAAGTTGTTCCAATAGAGGACCTTATCTGATATTGGTTCATTATAGAGGATGAAATTAAATGAACACCGGCAGATCTACTCATGTTCAGCTCGATTGGATGGAAAAGTCTTGTGTTTAACATACTCAATTAGAGGATTCATCTATTCAGATACTTATTTTTCCTTGATGGTATTTGAAGGACCTTCTTGGGAAGTGATATCAGAATTGAGTTAATTCTCCTGTTGGTTCACTTCAGTAAAAATAAAAATGGAAATCACCTTCTGATTCGCTTCATGAATGATCAATCCATCCTAATTTGGGACCACAAGAGATGTGTCTATGCTTTCCCAAGAATCTTCTTATTTTTTATGGGGGCATAGGATACGAATCAAATTTGGATAAGAGGGAAACTAGGATATCAACTCATGGGTGCATTCAAGTAAAGGGATTATCTCTTATTTTTTGACTATATAGTCACTACTTATTTGTTTCATGACAATCTCAGAATCACCTTTCATGTGAAACTATTAATCCTTAACCTCGATAGATAGCTCAAGACTGGTGATGAGTGCTTGGTAATCAAACATCATTGTTGGTTCACCCATATGATAGGATGAAAAAGTGTTGTATGAGGGACTATGAGGGAGTGAGGAAAACAATATCAAGGATAAAATTATTGAGATTAGGGTTATTGAGCCTCCTTATAATCAAGATCCTTGAATAATTTTCAAAAGAAATCTATCAATATGGTGTTTCCTAATTGATGAAAATAACATCCTTATCGGAGAAGTCGATTTCTATGGGAAGATACATATAGGTTGGGTGCACATCTAGGAAATCTATCAGTTCATGTCCCTTAATATCATTTTTAGGGATGAACCAATTATAAAACTATTGAAGGATCACTACCCACCAGGTTTATCTATATGTCAACATCATAAGGTTGAGGATGTATTAAAATATGTTAATACGGTATACCATATGGATATTATGATGGTCTAGATGATGTTGTAGCTTCTGGACCATGAAGACCAAATTTAGGTGGTCCTTATAAATGGGAGAATATATGGTCTCATCATCAAGAATCATGTGACTGATATACAAATTTTTCTCCTCAATTAATTTTTTTATGGTCTAGAAGGGTACCAAGGGATCATTCAAGTGTAGTAATGTATATATTCATATGTTTCCCCTGGATGGGAGGCATAAAAACCATTAGACATAGAAATATTGATTAATGTTGTTAAAAAAGGCCTAGAATTCCTCAAACCATTGTTATGTGGTTTCCTTGTTCATCATCTTTGATAAGGTATTGTATTTTCCGAGTAGATTTGTGATAAAACGCCTTATATATTCTAGATTACCATTACGACCTCAAAACTCCCACAAATTATGAGGGGGTATTTTGAAAATTATTGTAATATTTTATAGTTCTATCTCAATAACTATATATCAATAAACAAATCCAAGAAACATAAAAGAAGTGAACCTGAATTCACACTTTAAGGGGTTCACCTCCAGGTAATGGGTATGTAGTATGTTGAAAACTTTCTTCATATCTTTGATATGGTGTTGATATTGGGGGGATTTGACCATAAAGACATCCAAAAATAGTTCCACCAATGTTATAATGAAAGGTTTTAAGATATATTTCGTGGAATTCTCATAGTTGGCACTAGAATTCATTAGGTAGGAGTGTGTCACTGGGTTTGAAATAGTTCTTGGAGATATCTTGAAATTGGTGGCCTCTTCATACTCATGATCCATATGAATCTGATTATATCTAGGATATCCATACATAAAGTAGATGTCCTGTAATCCATTAATTTCATCAATAATTAACTTTATGACTAAGATTTGTAAATATTATTTCTGGTAATGGAGGTTGAGATTTCAGAAGTTAATGAAAACTATGATATTTCAGTCATTCTTTTTGATTGGGATGATTTTGTCTAGAGGATAGGGATACTAAACATCCTAGATGAAGTTAAATTTGATTAGCATATCAAATTTTTCCATAACCAGGGCACCATGAGAGAGATTAAATTTTCTAGGTTCTATTTGAATTCATGGTGTGCAATAGGGTAGTCGGGCTAGGGGAAAACAACCTATAGGTCATGTCCCAGCATCTCCCTATAGTTTCAGGAAAATACATCATGGTGTTATTTTAGGAACAAAACATACCATTTTCACTCATTTGGATACATGATTACACTAATCAGTGTCATCCTTACAACTTCCTTAGTGTCAAGGTTTACTTATGTTATCACTTCAATTGATATAAAGACACATTCTTCAAGGGTTATAGGGGATTCATCCAAATCATCTTCATCAAAATCATGAGGACTTAAGGGATTAGGGAACCCATTGTACATAGGAGACTATAGGGTCACATAATCTTTTTGAGTGGGATAAAAATCATAATAAGTGGGTTCTTATCCCATTGGATCCATGGAAACCATTTCAATATATGTTTAGGATCCAATCTTTTCTGGAATTCAACAGTGGGGTCTGCCCTTTATGTGGAAAAAATCATTCTTGTTTAACTTCCAATAGGTTAAACCAAAATTTCAAAAGACATGGTGATGATGTTGGTTAATATGAATGGTTTTATCCTTCTAATATACAATAGATATAGGCTTTCCCAGTTATAATGGTTCTTATCAACTATAGGAAAAAAGTGATCAGGTGCACTCAAACTTCTCAAGGATAGTAAAATGGATTCCAAGATCTGGGGCTGTTGATTCCAGATAAGGAATCAGGAGGATGAAATTTTCCTTCAAGTCCTCCTATGGATCCATTAAGCTGGATTTTAATTCATTGGGATCATTAACAATAACACCCACATCATCACAGGGTTTCTTCCATTCCCTCTGATAATACCTTACATCTAGGTATCAAGATTCACAAGAATCAAAGGGAGAGACATCACCATAAATAACTCATATCTGACCATTAAAGGGGTATATAACACACTGGTGATATGAAGAGGGGACTATTATACGAAAATGGTAATATTTATTTCTCATAAAGTTATTTTAGGTAGTATCATGTGAGATGAGCATGAAGTTTTTGTTTGATACCAAATCACCCAACTTGGTTTTCAACTCAATCTTGTCGCTTGGATTCGTCTTTATTTTTTTACATCCCAAAATCATCAAGTTTCATGCGGTAAGATCATACTTAGTTAGTTCCACCTAGAAAGGTGTCTGAATTGGGAAGAGTTTTATTCTAGAGACAATGACCTCCATTTACTAGAAGGCCTCAACATCATTGAGCTTTCATGAGACATAGCGAGGGAAGATGTCCCCATAAACGATGAAACCTTCATCTTCCCTAGATAATGTGATGATGAATTGAAATTCATAATACTAAAATTTCTTTATATGGTAGTATTTAGTAGAAGTTACCTCAGCTTCAAACTAGATAGGGTTCTCTAAGACCTCAATAGTGGATTCTTGCAGGTACATTGATAGGAAAATCACATCCAATATCAAGAGTCGGGCTAGAATGTTGTTGATATTATTAAGCACATAATAATTATAAGCTATGGGAAAATTCCTAATCTCTAGGGTTCATTCCCTGATAGGAAGTATGGTTGTCCCAACTGGCTAAAATTATTGGGCTAGACTGGTACCAACCATATTCTTTTTATTGGTTAGCTAATTATGGCTGGACACTGGGTAGTTGTGTTTGAGCCATGGATAGTTATGGGAAAGATAAGTAGTAAACTAACTATATATACTATATATTCATGTTATATGATGTCAAATTTGGAGGTTGCGTTTTTTAATCCTTTATAAATGCTTTCTTCATAGTCTTAATGTTGTATACCACACTTTTTGGGATATCACCTCAGGAATTATGCTTGCCAGAATGGAATTTCCCTTTTCTTTGATAGTGTTGTCCAAGAGTTTAAAATGGATATCTCTAGTGTGATTCATCATTGATAACAACACAATAGTACATCAACTAAATTAAATTAATATTCATACTTATAATATTTGACAGAGGTATCCTCTATGACCAAATGGGTTATAGGACCTCATCCCAAAGTAGGTTGAATAAAGTTTGTGAGTGGAAATCATCTTTGGAACTAGAAATATATCTTGAAAGTACTTACATTTTCAGTGGTGAATATTTCATGACTTAGAAGTTTTTAATTATAATAAATTAGATACAAAAGATAAGGTGTACATGGGAGTTTTGATTGGTCTAACAAGGTTCAGATGATACCATGGGCTCAAACAACTAATTTTCTATCTACCTGATCATCAAACATCTGATCTCCTCAATCATATACATAATTTCATTCCATAGTATACTCATCATCATTTAGGGTGGTTGAGACACTTGTAACCTATTCTAGAGGATCACCCAATTCAACTATGTCATTCTCCACCTAGTTTTGAGGACAATCCTTAAATTTGAAACACTCTTTAATGGTGTACCAAGAAACCTGTGGTTGGGGAAATAGTTGGAAATATTCTCAAATCTTATTCTTGGGTTTTTTTTAATATGTTGAGGAAGTTCTTCTCTAAATATATGAGGAAATCATATGGGACTTGGTTATCCTTAAAGGATTAAATCCTATTATTTTTCTCTATGAATGGAATCTAAGGCACTTGAACTTATTGGGGTCCCTAAAACATATTCTCATAATAATATCACCTCGGAAGGGGAATATTCTATAGGTATGCCTAAAGATAAAGTGGTTCAGGAGAAAAATTATAAATGTTACAAGATTTCTCTACTCTCTCTAGATTTCATGGCAGTGTGGGGGATATAATGGTCGATACTTTTTCTTAATTCTCTATGTGGCTTCCTCAAGGTGTTGAAATATCTCAGCAAATTCATAGAATCCACTTAGATAGTTCACAAAGATGAAGGTTAGTAATAACTCATCATAGAAATTCTCTACACACATTCACAATAACTAATCTGAGGAAATTTAAGCATAAAGAGGGTATGTCAGTCTCTTACAACAAGAAATAAAGTCAGTTACACATTCATTATATTATTTTTTACACTTGGAGAGGTTGGTGAAACCCATCCTACACAAGGGGAAGTTGAACTGAAAGAGTAACTATCAGTAGGGATCCTATTAGTTGGTGATAGATCATGGTTTTGGATAGTTATACCACAAAAATAAAATCCCTTCTATGGATAAATAAAATACTAAATCCTAGTAGCATCATACTGATATTGGGACCCCCAACATTAGAACACATCATTATGAAATGTGGGATAGGTGGTGCTCTATATCACATGTGTTATTGAAGGAGGTAAATCTCAGATTTCTAAAATATTGGGATAGAGGAGTATGATCCACCCATGCTTGATATGGATTTCTCTCAGGCTTTGAAAAGGATCATTGCATCTCAATGGCTTCAAGGAAAGAAGTAGGATCATTAATCACATCATCCCAGGGTCATCAACATGCACCTTCCCATTAACTGGTTGGTTGTCTCATGAAATATAAAATCCATGATCTAATAGAGGGAATCCATGGGGATCTATAAAATAATGAACCATGGGGAAGAACAGGTTTTGTCTCAAATGGGTGTTGGAAGCATCGTCAATTTTGGTTTGATTGGTGGAAACTTCTCCTCCATCCATAAATGATCAACCAATGAGGATTAGTTATTTGTATTCTATTGGAAGAATAATTAGGTCTTATTATACATATTATTTATTAGGTTGGTTTCATACAAGGCACTCGCCAATGGGCCTCTTATATCCCTCAAGATCCTAAAGTAAAAAAAAGGAAATTATGGCATCCTATTAGGTTTCTTATGCAGTTTCAAAAGGATAGGTGGATTCAGAAAATCCATTAAATTTTTTGTGGTGTTGATGGATAGATATAAGTTCCTCGGTATCCCATCCAAGTCCCATGACCTCCCATTATTGCTGGTTATGAACACTGGTCATAAGGTTTTCCTAATGTTTAAAATCCTTGAGGGAGATACTCAAACCGGTGTGACCCATCCTCGACCTCTTGTTACTATTCATTTAAGGGATTTACCATGATTAAATTCACCAAGGTGGTAGTTATAACTGGAGAGTTACTCTCTCCGATGAAAAAAATTAGCTTGAGGGTCTTTTTTTATCACATTAGAGGGATAAATTTAAGGGAATCATATTACCCAAAATCTCTACTCTGTACATTAAGATATTCCACTTACATAATTGAACAGATCATAGTTAGAATCTTAATAAAATTCCACTGGAAATTTAGGTTGTATCTATATAAATCAAGATGTCGATCCACTGGGATCACTATAATGTCAACCTTTAAAAAGGTGTAGGTCCTAAAGGATTCTATGGCCTTTAAAAGTAGACTATCTTATATCCTTTTATATTAATAAATATCACCCAGGGAATTTTTTCGAGGCTTGCATCGTAGTCCTCAAAAAAAATTGGGATGGAAAATATTGGATTTATAGGAGACCAAAACATAACCACTAATTTTTTAGTTTCCAAGATCTCCCAAAAAATATTCCTCATATTCCTAGTCAGGAAGGTAATCCTTCTCTTAGTTTCCCCACTAATCTATATGCAATATTAGGAATATGGGGGAGAAAATGATAGATATCTAATTTGTTATTGTCTTTTAGGAAACAAATGCATCACATATGCTATCCTTCCCTAGTATGACAGATTTTACTCAATAAATGGTGTATTATTCATTAATATGTCCATGTAGGATAGGAGATATATGCCCTCTTTCTGGTTATGGAGTTTACAAAACACTCATGGATTGACTAATTCTACTTCTCATTAGAGGGTTCCAATCCCAATCTTGAAATCTCCCCAACATCCATAGTAGAAGTAGAGATAAGGGGTGAAAACAATTTAATGGTTTATTTCATAGTGATTCCTTAAATTAAATCCAAAAAATTCATCAGTTATATGTATTTTCATAGGGACTTTGAGACATTGTGTATCTCAACCTCAGGAATAGTCATCTTTTATTGATGGGTGCCTTCCCTCAGCTATAGTGTAAGGGGTGGGATCATCTCTCTATAATCATTAATCACCCCATATTCTAAGGTATGAGGGTAAAAATATATTGGTTCTCCAATCCCTTCTTCTAGTGATAGTGTGGGAGTTCCCCAAGCATGGGTTTCTAGGATTCATAAGAGCGTTTTTTCACATGCATTATGGTTGGTATGATGTGTTGTACCTATGTAGAGGCTGGTAGTCCCTCTTCCTTGAGTAAATACTTCAATATGTTGGATTTATTCAATATTATGTGTACCTCCTTATCAGTTGGTACCATCATGGATAAGGCCTCTACAGTAAATTTTTTCATCTTGGGAAAGACCTCCATGAGGGTAGTCGGTGGTGTTAGTGGTCTGGAGAGTTGACCTAGTATACTCAGTGAGTATCTAGGGTCTCTATCCATGTATAGTGAATAAATCCCCATTTTCTATAGTGATAATGGTTCTAGATGTGTAAAATGTGGTATGGGTCACATAGTCTATTGAAGTGGAGTTATATCAAAAATGACTTGTGGCCTTCCTTTAGTGTGGATGTCATGAAGTCTGTATCAAGTTCGGTGGAGAAGGGATTAGAAGAACATTCTCATATGAGACTGAGTTCATTATATATTTTTAGTGAAATTGGGTTATAGTGGGAGCATACCTTATAAACTCTTGAGTGGCAGTCAGAGATACCACAGCTTGGGTGTCCCATACATTTTCGTCGTAAGGGAGATAGATATTAGATTAATCTAGGGAGAGGCTTCTAAAATGGTTGGAAATAGAAATAGTGGGAGATTTACCCCTCCATGATCTCTATAGGTAGTGGCATTTCCATGGTGACAAATATTATAGGTCATGTCAAACCATTTCCAAGAAATAAATGACCCTTCTTACTTGTATCAGTGGATGAGGGAATTTAGGACCTTATGCTAAATGATCTCTTCTGTTGAGAGAGAGTGAGGGAACCTTAGAACTATGTGAGAGGTAGTTTTCCTAGCTAGAGTATTGGAGAATAGTTTTCCCCATGACTAGTTCCCCCACCACTACACCTATTATTTTTGGGTTATCAAGAATGGCCGGTAGCTTGTGTCCCAGTGGAACATATACAGAAAAATATCAACACATATCTGATGAAATTGATACCCAACATTCCTTATGTTTCTAATTATACCCTAGATGATGTAGAAGGGATTCAAACTAATTATTCCATGATTTGGTGACACCCAATGTTAGCACTGTACATGTTATATTAGGAGAAGGGATTCACGTCGGGTTCACTATTTTGTTTTTAAATGCTTCTATTAGGGAACTCTCCCAGACTAGATCTGCAAACTTGGAATGGTTGTAATCTTATGGACCAGCATTCCCTCCTTACAAAATCCAAACATCCTTTACCATTGAGGTTTATGATCTCATCAGAATGGGATGATGCGATGTCAAATCCTCCTTCCATGGATTCCACCTTAGTTTTGTCTCCTAATCTGAGTCTCCCTTATAAATATAATAAATTTTCTCGGATCTCATTTTCAATGTTATATTATAGTAGAAACTAGATAATTAGGATTTTTTCTAACATGAGAGGGTGACCACCTTGCAGTTGAAGTAGGGAAAAGTGTTGGTAAGGTTGTTTATCTATAAATATCTTCCTCATATATGGTTGTGATGGAATATTATGCTCATGACATAAGTCGTATTAAGTAAAAAACTAAGGCATCACATAATCATCATGAGGAAACAAATATTTAGTACGTAGGGTATCCAAGTCTTGTCACCTCGGGTATCCTATACTTGTCACACAAGGTATCTCAACTTCATACATGATGCATCTGACTATCATCACTCTAGAAAACTTATGTTTATCACATAATTGTTCCTAGGTTCATCACCTATGTGATTCCATGGTTTAACACATATAGGAATATTATTTTGCTTTTAACCTAAGTAGATGGATGAGAGATCTCATACTCATCACATAGGTTTCTTATTCTCATTACATAAGGCATCTCGTGCTCACCATATAAGGAAACATCTTAGGATCATCACCTATGTAGGGGGTGAAGAGATATTATACTCATAGAATAGGCTTATTAGGCTCCTCTTATAAGGTTCCCTAGGAACATCACCTGGTGTTCGATTTATAATGTATCATATCGGTTCATAGATTTCAATTTGAGTGTGGTCGGTCTAATATACACTCATCACATATGGGTTGGAACATATTTAGACTTTAGTGTGGTTGGTGCTTCATATTATCATCATATTTGCATTGTAATATATTAGTGTCTAGTATGGATGGTCCCTTATATTATCATCACATATGGGATGATCACAAGTTTAAATTCCACTGGGGATGCTTCTCATATACACTTTGCATGTACTAGGCCGAGAATAGGTTAGCATCTTGTGGAAATACCAAATTCAAATGGGAGGCTTAGGTTTGATGGATGATAGTTTTAGTATACTTCGTAAATATGATTATACTTTAGAGTTATCAAATCTTTAGGGGAGGTGAAATTGTTATGGGATGTTGTTTTGGAGATGGTATGGTCATCTCAAGCTCGATGCCTGAGCCATCCCATTTCATAAGGGAAACAAGGTTACAAGGGAGTTGGGATTGAACCTAAAATAGGAATCCTAAATATCTTATTAGAAAATAGGAATCAAAACCCATGTAGTTATATTTTACAATTTAGGTTCATGTAGTAAGACTATATCATGTGTTTTAATGTAATGCGGTAAAGTAACTTGTGTTATGAAATGATAAGAATTAAGGGATGGAGTGGGGAATATAGTTTAATGATTACCAAGAATTAAAGATAATATTATCATGTTAATCAAATGCATCATCCTATTATCATCACATGAGACTTCTTGGTCTGTTCTCATATGGTATTAAATGCTCATCACATAGGGTAGGGCTATAGTTTAATGTCTTGTGCTAAGGAAATTATCATGTAGTTTAACATTGCGAGACTAGGACGTTATGTTGTGTATTTTATAGTATTTAAACATGGATGGTCATTGATTATCAGGGTGACTGGGGTAGTTTTCCTCGATTATACAATTTTTAGGGATTGCACATCCATTGGTAGGTTTATTTGGAGAGAAAAAGGCATGGAGACAACCTGTTTCATGTAGGGGTGAGAGGCCTAATGTGAGAGTTTCTATTCTTAGGAATAAAAGTCTAGATAAAATGGATGTAGAGACCATGAGAACTTAACTATCATAGATTCATGCAATGTGAAGGAGGTAAAAAAGGGGGATAGAGTCTGGTTCCTACAACTTTAGAGTTTCATGAATACATGGAGTTGTGTGAGGCATGGTCTTTAGCATAAGGATACTGCATGGATGTCTAGGTTATAGTTTCGTGCAAATTTGGGGGTTACACAAAATATTGAGTTATGTGATGTTTTGGGACTTTTTTGAACTCTTTTATTGAAAAAATAAATTTTTATGAAGATATATCAATCATAATACAACATAATAAAGGAGTTGTATGAGGTAGTTTATACAAGTTTCTCACCTATGGGAATCCACAGGAGCCTTTGATTGCATGAATTCATGAAAAAAGGAGTTGTGTGAGCTTAGAGAACACCTATTCTACTTCCATAGGTTCATCCCAAAAAATTGTATTTGATTCTATATTTATAGGAATATTATCTCATAGAACTTGATACCTCATGAAACTATGTCTCAACCTTACAACTTTTTATATACCAAGCAGCATTTGTTCTATCATAGAACTTCATGTTACATGAGGGATTTCCTTTAATTATTGGAGTTCTTATTCAGTGTGCGTGGGGAATCTAACATTTGACATCACTATTCTCATGAAACTTTTTATTGTGTGGTATTTTTAATAGTTTCTTAAAATCCTATAAAGATTCATGAAAAACTTCTCTTTGATACATAATCATTTTAGGAACCGTAATACACATATTCTTGGCACTAAAAAATTTATCAAAACTGAGGATTCATTATTTGGTGCCAATATTATTCTATGCATCTCAAGATATTCCATAAGGTCTATATTTTTTTATTTGAATCAATTATCATACTAATATATTTTAATAGAAAATATATTTTGATTTTCAGTACACCTACAAAATTTCTTAAACATATCAAGAGCTTTTCATTTACTTTTCATACAATATAAATTTTTTATACAAGTAAAATCATCAAGAAAATTAATAAAATACTTATCATTTTTTATTGAATTCAAGCTCATCAAACTATAAAAAGTTGAATGAAATATTTCAAGAGGTTTATTTATTTTAATCTTTACTGCCTTGTGACTTTTTTTTACTATATTGTATTTTTGAGATGTTTCATAAATTTTATTAACTTCATTAATCAGTTTTCATAGATTCATCATGGATTAATACTTAATTATATTAGTCATTTTCTTTTCATATAAATAGACAAGTATCTTATCCCAAATATTATTTTCCAACTTCATGCTCATACAGTATCTGTTTGAAATCGATTGTATATTATTTTTTGTCCCTTCATGATGATTGAATCATCCTTAAATATTCTTATGAAACATACATTTTTATGAATGATCACCTCATTCCCATTATTTCACTATTTATAAACACTTATGATATTGTTCCACAAACAATTAATAAGTAGAACATCACTTCTAAAAATATAAGAGACTCCATCAAACCTTTGGATTTCTTTCAAGAGTTTTTTATTTTTGGTCATATGTGATGTGTAAAAACTATCAAATATCTAAGTTTTTCCACATTTTGTTTCTTTTAATGATGACTTAACCACTCATTCCTTTTAAAAATAACTCCTATTTAGATATTTGGGGTTATCATTTCAATTAGATTATTTTGGAAGTATAGTGAGAAACTTAAAGGTGTTGTGTATGTGTTGATCACACCTCCTATAAGTTTTTCCAAGATAATTAATAGAATTATTCAATTCTAACTTCTATTTTAAAATTTGTATCAAATTGAATATTTTAAATTTGTGTTGACTCATATTTTATTCATGTCCTCTCTTTGATTTATAGAGTGAAATATTATACCAACACACATATTCATCATGTCTATAGACTCTGTAGCACTAGAATCTCCCATAAAAGTGAAATCTCCTTCTTTACAAATAAGGTTCCTCAAAATATTCATATTTATTTTCTTTTTTATTTGAAATCCACTACATCATTTCAACATCCTCATTCTTAGTATCATTCTCATTTTTATTGGTTTTTCCATTAGGATTAGCCTCAATACTCATTTTATTCCAAACCTTATTGTTTTTTTTTTGTTTTTTAGCACCACCACTTGAATTTACAATGGGTTTGTTCTCATTATTGAGTAAATTGATCATTTTTCCTTTATGGTTATTGATTACATCATTTTAAATGCAATATAAAGTGTCCAAAATAATATTTATAGCCACTATTGGAAAATATCTAATTTTCTTGGTAGAATCAATAAAATTTTCATTATATTTGAAACTCTAAAAAAAATTAATAGAATTGTGTGATTCAAACTATAATTTAATTACATTATTTTTATCTTCCACAAATTTTTACTCATTGTTATTCACCTCATCAACATTGGATATTAGATTGTTTGTGGTGATATCAATCATCTTGTCTCTAGATTCAACAATTTCATTAATAGCACCCATCATCTGAGTGAACTTTTTTTTATATCAGCAATTTCCTTAGATTTTAATTCATAAAGGGGGATCTTTAATGAATCATTATTATTATTTATAACCTTATTTTCTTTCTCAATATTCTTTATTTCTTTCAAACAAAACAAAATAACTATCCTTAGTTGGAAAAATTTTGCGACTCCTTATCTTTAATTTTCTTATCAGTAGTCTCCTCTTTTTTACTTCATTCTCCTTTAATAAAGGGTTCTTTGAAATGATTTTCTTTTAATATAAAATATTTTATACCTTCCTCCTTAGAATATTTCTCCTTCTTTTCACTTTCATTATCACAAGATGTGTTTTTATTTTTCAAGACAAATTTACCTTTCCATGATGTATTATCAATTACATTTCCTTTAAAGAAAATTACTCCATTGTGTACACATTCCTCCTTAATTCTCCTTAATGATATTTAAGATTGATAATCACTTTCTAGTACATTACTATTCTCATTTAAACTAGTTAAAAATCATTCAATATGTCCACAATTGAAACACCTAAAAAAATTTCCTTATATTTAACTTTTTCCCAATGTATTCCTTTTGAAATGAATGATATAAATTCATTAAAATTCGTGAAATGATGTTTAACAAAAAATTTCTTCTTATGAGACTTCTTAGGATCAAGATGTTTTCATCCTTGTAAATATTTGAAATCCATATCTTTCTTAGATTTTTCATTACTCTGTAAGGATGGGAACATCATCATATTATAAGAAATCAATATATTATTGAGTTTATTGATGGTCTACTCATATAAGTATTGTTCCTATAGGGAATAAATATTTACATCAAATTCATATAATAAAATCATCATTAATTTCTTCACCACCATAGAATCCTCAAGAATTTCTCTATATCTTCAAATCAAGATTATAATTTTGTTTACTTGAGTAAAAAATTCATCCACAAAATCATATTATCTCATTAAAATATTTGATCCTAGAATTTTTTTAACTATTAATCATTCACTTTATTTTCTCCCTCAAAGAAATTATGGAGTTTCCTCTAAATTTCATTCACTTATGTCAACTCCTTTTCAAATCAAGATGGGAGTTACTCATTTCACACTCTCACATTGGATCCAATACTCTTATTATCCAGAATATTGTAGAACTTCTTGAGTATGAGAATATATAAACTATTATAAGTGATATCAAGAACATATAATCCAATAGAAATAAGATATAGAATCATATTCTCCTTCCGTTGATGGAATACCTTCCCATAGAACATAGGAACATTTTTTGTTGATATTTTTCATACTTTCCAAAAATATTATTGATAATTAAGTTGTTATTAATACTGAAAAAACATAGATCCTCATGAAAATACATGGAACTACTCCAATACGATCCATATGAATAACTTTTTAAGATACCAACTTGATAAAACTGTAGCTTTTAATATTTTGATTATTCAAGAGATGTGATTTTGGTCTAATTTCAGCCTAACCATGTGTGTTTTGGTGTGTTTGAGGTTATGGGGGTGGCAGTGTAGGTTGGGAGTTCAGTTCAGGGATGTCTTCTCATACTCAGAGATAAAATTATATAATAAGAAGAAGACCACATCATATACAATATTATTGTGCCATGGTGAGTGATTATATAAGAATAAATTTTTGGGGTATGAAAAGGATCCTTCCACGGCCAATGAAATTGTGTCATGCTCAATGGATTTTTAAAATTAAAAATAGCATGAATAGGATTAATTTTTCTAGGTTTTTAGCTAATCGTGTTATATACATGAAGGACTCCTCCATAAATCCTTTCCTACATATGTAATTGTGTCATTAAGGGTGGGGTCACACCCCGACAGGACCTTGGGTAGGGGATTTGGGTTTTTAAGTTATCCATAGAGCTAAGGGTTTTCCATGATCCAAAGAGTCTATTATGTAAAGGTCCTTTTATTTATTTTTGTTTTGTTTTAATTATTTAGTTAAATTAATTTATATAAATATGAATTGTTTAAATTTTGATCCAACTTTAGGGAGATCAACCTTTTTCTCTTCTTTAGCTCTCATCTCTTACTTATGTGGGATCTATCTAATTGTGATCTATACTTCAAGTTATCTATCATAGAGATATGTCATGAGTAGGGATTGATTTCCATTTTCAATTATTTCTAGTTTTATTTCCATTGTGATGATTTTTAAATAAAATATCTATTTTATAGATTTTTCTATAGCTTCTAGATTTCTTTATACCAAATTCTAATCAACCAATGATATATGAAGTGCATGCTCCTGCTAGTACAAGGTAAGTGGTGGATATATATTTTCTATGTTATATGTGTGTTTATGAATTATGTTATTTATTGGTGAGGGTAGGGTTGTGTGTAATACCAATAATGGAGCCACTTTCAGTTTCTGTTGTTTGTGTGAGATGCTAAGGGGATGTCTCATGTGGGTAATGGTGGGTTTAGCTAGGCATGAATTATTCTTACATGGTTGTGTGTCCTTGGGGATTAATTAGTGTGATGCTACAAGTTATAAATAAATGTTCCTTAGAATTTAATTCTTTATGTGGTTATTTGGGAATGTGTTCGGTGTAGCTTTTGTGGATATGGGGAAATGTGGCTTATTGGTATGACACAGGTGGTGAAAACCATTATTACCGGTGGAAATTAAGGTTCATCAATTTGTGGTTGTAGGTTTATGGTGATGCTACTCACCATTTTTATAAGTACATAGGAGTTTTGTATTTACAAGATCAGGCCCTTGACATGGTGTTGACCCCTTGTTTTAGAGAAACATCCTCTATATGTTAGTGGATTAGGTTGTATAGTGTTGACCATTTTTTAGAGGAGGGATACCTAATATATGTAATGCCCTGACCCCTATTTCCTAAACAACACTTGAGTGGGATTATTTAAATAACCTCATGCACACCTCCCCATACACCAGTGGATACTAAATATTATAAAGGGAATAAAACAATTATGGGGAGACTATTTCCTCATAAGTGAAGTTCTAGGGTCATTCACAAAAATATTGAAATTTTATCAAGACCCATCTATATAAAAGACATCCCAAATCCTGCAGATAATAATTAGAGAGACAGTAGGGCCCCTATATAGGGAGTAGTAAATAATCTATATAATGCATCGCAACATAATAGAGAAGTAACAGAAGATGAACATGTATACATGCATCATTATATAAATAAATATGTTAGTACATTGTTCAGTACAAATACAGAACTATAATTAGAAATAAACAAGAACAACCTCTAACCCAACTCACATAATCATCCCTATATAAACCTCATTCTCCATAACATGCTAGACCCAAACCATGTGTCTAACTCTAATTCATGCACATTATTAAGAGAAAATATGAAATTCTACCCATATACATTGAAACCCAATCCTTGTACAAGGGTCGAGAGTGAGTCCAACAACCAAGTGGGAATCCCCATCACCTCAGCACATTAAATGTTATTATAATTAAGTGGTTGTGAATAAAATATATATAAGGACTCCAAGTTTTCTCATGAAACACACCCACCTATAAATACAACACAAAATGCAAAGAAAAAATATACATGACAGGTCTTTGTGTTCTTACCAAGCCACCATAAAACTTTACCTCACCTTCTTTGGCCAATACTAGTAATATTTCAATTAGATTCATATCATAGTAATACCATAGGGGAAAAGAATATCAATATCTAGTTCTTAGCATTTAATAAACTAACCTGTGAAATTCATCAAAAAAATGTAGTATCAGCGCATATAAAACTCATTATGTACGATAAGAGAAATGAGGAGGGAACTCAATATCTAACCTCTTGTAGTAAAAAAAACCACACCAATGCATGGTTCATCCCATGGAGACATCACATATCAACTGGTCATCATACAAAAAATAATCTTAGGGGAATCTCAATAGTCAACCACTTTCATAATAAAAAATTCACACTCGGGGTAAGGTACCCTGGAATGATCCAAACCACACCAACACAAAGTAGGTATCATGGTTAGTCACACATCTAGAACAAAAAAAATCAATATAAGGAGGGAAACTCAATATCCAAACTCTCACACAAGTTGAAATATCCACTCAATGTAGATACCATGGAATAAGTTGAACTGAACCATAACTAGGGGGCCCATGTGTAATCATACATCCAGAAAAAACAACAAGTGATCTGAGGATGGAATCTCAATAGTCAACCTCCCACACAAGAAAATACATCCACCTTATGGTATGTATTATGGAATAAACAAAACCACATCATCAGTAGGTGAGTCCCATGGATAATAATAGAAATTCTATAATTAAACCCTTTCATTACTAGTAAGGTCTAATACACATTATATATCCAATATCAAGAATAATTAATAAGCAGCGTAAACAAGCCAGCACTAGTCCACAACACATTCTAAGAATAAAAGTACCAAAACTATTTACCTTTGGATTATTTGTAACCATCCCCTGATAGTTAATAATATAGACCATATATATGCTCCTAACCCCTTCAAATAAATGATTTACTATTCAAACCTATATGTCAATACTAAAGGTCATCTGAGCCTCAATTGTGCCTAGAAAACTCACTCTCAGACCAACCTACTTAAGAGGACATCCCTACCTCACATTATATAATCCAATTTGTTTCTATCAAAACAAATCCATTTTTCACATATCTATCATATAATGGGTTAATCATATCAATCCAGACCCACTCAGGCACTTTGATACAAAAATAAGTATATCATTTGGCTAACTCATGAACCACCATGCATGATAGTTAATATAACTAAATATAAATTACATACCATGGTAATGGGTTATATACAATTTTTCATCATCATAAAATAATAGAAATATCCTAGGCAATAATAATTTGAATAAAAAAGTTCAAAGGATTTAGAAAACAGGGTTCTTCCCACACAAGGTCAAATAGAACAAAACATTCTCAAACTATGCCCCTATGACTTTCCCTTAAAAACCAATTCAATACCCTTTATAAACCGTTTGGGAAAAAGTAATCACCTATCATCTTTACTCATTATACTCCCCTATCTAAAATCCCAATGTAAATTTTATTTATAAAATTCAATATTTTTTTGAAATGCCATTCCAAAACTGTCACCTGAAACCACCATTTTCATTTGAAATCGCATATTGAACCATTTTCAAAGAAATATATTTTCCTAAAAAATATCATTTATATATCCACGTTAAAAAATAAAATCACATTTTCCTTGAGATTCCAACTATGGTTACAAAATAATCCATTAAAGGGCAACTGTCACTCATTCGGCTAAGGCACCACCAATGAACTGTTTAGAAAACTATGTAATGCTTGTTGACTATTAGGTCGATGCGAGTGTGTCCTAGTTTATGGAGTAAGGTCACACAAGGAAAGAAACATGATGATAATAAGCATATTGACAGAACATAAACATAAGATCACCAAATTAATAATAGGATCAATAATGTAAAGTCCAACTACCTTATTCAGATTCAATAAAACCCTACTCATTGAGAAACTATGGTTGATTGAGATCCAATAAAAATAAACCTAATGATTTGGAAAACACCTAATTTAGGGGAAAATAGACTGAAAATAAAGAAATGATGAGAGAAACAGAAAATAAATATTCAATGGCATTCATTATTACCAATGGACACTCCCTATAACTGACAATGTGAAGATTGGGAAATAACTGATGAAGGTATTCTAAGTGGAGAGAACGTCGTGAGAGGGAAGAAAATAAGTTATGCTCCTTTTATTCCATCCAAATATGGACTAAATACTCTCTTATATTTCATTTAATTGAATTATTAATATTTTAGAAAAAACAGCCAAAATTCATTAGACTTAATTTTTGGAAAACATTTTGACCCTTGCATATCAAGGAAATAACCCATACTTATCACACTATATTTCAAGAATAACCCTTACGTATTAAATAAATGACTCTTACATATCACTCTTTAATCTTAATTATTCATTTTTTTACAAAGGTTAGAATTATTATGTATCATAGAAACTCCCAACACTTTACTAATTTTTGGAAGAGGAGGACTCTTATATATAAAGGTAACCTTTAAGTATCATACTGGTTACCATTTCATATCACTAGGACTCCAAAAACTTTACCAATTTTCTAAAGAGGATGAACCTTCCATATGGGATTACCCATAAGTAAGAGTAACCCTCCTGCATGTTGACCCTTACGTATCAGTTTAATATTAATGTATTATACTAGTTACCATTACTTATCACATGGGAGGCATCCAAAACATGGATGATTTTCCAATAAGAGGATGAAACTTACATTTCAAATAAATTGTATGTAATATTAAACCCTTTAACATGGTGACCTTTATGTATCAAGGAACACATATGTAAGAGTAACCCTTTTTTCATGAGACTTATTTATTCTTCCAAACACCAATATCCTTACACATAGAGACCTTACCGCATGGGGATTATCCATTTTGGAACACTAGGACCCTTTAATATTATAACCCTTAAATAAGGGACTAACCATATGTAAGAGTAACCTTTTCACATAAGGAATCTTTCATATAGGTAAATATTAAATTTTCTACCCAAAAATCTATAACTCTCAGGTCAATAATAGCTTATGACATGTACCAACAGTACCCTATGACTAAGCTACCCAAAATTTTGGAATTTTTATAACTTCTCTAAAATCCTACCAAACATATAATTATAAAAAATTCATGCCAAAAATACATTCATCCTTTTGGAAATTGTAAAATTTTGTCCCCAATCTTGGGATAACTCCCGATACTTGATTTTGAGTCTATACTGACACCCCCTGACATCTCAACATGGTTTAAAGGTACACATTAAATCCATGATCTACCCAAATTATAATTCATGCATAATTGGTCTATTAAACCAACCATACTCTAACACTTACCTAGGCACCCAAAACACCTCCCAGGCCTCTAAAAACATCTAAAAAATAATGCTAAGATGTTTTTACCCTCAAAATTCCAATTCAAAACCCAATTATCAATACATCTTATACCTTGGGACCAAAAAATTAAAATTTTCCATAAAAATAAGAACCCAAAAAAAAATAGTCATTAAAAACTTCCCAACATAAGGATTATCACCCCATATAATCACCCAAGAATGTCTCTTGGATTTTAATTCATTAATCAAAATTTAATACCACTCTTTATTCTTGATTCCAACCCACAATAGATTTGGATCAACAACCCAAACACTGAACCTTGATACACTATATTTTCTCCAAAAGGATTAGTTTGATCCCCAAAACACATCAACCACATCTCAAACAACTCACTTGGTGTGATTTCCACATCACTACATTCAATTATACACACAAAAACCATCCAGTCCTTTTCTTTACAAATTTCCCTGAAAATAATTGACCACACTTGTCGACATATCTTCTCATCTCTCAATCATGATTCCTTAATTCCTAGAGGCGCCGCAAAAATAATTCAAATTTCTACATGGAAGCTTGAACACGCGCTGGTTATAATTACATGGTTAGATCCTTGAAAGGACAAGTATGTCATCATGATCCACTTATGAGTGTCGATGTGTATTTGATCCATCTCATTCTTATATTACATAAAATTAGAACCTGATCCCAATGATAACACATGTACTCCATCTAACACCGCTTATAAATTGAAAAACTATAATTCACTAGGGACCAAGATAAATTGGATTTATCCACTCTCTTATATTCGGATTCCATATCAATCATCTACCAATCCATTTTACCTCATTCATGACCCTTACAACATGAGGGTTGTGCATCTTTGGTTGATTCAATACACCTCATCATATAAGTATCTGTAACATCACACCACTTAAATAACAAATATAATCCCTACAGCCCTTTTTTTCTATTACCAAACATAGTGACTAGACGTTACTACCCCACTCATACCCATGCACCAATATTAGAAATTTATTTTAACCCACTCTCAAATTACCAAGAATTATATATTTCACATTTACCAAAATGCATCTCCAATGAGGGTCACACACTCCAATATCCATTGGTGTTCTCCCCACCATATTCTTCCCTTACACTTATTTTCAATCTCATAGCTTAATAGGATCCATCATTTCACGTGTGTCACTATTCCTAATCCATAATCATCCCATCCTTGATATACCTTATCAAGGCCCAAGCTCAAATTGAACATAACATGAAACTCTAATCCATATCATATGTTACCACTTGGTATAGAGACAAAACTTTACATCCTCATCAAAACGTTAGGTCACCATACCTATAATAATCTCATAGATCAAACAATGATAAATATTATCTAACTATCATCATTTCACCCTAATATAACCATAAACACTCTCAAATTCCAAAACCAATGTTCCAAGAACCCCTCTTTTAACTTTCACCAAACACCAAGATAGTTCTTAGCCACATCCATTGATACCATGAAACCAAAGTTTTGAAAAAAAAATCATCCCAAGGATTTTGGTACTTCCCACATAAGACTCCACTCATAAAGCCTAATTCTGAGTAATGGTATTTCCTACCCAAGGAATCGCCTATGAAAAACATGATTCAAGTGGTACAATCTATGGAACCATAAAAAATCACATTCATATTCTCATTCCTAACATCAATAATCCATACCATAACCCTAAAACACATCTGTATCTCAAAACAACCTTAGTATGCCTATTGAATTATCTACTCAACCACTTGGGATGCTCTTAATAAATCACTGGAAACCAAAAAAAATAGTCTATATAGGAACCAATTTCTTATTCAAACTTTCTCAAAATATTTTATAGGTACAATTTATCATCCAAGATTTTATCACTAAATAAAAATCTCAAAAATTCTCAGCCTAGCCAGTTCTTTATTTTCACAAAAAACCCCATTTTTAAAAGTCACTTTGAAACCCAATTTCAAAAACCATTTTACTCATATTTCTCAAAATTCTGGAATCGAAAAACATTTAAAGTAAAAAAAAACCTTATAAAAATATTTTATGCATTCCTTGTGCCACCGCATGACTTTTCTCTTAAAAATGATTTTTTTCCAAAAAGTAGACATACAGGAAATCATTCCCCTTTTTTGGATAATGATAAAAATCAATAATTAATCAATAAATAACTTAAAATACATATTAATATAATCACCTCATATAATGTATTCAACAAAACATCAGATATATTATAAGTTTCTTTAATTAATAGCTGATTTTGATGATGAACCATGTCGAACAACAAAAACATATAGGTATATGTATCATGTTCAACTCATGCAACTATAATGATGTATGAAAAAGGACAAAAAAAACTTGAATAATACCTATTTCTCATCCCAAGTATCATTTATCTTATATTTGGATTCTATTTATAATACCTCACTCATCTTAGATTTCCTAATCCCAACAATAGAAATCCCCTAACAACTTATGTTTCAAAGAAATCTATACTGGCCAGGCATGCTACCATTATACCTCCTGAGTATTAAAAACCTAAATCTAAATCTAATTAGAACCATAAAAACAAATCACATGCTCTAATACCATTTGTAACACCCCAACCTAGATTGCTCATATGGAACCCAAGATGGGGTCATCACATGAACTCTAGTGCACTTCCCCATATACTAAAGGCTTCTAACTAGTAGTGAGGGCCAAAAATAGTCATGGTGGGACTATGCTCTCATATTTATAACCCAAAGGTAATTATTTAATCTACCAATATTTCAGAATGGACCATTAGTAAAATGAATTTATGAAAACCCTTTAGACAATAAACAAGGATATAAGATTCCCCCCCAATCTATAATAAAAAGAAGTAAACAATCTATATGATGCATCAAAATATTACATAGAATAAATATAAGATGCACATATATAAAAATAATCATTATATAAATAGATATATTGGAACACTATTTGGTACAGATGCATAACTAAAATTGGAAATAAAAAATAATGGTCTTCATCCCAACTCACATGATCAACCAAAATGAAACATCAGCCACTATAACTTAGTATACCTAAACCATGTTTCTAGACACAATATATACATGTTCTTGATAGAAAACATGGAATTTTACCCATGTACATAAAAAACCATGTTGTGTATAGGGGTAGGGGTGACTCTAATGACATAGTTGGAATTCTCATAGCCACAACACACTAATTTTTTTGTGATCAAATGGGTGAGCGTGCAATACATATAATAATTTAAATTAATTATCATGAAACACATACACATAGAAATATAAAATAAAATTCACACAAATTCATATGCATCAGGTCATCATGTTCTAACAAGAACACTATGACACCTAACCTCATCGGCTTTGGAACATGTCAATAATTTATCAATCAAAGTCATATTCTAAGAAGTATATTGGGGGATGGAATCTCAATATCCCTTCATGGTCATATAAAAAACTGATCAATTAAAAGAATCACAAAATATATTCCAGAGATATAGAAGACCTATCATGTGCAACATGCAATCTAAGGAGGGTATCTTAATAGGTAGCCTCTCACATGAGAAAAACCACACCAATAGGAGGTGGGTTACATGGACATGTCACAATCAATTATTAGACATATAAAAATAAATCTGAGTAGATAATCTACATAGAAAAAAAATTGAATAGGTTAAACCACACAATTAGGGTAAGGTCCCATGGCCCGATTTAGATCAAGCCTACAAAAATTAAGTTTTATGGATAAACACAAAACAAGAATAAACAATAAGTAATATAAGGGGGGGGTCTTGATTTACAACCTTTAGAACAAGTCAAACCATCGCCATCGGGGTAGGTCCCAAGGAATAAGTCAAACTACACCATCACTAGGTGGTTTCCATGGCTAATCGTATATCCAGAGAAAAAAAAAAGTGATTTGAGGAGGAAATATCGATAGAAAACCTATCACACAAGTTGAAACATTCCCTAATGGTTAGATACCATGGAATAATATGAACCAAATCATCACTAGGTGGGTCCTAGGGATAATCACATCAATTCATTGACCAAACTATCTCACTCAAGGTTTGGTCTCATAAACATTATAAAGAAAGAAGTAGGAATGGTTAATAAACAGTGTAAATAAGATAACACTAATCCAAAAAACATACCAAGAATAAAAGTATCATGAGTATAACCCTTTTTATTCACCATTGTAATCCTCTCATGATTACACACATTGACATAACAAAAAAAATTACATGCTTTGGAAAATATGTTGTTTGGTAAAACAAACCCAAAAATTATCAAATTAATCCCTTTCCAATTTCCCTTAAAATCCATGTTATTCCTGTTTATAAACATTTTTGGAAAAGCATCACATTAAATATTTACTCAAAATAGTCCGTTTTCCAAAATTCCAATGGAAAGTTATTTAAGAAAACCCCATATTTTTTTCAAAATTCCATTACAAAAACATCACCTAAAATCACCCTTTTCATTTAAAATCCCATCTTGAACCATTTCTTGGTACATTCATTTTCATTGTAAACCCATTTTTCAATCCACATTATAAAATAAAAAACACATTATCCTTGAGATCCTAACTCACACCACTAAAAAAATCTTTGAATTGGTCCATGAATACTCGTTCTACCAAGGCACCACCAATGAACCGTTTAGCATGATATATAATCATTTTGACTATTAGGATGATTTTATGTTGTCAAACATTTTGGGGAAAGACCACAGATGGCATGTAACATGCTAAAAATAATCATAGTGATAGAAAATGTACTTAAATCACTAAATAATCAAAAAAACATGATAATGTAAAGTCCATATCCCTCATTCATGGTTAACAAAACACTAATTTCTAAGAAAGCCTACATGATCCAACTTTGACCATAAGAAATATGATAATCTTCAAAAATCCTTAATTCGGGGAACAATTGATAGAAAACAAATAAATAATGAGATAAATCATAAATAAATAATCAAGGCCAATTATTGTTACTCACAACTACCCCTACAACAAATAACACAAAGATTAATCAATAATAATGATAATGTTTTTGAAGGACACTAGGTCACCAAGAGTGGGGGGTGAATCAGGGTGTAAACTTTTTCTCCCTTTTATTGGATCTTGCTACCACATTGGTAGAAAATTAATTAAACCTGTATGAGGGATTTGTGCATTAATTAAAACCTTTACATGCAGACAGACAACACAACACTTTTACTTGGTTCACCACTAAGGGCTACATCCAAGGAACATACGCCGATAGGTTTCTGGTAATACCTAATTCCACTATTCTTCACTAGATGTGAATTACAAGGTTTGGGTATAGTCACTTTGTCCCAAGAACACTTCCTTTACAAAGTTTCATAGATAGCCCACTGCTTCCCTTAGATCACTCATGTTGACTCCCCTTAGCTCACTTCCTTGGGTGAAGTCACACTCATTTTATGGATGTGAAGGTCCCTTCATCATAGGGCCACAGATCAGCCCATATTTACTTAGTGCATCCAATACCATAGGAGAAGAATATTGGCCAATATAATATTTGAGGTACTATTCTTGTAGCATCTACTATTGCATCTACCTTATTCAGTACAGGTGAATCACATTTCATCATATTTATTCCTATTTTGGAGATCCTTGGGCTTCATGTTGAGTACTCTTGTGGTGTTATGACACTTGATACACCTTTGGGTATAAAATTTGAGAGTATATACCAATTCAATGATTTTCCTCTTGAGGTAGGCAGTTATCATTTCTTATGGAACCTCTTCATCCTCAAGATGATGGGATTTGATTTCATTCTTGAGATAGACTGGTTGGTTCCCTACCATATCTATATGGATTGTTATCACCAGAGGGAATCATTCAAATCACCATAGGGAGGAACTTATATTAAAAAGTGTGAGTGTGGTGTATAGGCCAGTAGAGTTGAACCATAGCATCTTGGACTAGGTGGAGTGGCCACCCAAATCTCCATCCTTTACATGGATAATCAGGTACTTCATCATATTGAGTTCCCTAATGTAGTTGATCTATTTAGGGATGTTTTCCCTGATGAATTTTCAAGACTAACTCATAAAAGAGAGGTAGAGTTTATTATCGAACTATTTTCTGGATCTGCATTGATATCCATTCCTCCTTATAGGATGGAAACTAATGAGTTATAGGATCTAAAGAGGAAACTAGAGGATCTATAAGCTTAGAGTTTTATAAGGCCCATTACTTCTCCCTAGGGATCACAGGTCCTTTCTGCTAATAAGGCATAAGAAACCCTCTGTCTTTGTATAGATTACCTGAAACTGAATCAAATTACTACGAAAAACTATTATCCCCTAACTTTTATAGATGATCTCTTCAACTAAATCTAAGCACAAAGGGTATTATCGAATATCTACTTGAGATTAAGCAATCATTAGGTTTGTGTTAGACCTCCTAATATACCACATATGACTTTCCATGGTCGGTACAGCTTATATGAGTAACTAATTATGCCATTCAATCTTATAAAAGTGACTTTCATCTTCATGGATTTGATGAATAGGATCTTCCATCCCTATATGGATTCCTTTTTCGTGGTCTGTGTAGATGAAATCTTAGTGTATTCTCATATTCGAAGTGACTATTCCACTCATATTGAGATCATTTTGAATACATTAGGAGATCACCAATTATATGATAAGATCAATAAATGTCACTTTTGGATCGACAAGGTTCATTTCCCGGGTTGTATTATCTCAGATGCATGAGTTTCAATTGATCTAGAGAAGTTGAGAGATGTGGTTCCCTATGATCATCCCAATAATTTCTTTTAAATAAAGAGTTTCTTGGCCATAGCTAGTTACTATTGGTGTTTTATGCAAGACTTATCATGTTTAGCATCACCTATTATGGGATTGACTAAGAAGGGTGTGAAGTATATATGTTCAAAATTCAGTGAGATATCCTTTCAAAAGTTGAAAGGGAGATTGACTTCTATGCCAATATTGATTCTATTAAAGATGGTAAGAATCTATACAGTCTATTGTGAGGCTTCACGTATCATTCTAAGAGTGGTTATAATGTAGTAATATCAAGTCATTGTGTACGGTTCGTATCAGTTGTGGCCTTGTGAATGGAATTACCTAGTGCAGGGTCTCGAGTTGGTATCTTTTGTGCATGACTTACGTTGTTGGAGGCATTTTCTACTTGGAGAGAATTTTTTGTGTTTACAGACCACAAAAATCTCAGATATATTTTTACACAACATGACTCAAATATTAGGCAGTGAAGATGGGTTGAGTATCTATATTCCTTCGACTTTGAGGTACCCTATACACCTAGGAAGGTCAATGTTGTTGCTGATTCTTGGAGCAGAATGACTCAGACACAAGAAGTTCAAGAGGTGAGTAGCGAGTGGAAGCTTATAGACCTATTTTCTAATATGCACATCAAGGTGAGGGACTATCATTGAAATTATGTAATCACATCACTATTAGTGACCACATCACTTCTTAAGAGAGTAAAGATGAGATAGTTTTCAAATCTTGAGGTTTTGGTCATACAAGAAAGTATTTATGGTGAGGACACACCTCCCAATTGTTCTATTGATGGTGATGGCATTCTTCATATACATGGGAATATCTAGGTCCCCACAAACATGAGGGAAGAGTTGATGTGAAAGTAACATGATTCTAAGTTAGTGGTTCATCCAAATATCACTAAGATGTATCATGATATGCACCAATAGTATTAGTGTCCAGGGATGAAATGTTATATAGCAGGTTTTATTACTTGTTGTTCCATCTTTCAATAGGTGAAGGAAAAACACTAGTAACTTGTTGGCTTATTACAACCATTACCAATCCCGAAATGGAAATGGGAAGATGTTTTAATGGATTTTAGACTCATCTTACCGATATCACCTTAAGGTAGAGACAAAATTTTGGTATTCATGGATCGACTGAAGAAAGTATCTCACTTCCTTACT
Source organism: Viscum album (assembly GCA_963277665.1). NCBI lineage: Eukaryota > Viridiplantae > Streptophyta > Magnoliopsida > Santalales > Viscaceae > Viscum > Viscum album. The sequence continues at coordinate 1,783,352,234 of OY728148.1, read as the reverse complement.
ATTAGGGAGACACTATCAGTTCTTGATCTGGGAAGATTGTATGCCTGTGAGATTACACGACTGCACAGGGTCCCTTGTATTATCACTTCAGATAAGGATTCTCATTTCACATTGAGGTTAAGGTAGGATTTATAGATATTTTTACATATATAGGTGCTTCTGAGCATATCTTTTCACCCTCATACATATGGCCAGTCAGAACATACTATACAGATTTTGGAGGACATGTTTCGACAATGTGTCCTTGATTTTGGAGGTTCTTGGGAGAAGAATATCCCTCTCAATGAGTTATCCTACAATAAAAATTATCATGATATGATAATGATGGAACCTTATGAGGCCATATATGGTAGGTTGTTTCATTTACCCCTATTCAAATTAGAGACAGGAGACAAAGCACTTCTAGGTCCTCATCTCCTTCAAGAGATTTTTAAGTATGTTTAGATTATCTGGAATTGGATGTATATAGCTCAGTATAGATAGAAATATTATGTTGATCACCATCTAATACCACTAGAGTTCATGGTCTGGGATCTTGTTTTCTTATAGGTATCACCCAAACTGTGTCATAGATGGATATGGAGGCCAGGGAAGTTTTTGCCGCACTTTTTTGGGTTTTTTGAGATCCTGGATATAGTTGGGCCAGTAGACTATTATTTTATATTACCTCGTAGGCAATTTTCCATGCACAATGTCTTCCTAGTTTCATATATTTTCTTTTATCATTCTTTCACATCTCAAATTTTTGATCTCGATGATATAGAGCTAGATGATGATTCTTATTTTTATGAGTATCCTATACGAATTTTTTAACAGAGTAAAAAGGCTCTCCAATGATGATTTTTCCCTTTAGTATAGGTGTTATGGTATCACAACTGGGTATAGGACAAGAATTGAGAGTGAGAGGGTGTTTTACATGCTCATTGACTAGAGTTGTTCTCAAATGATTTTTTACTACCCTTGGAAGGTGAACTCAGGGACAATTTCCTTTAAGTAGGGAATACTGTAAGAACCTGGTTTTTCTATGAGGTATAGAATATTTTAATTTTTGTTTAATTCCTTATCTTGGACCTAATATGAATTTTTAATGGATTCAAAGTTGTTTTGGGTATATATTGGGCTTGTTCGGAGCTTGGAACCCCGATTGGTGGAGAAAAGGAATGGGCCAAATGGTTAGTAGAAACTGTGTGAGCCAGTCTACACCATTTCCATATGTGTGAGGGATGGAAAGAGGAATTCAGGAAGCCCCATGGTTTGAGGAAACTATGCAGCCTAATGTACACACCTATGAGGGGGTACCTACATTTTTTAATAGATCATACATCATGGTTTGTGCATGGTTAGTCAAACCACATGCATGAAACTATGTGGGGTCCCTCCTTAGGTAGTGGTAGGTGCACGGTATGGCCAACTGAGTGGCCAAACTGTGTGACCTAGATACTTTGGGAAAAATTAACATTTTAAAATAAAATGTATTTTAACTCACCTCCCCTCCTCTCATATCCTCCTCCATTAGATAACCTTGGTTTGGGAGCTCCATTATGATCTCAATTTATAGCTATTGATTCCGATTCATCATTTGATCTTAGATTCGAACACTGTTCTTCTCATTGGAACTGCACTGGTAATTTCTTCATTAATCTTTCACATTTCTCTATTTTTATTTTTCTCGATGGAGTTATTGAGGTGAAAGATCATATTCCCTATTTTTAGGGATTTCTTATGTATTTTTATTTTCTTACAATCTGGACCAAACCAAAAGTCGATACTGCATGGGTACTCCTCTACGAGCTTGAGGTAGGTGTTATAGTATTTATCCATCAAGTCTTAATGTTTTATAATATTCTTCATTATTTCTCACAATAGATTCTATATGAAATTCTCTAAATTACACTTGAATCATGTTTAATTCAACAAATTTTATATAATTGTTCCATTGATCCCTTATTCAAGATGGGTTAGTTCTCTTCCTCCATTTCCACCCTTCTAGGTGTGACCATGGTTTTTCCTTGATATTATCAAATGTTTTGATGGCCAAACCATATTATAAATGGGTTTGGCATGACTCTGAAGTGATATAATTATAATGAATTGAATTTAATATGAGTGGTTTGACCACTTCACGTGATTAAATGGAACAATGGTTATGCCCATGTTATTATTAAATGTTAATGCATTATGAATTATCAATTGTCTTGTATTAAAACCAATGATCACTTATCACTATTATGATTTATCATCTTTCCAACCCTTTTTAAATATGGAAAATGGGAATGATGACCCTTATGCATGTTATATACACATATACGGGCATGGCGTCCCTTCTTCTATTATTATACAGACATCGAATCCCAATATTGTTATACGGGCATGGTTTCCCTATATATTATACGGGAATGGTGTCCCTATAATTTGATATGGTAATAGTGGCCCTATATGTGATATCAATAATGATAACCCTTACTATGATACTAGGGATGGAGTCCCTATACTATGATATGGGCATGGAAACACTTTATAAATGTGATACGGGTATGGAGACCCTTTATAAATGTGAAACGAGCATTGAAACCCTTTATAAAAGTGATATGTGAATGGAAACCCTTTATAAATATGATATACGGGAATGAAATCTCAACTCTTGTGATATTGGGCATGGCGTCCCCTACTCTTGTGATATTGGGAATGACATCCCTTGAGGATCTTAATACTCATGTTATAGCTTATGGATGTATGAGTTACACCTTAGTTTTGGGCTAGTGGTAGTATCCACATATATGGTTTTACACATCACTAAGTATATATTCAATATATGTGTATAGATATGGTTACATGTTCAGAATATCCGGCTAATCCCAAAGCAGGTACTGTTAGCTTGGTATCCTTATGGAACTAGAGCCGACCCATTTACAATTTTTTTACTGATTACTATATCTTCACATTTTCGTATTATATACGATGATATAATATTTATATATTCCATTGGTGTTAGGATACTGATTTTATTTCACATCATATCATGTTCATCGATGGTCCTTGGGCAGATTTTATGATTGTAGGTGTAGATAAGGGGAAACGTCCACTTATGGATGTGTGACTTCTTGCATGACTTAGGATGGGAGCTTGGTAGAAAATGTATGGGCTAGAGATCAGGATGCTTTGATAGATTTTTTATTTCTTTCATTTGGTATATCATTCAATGTATTGACTACCTACTACCATGTATACATGTTTTCCCTATTTGTAGATACATGACCTCATCATCTTTTGTATATGACTCAGTTTACAACTTTTGATGACTATTCAGTGATTGGGTATTTATTCTTTCTTTCACTATATTTTTCATTATTGATATGATTCCACTATTTATCTATCAAATTCATCATTGTACTACTCTGACAAGAGGGAATAGTCTCCCCATGGATACACCCTAGGCCCTTGCTACTAGTAGGAAGCCTCTAGCATATGAGGAATAATTCTTAAGGCCATTTGTCCCATCATTTTGGGGACCGCTAAGTGGAAACTAGGTCGGGACATCATAATATGGTATATAAAGGTTTGTGTATGTGTTAGGATTTGGGATGGATATCATGTCATGTACCTGGACTACACAATTATGGGCTGAATTCTGAGTTGTGAGGCGAATCAGATATTTTTGTTTTGATTTCTATAATTGTTGTTGAGATATTGATTGGGTTAAATTATATATTTTGATGTTATTGATGTGTATTTTTAATTCTTGGCCCTAAAATTCAAGAGATTTTACTCATGCGTCACTGTAGGAATGTGGGACTCACATGACATGGGAGTGCCTACTTGTAATTTCTACTCTTGTTTTAGGAAGGGGTTTAGCTTTTCAAAGTTACAAAAACAACCTATATAGCATTTTTACAAATAGTTTATCAGAGAAATTATATTGACCTAAATCCAAGGTGATGGTTTTTGTGTCATTATTTATTTGGATCATGCATGTGTGTGGTGTGTGTGGTATCTGAACTTAACATGGGTAGGTGAGGCTGTAGGGATTGATGATATATGATTTGGGTTTAAGTATATAAGTGTATGGGATAGTGAGATAATATACCTATTAAAAAAATTTATATCTAGGATATCTAAGCTGTTATATATGTGTTTATCATGGTATTTGGTTCTTAGTGGTATTCCACCTTGATGGCCTTTGTTGGATCATCAAGAGAGAAGAAATATGGAGCCAAAAAGGTATGCATTGGATGGGGGCTCTAAGGGAAGAGATGAGCCTAAGACACTGGTAAAGGTTCCAAGGTAGGTAGGCTAGCCACAATAGTTAGAGGCTCTGGGGTTGTGGATTGATGATTATCTCAGGGAGAGTCTAGTATGGGTTATCCAAATAATTGATCATGGAAATCATGGAGTTGAGTTGTCCATGGAATAATTGAAGATATATTTTTATTGAAAACATATTCCCTCGTTTTAGGGAGAAGGTAAACCCCAAGAAACCCAGTACTTAATAAATTTTTTTTATATTATCTTTGATTAGATTGAGATTTATCTTGATAATAGGGTGAATTTGGTGACATATATGATTAGGGGACCAATGAAACACTAATTGGATGTGCAAGTACAAGTTTTCTGGAATGAGGGGATGAATTATAAGGATTTAGTGATGAAATTATTCAACCATTTTCCCCCAATACATTGAGGGTAGACTGATCCTGTGAGGTCATGAACTTGACCAAGGGGGGAGACATCATTTATGGGTTATTCTATAAGGTTTATGGATTTTATGTGATTTTCACCGATACTAGTGGTTGATGAGATAGACAATGTTCAGTGATTTAGGGATGGGTTTTTATATGCTACTCTAGTATGGGTAAATATATTTATGTTGGCCTTATTCTCTAAGGTGTTGAATCAAATGTTAATAAAGGATAATAACTTGACTGATGGTAGTATGCCTAACTAGCCAGAGGTGTTGGGTGAGGCTGGTAGTGGGGATACAGGTAGCAAGAATTATGGACATAAGGAGACTCAATAGGGTATTTAGGGTGTAGGGTAAATGTTTCAACTACTGATTGGGTCATTTAAGAGGTGTTATCGGTGTGGGAAGATATGGAACAACCTAAATCAGTGAGTTTGACCATCAAAGTAGTTCCATGTATGTGTCCACATGGGGAATTATAATTGTTTTCTCAATATGATCTTGTCATTATCTAGAGGTTGGGGATCAAGTTGGACTCATGAATCTAAGGTAAGATCAAGATATATGCTTGGAGGCAGTATCTAGGATTAATCTATACACTACGTCATTATAGTGGACAAGATACAAAGTAGTGGGGGTAGTGTTCAATGTATAGTGTGAATCCACAATGAGGTTAGGGATCTAGAGGTTGAGGCTTGAGAAAGTTGAACATGATTTATCTAATGTATTTTGAGTAGTATGGAGATTTGTTAATCGTTTTAGATATGATATGATCATGTTGGTATCTAATTTTTTAGGATGGGTACTGGTGCATGGAATACATTTTGTGTAATTGGATTGACCCTGTGATGGTTGATATATGGGAATTGGGTGTGATGTGTGGTAACGGAATGTCGACAGCTAATGGGTTTAGGATTAAATATAGAATGTGCATAATTCAGGATGATGGTACCATTGGTGTGTCGGTAGCTTTGTAGTGATGTGAGTGGATAGTTGAATTCTTTGATGGGTAGTTTCATGGTTAGAATCAGGATCTTTGTATTTTTTGGTCATAGTGAATGGGAGTAGATAGATGTTTTTGGCATCATCTTGGTATTATGAGAGCATTGTAAGTGGGAGGTGTAGGTTTCAGTTGGGTTTGGTCTATGTTCTGGCTTGAGAAATCTCAAGGATGAGTTTTCATATATTAGGGATGTTATAATAGAACATGTATTCAGGATAGGAAATTTTGGTCTAATTTCAACCTAACCATGTATGTTTTGGAATGTTTTAGGTTGAAGGGATGCTTTTATAGGCCTATATTTGAGTTTTGAGAAGTTGGATATAGGCTCAATTATGAAATCCTAGAGTAGGAAGAATATCATCCCATAGAAAAGGGTATTAAAACATAGCAAGTTATTGGGTAAGAATAAATGTTTTGGGATCATCAAGGACCACACCATAGTATGTGCATTATAGTGTGGTGGGTGGTTGTGTGAGATTAAAAATCTGATGCATAAGATTAATTTTTCTAGGTTATAATTTTATCATGATCTAACCATGGGGAAATACACTATGAAACCCTGGATGTGTAGGGTGTTGCTTAGTGAAGGGTAGGTTCATGTCGAGATGTGACCCTGGGTATAGTATTATGGTTTCTAGGTTATCCCTAGAGTATGACATTGTGATGTGATCCAAATTGGACCTGTAATGATGGTCCTTTTATTTAGTCTTTTTAGTTTTAATTGGTTGGTTAAATTAAGTAATAAAAACAGTACTTGGCCTCATTTAGATCCAATAGTAGGGATCTCGCCCTTTTCCTCTTCTATTGTTCCCCTCTCATCCCAGAGTGGGGTCTCATCTAATTATGGTGTTCTCTTCTAGGAATCTATCATAAGGAGTCATCATTAATAAGTCTCGAAATCATCTCCTTAATATTTTTTGTTTTTTCATCATTGCAATGAGTTTCCAATAAAATATCTATTTTAGGGATTTTTCTCTAGTTTCTTGATTTTTTTGGATTAGAGTAGAATGAGCTTATGATATTTAATGTTTAATCTCTTTCAAGTACCAGGTAGGTGGTTATTAGATTTTTCTTTTGTTATATGTGTGTTTATGCATCATGTGATTTGTGAGAAAGAGTAGGTTCATGTTTGTAACAAAAAATAGAACCACTTTCAGTTTTCATTATTCTTGTGAGTTGCTTAAGGGTAGTCCCATGTGGGTGATAATGTGTTTTTACAAATGTGTCTTATTATTGTTTTTCTCTGTAGACCTAGGGATTAATTATCATGATGAAACATGTTGTTAAGTTATGATCCTTGTAATTTGATGATTGTTGTGGTTCCTTGAGAAAGTGTTGGGTGTAACCTATGTGGTTGGGGGGACTGGGTTCACCACTTTAATGTAGGTGGTGATCACCATTGTTGTGGGTGGAAATCAAGGTTCATCAATTTCTGTCTATAGGTTAATGGTGATTCCAATCTCCATGAAGATTAGGGGATTGGGATCATGTACACATATGACAAGACCCATGAGGTGGTGTTGACTATTAGTTGTATGGTGGTATCTTCCTTAGATGAGTAGCTTATGATGGATAATTTTGACTATTATTTCAACGTAGGGATGTGTCATAAGGATTTCCATGGTATATAGGTGGTGATTAAGATCACTATATGAGAGTAGGGTCTTGGGATGTTTTGTTTTCATTGGGCTGTTAAACTGGTATTGGGAGAAGGAATTGATTTCCTGTAAAATTGAGGCACCTAACATAGTTGAGACTTTGGGGAATTGATGATAATGTATTGGAATAACTATTTGGTCTATGTGATGTTAAGTGATATAGTGTGGTATGAAATTTTTTGGGATTATTAGGGGTCTTATGGTTTGACAAACTATGGGAACATCATCCCACTATACCACTGTTCAAAGTAATTAAAGTTATCCTCATGGATTGATGAGAACGATTGGAGAAGGTTATGATTATTTTATTGATTTACATGTTTCATACCTTGCATACACTCTTATACATGTGGATATTATCTAGGGACGTCATTTGTGGTTATTGACCTCACCTGTTTTGATAATCCCAATTAATCTTTCACATACTTTGATAATCACAATTAATGATTATCTATATATTAATTCTTTCAATCTATGACATTATATCATCAATTTGATAATAATATTAAAATAATCTTTGAAATATGTTAATCAATTTTTATCTATGTTTATATGAATTTTGAAATAATTCTAACTCAATCGGATATGTTTTTCATAAAGCAGATAAGTGTTAAGTCACTCATATGCCTATAACTACTGATATAGATCTACGGGTACTTAGTCTACCGATAGACATAGTCACCGATAAGCTAAGGTCACCGATACGCAGACCTACCGGTATGTATAAGTCCATCGATAAGCACATGTCACTGATAGATCAAGTCCATAGATAGAAGTTAAGCAACCGATAGAACAATTCTACTGGTATACACTTAGTACAGAATAGAGCTACCGGTATGAACAAGCTACCGATACAAAGTCTACTGATAAGTATAGTTTCTGATATAGACAGTCACTGATATAAGCAAGCTACCGATAGACCAAAGAGCTACAGATAAGAGTCATCGGTATATAGAGCTACTGATACACAGAGTAACATCTACCGACACAAGGAGCTACCGGTACAAGGACAAAGAGCTACCAATAAGAGCTCAATTCTATACAAAGTCCACTATTACATATCTACTGACAGAAAGCTACGGATGAAAGACTCGCTGATTCCTAAATTCTACTTTTTTCAATATTATTTATTCATTAAGAAACTGTCATATTTGTGATTTTAATGCAATTAATGTTATTTAATGATAGTTGATGGCATGTCTGGTAACCATACCTAGAACCCATGAAAAGGTAATCATTCCCATTTTCTGGAGCTGAAAGTATATAAGGAAGGACAAAGGATGGACATACTAACGGGCACAAAAAGGGGAAAGGAGTGTTGTAAAGTGGTGCATACAGAAAGACTACATCCATACTCGAAGAACACTGGACATACACGAATAAATTCATACAAGAAGAGAACACAAACTAAACTTCAGTCAAGGAGTGAAGAACTACAACGAGCTCTTTATGCACTCAAGCTGATCAAACTGAACTTGAAGAAAATGACCCTTTGTTTTTCAGAAAAAAAATCAGAGAAGGACTCAGAAGCATTCTGGATTAATCAAAAGAGTCCAAAACTTCACTTCAAATCACTAGAGAATTCTAAAACTCATATCTAATCTCTTAGTGATTCTTTTATTTACATTTTGAGCAGTGTGTGTGCTATGTATATTTTATAGTCACACTGTCTTCTGTGCTAAACTGGAGGATCTCTAAATCCTCACACAAAAACCTTTCAGAACTCTTTTGTATCCAACTATGGATAGTAGTAGAGGTCAAGTAAGACCTAGACAGCCAGTGTGCTGTTGTTTTGTTTTCCCACGTAGAACTGTGATAGAGGTCTTAGTACCTAGACAGTCTGAGTACTATTATTTACCCCGATCCAGGGTGTGGATAAAATATATATAAAATGTTTGATAGGACTAAGTCTTGGCTTGAGACTGAACCTCCTGGTTACATCTGCTGTGCATCTTAGATTAAGTCTAAAGTATACTATATATTTTATATTCTGCTGCTAGTTACTGTGAAATACAATTTGTTTTAAAGTTACTTTGATAGTTAAATTAGCAAGTGTTTATACTTATTGTGAACCAGTAAGTTAGTTTCAAAAGTTAATTTAATCTCCTGATTAAATTAACTAAGACCTAATCAATCTTTGAGAAACTAATTGAACTTTTACAATCTGTATAAATTCACTACATTTTAACTTGTTTTTAAATAGGGTGATTTTAAGAGAAATAGTTTTAACAGAAATTTTAATTGGAACTCAATTCACCCCCCTCTTGAGTATCCACTCCGACCAACATTTGGTATCAGAGGTTTGTTTATTGTTAAAGGTTTTCGAAACACTCTGTTTTTCAACTGTGATTTTAGTTGTATCTCAAAGATCTTAGATTTTTGTTAATTCTAAATTTTATCTCTTTAAATATATTTGCTAAAATCGAATTATGGATAATATACTTGAAGGTGTTCCTACCAACCGACCACCTTTTTTTAATGGTACAAATTATGCTCAATGGAAGCTTAAAATGAAAATTCATTTAGATAGTATGGGATTTGATATCTGGACTGCTATAGAGACTTAATATAAGATTCCAGAAAGTGATAAAACTACTTGGGATGAAGCTACTAAGACTTCCTATAATAATAACTGTAGAGCTATGAATTCTTTGTATTGTGCTTTAGGAGATGAAGAATTCAATCGCATATCTTCTTGTAAAACTGCTTATGAAATTTGGGACACTTTGGCTATTTCCCATGAGGGAACAACCAATGTCAAATAAATAAGGCTGAATACCTATACTATTAAATATGATAATTTTAAAATGAAACCCAATGAACCCATTTCTAACATATATCTCAGGTTTAATGAGATTGTCAACACTATGAGCTCTCTTGGTAAAGTTGTTCCTACAAAAGAACAGAGCATGAGAATATTGAGATGTTTGCCAGAAAGATGGAGAGGCACATATGTTTCCATTAGAGAATCATGCGACATCAGCAAACTGCCTGTTAAGGAATTAATTGGTAAGATTATGATGTATGAGGAAGAACTCAAAGTGAATAAGGAAGAAGATGATGAACCAAGGAAGAATTTAGTAGCCTTCAAGACATCTACTTCAAAGAGTAAAGACAAAGGAAAAAATTCAAAGTGAAATTGATAGTTCAAGTAGTGATGAGAGTGCATCTGACAGTGATGCTGAAATGGCTCAGATAGCCAGAAGATTCAAGAAGTTCTACTGGAAGAAGAAATTCTTTATAAAATCAAATTACAAAGGAAAATATGATAACAAAGGTCATTGGAAGAAGGACTGGAAGAATCCTGATGAAATTGATGAAATTGTCTGCTATGAATGCAAAAGGAAAGGACATGTAAAAGCAGACTGTCCAAAATTGAAGTTAAAAAAGAAATATGACTACAAAGACAACAAGTATAAGAAAGTTATGAAAGAAACTTGGAGTGGTTCAGAAGACAGTTCAACTGATTCTGATTCTAATCTAGATGAAAAATCTCAAAAAGCTAACATGTGTTTTATGAAAAACACATATGAGGTAACATTGGATACTCCTACTTTAAATTCATATTATTCTGGAGTTGATTCTAATTCTGAATCTGAAAATATGTCTAGTGAAGAATTATTTGAATATTGTAATATTCTAGAAGTGACCTATAATGAATTGAAGGACAAGTATAAATATTTAAAGAAATAGCATGCTCTAACCAACTTTGTAAAATCTGCACTTGATATAGAAAAGGAAAAGAATGCTCAATTACTTAAGGAAAATACTGAACTAAAATTTTTTAATGATAAATTAAGGAAGGACTTAGAAAAAATCACAAATGGAAAAGATACTCTTACACAAATGTTAGGAAAACAAGTGGCACCAAAATATACCACAGGTATAGGCTATCATCCTGGAAAGAGATAGATTACTAAAACTAGATTTATTCCAAAATCTGGACAGAATGCTGCTAGTTCTAGTTTTGGAAATTCATATGCTTCAAGTAGTTATTCATATGGTTATAGATAAAATAAAGTTTATCTTTAAAAATTTATCAATTCTGTAAACTATTCGAGACCCATAAGACAAATCTAGGTACCTAAAGCTTTGATTGCTAACCTGTCTGGACCCAAGAAAATCTGGGTACCAAAATCATTTTCCATATAAACCTATTTTGTAGGAAATTTTCTTGAAGAGTTATCATAAGAAGGTATGGTACTTGGACAGTGGATGTTCAAGTCATATGACTAGATATTACTCATGCTTCAAGAGTTTAATCAAAGTTAATGGAGGCCATTTGACCTTTGGTGATAACTCTAAAAGAAAAATCATCGGCCTAGGCCAGATTAGTAACATTGATTCAGTTTTAATTTCCAAAGTTTTATTTGTTGATGGACTTAAATATAATATGTTAAGTATCTCTCAATTTTGTGATGATGGTTTAAATGTTAAATTTAAAAATGATTCTTGTAATGTTTTTTAACTCTAAATTTTTTTTAGTATTTTCTGCTTTGAGAAATGAAAATGTTTATGCAGTTGATTTGAATTCTTTAGCTAAACAAAACATTACTTGTTTAAATGATTTTTGTAAAGAGTCTTGGCTTTGGAAAAGAAGATTAGGACACTGCAACATTCATTCACTTATAAAACTGACTAGGAAGAACTGAGTTAGAGACCTACCCAAAATTGAATTCCCATCAGACAAAGTTTGTAATCCCTGTCAAAAGGGAAAGCAATATAAAGTTTCTTTTAAATCAAAGAAAGAAGTTTCAACTTCTCAAACTCTCAAGTTGGTTCACATCGATTTGTTTGGACCTTCTAGAGTTTCTAATTTAAATGGGAAGCACTATGTCTATGTCCTAGTAGATTAATTTTCTAGATATACTTGGGTATACTTCTTAGCTCACAAAAGTGAAGCTTGTTCTTACTTTATTAAATACTCCAAGTCTGTAGAGAAACTTAGTGGACTTAAGATTAAGAACCTTAGAAGTGATCATAGTCGTGAGTTTGAAAATCATGAATTTGAATCTTACTGCTCACACAATGGCTATAGTCACAACTTTTCTACCCCTAGAACACCTTAGCATAATGGTGTAGTAGAAAGAAGAAATAGAACCCTTCAAGAGATTGCAAGGACCATGCTTAATGAGTATGACCTGCCAATTTAATTTTGGGCTGAAGCTGTAAACACATCTTGTTGTATTATCAATAGAGTCGTACTTAGACCTGTTCTCAAGAAGTCCCCTTATGAGTTGTGGAATAATAGGAAACCTAATGTTATTTACTTTAGAGTTTTTGGTTGCAAAGTCTTTATTCTCAATACAAAGGATAATCTTGACAAGTTTGCATCCAAGAATGATGAAGGAATTTTTCTCAGTTATTCTTTAACTAGAAAAGCCTATAGAGTCTTTAACAAAAGAACCAAATGTGCGGAATATTCTGTTCACATCAAATTTGATGAAACTGATCCACATGAACCTAAGTCTTCACTTGAAAATCTTGAAGAGAATCTGTCTATTCTGGACCTTAATGATAAAACCAAAGAACCTGCTGTAAAGACATCCAGTTCTGGGAGTATTCCAAAATCCACTCCTGGTGAACCCAAACCCAGAGAAGAGCCTGAAATTTCTAGTCTTACCTTTACCAGATCAACTAGGATTCTAAAGAATCATCCTTTAGATGTTGTTGTTGGTAATCTTGATAGAGGGACACCGACTAGAGCTTCTCTAAGAAATCAGGTTGAATATCAAGCCTTTCTTTCACAGTTAGAACCTAAAAATATCAGTGATGCAATCAATGATGAATTTTGGGTAATATCTATGCAAGAAGAATTAAATCAATTTGAAAGAAATAAAGTTTGGGAATTAGTTGACAGACCTAATACACCTTGACCATAGACACTAAATGGGTTTTTATAAACAAAGTTGATGAGTCTGTAAATATAGTTAGAAACAAAGCAAGGCTAGTTGCACAAGGGTATAGTCAAGAGGAAGGAATAGGCTATGAGGAAATCTTTCCCCATGTAGTTAGATTATAATCCATTAGGATCTTACTTGCCTATGTTGCTCATCTGAATTTCAAGTTATATCAAATGGATGTTAAAAGTGCTTTTCTAAATGGTTTTATAATTGAAGATGTTTTTGTTGAACAACCACCTGGATTTACAAACCCCCATTTCCAAAATCATGTTTTTAAACTTTCTAAAGCTTTATATGGTTTAAAATAGGCTCCAAGGGCTTGGTATGGTAGACTTAGTAATTTTATTATCTCAAATGGTTTTACTAAAGGGATTGATGATCCAACTCTTTTTATTAAAAGAATTTATAAAGATGTTTTGATAGTACAAATATATTTTGATGATATTATTTTTGGATCTTCTAAACACTCTTTATGTACTTATTTTTTGAAAGAGTGTGAAAATGAATTTGAAATGAGTTTAATGGGAGAACTCAAATATTTTCTTGGATTTCAATATTTTCAAAATGAAAATGGTATTATTTTGAATCAAATTGAATATACAAAGGATCCTGTAAAACATTTTGGTTTGGATAGTATTAAAGAAAGTGATACTCCTATGAGTACTATTTGTAAGTTGGACATTGATGAAACTGGGAAACCAGTGGATCAAACCAACTACAGAGGTATGATTGGAAGCTTACTTTACCTTACTTCTAGTTGACTAGATATTATGTTTAGTGTTTGTATGTGTGCAAGATTTCAATATAATCCTAAATAATCGCATTTTCTTGTTGTTAAAAGAATTTTTAAGTATCTTAAACATACTGCAAATTTGGGTTGGTTTTATCCCAAAGGACAATATTTTGAAATAATGAGTCATTCAGATGCTGAATTTGCTGGTTGCAAGTTGGATAGAAAAGTCACATCTGGAACATGTCATTTATTGGGAAAATCCTTAGTATCTTGGTGTAGTAAAAAGAAAAATTATGTAGCTTTGTCTACTGCTGAAGCAGAGTATATAGCTGCTGGTAGTTGCTGTGCACAAATTCTGTGGATAAAACACACTCTTTTGGACTATGGATATGATTTTAAGCATGTTTCAATAAACTGTGATAACACTAGTGCAATTAATATTTAAAATAACCCTATGTCTCACTCTAGGACCAAACACATTGATGTAAGGCACCATTTCTTGAGAGATCACTACCAAAAAGGTGATATTACTCTTAAATTTATAGGTATTGAACATCAATTAGCTGACATTTCCACCAAACCTTTAAGTTTGGATAGGTTAATTTACATTAGACATGAGTTAGGAATGATAGATCATGGATATGAAATCTCACCAATAAACCTCAACGATATGAAACCTCACCGATATGAAACCTCACCGATATGAAACCACACCGATATGAAACATCACTGATGTACCCTACCGATAAGTATGCACTGTTTTAAACTTTTGTATACTGCCAGAATCTGTATCGTTTATACTTTTTATATTTTAATTATTTATTTTATGATTCCTAAATGATAAAACTAATTTTTAATTACTTCTCAATCCACCTCAAACCATTTTCCCTCAAACCTTAGCTCTCGAATCTCTCAAAAACCCTAAGTTCCTCGAACCAGAGATGGAAAAAACCAAACTCCCTACTATTAGAGATAACATTGATGAGACAAATGCAAAGAAGCATAAGACAGAGCCAGAAGAAAGTAGCAGTGTCAATAGAACAAGATCGGGGAGGTGACCAGTTAACCCGCATTTACAAAATAGATTTATTGTGGTCGAAAAAGATCTATGAATGGAATTTTTGTTGTCTAGTAAATCCTTAGTTCTAGAGGTGCTAGAAAATTAGATGTGGGGAGAATTCTTTTCGAACAACAATGGGCCCTACTATCCGAAGCTGGTGAAACGGTTCTATGAGTTTGTAAGTTTTGAGAAATTTGATGAAGAAAACTAAATGGTTTCATGGGTAAATGGAAAGGAGATATCTTTTTCTTCTATTGAGTGGGATGAATGCTTGAAGGTTCCACACAAAGGTGTTTCTGGATATTTCTCTAAATCAGTACCACGTACAAGAGACATATTTGATTATGAGACTACCTTAGAGGAGCTCAATGGTAGTGGAAAGCAAAGACAGGTGGTAGCTGCTGAAATGGATGGAGAGAACATATTGTTGTTCAAGTTTGTTCAGTATGTTTTAATTCCAAGGAGGGGGGGACTTTGCAAATTTGATATATCAAGATATCTATCTGCTACATCTTTTGAGACATGGTGTGAAAGTAAATCTGTGCAGGCTGATAATGATTCAAATGGAGGATATTACCAGGCCTAAATCAAAGACCAATGCCTTATTATTTTCTAAGTTGATCTCAGTAATGATTATGGTGAAAGGAGTAGCTGAGTCTCAGGATGAGATAGTAGCGGTAAGAAACGACTTCTGTATCACAAGCACTGTATGTAAATATATGAAGATAAACTGGAACCCATGGAAAGCAGAGTGGGTTACTGATGACAAAAAGTTATATGACAAGTTCAATCCTGTGGACCATCCTTCAAGACCTAAAGATGTAAGAGATCCAGGTCTGCGACCTAATGAAGAAGAGACACAGTATAGTGATGATTCAGAAGAGGAATATTCCTCTGTAGTAGATGGAGGAGATCCAGACTTGCCTCCTAGCCCAACTCCTGAAATTGTATCACAAGAAAAGGAGAGTGCTTCTTTGAACCTACCTAGTATAGAAACTATATTGGGTATAAGCAATAAAGAGCCTCATGTGGATGAGGAAGACCAACAGAAAGCAGATCAGGAAGAGGCTGCTCGAGAAGATATAGAAGAAGTTCAAGAAAGTGAAGCATATGTTTCTGTCATCTTGAGCCTTAGTCCACTGATTGGACATTCCCTAATTCCTACTGAGGAATTTGATGAAGTTGATAGACCTTTACCTATTCCTGAGGAACCTCCTGCTGTTGCAGAAATGGAGATGGTTGTGCAAGATTATCTTGAGGAAGAAAGAGTTGTTGAAGATGTTGTTTCTGTACAAGAGAATGCACTAGTTGAGGTGGAGCATCCAACCAATTTTGGAAATGTTTTAGTGGATGTTGAGTATAAAGATTGGGAAGAGGACCTAGGGTTTGTATTTTGTGGATTGGATTATCCAGATTCTGATAATGAGACATCCCTTCAGAGACCAAAAATCAATTATGATATTTAGTCTGAGATATTACCTGAAGATGTGGTAAGAATACATGATCTGGATAAGCTCAAGTCTGATATCAAAATAATTTTTGTGGAAGAAATAAGGAAAATGGAAGCCTCACTGGTGTCATCTATTCAATCGATTATGAATGAATCTGTGGACAGTATAGTATCTGAAAGAGCACCTTTTGTGGTTGCACCTTCTGATATAATCACTAGGGATGACTTAGCATCCTTGAAGGCTGAAATGAAAGAGTCTTTGAGTGCTTCTGTTGGTGAGTTAAAGAGTTTCTTTGCTGAAGAGATGAGAAATTTGGAAAAGTATTTTGAACTCTCTCTCGGTTTTAATGTGTCAACCTTTGTGGTAGAGATAGTGGATTAAGTTAAAGCTTTCCAGACTCAAGTATCTAGACTGGCAGAATATGTTGAAGTTCTAAAGAAATATGTTGTCTCTCTGGAATCCTATATGAGTTCAAAATCTCAAGCAGACAATGATTTGGCCTATATGAAGAGTGTGGTGAGCCAGATGGTTTCTGTGTTTGAAGGCTTTAAAAAGTCTGTGGAGAATCATATTGGTGCCCAAGATACTGTAGTGAAAAATCTTATTAGTGGGCTAACTAAGAGTTTCAAGGAAACTATGACCTTCTCTATTGGTTCTCTTGCTTCAAAACCTTCAGTGTATTTGGATTAGATTAGAGCTTTGATGAAGGAGGATCTTGGTTCAGCATCAACCAGTGGCTCTGCGAACTCATCTGATCTGACCAAAGTGGTAACTTCTACTAAAGATACCACTAGAAATATCATGAAAATTGTTCAAGACTATATGATAGAAGCTTCTTCTTCTCAGAAAGAGGTTAAAGACAAGGTAGATTATTATTTACAAAGGGTTTATACCAAGAATAAACTCAACAATCATTTCAAGATTATGTTATAAAACATGAAGTTACCTCCAGTCAATTAAGCCTTCAGAGAGCAAGTCAGCAAACTCAGAGAGTTGACCCCTTCACTGTACAAATTCATGGAAAACAAGGATGATTTCATTTCTTCCATGGAAAGAGGAGGAGGAATAATTATGAATTTCAGAAATATCTTACTGCCCTTCTTTCATGTCGATGCTAGGCCAGTGATTGTACCTCCAGCTTTACCCGCCTCTGCCTCTGCTACTTCTCCTGCTCAGATGACTCCAGTCCAAGTTATCAGAAGCCTTACACCTATGATCACTCAAAGGACTACACAGTACAGTCCAGGAAAAGTTTCAGTATCTCAACCTCCTCTGATCATTTCTGGTGTTCCTAAGCCTTCACCTACATCCACCACACCTGAACCTTCTTCGGATCCCAAGGGGACATATCATTCTGAGGATGTGGATTGATCAGTGTCTAAGATTTTTTATAGGAATAACCTGTATTTCTTTTTGTTTTATTTATGTATTTCTTTGTATCTATTTTCTCCAAGAAATATATATGATCTTAACTTCTTTTTCCCTTTGTTACTTCTCTTCTCCTATATTTCCTTCTTGTCCCACTTTTTGATTATCACAAAGGGGGAGAAATAAAATCTAAGGGAAACATATCTGGGAATAATATCTTTTATGAGTTTAATTCATTTCCCTCAGGTACATTTGTTTTACATTTTACCTTTAGTACATATGTTTTATAATATATTGTTTTCTCTGATACAATTGAATTTAATGTTATATCCTATGATACATTAGTGATTATTTTGAGATTATAGTATCATAAGTTGTGATTATCAAAAAGGGGGAGATTGCTGACCTCACCTGTTTTGATAATCCCAATTATGCATTCACATACTTTGATAATCCCAATTAATGTTTATCTATATATTAATTCTTTCAATCTATTACATTTTATCATCAAGTTGATAATAATATTAAAATAATCTTTGAAATATGTTAATCAATGTTTATCTATGTTTATATGAATTTTGAAATAATTCTAACTCAATCGGATATGTTTTTCATAAATCAGATAAGTGTTAAGTCAATGGTATGCCTATAGCTACTGATACAGATCTACCGGTACTTAGTCTACCGATAGACATAGTCACCAATAAGTTAAGGTCACTGATACGCAGAGCTACCAGTATGTATAAGTCCACCGGTAAGCACATGTCACTGATAGATCAAGTCCACTGATAGAAGTTGAGCTACTAATAGAACAAGTATACTAGTATACACTTAGTACAGAACGGAGCTACGGGTATGCACAAGCTACCAATACAATGTCTAATGATAATTATAGTTACCGATACAGACAATCACCGATATAAGCGAGCTACTGATAGACTAAAGAGCTAAAGATAGGAGTCACCGGTATATAGAGCTACTGATACACAGAGTAACAGCTACCGATACAAGGAGATACTGGTATAAGGACAAAGAACTACCGATAGAAGCTCACTGGTATACAAAGTCCATCGCTACATATCTACTGACAGAAAGCTACTGATGAAAGACTCACTGATTCTTAAACTCTACTTTTTTCAATATTATTTATTCATTAAGAAACGGTCATATTTGATGATTTTAATGCAATTAATACTATTTAATGATTGTTTTTGTCGTGTTAGGGAACTGTACCTAGTACCCATGAAAAGGTAATCATTCCCATTTGTCGGAGCTGAAAGCTATATAAGGAAGGACAAAGGTTGGACATACTGACGGGCACAAAAAGGGGAAAAGAGTGTTGTAAAGTGGTGTATATAGAAATACTACATCCATAATCTAAGAACACTGGACATACACGAAGCGATTCATACAAGAAGATAACACAAACCAAAAATCAGTCAAGGAGTGAAGAACTACAATGATCTCTTCATGCACTCAAGCGGATCAAATTGAACTTGAAGAAAACGACCCTCTGTTTTTCAGACAAAAATCAAAGAAGGACTTAGAAGCATTCATGATTAATCAAAAGATTCCAGAGCTGCACTTCAAATCACTAGAGCATTCTAAAACTCATATTTACTATCTTAGTGATTCTTTTATTTACATTTCGAGCAGTGTGTGTGCTCTATATATTTTATACTCACACTGTCTCCTGTGCTAAACTGGAGGATCTCTAAATCCTCACACAAAAACTTTCATAACTCTTTTGTATCCCACTGTGGATAGTGGTAGAGGTCAAGTAAGACCTGGACAGCCAGTGTGCTATTGTTTTTTTTTCCCACGTAGAACTGTGGTAGAGGTCTTAGTACCTGGACAGTCTGAGTACTGTTGTTTACCCTGATCCAGGGTGTGGATCAAATTTATATAAATTGTTTGAGAGGACTATGTCTCGGCTTGAGACTGAACCTCTTGGTTACATTTATTGTGAATATTAGATTAAGTCTAAAGTATACTATATATTTTATATTCCGCTGCTAGTTACTTTGAAATACAATTTGTTTTAAAGTTACTCTGATAGTTAAATTAGCAAGTGTTTATACTACAGTTTAACTTGTTTTTAAATAGGGGGATTTTAAGAGAAATATTTTTAACAGAAATTTTAATTGGAACTCAATTCACCCCTCTCTTGAGTATCCACTCCGACCAACAGTGGTGAAACATTGAGTTCATACTCACACCCCACATGGGCCCTACGGCATTTTTGCTGACTTTATTAATCCTAATACAGGAAAGGGAAAAGGCCATATGTTTGGAGCCTAGTAGTTAGCGGTATTGTGGATGCATGGGCAGGTTGGAAATGAATTTTTTGAGCTAGAATAGTTGGTTCCTCTATGTAGATATATTGTAGATTTTAGAGTTTCTTATTATGAGTATATATTATCATCTTAAGGGTGATCATGTTAGTTTTTGTATGACTTACATAATCTTGTAGATGTTGTTTTTTATACCAAATGACATGTTCTTCGAGTTTACCAAAACTAACGTAACACTAAGAAGGGATTTAGATCAGTGTTAATTTCTTTTTAAAATATAATTTTTGAAATTTACCTTTTCGATCTTTTAGAATCAGGATCCTATTAATTTTTATATCTCACCTTCTCCCGCAATAAGTAAAAATAAAAGTAACACAATTCGCATAAATGTTTTACAAGGTTTTCACCCTAATGTGAGTGACTACATCCCTGTTGTGTTTGGTTCGAGTATAAGAAACAAATTTTGCACTAATGTCTATAATGATTTGAAGTGTTTTGGGAAAGTATAATCCTTAACCTAAAATTTTTACCCAATAGTTACATCTTCCCATTGGTTCTTCAAATTGAATCCCATAAGTTTTCAAAAACAAATCAACATGAAATGAGTAAGATCACTTTCTCTCTTGGATAATTCTATAATAGATAGTTGATCTTCCCATAAGACTTTAGTGTAATCAAAATCATAATTTTCACACTTCTTCAAAAAATTAAACTTCTAGGATTTATGATTGTTCCATAACATTTATCCATGTTTTCTTCTACTAGTTTCTCAATGTCTGGAATCTCAATCTTGACTCTCTGACCTTATAGACTTTGTAATTATTCCTCCTTAACTATAAACTTTTAAAATCATAAAATCAATATATCAAGATCTATTATCAACACTTGTAGTGGATCTATTTCTTTAAGTGATCTTATATTTATAATAAGTGATGCACATTAAAACACAACAATGTATTCTCTAAATTTTTTATTCTCCCAACTTTCTCAATTCAAGTTGATTAATATAATCTTTTCGTAATTTCTAAATCTTGGCTCTCTATTATTGATTTTTAAATCCCATAAAAACTGGGCAGTGATAGTCTCAATCATTCCTCCTTATGATTTGGTCTAAATCATAGCTCAACCAATAAAAACATTCTTTTTTTTAATTCATGAAGAACAACTTAACATCATCTGGTTTTACAAGGTTCATTCACTCTTTTTGTCAAATGTTTAATCATTAATAAATAATGGTTATGATCCCACTCAACACATTATTATCATAATATCAAGAAGAATAAGGAATTTAGTAGGAATATGGTCTTTAAATCCATGTACTGGAATGAAATAAAAACATTAGAAAATAAATTAATATTTTCATCCCGACATCAAGTGCCCTTAGAATTTTAATCACATGTACACCCTTGTTCTTCTCCTTAGTATTATCCAAAATATACCAGGAATTATTCATAGAATAGAAAACTAATTATCTCAATATTTCATCATGCATGGATGTGAGAAACACAACATTAATTTATAATAAGAACACTGCCATGACATAGTCATTTCCACCATGGCGTGGTGATGTCGATGTCATCTAGATTCAATTTTTTGGACCAATCTTTTAGATCATGTGTGCACCATTTTTATTTTCCTTATTCCAATCCAAAATCACCCTAGAATACTTCCTAGAATATGAAACCAGTTATAATAATGTTTCATATCTTATGGATGTGATAAACACAACAATTATTTATAAGCAGAACACCACCACGACATAGTCATATCCACCACAGTATGGCGAATCTGATGTTAGCTAGACTCAATCATTTTTCTGTATATCCTCAAATATCTTTATTTTAATAATCTATATCACCCATATAAATATATATTAAATTCAGAAAACACGGTGTCAACCATATGATCACGAAATAATCCTCCTCAACACATATCGAAAACACCTTTCTTCTAGGATTTTTTTACTTCAAATCCTGGAAAATGTGAATTTTATTTCCCACCACGAGATTTGAAACACACATTTCAAGTTATGTTCCCCATGGTCACTATCCAGCGTCTCCCTCAAGACTTATAAATAAATCACCAATATAGAAACACTATCCTTTTTCACATATCATTACATGATTTTAGGCATATTTAATCATCATATTACAAGAAAAGGATCATAAACTGTAGTGTCTTCGAAGATTAGATACATAATTAAACATCATAAAAAAAACTTTTATTTAATCTCCAAATTGAGATCCTAACTTCCATTGTGTTCAAACATCTTCATAGGATAACCTTGGGATAAAATAAATAAAGGGATGATCTAAAATCTCATTAAGTGAATAAACATAAGAATAAAGCTTTAGCACAAGGGTTAAAAGGTATGACATAATGATATAAAAAGGAATTGAAGAAGATTAATCATATGGAACCATAACATATAAAAAATGAAATCATATAAACATATAGTCATAATAATGTGGCAGAAACATCAAAAAATTAATTTATCATGATTCAAGGCTCATTTCACATAGATAATCACTAGTCAAGGCTAACCTCCAAGACCATTGCACATGGAGCACGAGTCAAAACTAACCGCCAAGATTGTTGCACATAACGTCTCATGAGACTAAAATATACCCAATTAATTGTATCACTATCTAGTCACACCCATATTAACATGTTAATTAATTTGTTTTCCACATAAATAATCATACATAATCAATCATACATAAACATAAGGGTACCCATGGAAAGAAATGGGTATCATAATCATGTCATAAATCATAATAACTGGGTGTATCATACAAGTGTCCATGAAATAAAGGAATTAAAACATACATGTACATTAATAAGGGAAAATAGGAATATATCATGGGAAGTTATTTCAAACTAAATTGATAACATGTAGGAAGTGTATTTAAGAAATTTTATCATTAAAACATTTTAGTATAGTTTTAAGGAAAATACTAAAGATCATTTAAAATAGAAAAGGGAATAATATTTTATATAAAACAAGAAGTGAAACAAGAATGTTTTCATAATAAAAATACTTATTTTATAAAAACAATGGTTTCTTAAAATAGACAATTGAGTGCACTTGAAATTGCGTAAGAATTCGAGAAGTTTCCCTAAAATGGGCTTGCTTATCGGGAAGAATTGAGAAGGGAACCACAAAGAGAATTATGAATGGACCTTGATAGGTGATTTTTAACATATAAACAGAATTTATAAGAATTAGATAAAAAATAAAAGATAACTTTATTTGGGTAAAAAGGAAGATAGAGCAACCTGAATGAATAATGGAGGTTCTGGTAGAATCACTTACCTTGAGTCTGAAGGTGTTATTCACTTGATATTAATGTCTTGTATAGTCAAATTAGATTCATTAATTAATATCTCCAGAACCTATTATACATTTAATTTCTTTATTATAACCTTATTAATTTCTTTCATGGCCTTTTTTATGGGTTAATAGGTTTAATTTCATTGTGTGGGAGCATTTGTTTCCCTGGTTTTCAGGATCGGTTTACTTATATACATGTACGGATAACCATGTAAGAAGAGGATGGTTGTACAGAATAAAAGTTATATGTTTTTATATAAAATATATAATATTAAATGTTTATAGAATTAATTTTTTTATTTGGAGTGAGGATT
The DNA here is from genome assembly GCA_963277665.1 of Viscum album. Classification (NCBI taxonomy): domain Eukaryota; kingdom Viridiplantae; phylum Streptophyta; class Magnoliopsida; order Santalales; family Viscaceae; genus Viscum; species Viscum album. Next base: position 1,783,328,438 of record OY728148.1, on the reverse strand, counting down.
AATCATTATATATAACATTAATGATAACAGGTTGTGTTAATTGGTGGTTTTTTTATCACAACAAACTCATTTTTTTTAAATTAATATCAATTGTAAAAAATATTACATAGAATTAAAATAGTATATATTAAATACATGATAATATTGTTCAACCATAAAAATGGTTTCATGACCAGAATCGAAGATTGTAATAGAAATTGAAAACCCGTCATCCTTGAATGTGATACATTAACACATCTTGACTGGTGTTTTCATTTCTAGTATAAATAGAGGGGAAAGGATAGATGATGAAGAATTATTCCATTATAATAACATAATTACAGTATGTGTAAGGTAATATATTTTTCATATCATTTATATGAGGATAGGTGAGGATAGAAAAAGAAAGTAAAGGAACTTGAAAATAAGTTGAAAGAAAACAGAAAATGGTTTTACCTCTTAATTCCTTCCTCTTGGGAACCACCTCAGGAAAGAGGTTTTGGTATTTTTATGAGACCAAGAGCTCATGTACTTGGGGGAGAGTCATAGGGAGATATTTGAGTATAATTTGAAAATTTCACAAGTCTTGAGAGGTGTGAGGATAAGAGGTGGTAAGGGGTGGTTTTTATAGTAGAGGAGATGGGATTTTTCTCAATATTTAATTCATTAGTTTATTATTTTTCTCAAGACATGAAATGGTGCTGATTATTGTAAAAAAAATAGTAATAAGTACATGTCAGATCTAACCAATGTCCATTTACATCATCCATGACTCAAGCATAATGCATAAATTCATTTATTTAGCATATTTCGTAAATTATCGAATTTCAATATTTACCAAAAATCCATGTATTTCAGAAAAATACAAAAAAATCACCCTAACCATTTTACAATGTGTATAATATAAGAATGAAATCCATTTGAAGAAAATAATTTTCTAAATATTAGAAATTTAATTTTTAATTAAAATCATAATTTACTTGAAAAATAAAAAATTTATAATTAAAACTACTTTTTTAAACACTTTGAAAATTTCATTGAGGTCTCATAAAATTATATTATAATCATATTAAATCAAAATATTATTTTATGAATACATTTTATGAAAATAAATTTTCATTTAAAATATTAAATTACTCATAAAATTGTAATTAACTATTTATAACTTAATAAAAATACCAACACTATCATATTGTCACTTATAAGATAGATAAATTTTATTTATACTTTCATTGGTAAGGTTACTATTCACTTGGACGATTCAATATTCATAAGGGTCATCTTACTACTCATAAGAGTAACATTAATCTTCAGAAGGGTAATTTACTATTCACCAAAAATTAAGTTTTCCCTATCGAACTCCAAACATATTACTTATTGCAACCACGTATGTCATATTTACGAAATTCCAATCACATGTGTGGAAAAATTATATTTAAAGGACTTGAAGTATTTAGTAGTTCATTTAAGCATGATGTGGCATTGTGTTGTGATTTTATGTGATTATACAATATGACATAATTATAAGAAGGTAATTTCTATTGATTAAACTTTGGTTCATTACATTCTTCCCCGCTTATGAAATTTCACCCTAGAAATTTCGTTTTACATTCTAAGATGGAAATAGGTGTGGGTAACATTCCTTCATCGCTTCCTCCAATTCCCATGTTTCCACTTCATACTTAGGATTTTTCCAAAATACTTTGACCAGGTGAGTAGTCTTGTTATGTAGAACTTTATCTCTATGATCCAAGATCTTCACTGGCTGCTTCTCATAAGAAAGATTATTTTCCAAATATACCACCTCAGAAGACAGAACATGTGAAGGATCTGGTATGTACTTCCTTAAGAGGGATACATGAAAGATGTCATGTACTTAAGACATGGTAGGTGGAAGTGTTATTCGATAGGCCACAGATCCGACATGATCAAAAATCTTAAAGGGACTGATGTACCTGGGACATAGCTTTATTTTCTTCCCAAATATCATGACCTTCTTCCAAGGAGATGTCACACACCGACTTTTTTGATTAATTATTTTAATTACTTTAATTATTATTTTTTGAGTTTCGGTGGCAGGAGGGTGGAATTTCAAAATTTCAAGAGCTTTTTCACTGTGATGTGGTTAGCCTGCACTGTTAGGAGTAACCATGTAGCACCCACATGGATGCCCAAGTGGATATGATTTAGGGATCATGAATTTCTCATGGTTTATAAAACCATGTGAAAAGAGCGCAACATGACTCTATAAGTGGGAAGTTCCATGTGGCACGGTTCTATCACAATTAGCTAAACCATGTGTTTGGCTGCAATCGAACCATGCAGCTACCTAGTACTCAAAATAAATAATGAAATTAATTGAAAGATAAATAAAAAATTAAGCAAAGTAAGATAAATAAAATAAAATAAACATTTAGATAATGTTTAAAAATAATATTATTATGATTTATAATATTATTATTATTATTATTAGTTTTTTAATTAAGAATAATTTTATTACAATTACTATTAAGTTTATTGTTATTATTATTATTATTATCATTATTATTATTATTATCATCATTATTATTAAGATTGTTCTTATTATTTTATTTGGTTTTAGTTTTATATTATTTATTTATTTATTTATTATCTCCCTCTTTTTTTATCATAGGGTGTGGCCCTCTCCTTCTCCCCCTCTATTTGCACAGTGCCCCCCCCCCACTTGGTCTGTTTCCTATTCGCACCCCACCTTCGTTGGAGCTCCCTCCAGCTGCACCACCCGTTACTAGTGCGACCCCCCTCCTCTCTGGTGTTCTTCACTCCAGTCGCACCTCCCTCACTGATATCCTCCTTCTATGAAGATTTTTCTTTCAATTGTTTTTTGGGGTTTTCCTTCAATTTCTCCAAACCCTAAACGTGGGATTTTTTTGTGTGTTTTTCTTATTTTTTTTAGGGTGTATGAAGGGACCGGAAGGCTCTATTCTTCCTTGCGCTGAAGTGGCATTGCGTTCACATGCTATTAAGGTAGGTGAATTTGTTTTTTTTCATTCCGATTAAATCCATTTAATTATTTAGTAGTTTCAATTAAATTTTTTTCTTGATTCACACACTAGTAATACATGTATTTAGATTGTTATGGTGTTTTTATGGAAGTTTATTTTGTTAAAAATAGGTTTTGATGCAACCATTTTATGCCTGTATATTTGTGCCCACAATGTTACTTGCACATTCTTAATAAATTTATAGACATGTTTTGCACACTCATGGAACCCATATTCAATTCTTTGTGATGATTTGGAATCGGTAGAAATTCCTAAAATTAGTTTTCAAAGAAATTCTTCATTTGAACCCATGTGGTTATGCCTTAGTGTGTCTTGAAAACTGTAATTTGTGTTTTTATCTTATTTTGAAATAAATTGGGACTTGAAATAAAGGTCATGTTTGACATGTTTTATAAAATTACATGATTTTACTAAAGCTTGGGAAATTTTAATTTGGAAATGTAAATATAAAAGTGATGTTTGATCTTGGTTTTGAAAATGACTTTTAAAGTGTTTTTGGTAAATGTATTTGGGTTTGTGAAGCTAGGGGATCATTTGGAATTTTGAGTTCATTGTGCGTTTATGTCTTAGTTTTGAAATAAAGATAAGACTTGGTTTCTTGAATGGTCTATTGGTTTCTAAATTATGTCAGTCCTTCTAGTTTAATTAATTAGATAATTGGTGGCTCCTTGGTGGTGCACACACACACATACATAGGTACGTATGTGTATATGTATATATATCTTCCTTGCACATATTCCCTCATGGAGTGGTGAATATGTATGTTGGATTAAGGTTATATATATGTGTGTGTGTGTGTGTGTGTGTGTGTGTGTCTGTGTATGAGAATGAATGTGTGTGCTAGTATGGATGATTTTCGTCAAAATATTCAAGAGCCGAAGTATCTCGGATTGGTCCTCTTCCTTTTTGAGGTAAGTCCTCCATGCTCGCGCCTTTAATTTGTATTCCATGATTGCTTAGCATTTTTTTTAAAAAAAATTGTTTACATATTCATGTGGTATTTATATATGTAGATATATGTGTGTGTGTGTTTGGTGAAATGGATTTCAACTCTTGGATATTGGTTTCCCACTAATTTTCATAACTTTTTTAAGACAGTTTAAAAATTTCTTTTAATTATGAAGGTGTCCTAAATGTTTTATAATAGTTTACTAAAATTTCCCTAGTTGTGAAGTGTATTTTGTGAAGCTAAAAGGCTTTGGTTAAAGGTTTTATTTAAAACCTAACTTTTTTGGCTCCTTCAAGCGTTGTTTGACTATTCAATGACATGAAGGCTCGTTTGGCACTTTTTAAGTGTGTCATGGGTTTTTAACCGGGAATTAGAAATGTCTTTTTGGAGTGGATTTGGTTTGGGATATTTTTATGGTATATTGGAATGATGGTATTAAAGGCCCAGTTGACACCCTATGTCACTTAAAGTGCTTTGTGAAATCATTTAAAAGTTCATGTGAGGTGATGGCCCGATTGGAACCTTGGTTGATATAACATGAACATGTTAATACATATATATATATATATATATATATATATATACCTAGTGGTAACCTCTATAGGAGGGATATCCCTTTATGGGTTATCATATAGGGTGTCCTTGTTTGGGGTAGGCAAGTGCAGTTACGACAGGTGGTTCCGAATCGAGTACGTCCATGGGTCCTCTATGGATGTTTAGGAAATACCGACACATTTGTTTATTTGATATCATGACACTTTTACTTTGATTTTCATAATAAATAACATATTTTGGTATTAGTTGGATTTTAAGATAATTCATCGCAATGTCCTATATGTTCTAGTAATTGATTTAGAAAAATGAAATGGAAAAAGGGTAGTTTTCTTAAAATTAAAAGAGTGTTAACTGTTTTGTTAAAGAAGTGGAAAACCATACTTCTCTAAATCATATGTTCAAATTAGTAAGAATGGATTTCATTTTAGATGCGGGGCATCAGTCGTGGTTTATTTTGGCATTCCTACTGAGCATCTCGGTGCTCACGCCTACTCTATCTTTTTATATGCAGGTTCGACTTTCATTTTAGGGTTCTTTTAGTTCTGGATCGCTCTTAGAGAGAACTTGGTTTTGAGTTGGGTGGTGACCTAGTAGGTCACGTGGAGGTATGTGCAGTTTATCCTTTTTCTCTTGTCATTGCTAGTTTTCATTTTATTGTCAGTATTTTTTTATTTACTTGTGTTTTAGTTATGGGACAAATCTTTCCCACATGTTTGTTTTGATGCCCGACACTAGTTGACAGCCCTTGGGGATTGAGAATTCCCTTCGATCATTGCCTCAGACCGGCTCAGTTGACCGAACCGAGTACGTCCAGGGGTCCTCTATGGATGTTTATGAAATTCTTATGGTTGCATACTTGTATGTTTCTGCTTTCTTTTATAACACTTCTGGTTATTTGATCTCATGAAACTTTTACTTTTCTTTTTATAATAAAGAACATATTATGGTATTAGTAGGATTTCAAGAGAATTCATTGCAATAAACTATATGATTTGGTAATTGATTTAGAAAAATGAAATGGAAAAAATGGGGTTTTTCTTAAAAGTAAAATATTGTTACCTGTTTTGTTAAAGGAGAGTAAAACCATACTTTTATATATCCTATTTTCAAATTAGTAAAAATTTATTTCATTTTAGAGGTGGGGAATCAGCCATGGTTTATTTTGGAATTCCTACTGAGCATCTCAGTGCTCCTGTCTACTCTATCTTTTCAGATGCAGTTTATACTTTCAGTTTCTAGTTCTGTTAGTGCTAGATCACTCTTGGATCGAACTTGGTTCTGAGTTGGGTGGTGACCTAGTACGTCACATGGAGGTATGTGCAATTTATTCTTATTCTCTTTTCATTGCTAGTATTCATGTTATTATTAGTCTTTTTTTATTTACATGTGTTTTATTTATGGTCCAAATCTTTCCCACATGTTGGTTTTGATGCCCAAAACTAGTTTTCAGCCCATGGGGATCAGGAACTCCCTTCAGGCCTTGTCGCGGACCGTCTCAGGTGACTGGTTTAGGGTCAGCTTGGGTTGGTTCGTGAGAAAATGGTTTCAATGGAGGCCCTATTTATTTGGGGTGTTTGGTTGATAGATATTAGGACTATCATGACTCAAGAGGTAGGTGTGGGAAGAGTGTCACAAACTCTTGCTCACACTAATCCTAGAGTTACCAGGGGTATTCCGGCATTTGAGACTTTTTTTCTTGGGTTGTTTTGGATTGATGGATGATAATGCAGGCGAATCGGGTTATGTTTCAGCCCCACATGGGGTGGTGACCCATGTGGATTCCAAGTGTTTGGTTCAATGTCCTCCTAGTGTCATGCCTTACTTGGGGCATGACTCACCACTATGTTGTTGGGTTAGGCATAGGCACTGGTTCCTCATTCATGTAGTTTGTTGTTGGTTGTGTTTCATTTTGATCTTGATTGATGTGAGTTTATGTTAAAAAAAGTGGTTTTGTAATGGAAAAGGGTTTCTTTCAAGTTGTTTTTAAATTGGTGGAATGGGTTTTTAAATGGGAATTGTTTTGATTTGGAAATTTTTGTATGTGCTTGGATTTGATAAGGAAAAGTGATGTTTGGACCTTGACATTCTTTATAGAGGTTCACATGTGTGTGGGTATGTACAGAGAGTTCATGTGGGCACTTGTCTGTGGATGATGTAAGTGGGATTGGATGAACGTACATGTTATGGTTCATAAGATACCATAGGTGAGTTTTAAAATTTAAAGGGGAATGGTGGTTTTGAAAAGGGAAATGAAATTATGGTAATTGAATTTGGTTTAAAAAGAGGGTTTTTTGTATTTTGAAAGTTTCTTGGAAAAGTGAACATTTTGAAAATTTATATGAAATGGGATTTTAAATAAGATGTTTTGGGTTGTACTTGAGTTTATTTTGATTTCAAGCTAGTTGTTTTGAGCTCGAGGTGTTCCTTTTTATTATGTTCTGGGCTTGCTGTCGGTTTGAGGTTGTGTTTTTCGTGTTCTTCAGGATGTACCACCTAGAAATTCCCCAAATATTTCCAATGATTCAAGCCCAGTTCCTAGTTATTTTCATGTGTTTCCTATTTATTAAGGTAATCTAGCTCCATTAGAGTAAGTTGTGTGGTTTTTGGATATAGAGTGAGTCTTTGGGTTATAGGGAACTCCTAAGGGTGTTAAGGTTCATGTCATCTCAGGTTTATTTGCGAGTCCAATTCTGGACTAGTAAATATGGATATCTCATCATCATTAGAGTTTGGGGTGTATTTAGTGGTGGTATTATTTTGTATGGGTTCCCTATCTGGTGAGGAGTGGATTCGGTAGGAACCTGTCTCTAAGAAGTTATCTTCGTCGGTGTCAGATCGTTTTCTTATGTTCCACTAGTATGGACAGTTCGGGCATTCTAGTCCATCATATTGCATCCCTTTGAAAATGTACCACCATTTTGGTTGTTTGAATCATCAGGAGGAAGATGGAGTTGGGGACTAGAGGATGAAAATGTTTGACTGTGAGGAAGGAGATGCTTCAGCCATCAGGGCCCCAGCCATAGGTCTCAGGGTGAAGCTTGCGCATAGTCAGGAGTTGGCGAGGGTATGTGGAACCTTGGTCTGGATTATTCTTTCAGCTTTGGGATGGAAATATCTGAAGTTTCCTTATTCTATTCTTGTTGTCATCATAATCTCATCCTTGTTGTGGTGGTGTGATGAGCTCATTCTACTAAAATCCAAGCAAACTTATCTTCTCTTAGTGAGGTTTCTAAATCATTCAGGTTCCTTAAATGATGTTGGGACCATGAACAAATGGACCCATTCTCATTTTGAGTTTGGTATCAGTTGTCTTTTTAGGGGAATGTTTGGTTTTGTGAAATTAATGGGTGGTGTTTTGGGCCCTTTCTTAGTTCGGGTTCCTCTCTATGGGTTTTTCACTAGTGTGTTTCAGTATTTTAGGGGATTCATCCATCTTAGTTTCCTGGTGTGACCATTTTCCCCATAATGGTTTTAATCCTAATGGTGGAGTTTTTCTGTTAGCATTGAGAAAGTGGCTTGTGTTCGGGCTAGGAATTCCCTAGTCTCCAGTTGCGGGGAGTATTTTATTTTGTCCGTGTGGGAGGTGTTGAGTTTATTTCTCATCCTCAGGTTGCTGGTTTGTTTCATAGAAAGCTTTCCATTTAATTATCTAGGTTGTTGTTTAGTCCATGTGGAGATATTTAATGAGTTATTTTTGGGAGTTTTGGTGTTTCCCCCCCCCCCACCTCGGGGGTGGTGTGTTAAGATTTCAAGGTTTCTGTGTTAGTGAATTATTGTGGTGGGGAGAACACTATCATGTTCTACCCTTAATCTTAGGTTGTGGGTTTCCATGAATTAGTCAGGTGTGAAATTTTTTGGGAATGGTCACCCTGAGGATTTCGGTTTTCCTCGGTTTTGTCTGGGCATGGACTCGAGTTTTGGTTATCCTTTGGTTTAGCAACTTTCTGGGGGAAGAAATTGTTTATGGTGGGGAGAATTATCACACCCCGACTTTGTTGATTAATTATTTTAATTACTTTAATTATTATTTTGAGTTTTGGTGGAAGGTGGGTGGAGTTTCAAAATTTCAGGAACTTTTTCACTATGAGTTGGTCAGCCTGCACTGCTAGGAATAACTGTGCAGCACCCACGTAGATGCCAAAGTGGGTCTCATTTATGGTGCATGACTTGTGCACGGTTTATAAAACCCTGCGACAAGCGCGCAACTTGACTCTGTAAGTGGGAAGTGCTGGGTGGCATGGTTCGAGTGCAGTTAGATCAACAGCACATCTGGCTGCAGTTGAACCATGCGGCTTCCCAATAGTCAGAATAAATAAAGAAATTAATTGAATGATAAATTAAAAAAATTAATCAAAGTAAGATAAATAAAATAAAATAAACATTTTGAGAATGTTTAATAATAATATTATTATTATTATTAATTTTGTAATTAAAAATGTTTTTATTACTATTAATATTAAGTTTATTATTATAATTATTATTATCATTACTATTATTAATAATAAGAGTATTCTTATTGTTTTATTTGGTTTTCGTTTTTTTCTCTGAATTGTTTTATCCTAGGGCATGGCCCTCTCCTTCACCCCCTCTATTCGTGCAACCCCCCCCCCCCCCCGGTTTGTTTCCTATGCACACCCCAGCTTCTTCGGAGCTCCCTCTGGCCTCACCTCCTGTTCCCAGCAATACCCCCCCCCCCCCCCCGCCACATTTCCCTTGCCCTACGTGACCCCTCCAGCATGGAGTGCCTTTCTCCTAGTGGTCTGACCTCTAACTCACCTCTCCTGCTCTGACTGCACCACCCTCTATTGGTGTGACCCCCATCCTCTCTTGTAGACTTCACTCCAATTGTGCCTCCCTCTCTGGTATCCTCCTTCTTCGGTGATTTTTCATTCAATTTTTTTTGGGGGTTTTCTTTCGATTTCTCCAAACCCTAATCATGGATTTTTTTGGTGTGTTTTTCTCATTTTTTTTATGGTGTCACTACCACAAAACTGGGCAAGGAAGGCACCTACCTTTATCAATGCTAACAGAAAAGCGCTGATAAAGGGGTAGGACTTTATCAGCACTTTAAATAACCCTTTATCAGTGCTTTTCTTAGCGCAGATAAAGGTTACATTTATCAGCGCTTTTCTTAGTGCTGATAATGTTTTTTGTATACATTAAATAAAAAACACATGTTATAACTAAATATATATATATATATATATATAATTAAATAATTATAAGATTAATAATAAATATATTTATTAGATTTATAAGATTTTTTAGATTTTTTAATTCATTATATTTATTAGATTTATTAATTCATTATATTTAATATATATTTATTATAGTTGTTTATATTTAATGTATTTGTTTTATTTATAAATATATAATACTTTTTAATATATATGTATAATTAAAATTATTTAATATATGTGTGTTTTTCAATGAATTGGGGTCAATGAATATATCATGCATATATATATATGTGCATGAATAATGTTCATTTATAAATTATAATTACATATCACGTTGATGTGTTATTGATTTATAATTCATTATGTTACCCATATAATATATATGTTCTAAAAGATGTACACTTATAATTAAAATTACATTATATTTAAAAAATATATATATTTTTTATTATATTTTCAATGATATATATATAAATATACCTTTCAAATAATTTTATAAGTATAAATAAAGATATATTTATTTAGAGTTATAATTATTAATAAATATATATATATTTATCATAAATATCATTTTAAATAAATATATAATAATATAAAAAAATTATTAAATTTATACATTTATCAGCGCTTTTCATTTTAGTGCTAATAAAGACCCCCTTTATCAGCACTTTTTACTAGCGCTGATAATGGTCCGTGTGGGATTTATAAAATCCACCGGGTCCTCCTCCTCCTCCCCGCACCCTGTCAAGATTTTGCGGAAGCCCTACACTACGTCGCCACCTCCTCTCCGCCGCTGCCTCCTTCTCCTCCTCCTCCACCGCGGCCGCCTCCTCCTCCTCCTCCTTCGGTGCCTACTTCTCCTCCTCCTCCTCTGTCGCGGCTCCTCTTCCTCCTCCTCCTCCTCCTCCTCCACGGCGGCTCCTCCTCCTCCTCCTCCTCCACTGCGGCCTCCTCATCCTCCTCCACCACTGCCTCCTCCTCCTCCTCCTCCTCATACTCCTCCTCCTCCTCCTCTGCCTACTCCACTGCCTCCGCTGCCTCCGAGCTACCTCTGCTGCCTCTACGCTACCTCCGCTGCCTCCACGCTGCCTCTGTGCTGCCTCTGCGCTGCCTTCACTGCCTCTGCTGCCTCTGTTGCCTCCATTGTCGACGCCTCCTCCTCCTCCACCACCGGGTCCTACTATTTAAGGTGAGTAAAATTTAATTTGCATGAATTAATTATGTTTTTATTTATTGTCAATAATGAGATTAATTATGATTTGGCGTGATTCTTGTGTGAGATGCTTGTGTGTGAGACACATGTATATGTGGTTGGTTACTTGTTTGATCTTGATTAGCTCTCCCCACTATAGCCTTGTGATAGAAACCTGAATAGAGAGAGTATTTTTTGTTAAAGTTTGTTACACTAGATTAGGATTTCACTCCGTCTAGTGGCCCTTAGTATGGATCTTTTTCTGATTTTGGATACTACCCCATAGTTAGGACAGGTAGGTTTTGAACCGTCTGTGTTGGTGAATTCATGTCATCAGGTGAGGCATGTCAACGGGATGAGACATATGTTTAGTATATTCTATATTGTACACTATATTGTACACTATTCTCTGGGTTGGGTCATATACCAATTTAAATATCACATCCTTTCTTATAACATAACAGTGCCACCAACCTCTCACATTGGGTGTGATTCACATATCCTCTAATTCCACAACATAGTAGCTTCTCCCCTCTCACTTACGGTGGGTCTCACCATCACATCACATAAAAAACAATTTGAGGAGGGAATCTCTATAGACAACCTCTCACAAAACTACTCCAAACCAATACTAAGTGATCCTCATTTCTATATCTCACATTATATTATCATACAAAAAATGATCTAAGGAGGGAATCACAATATCCAAACTCTATCACAAGTCAAAATGCACCATCAATAGGTGGATCCCATGTAAGTCACACACAAATCCCATTTGACCAATGCATTCTCACTCAAAGTAGGGTCCTAACAACACCTTATCACTTAAATAAAGGTCATTCATCTTGTCTCATGCCACAAAACATATAAATAGAAATCTATGGAGGGTATCTAGATATCCAACCTCTCATACCAGCTAAACCACATCATCAATAGGTGGGCCCCATGGATGATCATACTTCAACTAGGTGAAAGTCATATGAAGTGCCAATCTCTTAGTCGATCTGACCATAAATAATAAAAGTCACCATCCATTTATCCTTGCATAATAATCTCCTTAAAACCATCTTGGTTATACATGAAAATTATTCTCAACCTATCAACATTCTAATTCCTCCTATAAGGGAATCTACTGGGTTCTACAAACCTAACCCATCTTTACTCATTGATACCAACACACACTCATCTCTACATGGTAATGTCACAACCCACATGCTATACTTGATCTAGGCCTCGATAGACTAGTCTATATCGTCTTCTAATTCCCACATTAAAACTCATTAAAACTAAATAATGACCATCCTAAGAAACTCACACTAAGAGCCTTGGATACCCTATGCTAAGTCATCCAGACTATTACCATGACCCTCACTTAGGTACCATATCATATCTCCCCTTGGAGATCTCTTAATCCAATTATAAGGAGGAAATCCTCTATGTCACACTTCATGAATCCCTATATGGAATATCCTACTCATCACACACACCACGACTCTTATATATCCTTAAGAGGGTGTTCCCCATCATACGTGATATATAAAACTATATTATCCATCTTCTTTAGGCCTAAGACTCTAATACCTACTCAAATAGCCTTAGAAAACCTAAATAGGCTATACAAATCTCATACCAAACCCGATCCTCTCATAAACACAACTAGAAACCTCACCTCCATGAAGACATAATCTCTGGATGATCACAAAATCACAAACATTCAATAGAACCCTCACTCTATCTCTTAGCGGATCAAAAACACCCTATTTATTTACCTAGGTTGCTCTTGATTTCTATCCCTTTCACTGGAACACATATACTCATGCATGAATGCACAATCATGCATAAATTGGAACATGGTTTTGTATTATAGGGTCCGCCTACCTAAAAAAATGGAGTAACCCCCTCACCAAGATCAACCCATCGTCAACCAACACTATACATGCCTTATCAAATATTGTACCAATGATTGAGACCCAAACTCAAGCTCATGTGGATACGAAAATGATTGAGACCCCGCCCGTTCTATATCCACATTTAATATCATTTCAAGATCATGTGGATACGAAAATGAATGGAGGCAATAATCACACAATTGTTTGTGAAAAAAGATATGTACGGAGAGGAAACATTAGATTTCGTTAGTGCTGATGTTGTAGCTGGAATCATCACATATGATTGGCTAGGTGCCTCAGTTATAAATGTATACATGAGGTATGTTTTCATGATTTGATTTTACAGAAGCTGATATACTATGATAATTATGGAAAAATACATTTCATATTTTTCACAGGCGTATATATGAAAAACAATTGAAGGTATTTGCCCGTGAATACAAATTTGGACTCATTAGTCCTCACACCATGTCTACACAACAAAAAGAAATAGATTTCAATTTTCAGGCTGAATTATTGTCAAACCTGCTCAGAACGTCTCAATTCAAAATTACGACTGACAGGCTCTTTTTAATACCAACGTTGTAGGGGTAAAACTCTACATTTTAATCATATCAATTATATTTTCATTTCTATCATTACTTATTCATTTTTTTGTTCTTAGGCAACATTGGATGCTCATTGCAGTCAATTTGGATACTCCAAATATTTATTTTCTGGATTCACTGCATGGATATCCAAAAAACCGACCACACATGATGGTGATTATCAATTTGTAATACACTAGATCCAACATTTTAGAACTAAATATCTAGTTATATAATTTATATTATCTTTTAATGAGGATTCTGTTATGATAGGGTGGTGTATGAATATCGTCTAAAGGCTGGAATGAATCCAGGGTCTAAGGACGACAAGGCGCACGAGATCTAAAAATGGAAAAGTATCAGGGTATATATAATTATATTGAACTATCCAAATACATATCAAAAAAGATTACTTATTTTTCTCGATGTTTCTGTAGTGTCTGAAACAAACAAACAGAAAGGAATGTGGTTATTATGTTTGTAAATTTATGAAAGAGATCATATTTCATGAACAAACTAGCATCCATGAAGAGGTATTTTTGAAAATAATTACTAGTTCATTTAAAATATTTATTAATCCTTTGTGTGTTTATATTTTTTCAGTACTACTATGACTGACGCAAAAACTCATATTCATAAGATGATATAGATGTGTTTAGAAACGAATGGGCAGCATACCTGATGGAAGAATGTAAACAAATAGGACAATGAAGTTGAATTCCTACTACTTATGTTATCTTTATATGATCATTGATATCTCCCTTGTTTACACTTATTGAGCATCTATGATCACCCTTTATTATGTTTCATATCCTTAGATTATGAAAAATGGTTTTAGAAATGATTTGAGTTTCTAGTAAAGAATAACTTAATGAGAGACTCTTATGAAATACTAACATATAGAAAACAGAGAAAACGCATTCAGATTGTTTTGATACTTTAGTAAAATGATCCATGAGTCATTTTTGACATGTACGAATCGACCGCACCTCAATCCGATGCACGATGTGACCGGTATGGCTAAAAATGGCTGATATCAGTTTGAAATTGACATTAACTTTAGAAAACAAGACAAGTGACATATGAAAAACCAAGAAAAAGCATTCAGATTGTTTTGATACTTTAGGACAACGATCCATGAGTCATTTGTGAGGTGTAAAAATTGACCGCACCTCAATCCGATGCACGGTGTGACCGGTATGGCTAAAAGTGTCTCATATCAGTTTCAAATTGACATTAACTTTGGAAAACAACACAAGTGACATACGGAAAACCGAGAAAACACATTTGGATTGTTTTGATACTTTAGGAAAACGATCCATGAGTCATTTTTGAAGTGTAATAATCAACCGCACATCAATCTGATGCACGGTGTGACCGATATGTCTAAAAGTGTCTGATATCAGTTTGAAATTGACATTAACTTTAGAAAACAACACAAGTGACATACAAAAAACCAAGAAAACATGTTTGGATTGTTCTGATACTTTAGAACAATGATCCATGAGTCATTTTTGACGTGTACGAATCAATCAAACCTCAATCCGACGCATGCTGTGACCGGTATGTCTAAAAGTATCTGATATCAGTTTCAAATTGACAATAACTTTATGAAATAACACAAGTGACATACGGAAAAATGATAAAACGTGTTCGTATTGTTTTGATACTTTAGGACAATGATCCATGAGTCATTTTTAATGTGTACGAATCAACTGCACCTCAATCCAACACACGGTGTGACCGGTATGGCTAAAAGTGTCTGATATCAGTTTCAAATTGACAGAAACATTAGAAAACAACACTATTAACATACGTAAAACTGATCAAATTCATTCAGATTGTTTTGATACTTTAGGAAAACTATCCATGAGTCATTTGTGACGTGTACGAATCGACCGCACCTCAATCTGACGCACTGTGTGACCAGTATGGCTAAAAGTGTCTGATATCAGTTTCAAATTGACATTAACTTTAGAAAACAATACAAGTGACATACATCAAACCAAGAAAACGCATTCGGATTGTTTTGATACTTTAGGAAAATGATCCATGAGTCATTTTTTAGGTGTACAAATCGACCACACCTCAATCCGATGCACGTTGTGACTGGTATGGTTAAAAGTGTCTGATATCAGTTTCAAATTGACATTAACTTTAGAAAACAACAAAAGTGACATAAGGAAAACTGAGAAAATGCATTTGTATTGTTTTGATACTTTAGAAAAACGATCCATGAGTCATTTTTGACGTGTACGAATCAACCTCACCTCAATCCGACGCACGGTGTGACCGGTATGGCTAAAAGTGTCTGATATCAGTTTAAAATTGACATTAACTTTAGAAAACAACACAAGTGATGTACGAAAAACCGATAAAATGCATTAAAATTGTTTTGATACTTTAGGACAACGATCCATGATTCATTTGGGAGCTGTAAAAATTGATCGCACCTCAATCCGATGCACGGTGTGACCAGTATGGCTAAAAGTGTCTGATATTTGTTTGAAATTGACATTAACTTTAGAAAACAACACAAGTGACATACAGAAAACCGAGAAAAATCGTTCGGATTGTTTTTTTACTTTAGGACAAAAATCCATGAGTCATTTTTGATGTGTACGAATCGACCGCATCTCAATCTAATGCACGATGTGACCGGCATGGCTAAAAGTGTCTGATATCAGTTTGAAATTGACATAAACTTTAGAAAACAAACCAACTACAAACGGAATACTGAGCAAATTCTTTCGAATTGTTTTGATACTTTAGGAAAAAAATACATGATTCATTTGTGATGTTTACGAATTGACCACACCTCAATCCGACGCACGGTGTGACTATTATGGATAAAAGTGTCTGATATCATTTTCAAATTGACATTAACTTTAGAAAACAACACTACTGGCATATGGAATACCAAGAAAAAGCGTTAAAAATGTTTTGATACTTTAGTAAAATGATCCATGAGTCATTTGTGACGTGTATGAATCAACTTCACCTCAATCTGATGCACGGTGTGACCGGTATGGCTAAAAGTGTCTGATATCAGTTTGAAATTGACATTAACTTTAGAAAATAACACAAGTGACATACGGAAAACCGAGCAAATGTGTTCGAATTGTTTGTATACTTTAGTAAAACAATCCATGAGTCATTTGTGACGTGTAAGAATCAACCGCACCTCAATCCAACGCACAGTGTGACCAGTATGGCTAAAAGTGTCTGATATCAGTTTCAAATTGACATAAACTTTAGAAAACAATACTACTAACATACGTCAAACCGAGAAAATGCATTCGGATTGTTTTGATACTTTAGAAAAACGATCCATGAGTCATTTGTGACGTGTACGAATCGACCTCACCTCAATCCGACACACGGTGTGACTGTTATGGCTAAAAGTGTCTGATATCAGTTTGAAATTAACATTAACTTTAGAAAACAACACAAGTGACATACAGAAAACCGAGCAAACGTGTTCGGATTGTTTTTGATACTTTAGTAAAACGATCCATGAGTCATTTTTGAAGTGTAATAATCAACCGCACCTCAATCCGACGCATGGTGTGACCGGTATGGCTAAAAGTGTCTGATATCAGTTTGAAATTGACATTAACTTTAGAAAACAACACAAGTGACATACGAAAAACTGAGAAAATGCGTTCCGATTGTTTTGATACTTTATGAAAACGATCTATGAGTCATTTGAGACATTTACAAATCAACTACACTTCAATCCGATGCACGGTGTGACTGGTATGGCTAAAAGTGTCCGATATCAGTTTCAAATTGACATTAACTTTAGAAAACAACACAAGTGACATACGGAAAACCGAACAAATGCGTTCGTATTGTTTTTATACTTTAGGACAACGATCCATGAGTCATTTGTGACGTTTACAAATTAAACACACCTCAATCCGACGCACGATGTGATCGGTATGGATAAAAGTGTCTGATATCAGTTTCAAATTGACATATACTTTAGAAAACAACACTACTGACATACATAATATTGATAAAACAGATTCAGATTGTTTTGATACTGTAAGAAAATGATCCATGAGTCATTTGTGACTTGTACGAATTGACCGCACCTCAATCCAACGCACGGTGTGACCGGTATGGCTAAAAGTGTTGGATATCAGGTTCAAATTGACATTAACTTTAGAAAACAACACTACTGACATACGGAATATCGAGAAAACATGTTCGGATTGTTTTGATAATTTAGGACAATGGTCCATGAGTCATTTGTGACATGTACAAATCAACTAAACCTCAATACGATGCATGTTCTGACCAGTATGGCTAAAATTCTCTGATATCATTTTGAAATTGACATTAACTTTAGAAAACAACACAAATGACATACGAAAAAACAAGCAAACTCATTCAGATTGTTCTGATACTTTAGCAAAACGATCCATGAGTCATTTTTGAGGTGTATGAATCGACCGCACCTCAATCTGATGCACAGTGTGACCGGTATGGCTAAAAGTGTCTGATATCAGTTTCAAATTGGCATTAACTTTAGAAAACAACACAAGTGACATACAAAAAACTGATTAAATGCGTTCAGATTGTTTTTATACTTTAGGAAAATGATCCATGAGTCATTTGTGACGTGTAAGAATCAACCGCACCTCAATCTGATGCACGATGTGACCGGTATGGCTAAAAGTTTCTGATATCAGTTTCAAATTGATATAAACTTTAGAAAACAACACAAGTGACATACGAAAAACCGAGCAAACGCGTTCGGATTGTTTTGATACTTTAGGAAAATGATCCATGAGTCGTGTGTGACGTGTACGAATCAACCGCACCTCAATCCGACGCATGGTGTGACCGGTAAAGCTTTTCATTAGATAAATAATCAGTATTTATTAAATGAGATAAATCATCCAAAAACATATTTATTTTTCATTATTCCCTTTCATTGTTATCAGAATGAAAACATTTGAGTTTATCATTTCCATATTTTAGTTTCACATTTCCATATTAATGTATTCTTTCATATTAATGTTTTAATTTATTTCATTATTGTATTACTAACATAATATTTATTTTCTTATATAGGTGAATTTTTTTCCTTAAGTTCGGATTCTTTGTTCGGAAACAAATACCGTTGACGACAATTTTTTAGAGAGGATCACGGATATCAAAGGATGAAACATTAATGTTTATAACTGTTTTTGGATAATTGTAATTATAACCATGTAAAACATTGTTTGAAATGTATATAGCAGTGTGTTTTTTTATATTTATGATGTTAAGTAAATGTATATAGCATTGTTTATCAAAATATTGTGTGCGGGTGCTATTTTGTGTAGGTGTGCAGGTGCTATTTTGTACAAGTGTGCAGGTGTTCGTTTGTGCAGGTGTGCAGGTGCTGGTTGTGCAGGTGCAGGGGAAGGTGCCTTTAACATCGCTTAAAGAGCGCTGATAAAGGGCCCTATTATCAGTGCTCAAGATAGCGCTGATAACGGAACCTCTTTATCAGTGCTAGAAAAGCGTTGTTAATGATGACATAGATAAAGGGGGGTCCCCTTTATCAGCGCTCTGAAAAGCGCTGATAAACTCCACCTTTAGCAGCGCTTTTTGGAGTGCTGATAAAGGGGAACCCCCCCCCCCTATCTACGCCGGTATTAACAGTGCTTTTCTAGCACTGTTAATGTCGGTTTTTAGCGCTGATAAAAGGCCAAGTTGTAGTAGTGTGTTGAAGGGACCGCAAGGCTTAGTTATTCCTTGCACCGAAGAGGCATCGTGTTCCCACGCCATTGAGGTGGGCGAATTCATTTTTTTCCATTCCAATTAAATCTATTTAATGCTTGAGTATTTTTAATTAAATTTTTTACTTGATTAACACACTAGTAATAAGTGTATTTAGCTTGTTATGGTGTTTTTATGGAAGTTGATTTTGTTAATAATAGGTTTTGATGCAACCTTTTGTTTATGCTTGTATATTTTCACACCCAATGTCACTTGCGCATTCTTAATAAATTTATAGACATGTTTTTCACACTCAAGTAACCCATATTCAATTCATTGTGATAATTTGGCATGGATAGAAATTGCTAAAATCAATTTTCAAAAAAAATCGTCATTTTCACCAATGTGGTTATGCCTTAGTGTGTCTTGAAAACTATAATTTGTGTTTTTATCTTGTTTTGAAATAAAGAGGGACTCAATATCCACAATTTAGACAATGATTCTGAATGAGATTCATCTTCCTCCTTACACTTGTACAAGATTGGAGGATACTCTGGGATGTGAAGATTGATACACCTTCCCTAACAGTTAATGTTTTCTTTGTATAAAGATAGTCAAACCATGCCCAAAATAGCATTGAACTCCACCAGAGGAAGTATGACAAGATTTTCTAGGAGGTTCAGTCCACAAACATTTACCAGAATGGACTTATAATCCTTGGTTGAAATTATTTCCCCATTCTTTGTTCTCACAAATAACTCAACCTCCAAATTTTGAGGTGGTTTTTGAATAGTTCTACTAAACTTTCTAGATATGAAAGAATTTTTAGAACCAAAATAAAATAGTATGTTCGCTATTCTTGAATGAATAACTTGAGTACCTATCACCACATCGTTTTTCGGCTCCACCACAGCATTAGTGATATCATAAGACCTTCCTTTTTCCCTTGGAGGTTGTTGTTGATTTCTTCTGACAACCCTTGGCTTAGGGAAATTGTTCGCATAATGCTCATGTTCCTTGTAGTTGTAACACTGCACTACAGGCTGAGTTTTGATATAAACCTTCCTTTATTCTTCCACATTAGTGGAATTATTTATTTCCCTCTAGATGTTCTTAGCCAAATTTCTCATTCTTCTACATTTGAAACAATTCTTGGTTCCCTTTAGACAGTTCTTTGGATACTTCTTCCCATAATTTTTACACGTGGTATGTTCGGTCTTCTTTCCATCATGGGATTTATTTGTTGAAGCACCCATATTAGACTCCATTTTTTGTTTTTTTTTACTGGTCCCATGATACCATTGAGAGTCTCTGATCTCCATTTCAACCTCGAGGGAACAACGGACAATCTCCTCATAACTATCAAAGTCATGAATTGCCAATGATTTTTAGAAGCTCGGCTTTAGCCCGATAAATAAGTGATCCACCTTTCTTTTGGTGTTAATGACAAAGTTGGAAGTATATCTTGCAATCCTTGTAAAGTTTTATTAATACGCCCTAATGGACTCATCTTCCTTCTTAAATCTAACAAACTCTTTTTCCATCTTAAGATGGAGGGTTCAGGAAGATATTTAATGAAAAATATTTTCTTGAATTCCTCTCAATCCATGGAATCAATTTCCTCCTAGGACTTCGTATTATTGATCAGTGTCCACCACTGATCAGCTTCCCCATCAAAATGATAGACCTCCAGCATGGCTTTCTCTACTCCTAATCACTGGAGGACAGAGAATATATTTTCAATGGAGTTAATCATCTATTATGTGAGGAGGGTATAAGAAGATCCACTAAACATGGGTGGCCTTTTCCAAATAAAGTATTTGATGGAAACTTTCTCGTTCCTTGGAGGATGAGGTAATTCCACATGATTCAAGTTATTATTCATAACTTGAGCCATCTGAGAAAGTATTGTCAGAAAGTTTTGAGCACCCATTCCCATCATATTTATAAATCATTAGGGAAATCTTCACATTCCCTATCACATTGATAATTGACACATTTTCTTCTATTTCCCTCCATTAACTAAGAAAAGAAAGTGTATTTAGGGGGCTTAAAGACTTAGCTAATAGGCATAAAAGGAAACTTTAAACATAAAATGATAAACTTGTAAAGGAAAATTATACCCTAACATGTGATTCCCTATGTTTAAATCTAGGTTATCCTTGGTTTGTTTCTTTATTTGTATTATTATGGTCTCTTTTTTTTGTTCCCTTAATAATGGTTCCTAATGAGCTTATGAATTTACCAAAGCATATCCCCCAGAGTGTCAAACCAGGTGCGCAGTAAGGCCCATTGTCGTGTACCAGGATACCCCGAGCTAGGCCCGGAACACCTTGTCATAGTTGTTACTCCTAGGTACATCTGTGTCAAATATATGTCCACTTTTAGTATCTAGAAAGGGATGTATGTTCATGATAAACCACTTACCTTTTACTAACCAAAATTTAGGGATGTTTTCTTATACTTAGTCATATCCATAAGTTTCTAACTAAAGTGCTCTATTCCTAATCTCCCAAAAAAACTATATCATTCTATGATACTAACTATAGATACTTTATCCTTTTACACATATCATTACATGATTTTAGCCATATTTAATCATCATATTACAATCCAGGGATCATAAAGTCTAGTGTCTTGTAATATTAGGTACATAATTAAACATCATAAAAACAACTTTTATTTAATTTCCACATTAAGCTCCTAACTTCCATTGTGCTCAAACATATTTATAGGATAACCTGGGGATAACATAAACAAATGGATGATCTAAAAATCTCATTAAGGGAATAAACATAAGAATAAAACTTTAGCACATGGGTTAGAAGGCATGACATATTGATATAAAAGGGCATGGGACAAGATTGATCATATATAACCATAACATATAAAACATGGAATCATATAAACATTGAATCATAGTAATGTGTAAGAAACATAAAAACCTGAATTTATCACGATTCAAGACTCGTTTCATATAGATTAGCATGAGTCAAGGATAACTGCTAAGACCGTTGCACATGGAGCACGAGTCAAGGCTAACCGCCAAAACCATTGCACATAACGTCTCATGAGACTATAATTTACCCAATTAATTGGAGGATTATCTGGGTATACCCATATTAACATGTTCATGAATATGTTTTCCACATAAATAATCATACATAATCAATCAAACATAAACATAAGGGTACCCATGGAAAGAAATCGGTATCATAATCATGTCATAAAGCATAATAATTGGGTATATCATACAAGTATCCATGAAAGAAAGAAATTAAAACATAAATGAACATTCATATGGTAAAATAGTCATATATCATGGTATGTGATTTCAAACATAAGTGATAACATGTAAGAAGAGTATTTAAGAAATTTTAGCATTAAAACATTTTAGTGCGGTTTTAAGGAAAATACTAAAGATAATTTAAAATAGAAAAGAGTACAATATCTTATATAAAACCATAAGTTAACCATGAAATTTTTCATAATAAAAATAGTGATTTTATAAAAAAAATGGCGGATTAAAAAATGTGATAGAGTGCACTTGAAATTGGGTAAGAATTTAGGAAGTTCCCTTAAAACGAGCTTTCATATCGGGAAGAATTGAGAAGGAAACCACTTAAAAAAATTTATATCCCTAAAAGAGAATTATTAAAGGATCTTGATACATGAGTTTGAACATATAAACAAAATTTATAATATGTAAATAAAAAGAAATTATAACTTCATTTGGGTAAAAAGAAATATGGAGCAATCCGAAGGAAAAAAATGGAGGTTCGGGTAGAATCCCTTACCTTAAGTCCAATGGTGTTCTTAACTTGATCTTAATATCCTAGATAATCAATTTAGATTCATTAATTAATAATTAAATAAGCTCTTCTACATGTAATTGATTAATTATAACCTTATTAAGTTCATTCATCTCATCTTTGATGGGTTAAGAGGTTCAATTTCATTCTTTGGGGGTGTTTGTTTCCTTGGTTTTCATGATCGGATTACTTATATACATGTAAAGATAACCATGTAAGATGAGGATGGTTGTACAGAATTGAAGTTATATGTTATTATATAAAATACAGAATATTAAATGGTTATGAAATTCATTTTGTTATTTGGAGTGAAGATGAATCATTATATAAAACTTTAATAATAACTGTTTGAGTTAATTGGCATTTTTTCATCACGACGAAATCATTTTGTTTTATAAATGAATACCAGTTGTAAAAAATGATTTCATAAAATTAAAAATGATATATTACATACAAAATAATCTGGTTCAACCATAAAAATGGTATCATGACGAGAATTGAAGACGGTAATAGAAATTGAAAATCTACCGTCCTTGAATGTGATAAATTAACACATCTTGGATGGTGTTTTCATTTCTAGTATAAAAGTAGGGGAAAGGATAGATGATGAAGAATTATTCCATTAGAATAAAAAAATTATATTATTTTTAAGGTACTGGAGTTTTCATACCTTTTGTATGAGGAGAGTTGAGGATAGATGAGAATGTAAATGAACTTGAAAAGAAATTGAAAGAAAACGGAAAAGTGTTTTACCTCTTGATTCATTCCTTTTGAGAACCTCCTTAGGGAAGATGTTTTTTTCTATTGGTGATACCAATAGATCCTGGAAATGAGATAGAGGCTTAGGGAGAAATTTTAATACAATTTAGACAAGGCACGTGACTTGAGAGGTGTGAGGAGAGGAGGTGGTGAGGGGTGGTTTTTATAGTGGAGGAGAGGGGAGTTTTCTCAATTTTAATTCGTTAGTTTATTATTTTTCTCCACACAAGCAATCATGCTTGATTATTGTTACCAAAAATAGTAATAAGTTTATGTGAGTTCGAACCAATGGCCATTTACATAATACATGACTCAAGAATGATGCAGAAATTTATTTATTTAACATATTTCGTAAATTATCAAATTTCACTATTCACTAAGAATCCAACTATTTCAGGAAAATCCCAGGAATTAACCCTAACCATTTTTTGATGTATAGAATACAAAAATGAACTACATTTTATGAAAATAATTTTCTAAATATGATAAATTTAATATTTAATTAAAATCATAATTTATTTGAAAAATACAAATTTTAAAATTAAAAAGTATTTTTAAATACTTTGAAAATTTAATTAAGGTCTCATAAAATTATATTATAATCATAAATCATAAAAACATTATTTTATAAATACATTTTATAAAAATAAATTTTCATTTAAATTGGTAAATTAATCATAAAATTGTAATTAACTATTTATGACATACCAAAAATACCAACACTATCATATTGTCACTTATAAGATGGATAAATTTTATTTATACTTTCATTGGTAAGGTTACTATTCACATGGCTAATTTACTATTCATAAGGGACATCTTACTATTCATAAGGGTAACATTACTATTCGTAAGGGTAGGTTACTATTCATCAGAAATTAAATTTTCCCAATCTGACTCCAAAAATCTTACTGATCGCAACCGTGTATGTCAGATTTTCGAAATTCAAATCACAAAAGTGGAAAAATTATGTTTAAAGGTCACATAGTATTCAATAGTTCATTTAAGAATTATGTGTCATTGTATTATTATTTTATGTGATCATACAATATGACATAATTATAAGAAGGAAATTTCTATCGATTAAACTTTGGTTCGTTACAACCAACACCTTGACTAGCCTGACTATATTCATTTTCACTCTCAACAATCACATAAGGGCAGTCCAAAACTGCCATTTTGGGCCTCCCAATGCTATACTTATAGACAATAAAGAGACCACATCTATCAAAATAACTATTTCACATTGAATTCTTCAAAACCCATTTTGGTCCATCCACTATGTCGTGTTCATTGAGTCACCACGACATAAACATAGCTCATTTGAAATTTTTCCATTCCTTTGTATCTGGATCCTGTTCAAAAACCCTTTATTGATCAATGAGCATATTTTAAATAAATAAAACATGAAAACATATCCAAAAATCATGAATAAATTTTCTCAAGAAATAAATCATAGCATGCCTCCAATGTGAAAGTTATCATAACACCACACCATATGATAAAATAGTGTTTTTGTGAGATATTTATCTCTCTAGGTAAAGATAAATATTGTTTCAACCATGTATCAGTTGAGATAAACTCTCAAATACACGTTTTTAAATGATTTTATTAATTCAACAACCAAATCACCAAGAGCTCTTTATGAAACCATAAAACAAGTTAAACAAAGCAAATACAAAAAATAGATATCACAAGAGAAAATATAAAACAAAAGAAATTGAGCAAAAAATATTTACATGGATCAAAATTTTACTACATCCAAGAAGAGAGATAACAATTTCACTATTTGTGGGAATAAATTTACATGGAAAAGAAAAGTGTCACAATCAACATTCAAAAAATATAGTTCAAGTATTGAGATAGAAAACACATTGATACAATCTCAATAATTGTAGTGGTTCATGGTGCTATAGTATCCCAAGTTGATCCAAACACATCAAACTAAACACTCAATATAAGAGTATATTTATTTAGTATTATAACTTTATACCATCTATTATAAAAATTAAATAATGAAAAAAATTATTTAATAAATTCAAATAAATGATAATTGTAATTCAAAGTTTAATTATTGGTACCCCAAAGGAATCAGCACCATCCTTTTCTTCCAACATATTCCACCTTCTTTTCTATTCAAAAATAGTAACTCCACTTTGTGTTGTGTGATGCATTGATATGGGAGTTCCCATTCAGCCACCATGATCCCTTGTGTTTGTTTAGTAGCTAACCTTTACAAACCATTGAGTGCCTCTATGTCATTTGTAACGCCCCGGACCTGGGTGCCACGCAACGGGTGCCCCGAGCCCGGTTCGCCACGTGACCTCAAGCGCATTTCCCCAAACGCCAGAGGCTGCAGACTAGCAGTGAGGGCCCAGGTCTGATAGTGGGGAAACTATGTCCTCATTTGTCAAAGTGTAGCGCAGCAGAATACAGAATAAATATACAATGACAGCGGAAGCAGTAAACCACACACAACTGAAATAAACTACAGCAATGGATATAACCAACAGTATATAAATGATGATGCTACATGTTTCAAGTTCTACGAAAACAGTCAGAACATGTTATACATCAATACAGTACAACAAAATACATAGTACATCAAAATAAGCAAAACATCTGGCAGCGGCATCACGAGCCTAGGCTCGGTCTCATGCCCTCCTACTCCTCAGCAACAGTCAAGTACCTGTATAGGGACTCTTGCCCCTATCTACACCTGCAGCAATGTAATCTGTTTGGGCTGAAAAGCGTGACTCAAACAGGGTGTGAGAAATATATCTCAGTAGGCACCCACCAAAGGCTCGTGCCCAACTGCGTGCTAACATGCAACAATAGTGTGCAGTGGTAAAATGCAATAAAGTAAGCAGTACTCAAAAGTAACTAACTACCAGTTATATTGCCATTTTTAATATTCATTTAATCCATTTAATATAAGAAATCACCACAATGCATTTCTAGTAAACAACTAGTGTCCTCAGACACGTAAACTCCTACTCTCGGGTAATGAGTATCCAACACAAGAATATGCCCTCAGGCATAACAGAGTTTGCCCTCAGGCGTAGGTAGTGTCGCCCACAGGCACAGAATCAGCTATCCACGGGCATGGAAGAAGTTTCCCTCAGGCCGAAATAACTACTGCCCACAGGCTAAATAGTGCAGTGCCCATAGGCTAATCACAACAACGCCCTCAGGCTAAACAGGTAACCGGGTCATGCCCAACATATCAAAATGCAGTAAACAAGGAATTCCTCTCAAGGCAATTCTATAATTACTACATTAAAGGCATACCCTCGGGTATCCTAGCCAAACGGCTAAACAGTGAAACACACCCCCGGGGTGGTTCCGGATCCAAGCAATGATCACAACCAGCATTTTATTATCACAATTTAATCACCGATGAAATTCTAGGCATTAAATATAGCAACGAACTTAGCCACACGACACCCCAACATGGGTTCGTGGCACAAAAATCCACAAAACCGCACGACAGTTGGAAATTTACACCAAGCCACTTACCTTATACGCCAACAAACGTTATACCCGAACGCCGACTCCAGAAACGCCCAAGAACGGCGTAGATCTGATGAAGAACAAAACTCATTCAAATGTAAATAACTTCCCCTCAATAAAGAATTGGTAAGAACGGTACTAGGAGAGGAGAGGGCTTACCCGTGCGGTTCCAAAGAGATCGCCCGAAGACGAATCGGATTCCAGACGAACACTCGGTGGATCTTCAAAGGTTCGGTCGTCCTCCTTGGCTCCAAAACGGCTCAAACGCCTCCTCTACCAAAATAGGAGGCTACTGTCTGTTTTATGCCGAAAAAACAAAGTACACGACGTGTACTTCCTTCATTTAACTGTTCCTTTGGCGGCACCGCCACACTGTTCATCTGTCGACATGCGTACACGGCATGTACTCCCAAGTACACGGCGTGTACTGTCGCCCAGCTGGCGGCTACTCCACCGCCTTACTGTTTTGGTCTGCCGACTGACTACACGACGTGTAAGAACCACTACATGGCGTGTAGTCAGTTCCTACACCCCTCGTCGCCGACAAGGGTACACGCCCCATGTACTCATCCCCACACGCCCAGAAGTACACGGCGTGTGGAAAAAGTACACTGCGTGTAGTTCCAAAATTTAGGATTTTTCCCCATTTTCCATATTTTCTCAAAAACATTTAAGGAAAAGGAAAAAATAAGAAGCTCGTACCTCAAAACTAAGAACCGGGTTCTTACAAACTTCCCCCCTTATAGCAATTCGTCCCCGAATTGCCCTTCCAAGGGTGGCGAAGATAAAGCTCAGAACAGCTCTGGCCACTGAGCACGTACGTCGGCCTCCCGCTCTCAGGTCTCATCCTGCACTCGGTCATGCTGCCATAGCACCCATACGAGAGGAACTGACCGGCCTTGGAGAACCTTCGTGCTCCTGTCAACGATACGGATCAGATGCTCCTCAAAGGACGCATCATGCTGAAGCTCAACCTCCTCTGGCTGAAAGGTGTGAGACGGGTCTGAATGGTAGCGACGCAACTGAGACACGTGGAAGACATTGTGCATGGCTCGGTACCGCTACGGTAACTGCAACCGATAGGCAACCAGCCCGACTCTCTCCAGAATATCAAATGGCCCCACATACCTCGGTGAAAGCTTACCCTATCTCCTGATCCGCTTGTGTCTCAACCTCGGCGAAACATGTAGAAAAACCTGAACCCCGACCACGAACTCCAAAGGTCGTCTGCGACGATCAGCATAAGACTTCTGATGAGACTGCGCGGTAGTCATCCGCTTCCGAATCAACTGGACCTGCTCAGATGTGTCATGCACAAGTTGTGTCCCCAGTAAAGCTGTCTCACCTGCCTCTAACCAGCACAAAGGTGATCAGCATGGCCTACCATATAAAGACTCATAAGGTGTCATCTCAATAGTCTCCTGAAAACTATTGTTATAGGAAAACTCGACTAAGGGTATATGCTTCTCCCAAGAGCCCCTGGAGTCTAAGACGCATGCACGCAGCATGTCCTCTAGCACCTGTATCATACGCTCTGACTGGCCATCGGTCTGAGGGTGGTATGTTGTGCTCAGAAGCACCTGTGTACCCAGCGCCCTATGAAAACTTTGCCAGAAACGAGACGTAAAGCGGGCGTCCCTATCAGAAATGATAGAACGAGGGACCCCATGAAGGCGTACGATCTCTCGGATATACAGCCTTCCGAGCTCTTCCACACCGAAGGTCTCCTTGATCGGCAAGAAGTGAGCTACCTTCATGAGTTTGTCCACAACAACCCACACGGCATCATTGCCTCGAGGTGACCTCGGCAACCCCGTCACGAAATTCATCGCGACATCATCCCATTTCCACTCTGGAATGGGTAACTATTGTAACAGCCCAGCTGGCCTCTGGTGCTCTGCCTTCACCTGCTGACATGTGGAACACCTCGTAACAAAACCAGATATCTCTCTCTTCATACCCGGTCACCAGTACTGACGTCTCAAGTCTCGGTACATCTTGGTAACCCCGGGATGAACTGCCCAAGATGAAGCATGAAACTCCCACATCAACTCCTCACATATATCCCCTGGAACCCATACACAACCATGGAAACGCAAAACCTCATCATCGCCTATCGTCCAATAGGGATGAGGGTCCTCACTTGCCACCGACTCCCGTAGAACTAGGCCTTCCGAATCAGATAGCTGCCTCATCCTCACTCTGTCCAGGAGGGTAGAAGTCACAGCTAACGAGGAAAGATAAGTTTGTCCCTGACTGTCATGCACCTCCAGATGCATCTTAAAGAACAAGGCCATGAGCTGCCACTCACCACTGGCCTCCTACACTGCCTGTATCTGAGTCTTCCTGCTCAGTGCATCAGCTACTGCATTACCCTTACCAGGTGTATAGGCAAGCTCAAAATCGAAGGACTGTAGGTACTCAACCCACCTTCTCTGCCTCAAATTCAGGTCACACTGAGTAAAGATATACTTGAGGCTTTTGTGGTCGGTGAAAACCACAAAATTCTCTCCCAACAGATAGTGTCTCCAACAGCGCAATGCATGAACAACTGCAGCCAACTCGAGATCATGCGTCGGTTAATTCCGCTCATGTGGCCTCAACTGCCGAGACTCGTACGCAACAACTCGGTCGCCCTGCATCAACACTGCTCCCAGCCCAATTCCTTATGCATCACAGTAAACTGTATAGCCCTTCCCCTGCTCTGGGAGTATCAGGATCGGTGCTGATGTCAACCTTCCCTTCAGGTCCTGAAAAGTTGTCTCGCAAGCTTCTGACCAAATGAACTTCACACCCTTCTTAGTTAGTCCCGTCAACGGTGCTTCTAAGCGGGAGAAGTCCTGTATGAAGCGTCTGTAGTAACCAGCCAACCCTAAGAAACTCTGTATCTCAAACACGTTCTTAGGCTGCTCCTAGGAAACTACTGCTCTCACCTTCTCTGGGTCTACTGCAACTCCTGCCTCTGAGATAATGTGACCCAGGAAGTGAATCTGGTCCATCCAAAAGTGGCACTTTGAGAGCTTAGCATATAGTCGATGCTCTCTCAGTGTACTCAATATGATCTCAAGATGGGTGGCATGGTCGTGTCGAGTGTGAGAGTACACCAAGATGTCGTCCATGAATACTACCACAAAAGAATCAAGATACGGATGGAACACACGATTCATCAGAGCCATGAAAACTGCTGGCGCGTTCGTCAGTCCGAACGGAATAACCGTATACTCATATAGACCATACCTACTCCTGAAAGCTATGAGAGGTATATCAGATGGTCTAACGCACAGCTGATGATATCCTGATCTCAAGTCAATCTTCAAGAACACTCGTGCTCCACGAAGCTGATCAAACAGATCATCTATCCTCGGCAAGGGATATCGGTTCTTAACCGTCAACTGGTTCAGCTTCCGATAATCCATGCAAAATCTGAGGGTACCATCCGCCTTCTTCGCAAAAAGGACTGGAGAACCCCGAGGAGAAGTACTGGGTCGGATAAAACACTTCGCCTGTAGCTCCTCTAACTGCCTCTTGAGCTCCTACAACTCAGGCGTGGCCATCCTATAAGGAGGAATGGACACCGGTGCTGCTCCTGGCACAAGCTCGATAGAGAAATCCACCTCTCGCTCCGGAGGTAGACCTGAAAAGTCATCCGGGAAGACATCCCTGAAACGATCAACAACTGGAGGGAAATCCGTCTGACAAGTACCCTGGTCATCCAGATATAAACTCGCAATCTGGGTTGTGACTCCACCTCGCCCATGATGCTCCAGTCCAGCTCGACTCGCCTGAACATCTCATTCGCCCTTGTATAGAAACTCTCCGCCCTCTGGTGACGTGAAACGCACCCTACGACGATAGCAGTCTACAAAGGCTCGAAAGGGAACCAACCAGTCCATCCCGAGAATGACATCATAGCTCGTCATCTCCAAGACATAGAGGTCCCAAAGGAAGTGACACCCACCAACCTCAAGAGGGCACTCCTTGCACTGACGCACACCAACCGTCCTAGTCCCCAACGGAGTTTCTAGCGTCAAGATATCGGAAGAAGTGGAAACACAGAGCCCAATGCTCTCCACAACGGGTACAGATATGAAACTATGTGTAGCACCCGTATCGAAAAGTACTAAAGATAAGACAGAAGCTACTAGAATAGTACCTCTGACTGTAGAAGGTCTGGGATCCTGCTCCTGCTGGGTCTGTTACACTGCATATGCCTACCCAGTGCCGCGGCCCTGCGACACAGCCCGGCTACACTGAGCTGTCCCGCCCTGCTGCCTCTGCGATCCTGGTGTCTGGCTACCACGACCACGACCACCATCTATGCCTGCTCGCCCGGACGCATTCCAGTTCCCTGACTGGTAAGAAGCCATTGGTCATGCTCCCACACACGGAGGCTGCACAGAACCCCTCTCACTAGCCACTGGTGGAAACGCCCTGCAAAAGCGTTGCAGATGACCCATCTTGCCGCAAGCTCGGCACTCCACTGGGTCTCGTGGACACTGCGGTCTCTTGTGCCCCTCTCTACCACACTGGTAGCACATAACCTGACCACCTGAAGCATTCTTATGACTGGTACTGCTGCCCTGAGAGAAGTCCATCTGTCTCTTCCTCTTGCCAGCAGAAATAACACCAGTAACTGGTGTTGAACCGCCCTGGCCCACACCACTCAATTCCTGCAGGTTCCTCTCTGTAATCAACGTCTGGTTCACAATCGCGCGTACAGTAGGAAACCTGAAAACATTCACCAGCGCTCGGATGTCATACTGAAGACCATCCTCAAAACGTCTGGCTCTCAACATCTCATCACCCACCAGCACGGGTGCAAAGCGCTGAAGCTCCGTAAAACGAGCAGAATAGTCCATCACCGACATAGCGCCCTGCTGCAGATTCATGAACTCTCGAGCTCTATCTGCCCTCAGCGTCTCGGGAAAGAAGAAGTCATAGAAGACTGCCTGAAAATCTTCCCAAGCCATGTATCTGTGATGCTCTGACTGGGTGGTAACATCCCACCACCTCTTGGCGGAATCACGCAGCATGTAAGTCGCGAGCTTGACCCTCCGCCCTGGAGGCGTCTCAAGATGCTTGAAAATAGTCTGCATCGATCCTAGCCAAGACTCTGCAGCCTGTGGTCTGTCATCCCCTGAAAACGTAGGTGGATGCTGCTGCTGAAAGATACGATTCAGCTCATCCATAGATGTCGCAGCCTGCGGTGCTCCCTGAAAGGTCTGCATGAACCGTATAAAGCCCTCACGGAACTGCGCCTCCACGCCTATGTCCAGTATAGCAGCTGGCGCCGCATCTAGCTCTGCTGGAGGATCAACTAGTAGCCCATGGCCCACCATCTCCGGAGTATAATCGTCGTCGATCTCCTGGCGAAAAATTCACGGTCGTCTAGGCGGCATGACACTACAGGGTCAAAAGCACGCCTTAGATTCAAGATTATTAAGGTTGAAAGCGAAGGAACCACAAAGGAACAAGAGGAAGAAGGCATTTCAAAATTTGCAAAACAAGACTACACGGCGTGTACACTGACTACACAGCGTGTACTTGACTTCTCTTCCCCTGCCCGGGTCCTTACACACGGCTAAGCCACACGACTTCCGTTGAACAAAACTACACGGCGTGTATAATATCTACACGGCGTGTACGGTGTTATTTTCCAACTGCCCGTGTCGTCTGTGACACGGCCGACTACTCGGCTTGAAACTACACGGCGCGTTACACCCGCACACGGCGTGTACTCCACCCCGTTTCCCAGCCACAAGGCTAACACCACATGGTCTGTCCTCGGACAAGACTACACGGCGTGTCCCACAGGTACACGGCGTGTTCAGGGAGAGGTGACACTAGCCCGTGTTGTTCGTTACACGGCCGCGTCCCCAGGCCACACTACACAGCGTGTTCATCATTGACACGGCGTGTTCTGTACAGGAGTTCACCGAGCCGTGTTGTTAGTTACACGGCCGGACTCCGGGTCACACTATACAGCGTGTACAAAAGCTACACGGCGTGTTTTACCCAAGTCTTTCCCTACCCCGTGTCGCCGCCCACACGGTTTGTGACACGGGAAGAGACTACACGGCGTGTACTCAGGGTACACGGCATGTACTCAAAAAGTTTATTTTTCTTCCCGAACAGAAGAACATACACGGCGTGTATAAAAATACAACACGGCGTGTATACTGGGTTTCCGGACAGTATGCCCCAGAAACTTCCCCGAAACCCAGAAAATACTGAAACCAACACCTAAGTGTCAAATTTTGACCTGTGGGGGCCCATACTCCCCATGAATCAAAGTTTGACATCTTATATGTGTTATAACCAATAAACAGTCAATGATCCACCAAATTTCGGTCAATGGGGGCTCATACTCCCCAAAAACCAAAGTTTGGCATCCATTCTATAAACAAGATTACACAAGAAAATACCCTATCACAGAGCAGGTATGTATCAAGCAGTTATCACAATAGCATGCTTTTCTAGCACAACAACATGCAAAATTTTAATGCACCTACATGGCATTGAAACTATGCATGACATGTGATATCTAGCATGTGCTTATATGATGCATGAGACGGCATACACTCATCTCATCGGGTTGCAACTAAATAGAACCCCTAGATAAAATATAAACTGCACAATCTCAAAGTGTGTCGCCCAACGGTGAAAACATAGCAACTGTAAAATTTTCAAAATCCAAAGAATTGAAAAATACGAGGTAGACTGGCTTTTCCCTGTACACAAGTTAGCTACGTCCGGGCACAATTTATTACCAACTACCATTCGTCCTATCCCTGACTACGGATCCAAATAGTAAGTCAAAGAAAAGAACCCCTCTGATACCACTTTGTAACGTCCCAGACCCGGGTGCCACGCAACGGGTGCCCCGAGCCCGGTTTGCCACGTGACCACAAGCGCATTTCCCTAAACGCCAAAGGCTACCGACTAGCAGCGAGGGCCCAGGTCTGATAGTGGGGAAACTATGCCCTCATTTGTCAAAGTGTAGTGCAGCGGAATACAGAATAAACATACAACGACAGCGGAAGCAGTAAACCATACACAACTGAAATAAACTACAGCAGTGGATAAAACCAACAATATATAAATGATGATGCTACATGTTTCAGGTTCTAAGAAAACAGTCAGAACATGTTATGCATCAATACAGAAAAACAAAATACATAGTACAGCAAAATAAGCAAAACAGCTGGCAGCGGCATCGCGAGCCTAGGCTCGGTCCCATGCCCTCCTACTCCTCAGCAACAGTCAAGTACCTGTATAGGGACACTTGCCCCTATCTACACCTGCAGCAACGTAATCTGTTTGGGCCGAAAAGCATGACCCAAACAGGGTGTGAGAAATATATCTCAGTAGGCACCCACCAAAGGCCCGTGCCCAACTGCGTGCTAACATGCAACAATAGTGTGCAATGGTAAAATGTAATAAAGTAAGCAGTACTCAAAAGTAACTAACTACCAGTTATATTGTCATTTTTAATATTCATTTAATCCATTTAATATAAGAAATCACCACAGTGAATTTATAGTAAACAATTAGTGCCCTCAGACATGTAAACTCCTACCCTCGGGTAAGGAGTATCCAACACAAGAATCTGCCCTCAGGCATAACAGAGTTTGCCCTCAGGCGTAGGTAGTGTCGCCCACAGGCACATAATCAGCTGCCCACAAGCATGGAAGAAGTTGCCCTCAGGCCGAAATAACTACTGCCCACAGGCTATATAGTGTAGTGCCCACAGGCTAATCACAACAACGCCCTCAGGCTGAACAGGTAACCGGGCCATGTCCAACATATCAAAATGCAGTAAACAAGCAATTCCTCTCAAGGCAATTCTACAATTACTACATTAAAGGCATACCCTCGGGTATCCTGGCCAAACGGCTAAACAGTGAAACACACCCCTGGGGTGGTTCCGGATCCAAGAAACGATCCCAACTAGCATTTTATTATCACAATTTAATCACCTATGCAATTCTAGTCATTAAATATAGCAACGGCCTCAGCCACACGACACCCCAACATGGGTTCGTGGCACGAAAATGCACAAAACCGCACGAAAGTTGGAAATTTACACCAAGCCACCTACCTTATACGCCAACGAACGCTATACCCAAACGTCGACTCCAAAAACACTCAAGAACGGCGTAGATCTAACGAAGAACAAAACTCATTCAAACGTAAATAACTTCCCCTCGGGAAAGAATTGGTAAGAACGGTACTAAGAGAGGAGAGGGCTTACCCGTGTGGTTCCAATGAGATCGTCCGAAGCCGAATCGGATTCCAGATGAACACCCGGAGGATCTTCAAAGGTTCGATCGTCCTCCTTGGCTCCAAAACGGCTCAAACGCCTCCTCTGCCAAAAGAGGAGGCTACTGCCTGTTTTAAGCCGAAAAAACAAAGTACACGGCGTGTAATTCCTTCATTTAACTGTTCCTCTGGCGGCACCGCCACACTGTTCATCCGTCGACATGAGTACACGGCATGTACTCCCAAGTACACGACGTGTACTGTCGCCCAGCTGGCGGCTACTCCACCGCCTTACTGTTTTGGTCTGCCGACTGATTACACGGCGTGTAAGTACCACTACACGGCGTGTAGTCGGTTCCTACACCCCTCGTCACCGACAATGCTACACGCCCTGTGTACTCATCCCCACACAGCCATAAGTACACAGCGTGTGGAAAAATTACACGGCGTGTAGTTCCAAAATATAGGATTTTTTCTCATTTTCCATATTTTCTCAAAAACACTTAAGGAAAAGGAAAAAAGAAGAAGCTCGTACCTCAAAACTAAGAACCAGGTTCTTACATCATTCATGTATCTCATATGATGTGTTTTCCCTACTTTTTTATCTTATCACATGTCTCTTCAACACCCAACAACCCTTCTCAATCATTGGGTTCCCCATTAGGGATTTTGGAGGTAAATATTTGAGAGCTCCTGGTTTTGGTAGCTTGATTCGAGGTTATATAGGGAGAGACCCTAATGGAAGGTTCTTAATGTTGGAATTGGTGCCCTAGATCCAAATTATGTGTACTTTATGACAATATTTATTCATTGTTTTGAATATTAATAAAATCATTACCATGTCATGATTATTCTTCTGCAAAACATAGTATATGATAATGTCCTAAGAGTAGTTGTCGA
Source organism: Viscum album (assembly GCA_963277665.1). Lineage (NCBI taxonomy): Eukaryota > Viridiplantae > Streptophyta > Magnoliopsida > Santalales > Viscaceae > Viscum > Viscum album. Next base: position 1,783,292,099 of record OY728148.1, on the reverse strand, counting down.
ACTGAAAGGTCATAGTAGTTTCCCGCTATGATGGGAATCTAGAAGAGTCGTGATAGTATTATTAAATATATTTTACTAGATGAAATCACTTGAGGGACTCAAATGATATAGTTTATCATAGGTGGAGGCTCGTAGGACATTGAGGCACCTTCCCATGGTGTGCGCCCTTAGTAATATCATGTGTAGGATATTATGAGAACGAGACCCGCTAGTAGTAAATCTGCATTTATATGTTTTATTAGATGTTCTTATTTGCATACTTGTGTATTTATCCTTAGACTTTAATATTATTAGTAATGATTATTATAATTTGTGTACTTTGATATATTAACAAAAAACCATGACAATATATGTTCGCAGTGAGGTAGGATATGTTGAGTGCATCATGAGTAATATTTCATTAATGAATAATGTGAGAAATGATTTTTCCCTTCTATTATTTAATAGGAGTCAATATCTCATTCCCTTTGATGGAACTAATATCTCCTAAATAAATCCACTTCCAAGGTGTTCTATAGGCAAGTTTCATTTCTGGAAATTCAATGAAAGAGACATTGATCACATATGTTTATGGCACCAGCATGCTACCTGCTTGATTAGAGATATCATCATAAAGGGATTATATTACACAGTAAACATTTGTATGAGGTATTATGAAATTATGACATTAAATTCATTCTATATGGGTGTCTTGGTATGTTTCTAGATTCTAACCTTGGACTTTAGGCTTCGTTTCATAATGTCACTAAGAAAGAGGCCTAGATGGTCACACACTGAGTGTATCCAGAATATCAGTGAAATAATATTGTTATTTAACAAGTTAAAAGAATATTATTTTCACACATGGTTTAATAATTATTCTTTTTTGTTTGATTGCATATATTCTATCACTAGTTATTTGAGAGAATATTTTGTAAGAAGAATATTTAATAAATATTCATTTTTAATTTAGTGAATATAATATTTACTTATTTATTGGAAAATAATGTAGTGTTATTTATTAATTAAATAAATAATCATTATTCAAGAGCCGATAAATATTATAGAGGAATGGAGGACCGGGTTTAATGGTCCAGTGAGAAATAATATATATTGAATGTTATTTGAATAAATATTATTTAATGTAATTTGCGAATTTAGAACATGTTAAGAAATATTAATATTGTTGTTGTTGTTGTTGTTATAGACATGGGGTTCTCTATGGATTAAGGAAATCATAAGGGTGCATGCGAAATTATTATTTTCTAACTCTAGCGGTACATAAACCCAATTAATTTACTTTTATAGATAGTCAATTCATTAGTTATGCATAACTATATCCTGAGTGAATCCTCTCAAAGCCCTATAGATCTCCCTCTCCAAGAACACTCTCAAGAATAGAGATTGGTCCTCCTTCACCGTCACTCCCAAGTCTATAGAGTTTTAAGAGAACCCTTCCTTGAAGCAATTCTCAGGGTTATCAAAGATGAACAATGAAAGCATCAGGATCTACTATGCTAGAACTCAAAGATTCCTATGGCAACATTTAGGGGTTTATGGAACATATGTGGATCACCGCTAGAGAGAATCTACTCTTAATTCATAAAATGCAACAATGGTACAACATAGATACATTGTAAGATCCATCGATGAAGAAATAATTTATTATAAGGTAATTCTTTAATTACTTAAATTAATTACAAATAATATATGAAGATCTTATTCTTTCATTACGATGTTTTACTATTGTCTATATTATTTGGTTCAACTCCATTGATTATGACTTTTATCATTGTGTAAATCTTGGATTAATCATTGATCAGGACAAAAAGATGAGTTGGGAATGACCCATTTGATGCTTCCACTGTGCCCAAATCCAACAAGTGGTATTAGAGGGGTCGCATAATTATTTATAATTATTTAAAAATCATTGATTAATATATGAATTTGTCATTAGTTTTCAATTCCAGTTTAATCGTTCTGTAAATTCGAATTGTGAGATCTACTTTCTTCTTATTTATTTCTCACAAATATAATCAAATCAATTAATTTTATGAAAGAATAAAATAGAAGATCTCATCTAGAGTTGCCAAGGAGTCTAGTTGGATAACATAAGAGTACATGTTGTGTAACCCAGAGGTACATGACGTGTACCCATATTTAATACACCTCGAATTAATTTGAAATTAAATCAAACTGTGTGAATTTATTACATGTGTTGAATTTAATTACACACCGCATATTGACCCTGGTGCATGGTCTGCTGGAGTTCACATCATGTAACTTCCATAGACGATGTGTAGTCCTTTAGTCACAAACAGACCGTGTATTTTTTACACGACCTACATGACTAGTGACCATGTAACTTTGAGATAACACACCGTGTATCTCATTTACACATCATGTACTCCAATATTTTCCATGGCACGATTACACGCCGAGTCTCTAGGCGTGTTCCGCAGATAGACAGTGAGAATAATACACGACGTGGAGCTGCAATGTACACATCATGTACTTTTACCAAATTATGAATAATTAAAAATTAATTTATTATACTATTCAAACCTTATCAACATGTGTTTCTTGTGGTTATTATGTTCATAGTACTCACCATGCAATGATTTTTATATATGTGTGTCGATATAATTAATTTCTGCATAATTTTTGGATCTACATATCACGTATAAGTTATATTATAGGTATTACTCTTCATGTATTGAAGCATAATATGCTATGTAAATACCATGTTTTCTATGTGGTCATTAATTTGATAGTACATGTCATGAAATAATGTGATAATTCATGTATAACACATGTCACAAGAGTAAATAGTATACGAGTATAATACAAGTTGGGTAGTTCGGACATCTACTCACCATGTTGTCTCCAAGGTACAATTTTTTTGTACAAAATTAATTTATATAAATTTATTTAATTTGATTAAAATTATGATGGATGAGAATCTCAAGAAAATTCAGATTAGAATTAAGATAAAAGAATTGATTAATTAAAGAAGATAATTAATTGATTCAAGCATGATTTATTTTAAATATTAATGATTAGAATGGAATGATAATTTTATTATATGTGTAATTCGTTACATGCATGTGGATGATCATGATACTAGACAAAACCTCTATATGTGATTGGTTTCATTTAATTTATTATTAAATTAAATTGTTGATTTGTGTGTCATCCCTTCTCTCATTATGTAAGGGTCTTTGTTCGCATTGTTTATTTTATGTAAACTCATTAACCAATCCTTTGGTTCCCCTCACCTATGTGTGAGAAAAACATATGTAATGGATAGATCTCTCAATCTTATGGAGGTGGTTCAAGTTTGGAGCTGAGGAAAAACCAATCCAAGAGAGTTGCATAGGTGGATAGGTGGAAACACGAATCATAAATGGTTCAAGGTGTTTTCCCCCTAATTCGACTGTTAGTTTATCATCCACTAGATAAACTAACCATTAGTAAAACCTCATGATCATACCACTTTATTATTTTATTTCTATAAATTTTCATGTTTACTTCATTATGGATGTTTTTTTGAGATCACATGAATTAATGAATTAACAAGCATGTAAGATAGAACTACATTAAATTGAGTTATGTGTAAACATTATCTAAGACATAGTTAATCACTAATGTGAATACACTTAATATTAACAAGAATATAATAAAGATAATAATTTTAAATTTACATATAAAAGATAAAATCCCTCAGTTATAAATATATATGTGTGTGTGTGTGTGTGTGTGTTGGTATAGCCCTCCACTAGTTCAGTTAAAATAGAACCATAGTTTAAAGTACTTGACTAGCCAAAATTGGGGTTCTTTCAATTGTCAAGAATTCTAAATTGATGTTTTGAGTTGACTTAACTTAATCCACATCAAGGGTTGACTATCAAAGTATGACTTGGTGTAACTGAGAGGCAAAGATTGAAGAAATCCAATTTAAGGATTTCAAGATTGGGGATTCCACTCAATAGAATAAGGAACTATGAGTTAATGCAGTTGGTATTTGAAATTCCTACCTAAAACCCTTCAAATTAATTGACCGGCCATATTCAGGGTTATGATAAGGGAAATATGGATCTTTTACACTAGAATTTCCAAGAAACAGAATATTCTGAAGCCCACGGTGAGGGTTATTATGTTTTGATAAAATATTGGGAGATTAATAAATATAATATTGATTTATTTATCTAAATTTTATCAAATAAAGTACTAAAACTCAGATCATCTTATTTGTTGAAATAACAATAAAAATGAATTCAAACATATCAATGTGATCCATACTTGATAAGGATGTCCTTTTCATTGGCACAAATTTCTAAGAGTGGAAAAAGGCGCCTATGTGTTATCCTACGCCATGAAAGGAAATTTTATGTGTTAGAAGAACCTATTCCTGATGCTCCAGGTAAAGAGGCTAGTGAGGAAGAGTTATCTCTCTATGAGAAAAATTTGAATGATTCCATAAATGTTTAGTGTTTCATGTGATCATTCACGACTAATGAGATTTTAAGTTAGCATGAGGAAATAGATGTGTATGGTATGATGTATCGCCTTTGGGATATCTATCAAGAGAATATGAGAAAAGATAGATATGATATCTCTAATTCTCTATTTAAAACTAAGATTGGAGAGCCGATGCTAGATGTGCCTCATATAGTCAAGCTTTTGGGTTATATTGAACACTTAAACATCTTAGGGATTAAATTCTCAGATGAGTTGCGCACCAATCTCATAATTTCCTCACTACCCAAGTCCTACAGTTTTATTATTAATATAACATTATAAATAATGAGAAGATCCTTTCAGAACTTCTTACTCTAATTCTCCAAGTGGGAAAGGATATGGGGCGTGAAAAACTCACGGCCTTTATGGTGAATATGAAACGGAAGAACAAGGAGAAGGGGCTCGACTCATAGAAATTCTAAAGCTCCTGAGCACCATCCTTCCAAGAAGAGGAAGATCCAAAGGTAGGGAATATAAAAGGAAGTAGTATGTTTTCCATATGGCAAGAAAAGCCACTGGAAGAAGAATTGTACCTAAAATCAAGGGGAATATAAAGATTCATTTGTTATCAAGTGTAATATTTGAATATCTATATATTGGGTATTGGATATAGCTTTTGGTGCTCACAACTGCATCCAAATACAATAACCAAGTAGATTCCAAAAGATTTCTAGAGGAGATGTGGATTTGCAAGCTGTCAATGGTGCTAGTCTAGCCGCTCTAGCCATTAGAAACTTCCACCTTTCATTACCAATAAGAATGATATTAGTTTTAAGAGATTGTTTTTATGTACCAACCATTACCAAGAATATAATTTATGTATCCTATCAAGATAAAGATGGTTTCATTTTCAAGTTTGGAAATAAAAGTTGTTTATTTTATAAATAAAACACATGTTATGATATGAAATATTTAAATAAGGGTCATTATGTAGTAAATTATGAAAACCAATTATTGGAAATAGATGACAAATCATGTTCAAATGACTCATATAACACGAAGGTATGGAATCACCATCTTGGTCATGTAAACGGGAAGCGTTTGAAAAATCTCTATCAATATGGTTATTTAGACTATGTTTAGCTAAAACCACTTGATAGATGTCATGTTTGTTTACAAGGCAAAATGACCAAACCACAATTCTATGGATAGGGTGAAAGGGCCATAGAGATTTTAGGATTGGTACACCCTGATGTGTGTGGACCATTTCCAATAGAAGCTAGAGGTGTGTATTCTTACTTCATAACTTTTACTGATGACTTGAATATATATGGTTATGTCTACTTGATGAGGTATAATCCCGAGTCCTTTGAAAAATTCAAAGAATTCAAGAATGAAGTAGAGAATCAACTTGGAAAGAAGATAAAAATCTTTGATCGGATCAAGGTAGTGAATATATTAACCATGATTTTATCAAATTTGTATAGGAGTTTGAGATTATATCTCAACTCACTCCACCTTACACACCATAGTGGAATGGTGTTAGTGAAAGGAGGAACCATACCTTATTAGACATGGTAAGGTTTATGATGATTCATGCAGATATTATAATATCCTTTTGAGGATATACATTACAAATTGTGGTGTAAACACTAAATCAAGTATCAAATAATTTAGAAAACAGAATTCCCTTCGAGTTATGGAGTGTAAAAAATCATTTTGTCGCATACACATGTATGGGGTTGTGAGTCATTTGTTAAGGTCTTCTCATCCAACAAACTAGAACCCTAGGGCACAATGTGTATCTTTATAGGGTATGCTAAGGAAACAAAGGGATACTATCTATACAACACCTCAGACAAGAAAGTGATCATCACCAAACAAGTTGTATTTCTTGAGAGGGAGTACATCCTCAAAAAGTATAGTGGGAGAAAGATTGACTTTGATGAATTTTATGCTCAAGATACAAATAGTTAGTACAAGAACAGATTCCACAGGTCCCCGAGTAAGAAATTGTTCCTAAAATAAAATTATTGTGTATGAGAACTAGAGAGGTAAGGGAACCATAGAGATATGGTTTTCTAGTCACCAAAAATGATGAGTCATTATTGGTTGATAGTGATGAACCTATCTACTAGAAAGAGGCAATAGAGAGATCACAAGATAAAAGATAGAAAGAAGCCATGAATTCTAAAATAGAGTCCATGTATCATCACCAAGTTGGGGTTCTGATTGATGTGTTAGTTGATGTAAAGCCCATAGGGTCTAAATGGGTAATCAAGAGAAACTGAACATGGAAGGAAAATTAAATACCTATAAAGAAATTTTAGTGACAAAAGAGTTTAAATAGTGTCAAGGAATTGACTATGATGAAACATATCCACCAGTTTTCATGCTTAAATCCATCAGAATTCTACTTAAAATAGTAGCATACCATGACTATGAAATTTTATAGAGGGATGTCAAAACAACTTTCCATAATGGAAACCTTCAGGAAGATATCTACATGACATATCTAGAAGGGTTTATGACTCAAAGTGATGCCAAAAGGATATCCAAGTTGCAAAGATCCATTTATGTATTGAAGCAATCATCTTTTTCATGGAGCATTCAATTTGATGATGCTATAAAAGAATTTGGTCCCATTATAAATGGATGTGATCCATGTGTTTACAAGAGGTTTAGTGGGAATGCGGTCATTATCCTAGTAGTATATGTTAATGACATATTACTTATTGGAAATGACATACTATTATTAGAATATGTTAAGAACGAGTTAAGCAATTGTTTCTCCATAAAGGACTTAGGTGAAGTTGCCAATATTCTAGGGATCAAGATCATTAGTGATAGATCGAAGAGGCTTCTTGGACTAAGTCAAAGTATATATATTGACCAGATACAAAAGAGATTTAGTAAAGAATAATCCAAGAAGGAATTGGTTCCACTGTCACATGGTATACATCTTTCTAAGAAAATGCGTCATTAGACACGATATGATAGAGAGATAATGAGTAAGATATCATAAGATTCAGTAATATGATCAATCATGTATGTCATGTTATGTACGAGACATGATATTGTCTATGAATTGATAATGGTAGATGGATATCAAGCTAATCCCGGAGAACAACATTGGTCTATTTTAAGGCTATCTTTAAGTATATAAGAAGAACTAAAGATATATTCCTTGTGTATTGAGGATATGAGGAGCTAGTAATTAGGATATATACTAATGCTAGTTTTAAAATGGATCAAAATGATTTGAATTCACAGTCAAGATATATTTTTTGTCTCAACAAAGAAGCTGTGAGATGGAAGAGTTCAAAGCAGTCAGTTGTCGTTGATTCTACAATGGATTCTGAGTGTATAGCGGCTTCTCATGCATCCAAGGAATTCATTTGGATATGAAACCTTGACTAGAATATTTATGCGGTACCAAGAAGTAAATACTCTATCACATTGTATCGTATTAATATTGTAGCAGTGGATCTTGCAAAAGAGCTAAGGCCACACTAATCGACGAAACACATACTTTGAAAAAATCACCTCTTGAGGGAGTTTTCTCATAGGGGTGAAGTTTCAGTAAGAATAGTTCCGGAAGAAGAAAATTTGATGGTCCCCTTGAAATAGAAGAATAAGTATCATATGAGAGCTAGTGGACTAAAGGTTGTTAGTAGTTAGATTTAGTAAAAGTAGAAGTCTGTTGGAGTTGGTGCCCTAGAACCAACTTCTTTGTACTTTATGATAACTTGTATTCATTTTTCTGAATATTAATAAACTCTTTATCACTCATGGTTTTTCTTCTATGTAACATAGTATGTTATAATGTCCTAAGAGTAGTTGTTGCAATGAAAGGTCATAGTAGTTCCCAGTTATGATGAGAAACCAAAATTTTGATGATGGTATTCTTAAATATATGTCCTATAAGAAGATTAAATAATTTGAGGGACACAAATGATATAGGCTATCAGGGGCGGAGACTCATAGGACTTTGAGACATCTTCTCATGGTGTGCGCCCTTGGTAAGATATAGTGCAGTATATTATGATAACGAGGTCTGCCAATAGGAAATCTAAATTTATATGTTTCATTGGATGTTCATATCTGCGAACATGTGTATTGATCCTTAGACTTCAAGATTATTATTAATGAGTATTATACGTCGCATACTTTGATGTATTGACGAAAACAATGACAACATATCTTCACAACAATGTATGATACATTTGGGGTGTCACAAGTAATATTTCATTAATGAATAATGTGAGAAAGTATTTTTACCTGCTATTCTTTAACAGAATTTGTTATCTCATGCCCTTTTATAGAAATGATATATCCTAAATAAATCCATGATCATATTATTCTATAGGAAATTTTGATTTCTGGAAATTCAATGAAAGAGACATCGAGCATGTAGATTGATGGCACCAGGATGCAACCTGCCTAATTAGAGATATCATGATAAAGGAATTATATTACATAGTAAGCATCTGTATAAAGTATTATGTTATTGCGACATTAACTTATTTCTCTATGGCTGTATTGGCGTGTTACTAGATCCTAACATTGGACTTTAGGTTGTTTCGTCTAATGTCACTAAGAAAGAGGCCTAGAGGGTCACACACTATGTGTATCCAGAATCTCCGTTAAATAATATTATAATTTAACAAATTGAATAAATATTATTCTCACACTTGGTTTAATAATTATTCATGTTTTCTTGATCGCATATATTTCATCACCATTTATTCCAAAGAATATTTTTTTATCATAATATTTAATAAATATTTAGTTTCAATTTAGTGAATATAATATTTATTTATTTATTGGTGAATAATGTAGTGATAGCTATTTATTAAATAAATAGTCATTATTCAAGACCTGAATAAATATTGTGGTTGAATTGTGGATCGGGTTTAATGGTCCGGTGATAACTAATGTATATCAAATATTATTTGAAAAAGTGATATTTAATTTAATTCAAGGGTTTAGTGCACGTCAAGAAATATTATTAATATTATTATATACATGGGGTTTCGTAGGGATTACAAAAATAATAAGGGTGCATGTGCAATTATTATCTTCTAACTCTAGAGGTATGTAAACTCAATTATATTATTTTTCAAGAGAGACGGTTCATTTTTTTTTTTGCACAACCAGAGCCAGAGAGAATCCTCTCAAATCCCTAGAGATATCCCTCACCAAGAATGCTCTTAAGAATATAGAGTGATCCTCCACCACCACTCTCAAGTTTAGAGAGATCAAAGAAAATCCTTTCTTGAATAGATTCTCAAGATGATCAAAGATGAACGATGAAAACGTCGGGATCTAGTGCACTAGCACCAGTAAATTCCTACGATGACATTCGGAGGTTCATGGAACGCGTGTAGATCGTCGTTGGAGGGAATCTACTCTTGATTCCTACAATGCAATGACAGTACGATGTAGATACATTGGCAGATCTATCAACAAAGAAATAATTTCTCGCAAGGTGATTATTTAATTGCCTACATTAATTATAAATAATATGTGATGATCATGCGCTTTGTTTTGGTGTTTTAATATTGTCTATATTGCTTGATTCGACTCTGTTGATCCCAACATTTATTACCATGTAAATCTCAGATTAATCATTGATCATGATAAAATGTTGAGTTTAGCTTGCCCTGTCTAACACTTCGGGTGTGCGTGGAACTTGTACCTAGTTCTCTGGAAGAGTAGCAACATTGAAGGCAGTGTGACGATGTCCTTGTCTCTAGAGAAGGAGCTCGGACATGCTCTTCGGATTGCCTTGATGTATCATGTGAAGGATTTTAATGTGGAAGCTATTGGTTCTTATTCTTGAACTTAGTGGATGAGGAAATCAAGATTCCATGATGGTCTCACACAATGGTGCTCGACTCAGAGAGCAGTGTTGAGTTAGGAAAGTAGCGGCATACCTATATGGTTTCTCAACTAAGACCTTCCACATTATAGAATGGAGAATCTCGACAAGGTGACTTCAAACCCTTGGTAAGAGGGGTCTCATCCTAGTTTTAGTATTCCTTTGTCGGTTGGTTTTTGAATTCTTGTACACGCTACTTGTTTTGCATTGTGTGTGTCATTCTTATGACATGTGCCCTACTTTTGTTCTTTTTTGGTGTCTCTTGTAACTATTTTTTGTATAGTGAATTATGTGATGATCTTGCCCCGTCCACGTAGACCGATTGGTGGAACTACAGATCCTATGTATCCTTTATTGCTTTCCGCTTTTTGTTTCTTCAACCTTTAATGCTGAACGTAGCTTCTTGAATCAATTCAAATTTGTTTTGAATTTATTTGATGATGTTGAAGTTGTTCATATTATATTTTAATTACTCTTGTTTCATCACTGCTTGATGCTCTTTTAATTTTATCTTGCTTCTATGCGATTATTTATGTGTTGGGACTTGTTTTTAAGTTCTAGAAATGCATTTGTTGAATCTATAAATTTTATTTCCTCAGGCATTCTATTTATAGTTGAATCATCTTATGCAGAAATTTATTTTTATGTTTATGAGGTATTTGTAACCTTGAATGTTGTAATTATCCACTACTGTGTTATACAACAGTTTGGAAGGAGGAATACAACGAAACAAAGAAATCTAGTACGTCAACAAAAACTCATGGAGACTCGACCCTCGACCTCTCGTGAGACCCTGCAAAAACATAATCATTTATTCACGTCTTTGGAACGATGTTATATATGAATTTTTTCTTGTTTATAGGTTCATGTTTATAAACTGACATAATAAACATCATATTATATTTCATTTTTGAGTTGTACGAACCAAATTTATACTCATTGGATTGGAGCTATTGAATGTGGTAGGGTAGCTCGCAGCACAACAAAAAATCCTACGAACTTTTGGCCTTGATTCAAGGAAGAAATTGTAAAACACTGGAACTTAGACAGAACTCTGCTATATTTCGTCTGCATTTTTCGGAAATTCGATGAGTGATCCAGCAATGGGATACCACAATAGGAATTTTAATGATCTCGAACACTAATTAATTGAAGGCGAAAGATATGGACGATCATCACCAAAGAGAAGCCTCACAAACCCTAATTTAGCATAAAACAAGAAGGATCTGATTCGAGAAAGCAATCAAAATTACTCACTTGAATCCTGGAAATCCCGGTGGGCACGGGAGTGTTAGGGCTCATCTAGATGGCAGCCGTCGTCAAAATTGCAAAACGCTAGAACTCGAACAAAACTCAGCTTCGCTTCGTCTGCATTTACCGGAAATTCGATGAGTGATCCAGCGATGGAAGATGCCTGGATCGTCTCTAACGCTGGTTAATTGAAGGCGAGAGAGAGCGATGATCATCACCAAAGCGAAGCCTCCCAAACCCTAATTTAGCGAAAAACACGAAGGATCTGATTCGAGAAAGCAATCGAAATTAATCGCGTGAATCCCGGCGATCCCGGCAGGCGCGGGAGTGCTGGGGCTCATCCAGGTGGCAGCCGTCGTCGAAATTGTGGGAGTAGCTCACGGCGTCATAGTGGAAGGATAGGGGCTTGGATCCACAGACACTGCACTTTCTCTCCCTCGGTAGCCGCTTGACAAGACTTCTCCATTTGCCTCCTCAGGCAGCGGCGCCGCGGTGAGAGGGAAGGCGTGCACATCTGAGCCCGCGATGCGGTGGCAGGAAGCATGATGACGCCGTTATGAGGCCCGGGAAGAACGACCGCAACTGCGGGGTTGCGGGGGACGGAGCCTTCTCCATTTTCAGGGGCTCTCACAATACAGAGCATGTGATTCTGATATTCTTATGAAATCGCTGCTTTTAATTTCTGCCTTTTCATTTACAATATTGGTTCAATTATTTTTTATGTTCAAATGCATGGTGGTGCATCCGTTTGAGTTGAGTATTGTGATGTGAACTTTATTTGATGATTTTTAATACATCATTTTTGTTGTAAATTGTGATTTTAATGTTAAAATATTTTTGTAATAGGTTAGTTATAGTTTTGTGCTTAATTTATAGTTGAATTAGTTAATTATTGAAAACTATGTAATTTATGTTTGCTTTTATGTTTAAATTTTTGCCTGTTGGTTCTTTGAAATTTTATTTATTTCATTTGTTTTTTATTTTCTTCTTAAATTTTAATTTGAGTGTTATTGAATTATCTTTTTTTAGTAAATTTATTTTTTCTCTTTTCTGTGTTTTTATTAATAATTAAATTATTATTGTTTTAATTTAATTTTAATATTTGGCTTAAGTGTTTTAATATATTGGAATTATTATTTACAACATGTTTATTTTATTTTTCATATGCAACATCATGAAATTTTTAACAAAGGGGAAAGTGGCAGGATGAAGGGTCACAGTTACTTAAATGACCGTGAGTGAGACAATTAAATATTTGAAGTGACTGGGAACCACCAAATTTTTAAGTGATGGTAAGAGGAAGCTACACCCTACCACATGCTCACCCCAAGTGTCCACATGCAAATTCCAACTGATCGTGGGGGGGGGGGATGATGTTATCGCGCCGAACTACCGCACCAACCTGCCACATGATCACCGACTTGTCGTGCTTTGAGAGTTTAACTTACCGTGAATGAAAATTCAAGTGTCCATAACTCAAACCTAAACCCAAGGTTTTCTGCAAGAGATGGGGCTAAGGCTTATGGAGGAATCCATTTCGAGATTCGAAGAGGGGGTTTCTAGGAAAATCGTTTCTCAATTTGTAGGATTGGACTGACGATGAATTAGATGGGCCGATTGAAGTGGAGTACAGAATTGAGCCTGATGATGATCCAAGCTTGATGATCCTAAGATGAACAGGCCGAGAAGTCCAAAGTAGTCTGAGCTCGGTTCTATGTTGAAGACTCATATTCAAGATGCCAACCTTGGCCGCAAATTTCTGTTCTACATTGAGGATGAAATCATATTTAATTTCTTCAAGTCATCGTTCATGTTTGAATTCAGGGTCTCAAACAACATTGAATCGGGTTGAGGATGATTGAAAGAGCGCTGTCGTGGGTGCCCTCAAATGATTAATGTGATTTTGGGGTTCTTAAGTGCAGCAAAGTGGCTGACCAAGGTCGTCTCTCAAAGGAGGAAGTGAATTTAATAACTTATTAAAGGTATTCTAAAACAAATAAAATAGAATATAATAAAAACACTACTTGAAAGGATGGAGGTTGGTTATAGTTTATGAATCTAGAAGAAGTTTGCTGGAAGAAGATTGTATATTTTTTTGTTTTTAGTTTTGAAATCAAGCTCGATTAAAATGACACGACAAAAAGATGTTTTTTTAGAAAATATTTTAAAAGCCGTAATCGATCTAACTCTACCTCTTCAATAATTTATTAATCATTATCATTTAAACTAACATTCACTTAATTATGATCTCTTAATTTGTTAAATCCCGAACCCTACGAGAATTAACTTTACCACGAAGATGAAGTGAATTTAACCCCAGGCTAACTTCGGAACATGCAATCGCAACACCCTGCTTTGATTGATGTTCTAAGATTAGCGTATGGTCAGTGATAAATTAAGGCACATAACCACTCTGTAAATGAGGATTAATTGAGTTTAGGGATTGTATTTGAACTCTACAAATTGATCTCGTGTGGTCTTGTATTACCGATTAAGATTACGCTCTCACAATTTACACAAAATCCCGACCTCACGTGTTTTTGTGTTAATTGTTCAATTGCTTGCTTAGTTTCTTGTAATTTAAAAACACAATTCATGGATCATATTATGTGAATTACAGTAGCTCATTGATTCAAAATAATTAAATGAAGAGGGTAGAAGATAGATTGATTACTAAAAGACTACTCTTCCATGGGTGGCGTAATCATCGTAGAAGCGTTTTGCATATGCAAAGCTTTATAATGGGTATAACCCAATAACGCTTCTACTCAAGAATTCCAGCCCAAAGATAAAGATTAAGAGAAGAAGAAATTTAAACAAAACAGAAGAAAAGAGAAGAAATAAAAGAAGAACAAAGAAGTTTATTACACAAATGAAAACATTACAAAATAAAGAAGAGAATGAGGCTTCGATGGGGGGATCCTTGCTTCAAGAGCTACCCCTCTTACAATGGTTGGAGAATTTGGGTGAAACAAATTCTCCTCTACCTCCAATCTCTTAATGCACGTCTCAACCCCTCCAAATGAGAAAAAATCCAATTTATAGAGGGGAGGGGAGGAGAGGTTACAAGTGGTTTCAAGTGTGAATGTGGAAATTCGGCCAAATATTTTAATGCAAATTGCACCGCCCATTTGACCACCAAAACGCGTGAATTGGCCGGCCTTCCATAAGGATAATATGTGCGGATATGGGTCCTCTATCTCCTCTAAATATTGGGGCTTAATCCAGGCCCAGATGATGGAGTTATGGCCGAAATACTAAAGCTTCTCCATTCTGGCGAGTCCAGCCCAGCTTTAACTTCATGACCCATTTTCAAAAACCAAATGCACTCTTTAGCTTTAGTGTCCTGAATAAAAGTTGTAGATAATTATGTTATGAACACTGTTACAAAATTTAAAATTCAAATAATAAATATTAAAATATTTAGCTTCGAAATACTACAGTGAACTATAAAGGGTAAAACTGGAATTTTCATCAAATATTCAAATGAATGATCTAATTCCAAATACTTTCTAATTAAACATATTTAACACAATGTGAAGAAATTATATCATTTATTATCAATAAAATATTCAATAAAATAGTTTTTTATCAACTCCCCCGCACTTACCCTTTTGCACTCCTGGGCAAAACCTCATGTCAAGTAGACATTAATATCAAATCAAAACCAATTTTAAAACACATATCCTTGAGATCAATAAATTTCCCACCAAGAATCAAAAGATATCATGCCTCATAAAAAACATTATTTCAAGTTCTCCATTTATATCATTCAATATATTTCCACGTCATTTATCCTCCCATGCACAAAACACTTACCTCGCTTGAATTTTCTCTCATCACTCAAATATCAATTTTTTTTGCAATGTCTTTCTCATCCAAACTCATACAAGGGTCACCATAGGTTTGATAGATTCATACATCGCTACCCGATGTGAGTCAAGGACATATGTTTATCATGAGGACTTTTTAGGGTTGTTCTGTGGCTTTCGGTTGGTAAGATTTAGATGTGAAAAATTATGAGGCTGAATGAGGAGGGCTTGACTCTTTTTGAAGCAAAATTGCATTAATCTAATTTTCACTTAAATATGGTCTTCTCCTCGATCCCCATAGTATCAATTCAGCTCCATCATCATGAAAAGTCATTAAAAGCTTACACCATTCATCATTTCAGCATAAAAAATGTCAATCTTCTCAAACATGATTTTCTTGAAAGCTCCAGATGGGCATAACTTTCCACCTCAATTAGAAGCTCTAGAAAAGGCACAGCTTCACTTATCATGAAAGCTCCAGAAAAGGCACAACTTTCAATATAATGAATTTCTTCAGCCGCAAACACATCTCTTCAGAATTTAATTTTCCACCCAAAGTATCACAGAATGTGGTGGCAAAACACAAGACAACTTCCCCCACACTTAAGCTCAACTAGATTATGCAATTTCACTTCAAGAGTTGGTTGGATAGGGAAAATTGGCTTGTAATGTGGCTAACCTAACAGGTTGTGCATGGATTATAAGGGATACAAGGATTATATATTCAAGGTAGGCCATTATAAAAAAGGATTCTTTGAAATGGGGGCTTTAATACCAAACAAATGCCTCAATCATTTAAACATAAGTACCTCAAACCCTCAAGTTTTGATAGGAATAAATCAAATTCTGGTTAAATCAAGTATGGTTTGGTTCTCTCAAGAAACGAGGTGAATGTAAAGAATATGAAAATAATGGTTTAGAAGCCTCACAGGAAAGTGATTTCAAAAATAAAGACAGTGAGATGTGGCATGGGATTCAAAATTCAGTGTACTTTCCATGAAATTACTAAATATTTGAACTTGAAACAAAGTCATTTCAACATTCATTTAAGCTTAGTTTCAAGGGGTAAATTGTTTCACTTATTGATATGGATTTAAAAATGGTGATGAGAATCATTTCAGCTCAAAAGTTTCAAAAACACACAGAAAATTGTAAAATAAACACACAAAATTTGAAAAACACACAATTTTTTTTTGGTTTTTTTTGAACAGGAAATCAATTGAAATTACTAAACTAAAAGGTTCCCTCCCCCACACTTAAAATATTGCATTGTCCTCAATGTGAACCTATGAGATGATATATGCACATGAAATGCAGAATTTTTAAATAGGAAAAATAATATAAAAGTGAAAGGGTTAGGAACAGCCTGATGTGCTCAAGTGATGATGGGGTCATGTCGTGTGATAAAATCCACTGCATCAGTAGGAAGTCCCTCAATGTATCTCTTCAAATGTTGCCCATTGACTGTAAATCTCCTTCCAGTGTCCTCTTGTGTGATCTCCACTGTACCATAAGGGAAAACATTAGATACAATACAAGGACCTAACCATCTAGAACACAACTTACCAGGTATCAGCTTCAGTCGTGAACTGTAGAGAAGGGCTTTCTCTCCAACATGAAACTCCCTTTGTTGGATCATTTTGTCATGAGATTCTTTTGATCTTTCCTTGTAGAGCCTTGAGTTCTCATATGATGATAGTCGAATTTCCTCAAGCTCTTGAATTTGTAACTTTCTTTGAATTCCAGCTTGGGCCAAATCCATGTTGCATTTCTTTATAGACCAATATGCCCGATGCTCGACTTCCACTGGGAGATGACATGCTTTCCCAAAAAAAATCCTAAATGGGGACATACCAATGGGTGTCTTGTATGCTGTCCTATAAGCCCACAATGCATCATCCAATCGCTTGCTCCAATCCTTCCTATTTGGCTGCACAGTTTTCTTCAATATTTGTTTCAACTCACGATTTGAAACCTCAGCCTGGCCATTTGTTTGGGGGTGGTATGGTGTTGATGTTTTGTGTGTCACCCCATACATTCTGAGGAGGGAAGAAAAATTCCTATTGCAAAAGTGTGTCCCTTGGTCACTGATGATGGCCTTTGGTACTCCAAACCTGCAAAAAATATGTGCTTTGACAAAGTCCACAACAACATGAGAATCGTCAGTCCTGGTGGCCTTGGCCTCCACCCATTTACTCACATAATCAACAACAACCAAAATATACAAAAATCCAAATGATCTAGGAAAAGGACCCATAAAATCAATGCACCATACATAAAAAATCTCATAGAATAGTATGGGTTGTTGGGGCATCTCATGTCTCTTAGAAATGTTCCCAGTGTGTTGGAAACGAGAGCATGACTTACAAAACACATGGGCCTCATGGAATAATCTAGGCCAATATAATCCAGAGTCCAAAACCTACCTAGCTATCCATTGGGGTCCAAAGTGTCCACCACAAGCAAGTGTATGATAGAAATGCAAAACAGACTCAAACTCATGATCGGGAACACACCTCCTAATGACTTGGTCACTACACATGCACCAGAGGTAAGGATCATCCCACACATAAAACCTAGACTCACTTTTTAATTTTTGGACTTGATGTTTCTTTAAATTTTTAGGGATTTTAGAGGCAACAATGTAGTTCACTAAATCAGCATACCAAGGATGTGTACCTGAGATGGAATAAAGATGCTTGTAGAGACCCCGACCCCAGATAACCATAGGAGCCGGTGCCTTCTGAACATGATGTGTTATCTTAAAATAAAATACACTTTGTTAGCAACACATCATGTCCCATACAGAGGATCGTGTGCGGTTCGGGTTCTGGGAAACCGGAAACTTCTGAAAACCATCCATCTTACAAAAGCTGACACCTGAAAATTTTAAACCAAAACATAGGGTGAGCATTGAAATACTCAGTAAGGGGGTTTTAAAAAGAAATTAAAATACAGTAACATTTGAAAACATTCTTTTAAAAGAGTTTGAGCGTCCACAAAGAAAGATTTTAACACAACATACATAATAATGCTTTAATCAAAGTTTTCACGACAAACATGAGACGAATACGTTAATTCTTGAAGGAGTGATAATGGTCGATATAAACAAGTACTGCATGTGATTTACTTGAGCATAAAATTTAAACAGTTAAAAATAATGCATAATCAGAGTTGCGCACAAGGAAACAACTAAACGTTCATATACTGGATACTATTCTATTAAGTGATAACACTAGGCATGCTTCAAACTTCAAACTAGGGAATTATGAACTTTATACAAACATTAAAGGCATCAGTCATGAAAGAACTTTATCTTGGAAAAACTTGTTACATGTCTTGAATTATGTGGCATCAACATTTTAATATTGACAATCGTTTCGTTTCACCAAGGTCCATCCCCAAGGTGTCGTTAAGAAAATTACCAAGGTTATTCACCAAGGTATCATGAAAATTGTAATCTCTAGTGGTTACATCATTACCCAATGCATTGGAGCGCTATCAGGGCGCACCCTTAAATTTGCCTTTATTATCATGTGAGCCACATCGTTCATTCTTTACTGAAATCATTCATTACCCAAGGTGTCCCATACCACTTTGGGTAATTAGTTCTTAGTTCCTCTTCATGTTGAGTCATATGCATGACTAATATTAATAAGGTAACAATTACATAACTGCTTTACAAATACATGATATGACAGATAAACATGAAAATATGGAATAAAAGAAGGCATGGTTAAGCAAGCATACTATGTGTGTAGAACAATTATTTAAGCACATAAAATGATGAATGTGAGAGACTTGCTCCCAAGGGTTATTAAATGATGAGTTTCTAAAATTCCAGTGCATGGAAAAGAACTACTTGGCATTAAATATTGTACTTCACAGGTCATAGTTCTCCATCCACTAATAATTACTACGACATGCTTGGTATAAAAATAATAAATACTTGAAATCTTTAAAATTCCGACACTTGGAAATAAACCACTTTAAAAATAATACCTTTCATTAATTATTATTCTTCTCTGGTTATAGAATTTGATGTCACACTCTGCCCGCTAAAAATCATTGTAACGAGTTTGGTATAAAAATAATAGTGGATTTCAACATAATAACATAACCCTTAAATCCCTATCCTTTTAGAATGAGATTAAAACAGGCATAAGCATACCCTAAAAAAAAACACACATGTCAGTTCAAGGGCGACATTAAACAAGTTTATTGGTGTATACTTAGACCCAAAAATATAAAACAGCATAGGCAAGCGCTAAAATCCTACATGCTTAGAATTATTAAGAACCATTTCTTGAAACTAGGGTTTTCAGATATTAACCGTGAAAACACATACATAGATGAGGATATATATATATATTCAAAACCATAAAAACACTATACACTTGAGTTTTAGGTTTGTAAAGGGAAAAAAAGGATTATGAAAACAAACTCAAATGCAATATCCCTTTTATATCATGAAGGAAGCACCCCTTGAAAATTGTTCGAAACCGAAGGGTATGTGTTGTATATACATATATATATATTGTATATATTGTGGGTATAATAGTATAGGTTCCCATAAAACATGAAAACATCCTTAGAGTAGAGTGCTATTTCTTAAACCGTGGGGTTTGCATGTTTAATATGTGCGTATAACATTAATTTGGTTATGTATATACTTATTTATACATATATATATACCGAGTATATATAGTGTTTTACCTCGAACCGAAAAAAAAAACACCAACACACCCTTACCTCGCGTGAGGATGAAGCTCTTGACGTGGGTATGCTCGTTGGATGGAGGCTTGGTGGCCGGTGGTGGTGGGGCGACGACGAGGCAGTGGCGCGGCTGGTGTGGGTTGGCTCCGGAGGTCCCATTTTCACCGGGGTTTCTCAGCTTCTTAAAGGAAGATGGTCCAGGGGTTAGGCCGGTCCTATGGCGTCCTAGGTAGGTAGGGTGTGCGAGGGTCAACATGAGCAGTGGAGGAGGCGTCTCGGCAGACCTTGTCTGGTTCGCGGGTCCCCGTCGCGAGGTAGGAGAAGACGCGGAGAAGCATTAAAAAGAGAAAAACGCGATGGCTGGCGTGATCGGACGGCTTCGATTGCTTCGAGCATTTAAAACACAACAACGGCCGAGATTTGCCCTGCTGAGATCGGACGGTGGAGACCGTTGCGCGGCCAGCAGCTGCCTCCCGGGTATAAACAATGCATTTTTTTTTTGAAAAGAAAACAGTTTAATAGATTCTAAAATTATACTACTTCATTTTTTTTTAATATATATACATATATAACCGGTACATTATAGTTTGGAATTTTTATAAACATATTAAGAAATTTTAACTCATAATTTCCAAATCCAAAAATCCATTTTAGTTTAAGTAAACAAATGTTACCGTTTGATATAACAGTTATTTTCTTTAAAAAAAGATTTATATATATATTTTTGATACAACACCTTTATAACCACTGTGATCTTATAACCATTAGAAATCAAATTTATAAATTACTTCACTTGTTGATTTATAAAATTATGTTTAAAAGAACCGTAGTTTTTCTCTAATTTAAAACACATTGTTTTAGAGATCCGAAAAGATACATTTTTCAATTATTGCTGATACCCCGTTCGACACATTTTAAAATATCATGTTTTCCACCACATAAATACCGTCATAAAAATAGATTCATTTTCAACAATAATATTTTATTTTAAAACCCAAAAATATAATTCTAATATTTTGTATAAAAGAAAATTGAAATACTTTAATATTATAAAAGCGTTATAAGGACAAATTTTTATAAAAAGGTGCACTTTATCCCTTGGAACCCAACGGTCCAAAAAAAATGGTCATATTTCCTTAGAGGTCCATTATAAATGAAAGGGGTAGGTTGTTTTATTTTTACAAAACACCGGACCCTCGGCGGATGGCTCTCCTCATACCTCTGGTGCTAAGTGCGTGCGCGGTGATTCTGGCGGTTATACTTTTCACACTATTGGATCCTGAAGATGACGACTATCCGATTGCCCGCGTTGTGGTTCTTTGTAGTCTTGCTGTGGCCGTGTTAGGTCTTGTGCAGGGCACTTTTAATTAGATGGGTCTTGTTGTAGAGTAATGTTTTAATAAAATGTCAGTTTACCTTGTTCTCTATGTTTTATTTCATTTCTAATTCCTTATTAGCAAAACGAATAAAACAAGAGACATTAATAAGGACATAACACTTCTTACATAAACCAGTTCATAAAACCTGGGGCGTCACATTATCCCCCCCTTTAGAAAATTGCGTCCTCGCAATTTATTTCACGACATTACAAGGTTCAGAAAAGTTCCTACCACCTCCACCAACGATAAGGGTCAACCAGTATATTTAGAGGGATCCCCGTAGCGAAGCTCACTTCATCCAGCTCCCTAATCCACACACACCTAAGACAGGAGGGGTAGCACTTATGCTCCGGGCTTTCAGGCCTCCAAAGGGAAGCTCGAACCGTACAAAGTTCTGAAATGTCTTTGCAGACCAACGTTCGAAGAACTTTCCGAATTATGTCTCGGTCGAGGATATCGATGCCATAAATATGGTCAAACAGGCTAAAGCTGAGAAGTTGGAGCATATAAGCTGCATAAAGATTTCCCTCTAACGCAGCCTCCTGGAATTTCACTCTGGCCGTGAAGTTTCGGCCTAGGGTGAAACAAAGAAAGAGCCCTTCGTGGTAACTTCCTCGTCGTTCACGTCCGGCTAGCTGAGCAGAGCCGATGCGGTAATAGATGGAGGCATTCCCCTGGCAGGTGCGGAGAATCTCCGGACCGTTTGTTATCTCAAACCATTGCTTGCACGTTCTTCGCAAATTTGCAAAGGGGTCATACTCGTCCTCACACGTTTTGATCGCAATGATTTCCAAAATCTCGGTGGGAAGAGATAACAGGTGGGTTTGTCCTTCCATCTGAAAGTTTAAAGACAGGAGTTCCATTACTTGAAAATCATATAAGGGCAAAAACATGGTACGGACAAGGAAAGGAGGAAGATAACATTTCAATAAACATACGTTCATTATTATTAGTGCTTGAGTTTCCCTTACTCATTGACTAAACGAACTCCACACAGGGAAGCAAAACTCCCTAACTCCTCGAACCAAACACAGGCCGAGCATTCAGGGAAAAACTCATGAGGACACCTATGACGTCTTATGAGTCTTGCATGGGGAACGTGAAGTTGAGAGACATCTTCATACACTTGTCGTCTGTAAGACAACCGGGTGGACTCGTCTTCTAACCTTCCGAAGTCCAACAACTCACCCCAGAAGCCATAGTTTAAAATCTGACAAAGGTAGCCCGCTCGGAGGTCTCCGTCAGCAGCAGCTTCTTGAAAGGGGTTATCAAGCATAGTGCCAAAGTTTTCACCCGCCGTGAAAATCCAGAAAAGTCCCTCGTAGTACCTTCCTCGACGTACATAGGAGGGAAATTGGGTTATTATCATAAGGAGGTAATCCAATCCCAACCCTTGGTGCAGACTAAGCACTCGAGGTGAGTTGGATACATCGTAAAGGTATTTGCATGTCATACGGATATGGGCATAATTTAGAAAGTCCTCACGGCTTGCTAAAGACACAATGGTCTCTAGGGTCTCAGTGGGGAGAGATAAGAGATTTGTACCTTCATTTTCCATCTGAAATTTAATAAAACCAAGTTTTTTAATAAAATTGAAATACATATACATATATATTTTGTTTCAGTTTCTGGCTTTCCAGAGTTATCCAAACCTCCCTCTGATACCAACTGTAGAGACCCCGACCCCAGATAACCATAGGAGCCGGTGCCTTCTGAACATGATGTGTTATCTTAAAATAAAATACACTTTGTTAGCAACACATCATGTCCCATACAGAGGATCGTGTGCGGTTCGGGTTCTGGGAAACCGGAAACTTCTGAAAACCATCCATCTTACAAAAGCTGACACCTGAAAATTTTAAACCAAAACATAGGGTGAGCATTGAAATACTCAGTAAGGGGGTTTTAAAAAGAAATTAAAATACAGTAACATTTGAAAACATTCTTTTAAAAGAGTTTGAGCGTCCACAAAGAAAGATTTTAACACAACATACATAATAATGCTTTAATCAAAGTTTTCACGACAAACATGAGACGAATACGTTAATTCTTGAAGGAGTGATAATGGTCGATATAAACAAGTACTACATGTGATTTACTTGAGCATAAAATTTAAACAGTTAAAAATAATGCATAATCAGAGTTGCGCACAAGGAAACAACTAAACGTTCATATACTGGATACTATTCTATTAAGTGATAACACTAGGCATGCTTCAAACTTCAAACTAGGGAATTATGAACTTTATACAAACATTAAAGGCATCAGTCATGAAAGAACTTTATCTTGGAAAAACTTGTTACATGTCTTGAATTATGTGGCATCAACATTTTAATATTGACAATCGTTTCGTTTCACCAAGGTCCATCCCCAAGGTGTCGTTAAGAAAATTACCAAGGTTATTCACCAAGGTATCATGAAAATTGTAATCTCTAGTGGTTAGATCATTACCCAATGCATTGGAGCGCTATCAGGGCGCACCCTTAAATTTGCCTTTATTATCATGTGAGCCACATCGTTCATTCTTTACTGAAATCATTCATTACCCAAGGTGTCCCATACCACTTTGGGTAATTAGTTCTTAGTTCCTCTTCATGTTGAGTCATATGCATGACTAATATTAATAAGGTAACAATTACATAACTGCTTTACAAATACATGATATGACAGATAAACATGAAAATATGGAATAAAAGAAGGCATGGTTAAGCAAGCATACTATGTGTGTAGAACAATTATTTAAGCACATAAAATGATGAATGTGAGAGACTTTCTCCCAAGGGTTATTAAATGATGAGTTTCTAAAATTCCAGTGCATGGAAAAGAACTACTTGGCATTAAATATTGTACTTCACAGGTCATAGTTCTCCATCCACTAATAATTACTACGACATGCTTGGTATAAAAATAATAAATACTTGAAATCTTTAAAATTCCAACACTTGGAAATAAACCACTTTAAAAATAATACCTTTCATTAATTATTATTCTTCTCTGGTTATAGAATTTGATGTCACACTCTACCCGCTAAAAATCATTGTAACGAGTTTGGTATAAAAATAATAGAGGATTTCAACATAATAACATAACCCTTAAATCCCTATCCTTTTAGAATGAGATTAAAACAGGCATAAGCATACCCTAAAAAAAAACACACATGTCAGTTCAAGGGCGGCATTAAACAAGTTCATTGGTGTATACTTAGACCCAAAAATATAAAACAGCATAGGCAAGCGCTAAAATCCTACATGCTTAGAATTATTAAGAACCATTTCTTGAAACTAGGGTTTTCAGATATTAACCGTGAAAACACATACATAGATGAGGATATATATATATATTCAAAACCATAAAAACACTATACACTTGAGTTTTAGGTTTGTAAAGGAAAAAAAAAGGATTATGAAAACAAACTCAAATGCAATATCCCTTTTATATCATGAAGGAAGCACCCCTTGAAAATTGTTCGAAACCGAAGGGTATGTGTTGTATATACATATATATATATTGTATATATTGTGGGTATAATAGTATAGGTTCCCATAAAACATGAAAACATCCTTAGAGTAGAGTGCTATTTCTTAAACCGTGGGGTTTTCATGTTTAATATGTGCGTATAACATTAATTTGGTTATGTATATACTTATTTATACATATATATATACCGAGTATATATAGTGTTTTACCTCGAACCGAAAAAAAAAACACCAACACACCCTTACCTCGCGTGAGGATGAAGCTCTTGACGTGGGTATGCTCGTTGGATGGAGGCTTGGTGGCCGGTGGTGGTGGGGCGACGGCGAGGCAGTGGCGCGGCTGGTGTGGGTTGGCTCCGGAGGTCCCATTTTCACCGGGGTTTCTCAGCTTCTTAAAGGAAGATGGTCCAGGGGTTAGGCCGGTCCTATGGCGTCCTAGGTAGGTAGGGTGTGCGAGGGTCAACATGAGCAGTGGAGGAGGCGTCTCGGCAGACCTTGTCTGGTTCGCGGGTCCCCGTCGCGAGGTAGGAGAAGACGCGGAGAAGCAGTAAAAAGAGAAAAACGCGATGGCTGGCGTGATCGGACGGCTTCGATTGCTTCGAGCATTTAAAACACAACAACGGCCGAGATTTGCCCTGCTGAGATCGGACGGTGGAGACCGTTGCGCGGCCAGCAGCTGCCTCCCGGGTATAAACAGTGCATTTTTTTTTGAAAAGAAAACAGTTTAATAGATTCTAAAATTATACTACTTCATTTTTTTTAATATATATACATATATAACCGGTACATTATAGTTTGGAATTTTTATAAACATATTAAGAAATTTTAACTCATAATTTCCAAATCCAAAAATCCATTTTAGTTTAAGTAAACAAATGTTACCGTTTGATATAACAGTTATTTTCTTTAAAAAAAGATTTATATATATATTTTTGATACAACACCTTTATAACCACTGTGATCTTATAACCATTAGAAATCAAATTTATAAATTACTTCACTTGTTGATTTATAAAATTATGTTTAAAAGAACCGTAGTTTTTCTCTAATTTAAAACACATTGTTTTAGAGATCCGAAAAGATACATTTTTCAATTATTGCTGATACCCCGTTCGACACATTTTAAAATATCATGTTTTCCACCACATAAATACCGTCATAAAAATAGATTCATTTTCAACAATAATATTTTATTTTAAAACCCAAAAATATAATTCTAATATTTTGTATAAAAGAAAATTGAAATACTTTAATATTATAAAAGCGTTATAAGGACAAATTTTTATAAAAAGGTGCACTTTATCCCTTGGAACCCAACGGTCCAAAAAAAAAAACGGTCATATTTCCTTAGAGGTCCATTATAAATGAAAGGGGTAGGTTGTTTTATTTTTACAAAACACCGGACCCTCGGCGGATGGCTCTCCTCATACCTCTGGTGCTAAGTGTGTGCGCGGTGATTCTGGCGGTTATACTTTTCACACTATTGGATCCTGAAGATGACGACTATCCGATTGCCCGCGTTGTGGTTCTTTGTAGTCTTGCTGTGGCCGTGTTAGGTCTTGTGCAGGGCACTTTTAATTAGATGGGTCTTGTTGTAGAGTAATGTTTTAATAAAATGTCAGTTTACCTTGTTCTCTATGTTTTATTTCATTTCTAATTCCTTATTAGCAAAACGAATAAAACAAGAGACATTAATAAGGACATAACACTTCTTACATAAACCAGTTCATAAAACCTGGGGCGTCACAATGCTCATCGGGAAAAGTGTCTCGAAGTGGTACCTGGTCCAAGGTGTCATCCTCTAGTGTGTGAGTAATCCTACTCATGTGGTCCGCCACCAAATTCTCTGACCCCTTCTTGTCCTTTATCTCAAGGTCAAACTCTTGAAGAAGGAGCATCCAACGGATAAGTCGTGGCTTTGCATCTGGCTTCTTTAGGAGGTACCTCAAAGATGCATGGTTAGAAAAAACAACTACTTTAGAGCCCAATAAATATGAATGGAATTTATCTAAAGCAAATATGACAGCAAGAAACTCCTTTTCTGTGGTTGTGTAATTTGATTGGGCTGAATCCAATGTACTTGATGCACAGGAAATCACATGTGAACGTCCTTCCACCCTCTGAGATAAGACAGCTCCAACCACAAAGTTGGAGGGGTCACACATTAGCTCAAAAGGAATCTCCCACCGTGGGGGTTGTATGATAGGTGGAGTGGTCTGACATTGTTTTAGCTCATCAAATGAATTCCTGCAAGAAACATCAAACACAAAATCAGAATCCTTTTGAAGTAATCTTGACAATGGGAGAGCGATCTTACTAAAATCTTTGATGAAGCGCCGATAAAATCCTGCATGCCCTAGGAAAGATCTAACATCACACACACATGAAGGATAGGGTAAGGATGAAATAATGTCTACCTTAGATCTATCAACCTCTATCCCATGTTTTAACACTACATGCCCTAAGACAATGCCATGATCTACCATAAAATGACACTTTTCAAAGTTTAGGACCAGATTCTTCTCAATACAACAATTCAACACCTTTCCCAAACTACTTAGACATTCATCAAATGAAGACCCATACACTGTAAAATCATCCATAAATACCTCCATGCAGGTCTCAATAAAATCAGAAAAAATACTCACCATACATCTCTAGAAGGTATCTGGGGCGTTAAAAAGTCCAAATGGCATCCTCCGGTAGGCAAATGTTCCAAAGGTACAGGTGAATTTAGTCTTCTCCTGATCCTCTGGAGCTATAGAAACCTGAAAATTTCCAGAAAATCCATCCAAGAAACAATAGTGTGTTTTCCCAGCTAGTCTCTCGAGCATTTGATCAATAAATGGGAGGGGGAAATGGTCCTTACGAGTGGTCTGATTTAGTTTCCTATAATCAATACACACATGCCAACTGTTTTGCACCCTCATTGGAACTAAATCATCTTTCTCATTTTTAACAACAGTAAAACCAGTTTTCTTAAGCACAACCTGAATTGGACTTACCCACTGAGAATCTGAAATGGGAAAGATTATACCTACCTCGAGCAATTTCTCAACTTCTTTTTTAACAACTTCTAGGAGGGTGGGATTGAGTCTCCTTTGTGTCTGTCTCACCGGTTTAGCCCCATCCTCCAAGAGAATCCTATGCATGAAAATGGAGGGGCTAATACCTGATATGTCAGCCAAGGTCCACCCAATCGCCCCGATGTTCTCCCTCAAAATATTCAAAATCTTTTCTTCATGTTCAAAAGGGATATTGTTAGCAATGATAATAGGTAATCTCTCACCACTCAACAAGTATGATTATTTCAGATTTGGTGGCAATGGCTTGAGTTCTAATGAAGGAGGGTGTAGTATGGATAGAGACATTGAAGGAACCGAAATATGTGCACAAAGAGCATCGGTATCAGAATATACATCATCACAATCAGAGAATAAAGCACCAAATCCATCAACATACTCAATAGCCATGTCATAATCAGAGTTCACATGATCAAAATCAGAATATGATTCCATTTCAAAATCAAATCTTAGAGAGTCTTGTTCCTTAAAAATGGGTGTAGAAGTACTCTTAGACATCAAACTAGAACCAATACTCATAATCTCCCTAAGCATAGGACAATCCAATTCCATGGGGTTTTTACTTGGTGGTTCAAAATGGGAGATAACAAAAGTAGAATGGTCCTCAGAGGGGTACTTCATGGAATCCATAACATTAAATATCACAACTTCATCTCCAAATTCCATGGAAAGTGTACCCTCATTGACATTTATGATAGTTTTTGCAGTTTTGAGGAAGGGCCTACCTAAGATAATGGGGGCATGAGAACTTACCTAATCATCCTCCATGTTAAGAACATAGAAATCCGCTGGAAAGATCATGTCTCTTACCTAGACAAGTACATCCTCAAGGACTCCCACTGGATATTTCGTAGCTCTATTTGCCAATTACACCACTACTCTTGTTGGCTTCAAATCACCAACCCACAAGGAAGATAATACAGAGTGAGACATCACATTTATTGAAGCTCCTAAATCAAAAAGAGCATCATAGAAGTGAAACTCCCCTATGGTATATGGGATGGTGGATGTCTCGGGATCCTTGAACTTTGTTGGCATTGATAGAGTTGGTGTAATGAGTGCTGAGACATTCCTTCCAAGGTTGATCCTTTCATTTCCCTTGAGCCCTCTTCGATTGGTACAAAGTTCTTTTAAGAATTTCACATACCTTGGAATTTGCTTAATGGCTTCAAGTAGAGGAATGTTGATCTCCACACGCTTGAATGTGTCTAAAACCTCCTTTTGCATTGCTTCTTCAGCCATCTTCTTGGTTTGAACAACCCTGTTGGGAAAAGGAAGGGGTTTAGGAGGAACATCATCAATCTTTTTCTTACCTTTATCTTTCTCCTTGGATTGCTCATTAGTTGGTTTAGAATGCGACTGCTCCGGAGTTGAGGTGAATCCCGGTGGAATGGTAGGTGCAGATGTATCGTTCATCTGCTTCCCACTTCTCAATTTGATGGCACTGACATTCCCCTATGGATTTGGAGTGGGTTGGGAAGGTAGATTTCCAGAATTCTTACTCACAAGTTCATGGAGGGCGGTGGCAATCTGGCTCATTTGAGTCTTCAACTCCCTCAGCTCCGAACCTTGACTCTTTAGCTCATTCTGTTGATTAAGAACAATTTGTTTCAAAAGATCATCAGTGTTAGAGTCTACCTTTGGTGGAGGATTCCCTTGTTGCTGACTTGTTGATGTTTGAGCTTCAAATCTCCTTTGGGGTTATTGGAAACCCTGCTGGTAAGGCGGAGGCTGCTGGAAGTTTGGTTGAAAAGGGGGTCTTTGTTGTTTTCCAGAGCCATACCTCATATCTGGTTGATCTTTCCACCCTTGGTTGTATGTTGGAGAAAATGAATCAAACTTCCTTTGGGGATATGGTTGTTGTTGCTGCTAAAATGGTCTCCCTGGGAATACTGCTGCGCAATCCTCTGTCTCTTGTAGTTGTGGGCAACAGTCAGTTGGGTGTCTTGTCTCAGTGCAAATGCCACAAGACCTTGAAGGAGTGGGTAGAGATGTCTTTTGTGCCAAAGCAATTTGCCTCACCATAGTGGTAAATTCTTCTAACTTGGTATCAATCAAATGACTCTCAAGAGAAGAAGGACTTACCTGATGTACTCCCCTGACATGTGGTGTACCTCTATCACCAAATTGTTGGGAGTTTTGGGCCATCTTGTCGATCAATGCACGTGCAGCTACTGGTGTCTTGTCCACCAATGCTCCTCCAGCTGCAGCATCAACCATGCTCCTCTCCATGGGTGTGAGTCCTTCGTAGAAGTATTGGATGAGGAGTTGCTCACTGATTTGGTGATACGGACAGCTTGCACACAACTTCTTGAACCGCTCCCAGTACTCATACATTGACTCCCCTTGTGCTTGCTTGATCCCCGATATCTCCTTTCGAATAGAAGTGGTCCTTGATGCTGGAAAAAATCTCTGCAAGAAAAGACGTTTCAAATCGTTCCAACAAGTTACATCTTCGGGTTGTAAATAATACATCCAGTCGTTTGCAGCTCCATCAAGTGAGAATGGGAATGCTCTTAATTTGATTTGATCTTCAGAAACATTTCTTGGTTTAAGGGTTGAGAAAACCACATTAAATTCTTTCAAATGTTTATTGGGATCCTCACCAGAGAGGCCATGAAACTTTGGAAGTAAGTGAATTAACCCAGATTTCAGTTCAAAGTCCGATTCGAGATTTGGGTATGAAATACAATTTGGTTGATAGTTAATATCAGGTGAAACCAATTCTTGAATGGTTCTATTAAGTTCATTTCCATTGTTTTCAGCCATTGGTTCTTCTTTTATGTTTGAATTTGAATAACTTCTAATTCCAATGTTTCCAGAAGAGAGGAATTCACCAACTGGTTGAATATTGAAACTTCCCGTAGATTGAGAATGTCTGATTCGTGCCCTAAGGATACGTTCAATCTCAGGGTCAAGATCTAAGAGATCTTCGGGATTATTTCGTGTCATAGATCAAATAAAAATGAAAAGAAAGAAAGTGGACCATAGTAAAATAAAAATGAGAAGTTTGAGTTGATGGTCCAAAAAGAAGTAGAAGAAAATAAAATAAGAAGAAGAAAAATCAGATTGGGTAAAGAAGGAAGAAAGAAGAGAGGAAGAGAATAAAATGTAAAATAAAATAAATACCTCTAACTGGTTGAAATAATTACTTGCCTCCCCGGAAACGGCGCCAATTTGAAAGAGCGCTGTCGTGGGCGCCCTCAAATGATTAATGTGATTTTGGGGTTCTTAGGTGCAACAAAGTGGCTGACCAAGGTCGTCTCTCAAAGGAGGAAGTGAATTTAACAACTTATTAAAGGTATTCTAAAACAAATAAAATAGAATATAATAAAAAAAATACTTGAAAGGATGGGGGTTGGTTATAGTTTATGAATCTAGAAGAAGTTTGCTGGAAGAAGATTGTATATTTTTTTGTTTTTAGTTTTGAAATGAAGCTCGATTAAAATGACATGACAAAA
This sequence comes from Viscum album, assembly GCA_963277665.1. Classification (NCBI taxonomy): domain Eukaryota; kingdom Viridiplantae; phylum Streptophyta; class Magnoliopsida; order Santalales; family Viscaceae; genus Viscum; species Viscum album. The sequence continues at coordinate 1,783,260,597 of OY728148.1, read as the reverse complement.
AGATGTTTTTTAGAAAATATTTTAAAAGGCGTAATCGATCTAACTCTACCTATTCAATAATTTATTAATCATTATCATTTAAACTAACATTCACTTAATTATGATCCCTTAATTTGTTAAATCCCGAACCCTACGAGAATTAACTTTACCACGAAGATGAAGTGAATTTAACCCTAGGCTAACTTCAGAACATGCAATCGCAACACCCTACTTTGATTGATGTTCTAAGATTAGCGTATGGTCAGTGATAAATTAAGACACATAACCACTCTGTAAATGAGGATTAATTGAGTTTAGGGATTGTATTTGAACTCTACAAATTGATCCCGTGTGGTCTTGTATTACCGATTAAGATTACGCTCTCACAATTTACACAAAATCCCGACCTCGCGTGTTTTTGTGTTAATTGTTCAATTGATTTCTTAGTTTCTTGTAATTTAAAAACACAATTCATGGATCATATTCTGTGAATTATAGTAGCTCATTGATTCAAAATAATTAAATGAAGAGGGTAGAAGATAGACCGATTACTAAAAGACTACTCTTCCATGGGTGGCGTAATCATCGTAGAAGCGTTTTGCATGTGCAAAGGTTTATAATGGGTATAACCCAATAACGCTTCTACTCAATAATTCCGGCCCAAATAGGAAGATTAAGAGAAGAAGAAATTTAAACAAAACAGAAGAAAAGAGAATAAATAAAAGAAGAACAAAGAAGTTTATTACACAAATGAAAACATTACAAAATGAAGAAGAGAAGGAGGCTTCGATGAGGGGATCCTTGCTTCAAGAGCTACCCCTCTTACAATGGTTGGAGAATTTGGGTGAAACAAATTATCCTCTGCCTCCAATCTCCTAATGCACGTCCAAACCCCTCCAAATGAGAAAAACTGCAATTTATATAGGGGAGGGGAGGAGAGGTTACAAGTGGTTTCAAGTGTGAATGTGGAAATTCGGCCAAATTGTTTAATGAAAATTGCACCACCCATTTGACCACCAAAACACGTTAATTGGCCGGCCTTACAGAAGGATAATATGTGAGGATATGGGTCCTATATCTCCTCTAAATATTTGGGCTTAATACAGGCACAGATGAAGGAGTTATGGCCGAAATAGAGAAGCTTCTCCATTCTGGAGAGTCCAGCCCAACTTTGACTTCATGGCCCATTTTCAACAACCAAATGCACTCTTTAGCTTTATTGTCCTAAATAAAATTTTTAGATAATTATGTTAGGAACACAGTTACAAAATTTCAAATTCAAATAATAAATATAAAAATATTTATCTTCGAAATACTACAGTGAACTATAAAGGGTAAAACTGAAATTTTCATCAAATATTCAAATGAATGATCTAATTCCAAATAATTTCTAATTAAACATATTTAACACAATTTGAGGAAATTATATAATTTATTATCAATAAAATATTCAATAAAATAGTGTTTTATCAATGATGCTGAAGTTCAAGGGTGATTTTCTATGTAGTCGAGCTGGACCAAGGATGGTGTGAAGCTGAAGTTCAAGGATGGTTTTGAGATTAAGTGTCATGACCCGACCCTAACCGGGGCTCAATCCATAACTACCCCAAGCTCGCCTCCATAAGTCGGGGTGGGAAAAAGCACCGAAAGGAATATCCTAAATGGTATGACTTTTCCAAATGTACCTGTATGCACACACCCAACCATCTTAATGCAAAAGTGTAGAGGAATAAGAATAAAAAGATGCAACAACTAGAATATAACTAAACATGGAAAACCTCTAGGGTGTACAAGTGTACAACAATGAAATACTTAAAGGAGAAATATACATGGACAACCAAAAGGATGCTCTAACTTGAAAAAACTGGAAAGTAAAAGTACCAAGAGATTCTAGATCCTAGTCTACAAGCTCAGACCATCGTACGCAGTCCAATGCACCAAGTATTCCTAAGCTCTTATGTAGTAATTATCGACCTATCCATTGTCTTCATAATACATGAACCATGTGAAAAAATCTCATGCAGGGGTGAGTATATACATACCCAATAGGACGCCCCGAAAGCTAAAGGGGGAGCAGTAAGAGACATGATATGAATTAATAGATAGTAGACAACTCAACACATAGAAATAGATTAAACAAATCTAATGGAATGGATATATATATACTCAAACCAAAGAAACCCAAATGAGAGAGAAAGGGATATCCATCTCATATCTCATCCAAAGAAAAGAGTGCATTCAGTTCCAAAATCCCATCAACGATGTCCAGCATCTAACGCATCTTCCCAGCATAAAACATCCAAGTTAAGCCACTCCTTGTCACTATATCGCACAATTGAGGGGCATAATCTATTAGTAGATGACCCGCGCACTAGTGTGTCAAGGGGTTCCACTCAATATACAACGACCCATACTTTACATACATTGATATTACTTAAAAATTAAAGAATATTCATTACAAAATATAATAAATACATGAAGTACTGTATAGGTATAGTGTTTTTAGAAACTTAGAAACATAAACAACTTGTTCATAAGACATCTTCATTGTCTCCCACTTATTTCGTCATAACTGGACCCCTTTTTGACATATGTTACTTAATAATCTTATTAATGACCTAGGGAAAAGAAACATATGAAAGGGCGAGTTCAAATGCTCAGTAAGGATAAACAAGGGAGATATTAATCATATCATGATCATAATACATAAGAACATAACATTTGAAAATCTTATCTTGCATATGAAAGATCGTGATATCATGCCATGAGATAAATCAAAAAAGTTCATAAGAATAAATGAACGTAATCCCAAAAGTCATAAAATAATATGTGGAATTTTTTTACATAAAAATAATCATATAAAATCATTTCATATTAGTTCAAGCCTAATATCCAAGACCATTATAGCGGACAAAGTCCATTACTGAACCGAGTTCACTCTTCGTTCCAGCCCTGTACTACTAAACCGAGATCATTTCCTATTCCTGTCATGTCTATCTCTTGAGATATAAATCTACCCAATACATTGGAGGGATATATATGTCTCACCCATCTCATAATGAAATTATTCTTACGTGTGCTACAATAACATAAATCATTCATCATAACCCAAGTAATAACATTGGTTTCTTTAAACATCATTCCACCATAACATAATTCATGTAAAATAAATGGATTTCATAAATAGAATTCCATCATAAACACAATAAAATCATAGAAAAAAAGGATATTATACTTGAAATATAACCCTATTAAATAATTCCATCTTATATGGAAAATAATTTTTATATAAAATTAATTTTTGAGGAAAATATCATTTCTTCTTCAAAAATGTTTTCTTTTCTCAAAATGTCATGCAATTTTTTTAAAAAAATTATTTAAAAATAAACATAAAATCGTTTAGAGGAAGATTCATGGAAATAAGGTGTTATGAAAACATAAAAATCCATTAATGTAGTATAAATTAAAAAACATTCTCCTCGTACTTTTTCCAGAAAAGTCAAAAAGTACCTAGTATTGAAAACAACAAAAGATTCCTTTCATATTGTTTAATAAAAATTCACCAATGAGTAAAATTAACTATAAAAAAGTGTAGAATCATATAAAGAATATTTTATAATACATAATTAGGAAACATGTACATGGATGATAAATATACCCCAGTAAATACTTACGTACAAAAAATCTCAGATAATAATGAGATTGCGAAATTATCCCTTACCTTAGGTCCAATTTTTTTTGTATGTATCCAAACCTCATTTATAATGATTTAAATAATGTCATTGACTTATTTCATAATCATAGTTATTTTTATGATATCATATATGATCATATTATCATCCATTTATTAGTAACATTATTACTCGTCCATTGGGTGTCAACACCTTTATTTTCTTACGCATGTTTTGTCAGATAAGTTATTGTTCCTCTTTTTAGGTTATAGTTATATAATTTATATAATGATATTATTATAATATATATCATATTTATTTATTCCATTCATTTATATAATCATGCTTTAATGAAGATTGTGTAGAATAAATCACATCGCATCGTGGAGACGGTAGGTCGTACATACACATGAGTGACGATATCATTCCCATAATTATTAAATGGTATTGAAGTGGATGGTGTATAATATTTCAGAATAAATATCATGATATAATAATCATATATTTTTATTATTTCCATCATTATACCCATCCAAGTAAGGTGGTGGTTAAAAAACATATTACACCACGACATGGAGACGGTAAGTTGTATATACGCACGCGTGGTGATTTCATTTTTCGTATGATGGATAAAAGGTGGAATACAATTGTTTCATAATCATAATAAAATTTCACTATATATTTTATACTATAGTTATTAATTTATAATTAAACAACTCATAAATATAAAGTAGAAGAAGAAAGAAGTTTGAAAGAATCGGTAGAGGAGATTACCTCTTCTTGGACGTGCTCCCACAAAATCTCCTCTTAAAGTACTAGAGTTGGTCTTATTAGAATAACAGAACCTCTAGAATGTAAATAGGAAAGTTTATAAGGGAAATTTTCATGGGATGGACGAGCTTGAAGGCTCAAATTGTAGTGAATATGTGAGGTAGGAGGTGCCCTTTTATAATTAAGGTGAGGGGTGCTTTTGGGATCTCTAAAAATATTAATTTATAATAAAATAGAACCCCATACAAACACCTCCTAAATGTACCAATTTAGAATATGAGATGATATAGGGTTGTAATCTCATCAAAAAATATATTTTATACAAGTTTTTCTGTCAATTTAAACCTTATAATTTTAATTAACACCTAGTTATTCTATTTAAATTTTAACAAGGGTAATGAATATTTCAATATTAAAGGGGTGAAATATTTTCTTATTTTATGTCAATTAAACTATAAATAAATAACTTAGAACATTTTATACCATAAGATAATTATTATATACATTTTAAAAAAATTATGATTTTTAAATATTTTAATAAAACATTATTTTGATAAAAAATCAAAAGTGACAATTTTGACACTATTCAATTCATTATTTTTTAAAAATATTATGATAATAATTTAACTTCGAAAAACTATTTCATTATATTCCTTAGACTTCAAGGTCATCGGGAAAATTAATTTTACATATTAATTATCCCAAATTATATTTATTTTAATATTTTTAACAACATTTATTTGATATTTCCCTTAATAAAATAACTACTACAATAGTTTTGTGTAATTATTTAATATGCTTATTTGTTGAGTAAAAATTAAAAATAAAATAGTATTAAAAATATAAATCCTCTAGATTTTATAATAATACTTACAATAAAATATATCTTCTATAAAATCCAACATTAAAATGTTATATTAATTAAAACATGAAGGTGACAACTTTAACATCATTTTGAATAAAATATTATATGTGTCATAACCTATTCTATAAGGATCCAAATGGTAAATAACTCGACACTTGGATGGTTATGGTTGATATATAATCGACCAATAATATTTGGTCAAGTGTTTAGGTCTTTTAATGGTTATTATCATTTTAATAATAATTATTTTATTGATTTCTCATCAATTATGTAATTTATGCATCATTAAAGTATAAGTCTTTAAGGTAATTATTTATTTACTAAAAATTAAAAATAAATTATAATGAAAAATAAATACATTTTATCTTTCAAATGAGTATTTATAATTGAATTTATCTTATGTATAATTATTTTAAAAATGATATAGTTATTAAAATTTGAGTCAGATATATTTAACTTTTCTTTAAATAAATTAAATTAAATTTCTTAATCTCATCCACATGGCTTCCAAAGGACACCATTTTGACCCAAGGATAATTTAGGTAGAAAAAAACTCATCCAATTATATTATAACAAGTGTTATGCTAATTTGATAATATTATTTTTACCCTTAATTACCTGATTTACCCTTTTACCGTATTAATAAAAATTACCGAAGTTACTATTCATAATGCCAAAAAAAAGTAAGATATTTACCTAATACAGACTTAATAATTATAAATATGGAATACATTTTTCAAAATTCAAAGAACATAATTTTCTGTAATTAATTTAAAAGTAATCATGTTGTCCGAAAGAGAGAATGAGTTTTAAAAGTTAAAACATTGCAAAAGATTGAAATGTTTTTACATTTGAATTCAATGTAAAATTAATGATAATGACACAAATTATGTTGAATGATAAAAATATATTCTATTTATACTTTAAAACCAATAAATATTATAATTTAACCATATAAATTATTTTGATGAAAAATGTTTCTTTCAATTAAAATTTAGTGTATTTTTACTATTCATCAAAACTTGAAAGTTATCAGAACATATAAAAAATTCATCCAAAGTAAATTTTTATATCCCTATTCCAAATAAAATAATTATTTTGTCATATAGAAATTATCAATGTTTCAAAATCTTAATTTAAAAGGGTTTTTTCTATTAAAATGTGGAAAATTATCCTTTTGAAAAAATAGGTTTTTAAACATCAAATAGGGTTTATTCATAACCTATGAAAAAAATATCTATTGAATGTATATAAAAGCATTTTATTAAGTATATATCATATATATTTCATTAATTTTATTTACTAACAGTAATTCACTCAATTTATTCAAAAAAATACAAATATATAATTGATTTATATTTTTTATAAATAACTGGTAGCAAATGAATTCACCATACATTTTCATAATTTAGTTATATTTATTCCTGCTGAGTTAACAACTGGGTTATAATGGTCATTTTATACTAAGGGTATCTTTTGGTTCATTTAAACTCATGATTACGTGCAATTCAAGATATTGAAGAATTAAAATTATTTAAAGAAAATATTTCATAAAAACATCTTGGTGTTACATTCTACCCCCCTTAAACTGAATTTCACCCTCGAAATTCATCATTTGGAAACAAAAAGATGAGGATACCTCCACCTCATCATATCATCAAGTTCCCCTTTAGCTTACTCAAATTGGTGGTTCCACCATAAAACTTTAACCAAACGAATGGTCTTGTTTTGTAGAACATTTTCGCTACGATCTAGAATCTCTATCGATTGTTCTTCATAAGAAAGATATTTTTCAAGTGGTACAACCTCTAAGTTTAGTACATGTGAAAGATCAAGTATGTAATTTCTCAGGAGAGATACATGGAACACATCATGAACTTGAGATATTTTAGGTGTATGCGCCAATCAGTAAGCTACATTCTCAACATGGTCCAAAATTTAAAAAGAACCGATATATCGAGGGCTCATCTTGTCCTTCTTTCCAAATCTCGTTACTCTTTTCCAAGAAGATATTTTTAGAAATACCTTTTCAACCAATTAAAACTCTAGGTCTGTTCTTTGGTTTTTAGCCTTAAATTTTTGTCAACTTTGAGCTACTCTTATGTGTTGTTGAATATATCTAACAATTTCTGCTACTTCATCAACAAGATCAGGTCCTAATAGATTTATTTCCCCAAATTCATCATAGAATGTTGGAATTATTCACTTATTTCCATAGAGGGATTTATAAGGAGCCATTTGAATACTGGAGTAAAAGCTACTATTGTAAGAAAATTCCACCAAAGGCAGGTGTTGATCCCAACCACCTTTGAAATCCCTAGATCAATCTCTCAACATGTCTTCTAAAGTTTGAATTGTCCTCTCAGACTGACCATCTATATGAAAATTATTAGCAGTACTGAAACTTAACTTTGTACCTAGAGCCTGCTAAAGACTTCTCCATTACTTTGAGGTAAACCTCGGATTCCGATCAGACATAATGGAAAGTGGTACTCCATACAATCTTATCACTTTACATATATCTCGGCAAGCTGATCAAGAGAGAAATCCTATCTAATATAAATGAAGTGTGCTGACTTCGTAAGGCGATCAACTATGTACCATATAGAATTATGGACTTTATATGTTTTGGGAAGGTTGATTACAAAGTCCATAGTGATGTTTTATCATTTCCATTCTAGTATGGGTAAAGGTTGTAACATCCCTTTAGATTTCTATCTATCAGCCTTAACTTACAGACAAACGAAGCACCTAGATACATATTAGGCAACATATATTTTCATTCCATCCCACCATAAATACTCTTTTAGGTCCCTATATATCTTTTTTCTTCTATGATTAATAAATAATGATGAACTATGAGCCTCATCCAATATCCCCTTCCTTAATTCTGGTATGGGAGGAATAAAAACCTGGTTTCTGAACCTTGTTATTCCATCACAATCAAGGTTTAATTTAGGAATATTTATCACCTTCTTTTGTAGATCTACATCTTCCTTCTATTCCTCCTTAATCTTCACTATAAATATGGTTGAACATTCAATTTATAAAGATAATATTTATCCTTTTTTAAATTTTTTTTAGGATCCTTCCTTTGGAAATCCATAAATATTGGATCTTTTTTGATCCTCATCATGGATATGTTAGCATGGTCCTTTCAACTCAAAGAATCTACCACCTTGTTTTCTTTCCTAGGGTGGTAATTTATTGAATAGTCATAATCTTTAATCAACTCCAACCATATTATTTGACACATATTCATCTCTTTTTTTGTGAAAATATACTTCAAACTTTTATGATGAATATAAATATCACAACTTTCATCATAATGATAATTCATCCATATATTTAGTCCAAAGATTACCATAGCTAACACTAAATCTTGAGTTGGTTAATTTAGATCATTTATTTTCAATTTTCATGAGGCATAAGTAATCACCATATCATTTTTCATGAGAACACAACCCAACCCCTTCTTGGATACATCACTATAGATCACAAACCTTTCTACACTACAGGCAGTGTGAGCACTGGTGCACTAGCTAACCTTCTTTTTAGCTCTTTGAAATTATCTTCACATTCCTCCGTCCACACAGACTTAACTCATTTCCGAGTCAACTTGGTGAGTGGATTAGATAATCTTGAAAAATATTTCAAAAGAATTGATAATATCCAACGAAACCAAGAAATATTTAGATCTCAATTACCATTTTTGGTCTCAACCAACTTTCAATAACTTCTATTGTTGCTGTATCTACATATATCCCCTCTCTTGATATTATGTGATGGAAAAATGAAACTTTATGAATCCAAAATTCACACTTTGTAAATTTTTCATAAAGCTTATCCATTCTCAGGGTCTTCAGTACAATTATTGAGTAATCTTCATGTTATTCCTTACTCTTCACATAGATAATAATATCATCTATAAATACTACCACAAAATGATCAAGATATCCTCTAAATACTCTATTCATTAGATCCATGAATATTTCGGGGGCATTAGTAAGATCAAATGGAATCACTATAAATTCATAGTGTCCATACCTTGTATGGAATGTTGTCTTTGGTATATTCTTCTTCTTCAACCTTATTTGATGATATGAATATCAATCTTAGAAAAGTTTTGAGCTCCGTGTAGTTGGTCAAATAAGAAATGAATTTTGGGAAGATGATTTTTTTATAGTGATCTTGTTGAGTTCTTGATAATTAATGTAGAGTCTCATTGATCAATATTTATTCTTAACAAACAAAAAAAGTTCTACCAAAGGTGATACACTAGGGTGTATGAATCCCTTGTCAAGATTCTCTTGGAGTTTCTTCTTAAATTCTTTCAACTCGATTGGGGCCATTCTATAAGGTGTCTTTGAAATATGCATAACACCCGGTATGAGTTCTATTGAAAACTCAACCTCATGATTCGGTAGAAGACCTAGAAATTTTCTAGAAAGACATCATAAAACTCCCATATAATAGGTCTTAATGGTGAGTTTATCCCTACCTATTTGAGATAGATAACCTACATTTATAGGAATTAAGATCCATAATATGGAAGAAATTTATACTAGAAGGTCATATTCATCCTTACGTCGATAGATGATCATAGATTGATCTGGAATATGAAATTTTAATTCCCTTCCTTGGAAATTGATATTAACTCTATATAGAGAAATCCAATACATGCTAAGAATCACATAAAATTCTACTATAGTAAGGATCACAAGATTTGAAGGAATCACTTTCCCAAAACCTTTAATCAGAGAAGATTTATAAACTCTTGATGCACCCGTTATGCCATTAGGAGTTGTCATAGGTAACACAACATCTAATTTTTGAGGTAATATGGAGATACCCTTATAAATTTCTTTAGAAATAAAAGATTGGGTGCATCCAGAATCATATAAATCATTTTCTACTTTAGAGTGGATGGTAAGTGTGTTTTTCATCACTTCATTATCATACTCCACATCACCGATAGTGATTGCATGTGACTTGCCTTTGTATTTGTCCTTAAGAGTTTTCTGACATAGATCATCATCAATAACCCTTAGAATAAGTCATTTATTGGCATAATTCCTCATTTCCTTTCAATTGTAACATTGAAGTGTAAGAGGTGCATTCTGGGTAGCCTTTTCTCTATTTCCATCATTAGATATCTTTTTCCCATCACTTCGACATTCAACTGCCTGATGACATTCTTTACCACACTTAGAACATTTATTAGTCCCTTTAAGACAATTTCTTCTATGTTTATTTCAACACTTTAAGCATAAGGGAAAACTCATCTTCTTTTCAGTGTGGTCTTTATATTTTCCCTTGAATTCCATTTTTCACTTCTTATCAAAAACATAGGATAGGATGGGTTACCATAATATCCAACTCAACCTTGAGATCACATCAAATGATTTTCATATAGCTATTGAAGTCCCTTAGGGCTAATTCCCTTCAGAGACTTGGTTTTAAGCCACTAAAGAATTGATCAATTTCACTCTCAGGTTGGATAATAATTCCAAAAGCGTACCTTTCAAGTCTTGTAAATTTTTTTTCATAGGTAACAATGGGTTCATAGTAATTTTTATTATACTCAAGGAACTCCTTATCCATCTTTTTTCTATGAATATGAGGAATGTACTTTTTGAAAAATAATTTCTTGAACTCATCCCATTCCATGGATTCAATTTTATCGCTCTGCCTTGTACTTTTTATAAAGTTCCACCATTTATCATCTTAACCTTCCAAATGATAGACTACTAAGATTAATTTATCATGTTTTTATAATTAGGAACTAAAAATATATTTTTAGTGGTACTGATCCATTGTTCAGCCACTAATGGATTAGGAGACCCACTGAAATAAGGTGGACACTACCTCATGAAGGACTCAACATAATGTTGTTCCCTCCTTTGATCATTTGAAAGTCATGCATGATTCATATCTTGAAAAAGTTGTGTGAGCATAGATACAATATTTTTTATTCTAGCTCCCATAACAATTGGTTATTCAGAAGGACAATCATTGCATTTCCTGTCGCATTCATCATTAACTTGGTTCCTCTAGGTTCTATCCATTGACTAAAACCAATAATCATAGTTTGATAAACACTAATCATAATAGAAAAAAATAAATAATAAAGAATAAAATTTCAATTTAGGACACATTAGGTTTTATCCTAGGTTATTCATGATCATTTATAAAACACTAGGATTGTACCCAATACTTCGACATATCCTATGGGTTCTTACTAAGGTTTTCTCATCCTAGTTACCAAAGGATAACTATACATTTCCTCTAATACGAACTATAATGACCCATACTTTACATACATTGATATTAATTCAAAATTAAATAATATTCATTAAAAAATATAACAAATCCATGATAGGACCGTATAGGTATAGTGTATTTAGAAACTAGGAAGCACAAATAACTGGTTCATACGAATCTTCATTGTCTTCCACTTATTTCGTCATAACTAGACCCCTTTTGACATATCTTACTTAATAACCTTCCTCATGACCTAGGGAAAAGAGACATATGAAAGGGTGATCTCAAATAATAATTAAGGGTAAACAAGGGAGATATCAATCATATCATAATCCTAATACATAATAACATAACATTTGAAAATATTATTCTGTATATGAAATATCGTGATATCATGCCATGGGATAAATCATAAAAGTTCATAAGAATCAATGGAAGTAATCCCAAAAGTCATAACATAAGACATTAATTTTTTTGGAATACACATAAGAATAGAAAATAATTTCATATTAGTTCAAGGCTCATAGAAAATTACATCATAGCATACAGATTCTATTATTGAACTGAGTTCACTCCTCATTCCATCCCTATAGTACTGAACTGAGATTATTTCCTATTTTAATCATGTCTATCTTGTGAGATATAAATATTTAACCAATTAAATTTAGGGAGATATAGGTCCCAACCATCTCATAATTAAATAATTCTTAAATATTCCACAATAACATAAATCATTCATCATAACCCAAGGAATAAAATGGGTTTCATTAAACATCATTCCACTATAACATAATCCATGTAAAACAAATGGATTTTATAAATATAATTCCATCATAAATACAATCAAATCATGGAAAAAATAAGGATATTATACATGAATCATAACCCTATTAAATAATTCCACCTTATATGGAAAATAATTTTGATATAATAGTTGAAATTAATTCTTGAGGAAAACATCCTTTCTTCTTCAAAAACATTTTCTTTTCTCAAAATTCTATGCAATTTTTAAAGAAAAGAATTTATTTGAAAATAAAATTTAAATAATGTATAGGAAGATTAATATAAATAAGGAATTATGAAAATGTAAAAAAACATTCATGTCATATAATTTAAAAAAACATTATCCTCATAATTTTTTCAGAAGAGTCCAAAAGTACCTTGTATCGAAAACAACAAAAGATTCCTTTTATACCATTTAATAAAAATTAATTAATGGGTAAAATTGAATCTAAACAAGTTTATAATCATAGAAAGAATATATTGGAACACATAATTAGGAAACATGGACATGGATGATAAAAATACCCTATTAAATACTTACTTATAAGCAATCTTGGATAATAATGAGATTGCAAAATTATCCCTTACCGTTGGTCTGATTTCCATTGTATATATCCAAACCTCCTGTATAATGATTTAAATAATGTCATTGAATTATTTTAGAATAATATTCATTTTTATGATATAATATATGATCATATTATCATACATTTATTTGTAAAATTATTACCCATCCATCAGGTGTCGACTTCTTTATTTTCTTACGCATGTTTTATCAGATAATTTCGCAATCTCATCCATTTTTTCAGATATGTTCTTGTTCATCTTATTAGTTTATAGTTATATAATTTATATAATGATATTATTATATTATATATTATATTTATCCATTCTATTCATTTATATAATCCTACTTTAATGAAGATCGTGTAGAATGAATCACATCGCATCGTGGAGACGATAGGTCGTACGTACGCATGAACGACGATATCATTTCCATAATTTTTGAATGGTATTGAATTGGATGGGGTATAATATTTAAAAGTAAATATAATTTTATAATAATAATATATAGTTTTTATTTCTATCATTATACCCATCCAAGTAAGGTGGTAGTGAAAAACAAATTACACCGCGACATGGAGACGGTAAGTCGTACATACGCACACGTGGTGATTTTGTTTTTCATAGGATAGATGGAAGGTGAAATATGGTTTTTTCAAAATCATAATAAAATTTCAATATATAATTGATATTATAGTTATTACTTTATAATTAAATAACTCATGAAGAGGTAGTATAAGGATAAATAAGTTTGAAAGAATTGGTAGAGGAGATTACCTCTTCTTCGATGTGCTTCCTCTAAATATCCTCTTAAATCACTAGAGTTGGTCTTTGAAGAATACCATATGAAGTTCCCAGCCAGGATCCAATTATCACTGAGAGGGGGATGGGTGAATCAGTGATATCTTTTTCTTTTTATGTCTCCTTATAATTGAAACAACCTTCGCCTCCTATTAAAGAGTTTCTTCCCTGCTGAACACACACAACCATAGGAACACAAGATTTATAAGGTTCACTACTCAACAAGAGTAGCTACGTCCTTGGTATGGTACAGAAATAATCCAGTACCACACAATCCACTAGAAAACAATCCTTTTATGTGGAATACAACGAGTAGGATATACCCTTACACTCGTGTAGCACTTTGAAAACAATCTTCAAGCGCGTGTGTACCCTCTTAGCACAAATAGGGTATTACAGTATTTTAGTGCTTCTTTACAATTGAATAGTTGTATTCTCTGAAGTAAAAATCTTCACTTTATTACCCAGAAGCTGGTAAGAACTCCCATATGCACAACTGAATATGTGCGAAGACCCCAAATTTTTCGCGCAGCCTTTAGAATACCTTGCGTGCAATTCAAGTGTCTTGTGCGTAAAAGTTCCCTTTTGGAGCAATTTTTTTTTTTGCACAACTTTCATTTTTCGCGCAACTTTTTCTCTTTTCGCGCAACTTCTCAATTTTTCACGCAGCTATCCTCTTTTCGTGCAAACTTCTTTCTTTTCGCGCAACTCACTTAGAGTATAATTTACGCGCACCAGAGCTCAAGATTTCTTCTAAGTGTCGAGCATTAAAAAATGAGAGGGGTTTACCTCATATTTATAGGCATTTTTGACCCCGCGCGAAAAACAATAATCTACGCGTAAAACCTTCTTCATGTGCGTAAAAACTCTTTTACCAACTTCATATTTCGCGCCATGCTTCAATATTTCACGCACCTCATGCCTTGCCAATTTTCGAGCTTCTGATATTGAAACACCTTTTGCGCGAAAAACTTCTTTCCTCTATTTAGCGCACCGCACCAATATTTCATGCAACCATTATTGTTTCTGTGCATCCCGCTGATATTTCACGCATCCCGCTACTATTTCGCGCACCACTTTATTTTTTTTGCGCAACCTGCCTAAATTTCCGTGCACTCCATGACTTGGCCATTATTCGATGTTCTGACCTTAAATCATGCCTTGCACACAAAATTCTAAACCATCTTCAATCTTTCGCACAACATCCATTTCCAAAAACACATCTTCATCTCCCAATTTTCAGGCCCTAAAATTTGGAAAACACTGGAAAACGACGCCACCTTAAACTGTGCTTTTGTGCCACCCCCAGATTGTCCATTGCTTTGTCATTTCTCTCTTCACTACTTCCCATAACCATTCTTCTTCTTTCATCATGAACTCCACTATCGTGATATATATCCTTTGATAGATCAGCTTTAGCATCATCAGAGTTACAATGGGAAGTACTGAAACATCCCATCTTCCAGTATCATCATTCCTTCCGATCAAAATTGTATATGATTAGCATCATCATTTATCCCCCTTTACTTTATAAGGATTACATCACAAGTTCTACTAACTTATGATATTTTTGAAATAAAAATCAGAAAACCATCATCTGATTTCTGGTCCTTTTACAATGTGAATTAATTTATCTTCTTTGACAACAAAATATAACACTCTGCAAAGGCTAACTCTTCAAACTTCCATCTCCATTCAACTTGGTCCCAATACCATAAGATCTAGAATGTAACTAGGGAAGTTGATAAGGAAAAATTTTAGGCTATGACCAAGCTTGAAGGCTCAAGGTTAAGTGAAGATGTGAGGGAGGAGGTGCCCTTTTATAATTGAGGTGATGAGAACTTTTGAGATCTCAAAAAATAATAATTTATAATAAAATAAAACCCCATCCAAAAACCTCCAAAATGACCCAATTTCAAAGATGAGAATATATAGGGTTGTAACATCATCAAAAAATATATTTTAGACAAGTTTTTCTGTCAATTTAAATCTTATCATTTTAATTAACACTTAGTTGTTTTATTTAATTTTTAACCAGTGTAACAAATATTTCAATATTAAAAGGGTGAAAATTTTACATATTTGATATCAATTAAACCATAAATAAATACCTTATAAAATTTTAGACCATATCATAATTATTATATATTTTTAATTTTTTTTTTATGATTTTCAAATAATTTTATAAAACATTACTTTTAAAAATAATCAAGTGTCAGTTTTGATACTATTCAATTCATTGAGTTTTAAAAATATTAAAGTAATATGTTAACTTCGAAAAAAATATTTTATTATATTTATAAGAGTTCAAGGTCATTTAAAAAATTAATTATAAATATTAATTTTCCCAAATTATATTTATTTTAATATTTTTAATAAAATTTAATTGATATTTCCCTTAATAAAATAACTACTACAATAGTTTTGTGTAATTATTTAATATGATTATTTATTGAATATAAATTAAAAATAAAATACAATGACAAAGATAAATCCTCTAGATTTAAGAATGATACTTATAATCGAATATATATTCTATAAAATTCAACATTAAAAATGTTATATTAATTAAAACATAAATGTGACAACTTTAACATCACTTTAAATAAAATATTATAAGTGTCATAATCTCTTCTATAAGGATCCAAATGGTCAATTACTCGACTCTTGGATGGTTATGGTTGATATATAATCGACAAATAAGATTTATTTAAGTTTTTGGGACTTTTAATGGTTATTATCATTTTAATAAAAAGTATTTTATTACTTTCTCATCAATTAAGCAATTTCTGCATCATTAAAGTATAAGTATTTAAGGTAATTATTTATTTTCTAAAAATTAAAAATAACTTATATTGATAAAGGAAAAAATTTTGTCTTTAAAATGAGTATTTATAATCTAATTTATATTCTGTATAACCTTATTTTAAAAATGATATAGTTATGAAAATTTAAGTAAGACATATTTAACTTTTCATTAAGTAAAATAAATTAAATGTCCAAATCTCATGCAAGTGGCTTCAAAATGACACCATTTTGACCCAATTATTATTTATGTCGAAACACACCCATCCAATGATGTTAGTACAAGTGTTAGGGTAATTTCATAATTTTATTTTTACCCTTAATTGCCCGATTTACCATTTTACCGTATTAATTAAAATTACAGAAGTTGCTATTCATAATGCCCAAAAATAAAAGTAAGTTATTTAAATGATGTGGAATTAATAATTCCAAATATTGAATTAATTTTTATAAAATTAAAAGTATATAAGTTTCAGTAATTAATTTAAAATTAATCTCATTGTTCAGAAAGAGTGAACGAGTTTTAAAAGTTAAAACATTGCAAAAGATTGAAATGTTTTTACATATGAATTCAATGTAAAATTAACGCTAATGAAATAAATTATATTAAATGATAAAAATAAATTCTATATATACTTTAAAACCATTAAATATTATAATTTTACTATATAAATTATTTTGATGAAAAAAGTTGTTTTCAATTAAAATTTACTGTATTTATATTATTCATCAAAACTTGAAAGTTTTCAGAAAATATAAAAAATTCATCCAAAGTAAATTTTTATATCCCAATTATAAATAAAATATTTATATTATCATATAAAAATTATTAATGTGACAAAATATTTATTTAAAAGGGGGATTACATTAAAAGGCATAAAATTGTCCTTTTGAAAAAATAGGTTTTTATACATCAAATAGGGTTTATTCATACTCTGTGAAAAAATATTTATTTAATGAATATAAAAAATATTTTATTAAGTATATAACATATATATTTCATTAATTTCATTTACTAATAGTAATTTAATCAATTTATTCCAAAATAAAAATAAAAAAATATAATGGATTTATATTTTTCATGAATAATTGGTAGTGAATGATTTCACCATACATTTTAATAAGTTAATTATATGTATTCTCTATAACCAAATGGATAGGTTATAATGGAAATTTTATACTAAGGTCATCTCGTGGTTCATTTAAAATCATGATTGCTGGCAATGCAAACTATTAAAGAATTAAAATTATTTAAAGAAAATATTTTATAAAAACATCTAGGTGTTTTACAATAAGTATCTATAGAGGACCTGTGGCCTGATGAGTCAAGGGGTTTCCATTATTTAGGTATAGGACTAGCACCCAAATGCATCAGGGGGTTCCACTCTATAGTTAGAGGACTCGAGTCCTGATGCGTCAGGGGAGTTCCACTTTGGGGTCACGAGGACCCACGCCTTATCTGACAGGGGTACCACTTGGTAGATAGAGGACTCACACCCTAGTTTGTCAGGGTGGTTCCACTTTGATGTCATGAGGACCTGTGCCCTATCTAATAGGTGTTACCACTTGGTAGATAGAGGACCTGCGCCCTGGTCCATCAATGAGGTTCCACTCTGGTGTCATGAGGACCCACATCGTATCTCACAGGGGTACCACTCAGTATATATAGGACCCACACACTGGTATGTCAAGGGGGTTATAGTCTAGTGTCATGAGGACCCACACCCAACCTGATATGGGGTTACACTTGGTAGATATAGGACCCAAGACCTGGTCCGTCAGGGGGTTTCACTCTAATGTATTTGGTGATCATGTTTCTGATCACTATCATCATCGGGTATCACCTAAATAATAATCACACCCAAAACACCTCACATCACATCTCTAAATCCATGATAGAGGCCACCATTTAATTCTATGTGAAAAAACACTCAGGATAGGCTACTCATGGGCCAAAATTCAAGTCCAAACAAAGGAGATACAAGAGATTGAAGTTTCCTCATAAGGAAAGAAGGGGTACACAGTGTGTGAAGGGACCCACACAAAATGTGGTCCCACTATATCACATGGTTGTGTCCCTGATGGTATATTAATTACTTCCCATGTAGGGATACACATCGTATAGAGTGACTACATAGTGTGTCCAAGCCACCAGGGGTCCTGCCCATGCTCTCAGGTCGTGTCAGTGTACTTTTCCCGTGTCCATGTACTTTGATACACCACTACTAGAAATAAAACCATTTGCGATGGGATGCCGTCACAAAAGGTCGTTTGCGATAGGGTCCCACTGCAAATGACCCGTTATAGAAAATTACTTTGCAAATACTTTTTTTTGCGATGGTCCGTCGCAAATACTTTATCCAGGTTTTAAAAAAACTCTTTTGCGATGGGACCATCACAAAAAACATAAAAAATAAAAAAAATATAAATAAAATTTAATAAAATAATAATAATAAACTAATAAAATAATAATAATAATAATAAATAATAAATTAATAAAAAAATAATTTTAAAACTAAAAAATATAATAAAAAACTAACAAAATTAATAAAATTAATAAAAACACATTATTCACAACAATATAATATTAAAAAAATAATTGTAATAATAATAAAATAACAATAATAAAAAAACAATAAAATAATAAATAAATAACAAAGTAATAAAAAATAATAATATATTTAATATTAATAAAACACAATATTCGTAACAATATAAAAAACACAGTATATAGAAATGAAAATATATGGATTAATAAAAAAATTTAAAAAATTTATATTCAAATTTTGATTATAAAAAGTATATAAATCACTAAGGCGGTCAATTGGAGGAGCTAAAGGAGATGGTTGAGGGAACACCATCCCTAAACCATGAGTCAAACGTTGTATGTACTCTATTGTTTGCTTGTACTGTTGTTGTTGCCATCAACACATCTCCTCCTCCTACCCCTGCTGTCGACGAAGCTCTTCATGTTCCCTACGTATAGTCTCTATAAGATCCCCTCGAGCTTGCAGTTGACCCTCATACTATACAGTAGATGATGAAAAATCTCCACGAGCTCTTCTAGAACTGCACGATGACATCAAAACAGTACCATAATAACTCACAAACATCAATTGAGAGCCGATACCAATAGCTCAGTCTTTCTCGAATGCATACTAAGTTGCCTGCATCCATACTGCATCATCAAATCCTACTACACTGGAGGTCTGATCCTTAGTCTCGGCCTAAATCTCGACCTATGTCTGAGATGTTGTGGACTCATATGAATCCTTCAATTGTAATTTAAAATTAAAAAAGTTAAAATATTATTTATAGTTAATTTTAAAACTCAAAAATAAATTATATTGACCACAATATGATGATAGTGATTACCGCTAATCTCTCCTGTTAAAGGATTGTTGTAAATCCTCCTATAAACATAGAACTCTGTAATACCAGGTTATTCGAATTCCTATATAAGTATAAAATAAACAATTTACATTTAAAGTTATATGAATTATTAAAAAAATTACTTACCAATTTTTTTTGATGCGTACTGAATGTACAACTACCAGCTCGATGCATCACCTCCTGTATCCCCCAGTTCTGTCGACATAATGACGCTTTCCTATGAAAAGTAATTCTCATCCAATACGAACATAATCCATCTCAAACATGAGATGAGATGTAATCTGGTCAATGGGTGCATAAAGACTGATCAAATTCCGTGACTCCTATTTTCCGCATTATTATCCTCATTATATTGTCTAAAAATTGACGGCAATGCTCACACATACAACCCTCTCATGCCTCCCAGATAAAGTCATGCATGCTATCATTGATGAGATACCATAAACCCTACAAATAATTAATAATATCAATATATTAAATAAATATATTTCAAAATATATTTTATTTATTTACATACCATCCAATGATTGAACATGTGGTGATGAACATCAACGGGAATCTGATACCATGTAACCCATGCTCCAAAAAAATAATTCCACAATATAGAACTTCCCTGTCCAACTATTATTTATAAAAAGCTATGAAAACATAGAACAAATAATTAAACAATTAGTATATAAATAAAGTAATGAAAACTAACTAAAATACACAACTGAACATACCTACACATTCATGGATTTAAATGAAGATGTGAACGTCGCTTGGGGATAGGGCCAGGAATCATCAATCTCGTAAGGCCATGACCCCTCCAAGGTATTGTTGAACTGATAATAGTCTGAGGGTTAAATGATCTAACAACATGCTCTTAACCAGGTAGATCAGCCTCCTTTAGCTCACTAAAGAGATCCAAGTCCATCTAAAACATGAAATGTTTGTTAGAAAATAGTTGAAAACAACTATTATATATAGATATATATTTTATATGATTATAAAATGTATTTAACTATTCCAATCTTTATCTCCATCCCCATATGGTGTTAATATCTTCATATTCCTCCTCAGTATCATCAATTCCCATTGGAGTTTTAGTTTATCATAGTTTTCCATTTCCAACTCATTTGTTACATCAATAACATAATAGTCACCATCAAACCTTAACTGAGGGGTGTCACCATCAATATTTTTTTCTCTTCATAGAAAATATTGATTTGGAGTAGTCTCTTGAAAAATTTCAATTCCATGCACTTCAACGGAACCAAATTCATTTTGAATAAATGGATTTTCTTGAGATTTCATTTTTATTATGCTCCACCAATCACTTAACTCTCTAGAAGTATCATAATAATTTTCATAATAAATTTTATGTGCCTGATGATCCAATAAAAATGGTTCATTTATGGAAAGAAGGTTTTTATATTAAAATCAATGATTCCATCGCATAGATGAACACACAATCATCTCCCAGTATTCAACCACTAACATTTAAACATCATTAAGTAATTCTGTCCCAAATAACACAGTTCAATTATTTCTTCTAGAATGTCGTAAAAGTAAAATTCACTTTCTCTATGATGAGATCCTCTCAAGAAAACACCACTATTCATTTTTTTGATTCCCTATATGAAATTTTATGAAATCTAAAACCATTCACCACATATGAATTATAAGATTTAACCATTTTGGATGGTGGGTTACTCAATAGACACAATTGATTATCAATTTTTTTAGCATGTAGAGATACATGAAAAATGGTAAAAAAATTATCAATATAATAAGTAATAAATGGATTTTATATGTTAAACTATAAACAATCTATTTTATCATTTTTTTGAAACTAGTATAAAAAAATATTTTGTCGACGTTCTTCAAGAGCAACTACTATAATTTGTGGAAATTGTTTCTTGTAATGATTATCATATAATATACATATAAAATAATATTAATTCACTATGAAAAATATTATAGAATAAGTGATAGGAGAACTAATAATACAAATGGTGTCATTTGTTCATAGTTGAGAAGAAAATATGTATGAACCCTGTGATGTTCATCAACTGAAAGTCATCATTCATAAACTCCACCAAATCCAAGTTCAGGATGATTAAAAACTGATAATTGATTGATCATTTCATCATCTATATTTCTTTAATTATGGACCATGTAGTTATGTTTTGAGGAATATTCATATTGAAAATAATGAGAGAATAAAAAAGAAATTTCATCCTATAAATAAGCTTCTGTAAATGATAATTCAACCAATAATTTGTTACATACCATTTTATTCAATTTATACATGCATCTATCAAATGGTTACATCTATTGAAACTGTACCAGACCTTCTCATTTTTCTTTATGTGGAAATTATAATATTAAATGTTTTATTTAATGAAAGAAAGATGGTGGGAAGGTTTTTTTTTAGTTTACATAAAATTAAAACAAAATCTTATTGCAGTCTACTTAGTGCATCATATTCTATTGTAGCCACATAAATGTCTTGGAAAAAATATGATATTATTATGTCAATAAGATATCTTATGACTTTTCCATTACTTTTTGTTTTTAAAATGGCAAACACTTTTTCCTTAAAGATTATTTTATTTCTCTAAGGAAATTTATTTTCTCTAACCTTAACATACTTTTCTATGTTATTCTTAATGTTCATTATTTAAGCTTAACCTTATTTTTCTTAAGACCAAATTACATTAAGAATAATCAGATCTTTATTCAAACATCAGAACCATACAATTTCTTAGATACAGAGTCCCTCTTTTTTCAAACTCTGTTTCATCCTATTTTCTGGCTCCGAGTTTCACAAAAATCAGACTCTGAATTCTCTGAAATTAATACTCTAAATTATCTAAAATTTATACACCTAATTCTTTGAAATTTGGAATCTGAATTCTCTAAAATTCAAACTATAAATTCCTCAGACATTAGACTCCAAATTCCTCAGAATTTGGACTCCAAACTCCTCAAAATTCAGAATCCCAATTCCTCATAATTCAGACTTTGAACTCCTTAGAATTCAGACTTTGAATTCCTCTAAAATCAAACTCCATTTTCTCAGAAAATCAAACTCTATTTTTATACATATTTAGACTTCGTTTCACATTATATTCATAATCTGATTATTCATACTTATTAAAGTTACTTTTCTTTCCTAAGATGTTGTTTCAAATTTATCAGATTCTAGTTTACTTAAGTTACTTAAACTTAAGAATACTTTTATTACATGTTATAATTCCTTATACATGAATAATTTAGAATGAAATGATTTCATACAATCTGTTTCTAACTAACCGTTGGCTGAGTGACATGTGTCTAGGTCCCTCCAAAATTCAAGGAAAAATATGACCATTGGAGGAGGAGATGACCGTTGGAATCCTTTATAATAAATAGTAGCTCATTTGAACAATCTCAACACAAATTGATTAACATGAATGATGTGATGCTATGAAGTGTTTTCTAGAGAGATAAAGACTCTCATGCTTTGTGCGAACTATGAACAACTTGTTCATCCATGATCAACTTGTTCAGCCTAGTACAACTCTGATTTTTACTGTGTACAATCGAGGGCTTCTAGGTATAGAAAGGAAGAGGTGACAACTACCTTAAATTTTGAGGAATTTAGGGGATAGGAAGATAGAGGTGTCAACTAAATTAAAGTCTAAGGGCTTGCAAGGATAGAAAGACAGACTTCAATACTCTTATCGAGGGCTTACCCTGGTGTGGGTAAGACAAACTTTCGTGAAAATATAAATTAAGGGAAATTTATCAAAGGTTGTTGGATACCCTTATCTTTGGGTTAAAAGAGTTCTTACTTGTTTACTTACTTTGTTACAAGTTTTATTTCCTATGTATTTTGTTAAATAAAGAAAGTATAACTTTTTTATACTTTATTGTACTTATACTTACTCTGATAGATAATATTCTACACTCTTTAAGGTAGAATGTTTCTATAAGATAAACTTGTATAAGTTTTCTTAAGTTTAACTTGTTTAAGTTTAGGTTTCTTATAATTGGACTTGGGACCTTCCAATTATTCCTTTGAGTTATAACAAAAAAGGGTTTGTGAATTTACCTTGTTTAACTTTGTTAAACATAGATTTTCTTTTAAGATTAAAAGGGAAAGTTTTTAAACCTACAATTCACCCCCTCTTGTAATTGAACATCTAAATCTATATTTAGATACTACAATTGGTATCAGAGGAGGTCTCTAAAATACTTATGGTTTCATATAAGTTTTATTACACAACTTATCTTGCTTTTATTTTACTTGTTCAAGTTTTCCTTAAAGATTATTTTTGTTTTAAAAAAACTTTTATTACTAATAAGTCTTATAGAGAAGATATTTTGTTATAGAATGGAAGGAATGAATGTTGGCTCTATAGACAACTTAAATCCTACCAGACCACCAATCCTTGATGGTAATTATTATGAGTACTAGAGAGATAGGATGAATAATTTTTTTATTAACACCGGAGTGGATAATTTAATTATGCTTACCGGAGAATAAAAAATTCCTGACAATAAAATCAGAACCTTCACAAATCGGAAAAAATAAGAATATCAACTAAACTAAAAGGCACACAATAATCATTTATGTTCCATGACTAGGACTATTTACAGTCAAATATATTCTTGTGAAGATTCAAATAGAATTTGGAAGAAACTTGAAGTTACACATTTTGGAACATCTAAAGTGATTGAAACCAAAAGAGATATGCTAAGAGCTAAATATCATGGATTTTTATTTCTTTATGGTGAACCTGTTTAAAAAGTGCAACATAGATTTATGAATATTGTCAATAGTCTTCAATTTATGGGAGAGAAAGGTCTTGATAATGTAGTTTTAGTGGACAAGATAATTGATATTATTCCAAATGAGAGGGAATCTAAAAGGACAACTATTGATGAAAATAGGAAAGTATCTAACATTACTCTTGATGAGCTATTTAGAACTCTTCTTTAGCATGAAACAATAATAAAGAGAGATGCTAACTTTAATAAGAATAAGAATGGTAATGGAAGTGTTTCTTTAACTACTACATCTAAATCCAAGACTCTAGAAAAGGAAACTAGATCTAAAGCTAAGAAAGTTGTTGTTGTATATGAATCAAGTGACAGTGATCAGTCTGATAATGAATTAGCCAATTTTTCTTGAAGGATGAAAAAGATTGTGGGAAATCAATATTTTTCAGTATAGATATAAGAAGAAAGATAGAATGGACAAGAAAGATTTTGAAGTAACTCGTTATGAATGCCAAAGGGCTGGACAAATCAGACCTAATTTTCCTATGGTCAAGAGAAAAGAAATAATGGATAAGAGTTCTGAAAGGAACAGAAAGAAGTACTACAAATCTAAGGCTAATAAAGTCATAAAATATAATGACACCTGGAGTGCCAGTGGTGGTGACTCTTCAGATGAATCTCCAGAATATGAATCTTATAGTCCAAAGAATATTGATCTTATAGCTGGATTACCTATTGAAAATCATTTTCTTATGGCTAAAGTACACAATGCTGAATCTTTAACCAATATTTCTTTAAATAAATGTTTTCAGAATGAAGAATATTATAAATCTTTGGAGGAATAATCTTCTTCATCATATAATAATACCTTACCTTCATTTGAATAAGTTTCTAGATTTTCTAAATTACTTGAGAATGAGAAATATAAGATAAAAAATAAGTTAGAGAAAAAAAATCTAGAATTTCCATTTTAACAAAATAAGTATCAGATATTTCTAAATATCTTAATAATAAAATCCTTGATTTTGAAAATATTACTAAAAATCTTAAGGAAGTTAATTCTGAGAAGGA
Source organism: Viscum album (assembly GCA_963277665.1). Taxonomy (NCBI): domain Eukaryota; kingdom Viridiplantae; phylum Streptophyta; class Magnoliopsida; order Santalales; family Viscaceae; genus Viscum; species Viscum album. The sequence goes on along the minus strand of OY728148.1, from coordinate 1,783,234,878 downwards.
AAAACTTTCTAAGGATCTTTAAAATATTATTTCTAAGAAAATAGTTTTAGAGACTAACTCAAACTCTAAGACTAATGATTTTGAGGATAAGAATTTAGCCATTAGACTAAATTCTGAAATTTTTTATTTAGAGAAACTTTTATTAAATTTCACTACTGGAAGGAAATAATTTGATAAAATGTATTCAAAACTTCATCCTCTTATGAATAGTTCAGGATTTGGTTATACTCACTCAAAAACCTATTTTTAGTAATAACCATTTTGTTCCCCAAATTACTCATTTTTTCACTATGTTTCTATGTAGTGGAAAGTGGTAGAATTTTTTTTATTTAAATAAAACCCAATCTTTATGTTTTCATAAAGCTTATTTTTCTAAAAAAATATGGATACCTAAGATTTTACTTTCTCAAATTTCCAGATCCAAGAAAGTTTAGATTCTAAAAGTCTAAATTTTTTATTTTCAGAAAAATAAATTAATTATCAATAGTAATACATGGTACATGGATAGTGTATGTTCTTGACACATGACTAGAAATAAAAAATTCTTTGAAAATACTATCAATATGGAAGGAGGAAAAGTAACTTTCAGAGATGATTCTTAGAGAGAAATTTTTGGAATAGAAAACATTGTTCTTCTTAGAAAATCTTTAATTTCAAATATTTTATTTTTTAAAGGTCTTAAGCACAACCATATAAGCATAATCCAATTATGTGATGAAGGTTACCTTGTGAATATTAGAATTGATAAATTCTTAGTACATAATTCCAAGGAAGAGTTTATTATCTCTACCCATAGACATTAGAATGTTTATAAATTGAACTTAGAAGACCTTAGGAGCCAAGAACTACCTTACCTTAGTGAAATGGGAGATCAATCTTGGTTATGGAATAAAGGACTAGGACATGGTAACCTTAGGAACCTAAGAAAAATATCAAAGAAAAAACTTGTTAAGGATCTACTAGAGCTTAGATTTGATTCTTAATTTTTTTTGATCCTTTTCAATATGGAAAGAAACATAAGTTAAGCATTAAATTAATCAGTGAAGTCTCAACTTCTGATGCATTATAGCTAGTGCATATGGATATTTTCGGTCCAACACAAACTGGAAGTATTAGAGGCAAATACTATATATTTTTTCTAGTTTATGATTACACTAGATTTACATGGGTCTATTTTATAACAAGAAATCTCAAGCCTTTTCTTATTTTAAATATTTTTCATCCAACTTCAAAAATGAGAAAAACCTTCTATTGATAAATATTCATAGTGATCATGGGGGAGAATTTCAAAATTCACATTTTGAAACTTTTTGTAGTAAGAAAGACATTACTCATAACTTCTCAGCTCCAAGAACTCCTCAAAAATGGTTTTTTTGAAAGAATAAATTGAATTCTTCAAGAGATAACGATAACTATGTTGAGTGAATATTCTATAGATAACGATTTTTGAGATGAAGTTGTTAGTACTGCTTTTTATACTATAAATCAAGTTTTAATCAGACCTTTTCTTAACAAAACACCTTATGAATTGTGGACTGGTCAAAAACGTAAAGTTTATTACTTAAAATTATTTGGATTCAAAGTATTCATCTTAAATTCTAAAGATAACTTACATAAATTATCACCCAAATCCAATGAAGTAATCCTCTTAGGCTACTACACTACTTTTAAGGCTTATAGAGTTTTTAACCAAAATTCATGTACTGTTGAAGAAATAGTACGTGTTAAATTAGATGAAACTGATATTTTTGTGTTTAGACAACCCCAATCTACATCTTCAGATGTGTTTTCAAAAACTAATTATCAACCTTTGATGGAAAATTCTTATAAAAATTAAAATACTCAAGAAAATGTTTTTGAAGTATTTACCCTAGAAGATTTTCTACCTTATGTTGATGAACACGATTTACAAAACCCAAATTAGTAGTTTCTTAAGAATCATATAAATGATAGTATCACTAGTGATGTAAATCAACCTCTAAAGACTAGAAGTTAGATAAGAAATGAAGTAGAACATCTAGCATTCATTTCCCAATTAGAACCTAAAATAACTGATAAATCTTTAGGTGATAATGATTGGATTAAATCCATGCAAGATGAATTAAATGAATTCAAAAGAAACAAAGTCCAGACCATGGTTGAGAGACCTAATTAAACTTATGTAGTTGGAGTAAAATGGGTCTTTAGAAATAAATATGATAAAAAATGGAATAATTTTAAGAAATAAAGCTAGATTAGCTGCTAAAGGTTATAATCAACAAGAAGGAATAGACTATTAATAAACCTATGCTTCTGTAGATATAAATTAATCTATTCTTATTCTACTTGCCTTTGTAGCATTCTTTAATTTAAAACTTTTTCAAATGGATGTGAAGTGTGATTTTCTTAACGAATATGTTCAAGAGGAATTTTATGTTGAACAACCTTCTGGTTTTGAAAACACAATACATCCTGAACATGTTTTCAAACTTACCAAAGATTTATATTGACTTAAACAATCACCTAGAGCTTGGTATGATATACTTACATGATTTTTCTTACAAAACAATTATGTTAAGGGAACTACTAATCCAACTCTTTTTATAAATAAAGATAAGAAAAATGTTTTTATTATTAAAATTTATATTGATGACATTATATTCAGATCAACTCAATAATCTTTAACTGATTCATTTGAAAATCTCATGAAATATGAGTTTGAAATGAGTATGATGGCTGAGTTAACATTTTCCTTGGTTTTAAAATCTCTCAAAAATGAGAAGAAATTATATATCTAAACATAAGTATATTAAATATTTTCTTAATAATTATGGATATAACAACACTAAAAGTATAACTAATCCAATCATTTCCTCAAATTCTCTTGATCTTGATGAAGCTAGGAAACCAGTAGATTAAACATCTTTTAGAGGTATGATAGGAATTTTATTATACTTAATGGATTGTCATCAATAATTGATGTTTTTAGTATTCTTTTATGGAAGATATCAATATAATCTAAATGATTCTCATTTAAAAATAGTGAAAATAATTTTTTGTTATTTAAAGGTTACCATGGACTTAGGACTTTTTTATTCTTCTGGAAATGATATTGTTTTAAAAAGTTTTTTATATACTGATTTTGGTGGACGTAGAACAAATAGGAAAAGTAAATCCGGAAATTTTCATTTCTTATGAGATTCATGAGTTTCTTGGTCATGCAATAAGCAACACTCAGTAGCACTTTCCACTACTAAAGCCAAATATGTAACAGTTGGAAGTTGTTGTGCTCAAGTGTTGTGGATGTAACACACACTCACAGACTAGGGCATAATATTTACCAAAACACAGATATTGTGTGATAATACAAGTGTCATTTCCCTAAGGAAAAACCCTATACATCAATCTTGTGAAAAGCACATAGATATTAGGCATCACTTTCTTAGGGATCACACACTTAATGGAGATATTATTTTACAATTTATTGGAACACAAGATCAAATTACAGACATATTTACAAAATATTTACCCTCTGATAGATTTTAATATATTAAACAAAAGTTAGGAATGATAACCATAAGGTAATATTACATATTAAATTTTTGTTAAAGCCTATCTCCTAACATTAAGTCACTCCTTTTCATAGGGGGGAGTATATTTGTTTATTCTTTAAAAATATTTCTTTGACTAATTTTTTTCTCAGAACCACCCTCTTTTCCTTCCCTTAATAAAATTTTTCGGAACCTAAAATTTCTTTCCCTAACAAAATTTTACAGAATCTAATTTCTTCAAGAAGAACCATATCAATACTGACAATTATTTCTAAGTAATCTGGAAGGTATGTCTCATTACTTAAATCTTAGTAATCATGTTTGTAACGACCCGTGTATTTATAAAATAATACTTTTTGATTTCAATTAATACTTATGAATAAGATATTAATTTTAAGTTAAAGGGGACACTTTTTATGATAGTGTACTCGACACACAAAAATGGGCTTCTCCGAAATCATACATTGTACACAACATTGAGTTATACCGAAAAATAATACAATAATAATAATATTATTTTTAATGATAGTTAATGACTAGCCATTGGAATGGTGGGAATGAATATGATAAAATTAATTTTGAAATATGGTTTACACACGTTTAAATTATGATTCATTGGTTACCAAATTTATTAGAAATGGAAATAAAAACCAATTGAATATAATGGATTTGTTTTTATGAAAACCTATTTAAAAGAGAATAATTGTGTTTTCATATCACTCTTTATGGATTTTTATTTAATGAAAAATGTATGATACATATTCAATGTAATTTTTTAAATTCATTTTATATGTTTTCTATATATGATATAAGAATAAATTCATTTTTTTGGATAAAAGAGGTATTTTTCTAAAAATGCAGTGTTACCACCTTTTGATGGAGAACCCTTTTAAATATATTTTTTGACACATTTATATGTTTTATTTGAAAAAATAAACTTCTTATTTAGAATTGGAATATCAAAATTCAATTTGTATTAAATTTTGGTATTTTTTCACTAAAGTTCATTTTTAATGAATAGTGATAAATACTGCATTTTAATTCAAAACAACCTTTTAATATTATTTATTTATATAGTTAGATTATACTTTTAATTAGTTTTAAAGTGTAATTTGATTATATTTTTATATTTTAATCAAATTTTTTTCATTTAAATTAATTTCACTTTGAAATTGGATATAAACGCATGTCAATCTTTTGGTAGCTTTTACTTAAAAACACGCTTTTTGGTTTTGACAACAGGAATTAATTTTAAATTAATTTCCGCAACTTCTGTATTTTGAATTTAGAAAAATGGATTCCATATTTGGAATCATGAGGTCTAAATTGTGTAAATACGTACCTTTTATTTTTAGACATTATGAATAGTAAATTCAGTAAATATTTTATTTACTATGGTTAAAGGGTAAATCTGGTAAATAAGGGTAAACAAAATAATATTATAATAATATTAAATTACCCTAACACATGTACGAACCCTATTGGATGAGATATGTCCGAACATGAGCATCCTTGGGTCGATTTTAGGACCCCATGGAACCACTTGTGTATGAAGATGACATTTAATTACATTTAATTTAAAGTTAAGGAAAATATAACCTAAACATGTATCATTTAGTAAAACAAATTTTATATGGGGTTATATAAGTTATCTTTTAGACTATAAATAGTAATTATAAATCTAAAAATATTTCCTACATCATGGTATTTTATTTATAATTTTTAGATGTCAAATAAATAAATATATTTATGACATAATGATGATGTAGTGATTACCTTATTAATGAAAGATTTAAATAAATGAGATTATATATATTAAAATAAATTTATTTTGAGACTTTTTATGCCATCCAAGAATTTTAAGGATGAATATGACTTTTTATATTTTTATTTATGAAGTTTTTTTTTGAAATAATCAATTTTTTACGGATTTTTAAAAAGTCATGATATGAATAGTATAAAAATTCACATAAATGAGTTTAAAAAAAATACTATTTTATAAAATGATATAATAGTCCTAAAAATCTAAGATTCATCAAAATAACTTATATAATGTTTTACATATCATTAATTAACCACTTTAGGTTCTATTGACATTTTATGGTAACTATATTATCTATATATTATAAATATACAAGAAGACATGGTAATAGTTAAATTAGTTAACTAAGGGTTAAACCTAAATGATAAGGTTAAATTTGAAACCAAAACTTATCTAAAACCTATTTTTTGAGATTATTTAGAAAAATAACCATCTTATCTTCTAATTTAATGAGTTTTGGACCTTTTTAAAATCAAAATTCTGTTTATAATAAAATAATCTTTCAAGACATTCCTAAAGTACCCATCCTCCCTCTTATAAAAGGCCACCACCTATAACCCCTTACCCACACCTCTAGAGCCCCTTTTCTTGTACAAACTATGCTACAATAAGCTCCCAATATCTCTCTCTTCCTCCTAGAATCCATACCTTAGGTAGAAGGCAATTAAATAAAATCTTTTGGCTCAAATCAAAGGAAGTTACCTGTTTTAAGAGGTAATGTATTTTCTAAAGTTCCTTTCCAATATTCTACTTATTCACTCCCTATTATATTATTATTATTTCATTACATAACAACACTAGTATCCTCAATATAATAGGATTTTTTTATGAGAATGATTCTAACTAAACTTAAACACACCTCCATCTAATGATTTAGAACATACTGTTTCTCTGGATGGTGAACTACTGCCTCACGAAATGATGATTGTTCAATTATCTCATACTGCCTCTCATGGTGGAAATTATAATGGCACTATATTTATATGATATATATTATGTGTATATTGTCTTTATGATTCTCTAATTTTTTTACAACATACCTTTATTTTTTTCATGATGTGTAAACACAATAATTTTATTTGAGGAAGCGCAGACTACTACCCCCTCAAATTGATATGACTCGTTCATGCCATACATGGAATGTATAAAGGATGGAGCTAAAAAACTTATGTATTATATATAAAATATGATATTATACATTAATTATAGTATACCTATGTATCATTAAGTTCTCATTCCATTAAATATGTAATAGAAATGAAAGTAGCGTTCATGTGTACGTATGACTTACCATCTCCATGAATGGTGCATTTAATATCTTATCTTAAAATTATATGGAATATTATAAATACATATATACTGGATATATATGATATATATATATGAATATTATTTTGGAGATAATTAAATTTTGACCACATGGACAAATCGTAATTATAACATTATCATTTTCGACTCAAGTACCCAATACCGACAAAATGACTGATATTAACTTAAATAATTATTTAATTTTTATAACATGGTAATAAGTGATATAAAAGGAATATTAAACTTTAAAAAGGTTATAAATCAAGTATAAATTAACTTAAGTTTATTATTCAGAAAATTAAAGAACAAACGAGTCAAGTCGGACATGAGGTAAGGGAACCTCTCACCATCCTCTTTTAGTCAAAGAGTTCTTTTATGTTATGTATTTTAATTTCTAGTTTCTTATATTGGTATATGTTCTTATATATCCTTATTTCTGTAAATTTTATGTCCATATGAAGATAGAACCATTTCTATCCCATCAACTCATTTTCTTAATTTTAAAGTGACGCCGTTAGGCTGTAGAATTTTCGTAAGGGACTTCGTCCCAATCTCCTTTAATTAAGACATGTTTTGATAATATACACCTATTTATTTTAAACTATTTATAATAAATCCCTTTGACTTTTACTTTCATTCAAATGGAAATTTTTTTCTACAAAACATTTTACTAAATGATAAAAGGAATTTTTTTAACATATGCGGTGACAATGACCTCTCTGCTGCCATAATTGTTATTTGATATTTGGATTCCTCTATAAGACTTAATGTTTTTAAAAGGAAAAGAAATCCCCTATTCCATTTTTGGTTGTTTTGGTATTGAAAATGGTTTTTGAAATGGATTGATTATTTCAATATTTTGAAACGACTTCTTGTGATTGAAAATGAAATGTTATTAGTGAAATTTGGATATTTTTAATATTTTATGTGTTATGATTATGTAATGGTACTTGAAAATTTGACGGGTGGTTATTTGATAAACTAATAATGGGTGGTTGCGTGATAAACCAAATGATAGGTGGTTCTGTGATAAACCAAGGATGGGTGATTACGTTATAACCTCTAATGCATTGGGTATGAAAGTCAGCCATATGACTATTCCATTTAGTGATATGTGTGGAAGTCGACCATATGGTTATTATATTTAAGTATGTTTATGTACCAAGTTAACTTTATGTGATATACATTGTTTTCTATGGGCTTTATAGTAATATTTTGGTTACAAAATGGGTAAGCAATGATCTTATATCCACTGAAGTATTTTTGCTACTTCTTAAAGGTGAAAAGTATTACTTAATGATAAAGTATTCATGGTTTACATATTGTTTTGAAAAAATAACAGTTTTCATTCTTTATGTATCCCTTACTGAGCTTTTTATGCTCATCCCAAGTTTGGAAATGTTTTTCACAGGACTTAAAGATGAATAGGGTCAAGGATGAGATCAAGGAAAAGTCTTATTGTCTAAAACATAGAACTAGACATGTTTCTTTTTTTAAGAGTTTTTGTTTTATAAAAAAATGGATAGAGAGTAGAAGTGTATACTTGTAATATTAAAGTTGTTATGTATAAGTTATAACCTAATTCTCTAAAGCTCTAAACCTGAAAATATCCTCAATGTGAATTATTAACTTAATTCAAGATTATGTTATGTTTAAGGATGGGCCTTACAGTTGGTATCAGAGGTCGGTTTAGATAACTTTAGAGATTAGGGTGTTATTTAATCAAAAGTGACATAACTATATTGGTTAGAATATTATAAAGAGTCATAGTAATTTTAGATAAATTTAATGAGTTTAAGATAACATGAATAAGTATATCTTAGTATTTAACATCCTCATAAGATATTATATGATGATTTTATTGATATACTCACACTGGCCTTTTTGGTTTTAGTAAATGGATGGATCTAGTAGGCACCAAAGTAACAATGGATGTGAAGAAAACTATGACCGTTTTATGAATAATCAACCGAATGAAATGGGAGCTGTAATGAAAACACTTGTGGTTATTTTAAACCAACTATCTGGAGTCATGATTGACCACCTGAACCTTGGTGATTTTTATAAGGCATTGTATATATGAGAAACAAATCCCTACAGAAGTTTAGGTAATATTCATAAAGGTAATTATATTAAAAAACCTATGTGTCAAATATGTGGAAAGAAACACCTAGGAAAATGATTCAAAAGGGTGGTAAGATTCTATAGATGTGGTAATGAAGGCCATAAAGCAAGAACCTTCCATGGAAGAAGGAAGCATCCTTTTGACTCCAGGAAAGGGAAAGTAGTTCTTTTCGAGGGATCAATTGAATGTTTTAAATGTGGTGTGCATGGTCATTATACAAATAGATATTCTACAGAGAAGGTCTGTGAATCAGATTAGCAGGACCATACAAATATATGTTTACCAATAAATAATTCCATTCAAATTGAGGATGAGGAAACTAACAATGACCAATGAAAGGTATGGATTATTTCTTAGCTGATGTTTTGACATTATTAAATCTTATGATACGATTCATGATTTTGTTTGTTAGAAAGAAGTATTATGGAATAAGTTGGAAAAGAATGGTTAATGGATCATTAAGAACTTTGAATGAGTAAGAAGTCTATATATAAGGGAATGAAGAGTTATGGTAGATTTTAGGATGATGAAATGCTTAAAAGTGTTAAGGTACTTTTGATGATGAGATTACATTGGAAGAATTTTTCTAGTATGTGTAACCCTGAAGTTTGATATGTGAAAATTTTATTCAATAAAGAATTATCTTTTCTTGTGTGGACATAATGGATAACCTTAGGGGTTCATATGAACTTTTGTTTTTGAGGTGATAAATGGTTATTACATTTTGGGATGAAAAATGAAAGGTATTAGATAACATTTGAGGATAAAATAGGTTATGGTTATTTTTGAGGAAATGATCTTATTTTTGATAATGTTATAATAATGATATGGTTTTAAAAAAAGGAAAACCCATAGGATGGGTGACAACCCATCGCCTCCGGAAAGGCCATGGGAATAGAACCCACAACCAAAGGGTGATAAGGGCGTGTTGCCTACCATGAGCTTACATAAAGTCCTTGGTTAGTATGACTTATTATTTTTAGTTAAATGATTTTATTGATCAAGAATAATTTTATTTGGGATCTTATGTTTTATTAAATGGATATACTTAGTATAGTAAAATGATTTGGTGATTAATTGACAAAGTTTATTTTGGAAAATGTTTTCTCTTTTGGGAACACTATATGCCTAAATAAAATAGAATACTTTGGGATTTCAATTGAGGAGTAATGGTGGAATTTTATTTTGGAAGAATCTATGTTTTTATCGAGTACATATAGCTATCTAGGTTATTTATGGAAATGATTAAACTATCATAGAGAATATGTGATTAGGTTAATTACTTTTCAGTATGAGATTTTAAGAGTAGCTGATGTTATTTGGAGATAAATGTTAAGATTTTTTGTGAAGACTATGTGATCAAATCCTTATGAATTATGGGTTTCAAACTTAGTTTGTTTTATTTTGAATAATTTTAAAGGCAATTGTGTATTTAATGTAATTTATTGGGCTTTGGTTATTGTTTGTTCAATTTTGGAGATTAAGAGTAGTATTTCTTTTTATAAATGATTATCCTTTTTGGGGATTATCTGTAACATCCCAAGGTTTTCTAAAAATAAATTGAAAATGCTTGAAATTTTGTTTAAGTTATATATTTATAAGTATCCTTTAAACATAATTTTATTTCTTCTATGATTTGAATTTCAAGAAACTGTCATCTACAATTGGGTTCAGTATGTTATTTAGAGTCTGATGAAACAAACTTATTTTTTGGTGAATAGTAACATGCCCTTATGAATAGTAATATGAATAGTAATATGACCTCATGAATAGTAAATAATAATATTATTTTATTTTTCCATGGAAATAGGATAATGGGATCATAATTAATTTTCCAATGTCACATGAAACTAGTTGCACTTAAATATTGTTATTTTTCGAATTAACTGTAACCTTATTTAAAAATTAAATTAATAATATTTAGAAAATTATTTTTGAAAAATGGATTTCACTTTTGAATTCTACACGTCGAAAAATGGTAGGGGTAAATTTTTGGTATTTTTCTGAAACTCTTGAATTTTCAGTGAATAGTGAAATACGATAAAATACCGTATAATCAATTTATTAGTAAATATGCACTATTTATGACATCATAAGTGATGCAAGGCCACTTGCTTCTAAATCACAATATATTATCACTATTTAGGGCCACTTGTTTTGAGATTATTCATAGTCTTGATAAAAATATTATAATAATGATTAAAATAATCTAAAAAACCTCCCCTCCTCCACTATAAATACCACCCTCACTCCCCTCTTCCTCCCACACCTCTCAAGCCTTGAGCATTGTCTAAATTCTGCCAAATTACCTCCCCAATATTCTTCACCACGTCCTAGAGCTTCTGGTCTCACCAAAAGACCAAAATCAAAGCCCTTAAGAAGGATCTCAAGGATAAGAGATCAAGAGGTAAACATCCTCTTTCATTTTCATTCTTCTCTTCCATTTTATGTTATTCTCTTCCTTTCCCTTTGTATTTTGTTGGGATATTTAATTAAATATTTCCCCTTACTGTCCAAATTTTGTATGATTGATGAGATATTTCATTCCTCTCATCAATCTTATTTTTATGAAATTTTAAGAGGCGTCGTTAGGCTGCGGAATTTTTTGTAAGAAATTTCTCATGTTTTCTTTATTTCATGATTCCTTCCTCTTCTTTCTTCACCCCCTCTTATCCAAGAGGCATGAAATCTCCAGAATCATTTATATTCTGGATGTTGTCATGTTTATGGAAAATTACAAATCATTATTCCTATCCTCTCTCACTTATTTAAAGAATCAAAAAACATTGTCCATTTGTGTCGAATTACCGATATCGTGGACGATGTATTTTCAATTTCCATTAATTATTTCAAGTCTGGTCATGAAACCATTTATATGGTTGAACCAGGTTATAATATATGTTTTATGACTCATATAAGGTTCTGTAATTCTTTTTTACTCATGATTCAAATTTATTAGACTAAATGAGGATGTAATTATCAAGGAACCACTTAAATGATCTAAACGAACATAATTAATGTTTTAACTTATAAATCATCATCATATAAAGCATAAAAGTGATAAATGGTATAATTTATGGTATTGGAAATATGTAAATACTACTCCATTCCAATTCTGGAGTTTCACTTCCAATCAACAAGAACGATTCATCATGAACCGATCGTGAAAATCACAAAAGAACTCACCCAAAATAATGCAAGCAACAAAATACTAACAATTAAGGGGTGAAATGAGGTTATGAAATGACCATATAAGATGTTATAAACATGAACATGTTTATGTAAAATACTAATAACATTCTTTTAACCATTATACAGGAGGTTTAAACAATTTTGAAGTAAGACAAGCCTAAGGTAAGGGAATTCTTAACCCGATTTCCATTCATTGGGTTAACATTCTACTTTATAATTTATGTGCTATTTAAATTGTTTGTGTGATGGGTTTTGTTTATATTATGTTTCATTATGTGTATTTACAGAGTATATACGTATTACATCCACTCTATTAAGCCTCACTTCAAGTATATGATGTTTATAAGGGACTTTTCTTCTAAAATCCTCTTTTAAAATTCTGTTTTATAAGATTCAAAGGCAATGTTTTATGCTATTGTTTATGTTGTATGATTATGTTTTGGTTATTGGGCATTTTTTATGATTAAGGGTGGGACCTATATTTCCCTCCAATGCATTGGGTAAGAGTAAGTTGGAGGTCGGCCGTATGGTTACTCCAAGTGTAACTGTGATGGTTATACAAAGTAAGGTAGCCGTGAGGGTTACAAATTTTAAGGTAGCCAAGATGGTTACAAGATTATGTAAGTAATGCCCCAATATACCTATATGATTATAATTATGTTTGTGTTGATCTTGTGTAAATATCATGTTACTCTAAGTAAGGTTTTATGGGTGGAAAGCATGTCTTTTGAAAAAAATTTCATACGTCATGCGTATTCATGGACTAATGTGATTTTCCTTCTTTTTCATACCTTACTAAGCTTTTGTGCTCATCCCAAGTTTTTAAATGATTTTTCGCAGGTTAATGATGAGTAATATAAGGAAGGAAGACATGTTAAATGTTGAAGAATTGTCAAGGAGTCTTTTTTTATGTTTTAATGTTTTATATTCTGAGGAAAATGGAAACTGATTTTATGGTATCCACTATGTAACAATGTGTAATGTTATGAATGTTTTGTCTTAATTCTATAAAGCTCTAAACTTGAAAAGATCCTCAATGTAAAATGAAGTGTTTTCTTGATTAAATTCAAGATTATGTATGAAATAAGTGCGCGTCTTTATATTATCTGATCTTGTACCAACCATTTTTTTGGTTAATGTCTAAATAGAAGGGAAATATATGGTTAATATTTTTTGGATCATGCTATTATCTAGAATTTGATTCTAGCACTTCAAGTGTGACCAATTCATCTTGAATAATCATCATTTGGAGAAAAGATGAGTTTTTGGTAGAAACTTATTAAAGGATGAAACTATACTTGAAAAGTAAGTATATTTCTTTATGTTATTAGCCAATATCATAAATAAATTCTCTAACTTTATGAAAGAGAACTTAAAAAAAAAAATTGTTCGTTTAATTTTCCTACCGGGGAATACAAGACCGTTTAACCTATCACAAGTTTGTGGTTTTCTGGTGGTTAACTTTCTCCTGATCATGTTTTCTATCACTCTCCATCAGAACATGATGGTTAGTTTTCTCTTCCATATCCATGTTTTCATGGAATCCTAGTATGTGTTATCTCAGGTGACCTTTATACTTCTCTTTATTTCTTTTAAAGTGATAGTTTTATTAAATATTTTTCTAATGTGGGACATTCAATGAAGTTTCCAAGCCTAATTTTAAAATTGCAAGGACGCAATTTCCAAAAGGGGGGAAGGATGTAACAACCCAGGTATTTATAGAATAATACTTTTTGATTTCTATTAATACTTATTAATAAGATATTAATTTTAAGTTAAATGGGACTCTTTTTCTAATCACATATGCGATACGCAACAACGGTCTTCTCCAAAATCTTACATTGCACACAACATTGAGTTATACTGAAAAATAATAAAATAATAAAATTATTATTTTTAATGGTAGTTATCGACTAGCCATTGGGATGGAAGGAATGAATAGGATTAAATGAATTTTTAAATATTCATTACACATGTTTAAATGATGATTCATTAGTTACCAAATTTATTATAAATGGAAATAAAAACCAATTGAATATAAAGGATGTGTTTTTATGAAAACATATTTAAAAGAGAATAATTGTGTTTTCATATCAATCTTTATGGATTTTTATTTAATAAAAAATTTATGATATATATTCAATTTAATGTTTTAAATTAATCTTATATGTTTTCTAGATATGATATAAGAATAAATTTGTTTTTTCAGATAAAATAATTATTTTTCTAAATATGCAGTTTTACCACCTTTTGATGGAGAACCCTTTTTGAATATAGTTTTTGACACATTTATATGTTTTATTTGAAAAAATAAACTTCTCATTTATAAGTGTAACATCAAATTTTAATTTTTATTAATTTTTTGTATTTTTCTGCTAAAGTTTATTTTTTAATGAATAGTGAAAAATACTGCATTTTAATTCAAAACTGCCTTTTAATCTAATCAATTTATATAGTTAGATTATAATTTTAATTGGTTTTAAAGTGTAATTGGATTATATTTTTATAATTTAATCCAATTTTTTTCATTTAAAGTAATTTTACTTTGAAATTGGACATAAACACATGTCAATCTTTTGGTAGTTTTTACTTCTTAAAAACACGTTTTTTGGTTTTGACAACAGAAATTAATTTTAAATTAATTTCTTCATCTTTAGTGTTTTGAATTTAGAAAAATGGATTCCATATTTGGAATTTTGAGGTCCAAATTGTGTAAATAGGTACCTTTTATTTTTAGACATTATGAATAGTAACTTCAATAAATATTTTATTTACCATGGATAAAGGGTAAATCTGGTAAATAAGGGTAAAAAAATAATATTATAATAATATTAAATTATCCTAACACATGTAAGAACCCTATTGGATGATATATTTCTGACCATGACCGTCCTTGGGTCAATTTTAGGATCCCATGGAGCCACTTGTGTATGAAAATGACAATTATCTACATTTAATTTAAAGTTAAGGAAAATATAACCTAAACATGTATCTTTTAGTAAAACAATTTTTATATGGGGTGATATAAGTTATCTTTTCGACTATAAATAGTCATTATAAATATAAAAATATTTCCTACATCATTATATTTTATTTATAATTTTTAGACATCAAATAAATAAATATATTTATGACACAATGATGAAGTAGTGATTACCTTATTAATGAAAGATTTAAATAAATGGGATTATAAATATTAAAATAAATTTATTTTGAAAATTATTATTCCATCCATAAATTTTAGGGATGAATATTATTTTTTTATCTATTAATTTATGATTTTTTTTGGAAAGAATCATGTTTTTATGGATTTTTAAAAAGTCATGATATGAATAGTATAAAAATTGACATAAATGAGTTTTTAAAAAAAATACTATTTTACTAAATGATATAATAGTCCAAAAAATATAAGATTCAAAAAAATTACTTAGATAGTGTTGGAAATGTCATTAATGAACCACTTTAGATTCTATTGGCATTTTATGGAAACTATATTAACCATATATTATGAATATACCAGAAGACATGGTAATAGTTAAATTAGTTAACTAATGGTTAAACCTAAATGATAAGGTTAAATTTGAAAACAAAACTTGTATAAAACCTATTGTTTGAGGGTATTTAAAAAAATAATCATCTTATCTTTGAATTAAATGAGTTGTGGACCTTTTTAAAATTGAAATTTAGTTTATAATAAAATAATCTTTCAAGACATTCGTAAAGTACCCCTCCTCCCTCTTATAAAAGGCCACCACATCTAACACCTTACTCACACCTATCAAACCCCTTGGATCATCCAACATATAATTAAATAAGCTCCCAACATCTTTATCTATCTACTAGAAGCCTTACCTTAGGTAGAGTAAAATTCAAGAAAGCATTTTCGCTCAAATCAAAGGGAGTTACCCGTTTTAAGAGGCAACATCTTATCAAAAGTTTCTTTCCAATATTCTACTTATTCACTCCATATTCTATTATTATTATTTGATTAAATAGAAAAAATAGTATAATAAATATAATATGATTTTTTTATTAGAATTATTCTAACTAAACTTACACACACCTCCATCAAATGGATTTATAACATACTGTTTCTGTGGACGACAAACTTCTGACTCACAAAACGATGATTGTTCAATTATCTCCTACTGCCTCTCATGGTGGAAATTATTATGGAAATGTATTTATATGATATATATTATGTTTATATTGTCTTTATTATTCTTTAATTTTTATTTAAAACATACCTTTATGCTTTTCATGATCTGTAAACAAGATAATTTCATTTGAGGAAGCGCGGACTACCACCCCCTCAAAGTGATATGACTCGTTCATACCATACATGGAACACATAAAGGATGGAATTAATTAAATTATGTAAAATATATAAAATATTATATTATACTGTAATTATAGTATACCTATGTATCATTAAGTTTTCATTCCATTAAATATGAAATAGAAATGAAAGTAGCATTCATGCATACGTACGGTTTACTATCTCCATGAACGATGCATTTCATTTATTATCTCCAAATGTTATGGAATATTATAAATACATATATAATGGATATATATGATATATATATGAATAATATTCGGGATATAGTGTACTTCTGACCATATGGACAAATTTTAATTATAACAAGATCATTTTCTATTCGAGTACCCAATATCGACAAAACAACTGGTATTAACTTAAATAATTATGTAATTTTTATAACGTGGTAATAAGTGATATAAAAGGAATAATAAACTTGAAAATGGTTCTGAATCAAGTATAAATTAACTTAATTTTATTATTCAAGAAATTAAAGAATGAACAATTCAAGTCAGACATGAGGTAAGGTAACCTCTCACCATTCTCTTTTTGTCAAAAAGTTCTTTTATGTTATGTATTTTAATTTCCATTTTCTTATTTTGGGATATGTTCTTATATATAATTATTTTTGTACATTTTATTTCCAAGTTACGAGAGACCCTTTTCTCTCCCATCAACTCATTTTCTAAATTTTAAAGTGATACCATTAAGAAGTCAAATATTTGTAAGAGACTTCGTCTCAATCTCCTTTCATTAAGGCATGTTTGGATAATATACACCTCCTTGTTTTACACGGTGTATAATAAACCCATTTTACCTTTACATTCATTCAAAGGTGATCTTTTTTCTACAAATAATTTTACTAAACAAAAAAAGGAATGTTTTTAACATATGCAGTGACAATGACCTCTCTTTCACTGTAATCGTTATTTGATATTTAGCTTCCTCTATATGTTTTAATGATTTTAAAAGGAAAAGAAATCCTTTATTCCCTTTTTGGTTGTTTTGGTATTAAAAATGGTTTTTTAAATGGATTGATTATTTCAATATCTTGAAAGGATTTCTTGTGATTGCAAATGAAATGTTATTAGTGAAATGCTTATATTTGCAATATTTTACGTGTTATTATTATGTAATAGTACTTGGAAATTTGATGAGTGGTTACATGATAAACCAATGATAGGTGGTTATGTGATAAACCAAATAACAGGTGGTTCCGTGATAAACCAAGTATGGGTGGTTACGTTATAACCTCCAATGCAATGGGTATGGATGTTGGTCGTATGACTATTCCATTTAGTGATATGTGTAGATGTGGACCGGATGCTTATTCCATTGATGTATGTTTATGTCCCAAGTTACCTTGATATTATATACATTGTTTTCTATGGTATTTATGGTAATATTTTGGTTACAAAAAGGGTAAACAATGATTTTATATTCAGTGAAGTGTTTTTTCTACTTCTTTAAGGAGAAAAGTATTAATTTATGATAAAGTATTCATGGTTTACATGTTTTTTTGAAAAACTAACACTTTTCATTATTTATGTATCCCTTAATGAGTTTTTATGCTCATCCCAAGTTTTGAAATGTTTTTCATAGGAGTTAAAGATGAATAGGTTCAAGGATGGGATCATGGAAAAGTCATGCTGTCTAAAACATGGAGCTAGACATGTTTATTTTTTTTAAGAGTTTTTGTTTTATAAGAAAAATGGATAGTGAGTAGAATTGTCTACTTATAACATTCAAGTTATTATGTATAAGATATGAACTAATTCTCTAAAGCACTAAACCTAAAAATATCCTCAACTTGAATTATTAACTTAATTCAGGATTATGTAAAGTTTAAGGCTAGGGCCTTACATCGTTTTTTACTTTTTGGCATTTCTATCTTTTTTAAGAAAAAATTATCAGATTCAATTTCCTTAAATCTTATTTTTCCTTAAAACATCAAAATATCAGAATCTAAGGATCCTTCTTCGGCCTAAATATCAACCGTCAGATCAGATCAAATTAATCTCAACCCTTGGATTGAATCTGGAATTCAAACTGTCACCGCAAAGCCTATTTAAAGGGACCCCATATTCTCATTCCAAATCAGTTATTTAAGTTTTTTAAACTAAGGCTATACCACCCTTTAAGTTTTTCATTCCAATTCTTAAGTTTCCTTACATTCTGAATGTCTCTTGAAACTTCTACTTAGACTCTGATGCGGTCTCAATCTAGTAAGGAACCAAAGGACTGGTTAATGTTCAAAGAAAGGTTAGGGGTTAATTTTTTTGTGAAGTATAATTCTTTGATTTAAAATATTATCAAGTTGAATGGATGGGAAAGTGTTTGTGTTTCTAAGGAAAAGAATCAAGATCCAGTTTACTCGGACTATGTAGTAGAATTCTACAATTTATTTAGTTTATATGAGAAAGGTGGAAGAGATATGTTTATGTTTAGTAGCTATGGAAAATAATACTCACTATCATTCAACAAGGCATAAATCATCTTAGATATTCCCTATAAAGGTGAAGTTATTATTTACTCACACTGGTTACCCGACAAAGATGGGTATTTTGTGAAGAGTAAATATTATAAATTTATCGGTCTTAAGAATGTCAAGAAACCCAATATTTCTCATATCTTGACAAACTGCAGGTTGGTAGCATTATGGATGTAAGGTTTCCCTATCCCAAGGACGGGTGATAAGGATTCACTTAAGATTTGTGATATCTTTCTCTTAAATTTCTTGGAAAATATAATAAAGATAAATTTGGTGAAGTATATCCTTCTCACAATCAGTAACATCATGATTGGTAACATAATGTCTCAGGTTTTTAGGTATCCAACAACTATTTCAAAGATCATTGTCTTATGTTTGGAATCCTTCAAGATCCCTTAAACCTCAAAGGTTAAGAATTTCAATATTATGTTACTTAGTGATGATACCTTGAGAAGGATTAAAATAGAATTCAATGTTGAATCAGAAGTGTTTTATGATCTTCTTGATAAGGATAATCAACCCAAATCTAAGAAAGATGACGTTGTTGAACCTTTAAAGAAAATAAAGGCTAAGGAGCTGGAACCTCAACCAACTGAACTGATTCCAGAACCTCAATCAGTACCCCCAAAACCAAATAAACAAAAGAAGTTTTCTAATGATGTTGTTTCTAAGTGGATGGTGCAGAAAAAGAAGAGAAAGGAAGGTGATTCTATATTTGGAATTAACCCTATGAATGCTAAAGCCTTAAAAATCATTGGAGCTGAAAATCTTGAAAAACAAGAAAAGGAGAAAAAGGAAAAATAAAGGGAATTGAAAGAATAGGTTTTCTAGCTAATGTTAAAAGAAGTTAATAAAGCTTCATAATAGATTTAGGTACCAGAAGCCTTCTTAAAGGAAGCTTCAGTTCCATAACAAGCTGTTGAAGAAGAATAAATACAATAAGAAGAAGAAGAAGAGGAAGCAAGTGAATACATCATCAAAATGGTTAAAGAATATAATGAGAAGGAGAGTACCTTTGATAAACTCTCAATAATAACTTCCTTAGTTTCATCCACCAAAATTTCATCAGATAAGCAGAAGGAAGTTTCTAAATAAGAATAAGTTAACAAAGACTATTCTGTTTTAGAGAGTGAGGACAATGATGACATTATTCAAGAAGATGATAAAGAAGTTAATTATATAGAACAAAATCGTGAGATTTCTAGCATTGTTGAAATGACTGTTTCTAAAATAAAATTAGTTATTCTCAATACACCTTAGAAAGGTGATGTTGTTGAATCATCCAAATCAAGGGATAAAGAAGTTAAAGATACTCCTATAGGGAAATATGCTTCATATTTTGAATCATAATAAACTTTGGGACATGACTTTGTGGTGAAATCATTGAAGAATCTTGTTGATTAAATACCGTTCTTTCAAAACATCAAATCCTGGTGTCATCTTATTTAGTAGTCAGTAAACATGAAGATAGATTCTACAAATTTGTTGATGGAGAAGTTAATCAAGCAAGAATCTGATTTCAAAACCTTTATGATCAACTATGAAGCTCATAGAAAGTCTTTAAAGAAGATTAAAAATTGGTTGAAGTCATTAGTTGATGATCTTAAGCTTGTTGATGATCATATAGATTCATTAAAAAATGATTTCAACAAGTTTGATGAGAAGTTCAATAATTTTTTTATAAAGGTTAAATCAAGAGAAATCTCCTAGGATCCAAGAAGATAAAGATATCTATAGAAAACTTAAATCCGTTATTATTTCACAAAAAGAGAGAAACCAATACCATAGATCAGTTAGCAGAGAAATTCAAGTTGCAAGAAGAAGTTATCAAGTCTCAAGAACAAAGGATTCAGACTCTTGAGAAGAAGAACCAAGAACAAGAAGAGTTACTCAAGAAGTACCAAGAAGATCACAAGGAGATAAAGAAAATGAAGGCTATCCTTAAGAAGCTTTTGCCAGAGAAGAATAATTATTATTGATGAAATTAAAAACTCTGATCTTTTATTGTACAAAAATATTTTAAAGTTAATAAAATATATTTTTTATATTTTTTTTTGTATGTTTCGTTTCTAACATTTCAGGTACCAAATTTTTTTCTTTCCTCCATTCCTTTTTGAAAATCATAAAAGGAGAGAAAAGTTTTAAAAAGAATATTGTATTAAGGGAGAGTCTACCCAAAAGAAGATATTTCTTAAGAAAGGGGGAGCTTAATCTTAAAGAAAACTTTCTTAAGTAAAGTAAAGTCAATTTCAAGACAATTTCTTATGCTAAAAAATACAATTCTTAAGGTGAAAAAACTTAAGGGGGAGTTATTCGTATTCACTAAGTCAAATATAAGGGAGATAAGTTTTTTATTTCATGTTTTTGAAACTTATTATTATTTTTTGAAAAGTGGTTTGTGCTTTCGAAAAAGGGGTATATTGTAAAGTCAATAAGCTATCTTATGAATTTTACATTCCTTTATGTTTGGAAAATCATGAACACTTTTTCTTTAAATATTATTTTCTTTCTCTAAGGAAATTTATTTTATCTAACCATAACTTACTTTTTTATATTATGCTTAATGTTCTGTATCTAAGCTTAAACTTTTTTTCTTAAGATTGAATTACATTAAGAATAATCAGATCTTTATTCAAACATTGGAACCTTACAAATTTTTAGATATCAAGTCTCTCTATTTTTAGACTCTGTATATTACTATTTTCAGACTCTGAGTTTCACAGAAATCAGAATCCGAATTCTCTGAAATTCAGACTCTGAATTCTCTGAAATTCAGACCCTGAATTCTCTAAAATTTAGACTCTGAATTCTCTAAAATTAAAAATCCAAATTTATCAAAATTCAAAATCCAAAGTCCTCAGAATTAATAATACAAACTCCTTAGAATTTAGACTTTGAATTCCTTAGAATTTAGACTTCGAACTCCTCAGAATTTAGACTCCAAATTCCTCTAAAATTAGACTCTGTTTTCTCAGAAAAGCAGTCTCCATTTGTATATATATTTAGACTCTATTTCCCCTTATATTCAGAATCCGATTATTCATACTTGTTAAATTAACTTTTCTTTCCTAAGATATTGTTTCAACTTTATCAGATTATATTTTACTTAAGTTACTTAAACTTAAGAATAATATTCTTACATGTTATAATTGATTATACATGATTAAGTTACAATGAAATGATGTCGTATAATTTTTTTCTAACTAAACATTGGCTTTGTGAAACGTGTCCAGGTCCCTCCAAAATTAAAGGAAAAATATGACCATTAGAGGAGGAGATGACCGTTGGAATACTTGCCTATAAATAGGAGCTCATTTGAATGATCTCAACACACATTGATGAACACGAATGATGTGATGCTATGATGTGTTTTCTAGAGAGATAAATACTATCATGCTTTGTGCAAAATGTGAACAAGTTGTTCAGACATGAACAACTTGTTTAGACTAGTGTAACTTCTATTATTTCTATGTACAATCAAGGGATTCTAGGGATAGGAAGACAGATGTGCCGACTACCTTAAAGTTCAAGGACTTCCGATGATAGAAAGACAGAGGTTCCAAATACCTTAAAGTTCAAGGGCTTGTAGGGATATCAATATATACTCTGATACTCTTATCGAGGTATTACCCTGGTTTGGGTAAGTTAGATTTTCTTGAAAGTATGAATTAAGGGACCATTATCCAAGGTTGTTGGATATCCTTCTCTTTGGGTTAAAATATTTCCCACTTGTTTACTTTCTTTGTTATAAGTTTTATTTCCACTGTATTTTTTAAAGAAAGAAAGTATAACTTTCTTATACATTCTTCTACTTATACTTACTCTGATAAATAATATTCTATATGCTTTAAGGTAGGATCTTTCTCTAAGATAAACTAAGTTTTATTATGTTTAACTTATTTAAGTTTATGTTTCTTATAATTGGACCTGGACCCTTCCAATTATTCCTTTGAGTTAAAACCAAATAGGGTTTGTGAATTTACCTTGTTTAACTTTTTTAAACATAGATTTTCGTTTAGGCTTAAAAGGGAATGTTTTTAAACCTACAATTCACTCCCCCTCTTG
The DNA here is from genome assembly GCA_963277665.1 of Viscum album. NCBI lineage: Eukaryota > Viridiplantae > Streptophyta > Magnoliopsida > Santalales > Viscaceae > Viscum > Viscum album. Next base: position 1,783,212,024 of record OY728148.1, on the reverse strand, counting down.
TAATTGAGCATCTACATCTATATTTCGATCCTACAGATATTTCTATTAGTGCATCTAAAATCATAGAATTCAACAAACCTCTAAATCTAATCGGTATAATTATTTACATTATAACATGACAATCATGACTTTTTAATCCCGTAATTTTACCATTTCTGACACATCTATCCAAATTGGATACATAATTATTTGGAAGCCTCAAATATTCAATCCAATGACCATATAATAAATTATTTTCTTTGGAAAATATATAATATGATTTTTGATTCTTTGACTTCTGTGATCTTTCATTTTTAAATAGTTCAAGTTCTGGTCACCTGTAAATTTGGGAAAGATCTAATTGTGTCTTTACATTATCTTTGATCTTACCTTGTGTGTCCAAAATTGTAAAAAATATATTATCCAAATAGTTCTTCTCAATATGCATGACATCTAACATGTGATGAACCATCAAATCAGACCAATATGGAATATATATAAAAATTATCTTTTTTATCCAATTATGTTCTTTCCCAAAGCTATCATTTTCTATTGGTTTATAGTTAGTCCAAATTTAATGTGGGGTAATGAATATATAGTGAATTTTAACTCAATACATGAGATTATTATTGGAGTTCCATCTCTTTCAACTATGTATTTTCTAAAATGATATTTGTTTCTATGAAAAGGATGATCATTTGGAATAAATCTTCGATGACAGTTGAAGAAATAAGGTCTTATTCCTTTAATAAGAATAAGTGATTTTTTGTCTCCCATGTAGTAAGGACGTGATTTTGGACCATGTGTACTCCAACCAAATAACATGTCATATGCCAGGAAGTCACTAATTTTCCTCATTAATACAACTTTCAGTAGGAAATTCTATTTTTGAAACAAAATCATACATACTGATACCATTATTCCATAATAAATTTAACTCATCAATCAATGGCTTCAAATAAACATTAATATTATTTTTCGGATATCCTGGAATTAATAAGGTCAAAAAAATATATATCTCATTCATCAATATCCAAGGAGGTAAATTTTATGGAGTTATAAAGACAGGCCAATACGAATATTAATTACCATAAGAACCAAATGGATAGAAACAGTCAGTAAAAAGACCCAATTGCACATTTTGAGATTCTAAAGCAAAATATGAATGTACTTGGTTAAAATGTTTCTATGAATCACCATCAAAAAGATGGTTTAAGCCTTTACCGATTGAAATATTAGTTTTGTTCCATGAAATCAATGATGTTGTATTCTAAGAAATAAATAAATATTTCAAACTGTATGTAATTTGGAAATACCTTAATTGTTTTATAGGAATCAATCCATACTTCCCTATTTAAACCTCTTTGTACCTCGATTGTCCACATGTAGGAAAACTAATGAATGACACATTTTCAGCATAATATAAGATGCAATCATTTGAATATGCACGAATCTTCTAATAATCAAGAACCAAATTAAAAACAATCTTCTTTATCTCATAGAAATTTATAGGAAACACATTTACTTCAGGTAACTGTGTTTTAACTAAAGAAAATATCTGATCAAAATATCTATTAGACATTCCATTATCTGATTTAATAGCCATAAGTTTTTCACCCACTTCAAATTTTCTTATCTTGCAACCAGGATATAAGGCTTCCTCAGTAGACTTAAAAAACTTATAAAATTTGGATGGTTCCAACTCTGGAGTTGAATCATTATGATCCTAAGTTTCAGTTTGTTGAAAAGATAGGCCAACCACATCATATTCTAAATTTAAAATTGTGATGGATCTATAAGAAAATTATTGGTATCTTCTTTGGAATTTCACTCACCATGTTGATATCAAAAAACATAATCATTTTGAAAACCAAATCACAATAGATGACACCCAATGTTGTCAAATGTGTCAAACCTCCTCAAATCACATTTCTTGTATAGACACTTAATTTTCCCTTCAGAAACAACTTATTTTTTTGATGATGTAGATGATAAAATGCTACAACACCATCAATGTATATAGGATTTATACCATAATTGTTTGGATTCTTGTGATTATTTATACAATTGTGTTTATATAATAAAGATTTTTGTTTACTTCCTTACTCCATATTACACTAAAAAATATAAAATAAATAAATTGTTTATGATTATTTTGATATAAGAAAAAGATGATCCAAAAAATATTAAATATTAAACAATCATAATTTTCTTTTAAATATTTTCAATTTTATCTATTTGTCACTAATTTGTACTAATTAATGCTTATTTTTACAAATAACCTTTAATTACTGCTAAGAACATGTTATTTTTACTAATTACAAATGTTTTTACAGATTACTGCAAATTATTACTATTTAATGCTAATTATTATTAATTAACACTATTTATTATTAATTACCACTGATTTTTACTAATTACCGGTAATTTATGTCATCCATGTCCTATTAATGACACATCTCCTCCTCATGTTGTTGCCAGTGTCATCGACCCATCACATCCTGCCTACCCTGGTTCTGGAGACTTAATGAAAAATTTAGACATGGTTGGCATGGATTGGTCATTTCTAATCACTTGAATATTGGAAATTCTATGATTTACTAAAAAGGTGTAAATTATATATTTTACAATCTTTAAGTGATTAAACCAATTCATTCGAACCATGTCCAAATTTGTCATTACACCAATTTATAAAAACCATATCCCAATTTTTCATTACTCACCACCTGTAAATTGAAGGCATATTTAATTTTCAATTATCTAGTAATTTATATTAAAAATACCAAGTATTACTAAGTATAACTAATTAACAGTAATTTTTAATAATTATAGTGATTTAACTTTAATTTTTAATAATTAAAATAATTATATAATAATTATAGTGATTTACCATTAAATTTTACTAATTACTACCAATTATTACTAATTATTTCTAATTACCACTTACTATTACTAATCTTTATTATATTATACCATTTTTTACTAATTACCGCCATTTTTTACAAATTACCGCTAATTTTTACTAATTGCAGCTAATTTTTACTAATTACCATGAATTACCGCTAATTACTTCAAATTACAACTTATTATAACTAATTTTTATTAGTTTATAACAATTTTTTACTAATTATAGCTATTTTTTCTAATTACCACTAATTATCTCTATTTTTTACTAATTACCACTAATTTTTACTAATTATTCCTAATTAGTCCTATTTATTCCGATTTATTCATATTTATTAATATTTATTCCTATTTAGTGCTAATTATTCATAATTATTTGTAATTATTCTTATTTATTCCTATTTAGTTCTATTTAGTTCTATTTATTTTTATTTAATGCTAATTATTTCTAATTATTACTAATTATTACTAATTATTCCAAATTATTCTTAATTATTACAAATTATTACTATTTATTACTATTTATTACTAATTAATTCTAATTAATACAAATTATTACAAATTATTACTATTTATTATTATTTATCACTAATTACAGCTAATTATTCCTAATTATCTCTAATTTCCACTATTTATTTTTATTTAATACAGATTTTTCCTATTTATTACTAATTTATTCCTATTTATTCCTAATTATTCCTATTTATTACTAATTATTCTTAATTATTCATAATTATTCATAATTATTACTAATTAATACTATTTATTACTAATTATTACTAATTACTACTAATTATTACTAATTATTACTAAATATTACTAAATATTACTAATTATTACCAACTATTACAAATTATCACTAATTATTGTTATTTACCACTATTTACCGCTAATTATTGTTAGTTACCACTAATTACCATTAATTATTACTAGCTGTTACTATTTATTACTATTTATTACTATTTATTACTATTTATTACTATTTATTACTATTTTTCGCTAATTACTATTAATCATTACTAATTACTGCTAATTGCCGCTAATTATTCCTAATTAACGCTAATTACCAATATTTATTCTTATTTATTCATCATTATTATTAATTATTCCTAATTATTCCTAATTATTACTAATTATTACTAATTATTACTAATTATTACTAATTATTACTAATTATTACTAATTATTACTATTTAAAACTAATTTTTACTAATTATAACTAATTATTACGATTTATTACTAATTATTACTAATCATTACTATTTATTAATGTTTATTACTAATTATTACTAACTATTACTGTTTATTAATAATTATTAATAATTATTTCTAATTATTACTAATTGTTACTAATTATTCCTAATTACCGCTAATTACCGCTAATTGTCACTAATTACCGCAAATTATAGCTATTTACTGCTAATTATTCCTAATTATTACTATTTATTACTATATATTACTCTTTATTACTACTTATTGCTAATAATGTGTAATTGTTACTAATTATTACAGGTAATTACTAATTATTACTAATTAATATTAATTACTACTAATTAATTCTAATTACACGTAATTATTATTAATTACTGATAATTGAACCAAATTATTACAAACTAATACTATTTACTTTTAAATAAAAACATTAAATCTTATTGAAACAAGATGTTTTTAAAAATAAATAATGAAAAATAAAACTATCTAACTCTAATTCAATTTAATTACCACTTATTAATAATAATTACTACTAATATAAAATAAAATGAATTAACTAAAAAATAGAAGTAATAAATAAATATATTAAAACCAAATCTTTCGCTGGATGCAAGCCTTGAAATTTGATCCGCTGTAAAATTTAAAACATTGAAAAAACTGAACAGAAAAATATGAGAGGAGAGAAGGAGAGAGGAGTTGAGAGAATAATGAAATGAAAAAAAAACTAGACGAGGGTATATATAGATTAGATCATTTGCGACAGGTCTCATCTCAAATGCTAACCCTCTATTAATTAGGGGCGGTTAAAAAGGTATTTGTGATGGGTTCCATCATAAATACTTTCCTGCCGACATACTATTTGTGATGAGAGTAAAATCCCATCTCAAATACTAAAAACCCGGGATACTATTTGCGATGGGTGTAACCACCTGTCGCAAATACGCTTCCCACGGTTTGGCACACACCATGCACCAAAGCCTTTTGCGGTGGGATACATATTCCCGTTGCAAATAATTTCTTACAACATACTATTTGCGACAGGAATAGGGTCCCTTTGCAAATAGTAGCTCACAACGGACTATTTGCGACGGGACCCTTCCCTATCGCAAATACCACTCTTTCTCGTAGTGCACAACATGTCTCTCCGCATGAAGTTCTGCCCGTGTCTCTGGTCGTGTCTGTGTACTTCATCACAAGGAATGTGTCTAGCCATGCCCGTGCCCGTGTACTCCCGGAGTACACGCAGGGCCGCCATTATAAGGTCACATAGCGTGTGGGGCATCCACATGACATGTGATACTTATAATTCTATGAAACCCTAGCAGTTGCGGCCAAGGCACTACACACCGTGTGTTCTTCAGACTACATGACGTTCATGATTTTCTTAGAAAGTTACATTCGAACTCCACACTCTAGATCTAGTCATTTTACCTTTCGAATTTGGACTCATCTCCTCCCAAAAGTGGTGGATCTATCTCTGACTGGCGATTTTCAGTCATCCGGTGGCTAGAAATTGGTATCTGATTCTTTTTCATGTATCTTGAGCACCTTGTGCATATCCAGTTCTTCCACCGTTGATGATTTGGATTCTGATCGTCAAAACGATCACACGCAACCCACAATCCAACCGAGTCCATCCCTAATTTTTAGATCCATCTCTTGCACACGAATCTGTCACAAATCCAGGGAGGAAGGCACAAAAACAAATAATTTGTGGGAGGAAGGCACACAAACAAAGGTTTAACCATTGTTGGTCAAACGTTCTTGGCCAATGAATACTATTGGGAGATCCAAGTTAGAAAACAATTGAATAATCAATTTAATTTCAATACTTGGGCGCATGCAATTGTCCAAAATTGGCACAGATCAACGAAAGGGATTAATCATGATCAACATTTTAATCAAATGAGGCAGAATCCACAAATGACGAGTCCTAACTAGAGATTATATCATTCATTGTTGAAGAACGTGCTCTCCAATGACTGAGAGGAGTCATTTCATTCACTATGATTTAATCTATATCGATATGGAGTTCTCCTTTCACCTGAATTCGATTCTCCAATGGAGGAGAGGAAGAACGTCTCTCAATCCTCCCAGGCTTCATGCGGATAAACCTGGAGGATTTTCCATAATGGTGGATTTATATGAAATTAGGTTAGGTAAATTTAATTAAAATAAATAAATTTAATTATTTATTTTAACTAAACATACAATCCAATGGTCATTACCTCCCAATGCCCCATGTCGACCCATTTTATGTCATGTTTAGGGTAAAAATTGCGTTCCAAACTCAAACGTTGTCTCAGATTTCTGATCCCAGATTTCATTTAAGATTTATCCTATTTTCTTTATGAAACTATGCACTCACAATATAACATATATTTAATATTTTTATAAAATTAATTTTGGGAACAACAGGCCTCAGAATTTCATGTTGTCTCAGTGCTTGAATCTAAAAATATATGTAGAAATATTCCAAATTCTTACAAGGAAGCAACCAGGTCTCTACATCATTACCTCCTTTAAACTTTTCATCCTAAAAAAATAAAACTACACAAAAATATCGGGATACTGAGCCCGCATCTAGCTCTCCCTTTCCTAGGATCTCTCTTGCACGCTCTCGTGCTGCCACAAAAAATGAACCAAGGGGATGGTCCATTCATGTTGGATCCTCTCATGCCAATCCTTGATTTCCATCGGGTGCTCCACAAAATTAGTTTTGTCCTTGATGTCTAGATCTCCCCAGTCAATAACTTGCATAGGGTCATGCACGTATCTCATCACCTACAATACATGGAAGACGTCATGCACTCGCTCTAACTAAGGGGGTAGAGAATGGTAGTAAGAAACCTCGTCAACCCTCTGTAAGATCTCAAACGACCCAATGAACCTCGAGGATAGCTTGCCTCCCCGACTGATTATATGCAATCCTTATTGTAGGGAGACTCTTAGGAAAATGTGGTATCCTTACTCAAACTCCATGGGACTACGATGTCAATCTGCATAAGATTTCTCCCTTCTCTAAGATGTCCTCATCCATTCATGGATGACCTGGACCTTCTTCATCATCACTTGCACCAAATCTAGACCCACAAGATATTCCTCTCAAATCTCTGTCTAGCATAAGGGTGACCTTCGGGGTCTCCTGTATAGGGACTCAAAAGGTGTCATGCTGATAGTAGAGTGGTAGATATTGTTGTGTGAAAACTCTACCAAGGGAAAGTGATCCTCCTAGCTCCAGTCAAAGTCTAACATGCAAGCCCTCAACATATCCTGCAACACCTGGATTGTACCCTCAATCTGCGCATCTGTCTAAGGGTAAAAGGTTGCACTCATCCTCATCTGGGTCTCAAATGCCTCTTAAAAGAATATTTACAACCATGACTTGAATTTTGCATCATTATTAGAGACTATAGTCTAGGGAACCCCATGAAGGTGAACAATCTCCCATACATAAATCTTCCCCAAACACTCCATTGAACTATGCTCCCTGATAGCTAGGAAGTGTGCTGACTTCATGAGTTGGTCAACTATCACCCAAATAACATCATGGATCTTAGTTTTCCACAGAATCCCTATCACAAATTCCATGGGTATGTCGTACCAATTCCCCACTGGTATCTCAATAGCCTGCAACAAACCTGCTAGAACCTAGTTCTCAGCCTTCCCCTACTAACAGGTGAGGCATTGAGATAAGAACTCAACCATGCTCCATCTCATGTCGGACCACCAAAACTACTACTAAAGGTCTCTATACCTCTTACCCACATAGGGATGTACAACTATCACATCACTTGCTCCCACATCATGACTGGGACCACCATCCATCCCTAGAAAAGGATTACACGATTCCCTCCTTCAAAATATTCATATGGTGAATCTTCTATAGATATCTAGTCACGGAAAACCTCATAGTCGATGTCTCCCGACAAAGAATCTCTCACACATTGAAGTAATGTAGGAGTCAACACCATTGAATATAGAAAAGATTTACCCTCTTTCTTTACTAGGGTTAGCTACAAGGAAGTCAACTACTCATAAGCCTCCTACACCAAATGAGCTAGGGAATTCCTACTAAGGGAATCTATTACAACGTTTTCCTTCCCCAGAGTATAGACTATCTTGAAGTAATAGTCCTACAGGAACTCCAACCAGTGCCACTATCTTAGGTTCATGTCCCTTTGTGTGAAGTCGTGATTGATACTCTGATGGTCTAAGTAAATCAAAAAGTGCTCTCTTAAAATATAATGCCTCCACATCCTTGGGGAAGGTACTTCCACTTACAACACTAGGTCATGATTCAGGTAGTTCTTCTTATTGGGTCTCAACTGCCTTGACCTATATGTGATAACTACCAGCCGCTAAATCAACATGCAGTAGAACTCATATCCCAAGGCATTATGGTAGTCTCAACACAAGATCACTCTTCACCCTGAGCCTCATCTCCTTGAAAGCCCTATGACACTACTTATGCTAGGTAAAGGGGCTGCAATCTAGGAGAAGAATGACACAAACTTCCTATTTCACCCCACCAAAATAATAAAACTATATAGCTTTGAAATTCTCTTGGATGGATTCCAATAAATCACTACATCAGTATTTTCTAGGTCCATGGCTAAACCATTCTTATAAATGACATGCCCCACTATGAGAACCTCATGTATCCATAACTATCAATTTGAGTGCTTACTATAAATCTAGTTCTCCCAAAGCAAATCTTGGATCATCCTCAAATTCTCTACATTCTCCACCATTAATGTAGAGTATATGAGTATGTATTCAATTAAGAAAACCATGAACTAGTCCATGTATAGTTGGAAAATCTATTTTATCAAATCCATAAACACAGTAGTACATTCATCATGATAAATGGAATCAACTGGAACTTATAGTGTCTGTAGTGACTTCGGAATTCCATATTTGGAATATCAACCTCACGAACCCTCAATTGGTGGTAATCAAACCTAAGATCAATCTTTGAGAATCATCTCATGCCTCAAAAATTGTCAAAGAGGCCATTAATACTCAACACAGAGCACTTTTTCTTTATTGTGTCCTAGTTCAGGTGATGATAATCCTTGAAAATCTACAAGATCCCCTCTACCTTTTTCATGAAAAACACCGGAGCTTCCAAGGGGGACACACTAGGCTTGATAAATCCATACTCTTGAAGGTCCTCAAACTACAACCATAGCTCCCGGATCTTGGTAGGGGCCATACGATATGCCAAAAAAGATATCAGAGCGGTCTTGGGATGCAAGTAGATACAAAACTCCATCTCTCACCTTGGAGGTAGTACCAAAACATCCATGGGGAAGATGTCTATAAAATCCTCAATGACTAAAAGAATCTAGAAGCCTAAATATCCTACCACACCAGGGGACACACTCACCAACTGATGGGTGATTGGATACAACCTCCTTCTCACAGAACCCACTCATCCTACCATGATATCTCTCTCACCCATAAAGGAGAATCTCATCCCATCAGTTTGAAGGCATCTAACTCATTTTCGATGAAATTAAATCTAGGCTCAGACCATGGATTACTAATACATACCCAAGATGAAATCATAAGGTTCCATCATAATGAAAAAAAGGTCCAATGTGAACCTCTCACCACCAAACGATGGCTCGTACTACTAATAGATAAATGATATATAAGAAGTGTTCCCCATAAGAACATCAAGGAAAAGCTATTGGGATAAATCCTCAATTGGGAGATCCATCTCTCACACCAGAAGTATAGAAATGAAGTAATTAATTAAACATGTGTCTACTAATAATAATGAAATATTATAATAAAAATAAATCATATCGTTTATCATCTCATGTGCCTCTGGGTTATAATCCCCCATAGCCTGCAGTTGTCTGCAGCCCTAACTGCCATCTCCCTCATCCTGATGTGGTCCACCTGGTGGTAGTGGTGGAAGGATCTCATAGTGTCACCCACCACCCATAGCTCCTACTCTTGGAGCTCCACCTACTCCTCTTCTAGTTCAATGTCCCTAAGAGCCTCCCTTCCCTATCCTAGGAGATCCCTGATCATGTTTTTGTCTCTTCCATGATGATTTTTTAACTATCTTCGTGTCCTCCTCATCACCTGAGGTCGTGGAATCATATTCCATGTGACCTCTCCCATAAAAAAATTGCATATACCCTCTTTGAATTTTCCCAGTCCTCTATTTTTTCCTTGTACCAAACAACCACATGCCTAAGTATGGTCACTAGAAGGTCTCCTGTGTCGATATGATGTTGATTGGTTCATACTAGCTACTGCAGATGACTCAACTCTGTAAAAACTAGTGCCAACTACAGTGTCTTGGACTCCCTCTAATAGAAATATCTATGTCACGATCATCTATTCCAACACCTCAACATAGGTGTAATGTATAATGGCACCACGCTAGCAGGGATCTCTCTACGGAGACCTTGGTCAAACTTATGTGCTGAGAAGTATCCATCCCAAATCATGTTGAGGGAGTATCAGATAAGGTCTATGAACCTTGCAACATAATCATCCACTATCATCTCTCCATTATACATCTCTAGAAGCACCAATATCCAAACTGAGTGAAATATGAGGGGTATCACTCCTCATGGAATATATACTCGAAGTCCGTCTATGAGAGTGTCAACTGATTGTTCATCTGGATAACAAGGATCCACCAGCACCCAACTGCTCCATGGAAAAGGTTAGATGCTAGCACAACCATATGATTCATTGGTGTCTGGATGAATCTGAATAAATGAACCATCAAAACTATCCAATCCTCCTCTTCTTGGGATCTAGATCACCATAAAACCTCAACAGCCTATGTAACTATAAATCACAGAGTGTGCTAAGACTATGCACATACTCAGACTTCTCTACTAGTATGATCTAATTCTCAACAAGTGGGGGTGATTCTACCTATCCACCTAGAATAAGGATCTCATGGGATAGATCCTGAACCGAGGCCTCATCGCTCATTGGGTCGTCATCATGATCTGGAACTGGTATCCTGTCTGACTTTCATATCTGAGGCATCCTAAAAATTTAATCAATATGTTCCACGGTAAGATGAGAATATATATATATATATATATATACAATGGGGAGATAACTTAGTAAATAAAATCAAAGAATCAAAACTATATGATACATGTATCATTGATCCCCACAACAAATGTCTTGGTATAATGAGTCAAAAAATAGGTATTCAAGGTCCTTGTGAATTGATACGTCGGTCACCTATACCATCACTGGGTTATTTGGACTGAGATACACACTTGATAAACTTGGAAACTTTTTCCCTAAATCACAACCAAATACTCATAATGGGACTACACCAAACACCATCCCAAGGAATGAACTGCTATGATACTAGTTTTTCATGACCCAACCCTAATTGGGGCTTGTTCTAAAAAGTTCCCCAAGACCACCTCCATAGGTTAGGGGTGGTGAAAATCCCCAAAAGAAACATCCTAAATGGGAGGTATTTTCCTAATGCACCTGTACGCACACACCCAACCTTATTAATTCATAAGTGCATATGAATAAGAATAAAAATATATAATAGCTTGATTATAACCAAGTATGGAAAACCTATAAGGTGTACACGTATACGACAATGAAATAATGAAATTAATGGAAAAAAATACATGCCTAACTAGAAAGTTGTCCCAACTTAAAAATACTGGAAAGTAAAAGTGCTGATAGAGACCATCTCCCGACCTCCATGATCCGACCATCATACGTAGTCCAATGCACCATGTATCCCTAAGCTCCTCTATAGTCACCATATACCAGTACATCGTATCCATAAGACATGAAATGTATGGGAAAATTCCATGAATGGGTGAGTATATATATATATACCTAGTAGGATGCCCTGAAATCTAAAGGGGGAGAAATAACAGACACGATAGGAATAGATAGTGGACAACTCAACCTAAATTAAGAGAGTAAACAAATACAGTGACATTGATATTGATATATATATATATATATATATATATATATATATATATATTCTCAAACCAAAGAAACCCAAACAAGTGAGAAGGGGATATCCATCTCCTAGGATAGCCCAAACAAAGAGTGCCATCAGTTCCAAAATTCAATCAATACTGCACAACATCCTGCATGTCTATCCAAGAGAAAACATCCAAGTCAAGCCACATCTCATCACTCTGTCACATATTCGAGGGAAAAAATATCTCAGTAGAGGACTAACAACCTAGTGTGTTAGGGGGTTCCACTCAATAAGTATTTGTAGAGGACCCATGCCCTGATGCGTCAAGGGGGTCCACTCTATAGGTAGAGGACTTGCACCCTAATGTGTCAGGGGGGTTCCACTATTTAGTTAGAGGAACTAAACCCCGATGCATCAGGGGTCTATAATATGGTGTCATGAGGGCCTATTCTTTATATGATAGTGGGTACCACTTGGTAGATATAGGACTCATTTCATGTTCTACTAAGGGGTTCCACTCCGGTGTCACGATGATCTGCGCCCTATCATATATGGGAGTACTACTTGGTAGATAGAGGACTTGTTCCATAGTCCATCTGGGGGTTCCGCTATATTAACATGAGGACTCGTGCCTTATCCGATAGGGGGTTCCTCTTAGTAAATAGAGGACCCACACCCTGGCCCTTCTATGGGGGGGGGGGGGTCCAATTTAATGTATTTGGCGATCATCTTCCTAATCATTGCTATTGTCAGGTTCCACCTAAATAAGCATCACTCCTAAAACCTATCACATTGCATCTCAAAATATACTATAGAGGAAACCATCACATTATATGTGAAAAAACACTCAGGATAGGCTACTCATAGGCCAAAATATGAGTACAAACGAAGGATACATGAGAGGTTGAATTTTCCTCAGAAGGAAAAAGGGGTACAAAACATGTGAGGGGACCCACATGGCGTGTGGTCCTATTCTATCATCTGAATGTGTCCCTGATGGTACACAGATCACTTCCCATGTTGGGATACACAATATTTAGAGGGTCTAAATGATGTGTCTAAGAAACCCAGGGTCTTTCTTGTCATCCCTAGCCATGTTCGTGTACTTTGATTGTGTCCATGTACTTTGGTAGATAACATATCTCTCTACACAGGGTTCCACCCGTGTCTATGGTCATGTCTGTGTACTTTGGAACATGGTGTATTCTTGGTCATTCCCATGCCCGTTTACTCCTGGAGTACACACCAGGCCGCTGGCACAATGCCATACACTATGTGGGGAACCCACATGATGTGTGATACTTATAATTCTGCGAAACCCTAACTGCTGCAGCCAGGGCCCTACACATTGTGTATTCTTTAGACTACGCAGTGTATTGTCATGATTTTCAAAAAAAGTTAGATCCAAACTCCACACCCCAGATATGGTTGTTTCACCTTTGAATCTGGCCTCATCACCTCCTGAAAGTGGCGAATCTATCTCCGGCCGGCGATTTTCTGTCATCTGATGGCCGAAAATTAATATCCAGTTCTTCTACACGTATCTCGCACACCTTATTCTTATCTGGTTATTCTAACCTTTATGATTTGGTTTTTAACAATCCAACTGATCACCCGCAACCCACAATCCAACTAAATCAATCCCTGATTTGTCGATCAATCCCTTGAACATGAATCCATTGAGAATCTGGGGGTCTGATTGGGCTTGGTCCCACCCCGCAATGTCGAACTGATACTCTGTAGGGTGATCGGAAGATAATGTAAAGAATTTGTGGGATTAAGGAACAAAAAAGGTTTAATAATTATTGGAAAAATTTTCTTTTCCAATGAATTCTATTGGGAGATCCGGCGTTATATTACAATTGAATAATCAATTTAATTTTAATACGCGTTTGCATACAATTGTACACGATTGCTTCAGATCGAAGAAAGGGATTGACCATGCTAAAAAATTTAATCAAATGATACAAAATCCAAAAGTAACGAGTAATAAATAAATATTTTATTGTTCTTCATCGAAGAAAGCTCCCTTAAACAATTGAGAGGATTATTTGTTTTCACCGCGTTTTGGTATGCTTCGATCCAGAGTTTCATCATCATCCGAATTCAATTCACCAATGGAGGAGAGGAATAATGTCTCTCAATACTCCTAGGGTTTATGTGTCTAACCCTGGATGATTTTCCATAACGGTGGATTTATAGGAAATTAGGTTAGGTAAGTTTAATTAAAATAAAATAAAATAAAATAAAATAAAATAATTATTTTAACTAAACGTACCCACCAAAGGTCTTTATTTATGAATACCCAATTCTAACCCATTTTAGGTCTCACCTAGGGTAAAAATCATGTTCTGGAATCAACTGTGGTCTCATATTTCTGATCTATGATTTCATTTAAGAGTTATCAAATTTTATTTAAGAAACCATGAATGCACAATATAACCTATATTTAATATTTTCATAAAATCAATTCCAGGAATGTCGGGCCCCATAATTTCATGTTATCTCAGTGCCTGACTCAAGAAATATATATAGAAATATTCCGAATTCTTATAAGGAAAAAATGGGTCTCTACATTAAGATCGAACATCGATCTATTTGATACATGTTTCTCAATGGTATTTCTTGTTTGTATGGATTTTTTTTGATTTTGGTGTTGCAGTTGTTCCCAATATTGTGGCTATGACTATTGAGATCAATGCATGCCATGTTTTTTCCAAATTCCTAAGTGGTGTTGAAGAAAAAGTTGTGCTATGAGTCTGAAGTAAGCGATTGCAGAAGCTAAATGGATTGAAAGAATGAGAGGGTATGACACCTGCCATCAGGACAAGCCTGTGCATGCACGTGAATTCCTAGCTGAACAACCATGCAAAGGTGGAGAGCTGATTTCACGATGAAGATACTGGGGAGGATCAGTTCTAAGTAGTTAGTCTGTGTTGTATATAATGTTTGAAGCCTATGGGAAAATGAATTCCTCTAAGGCCCACGGGCAATGTAATACTTACGCCTACGGGACTTGTAAGGGTTCCACCTCACCCCTTGAATGATGGATTATCAAAAATAAATAAAAAATGAAGGCCTTCAGGCCATTGGATAGAGTCTGAAGTAAGCAAGAGTTGGTCATGGAGTTTCCATGCCAGTCCATGTGAGTTGTAAAATCCACTTCATAGCTAGATGGAGCGTTGAAGTTCAAAAATCTAGCAAGAGTTGATGATGCCCAAAAGATCTCATCTAAGTCTTATAGAATCATGTCGAAGAATCTATTTGAAGATTCTTGATGGTTTAAAATTAAAATAAAACGTTGAGGTAACATTTGGATACTTGTAAGAGTAGATGATTGTCTCTTAAAGTAGTTGGGTTCATAAGAGTTGGTAAATTAAAAAGTAAAACATATGGATATAAATCAAGGACATTTAGTAATCATGTGCAGTGAGCTAATGAGTAATTAAATTGAGGTCATAATCCTAGAAATCTTCTAGAATTTATTTCAGGAGATGATGAAGAATATACTGATCTTGGAAAATGTCAAGGTTCAAGTTTCTTAATGCTGAAGAAAGTTGCACGTGGGATTGATATTTTCTATTAGGATGTTTAGGTCAAGTCATGTTTAGGTGACAATGAATAGTATGAAGTTTTCATGTGGATGATTTTGAGGTAATGATTTACATAGAAGACAATGACGCTATAAATACCCAACCTTAGGCATTATATAATCTTGATTTTAAGTCAATAATCCATTTTCTTACATTTTATGATCTTTATGGTTTATATTTTTAGAGAATTAGTTCATCAAACTTACATAAATAAATATTATATCACAATGTGGAAACTTACACTTAGTATCCATTTTTCCTACAAAAAAAGTTTTATGATATAACAAGTTTTGGGAAAGCATGTCTTATTATTATTTTTTGTGTGTTTCCCTAGGGATTAATTTTCATGATGAAACATTTTTTAAAGTGATGATCCTTGTAATGTGATTCATGATGTGATTCCTTGAGAATGTGTTGGATGTAGCCCATGTGGTTAGGGGGAAATGTGGTTCACCACTATGATGCAAGTGGTGATGAACATTGTTGTGGGTGGCAATCAAGGATCACTGAGTTGTGTATATCGGTTAATGGTGATTCCACTCACTATTGGGATGAGGTTGTTGGGATTGTGTACATATAGGACATGTCCCATGAGGTGGTGTTAAACACTAGTTGTATAGAAGTATCCTTTATAGATGAACAACTTAGGTTGGATAATGTTGACCATCATTTAAAAGGAGGGATGTGCCATAAGGATGGCCATGGTATATATATGGTGATTAAGATCACTAAACAAGAGTGGGATCTTTTAATTTTTAGGTTTCATTGATCTGTTAAGATGGAAGTGGGAGTAAGAACAAATTGCCTATAAAATTGAGGCACCTAATACAATTGATACTTTGGGGAATTGATGCTAATGGATTGGAATAAGTATGTTGGATTTGTGTTTTCAAATGATATAGTGGTGTGAAATTGGTTGGAAGATTATGGAACTTATAGTGTGATAGAAAGTGGGTACATCATTCCATTAGAGCATTGGTCAATGTAAGTAATTTTCTCATCATGGATTGATGAGAGTGAGTGGATAAGGTTATGATTATTGTATTGGTTTCCATATTTTGTACCTTGTATACACTCATATACATATGGATATTATCTAGGGACACTGTTAGTGGTGACCTAATGATTTCACACTCACACCTCACATGGGCCATCCAGAATGCGTGCAGACTTTATTATTCCTACTACAGGAAAGGGAAAAGTCTAGATATGGGAGCCTAGTAGTCAGCGGTGTTGTAGATGCATGGGAAGGATAGTAATGGATTTTGGAGATGGACTAGGTGGTTCATCGATGTCAATATGGTATGGATTTTATAATATTTTATTATTTATATATATGATCGGCTTAAGGGTGATCATGTTAGATTTGGTATGACTTACATGATCTTGTAGACGTTTTTTTCATATAATATGATATTTTATTCAAGAATAAAAAAACTAATGTAACACTGAGAAGGGGTTGGGATCAGTGTTAATTTCTTTTTAAAATTTACTCCTTGAAATTTACCTCTATGATCTATTAGAATCAGGATCCTATCAATCTTCATCTCCCACCTTATCCTATATGAAGTAGAAATAAAAGTAACACATTTTATATAAAATTTTTACAAGGTTTTCACCCCAATGTGAGTGATTAAGTCCTTACTATGTTTAAGTCAGACCTGAGAAAAAAAATCCACTAATATCAACAATTATTACAAGTGGTGTGAGAAAGTATAATCCTTAATTTGAAATTTTTCCCAATAATTAAAACTTCTCACCGATTTTTCTAATTAACGCACACAAGTTTTCTAAAATAACTAAAAATTTAATGACTAAGATTAATTTGTCTCCAGACTACTTCAATAATAGATAGTTGATCATCCTCTAAGCCACTAGGATAATAAAAATTCGAATGTTCTCACTTATTCAAGAAATTCAACTTCTAGGATTTATAATGGTTCAAAATAGTTATCCTTGTTGACTTCTACTAGAACCTTATTGTCTGGAATCTCAACCTTGACTATATGGACTTATAGACTCTGAAATTCTTCCTCCTCAACTCTAAAATTCTAAAATAATCAAATCAGTATCTAAATCATTGTTCTCAACACTTTTTTAGTGGCTCTATTTGGCTAATTGATCTTCTATTTATAATAAGTGATGCACATTAAATTATCTAACAAACTTAGAAATGTAGGATACAAATTGTTGAATATCATAACTTTCTAAATTCAAGTTAATTAATATAATATTTCATTGATTGATCCATATTGGATCTCCATTAATGATTTTCAAATCCCATAAAAACAAGGAAGTAGTACTCTCAATCATTCCTCCTTCTGACTTGTCTTGAATCATGGCCCAACCACTACAAACATTATTTTTTTAATTCATGAAGAACAACTTAACATCATATAATTTTGATTTTTGTTTTTCTCAGACTCATGAAAAATATCAACTCTAATTGGAATGTTTTTCAAACAAAAACACCTTACGTAATCTTCATAATATTTTTCGTATGTTTTGAAATAAATTTCCTATAACATAGTGGCTATGAAAATTATCCGAATTTCACTTCTACCATATCATATATATAATTTTAAAGCTCATAAAATATTATGCAATATCATTAAGTTAATACATATCACTTAAAAATATTTTATATGCTCTGAAGTATATTATAAATCATAGTGAATCAGATAATTTTCCAAATTTCACTCTACCTCATCTTAAAACATATTGTGCACCACATTGAAGATATTACACATGGCTTGAAAATATTATGTATGATCAAAATATATTACATATCATGGAATAGTTTTTTTATATGCCACATTTTATTATGAACTGCATTCTCTGAAATATCTTAAACATAATCATAAGATATTTCCTTTATTGTATTTTAGCATGCACTCAACAAAATATATTTTTTATTCCTTAAAAGATTTTTTATGTTCTAGAATATACTATGTACCAGCAAGAATATCTTATGAACTATCTGTAGAATGCTATGAATCTTAGTCTGATCCTGTACTTTTCCAAATTCACCAAAATCCTTGCACTCTAAAATTATTCTCCAGGTATATAAACTCCACTATAGACAACCTCAACCACTAAAATTCATATAAAACCACTAAAAACATTAACAAAGACTTCCAATGATATTCACTTATGGTTAAAAAAAATACAACACTTCTTTAATAATTTCATGGGTTCTTCAAATCTGGTTTGATATGATTTTTGTTTACTGTTTTTCTTTTTTTGTTGTTATATTGTATATAGTTTTATCATCATAGGGTATAGTCTCCCCACTATCATCCCTTAAACCCTTATTATTATTTAGTTACTTATAGAATATAGGGAAGTGAACCTGGGGTCTAATGGTCTCTAGCATGGGTGTTGTTCAAGTGATCAAGCTCAGAGATGCAACGTATCCTACTTAAATACCAAATAGTAGGCCTAGGTGAGAGTAGAACACCACTAAGAGGGGGATAATCAGGGGTTAACAAAACATTATCTCTCAAAATAATTTCCCATTCACTAGTGAGTGTTATTGGATCTCAAATTAAATTATGTGATGATGTGAGATAGAGAAATAAATAACACACACAACATAAGATATTTTACAAGGTTTGTTCACTCTTTTTATCAAGTAATTAATCATTAATAGAAAATGGTCATGATCCCACTACACACATTCTTTTATTATTATAAAAAAGAATAAGGAATTGAGAAGGAAGATGGTATTGAACTCTAAGCACTAAAGAGAAATAAAAACTTTAACAAATCAATTAATGTTTACATCCCAACATCGAGTGCCTCCAGAATTTGGATCATGTGTGCACCCTTGCTCTTCTTCTGATCCTTAGCCAAAATATCCCTAGAATGATTCTTGGAATTGAAAATCAATTATCTCAATGTTTTTCCATGAATACATGTGAGAAACACATCACTAATTTATAATCATAGCACCACCACAACATAGTCATATAAACCATGGTGTGGTGAAGTTGACATCGACCAGATTCAATTTTTTCAACCAATATTTTAGATCATGTGTGCACCCTCGTTCTTTTCCTTAGTCTTATCCAAAATATAACAAGAATACTTCTAATAATATTAAATCGACTATCTCAATGTTTTATCCCTCATAGACATGAGAAACACCTCATGTATTTATAAGCAGAACACCACCATGACATTGTCATATCCACCACGGTATGATAATGCTGACATCATCTAGATTAAATATTTTTTTATATCTCCTCAAATCTAGTTGATTTGATAATTTGTTTCACCCATGAAAATATATCTTCTAATTAGTCACCATGGTATCTACTATCTGATTGCAACATAATCCTCCTTAGCACTAGTCTAAAACACCAAGCACCTACAACTATTTTACATCAAATCATGGAAAACATGAATTTTATTTCACATCATGAGATTTGAAACACCCATTTCTAGTTATGTTCCCCATGGTCACTCTCCTAGGCCTCCTTAGATAATTATAGATAAATCACCAAAAAATTAACTAACCTGACTATATGCTTTTTTTGTAACGTCCTAGACCTAGATACCACTCAACAGTGCCCCAAGCCCAATTAGCTACCTAGCCTAAAACGCATATCCCTAGAGGCTTTTTTACTAGTAGTGAGGGCCTAGATGTGTCAGCAGAGAGAATATTCCCTTATAACCATAGTATATCATATAGAAAGCCAATAACATATAGACGGTGAAAGCAGAAAAACAAGCAGATAATAGATATATAGCAAGAATAGATAAAAATCTCAAAATATAGATTATATACAATGATGTAGATGATACATATATCTAGAAAACAACCAAAATTGATACATGGAATCAAAATACAATAAAAGTATCCAAAATTACAAAAAGGAAAAAAAGTCCCAATAAAATCGCAAGCATCATCTTGGTCCCATGCTCCCCTGCTCCAAAGCAATAGTCAACAACTTGCGTTACGATGCTTGCTCCTATTTTCACATGCAACCACATAATCTGTCTGAGTCCCCAAGGTGGCCCAAATATGGTGTGAGATAAACATCCTTGTAGGATTCCACCCAAATATCTATACAATTATATAGTGAGAAATATAATAAGTTAATAAGGTAAATAGTAAGCAGGTGAGTAATAAAAAAAGGTAATTTCCCATGACACATCCACTACTAAGAAAGTGAAACTATCCATCCTCTCAAGGATCCCTATAAAAAAGTGTTAGCTCCCATACAAGGAAACTACTAACAATATAAATAACAACACAACCACACCATACTCCCATATGTATCAAGTCAGCATAGCCTTGTTGTATACTTTGAGTAAATCACATTCCCATGACCTTTCTATATTAACCAAAGCATCAGACCACACAAATTCTAGATCCAAAGTTTCATGAACTAAGGCATCCCATTGAGTCCCAATAAAATCTCAGTGGAAACTCGGTATAGGAACTGGTTGGAGTCCTAGGAGCATGTCATACTAGACAAGTCCTATGCAAGTCTAGGAAATCTGGATCCATGGGGTCGCAAATCCTGAAGCATCCCACAGAATCAATACCTAAGGGGAATACTCTACCTAAGGCATCCACTACTTCATTTCAAATCCATGGAGAGTCATCCATGGAATCTATAAAAAATATACATCCATTCATAAAATTTTCATAGACTACACATGAATCTACACACTCATGTAATCCATTCACATTTCATCATATAACATGGGTATACCCACTGAATTATCATAATTCTCAATGAAACATTTCTCATGGATATACCCACCAATTAATCATCATTTAAAAATGATCATTTAATCAATTTAAAAATGTTCAATGAGTTTACCCACTCATTTAATCAATTACACTTGTGAAATTTAATAAAAAAACATAGTGTATCAAATTGATTAAGCCAAGGTGAAAAAACATCTCCTAAAAAAGATATTCAAGTTTCATTTTACCCATTTAGTACAAATAATCAACATGTTATAGAGGCATCCCATCTTTTATTTCTTTGATTCATTTCAATTCATTTATTTAAGATCTTCCTCTAAGAAGCCTAGATTCAACTCACCCTATGGGTAGTTTAACATGGAATAAACAAGGTAATTCCAATAGGTACACCCCATGGGTGACCATGGTTTGTAGAATGGATATTAATACATCGTAAAAGAACCAAAGGTAATCCTTAATAGGTCTGATTACATCCATTTTAATTAACCAATTAAAATCTGGGACCATGCCGGAAATTCTGGAAGGCAACATAATGGAAAATAGCTCTAAAAACCACAAAAAATTCAAAGAAAAGTATATACCACCTACCTTATCTTGGTAACATAGTTCTCATCCAGTACCAATTATTTATTCCTCTCGGTTTAGGAGAAATATGAATAAAGGATGAAGAACGAGAAATTATAGAATATGAGCCTATATCAAAATAGTGAAATTGATAGCTAGAAAAAATCAACAATGGATAAAAATAAATGTAGATCTTACATATTTAGATTTAATGAGACAAATTGTGCTTGAATTGGAGTTTGGAGGAAGAACCATGATCAAATCCTAGTTTAGACTCCTTTGAGAGCTTCAACCGAGGTGAGGTTATGTGTATGGAATAGAATAGAATTTAGGTTTAATAAAGGATTTAATTCAATTGAAAATTTATTAAAATCCTCAAAATATAGGGTTTGTAGGGTTTAAGAACACATTTTAGAATATTGGGCTCCGATCATGCATAGTTCCTATAGGCTAAAGGGCACCCACATGGTTTACAAACGGTGCGTAAACCATGGGAAAACCCTCTATCAAAATTTGAAAAAACTATAGACCATGTCAAATGACTGTGCACCTCATCCCATACAGTTTCCTCAAACCATGAAGCTTGTACATACACTTTTTCCCACCTTTCATGATTTAGTCAAACCATGCGACCTTCCCCACATGGTTTGAACTAACCATTCACTGGGCTTAAAATACCACAAAACATATTCTAGGCTTCAAACAAGACTCAGACACCACCAAAACACTCTCGATCATGCTAGAAACTCACATAAGGCCACATTTAAGAATTCAAATTGAAAAATAATGGATCCATATCTCATAAGAAAACCCAAGTTCTTATAATCTCCCCTTATAGCAATTCATACCTGAATTGCTCTCTAAAGGGTGGCCAAGATTCATCTAAGAACAACTTTGGCCACTGAGAATGTACATAAGCGTCCCCCTCCCAAGTCTCATCCTGTAAGTGGCTGTACTTCCATATCACCCATTCTATAGGAACTGGCTGGCCTTGGAGAACCTTCATGCCCCTATCAACGATATGAATCAGATGCTCCCACTACTGGAAATGTGGTTTTTACCCATGGTTCTTTACCAACGGTTTTATTAAACTGTTGGTAAAGAAGGGCTAGGAAACCCTTTCCCAACGGTTCACTAGAACCATTGGGAAAGGGTACCCCTTTGCCAACGGTTTTACAAAACCATTGGCAAAGGGGTGTTCAAGTTACCCTTTCCCAATGGTTTCATAAAACTGTTGGGAAAGGGTGCCCCTTTGCCAATGGTTCTGTTGAACCATTGGAAAAGGGTACCCTGAACACCCCTTTCCCAACAGGTTTTAAAAACTGTTGGTAAATATTTTCCCCAAATACAATTGGGCCGCTGCTCTCCCCCAGTCACAACAGAACCCTAAAATCAATCCGGCACTCGGCTCCTCTCTCGAACTCCCCAATCTAAATAGATGAAAATCCATCTGAATCATCTCAAATTAGGTATTTTATTCTTTATACACATATGATACCTTGTTTTTATTGTTATTGATCTAATATTTTAGTTTTAAGTTTTAATTTTGATGTGATTTCACCTTGAAAAATAGGGAAATGAACGAATATTTTGTTAATTAATTAGTTTCCCATGGAATATCATTTGTGTTATATTGTCTGTGCTAAATAAAGGGGTAATGAAATAGAAGACCTTGAATAAATTGTGGAAGTTGGGGTATGTTGCTTCTATGAGAGGTTTTTTGTTGTGTTTCATTGTATGTTGTAGGCTGTTGTATGGTGATTGAGGTGACCAGTTGGGATTTGTGATATGTGGGGTTGTAATGTGATGGTTAGTGGGCATTGATGTGACATGTGAAGTTGTGTTATTGTGATGATGTGTGGTGGTGTTGTGCCGTGTGGAGGTGTTGTGTGATGAGGTTGTGGTGTATGATGTGGTGAGGTGGTTTTGGTTGTGCGGTGGTTTGTGATGTGAAATATTTTTGTTGTGATATGTGGTTGTTTTGGTGAGATGGTTGGCCGATGTAACATGGCGACGATAGTTATTGTGAGATGGTGAGTTGTTGTGTGGTGGTTTTATTAGTTTCCTGGTTATCTATGGAATAAATTATGCTGTTAAAACAAAAAAACAAGATAGTAAATAAATGAGATAGAATAGAAATGGATGTGTGGTAAATGGATTTAATTAATTTAACATTAAATTAATGGACAATGTAAGTGTGAATGAAGTGGATTATAAATGAAAGTGGGAAATGTTATGTGTCTTGTGTGGTGGTGGTGTGGTGTGTTGCATATAGTGGTGAAAGTGGTTGTGATGGTTTATGTGTTGTATGGTAGTAGTGAAGTGTGTGATTATGTAGTTAATGTGAACCCATAGGTTGGGTATTTTGTTCTATCTATATATCATGTATTTTATGTTATTTCTACACATTCCCAACCAGAGTTGGATAAACTTACCAACGATCAGAGGATTTGAGTTATGGGTATTTTTTCTAATATCTAGGATGGTGGTTATATGGTTGGATAACTACCATGTCTTCCCTACTCTTCCTTCATAAGTGATTGACCATGTGTTTTTAGGCAAGATGCGATGTGATTGTCCTTGTGTCTTCAGGTGAGATGTATAATGATTTCCCTAGTGTTTTCAGATGAGGTATGATGCGATAAGGATATAATAAGATGTGGCATGTGGTTGGGGTCATGTAGGGTAGGAGTATGGCACAAGGTTGATGTAATTCATGTTCATGATACCCTACTAATATGGTTATGGGATGAGGCATGCTGTGATGTGATAACACATTAAGTTCTTGTTGGTTTTACATTTTTTCAATAACACATTAGTATGTTTTTTTCACATGTGTAGTTGATACCTTGATTATTTTCTTCCTTTATTGTTTACTTAAATGTATTTTCTATTAAAGTTCAATCCTATTTAATTGTTTATGACAAAATTACTTATATAAATTCTTTTTACAGAATGGACATAAGTTGGTTGTATGAAACCGATCGGATCTTAAGCGATTTTCAAAACAATTTGGAGAGATTTATATATTTTTCATTTCACAGTGCTTCAGATAGTGGTCGCATACACTACCCATGTTCCAATTGTGTTGGTAGAACTTGGTTGAGCCGTGAAGAAGTCAGCTACCACATAACCAAAAATGGTTTTCAAGCAAACTAATTTGTGTGGTATCACAATGGGGAGAAAATGAAATCTCAAATTGGTGATGATCGAAATGAAAGGACTAGAATGGAGAATTTGTTAGATGATTGGTTTCCGTTTATTCGTGTAACGACCCGAAATTTTGAATAAATCTGGTTTCCTAATTTTGTGTGTTATTTTATTTTTTATACTCAACAAAACTGTTTCATTTGATAACATGAGTATAATTAAAATGAGACCGTTGGGTTTTGACTCTTACATGACCATTGGTCAATATGACTGCTGGAAACTAAACGTTTCGATTGTTGTCTCTAAATACAAGTGATCTTGGTTAATTAATATAGAAAGAAGATTCTATGGCCTCATCCGGTAGTCTCGGGCCAATCAAAGCCCATCTAACAGAACTTGGGAAGGAGGTAGCACCACTGGGCTTTGCTCTGGACCAAACCCAAGCCAAACTTCATTGTGTGAAGCTAGAACGGAATTGCCTTTGCGAGAAGTTCAAACTGATAGAAATTACTACTCGTGCAATTTTGGCTTAGCCGCCCTTAGATTCTCTCACCTTAGCACACCTTGCACTTAGGTACTATGTTGGGGTTATAAGGGGTTGTGTAAGGAGACCATAACTACATTGTGTAATCCTTTTTTATAAATAAAATTTTGTTTTCTTCTTATGGTGAAGTTTGTGAGTTTTCAAATGTTCGAATGAATATAGGATGTATTTTATTGATGTATTTTGAAAAAAGTATATTTTAAAATATTCTTGTAAACCTTAAATAATTAATGGTGTGTAATGATTTTCAAAAAATGGTCTTCTGCAAATGTGTTCAGTAAGAAATTTAGAGTCTAATAAGATCAACTTAATTTTTGATGAATAGTAAATTATGAATAGTGATTTTATGCTTAGGATTAGTAATGTGACCAAATGGATTAGTAATCTCACTTAAAGAAAGTATTAATATAATTTAGGCACCTTGATTAAGTAGTGTGATTCAATAAAATAGGTAAATAACTGTTTCATTAATTGTTAGTCAAGTATTAGTTTTTTCGGGTGAATAGTGTTTTTTAATTAAAAATTAAATTAAAAATATTTAGAAAATTATTTTTATAAAATGGACTTTATTTTTCAATTTAGAACATCGATATTATGCTAAGGTAAATTTTGGGGATTTTTCTGAAAATAATGAATTTTCGACAAATAGTGTATTTATTTAAAAATTAAATTAAAAATATTTAGAAAATTATTTTTATAAAATTGAGTTCATTTTTGAAATCAGAGCATCGATATTTGGTTAAGGTGAAATTTTGGGATTTTTCTGAAAAAGTTGAATTTTCTATGAATAGTGAAAATATAGTTTTTAAGTTACGGGTGTTTAATGACATCATTAAATGATGTATTAAGTATGTAATCAATATGGTCAAATTATTAATAGTAATATAAGGTATGAGGTTTCGCAAGTGGCCAATACCATGGGCAAATACCATGGTCAAGCCCATGGTTTTGCCAAAACTACCAATGAGGTGTCCCTTGGCCATTAATGCCTTGTCCCCTCGCTTTCCCTATAAATACCAAGACATCCTCGGATCCATTCGACTCCAAAATCATCCTCAACGAAGTTCTGGTCTCCTTACCTCCCAAGGATTCCTCCCAAGGTTCCCCCAAGCCCTCAAGGTCCCAACCTTTGAGTTTTAAGAGTTACGTTTAAGGTAAGGGATCCTACCTTTCTCTTTCTTTTCAAGTAATCTCTTTTATGTCATTTCTTTTATGCTCCATGATCTTATGTTGGAGGATGTTCTTTTATAATTCTCTTACTACCCTTTTCATGTTCATATGATGAGAGACCCCCTCTTTCTCTCATTACTTCATTTTAAGAAAGTTTAAGTGGTGCCATTAGGCTGCCGAATTTTAAGGGATTCGTTCACCTTTCTCATTTTTCAAAGTTCTACTTTCATGTCAAGTCTTTCAAATTACTTTTTATTATGTTGGGGTATGATCTCTATAACTATCATACTGATCTTTTATGTTCATATTATTAGATACCCTATTTTATCTCTTCAAATCAGTATTTTGAAGTTTTAAGTGGCGCCGTTAGGCTGCCGAATTTTTAAGGGATTCTTTCACCCTTCTCGTTTTCAAGATCTATTTTCATGTCAAGTATTTCATGTTCCTTTTTATTATGTTGGGGTATGATATCTATATCTATCATACTGATATTTTATGTTCATATGATGATAGACCCTATTTTATCTCTTCAATTTAGTGTTTTGAAGTTTTAAGTGACACCATTAGGCTGCCTAATTTTTGAGGGATTCTTTCACCCTTCTCCTTTTCAAGATCTATTTTCATGTAAAATCTTTCATGTTACTTTTTATTATGTTTGGGTATGATATCTATATCTATCATACTGATATTTTATGTTCATATGACGAGAGACCCTACTTTATCTCTTCAATTCAGTATTTTGAAGTTGTAAGTGGCGCCGTTAGGCTTCCGAATTTTTAAGGGATTCTTTCACCCTTCTCGTTTTCAGGATCTATTTTCATGTCAAGTATTTCATGTTCCTTTTTATTATGTTGGGGTATGATCTCTATATCTATCATAATTATCTTTTATTTTCATATGATGAGAGACCCTATTTGATCTCTTCAATTCAGTATTTTGAAGTTTTAAGTGACGTCGTTAGGCTGCCAAATTTTTGAGGGATTCTTTCACCCTTTTCGTTTTAAAGATCTATTTTCATGTCAAGTCTTTCATGTTCCTTTTTATTATTTTGGGGTATGATATCTATATCTATCATACTGATCTTTTATGATCATCTTATTAGAGACCCTATTTGACCTCACCAATTCATTTTTTGAAGTTTTAAGTGACACCGTTAGGCTGCCGAATTTTCATAAGAGAAATCTTATTTCTGTCTTCCTTCCATGTTTTTCAATTCATATGGTATGTCTTTCAAATTTCATTACCATGTTCTTATATCCATTATATTATTTCCCTATACTATGTTATGAATCATTTATGAGTGGGTGACTCATGTCCCATCTCTTTTCAATGTTTTCTAAAACCTTGTAACATAGCCGTTATGCTGCAGAATTTTCGTCTCAAAATGTATCTCTCTTTTTCTAAAATTCCATTAACTTATTAATTTAATAATAAAAGCTATTTTTCTATAGGGGTATTCACATATATATCAAAATGTTCTATTTTAAATTCTGGGATTTACATACACGAAACCCGCTTTCCTTTTTCGTGGGTTTAAAGTGACAGAAAGATCATGTCTTTAAAGCAGTTTTTAAAGTGTTATGATTATGAAAGGAAACCCATTTCTTTTAATCTATATGGGTTGTTTATGAAATGTTTGATGATGATATATTTGGATCACATGATAATAAAGAAAAATTTAAGGGTGTTCCCTGATAGCGCTCCAATACATTGGGTAAAGACTTAATCTCTAGAGATGACCATTTTTAACGACGCCTTGGTGAATAACCTTGGTAATTTTTAATGACACCATGGGGATGGAACTTGGTGAAATAGAAATTATTTTCAATATTAAATGTTGTATCCACATCTTCAAGTTATGAAATACATTATTTTTATTATGACATGCGTCATGATTTCTTTCTCATGCCTTAAAGTTCTTTTTCAGGACATTGTTGATGTATCTCAAGATCACATGTTAAATGTTTCCCCTTGTTTCCCTTACTGGGCCTTATGCTAACCCTTTCTTTTGATGTATGTCCCCAGGTTATGAGATGCAGTAATGAACCTAGGATGAACATAAGGGGAAGCCTTTCAAGTGTTTAAGAAGAATGTTTTATGTTTTCATGTTTTATGTTCTTGGTTTCCAAGACACTAAACCTTAAAGATCCTTGGTTTTGTAAAATGTAATGAAAAGTTATGTTATAAAAAGGCAGGATGCCATAGTTAGTATCAAAGGATGGTTTAGTTATTTCTGGAAATTAGGATATGAAAACTTTAGGAAGAAACCAATAGAAAAGTTTAAATATAGGAAATCTTCCTAGTATTTTGGTGAGTATTGAGTAAGTGGTTTATCAAGAAAATACATCCCTGTCTGGATACGAGCAGGTAGAGGTGGATTTGGCAAAGATGTACATAGGGTTAAAACCCGAAAACACTGCTTTGAACTAGACTCAAACGGGAACTGGTACATGACAACGGGCCTTGCTGCACTCTTGGTTATGACACTCCTGGGGGATATGCTTTGGTAAATTCCTAAGCTTAGTATGAACCATTATTAAAGGAACAAAGATAAAATAAAATAAAGATTCACATAAGAATATTTGATCATGGATAACCTAGATTGGAACCTAGGGGATCACGAGTTAGGATATACTTTTCTTCTACAAGTTTATCCTTCTATGATTAAAGTTTCCTTTTCAGGATTATTGGATAAGTATTTAAGCCCCTAATTATACTTTATTTTCTTAGTTAATGGAGGGAAATGGAAGAACATGTACCAATAACCAATGTGATAGGAAATGTGACTATTTCCCTATTAATATGACAGAGATGATGAGAGATCAATTTGAACATATTGTGATTATTCCAAACTAGCTATCAAAAATCACAATTAATAATTGGTACCTAGTTGAATGCCCAAATTCATCAAGGAAGAAGAAGACGTATTCTCAATGATGTTCATATGATAAAGTTGATTACAGGATTAAAAGATGATGATTATTTTTTGGAAGACATTCACTATTTTGGGAACCCTATTTGATCGAGGAAGATGGATTACTACGGTATTTTCCTTGAGGAGTAAAGGTTGAATTATATTTTGAAGAATAAATGAATTTAAGGCGAACTTATAGTAATGATTAACCTATCTTGAGGAAAATGTGATTAGGTTAGTTACTTTTGTTATAAGATGATAAGAGTGGTTGATGTTGTTTGGAGATGAACGATATAGTCTATCTTGGAAGACTATGTTATGAGATCGTTCTTATAATTGGGTTTCAATCTTAGTTTGGTTTATTTTGAGGAATTTTAAGGACAATTATTTATGGAATGGTCTATGATGAACTTTGGGTAGTACCATGGAACTTTGAATATTTAAAAGTAGTTTCCCTTCCTATGGGATTCTTTCTTTTTAAAGAGATGTTTTGTCTTACCCTTTCTGTTTTTGGGATAATGTTTAAAGATAGAAGAAATTGATAGTTAATATTTTGTGGATTACATGACTCTCAAGAAGATGATTCTTGTGTTTTTATGAGACCAAGTGTTTTTGAATTCTCATCGTTTGGTGAAAAGATTAGTTTTGGTAGAAACTTATTAAAGGATGAAACTCTACTTGAAGGTAGGTATATTCCCTTATGTTTTTGTTCTATGTAGTAAATGAATTCCTCAAAATTATGAAAAGGAACGTAAAATAAAAACATTGTTGGTTTATGTTTCATACTAGGTAATCAAAGAACATTTACACACATCATAAGTGTGTGATTTTCTTGTGGTTAACTTTCTCCTAATAATGTTTTCTATCACTCTCCCTCAGAACTTGACCTTTTGTTTTCTCCTCCGTGTCCATGTTTTCCTACATGGAATCCTAGTGTGGGATAACTCGGGTGACCTTTGTACTTCCCTTTATTTCTTTTAAAGTAATAGTTTTACTGACTCCTTTTTCAATGTGGGACTTTCAATGAAATTTCAAAACCCAATTTTAAAAATTGTGAGGACGCAATTTCTTAAGGGGGGAAGATTGTAACAACCCGAAATTTTGAATAAATATAGTTTCCTAATTTTGTGTGTTATTTTATTTTTTATACTCAACAAAACTGTTTCATTTGATAACATGAGTATAATTAAAATGAGACCATTGGGTTTTGACTGTTACATGACCATTGGTCAACATGACCGCTGAAAACTAAACGTTTCTATTATTGTCTCTAAATACAAGTGATCTTGGTTAATTAATATATAAAGAAGATTCTATGGCCTCATCCAGTAGTCTCGGGCCAATCGAATCCCATATAACGGAACTTGGGAAGGAGGTAGCACCAATGGGCTTTGCTCTGGACCAAACCCAAGCCGAACTTTATCGTGTGAAGCTAGAATGGAATCGCCTTTGCGAGAAGTTCAAACTGATAGAAATTACTACTCATGCAATTTTGGCTGAGCCGCCCTCAGATTCTCTCACCTTAGCATACCTTAAACTTAGGTCCTATGATGGGGTTATAAGGGGCTATGTAAGGAGACCATAGCTACATTGTGTAATCCTTTGTTATAAATAAAATTGTGTTTTATTCTTATGGTGAAGTTTGTGAGTTTTCAAATGTTCGAATGAATATAGGATGTATTTTATTGATGTATTTTGAAAAAAGGATATTTTAAAATATTTTTGTAAACCTTAAATAATTAATGATGTGTAATGATTTTCAAAAAATGGTCTTCTACAAATGTGTTCAGTAAGAAATTTATAGTCTAATAAGATCAACATAATTTTTGATGAATAGTAAATTATGAATAGTGATTTTATGCTTAGGATTAGTAATGTGACCAAATGGATTAGTAATCTCACTTAAAGAAAGTATTACTATAATTTAGGCACCTTGATTAAGTAGTGTGATTCAATAAAATAGGTAAATAACTGTTTCATTAATTGTTAGTCAAGTATTATTATTTTTTTGGGTGAATAGTGTTTTTTAATTAAAAATTAAATTAAAAAATATTTAGAAAATTATTTTTCTAAAATGGACTTTATTTTTGAATTCAGAACATCAATATTCTACTAAGGTAAATTTTGGGGATTTTTCTGAAAAAAATGAATTTTCAGTGAATAGTGTATTTATTTAAAAATTAAATTAAAAATATTTAGAAAATTATTTTTATAAAATGGAGTTCATTTTTGAAATCAGAGCATCGATATTTGGTTAAGGTGAAATTTTGGGATTTTTCTGAGAAAGTTGAATTTTCGATGAATAGTGAAAATACAATTTTTAAGTTACGGGTGTTTAATGAAATCATTAAATGATGTATTAAGTATGTAATCAATATGGTCGACTTATGAATAGTAATATAAGGTATTAGGTGTCCCAAGTGACCAATACCATGGGAAAATACCATGGGCAAGCACATGGTTTTGCCAAAACCATCAATGAGGTGTCCCTTGGCCATTAATGCCCTGTCCCCTCACTTTCCCTATAAATACCAAGCCATCCTCTCATCCATTCAACTCCAAAATCATCCTCAACGAAGTTATGGTCTCCTTAACTCCCAAGGATTCCTCCCAAGGTGCCCCTAATCCCTCAAGGTCCCAACCTTTGAGTTTTAAGAGTTACGTTTAAGGTAAGAGATCCTACCTTTCTCTTTCTTTTCAAGTAATCTCTTTTATGTCATTTCTTTTATGCTCCATGATCTTATCTTGGAGGATGTTCTTTTACACTCATCTTACTTCCCTTTTCATGTTCATATTATGAGATACCCCCTCTTTCTCTCATCAATTCATTTTAAGAAAGTTTAAGTGGCGCCGTTAGGCTGCTAAATTTTAAGGGATTCGTTCACCTTTCTCATTTTTCAAAGTTCTACTTTCATGTCAAGTCTTTAAAGTTCCTTTTTATTATGTTGGGTTATGATATATATATATCTATCATACTGATCTTTTATTTTCATATGATGAGAGACCCTATTTGATCTCTTCAATTCAGTATTTTGAAGTTTTAAGTGGTGCTGTTAGGATGCCGAATTTTTCAGGGATTCTTTCACCCTTCTCGTTTTCAAGATCTATTTTCATGTCAAGTCTTTCATGTTCCTTTTTATTATGTTGGTGTATGATCTCTATATATATCATACTGATATTTTATGTTCATATGATGACAGAACCTATTTGATCTCTTCAATTCAATATTTTGAAGTTTTAAGTGATGCCGTTAGGCTGCCAAATTTTTGAGGGATTCTTTCACCCTTCTCGTTTTCAAGATCTATTTTCATGTCAGGTATTTCATGTTACTTTTTATTATGTTGGGGTATTATCTCTATATATATCATACTGATATTTTATTTTCATATCATGATAGACCCTATTTTATCTCTTCAATTCAGTATTTTGAATTTTTAAGTGGCGTCGTTAGGCTGTCGAATTTTTAAGGGATTCTTTCACCCTTCTCGTTTTCAGGATCTATTTTTATGTCAAGTATTTCATGTTCCTTTTTATTATGTTGGGGAATGATCTCTATATCTATCATACTTATCTTTTATATTCATATGATGAGAGTCCCTATTTTATTTCTTCAATTCAGTATTTTGAAGTTTTAAGTGACGCCGTTAGGCTGCCGAATTTTTGAGGGATTCTTTCACCCTTCTCGTTTTCAAGATCTATTTTCATGTCAAGTATTTCATGTTACTTTTTATTATTTTGGGGTATGATCTCTATATCTATCATACTGATATTTTATGATAATCTAATGAGATACCCTATTTGACCTCACCAATTCATTTTTTGAAGTTTTAAGTGACGCCGTTAGGCTGCCGAATTTTCATAAGAGAAATCTTATTTCTATCTTCCTTCCATGTTTTTCAATTCATATGGTATGTATTTAAAATTTCATTACCATGTTCTTATATCCATTATATTATTTCCCTCTACTGTGTTATGAATCATTTATGAGTGGGTGACTCATGTCCCCTCTCTTTTCAATGTTTTCTAAAACCTTGTAACATAGCCGTTATGTAGCAGAATTTTCGTCTCAAAATGTCTCTCTCTTTTTCTCAAATTTCATTAATTTATTAAGTGAATAATCAAATCTCTTTTTCTACAGTGGTATTCAAATATATATCAAAATGTTCTATTTTAAATTCTGGGATTTATATACATGAAACCTTCTTTCCTTTTTCGTGGGTTTAAAGTGACATAAAGATCATGTCTTTAAAGCAGTTTTTAAAATGTTATGATTATGAAATCAAACCCATTTCTTTTATGCTATATGGGTTGTTTATGAAATGTTTGATGATTTTATATGTGGCTCACATGATAATAAAGACAAATTTATGGGGCATGTAGCCATGCCGGTGATGAAGGGTGTAGGAACCGACTACACGCCGTGTAGTGGTACCTTACATGCCATGTAGTCAGTCAGCAGGCCTAAACAGTAAGGCCGTGGAGCAGCTGACAGCTCGACGACAGTACATGCTGTGTACTTTAGAGTACATGCCGTGTACTCATGTCGACGGTTTAATAGTGTAGCGGTGCCTCCAAATGAACAGTTAAATGAAAGAAGTACACACCGTGTACTCATAAGTACACGCCGTGTACTTTGTTTTTTCGGCTTAAAACAGGCAGTAGCCTCCACATTTGGCAGAGGAGGCACTTGAGCCATTTTGGAGCCAAAGGAGGAGGCCAGATCTTTGAAGATGCACCGGGCGTTCGTCTAGAATCCGATTCGGCTTTGGACGATCTCGTTGGAACTCCACGGGTAAGCCCTCTCCTCTCATGGTACCGTTCTTACCAATTCTTCTCTTAACGTAAGTTATTTACATTTGAATGGGTTTTGTTCTTCGTCAGATCTACACCGTTCTTGGGCGTTTTTGGAGTCGGCGTTCGGGTATAACGTTCATTGGCGTATAAGGTAGGTGGCTTGGTGTTTAGTTTTCCAACTGCTGTGTGTTTTGTGCGTTTTTGTGCCACAAACCCATGTTGGGGTGTCGTGTGGATGAGGAAGTTGCTATATTTAATTCCTATAATTTCATAGGTGATTAAATTGTGATAATAAAATGCTGGTTGGGATCGTTGCTTGGATCCGGAACCACCCCTGGGGGGTGTGTTTCACTGTTTAGCCGTTTGGCCAGGATACCCGAGGGTATGACTTCAATTTAGTAATTGTAGAATTGCCTTGAGAGGAATTGCCTGTTTACTACATTTTGATATGTTGGGCATGGCCCGGTTACCTGTTTATCCTGAGGGCGTTGTTGTGATTAGCCTGAGAGAACTGCACTATTTAGCCCGAGGGCTGTAGTATTTCGTCTGAGGGAAACCTTTCGTGCCTGAGGGATTGACTTTTGTTCCTGAGGGCAACACTTCCTACGCCTAAGGACAATTTCTATTTCGGCCTGAGGGTAATACCTGCGGGTTGGATTCTGCTTACCCGAGGGTAAGGTTTTGCTTGTCTGAGGACGTGGAATGTTTGTTTAGAAATGCACTGTGGTGATTTCTAGTATAAAATAAATTAAATAAATAATAAAATAGACATTTAATTGTTAAGTTAGTCACTTGTTAGTACTGCTTACTTTATTGCATTTTACTGTTTCACACTGTTGTTGCATGCTTACACGCAGTTGGGCACGTGCCTTTGGTGGGTGCCTACTGAGATATATTTCTCACACCCTGTTTGGGTCATGCTTTTCGGCCCAAACAGATTATGTTGCTGCATGTGTAGATAGGGGCAAGAGTCCCTATACAGGTACTTGATTGTTGTTGAGGAGTAGGAGGGCATGGGACCGAGCCTAGGCTCGCGATGCCGCTGCCAGCTGTTTTGCTTGTTTGTTGTAGTCTGTATTTTATTGTACTGTGTTGATGTATAACATGTTCTGGATGTTTTCTTAGAACTTGAAACATGTAGCATCATCATTTATATACTGTTGTTTATATCATCTGCACTTGTTTATTTCCGTTGTGTATGTTTACTACTTCCGCTGTCGTTGTATGTTTTATTTATATTCCACTATGCTACACTTTGACAAATGAGGGAATAGTTTCCCCACTATCAGACCTGGGCCCTCGCTGCTAGTCAGCAGCCTCTGGCGTTTGGGGAAATGCACTTGAGGTCACGTGGCGAACCGAGCTCGGGGCACCCGTTGTGTGGAACCCGGGTTCGGGACGTTACAAAGTGGTATCAGAGGGGTTCTTTTCTTTGACTTACTATTTGGAGCCGTAGTCAGGGATAGGACGAACGATAGTTGGTTATCAGCTGTGCCCGGGCATAGCTAACCCTCATACAGGGAAAAGCCAATTTACCTCGTGATTGCAATTTTATTGACTTTGCAATTTACAGTTGATATGTTTTCACCTTTGGGTGACACACTTTGAGATTGTGTAGTTTATATTTTATCTATGGATTCTATTTAGTTGCAACCTGATGAGATGAAAGTATGCCATCTCATGCATCATATAGGCACATGCTTGAAATCACATGTCATGCATAGTTTCCTTTCCATGTAGGTGCATTAGAATTTTCATGTTGTTGTGGTAGTTGATGTGCTAATAAAGCATGCTGTTGTGATAGCTTCTTGATAAATACCTTCCTTGTGATATGGTGTTTGTTTTTGAGCTTGTTATAGAATGGACACCAAAATTTGGTTTTTGGGGGAGTATGGGCCCCCATTGACCGGAATTTGGTGGACCATTGATTGTTTGTTGGTTATGACACAGATAAGATGTCAACCTTTGATTCCTGCGGAGTATGGGCCCTCACGGGTCAGAATTTGACACTTAGGTGTCGTTTTACGGTATTTTCTAGGTTTAGGGGAAGTTTCTGAGGTATACTGTCCAGAAAACCCAGAATACACGCCGTGTAGGACCTCATACACGCCGTGTGTGTTCTTCTGTTCGGGAAGAAAAATGAACTTTTTGAGTACACGTCGTGTACCCTGAGTACACGCCGTGTAGTCTCTTCCTGTGTCACAAACCGTGTGGGCGGCGACACGGGGTAGGGAAGGGCTTGGGTAAAACACGCCGTGTAACGAATGAACATGTCGTGTAGTGTGACCCGGAGTCCGTCCGTGTCACTAACAACACGGGTCGGTGAACTCCTGTACAGAACACACCGTGTCAAGGATGAACACGCCGTGTAGTGTGACCCGGGGACTCGGACATGTAGCTAACAACATGGGCCGGTTTCACCTCTCCTTGAACACGCCGTGTACCTGTGGGACATGCCGTGTAGTCTTGTCCGAGGAAATACCGGGTGGTGTTAGCTGTGTGGCTGGGAAATAGGGTGGTGTACACACTGTGTGCGGGTGTAACACACCGTGTAGTGTAAAGCCGAGTAGTCGGCTGTGTCACAGACGACACGGGCAGTTGGAAAATAACACCGTACACACCGTGTAGATATTATACATGCCATGTAGTTCTATTCGATGGAAGCCGTGTGGCTTAGCCGTGTAGAAGGACCCAGGCAGGGGAAGGGAAGTCAAGTACACACCGTGTTGTCAGTATACACGCCGTGTAGTCTTGTTTTTGAAATTTTGAATGCCTTCTTCCTCTTGTTTCCTTTGTGGTTCCTTGCTTTTCGATCTTAATAATCTTGAATCTGAGGCGTGATTTTGACCTTGTTGAGTCATGTCGCCTAGACGACCGTGAGTTGTTCTCCAAGAGAGTGGCGACGATTATACTCCGTAGATGGTGTGCTATGGGCTACCAGTTGATCCTCCAGCAGAGCCAGATGTGGCGCCAGCTGCTATATCGGACACAGGAGCGGAGGCGCAGTTCTGTGAAGGCTTTATGCGGTTCATGCAGACCTTTCAGGGAGCACCGTAGGCTGCCAAATCTATGGCCGAGCTGACGCGTATCTTTTAGAAGTAACATCCGCCTACGTTTTCAGGGGATGTCGGACCACAGGCTGCAGAGTCTTGGCTAG
This sequence comes from Viscum album, assembly GCA_963277665.1. Taxonomy (NCBI): domain Eukaryota; kingdom Viridiplantae; phylum Streptophyta; class Magnoliopsida; order Santalales; family Viscaceae; genus Viscum; species Viscum album. The sequence goes on along the minus strand of OY728148.1, from coordinate 1,783,174,361 downwards.
GATCGATGCAGACTATTTTTGAGCATCTAGAGACGCCTCCAGGGAGGAGGTTCAAGCTCGTGACTTATATGCTGCGTGATTCCACCAAGAGGTGGTGTGATGTTACCACCCAGTCAGAGCATCACAGAGACATGGCGTGGGAAGATTTCTAGGCAGTCTTCTATGACTTCTTCTTTCTCGATACGTTGAGGGAAGATAGAGCTCGACAGTTCATGAATCTGCAATAGGGCATTATGTCGGTGATGGACTATTCTGCTCGTTTTATAGAGATTCAGCATTTTGCACCCGTGCTGGTGGGTGATGAGATGTTGAGAGCCAGACGTTTTGAGGATGGTCTTCGGTATGACATCTGAGCGCTGGTAAATGTTTTCAGGTTGCCTACTGTACACCCGATTGCGAACCAGGCATTGATTATAGAGAGGAACCTGTGGGAATCGAATGGTGTGGGCCAGGGCGGTTTAGCACCAGTTACTGGTACTATTTCTGCTGGCAAGAGGAAGAGACAGATGGACTTCTCTTAGGGTGTCAGTACCAGCCAGACAGATTCTTCAGGTGGTCCGGTCAGGTGCCACTAGTGTGGCAGAGAGGGGCACAAGAGACCGCAATGTCCACGAGACCCAGTCGCATTCCGAGCTTGCGGCAAGATGGGTCATATGCAGTGCTTTTGTAGGGCATTTCTACCAGTGGATAGTGAGAGGGGTTCTGTGCAGACTCCGTGTGCGGGAGCAGGACCAGTGGCTTTTTACCTGTCAGGAAACTAGAATACGTTAGGGCGTGCAGGCAGAGATGGTGGTCATGGCCGTGGTAGCCAGACACTGGGATCTCAGAGGCAGCAGGTCAGGATAGCTCAGGGTAGCCAGGCTGTGTCGTAGGGCCGCGACACTGGGAAGGCATATGCAGTGCAATAGAACCAACAGGAGCAGGATCCCAGACCTTCTACAGTCAGAGGTACTATTCTAGTAGCTTCTGTTTTATCTTCGGTACTTTTGATACGGGTGCTATGCATAGTTTCATATCTGTACCCATAGTGGAGAGCCTTGGGCTCGGTATTTCTACTTCTTCCGATATCATGACGCTAGACACTCCGTTGGGGACTAGAACGGCTGGTGTGCATCAGTGCAAGGAGTTACCCCTTGAGGTTGGTGGGTGTCACTTCCTTTGGGACCTCTATGTCTTGGAGATGACGAGCTATGAATTCATTCTCGGAATGGACTGGTTGGTTCCCTTCCGATCCTTTGTAGACTGCTACCGTCGCAGGGTGCGTTTCACGTCACCAGAGGGTGGGGAGTTTCTATACAAGGGTGAATGGGATGTTCAGGCGAGTCGAGCTGGACCAAAGCATCATGGGTGAGGTGGATTCACAGCCCATATTGCGAGCTTATATCTGAATGATCAGGGGACTTGTCAGACATATTTTCCTCCAGTTGTTGATCATTTCAGGGATGTCTTACAGGATGACTTTTCAGGTCTACCTCCGGTGAGTGAGGTGGATTTCTCTATCGAGCTAGTGCCAGGAGCAACACCGGTGTCCATTCCTCCTTATAGGATGGCCACGCCTGAGTTGGAGGAGCTCAAGAGGCAGTTAGAGGAGCTACAAGCGAAGGGTTTTATCCGAACCAATACTTCTCCTTGGGGTTCTCCGGTCCTTTTTGCGAAAAAGGCGGATGATACCCTTAGACTTTGCGTGGATTATCGGAAGCTGAACCAGTTGACGGTTAAGAACCGATATCCCTTGCCGAGGATAGATGATCTGTTTGATCAGCTTCGTGGAGCACGAGTGTTCTCGAAGATTGAATTGAGATCCGGATATCATCACCTACGCATGGGACCATCGGATATACCACTTACAGCTTTTCGGAGAAGATATGGTCTGTACGAGTACTTGGTTATGCCGTTCAGACTGACGAACGTGCCAGAAGTTTTCATGGATCTGTTGAATCGAGTGTTTCATCCGTATCAAGATTCATTTGTGGTAGTATTCGTGGACGACATCTTGGTGTACTCTCACACTTAACACAACCATGCCACCCAGCTCGAGATCGTATTGAGTACACTGAGAGAGCATTAGCTATATGCTAAGCTCTCAAAGTGCCACTTTTGGATGGACCAGATTCACTTCTTGGGTCACATTATCTCAGAGGCAGGAGTTGCAGTAGACCCAGAGAAGTTGAGAGCAGTAGTTTCCTGGGAGCAGCCTAAGAACGTGTTTGAGATACATAGTTTCTTAGGGATGGCTGGTTACTAAATACGCTTCATATAGGACTTCTCCCACTTAGCAGCACCATTGAAAGGTTTGACTAAGAAGGGTGTAAAGTTCGTTTGGTCAGAAGCTTGAGAGACAACTTTTTAGGACTTTAAGGGAAGGTTGACATCAACACCGATCCTGATACTCCCAGAGCAGGGAAAGAGATATAAAGTTTACTATGATGCATCAGGGATTGGGCTGGGAGAAGTGTTGATGCAAGGCGATCGAGTTGTTACGTACGGGTCTCAGCAGTTGAGGCCACATGAGAGGAATTACTCGATGCATGATCTCGAGTTGGCTGTAGTTGTTCATTCGTTGCGCTGTTGGACACACTATCTGTTGGGAGATCATTTTGTGGTTTTCAATGACCACAAAAGCCTCAAGTATATCTTTACTCAGCATGACCTGAATCTGAGGCAGAGAAGGTGGGATGAGTACCTACAATCCTTCGATTTTGAGCTTGCCTATACACCTGGTAAAGGTAATGAAGTAGCTGATGCACTGAGTAGGAAGACTCAGATACAGGCAGTGCAGGAGGCCAGTGGTGAGTGGTAGCTTATGGATTTGTTCACTGAGATGCATCTGGAGGTGCATGACAGTCATGGGAAGACTTATATTTCCTTGTTAGCTGTAATATCTACCCTCCTAGACAGAGTGAGAATGATACAACTATCTAATTCAGAAGGCCTAGTTCTACGGGAGTCGGTGGCAAGTAAGGACGCTCCTCCTGGTTGGACGATAGGCGATGATGAAGTTTTGTGTTTCCATGGACGAGTATGGGTTCCATGGGATATATGCGAGGATATGATGCAGGAGTTTCATGCTTCAGCTTGGGCAGTTCATTCTGAGGTTACCAAGATGTACCGAGACTTGAGACGTCAGTACTGGTGGCTGAGTATGAAGAGAGATATAGCTGGGTTTGTTACGAGATGTTCCACCTATCAGAAGGTGAAGGCAGAGCATCAGAGACCAGTTGGACTATTACAGAAGTTACCCATTCCAGAGTGGAAATGGGATGATGTCGCTATGGAATTCATGACAGGATTGCTGAGGTCACCTCGAGGCAATGATGTTGTGTGGGTTGTCGTGGATAGAATCACGAAGGTAGCTCACTTCTTGCTGATCAAGGATACCTTTGGTGTGGACGAGCTCAGAAGGATGTATATCCGAGAGATTGTACGTCTTCATGGGGTCCCTCATTCTATCATTTCAGATAGGGACGCCCGCTTTACATATCGTTTCTGGAAGAGTTTTCAGAGGGTGCTGGGTACACAGGTGCTTCTGAGCACAACATACCACCCTCAGACAGATGGCCAGTCAGAGAGGACGGTACAGGTGCTAAAGGACATGTTGCGCGCATGAATCCTAGACTTTGGAGGCTCTTGGGAGAAGCATATACCCTTAGTCGAGTTTTCCTATAACAATAGTTTTCAGGTGACTATTGAGATGGAACCATACGAGGCTTTATATGGTAGGCAATGCCGATCACCTTTGTGCTGGTTAGAGGCAGGTGAGGCAGCTTTACTAGGGCTACAGCTCGTGCAGGAGACATCTGAGCAGGTCCAGTTGATTCGGAAGTAGATGGCTATCGCGCAGTCTCGTCAGAAGTCTTATGATGATCGCAGCAGATGACCTTTGGAGTTCGTGGTCAGGGATCAGGTTTTCTTGTGTGTTTCTCCGAGGCTGGGACACAAGCGGATCAGGAGATAGGGTAATCTTTCACCGAGGTATGTGGGGGCCATTCTAGATTCTGGAGAGAGTCGGGCTGGTTGCCTATCAGTTACAGTTACCGCAAAGGTACCAAGCCATGCACAACGTCTTCCACAAGTCTCAGTTGCGTCGCTACCATTCAGACCCGTCTCACACCTTTCTGCCAGAGGAGGTTGAGCTTCAGCATGATACGTCCTTTGAGGAGCATCTGATCCGTATCGTTGACAGGATCACGAAGGTTCTCCGAGGCCGGTCAGTTCCTCTTGTACGGGTGTTATGGCATCATGGCCGAGTGCAGGACGAGACCTGGGAGCGGGAGGCCAACATACGTGCTCAGTGGCCAGAGCTGTTCTGAGCTTTATCTTCACCACCCTTGGAAGGGAAATTCGGGGACGAATTTCTATAAGGGGGGAAGTTTGTAAGAAACCGGTTCTTATTTTTGAGGTACGAGCTTCTTCTTTTTCCTTTTCCTTAAGTGTTTTTGAGAAAATATGGAAAATGGGGAAAAATCCTAAATTTTGGAACTACACGCCGTGTACTTTATCCACACACTGTGTACTTTTGGCCGTGTTGGGATGAGTTCATGGGGCGTGCAGCCATGCCGGCGACAAAGGGTGTAGGAACCGACTACACGCCGTGTAGTGGTACCTTACACGCCGTGTAGTCGATTAGCAGGCATAAAAAGTAAGGCGGTGGAGCAGCCGACAGTTGGGCGACAGTACACGCCGTGTACTTTAGAGTACATGCTGTGTACTCATGTTGAGGGATGAACAGTGTAGTGGTGCCGCCAAATGAACAGTTAAATGAAATAAGTACACGCCATGTACTCAGAAGTACATGCCGTGTACTTTGTTTTTTCAGCTTAAAACAGGCAGTAACCTCCTCATTTGGAAGAGGAGGCACTTGATCCATTTTAGATCCAAAGGAGGAGGCCAGATCTTTGAAGATCCACTGGGCATTCGTCTGGAATCTGATTCGGCTTCGGATAATCTCGTTGGAACCACACGGGTAAGCCCTCTCCTCTCCTGGTACTGTTCTTACCAATTATTCTCTTAACGTAAGTTATTTATGTTTGAATGGGTTTTGTTCTTCGTCAGATCTATGCCGTTCTTGGGAGTTTCTGGAGTCGTCGTTCGGGTATAACGTTCGTTGGCGCATAAGGTAGGTGGCTTGGTGTTTAGTTTTCCAACTACTGTGTGTTTTGTGCGTTTTTGTGCCACGAACCCATGTTGGGGTGTCGTGTGGATGAGGCCATTGCTATATTTAATGCCTAGAATTTCATAGGTGATTAAATTGTGATAATAAAATGCTGGTTGGGATCATTTCTTGGATCCAGAACCACCCCGGGGGGGGGGGGGTGTTTCACTGTTTAGCCATTTGGCCATGATACCCGAGGGTATACCTTCAATTTAGTAATTGTAGAATTACCTTGAGAGGAATTTCTTGTTTAATTCATTTTGATATGTTGGGCATGACCCGGTTACCTGTTTAGCCTAAGGGCGTTGTTGTGATTATCCTGAGGGCACTGCACTATTTAGCCCGAGGGCTGTAGTATTTCGCTTGAGAGCAATCTTTCGTGCCTGAGGGCTTGACTTCTGTGCCTGAGGGAGACACTTCCTATGCCTGAGGGAAATTTCTGTTTCGGCCTGAGGGCAATACCTGCGGGTTGGATTCTGCTTACCCGAGGGTAAGGTTTTGCTTGTATGAGGACATGGACTGTTTGTTTAGAAATGCACTATGGTGATTTCTAGTATAAAATGAATTAAATGAATAATAAAATGGAAATTTAATTGTTAAGTTAGTTACTTGTTAGTACTGATTACTTTATTGCATTTTACTATTTCACACTGTTGTTGCATGCTTACACGCAGTTGGGCACGGGCCTTTGGTGGGTGCCTACTGAGATATATTTCTCACGCCCTGTTTGGGTCACGCTTTTCGGCCCAAAAAGATTACGTTGCTGCAAGTGTAGATAGGGGCAAGAGTCCCTATACAGGTACTTGAATGTTGCTGAGGAGTAGGAGGGAATGAGACCGATCCTAGGCTCGCGATGCCGCTGCCAGCTGTTTTGCTTGTTTGTTGTAGTCTGTATTTTGTTGTACTGTATTGATGTATAACATGTTCTGGCTATTTTATTAGAACTTGGAACATGTATCATCATCATTTATATACTGTTGTTTATATCATCTAGAGTTTTTTATTTCCGTTGTGTATGTTTACTTCTTCCTCTATCGTTGTATGTTTTATTTATATTCCACTACGCTACACTTTGACAAATGAGGGAATAGTTTCCCCACTATCAGACCTAGGACCTCGCTGCTAGTCGGCAGCCTCTGGCGTTTGGGGAAATGCGCTTGAGGTCACGTGGCGAACCGGGCTTGGGGCACCTGTTGTGTGGCACCTGGGTTCGGGACATTACAGCAGGTATTGAGTTTGTCTGCTGACTCTGTCTCTGAGGAAATAAGAGCTTTGGATTTTGGTCCTAATACCATGGTTCGTGACTGTAAATCAATTGTTATCAATGGGTACAAATTTATTGTCACTGAATGAGCAAAGAACATGAGAACAAAACATGATGGTGTTATGGTTACTACCACAACAGATTGTTATGACAGTGCATCAGATAGCAGACCGTGATTTGAAAATGTGGGATATTATGGAGTTGTTGAGAAAATAATAATATTGGATTATTACTCTCATGGACGAGTCACAATGATGAAATGCCATTAGTTTGATTCGATGATGAGACATGGAACATTTATTTATGATTTTGGATTTCGAGTAATTAATATGACTCACACTCTTGCTACCGAAGAACCATATGTGTTGGCATCAATGGATAAACAAGTTTTTTATGTCAAAGACCAACTTTGACCTGAATTTGGTATCATAGTTAAAGTAATTCCAAGACATATTTTTGATGATGGTGATGATGGAATTGACACTGTACTTATTTCCATTGGAACCAATCCATTTATTTATTTTTATGACTCCAATAGCTCAATTTTCAGAGTTGATTGTGAACCTGAAGTTGTGGTTGAAAATAATTAGAATCATTCATCCATGTTCTCAATTCTTTTGGTTTACCTCTAGTTGGGTTGTTAAGGTTGGTAATATTCAAATTGATTTAGTATTGATCACAAATATGTTTTAGCTGACTTGACCGTTATGTGAATTTTCAATGTTTATTGGTTGTTATTTTATTTGAATTTCATTTTCTAATTTGGAATTGAACTGTATTCAAACCTAGTCAAACAATATTTCTAACTTGGTGAACATTACAACTTGTATGATTTATTAAATTCATTCAAGATCTTCTAAAAAAATTGATTTCTAAATTACCAATGAATCCCCCTATTCCCTCATATATTTAGTTTTTTGGTTTACACATTAGTTTCCTTTTTCTAATTAATTATTTTTTTTTCAAAAGTAGAAAATGAAACCAATTGAAGAGAGATGAAGGAAAAAAATGATGGAGAAAAATCATCGGATGACGGAGATGGGCGTTCCACCATTAGTGCCTACAATGAGTACTTTATTTCAAATATATATATATATTTAAAGAATATATAATGTCATGTGTTTAATTTTTTTGTAATTTTTTTTGTAGGATCCACCTATACGTCGACAGTTATTCAACGAGGATCCTAGTACTGGTCCTAGTACTCAAGCCGGTGGTATGAGGAGGGTTCGTACCAGAGGTGGATGAACAACTGAGCATGCCCGACTAGACCCTTCCCCTCCCACTGACATGTCATCCTTCCCACATTCTGATCTCGGTGTGTCGTTTGGGACACATGGGATATTTAGGCCTCCCATGTTTTCGCTACCTTCTGCATCTTCTGCCCCATCATTTTCACATCCCATGATGATTCCCACTCCCCAGTCAGAATCTAGTCATACAGCTATCCCATCTTCTTTTCCTTCTACTTTTGTCTCTCTAAGCTTTTATATTCCATCGTCTTCGACTCCTGTTCCACCACAGGGTGTTCCATCGGTTTTTGTGGATCCGGCGGTGCTCAACGATCAGATTGGAGCTGGTATATTTATAAAACCCTAACAAATTTTTATAGCAATATTTCTTTTCATTATAACATGTTTTTATAAAATATTCTGTTTTATTTCATAACAGATACATCTACTGATAGGAGGCGGGGGTGGGGGCGTACACGCATGCGTTTGGTGTGGAACCGCCGCACACAGGTTATGGTGGATTACAATGAAGACAACCAAACGGTTGAGAAATCAGGGTAGTAATGTCGGAGTTTTTTGGCGACGATTGCCAAATACTCCGACATTATTCCTGTCAGCCCGCTGTCGTGGAGAAATTTTCCACATGAGGTCAAGGATGGATCTTGGGCAAAGATATGGGTAAAAAATTTGTTGTATTTATTGCCATGAATTATTTTTGTATTTATATGAATTAATATTTTGATGTCAGCTTCGATTTAATTTTCCCGATGGTGAGGGCGCTTGATCGGAACATCTAAAGGATTTAGGCGAGCTTTGGAGATCCTACAAGCATGAGTTGTATATTGGCTGGTGTGCTAGAGTTGGCACTGAGTTAGAGGCGGTACCAGTCATGGATGATTGTCCTCTAGAGCAGTATCGTCAGATGATTACTCATTGGATGAGTACCCAGTTTAAGGTATGAATTACATTTGAGGTATTTAAATAATAACTTTCATGTTTTGAATTAATATTGTCCTTTGAATTATCTAATTTTATTTAGGAATCATCTAGAAAAAATAAAAAAACATTTATGCAAAAAAATACCTCCACACACTAGGACGTACTACGATGTCAGATCATGAAAGGAAGTAAGTATGAAATTTTTTTATAAGTTTTCTTTATGACTTACATTTTCTTTTTTTTTCAACTATTTAATCATTTGATAAATTTTTCGTATAACTTTAGTTTTCAATGTCATTTTAGAGGAAAATACAGAATATTGAAGGACGTGTGCCTTGAGCAAAACTGTTTTTCTCGAGTAGATGGAAAAAGGATGGAAGTGCCATCAACGAAGCGACTCAGCAGTAGATTGTAAGTTTTAATCTGTTGATTTTATATTTTAATATCTATTTTGTAACTTAATAATATATTTATATTTGTAACATGTTGCTTTAGAGGCCCTCGATTCCCAAGAACCAGACAATTTTGTGCCAACAGATCACGTACATCAGGTGCTGGGAGAGGAGCATCCCGGAAGAGTACGCTGCCGACCTAGGATAGCCCCGATGAGGTATTGGCCCTCCTCAGGTACGAGTTGTAGTGCCACCTAGCTATAGAAAGTTAGGGCACAGGCAGAAAAGGCTGAGAAAAGGGCCACAGATATGGCAGAACAATCTGCTAGGGAAAACATTGCGTTTATGAAATTTATTGAAGTTCTACGTCCAACACTTCCAACAGAGGCCAACCCAGCTTTTGATGAATATATTTCTTTGATACATTCTATATATGGTGCATTAGGTGGAAGTTCTAGTGGTGGTCAGGATGATGTCTATCTTGACGATGATGATGGCGAGGAGTCTGATGCGGAAGAGGAGGGAGAGGAGGAGGGTGAGGCGGGTGGAGATGGTGAGGAGGAGGGAGAGGGTGAGGAGGAGGGAACTGAGGAGGGTGAGGATGATGATGGGGATAAGGAAGAGGGTGATGATGATGGTGATGATGGTGATGGTGATGTGGGAAAAATTGATCCATTACATTTTTTACTAATATTACTAAGATTTGATATTTGATCTATTCTAGTTGTTGGTTTTATCTAGACTTGTAGTATAATATTAGAGTTGAGTTATTTTTATATATTATATGTTTTTATGGATGTTTTTGTCTTTTATTGGTTGTGTGTTTGGGAACCCCCCTCCTTCCTGGACCCTGTACAATCCCCCACCATCCTCCTTGGACCCTGGACAGCCCCCGGACAGCCCCCCACCATCCTCCTTGGTCCCCGGAAAGCCCCCAGATATCCCCCACACCCTCCTCCTTGGACCCTGGACACCCACCGGACAGCCCCCCCCCACCATCCTCCTTGGTCCCTAGACAACCCCCCGGAAAGCCCCCCGGACAGCCCCCTAGAAAGCCTCCCCACCCTCCTCCCTGGACCCCGAACAGCCCCCGGAAATCCCCCCATACAGCCCCCCGGACAGCCCCCCACCCCCCTCCTTAGACCCCGGACAACCCCCCGAACACCCCCCGAACAGCCCCCCGCACAACCCCCCCTCCTCCTTGGTCCCCGGACAGCCCCCCGGACACCCACCGGACAGCCCCCCAGACAGCCCCCCCGGACAGCCCCCACCCTCCTTGATTTCATTTACTACTAGAAAATCTATAATATATATTTTATTTATTTTCATCATGATAATAAATGTAAATCACATTTACACATCTAATCAATATCATAGATTCTTGGTATGTTATAAAAGGGATGTATTCATTGGGCATGACATTGTTAGCTCTGAAACGTTTCATAGCATGATAAAATAAAATCTAATCCATACTAAGAATGATATAAAAATATTCTATATGAATGTCCACAAGATTTTAAGTAAATACCATTCCACTAATAGACACATGAGGATTCTCATAAATCATGTTTACCTTAATATTTCCACAAGGATTTTTAGTAAAAGTTTTATCTTCTATTAATTTTATGATATTCTCATTTTAAATGTAATTTTTTCATAAAAAAATTAATTTATATACCCATAGTCAAATAGTTTATTTGAATAATGTGAATAAACAACTAACATACCACTCTAACTGTGTCTCTTTTGTTTAAAATGGACATGATTATAAGTGAAAAAAACAACTGGCATACGGAAAACCAACCAAACGCATTCAGATTCTATTGATAATTTATCACAACGATCCATGGGTCATATTTGACGTGTACGAGCCAACTCGGGCTCAATCCAAGGCACGGTGTGGCCGGGATCAGTCTAAGTGGCTCCCTTTTGTTTAAAATGGACAACATTTTAAGTACATACGGAAAACCGACCAAACACATTCAGTTTCCATTGAAACTTTAGGAGAACGATCCATGGGTCATATGTGACGTGTAAAAATCGACCCTGACTCAATCTGAGACGTGGTGTGGCCGGAACCACTCAAAGTATCTGTCTTTTGTTTCAAAAGGACATCATTTTAAGTGAAAAACATCAACTGGCATACGGAAAACCGACCAAACACATTCGGATTATGTCGATACTTTATCAAAATGATCCATGGGTCATATGTGACATGTATGAGTCAACCCCATCTCAATACGAGGTGCGGTGTGGCCAAAACCATTCACAATGTCTCTCTTTTATTTAAAATGGACGGAATTATAAGTGAAAAGAACAAATGACATACGAAAAACCGACCAAACACATTATAAATGTGTTTATGATTTAGGAAAACGATACATGGGTCATATGTGACGTGTATGAGTCAACCCTGCCTTAATCCGAGGCACGGTGTGGCCGGGATCACTCTAAGTGGCTCTCTTTTGTTTAAAATGGACAACATTTTAAGTACATATGGAAAACTAACCAAACGGATTCTTATTATGTTGATACTTTAGCACAATGATCCATGGGTCATATGTGACGTGTATGAATCAACCCTGCCTCAATCGGAGATGCGGTGTGGCCGACACCACTCAAAGTGTCTGTCTTTTGTTTCAATAGGACATCATTTTAAGTGAAAAACATCAACTGGCATATGGAAAAACAACCAAACGGATTCAGATTGTGTTGATACTTTAGCAGAGGAATCCATGGGTCATATGTGACATGTACGAGTCAAACCCTCCTTAATCTGAGGCGCGGTGTGGCCGACACTATTCATAGTGTCTCTTTTTTTTAAATGGACAGGATTATAAGTGAAAAGAACAACTGACATATGAAAAACCGACCAAACACATTTTAAATGTGTTGATGATTTAGGACAAAGTTAAATGGGTAATGTGTGATGTGTACAAGTCAACCCCACCTTAATCTCAGGCACGGTGTGGCCGGGATCACTCTAAGTGGCTCTCTTTTGTTTAAAATGGACAACATTTTAAGTACATACAGAAATCTGACCAAACGCATTTGGTTTCCATTTAAACTTTAGGAGAATGATCTATGGGTCATATGTGACGTATAAGAATCAACCTTGCCTCAATATGAGATGCGATGTGGCCGACACCACTCAAAGTGTCTGTCTTTTGTTTCAAAAGGACATCATTTTAAGTGAAAAACATCAAATGGCATATGGAAAACCGACCAAACACATTTTGATTGTGTCGATACTTTAGAAAAACAATCCATGGGTCATATGTGACGTGTAAGAGTCAACCACGACTCAATCCAAGGCACGGTGTGGCCAAAACCATTCAAAGTGTCTCTTTTTCGTTTAAAATGGACATGATTATAAGTGAAAAGAACAACTGACATACGAAAAACCGACCAAACACATTCAAAATGTGTTGATGCTTTAGGAAAAAGATCCATGGGTCATATGTGATGTGTACGAGTCAACCCCGCCTTAATCCGAGGCACGGTGTGGCCTGGATCACTCTAAGTGGCTCTCTTTTGTTTAAAATGGACAACATTTTAAGTACATACGGAAAACTAAACAAACAGATTCTGATTTTGTTGATACTTTAGAAAAATGATCCATGGGTCATATGTGATGTTTACGAATCAACCCCGCCTCAATCTAAGATGCGGTGTGGCTAGAACCACTCAAAGTGTCTGTCTTTTGTTTCAAAAGGACATCATTTTAAGTGAAAAACATCAACTGGCATACAAAAAACCGAACAAATGCATTCAGATTGTGTTGATACTTTAGGACAATGATTCATGGGTCATTTGAGACGTTTATGAGTCAACCCTGTTTAAATCCTAGATGCAGTGTGGCCGACACCACTCTAATTGTGTCTCTTTTGTTTAAAATGGACATGATTATAAGTGAAAAGAACAATTGGCATACGGAAAACTGACCAAACGCATTCAAAATATGTTGATAATTTATCACAACAATACATGGGTCATATGTGACGTGTACGAGCCAACCCGGGCTCAATCTGAGTCGTGGTGTGGTTGGGATCAGTCTAAGTGTCTCTCATCTGTTTAAAATGGACAACATTTTAAGTACATATGGAAAACCGACCAAACACATTTATTTTCCATTAAAACTTTAGTATAACGAACCATGGGTCATATGTGACATGTATGAGTCAACCTCGCCTCAATCCAAGGTGCGGTGTGGCCTACACCACTCAAAATGTCTCTCTTTTGTTTAAAACTGACTTCATTTTAAGTGAAAACAACAACTAGCATACAGAAAACTGACCAAACGGATTCTGATTGTGTCTATACTCTATAACAATGATACATGGGTCATATGTGATGTGTACGAGTCAACCTCGCCTCAATCCGAGACGTGGTGTGGCCGAAACCATTCATAGTGTCTCTCTTTTGTTTAAAATAGACATCATTTTAAGTGAAAACAAAAACTGACATACGAAAAACTGACCAAAGGCATTCTAAATGTATTGATGCTTTAGTACAACGATCCATGGGTCATATGTGATGTGTATGAGTCAACCCTTCCTTAATCCGAGGAATGGTGTGGCCGGGATCACTCTAAGTGTCTCTCTTTTGTTTAAAATGTACAACATTTTAAGTACATACGGAAAACTGACCAAAAGGATTCTGATTGTGTTTATACTTTATCATAACGATCCATGGGTCATAAGTGACGTGTATGAATCAACCCCGCCTTAATCTGAGATGCGGTGTGGCCGGCACCACTAAAAGTGTCTGTCTTTTGTTTCAAAAGGACTTCATTTTAAGTGAAAAACATCAACTGGCATACGAAAAACCGATCAAACGCTTTCGGAATATATTGATACTTTAGGACAATGATAGATGGGTCATTTGTGACGTGTACGAGTTAACCTTGCCTCAATCCGAGGCATAGTGTGTCCTTTATCACTCCATGTGTTTGTATTTTGTTTAAAATGGACATCATTTTAGGTAAAAATATATGGTATACGAAAAACCAATCAAATTATGAATTGAATTCCAGATTCCACATATAATTGTCATCTAAATTTTAAATTTAATTCTAAATGAATTATGTATATTTATAATTACATTATGAATTCTAATTTAATTATGGATGTGTATAGTTCCGGGATGCATTATATGTTAAATGTGTATGAATTTGTTCTCTATATGTTTGTGTTAGTTGGTTATTTTAGGTAAAATAATTGTATATGTATGTGTTAGTTTATTGCAAGTACAATAATTGGATTGAAAATGAGAGGGTATGCACAAAATGAGACCTACTGTGCAAATTGTAGAACTACTCTACAAATTGCAGGCTGCTGTGCAATTTACACAGCATAGGCTATGCCAATGGTTTCAAACCGTTGTCATAACATCTATGAGTTTTTTACCAACGGGTCTATGAACCATTGGTAAAAAACCTTTCCCAATGGTTTAGAAACCGTTGGGAAAGAGGAGAGTGCTTGGGATTTCCCAACGGTTCCAGACAAACCGTTGGAAAAAACTATCCCAACGGTTTGGCACAACCGTTGGGATAGGTTAATTTTTCCCCACCCTATCCCAACGGTTCACTGTAAACCATTGGGAAAAGCTTTCCCAACGGCTTACTTCCCTACAGTTTTCAGAACCGTTGGTATAACATATACCAATGGTTTTTCATCCTTTCCCAATAGTTCAGAACTATTGGGAAAGACTGTATTTCCAGTAGTTTCCTCAAAGGGCGCATAAACCTGTGACTCAACCTCCTCTGGTAGAAACATGTGAGATAGGTCCGAATGGTAGTGGCACAGTTGAGATACATGGAATAAATCATGCATGGGCTAGTACCTTTGAGGTAACTAAAATTGATAGGATACTGACCCGACTCTCTCTAGAATATCTAATGGCCCGACATATCACGGTGAAATTTTACCCTGCCTCCTGATCCTTCTATGTCCCAACCTTGGTGAATCATGAAAAAGACCTCATCCCTGAACTCAAAATCTAAAGTTCATATGTAGTGTTGGGCATAATATTTATTCTTATACAATGTAGTATTCTTCTGTTTCTAAATAAACTGGACCTACTCAAAATTTTCTTGAACGAGATGTGGTCCAAGTAAAGCCGCCTCACTTGCCTCTAACTAGCATAAGGATGATCGGAATAGACTACAGTATAATTCCTTACAAGGTTACATCTTTATAGTCTCTTAATAACTATTATTTTAGGTGAACTCAACCAGGAGAAATTTTCTCTCCCAAGAGCCCCCAAAATTGAGGACTCATGCTCGTAGCATGTTCTCTAGAACTTGTATCATGCCCTCTAACTGGCCATCAATCTGAGGGTGGTATGTTGTGCTCAGAAGCACCTGTATACCCAGTTCCCTCTAAAAACTATGCCATAAATGATATGTAAAGCATGAATACCTATATAAAATGATAAAATGAGGGACCCTATGAAGTCGTACTATCTCAAGTGTGTATAATCATTCAATATCATCAACACTAAATATATCCTTGATCAGAAAGAAATGAGAAACCTTCATGGGATTGTAAAAAAACCCACATAGCTTCATTGACTCAAGGTGAAATTGGTAAACTAGTCACAAAATCCATTATGAAATCATCCCATTTCCACTTCAGAATAGGTAATTGATATAAAATATCATCCACTTGTTGACGTTACGCCTTCACCTGATGATAGGTGGAACACCTTATAACAACACCAGCTACCTCATGCTTCATACCCGGAAACCAATAATGATGGTGTAAGTCATGGTACATCTTGGCGACTCTGGAGTTCACTTCCCAAGATGAAGCATGAAATTCCCACATCAACTGCTCACGTATGTCCACTAGAACCCATATGCATCCATGAACATGCAGGGTATCATCCTTTCCCACTATCTAACCAGTTTGTGGATTCTCAATAGCCACACTCTCCCATATAACTAAGATCTCTAAATATGATAGTTGCTTCATCCTCACTCTATCCAGTAGGGTAGAGTTCATAGATAAGGATGACAGATATTTCAATACTTGACTATAATTCACCTCCAAATTCATCTCAAATAACAACACCATAATCTATCACTCGATACTAGCTTGCTACACTTCATGTATCTAGTTCCTCATGCTCAATGCATCAGCCACTACATTGCCTTTACCAGGCGTGTAGGCAATCTCAAAATCAAAATAATGTAGGTACTCCACCCAACTTTTCTACCTTAGATTTAGATCACACTATTTAAAAATATACATGAGGATTTTGTGGTCCATATACACCACAAAATGCTCTCCTAGTAAATAGTGTCTCCAATAGTGCACTGTGTGAACAAGTGCATCTAGCTCAAGACCATGAATCGAGTAATTCTTCTTGTGTGGCCTCAGATGCCGAGACCCATACATGATGACTCTGTCCCTATGCATCATCCCTGATCTAAACCCAATACCTGGTGTGTCACAACACATAGTGTAGCTCTTTCCCTATTATGGTAGTATCAGGACTAGTGCTGATATCAACCTCCCTTTTAGGTCTTGAAAGGTTGTCTCAGAAGAATATGACCATACAAACTTCACACACATCTTAGTCAAGACCTTAAGTGGGATTACGAATCATGATAAGTCTTTTATGAAATACTTGTAGTACCATCTAGCCACAAGAAACTCAGTATCTCAAAAACATTCTTGGGAAATTCCCAAGAAACTACAACTGACACCTTATTTGGGTCCACTGACACTCCTATCTCTAAGATGATATGACCCAAGAAGTGAATCTAATCTATCCAAAAGTGGCACATTTTGAGCTTAGTATACAACCAATTATCTCTCAGTGTATTCAAAATTATCTCAAGATGGTTGGAATGGTGGTGTTGATTTTGAGAATACACCAAGATGTCATCTATGAAAACAACCACAAAAGAGTCCATGTAAGGATGGAACACTCAATTTCTCAAATCCATGAAAATCTATGGTGCATTTGTGAGACTGAATGACATAAAAAAATACTCATATATACCATACCTACTACAAAATTTTGTATGATGTATGTCTAAAGGTCAAACACATACCTTGTGATATCTAGAACTCAAATAAATTTTCAAGAACACTCATGCTCCATGAAGCTGATCAAACAGATCATCTATCCCTAGAAAATAATATCAATTATTAACCATCAACAAGTTCAGTTTATGATAATCCACACATAACCAAAGAGTTTAACCAATCTTTTCATAAAAAGGAATGGTGAACCCCATGAAGAAGTATCGATTCTGATAAACCCCTTCTCCTCCAAATACTCTAGCTACCTCTTGAGCTCTTGCAACTCCATCATAACCATTCTGTAAGGAGGAATGAACATCAATGCATCTCCTAGAACTATTTAAATGGACAAATCCACCTATATATTATGATTTAAACTAGAAAATTCATCAAAAAAGTCATCTTTAAAGAGATAAATCATGGGAGAAAAGTCTACTTGACTCACTCCCTAATCATCTAAAGAAAACTTGCAATATGGGTTATCATTCCGCCCATACCACAATTCTTGGGTTCAACTCAGCTCTCATGAACATCCCATTCACCCTTGTGCATAAACATTATACCCTCTGGTGAAGATAAATTCACCCTCTGGTGATAGCATACAAATTAATCTTGATAAGATACTAGCCAGTCCATCTTGATAATGATTCCAAACCCTATCATCTCGAGTACATACAAATTCTAGATGAAGTGACACCCACCAACCTTGAGGGGGAACTACCTACACTGGTGTACATTCTTCATTCTGATTCCCAATGATGTGTCTAGTTTCATAATTCCCTCGGAAATCAAAACAAAAATCTCAATTCTTTTCACCATAGGTGCATATATAAAACTATGATATGCACCTGTATCAAAAAAGAGAAGATGTAATAGTAGAGGTTACTAGGATATTACCACTCACCATAAATGGAATGAAACCCTAATCCTCAGGGGCAGGTTGTACAGAATATAACTAGCATGTACGATGTCCCTATGATACTACCTCACTGCTCGGAGGAGGCCCAATCTAATGTCTTGGTGTAATTGGTGTCTAGCTACCTATGCCACGACCACCACTACCTCATCCTGATTAACCAACACTACTCCATCTCCCTACCTAACACAAAGTTGAGGAACCATATCCTAAACCTAGTGTTGGATATGACCCCCAACCACTCACAGCTGGAGGGAAGTTCCTTCAAAACCATTGCATGTGCCCAATATTGCCACAAGATCAACACTCAACTGAGTCGCAGTCACATTGATCATTTATGTGTACATGCCTACCAAAATTATAGTAGATTAAAAAGCTACCAGTATACATAGCATGACTGGGACTCATCTCACGAGAATCCTTGAAACAAAACTTCTTTCCTGAATACATTGAACCACTAGGTCAAGAGATAGCACTACCCTGCTCTACGCCACCATATTCCTTGAGGTTCCACTATATAATTAGTGTCTAATTCGCAATCTCAATGATAGAAGTTAATATGAACACATTTACATGATATTTGATAACATGTCAGAGACCTTATTGAAATATTATCACTCTAGATAGTTCATCTATAAGATATATCAGTTGAAAACTATGAAACTCTGTAGAGTGTGTCGATTATTCCATAACTGTCAGCGCACCCGGCTATAGATTCATGAACTCACCATCCCTCTTTCCCCATGGAGTCTCATGGTAAAAGTGGTCATAAAAACGGGTTTGGAAATCATCCCAAACCAAATCTCATAGCCTGTCAGCCTGTTTAAAAACATCCCACCAGTTCTTTGCTTCTCCACGAAGCATATATTTCATCAGCTTTACCCTAATCTTAGGAGGCATTTCAAAATTCCAAAATACTGACAGCATCATCTCTAGACACATCTCTGTAGATTATGGACCACCATCCCCTAAAAACATGGGAGGATTTTGCTGCTGGAATACCTATGCTAGCTCATCCATGGACAAGGTAGGCTATGGTACTACCAAAAAAATCTTCATATAGAAAAAAACCCCTCATGGAACAATACCTCAAAACCTGTGTCCAGAACAACCTCTAGTTCCATAGATAGCACTAAAGAAGGATCTTTCGGTATCCCATGGCCCACCGTCTTTGAAGTATAGTTGTCGCCTTCCTCGTGGCATGTGACTGGAGGACGTCATGGTGGATTCTCTCTACAATATTGAACACATGAATCAAAAAATAACAACATCAAAGATGCTGCTCGAAAGTGTAGGAGGGGTCAAAACCCCATTAAAACCATGCCATACCCCACAACATACTCGAAAATCCAGGATTGTAAAAAGGAACAGTCAAAACACAACTAGAAACAATACCTCTTGTCCCTCAAAAGTTAGGTCTATGCCAAGTCTCTATTTCACCATTTCAAGTTTCCAGTTCATTTTCACTTGAATTCACATTCATTTTAGATTTCATTTCCATAATTCGATTATTCGTTAGTTTTAACCAATTTCAAATCCATAAGGTCCCATAAACACCTCATGAACCCAAAACTTGGTTTCCATTCAATCCATACATATCAAATTCACTTTAGTAATTAAATTTCTACCGGTGCATCATTTCCTAGTCCATAAGGGTCCATATACCTTAAGAACTAAAATATGGCATCACTCCTCTATCCACTGCACAAAATCTATAAAAATATTATATATATCTATTACAACACCAATCATAATATCATGCAATAAGTAATGCATCTTAAATGGAACTGCATAATGCATGGCATGTGATTTCTAATAAGTGCCTATATGATTCATGAGATGGAATACCCTCATCACATCGAGTTTCAATAGAAATATAACCCACAATTGCATCAATATGAATATAATAAATCATGTGCATCACCCAATGGTGAAACCAAAATAACCGTAACAGCTAAAATCCTGAAAATAACAATTCCATTTGAGGTAATTTGGATTTTCCCTATACACGGGGTATCAACTCAAAAGTGCCCCGAGCCTAGTTGGCTACATGACCTCAAACACATCTCCCCAATGCCAGGGGATACCAACTAGTATTAAGGGCCTAGGAGTGTTAGTGGGTGGAGTATTACCTCATTACTAGGATATATAATAGTGGAAGTTAATAGTATATAGAGAGTGGAAATAGTAAAATAAACAGAAAATACATCCATAACAGGAATAGATAAAAATATAAAAAGATAGATCATATACAATGATGATTATAATATATGTATCTAGAAAATAGTCAAAATAGGTACACGATATCATATTAAAATACAAGTATTGAAAATGGAAAAAAGACCAAAAAGTACCAGCCGAATCACAAGGCTCAGCTTGGTCACATACTCCCCTTCTCTAAAGCAGAAGTCAACAACCCATGTTAGGTCACTTTTCCTTATTATCACTTGGAACCATATAATCTATTTGTGTCCCCGAGGTGGCCCAAACAAGGTGTTAGATAACCATCCCAATAGGTTTCTACTTAAATATCTATACAATTATATGATGTGAAATATAAAAATATAATTAGGTAAATAGTAAGTAGGTAAGTAATACAATAAGGGAAGTGGCCACAGAACATCCACTACTAAGCAAGTGAAACTGTCTAGCCTCTCAAGCCTCCCTGCCAAACAAGAGTCATCTTCTATACAAGGTAGCAACAATCAATATAAATAACAACATAGCCTCATAATACTCCCATATGTATCAAGTCACCATGACCTTGTCATATACTCTGAGTGAATCACATTCACACAACCTTGCCATATTAACTAAAATATCAGACCACATAGGGGTTGGATCCAAGGTGTCAAGATCTAAGGCATCCTCATCAAGTACCAGGAGCATATTGATGGAAACTCAGTATAGGAACTGGTTGGAGTCCTAGGATCATGTCATACCAGACAAGTCCTATGCGAGTCTAAGAAATCCAGATCCATGGGGTAGCAAAGCCCATGGCATCCCCACATAATCAAGACCAAAGGGGAATACTTTACCTAAGGCATCCACTATTACATTCCAAATCCATGGAGATCTATCCATGGAATTTATACAAAACATACATCCATTCATACCATTTTCATATATTACACATGAGTATACCCACTCATGTAATCCATTCACATTCCATCATAAAACAAGGGTATACCCACCCAATTATCATAATTCCCAATTAAACATTTAACATGGGTAAACCCGCCTATTTATCATAATTCAAAATTAAAAATTTCTCAAGGGTATACCCACCCATTAATTACCATTTACAAATAATCATTTAAGCAATTTAAAAACACTCAACAAGTTTACCCACTTGTTTAATCAATTCCACTTAATCCATTTAATCAAACAAACATGGCATGTGAACAAGGAAAAAAGAAAAGAGGAAAAACATATCCTTACCAAGATATTCGATTTCCATTTTATCCATTTAGTTAAAATCATCAACATGCTATGGAGGCATCCCATATCCTATTTCTTTGATTCATTTCAATTCATTTATTTAAGAGATTCTACTAATAAGGAAAGATTCAACTCACCCCATGGGTGGTTCAACATGGAATAAATAGGTTAATACTAATATATACAACCCATGGGTGACCATGGTTCAACCAATAACTACCAACTCATCATAACATAATCTAAGGGATTCCCTAACAGGTCTTATTACATCCATTTCAATTAACAAATTAAAAATTTAGGTCACGCCAGAAGTTCCATTGGGCAGCATAACAGACGATAGCTCTAAAAAACCAAAATCCAAAAGAAAAGTATATACCACCTACCTTTTCTTGGTAGTGGAGTGTTTTTCTAATATCAAGTTCTTATTTGAATCAGTTTAGTCGAAATATGAAGAAAGGATGAATAATGAGAAATTAGGTCATATGAGTCTAAATCTAAATAGTGAAATCAATAACTAGAAAAAATAGAGAACAACTAAAAAATGAATGTATATCTTAATAATGTGGATCCGTTGAGACAAACCATGCTTGAATCAGAGGTTGGACAAAGAATTAGGATCAAATCTTAGTTTAGACTCCTTTAATAGATTCAATGAAGGTAAGGTTTTGTGCATGGAATGGAATAGAATTTAGGTTTAATAAAGGATTTAATTCAATTTAAAAATTATTAAAATCCTTAAAATATAGGGGCTGCACGGTTTAGGTGCACAATTTAGAAAATCGTGCGCCGATCGTGCATGGTTTTTGTAGGATAAGGGACACCCAAATGGATTACAAACCATGTGTAAACTAGGTGAAAACTATCTTTCAAAATCTACAATAACTACAGAACAGGTCGCATGTGAATGAACCTCCTCCCGCATAGTTTTTTCAAGTTGTGAAACCAGTACTTGATGCTCTATGGAAGATATTATTATTATAGGGTGTTTGAGGAAAAGATGCACTATCTCTAAATTCATAAGGGTGATATTTTGGATAACCTTTATGCAGAGGCCATTTGTTAATGTGATGCTTCTGAGATTCATCCTAGGTGGGAGAATCAACAATTAGTTGAGTAATCCATCCTAATGTAAAAGGATTCACCTTTAACCAGAGATACCCAGTGGAGCACCGAATTAAGTTTGGATGACCCCAGGTGTTAACCCAAATCTTGGGGGATCATGAGGTTCAATTTATGCACAATATTAATTTCTTAAATTAATAATCCATTTATCGTTATATTTCATGCACTATATTTCTCATAAAGGATTATTTAGACATGGTGGTGTTGACCTACTGAGTTATACTCACACCCTAGAAGGGATTCCATTTGGTACTCTAAAAGATATTATAGATGCAGATTTAGACAAGGGAAAATGACCCTATTGTTGATTTTTTGCTTGCTGGATGGGTTAGAACTTAGATACGGGACCAAACTGGGGTTTAGGACCAGGGTATTTGGAGTATTTATATGATTATTCTTATATTTTGTCTATATGAGTCCCAACACACCATTTAACTACATTAATATTTTCATTACACAATACTATTATTATTTGGATTTATTAAATTGTCATTTCTCACCTTTGGTTTCTTGTTTAATTATTCATATTTTTTCCTTTATTTTTGATACCCTAATTTTATTTTTATTCTCTCATTGTAACTCTTCAAAAGCCGCTCTAATCTCCCCACTATATTCCATACATCCTCAATGCTAGTCAGCAACCTTTAGCATATGGGGAGGCACACATGTGGTCACATATCCAACCAAATCGGTCACTTGTGGGAGAACTGGGTTGGGGATGTTACAACATTCACTGATAAGCGATAGTTCTTTAAGTGGATGACTTCATTGTTTAATGTTATGTTGATTTCACCATTCACGAACAACATCATTTCATTAAGATTCTTTAATTAAATTCTTCTCATTACCTTGTTGTCATGTATCCTGATCCTAACTTATTTTAATACCAACTATTTTAATTACTCACTCATGTCCCATATAGTCTCACAAACTATTCACACTTTTACCATTTTTGTTTCTATTTTTAGTAGATTAGATCAAAATAATCCCTAAGATCATCTTGACCTCCTTCTTTGTGGATCAACCCAACTTGTCGATATCTAGTAGTGAGTATAAGAGTATAAATTCTAATTTTAATAGTGTGTTAATGATCATGATGATCAAAATTTTGGCACCATTTCAGAGTAAGGTGCAACGAGGGTCTAGGTTTTATAAAATAACAAATAATCATATAAGAAAAAAACATAAAAATGAAATAAATAAATAAATAATTGTTTCACTGGTAGAGATGAAATGTTTAAATATTCTATTTTTCTTATGTGTGCTTGATCATTGTTTGTTAACATTATAGTAAAAAATATAATTTATTGTTATGTGATAGTAAAAAAATGGATCCATACAGAGTTGGTACTAATAGTATGATAATTATTGTGTCTGTTGTGGTAGTTAGGGGAACACAATTTGGCAGTTTTTCTATAACCAACTACTGCAACCTTATCATGTTTAAGAGTACCAAGACTTTAATGAGCCTGAACCAAGAAATTATTCAAACTTTAAAAAAATTGTTGATGCAAATCAGTGATTAACTAGATCAAGGCTAGGAAAGAATTTTTAATTTTTGAAATCAATTTTGTGAGTTTTAAGACACGAATAAAGAACAATATCAAGAAAAATAGATTAAAATAATCAAGAATATGAATTTATAGATTTTGAAAAAGAGTATGCACAAGAAAATGCATGATATGAGAAAACTAGAGATTTCGAACTTAACAATGATAGAAATTTTAAAAAATGATTTTTTAATTCCTTTAAAAGGTTTTTGAGGTGGAAGAATAAAAGTTTTTCATATTCATTTTCTCACACAAACCTGTTGAATTTAATACGTTTGAACCAATAGTTTCTTGCGTTGAAGAGAATTTGGAAACTGATAAATTAAAAGATAAAAAATATTCACCCTATATTCATAAAATTTTGAATAAAGAATGTGAACTTAAAATTGGGGATATTTTTTTAGAGAACAATAATCTTAAAACAACTATTTTTTATAATTATAAAATAATTGGTAAGTTTTTACTCTTCTTCGTTTAAACTATGAACCTAACAACCTTTAAACTAGTATTGGAATAAAAGGATGAGAGAGTGCTCATTGATAAAAAAATTGATTAATGAATTTTCACCCATTTGTTATCTAACTTATGATTCCTATAATGATTTATTAAATAAAATGGAAAAGTGTGTTGGATAACTTAGGGAATATTTTGTAAATTTGGAATCTCTTGGAACTATTCTTTATAGAGAAAAATTGAAAAAATTTATCTTTAAAACTAAACTGGAATACCCAATAGAATTTTTCTTCAAGAATAAATTTTTTGAAATTGAACTTGAAGGAGAGGTTGAGCACATACTAGCTGATATTAACAAAAATTATTTTTCATAAGTAGAAATTGATGATTTCATGTCTTCAGATGAGGAGTTTTAGGAAGAGAATTTCAATTTTTCCATATCTGAGTTTTTTTACAAACTTTTTTTATCTTCCCTATTTTTACACCATTCATCAACTAGGTTGGGTTTTGATTGTATTTTTTAAATCTGAGAGTAATTTAGAAGGGGAAATTATTTAGAAGACCATTTTTTTGAAAACTAATCAAAATATTTTTGATAATACACTTCTTGATTCTTTTTTCCAAAACTAAGATCCTTAAATTGAAATTGTTGTTGATTCTGAAGTATGAAATGAGTTAGAAGGCTCTGAGAATAATTTTTACACCCATAGAAACAGCTAACACACCTGTTTATACTACCAAAGATTTTATTGATGATTTTTTTAGTTTATAAACTTAAGGTGTTCTAGGAAGAGCTTGAGGGAGTCCCTTCTTTTACACATGAGTCTGAGTGTCTTATAATTTATAAGTGAACTTGGGTGATGATTCTTCTGATCCACTAGGATATTCATTTGAGTAGTTTGTTGATGATAAAGAGTGTTCCTAATGGATATTTGTAGCTTATGTGAGTGTTGAGCATGGGTTAATAAGTATTGGTTCCCATAAATTTCAATTTTATGTTAAAAACCATGGTCTAATCACGTGTGGTGGTTCCTTATTAGAAAACCACATCCTCTTAGTGACTATGGTTTTTTCTAAGAGAGTCCAAATGAGGACTATAAAGATAGTGCTACATGGGAGGTAACCCATGGTTCAAGAAACACACACACAAAAATCCCTCATATATTATTTTTCATTATCACACTCTAGTCTCTTCTCACTCTTTTTTCAGTTCATATGAGTCACCAATGGCCTAAATTTATCTTCCACACACTCTCACCTTTATTGGTATAATATTTATTATTGATAATGGTTTTTCTTAATGATTATTTTTTTTAATTTTTGAGGTTTTTTATCGGAGAGACTAAGTTGATCTTGTAGTGTCTTAAGAAAGTTATTTAATGAAGTTATGATGAATGATAAATACTAGGAACAAAAGTTTGGTTGATTGTGAGAGACAGTTTCACCCTCATGTGTTTTTACACTATAGAAAATAGTTTTCAACTACTATAATGTCTTAAAAGAGGTGCAACTTGAACATTTTGGATAACACTTCCCTATCCTTATCTATCATTATCTTCTCTTTGATATTTAAATTTTTTTAACTAATTTTTATCTATTTTCTTGTATAAGTTTCAATATACTAACCAAAGTTATTCATCAATTTTTTTAAAAGGAGGTTACATGATCTGTACTTAAATGGACAAGGATTATATTCTTTGGGATGCATTTGTTTTCATTTAAATTTTCTTATCACTTACATTTACTCTCTTAAGTTTATACTGGGTGATTGTTTGAATTGTTAGGTTTTTTGTTAATATATTTAAATTCATTCTAAAATTATAGTACTCCATGTTTGTCACTTCTACTACTCAAAATACTTTTAAAAAATAGTTTTCTACTACATTCCTTGTTTTGTACTCATTTTAAAATAATTCATAAACTAACTTGCATCTTGAAAAATTATGGAAATTATTTTGTTATTATTTCATTGTTAGGTAGTTTCCAAAGGGGACATTTCTTCATGATTGGAAATGTATAATTTTTTTTTGTGGGAAAAAAATTATGAGAATTCATGTTACCCATTTAAAACATCTTCCTTTTTTCTTCATTTTCAAATCATTTTTAATCTAACTGGTCAAATTGTTTCTACTACATTTGATTCAACAATGGTAAAATTTTTGAGTTTTAAGTGTGGGGGAGGGTTTTAAATTGAGATAAACTATAATTCATTCAAAACCCTTAAAAATTTTCAATTTTTTTAATTTTTAATCATCACTTATGAATTTCCAGTGGGTGATATTTTTTCTCAAATCTCAATATTTTGATTCCACCTTGACATGAATAATATTTATTACATTAAGGATTTAATTGGGTAAATAATTTTTCTTGATTTTTGAAAAATAGCATTCAGTAAACCTTTGGGAGAATGTTATATAATCAACATTGACATTGAACTTTTTAATTAGAAATAAAATCATAAGATATCCATCCAAATGTATTATGAAACGAAAATCCCAATCCAGGTTAAACCTATTTTCATTTATTCTTTCATTATTTTATTATTTAATATTTAGGATGAGTTGTTTATACTACCTTGATA
Source organism: Viscum album (assembly GCA_963277665.1). Lineage (NCBI taxonomy): Eukaryota > Viridiplantae > Streptophyta > Magnoliopsida > Santalales > Viscaceae > Viscum > Viscum album. The sequence goes on along the minus strand of OY728148.1, from coordinate 1,783,147,283 downwards.
ATTATTAATTTACAATCATCCAATGTTGTGTCTAATATGGCTTGTAAATTATGTGAGTCTATTATCATGGAGGTAAAGAGAATTTTGGACTTTCATTTGGATGCAAATTGATGTGTTCTAAATTTTATTTAATGTTTTAAATTTTAATAATTTTTTTAAAATGGTAAATAATATTGAAATAATATTATTAAATATGATAGGGTAATCAAACTTTTATCTTGAGATAATCCATGTGGGAAAATCATTTTTAAAATAAATTCTTTTGGCATCACATTTTCTCAATTTTCAGATTTATTATCTACCATTGGATATATACCAAGTAGTTGATTGAGGTAAAGTTACATATTAAGTGTGGTGGAATTTGGTGTAACCTTTATTTGTTGTTTTTTTAAATAATTTTTTTGATTAAATTATGTTTTTAATGATAAAATTTGTATTTAATAGGTTAGTTATAGTTTTGTGGATAATTTATTATTGAATTAGTTAATTTTATAAAACCATGTTATTTATGATTTCTTTAATGCTTAAATTCTTGAATGTTTGTTCTTTGAATTTTTATTTATTTCATCTTTGAAATTTTATTTTTAAATTTTAATTTTGAGTGTTATTGAATTGTATTTTTGTTTAATAAATTTATTTTTTCCTTTTTTGTGTTTTTATTAATAATTAAATTATTATCGTTTGAATTTAATTTAAATATTTTGTTTAAATTTTTTAGTCTATTATAATTTTTATTTAGAATTTTTTTTATTTTATTTTTCATATGTGGAAGCATGACATTTTTAATAAAGGGAAAAGTGGCCACATGAAGGTCCACATTCACTTAAGTGACCATGAGTGGTATAGGAAGAAGTAACCACACTTCAAATTTTGAAGTGATTGTGAACCACCAAATTTTTAAGTGATTGTAAGATGAAGCTACAACTTACACTATGCTCACCCAAAGTGGCTACAAATGATATTCCAACTGACCATGAGGGGATAAAGCTTCTACATCGACCTACCACACCAACCTAACACATGTTCACTAACCTGCCACACAAAGGGGGGATAACTTATCGTGAATGAAAATTCAAGAGGCCATTGAAAAAACCTAAACCTAAGGTTTTCTGTATGATATAGTTCCAAGGATTTTGAAGGTATCCATTTATATATTTGATTCTAGGTTTTCTATACAAATCATTTATTTGTTTATAGGATTCGATTGACAAAAGAAAACTACTTTTGATGAATTCAAATGCCCGATTGAAGTGGAGTATGCAATCAAGCATGATGATGATTTGAGATTTATGATCTTAAGATGAATAGGATGGGAAGTCTAAATATGTTTGATCTTGGTTATGTGTTAAAGACCCATATCTGATCTGGTAACCTTTGAAACATATTTCTATTCCTCATTAAAGATGAAATAAGATTTAATTTCATCAAGTCATAATTCTTGTTCAAAATTTGGGTCTCAATAAGCATCATATCTAGTTGAGTATTATGCTGAAGTTCAAGGTTGATTTTCTTTGTAGTTGAGTTAGATCAAGGATGGTGTGAAGTTGAAGTCATAGTATGGTTTCAAGATTAATATCTAACATCAATCCATTGTAGATGTGTTACTTTACAGCATTCCTTTTTTGTAGGGAAGAATTTTTCATTTTGGGGTTAATATTTTTTCCAAAATTACGACTATGAATACTAAAATTAGATCATTACATGACTTCATAATTTTTTTTGAGTGATGTGGAAGAATAAATAGCACACTAAGTCTGAATTAAATGAGATAGAGTCAAATATTTTTCATGAAAGTTTAAATGAGTTGGAAAATTCACTTCACATCTAGGCACATTGTTGAAGTTGAATTATCTACCAAGAGTTGTTGATGCCAAAAAGTCCCCATTTGAGTATTAAACAATCATGTCAAAGAATCTAGTTGAAGATGTTTGATGGATTATAATTAAAATAGAATGATGAGGTAACATTTGGATACCTATGGGAGTAGCTGATTTCATATACAAGTAGTTAGGTGTAAAAGATTTGGTAAATTAAAAATTGACACATGAGGAGATAAATTGAGGCCATCTAGTAATCATGTGTAGTGATCCGGTGAGTAATTAAATTGAGGTTTTAAGCATGGGAAGATTTTAAAATTTATTTCTGGAATGTACTAAGCTTTGAAAATGTCTAGGATCAAGTTCCTTTATGATGAAGCAAGGTGCTTGTGGGCTTATTTTTTTAGAAAGTTTAGCTCAGGTTATGTGTAGGTGATAGTCACTAGTCGAAGGTTTCCATGTAGAGGATTTTGAGGTGAAGATTGATTCATAAAATGGTGACAATATATATGATGTTGGTATTATCACACAACTTAAATAAAGAAATTTTTATCTTAGGGGAGGGGATGAAAACTATTCATATAGATATTTTAGGACCGATTCTAACACTACGGCTCTAGAGTTCATAGTAGGAGACTCATTTTGGAGTATGATGTGGATATTCAAAGGAATAAAAAATTAAAGATCATGCAGATGGAGGTGTTCTTTGACTCAAGAGATATGATTTTATATTTCTCTTCACTTTATCTTCTTTTGAATATTTATTTGATTTTTTTCATGGTATAAATTTGAATTCTTTGAATATGAAAATTGTTTAATTTCTTAAGGAAATATTATTGTCTTATTTGGTAGATCAATTCAAATCTATGTTTCATTTTCCCCCATCCTAAAACTCACACTTCTTGGCCTTTGACCTTCCAAATCTATTCTTTTTTTAACTCAATGTATCAAGAGGTTAATAGTAATTTCAATACATCTTGGAATATTTTACTATAGTAATTAATTGAGATATATAATCATAGGAATAGTAGTTTGAGAATTCAACAATGAGTGAGATTTATTCAGTTGGATGACTAATTTTCTATATTTTTTTTAATTTCACCTTTCAAGAACATCATAATTTAATCATGCTTTGTCAATTGGATTCTACTCGTTATCTTTTTGGCATGTTTCATGATCCTAACTTTTTTAGGAGTAAATATTTTAATTCATCACTCATATCCCACCTAGTATCATACACTATCCACACTTTCACTATTTCAGCCTTTTTTAGTAGATTAGATAAAAATAATCCCTAGGATCATCACAACCTTTGTCCCCATGGACTGACCCTGCTTGCTACTATCTAGTAGTGAGTTTGAAAATATAAATTCTAATTTTGATTGTGTTTCAACAATCACGATGATCATTTTTCTTTTTAATACATGTTTTTGGTCTAGACTCTTCGAGGTAGTTGTTTCTATGGACCACTCTCCTTTTCCCATGTTATGTCATCAATCTGTTGTAGGGATTCTCCTCACCATTGATTACCTTGAACCACTATTCTCACTATGGTTATCCACATATTTGGTCTTTTTTATCTTGATCTATTTCACTGGATGTGTGGCACCAACTAATTGGGGTGAGTCATTTCTTTGTATGTTCCTTGTCAGGGTAATTCATCAAACCTAATGAGTGTCAATTCAGCTCATTGAATTAGTTTCATCTCCTCATCCTATCTTTCCCATCTAGTAGAGAAACCCCTTATTACTTTAGTGATTTTCTTCAACTAATCCTTGATATCAATCATGTAATTCCTTCGATGACACTCATTCAAGTTGAAGAAAGTGTATTATATTTTCTAGGTGATTCTAGAGGATATTCAATTCAGGTGCACCTCTGGTGCACATTTACAGATCCAGAATAGAGACCTTCCTCCTCTAAATCATCAATTAATCTCTCTCAAATAATGGTAAAGTTGTCTCTTACTTTCGTTTGCTTTTTTTTCTTGGTTCAAATTTCTTCTGTTTCACTTGATCTATATTTCATGGTTTGTATCTTGTATTTCTTTATTTTTTTGAGATTTAATAAATCACATGTATAGTGTGGTGTTGTTTTCATGCACATAGGATCCCTAAGGGTCTAAATGGTGTTAAATCCCTCTGTACATTGGTTATTTCTATTTTATTATCGTGCTTATATTTATTTCATGGTTTCAATCATCCTAACATTGCAATATTTCTTACTAGTATAGTCATTCTTGTATTTTTTTCATTTTAATTTCCCTTTTTAACACATAGTAATGAATGCCAATCATTAATTTTGTGATCCTCTACTATTTTAGGGGTTTATCCTTAAGATTTTCGATAAAAAATTGGTATTAGAACCACTAAATAATTAATGGAGTCTAATAAATATGATATAGAGAAGTTTTATGGTGATGATGATTTAAATCTACGATGAATCAAGATAATATCCCTACTTTTGTAAGAGAGACTCATTAATTCTTTACATGGCCCATAAAACTAATAGTTACTCATTATAATGATTAAAAAACTGTAACTACATATCATGATGTCTCTATTTACATCTTGTAAAAGGACCATAACTTGATTTTGATATCCCTATTTAATAAAGTGATTATAGAAGTAGCTTATGATACATCTACCTATAGTATATGGTCAAAACTTAAAAAATTATATATGAAAGCTTCACTGGTCGATTAAAATACAAAAAGTATAGATATTTTGACTTTATGATATGCCTAGGTAACCTAAATTGGGAAAATCTTGATGAATTTAACAAGATATTTTTTGACCTATCAAATAATAAGGTTCAAATTGAAAGTGAAGATCCAGATATTACCTTGTTAATTTATCTTAATAGTTTATATAGCACTCTAATAGAGGACATGATGTATGGTTTAGACTCTTTAGAGTTAGAATAGGTTATATTGGCCTTTCTTTCTAAATAATTACATACCATATCTAAAATTATGTATAAGGAAGAGAATATTTTCACTAGTGGAATAACCAAGAATAGATTCAATAAAAAAGATAATAACAAGGGTATTGAAAAGAATAGTAATAAATCCAAACATAGGCCTAAGTCTCGGTCTAGGTAGGTTGTTATTTTAAATTGTGTAAAGTGTAGACACATTGATCCAGAGTGTTGTAAGCCCAAACAAAAATAAAAATTAAAACTGGATGAATCAATTGATCAATCTTTTTTATTTGATGCTAGTTATGATAATTTTGAGGTGCTTAATGTGTAAATTCACGGTATCTCAAATGAGTGGGTGTTAGATTCAGGTTATACCTTCCATATGTGTCCTGATAGAGTCTATTTTCTTCAGCCAACATGGAGAGTATAAGGAGAGGTTGTTGGTTAGATATTATGGAAAGAGGGGGGTGAATATAATTTTTTAAAAATAAATAAAATAAATAAACTAACTCTATAAAAGATAATATGATAAAAGAAAGAAATATATATAATTAAAGTAGAGCATTGAAAAAATTAAAATGTGGAAAATAATAGGGCATGATCTATTTGGTAAAGAATTTTGTAAATAGTACATGAAGTTACCCCTACATCTCATCCTGATGAGAATGATTATGAGGTTTAGTATAATATACCCATTGTTTTTAATGGGAACTAAGAAACCAAAAACCCTTAGTTTTAATGTAAAACAAGAAACTAAAAACACTTGGTTTTAATGAAATAGAATTAACCTTAATCCCTTAGTTTAAAAAGATAACCAAGAACCAAATAAATAGATGGAGAAGGTAAATAGATTACTTTATTAATTGAAATCCCTTTATGATGAATATATTTCACTCTCTCTTGAAATAATTAGAACAAGTTAATTATGGAGAGTGATAAGGATAACAAGTGAGAGACAAGGGGTTATACAAATAGTCTCAAAAGGATGAGAGAGAAAGTGGCACAAAATATTTGAACAAGAATTTCATTGGTTATTTGGATAAGTTGTTGAAGAAAAATCCTTTATAGATTTTGTTCCTTGATCTCCTTGGAAGAAGAAATCTTGATCTCCCCCTGAATGCTGAAAGATGATAAATTTAATCTCTTTGGATATTTTGAGAGAATTAGATCAAATTCGATCTTTAAGAGTGCTCCAAGATTAGAAATTTGATTTTATCAAAGTAGGAATAAGAATTGAGGCTTCCTAGATATCATTTTATAGCCTCCATAGGGCGTTGGGGTCCAATTAATTGATCCAAAGAATTAAATACCCAAACCTCATTCTTTTCTACTGCATTTAAAGCCTCATCAGACTAGCAGTCTCGATGCCACCAGATACTCAATAGACTACACCAAATTTTCTATGGAATACCTAACAGTTTGGATAATCTATTTGTTCCTAGCAGATACCTAGTATCCACCACTGGGTAGTCAATGGGATGCTTGGTGTAATGGTGGTTCTGCTACATGCTACCGACTAGTCGGTAGCACTGCGCCAGCAAGACAGTGTTGCATTTCTATACAAGCCTTGTAGTATTCCCTTTGAACCTATTTTTATTCCATCTAAGGGCTGGATTCCTTCCTACCAAAACAAATCAATATAATCAAAATAAAAACACTATAAATACATTAAAACAAAATATAGTGTGAGTGATCATTAAAACTATTATTCTTCAGGGTTTAACTCTCTCCTCATTTTTAATGATCACAAACACTTGATATAAAAATCAAGATGAGGAAGATGGGAAAGATGAAAAAGGAAAGAGTTACCAAATTTTCATGAAACCACATCCCCCCTTTTTTATACTTTGAAAAAAAGTTCTCCCCTTGATTAAACATCATCTGAAAAGAACAATATTTTATCTTTTACCTCTATAAAAAACTACTCCCCTATTGTTATTATCAAAAAGGAACTTTAAAATAAATAATGTTAGATAGATATGAAAATATAAAATATATTTACAAAAAAACCTTTAAATAAGATTAAAATTCCCCTTAGAGTGATGCATATTAAAGAGAGGGGATATATGAACTATTATGCTTCCATATAGAAAGTGACAGACAATTAAACTCAAGAATAAATTTGATAATAACTTTTAAGTGCATGATTAGGACAAAATAAAAAGAATAATACATGAGCAAAAAATACTTTAAAAAATAGATTGTTTTGAAAACAATGATTTTATGTAAAAATATATTCAAATAATTATGAGAGAATTTTAAAAAATATCATGCCAAAGAAATAAACTTTTTAAAACATTCTTTTAAGAAGAGAAAATATAGATAGTAAATATTTGAGAATAATAAATAACATGAAAAAAATTCTTAGATATGAGAGATAGTAAATCAAAAATATCATTAAAACAACTCCCCTTGACAAAACATATAGATCACATAAAAACTTGTGACTTCCTGGATTTTTTTTTAGATCATAACACCATGGATTTTCCTTTTAAAAAATTATTTATTTAAGTTATAACATACTTTTTTTGTATGTACATAAAATTATAGATCAATTAAGTTTAATGGAAAATACAAATAAAATATCAAAAATTATTTCCTTTTGACACCCGTGAGGGCTTAACAATGTTAGCACCATATTTATGTAAGGTAACAAATTTAGGTCCACAAACATGGGAAAGTAAATATTTTGGGACCCAAACCTGATTATATTTTTACATATATTATAATAAATATGGATATATTTAGTACTTCATTATCTATAATTTTTTCAATCACTGTCATATATAAAATTATGGTATTTAAAAAAATATTTGAAATTTTTATTTTGAGAAACGCCTTTCAAAAAAGTAGTGGTTTTTTTAAGAAGTTTCATTATCATTTGACAAACCAGAAACATGATTATTTATTTCCACTCATAGATAAAAAAGGATTATGATAATATTCTTTTCCCCTTGTGTGAACTTTAAAAAGATATATTTTGAGGTTCTTGATTTCAGTTTTGGAAACTTTAACATCGGGTTGATTTTTTAATTTTTAAATCTAATTATACTATTCTTTTAAAATTTGAACCTTTTTCAAAAACAACTTTATTATATTTATAATAAATATTTTCAAAATAAAAACAAATTTTTAATTAATTATTTCCAATATCTTTATAGGTTATGGGTCTAAGAAGAAAAAGAACAAGAACAAGATATGGTAGAAGAGGAATGAGAATGTCAGTGAGACGTGGGAGTACTAACCTCATTACCTTCCTTGAGATGTGATATGAGGAATTTAGGATATTATTCACTTTATTAGTTTAAATTAATCCATTTTTAAACTTTTAAATCTTTATTAAATTTATTTCTCTCCTTCATTCACTTTTTGAAGATTGTCAAATCCGATCTTATGTGACCCTTTTTGTTTCACTCATAACACACCACTTTATGAACTTCAATATGATATTTTTTGTTGTTATGTCATGATGATTTATTATTCCTTAAGAGTTTACACTATTGTGATCATCTTTTCAAGTTCTCCTTCATCATATATTTCACTTTCATAAGAATAGTCATCTTTGATTTCTTTAAAAGAAATGTTCTTCTTGGTTTCCTTAACTTCCACGACTTCTTTAACCACTTGGTGTTTGATCATTATTTAATATTCCCCTAGATACATGTTTATTTCATCAAATTGCATATTTTTTATGTCATTGGATTACTATATCACTCTGATTTTGGTATCCCACAAACTAGGTAAAACCCATAGGATTTTATTCATGAGATTTTTCATGGACAAGTCTCCATTGAGATATTTCCTACCATTGAAAATGTTGGTGAAATGATTAAACATATTGTTTATAGATTAATTTTCATGTATAGAGAAACTTTAAAAACCTTGATTATACACTTTGAATATAATATCCTTTTATTTAATCATGAATTCAACTATTACTTATAATAATTTTCATGTTTTATAAGATGTTTTATAAGAATAATCACAATTATGCTCATTTCATTTAATACCAAAATTCAAAGCATTCAATTTATTGGGGATTAAATTTAACTCATAATTTGGATTTAGGGATGTAACCATGCATTAACATTTTTCAAATAGCACAACAAATGCTTCTAATGAAAATAAACATGTGAATTTTCCAATATGAATAATTTATTCTATATGAAATACGAGTTTTTGAGCAATAATGAAATGCCATAATAATATAATACTTTGAAATTGGTAAATATTTTGAAAATTAAAAAGAATAAAATTGGTAATTTTAAATACAAATAGAGGTATCCTATGATACTAATTTTTTTCTTGAGATTATGGAAAAGGGGGGTCAATTTACTTTAAAAAATAAAGTGAATAAATAAATCGATGATATAAAATATAAGATGATATAGGTAAGAAATCGATATAATCAAAATAAATCATAGTGGAAATTAAAATGTGGAAAATAAAAGGACATAGGAAATTTGGTAAAGAAACCCCCAAAAAAATACTTTAAGGTACTCATATGTCAACTCCCCGTGAGAATTGATCGTGAGTTTCAATATAATAAACCCCTTGGTTTAAATAGGAAACAAGAAACCAAAAACCATGGGTTTTAACAGAATCCAAAAACATTAAAAACCCTTTATCTAAACAAAATAGAAATAACCGCAATCCCAGGGTTTTTATGGATAACTAAGAACCAAATAAATAGAATTATAATTGAAAAATATGATTTTCTTAATTGGAATACCTTTAAAATTCATGAACATTACTCTCTCTTTAAAGAATTACAACAAGATAGATATATAGAGAGAGAATGATAAGAAGCGAGAGGCAAGGGGTTATAAAAAACACTCAAAAGAAGGAGAGACAAGTAGGCACAAAATATTTGAATAATAATGTCATTTGAAATTTTTATGAAGGTGTTTTAGTATACACCCTTCTTTATTAGGTTCATTGATCTCCTCAAATGAAGAAATCTTGATCTCCCCTTGAATGGTGAAAGATGACAAGTTTAATCTATTAGGATATTTTGATAGAATTGGTCAACTTTGATCTTTGAAAGTTTTTTAAAGTTAGAACTTTTATTTTTTAGAAGTGGGAATATTAATTTAGGACATCTTGATCACTTTTTATAGCCTCCACAGGGTGTCTGGGTCTAATGGATCAAGCCAAGTAATTCATGACTTGAACCAGATAATTTTTGATCATATTTAAAAACTCCTCAAACTAGTTGTCTTGATGCCACTAGATACTCGATATCCCACAAAGAATAGTCGGTTCCTAACTAAAAGTTTGGATAATATATATATATTACCACTAAATACCCAGTAACCTCCACCAGGTATCTAGTGGTATGTCTGGACTAATGATTTTCCTACTACATGCAACCGATTATCTAGTAGCACTGTACAATCTAGCCTGTGATACAATACTATAAAATCCATGTAAAATTACCATTTAAAATATTTTGAATCCATATAATGTTATGATTCCTTCCTACCAAACTAACTTAATATAAATGGAAGGAAAACACAAGAAAAACACTGAAATAATCTAGAAACAAAATAGAGTGTTTGAAATTATTAAAAAAAATTACACTCCAGGTCCCAACAGAGGTTATATTAGGAAACAATAAGTGGTGTCGGGTTAAGGGTAGAGGCTCAGTTTAGTCTAATTTCTATGAACATTCATTTTTCACCATGCTTGATTTGAGGTGGGTCCCCTACCTAAATAGATATTTGATTTCCCTAGGTGTATTATACTGAAAAGGTTTTACTTTCAAGTCTAATTATGATTTTATAAGGATCATTAAAGGCTCTAGGGCATCCATCAAGGGTCCTATTATAAATTTTATTTATGTTTTGGATGGAAGGACTTTCCCTAGGCATACAAGCAGTACATATGTTACCTATACTAAAAGAAATATTCCTTTTCATAGAATATTAGATCATGATTGCTCCAAAGTTTTAAGGGATATGAGTAAACTATGGTTATTGAGTTATATCAAAAATAATAATCTCCCATTTTGTGAGGATTGTGTTCTAGGGAAGTGAAAAATATTTAGATTCAATAAGTCATATTTTAAGGCTAGTGTAACATCCCATGTAAATAAAGAATAATACATATTTCATATTTATTAAAATTTTTGAATTAAATATTAATTTTACTTTAAAGGGGTTTCTATGTTCGATAGCGTACCCGATACGCAACAATGAGTTTCTTTGAAATCTTAAGTTGCACACTAATAATATAATAGTATTATTTTAAATGGTAGTTAAATCCTAGTAATTGTATTGGCAGGAATGAAAAAACTAACTACAATATGATTATAAATTTTTGTTAAATGTATTTACATTTATCCAATAAAAATTTAGAGGCTTAAAATGTGAATGAATCGAATTTTACACATAATTTACATTAAAAGGTCGATTTACCACCTTTTAATGGAGAACCCTATTTAAATCTAGTTTTGGTCACTTTAATACATTATATTTTACCAAATAAAATATTTATTTAGAATTGGGTCATCAAAAATTACTTTGTGTAAATTTTTGGAATTTTTCTGATAAAGTTTATTTTTTAATGAATAGTGAAAAATATTGTATTTTAATTCAAAACTGTGTTTTAATCTAATCTATTTATATGGTTATATTATCTTTTTAATTGGTTTTAAAGTTTAATTAGAATATATGTTTACCATTTAATCCAATTTTGGTCAACGGAATTAATTTCACTTTGAAATTGGACATAAATAAGTGTCAATATTTTGATAGTTATTATTTATTAAAAATAAGCTATTTGTTTTAAAAACGGGAATTAATTTTAAATTAATTAATGTCACTTATATGTTATAAATTTGGAAAAATAGACATCATTTTTGAATTCAGAATATCAAATATATATTAGGCTTAATTTTTGGAAGTTTTCTGAAAAACATCAATTTTTGTTGAATAGTGAAACCACTTAGTAGTAGTTAAAAAAACCGACCTTTTCATTTAAATGAAAATTTACCACTTCTGTGAATTGAATTTAGAAAATAAAACATACATGGTTGTTTTTATTAAGTAAAATTTGGTTAAATAAGATGAAAATAATTTTTGGTGAATAGTAACTTTTGACTTTTATTTACCTCTATTAAATGTAAATAGGGTAATTCAAGGTAAAACAAATATTATAATAATTTAAAATTACCTTAACACTTGTCAAAACCTTATTGGTTGAGTCATGTACGACCATGGGAATCTTTGGGTCGATTTTGGGACCCCATTGATCCACTTGGGAGAGAAAATGAAACTTTAGATTAATTAACTTAAAGTAACGAAAAAAATGACAAAAACAAATATCATTTTGTAAATTAATTTTTAAAATGGGTTATATAACTTATATTTTTTACTATAAATATTTATTGGAAAGCTAAAAATATTTCCTACATCATTGTTTTTTTAAACTTTTTATACATCAAATTAATTAAATTATTTATGAAAAAATAATGATGCAGTATTTACCTCATTAATAAAAGATTTAAATAAATAAGATTATAAATATTAAAAAAAATATCCAAAACCTATCAAATTCTTATTGGATGATTTTATTTCGACCATGAGTCATCATATCTTCGACTTTAATTAGTTTTGTTCCTTTAGAAACCGAATATCATTATATAATAAAGTAATATTATCACACTTTCCTAAAGAGCTCCTCCTCCCCCTTATAAAAATCCTTCACTTATAACCAATTCCTCACACCTCTCAAGCCTTTTTTACCATCCAAAATCTGAAAAATTAATCTCCCTACATACCTATACTCCTCCTAGAAGTCTTACCTTAGGCATAAGGCACTTCAAGAAGTCCTTTTGGTTCAAACCAAAGGAAGTTACCCAAATTTAAGGTAACAATTTCTTTTAACTCTTTTATTTTATTTTAGTTATGAAACCCCTAAAATCTTTTTATTACTTTGTTTTATAAAAAAAAAGTATTTTCAATATACTATGATGTTTTTATGAGAAGTATTTTAACTACACTTACACACACCTCCATCTAATGGGTGAAGAATATACTGTTTCTATGGATGGTAAACTAACGCCTCACGAGATGATGATTGTTTTATTATCTTCTACCGCCTATAATGGTGGACATTAAGATGACACTATATTTATATATGATATATGTTATGTTTATTTTTTCTTTATGCTTCTGTATTTTTCTTTTATTTCATAACTTTATGGTTTCCATTATGGGTAAACGCGATAATTTAAATTGAGGAAGTGCGGACTACCGCCCCTCAAAGTGATATGACTCGTTAAGGCCATATGTGGGATGTATAAAGGATGGAGTTAATGATATTATATATGATATTATACTGGAATTATAATATACCTATTTATCATTATCTTCTAATTCCATTAAAATAAGAAATAGAAATGAAAGTAGCATTCATGCATACGTACGACTTACCGTCTCCATGAACAGTGCATTTCATTTCTTACCTCCAAATGATATGTACTATTATAAATATTTATATATATACTGGATATATATGATATATATGATATCTAAATAATGAATATCATTCTGTATATAATGTACTATTGACCGCATGGACAACTTGTAAATATAATGTGTTCATTTTTTACTCAAGTACCAAATATCGACAAAACAAACTTTATTAACTTAAATGATGAAATAATGTTTATAACATGGTAATAAGTGATATAAAAGGAATAAAAAACTTTAAAATGGTTCTTAATCAATTTTAAATTAACTTTAGTTTATTATTCAGGAGATTAAAGAATGAACGGGTCAAGTCAGACATGAGGTAAGGGACTTCGTCTCAATCTCCTTTCATTGAGGCATATTTTGTTCTAATACACGACTTATTTTATAAATTGTGTAAACACCTTTGACTTTTCATTTCATTCAAATGGAATATTTTTATATGAATTGTTTTACTAAACAACAAAAAGGAATGTTTTTTTAACGTAAGCGGTGACAACGACCTTTTTCCGCCGCTGCGAGTATTATTTGATCTTTGGCTTCCTTAACAAGAAGTAGTGGTTTTTCAAAAATAAAATAAAATAAATACCATATACTTTTTACATATTTTGGTATTGAAAATGGTTTTTATAATGTATTTATTATGTCAATATATTTTAATGATATATTATATCTTTCCTTTATGTTTTTTTATGTGTTATGAATACATTATAGTTCTTGGGAATTGTTTATATATACGGGTGGTTCCGCGATAAACCTAGGGTGGGTGAGCCTAAGATAGCTCTCCAATGCATTGGGTAATGTGACAGAGGTAAATGTGAATGTTTCTCCTAAGAGATTTAGGGAATATACTGAGATTGGAATTCCAACATAACTCTATATGTAGCTGTGATAGATACAATGTAAGTATGATATTAATTCCATAAGTATTTTTATGATTTTTGATTACTATGTGTTATCCATAAATATTATGTTTTAATGAGGAAAGTAAAAGAGTTTATGATTTGTATGTATTTATGAACTAATGTTTTCTTTCTTTGTTTTATAACCCTTACTGAGCTTTTTATGCTCATCCCATGTTTTGAAATGTTTTCACAGGACTTAAAGATGAATAGGGTCAAGGATGGGATCAAGGAAAAGTCATGTTGTCTAAAACATAGAACTTGACATGACTCTTTTTTTCAAGAGTTTTTATTTTATGAAAAAGATGGAAACTGAGTAGAAGTGTCTACTTTGTAATCTTTTGAGATGTAATAGGTATGTCCTAATTCTCTAAAACTCTAAACCTGAAAATATCCTCAATGTGAATTTTTCATTTAATTCAATATTATGAAATGTTTAAGGCCGAGTCCTTATATCTAGTCACCCTTTAGAGTATGTTCACTCAATTTATGGGGACCAACCTGAATGATCTCACATGGTGAAGGTTATTATTTTGTGACCATTATTGATGGTTTATCTAGAAAAGTGTGTATTTACATTCTTTGAAACCAATATGATGCTTTTGGAACATTTAAAACCAATAAATCACTTGTAGAGAATCAAACTGGAATAGGAATTAAAGACTTAAGAACAAACAATGTTCTAGATTACTTATCAACTAACTTTATACACATTTGTGAATTTGAAGGTGTTGTCAGGAATCAAAATATTAGGGATAATCCCCAAAAGTGTGTCCAATGTATGATTTCAGACTCAGGGTTTTCCAAATCCTTCTAGGTCAATGTAATGCCCCACCCCTTCCTCATTGGCTTGAGAAGGTGGTGAGATGCTACTTGACCTTAGGTGGTGTTCCCAAGACGCCAAAGGTTGGAAATAAATGCTGAAGGATTCAAGAACAATTGGGGAAGTATTTACCCTTAGAGATAATCCACCCAACCACATAATTCATAACCAGCCACAACTACATGATTCATGTCAACAAAGTACACCCAACCAGATCATGCCAAGAAACAACCAAACAATACCATATAAATTCCCATAAACCCAATACAACAACCCAAAAAACCCAATAATAGAGTACTAAGAGGAAGACTAAAAAAAGACCCAAATAAAACAATGACATGAATCTACAGCTCCACACCAAGCTCCATCCTCCTAGTACCACAAGACCTCCAAGCATCATGATGAACCGCTAGCAAAATGAGATACTTTACCCTTACCTGTGTCCTAGAAAACAACATCTACAAAAGCACTAATGTTCCAAAGAAGGGGGTGAGTAAAAATACTCAATAGGTTTTCACCAAATTAATTCCCTACACATTCCACTAGGATAGAACCGTTAACACATTTATATAAAATAGTTTATATAAAACATCAAATAGTGCAATAATTACCAACAAGATAAACACAACTTTACCAAGACATTTTTCACCCAAAACCACACAAAACAAGGGAAATCGAACAAATAATCCATAATCCATTTTACCATCACATAATAGAACAATAATTTCCACCTTGCATAACTACACACAAACAAATCATAACTATAGAGTTTCACATACCCAAACCGGTAAACAACCACGATGGAACTTCACATCCAAGCTCGTTTACTCCTTTTCAAACATAGTGGTACTTTATGCCTTATTATCTTTGATAGTGGACCTTATATCCAATATAGAAACCCTTTTTATAGTTGTTACTCCATTCCCAATTCACACCACAATCAACACATGCATAAAATGCTTAAGCCAATAACAAGCATATATACCCGCTAAATCCACGACAATATGCAACAACTATTTCACAACCAAACAATCCCTTAGAACTTCTTTCATGCCATATCACTTTTCAATAAAATACCATTTTTATTAAAACCCATTTTTACAAAATATTTCCATAAACCAAACCAAGAAACCGATTTTAAAATCAACATTTTAAAAATAAAAACTAAAAAAAACATTTCCTTGAAATCACCCATTTCCCAAAAATCCAAAAAGAATCACAAAGGGGACTTCCATCAAGATTCACACAACATAATAACAGATGAATTTCAATAAAAAAAATTTATTGAAACTAAGGCTTCTAGTTCTATCAAAATGGAGTTGAGATAGAATTTACCTACCTTAGGGTTTTGGTGAAATCTACCAACTCGCAACCGTACCACAAATCCGGGTGAAATATCCACCAAAACTTCCTTAGATCCCTTTTACGAACATTAGAAATCTATAATCTCATCATTTTAGGCAACAAAAACCCTAGATCTACATGCAATGGGTGTATATCTAGAAAACTGAGAGAGAGATAGAGAGAACTAGATCTAAGGAAAACCAAGAAAGATCCAAGAGAGAAGGCTTACTGGAAGAGAATTTCCTTCACCACACCTTAAAAACCCTTCGATTCACTTACAAAATTAGTGGGAGAGCCCATATAATCCATGATAACAAAATATACAAAGTGAAACTCGAGTGTGAGGAAGAATGGAGGGTTTAGGGAAAAACCCCACCAAACTCGGATTAAAAAACCCTAGTTTTATTATCGTGCTTGATTAGCTCACATGGTTAGGAAAACCATGATCTAATAGGGTGCACGATACTGCCTTAATAGGGACCCCACACAACCTTCTCACATGGTTAGACAAACCATGATAGGCCTATAGCCTCCACTTTCATGGTTTCATAGAGATCCTGCATGGTTTCCCATAACCGTGCTTAAACCATGCTCCCTTAGAAAATCCTCAGAACCCTTCTGAAACCTTCCCAAACTCTCCAAAACATTACCCAACCACTTTAAATACATAAAAAGACATAAAAAGGGCTACATAAATCAAGACGGGGGTGGTACATTCTCCCCAACATTGGACTTTCCATCCTCGAAAAGTAGAGATCCATCATTTTACCGAAAGAGCTCAGGCCATTGCTCAACCATATCTTTCTCCCGCTCCAAGCCTCCTCTTGAATCTGACCATGCTGCCACAAAACCCGAACTAGAATGATTATTTTACCAAGAAATACTTTCACTTGCCTATCCAAAATCCACACTATCAAGTGCACCAAGGAAGCATCCATATCTAGCTCAACATGATCCCATCGAATCACATGGTCAAGATCCAGCTGATACTTCTTCAACTGAAAAACATGGAACACATTACGCACCGCACAAAACCATGGTGGAAAATCAAACTGATAAGACACCTCTCCAACCCACTCAAGTATCTCAAAATGCCCAATATACCTTGTAGATAACTTAACCTTATTTCTAAACCACCAATTTCCAATCCTAGTAGTGATTATCAAGAACACATGATCACCCTCCTTGAACGATAACGACCGTCAAAGTTGGTCTGCATATGATTTCTAATGGCTCTGAGCCATCTCCAATATCGTTTTGATAAGATTTATCTTCTTTGTAGTCTCTTATAAAAGTCTTGGCCCAACCATTGAAGTCTCACCTATTTCCACCCAACAATTTGGAGAATGATAGGGATGACCATACAATGCTTCAAATGGAGCCATCTATATTGAGTCTTGATAACTATTATTATATAATAACTCATCCAATAGTAAGTGAACCTCCCATGAGCCACCAACATCCATCACATATGACCGTAACATATCTTCCAAAGTTTGTATCCTGATTTTAGATTTCTCATCTGTTTGAGGATGTTACACTACACTCATGGTCAACTGGGTCCCATGGGCTTGTTTCAAGGATTTCTAAAAATGATATGTGAACCTCAGATCTCTATCTCATACAATCTAAACTGGAACACCATGCCTCTTTACCACATCACGTTTATAGATTTTGGATAGATCCTCTACTGTATGTGATTCATGAATGGGGATGAAATGGGATAACTTTGTGAGCCAATCCAATATCACCCATATGAAGTCATTATTTCTGACCATTCTTGGGAGACCTATAATAAAATACATCACTATATATTCCCACTTCTATACAGGGATAAGTAATTCTTACAACATAACTACCAGCTGCTGATTATCTTCCTTGACTTGCTGACAAGTCAAGCATCTTAAAAAAAACTCCGACACTCTCCTCTTCATACCAGCCCACCAAAACTATGCATTCAACACCTTATACATTTTATGAATTCTAGGATGGAAAACCCATCTTGAATTATTATAAGCCATGATTTTTACTCCTGAAAATCCATTGGTATAACCATCTTATTCTAAAAACACAAAACTGAATTCTCATTCAGTTCCGAATCCTTAATGGTCTCCCCACCATTGAGTTTTGACCTGATCTCCATACACTCAGAATTAGACACATGTGCCTCTCTGACCAACCCAACTAAGTCAGGGACCAATTAGATTGAAAAGGAAATCAATCTATCACCCCGGTCCTCACATTCCATCCACTTGTTGTCTATGACTAACATCAACTGCCACTAATCTGATGTCTGTTTAACCACCAGAGCATAAAAATTCATACTTAATGCATATACCACCAAATTTCCCTTACCTGGTGTGTACATAAATTCAAAATCAAACATTTTAAGATACTCCATCTATCTCCTTTTCCTAAAGTTTAAATCTATTTGTGAGAAAATAAGATTTAAACTCTTATGATCAGTATAGACCTTGAGTTTCTCACAGAATAGATAATGAAACCACATTTTCAAATCAAGAACTAGAACCGACAACTCCAAATCATGTGGTGGGTAGTTATTCTCATGAAACCTCAACTGTCGTGAGCCATATGAAACCACATGATCCCCTTGCATGAGAGCACAACCCAACCCTGATCCTGATGTGTCACAATACACCACGTACTCTTTCCCTAGTTCTAGAAAAAAATATTGGTGATGATGTAAGGAAATTATCAAACTCTTCAAAAGATTTCTGGCACAACTCATTCCATTGAAATGGAACATTCTTCATTTTCAAAGCTGTAAACGGTGAGGCTAATCGTGAGAAGTCATGAAAAAAACACTGATAATACCCGACTAGATCAAGGATGCTCAGTATTTCAAAAAAATTCTTTGGTGGTTTCCATGAAATAACAACCTCTATCTTTTCTAGATCAACTAAAACACCCTTATCATAAATAACATGGACAAGGATGTATCCAAAAGTCACAATTTGAAAATATTTCATATAATTGATGATATCTCAAGATCTCTAAGACTATCTCTAAGTGTTGCTCATGCTCTACCCTATTCCAAGAATACACCAATATATCATCAACAAATACCACTTTAAAAGAATCCAGATATCTCTAAAATATCTAATTCATCAATTCCATGAACACCACTAGTGCATTCGTCAGACCAAAGGGCATAACTATATACTCATAATGGCCATATCTACTCCTCAAGGCTGTTTTCAAAATATTTTCCTTTTTCACCTGTAATTGATGATATCCTGATCACAAGTCAATCTTGGAGAACGACTGATCTCCCCTAAAATGATCAAAAAAAACATTAATGTGTGGAAGTGGTTATTGGTTCTTTATAATAACTTGATTAAGCCTAAGATAATCAACACACAACTGAATATTTCTATCCTCCTTTTTAACAAAAAACCCACCACTTCCCATGGAGATGTGCTATCATGATGAACCCTTTGTTTCCTAACTCCTCCAACTGCACTTTCAATTCCATAAATTATTTTGGTGCCATCTGATAAGATGTAAGTGAGATAATATTGGTCCAAAGAAGGAGAAAAATCATAAAATATACTTCTCTCACAAGTGGAGACCCTAAGAATTCTTTAGGAAATACATCCAAAAATTGACCAACAACCACTGTAAAAATGCTCTGCTCATCTCCTTCCATTGATGCCAATGAAAATGCTACCAACTGATATGAGATTGTGCCAACTACTAGTTCCAATAAGGCTATTGTACCCAACATTTCATTCTTATCTCTTCTAAAAAGATGTTCAACACCATAATCCATTGTGAAACTAATTATTCATGCAGAACTATCAATGTGGGCCTTAAACATTTCCAACCAATCCATTCTTAGGATTATATCATAATCATACATCTCAAGCACTGAGAAATCCCACATAAACTCAACCCCATCCACAAATATACAACATGATCTATATATAAAGGATCGACACTCTCTTTGACTCAAAGGAGTTTGAAGTTTTAAAACTAAAGGTATCATTTCCATAGTTAAACCCATGAAACAAAAAACACAAGAAGAAATAAAAGAACATGATGTACCCATATCAAACAAAACATGCATCAAGGTATAATTTAAAAGAATTTTACCTCTCACCATGGATGGTCCTAACTGATTATACATCACAACCTGCTCAGCTCCAAAAAACTACTTGGTTGCCACACTCTACTCTTGATTTCCTTAATGAGGAGTCATGGTATTCCTCGAATCACCATGACTAGATTTACTCTGATAATGAGGGGGATGATGCTTCCCCCATCCCGTTAAGGCATAGGATGCCTGTGACCCCTGAGGAGTGTCAAGAACTCCCGACCTCATAGAATTATGATAATAACGCTAAGGATTCCATATATTCTTACAGTTATGACATGCTCGAGGATGTGTTGTACAATCCTGCTTGATGTGGCATGTATAACCACACTAAAAACATCTTGGCTTGCTCTGAGGATTCAAAGGAAGATTCACCAATCCCGCCTTTAGATTCTGAGCCATACTCCCACCCTGTAAATAAGTGTCCCTCTTCTGCTTGAAACCAATGTTAGAGTTAACAAAATTTCTCATGGGTACCATCATACTTCCCCTACCTGTAGATCCCAAAATATCCCATTGATCCACCATTTCTCTATTCACCAATTCTATGTAATCACTTATACATAGTACCGTTATTTTAGAAAAAAATTCCCACCTTAACCCAAATTCAAAAATACACTCCTTCAATGATGTACTACCCACCACCTCGGGTTCCAACTGCACTATATTCATAAACTTAGCCACATATTCCATTACGGAGAGGTTCTCTTGCTTAAACCTAAAGAAATATATTGTGCGTTGAATTCTAAACTTATGAGGGTATAATTGTTTATTAAATAATTCCTCAAAACCCTCCTGTGTCATACCTTGGTCTTTTCCAGCTTGGAATGAAAACTCCCACCACTGAAGGGAAAGATCTTACAACATGTAAGTTTCTAGCTTCAACTTCAACTCGATCGGTGTTCCTAATAATTCAAATATCCTATTCATTCTATTCAACCATGCTTCTACCCTTTCCGGATATGAATCACCCATAAAGTCGGGTGAATTATACTTTTGAAACTGAAGTGTATGATCCACATGCTTTGGATTATCTGGTTTATTCCCACCGTCCATAGCATAGAAAGCCTGCACTATACTCTGCACTAAATTCTGGTTCACTTGGGGCTCAGGTACAACCACATATTCAGTAGCCTCCTCTAGTTGGTCTCTAAGATGCCTACCTAGTTCCATTTCTATCAACAGGAAAACAACCATAAGTCTCACTCCCTGAGAAATAAAAACCTTAAAATTTAAAATTTAATTAAATTGAAACTATCACAACTAGGCTTTCAACAAGTTCATATTTACCATGTTACACCACTTTTGAAAAATCCACAATTTTTTTTGAAAATTGACCCATTTTCAAAATACCACAACTATCTGCTTTTCAAATCCTCACATTTGAAAATATTTTCCAAATAATTCACATGTCCATATATCCATAGTACAACATAAATCAGTATACTAATGAAATATTCATCCTAGTGGGAAGTCATTTCTATCATGCATGCCATGCTCATCTCATTGGCTACACCCACGAAAATGAGACTCCAATGCCTATAAGTGCCTCCAAAACACTTATGTACCCAACTACTTGGTAAAATTATGTTTATCATAAAAGGGTTAGCTACATTCCTTTATGATATACATTTCAAGTTCCGACAATTCTACACCTTGATACTATCCCGACTCCAGGAATAGACCAAGAACGAATTCCAACACTAAGAATGGTAAGAAACACCAATGAACCGAACAAACTTGGATTTCAAGTATTGCATAAACTAATACCACTTGTAACACCCCACCCCTTCCTCATTGTCTGAGGAAGGTGTTTAGATTCTACTTTGCCTTAAATGACATTCCTAAGGCGTGAAAGACTGGAAAAAAGTGCTGAGGGATTCAAGAACAATTGTGGAATGATTTTCTCTTAGAGATAATCCACCCAAACACACAAGTCATAACTAATCACAACTACATGATTCATGTCAACAAAGTACACCCCAACCAGATCATTCTAAGAAACAACCAAACTATTCAATAGTAATTCCCATAAACCCAATACAACAACCCACAAAACCCAAAATCAGATTACTAAGTGGAAGAATAAAAAACAAGACCCAAATAAAATCATGACATAACTCTACAACTCCACACCAAAGCTCAATGCTCCAATCACCACAAGACTGCCAAGCATCATGATGAATTGCTAGAAAAATGAGATGCTTTACCCTGACCTGTGTCCCGAAAAACAATGTCTGAAAAAGCACCAAAGTTCCATGGAAAGGGGTGAGTACAAATACTCAATAGCTTTTCCCAAATTAATTTCCTAAAAATTCCACTAGGATAGAACCATTATCAGATTTAAATAAAATATTTTATATAAAACATAAAATAGTAAAAAAATTTACCAAAAATCCAAACACACCATTGCTAAGCCATTTTTTTCACCCAAAAACACACAACACAATGGAAATCCAACAAACAAGACAAAATCCATTTTACCATCACATAATAGAACAATAATTTCCACCTTGCATAAAAACACACAAAAAAATCATAACTATCGAGTTTCACATACCCAAACTGGTAAACAACCATGGTGGAACTTCCCATCCAAGCTCGTTCACTCCTTTCCAAACATAGTGGTACTTCACACCCACTTATCTTTGATGGTGTCCCTTCCATCCACTATCCATACCCTTTTTATAGTGGTAATCCTTGCACACTTCACACCACAGTCAACACATTCATAAAATGTTTAAGCTAATAATAATAATATACACCCGCCAAAACCACAAGAATATGAAACAACTATTTAACAACCAAACAGTCCCTTAGGAATTCTTCCATTCCATATCACATTTCAATAAAACAACATTTTTATTAAAACCCATTTTCAAAAACCATTTCCATAAACCAAACCAAGAAACTGATTTTAAAATCAACATTTTAAAATCCAACAACAACAAAGAACATTTCACTGAAATCACCCATTTCCCAAAAATCTACAGAACATCACAAAGGGGATTTCCATCAAGCTTCACACAACATAATCACAAATTAATTTCAATAAAACACAATTTATAAAAATCAAGTATTTTAGTTCTATAAAAATGGAGTTGATAGAGAATCCACCTACCTTAGGGTTTCAGTGAAATCGACCAACTAGCAACCACACTGAAAATCCATCTGAAATATCCACCAAAACCACCTTAGATACCATTTCATCACATTTAAAAGCCTCAATATAAACATTTTAGGCAACAAAAATCATATATCTACATGTAAAAAATGTAGATATATAAAACCTAGAGAGAGAGAGAGAGAACAAAATCTAAGGAAAACCAAAAAAGATCCAAGAGAGAAGGATTACCAGAAGATAATCACCATCACTGCACCTTTAAAACCCTTCTATTCACATCCAAAATGAGTGGGA
Source organism: Viscum album (assembly GCA_963277665.1). NCBI lineage: Eukaryota > Viridiplantae > Streptophyta > Magnoliopsida > Santalales > Viscaceae > Viscum > Viscum album. Next base: position 1,783,123,463 of record OY728148.1, on the reverse strand, counting down.
GATCCTCTCTAACCCTTGATAACCAAAAATCCCAAGTGAGGCTTGAGTGGGAGGAATAATGGAGGGTTTAGGGAAAATCTTGATAAAACCCGGATTTAAAAACCTATTTTTCTGATCGTGCATGGTTAGGCAAACCAACTCTAATTGTGTGCATGATACTACCTTAATAGGGAACCCACATGGCCTACTAACACGGTTAGACAAATTGTGTGTAAACTGTGTGAAGCCCACCACCTTCACTTGAGTGTTTTCCTAGAGATCCTACACAGTTTCCCCTAACTGTGATTAAACAGTTCTCCCTTATAAAAGCCTCAAAACCATTCTGAAACCTTCCCAAACTCTCCCAAACATTTCCCAACCACTTTACATACATAAAAATACATAAAAATGGTTACATACATCAAAATGGAGGTTTTGAAGTCAAGGATAATACCATTGTACTATACCTTATTAATCGATTCCATCAAACCAAAAGTCACTTCAATACTCCAAAATAATTATGGAATAACCGAAAAACTTCCTATAATTACATAATATTCTTTGTTTATACTAATTATGGATGTTTAAAAATGATAAAATAGATCTAATATCTCTTAAATGTATCTTCATAGGATACCCTAAAGGGGTTAAAAGCTATAATCTATAGGTTGAAAAAACTGGTTACCAATAAGGTAGTATAAATTGTGATGTTGTCTTCCATGAATCTATTTCACCTAAAACCAAGTCAGAAAATAATATTAGTGATTGTAAACATCAATATTAGGATTCTTAAACTAATATTAGAACCCAATTTGAGGTCTCCAGTGAGCCTACTCTACTAGAACCTCAACCTGAAGACCATATTCAGTCCAACCCACATAATGGTCCGAACAGTGAGCCCTTAGAGGCTCCCAATGATTACTAGTTTACCCGAGACAGATCTAGGAGGGTCATTAGGTCTCTAGCTCATTTTAACCAATATTGTGGATTATTTTGTTTTATAAATTGCCTAGGACCTTGAGTCTAAGGATCCTTAAACTTATAGAAAGTTTTTAAATGATATAAACTCTAAGAATTTAGTATCTTCCATGGAGGATGAAATGAAATCTTTAAAATTAAACAATATATGATCTATTATTTTAAACCACTGAGTTCAAAAGTTATTGGTTGTAAGTGGATCTTTAAAAGAAAATAGGATAACCTAAGAGAGAACAAAATTAAGTTCAAGGATAGGATTATAGCCAAAGGTTTCCTCTAATGGGGAGTGGATTGATTATTTTGAAATATTTTCTCCTATAGTTAAACATTCATATATATATATATATTTGCTGCTTAATTTTTTTTATAATGATTGGCACATTGAGCATCTTGATGTAAAAATAGATTTCATTTACGCTGAAATTATTGAGGTAATATACACAAAACCTCCTGACGGTTATTCAAATTATTTAAAAACTAACCAGGTATGCCTTTTGAATAAGACCATGTATGGTTTAAAGTACACATCTTGGCAGCAGTACTTTAATTTTGATACATTCATGCTTAGTAACTATTTTACTAGAAATAAACATAATGTAAGTGTGCATTATAGAACTATCAAAAGTATTATGAATAATTTTGGTCGGAGTGGATACTCAAGAGGGGGGTGAATTGAGTTCCAATTAAAATTTCTGTTAAAACATTGTCTAGTTAAAATCCCCCGATTTATAAAATAAGTTAAACTGTAGTGAATTTATACAGATTGTAAATGTTCACTTAGCTTCTCAAATATTGATTAGGTCTCAGTTAGTTTAACCACAAGATCAAACTAACTTTTGAAACTAATCTACTGATTTACAATAAGTGTAAACAATTGCTAATATAACTATCAAAGTAGCTTCAAAACAATTTTGTATTTTAACGTAATAGCAGCGGAATAAATATAATATATGTCGTATACATTAAACCTAAATAAAAGATGCACAGCAGATATAACAAGAGGTTCAGTCTCAAGCTGAGACTTAGTCCTCTCAAATATATATAAGAATTTGAACCACACCCTGGATCAGGGTTAACAACAGTTTACAAAACTGTCCAGGTCCAAGACCTCTACCACTGTTATTCGTGGGAAACAAAACAACAACAAACCAGTTGTTCAGGTCACACACGACCTCTACCACTATCCCAGTGGGAAATAATAGATGTAAGATTTTGAGTGAGGATTTACAGATCCTCCAGTTAAAGTTCAGGAGACAGTGTGTGTGTAAAAATACAGCAGATGACACACACTGCTCAAAAAGTAAATAATAAATCACAAAGCAGATATGTAGAGTTTATAAATGGCTCTAGTGATTTTCAATGTAGCTCTGGACTCGTTGGATTCATCAGGAGTGCTTCTGAGTCCTTCTCTGATTTTTCTGTTGAAAAACAGAGTGTCGTAGTTCAGCTTGTCTTCTATAGGAGTGAGAATGATCTCTTGATTCGTCATGTGTTCTTCAGTGGTGTTGGATTGCATGTATGGAACTTCTTTGAGGATCGTGCAATGTGTTCTTCACAGTTGTGCTCCAGATTGTTCTTCGGTTCAGTACAGAGCTCGCATGTCTTATAGTATATGTGTCGAGACGTGTCAAGCGCGCGCGTGTTCCCTAATGCATCTCAATCTTATTTATATTCCACGAGTTCTGGCAGTAGGAATGATTCCCTTTTCATAGGCACGAGATAAGGTTTCCTGTCAAGACAACAACTAGCATTAAATAAAATTAATTACATTAAAAACAACAAATATGACCGTTATCATCACTTAAAATAATATTGACAAAAGCTTAAGAAACGGTGTCACCGTGATCATGGAAACAATGTCTTCTTCACGGTGTCTAATCACGGTGTCTGGTCACGGTGAGTCCTTCATGGTGTCTGGTCACGGTGTCTGGTCACGGTGTCTGGTCATGGTGAGTCCTTCACGGTGTCTGGTCACGGTGAGTCCTTCACGGTGTCTGGTCATGGTGAGTCCTTCACGGTGTCTGGTCACGGTGTCTGGTCACGGTGTCTGGTCACGGTGTCTGGTCATGGTGAGTCCTTCACGGTGTCTGGTCACGGTGAGTCCATACTTAGACGAATATCTGTATTTGGACTAAGACAGTGATATGCAGAATATGGGTTAAGGTTACTCATTAGAGATAATATATGAGAGAATTGTAATTATGAATAAAACATGTAAAGAGTAATTAACATCCATAAGATTTGTTATTATAAAAACATGATATGCACCTATTGTTGAGTTTGAAGAGCATTAGCAATATGTGCACTGAAGATCAAGATTAATTAACAGTAATGGGATTTGTGATTATTAAAACATGATTAACACATGAGGAGTCCAACAATCTCCCCCTTTTTGATGATCACAAATCACATATAGGCAGAATATAAAAGATATGTAACATTAAGGATACTAGCATAGCAAAAACATTATAGAACAGATACTTGCAGTTTTCTCCCCCATTTATACTATTATAGAACTGATACTTGGAGGTTTTTCTCCCCCTTTTGGGATTATAAAAAAGTAGAGAAATGGAAATGAAACTTGGAAATTGTCATTAAACAAAGCATTCATAATACAAAGTACAGGAGAAGTACAAACTGGAAACAAGAAATGACATCCCATCAAAAAGAAAGACAGGCGGTAAACTCTTTAGGTATTAATTTTTGTCTTGCCTTTATCAGCAGCAGGAGATGGTGCTGAAGTAGAGGAAGGCATAGAAGAGGTAGAAAACGTGGGTAAGGGTAGACCTTCAAAAACAGATGGAGCCAAAGTAGGAGCAGTAGAATATATAGGCTTGGGTTAGTCAAGAATGACTGGCTGGATCTGAGAAAGGGCTTGGCTAACTGTCATGGTAGTAGATGCTAAGGAAAGAAGTCCAGGTCTAAGGGGTGCAGCAGCTGGAGCAACTATAGCAGTACTCTGCACATGAAGATACGACTTCAAAAGATTGATGAAATCAGTAATGATTTCACCACCATACTACATAGCCTTTTCAAAATCATCCTTATTCTCTAGAAATCTATCCAACAATCTGGTGAACTCTGAAAGTTTCTGAACTTGAGCTTTAAAATCTTGAGTCACTGGAGGGATTCTCATATTTTCCACAAGATATCTAAAGTGACCTGTCATGTCAATTTTAGAGAAAATCCGGGAAAGATACAAATCTATTTTCTTGGAGATCTCTTGTTGAGCATCATTGGCTATCTTTGAATGGATCCTAACCAAGTCCAATTCTCTATCACTGTTCTTAATTACTTCTGACAAATAGGATAGATCCAATCCACTGAAGGCATTCTATAATTCTTCCTTAATTAAGGATCTCAGCAGAGAATCTTCCAAAGAAGGTATGGAGGTCTGACCAGAAGCAGGTGAAGCCTTGACAGCTTTAGTTAGAACTTTGAGCTGTTTCAGAACTTTTTGCAGACATCCAGTGTATTCATATGTAAGATTATTTAGAGTTTCCACAAGCTCTCTCATGCATTCCAACATCTTCGTGTGCCTTTTTCCAATCTTTTCATCAAAATATAGAAGGTAAGGATGAACTTGAGACATAATCTCCCTAGCAAGGAGGGAATCAGAAGACTCAGGTGAAACAGCAGCAGGTGCAGGGGCAGAAAAAGGAGCAGGCTCTAATCTCACAAATAGCTCATTCTGCATACTTTCTACCATACTTTTCAGATTTTCAACATCAACACTCAACAACTTATTCTCTACTTGGACTTCTTGAATTTCTCAGATCATCCTTGGTTGAATATGCAAGATAATATTTTCCAAGAGAATTGATGCATCTTCTTGACTTAATTGAGTCACTGGGAGAGGTTGAGTGGAGACAATTTTCTCAAAACCAGCTAACAAAGTCTCGCAAAAAGCTTTCAGATCATCTTTGGTTACAAAGGAATGAATCTCAGGTAAGGATGTAGGTAAAGGTAGAGGATCAGATTCTGGTTGAGGGTCAGAGTCATCTTCAGATTCAGACTCTGATCCAGATTGAGGTTGGGGCTCTGATTATGGTTCTGAATGAGCTAAGGACTTCAGTTGAAATAGAGAAGAAAGATCTATTCCAGTTGCAGTTACTTACTGTGACTCATTCACATCATAAAAGCTTGGGAACTCATACCGAGAGTGTACAGAGAAAGAGACATAAGGTCGAGAAGCTTCACCAGATCTAGCTTCCACAATATCAAGATTTTGAGTTTCCTTCCCCTCAACTTGTGCTTCCCTTTCAGATTATTGAGGTTCAGGAACATGGAAAAGATCTACAGGATCATCCCTAATCTCTTCAGAAAATTATCGCCTTGCCAGCTGAAAAGAAATTTCCATTCTTTCTTCAGCAATGGAATAATATCATGAACCGATTGTTCCACTGGATAAGCTTCCAGACTTGCTTCTTTCTCAACAGAAAGAGTCTCTTCAACAAAATCTTCCTCTCCTTGAGGTATTTCAGCAGGGATAACAGTAGGGATAACACCCCTTTCCTCTTCAACAGGAACTGTTTCCATTGGAGATATTACAGATTCTTCTCTAGGTGGAACTTCAGCTGTTACTTCTTCTTGTTCTTCTTCTTCTGAGTACTCAGCCACTTCATCTGGTTCCAAACCAGGATCAGCTAGGTTCTTAGGCATTCTTGGATAGTCAACAGGATTAAACTTTTTATACAGTTGATCACTATCCTCAACCCATTTCTTTTTCCACGGATTCTAGCTAATCTTCATCATTCTGATGATAGGCATGGATAGGCAGAAATCAAAGTCCTCTAAATTTTCTTCATTCGGTCCAACCATTCCTTTTGAGACTATCATGGCTGAAATCATCTTTGAATAAAATAGGGAGGTGGATTTGGAGGTTACTTTGATCAGCTCACAGATATGGTTGATAACATACTTACACAGATTGATCTTTTGTCCATTCTTCAACAGGTGAATCAGGAACACATCCTGATACTTAATCACAACAAAATATCCTTTTCTTGGACTAATCAAATTCTGAACAAACTTGAACAAAAGTCTTGTCTCCCCATCCAGTTCAGTAGCTATGGCCCTTCGCTTGGTTCCATTTCTAGTTAGATTTTCCAAAGCGGTTTCTAGGTCAAAGATGTCAGTTGTTGGAGGAGGGTCTCTCTGGTAATCTTCACACACTCCTTCATGTGTAATTCTTAGGCATGCAGCCCACAACATTGAAGAGAAAGAGTACTTCTGACCATCAATCCAGCTAGTCACCAAAAATATTTCTCCAAACTCAAAAGAGAACTTCACATACTGATAGAATTGAGATACAAGCCTCGGATAAATCGGTCTATTCTATCCAGTGAACCATTCAAGCCATCCTTTTTCTTTTAAAACTTTCAAAACTAATGATCTGCTAGACAGAAACCATTCAGAGCAAACCTCTTTTTCAGGTACAACTGTACAACTTACCAGGTTTGGGTTTAGAGGTCCTTCAGGAGCTATCCTCGGTATCCTCCTTTGTTTCTTAGAGCGACGCTTCTCAGACGAGGGTGAAGATGGACGCTTCATCCTTGGCATTCAGTAAAGGTTCAGGCGAGAGGGAAAAGAAGGTTCAGGATAGAATTCAGGTAAGGAGTCGAATGAAACCCTTAAGTTTTATCATTTGGGAATGTCAATCGTCATAAAAACACAGATGAGGGAAATCAAATAGCAGTGAAATAAAAATTACCGCGATATGGGTAAAAATAAAATAAAAATAATAAAAATTATCATACTTCTCATGGTGAGAGAAAAAACTAGCCATCACAGTGAGACAATTTATAGTCATCACGGTGAAACAGTGAGTAGTTTATGTAGTCACGGTGAGATATTGAGTTGTCAGACCGTGAGCATAAAAACAGTAACTTAGAAACAGTAAGATATTCATTTATGATTAATCATAACAAGATAATGTATGATGTAGTCTAATCTTTCAGAATTTAATGGTTTAGTGAATATATCAGCAAGTTGATATTCAGTACCAATGAATTCCAAAGTGATATCACCTTTTTGATAATGATCCCTCAAAAAGTGATGTCTTACATCAATATGTTTTGTCCTAGAATGAGAAACAAGATTCTTAGAAATATTAATAGCACTTGTGTTGTCACAATTTATTGAGACATGTCTGAATTGATATCCATAGTCTAGTAATGTGTGTTTCATCCACAAAATTTGTGCACAACAACTTCCAGCAGCTATGTATTCAGCTTCTGCAGTTGACAATGCAACATAATTTTGTTTCTTAATACACCATGATACTAGTGACTTGCCTAAAAGATGACATGTTCTAGAGGTGCTTTTTCTATCTAGCTTACATCCAGCAAAGTCAGCATCAGAATAACTAACTAGTTCAAATAATTGTCCTTTGGGATAGAATAGTCCTAAATTGGGAGTATGGTTGAGGTATTCGAAAATTCTCTTTACAACATTTAAATGTGACTCTTTAGGGTTTGCTTGAAAACGAGCACACATACACACACTAAACATAATATCAGGACGACTAGCATTCATGTAGTGTAGGCTTCCAATCATTCCTCTATAAGTGGTTTGATCAACAGATTTACCATTTTCATCAAGATCCATCTTACAGGTGGTACTCATGGGAGTGTCACTACTTTTTGTGTTATCCAATCAAAAATGTTTTAAAAGATCTCTAGTATATTTACTTTGAGTTAAAATAATTCCATCATCATTTTGAAAAATTTGAAAACCAAGAAAGAATTTAAGTTCACCCATTAAACTCATTTCAAATTCATTTTGCATCATTTTTGAAAAATTAGTACATAAAGAAATTCTAGAATATCCAAAGATAATATCATCAACATAAATTTGTACTACTAAAACATCTGTAGAAATTCGTTTTATTAAAAGAGTAGGATCAGCTATTCCTTTTGTAAAACCTTTAGAAATTAGAAAAGTACTTAATATATCATACCAAGCTCTTGGAGCTTGCTTTAATCCATATAAAGCTTTTGATAATTTGAAAATATGATTTTGAAAATGAGGGTTTGAAAAACCAGGTGGTTGTTCAACAAAAACATCCTCAACAATATATCCATTTAAGAATGCACTCTTGACATCCATTTGATATAGTTTGAAATTTAGATGTGCATCATAAGCAAGTAAAATCCTAATAGCTTCTAATCTGGCTACTAAGCAAAAGTCTCCTCATAGTCAATACCTTCTTCTTGACTATAGCCTTGTGCAACTAGTCTAGCTTTATTTCTAACTATGTTTCCAGATTCATCTACTTTGTTTCTAAACACCCATTTTGTGCCTATTGTGAAAGTGTCCTTAGGTCTTTCAACAAGATTCCAAACTTTATTTCTTTCAAACTGATTGAGTTCTTCTTGCATAGCAATTACCCAAAATTCATCATTAATAGCATCATCAATGCATTTAGGTTCAAGTTGTGACAAGAAGGCTTGATGTTCAACCTGATTTCTAAGAGAAGCTCTAGTCTGTGTCCCTCTATCAAGATTTACTACAACAACATCTAAAGGATGATTCTTCAGAATTCTAGTTGATCTAGTAAAGGTAGGGCTAGAAATTTCAGGTTCATCAACAGGTTGGGAATCAACAGAAGCAGGTTTTGGAAAATTTCCAGAACTGGACGTTTTAACTATAGGTCCAATGTCTTTATCATTAAGGTTCAAAGCAGAGAGATAATCTTCAAGATTTTCAAGAGAGGTTTTAGGCTCATGTAGATCAGTTTCATCAAACTTGATGTGAACAGATTCTTCCACACACTTGGTTCTGTTATTGAAAACTCTATAGGCTTTACTAGAGATAGAATAACCTAGGAAAATTCCTTCATCACTCTTGAATGAAAATTTGTCGAGATTGTCTTTAGTATTAAGAATAAAGACTTTGCATCCAAAGACTTTGAAGTAGTTAACTTTAGGTTTCCTATGGTTCCACAACTCATAAGGGGTCCTCTTAAGAACAGGTCTGATTAAGAATCTACTGATAACATAACAAGCTGTATTTACAGCTTCAGCCCAAAAATAAACAGGTAGGTCATACTCATTGAGCATAGTTCTAGCAATTTCTTTCAAAGTTCTATTCCTTCTTTCTACTACACCATTTTGGTGGGGTGTCCTAGGGGCAGAGAAATTTTGACTATAGCCATTGTGAGAGCAGTAAGATTCAAATTCATGATTCTCAAATTCACGGCCATGATCACTTCTCAGAGTTTTAATCTTAAGTCCACTAAGGTTTTCTATAGATTTGGAGTATTTAAAAAAGTAAGAACAAGCTTCACTTTTGTGAGCTAGAAAATATACCCAAGTATATCTAGAAAAGTCATCTACTAAGACATAGACATAGTGATTCCCATTTAAGCTAGAAACTCTAGATGGTCCAAATAAATCCATGTGAACCAACTCGAGAGGTTGAGAAGTTGACACTTCTTTCTTTGATTTGAAAGAAACTTTATGTTGCTTTCCCTTTTGATAGGGATTAAAAACTTTGTCATTTGGAAACTCAAGTTTGGGTAGGTCTCTAACTAAGTTCTTCCTAGTAAGTTTTCTAAGTGAGTGTATATTGCAGTGTCTTAATCTTCTATTCCAAAGCCAAGACTCTTTATGAAAATCATTTAAACAAGTAATATTCTTCTTAGCTAAATAATTTAAATCAACAACATAAACATTTTCATTTCGCAGGGCAGAAAATACTAAATCATGTTTAGAATTAAAAACATTGCATGAATCATTTTCAAATTTAACATTAAAACCATCATCAAATAACTGAGAAATACTTAACAGATTATATTTAAGTCCATCAACGAATAAAACTTTAGAAATTAATACTGAGTCAATGTTACCAATCTGAACTAAGCCGATGATTTTACCTTTAGAATTATCACCAAAGGTGAAAAAACCTCCATTAACTCTGACTAAGCTTTTAAAGAATGAGAAGTCTCCAGACATATGTCTTGAACATCCACTGTCCAAGTACCAGGTCTTCCTACAGGAGCTCTTTAAGCAGGTTTCCTACAAAAAAGATTTAGATAGGAAATGATTTTGGTACCCAGATCTTCTTGGGTCCAGACAGGTTAGCAATCAAAGCTTTTGGTACCCAAATTTGTCTTATGGGTCTCATGAAAGTTGTAGAATCAACATACATTGAAAGATAAACCTTATTAGATCCATAAATATGAATATAACTAGTTGAAGCATATAAATGTCCAGAATTAGAATTAGCAGCATTCTGTCCAGATTTAGGAATAAATCTATTCTTAGTAAACTGTCTCTATCCAGGTTTGTAGCCTATTCCAGTAGTGTATTTTGGTGCAACTCGCTTTCCTAGCATTTTAGTTAGTGTATCCTTTCCATTTGTGAATTTCTCTAAATCCTTTCTGAGTTGCTCATTAGATAATTTCAGTTCAGTGTTTTCTTTAAGTAATTGAGCATTCTTTTCCATTTCAATATCAAGATCAGATTTATGTTTAACAGTTAAAGCATACTGTTTCTTTAAACCTTTGTATTTGTCTTTCATCTCATTACAGGTTTCTTCTAACATATCCCAATATTCAAATAGTTCAGATTTTAACATGTTATCAGAGTCAGTATCATCTCCAGAATAATAAGAATTTAAAGCAGGAGTTTCAGCTGTTACCTCAGAAGTGTTTGTCATTATACACATGTTTGCCTTATTTCTGAGTTTAGTTTCAGAGACTTCAGATTCAGTGGAGCTATCCTCAGAAGCGCTCCAAGTAGCCTTCATAGCCTTTTTGTGCTTACTGTCCTTGTATTCATATTTCTTCTTGAATTTGAGCTTTGGGAAGTCTGCTTTAATATGTCCTTTCCTTTTGCACTCATAACAGACAACTTCATTAATTTTATCTGGCTTTTTCCAATCCTTATTCCAATGTTCCTTATTGTCATACTTTCCCTTGTAATTTGATTTTCTGAAAAACTTATTCTTCCTATAGAACTTCTTAAACCTTCTGGAAATGTGAGCCATTTCAGTATCACTATTAGAAGTACTTTCACCGTCTTCACAACTTGAACTCTCATTTATAGCGTGAAGTTTCTCCTTATCCTTGTCCTTTGAAGTTGAAGATTTGAAAGCAACCGACTTTCTTCTAGGTTCATCTTCTTCTTCTTTGTTTACCTTGATTCTTCCTCATACATCATAAGCTTACCAATTAGTTCCTTAACAGGTAGAGCAGAAATGTCACATGACTCTCTGATTGAAAAAGATGTGCCTCTCCATCAGTCTGGTAAACATCTCAAGATTGGCATAATTTGTTCCTTTGCTGGAATAGCTTTTCCAAGTGAATTCATTGTATTGACTATCTCATTAAACCTGAGATACATTTCAGAAATAGTTTCATCAGTTTTCATTTTAAAATTATCATATTTAATAGTATAAGTATTTAATCACATTTCCTTAACATTGGTTATTCCTTCATGAGAAATAGCTAAGGTATCCCAAATTTCAAAAGCAGTTTTACAAGAAGAGATTCTGTTAAACTCTTCATCTCCTAAAGCACAGTATAGGGCATTAATGGCTTTACAATTATTATTGTAAGCAGTCTTTGTAGGTTTATCCCAAGTGGATCTAGCAGTAGTGGGAAGTTTATATTCTGATTCTATGGCAGTACATATATCAAAACCTATGATTTCTAAATGAATTTTCATTTTAAGCTTCCATTGGGCATAGTTGGTACCATTGAAGAAATGTGTCCTGTTAGTAGCAGCACCCTCTAGTCTATTATCCATGACAAGATTTTATAAAGACAATTTAAAGAGAAAAAATTTAGACCTAACAGAAATTTAAGATCTTTAGAGATGCAACTAAAATCACAGTTGAAAAAACAGAGTACTTTATAAAATATTTAAACAACCTCTGATACCAAATGTTGGTCAGAGTGGACACTCAAGAGGGGGGTGAATTGAGTTCCAATTAAAATTTCTGTTAAAACATTGTCTAGTTAAAATCCCCTGATTTATAAAATACGTTAAACTGTAGTGAATTTATACAGATTATAAATGTTCAATTAGCTTCTCAATGATTGATTAGGTCTCAGTTAGTTTAAACACAAGATCAAACTATCTTTTGAAACTAATCTACTTATTTACAATAAGTGTAAACACTTGCTAATCTAACTATCAAAGTATCTTCAAAACAATTTTGTATTTTAAAGTAATAGCAGCAGAATAAATATAATATATGTCGTATACATTAAACTTAAATAAAAGATGCACAATAGATATAACAAGAGGTTCAGTCTCAAGCTGAGACTTAGTCCTCTCAAATATATATAAGAATTTGATCCACACCCTGGATCGGGGTTAACAACAGTTTAAAAAACCGTCCAGGTCCAAGACCTCTACCACTGTTATTCATGGGAAAGAAAACAACAGCAAACCATATGTTCAGGTCACACATGACCTCTACCACTATCCCAGTGGGAAATAAAAGATATAATATTTTGAGTGAGGAATTACAGATCCTATAGTTAAAGTTCAGGAGACAGTGTGTGTGTAAAAATATAGCAGATGACACACACTGCTCAAAAAGTAAATAATAAATCACAGAGTAGAAATGTAAAGTTTAGAAATGGCTCTAGTGATTGTAAATGTATCTCTGGACTCGTTGGATTCGGCAAGAGTGCTTCTGAGTCCTTCTCTGGTTTTTCTGTTGAAAAACAGAGTTTCGTAGTTCAGCTTGTCTTCTACAGGAGTGAGAATGATTCCTTGATTCGTCGTGTGTTCTTCAGTGGTGTTGGATTGCATGTATGTAACTTCTTTGAGGATCGTGCAATGTGTTCTTCACAGTTGTGCTCCAGATTATTCTTCGATTCAGTACAGAGCTCGCATGTCTTGTAGTATATGTGTCGAGATGTGTCAAGCGTGCGCGTGTTCCCTAATGTAGCTCAATCTTCTTTATATTCCACGAGTTCTGGCAGTAGGAATGATTCCATTTTCATAGGTATGAGATACGGTTTCCTGTCAAGCCAACAACTAGAATTAAATAACATTAATTTCATTAAAAACAACAAATATGACCGTTAGCATCACTTAAAATAATATTGACAAAATCTTAAGAAATGGTGTCACAGTGATCATGGAAACGGTGTCTTCTTCACGGTGTTTGATCACGGTGTCTGGTCACGGCGAGTCCTTCACGGTGTCTAGTCACGGTGTCTTGTCACGGTGAGTCCTTCACAGTGTCTGGTCATGATGTCTGGTCACGGTGAGTCCTTCACGGTGTCTGGTCATGGTGTCTGGTCACGGTGAATCCTTCACGGTGTCTGGTCACGGTGTCTGGTCACGGTGTCTGGTCACGGTGAGTCCTTCACTGTGTCTGGTCACGATGAGTCCATACTTAGATAAATATATGTATTTGGAATAAGACAGTGATATGCAGAATATGGGTTAAGGTTACTCATTAGAGATAATATATGAGAGAATTGTAATTATGCATAAAACATGTAAAGAGTAATTAACATCCATAAGATTTGTTATTATAAAAACATGATATGCACCTATTGTTGAGTTTGAAGAGCATTAGCAAGATGTGCACTGAAGATCAAGATTAATTAACAGTAATGAGATTTGTGATTATTAAAACATGATTAACACATGAGGAGTCCAACACATAACTTTTTGCTATATATAGATAACATGACTATAATTTCCAAGCATATGAAACACATTACATCTATTAAGTAAAAATTAAGGGAAGTGTTTTAAACATAAGACCTAGGAAATGTAAGGGAAATTTTGGGTATATAAATAATTAGGAATAGAAGTAAGAATATTTTGTACCTATAAAAACATGGTTATATTGTGAAAAATTTGAAGGGATGGATGTCTGAAAGTTTAAAATCTATTAATGTCTCGATGGCACAACATTTTAGTATTTCATTATCTTAATCACCTAATATAGAATATAGTATTGAATACAGGTATAATATTCCATATGTTAATGATGTTTGTAATATTATTCATTCTATTATTTTCACTCGAACTGATGTTTCATATATTGTTTTAACTCTTATAAAATTCATAATTAATCTTGTAAAGACCCACTGGAAAGAATTAAAATGGATTCATAGATACATTTCACATACTCCATCATTGTAATTAGGTTTTAGTAAAAATGTCAATATTAATGTCACTATTATTTGATATGTAAATTTTGACTATGAAAATAATATAGACACCCTCAAGTCCCTGATAAGCCAAATATTTCCTTCATGTAGAGGAATTGTTTCTTGGAAATGTAACATGAAAGTTGTGTTGTACCTCCTAAAAACCAAGGATGGATATATATCCTTGACTGAGGCTGTTAAAGAGGCTATTTGGATTAATTATTTACTTTATGAACTCAATCTAAGTAGTTATATAGTTACTTTTTACTCTGATAGTAAATCTTCCTTATACCTATCTAAAAATATATTGTGTCATGGTAGGTATAAGAATGTTGACATTAGAATAAATTTTGTTAGATATGTTGTTGAATTAGGAACCGTGTGTGCTAAAAATATACACAGTGATGAAAATCCATATGATAATTTGACTAAGGCCATGATGTTATCTAAATTCAACCATTGTTTAGACTTATTGAACTTTGTTCTGATTCGGTAAATATAAGTGCAATAACATCACCAATCTCATATAAAGATAGTTGATATACGTAATTATGATTTTTATATGATATTGATGTTTTTTATATATCCTTTTTCATTTACATGCATGAAATATTGTTTCAATTCTTTTTCATTCTCAAATACATGTTTTTGGATCTACTTGAGTTAGGTTTTTCGTTTTTTAGGATGGGTGTTTCGTTCAGCCACTTTGGGGATGCTATTTCTCTTTCCTACACACCCTTTACCTTTCCATTTCATCGATCTATCTCATGGATTATCCTCACCATTAATTACCTTGAACCACCCTTCTCATCATTGAAATCCACATGTTCAATTTGATTTTCTTAAGATCCTTTTCTAGATGTGTGGCACTCGCTGGTTGGGGAAATTAATTATACCGCTTGTAGCGTTTAAGGGGAATTCATCACCCCTATGGGTATTTCTTCTATAAACTGAATCAATTTCATCTACTCAGGCTTCCATCTATATTTGGTAGAAATAACCCCCGATGATTTGGGGATTTTATTCTAAGAATCCATGAGATTAGTCAAATAAACCCTCCAACAATTCTCTTTCAAGTTGAAGACATTTCGTTGATCTATTCTATGTGATTGTAGTAGAGATTTAGGTCAGGTGAACCTATGGTGTGCATTTCTAGATCCAGAAGAGGGACCTTCCACTTTTGAAGCCTCGATAAAGATCTCTTAGATAGTGGTAAGGATTTTTGGGCTCTGTAAGCCTTCTATATTTTTGCATTTCATTAGTTCCAGGTTCCACTTTCTTCTGTTGAATTGGAGATATATTTCCTAGTTTATATCTTCTGCTTTTTGTTTGTTATAATCTTTAATAAAATGTGTGAATAGAGTGGTTTTATTTCCATGGATTTAGGATCCATAAAGATCTAAAGTATGTTAAATCCCTATATTTATTTCTCCTTTTCCATTTTCTTCTTATTCTTCCATTTCATACATGATTCCTCTCATCTGAAATCACCAAGATTTTTTACTAGTATTGCGCTTCATGTCTTTGTTTGTTTCAATCCCTCTCTGTCACACATATTAACAAATACCAATATTTTATTCAGTGTTCCCTGAATTTTATTTAGGGAGAATCTTTAAGATTCCACCTAACAAAGAATCAATGAAGTACCACACCTCTCTTCACGTGAACTCATCACATGTGAAGAGAGCGGTGATAAATAACGATGAAGAAATTTAATTTTATAAAACCTAAACATTCTATTAATCATTTATCTTTTAAACTCATTAATCTAAATATTATTATATTTTCAAATTTCTATTTACATACTTATCCCATTTAAAAATTTATTTATAATTTCAAAATTATAAATTTAATTTCTAAAATAAATATATTTTATAGTTGTAGTTGTATTTTAAAATATATAGTTAATGAATTAATTATAATGAATTTAATCTAATTCAAATTTAAAATTCACTTATAAATATAATATGAAATAAGTTTAAAATAGATAAATAAATAATATATTTTTCTATTATTAAAAATATTTATTTAATAAAAAATAATAATTAATTTAATTGGGTTCAGGTATTGTGTACTTACTACCCCATTTTTATCCAAATATTATTCGGATTTTCAATTCATTAAAATAACACTATAAAAATCTGATTAACCTCTATCATAACCCAACTTTATCAGGATATATAATGTCATGTACTCAATTAGAAAGCTCTGTTTTCATCCCTCTATTTATTGATAATTTAATTTACTTAAGTAGATCAAATTGTCCGTAAAAATGTAATTTTTAAATTAAAAAAATATAAAAAAATTAAATTTTTTATTATTTTAAGTAAAACAATAAATTTTACTAATTTAAGAATCTGTCAGTAAAAAAATGATAAATTTAAAATGAATAAATATTAAAAAATGAAAATAAAATAAAATAAAATAATTTTTTTGAAGATTTCTAATGATAAAAATTTAAAAATGGAAGTTATTTAAAATAATAATGTAATTTTAATATATATACTTTAATAAATATAAATTATATAAATATATTATTAATAGGATATAATGATTGTTTTATTATTCAAATTTAAATTTATGTCTAGATATGAATTTCATTTATGTGATGGTTTGGTTCAAATATTTCTATAATTTTTATTTTAATCTCTTTTTTCATTTGTTTATTTATTATCAAAGTTCCCATATTTATTTCAATAAATAGTTACAAAAAAAAAGCAGAAAATTAACATTAGATATTTAAAGGGGTTTAAAACCCCCCTCTAAATTACATTTCTGCATAAATTAGTGGTTTTTTTTCTTATAACCACTGCTAAATTTGTATTTAGAAATGTTCATGAAAGAACCACCACTAAAATATACCCAATTTATTAAAAAAAATAAAAAAAAAACAGTTAGAGGGGGTCATTAATCCCCTTTAATCTCTTAGATTAGTTATGGTTAATAAATCACTCTATTTTTTTTTAAATTTCTTTAATAAATCATGTATATTTTAATGGTAGTTCTCTTGTAACGACTCCTAAATTTGTATTTAGTGGTGTTTATGGGGAATATGCCACTAAAATATATCAAATTTATTAAAAAGATAATTTTTTAGAGGGTTATTAACCATTAATAATCTATGAAATTAAAGGGGATTATTAAACCTTTATATTTTTTTGTTTTTAATAACACTTTTATAATTTCAAAAGGACTTTTCTAAGACATTCCCTTCAATTTACCATTGAAAACTATTAATGAATATTATACTATTTTCTGGAACAAACACATTCCTATAAAAAATTACCTGCCTTCTTGGAGAGTGTTAAATAAATCCATTCCCACTGTTGAATTTTTTTGTAGGTTGGACATTCACCTTCCTTCAAATTGTAATTTTTAAAACTCTATTTAATAAAGTTTAAATCATATCTTTCTTCAGTGTGTGAACAACTATATTGTTTGGTCTCAATTTGAAAAATATATTGTCCTTCACATTCATTAAAATGATTCTCTTACTTTGGTTTTTTTGTAACCAACGGTGGACTCACTATAACATGAAAGATGATGGAATAGTGTAACTCAATCCTCTGAATGAAGTCAGGACAACTTCTAAAGGACCAGAATCTACATCAGACTTCAACTCTCACAGTTTTACCTCTATGATGATGTCACTAGGGGTTATAAGGAGTATCACACCCTTTATTAGGGGTTCAGAGGTTGAAGGTACCTAGATTAAATTTCAGGGTACTTGAAATGTTGATTGAAGATACCAATAGGGGCACTGTAGTGGTGGGAACTTCGATATGGTACTATAAAAAATATTTTACTGGAAACACCAATAGGTTTTTGTAGATTTATGGAATTACATACTTAGTTATAGTAGCATAGTGGAATTACTGTGTAGTTGATGGAACTATTGTAATACAGGTTACTATAACACTTAATTTCTTTATGACCTCACATAAAGATGGGATTTTTATATACTCTAAATTTTCCCAATAATATTTCTCTCAAAATTAGATAAATCTTTATACCTTTATATGGATGTAGACTTCCTATAAAACTTTATTCATCACTCATTTGTTATAAAATTTTCATAAAAAATTATTGGAGATCTTTATTTTTCTAAACTTTAGTTACCATTATTTGGCACATTTGGTATCTGGAACAAAATTTTGTATGATAACTAGAATTATATTCTCAATTTCATATTTACTGATATTTATTTTCATTTTTATTTGATATCTAATTCCATCCTTTAAAAGTTAATAATTATCTTGAGAAATCAAACCTTACTTCCCTTCATATATGTTCAAATTTCTCAAAGAATCTCAATTTTGTGATGGTGAGGTGGGATCCTCCGACCAAAGGCCTCTTGAAAATTAATGTTAACGCTTTATGGTACTTTGATTCTTATTGAATTACCTTTTTTTTCCTAAACTAGTGAAGTACAATTATTATTTCTTCTATTAATAAAGTTTCTATTATCATGTTATTAGAGGCGGAGGCTTTAGCTTACCTCCATGCCTCCAATTGGACCATACATTTTCTTTCCACAAACTGGACTATAGAAATGAATACTTAGAGCCTGGTTTTGATAATTTACAATAAAATTGTATACCCTATAATAGAACCAATATTTTTAATCTTTTTGTAATTATTTAAATGAATAAATCCCCAACAATTTATCATTTTGAGCTGATTTGCATTCATTTTCTGGTTTCAAGGGAATTTTGCGAATTTTTGTGAAAATGGATTAATTCATTATTTTTAAGTGTTTTGAATCATTTATTGAATAAATTGATCAATCCATGCCTCTTTTTTTTAATTTTTTTTAATTTCTATAAAATTTTGTTTTTTAATTTTAAATGATAAATTTAGCTAAGTATTGAATTTAATGTTTGAATATAATAGTTCTAGCCATATTGTATGTCTTTGACTATATGGTCATTAGGCTATTCACTTTATCATAATACTTCTTACCATTTCCAAAAATTGGAAACCTAGGTCCATAAGTCTTTGTCAACTTGAACATAAATATTTGAACATCATTGTGAGTCTTCAAATCCTTAGGGTGAGTAAATTTATATGATAGATCTTATAAAGATTTATTCCATACACTAGAAAATTTTAAGAAATATACATGCTATAAAAGGCTTATAAGTTGTCATAATGATAAATTCACATGGGTAAATTTAAAGAGGAGATGAAATGATGATTCATGATAGATATTTAAAGGAATAATAAAATAGAATAAATACATGAAATGTTTATGAATATTTAATATTTGCAACCAATGTGGGAATGAAGAGAGATTCACTACTGTTGTTTCCACCTATAAGCTGATCAAAGTATCTATTATGCATCTATGGAGAATACCAAGGATGGAATGAAGGATATAATCAAATTCAAATATTTCCCCTCTATTTTCATGAATTAACGAAGCCATAAAAAGAGGATTGTGTAAATTACAAGAGAGGGTGTGGTGACTGTGTTATATATAAGGGTTGGTTTAAATTTATTGTGGCTATGAGGAGGAAAGAGGAAGATAAGATCTAATATATCCATGCTTGACTAAACTTTTAGGTGGTTCTGGAAGTGTGATCTATAGAAAAACATTTATAAGTCTATGTTTACAATTTTATCCCTTTTATAATTTTCTGAAATTTTGTTTTTTAATGAAATATTTCTTCTTCTTTCTTGAATGTTTTTATTTTGAATTTTTCTATATTATTATACAATTTTTAAAAGTATAGAGATTTTTCTATTTATTTAAACTTATTTAGAAATTTCTTTCCATTGAGCTTAGTCATGCTCAATTTCTTAGAGGTCTTTGAGCTTTTGAATCACTTTTATAAAGGAATAAAACCTATAACAAGGTCTTTGTATAGATTTTAGATATATTTATGTGTTTTCTTGGAGTTATTTGGATAGACATTGAAAAAAATTAGATAATTATTTAGGAAGGGAAGGAGGGGTAATTCAAAGGATCCACACTTTTTTATGACTACTACCTTAAAATGTAATTTTTACCCTTATTTTGAAATATTTTTTCAATATCAACATTTTCCTTTTTTTAATTATTAATTATATTCTATTTTAGATTTAATTATATTCAACTCAATAAATTCCTCAATTTAGTTAGAATATTTCTACAAAAATATAAAACTATAGTGATAGTTTAAAACTTATGTCTTATAACCACTCTAAGATACAAACCAGGGGGATAATTTATTGCATTATTTATGGGATAAATAAGGGATCCGAAAATAGATGTCTTCCATTAAATGGTGGAATTTTTTAGTTAGATTCTTAAGTAGATTTTAATTTTTTTATGTCTATAAGTTACAACCATAATTTTTTTTCCTTTAGATCATAAAATTTATTTAACTAACCACTCTAGGAATAGAGTTGTTAGGAATTATCCTTTAATAGTTGCGAGTTTTATACTAACACCCAAAAATAAAAATTATTGAACCAAAAGTTTCAATGGATAAAAAAACATTAAAAGAATCAGCTTCATCCTATGAAGGTAATCAACAAATTAATGAACAACACCCTAATGCCCTTACTAGTTTTAAAATCACATTTGGGTTTGTTCTCCAAATTACAAAATTAAATGGACTGTTAGGTGAAGATACTAAAAAATATTTGAAATAATTAATTTATCTTGATATCAATATTCAACCCCAAGAAATAAATAGAAATCAAATGAAGCCAAGATATTTGATTTTTCTATATGAGTTTTCAAATATTTTTGCATCTATTTACATTCAATTTTGATCAAAGATTTGAATAAATTGAAAAATATTTTTCTTGAATTTTTTTTCCTACTCCTAGAACTACATCCATCTAAAAAAAATTTTTTTTGGAATTTGAAAAACCCTAGGAGAAACTTTTCTTGAATATTGGGAATGATTCAAGAAACTTTGTTTTAGTTTCCCACAACACCAAATAAGTGAATAAATTCTGATCTAATATTTTTATAAAGGATATAATATTTTTTATAGAAGTATGATTCATTTTGTTGTTGGAGGAGATTTAGTACATAAAAAAATGTTTCTATAATAATTTTAATTTCATATAATACCCAAAATGATTTATAATTTTGAAGAGGAGTTTGGTTACATGTTAAAACCTCCCAATAAGTCCACACTCCCACTTATAAAAATAAAATGATTTTAAGAAAACTAAGTAATATTACTACTGTAGTGAGATCGATGATGTTATCCAACACTCCCCAAATACAACCAAAACCTAAAATAGCATTTCAATAACATGTGGAATTTTTTCTTTAAATGACCATTTTAGTGACCAATGTCCTCAAATGAAAAAAATTACTTAAATTTGTAATTCTATATTTCCTTGAAGGTTATTTCCTTCTAACTAATAGAGATATTATTAACCAAACCAAAATCATAACCAAGGCTTTAATAAACCACTCAATATTGTTTTATACAACTTGAGATACTATACTAATTTTTCCATGGAGAGTTAATTAATTCTCAATCTAGATACTTCAATGAGAAAGGCAATACTCAACCTGGAAGGAATTTTGTACCATCCTAGGAATTTAAGAATATAATTTTTAATTAAAGTTTAATAAATTTATTTATTTATAATTTATAATACCATATAAAATATTTTTATATATACTATTATTGAAAATGAAATTTTTTTTCTTTAATAAAAATAATTTTTGATTATAAATTAGGTTAAAATATTCCAGTTATGGATATTTTACTTGTTTTTCCTAGAAATCGTATATTATTTTCTTAAATATGACTATAATTTCTGGTAAATTTTAGAATTTAACAATCCAAATTACGTTTTCACTTAATATTTAAAATGATATGATTCTAAATACACATTATTTCATAAATTTTAATATTTTGTTAATACAAGTACATCTAAAATACAAATGATTATTTAAAAGTATCTTTATCTAAACAATTATAGTTTTTTGTTTTAATACTATTTTTTTAAAGGTATAAATTCTATTTTAAAGTAAATATGATTTTGAAATTAAAATGTTAAATGAGTGAATTTATGGAAAGATAAACTTAAAATTCTTTTTAAAGCTTACCATATATTAAAAAATTAAAGTGTTTAATAATTATTTATATAGAAATTTATAGTTTTCAAAATATTATAAAATTATTTCTTTTGAATAAGATATATCTTAGTGATAATATTTTACAATATGAGAAGTAAAATATTATCATGAAATATGTAAATAGTAACATTAAATACAATTAGTAACACTATATTTATGTTGAAATTTTAATAAATGAGATATAAATTAATTTATTCAAATATTAAAATTTGAAAGATAAATAAATACATGTAAGTAAAACAATGATAATAACTTACTTCGTTTATATTTTAATTCTATTAAATAATTTAAAATTTAGTTATATTAGTACAAAAATAAGCCAACTATACAGGAATTTAGGATACCCTCAACCATGTATGGGACTTATAGGGTCAACCATGTGGGCGAACATCGATTGGTCAACCGTATGGAAATAGGGTATGTCATTGGGTAGGCGCATAGTACTCATGGATTCATGCATAGAATTGTGATTGCATAGTGTGTGCATTGGGTGCCATGTGTGGGATAACATGGGGAGATGCAGTAAGTGAGGGGAGAGTGTGTGAGGTGTTACCGGGAGTCTACCTCACTGCCATAACTGATAGGATAATGGCACAAAAATACTTATAAAGAATGTGTAAACTTGCCGAAAGATCAATGTGGGACATGAAAATTTGGTCATTGTTCACCCAACATAAAAACACCACTTATAACATAAGCCATCATATTAAGATGATCTAATCCATCTGATCATCTCTCACATCATCTTCAACCTCAAGCCACACCAGTCAAACCCTCTATGTTATTTTTATTACATCTCTGATGACTGGTTCCATCCTTGATGAGTTATGGACTAACTCAATGTTGAAATTTAACAAACGAGTGTCATCGTGTTCTTCCAATCCATTTTAATGGAGTAATAATATATATATATATATATATCATCCTTTATTTTTAAGGGAATATCTTTCAAAAATAACATCGTCAAATAAATCTGTATTTAAAATAGTTAGATTAAGATTCCCCAAAATCATCATTCCCATTATCGTTTTCATCTTTAATTACACCAAAATAAATAACCAGGTATATATATATCTATGTGTGTGTGTATTTCCATCATTGTATGCGTACAATGGATACAAAATACGTGGTTGATTTGGTTTAAACCCCTAACTGAATTCTTCATCTATAAACTCAAATCTCATGTAGATGAACCATATATCCATGGTCAAAACCAAACTAAAACCACTTAAAACTGAATCATTAATGATATATATGTATATATACGAATTGATATGAAAATCAAGGTATTGGATTCTTCCATAAATATTAAATATATATAAATATATGAACCATAGGGTGTTTGGTATATATGGATCATCCCACTGTATGAATTCTATATTAGAAGTGGGTGTCGAAATAAGAGAGAGAGATATAGAGAGAGGGAGGGAGAGATAGAGGAAGTTATATTACTCAAGAAGAAGACCTTATACAAATTAAATTAAGGAAATTTATTCTTTAAACACTAAAAAATTATAATTTTATATTTAAGGATGATTTTAAAGAAAAAATATTTCACATTTCCAATTATTTTTAGAAAAAAAACATTCCTATAACGGTGATTATTATTATTAAAACCTATTTATTTTTAGAATCAGGGATTAATTTCTTTAGTAAGGGAGATATGTTTTCATATTTATATTTATTTTAGGGATTATTATTAATATTATTTTTAGAAACCTCATTATTTACATAATAATATATTAATTTATTTGGTAATGGTTTTTTGTAATATTTTCAAGAACCATTATAATTTTTTGAAAACCCTTTATAAGGGAATTTTATTTTAAAATTAGTATTTTATGGAAAAAAATTATACTTCCATGTGTTTTTATTAAAACCCTTATGTACAGAGATTATTTTGAAAAGAATAATTTGATTCATTATTTTTAAGTTTCTATTTCAAACCCATGTTTTAAGAGAGAATTATTTTAATTAATCCCTCAATGAAAATGAGTGTGAATATATAATCAATTATCTTTAAAATTTTCTATATTAAATTTTAGAAAATTCATTTTTAAAAAGGAAGTGTGTTTTCTATTTCATATATGATTTTTAAATGATAAATTATATCAGTTTATGTGTGAAAATTTTATTTATTTGAACAAAAGTCATCCATAAAAATATTTATGGTCATATAATATATTTTTAGATAAAATTATTTGCATGTTTATAAATTAATTTTATTTAAGTTTCATTTAAATGGTATTAAATATAATTTTATTTGATTGTTTGGATATCTTTAAACGTACGGATTTCTCCTAATTAATTATTTTATGGTTATATAAAATAAATATCTTTTGTTAAAGCTAAGCAGATATAATAATATTTTCTTCTCTAAAATTATTTTACGTAAGTTTTTGAATATTTTTAATGTTTTATAAATGAGAAAGGTAATCCTGTTAAAAATATTTTCCTAAAATAAATATTGGATCATAGGTATCGAATGAGTTGATGAGGTATGAGTTTATCCCATTACTTTTAGGGGATGTTTTCCTAATAATGACACTTATTGTGGACTCATGGATTTATTAAGATTTTCTAAGTATTATTTTAATCCATAAAGAATTATAATTTTCAAAAATATTTTATACTAGAAATACAATGATTATTTTTTAAAAGTTATTTATTTTGAACTAGGTTTTCAAAATGAAATTTAATTTTAAAGGTTTTGAAATGGTATTTCTTATGTATATTTTCAAAAAACCTAGATTCATATTCATCAAATGTTTTCTATTTAATATTAATTGATAAGTTTTTAAAATTGTTTTATAGTATATCTAAGAAAATATATTTACTAACTGGTTTTAAAACCCCTTATTGGGAAATTTTATCCTCATCCTATGTTTATAAATATTTTTTTTTCAAAGGATCTTTAGAAAATAGAAAGCTATTTTCTATCATTTAAGGATCTAGTGTGAGTAAATAAAAAAAGATTTTTTATTTATTAATTATTTAAACTCTGAAATTTTATAAATAATTTCCCTAATTCTCTAAAACCTAGACTATAAAATATCATTGCATGTGTAAAGGCATTTATACTTTCATGTTACATTTTATAAAAGAATTATATATAATTTTTTTACACCAGATCAATGAGTGTGGGTCCTAATCACTTATAATTGGTATTAGATGCATGGTTTAGACAACTTTGGAGATTTTACATTGTTTTTTGAGAAACAATATAAGGGTTAGAATATATTTTGAAATTTGGTAATAAAGTACCCTTAAAAATATTGAAGTTTAAAAATTATAGTCTTCCAAATTCTGAAGATTAAAATTCAAAATTCTCCTCAAGTATGGAGAAATAATTATGAGGGTGAAATTTCTTTAGGGTGGGAGGAGATTGTAACATCCAATGAATTTAAGAATATTATTCATTTAATTAAAGTTTAATAAATAGATTTTTTAATAATTTATAAAACCGACTAAAATATGTTTTTGTATAATATTCTTGGAAACAAAATGTTTTTCTTTAATCCAAATAAGTTTTTATAATAAATTAGGTTAAAATATTCAAGTTATAAAAATATTACTAATTTTTCCAATATAAAGTGCTTTATTTTCTTAAATTTAACTATAATTTTTGGTAAATATTAGAATTTAAGAATCTAATTTTTTTCTATTAATATTTTATATAATCTAATTCTAAATACACATTATTTAATAAATTGTAATTTTTTATCAATACAATTACATTTTAAATAAAAATGGTTATTTAAAAGTACCTTTTTATGAAAATTCAATGTCTTATGTTTTAAAAATATTTTTATTTAAAGGTACAAATTATATTTTAAATTAAATATGATTTTTAAATAAAAATTTCACGTGAGTAAATTTATAGAAAAATGGACTTAAAATTCTTTTTAAAACTTACTTTGTATTAAAAAAATACAAGTGTTTATTGATAATTTTAATACATAAATTTATAGTTTTCAAAAATATTATAATATTATTGATTTTGAACAAGATAAGTCTTAGTGATAATATTTTACATTGTGAGTAGTAAAATATTATTATGACATATGTAAATAATAACATTAAATAAAAGTAATAATACTATATTTATGTTAAAATTTTAATAATCATGGTGTAAGTAACTTAATTAGAATATTAAAATTTAAAAGATAAATAAATAAATGTAAGTAAAACAGTTATAATAATTTACTTAGTTAATATTTTAATTCTATTAAATAATTTAGATTTTTATTATATTGGTATAAAAATAGCCCATTTATGCAGCCATCTAAGACACCCTCAACTACATGTGGGACCCATAGGGTCCACCATGTGGAATATCATCAATTGGCTAGCCTCATTAAGTAAAGGTATGTCACTGGGTAGGCTTATTGCACCTGTGAGTTCACACAGAACATGGGGCATGCATAACACGCGCATTGAGTGCCCTATATGGGCCAATAGTGGGAGGCTCGACCAGTGAACTGTGAGTGTGGGTTGTGTGTCTGAAAGGTGACCCTGTTAAGATAGATAAGCGGATTATGGTATGATAATACTTATTAAGAACTCAAAAACTAGCCAAAATACCGATGTGGGGCATATAACTCAGGTCATTGTTCACCCAACTTAAAAACACCACTTATAACATAAGCAATCTGAACAAGTTGATCTCAGTCATCTGATCATATCTCATGTAATATTCAACCTTAAAACA
Organism: Viscum album; assembly: GCA_963277665.1. Taxonomy (NCBI): domain Eukaryota; kingdom Viridiplantae; phylum Streptophyta; class Magnoliopsida; order Santalales; family Viscaceae; genus Viscum; species Viscum album. The sequence goes on along the minus strand of OY728148.1, from coordinate 1,783,096,568 downwards.
CACCAACTAAACTATCAAATTTTTTTTTATTCCACTTTGGATGACTGGTTATATCCCCGATAGGCTTTGGCCCAGATCGATGTTGAAATTTAACAAATGAGTTTTGTCATGTTCTGAAAATCAATTTTAATTGAGTAATAATATATATATAATCTATCATCCTTTAATTTTAAAGATTGATATTTCTAGAATATAATCATCAAATAATGGTTCATTTAACACAGTAGTACTATAATTCCCTGAAGGCATCATTCCCTTCATCATCTTCTTCTTTTCTTACACTATAAAAAATGACCAGCTGTGTGTGTGTGTGTGTAATCCATAATTATATGCATACAATAGATAAAAAATATGTGTTTTATTTAGTTTAAACACCAAACTTAATTCATTATATATACACCTAAATCTCATGTAGAACATCATGTCACCATGCTCAAAACCAGACAAAACCTCTTAAAAATTGAATCATAAAAGATATATATGAATATATATATGCATTTATATAAAGATAAATGTATTGGATTATTCCATTAATATATATATATATGAATAGTATGGAGTTGTATTGATAATTAGTTTCCCACTATATGAATTCCATATTAGAAGTGGGAGTAGAAATGAGAGAGAGAGAGAGAGAGGAAGTCATGTGCATGAAGAAGAAGAAGAATTCCTTCAGCGAATTAAGGTAAGGGAATTGATTTTTCAAACTACCAAAATTATAATTTTATGTTTAAGGTTTATTTATATAGCACCCATTATTTGAGTTATGTAACCTTTTTTATTACTTTTTATGTGTTTAAAGTTGTTGGGTAATTTTTGGGAGAGTTTGGAAAGGTTTTGGAATGGTTTTGGGGATTTTCTAATGGCGTATGGTTTGAGAAAGGTTAGGTGAAACCGTGAATAACCCCTAGGTAACCATGTAACATGAGGTAGTGTGATTAGAACTATTTTCACATGGTTTTTCTAATAGTGTGAGTAAACCGTGTGGGGCACCCCATTGGACAGTAGCAGGAGCACGGTTAGCGCACGATTTATCTAATCATGCGCAACATTCAAAATTGTTTTTTAATATGGGGTCACTCGATATTTTCCCTAAATCACTATTATACTCACTTAGTATTCCCTATTATAAAGAGTTATATGGGATCTTCCACTCATTTTAGATATTATTCGAAGGGTTATCAAGGTGTGGTGTAGGTGATTCTTCTCTGGTAAGTTTCCTATCTTGGTTCATTCTTGGTTTTCGTTAGATCTAGTTCTCCCTCTCTCTCAGTTTTCTAGATCTACTTATTTTTCATGTATATATTGTGTTTTTTTCCTAAAATGTTTATAGTTGGACTTATTTATTTTAGTAAAATAGATCTAAGGTGGTTTTTGTGGAGGTTTCATCTGGATTTGTGGTGTAGTTGTGAGTTGGTCAATTTCACTAAAACCCTAAGATATGTGGATTCTATATTGACTCTATTTTCCTAGAACTATAAGCGTTGTCTTAAATTATTTGGTTTTTCTTGAATTAGGATGTGATTATGATGTATGAAACTTGGTGGAAATTCATTTTGTGATTATTTATGGATTTTGGGGAAAATGGGTTATTGCGGTGAAATGTTCTTTATTGTCAGATTTTAAAATGTTGATCTTCAAATCAGTAGCTTAGTTTGATTTATGAAAATTATTTGTGAAATTTTTTTCAATAAAAGGGGTTTATTTATTGAAATGTAATGTGGCATGGATGATGTCCTAAGGGATTGTTTGGGTTGGAAATGGTTGTTTGTATAATGTTGTGGCCTTGGTGTGCTATATGCTTGTTTATTGGTTAAGTATTTATGCATGTGATTGAAATGGATGTGAAGTGTGTGGGGAGTACCACTATAAAATGGGGTAAATAGTGGATGTATGGGGCACCATCAAAGATAAGTGGGTGGGATGTACCATTAGATTGGGAAAGTAGTAAACAAGCTTGGACGGGAAGTTCCACCGTGATTGTTACACCAGGTTGAGTGTGTGAAACGTTATGAATATGTTTTGATTATGTGTGTGGCTAATAAAGATGAAATTTTTGTAATAATATGTGATGGTAAAAGGTACTATGGCTTGTTTTTTGGATTTCCCTTTCATTGTGTGGATTTGGTTGAAAAATGGCTTGGTAAGGGTGCATTTGGTTTGCAAGAAATTGTTACACTATTTGATGTTTTTTATCAACTACTTTATATAAATGTGATAACAATTAGAAACTAGTGTAATGTGTAGGTAAGTAATTTGGGGAAAACCTACAAAGTATTATTACTCACCCCCTTCTTTGTCACTTGGGTTCTTTTGCAAATGTGGTATTCTGGGATATAGTAAATGGTAAAGTATATCATTTTTATAGTGGTTCGTCATGATGCTTGGGAAGTATTGAGGTTCTTGGAGAATAGAGCTTTTTGTAGAGATATGGAGTGTGTCATGGTTTCCTTTAGGCCTTTTTGACGAGTCTTACACATGTTACTCTAATTTGGGGATTTTTGTGATTTAGTTGTATTGACTTTTGGAAATTGTTATGGAAGAGTTTGGTTGTTTGGTCTTCTCTTGGTAATGTGTTATCATGGTTTACTTTTTTGACATGCATCATGTAGTTGTGGTTGGTTATTTTTTTGGTTGGTTAGTTTTATTCTAAGGAAAAATCATTCCCCAATTGTTCTTGAATCCCTTAGCATTTATTATTAGACTTTGGAACCATGGGAACACCGCCTAAGGACAAGTAGCATCTCACCACATTCTCAAGCCAATGAAGAAGGGTACAGATGTTACAAGTGGTATCAGTTGTTTGACCCTTTGGAATTGGTTCCCAGTCATGGTCTTGGAGTTAGTATTCATTCTCAGGTCATTACTTGAGTCAAGATGGTAGCAAGGAGTAATATTGTTGGAACTTGAAATGTATAGTATAAAAGGTTATAGATAACCATTTTATGATGAACTTAAAGTTACTAGGGATTTGGGTACATAATTTTTTTGGAGAAACTTATTGGAATTATAAATATCACTGTCAGGGGTGTAGCCAATGAGATGAGCATGTCATTAATAATAGAAATGAACTCCCACTAGGATTCAAATTTTTTTGGAATAATGATTTATGTTGTGATATGGATATATGTATTTTTGAAAAATCTAGAAATTATTTTCAAATGTGTGGATTTGAAATGTGGATAGTTGTGGTATTTTGAAATTGGGTTAATTTTAAAAACATGGTGGATTTTTCAAAAATGGTGAAACATGGGAAATGTGAACTTGTGGAAAGCCTGGTTGTGATAGTTTCAATGTAATAAAACTTGAAATTATAATCCATTTCTTGGTAAGGGGGGTACTTCTGTTGGTATTTGTGTTGATAGAAATGGCACATGGTAGGTGTTATAGAGACCAAACAAAGAGAGTGATGAAAATGTGGTTACACTTGAACCCCGAGTGAACCAACAGCTAGTTCAGAGTATAGTGCATTATTTCCAAGCTATGTAAAGTGGGAATAAAGTGGATGATACAAAGCATGTAGATCATGGGGTTCATTTTCAAAAGAAGAATCCACTCATATTTAGTTTTGATTTGGAACCGAAAAAGGCATAGGCATGGTTTAATAGAATAAATATGATATTTGAATTCCTCAAAACATTGGAAGAGATGAAGGTAAAGTTATAAATGTACATGTTGAAAGATATTTCCCATTAGGGTGGGAGTTGGAGATCCAAGATTGAACAGACCAAGGTATGAAATGAGAGGGTTTTGAGGTGTTGTTTAAAAAACATTCTACCCTCATATGTTCATAATTTATCACACAACGTATTTATTTCCTTTAAAGCAAGAGAACCTCTTAATAATGGAATATGCAGCTAAGTTTATGAACTTAGTGCGGTTTGAACCTGAGGTGGAGAGTAGTACATCATTGAAATCATGTATTTTTTAAGCTTTGTTGAGGTAGGAAATTCATTCTAAAATAGCGGTGTTATTCATAAATGATTACATAGAAATGGTAAATAGATAAACAGTGGATGAATGGGATATTTTTATGGCTACAGGCGGGGGAAGCATGTTGGTACCCATGGGAAATGGTGGGAACTCTAATGTTGGGATCAAGAGGAAGAGGGACACTTATTTATAGGGTGGGATTATGGATCAGAATTTGACAGCAGGATCAGTGAATATTCCTATGAAGCCTTTGAGTAAGATGAGATGTTTTCAGTGTGGTTCTATAGGCCCCATAAATAAGGGTTGTACGAAACAACCTCGATCATGTCATAACTATAAGAATATGTGGCATCTTCAGTGTTATTGTGATAATGCTTTGAGGTAGGGTGTTCATGGAACTCCTCAGGGGTCGCAGGTATCTTATTCCTCGATGGGGTGGGGGCAGTAGTATACCCCTCTTCAATAGAGGAAATTTAGTCATGGTGATACCAAGAACACCATGAATTCTCAATAGGGAAATAAAGAGCAGAGTGTGGAAAGAAAAAAGCTATTTGGAGATGAGGAGGTTATGATGGATGATCAGTTAAAACCATCCACAGTGCGAGGTACAGTTCTTTTTAATTCTACCCTAATGCATGAATTGTTTGATATAGGTTCCTCACAATATTTTATTACTTCTTGTTCTATTAGTTTCATGGGTTTAAGTATGGAAATCATGCCTTTGGTTTTAAAACTTCAAAATCCTCTTGGTCAAAGAGAATGTCGAACCTTCCTGTGTAGATCATGTTGTACAACTATGGATGGGGTTGAGTTGATGTGTGATTTCTCATTGCTTGAGATAGATGATTATGATATAATCTAGGGAAGGGATTTTTTGGAAAGGATTAAGGCCCACATCAATTTTTATGCGTGAAAGGTTAGTTTCATGATGGATGATAGTGTCAAACATCTCTTTAGAGGAAAGAAGAATGAAAATCTAGGTGCAACAAGCTTTTTGGAAGCAGCTGTTGGAATGATCTCATATCAGTTAGCAGTTTTATCATTGGCATCAATATAAGGAGTTCAATATAGAATTTTTATAGTAGCTATTGATCATTTTCTATATTTCTTTCCTGAAGAATTCTCAGGGTTTCCACCTGTAAGAGAAGTGGAGTTTACGATTGATCTCCTTTTGGGGACTAGTCCTATCTCACTTACATATAACTAGATAGAACCAAAATAATTGAGAGAACTGAAAGTGGAGTTGGAAGAGATAGAAAAAAAGGGTTCATCTGGCCTAACACATCTCTGTGGCCATCGCCAGTTTTTTTGTTAAGAAGGTAGATGAAACTCTTCGGCTGTGTGTTGACTATCATAAGATTAACCAAGTTTTGATAAAGAAATGATATCCACTTCCTATCATTGATGACCTCTTTGATCATTTGAGGTGAGATCAATGGTTCTCTAAGACTGACTATAGATCAGGATATCATCAGTTGTGAGTGCGAAAAGTGGATATTCCCAACATAGCTTTTAGAAGTAGATATGGCCATTATGAGTATGTGGTTATGCCCTTTGGTCTTATGAATGCACCAGTGGTGTTCATGGAATTGATGAATCAGATATTTTAGATATATTTGGATTTTTCATGGTGGTAATTGTGGATGATATACGGGTGTATTCATGGACAAGGGTGGAGAATGAGAAACACTTGGTAGTAGTGTTAGGGATCTTGAAAGATCATCAGTTGTATTCTAAATTTCCAAAGTGTGAATTTTGGATACAAGAGGTTTATTTTATTGGACATGTTATTTTTTAGAAATGTATTTTAGTTGATCCAAAAAATATATAGGCCATTATTTCATGGAAACCACCAAAGAATGTTTTTGAGATATGGAGCTTCCCTGGTCTAGCTAGGTATTATCTGCATTTTGTTTATGAATTATCATGATTAGCCTCACCGATGACATCTTTGACATGGAAAAATGTTACATTTAAATGGAATGAGTAGTGTAATAAATCTTTTGAAGAGTTTAAGAGTCGCGTTACATCATCACCAATCTTGGTTTTACCAAAACTAAGAAAAGGGTATGTGGTGTATTATGATGCATCTAGATCAAGGTAGGGGTGTGTTCTCATGAAAGGGGGTCATGTGGTTGCATATGGATCATGTAAATTTAGGTTGCAAGAGAATAACTACGCAACATGTGATTTGGAGTTGGGGGTAGTGGTTCATGCCTTGAAAATGTGGCATCATTATCTCTTAAGTGATAAATTCATGGTTTTTGCTGATCATGAGAGTTTAAAGCATACTTTCTCACAAATATATTTGAACATGTGGCGAAGGATATGGATGGAGTATCCACAGATGTTTGAATTCGACTTAATGTACACACTGGGTAAGGGAAATTCGGTGGCAGGTGCATTATGTAAGAAGTCGTATGCTCAAGTGGTGAAACATACATCTGATTAGTGGCAGTTGATGTCAGTCATAGATGACATGCGGTTGGAATGTGAGGATCAGGGTGGAAAAGCCTATTTCTTTTCACTCTCATTGGTTGCTAATTTGGTTGTCTTTGTTAAAGAGGTGAAGATGTATTATTCTAAGTGTATGACGATGGGGTTGAAACTCAATGGTGGGGAGATCATTGAGGCTTGGGAACTAAATGGGTATTCAGTTTTGTGTTTTCAGAATTAGATGGTTGTAACAGTGGGTTGTTAGGAATAAATTATCAGGGATTATAATCATTCCATATGGGTTTTTCATCTTGGAATTAATAAAATGTATAAGGCGTTAAAAGTTTTGTTTTGGTGGGATGGTATGAAAAGGAAAGTAGTAGAATTTGTTTTGAGATTATTGAGTTGTCATCAAGTCAACGCAGAGCACCAATGGATGATAGTGATTTCTCAACCTTTACTTATCCCTATCTAGAAGTGGGAATAGATTGTGATGTATTTTGTTATTGGTCTCCCAGGAATGGTCAGAAAGCATGATTCCATATGGTTGGTAGTGGATCATCTCACAAAGTCATCCCATTTAATTCCTATTTGTGAATCTCATATGGTATAGGATCTATCCAAAATCTTTATCCTCGATGTGGTAAAGATGCATGGTGTTCCAGTTTTGATTATATCAGATAGATATCTGAGGTTCACATCTTATTTTTTGGAAATCATTACAGCAAACCCTTGGGGCTCAGCTGACGATGAGTACGCCATACCATCCCCAGATGAATGGGAAATCTAAGATAAAGATACAAACTTTAGAAGATATATTACAGGCTTGTGTGATGGATTTTGGTGTCTCGTGGGAGGATCACTTTATGTTAGTGGAGTTCTAATATAATAATAGTTATTAGGACCTGATACATATGGATCCTTTTAAAGTACTGTATGGGAATCTGTGTCATTCTCCACTTTGTTGGGTAGAAATGGGTGAGACCTCGATGGTAGGACCAAGCCTTTTCGAAGACACTATAGAGAAGATCAAGTTGATCAGAAAGAGAATGTAGATGGATCAAAGTCATTATAAATTGTATTCAAACCATCTTCGATGACCATTTTCATTCGAGGTGGGTGATTGTGTTTTCTTGAGAATATCTTCTAGGATTGGACATCGTCAGTTTGGAAAGTAGGGTAAGTTATCTCCAATGTATATTAGGCCTTTTGAGATACTTGAGAGGGTTGGAGAGGTGGATTATCGGTTGGATTTTACACCACATTTTATTGAGGTGCACAATACATTTCATGTTTCACAATTGAAGAATAATTAGTTGGATCCTGACCATGTGATTTGATGGGATCATGTTGAGAAAGTGATGGATGCTTCGTTTGTGTACATTCTAGTGTGGGTTTTGGATATAAAAGATAAATTATTTCATGGTGAAATAATTGGTCTAGTTCAGGTTTTGTGGCAGCATGGTTAGACTCTGGATGAGACATGGGAGCGGGAGGAAGAGATGGCCAAACAATGGCTCGAGATATTTCAGCAAAGCAATGGTTCTCTACATTCTAAGGATGGAAAGTCCAATGGTGGTGAGAATTTAGTACCCCCTTTTTGAGGTATATAAACTTATTTATAACTTTTTATTTGGTTAAATTTGTTGGGTAATGTTTAGGAGAGTTTGAAAAGGTTTTAGAATGGTTTTGGGGCTTTTATAAGGGATAATAGTTTGAGGATGGTTAGGTTAAATTGTGTAGAAACCACAGGTAACCATGAAACAAGAGGTAGTGGGATTCACACAGTTTATGCATAGTTTGTATAATCATATGGGGAACCCATTTGATAGTAGCAAGATCATGATTAGTGCATGATTTTTTTAACCATGTGAGTTGATCATGCGTGACATTAAAAATTGTTTTTTTAATACAGGGTCACTCGGAATTTTCCCTAAATCACTCCTATCATCTCCCATATGATCCTCACTTATAATTTCCTCTTCTCAAGTGTTATAGGGTCTCTCCCACTCATTTTTGAGGTGATTTTATGGGTTTTCAAGGTGTAGTGAATGCAATTCTTCTCCGATAAGTATTCTCTCTTAGTTATGTGTTGGTTTTCCTTAGATCTAGTTCTCCCTCTCTCTCTCTCTCAGTTTTCTAGATCTAATTCCATATCATGTATATCTAGGGTTTTTCCCTAAAATGTTGATATTTGGGAATGTTTATTTTAGGTAAAAAGATCTAAGGTGGGTTTTTTGGGGATTTCACCTAGATTTGTGGTGCGATTGTGAGTTGGTCAGTTTCACCAAAACCCTAAGGTAGGCGGCCTCTCTCTTGAGTCCATTTTTATATAACTAGAATAATTTTCTTCAATTAGTTGGTTTTTATTGAATTTGGTTGCGATTATTATTTTTGAATCTTGATATAAATTCATTTTGTAATGATTTGTGGATTTTGGGGAAAATGGGTTATTGCAGTGAAATGTTCTTTGTTGTTAGATTTTAAAATGTTGATTTCAAAATTGGTAGCATTGGTTGATTTATGAAAATGGTTTATGAAAATAGTTTTAAATAAAATGCGTTTCTTTATTTAAATGTAATGTGGCCTGGATGATGTCTTAATATATTTTTTGGGTTGGAAATGGTTTTTTGCATAATGTTGTGTCCTTGGTGTGCTATATGCTTGTTTGTTGATTAAATATTTATGAAAGTGATTTAAATGGATGTGAAGTGGGATGGGAGTACCACTATAAAAAGGGGATGGATAGTGGATGGGAGGTCCACCATTAAGGGTAAGTGGGTGGGAAGTACCACTAGATTGGGAAAGTAATAAAGAATCTTGGACGAGAAGTTCCACCGTGATTGTTACACCGGGTTGAGTGAGTGAAACTTTATGGTTATGTTTTGATTATGCATGTGGATAAGAAAGATGAAATTTTTGTGATAATATGTGATGGTAAAATGTATTGTGGCATATTTTTTTGTCTTTCCCTTTCATTGTGTGGATTTTGGTGAAAAATGGCTTGGTAAGGGTGTGTTTGGCTTACTGGAAATTGTTGCACTATTTGATGTTTTATATAAACTATTTTATATAAATGTGATAATGGTTATATCCTAGTGGCATATGTTGGGATTTAATTTGGGGAAACCTAATACATATTATTATTATCCCCCTACTTTGTAACTTGGGTAGTTTTGTAGATATGGTATTTTGGGATACAAGAAAATATAAATCATCTCATTTTTCAAGTGGTTCATCAAGATTCTTGGGTAGTATTGAGGTTCTTGGAGCATAGAGCTTGGAATGGAGCTATGGAGTGTGTCATGGTTTCATTTGGATCTTTTTGATGATTCTTCTACTTGGTACTATGATTTTGGGATTTTTTTAATTTAGTTGTTTTGTTTTTGGAAACTATTATGGAAGATATTGGTTGTTTGGTTGTCCCTTGGTAATGTGTTATCATGCTTTACTTTGTTGACATGCATCATATAGTAATAGTTGGTCATGAATTTTTTGTTGGTTGGTTTTATTCTAAGGGAAAATTGTCCCACAATTATTCTTAAAGCCCTCAGCATATATTTCTAGCCTTTGGCACCTTGGGAACGTCACTTAAGGCCTAGTAGCATCTCACAAACTTCCCAAGCCAATGCAGAAGGGGAGGGACGTTACAATTTCAAAGAAATTTGTTTTCACATTTCCTACTATTTTGAGGAAAAAAACATTCCTATAAGGGGATTATTATTATTAAAAACTCTTTATTTTCAGAATCAAAGCTTAATTTGTTTAGTAAGGGATTTATTTTTTGAAATTTATATTTATATAAAGGATTTTTATTAATAATATTTTTGAAAACCTATTTATTTACATAATAAAATCTTAATTTTTTTTAATGGTGTTTTATTATATTTTCAAGAACCATTATTATTTCCATAAAAACATTTGTAAGGGAATTTTTTTTAAATTATTATTTTAAGGGAATTGTTTTTATACTTCCATGTGTTTTTCTTGAATCCCCTATGTAAGAAGGTTATTTTCAAAAGAATAATATGATTCATTATTTTTAATCTTCTATTTCAAAACCATGTTTCAGGGTAGAATAATTTATATTGAAACCTCCTTGTGAAGGGGTGTTAATTTATCATCCATTATCTTTAAAAAAAATTGTATTGGAGTTTAGAAAATTATTTTTTAAAAGGGAAGTGTGTTTTATATTTAAAGAATATTTTTTAAATGATAAAGTCTTTCATTTTAGGTTTTAAATGTTCATTTATTTCAAAAAAAGTCATCCATAATATTAGTTATTGTCATATAATATATTTTTCAATGACATTTCCTAAAAATTTGTAAAATCATTTGATGTAATTTTAAATTACAAGGTATTTAAAGGAATTTCATTTGACTATTTGGATTTATTTAAAATTACAGGTTTCTCCAAATTTATTCATATATAGTTTTCTAAAATAAATATATTTTTTAAGATAAGAAGATATAAAATTATTTTATTCTTTGAAAATATTTTATGTAAGTTTTTGAAAGGCTTTAATGGTTTATAAATGAGAAAGGTAGGACAGTTAAAAATGTTTTCCTAAAATAAAACTCGACACTTCATTATCGAATGGGTTGATGAGGTATGGGGTGATCACATGACCTCAAGGGGAATTTTACATAATAGTGATATTTCTAGTGGACCCATGTATTTCTAATGTTTTTGTAGGTATCATTTTAATCCTCAAAAAATGTTATTTTCAAAATATATTAAAGGAGAAATCCAAGGTTTATTTTTTTAAAAATTATTTATTTTGAAGTGGGTTTTCAAAATGATATTTATTTTCAAAGGAATTGAAAGATTTTTTCTTATGTATAATTTTTAATACCATAGATTCATATTTTAAAAAATTATTTTTCATAAGTTTTTTATTTAATATTAGTTTAAATAAATTTATAAGATTTTTATAGTATTTCTAAGAAAATTATTTTATTCACTAGTTTTAAAACCCCTTATTGGGAAGTTTTTTCTCACCTTATATTTTAAATGTTTTTTCATAGGATATTAAGAAACTATAAATGTGTTTATTATCTTTTAAGAAGCTAGCAAGAGTTAATCCAAATATTTTTTTTTATTTATTAATTATGAAAACTATGATATATTATAAGTAATTTTCCTAATCCCCCAAAACCCATACCCGAAAATATCCTCAGGTATGTAAAGTAATTCATATTTTATAGTTATTGTTTTTAAAAAAATATACGAAATTTTTTTACATCGGATTTGGGAGTGTGGGTCTTTTGACCTTATAAATTTATTTCCTATTCTTCTTATTCAAAATTATAAAACCAATTTTGAAGATGTTTTGAGACATTAAATGAGTCAATACCAATAAAATTCACAATAAAAATATATCATATTAAATAAATTGATTTATTAAATTATTCAATTGGATAATGAAGTAGGTTATATAATAAATTAAATGAGTAGAGGTTTACCTTCACAACCCCATGTCAATTTGAGAGATAAAGGGAAGGAACATGTAAGTTCCATTGAACTTAGAAGTGGAACCAATCTGAATAACCCATGAATTTAGAATTTTAAATATGATACTAAACCCAATCCGATTCAAGATACTTGAAACACCATTTCACCTATTTTATAACTTTTTGTAAAGAAAAAACAATTGAGGATCATGCTGAAAACTCTAAGGATGCATAAAAATCAAAATATATTTTGAAAAAAAATCACTATCACAAGAAGTGGTTTTTCATAAAAAGACTAAGAAAGATTGGAAAATGATGTTGGTTCCATATTTTCCAACCAATCAAAAAACATTCAATGCACTACTATCCTATCCTAGGAGTAGTCTACCAGAGAAAATGAGTGCTGAAAAAAAACTAGATAAATAAGTTCTAGAAACTTTTAAAAAAATACAAGTTAATATCCCTTTGCTATATGTTTTGAAAAAAATTATGAAGTATTATAATTTTTTGAAAGAAATTTATTCACAAAAAAAGAAAATTCAAGGGAGTATAGATAGTAAAATTAATAATAAATGTCTCCCTAATAGATAGACATGATTTTCTTATCAAATATAAAGGTTTGGGAACATTCACCATTCACTATACTATATGGGAGTTTTAATTCAAGGATTTCATACTTGAAATAGAAGAATCTATAAATTTTATTCCATGCTTTTTTTATTTTTATTTACAAGTAAGAGAACTAAAACCTACTAGAATAGTTGTTAAACTTACTTATAGATGTACCAAAATCCTATTGTATTTATTAATGATGTTCTAGTTTAGTTAATAAACATGGTTTTCTCTATTGATTTTTATATATTAGATATGGAATATTATCAATTTATCACCCATCCACCTCTCATTCTTGGGAGGAACTTCTTGAAATTTTATAAATATATCCTTAATGTCAAAAAAGTAACTTTTAATTATAATTTTTAAGATAATTAGTCCATTTGAATATTTTTCAACCAATAAAACACCCAATTGAGGATCATTCAAACTCTCAACTTAATATTATTGATTAGATTTCTAGTGAGTGTTTTTTTAATTTTACATGAAAAGAACCAAACAATATTTTGAAAAAATAATCAATTTTGTATGTTGAAATGGATTATTGTGAATATACTACTATTGAAAATAATTCAACTAAATTATGCGAAATAATTGGAAAATAATGGGAGCCTATAAAATGAAGTCATTTTTTTTACAAGAAGCTGTTTTTTTGTAAAACTAATGATTGATTTATTGAACTTATAGAAATTGTCACATGTGAAGTTGCTAAAATTTTTAACCATTCTCTTATTATTATTAAAACTATGAAACATACTTTATTTACATTAAAATACATTGATAATTTCACATGCTAAAACATGACTAAGAATGCTCAAATTGATACCCTTATTAGTGGAAATTAATATCCTATTAATCACATCAAATATGAAATTCTTTCTAAGTATTTAACATGTAACAATACTATTATACAACCTTATATCACAAAATTTAATTTAAAATTTTATTATTTTAGTGTATAAATAGGATCTAAAATTCATTTTACAATGTTACATAACCCCTCCTTTTCTAAAGAAATTTTTTCCCTTAAATTGGAAATTAAACCATTTCCCAAAAAACCAAAAATATTCCTTTCTATATGAGAATAATAAATTAAATATATTTATTTATAAAGTGATTTCAAAAGACCAAGAAAAATAATTGATAAGTGTTCTTATATCATGCAATACAGTCTTAGGATGAACCCTTTTTTATCTCACCAGAATCGATCCTTCAAATTTTATGCATAGAATTATGTAAGAGGAAAATACCAAACCTATGAGAAAATTCCTAAAAATATTGAACCAAACATTATTATAAAATTTTAATAAATAATTTACCACCTTATTAGATTCTAGAATAATATTTTTTATCTTTAATATCCAATGGGTGGGTCCTAATCATGTTTTCCCTAATAAAAGTTGCTTTATATTATCCAGGAATGAATTTGGTGAGCTTGTACCTGTCAAACTTCCAAAAAAATGGAGGGTGCGTATTGAACATAGAAAAATCAACTTATTAACTAGGAAAGATCATTTACCACATAATTTTCTTCATCAATAACTTAAGATACTAGTTAGATAGACCCATTATTATTTTCAAGATGGATAAAGCTTACGACAGGGTGGAGTGGTCATTTATCCTTAAAGTGCTTGCTCGTGTGGGTTTTTTGGGTTCCTCCATTGACATTTTTTTCACTGCTTCAGCTCTCCCAAGATGTTAATTGTTGTCATGGGAAAGAAGTTTGGCTTCTTCAAATCAATAAGGGGCCTGAGAGAAGGCGATCTTATTTCTCCCAGAATTTTCATCATGGTGAAAAATTCTTTGAGTTGTCTACTTATTAGAAGTATTAGAGAGGGGAGTATTCTTCCTTTTCGGTGAAAAAGAACTACAGTGGGTTTATCTCACCTCATTTTTTGTGGATGACACAATAATTTTTATCAATGGTTTCAAACGTTCCCTCAAGTTCATTAAAAGTGTGATTGATAAATAATGCAAGTGGAATGGGAAGAATGTTAACCAAGGAAAGAGCAATGTGTTTATTCCTGACATGTGCTCGGTGAGGAGAATCAAGTCCATAGAGTCTAGCCTTGGATTCAACAGAAGGGTCTTTTCAATGGACTACCTCGGAGCTCTGATTTCTCCAGGGAGAATCTGAGTGCATCATTTCGATAAGATGGTTGATAAAATTTCAAGAAGAATTTCCAACTGGAAGAACTATTTCATGTCCTTTGGTGGCAGAATTACCCTTATTAACAGTGTTTTATCTTATGTGACAATGCATATTCTTTCATCCATTAAGGTTCCTCAATCTGTTATAGCTCATTTGGAAAACATTATGACAACTTTCTTATGGGACACCCATGTAGACGGTTGTCATCACTGGGCTTCATGGGATCGTATGTCCAAACCTGTTGGGAAAGGGAGAATTGGGCTCAGAAATATCAGGGAAGTAATGCATGGTATGCATGGTAAAATATCCTGGGATGTGATTGAAGGACGATATTTATGGGGGCTTGTGGCAACAACGAAATATGGTGATATTATACAGGCGCCAGTGGGAAGATCATCATGCATTTGGTGGCTAATTCAATCTATAATTACAGAGCTGGAAAGTTACACTCGATGGATTATAGGGCAGGGTGAGATCAACTTATGAAAATAAAACTAGGTTGGTAGGAATCTCTTTTTCCCGGGATGTCTAGTCCCGAATTCCACAGTTATACAGGCAATGTAGTATCCTGATTTTGTACAGACTATTCTGAAATCGAGTGAATGGAGATCGATCGACCTCATTTAGATTTCAGAAGTACCAGACAAATGCGTGTTCACTGAGTCGGCCTCGGGATCCTTTTCTGGGAAGTATTTCTAACAAGTTTTGGCATCTCCTACTTTCAATGATGTGTGGGGTGAGATGTTGTGGTGAACATACATCTCGACCATATATATTTTCCTATTTTGGAGAGTTAGGAAGAATACAATCTCCACAGATGAGAATATAAAGCGTCTGGGTTTTGAGTTGGCGTCTCGATGCTGGTGTTATTCTGAACCTAAAGAGAAATCTGCTCCTCATATATTCTTTGAGCATGAATGGGAAAGGTACATTTGGAGAATGCTCGAGAGTTTCACTGGTACCGCTTCTCAAGATTCTCCAGAACAAATTTTCTTAGCCTTCGGTTTCAAGGGGTGGAGTCGAGCAGTAAGGAGAACAAAACTAGATCTTGTATTCTGGTAGTAGGGTGTTGGTGTATCTGGAAAGCCAGAAAAATGGATCGCTTCAAGGGAAAGCACAATTTTTTTGTGTATATTAATTCAATAATCCTATATTTATTGATTGATCTTGGCCACATTTTCAATCACAGGGAGCTCGTGCCTTCTATGCATTCGATTCTGGGTAATGTTTTGTACACTGTCGATCTGAGGAGACTTGCTGGAAAATGGGTCAGGTGGAATCCCCATGTCTCTAGACTCAAACTCAACACTAATGGGTCGTGTTTAGCTGGCTAATGCGAGGGGGTGGTATAGTTCATGATAGTAAAGGTTTGGTCATCCTCACTCTTTCTGCTTCATTCGATAATGGAAGTTCTCTACAGGCCGAAGCCAATGCTTTGCTTGTCGGCCTGGAAGTGTGCAATAGGAGGGACATTCACCTGACTGCATTGGAAATGGACTCTCAGGTCCTCCTCTAGTCTCTTAAAGGGTAGTCACCTACCCCATGGTCAATCATCTACAAAGTGCGGAAGAGTATGAACCGGATTCATGATGACATGGATATAACTCTTATCTGGAGAGAGGGAAATAGGGAGGCCGACTTCCTCGCTTCCAAAGATCCTATTTCTAATGGTGTGTCCTACTTCGACACAATTGGGTCCTTACCTTATGATGGTGTAAGAATTGTTATTGGGGATGCTCTTGGTCTCCACTTTTATAGACCCATGCGATCCTTTCATCCTTGGACCACATTTCTTCAGGGGGTCCCTCTTTCCTTAATAATTTTTTTTATTGTTATGGATAAAAAAACATTTCATTTTGGTATATTTTCTTATAGGAAAATGTAATATAGTTTTTTCAATGTAAAAAACACTTTTTAGATACATAAGATATGTATTTTTTCTAAATTTTTAGAAAATTTTATGGAAGTCATTATGGATAACTTAACTATCTAGGGATCATCTTTGGAAAGTTTCTTAAAGAGTTTGGATAATGTGGTTAAAACATATATTTTTAAAAATATTTTTCTAAGTTATTAAAAATTTTATTTAATTATTAAAAATAAATTATACCCAAATATGTTGTGTCTTAATATAGAATCCAAGTTGAAAAGTCTAAAATTGAGGTAATTTCTTCACTTCCCTACCAAAAAAATGTTTTAGATATCAAATCATTCCATATTCATGATGGCTAATGTAGAAGTTTCATAAAATAATTTATTAAAATTGAGTTTCCCTTATCTAGGTTTATTTAAAGAGAGTCTATATTTTTTTATGTAAATTGTAGAGTAGACTTTCAAGAATTAAAACAATAATGGATAACCACACTCATAGTACAACCCCCAAACTGGAACTTATCCTTTGAAATAATGACTGATGATTCTGATTTTTACCTTGGGGTTGTTTTAAGTCAAAATATGGAAATTAAATCTCATATCATTGATTATTATTCTATAATAATAGATCAATAAAAAAATAATTATACCATCACTGAGATTTATTTTTTTGGCTATTGTCTTTTCTTTAGAAAATTTTTTATGTGTCTTTTTTGGTCTCAGAAATTATTGTCTTTACAAACCATTCAAAAATTGAATTTTTAATGAAAAATAATGAATCCGAACCAAAATTTTTGATATAAATCTTATTGTTACAAGAATTATATATTGAAATAAAGGAAAATAAAGGAACTAAATATATTGTAGTTAACCATTTAAGATGATACCCACTGTTTTTAATGAAATGTTTTACATCTTTCCACCAATAAAAGAAACCTCTCCTGAGGAAATATTGTATGTTATTAGGAATGATCAACCTTGGTTTGGAGAGTTAGTGATTTATTTGTATACTAGCTAAATATCACATTGGGTTTCTCAATAATAAATTTATAATCTTGTGTGTGGTTCAAATAATTATATTTGGGATGATCCTTAACTGTATCATGTTAGAAGTGTCCAAATGATCATAAGACGCATTCCCAATTCCCAATTCTAATGAGTCCTAAATTGTTTACACTTTAAGCTATGAAGGCCTATTTGGATATCAAATAACTAATAAAAAACTAATAGATTTGGGTTTATATTGGTCCTCTTTTTTAAAGATGCTTTGGAGTCCTCCAAAACATGCAAGAGCAGTTTATTTGAAATAAATATATCCAACAAAAATGAAATTCTATAACAAACCCTATTATTTTATGATTTATATTATATATGGGGAATGTATTTCATGGGGAACATTCTAAATTATTTTTTATACCCTAACATACTATTTTTTTAGATTATGTGTTAAAATGGAGAGAATCCATCCCCAAAAAACTTATGATGGAAAAGTGGTTACCAAATTTTATAAAAGAAAATTTATTTTGTAAATCTAGTTTACCCATGTTCTAAATCACTAACTAGGGAACCCACTTCTATAATAAGAATTTGTAATCTATGATAAAGAAATATGGATTCAATCATAAGGTTTTAATAATTTTTCACCCACAAACTAATGGATTAGATGAACTATAAAATAGATAAATCAATCCAATTTTGGAGAAAATTGTGCATCAAAATACAAAGGAATTTAGTTTAAGGCTAGATAATTCACTCTAGGCTTATAGAACTTAATTTAAAAAATGAATAGGAATGTCCCATTTTATATTAGTTAATATAAAATATTTTAAACTACTTTTTGAGTTAGAAAAAAATGGTTTGTGAATGCATAAAAAATGAATCTATTTTCTACTAAAAAAAGAAAATTATACTTAAATATTTTTTAAGAAAATGGAAACAATGTTTATGAAAGTGTTGTGGTGTAAAAGGATAAAAAAATAAATTTTGTGATGAAAGTATAATTAATAAAGTCCTAAAATAATGATAAACATTTTTGTTGTATGAATCCAGAATAAATCTCATTTCAAAAAGATTTTGTTCTAAGGGGTCAGGACCTTACATTATTAAACATGTTTTTAAATTTGGTGTTATCTAGATTAAAAATTAATATAAATAAACACTATTAATATTTTATACTAACTGAATAAAGTTGTTAAAAGAAAATTTTCAAGAGCATCCATAAGAGGAGGATTATCTTTAACCTGTTAAGTACCATTAAGCACCAAGTTGTGTCTTTCTATACTTATTATTAGATGTTTTTTCCATAATTAATGAATTTTATTCTATAATTGATAAATTATTTCAAAATTAGGAAATTTTACCAAAAAAGTGGGTGGGGGAGGTTCGTATTTGGTTAATTTAGGATCTTTGAGTGCTTTAAGTTTCATTAAAATGTTGTCTTTTTTTTTTTTACATTTTGGTTTTCTATTATTTTAATTTCATTTTTAGTGTGTTTTTAAATACTCATATGATCAAATTAAAAACCCATGTAATTTTTAAAAACTAATCCAATGAGTAAAATAATTTTTGCATGAAAATAAAATTAAATGAATTCAGAAATAACTATGTTCAAAGATCATATTTTTGGAATATTCTGAAAATACCACTAAAATCTTGAATCTCATGTCTAAAACCACTGTAAAATTTTAATTCACATACCTATAAAGACTCTAATATATTTTTAAATTTTCTTAACATTAAATTTAATTCTTGATAGAACTAAATAATTATTTCTTAACCAGAATTTTCTTTACTTCTTTAAAAACCATGTAGTCTAAGTACTTGTGTCTAAAATATTTGAGAAAATTATTTTATGATTTAAAATCTACCTTTTCAAAGAAACCCTTATTTATATTTGAACATTTGAACATTTTATTTCCTAGTGAGGCCCTTATAATCTATGAATATCCTTTTAGTTAGCCACATTACAAGCTCGAGATCCCTATCCAACCCACTCTAGTAAGTAAACTACATGACTGACTGAAAATTAATTTTTTTATTCCAAAAAAAATTGAAGAAAAAGTGGGAAACCAAAGAAATTCCAAATAAAAGGATTTGAAAACAAAAGGAACCCACAAAATCGTTAAATTAAAGACTCTGAATATTAGATCCAACCACCCAATAAATCCCACAATTAAGAGAAGATACCTAAAAATTTAGGTCATTCTTTAGAAAATCCTCAAAATGGTGAGCCAACTTGTTGCAGACATGGATTTATTCCTCCACATTGATATTTCTTTCATTAAAACCTCACACCAAAATTCTATCATGTTTTTTTATCCCTTTTCACTTTATTAATGTCTACTCTAATTGATCTATCATGTAGTCTATAGGCAACTTCCTTTAAAGCATTGATATTGAAATATTTTTCTAACATTTTGTCCTTAGAGTGCTGAACTCACTTAAAAAAATCCACACTTTTTTATTCAACCTTACCTTCCATTATTTTTAAGGCTCCATCCACCAGTGGTTCCAAATTCTACACAATGAAATTGCCTTCAGGATCCTTAATTTCTTCATTTAGATCTTGATTTCCCAACATACTAGATAGTTGAAAATAACCTTATGCACTAGATATTTCCCTTGATCCAATATAACTCCCATTTTTCTTTTCTTAACTGAATATCTAGTAATAATTGTTTTTGGAATATTTGGGTAGTATTTTTAAGGTTTGTAACACCAAGATGTTTTTATGGAATATTTTCTTTAAATAATTTTAATTATTCATTAGCTTTCATTGCACACAATCGTGAGTTTAAACTAACCCCAAGGAAACATTATTATAAAATGACCATCATAACCAAGTTTTTAGGTTATTAGGAATAAGTATAACTAACTTATGAAAATGTATTATGAATTTATTGGTTCCCAATTATTTATGAAAAATATAAATCAATTAGATATTTGTATTTTTTGTATTAATAAATTGAATGAATTAATATTAGTAATGAAATTAATGAGATATATATGTTATATATATACTTAATGATTTTTTTTATATTCATCCAATGGATATTTTAGACCTAAGTTATGAATAAATCCTATTTTATGTATAAAACCTATATTTTTCAAAAGGGTAATTTTATGCCTTTGAATGGATAACCCATTTTAATGTAAGATTTTGACACATTAATAATATTTATATGAAAACATAAATATTTTATGTTTAATTTGAATATAAAAAATTACTTTGGATGAAATTTTAATATTTTTCTAATAACTTTCAAATTTTGATGAATAGTAAAAACACACTAAATTTTAATTGAAAACATTTTTTTTATCGATATAATTTATATGGTTAAATTATAATATTGACTGGTTTTAAAGTATAAATTGAATATATTTTTATCATTTAATATAATTTATGTCATTATCATTTATTTGACATTGAATTCAGATGTAAAAACATTTCAATCTTTTTTAATTTTTAGCTTTTAAAACCTGTTCTTTCATTCCAACAATGGGATTAATTTTAAATTAATTACTACCAATTCTATGTTTTGAATTTTGAAATTTGGACTCCATATTTGGAATCATTAATTCCAAATTATTTGAATGTATTTATTTTATTTTTGGTCATTGTGAATAGTAACTTCAGTAATTTTTATTCATTTGATAAAAGGGTAAAACAGGTAGTTAAGGGTAATAATAATATAATAAAACTACCCTAACACTTGTTATAATCTTAGTGTATGAGATATTTCAGACCAATAAAACCCGTGGGATGAAAATTTTGACTTTGGAACCCACTTGGGTGTGATTATGACACTTATAAATTTAAATACAAAGTAGGGGAAAAAATGTCACAAAAATATATTTTCTTACTAAAAAGGTTTTAATATGGGGTTATATAAGTGATAACTTCAAATATGAATATTAATTATAAATATAAAAATATTTACTATATCATGATATTTTATTTATAATTTTTAGACATTAAATAATTAAATTTAATTATGACACGATGGTGATGCAGTGATTGCTTTATTAATGAAGGAATCAAATAAATGATATTATAAATATTAAAATAAATATTATTTGAGATAATTTATGTCATCCATGATTTTTCTATGTGAATATGACATTTTATAATATTATTAAATGGTTTTTTAATTTATATCTCTGTTTATATTTTATTTAAATTCAATAAAATTAATAGTGTAAAAATTGACATAATTAATGTTTTATAAAAATAGTAAATTATTAAATTATTTAAAAGTCCAAAAAATATTTTCAAAATAAAAAAGTTACTTTGATAAGGAATAAAATTTCATTAAGTGTCCAATTATGGGAAATTTACCCCATATAAGTAAAATTTATAACCTCTTAATACTTAAAATATTGTTACCATAATTAAAATTAAAAGAGAATAATTAAGGGTAAGCCAAAAAGATAAGATTTAAAATAAAATCAATACATGTATAAAAATTATTCTATGAGAGGATTGAGAACTATAATCATATTATCTTCTATATATTTAAATTTGGAAGCATTTGGATTAAAAAAAATAATTTATATTATTTTAATATTTTAATAATATCCAAGGGTGCCCCTCACCTCAATTATAAATGGGCACCTCCTCCCTCACCTCTTCACTTAAATTTGAGCCTTAAATATTGTACATACCTTTCCATTTTCCCTTCTCAAATTACCTATTTAAATTCTAGAGGTTCTGGTCTTCCTCAAATACCAACTATAGTTCTCTAAGAAGAGATTTATAGGAAGCACTTCAAGGAAGAGGTAATCTCTTCTACCGATTCTTTTAGACTTATTTCTTATTCTACTTATTATTCATTAGTTGTTTCATTATAAATTAATAACATCAGTATCAATCATAAACTAATATATCCTTATAATTATGAAAAAACCATATTCCACCTTCTATCCATCCTACGAAAAATGAAATCTCCACGTATGCGTACGTATGGATTACCGTCTCTACGTCATGGTGTAATATGTTTTTCACCACCACCTTACTTGGATGGGTATAATAATGGAAATAATAACAATAATTTATTATTATAAAATTATACTAATTATGAAATATTATACACCATACAATTTAATACCATTCAATAATTATGGGAATGATATCATCACTTGTGTGTACGTACGACCTTCCATCTCCATGATGCGATGTGATTCATTCTACATGATCTTCCTTAAACCATAATTATACAAACGAATTTAATGAATAAATATGATATATATTATACTAATATCATAATTTAAATGATAAAACTATAACCTAAGAAGTGGAACATGAACTTATCCAACAAAATATTCATAAGAACATAAATCAGTTAATACCCAAATAAAGAGTAATAATGAAATGTTACTGGAAAATGGATTTTAATTTGATCATATATGATATAATTCTATAATAATTCAATAAAATTATTTAAATATTTATATAGGAGTTCCTAATACATACGAAGGATATCAGACCTAAGGTAAGAGATAATTTTGAAATCTCATTATTATCCGAGATTGTTTATTCATAAGTATTTAATAGGGTATATATATCATCCACATATATGTTACCTAAATATGTATTATTATTTATATTCCTCTATAATTTTGAAAATTATATTTTACCCATTAATGGTGAATTTTTATTAAATGGTATTAAAGAAATATTTTTTCGTTTTTTGGTTTGAGGTACTTTTTTACTTTACGAGCAAAATTATGAGAAGAATGATTTTTTAACTTATACAGCATGAATGAATTTTTACACTTTCATGACACCTTATTTACATGAATCTTACCTTACATGTTTTCAAGGTTTTTTTTCAAATAAATTCATTTCTTTCAAAATTTCATATCATTTTGAGAAAATAAAATGTTTTGGAAGAAGAAAGGATAGTTTCCTCAAAAATTAGTTTCATGTGTTTTATCAAAACTATTTTCCATATAATATGAAATTATTTAAATAGGTTTATGTTTTTATCCCTATTATTGCTATTATTTTATTTTGTTTATGATGGAATGATATTTATGAAATATATTTGTTTTACATGGATTATGTTATGTGGGAATGATATTTAAGAAACCAATTTTATTCCTTGGGTTATGCTATGATGATTGATTTATGTTTTTGTGGAACACATAATAATAATTTCATTGTGAGATATGTGGGACCTATATCTCCATCCAATGTATTGGGTAAAGATTTATATCTCATGAGAAAAACATGAATGGAATGCAAACTAAATTTGGTTCAGTAATACAGGGCTGGAACAACAAGTAAACCCAGTTCAGTAATGGACTTTATCCACTAAGATAGTATTAGAAATGATCCTTGACTAATATGAAATTATTTTCTATGTATATGTGTATGAAAGAAAATCTCATGTATTATGTTTTTAATTTTGGTATTACATTCATTGATTATTATGAACTTTCATGATTTATCCCATGGATTGATATCACAATCTTTCATATGCAAGATTTGATGTTAAAATATTGTATTCTTTGGCCTTATGATTATGATATGATTGATATCTCTCTTAGTTACCCTTACTGAGAATATAATCTAACCCTTTAATATGTTTCTTTTTCCCGAGGTCATGAAGAAGGTTATTAAGTAAGATATGTCAAAACGAGGTCTAGTTATGATGAAATAAGTGGGAGATAATGAAGATGTCTTAGGAAGCAGTTGTTTATGTTTCCTAGTTTCAAAAGACACTATACCTATACATTAATTTTGTCAATTTGTTATATTTTTTAAAGAACACTCTTCAACTTTGAAGTAATATCAATGTATGTGAAGTATGGGGTGTTATAATTGGGATCAGAGGAAAGTTATAGTTAACCTTTGGAACTAGGATGAGAAATACTTAGCAAGAACCCTAAGGATATGTCTAAGTATAGGTTACAATCCTAGTGTCTTAGAAATGACCACTAATAACCTAGTATTTAACCTAAAGTGCCCTAAATTAAAATTTTATTTTTGATTATGTGGTTTTCCCATTATGATTAGTTTTTCTCACACTATGATTCTTGGTTTTAGTCAATGGCTGGAACCTGAAGAAATTGCATTAATGTTGAATGCGATGAGCAATTTAATGATTGTCCACCTAAACAACCAAATGTTATGAGAGCTAGAATGAAAAATCATGTAGCTATGATCACACAACTTTATCAATCTATGAATCATGCAAGACTTACTAATAAGGATAGGAGGGAAAAAAATTCTACTGAGTCCTTCATGAGGCAGCGTCCACATTCTTTTAGTGGATCTTCTAACCCATTAGTGGATAAATAATGGATTAGTACCACTAAAAATATATTTTTAGTTATCAAATGTTCAGAACATGTTAAATTAATCTTAGCATTCTATCATTTGGAAGTTGAA
This sequence comes from Viscum album, assembly GCA_963277665.1. Lineage (NCBI taxonomy): Eukaryota > Viridiplantae > Streptophyta > Magnoliopsida > Santalales > Viscaceae > Viscum > Viscum album. Next base: position 1,783,071,714 of record OY728148.1, on the reverse strand, counting down.
GTTGATCAATGGTGGATCCTTATCAAGAATATGAGGCAAAGGGATGAAATTGAATCTATGGAATTAGATGAGTTCAATAACTTATTTTTCAATCATTACTTTCCTATTATTCTTTGAAAAAATTTGGATAATGAGTTCCTTGAACTTAAGAAAAAGGAAGATGATTTTTTTGGTACCTATGAAGAAAATTTTACAAGACTTACAAGGCACACTTCTGAATTATTATCCAACCTGAGAGTAAAATTAATCAATTCTTTAGTGGCTTAAAACCAAGTCTCCGAAGGGAATTAGACATAAGGGACATAAATAGCTATGAAAAAATTGTTCTATGAGCTCTTAAGGATGATATGGATATTGGAGTAACCCATCAGTCCTATGGGTTTGATAAGAATAGAAAAATATAATTCAAGGAAAAATATAAAGACCACACTGAAAAGAATATGATTATTCCCTATTTCTCAAAGTGTGGAAGGAAACATGGAATAAATTGTCTTAAAGGGACTAGTAAATGTTTGAAGTGTGGAAAATAAGGTCATCAGGTAGTTGAATGTCGAAGTGATGGAAAAAATATATCTAATGATGTGAATAAACAAAATGAAAAGAATGCACCTCCTATACTTCAATGTTACAAGTGCAAGGAAATGGGGAATTATTCCAATGAATGCCCTAATACAAGAGTTATCGATGATGATTGACATAAGAAAACTCTTAAGGCTAAAGAAAAAGTTAAGTCACATGTGATCACTATCAGAAATGTGGATTACTATAATGAAGTGGTGAAAGGTATACTTATCATCCACTCTAAAGTATAAAATGTTTTATTTGATTCTGGACGCACCCACTATTTTATTTCTAAAGAATTTTCTAAGGGTATCTCTATATTAGCTCAACAATTAGATGTTGAGTTAGATGTGAAAACTCTTAATGGAACAACAGTTGCATAAAAAGTTTATAATTCATCTTCGGTTAAAGTTTGTTGGAAAGTGATTCCTAAAAATCTTTTGAACCATCCTATATTAGAATTTTATGTGATTCTTAGTATGGATTGGATTTATCTATATGGAGCTTATATCAATTTCTAAGGAAGGGAAGTCACATTTCTTACTCTGGATCAATCTATGAGCATCTATCGGTGCAAGGATGAATATAACCTTCCAATATAAATTTATTCCATTTTATGGGTCTTGATTCCAATAAATGATGGTTACTTATCTAAAATGGTTAGGGAGAAAATCAAAATCAATAATACACCCATTGTATGAGAGTTTTATAATGTCTTCCCAGAATAATTGATAGGTCTTCCACCAAATTGTGAAGTTGAGTTTTCAATATAACTCATACAGGGTGCTATACCTATTTCAAAGACACCTTATAGAATAGACCCAATTGAGTTGCAAGAATTGAATAAGAAACTCAAAGAGAATATTTATTAGGGTTTAATATTCTCTAGTGTGTCACCTTGGGAAGAAATTGTTCGGTTTGTTAAGAAGAAAGATAGATCAATGAGACTCTGTATTTATTACAGATAACATAAAAAGATCACTATCGAGAACAAATATCCTCTTCCCTGCATTTATGACTTATTTGAACAACTAAGTGGAGCTCATTACTTTTATAAGATTTATCTTCACTCAGGATATCATCAATTAAGGTTTAATAATGATGATATACTGAAGATGGTATTTCGTACAAGCTATGGACACTATGAATTTATAGTGATGCCTTTTGGTCTTACTAATGGCTCCATTATCTTCATGTATCTAATGAATAGAGTCATTAGATAATAAATTGATCAGTTTTTGGTAGTCTCTATAGACTATATTATTATCTATTTGAAGATCTATAAATAACATGAAGACCACTTGAGAATTTTACTAAAGACCCTAAGAATAGAGAAGCTTTATGAAAAATTTACCAAGTGTGAATTTTGACTTCCAAAAGTTTCATTTTTGGGTTAAATAATTTCAATAGAGTGGATATCTATGGATCCAACAAAAAATAAGTTGTTGAAATTTGTTTGAGACCAAAAATGGTAAATAAGATCTAAAGTTTTCTTGGTTTGGATGGATATTATCGAAGTTTTGTGAATGTTTTTTCATGATTATCTAATCCACTAACCAGGTTTACTTGGAAAGGTGTTAAGTTCTGATGGACATAAGAATGTGAAGATAATTTCAAAGAGCTAAAAAGAAGGTTAGCTAGTACACCTATTCTCACAATGCCTTGTAGTGGAGAAAGGTTTTTGATCTACAATGATACATCCAAGAAGGGGCTAGGATGTGTTCTCATAAAAATGATATAGTGATATCTTATGCCCCGCGGTAGTTGAAAATCCCTAAGAAAAATTACCAAACACATGATTTAAGGTTATTTGTGGTAATATTTTCATAAAAGGTATGGATGCATTATTCTATGATGAAAGGTGTGATATTTATACAGATCGTAAAAGTTTAAAATATATTTTCACACAAAAGGAGTGGAATATGCACTAAATAAAATGGTTGGAGATGATTAAAGATTACGAATTATCAATACATTACCACCCTAGTAAAGCGAACAAGGTGGAATATGCTTTGATTCAACAGGGCCATACTAGCCTATCGATGATGGGGATCACAAAAAATCCAATATTTATGGATTTTCAAAGGATGGATCTTGAAATTTTAAAGGAAGGAGAGAAATATTATCTTTCCCAAATGAATTTTCAACCATCTATACAAGTGTAGATTAATAAGGCACAGAAGGAAGATGTAGATCTAAAAAATAAGGTATGAAATGTTCCTAAATTCAACCTTGATTGTGATGGAATAATAAGGTTCAAGAATCAGGTTTATATTCCTCCCATACTAGAATTAAAGGATTTATTGGATAAGGCTTATAGTTCTTCATTATCTATTCACCATGGAAGCACAAATATTTATTGGGGCTTAAAAGAGTATTTATGATGGGAAGGAATGAAAAGATATGTTGTTGAATATGTCTCTTGATGGTTGGTTTATCAAAAAGTTAATGTTGAGAGATAGAAGTCTAAGGGGATGTTATAACTATTACCCATACCATAATTAAAATGGGAAAACATCACTATAGACTTTGTCATCAGACTTCAAAAAACATACAAAGGAAATAAATCAATATGGGTTATAGTTTATCACCTTATGAAGTCGGTGCACTTAATTTTTATTAGAGAGGATTTCTCTCTTGATCAGCTTGCTAGGATATATGTAAAGTAAGTGGTAAGATTTCATGGAGTATCACTTTTCATTATATCTGATTAGGATCTGAGGTTTACCTCAAATTTCTCATGAAGTCTTCAATAGGATATGGATACAGAGTTAAGTTTCATCACTGCTTATCATCATTAGATAGATAGTTAGTCTGAGAGGATAATTCGAAATCTTGAAGACATATTGAGAGCTTCTTCTATGGATTTTAAAGATTTTTGGGATCCACACCTACATTTTGTGGAATTTTCTTACAACAATAGATTTCACTCTAGTATCTAGATGTCTTATTATGAATCCCTCTATGCAAAGAAGTGTATAAATCCAACTTATTGTGATGAATTTGGGGAAATAAAGCTATTAGGACTTGATATTGTTGATGAAATGGTAGAGAAGGTTAGATTTATTCAACACCACATAAGGGAGGCTTCGAGTCGACAAAAAAGTTATGCTGACAACCAAATAAAAGACCTAGAGTTTGAAGTGGGTGACTAGGTGTTTCTATGAATATCTCCCTGGAAGAGAGTAATGATATTTGGAAATAAGGTAAAGTTGGTCCCTATGTATATTAGTTCTTTTTAAATCCTAGATCATGTTGGGAAGGTAGCTTACTGATTGGCAATTATATCGAATCTCTCTCAAGTTCATGATGTATTCCATGAATATCTCTAGATAAAGTATATAACTAATCCTTCACATGTACTAAAATCATAATTCGTACCGCTGGAGAAAGATCTTTCTTATAAAGAACAACCGATAGAGATTCTAGATTGTAGTGAAAAACTTCCATGAAACAAGACCACTCGCTTAGTTAATGTTTTATGGTGGAACCACCAATTTGAGGAAGTTATGTGGTAACTTGAGGATATGATGAGGGAGAGGTATCCTCTTCTATTTGTTTCCAAGTGACAAATTTTGAGGGTGAAATTCAGTTTAAGGGGGGTAGAATATAACACCCAATTTTTTTATGAATTATTTTCTTTAAATAATTGTAATTATTCAGTAGCTTGCATTGCACACAATCCTAATTTTAAATGAACCACAAGGTTCCCATAGTATAAAATGACCATTACAGCCTATCTGTTAAGTTATCATGAATAAGTATAACCAACTTATCAAAAATTTATTGTGAATTCATTGGCTACCAATTATTTATTAAAAATATAAATTAATTAGATATTTTTATTTTTTTTATTAATAAATTGAGTGAATTACTATTAGTAATGAAATTAATGAGATATATAATTTATAAAATTAATAAAATATTTTTGATATTCATCCAATTGATATTTTATTCATAGGGTATGAATAAACCCTATTTGATTTATAAAAACCTATATTTTTCAAAAGGGTAATTTTATGTCTTTGAATGGAGAACCCATTTTAAATTAATATCATTATCCATTAATAATGTTTATATGATAGCATAAGAATTTTATTTAGAATCAGAATATAAAAAATTATTTTTGGTGAAATTTTAATATTTTTATGATAACTTTGAAATTTTTTTGAATAGTAAAAACACACTAAATTTTAATTGAAAACACTTTTTTTATGAAAATATTTTTTTTGGTTAAATTATAATATTTACCAGTTTTAATGTATAAATATAATATATTTTTATCATTCAATATAATTTATGTCATTATCATTAATTTTACATTAAATTGAGATGTAAAAATGTTTCAAACTTTTGCAATGTTTTAGCTTTTAAAACTCGTTCTCTCTTTCCAACAACAGGATCAATTTTAAAATAATTACTAAATATTATGTGTTATGAATTTTTTAAAATGGAATCCATATTTTTAATAATTATGTCCAAATTATTTAGATAGATTTATTTTATTTTTGGGCATTATGAATAGTAACTTTGATAATTTTTATTAATACAGTAAAATGGTAAAATGGGTAATTAAGGGTAAGAATACTATTATAAAACTACCCTAAAACTTGTACTAATATTATTAGATGATATATGGATGACCAATAAAACCCTTGGAAATAAAATTTGTCCTTTGGAATCCATTTTGGTGTGATTATGACACTTATAACTTTTAATTTAAAGTAAAGGAAAATATGTTATAAACATACATCTTCTTACTATAACAATTTTAATATTAGGATATATAAGTTATCTCTTCGACTATAAATAGTCATTAAAAATAAGAAAATATTTCATACATTATGGAATTTTATTTATAATTTTTAGATATTAAATAATTAAATTTTATTATGACACCATGATGATGCAATGATTACTTTATTAATGAATGAATCAAATAAATGATATTATGAATATTAAAATAACTTTTATTTGACATAATTTATATCATACAAGCTTTTTTAGGTGAATATGACATTATATAATACTATTCAATGATTTTTTTGAATTATATATTCTTCTATATTTTATTTAAATTCAATAAAATGAATAGTTTAAAAATTGATGTAATTGATATTTTATAAAAATAGTAAATTATTAAATTATTTAAAAATCCTAAAAATATTTTCAAATCATAAAATGACTATTATATGGTCTAAAAGTTCATTAAGTATCCAATTATGGAAAATTGACCCCATATAAGTAAAATTTATAGCCTCTTAATACTTAAAATGTTGTTACCACAATTAAAAGTAAACGAAAATAATTAATGCTAAACGAAAAAGATAAGGTTTAAAATAAAATGAATAAATGTCTAAAAATTATTATATGACCGGATTTTGAAATATCCTCATATTATCTTCAACATATTTCTATTTGGAATGATTTGGATTAAAAAATTAATTTATATTAATTTAATATTTTAAGAATTTCCAAGGGTGCCCTCACCTCAATTATAAAAGGGAACCTCCTCCCTCACCTCTTAAATTATATTTGAGCCTTAAATATTAGTCATTCCATAAAAGTTTCCCTTATAAACTTACCTATTTACATTATAGAGTTTCTTTTATTCTTCAAAGATGAATTATAGTACTCTAAGAAGATATTTAGAGGAAGCACGTCGAGAAAGATTTAATCTCTCCTAACGATTCTTTAAAATTTATTTCTTCTTATACTTCATATTAATTAGTTTTTTTATTATAAAATAATAACATCAGTATCACTCATATAAATATATATTATTATAATTATTAAACAACCATATTTCACCGTCTATCTATCCTATGAGAAATGAAATCACCACACGTGCATACGTACAGCTTACCGGCTCCACGTCGTGGTGTAATATGTTTTTCACCACCATAATACTTGGATGGGTATAATGATGGAAATAATAACTATATAATATTATTATAACCATATCTTTATTCTGAAATATTATACACCATTTAATTCAATACCATTGAACAATTATTGTAATGATATCATCGCTTGTGCGTACATACGGCCTACTGTCTCTACGATGTGATGCGATTTATTCTACATGATATTCATCAAACCATCATTATATAAATGCATGTAATTAATAAATATGATATATATTATAATAATATCATTCTGTAAATGATATAACTATAACCGAAGAAGTGGAACATGAACTTATCCGACAAAACATGCATAAGAACATAAAGCAACGAATACCCAAATAACGAGTAATAATGAAATGTTTCTAAAAAATGGATTATAATATGATCATATATGATATCATTATGGAAGAAGTCAATAAAATTATTTAAATATTTATTCATAAGGTCCCCATACAAACTAAGGATATTGTACCAAAGTTAAGGGATAATTTTTTAATTTCATTATTATCTAATATTGTTTATTTGTAAGTATTTACTGGGTATATATATCATCCACATCCCTGTTACCTAAATATGTAATATTATTTATATTATTCCACAATTTTTTAAAGTAAATTTTACCCATTGGTTAATTTTTAATAAATGTCATGAAAGGAATCTTTTTTCATTTTTTGTATGAGATACTTTTTGACTTTACCGACAAAATTATGAGAAGAATGTTTTTAACTTATACAACACGAATGGATTTTTATGCGTTAATGATGCCTTATTTCCATGAATATTACCTTAAAATATTTCAAGTTTATTTTCAAAGAAATTATTTTCTTTTAAAATTGTGTGGAGTTTTGAGAAAATAAGACATTCTTGAAGAAGAAATGATATTTTCCTCAAGATATAATTTTATGTGTTATATCAAAACTATTTTCCATTTAAGATGAAATTATTTAAATAGGGTTATGTTTTTATCGCTATTATTACAATGATTTTATTATTTTTATGATGGAATGATATTTATGAAATCCATTTATTTTACATGGATTATTTTATGATGAAATGATATTTAAGAAACCCATTTTATTCCTTGGGTTATAATATGATGAATGATTTATGTTTTTGTGGAACACGTAAGAATGATTTCATTATGAGATGGGTAGGACCTATATCTCCATAAAATGCATTGGGTAAATATTTATATCTCATTATATAGACATGACTGGAACGACAAGTAAATATGGTTCAGTAATATAAGGCTGTAATGGAAAGTAAACCCGATTCAGTAATGGACTTTTTCTGCTATGATGATCTTGGGAATGAGCCTTGACTAATATGAAATGATTTTCTCTGATTATGTGTATGCCAAAAAATCTCATGTCTTATGTTATGACTTTTTGGATTACATTCATTGATTCTTATGAACTTTCATGATTTATCCCATGGCATGATATCATAATCATTCATATACAGGATAATATTTTCAAATGTTATGTTCTTTTGTCTTATGATTATTATATGATAGATATCTCCCTTGTTTACCCTTACTAAGCGTCTGAGATCACCCTTTCATATTTTTATTTTCCCAAGGTCATAAAGAAGGGTATTAAGTAATACATGATAAAAGGGGTCTAGTTATGATGAAATAAGTGGAAGACAATGAAGATGTCTTATGAATCGGTATTTTAAGTTTCCTAGTTTCTATAGATACTATAACTATATGGTAATTTTGTGGATTTTTTTTATTTTTTCATAAATATTCTTCAACTTTGAAGTAATATCAATGTATGTAAAGTATTGGGAATTATAAGGTCTTGGTACCCACTATTTGAATTGGAAAATTCATAGAGTCAAGTATACCTTGCTTTCCCTTCCTTAAGCCAAACCCAACCACTATGTCCCCTTGGAGGTCTGGATCATAATCTAACATCTATTGGGGATCCACTTATTTATCACTTAACTCAATATCCTCATAAGATCTTAACATGACCTGCTTTTTTTCCATCGTAGCATGTATGTTTGTCATTCATCGAGATTAAAATTATCCTTCCCATCTGAATTCAGCGATGAGAACCGGTTTTGGAGTCGAATAGACCTAGATAGTTTATCAAGTTTCCCCAGACTCAGAGGCATAATTTGAAAAATATATTTTGGTAAAAGTTATTTCTTTTTGGATATTTTCAATTATATTTATAGAAAAAAACGTTGAAAATTTTATGGTGTACAAGATCTACTGAAAAATAAAAATAAATATCCATTTTTTAAATATAAAAATAATTATTTTCATTTAAGAAAGTGGATGGATGTTCACACCACATTCTGGAACCCATAGCTTCCTTTCTTCTCTATACCATCTCAAAATTGTAATAAAATTAATTTCAAAAAAATATGAAAAAGGATATTATAAAGTGAGGGAAGAGGAAATAAAATTTATATTACGGTTGATTCACTAAAGGTGTAAACTTTCCCGTTCTATTTTTGATATTTGGGAGATGATTTGTCACTGGGAGAATGAGGAGAGGTCACCTTTGAATGAAAATAGATTAATGAATTTTTACTTCTAAAATAGAAAAAAAAACCTTATTATACCCCAAAAGTTTTCAAATATTAAACGAACAAACCTAAATCTATATAAAAACCTTGAAAATTTTCTCATTATTTAACCCAATTCATTGACTCAATTATTGTGACAACCCGAGATTTTATGAAAAAAAAATTCAATTTTTTTTATATTTTTGATATTTTTATTTACAAATAATACTAAGTTAAACTTAAGTTACACACAACACTCAGTTTCTCTTTCATTACATGCAACACCAATCTTATCTTGCATTACATGCAACACTATGTTTAAATGAAATGTGACATATTATTAAGATATTATTATTTAGTATGATTTTTCTCACATAGAAATTAGAATGGAAGTTATGAATAAAATTAACTAAATTTTGAAAATATGGATTAAACAAATATATAAAATTAATTCATTATTTAATAATTAATTATAAATGAAAATAAAACCCTTTTGAAAATAAAAGTAAGTCTTTCTCTGAAAAAATATTTTTATACGCATAAGTGTATTTGATGTAAATAAATTAAACAAATTAGTTTTGGTTAATGATTTTAATTAAATTTATATATTATATATTCAAATAAAATGTTTAACATTCATCTTATATGTTTTCTAGATGAGAAATAATAATAAATTCAATTTTACGTTTAAAAATTATACTTTTTCTAAAAATAGTTTGGTCACCATTTTGTGCACTTATAATAAAATTAATTTTTGACGTTTTTATAAAATTAATTTTATAAAATAAACTTCATTTTTAAAATAATAATTTTAAAATTATTTTAAGTTGAATTTTCGGGATTTTTTGAATCGTTTCATTTTTTGTTGAATAGTGAAAATACCAAATTTTAATTGAAAATTTTCTTATTATTTAAATTATTTATAATGTTAAATTAATTTTTTCATTTATTTTAAAGTATAATAAGTTATATTATACATATATTAATTCAATTTATTTCTTTTTAATCAAATTCATTTGAAAATTGGATATAAAAACTTTGTAAACTTTTGACCATTTTTACTTTATAAACTCACTTTCTCGTCACATCTATGGGATTAATTTTAAATTAATATTTTATAATTATGTGAATGAAATTTTTAAAATTGGATTCCATATTTGGAACCAGAATAATGGTTCATTTTTTGGACCGTTGTGACATACGAAAAATGTGGAGGCACTCATTTCTTTTCAAAAATACCAAGTGTGTCCTCTTCCCTACTTATAAAAGGCCACCCCCTATCATGTATTATTCACACATTCAAACCTTTTTTTTACCAATACTGGTCAAAATAAATTTTTAAATTCCCTCATATCATCCTATAATTATTATTTTGGTTAGAAATCCATTCTAGGAAGTATTTATTGCAAACCTAAGGAGGATAATTGAAGAAGAGGTAACGTTCATCAATGAGCAATTTTTTATTTCTTAATCAACCCCCTTCAATTATGATTATATCATGATTATTTAATAAACTAAGTATATTACATATAATTATATTTTTTATGTTAGTTTCATGATCTAGAACCATATCCACTTCTATCAAATGGGTTACGAAATCATTGTTTGTGTGTACGATAGACTACCACCTTGCAAACTGATTTCGTTTGTTCTTACATTACCACATCTTGAGGATATAAATAATGATGGATATATATTTTATATATTATATATGTTATTTTTAAGTTGTTTTTATGATCATTTAATTATTATATTACGCATACTTTAAAACTCTCCATTTTTGTGGGAATGTAATAACATTGCTTGTGTGTACGTTGGACTACCACCTCGTGAAGCGATTTGATTCATTCACACATTACAAGGAATGTATTAAATATGTATTTAATAAAAATATGTGATATATAATAAATAAATTTGATTCTATAATGATAATATATACCATTTTATTTTCTTTCTTTCAAACCAATAAGAAAATTAATAAAACCAACGTTCATGCGTATGTACAACCTACCATCTCCATGAAGAGTGTATATCACATTCTATCCCTAAATTTTATTGATAACTATAAATATAATTAATATATATGATATTTAAATCATAATTATCATTTTTTATATGATGTAACCATGATCAAATTAAGAGAACTAAAAATAAAACAAATCAAAACTTATACGACAAACAAAACGATTATTACCTGAAACCTAAATATTGCAAGAAATTGATAATAAATGGGTAATAAAAGGTCATAATAAAACCATATATGGAATTATATTTTTGAATATGGTTATATAATATATTTATAATAAAATTATACTTATTATATAGGAGGTTTGAAAGAGTATGTTGAAATTAAGACTTAAGGTAAGGAATTTCCATCTCACTTTTATTTTCTGTGAGACAGAAGTCATATTCACCACATTTTCTTTTATGTAGTGTATATTATTTACATGAACGTATATTATTATTATACTTAAAATTACTTCTATTTACATATCTATTTTAGTATCTATCTTTTATGGGGTTTATGGTTCAAAAGTTATCAAAATTGTAAGGGATTTTGTCTCAATTTTCCTTCTTTGATACTTATGTTATAGTATACACCTATATTATTTAATGAGATGTATATAAAACCCATTTGAAATGTAATGTCATAAATTTATTTATCCTTATGGTATTTTAAGTTTCATTTTTCTTTATTCCTTTATGGGTCATATGATTCAAAGTTACCAAAGTGGTAATGATTTTACGCTACAATCTCATCGTTTAATGGGATTGTTTTTTATTATGATTTCGATGATAAAATATTCTGATCCATCTCAAAATAAAATCATAAAATTCCTTATTCTATGTTTATTCATGATATTTTCAATTAAAATTAAAATTTTCCCACTTTTTGGTTCTTAAAATAATTAATAAGATGTATTTAAGAAAATACAACTTTATTTCTCTGTTCGGTCAGAAATTTGTTTTCTTCCAACACCATGCTTTCTAAAAATGTTTTCAAAATTATTTTTTTACTCACTTATGATTTAAAAAAAATGTCATTTTTACACATGTTTGGATTTTTTACAAAAAAAATAAAATTAATCTTAATATAGTTTTAAAAAACAAGGCTTATTTGGCTTTTATAGAATATGTGAAAAGAATCTTTGTTTTTAACATGCAAGGCATGCACAATATTTCCCACTTTCATCAACACTTAATGATTTTAATATTTCCATAATAGTTTTTAAATTAATTTTCAAAGAAATTTTTTAGTTAATATTTGGGATTTTTTTATATTTTAAATAAATAATTTAAAGAGGAAATTATTTTGGAAATGCTTTTTGTTTTTAAAAATTATTTTCAAAGTGGAAAGGATATTTTACCCAAGAAATGTTTTAAATGATCAATTAAAATCATTTTCCATATAATATTTCATCTGTTGATGTTACTTATTATTTATTGATTATATGCTCTAAGGACACCATTCCTATTCTTTCTATAAATGTTTTATGTTTATAATGAAAAAATATTTATGAAACCAATTTATTTTACATAGGTTATGCCATAATAAAATGCTTACGAAACCCACTTGTTTTCAAGGGTTATAATATGATGAAATTGTTATGTAACTAGTCCCTTTTCTATAATTTATGATATGATGAAAATTTTATGATACCCATTTAATTTTATGGCTTACGATATAATGAGTGTTTATGATCTTATAAAACACATAAATATGGTTTTCATTATGATACTAGTGGGACTTATATATCCTAATAATGAATTTGGTAAATATTTGTATTTTATGATATAGACCGGACTAAAATGGGGAGTGAACCCGGTTTAGTAATACATGACTAGAATGAGGAGTGAACCTAGTTCAATAAGATGGGTCTGGAACAAGGAGTGAACCAGATTAAGTAAGGGACTTTATCCACTATGATGGTCTTGAGAGTTAACCTTAAATAGTGTGATGTTATGAGTGGACTTGTCTTTTATGTCCACAATTATATACATTAACCTGATTATATGTTCACAATTTTATGGTTACACCTGTCTTTCATGACCATATATTATGCATGGACCTACTTACATGTCAATAAGTTTTTTCAAGGGACCAATTTCATGTCCTTAACTTAATGAGTGAACCATCATCTATTAATACATTTTAACAGTGTTATAATATGATGTGTATGCCAAAAATCAATGTCTTATTCTAATTTTATTCTCTTTGACTCGTATTTTTTTATTCTCTTATGATTCATGTGGTATTAATTGCCAATATTTATGCCACGACTCATGTTTATGATCTATGACAGGCTGGGTACAACTTTCATAAGTTATGTTCATTATCACATACCCTTATTATTTTCTTATGCTTTCATATAATCATAGATTTATATATCTTATATTTACACTTACCGAGCATTTGATCTTTCCCTTTCTTATGTTTCTTTTACCTAGGTTATAAATAATGGTTTCTTGTAGGGAATTTCAATTAAGATTACTAAATGGGAAGATATTTGTGGAAATATTGAATATATTTTACCAGTTTAGAAGATTACGTTAAAAGTTTCTAATTGCACAAAACTTTTATAATACTCAGGCATGTTTTTGTGCAATGTAATTAATATTCATATAAAAATATGTAAGTTACTTGTAGGAGAAGCCTGAGTCTCTATAATTAGGGTGGCGATTTTAGATTTTATCAAAGTTAGGGTTACTTTTACATTTGTTTGGATGAGAAAAACTTTGTTTTGAATCCATACTTTTTGAAGAGGGAAAATTTCATGTGAAGTAAGTTCTTTGTGGGAATGAGATAACAAATTAATAGAAATTAGATAAAATGAAAAAAATGGTTAATTTTTAATGATGGTTGTTTAGGATGCACAATATTTTTTATTTCTTGGTATTTAATGGGTGGATCTCATGGGTTTATGTTTTAAAATCATTTTTGTGGATCTTTAGTGATTACTTATCTAGTATTATAAGTATTAAGTATGGGCGAATTGATAGAACTAATATTTTCGATATTTTTCATGTGTATTTCAAAAAATAAATCTCCTCCAATTCATCAATTTAATCTGATTTTCATTTTTTTAATTCCCAATGGTATTTTATGAATTTATATGAAAGTGGATTGTTTTATTATTTTTAAGTGTTTTAAATAATTTCTGGAATAAATTGATCATGATATAACTTTATTTTTAATAATGTGTAATTTATAGAAAATTTGGTTTTTGAACATGAAATTAGAAAATTTTCAAACTCTCAAATGTAAAGTATGAACGTAAGACATATGGATGCATCGTAAGTATTTGACAGTCAGATCGTCAAGATTTTCACTCAATTTTAAGACTTCTTAACTTGCTGAAAATTTGAAAATCCAATATCATAAGTTTTTGGTATACTTTGACATAAAGATTTTAACTTCACTATAATGCTTTAAATCCTTATGGTGAGGGAAGTAATATGATGAATCTTTAAAATCACTATGCTTGACACTTTATAAAATTTTAGGAAATCTCAACATTGAAAATGCTTCCAAGCTACGATCAAGTTCAATCTAGATGGACACATTTAATGAGGATATGAAGATTCAATGCTAGATATTTAATTAATGTAAGAATAAAATAGTGTTGGACCCACCTTATTTTAATGTTCACAAATAATGTTTGTTATGTTTCTAACAATCTCTATGTTTTAAAATAGTAAATAATTTTCTAAGTAATATTTAGAACCAACTAGGTTTAGTATGGATCTACCATCAGTTGAACTGATCTATGGCTAGTTAAAGAAGATCTACCAATGGACATGATGATCTACTGTCAATTAAATAGATCAAACACTAAGGGAATCTAACACTGAGTACATCTATTTCTGAGGACATCTACCATTGAGAAGATCTACTACTGATAGATGTATTGCTGAAGAGATCTACCATCAGTTGGATCTACTGAAAAATAGATATATTAACAATACATCTATGGTCAGAACCAATATACCACTGGTCTATTCTACTACTAGCCTATGATACCATTTAAATATGTTACCTCCTAAATGATCTATCACTAGAACACATCAATCACCAGTGAGCATCCACCGCTAGATTAGATATATAATTTAGAGATCAACAGCCAAAATTCCACCATTTTTGTCTAGACTCATATTCAAATTTAATTTCTCTAATAACTAGTTTAAGGAATAAAATTTTGTCACCTACACATGGATTTAAGAATTATTATTATTAAAATAGTCTATAGATGCATTTAATAAAAAGTATGCAATTTTTTTTTTTTTGTGATCAGTATGAGGATTGAACTGATAATTGAACCCAAAACTATATAAAAATTAGCGAAACTCTCTCGTAAAAATGTGGAATTGTGTGTGGCCAAAAAAAAGTGAGACACTCATAGAGAACACAAACTATTATATTCTAAATCAAGAGAAACCCAAATACACATTTGTGTGGAAGGATTATAGACATATATAGATATAAAATAGAAGTACTTTCTAGACCTTCACGACACTATATTTTCCTATATGTTATGTGGAACCTATCCAAAATCCTTTCGAATAAAGATTTGAGGGACTTTGAAAATTTGAAGCTATTCAATTTAAGAATCATGTATTTTTATTATGTATAATAATTTTCTATTAATTTTTATGTATTAATTTTGAGAAATGTTTCATTGTAATCCATTTATTTGTTCACACTATCTCCAGTACTTAATCTGGAGTGTTCTTGACACATTCTCTCAAAATCTTTTATTGTATTCCTATGAATAACTATGGAAGAGGTCTTCTGTGACCTAATATCTTTTTCTTCCAAAATAAAACTATGGAAAAGATTCTATATTGGGACAACCTTGTCTTTTTTGGTCTATAAAACCTCATCCAAGTTGTGGATCAAGTTTATTATTAAATAATGTTCTTAGAAATAGGTTATTTTCAGGTAGAGGGGATTTAGTCTTGGCTTGAGATCGAACCCCTTTTTTAATTCCACTGGGTGTTTTATTAGTTTTTTTTTCTATATTTCAAAGTTTAAAAATCTTTATGTTTTAAAATTAGTTTAAGAACATTAAACTAATATTTAATCTAATTTTTTGTTTTATATAGAGTGTTTGATCAAGTAATTTAGTTTTAAAAGTTAAATAGATTTAAAATATTATTTTAACTGAGAATTGATCCCACTTTAATAATCTATTTTAAAAATAAAATTATATACTTATACTTTTTTGATTAACTAGTTGTTTCATTAAATTGGGGGATTTTAGTTTGAATCTTTTTTAAACATAAATATTATTGAAAACCCAACTCACCCCCCTCTTGAGTTACTCACTCCGACCAACATTTGGTATCAGAGGCTTTTAAAAATATATTTTACTTTGATCTAGTTTCATATAAATATCCTAAATTTTTTATTATTATAAATTTAATTATTCATGAATAATCATAGGTAAGAGGAAACAATTACTAATCAGACTTCTGGTTTTAATGGTACAAATTATTTCTAATGTAAGATTAAAATGAAAATACATATTAAAAACATCAGATTTGAAAATTGGACTATCATTGAGGATAAATATGAACTACAAAAAATTGATAGATTTGAATGGAGTGATCCGAATAAATCATCTTATTACAAAAACTGTAATGCTATGAATGATTTATATTGTTTTTTAGTATATTAAGAGTTTAATAGAATATCCTCTTATACCACTACATTTTAGATTTTGGATACCTTGTATTTTTCTCATGAAGGAAATTCAAATTTCAAAGAACATTTGAATACTTATACTATTAAATATTATAACATTAATATAAAACATGATGAGTCATTTTATAATATGTATCTTAGGTTCAATGAGATTTTGAACATGATACATTCACCCTCCTAATATTTTTTCCAGAAAATTGGCGAGAAACTTCAGTTTCAATTTGAGAGTCATGTAATATAAGAAAGTTTCCTATTAAAGAGCTAATATTAAATTTGATGATATATGAAGAGGAACAAAAAGTGAATAGATAATAGGAATATGAACCAAAGTAGAAGTCAGTAGCCATTAAGACTTCTGATTTAATGAAAAAGGTAAAGATAAAAGAATATGATTCATGTGATGGTTAGTCATCTTCATACAGTGATGAATAAATAGCTCATTTAGGCAGGTGATTCATGAAATTTTACAAGAGTAATAAATTATTAATGAATATAAACTAAAAAGGAAATTATGAAAATTTAGGTAACTAGAGAAAATAATGGAAAATGGTTGATTCTACAAATAAAATAGTATACTATGAATGTAAGAGAAAAGTTCATTTCAAAGTATATTTTCCTAAGTTAAATTTTAAGAAAAATTATGAGGACTGAGATAAGAGGTAAAAAAGGATATGAAAGAAATTTGGATTGATTCAGACTCAAGAAGAGTGGAAAATTGTGATAGATCCAATATGTGTTTTATGAAAAACACATCTTTAGTATTTGATATTTCTCTTAAATATCCTATTTATAATTCAAACCATTCTAAAAATGAAAGTAGTGAAGAAAACTTATCTAGTGAAGAAATTTTTAATACTATAATATGATAGAGGAAACATTCAATGAACTCAAAGATAAATATACGAGTTTAAAGAAGAATTTTTTTTTCTTACTTTAAAACAAATGTAAGTATAGAAAAGTATAAAAATTATCAATTTCTAAAATAAAATGTGGAGGCACTTATTTCTTTTCAAAAATACCAGGTGTTTCCTCTTCCCCGCATATAATAGGACACCCCCTATCCTCTCTTATTCACACCTTCAAACCTATTTTGTTTTACCAATAATGATCCAAATAAATTTCCAAATTCCCTCATATCGTCCTATAATTCTTATTTTGGGCAGAAATCCATTGTAGGAAGTATTTTAGTGCAAACCTAAGGAGGATAACTGAAGAAGAGATAACGTTCATCAATGAGCATTTTTTTATTTCTTAATCGACCACCTTCAATTATTATTATATCATAATTATTTAATAACCTCATTCTATCACATATAATTATATTTTTTATGTTAGGTTTATGATCTAAAACCATCTCCACTTCTATCAAATGGGTTATGAAATAAATGTTTGTGTGTACGGAAAACTACCTCCTCACAAATCGATTTCATTTTTTCTTACATTACCACATATTGAGGATATAAATAATGATGGATATATTGTTTATATATTATATATGTGATTTTTAAGTTTTTATTATGATTCTTTAATTATTATATTACGCATACCTTCATACTCTCCATTTTTGTGGGAATGTAATAACATTGCTTGTGTGTACATCAGACTACCACCTCATGAAGCGATTTTATGCATTCACACTTTACAAGGAATGTATTAAATATGGATTTAACAAAAATTTGTGATATATAATACATAACATTGATTCTATAATGATAATATATATCATTTACTTTTCTTTCTTTCAAACCAATAAGAAAATGAAAAAAACAAGTGTTCATGTGTATGTACAACATACCATCTCCATAAAGGGTGTATATCAAATTCAATCAATAAATTTTATTTATAACTATAAATATAATTAATATATATGATATTTATATCCTAATTATCATTTTTTAGATGATTTAACCATGATCAAAGTAAGAGGACCAAAAATATAACAAATCAAAACATATAAGACAAACAAAACGATTATTACCTGAAACATAAATTAAGCAAGAAATTGATAATAAATGGGTAATAAAAGGTCATAATAAAATCATATATGGAATTATATTTATGAATATGGTAAAATAATATATTTATAAAAAAATTATACTTATTATATAGGAGGTTTGAAAGAGGATGAAGGAAGTCAAGACTTAAGGTAAGGAATTTCCATCTCACTTTTATTTTCTATGAGATAGAAGTCATATTCACCACATGTTTCTTTTATGTAGTGTATATTATTGCCATGAATGTATCTTATTATTATTATACTTAAAATTACTTCTATTTACATATCTATTTGAGTATCTATCTTTTATGGGGTTTATGGTTCAAAAGTTATCAAAATGGTAAAGGATTTTGTCTCAATTTTCCTTCTTTGATACTTATGTTATGGTACGCACCTATATTATTTCATGAGATGTATATAAAACCCATTTGACATGTAATGCCATAAATTTATTAATCCTCATGTTATTTTAAGTTTCTTTTTTCTTTATTCCTTTATGGGTCATATGATTCAAAGTTACCCAAGTGGTCATGATTTAACGCTACAATCTCATCGTTTAATGGGATTGTTTATGATTATGATTTCGATGATAAAATATTGTGATCCATCTCAAAATAAACTCATAAAATTCCTTATTCTATCTTTATTCATGATATTTTCAAGTAATATTATAATTTTACCACTTTATGGTTCTTAAAATAATTGATAAGATGTATTTAAGAAAATAAAACTTTATTTCTCTCTTCGGTCAGAAATTTGTTTTCTCCCAACACCATGTTTTCTAAAAATATTTTCCAAAAACATAATTATGATTTAAAAAAATTTCATTTTTACCCATGTTTGGATTTTTTACAAAAAAATAAAATTAATCTTAATATTGTTTTAAAAAACAAGGCTCATTTGGCTTTTATTGAAAATGTAAAAAAGAACCTCTGTTTTTAATATGCATGACATGCACAATATTTCCCACTTTCATGAAAACTCAATGATTTAAATATTCCATTAATATTTTTTAAATTAATTATCAATTAAAAATTTTTACTTAATATTTGGTATTTTTTTATATTTAAAAAAAATAATTTCAAAAGGAAATTATTTTGGAAATGTTTTTTTAAAAAAATAATTTTCAAAGTGGATAGGATATTTTCCTCAAGAAATGTTTTAAATGATCAATTAAAATCATTTTCTGTATAATATATCATCTTTTTATGTTACTTATTCTTTACTAACTCTATGATATAAGGATACTATTCCTATTCTTTTTCTAAATGTTTTATGTTTATAATGAAAATCTATTTATAAAACCTATTTTTCTTCCATAGGTTATGACATTATAAAATGCTTATGAAACCCACATCTTTTCTAGGGTTATGCTATGACAAAATTATTATATAACTATTCCATTTTCTACAATTTATGATATGATGAAAATTTTATGATACCCATTTAATTTTATGGGTTATGATATGATGAGTGTTTATGATATTATGGAACACATAAATATGGTTTTTATTATGCTACTAGTGGGAGTTATATATCCCTACAATGCATTAGGTAAAGATTTTTATTTCATGATATAGATAAGACTGAAACTGGGAGTGAACTTGGTTCAGTAAGAGATGACTAGAATGGGGAGTGAACCTAGTTCAATAAGACAGGGTTGGAACAAGGAGTGAACCTGATTTAGTAAGGGAATTTATCCACTATGATGGTCTTGAGAGTTAAACTTAAATAGTGTGATGTTATGAGTGGACCTGTCTTTCATGTCCACAATGCTAAACATTAACCTGATTATATGTTCACAATTTTATGGGTGGACCTATCTTTCAAGCCCATATATTATGCATGGACCAAGTTAAATGTCAATAAGTTTTTGCAAGGGACTAATTTCATGTCCTTAACTTAATGAGTGAATGAGCTTTGATTCATACATTTTGACAATGTTATAATATGATGTGTATGCCACAAATCAATGTCTTATGCCGATTTTATTCTCTTTGACTCATGTTTTTTTATTCTCTTATGATTCATGTAGTATTAATTTCCAATATTTATGTCATGACTAATGTTTATGATCTATGAAAGGATGGGTATAAACTTCATAAGTTATGTTCATTATCATATACCCTTATTATTATCTTATTCTTTCATATAATCATAGATTTATATATCTTATGTTTACCCTTACTGAGCAGTTGATCTTTACCTTTCTTATGTTTCTTTTCCCTGGGTTATAAAGAAAGGTTTTATGTAGGTTATGTCAATTAAGATTTCTAAATGGGAATATCTTTGTGGAAATATTTAATATCTTTTACCAATTTAGAAGATTATGTTACAAGTTTCTAATTTCAAAAAACTTTTATATTACTCAGGAAAGTTTTTGTGCAATGTAATCAATATTCATATAAAAATATGTAAGTTACTTTTATGAGAATCCAGAGTCTCTATAATTAGGGTGGCGATTTAGGATTTTATCAAACTTAGGGTGAATTTTACATTTGTTTGGATGAGAAAAACATTATTGAAAATCCATACTTTTTTGAAGAGGGAAAATTTCATGTGAAGTAAGTGCTTTGTGGGAATGAGATAACGAATTAATATAAATCAGATAAAATAAACCAAATGGTGAATTTTGAATGATGGTTTTTTAGGAGGTATGATATTTTTTATTTATTGGTATTTAATGGGTGGATCTCATGAGTTTATGTTTTAAAATTATTTTTTTGGCTCTTTATTGATTAATTATCTAGGATTATAAGTATGAAGTATGGGTGAATTAATATAACTAATAATTTTTATCCTTTTCATGTGTATTTAAAAAAATAAATCTCCACCAATTCATCAATTTAAGTTGAATTTTATTTTTTTTATTTTTCAAAGGTATTTTATGAATTTATATGAAAGTGGATTGATTTATTATTTTTAAGTGTTTTAAATAATTTCTGGCATAAATTGATCAAGATATACTGTTATTTTTAATCATGTGTAATATCTAGAAAATTTGGTTTTTGAACATGAAATTATAAATTTTTCAAACTATCAAATGTAAGGAATGATCATAAGACATATGGATGCATCATAATTATTTAACAGTTAGATCATGAGGATTTTCACTCAATTGTGATACTTATTAACTTGGTGAAAAATTGAAAATACAGTATCATAAGTTTTTTGTATAATTGGACATAAAGAAATTAACTTCACTATAATTCTTCAAATCCTTACAGTGAAGGAAGTAATATGATGAATCTTTCAAATCAGTATGCTTGAAACTTTATGAAATTTTTGGAAATCTCGGCATTGAAAAATGCTTCCATGCTATGATGAAGTTCAATCAACATAGACACATTTAATGAGTATATAAATATTCAATGCTTGATATTTACTTAATGGAAGAATAAAAGAGTATTGGAACCACCTTATTTTAATGATCACAAATCATGTTTGTTATGTTTCTAACATGCTCTAGGTTTTATGATAGTAAATCATTTTCTAAGTAACATTTTGAACCAACTTGGTTTAGTATGGATCTACCATCAGTTTAACTGATCTATGGTTAGTTAAAGAAGATCTACCAATGGTTATGATGATCTACTGTCAGTTCAACAGATCTAACACTGAGGGAATCTAACACTGAGTACATCCATTACTATTGAAATCTACCATTGAGAAGATCTACTGCTAATAGATATATTTCTGAAGAGATCTATCGTCATTTGAATCTACCACAAAATAGATATATTAAGAATACATCTATCGTCATAACCAATCTACCACTGGACTATTCTACTGCTAGCCTATGATACCATTCAAAGATGCTACCGCCAGAATGATCTACCTTCAGAAAACATCAATCACCTGTGAGGATCCACCGCTAGATTAGATCTACCATTTAGAGATCTACAGCTGGAATTCCACCATTGTTGTCTAGACACATATACAAATTTATTTTCTCTAACAACTAGTTTAAGGAATTAAATGTAGTCACCTACACGTGGATTTAAGAATTATTATTATTAAACTAGTATATAGATTCATTGAATAAAAAGTATGAAATTTAATGTTTTTGTGATCAGTATGAGGATTGAATAGATAATTAGACCCAAAACTATATAAAAATTAGCAAAACTCTCTAGTGAAAACGTGGAACTCTATGTATCTAAAACAAGTGAGACATTCATAGAGAACACAAACTATTATATTCTAAATCAAGAGAAACCCAAATAAACCTCTATGTGGAAGGATTCTAGACATATATAGATAGAAAATAAAAGTACTTTCGAGACCTTCATGACATTCTATTTTCCTACATATTATGAGGAACCTATCTAAGATTCTTTCGAATAAAGATTTTAGGGTCTTTGAAAATTTGAAGCTATTCAGTTCGACAAGCATATGTTTTTATTTTTTCTAATAATTTTCTCCTTATGTTTATGTTTTACTTTTGAGAAATGTTCCATTTAAATATATTTATTTGTTCACACTATTTCCAGTGCTTAATCTGGAGTGTTCTTGACACATTTTCTCAAACTATTTTATTGTATTCCCATGAATAACTATAGACGAGGTATTGTGTAACCTAATATCTTTTTCTTACCATATAAAACTTTGTACAAGAATCTATATTGGTACAATATTGTGTTTTTTGGTCTCTAAAACCTGATACAAGTTGTGGATCTAGTTTATTATTAAATAATGTTCTTAGAAATAGGTTATTTTTAAGTAGAGGGGATTAAGTCTTGGATTGAGACCGAACCCCTTGTTTAATTCCACTGTGTGTTTTATTAGTTCTTTTTATGTATTTCAAATTTTAAAAATGTATATGTTTCAAAATTAGTATCAAAACTTTACACTAATATTTAATCTTAATTTTTGTTTTATATAGAGTGTTTGATCAAGTAATTTAGTTTTAAAAGTTAAATAGATTTCAAATATTATTTTAACTTAGAATTGATCCAACTTTAATAATCTATTTTAAAAATAAAATTATATACTTATAATATTTTGATTAACTAGGTGTTTCATTAAATTGGGGGGTTTTAGTTTTAATTTTTTTTAAAAATAAATATTATTGAGAACTCAACTCACCCCCCTTCTTGAGTTACTCACTCCAACCAACATTTGGTATTAGAGGCTTTTCAAAATATCTTTTAATGTGATCTATTTTCATATAAATATATTAAATTTTTTGTTATTATAAATTTAATTCTTCATGAATAATAATAGATAACAGGAAACAACTACTAATTAGACTTCTTGTTTTAATGGTACAAATTATTTTCATTGTAAGATTAAAATGAAAATACATATTGAAAACATGAGATTTGAACATTGGACTATCATTAAGGATAAATATGAACAACAAAAAATTGATATATTTGAATGGAGTGATCCAAATAAATCATTTTATAACAAAAAATATAAATCTTTGAATGATTTATACTGTTCTTTAATATATTAAGAGTTTAATAGAATATCTTCCTATACCACTAAATTTTAGATTTTTGATACCTTGTATTTTTCTCATGAAGGAAATTTAAATTTCAAAGAACATTTGAATACTTATACTATTAAATATTATAACTTTAATATAAAACATGATGATTCAACTTATAATATGTATCTTAGGTTCAATGAGATTTTGAACATGACACATTCACCCTGCTAATATTTTTTCCATACAATTGGTGAGAAACTTCTGTTTCAATTTTAGAGTCAATTAATATAATTAAGTTTCCTATTAATTTGATAATATGAAATCTCATTATGTATGAAGAGGAAAAAAAGTGAATAAATAATAGGAATATGAACAAAAGTATAAGTCAGTAGCCATTAAGACTTCTGATTCAATGACAATGGGAAAGATAAAAGAAGATGATTCATGTGATGGATAGTCATCTTCAGACAGTGATGAATAAATAGCTCATTTAGCTAGGAGATTATTGAAATTTTACAAGAGGAATAAATTGGTCATGAATCCAAACTACAATGGAAATTATGACAATTTAGGTAACTGGAAAAAATAATGGAAAAGGGTTGATGCTAAAAATGAAATTTTCTGCTATGAATGTAAGAGAAAAGGTCATTTCAAAGTAGATTTTCCTAAGTTAAATTTTAATAAAAAGTATAAGGGCCGAGATAAGAGGTAAAAAAGGCTATGAAAGAAACTTGGATTGATTTAGACTCAAGTAGAGTAGAAAATTGTGATAGATCTAATATGTGTTTTATGAAAAACACATCTGCAGTATTTGATATTTCTCTTATATATGCTATTTATAATTCAAACCATTCTAAAAATGAAAGTAGGGAAGAAAAATTATCCATTGAAGAAATTTTAATACTATAATATGATAGAGGACACATTCAATGAACTCAAAGATAAAAATAAGAGTTTTAAGAAGAAACATTCTTTTTTTTCTCACTTTAAAACAAATATAAGTATAGAAAAGTAAAAAATTATCAATTTCTAATAGAAAATAATGAGATAAAATTATTAAATGAACAATTAATAAAGGATATATAGAAATTTAAAAATTAAGAAATACCTTAACCCATATTCTTGGATAGAAATCAACATCTAAGTATACCATAGGAATTGTATACCAACCTAGATAGAGAAATATCAACAAGAATAAATTTATTTCTAGTTCTAGTTATCTAAGTTATGTGAATAATTATTACTATTATAGACCTAAAAAAGTTTTTATTTCTAATAGTATCATATCTCCTTATAAGAAATCTATTAAACAATTATGGATTCCAAAATCCCTTATTACTGACATCTATAGACCCAAAAAGACATGAGCATAAAATTAATTCTTAGTTTATGTAACATCTCGGTTTCAGGTGCCGCCCAAAGGTTCCCCATACATGGTTGGTCACATGGACTCAAGAGCATTTCCCTAAATGCTAGAGGTTTCCAACTAGAAACGAGGTCCTTGGGTGTGATAGTATAGAAACTATGCCCTCATTGGAAGAGTAACACAGCAGAAAAAAACATATATCAGTAGCGGAAGTAGTAATACCAAAAAATAAGTAAACAATAGAAGACTAAAAGAAAATAAACAACTAGAGCACATATATAGATTATTCCTGTCACATATGTCTAGGAAAACAGACAAACAAGTCACAATGTTGGAATATAGTACTAAACTAAAGTACAAGGAAAGAAATAAACTCTAGCAGCATCGCAAGCCTTATCTTGGTCCCATGCCCTCCATCTTCACAGAAATCAAGAACCTGAAGTAGAGTGGATATCTCCCTTACCTATACCTGCAACAATATAATCTGTTTGGACCTAAAAAAATTACCCAAACAGGTGTGAGACAAATCCCAGTAGGCAACCACAAAAATACCTATACCTATCTGTCAGTGAATATATGTAGTACGAAAATATGAAAAATGAAGTAATAAACAAGGAAGTACTCAAAGAAAACAATACTACAGTTTAAACTACATTTATTTACATCTACTAATTATTCAACCAATCAAACATAAGAAACCCTATATAATGTTCTCATAGTCTAACCCCTCTAGTTCATCTTAGACAAAGACTCTCTGAGAAAGCACTCACCATCAATTCCTCCTGTGGAATTTTATCGGAAAACTATAAACTCTCTGAGGAGGAACTCAACATCCAATTCCCCATGTGGTCTCATAACGGTATACTATAGACACTCTGGGTGAGCACTCAACATCCATCCCCCATATGGTCTTGCAACGTGAATGGTAACAGACACTCTAGGGAAGCTCTCTGCATCCATTCCCCCTATGGTCTCACTACACTAGGTTCCCACAGCCCTATGTAGTATAATTGTGCAAAAATGATATCCATAATCTAGATTAAATCTCAAAAACTACTTGGCTAAAAAAATACAATGCATATCACAAGCATTTCACATTATATCAAGTCCATCCTAACAACACTAGGCATGAAAATCATAACAACACAACAAGTAGTTCTATACCCAACCACCAATATCAGACAAACATGGGAAAACACATCCATGGTAAGGTAATAACCCTATTCATAATTAACCTCCCTTACTCAAGTAAAGAAAGCATAACATGCAGTAACAGTGTTAAATTCCCAAAACTTTAAATACCCTAAACTAGTGTATTGGGAACATTTTGCACATATAACTCAAAGAAAACTACAAAAAGGCAAAAACCACCTACCTTGACATTGTATGATCAATATAGTTTAATCTTAGCCTATGAATTAACCTAGAATGTGGTAGATCTATAGAAATTTCAAAAACGATCAACCATGGATATCTAACAAAAGAGGAGAAATTAATAGGAGAGGATCTAGAAGAAGGAAGAACTCACCATGGTGATTCCAACGCAATCAACGATGTTCGATTGGGAGAACAGATGGTGGATCAATGGCCTAAAGAAGAATCGTTACTCTCGATTTCTCATATATGAGATGAAGTTAGAAAAAGACAAATCTAGGAATGAGACGTGACCCCAGTCCATTTAATGAAATAAAAGAAAAAGTAAACAGTGTGTACTATTAAAAAACATGACGTGTATTCGCCTCAACTGGCCCCCGACATTAGCGATCTTCCATGTCATCCCAGAGGGCCATGTCTCGGCCATTGCATGCCCAAGATGCGGTTGTACTTAGTAATAGGGTACACGGTGTGCACTCCTAAGTACATGGTGTGTACTCCTAAAATTTCCAAAAACTCCACTTTTCCTCAAAAACACCTGAAAACAAGATACATACTTGAAAAGAGATTTGGGTTCTTACAAACTTCCCCCCTTAAGTAAATTTATCTCATAATTTCCCTAAGAAGGTGGAGAAGAAGAAGAAACCTCAAACAACTCTAGCCACTACGATCGCACATCTACCTCCCTCTCCCAAGTCTCGTCCTGTACTCGTCTGTGTTGCAACAACACAAGTACTAGAGGAATAGACCTACCATATAGAACTTTCGTGCTATGATCAGAAATCCAGATAGGATGCTCCTCGAATGATGCATTCACCTCTAACTCAATATCCTTGGGTTGAAAAACATGAGACGGGTCTGAGAAGTAACTTCATAGCTGAGAAATGTGGAAGATGTCGTGCATATCCCAGTACCTCTGAGGTAACTATAAATGATAGGCAACCAGCCCGACTCTTTCTAAAATCTCAAACTAACCGATGTATCTTGGTGAAATATTTCCCTATCTCATAATCCTCCTGTGTCTCAACCTCAGTTCGACACATAGGAAAACTTGATCTTTGACCTCAAACTCTAGTGTTCATCTCCGAAAATCAACATAAGACTTTTTCGTGAACGTGTAGTATCCATCCTCTTTTGAATCAACTCCACCTTCTCGGTGGTCTACTGGACTAGATGAGGTCCTAGTATAGTTGTCTCTCCTGCTTCTAGCCAATATAGGGGTAATCGGCATGTCATATCGTACAAAGCCTCATAAGATGCCATGTGAATAGTTTCATGAAAACTATTATTATAGGAAATTCCACCAGAGGTATGTGATTCTCCCCAAAAACTCCAAAATCTAGGACGCATGCTCGAAGCATGTCCTCTAGCACCTAAATCATATGCTCAGACTGGCCATCTGTCTGGGGATGGTAAGCTGTACTCAGAAGTACCTATGTACCCAAAGCCCTCGGTAGTCCCTACCAGACCAGAGAAGTAAGACAGGAGTCTCTATCTAAAATTATGGAGTGAAAAACTCCATGAAAAAGTACAATATCTCTAATGTACAACCTTCCCAACTCATCAAAACTAAAGGTATCCTTTATCATTAAGAAGTGTGAAACCTTCTTGATTCTTTCAATGAAAACCCAAACCGAATCATTCCCCCAAGGTGATCTTGGTATCCCTATCACGAAATCCATCTCCACGTCATTCCACTTCCACTCGAGAATGGGTAACGGCTAGAAAATCCTACTGGTCACTAATTCTCCACCTTCACCTGTTGATAGGTGGAACACCTCAAAACAAAACTAGAAACATCTCTCTTCATGCCAGGACACCAATACTGATGGTGTAGATCTTGATACATATTGGTGACTCCAGGATGAACTACCCAGAATGAAGAATGAAAATCCCACATCATCTCCTCATGTATGTCTGTTGACACCCATACGCGCCAATGAAAACACAAGATCTCATCCTTTCATATGGTCAATCTAGGAATAATGTCCTCTCCGAACACATTATCCCATAGAACTAGGCCACCAGAATATGATAGCTTCCTCATTCACACTCGATCAAGTAGAGTAGAGGTAACAACTATAGAAGAAACAAATGTCTTCACATGTCTTTCATGCACCTCAAAATGTATCTTATAAAATAGATTCATAAGATACCACTCACTATTGGCATCCAGAACTGCCTCTATCTGATTCCTCCTACTCAATGAATCAACCACCACGTTTCCTTTCCTAGGCGTGTAGGAAAGGTGAAAGTCAAAATACTGAAGGTACTCAACCCACCTTCACTATCTCAAATTCAGATCACACTGAGTAAAGATATACTTGAGACTTTTGTGGTTAGTGTACACCCAAAAAATGATATCCTAGAAGGTAATTTCTACAACATAAATCATAAACAACTATTTCCAAACCAAGATCATGCGTCGGGTAATTTCTCTCATGTGGCCTCAACTGCCGAGACACGTACACAACAACGCCTTTCCCCGGCATAAGCACTACTCCCAGCCTAATACCTAATGAATCATAGTAAACATTTTAACTCTTGATCGTCTCTGGCAGAACTAGTATCAGTGTTGAAGTCAACCTCCCTTTCAGCTTCTGAAAGGCTGAATCATAAGAATTTGTCCATAAGTACTTCACACCCTTCTTATTCAGGCCCATCAATGGTTCTAATAAGTGTGAAAAGTCCTATATAAAATGTCTGTATTAACCATCTAGCCCTAGAAAACTCTGTACCTCAAATACGTTCTTTGTATTCTCCTAGTAAACTGTTTCCCTCACTTTCTATGGGTCTACTGATAATTTTTCCTCTGAGATAACATGACCCAAGAAGTGAATCTGGCCCATCCAAAAGTGGCATTTTGAGAGCTTAGAATATAATTGATGCTCTATTATTGTACTCAAAATGATCTCAAGATGTGTGACATGGTTGTGTTGAGTGTGAGAGTACACCAATATATCATCCATGAAGACTGGCACAAAAGATTCTAAGTATAGAGGGAACACTTGGTTCATCAATGCCTTAAAAACTGTAGGTGCGTTCGTGAGACCGAATAGCATAAACACACTCTCGTATAGACCATACTTGTTCTGAAAGCCTTTAGAGGTATATATGATGGTTTAATGCACAAATGATGATAACTGGATCTCAAGTCAATCTTTGAGAACACCCGGGCTCCCCGAAGATGATCAAATATATCATCAATCCTCGAAAATGGATATCAGTTCTTGACCATAAATTGGTCCAGCTTCTGATAATACACACAAAGTTTGAGGGTATCATCCACCTTCTTTTCAAACAGGATATGCGAACCCTAAGGATAAGTACTAGTTTAGATGAAACCCTTTTCCTTTAACTCATATAACTGATTCTTAAGCTCCTGTAACTCTGGTGTAGCCATCCTATAATGAGGAATGGACACTGGTACCACTCGTGGAACAAGATCAATAGAAAATTCTACCACTCACTCCAGAGGAAAACCCAAAAAGTCCCCTGGAAAGATATCTTTGAAACAATCCACCACTTTAGGGAAGTTCATATGTGAAGTTCCCTAGTCATCCAGATACAAACTAGCAATCTAGGTTGTAACTCCTCCCAACCCATGATGCTCAGGTCTAGGTCTTATCACCTAGACATACCATTCACCCTTATATAGAAATAAACTGCCCTCTGGTGATGTGAAACTCACCCTATGATGATAGAAATCGATAACAGCCTAGAAGGGAACCAACCAATCCATTCTGATAATGACATCATATCCCATCATATCTAAGACATAAAGGTTTCATAAGAAGTGACACCCATTGACCTCAAGAGGTAACTCCTTGCACTGATGCACATTATCCATTCTAGTCCCCAATGGAGTGTCCAATGTCAAGATATCGGTAGAAGTAAATATATAGATCCCAAGGATATCCACAACAACAATAGATATGAAACTATGGGAAGCCCTTGTATTGAAAATTATAGAAGATAAAATAGAGATGACAACTAGAATTATACCTCTAACTACAGAGGGTCTGAGATCCTTCTCCTGCTAGGTATGCTCTATCACAAAATCCTAACTATGCTCTGGCCCTATGAAGATGTCTATGATCCCTGAGATGATCCACCCTGCGGCTGTCGAAAACCCTATGTCTAGCCACTACAGCCACTACCCCCACCTCGACCTGAACAGCCTAAAGAACTCTAGTTCCTTGACTGATGTGTGACTAGTTCTCCTGATCCAGTACAAGGAGTCAAAAAAGAACCCCTATCACCAACCACTGGTGATAAAATCTGACATAAACGCTGAATATGACCCATCTTGCTGTAAGATCGGCACTCAAATGGGTCTCTCAGGAAATGTGGCCTTGTATGCCCACTCTTCCCTCACTAGTACCATACCACCTAGCTAACTAAATAATTATTCTTTCTACTCAGATCTCAACACATAGACTCCCTAAGGTGCTTCTTTCAGTCGGTCATAGGGGTACCGATTCCGGGTGTCGAGCCGCCCTAGCTCACAGCTTCAAAATCCCTTAGGTTGCGCTCTTTGATCAGCACCTGGTTGACTATTGAAGTGATGGAAGTCAACCTAAATATATTCACCTGATATCGGATGTCATGCATGAGACCATCCTCAAACTTCTTATGTTACCCCTCACCTCACTTATAAAAGGACATTCCTTCCTTCACAAATTTCATAAACATAAGCCTTATTGTTCAGACAAACTATTCCAAATTACATTCTACTCATCCCTTGACACATTTTTGTGCTTATGGTCTTACAAAAATACCACTTCCAAGAGCCTTAAGGTAGTTTCAAAAGAGAAATATTCATGAGATAATATTTCTTCTTCATCTCTTTAAAATTATTTCTCACTTATACCTTATCCCTATCTATTATCCAATTATTCCTGAACAATATAGTACCTTATATGTACTGGAATGTTTTTATGATAATGGAATATGCCATCATAATCTCTTCTTTTCCCTCCTTTTATACAATAAATGAGAACATCGTCCAAGATGTGTTAATTATCACGTTCAAGGAAGACATGTTTTCAATTTCCATTATTATCATCAAGACTAGTCATGAAACCTTTATAATTGTTGAACCAGAGAATAATATATGAATTTTATCTTATTTAATGTTTTTTAATCCTTAAACACTCATAATATAAAATAATAAAACAAAACAAGTTCATCGTGCACAAAACGAGCAAGTTGATCCACGTGTTTATCATTAACCTCTATCTAATAAGTCATCCTCATGGTATATAAAAAAATCATTATAAGATCATATATATATATTTAATTTAACTAATAATATACATTATCAATTATTGATGTTTAACTACATTTCAAATGAACTTCCATTTGTAAATACAAGTAAACCGATCATGAAAACCAAGGAATAAAATGCTTCTAAAAAATAAAATTGAACCTATTAAACCCATAAAAAAGGCCATGAATGAACCTAATAAGGTTAAACTAAATCAATTACATGTAGATTTGGTTCGTTAATTATTAATTAATGAATCTAAATTTTATTATTCAGTTCATTAAGATCAATCTAAGAACACATTCAGACATAAGGTAAGGTGTTTCTTCATCTCACTACGATTTTTGTGAGATATTCCATTTTTACTACTATTACTTATGTATGGTGTATGTATACTAACCATTGATGTTTAATATAATTAAAATATTTTTTTCATGATATTAAATGTACCATTTTATGATTATTAATTTTGGTTCATATGATTCAATTGATTACAACATTATAAGGGTTTTCTATATGAACCACCATTTTCATTCGGGTTACTCGTATTCATTACTTATCTCAATAAAATTCATATTTATTAATATATACCCCTCATAAATTCTGTTTGAATGTTATATATATGTTATCTAACTATAATCCTACTTTAATTTATGGTTAGTTATATGTTTTAAAAGGATCTTTCAAAAATTCTTCCTGAAATACAAGTCTATTTCAAGGGAATTTCTCAAATTCTTACCTATTTTCAAGGGCACACTATAATCTATTTTTTGAAACCATTATCTTTATAAAAAATAATTATATTATTAATATAAAATCTTACTTCCCTTCTAGTTTTATAAAAGTATTTTTTCCAAAGGAAGTCTTCTTTTCAAAGTAAAAGAGTATTTATCACAAGAATTACATGATGATTTTATAAGAGTATCTTCATCTATTTCAACACTCCTATTGATCCTTATGTATTATTGGGATTAATATTTTATGATATAATATACCGAATTCAATTGAAGTGTTTATGATTAGTTTGACTATGGATCTGCTATCATAAAACAATTCACCAATTTACTCTGAATGGTTAGTGTTTATGCTTAATGTTCGGGGAAAGTTATTTACATTTCATATATTAGTTTCAATATGAATGTATATGTTATTTATGTTTATCCCAATTAATATGATGAATTAATTGGACTTGGTAAGTATTGGGTGGGTCCCTCTATATCCCCTCGATGCATTCGTAGGTCTCATGAGACAAACTATGGTCTTCGCACAAGGCCTTGACAAAATGATTATTTATGGTCTTTGCACGAGGCCTTGACAGTATGGTTATGATGTCCTACATTATGAATTCCCTCATTATGAAAATAGTATTGATATTTCATGTGGTTATTCTACTATTATAATACCCATGATTGTGTTCTATTATGACATTATTTATTCAACCCTTATTCCAACCATAATGTGTTCTAGTTCATTATTTAAAGGCAGTTGTTTTTAGTTATTCATTGTGCCTAATGTTTATTTTTATGATATCTTTCACTGTGTTTATTACCCTTAATTAGAATTTGAGCTCATCCCTTTCTTATGTTTCATTTTCTCAGGACATGAAGAATTTTATTATGAATGATCTTTAGGGATAAACTTAGAGTTGTGGATGTTTCCAATAAGACATATATGTTGAATTTCTTTTTAAGTTGTAATGTTGAACCTATGTATGTATCTAGATTTCTAAAACTACTAAACTAATCGGTCATTTGGGATTTTATTCCATGTAATCATGACAATGTAGTAAAATAATGGACCAGATCCATGCTTCTAGGGTTAGGGTGTTATAGTTGGTATCAAAAGAAGTTTAGTAGAAAACTTGGAAGCTAGATTATGGAACAAAACCCTAAGATAGACATGAAAATACACATATAAGAACATCCTAGATTTTTTGTAAGGACTATGTTATTTGGATCTTACTAGAAATAAATCTTTGTCTGGATATTACAAGTGGACATGATTTGGGAATAGATGTACCTAGGAGTAAAAACTCTGGCAAGGTGTTTTGAGCTTGACCCGGGGTAACTTGCTAAACAACAACGAGCCTTACTATGCACCTGGTTTGACACTCCTAGGTTATATGCTTAGGAAAATTCACATTCTTTTCTTACATACCATTATGAATGATTTATTCTTCCAAAGTAACCAAAGTATATGGATCTAGGATTTACGATTCTTAAATTTATGAAATGTGTTATACCATGTTTAGAGTTGTAGAATGTTCATAATTTTATGAGCTAATATAAAATATGTAATTGATTAGAAATGGAACCTAGTAAAAGAAATGAGAACATAACCAATGCATGTGATGAAAATAGTAAGAAGGATAATATCTCTCATGGTTTAAGACATCATTACAGAGGAATATAGTCTCCCTTTTGTCCTCATCATATGAGGAAATAGTATCATGTGTTAACAAGGTATGTAAATGATCCTTTGAGTCCTATGGATTTTAAGGGAAGAAAAATAAGAAGAGGAAGATAGCAAAAAATATGGATAAAGGGAAGAAGAGAAAGAAGGGTTTTCCCACATGTGATAACTGTGGAAAGAATCACCCTCATAAATGATTGAAGGGAATGCGAGTTTTTTATAATCGTGGAAGAAAAGGACACCAATTTTTCAATTTCAAGGGTAAGAAAAAGGTTTCTGATGTACAATACTTCAACTACAAGGATATGAGACACTATGCGAATCAATGTCCCAATTCTCAAAGGAATATGCCCCAAATGATGTTACTGGATAATGATCAAGTTATGATACTCCCTTAGATGAAGTGGAAGGATTAATATTCCTCATTATAAATCATGTCATTTGAATGTTTTATCAATAATTTATTGGTTATAAGAATTATGGAATATATGAGGATTATACTGCAGTACTATTTCATTAAGTATTTTTGGTCGTATGATGAATTGTGCCAAGGATAAGTGACTCAACAGAAATTTATTATATTGGGAAAGAATATTGTTGATGGAAACACAACCCTAAATGTATTCTTGATGATTAAGATAATGATGAAGAAATTATTCATTTGGATAAGTAATGAATACCTCAAAAAATGATTATTAACTTATCGAAAAGTGGTTTATTCTATCAATGATGGAGTTTACAACATTTTTGGATATAATGAATGTATCCAATAAAATTTGTAAGGATGAATGCATATTTAGAATAAGGATTTATGGTAATTTGAGTTATTACCATATTTCAAGAGGACACATGATGAAGATATTCACATGTTTGGAATGTGAAAATTTAGGGCTGTTTTATGTTTATTAAAGGAAAATAAGGTTGCAGATGCCTTGAGTTGGATAGATCATGGAGTCCAAACAAAATGAGAATTGCCAAGGACCCAGTGTACATGGATCTAGTAAGGATGGATATGGAAATGATTCTTAAGAGTTGGATCATGATCTTTTAGAAAGTTAAACCATTTATGAAATGGTTTAAGTCGATCATTGTACGAGGATTTGGAGTTTAATGTCACCACATAATGAAACATGTGCTAATAGATAAAGTATAGATAATTCAAGGCACAAACAAAGGATAATATTATGTTTATAAAATAGAAACATATATTTATACTCTTATAGAGTTGAATAATTCCTGAACTCTAGGAAAAGAGTCTTAAACAATGTTGTCCTATTATCATATTTTTTCATAACTATATTTTATGGTTTTGTGGTAATGATCTTTCATACGAGCATGTTCTCTATCACTTTCCATCAGAACGTGATGATTTGATTATTCTTCCATGACCATATAATCCAATTAGAATGTGTAGTTTTTTATTAACCGATGCATTTCCCTTTCCCTCTTATTAAGAGGTTATTTTAACTATATGTGGGTTTCCCACAAGGAAATTTTCAAGTATCAACCATTAACTATCAAAATTCAATTTCAAAATTTTGAGAATGAAATTTTTATAAGGAGGGGATAATGTAACACCCCAAGGATTTACAAATAAATTTAATATTGAATGAATAAAACATTGAGTCTCTACAAAACAATACTTTGTTATAACTGGGCCAATAAACATAATTTTTCTACTTCAGTTATTTAAATTTTGAAAATCTAACACACATGGTTATGTTCAGGATGATTTTTAGAGTCTGATAGAAGAAACTTATTTTTTGGTGAATAGTAATATACCCCTTATGAATAATAAATTGTATAGTAATGTGCCCTTTTGAATAGTAACTTGACCCTGATTAATAGTAACGCTTCCTTATGAATAGTAACTTGACCCTTATGAATAATAATATACCCTTATGAATAGTAAAATTGAATAGTAATGTACCCTCATGAATAGTAACTTGGACCTTGTTAATAGTAATTCACCCTTATAAATAGTAACCTCACCAATGTATGTAAAAATAGAATTTAGGTTCCATATAAATGAGGTTGTATATTTTAAAAATTAATAATTAAGTGTTGGTATTTTTAAAAAGAATAAATAATGAAATACAATTTTATAATTAATAGCTTAATTTAAAAGATAATTCATTTTCATAAAATGAATTCATGAATCAATATTTTGTTTTCCAATGATTATAAGATAATTTTATGAGACCCTAGTTAATTTTTCAAAGTGTCATAAAATCTGTTATAATATTAAAATTGGAAATTTTTTTGTAAATGAGGATTTTAATTAAAAATTAAATTTTTTCATATTTAGAAAATTATTTTATTAAAATGGAGTTTCCTTTTGGATTCTAAACGTTAAATAATAGTTTTGGATAAATTTTTTGGATTTTTATGAAATAGTTTTATTTTTGTTGAATAGTAAAAAATACAGTTTCAAATAAAATACCGCATTTTTCGTGACATCATCATGAAATTATTATGATATAAAAATTTATTTAAACTATTTAATAACTAAATAATTATATTACAATAGGAATATTTTAAAAAATTAATTTGAACACATAAATCATATTATTTTAATGATAAGTATAAAAATCATTGTCAATGTTGATGCAGCACCTCCGCAATGCTGACAAAGTCAAAATTGATAATTTATATATAATAATGGAGTGTTAAAAATTACATTCATGAATTATTTATTATTTATTATTTATTATTTATTATTTATTATTTATCTTTTTTATTTTAAATTTCTAATTTTAGTGTTATATAACATGAGTATTATCGAAATGTCTGTGCAATCCTTGTGCATGGCAAGAAAAGACAAAATAACAAAGTTAAGAAGATGTCTTATTTTGTATAAGAGTGAATATACGTAATGAATTAATTAATAATTTTATTTTAAACCAAATTAATTTTTCTTTATGATATTATTTTATTTTTAATTTTTATATATGAAATAATTAATATTAATGCTTATGCAATGCCGATGTAGTGCTCATGCAAGCATAAGAAAAATAAATAAAATGTTTTTCATTAAAATTATAAGAATTATTAAATGACCCATATTTTGGATAAAAAAAATTATATAATAAATTTTAGACTATTATCATGTTTTGATTTGAATTTGGGACATTTTGGACCCACATGAATCACTTTAAAGCCTTTATAATATTTTATTTCAAAACGAAATCAAGTTTTCACATTATAGTTTTTAATTTGATAATATTGTTATATGAGATTTTCCAAAGGTTTTATTCGAACAAGAATAGTATTTGGAAATCTAATAAAATTATATTTCTCTTGTAATTTTATTTTTAAATTTTATACAACAAATAAATACCATAATTGCTTCTATAAAATGATGCAATACTAATTTAATTAATGAATAAATAAAATAAATGATATTAAAAATAATAAAATAAATATAATTTTATATTTTTAAGCTAACTCACTGATTCCCTAGATGAATATGACATTTATATGATATAATATAAAATTTGATTCGATTTTTAAACTTTTTTTGATGTGTTTAAAGTCATAGATATGGATATTTTTTATCTTGAGAAAATTGTTTTTCATGAATAAAATATTTTATTAAATTATTTAAAAAACCCCAAATTTTGGAAAAATTACAAAACTGATAATATTACTTCTAAAATGTATTCCCCTTTATCGTTAGGCCATTTGGTAGTCTAAAACCCTATAATATATTTATTATATTTTAATAATTTTGGTGATTCCTAAGTTACCCCTCACCTCAATTATAAAAGGAGGTTCCTTCCATCACAAATTTCATAACCATAAGCCTTATTGAGTGGCTAGCCTCTGCCAAATTCCATCCTCCTCATCCCTTGAAACATTCTTGTGCTTATGGTATCACAAAAAGACCACTTCCAAGAGTCTTAAGGTGGTTTCAAAAGAGAAATATTTAAGAGGTAAACTTTATTCTTCTCTTCTTTTAAATTCTTTCTCACTTATACCTTATCCCTACCTATTATCCAATTATTAATGAAAACTACAGTACCTTATATGTACTGGAATGTTTTTATGATAATTTAATAGTCCATAATCATCTCTTATTTTCCCTCCTTTTATACTATAAATGAGAATTTTTTCCGAGATAAGTTAATTATCATGTTCAAGGAAGATGAGTTTTCAATTTTCATTATTATCTTCAATACTAGTCATGAAACCTTTATAATAGTTGAACCAGAGCATAATATATGTATTTTATCTATGTAATGTTCTTTAATCCTTACACACTCATAATATAAAATAATAATACAAAACAAGTTCATCATGCACAAAACCAACAAGTAAATCCAAGTGTTTATAATTAACCTTTATCTAATGAGTCATCCTCAAGGTATATAAACAAAATCATTATAAGATAATTTATAGATATTTAATTTTACTAAAAATATATATTAACAATTTCCTATATTTAATAACATTTCAAATGAACTTCCATTCATAAATACAAGTAAATCAATCATGAAACCAAGGAAGAAAATGCTTCCAAACAAATCAAATTGAACCTCTAAAACCCATCAAAAATCCATGAATGAACCTAATAAGGTTAAAATAAATCAATTAAATATATATTAGATTCTATAATTATTAATTAATGAATCTAAATTTGATTATTTAGGTCATTAATATTTATCTGAGAACACATTTGGGCATACGGTAAGGGGTTTCTTCATCTCACATCCATTTTTGTGAGATATTCCGTATTCACTGCTATTACTTTTGTATGGTGTACGTATACTAATCATTTATGTTTCATATCATGAATATCTTTTTTTCGTGATATTCAATGTATCATTTGATGATTATTAATTTTGGGTCATATAATTCATTTGATTACAAAGTTGGAAGGGTTTTTTACCTGAAACTTTATTTTCATTCGTGTTACTCTTATTATTTACTTACCTCAATAAAATTATTATTTATTCACATTTACCCTTCCTAAATTATCTTTGAATGTTCTATATATATTTATTAACCAGAATCCTACATTAATTTATGGGTATTTATATGTTTTAAAGGGATCTTTTAAAAATTCTTCCCGAAATACAAGCTCGTTTCAAGGGAATTTCTCAAATTATTACCTATTTTGAAAGGCACTCTATAATATGTTTTTGGAAACTATTACCTTTATAAAATCACTCATTTTATTATTAAAATACTATCTTACTTCACTAAAAGTTTTATAAAATGATTTTTTCAAAAGAACTCTTCTTTTCAAAGTAAAAGAGTATATATCTCAATAATTACTCGATGATTTTATAAGAGTATCTTCATCTATTTCAACACTATTGTTGATTATTATGTATTACTAGGATTAATATGTTATGATATCATCTACCATATTCAATTTAATGGTTTATGATTAGTTTTTCTATGGATGTTCTATCTTAAAACCATTCACCAATTTACTCTGAATGGTTAGTGTTTATGCTTAATGTTCGGGGAAAGTTATTTACATTCCATATATTAGTTTTAATATGAAAATATATGTTATTTATGATTATACCCATTCATATGACGATTTAATTGGATGTAGTAAGTTTCAGGTGGGGCTGACTATATCCCCTTGGTGCATTCGTAGGTCTCATCAGACAAAATACAATCTTGTCACAATACCTTGAAAAATGATTATTTATGGTCTTGGCATGAG
The DNA here is from genome assembly GCA_963277665.1 of Viscum album. Classification (NCBI taxonomy): domain Eukaryota; kingdom Viridiplantae; phylum Streptophyta; class Magnoliopsida; order Santalales; family Viscaceae; genus Viscum; species Viscum album. Next base: position 1,783,031,479 of record OY728148.1, on the reverse strand, counting down.
GCATTGAAGATATGGTTATGATTTCCCGTATTATGAATTCCTTAATTATGAAAATTGTATTTATAGTTCATGTGGTTATTAGACTAGTAGAATACCCATGATTACGTTTTATTATGGCATTATTTATTCATCTCTTATTCCTACCATAATGTGTTCTAGTTAATTTTTTAAAGGCATGTGTTTTTAGTTATTCACCATGACTAATATTTATGTTTATGATATATTTCACTATATTTATTACCCTTTCTGAGCACTTGAGATCGCCCCTTTATTATGTTTCATTTTCTCGGGATATGAAGAAGATTATTATGAATGACCAGTAAGGATATACTTAGAGTTATGGATGTTCCCAAAAAACTTATATGTTGCATTTCTTTTCAAGTTTTAATATTGAACCTATGTATGTATCTAGATTTCCAAAACTACTAAACTTGTTGGTCCATTGGAATTTTATTCCTTTTAATCATGTCAATGTGTTAAAATAATGCACCAGCTCCAAGCTTCTAGGGTTGGGGCGTTACGGTTGGTATCAAAGGAAGTTTAATAGAAAACTTGAAAGCTAGATTAGGGAACAAAAAACTCATATAGACTTGATGATACATATACAAGAACATCATCGAATTTTGGTAAGGAGTATATTATTTGGATATTCCTAGAAATAAATCTTTGTCTGGATACTACACGTGGATGTGGTTCAGGCATAGATGTACCTAGGAGTAACAACTCTGACATGGTGTTTTGGGATTGACCAAGGGTAGCCTGGAATATAACAATGGGACTTAATGCGCACCTGGTTTGTCCCTCTTGGGGGATATGCTTAGGATAATTCAATTTTTTTACTTACATACCATTATGAATGATTTATTCTTCCAAAGTAACCCAAATATATAGTTCTTGGATTTAAGATGATTAAATTAATGATATGTTCTATACCATGTTTAGAGTTATAGAAATTTTATAATTTTATGAGCTAATATATCATATAGAACTGATTATAAATGGTTCCTTTTATAAGTAATGTGAGCATCACCAATTCCCGTGACAAAAATGGTAAGAAGAATCACATATCTCATGGTCTTAAGCCATCATTCCAAAGTAAGATAGTCTCCCATATGTCCTCATCATATGAGGAAATAGTATCCTGTGTTAAGAAGGTATGTAAATAATTCTCTAAGTCGTGTGTCTTTGAAGGAAAGAAAATTAATAAGAGGATGGTAGAAAAAAAATATGGATAAAGGAAAGAAGGTAAATAAGGGTTTTCCCATATGTGATAATTGTAGAAAGAATCACCCTGGTAAATTCTTGAGGGAATGAAAGTTTTTTATAAGTGTAGCTAAAAAGGACACCAATTTTTTGATTGAAAGGGTAAGAAAAAGGATTTTGATGTACAATGCTTCAACTACAAGGAGATGTGACACTATGAGAATCAATGTCCCAAGCAGCAAAGGAATATTCCCCAAATGATGTTACTGGATAATGATCAAGTTATGATATTTCCACATATGAAGTTGAAGGATTAATATTCCTCATTAGGAATCATGTCATTTGAATATTTTATCAGCAATGTTCTGGTTATAAGAATTATGGAATATATGAGGATTGTACTCTAGTACTATTTCATTAAGTATTTTAGGTTGTATGATTAATTGTACCAATGTTAAGTGACTCAGTAGAAAGTTAATATCTTGGTAAATAATATGGTTGAGGGAAATAAAAACCTAAATGTATTCTTGATGATTAAGATAATGATGTAGAAATGATTGATTTGGATAAGTACTTACTACCTCAAAAATATGATTATTGACTTATCAACAAGTGGTTTATGCTATCATTGATAGAGTTTAAAACATTTTTGGATATAAGGAATTTATCCAATAGCATGTGTAAGGATGAATGCATATTTCAAATAAGTATTTATGATAATTTTAGTTATTACCCTATTTCAAGAGGACACATGATGAAGATATTCACATGTTTGGAATGTGAAAGTTTATGGCTGCTTCATGTTGATTAAAGGAAAATAAGGTAGTAGATTCCTTGAGTTGGATAGATCTTGAAGTCCTAAAAAATGAGGATTTCTAAAGACCCTGTTTACATGGATATATCAAGGATAGATATGGGAATGTTTTTTAAGAGTTGGATCATGATCTTTTGGAAAGTTAAACCATTTATAAAATAGTTTAAGTTGATCATTGTGTGAGGATTTAGAGTTTAATGTCACCACATGATGAAACCTCTACTAAGAGAATAAGTATAGATAGTTCAAGGCACAAAAAAAGGATAATATTATGTTTATAAAATATATTTGTATAATTATACTCTTATAGAGTGGAATAATTCCTAAAATCTAGGAAATGAGGCTTAAATTTTTTTCCTATTATCATTTTTTTCATAACTATAATTTATGGTTTTGTGGTAATGATTTTTCATCTGAGCATGTTATTTATCACTTTACATCAGAACTTGATGGTTTGATTATTTTTCCATGACCATGTAATCCTATTAGAATGCGTAGTTTTATAGTAACCAATGCATTTATCTTTCCCTCTTATTAAGATGATATTTTAACCACATGTGAGTTTCCCACAAGGTAATAATCAAGTACCAACCATTAACCTTCGAAATTCAATTTCAAAATTTTGAGGATAAAATTTTTTTAATGAGGGGATAATGTAACACACTAAGTATTTACAAATAATATTAATATTGAATGCATAAAACACTAAGTCTCTACAAAAAAAACACTTTTTTATAATCGAGCCAATAAACGTAATTTTTCCACTTCTGTGATTTTAATTTTGAAAATCTAACATACAAGGTTGCATTCAGGGTGATTTTTGGACTCTGATAGACCAAAATTAACTTTTGGTGAATAATAATATAACCTTATTAATAATAACTTGAATAGTAATGTACCCTTATGAATATTAACTTAACCCATACGAATAGTAATGCACCCTTATGAATAGTAACTTGACCCTTATGAACATTAATATACCTTTATAAATAGTAATTGAATAGTAATATACGCTTATGTATAGTAACATGGACCTTATGATTAGTAATGTAGACTTATAAATAGTAAACTCACCAATGTAAGTAAAAATAGAATTTAGGCACCTTATAAATGAGAGTGAATATTTTAAAAATTAATAATTAAGTGTTGGTATTTTTATGACCAATAAATAATGAATTACAATTTTATAATTAATAGATTAATTTAAAAGATAATTCATTTTCATAAAATGTATTTATGAATCAATATTTTGTTTTCCTATGATTATAAGATAATTTTATGAGACCTTAGTTAATTTTTCAGTGTCATAAAATCAGTTATAATATTAAAATTGGTATTTTTTTTGAGTAAATGGTGATTTTAAATAAAAATTAAATTTATCATATTTAGTAAATTATTTTCTAAAAATGGAGTTCCTTTTTATATTCTACATGTCAAAAAATGGTATCGATGATTTTTTGGGATTTTTATGATGTAACGTCTCTAACTCGGAAGCCACTAAACCAATGCTCTGAGTTGGGTCATCACATGACCTCAAGCACATGTCCCTGTATTCCAGAGGTTTCTGAATAGTGTTAAGGGTCTGGTGAGTCATGTGGGGAAACTATACCCTCTTCACTAGAGTAATACACAGAAGAACACAATATAAATAGAGGATACAATATGAACAACCAATAAACTGCATAACCAAATGTTTCCCAAACGGGGTACACCACAAATCAAATACAACAATGCCAAGACACACTAGTAGTGAAAGTGAATAAAACCAAAAAATATGGCAAACGGACAAATACCCAAATAGGTCCCAACTCTAAGTCTGGATCCTTCTCCAGGTACATCCCAAGATAAACTCAACATCCTAGAGTAGGACATTTTCCCTTATCCTGACCGGTAATCAAGAAATTTGCCCGGGTACCCAATCGTGGCCCGAGCAGGGTGTGAGTACAAAACTTAGTAGGCCACCACCAATGGTGTCTAAAAAATATCTAGTCTAATAGATAATTCATGAAAGTATGAAATAAATGGTAGGTAAATAAAGGGCAGTTCAGGATCTAGTTGTTAACAAAGTGCATTTAATTCATGACTAGCATTTATCCTAGTTCCATTTTGTAAACCATATTTACTACTTAATCCATTTTTAACACATTCTCTTTGGATTAGGAATATAAATTATTTATAAATGGGTCTAAGGAAATAAAGAACTTTGCATAGGATAAATAAATCAAGTCCCAATCTCACTTGGGATACCCATATCACATCAACACATTATCCTCACCTCGAAGCCTCAGTCCGGGTGGAATGCAACCGATAGGGGAATAGAACCTTCTTCCCCTTCCCTAACCTATGCATTTTTTGGTGGATTTTAGAGCCTCAGTCTAACTTGACCTTTGGGTGTAGAACCTCAAGTCAATACCCCACTCTACCAATCCATGTTCACATTCATATTTATCAAGTCACTACAACCATACCATAACACAACCAAGCATATTCAATGCCACTATAATTCACAATACATGATAACAACATGGGAATTAATATCATTCCATAACCCATTAACACATTTACCAATTATAATTCATAGCCATCTATCCAAATTCCCATTCTCATGCCTTACCCTATTTGGTGTATTCAACAACCCCTATGCCGTATCCAAATTCATCATTGACCATACATTTACCCATTTATCCCATTTATCATTTCACAAGCATTTACCCACTTGTGAATTTCAAGTACAATTCTCATGTCACATAACAAAACCACTTTATTACATTCAATCATTTAGGTGTACCACCTAATTCTAATGTATTAATCCATTCCACAAATTCATCCATTCCCTTGTAACATCTCAGTAACATATTCCCCATTTCCCATTCCATTACCTAATTATAATTTCACCATTTAATATGCACTAATTCCCTTAATAATTCCTAACCAAAATTCATTAAACAATCGACATAATCTACTTCATCCAAATTATCCATTTTCATGTCATTCCAACAACACCTTATGACCTAATAACCCAAGACATATTTATTATCATTCACTTAACCCTTACCACTCTCTAGGTTCAAAAATGCCAGTGTACCCCATGGGTGGACCTAAAGTAGTCAAGTCACCCCCTACGCATTCGATGGGGATCGTGAGGGTTTCAAGGAAATCATTTAGGCACCAAATTTACCTAATAATTTTCAAGGTAACCAGTACACAATAAGAGATAAGTAAAATCCCAAAACACATGCAAAAATCTATAACAAAACTATGAGATATAACTTGTAGACCACCAACCTCGAATCCATTGATCAACACACTCTTAATCGAAGCCATAGATTGGGATTCAAATACACCTTGAAGCCTCAACCTAAAACTCAATAAAAAAGGATGGTTTTAGAGCTTCAGATGGAGAGGGGAGAAACCACAAACCCTAATCTGAAAAAGAGAAGCAAGAGGAGTGTTAGACTTACCCGAGGTTTTGATCTGCAACCAACGACGCTTGAAATGGCCAATAATCGAAGGAGAACAACCTTTGGGAAGCTTGGTTCATCCAACCTCGTCACTAGGGCTATAGGGGGTGAAATGGAGGAGAAACTTGAGTTGGGGTTTAAAATCTTGGAGTGGAAATTTTGTAAATTTTCCAACTTTTTTGGGCCACATGATTTGCCTGCATGGTTTTCCAAACCCTGTGTGATCCACTATCCTAAAAACACCCACTTCACATGGTTTACTAGTAATTTTTCATGGTTTTATTAACTATGTGACAACTATACGTAACCTTATATCCATGGTTTCACAATTACCTAGGATGCTCCGCACAGTTTTCACTAACCATGTAACATTCCCAAAAACTCCTTTTTGATCCTTCTTCATGTCTCGAACTCCCAAAACACCCCCAAGTCTTCACATGAACTTGTAAACACTTATTTTTTCCAAAAAAAAGGACTTAAACCGAAACATAAACAAGGACATACCTTATGTAGTAACCGGTATCTTACAACCTCCCTACCTTATAATGGCTCACCCTTAAGCTGCTCTTCCAAGCAACACCAAACTTTTGTAATAAGAGATCAAGCCACAAGGTTTGCTTATCCATTCACACCTTCCAAGTTTCTAGTATCACATCACAAGGCCACCAAACACAGATCAAGGGAATAGACTTTCCCTTCAATTGGAATATTGTACAGAATTAATTTGGAACATGAAAAGCATATTTTTTCATGACAAGTATTAAAATCATTATCAATATTGATGAAGCGTCTGTGAAGCACTGAAAAAGTAAAAAAAATGGTAATTTATATATAACAATTGAGTGCTAAAAATTAAATTCATGAATTATTTATTAATTATTATGTATTATCTATCTTTTTAAATTTTAATTTCATATTTTAGTGTTATATAACATTAGTATTATCCAAATGTTTGTAAAATGCTTGTACAATGCAAGAAAAGACAAAATAAAAAATTTAAGAAGATGTCTTGTTTTGTATAAGATTTAATATACATAATAAATAAATTTATAATTTTATTTTAAACCTAATTAATTTATCTTTAGGATAGTATTTGTTTAATTTTTATATATGAAATAATTAAAATTAATGCTTATGAAATGCCAATTCAACGCTCATGCAAGAATAAGAAAAATATATAAAATGTTAATAATTAAAATTATAAGAATTATTAAATGACCCATATTTTGGATAAAACATTTTATATAATCAATTTTAGACTATTATCAAGTTTTGATTCAACTTTGGAAAATTTTGGACCCACTTGAATCACTTTAAATTATTTATAATATTTTATTTCAAAAGGAAATCAAGTTTTCACATTATAGTTTTTAATTTAATAATATTTTTATATGAGATTTTCCATGTTTATTCAAACAAGATTATTATTTGGAAATATAATAAAATTATATTTCTCATGTAATTTTTTATTTAATTTTTAGACAACAAATAAATAACATAATGGCTTCCATAGAGATGATGCAGTATTAATTTAATCAATGAATAAATCCAATAAATGATATTAAAAATAATAAAATAAATATAATTTTATATATTTAAGCTAATTCACAGATTCCCTAGATGAATATAACATTGATATGATATAATTTAAAATTTTATTCGATTTTTAAACTTTTTTTAATGTGTTTAAAGTCATATATATGAATAGTTTTTATCTTGAAAAAATTTCTTTCCTGAATAAAATATTTTACTAAATTATTTAAAAATCTCAAAATTATTGAACAAGTCCATAAATGATAATATTACTTCAAAAAAGTAATCCCCTTTAATTTTTAGTCCTTTTAGGAGTCTTAAACTCTATAATATATTTATTTTTAATTTTAATAATTTGTTTGATTCCAAAGTTACCCCTCACTTGACTTATAAAAAGTGGTTCCTTCCTTCACAAATTTCATAACCATAAGCATTATTGTTTAGAAAAACTCTAAAAAATTCCATACTCATCATCCCTTAACACATTATTGTGCTTATGGTATCATAAAAATACCACTTTCAAGAGCCTTAAGGTGGATTCAAAAGAGAAATATTCAAGAGGTAAGATTTCTTCTTCTTCCCTTTTAAATTATTTCTCACTTATACCTTATCCCTACCTATTATCCAATTATTCATGAAAACTATATTACCTTGTTTTTACTTTAATTTTTTTATGATAATAGAATATTCCATCATCATCTCATCTTTTCCCTCATTTTATACTATAAATGAGAACGTCATCCGAGATGTGTTAATTATCACGTTCAAGGAAGAAGGGTTTTCAATTTGCATTATTGTCTTCAAGACTAGTCACGAAACCTTTATAATGGTTGAAAAAGAGCATAATATATGTATTTTGTCTTATTTAATGTTCTTTAATCCTTACACACTCATAATATAAGATAATAATACAAAACAAGTTCATCATGCACATAACCAGCTAGTTAATCCAAGCATTTATCATTAACGTTTATCTAATGCATCATCCTCCTGGTATATAAAAAATAATTATAAGATCATTTATATATATATGTAATTTCACTAATAATATATATTAATAGTTATGTATGTTTAACCACATTTGAAATTAACTTCCATTCATAAATACAAGTAAACCAATCATGAAAACCAAGGAATAAAATGCTTCCAAAACAATAAAATTGAACATCTTAAACCAATCAAAAAGGGCATGAATGAACCTAATAAGGTTAAAATAAATCAATTAAATGTATATTTGGTTCTATAATTATTAATTAATGAATTTAAATTTGATTATTCGGGTCATTAAGATCAATCAAAGAACACTTTTGGGCATAGGTTGAGAGGTTTCTTCATCTCACTTCTATTTTTGTGAGATATTCTGTATTCACTACTATTAATTGTGTATGGGGTATTTATACTACCCATTGATGTTTCATATCATGAATATATTTTTTCATGATATTAAATTTAACATTTGATGATAACTAATTTTTGGTCATACGATTCAATTGATTACAAAGTTGTAAGGGTTTTCTACCCGAACCTCCATTTTCATTCTGGTTACTCTTATTATTTGCTTACCTCAATAAAATTATTATTTATTCATATGTACCACTCATAAATTATGTTTTACTTTTATATATATTTTTACAAACCATAATATTACTTTAATTTATGGGGAGTTATATGTTTTAAAAGGATCTTTTAAAACTTCTTCCTGAAATACAAGCATGTTTCAAGGGAATTTCTCAAGTTCTTACCTATTTTCAAGGGAACTCTATAATATGTTTTTGGAAACAATTATCTTTATAAAATCACTAATTTTATTATTAAAATAATATCTTACTTAACTTATGGTTTTATATAATTATTTTTTCAAAAGAACTCTTATTTTCAAAGTAAACGAGTATTTATCCCAAGAATTACTCAATGATTTTATAAGAGTATCTTCATCTATTTCAACACTCTTATTGGTTATTATGTATTATTGTGAATAATATTTTATGATATCATCTACCATATTAAATTTAATGGTTTATTATTAGTTTTACTATGGATTTTATATCTTAAACCCATTCACAAATTTACTCTCAATGGCCAGTGTTTATGCTTAATGTTCGGAGAAAGTTATTTACATTTCATATATTAGTTTCAATATGAATGTATATATTATTTATGTTTATCACAATTAATATGAAGAATTAATTGAATTAGTAAGTTTTGGGTGGGTCCCACTATATCCCCTCGATGCATCGGTAGGTCTCACGAGACAAACTATGGTCTTAGCACAAGGCCTTGACAAAATGATTATATATGGTCTTGGTACGAGGCATTGACAGTATGGTTATGATGTCCCACATTATTCATTCCCTAATTATGAAAATAATATTGATAGTTCATGTGGTTATTTAACTAGTAGAATACCCATGATTATGTTTTATTATGGCATTATTTATTCATCTCTTATTTCTGCCATAATGTGTTCTAGTTCATTTTTAAAGGCATGTGTTTTTAGTAATTCACTATGCTTAATGTTTATGTTTATAATATATTTCGCTATATTTCTTACCCTTACTAATAATTTGAGATCACCCCTTTCTTATGTTTCATTTTCTCAGGACATGAAGAAGTTTATTATGAATGACCTGCAAGGATAAACTTAGAGTTGTGGATGTTCCCAATAAAACTTATATGTTGTATTTCTTTTCAAGTTGTAATGTTGAATCTATGTATGTATCTAGATTTCTAAAACTAATAAAATAATTGGTTCTTTGGGATTTGATAAATTGTAATCATGATAATGTATTAAAATAATGCACCATCTCTAGGCTTATGGGGTTAGGGCATTACAAACAACCTAAGATTTTACTCTTGGAAGCATGCATGTTTCATAATTTTTTAAAGGATATTAAGGTATTTATTTATTTTATATGTGAAAATAGGAGATAAATTATTTGGTTAAATATTATGTTACGTTTGTTTTTAAAATTTAGTGACCTTCCATATAAATTTTTGGCTTTTATATTTGGACATACATATTTTTGATGAGTCATAAGGTTCACTACTTATGGAAGGGATTAAGGATATTATTGATTAAGATTAAAGTATGATTTATCATATTGGATAACTTGTGCTAACCATTTTGGTTTTATTAAACATTTAAATTCTGAAGGAATGAATTTTGGATCTTATGATTCATAAAACTGCATCGGGAATACAAATGTTTATTGAATAACCATCTCCAGATTTTAGAAATGAAGTGGAGATAGATCAAAGCATAACCAAAGGATGAGATTACGACATGGAAAGGAATAAAGTATGTTAATTTTATAAAGTTATTGTTTGGATAGTAAAAGAAACCCACAACTATAGGTAATGGATTTTGAAACAAAAACATCATCTGTTTACTTTTCTTTATGAGAAATCAATAGTCTTTTAATCAATCATAGATGTACAATTTTGTAATAGTTAAATTTCTAATGACCAGGTTCAATATCACTCTCCATCAAAACTTGATATTTATATTTTTCTTACATGTATATATTTTTAATTTTCACTAATGTTATCATATTAGAAAGCCTAATTTTGTGGTGACCTTCACATTTCCCTTTTCCTCTTATTAAAGGGGTGTATTATTAACCGAATTTATGATGTGGGTTTCCCATAAAAGAATTTTCAAGTATCAACCTTTGAATATTAAAGTATAATTTCAAATTGATATTACATAGTTTATCAAATCATGGTATAATGTCACACCCCAATATTTAATAGTATGTCTCTTTTTGAATTTAACTTTTTTGATGGCTTACATTACACAGAACACAAAAATTAAATAAATGATTAAATATTTTTATTTAATTGAGATGTATAACACCTAGTCATTGGTATGGCGAGAATGAATGATTTTAAGTAAATTATGAAAATATAGTTTACCAATTTTTGTAAAATGAATTAATTGGTTACAAATTAATTATAAATGAAAATAAAAACCAATTAAACATAACAGATGTGTTTTTATAAAAAACTATTTTTATGGCCACAATAAAATTTTATTTTAATTACTTAAATTAATAACTATTAGTGAAATATATTAATGACATTTATATGTTAAATATTTAATAAAATGTTTTTTAATTCAACCAATAAGTTTTAAAGGCTTAAGATAAGAATAAATCCAATTTTAAGTATCAAAAGATATATTTTCTAAATGGCAATTTTACCACCTTTTAATGGATAACTTGTTTTAAATATAAATTTTGACTCTTTTATGAATTATATTTTTAAAATTAAACTTTATTTTTAAAATTTTAATGTTAATATTATCTTGGGTGAATGTTTTGTATTTTTTAGAAAATATTTATTTTCTAGTGAATAGTGAAAATGCCGATTTTTATAAAATTATCAATTTCATTAAATCCTATTTATGATTTTAATTTTATCTAAATTTAATATAAGAACTATTTAGTTATAAATAATATAATATATTTCATTTTAATCATCCTTATATATTATTTTGGTATAAATACATTTTTAGGCTTAAAATACATTTTCCAATAAAACTGTTTTTTTGTTACGTTTATGGGATTAATTTTAAATTAAATTTTGAAACTTATATGTTTTTAATATTTAAAAAATGTTTAATTATTTGTATTTATAAGTTAAAAATTTATTAAATATGACCCTTTTAATTTTGACCAATATGAATCATAACTTTGGTAATTTTTGTTACCATGATAAATAGTAAATTAGGTAATTTAAGTTAAAAATAAAATGATAAGAACTAGAAAATTACCCTAAAACATTACCAAATATTATTGGATGATTTATATTCAAACCTTAATACATATGGTTCTAATTTTAGTTATTTAATGGACACTTGTCCTTGAAAATGACTTTAATATTATTTAAATTAAAGAAAATCACAAAATCTCACATTCATATTTTTAATAACCATATTATTTTCTATATGGTGTTATTAAGAATATATATTCATAAATAGATATTATTTTCAAAATTTAAAATATTTATTTACATCATATTATTTTATTTTAATTTTCAGTTAATAAATAATTATGCAACGATGATGGGGTAATTATTTTATTAATGAATTAATCAAATAAATGATTATTTTAATTAAAAATTAAATTTATCATATTTTGAAGATTATTTTTACAAAATTGAGTCCGTTTTGTAAATATAAATTTCAAAAAATGGTTGGGGTAAATGTTTTGTATTTTTCTAAAATAATTGAATTTTTGGTGAATAGGGAGATACGGTAATTTATGGTATTTAAAATTATAAGTAAATAAATGAATTATTCAGCCATGGATTATGTATGGATGTGGAAATCACTCATTATTTTGAACTCAAATTCTCTAGTTACTTTACTTAGTCACAAGAATCATCGCTATTGATAGTCTTTATCCAAAATGATTAACTAATGAATAAAATAATCAAAAACTCCCCTCTCATCTCCCTATAAATATCACCCCTTCTACTCACAAATCTAAAGACTTGTATCTTGTATAAATTATTCCCAATTCACATACCAAGACTCTTCTCCATTTCCAATACCTTCTGGTCTTACCACCAAATCCAAGTGTCTTAAGGAGGTCCTCAAGGAGATGATATTCAAGTGGTAAAATCCTCTTTATTTCTCTTTTATTTTGTTTTATTTTATTATACTCTCCCCACCTCCCCTATAAAAAGTGGAATGGTAACTCCAGTATAATATATATAATTTAATTTTACTGTTTTAATGGAATTTCCATCATCAAATATCTTCCCCTCTCCTTTTTATTTTTAAAAATGAAAACATTGTATGTGATGTGCCGATTCACCACCTTTGTGGATGACAAGTTTTCATTTTCCATTACTACCTTAAAGGCTAGTCATAAAACCATTATTATGGTTAAATAATATTTTAATATTCATATTATAAGTTATATAATGTTATTTTACCAATATATAAACATAATATTAAATAAAATGATACAAGTTCGTGATAGTTGTAAAAACTTACAAAATTAACTAATCAATTTTCATTAAGGTCTTTTCTTATGAGTAATACTCGTACCATATATTAAAATGATATATTAGACCATTTAAACTTATGTAATTTTATATATACTAAATAATTACACTTATTGAGTTTTTATTCCATTTCATAAGAACTCCCATGATTATACATAGTGGAACTAATCATCAAACCATGAAACAGACGATCCTGGAACAATGAAATTAAAAATTATAACTCATCATAATAACCATAAATAAACTTAATAAAATTACAATAAATAAAATAACTATTGAATAATTTCTAAATTTATTAATTAATTAATTTAATTTGATTATCTGCTGCATTATGTACTAGTGCATGATACTTTTGGAGATAAGGTAAGGTTTTTATCATTTCACTTTTATTTCTATAAGATATGCCTTATTCACCACTTATTCCTTGTTTATGGTGTATTTATAATGAAATTTTATATATAATATCATTAATTTAATAATCTTAATGGTTTGAATGTTTCATTTGATAATTATTACTCTCATGGGGCATACGATTCGACTATTTTCAAATTGGTAAGATATTTCTTAACTCAATTTTCATTCATTGGGTTAAAATCATATCTCATTGATTATGTCACGCTAAGGTTATGTGGAAAATGAATTTTTGTTATATTATATTGTATTTACATTTTTTAGTTTGTTTTATTTTGAATATAGATAATATATTCATTTGATTAATTATGTAATCCTTTTAAGGAACTTCGTCTCGATTTTCTTTCATTGATATATATTTTTTATTTCATGCACCTATTTTATTTTCTATGATGTATATAATACCCCTTTTATTTGTGATCATTAAACCATTTAATATTTCATTAAATATTCATATTTCTTATATCATGGATATGATTATTTTCTAAGCCATACACCATTTTTATATATGGTGTTTACCTTGATAATTATTTGGATAACTGGGGAAATATTGATAAATTTGTATCTATTATTTTGTATAGATATTTAATGATTAGGCATGTTATTTATAAATTAAATTTATTATTAAATATGTGGATAATTATTTATACTAGTATGATATCGGTTAGGGACTGATTAACGCAAGCCGTATGGGTGGGGGACCAGTTAATGAAAGCCCCTCAATGCATCGGTAGTCTCATAAGATGAAATCAGTTGCTTATAAACCCTTTACTTTTTTTTCTAAGTATAATCAGATGCATTTATACCCATAGACTTAAACTATATTTTGAAAGGTATTGAATTTATAATGATTCATGTTCTAAATACATTATGTTCAATAATTAATCATTTCATAAATTTGGAATTTAGTTATTATTATCCAAATGATTTTCACTACGAAAAAAATATGGATGCATTTTAATTATTATTTTATTGATTGGCATGTGTTTTTCAGTTATTTAACTTTCCATACTGATTATAATTGTTAATTAAAGTTAGCTTCCACTATACAAAACCCTTACTGAGTATTTTAGATCACCCATTTCTTATGTTTCTTCCCATATTTCCAAGAATTTTATTATGAATGATATAAAGAGTTAAACTAAGGTAAATGATGGTGTTCTCAAAAAAATAATTTTTAAATTTTATATCTAAAATGAAATTTTAATTTAAAATATGTATCTATTTTTCCAATACTAATAATCTATTTGGTCCTTTGGTATTTGAATCTTGTATCTAGTGCCAATGAAATAAAGTAGGGCATTGACTCTGGTATACTGGGTTCGGGGCCTTTACATGAAAATTCTAGAAATTCTATTTTTATTCTTAATTTCATTATAGTTTCCCATAGGGACCTTTGTTCAAGTTTTTTTTGTGATTGTATTGTGGAATTTTTTTTGAACTTTTCTATCACCCCTAAAGACTAGAGTTTTCTATGCTTCATGTTTAAATCCATTTAAACCAAAAAAAATCATGTGTCTTTCATATTGAAATTCATTATTGGGGACAATTTTGGGATTTAAGTTTTTTATAGGGGTATTAATTGAGCCAAACTGTAATTCATTGACATCTCATCAAACCCCTTAAAAGTTTTCAAAATTGTGAGTTTTTAAAAATCGCAAAGGTATTTTCAGCAAGTGACAAATTTTCTTAATTTTTAAGGTTTTTATGACACTTTGAGAAGATTAATCTGTATTACCTTTTGGATTTAAATGGGAAAATTATTTTTCTTTCCCTATTGAAAAAATGTATTTTGGTAAAAAAATATAAAATGATCATTGACTTTTAACTTTTTAATTAGAAATAAACTTAAAATATATGCATATAGATGGACTATGAAACAAAAATTTTAATCTAGATGGATTTAATTTTCCTTAATTATTTTATTCTTTTATTATTTAACTTATTGGATGGGTTATTTATGCTTCCTTACAATTATTAATTTTTCTCATTCAAATATAGTGATGATTTATTATAGCTTTTAATTATGTTAGTTTTTTTCTCTTAGAGGTAAAGAAAAGTTTGAAATTTTAGTTGGATGAAAATTGAAGAGTGTTAAATTCTATTTAAAATTTTCAAATTTGAATCATTTTTTTAAAATAAAATAAAAATCACTGATAATATTTAATTAAAGAGGGTAATCACACTTAATACTTAAGATAATTCATGATAGAAAATCTTTTTGAAAAATAATTCATTATTTCTTTGCTATTTTTTGAACTTGAGGTTCATTTTTTTACCACAGAATCTGTACTAAGTGGATTCTTGAGGAAAATATACATCTTAATTGTATGGGAATTTTATGTGGCATTTTCACATCACTTTTGTAGTGTAAATTATGTTTTCAATGATAAAATCTGCCTTAATTTAGTTAACTAGTGTAAATGGTTAATTTTGTAAGTAATTTTTTAAATTAATGGGTTTTAATTTTAAAATTATGTTATTATGTTTAAATTATTAAATTTGTACATATTTGAGTTTTTATTTAATTATGTATCATATTTTAAATTTTAAATTTTAAGTGATTTTGTTTAAAAAAAATTACTTTAATTTAATTATTTCTTTCTTTTACTAATTGATTAATTTATCAAATCTTTAAAGAAATTTTTATTTAATTTTTAATCTCCCAATATTTTAAATTTTTATTGATTTCAAATTTTATATTAAATACTTTGATTTTAAATTTTTAAATTTTTAGTTAATTTAATTTATTTAATGGATTAAATTTAAATGTAAATGTATTTTTTGTTTTAAATATTTAAAAAGTTATTTATAATTTTTAATCTATTTTTTATTTTACTTTTTATATCGTGTTGGTGTGACTTTTTTTACTGTGAGATGTAATTTCCATACTACCATGAAATCGGGGGTTTACCATCCTAATCAAATTTCTATTATCGTGATAAGGGATGATTAGGAAACCATGAAATCAGTATTGTATCCTTTTAGGTGGTACTATGAGGGTGATATCATGAACTGCTATCATACCTCATTATTCTGCCACTATTCTAGTATAGTGATACTGTTCCATTGCTCCTAGTACCGTGCAAGGTAGTTTTACTTCCATGATTGTTAGTTATGACCATGGATCAATATCTTTCTATTGTCCCTTCCCTTATAAGAGGCCATGTGAAAATTTCTTCATACCATTCCTATAAGCACGCTTCTATCAAAAATCCATTATAGTAACCCGACGGTGGATTAAAATTGTTTTGAATATACCTATAAATCTAATGGAAACATAATTTTGGATCATGGTCTCACATATCTTGTGTGACTTTGGTCGATCTGGATTCATCTATTGAAATTGAATTTATTCATAGTTTTTGAACTGGTCATAGATTTACCCAAGTTGGATGAGTAGAGTGAAGTTGGAAAACCCCCAAACTTGGAAGAGAAATGTGTATTGTACTTGGTTGGGGTTTAATGCAAACATGATCCTAGTTGAATTTGGTGGTAAATCAAAGATGGTAGAGCACCAAAGAGGATTTCTAGAGTTAGCATTTCCATTTATGATCATTGTTCTTGGTTTTCTGTTGATTTTTTTTTTGAAATTGTGTGATCAAAATCATTTGATGCAGAAAATGTTCGATTAGTGTAAAGTTGATTAAGAAAACCAGTTCATTACAGAGGTCAAAAATTCACTCAGAACTCATAGCCAAAGATGATGATAGGGTTTCACCTCCATCACTAATGAAGGCATCTTAATCCTAGAGATTGTTCCAAATTAGAGAATATGACTTGTTTTTGAACTCCAGATGAGTAATTGAAGGATTTATAGAATTTATCCACTCAATTTTACAAAGTCCAAAGAATGATAAGTTCATTATCATTCATTGAGGGAAGATGGATTAGATTTAATATGAAGTTGACATTGAACATCTTTGAATTTTGGATTTTGAGTGTAGTTTTTTTAGGAATGAGATTTTAGATTAAGAATTTTTGAATTTATAATCGATCATGAAAATTTATTTAGCGATACTTGATTTTTCATAGGTTTAAGGAGGAGGGACTTGTTCATATCCAATATTGCCATAATTAGGATTCTTAAAGATGTGTAATAAGTGCATTTTGAAGTTACATTAAGTAAATTTCTATGGAGGATTTGGTTTTTACCATAGTTAATTGGAACATTGATCCTAGGATTGGTGTTCACTATATAATGGTTATGAGGTCATTGAAGATGATGAACAAATATGTTGAAGAAGTGGGCATGGGTAATCAATGAAGTATTTTGTAGAGATGATTCTAAAATAACTATATTGAGGTAGGATAAAGTGATTCCTCGGGTAAGGATTAGTTTAAAATTTAAGTTTCAGAAATCTTTGAGATCAAGGATGTATTGATGTGCACATGAGGTGTTGGTAGTTACAAGGAATAATGTTTCAAGGCCTTGTTGAAGAAGATTTTATAAACTACTGGTGATGCCTGAGGGGGGTTATACCAACCCAAGTTCATGTCTAGTTTCAATACACCTAAATTTGTTACTGGAAAACATGGGTCTATAAAATCAGTTTAAAAGTTTTATTTGAGTCATGTGGAGGTTCCAAAGGTCAACAAAAGGGATCAAAATAGAAGGTACTAGAGGAAAAGACCAAGTTTAATTCGTTTCTAAGAGCAATGGGTTGGGGGAATATTTTAAAACAGAGCAATATAATAGGGGATGAGATTTCAAACCAAAGAACACACAACAAAGAACATAGAGTGAACCCATAGAAGATTTTTTGGGAGTTACAGCTCTAGGATGGAGGAAAACTCACTAGAGAAGATTTGTTCTCTCTATTATATTCCTATCTTCTTCTTTTATTATTGTTTCAATAATGTTCTTGATAAATAAATTTTACATTGCTTCTATTATGCTTAGCTAAATAAACAAGGGATTTTGTAATGTAATGGATTGAAATATCTAAATCTATTTTGATCAAGATAAAACAATTATTTCAAGGAAAATTTTAGTTCAGTGGTAATTCTTCTATTCATTAAGAGTATCATTTTTCACTATTCTAAGGACCAAGAGGCGACAATAATAAATTCCTTAACTCTAGAATTTTAACTAAAGTATAGAAAATTGGAAATGGTTATTGATTTCTTCTTCTTAATCAAACAAATTTAGTCCTGGGTGATGATCAAGATATCATGTCCAAGTGGAGTTCTCTAATATATTTTGTACACTAAAGTGAGATCTTAGTAAATCATCACCTTTTATTTAATCCCTAAAATAATTGAAACTAACTTGAGTAAAATATATAACATCCTTAACTCAATTCAAATTAGTTTTACAGCCCTATTTTCATCAACTTCTCAACTTCTCTTACTCATGTTCCTATTTTCTTCTTTTTTTTATTTGCTTCCACATTTTCACCATTCATTCATCACTTATTATAACTTTCTTTGTATTTTTTTGTGTTTGTTTTTTTGGGTCGCACACACATTTCACTAGACTTCCCTGTAAAATTGACACCCCACTCACCATTATACTTGTAGTTAGTAGGATTAATAAATTATTAATTTGAATTGGTTTTAGTCAATGACCTAGAATGTCATCAATACACTTAGTTTGTAACCCTCTAGGCCACTTTCTGAGTGGAATTGGGTAGGCTTACCTAAATTCAAAAAATTTAATCACCAATAGGTCAACACACTCAAATAGAAATAACTTAATATCACAACGATGAAAACCAAATATTAATAATAATTGAGTAATATAATCCCTTTTCTATGATATATCCTCAAGAAGTTTGTATACTAATGTCATCAACCTATATGCTTGATATTTCTTTCTATGACTATCTTAAATGATCTTGTAAATACACCATGTCCAAGGAATTCAATGTGATGGTTCCATTTAAATCATAGTGTTAAGATATCAAATTATATTAAGATGGAAGAGATATATACTCAAATTATTTATTAATAGTACATCACTCATGACGCACCCAACATTCCAAACATATCCATGAACATATGGTGTCGTAGTATATGAAAATACATCTAAGTGCACAACTCATGATATAAATTAATAATAATATCAACGTCTAAGTATCATTACTCACACTCTCAAACATAAATATCTAATGACACATAAACTTGTTGATTTCCTACAGGTGAGTTTGTTCTTATAATCTCCTGATTTAGATGTTACCAAGTTTGAAATTCAGGAGATGAAGTCCCATCTTCTTACGAGTACTCTCACCTAATAGTAAACATAATGTGTGTCCCATCATAGAATGTTAACTGACCATATAATAATATTTCATAATATCTTCATATTATTTCATAGTTCTCATCTTAGCGGGGAAATACTATGGTCATTTCAATGTGATAGATACTCTAAAACATTATTCCATTAAATTCATGTAGAATAATAAATAATATGTAATGAGGTATTTAGTTAATGTTCACTTATTTTAATATGCATGTAATCTAAAAAGATTTGTTTCTATGAAACTAACTCCAAAATTTTTATCATTAGTGGATATAATCTTCCCTCTATCATGCCTTAGACCCTCACTGTTACTTATTAGCCTATGACATATGGGGAGGAAATCATGAAGTCCAGTGGTCTCTGGATTATGTTTTTTTAGGATATCTGGGTCAGGGGTGCTATAAAATCTACTCTGATACCAAATGGTATGCCCATGTCAGGGTAAACCACCACTAAGAGGGGTTTAATCAATGGTTATCACAAATTTACTATCAAAATAATTTTCACTATTATGGTTAATGTGATTAGAACTTTAATGAAATTATGTGGTGATGTGAGATATAATAGGAAAGAACAAACAAAAAAACAGATGTTACTAGTTTTATTAACTCTTTTTATCAATTTTATAGTCCTTAATGAATAATGGTTATGATCTCACACCATGCATTCATATCTTATTTTCAATAAGAATAAGTAATTGAGCAAAAATATGGTCTAGAATTATATATACTAGGAATAAATAAAAATGTTATCAAATCGATTAATCTTTGCTTCCCATCATCAAGTGCCTCCAAAATTTGGATCATGTGAGAACTATTATTCTTCTCCTCATTCCAATCCAAAATATCCCTATAATGATTTTGAGAATAAGAAACTAATTATCTCAAAATATCATCATGTGTGGATGTAAAAAACACATTATTTATTTATATGAATAACACCACCATGACATAGTCACATCAACCATGGAATGTAGGTGATGAAATATTCTAGATTCATTCTTTTCATCCATATATTCTAAAATCATATTTTTTTTAATAATCTATTTCACTTGTGAAAATATATCTTCAATTTAATCACCATGGTATATTCCATCAAACCATGATATAATCCTTCTTAGAAAAATTCTAAAACACATAGGTCCTATGGAAATTTTACTAAAATTAATGGAAAAAATAATTTTTACTTCCCATCACAAGATCTAAAACACCCATTTATGGTTATGTTTTTATGGTTTTGAACGAAACATAAGAACCTATTTAGGATTGGATAAACTTATATTTTGTCAGTTTTAATGGATAATATGAAATGTTATTGATGGTGAACACCATGACAAATGAATTTCTCCAAATAATATTGATAAATAAAATCTAAAGCAATAGAGGATGTTTTCACATTAAATTTATAATTAATTTAATAGAAAGAAAAAATTCCTTAGTCTAGAGTTCTTTACTCTATGAACGTATTGATTATCTGAACTTGTTTAAGTTTTACCTTCAATGCACAAATTACTACTCAAAGTAGATCCCCTATAGTGATGATCCACACATGGTCCTTTGATCTTGAAACATCATCAATGGTACTTTGGGTGCTAGCATGGTGGTACCAATCATCTTGCATCACTCCCTTGATCACTACCATAATCCCTTTGGTGTGAATGGATCATTACTTAATCTCTCCGGGTAGAGAGGCAGATAAAGGAGAGAGAGAATCTCCCAGGCTTAAGAGATATCCCTACAGAAGTTCTTCATTGAGAGTGGATTATCTAGGGAGGATAATGTCAACCAAAATGATCAATCACTCACAATTCACATAAGTGGGTAATATAGAGAAAAATCAAGGGTTTAATATCCATTAATTGAACTAAGGCCCTTGATAATATATTAAAAACATAATATACACCATTTCATGTAAAATAATAATAGTATTATTTTATTTCATTGTGAACACTGACCCACAAAATGATAAATATTATTTTATAGACTAGTAGATAAATATATATCAACAGATAAAATTGTGTCCACTCTTCCTCCTTGATATTTATGAAATTCTCAAATAAATATTTAAATAAATTTCATCCAATAAATAAATAAATAAATATTCTATTTAGTGTGTGGAGAATAAATATTATATTAATATTTATATACCTAAATAAATTATTTATTTAATAAATAATTATTTATTACCATGTGAATAACAAGATATAAATAAATATTATGGATCAGTGTAATTAAATAATTACCTTTTGAATTAATATTTGTGATTAATAAGTCCTAAATAAATATTACCCCTTGGTTTGGAAAATAATATTTATTATAGATGTTAAAAATAAATAATATTTAATGGAGTTCAATATAAATAATCAATATGTGACCCTCTAAGCCTCCTCTATAGTAGCATTAGGAAAGCTTTCCTAAAGTTAAAAATTACGATCTAGCAATGGGGAAAATAACCCATTGAGGGATATGATATGTCACAATGATGAAAACCACATATGTACACTCATAGTGTAATATAATACCTTTATCTCTATATCTCATCAAGAAATTTTCATACTCATGTGATCAACTTATATGCTTGATATGTATTTCTTTGACAATCTAAAATGAACTCATCAATTAACCATAGCCATGTAATTTAATGGGATAGTATAATTTTAATAAAATGGTTGAGATATCAACTTATTTAAATATTTGAATTTCAAATCGTTCCTCGACTTATTCATTCATAACACACTGTTCGTGGCGCACCCTACACATCCCACTTCACCTCAAACATATGTCACCACAGTTTTGGGTAATTAATAAAATTAAATGAGTTTTGATATATATTAATAATAATCATAAAGTCTAATGTTCATTAAATATGATTAAAAACATAAATATCAAATGAAAAATAAACATGTGTATTTCATATAGGTAGGTATGTCCTTATAATCTCTTATCTTGGAGATTACTAAATATAGACTTTATGAGAAGAAATGTCATTCACTTATAAGTAATAACACTATGAAATCAATATAATATGTTTCCCATCATATTATGTTCACTAAATTCTGAATATATGTTTAAGTATAGCATCATAGAATTTCAAGGTTTTCATTATAGAGGGGAACTGCCATGAACTTTTCAAGGAAATAGATACACTATGACATTATTACATTAAATTCATGTAAAACAATGAAAAATATGTAATAAAAATATTTTATAAAATTATCTTATTTGAATTTAAATTTAATCTAAAGTATAAACAATTGGTTATATGACACCAACTCTAACAGACTCCCAATTAGAATACAACCAACTACTAATGATGTTTATTCTTCTAGTTATCACATACTGATTATATTCTTGATGAGTTAAGGCTTTAGTTAAGGGTTATTCCATGTTGTTTTATATAGAAAATATTCTCACTATGATGTTACCTATCTAAGAAAAATCTATCAACTAATAGTATTTTTAGAGTATGTGCTTCATCTACCGATGTGGCTACGGATCCTTTTCAAGATCCATTGCTATAGTATTATCATAATAGGGTGTGATAGGGTCTTTACTGCAAAGTACTACATCAAGATCGTGGATGATGTTTCATATCAAAACTATTTATTTATCCCCATAAGAAGCCAAAATATACTCATATTACACTATATAATTGAAAAACATGACTTACTTTGAGCTCTCCTATCTCACAATACCTCCACTGTGAGTGAATATGTACCCCAAATATGATTTCATATCATCTTGATATGTCTGGAAACTATAATATTTATATCCCCTGATGACTAGTTCCTTATATTCTCCATTGACCAAGAGTATATCCTTAGTGAGCCTCAAATACTTAAGAATAGTCTTGATTTCCATCTAATGGAGGTCAACATGGTCAGATTGATATATTCTTATTATGCTTAAGGAATAAACAACATCTATCATAGTAAATAGCATAACATACATGACTAATCCAATCACTAATGTGTATGGAGTACTTTCCATCCTATGTATCTCCTTATATGTCTAAGTACGCATTTTCTAAGAAAAATGTATTCCATGTGACATTGGAAATAATCACCTCTTGGATTGTAACATATTGAATCGCTTCAGTATCTTGTCTGCATACATACCTTGACTTTGTCAAAGAAGCCTCTTAAATAAATCACGATGGATATTGATCCCAATAATATATATTGATTCACCTAATTTAATGGAGAAATAAGTTTTTAACCTTGTCTTAATAGACTATAATATTGGTATCACATTTTTGATAAGCAATACACCATCAACATACACTATAAAGAAAATGATTTCACTCATACTAATCCATTTATAACACAAGGCATACATTTGTTCTTTATGAAACCAAATTCCATTATGTCTTCATCAAACTAAATGTTACTATACCTGGATGATTTCTTTAATATATAAATGGATATTTATAACTTGTATACCTTATTGGAATCATTTTGAGTCACAAACACATATAATTGTGTCATATAGATATATTTTGAAGTTTCTCATTATTTAAGGTTGTTTTGACATCCATATTCCATATCTCATAATCATTTAATTTCATTTGGAAAGTAAAATTTTGAATGATTTTAGTATGAAAAACGGTGAAAGGTTTTATTTATAGTCTATTCCATGATTCTATTTAAACCATTTTGTAACCATTCATGCCTCATTAGTATTGACATATCCATCCATGTCTAGTTTTTTCTCGAATACAAATTTGAAAAAAAATGGGAATTACTTACATTGGAGGATCTACCAAAATCAATACTTGGTTTTGGTACATGGAATCCATTTCAAAATTCTTGGCTTCATAACATTTTGTAGCTATTTTTCTACTCAATACTTACTAGTAGGTTACACAATCATTTTTATCAAATAATAATGAGTCACTATCCTTGGTGACTAAAAACCCATATCTTTTAGGTTCTATAACCTCTCTAATACTCATATGTAGTACTTATGTCTCTAGGAATTCCTCTTCCATGTGGATTTGTATAATTTTTTCTCATTCCAACTCCTATGTATATTGATCATTGAATTAATTGAAATATATATTTCTCCCACTATATCTTATAGATATGTGATTCCTCTCAAGAAACATGGTCATTATTTTCATTATTACTTTTTTGTTTAAGGGTTCATATAGGTAATACCTTTTAGTTTTTGTAGGAAATCCACCATGTTCCTTAGGGTTAAATTTTATTACCTAAAGATCCTTGAAAAAATTCTTCACATCCCTATGAAAACATATGTGACAATACGTGTTTCATTTCATACCATGATTCGAATGGATCACTAAAATTCCTAGAGGACCGATGGACCACTAAGAGGGGAGTGGTTAATCAGTAGTCACTTTTACAAATTCTTTATTAATCACTTTAACCTCCTTGACTTCTTCAGTATCAATCCACTTACTCTTGTGTCGCATACCCTCACTATATAATGTTGTAAATGAAGGCACCCAAACATAATAATTTATAATTTTCGATACTAATACATACTCTTGTCCCTATTGTTTATATTCCCAAACATAGATTATCTCCTATAATCAATGTAATTAATTACAAGTGGACAATATCAGAGTCACACTGATCTTATGTTGGCCAGAGTCACGCAACTGCTTCCCTTATCCTCATAGTTATTCACCTTATAGCTTCCCATTGGACTTGTTTATCAACTTCTCACTATACTAATCGAGTCACATGGTGATCTCTCTACACAACCAGAGTCCCACGGGTTTAATGGATTCACACTATATATATATATGAAAGTTTATTTTTTAGGATCCTCCTTGGAAGTTGATTTTTGATTAGAACAAGGATGTCTTTATATCCACAGAATAGATCTCCCTCAACTCAACACAAGGTCTTCTACTGCTAATAGATCTTCTAGGTATAACAGATGAAACTTAGACCTTGTTTATAGTTTGAATTTGCGTATCTTTATATAAAATGATTACCTAGATTCTCACTCAATAAGATCATGTGATCTTCAAACCCATTAGATACTTATATATGCAAGTGACTCAACTTCATTTAAATAAAAAAATATAATATTAGTTGGTCATCCTTTCCAAAATTATTATTATTTCAAGATTCTACAACTATGGTTGTTGCAAGATCCTTTTCTTATTCTTCCATCTTCGATACCTATATGATAAAACAACTTCAACCCAATATTAGATTCTCCGTTTTCTTGTTCTTCAGGAGTTATCTTCAATATTTTTCACATCATAACATAGCATCTCTTAGTTTCTCAACTCTTTATCCTCTCAAGGATAATCTTCACTTAGTGTGTTTAAAATTTTATGCATAGTCCACCAGATTTTTTTTCTATATTTAGAATATATAAAATAATTAAAAAATTTGATGTACCCATGATCTTCTCATTTAATTTATCCATTATGGATGTCTCCCACAATCCTTTCCACCTTTCTCATACAAGGTTCATACCCAAAATCTCAATATTCTTTTTGGATGAAATGGTCATATACTATTATTCTATATGAGTGACTTTTCTTTTTTACTTTAACAGTTATTTCTAATTTATCTATTGAATGAATTCAATTTTATAAACTCTTATATATTATTCTTGTTATCCTAAAGACTATATCATATTAATCTCTTCACATATAAATTCATAAAATACAATTGTGTTCTTCTCAATTAAATTGTTCAATAAACTCCCAGTTTATTTTCTCATTTCTACTACTTAATAATTGGTCTACTTACTTCATTTTATTTTCCACAAAACCCACTTAAAAAAATCAATAGACATATTTTTGTGTTTCAAATCATACATCCTCTATATTTTATAGTATAAAACTTTAAGAATATTCTTCCACTAATAATCATCCTCAAATTTCATCTTGCATCAAAACTAACTCTATGATGTTTAAAAAACTTTAAAATATTCTCATGCATCATAAAATTTCATTTCTTATTTATTATAGAATTATAAATAGTTCCTTAGGTTCTGTACAATTTTGATCTTCTACCCCCATAGCTTGAAGATCAGCAACCCAGTAATTCCATATTTAATTACACACTATTATTGGTGTTTGTGATATTTAAAACCTTAAAGATAATCTTAAAAATCATCACAACTAATTTTTCTTAAGAATAATAATTTTTTAAAATTAAAATTTTTCACCTAGAACATCAGGGAAATTATGTTATGTGAATGTTCAATTCGGATACATAGACTCAACTATGTACTACATTTACCTATGTAATAAGTTCAGTTATATGGATTCAAATTCAACAATCAGGATCCTTACATAGATATTCATGTATGTAAGAATTTTAATATTTGATGACTTTGGATACATGGATTTGAATACGTCACTAGAATTTTCTTATGTAAGTTTTAGATGAGACCATTTGTATACATAGATCACTTTTTAAAAAAAATATCATACATGGTTCACTCAAAATTCCATACTTCATTCATTTCAAACCAAAGCTCCACCAGTCTATCTTCAACCATTCCCAATCATTCATAAACACTTCAAAACACATTTGGGAATTTATCAAACTTCTCAAATACTTCATCACTCTTCCCAAGAACTTTGAAATCATATGAAATCATCTTTGAGAATATCTCAAATAACTCCACTGCATTCACACCTTTAACTTAATTTAACCTTCATCCATGCATTTTTCATCATTGATTTCAATAGCTGAAATAAAAGGAATATAAGGATATAATTTTCACAGATATATCACTTTAATCTCTCATTTATCTATCTTTTAATCCTATTGACCACAAACTCAAAAAGTTGTATGAAGCTTATAGAACTTCAGTTCTTTCCAAACTATTGTATACAACACTCAACTACTTTAATACCTATCTTATACATGAGCACTGGATGAAAAATAATCAAATGTAAAATTGATGTCCTTAGAACCTATCCATTCATATTTTCTAGTAGTCCTATTTCTCAAATTCCCTTTTCCATGTGAAGAGTCTTTTCATTTACATCTCTAATGGTAGCTGACTCCAATCTATCACCCATCTTCACCAACTATACATTGACATAGAACATTTCAAATTTTCTATAAATACAACACTAGCATATCAAATCCATTTGGTCACATCAATCTTCCCCTTTAGATTTGTGATTAATATCATATTAACTCTAAATTCAATGTTATTTTACTCCCCCTTATTGATAATAAATTTAATGAATGAAAAAAACTATTCACCCTCTAAAAGTGAGATTCTTATCTCATAAAAAAAATCCACCCCCCGTACTTATATTTAAAAGGTAGGAACTGATTGCCCAACCTTTCAACTTTTAACATCTTCTCCCCCTTTTTCTCTTTTAGTTTCCAATTTCACTAGTAAAATCAGAAGTTATTGAATTCATCTTGACTCAATTCTTACCTATTGTAAGTGACTTTTAGAAATAAATATCAATATATGCATTGAATAATTTCTTGTGGGATAACATGTTCCTTAGTAGTGTTAATTCAATTAAACAACTCAATGTATACATGGGCTATACAAATGTAGAAAACATGAGTGACTAATTTATAGAACAATTATATCTATAATATAACCACCATGTGATACTAACATAGAATATCATTTCTTATGGGCCATATAAACCAAATTTTTTAAAACATATGTAAAATTTCACTCACCATCACAAAACAAATTAGAAAGTTCAAGCGCAAGTAACCCACTGCCCCATTTTGTTAGAAAAACACTCCCCCTTGATAATTACAACAAGTATACACCATAAATAGGAAATTATAGTGAATATCATACCTCATAGTTAATTAATGTTGGGGTTTTCCCTATTTCTAGTTTTTAAGAATATAACAAATATCTAGAATCATTAAATTCTTCAATCACACCCCTTAAATGATGTATTCAATACTACATCACCTTAAATTTCTAGAATTCAGGCATCACCAAATTGATTTGGTAATAATATGGGTCCTCCACTACTTCTCAATTATAGCACCAGTGTTGAGACTTTTTCCTCATCTCGGGTGCATATTTTCTTGAAGCTCTACAATTTCTAACCTTATTCAAACTTGAATCCTTATTCACCTTCCATAAATGTGTTTTTGTAGGAATCATGGTATTATTTTATTTTCCATTTTTCTTCATGGTTGGATTGGACATATTTTCTTGATCTATTATAATAGTTTTAGTCATTAATGATTGATGTAACCTCCTTATTTATTTAATCTGATTAGGAATTATGATAAAAATATCATTTTTCCCATAAACATACTTCTTATTTATATAAATATATTTATAACTATATTCCACTACTACTTTTCATTTTTCATTTTTGATCTCCTTTTGACCAGGCAGATAAGTTATGAAATTTTTTGGAATATGGCCTTCCATGTTGCACCTCTACACACTTTATCAAAATATTTTAACCTACCCATATTGAAAAGTTTCTCAGTATCATCATCAGTGATGTCCTCCACCATAAAAACGTTATTGTAAATATTTTTTATTTACTTTTATATAAGTTCCATATTTCCCCATTTATCATTGGTTTTCATGGTCTTCTTAAATGGTACATGATGTGGACTCTCTTACCACAATAGAAGCATATTCTTCTATCAGGTGTGACATCATATATCTTAATATCTATAAATTATATCTTTTTTTCTTTTTTATAGAGTATTAAACATCCTCTTCTTCCTTCTTTAAATTCTTGGGAGGTAGATTCTTTTCTAAGGCATACTTTTCATTATTTTCCTTATTCATTTTCATTTTCTATTTTGGTCTATTTATTTCATTAGAATAAGTGATGTGGTTGGTTGGAACATGTTATCATTCATTATTTGAGATATAATTAGTACAAGTTGAACTTTTAGAGTAGTGATTTAACTTTTTTCCATGAGATTGATGTGGAATATTCTCCACATGATATAAGGATCTCTTTGAAACCATTTTTTGATCACTTATAAAAGTAAAATTGTCTATAAAATCTCATTGGAAGCTTTTTTATTATTTATAGTGGATTAGAATCTTCCATATTTATTCTATTCAATATCTATTAGTTTAATATATAACTCCAATAACTTTATGTTGAGAATGTATCTATCATCCTATACTAATATTACTATTTATTCCCAATACTTCTCTATCTTTTGAACTTATTCTTATTAATCCATTATTATCTCTTAGATTTAATTTTCATTTTCTTTCATTATTTTTTTTCTTTCAAATCTAACTGTGTATCCTTTATTTTCATAGTCACCTTGTGTATTCTTTCAAGTACATAGAACACTTTAGTAAAAAAAACCCTTAAATAATTCCTTCTCACTCTTATATTCTACTAGTTTTGTAAGGGTGTTACATCTTCCAATTTATTTTTTAATGCTTCCTCCATGACATCATCTTCCTCCACTATATGTAATATTTCATAAAATAGGTTCTTGATAAAATTCATTATAGGGGTAGTAACCTATGTGTAATCTTATTAAGATACTTTACAACATGTGAGTAAAAATATTCAACTGTTCTCATATATTCATTTTCCTTGAATCCTTTATATATTGAACATAAATAATAAAAATGATATCTATAAATAGATTCATTGGATGAGAAATTACCACTTTGTTCATCTTCAAGTAGTGGTTGATCCCATTTCTACTTTACAATATTTTTTCCTTCTTTGCTTCTTTCTTCATTCTATTTTGAATTGTCTTAGAGGATATTCACAATTATAATTCAGTAGTTTTATAGATTGATTTCATGATCTAAGAATATTTTTTAAACGTAGAAAAACTATACTTTAACTAGATATTTTTAGAGGAAACCAATGATTGACCTAAAACCACTTGAAATGCCTAGAGGATTGATGGTCCTCTGAGAGGGGAAGAGTAAATCAGTGGTCACTTTTCCAAATAATTTATTAATTAGTTTAAAATCTTATAATTGTTCAGTATTGATCCACTATCTCTTATGTCTCAGAGCCTCACCCAGAAAATGAAGTAAATAAAGGACTAAAAACACAAGCATTTATAATGTTTGGTACTAATGCCTGCTCCTTTCTATATTAGTTATATGCCACAACACAGACTCTAAATTTTAATCAATATCAAAAATTAAAAGTGGATCTGATTATAGTCACACTAATCTTATCTCATTTAGAGTCACACTAGTCACTTTCCTCCTCATATGACTTCTCTTGCCCGCTTCCCACTAGAATTCTTCAATAGCTTCTCACTATAATCATCAAGTCTTAAAGTGATCTCCCAAAACACCCTGAGTCCCATGGTTTCTATGGATTCTCACCATATATGAAATTGTGAATTTGAGTATTCTCCTTGTAAATTGATCTCTAACAAGCATAGGGATGTCTCTATATCCACAAAATAGATCTATTTCAACTCAAAACAAGGTCTTATACTACTGGTAGATCTTATGGGTAAAGTTTATGCAACTAAGTTCATATTTATAGCCTAAATTCATAGATATTCATAAAAACCACTTATATATATTCTCATTCAATGAGATCATGTGATATTTAAATCAATTAGATTCTTATATATTCATTTTAATTGACTAAATTTAAATAAAAAGTATAATACCTTTAAGTTTTCCTTACTAGACGTATTCTTCATTCAAACTTCTATAATAATGGTTATCATAGGATCCTCTTATTATTCTTTCTTCTTTGATATCCAAATTATCAAATAAAATTAACACAATTTCATATTCTCCTTCCAATTTTAAATTAATAGTGTTCTTCAGTATTTTTCACAACACAACATAGAATCTCTCGATATCTCAAATATTTAACCTCTCTATGATAATATTCTCTCAAAATATTTTTTATTTTATATAAAAGTCACCATCATTTATTTCCTATATGTATAATTTTGAAAATAATCAACTAATTTGATGCACCCATGATCTAATAATTTAATTTTACCATTATGGATTGATCAAATTATCCCTATCACCTTTTTCATACAATGTCCATACCAATAATATCATTATTTTTTGCCTCAAATGGTTTTATCCTCTCATTTTACAAGAAATACCTTTATTTTTAATATATTTATCATTTATCTCTTGGAAAAATTAAGTATTATAGACTCATATCTTCTTCCTATTTTCCTTTATACCTTCTTATCTTCTTATCTTGACCTTAGAATTCTTCAAATATGGGTGTGTTCTCCTCAATTAAATTGGTCAAAAAACTCTCGATTTATTTTCTCATTTATACTGATTAAGACTTGGTCTGCCTCTACCATATTATTTTCCACAAAACCCACTTTAATGAAGATGTAGACATCTATGTGTGTTTTTAATTATACACCCTCCATTTTTTCATGTATTATTCAATAGTTTCATCCTTGACCAATATTCCTCAAATCTCATATTGCACCTCAATTTACTCAGAGATATTAATACACTTGAAATCAGTTCATGCATCATATGATTTCATTACTCATTTAATATAAAATTATAAATAATTATACAATATCTTGAATTTTTTTTCTTCTTCTCCCAATGTTTTAAGATCAAAAACTAAATATATCAATCTTTAATCGCATGCCCTTCTTAGTGTTTGTGATATTTATAACCTTGAAAATTAGAATTGGAATCATCAGATTTAATTTATCCTCAAAATAATAATTCTATAAACTCAAGGTTTTTCACCCATAATTGAGTAGAAATTTAGTTAAGTGAATGTACACTTTTCATACATAGACTCGGCTATGTGATGGATTCCCTTACATTGGTTGCTTTGGCTATATGGTATCCACATTTCATTATGTGATAAGTTCATATATTTGAGTTCACAAACATCTACTAGGATCCTTATATCAATCATCATATATGTAAAAAAAATTATACATGGTGACTTTGGTTATATTGATTAACTTACTTCACTAGAATTTTCTTACACGAGTTTTGGATGTGTGTCCATTTGGCTATGTATATCACTTTTCTTGAAAATTACCATATTTGGTTCACTCAAAACTCTAGACTTCATTAATTTTGAATTAAGGATCCTTTAGTTGATCATCAAACTTTCTTAATCATTCATAAACTCTTCAAAACTCATTTTTGAATTTATCAATCTTCTCAAAAACTTCATCACTCTTCCTAATAACTTTTTCAATATAATAACTTGCCTTTGAGAATATCTCCAAGAAGTCCACCAACTTCACACTTTCAAATTCTGTTTATCCTTCATATATGGGTGTTTTGGAAATAATTTTTTCAGCTATATTCAAAAGAACGCAAGGTTGTAATATTCATATAATTATCTCCTCAATCACCCATTCAATTGGATTTTAATCTTATTAACCAAAGCTATTTGTAGTTGTTGGTGCATCAATCATTTCTAAATTGTTTTAAACAGCTTTCAACTACTTTAATACCTACTTAGACATGATTACCTGCTAAAAATTCATTACATGTAAAAATTATTCCATTAGATCATATCCATCCAGATGTTCCAAGGTAGCCTTACTTCTCAGCATGCCTTTTCCATGTGAATAGTCATTTCATTTCTATATCCAATGGTGAAAACTCCAATATATCCCCCATATTCTCTAATCATAAATTGGAATCAAACATATCACATTGACAATAAATACAAAACTAGTATCTCAAATCCATTTGGTCACATCAATATCCCCCTTTTTATTTATTGTTAATACAACTTTAATTCCAAATTCATTGTTGTTTTACTCCCCCTTATTAATAATAAATTAAAAGGTGGGAAAACAACTATACTCCCCTTAAATGTGAGGGTCATATCTCCTATAAAAAATATTATTTCCTTGATTATCGTCAAAAGTTAGAGAATTACAACTCACCCTTTCAACTTCTAACACCATCTCCCTTATTTCTATTTTACCTTCTAATTTATCCAATAAATTCACGAGAGAAGGAATTAATCTTGAACCACTATTTAACTGTTCGAATTGAATTTCCAAAATTAATATCATCACAAGCATTGATTTAATTCTTTTTTATCACATGTTCCTTATTTTCATGCCTTCAATCAACTAAATTAAAGTCCGCATGGGCTAAACAGGTGTAGAAAATTTTATTGATTAATTTATAATAAAAATATTTCCATAATATAACCACTATGTGATACCAACTCAGAATTTCATTTCTCAGAGGTTATAAAAAAAATTCAAAAACATTTGTAAAAATGAACTCATATTCATAAAAATCATCATAAATTTCAAGTGAAAGTAAAAATTTTCCTCTTTTTTAGAAAAACAACCCCCTTGAAAAATAAAACAAGTATACACCACAACAAGGAAAAAACAGTGAATATCAAACCTCACATTTCAAAAATACTGGGGTTTTCCAAATTTATATATTTTTTAAATTATAAAAAATATCTAGTGGAATTCAGTTCTTCAATAGAACCCCTCAAATGACATATTCAACAATTCACCACCTTTAATTCCCATTATTCAAATGCCTCTAGATTTATTTGGGAATAAGGTGGGTCTTCCACTACTTCTCAGTTATAGAAATAGGGTAGAGACTTTTTATTCAACCTAGGTGAGACTTTTCTTGAAACTCTAAAATGTATACCCTTCTTCATTCTTGAATCCTTCTTCACTTTAGAGAAAAAAAATTCAGTGGTAAGCATAGTTTTTTCCTTTTTCAACTTTCTTCTTAGCTAGAGTAGACTTATTTTCTTGAGCTAGTATAACAGTTTCAAACATTAATGCTTTCTTTAACCTCATTACTTATTCTTGTTGATTGGGACTTATGATGAAATTTTAATTATTCTTGTGGACCTCCTTCTTTATTATATAATTATTATTTTAATAAATAGATTTAGAAGTATATTACACTGGTTTTTTCCTTTATCATTCTTAACCTTCTTTTGACTAGGAAACCAAGTCATGCAATTGTTTGGTATATGAATTTCCATGTTATACCTTCCAAACACTTTCTCATGAGATTTTTACCCACCCATCTTGGGAAGGTTATCGTTATCATAATCATTTATATCCTCCACCATGAAAATATTCTTATACATATCATTTATTATCTTCTCTATAAGTTCCAAATTTCCATGTTTAACATTATTTTTCATAGATTGATTACAATGGAACATGATATGGCCTCTTTTATTATAATAGAACCATATTATAATATCAAATGGGAAATAATTTTTCAAATAGTTTAATATTCTATATTTTTTCTGTTATCCTAGAATATTGAACTTCCTCCTCAACCTTATTTGACTTCTTGGTAGTTGGATTCTTCCAAATCTATACTAGTCTTTCATTTCATTATTACTTTTCACATACTAGTCTAGAATGTTTCTTTCATTATAAATTTTGATTTAGCTCACTGGAAAATGAAATAATTAATCACATGTGTGTCCATATATGTTTTAAAATGAAAAAAATATATCAAGACTGTAAAGACCTGTAAAATTCAAGGGAAATTTTTTATTAATTTTCTTTGCAATTTTACAAGAGCACGATTTCTGACGGCACCTGATTCCGAGGCCCGGAGTGCCCGGAATCAATTTCCGAAGTTTGGCTCGGGTACGTTCAGTGAACGAACGAGCGGGAATTTCTAACTTTTGATCCGGTGCTCGGAATTGAAATCTGAGGGCACCGATGAACTCGCAGCGCCGATTTTCGCTTAAGGAGACCTTTTCCGAAGTTGCGTTTGCCTAGGAAGAGATGTTTAATTTTTCTGGATGAAATGAAGAGTAAAATAAATTTGTTATACAATATTTATTTTATATCTTAAAAGTGGTTATAATATTTTGTTCGAAGTTGGGTGGTTTAACTACCTAAGAGAGGATTAAGGTGAAGAGGGGCCCGCATGAGCCCCACCTTTTCAAATTCCCTAACTCCCCTCTCTCCCTCTTAAAGGCTTGTCAACTTAACATTTATTTAATTATACAACTCATGTATAATAAATAAGTGAGTTTAATTTTTGAGTTTTTGAAATTCAAACTCTTGAATTTCAAAGGTTGGGTTGTGTTAATAAATTAAGAGTAAGCTTAATTTATTTTTGGGTTAGTTCCTTTGTTACTTGAGAGGATTGGGAGAATCGTTGAGAGACTTGAAGATCTTCTTCGTCTTCGACGAAGAACGTGAAGAACGGTTCTTCTCCGATAAAGAACATCGATCCCACGACCTTCGAGACTCAGCGTCCCGGGTTCTTCCGTCTTCATCTTCCTCCTCGACAAGGGAGAAGTCGCCGGCCGTGGTGATCATCGCCAACGACAACGTACCTCCCTTCTTCGTCATAGCGACAAGTGAAGAGACGTCGTTTCCTCCTCGGACGCACCCCGACGTCCACGGAATCTACGTCCGACGCCGCGACGCCTTTCTCCGTGATAACCGACGTGCGACGTCAATCTTTCAAGGTAGGGGTTGTTGATTTTTGTTTAATTATTATTCTTGTTCGTGGTTCTAGTATGATTAACGAAAGGATATTTTAGTTGTGTTATCATTTAAAGTGAGGGGGCCGGACCGCATGAACACGGCCGAACCCCCTCCATCGTTCTTGTTGATTTACCTTGCGGGTGGAAACAAGGTGGCGTGGTGCCGTCGCACCACGCGGTTAATCGTGCAATTATATTGCGCGGCGCCGTCGCGCAGCGCCGTGGAAGAATCATCAAGAACGCGACGTCTTCGCGCCGCGTCAAGGGGAATCGAAGGCGCGGTGGAGGGGCGCGGTGCCGTCACACCGCGCCGGACGACGAACACGGCGGCCGGTTCCGGGCCGCGGCGGGACGAGGAGACCGGCGGCCGGGCCGCCGGCGTCGGAAGCCGAAAAGGGGACCGGATTTTCCGGTCCCATTGGAGAAAACCGGCCGGCAGTTGGCCGGACGGAAGGTCAAAGGCCGGGGGAAATAAATTCCCCCGGCCAGCTCAAAACCCCCCTCATTTAAAAGGGGGGGGGGGGGGTTTCCTTGAGGGGGGGCAGGCGGCCCCCCGGTTTTTCCACGAAGGAGGCCCCCAGGAGGGGGGGCCGTTGTTGACAAAGGGGCGCGGCCTGATTGCCGCGCTGCCACTCCAAGAATCGGGGGGCCTTGCCCCCCCCCCCCCCCCCCCCGCGCGCTGCCTCCGGGCGGCGCCAGGCCGCCGCGCCGCCGGCCGGCCGGGCCGGGTCGGCCCGGACCCGGACCCCCCCGTTTCAAATCAGTTTCGGTCTTTTGGCCATAACTTGAGACACGGATCTCCGAATGACGAACCGTCTAAGGAAACACGATCCTTGGATCGAGACGGTCGTTTCGGTATATCACACTCAGGGTTTCGGAATACTTTGAGTTCGGCCGGGTTGGTTCGTTCACGAAACCAACCGGGCCCTCGGAGCGGAAACGCTCATATCTTAAGCTATGGACGTCCGATTGACGTGCCGTCAGCTTTGTTGTGTTCCTCTTAGTGAGACGGTTCTTTTGGCATATTCCGCCCGAGGTTTGGACGCAGTTGGAGTACGGTCGGGTTGGTTTTTCCTTAAAAACCAACCGGGCCCCGGGGACGAAAATGCCAATAACTCTCAGACCGGGCGTCCGATCGACGCGTCGTCTGATGCGTTGAGTTCCTGTTGACGATACGGAACTTTTGGATACATCAACTCTGTACTTTGTGACAGTTGATGTATCAGCCTCTCGGCTCGTGGAGCGGACCCTCCGAACGAGCTTGCTGTGTGCGGGAACCCTAGTGCTGGCTGCGACTGCTTCTCCGACAGCGACGATTGTGCAGAGATCCTCCGTGGACTCCGACGACGACCATGCAGAGATCCTCAGTGGACTGCGGCGACGACTGTGCAGAGATCCGCAGTGGACTGCGACGACTACTGCACTCAGCGATCCTACGTGGATCAGTGCTACAGGTCCTGCGTGGGCCCGATCCTGTGTGGGTCTGATCCTGTGTAGGTCACTGCGGGGGTTAGTACCTATCGATCCTTCGTGGGTCCGACGACTTAGATGGTTCAGTGATCATCTTTATCGTCATCCGAAGAAGTATACATGTGTGAGCTGAATCTTCTGTTTTACTCGATAGAGGTGGTGCGCTTGGTTGTAGCGGCAGACCCGCGATACTGGAGACGAGCGTACGGAGTACGGAGACCGTGTAGCCGGCTGAGACCTGAAGACTGCTCGACCGACTCGACTTGGATTGAGTCGACTAGCCCAGTGGACAGAGCGCCCGGTATTTGGCGGCAGACCCACGGTGGACGGAGCGCCTGGTAGTTGGCAGCAGACCCGCGGTACTCGACTGGAGCAGTACCTCTGTAGGCTATTTGGGTGAGCGCCCGGTATTTGGCAGCAGACCCTCAGCGGACGGAGCGCCCAGTAGTTGGCGGCAGACCCGCGGTACTCGACAGGAGGATTACCTCAGCAGTCTTAGGTTAGTGAGCAGTATCTCAGAGTCGTGACAGGACACTGTACACTTCAGAGATGGGGCTCTTCAGTAGTTACGTTTTTGATAATGAAAATCCTGTGTGAGCTGAAACCTATTGCTTTCCTGTGTGGATTGTGTTGTGAAATCCTGTGTGGATTACGTTTTGCTTTCCTGTGTGGAATACGTTTACTTTCTTGTGTGGACTGAGTTGTACTTGGGCTCGGAGGTTGGAGCGTATTTGAAATTGGTGACTTAGGTATATGTATGGGCATATACCTAAGCAGTGTCGGTTGTTACTTCGTGATTGTACCTTTCCTTGTGGTTTATCCTTTGTGGATTTTGGGAGACCTTCAGGGGTCTCGGGGTCCCTACTGAGTAGCTTATACTCACCCCTACACGGGCTTTGCCCGCACTACGTTGTGTTGGTTGCAGACGACGGACAGCGTTGATCTTAGCTGAGGCTTGCAGAGCAGGACGGTACCTGGAGGAGGATCACTGGGCGACACGTGCTCGGAGCGGACGGCGGGACCCGTGGAGCAGTGGAGCTATCTGTACCCACCCTTTAGGTGGGATTTCCAGTGGACAGCTCGGTGTAGCGGCTTTTACTTTTCAGTTGATGTTTTCCCTTTCGAGTTGTACTTTACTTTCAGTTTGGGTTTGTATACTGGCCCATTTACTTTTCCGCACTTTCAGTTGTACTCTGCTTTTGCTTAGTATTTACTTTCTGCTTGCTTACTCTGTGGTGTTTGTTTACTTTACAAAGGCAATGCCTTTCCTTTTTACCGGGATTTACGCCTTGGTGCTAGTCGCCAGCCCCTGGCCTATGGAAGGCGGACTTGGGGTAGTCACGGCACGGACCCCGAGGGCGGGTCGTGAAAAATTGGTATCAGAGGAGTTCGGTTCTACCGCGAACTCTGATCTTTTCTATGTGAAGCAATAATGTTTAGCGTATTGAGTGTGGTTATCAGTCCAGGGAGTCCAGTGTTGGTGCGGCGGCCGACGTATCCGTACACCAGGACCCTGACTTCTGATTTCCGACTTAATGCACGAAAACATTGATTGCGTGTGTGTTTCAAAGTTTTCTTTGTGATTACTTAAATCATCTCACCAGGTATACTGTTCTGACCGTGGCGCACCTGTTTCCTTTTCAGGATGGCCCCACGACGGCAGCCAGCTAGGGTTCCGATTGTTGAGCGTGACGACAGCCCACCGAGTGACGAGGCCTCGGTGCAGGGCCCTTTGTCAGCAGTGGCACCGGCGGTAGCACTACCCGCCGAGCCCCCGATACTTCCAGCACCAGCCGCTGACGATGCATGTCGCCTCAGCGCACTGCATGAGTTTCAGCCCCAGCGACCACCCAGGTTTCGCGGGGAGACGGATCCCCAGGCAGCAGAGGACTGGCTGGAGGCAGTGGTACGAGTGTTTAGGCTAGTGAGGACACCAGCAGACCTCATGGTGATCCTCGCTGCGAGCCTACTACACACAGCAGCAGGACGATGGTGGAGCTTGATGCTCCAGGTGCACGATGAGGCATCTCTACTTTGGACGGACTTTGAGAGCCTTTTTCACTCGGAGTTCGTCCCAGCCACCCTTCGTGCGGTGCGTATCCAGGAGCTTCTTCAGCTGCGGCAGGGCAGCATGACGGTCGCTCAGTACTCGACGAGATTTACCGATCTCTCGCGCTACTCGACCGACATGGTACGGGACCCATTCTTCCGGGCCCGGACCATCGAGCAGGGTTTGAGACACGAGATCAGGGCATCGCTGATCTCCCTCAGCATACCGACTCAGACAGGAGTACTGGAGCGAGCCCTCCTGATCGAGAGTTTCCTGGCTGAGTCCACAGCGAGACCTACCGCAGGGCGGCAGATAGCGGAGTCTTCGACAACAGGTAGCCGACGGATGACTCAGGGTTACAGGCAGACCAGACCTACCGATGGCCGACTGCACGACTCAGGCTCAGTTGTACGGGGAAGCCGGGGTGGAGTCAGAGCCAGGCGTGCCGAGAGTGGGCAGTGTTACTCCTGTGGCGGGATTGGTCACATGGATCGTGACTGTCCGACCCGCCATGCTGATGATCAGCAGTTAAGTGAAGAACCTCCCAGGCAGAGGCAGAGGTTCGACCGTGGTGGTCCGAAGGGAGGAGGCGGACGAGGCAGAGGAGCTGGACGAGCAGCCGGTGGTGGGAGACGCTTTGAGGCTCTTCCACCACCACCACCAGGAGGTCCACCCCGACCACAGGGAGTAGGTGAACATGCGAGAGCTCAACTTCAGGCAGCCGAGGCCTTCGATCATGGAGCTCTGGGAGCCGATGGACAGGAGCAGAACTAGTGGATATATCCTTTGTACTTCTGGTTCCTTGTTGTATTTGTGTAGCGTCTTGTATTATGAGCTGCAATAATAAAAGACACATACCTTTGTGATATTTTCGTTCCTGTCCTCTTTCGTGAAGTTACTAAGAGGTTCCAGTTTTAGCTGTTGACTTGACCCTCACTTTTGAGACATCTATTGGAGGAGACCCAGTTACCACACACTGATGCCGACAGTGTGACTCAACCCTTGGAGGCGAGAGTAACGGTTGAATCTCTTAGTAGTAGCGTCGAGGCCTTAAGACGTCATCCTTGGTATGGATTAGTATCATCCATGTTAGGATTGACTGTTTTAGGCAAAGAATGTGGTTCATCCAGGGGATGGAACCAGATTTCTCTTATCGGCAAAGAAGAAATCATGCATCTCTGGTGGGACCGGAGATGGTCCAGGCCACAACAGAGAAGGTCCAGGTCATCCAGGAGCGGATGAGTACAGCTCAGAGCCGGCAGAAGCCTTACGCTGACAGGAGGCGGAGGCCACTAGAGTTCGAGGATGGAGACCATGTCTTCTTGCGGGTCTCACCTCGACGTGGTATTCGGAGATTTGGCCGAGGCAGCAAGTTATCTCCGCGCTTCATCGGACCCTTTCAGGTCCTCAATAGGGTTGGCGAGGTGGCTTATCGCCTGGCTCTGCCACCTCAGTTGCACCGGGTGCACGACCTCTTCCACGTATCTCAGCTGAGGAGATACGTGCACGACCCGACGCACATCATTGACCATGGGGAGCTTCACGTTGACGATGGGGTGACTTTTACGGAGGTCCCGGTGGAGATAGAGGATCGACAAGAGCGGGTCCTGCGTGGGCGATCAATTCCTCTTGTGCGCATCAGATGGCAGCACGGGAATCTCCAGGAGAGCACATGGGAGCGGGAGGCTCAGATGTGTGCTCAGTACCCTCATTTGTTTCCCTAGTTTTTTATGTATCTTTACGGGGACATAAAGCCCTGAGGTGGGAGTAATGTAAAGACCCGTAAAATTCAAGGGAAATTTTTTCTTAATTTTCTTTGTAATTTTACAAGAGCGCGGTTTCTGACGGCACCTGATTCCGAGGCCCGGAGTGCCCGGAATCAATTTCCGAAGTTTGGCTCGGGTACGTTCAGTGAACGAACGAGCGGGAATTTCTAACTTTTGATCCGATGCTCGGAATTGAAATCTGAGGGCACCGATGAACTCGCAGCGCCGATTTTCGCTTAAGGAGACCTTTTCCGAAGTTGCGTTTGCCTAGGAAGAGATGTTTAATTTTTCTGGATGAAATGAAGAGTAAAATAAATTTGTTATACAATATTTATTTTATATCTTAAAAGTGGTTATAATCTTTTGTTGGAAGTTGGGTGGTTTAACTACCTAAGAGAGGATTAAGGTGAGGAGGGGCCCGCACGAGCCCCACCTTTTCAAAT
Source organism: Viscum album (assembly GCA_963277665.1). NCBI lineage: Eukaryota > Viridiplantae > Streptophyta > Magnoliopsida > Santalales > Viscaceae > Viscum > Viscum album. Next base: position 1,782,989,680 of record OY728148.1, on the reverse strand, counting down.
TCCCTAACTCCCCTCTCTCCCTCTTAAAGGCTTGTCAACTTAACATTTATTTAATTATACAACTCATGTATAATAAATAAGTGAGTTTAATTTTTGAGTTTTTGAAATTCAAACTCTTGAATTTCAAAGGTTGGGTTGTGTTAATAAATTAAGAGTAAGCTTAATTTATTTTTGGGTTAGTTCCTTTGTTACTTGAGAGGATTGGGAGAATCGTTGAGAGACTTGAAGATCTTCTTCGTCTTCGACGAAGAACGTGAAGAACGGTTCTTCTCCGACAAAGAACATCGATCCCACGACCTTCGAGACTCGGCGTCCCGGGTTCTTCCATCTTCATCTTCCTCCTCGACAAGGGAGAAGTCTCCGACCGTGGTGATCATCGCCAACGACAACGTACCTCCCTTCTTCGTCATAGCGACAAGTGAAGAGACGTCATTTCCTCCTCGGACGCACCCCGACGTCCACGGAATCTATGTCCAACGCCGCGACACCTTTCTCCGCGATAACCGACGTGCGACGTCAATCTTTCAAGGTAGGGGTTGTTGATTTTTGTTTAATTATTATTCTTGTTCGTGGTTCTAGTATGATTAACGAAAGGATATTTTAGTTGTGTTATCATTTAATGTGAGGGGGCCGGACCGCATGAACACGGCCGAACCCCCTCCATCGTTCTTGTTGATTTACCTTGCGGGTGGAAACAAGGTGGCGTGGTGCCGTCGAACCGCGCGGTTAATCGTGCAATTATATTGCGCGGCGCCGTCGCGCCGCGCCGTGGAAGAATCATCAAGAACGCGACGCCGTCGCGCCACGTCAAGGGGAATCGAAGGCGCGGTGGAGGGGCGCGGTGCCGTCGCACCGCGCCGGACGACGAACACCGCGGCCGGTTCCGGGCCGCGGCGGGACGAGGAGACCGGCGGCCGGGCCGCCGGCGTCGGAAGCCGAAAAGGGGACCGGATTTTCCGGTCCCGTTGGAGAAAACCGGACGGCAGTTGGCCGGCAGGAAGGTCAAAGGCCGGGGGAAATAAATTCCCCCGGCCAGCTCAAAACCCCCCTCATTTAAAAGGGGGGGCGGTTTCCTTGAGGGGGGGCAGGCGGCCCCCCGGTTTTTCCACGAAGCAGGCCCCCAGGAGGGGGGCCGTTGTTGACAAAGGGGTGCGGCCTGATTGCCGCGCCGCCACTCCAAGAAGCGGGGGGCCTTGCCCCCCCCCCCCCCCCCGCGCGCTGCCTCCGTGCGGCGCCAGGCCGCCGCGCCGCCGCGAGGCCGGTCCGGGTCAGCCCGGACCCGAACCCCCCCGTTTCGAATCAGTTTCGGTATTTTGGCCATAACTTGAGCCACGGACCTCCGAATGATGAACCATCTGCGGCAACGCGATCCTTGGATCGAGACGGTCGTTTCGGTATATCGCACTCAGGGTTTCGGAATACTTTGAGTTCGGCCGGGTTGGTTCGTTCACGAAACCAACCGGGCCCTCGGAGCGGAAACGCTCATATCTTAAGCTACGGACGTCCGATTGACGTGACGTCAGCTTTGTTGTGTTCCTCTTAGTGAGACGGTTCTTTTGGCATATTCCGCCCGAGGTTTGGACGCAGGTGGAGTACGGTCGGGTTGGTTTTTCCTTAAAAACCAACCGGGCCCCGGGGACGAAAATGTCAATAACTCTCAGACCGGGCGTCCGATCGACACGCCGTCTGATGCGTTGAGTTCCTGTTGACGATACGGAACTTTTGGATACATCAACTCTGGACTTTGTGACAGTTGATGTATCAGCCTCTCGGCTCGTGGAGCGGACCCTCCGAACGAGCTTGCTGTGTGCGGGAACCCTAGTGCTTGCTGCGACTGCTTCTCCGACAGCGACGATTGTGCAGAGATCCTCCGTGGACTCCGACGACGACCATGCAGAGATCCTCAGTGGACTGCGGCGACGACTGTGCAGAGATCCGCAGTGGACTGCGACGACTACTGCACTCAGTGATCCTATGTGGATCAATGCTACAGGTCCTGCGTGGGCCCGATCCTGTGTGGGTCCGATCCTGTGTAGGTCACTGCGGGGGTTAGTACCTATCGATCCTTCGTGGGTCCGACGACTTAGATGGTTCAGTGATCATCTTTATCGTCATCCGAAGAAGTATACCTGTGTGAACTGAATCTTCTGTTTTACTCGATAGAGGTGGTGTGCTTGGTTGTAGCGGCAGACCCGCGATACTGGAGACGAGCGTACGGAGTACGGAGACCGTGTAGCCGGCTGAGACCTGAAGACTGCTCGACCGACTCGACTTGGAGTGAGTCGACTAGCCCAGTGGACGGAGCGCCCGGTATTTGGCGGCAGACCCACGGCGGACGGAGCGCCTGGTAGTTGGCAGTAGACCCGCGGTACTCGACTGGATGAGTACCTCTGTAGGCTATTTGGGTGAGCGCCCGGTATTTGGCAGCAGACCCTCAGCGGACGGAGCGCCCGGTAGTTGGCGGCAGACCCGCGGTACTCGATAGGAGGAGTACCTCAGCAGTCTTAGGTTAGTGAGCAGTATCTCAGAGTCGTGACAGGACACTGTACATTTCAGAGATGGGGCTCTTCAGTAGTTACGTTTTTGATAATGAAAATCCTGTGTGAGCTGAAACCTATTGCTTTCCTGTGTGGATTGTGTTGTGCAATCCTGTGTGGATTACGTTTTGCTTTCCTGTGTGGAATACGTTTACTTTCCTGTGTGGACTGAGTTGTACTTGGGCTCGGAGGTTGGAGCGTATTTGAAATTGGTGACTTAGGTATATGTATGGGCATATACCTAAGCAGTGTCGGTTGTTACTTCGTGATTGTACCTATCCTTGTGGTTTATCCTTTGTGGATTTTGGGAGACCTTCAGGGGTCTCGGGGTCCCTACTGAGTAGCTTATACTCACCCCTGCACGGGCTTTGCCCGCACTACGTTGTGTTGGTTGCAGACGACGGACAGCGTTGATCTTAGCTGAGGCTTGCAGAGCAGGACGGTACCTGGAGGAGGATCACTGGGCGAGACGTGCTCGGAGCGGACGGTGGGACCCGTGGAGCAGTGAAGCTATCTGTACCCACCCTTCAGGTGGGATTTCCAGTGGACAGCTCGGTGTAGCGGCTTTTACTTTTCAGTTTCTGTTTTCCCTTTCGAGTTGTACTTTACTTTCAGTTTGGGTTTGTATACTGGCCCATTTACTTTTCCGCACTTTCAGTTGTACTCTGCTTTTTCTTAGTATTTACTTTCTGCTTGCTTACTCTGTGGTGTTTGTTTACTTTACAAAGTCAATGCCTTCCCTTTTTACCGGGATTTACGCCTTGGTGCTAGTCGCCAGCCCCTGGCCTATGGAAGGCGGGCTTGGGGTAGTCACGGCACGGACCCCGAGGGCGGGTCGTGACAAAGACACTCATATATGTTATTTAAGGGTAGATTCCTTTTTTTGAGTTCAACTTCTATAAATCAATATTACATTAGTTTTTATATTTGATCCCCTTACTTATTAGCCCTATTTGAATTTTATATATTTACCTGACTAACCAAAAATATATGGACATGTGTTTAAACCTCTAACAACACCAAAAGTATCCAATAAACCTCTTATTTTCTTGTTGATGAAATCTATCTAAATTTATCTACATGAAAACCTTGTGATTTTTTAGTTTATTCTCCACTATATTGGGGTCAATTTGAGAAAATATTATTATAGAACTTATTTTCATCCAAAATTTATCTATTGGTGTGTTACCAAAAATTTTAGATACCCATATTTTTAGTTTTTTTAGTATTTTCTTTCACATGCTGCTGAGATAGATTTAGTACAAACTGGCCTTTTGGGGAAGTGAGTTAACTTTTTCCATGATATTGTGGAGGAAACTTATTCACATGATCTCAGAATCTATTTTCCACCATTTTTTAGTCCCTTTTAAATTAAAATTCATCTCTAAAATAAAAGTGGAAGATTATTTATACTTTACAATGGATTGGAAACATCCAACTTGGGTTAATTCAAGATCTCTTCATTTCACCTCTAACTCCATGAACTTAATGTTGAGAATGTATTTCTCATCCTCTACTGATATTAATTTTTTCCTAATAATTCTCTAGCTTATGAACATGTTTATTAAGAATCCATATTATTTCTTGAAGTGAATTTTCATGTTATTTCATTGTTTTTTACTTTTATATACAACTATCCATCCTTGACATTCACAATCACCTTGTGTATATTTTCAAGTGCATAGAACACTTAAGTAGTAGTAGCCTTAAATAATTCCTTCTCACAAACTATACATTGAAATTTTTCAACAACCAATTAATATTTTTCATTAAAAAAATTAGTTGTCTTTCTCTTATATTCTACCATTTTTTGTGATTGTGTTGAATCTTCAAAAAAATTTATAATACTTCCTCTATGACATCAGCTTCTACCTCTAGTTGTGATTTTTCAACAAATAGGTTTTTGATAAAATTCAATGCAAAAGTAGCAACCTATATATGAACCATCTTCAAAAACTTTGTAATATATGATTAAAAATCTTCATCTCTTCTAATGTCTCTATTTTCCTCACACCCTTCACAACTTGAACTTAAATCATTAAAATAATCTATATCAATATATCCATTAGATGAGAACTATCCACTTTATATGTCTATAATTAGTGGTTGATCCCTTCACTTCTTCACAATATTTGTTTCCTTATTTTCCCCTTTATTTATTTTTTTAACTATCTTGGAGAAAATTACGATTCCTACTTAAATGGGTATAAAGATAGATTTCATGATCTAAGAATATTTTTAAAAACATATCAATTATAAACTTTATTAGTATCTTTTCATAGGAAATAAAGGATTTCTCTGATACCACTTAAAAATCCTAGAGGACTGATGGGCCACCGATAGGGTAGGGGTGAATCAATAGACACTTTTACAAATTATTTATTAATCAATTTAACCTCCTAGAATTATTCATTCTTGATTTACTCACTCTTGTGTCTCATAGACTTTCCCGAATAATATAGTAAATATAGGAACAAAAAAATTATTTACAAGGTTCACTACTAATACCTACTCCTTGTCATGTTGGTTAAATCCTCCACTATAATCAATATCGTTAATTATAATATAGAAAATCCTTAAAAAATTGGTGGAACCAGAATATTCTTATTTAATTTATCCATTATGGATGTCTCCTATTATCTTTGCTAATGTTTTCATACAAGGGTCATACCCATGATCTTAATATTCTTGTTGGATCAAATAGTTGTCTCCAATTATTTTAAAGTAATTCCCTTTATTTTTTGATTTCTCATTTATTTTTCATTTAAATATCAATTGGATTCAATATTCTAGAGTCTTTTAGATTCTTCTAGATGTCCAAGATACTTTCTCATCTTCTTCTTTTCATGTTAAAATTATTCAGATATAGGTGTGTTCTTATCAATTAAACTGGTTAATAGAATCTCTATTTATTTTATCATTTTTACACCTTAAGAATTAGTTTATTTCCTTAATTTTCACCTTGGAAGTCTTTGGATATAAGTGTGATATTCTCAATTAAATTAGTCAACAATATTCTAATTTATTTTATCATTTATACACTTTAAGACTTGGTCTACCTCCTTCCTTTTATTTTTCTCAAGACATACTTCAATGAATATATAGACATATTCATATGCTTGTTAATATACATCCCCTGTATTTCTTATCATAGAACATTCACCAACTTCTTCCTTGACCATTCTTCCTCAAATATCAACTTTTTCACAATTGACTCTATGATATTTAAAACACTTACAATTTATCTCATACATCATATAATTTCATTTCCCAATTAATCAAGAATTGTAAATAATTCTATAACTTCTCTACATTTTTTATATTCCAATACCATGGCTCTAAGATAAATAACTCATTATTTAAATCTTGAATCACACACCCATATTGGTGTTTTAGATAATTATAATCTTGAAGATCATATTTGGAATAATCACAATTAATTTATCCTTAGAATAATAATTCTATAATATAAATATTTTTCACCAGATCATGAACTAAATTCAGTTACATGAATGTTGACTTTCCATACATAGACCCATATATGTGATGGATTCCTTACATCTATTACCTTACCTGTATGGTTTCTACATTTTCTTATGTGATAAGCTCAACTATGTGTATTATCATATGTCATCCTAGATCCTTACATCGATCTTCACATATGATAAACTTTTCACATATAGTGACTTTGGATAAGAGGAATCACCTACGTTGCTGTAATTTTCTTACATGGGTTTTGGTTATGTGGCCATTAGGATATACAAGTCACTTTGCCTGAAAATTATCATATGTGGTTCATTCAGAATTCTAGAAATCATTCATTTTGAACCAAGTCTCCTCTAGTTAATCTTAACCAATTTTTAGTCATTCATAAACCCTTCAAAATACCTTTGTTAAATTATTAAAACTCTCAAACACTTCATCACTTTTCATAAGAACTTTGGTAGCATACGAACTCACCTTTGATAATATCTCCAAGAACTCCACTATATTCACACCTTCAAATTCAGTTCATCCTTCATCCATGTGTGTTTTATCGTTGATTTTAGTAGCTAAATTCATAAGAACATGGGGATGGAATCTTCAATGATCTATCTATTCAATCTCACATTCATCTAGATTTTAATAATATTAACCATACCTACAAAAAGGTGTATGTAGTTGCACGCACTTCAGTTGTTTCCAAACTATTATAGATAACACTCAACTAATTTAGTACTTGTCTTACACATGAAGACCATATCAACAATCATCCCATATAAAAGGTATGTCCTTAGAACATATCCAGATAGATTTTCCAAGGAAATGTTTCTTATCAACTTGCCTTTTCCACATGAATAGTATTTGCACTTCCATCTATAATGGAAACTTACTCCAACATATCACCCATCTTCCCTAATCATACATTTACATCCAACATCTCACATTGGAAAAAAATACAACACTAGTATCTAAAATCCATTTGGGAACTTCAAAAACCATTTTTCGATTAATTTAGAACTTGGTTTAGTGTGTATATTGATGTCTATAATAAGTATCCCCAAAAAGTATAATTGAAGAATTTAATAAATCATCATAGAACTCACCATGTAAAGAAAGGTTCAGTTCCTTATTTCACTTACAACATTCCATTATGGTGTATAAGAGGAGTGGGTTAGAATAATATCTCAAAATCTCAAAAATAATAAATAAACAGTTGTTTAAGATATTCTCAACCATAGTCTGAGTAGAGTTTCATTATTTTCTTACCAAATTGACTATCAACTTCATTCTTGTAATTTTTTTTAAAAATATGAATTATAACTCATTAAATAGAAATATCCATATCTACTAAATTCAATAGTAAAAATTATGATGTATGAGCATCCACCCCTTTATTTAACTAAAAATATTCTACACACATCTATATATAACAATTAAAGAAAATCTATGGATCTATTATCTATTCCACTGAATTTGGGATTTATTCATCTTAACTTGTAAAAAAGCATGACATACACCATGTAGTTTATTTCAAAATAATCTAAATATCTATCTTCATAAAATCTGGTCAAGAACTTTTCATTTACATGACATAGCCAGTGATGCCACAGTTAAGTGTCATACGAGTCATTTGAACTAAATTCATTATCAATTTCCATTAATTTTTTTTTGTATTACAACACATAAATACTATTATTAAGTTATTCCTTAGCATAAAATGTGTTATCTTTGTAAAAGAAGCACTGTTTATTCTCAAAAAAGAAAATAAATCCATTTGTATCAAATATAGACATATAAATAATGCTTCTATTAATTTAAAACACATAATAACAATCTTTCCAAACAAATATCATTCACATTAGCAGTGTGAAGTGGTAGTCTCCAATATCTACTACTTTGAGATTGGCTCCATTATTGTCTCATAGATCCACCTCACCTCATGAAACATTTCTAAATATATTTTGTTCCTACAACTTGATATAAATTTTCACACCCAGTGTTTTATATAATACCCAATTTTTAGAAATATATAGACTGCACTTGATAATGAACCCACCTAAAGCTTCCCCTTTCTTCTTTGTGATGGTGTAGTTCTTCTTTTAGTATCCATTATTCACACATGAAAAATATAAAACATTATTTTCCCTTTCTTTCCCCTTGATCCTCCTCTTCTTGGAAGGGTGTTGCAAAGAATATTTAGTCTTGGAGTGAGTTTTGGAGCTCTTTTATGGAATTTACACTTTTCACCATGAGAATAGAAGACTTTTTCTTCTTTATATATTTTTTAACTTGGAAAATAAAAGTAAAGAGACTTTTTAGATACTTATTTATGTTGTTTATATTAAAATCTACAACAAATAAAGAGAATATCTAATGGAGTGATGAAAAAATGAGATTAGTGTTTATTTGTTTAAGAAACTAAAGCCCTATAACTACTAGATTCTCAATTTAGATACACTATAACAGAAATTGACTTTAGCGACAGTTTTTTAGCGGCAGTTTTGGGAACCGCCGCTAAACCCTTTTTTAAAATGGTTTCACGGCGGTTTATAATAAACCGCTGCGAAAAAATATTTTGTTTTACACCGCCGACCCTTCCCCCCCCCCCCACCCCAACCCACCTTCTCACCCCACGACCCCTCTTCCTCCGGCCCCTCGCTTCCCCCGCGACCCCGGCCCCCCACAACCCTGGCAACCCTGAGACCCCGGCGACCCCGCAACCCCGGCGACCCCGACCCCCACAACCCCGACGACCCCATGACCCCGGACCCCCAGGACCCCGACAACCTATACGAACCCTAAGGTTTTAATTATAGTAATTTTACCTCAATTATTTATTTTTAATTATCCAATGAACAAGAATACCCATAAGGGATATATTTATGGTTTCGGATGTGTTTAATCAGGAGGTTTGGTAGTTTAGGGTTAGTGGATTTCATTTACTTACAGTGTGGTTCTTCTATCATATAATTATATTTGTTTCCTCTTGGACATGGCATTTGTTTTTATGAAATTACTTAATTTATAACATCATTAAATTCTTATATAGCCTAACATTTCTTTTCTTATTAAGATATAAATTTTTATGGTTCATGTAATTGTTTTTTAAGTGTATTTTATTTTTTTCCTAGATTTTGATAAAAGGGTATTATAATTTATATCTACTTTTGATATTAAAATTAATGATATTCATGTAATTTATTTGGGAAAATTATAATGAGGCTCCTTCTAAGGGATTTTTAATTTTATGGAGATGATTGACCCCCGTTTTTTTGTTACAAAAAGATGCTTTATGTTTTTAAGGTATGGTCTATAAAAAAGGTGTGTAATTAGACTATGTTTAATGGAAACAAGACATATATTTATTATAATTATTTTAAATTATTCTTAATGGAATGTATTGATTTGTAAAAGTATTTAAAAATGTGATTTGATTAAAAGTTTCAATAGTTATAAAAATGGATTGGCATACAAATATTTAATTAAAACCATGGTTGGAATATTAATAATGAATGTTTTCCATGTTATTTTTATACCCCCTTTGTTACCTAATTGTCTATTTTATATTGTGTGGTGACATATTCCCTTATTGGGAATAATTTTATAAAAATTTAATTCATGAGATGATGTAAAAGAGAACTCTTTCTTGGGAGGTTATTGGAAGTTAGATAAGGTTTATTTAAAGTGTAATAATATAATATATTTTATCCTCATATAATTTTATTTTTTCCACTCCCCCAATTATTGAATTATTGGAAAACTGATGCAGTAAAATAGAATATCTTTATTAGTGTTAAAATATTAGAGAGTATGCAATTTCGAGTTCACCTAGAATGACTTCTTTCTATTTGGGGTTACCTCCCCATGAGACTAAGAGGATCGGCCAGGGTTGGGTGGAGTTTGGCTCAAATAGGGTTGGCCGACAAAAATTTTGGTGTCCATATGTGTGTTCCAATATCCTTCATGTTATAACCCAGTGAGTTACACATAATTCTTAGTTCCCATTGATGATTAGTTAGTGTATCCCATTTCCTACCTAGATTGAACCCATAGACCTTGCTTTTTTAATTCATAACCATTTCTTGGTGGATGTTTATATAGTTATTTAGTAATATCTTGGTGATTATTTATGTTCATTTCTTGTTTTAGTTATTTATTTGGTTTAATGTTTACTATATAATGTGTTAATTCTACCCATGTTTTATATAGGAATTGTAGATTTTTTACTAAAATGGCTAAACCATGTGATTTATGTATTTTAAAACTTCTATATGTGAATTATATACTCTAGAACTATATTTAAAATAAGTATTTTTGAATATTTTTTATAAAATGAATTACAAAGAATCTATGGTGAAATATTTCTAGGACTATTTATATCACACTTTTCATACACATTCATGTGTGTGTGTAACTTCTGTATTTTCATTCTAATTCCAAGATTGTGATTTATAGTTATTTGTTTCCTTTGGTTCCATTAATGGACATTGGAATGTTGTGACTTTTCGGGGATCACATGGATATGTTTTGAGTTGTGAATATGGTTGTGACTTTTTTTGGGATATTTTATTGTGATATAGTTCAACTAGGTTTATTTTGTATTTAAATTTTATTTGTATTTTATTTATCTATATGTTATCCAAACTATATTATTTTTCATTAATATGTATAGTCTTGGATGAAAGTAATAACTTTCATTGAATATGTATCCTTCTATTTTTCATTTTTTATTGAAATGGATAACCTATTTATTTATAAGGCCTACTTGACTATAAGGAATTATGACACTTAGGTATGGAGTTACTTATACTTTTGATACTCGATCATGGAGTCCATCAAACATGTGTTACTCAAGCATATCATCCCTTTAATTTTCATAAATTTTTTTTGTGTGTTGAAGTGAATGGTATTAAATTCATTCTAACTTATTGTAGTGGTTTGGATGAATATAATTCTTCCAAGTTCCTGAATATAATTTTTAGAGAGAATTCCTTCTGGGATCTATTTCCACCTATATGATTCTGATTATATTATTATGTTGTCCTGTAGGATAGTACCAACAACCCACATTTCATCTCCAAGTTCCCAACATGATTCTACTATGAAACTCCAAACACCAAGCCCAGACACATCAACTATTCTTCAAATACCCTAGTTTGATCCCCAAACCACATCAGCCACTTCTTGAACGACATTTCTGATGTGGTATCAACCTTACCACATCAATTTTTATGAAACAACACTAGTAAGTACTTATCTAGATGAATTATACCAAAGGAGCTCAATCCCACCCACCAATGAGCTATCATATCCTGACCATGATGCCTTAAAACTCAAGGAATAACAAAAATGTTCAATGCCCACACCAAAGTCTGAATCTGACTCTTAGTTCAACTCCATGGTCAGATCCTCAATCGTCCCATTTAACCATAATTATAAACTCATGAGAACTAACACATTTATGATCTAAATCACCCTAAAGTCACACCACCACTCTTTTCTATGTAAATGCACCAAAGAGAGGTCTAGGAATTCAATCCACACAAGGTTCATAGAACCTCAAAACCTAATCTCCCAAGTTATTTCATCATGCATTTCCATGAACACCACCACTTATCATGCCTCAAGACTACCATCCCTCACATGGTTCTTTCCACTCCAAGGAATGAAAAATGAATTCATCCAAATCTAAGGCCCCGACCCCCCACTACCCCGTGACCCCAGCGACCCCGCGACCCTGGAAACCCCACTTCCCCCGGGCCCCCACGACCCTGTGACCCTGGCGACCCCAGCGACCCCAGCCCCCCGCTTTCCATTATGCATTGTATACATTTTAATGGTTCCTTTATATATATTATAGGTATTTTTGGTTATTTTTCATATTGAGGATGCATATATATTGAAGGTTATTATAGGATATGACCTCGGTAGGGTTGCATGACTATATCTAAGAATGTGTTGAGTTTTGTAAGCATCATAAGGTTTTCCCTAAACATTATTTATAATATATTTATTCGATATTAGAGTTTTATATGAAGACTCTATAGAGAACTTAGGTTGGGGTTATTCCAAATTAACAGTTTGCTTTGGTTTTCATGGTAAAGTAGCTACCACATTGTTAGCACACTGTTTCTCTTTACCAAAGAAACTTACCCTATCCCAAACACTAGAGGGTTCATATCTAACTCAGGGGATCATCTTTATTATATTATTTTTCTGTAATCTTACACTATCGTATATATGAATATCTTTCTCTATTTAGTAGTAACTATATGTTTTAATTTTTTTATTATTATGTAGGCACATTGTGACATACATGCATAAAAGCTGGATCAAATTACCGAGGAACACACCTCGGTATGTTAAGGGTTTGAATGAGTTTTTAGATTTTGCAATTTCTAATCGATCCATTGAAGGGAGAATTATATGTCTATGTCCTAAATGTAAATTTAGAACATGGTTTAAGAGAGATGAAGTTTATAAACATTTAATACTGAAGCAATTCCCTGGTCAATATTTTTTTTGGATTTGGCATGGATAATTGAACGTTACAGAAAGATTGAGAACTGATGTTAATCCACAAAATGAGGTCCCAAGTTCGTCGACAATGGAAAATGAAATGCAAAACCTCATAAATGATGCATTCGGCACTGCAAGACACCACTATCAGCATCAAAACATATCAGAACTACCAGAAGAGGGTGCTACAAATTGAAACGAGACAAGTGATGTTTTTGAGACTGTAACACAAGAAGATCAAGATTATAACATATCATTGGATCCTCTTCTTGATTCTGTGGAGCCAAATGTAAGAGAAAACTTCACTGAGGAAAATGTGTTTCGTGATTTAGTTGGCAATGTAAATCAAGTGTTGTATAGTGGGTGTTTGAAATATTCAAAGCTTTCATTTCTACGGAAGTTGTACCATATAAAATGTCTATGTGGAATTAAAAATAAGGAAATTTCCATGATATTGGAATTGATTCGTGATGCATTTCTTGAAGAAAAATTCCCAGAATATTTTTATGATATGAAAAAAGTTGTTAACAAGCTTGGTCTGAATTATACAAAAATACATACATGTCCCAATGATTGTATACTTTATTGGGGAGAGGATTAAAGTAGACAGAATTCTAAGAAATGTTCTTCTTCTAGATGGAAGTCAAAGGGTGATTTTGGAAGTCTGAATGAACATAATTTCATGGATAAGAAGAAAAGGAACACACCTACAAAGGTTTTGTGTTACTTTCCTTTGAAGCCTCGATTGCAAAGATTATCCATTTCATCGAAAACCACTTAACACATGAAGTGGAATTCTATAGATAATAACAATGATGGGTTAATGAGACATCAATAAGATTCCCAATTGTGGAAGAAATTTGATTCATTAAATCTAGATTTCTCAGCTGATCCTAGGAATTTTCGGTTGGGATTGGTTATTGATGGATTCAACCCATTTGGGACTTTGAGTACCGTTTATAGCATTTGGCTAGTTGTTTTGATCCCTTATAATCTACCTCTATAAATGTGTTTGAAAAAAAACATATTTTATCCTTTCGATGATTATTCCTGGAAAACAAATGCCTGGAAATGATATTGATGTATAATTACAGCCTTTGATTGAAGAATTGCCTGATTTATGGAGAAACAGTGTTGATACATTTGATGCTTCTTCTAAAAAAATGTTCAAAATGCATGTTGCTTTAATGTGGACCATTAGTGACTTCCCTGGTCTTGGGAATTTATCTAGTTGGAACATGTATACGGGTTTAGATTTTCCCATTTGTAACTTTGATTTTGTGCCCAAACGGCTACCTCACAGTAGAAAATGGAGCTTCTTGTGCCATCAAAGATTTCTCGATGCATCTCATATATTTTGGCGGAACAGGTCAAAGTTTAATGGTTCCATTGATCGTAGACCACCTCCAAAGTTTTTAACTGGTTCTAAAATATTGATACAGCTTGAAAATATTGAAACAAAATTTTAGAAGTTTCATCATTTGAATGATAGCATAAAACGGGTCCAAAGTGCATTGTCAAGTGAAATCAAAATGCAACAATGGAAGAAAAAAAGTATATTCTTCAAACTTCCATATTGGGAATTTAATTTGTTGCGGAACAATATTGATGTGACGCATATTGAGAATAATTTCTGTGATAATTGGATTTTCATATTACTTAATGAGCATGGAAAGTCAAAGGATCATCTCAATGCTCATAAAGACTTACAAGTAATGAACATAAAACATGATCTCTGGCCAGATGAGAATGAAAAGTATGATCCAGACATTTTTGCAATGAAAAATAGGGATAAAGATACATTCCTTCGAATTTTAAAGAATGTGAAGGTATTTGATGGGTATTCGAGTAACATCTTGAGGTGTGTTGACTTGAAGAATCATAAGTTACATGGATTGAAAAGTCACAATTCACATATTTTGTTACGATAATTACTACCATTGACATTGAGTACATTATTACCTAAAAAAGTTAATGTTATTGTACTCAAATTCTGCACATTTTTCAGGCAATTATGTGAGAATGCTCTACATCCATTTCAGCTTGAAAACCTCCAGGAGAGGTTTGCATTGACCCTTTTGCAATGGAGATGATCTTTCCTCCATCATTTTTTACTGTCATGATGCATTTAACTATGCATTTGGTTGAGGAAGCTAAATTAGGAGGCCCCATTCATTATCTATGGATGTATCCAATTGAGAGGTATTTTATTTATATATTTTTTTAGTTAAGTAAACAATTTTTCGCATTTAAATAAATGCATAATATTATTATTTTATTTCACAGATATCTTGGGAATTTGAAAGCATACGTGAGAAATAAAGCTCAACCATAAGGCTCTATTGTTGAAGGCTATTTTGATGAGGAGTGTATTACCTTTTGTTCCAGATATTTGGATGATATTGAGACAAGATTTAATCAAGTTTTATGTGTTCAAAACACATCAATTCAATCTCAAATTCATCAGAAATCAAAAATATTTCCTGCTATTGGCCGATCAGTTGGGAGGACCTCAAATGTGACACTGACAGAATTGGAATTATTATAGGCACATACATATGTGATGATGAATAGTGAAAATACAGATCCATTTATTGAAGTGTTTAGGATACAAACAAAGAGATGAATGAGAGGCCGAACATTAAATGAGAAAGATATAATGAAAGATATGAATAAAGAGCTTGTATAATGGTTTTCACGACGTGTAAGTTCATAAATATTGCAATAAATACGAATATTAGTTTGACACATACATTTTGTAAATCTATTAAATTATATTTCTTTTTTCAGATCATGAATACTGATACTCAAGCAGAATTGTCAGAAGATTTGAAGTTTCTTGCTATAGGTCCTATAAAACAAGTTAGAAAGTTCAACACTTATAATGTGAATGGCTTTAGATTTCATACAGTCAATCGAGAAGTGGGTTTGAAAACACAGAATAGTGGTATATTTATATTTTTTGAAGTGGGATACTATGGAAAGTTTCATAGTATTATTGAATTAAACTACCATTGACATTTTTTGGTTGTTTTATTCAAATGAAAATGGGTCGATATTATCAGAGGTGTTAAAAGAGATTCCCTGCAATTTACTTCTGTGAACTTCTCTCGCTTGATGGCTATTGGTGATCATGAACTGCATGATCCATATATCTTAGCATCGCAAGAAAGAATGTTATATTATGTGAATGATGTTGTGGATAAAGGGTGGAGTGTATTTTCTCACGTAATACAAATAGATTTGTTTGATATGGGTGATGAAGTGGAAGATTTGACCTCTGAAATTGAATTTAATCAACAACAGGAAACAGAATTATTTGTCCATCATGATATTGAAAATATTAGTCTAGCAAAGATGAATGAAGTGGATGAAGCAATGGAGCAGGAAACCGAAATGATTTAAGGGGGAAATGATTTTATGTACAATTATTTATTCATTCAGTAACCACTTGTTTCATTTCTACAGTCATTCATTATCATTGTTATATATATTTTTTCTGTTAGTACTGGGCATCTATTATCATTTTTAAATTTTTTTATGCATAATTTTTTTGAAATATATATTCTGAACTTAATTTTATTTGATTAAATGACAGGAATGCCAAGGAGGAAGCGGTACACTATTTCATCTAGTTCTGTGACAGATGACGATCCATCCGGCTCCCTATCCACAGCATCTAAGGCACCAGCTGCCTACACCCCTGCACCATCTCCACATGCACCATCTCTCACACCATCTGTGGATGTCCCATTAGAGGCTGAGTCATCAACTCCCCCTTCAAGAGCCTCAGTAGTGGGGTAGCGACACACCCCTTCCAGTTCATCACAGACATACTGGAGTGTCACTGTCATATGTACAAATTTTAAATAAATAAATTTATTGCATTTTGTTTATACTAATTGTTTGCTCATTGAAGATGAAAAAAATGCAACTATGGAGAAAAAAATAAAATGTTTAAATGTTTGGAATATGAATGGCGAGAATATAGTCGTGCCATTTGATTCTTATGGGGTCCTTACGGATGACGCTAGAGGGTTACTTGGCCAGATTCTAGGACAGCTAGCATCAGAGCCCATTTCCCTTCCTATTTCTTATGATGATTGGAGAAATATGCCTCCAAGATGGAAAAATGAATTTTTTAATTCCCAAATAAAGGTAATTTTATTACATTATGGTTTAATTGAATGGCATGTTACTAATATGTTCAAAATGAATTTCTGTATACTGATGTTCTTCCACTTTATAGTTGCTGATGTGATAGCACAGAAGTGGATGTTGAAAAATCTTGGTAAGAAATGGAAAGATTTTAAATGGAGATTGTGGTCTGATGTCAACGGTACTTTTTTGACCGTGCAACAAATGTATGAGAAGCTACTCAGTGGGGTACCGAAATAATAGTGGAAAGTTTTTGTTGACAGACATCATGATGAGAAGCGGATGGTATTGAAATATATATTATTATATTATCCTCATTTTACATTTTTACATGTATATGAAGAAGAGGTGGAATTGAATACATTACTATTAAATTGAATTTTATTTATTTCAGGATCTCTTAAGATAGAATGCATCAAACCGGGCTAAGCAAGTCATCCCTCACACTGCAGGCTCAAAAATCTTTTCTAGAAACTGAATGACATTGGTAATATTTTAATTAGTTTAAATGTTTATAAGACAATATTATCTTTTTAATATATTGAATTGTTGATTTATCTTTTCTTAATGCAGTCATAGAGTTTAGGGCACAAATCATCCCGAACTGAACTGTGGTTGGATGTTCACAAAAAATCAGATTGAAGTTTCATTAATGAGCCTGCTAAAGAAGTTGGGGTATGAAGTCAATTTTTTATTATAAAAAATTATTATCAGTTTTTAATGTGTTAATATATATTTATATTTTATTTATAGGTAAAAATTAAAGAACTATGGGATTCCAATCCTGCGCAGTCCTACTCAGTCTCCCAGGATGACTCAGTTGCTAAAGTCCTTGGGAAGAAGCATCCTGGTAGAGTGCGCAGGATGGGTTTTGGACCCATACCATCTGAGGTCTTTGGCATGCCACTAGGGATTCTAGCTGCATCTACTCCTGTTTATATTCATTCCATACCCGAATATGCTCAGAGGGAGATTGCTTCTCTACAAACCATAGTTCAAGACCAGGGGGTTCAGATATCTGCTTTTCAGAAAGCGATGATTGATATACATCAGCAGATGAGCATATATGCCCCCGGTGGTAGTGCATCAACTGGTTGTATGCGGGTAAATCACAAAAAATCAAAATCATTTAGTTTGAAAATTTTCATTGGATTTAAGATTTAATATAAATATGCAATAGTATTTAATTTTCAGTATAATGTTCTTACAGGTGACAACAGAAAGTGGATATGGAGGTGGAGAGGGTGACGATGCATCATCGGACCATGAGTAGTTGTATTTTTGATGTGTTGAACAAATATGGGAACATTTGTTTTTTATATGTAACATGTGTGGCACATAGTTTCCACCAAACATTTTCATGTCCTAACATTTCCTTGATTTCTCATGTTTCCT
The DNA here is from genome assembly GCA_963277665.1 of Viscum album. Taxonomy (NCBI): domain Eukaryota; kingdom Viridiplantae; phylum Streptophyta; class Magnoliopsida; order Santalales; family Viscaceae; genus Viscum; species Viscum album. The sequence goes on along the minus strand of OY728148.1, from coordinate 1,782,971,588 downwards.
TTTATGCATTTAATTGATTTCTTATGTTTCCTTTTATGTCTTGATTTCTAGAGTGTGGTATACATCATTCCATTTAGGCCTATATTTGAATTGGTAGCCGAGATTTTGGATGACTATGAGTTAAACCCATTGTTTATGTGTTTAACAAATTGGGTCATTTCATAGTGATCATGGGGATAGTGTTGTGGACACTTTGGTGAGGCAGAATGTGTAGATAGTGAATCTTCATGTGTTGTTAATGGTTATCATATTCTGTTCATGATGATAAAATGTGGTCATATCACATATAAAACCTAGGTTCCTCTTAATGGGAGATGGTATTAAACCGTATAAAACTAGGATTCATTGTGCGATGTGTATTGGATGATCTAAAAGTCTTACACTATATAAAATTTGGGTTCCTCTTACAATAATTATGATATGTTCAAAAACATTACCTCATATAAAACATGGAAGCATCACATTATGTGAGATGAAAAAAATCATTTTCTTCAATACATGACATTACATTTTTCATCATGGTCTTGGTTGTATGATCTTACAATGTGTGCAATCATATTTAGGATTTCGTTATGGGTTGAAGGGCCTATTTTATCCTATAACCCCAGGTTTTATTCACCACAAAATTCTAGAACTATGGGTGGATTGATTCCCATTTCCATAGGATACGTATTAATGCATATATCTTCTATTATTGAGCCTAGCTGATGATTCACCATATAATAATCCATTACATAAGGTGTCATTTCCCCAAAACACTCACATGAGCATCTTTTTTAGCAATAATCTCCTTTCATTTATGTTGACATGTCAATCGGCCAAGATGCTCTCATTTCCTGATATGAGGAAGTAAATAATGGGTATATAGATGCAAAAGACCTTCTAAAATCCTAATAAGATGAATTTAAACTATATCATTACCCCGTGTAAAATATATATACCTATTAATGATAGATAATTGAACCCCGTAAAAATTGATATGTCTCTTAAAGAGAGATAATTTCACCTCTTTTAAATTATCGATGCCTAATATTATAATATGTAATTATTCAATATCATCATCTAAGAAGGTAAACCCTTCTGGAATTGGTATCCTATGGAACTGGGAATCATAAAAACATGTGGATTGATTCCAATAATCACAATATAAGTAGTTACATATAAATATTTAATCCAGGGCACAACCCTATCACCGAATCATTATAGGTTTCTCCATTTCCTATCTACTTTGGTAAAATCTTAGAGACCTTTAACTCAAACCTATTCCTATATTTGGATCTCTATGAATTTAAACTAGTTGTAGTCATAGTCCATGTTTTATGATTTTAAACATCAAAGCCCAATTTCCTCAGCAAACAATGTTAATTAACAACCATCCTCTATTAAATGAAATAAGGATGCCTCATCTGATACGTGTGGGATGATTATAAAAATAATTACCACATATAAAACTAAGATTACTCATTTGATAAGTATGAAATGAACCACACATTACCCATATAAAACATGAATTTCTTGAAATATGATATGATATGATATCCTTGCCAGAGATGAAATCACTCCACCGAAAATAGTCTCTTACCATGTCACGCAACAAAACTATGTTTGTCTTGATGCCCATTATGAGGAGACACATATTGATGCATGTATATTTAATCTCAATCCCATCCCTACCAACAACTCATCATGGGGACGTTTCCCTCTCGGCCAGGCTTGAATCTTGTCAACCCACATGTTTAAATAGAACATTTGAGCACATGAGGAAATATCTCCCATGGAACCTAATATTCTATATGGTACATCCCCACATACACTTGTGCGGTTCACATATTCTACTATTTGGATAATCCTCACCCTACAAATCTGAAAATGATCTCTAATGAAATGATTCTTGGACATAGTGTCTTACATACCATCTCAGGCTCATTCAATGAAGTACATTTACTGATAAAAAGCGGATCTCATGCTTTGATCTCCAGAAATAGTAGATCATGATATTTTTCATCATATCCTCAACCAGCTCAGGTATCCTATTTTTCAAACATAGTCAATAATATTTATATTTCTGTCGATTACACCCATTACACTTCCTAGTTCTCAAAAGTTGTAATTATCATCGTGATAGTTTACTTCTTCCCCTCATTTGATTCACCCCTATAATCAATTATAACTATATAAATATCCTTGATTCTTGAATCAATCATGGATTGGAAGGGTTTAGGGGTTGGGAGGAAGTCCACCTCAAGCATGGTTTAGTTGCATGATCACCACATGGTCCTAATTATATAACCTTAAATGAGTATTCCATGTCCATGAATCAATAATCTAAACTAATTTCAAATCAACCTTAGAATGTGTTGTGTGGTGTTGTACCCATTCTATATCAATTCAGGTCATGTTTTTTACTCCTCCTCACTACACATATCCATTTATGATGTTCCACTATATTTTCCAAGAATCACGACCATAAATTTTGTACTAGTTGTCTCCATTATTTTTTAAATTTTGTGTGCATTAATCTGTTAGTCTATTGGTATTTTTGGTTTGATTTGTTTTTCATGGCAGTGGTGCAGTGGAAGCAGAAAATTTATTTTTTTTTCTGGTCAAATTTTCGCGGTGGTTTTAACCGCCGCAAAAAGTATACAGGTAAGACATTAGCAGCGGTTAAAACTTCCACTAAACGTAATTATTTTTTAAATTTAGTGGCGGTTTTAGCCGCCGCTACAGAGTCGCATCACCCGTGTTCATTCCGCGGCGGTTCTCGTGACTTTAGCGGCGGTTTTACGGCCGTTGGATTTTATTTTATTCGGGGCGGTTATAACCGTCGCTAATAAAATAAAATCTATGGCTCGTAAAAACCGGTGATAAACTCAGTAAAAACGTCACGAAATGAGGCAGCTACGATGCTTCCCTTAAACCTCTTCTAAATGGAAATAACCACCGCTAATAGATTTTCGATGCCAAATTTAGCGGCGGTTTCTGTAAACTACCACCAAACCATGTAGTGGTGGTATAAACTACCACTATATGCAAAAATAACCACCCTTAAATGGTAGTTTTCTTGTAGTGATAATGATTTTGACTAAGTGAGGCCCATATGGGGAACCCCCTCTAAGTTTTCTCATTAAGAGCATCTTTGATATCTCAAACTATTCCTGTGTAACTCTCTCCTAATAAAGATCATAGATATTCCTGACCATGTAATAGGAATATTTTTTCTCATGCAACTTCATGAGTTAAGACATGGATGATAACATAAAATACTAAAAATATAGTGCATTATTCATGTTTATTTTATAAACCAAAAACTCCTCATCACTCACCTCCTTGGTGGGTGAATTTGGGATTGTAGATTCTTATATGTAATAATTTTTTTAATGGTGCAACACAACCCATGAGTATTTGAATCGTTCCTTGAAGTTACTTATAGTTAAAATATGGTCTTTATCCAGGATTAATCACATGGATAATGTGTTTGAGTAACATTTCATTTTACTATAACAATAGAAAAGTATATTAATGTTACTTTACTTTATTACTAGTTATGTGAGAATTAATAATTTTTATTTTATTATTAGTCTTCCTTAATTTTATCAAGTCTTAAAGCCACCACCATCAGATTCATTATGTCCCATTTTATAGAAATTATAGTGAGAAGAATCCATATTTCACTTCTCATAACTTAGAGTTTGTCCTGGAAATTTATTTGAATGAATTTAGATAGGCATTCTTTCCAACTTTAGGCTTTAAATTCCCTAATCTTTTGATTGGATTCTTCAATCCTAAAATATTTATTATTTTATTTCCTCAACAATTTTCTCTTAGTAAAACCAAGTAATACTTTGGTAGTCAACCTTAGTGCTACCTAGTTAAGTCGACACAAAACTTTTGTTAAAACTCCCCAATAATTGAAAATCTCCCTTAATTTATCTAGAAAAGTACTTTTAACTATGGTTTCATTCATAACATAAGTAACTAAAGTCTTAGTCTGATTGAATATTTGATTGAGTGATTTTTTCATTATATCTAAATTTTCTTATTTTATCTTTTATATGTCTCATTAATATTAAGTTGATTTTACTTAAGTGATTAATCCTTTGTTGATAAAGTATTTTTGCAAAATCCATTTATTTTAATTCCATCTATTCATGTTATCCATTTATTTATGTGATCGTGATCTTTCATTCATAAAATAAACCATAAAAAATACAAAAATAAAATAAATAAAATGTGACATGATTATGTAATTTAACTATTGGTTTATTTATTGAGTGGACAATAATCAAACCTTTAACCCTATGTGAAAAAAAACCATTGAGTTAGGCTAGACTATAGTTGCAACATTCCCCATATCCTCATATGTATCATCTTGGTTGGTTTCACATTGGATCTGTGTTTCAACTTGAAACACAAGACATGAGTGAGCCGAAGCTTGATTATGAAAGGTTGAGTGTGGTTTCATAATATTCTCATAGGATCACTATTCTTTTTTTGGATGGTTTCCAATGGCATGTAACCATAAACACCCCAAACATCCCACATCTATGATAAGAGATGTAACCATGGATCTACTTTCCAAAGAAAAGTTTTCAATAGTTTTTCTTTATAATGATGATTATAAACTCACATTGGTCAATAGTATTGGTGTTCAGTCTCATCACACCCTATTGGAGGGAATTATTTCCTACTTTGGAACTCTCTTACATATTTAAGTCATATTCTTGAATCCATCCCAAGTCCCAATATGGGATTAGTTACCCCCATGCTAGAAATTATTTATTATCATGTGTCAAGGAGAATAATTATATGTATCAGAGGTATCCCATCAATGTGAACATATATATGCATCAGTGGTTCTATATCAGTGACACCATTATTATATATTATAGGTTCTCTATCTTTATTATAATGTTACTTAGCGATGTTGGTATATGGGTCACTATAGTTTAAATCAATGTAGTTGGGATCTCCAGGATTTATCACCAACTTGGAATGTGATAGATGTTCACAATGATAGGATTGAGCCTAAAAAATGACTTATTAGGCATCCTTCTGAATGGAATTAGAACCCACATAGTTTGGTTCCACTTAACAAGGTATGTCATACCCTTTAAGGTCCTATGAGAAGGACTAGTCCATGAATGTTAACATCATATGGTAAATAAGACTAGATAAAATATTTATAGTGATGGTTTCTATGGGACTTACACATGAGTTTCCCTTTCATAGGGTGAGTTGGTTTGGAAAAGAGTGTATCCATATTCAGATATGTATGGTTTCATCAGGAATATAGCATGAATGAAGTATATATGGTTGTCACCTAGAAGAAATGTGGCCCTCTAGGTGGGGGTATGATATTATTGAGAATATGGATCAATGGAAGTATAGTCCAAAGAGAATATATCTTTAATTCATGATATGTTTTGACTCATAGGAATATATCCAATTGTGGTAAAGAAATAAATATTTTTATGAGGAATATGTCCCCATAAAAATGGGTATAGAGAATGCAATAGGGTTTTAACCTCTGGAAGACGTCCTATGTATCTTGTTTAATAAGAATCAAATCCCACATAGCTTGAGATACATAGTTTAGTGCCATGTGATGGAACAGTACCATGCATTTTATGTCATGTAGTAAGTTGTTGTCATTCAATTTTACATCATGTGATTAGGATGCAGGACATGCGATTTAATGTCATGTTGTGTGGATGTATATTTCATGAAAGATATGACAATAGAAGATTGAGTGGGGATTATACATATGAATCTACCTTGAAATAATGTTTGGGGATTATACCCTTTAAGAGGACCAATATTGGGGACATTCTTAATTGTTCCAATGAGATGATAAAATTGGATTTCTTATCCCACATTAGTCACACTCGATTTAAGAAACAAGAGATAATGGAAGATCATAACATTGTATGAGAGTGAATAATTAAGCTTGAATGGGTCATATATGTAAGGAAGAGATCCATAGAGTGTGCAGAATTATCTCATGCATGTCACATAATCTATCCTACATCATTACATATGGAATCCTAATTTCATCACATGGGGTAAGGATTCATTTTTACATCTTACATTGATGAAGTTATCATATAGTTTATTATTGTATGAACAGGACATGGTTATATGTTGTTTAAAGTCATGTATCCCAGACATGGTTTTGGGGATTAGTAATTAAGTTGCTCGGTTCCACTTAGGATTAGATGACATAAGGGTAGAGGGTGGTAACCCTCAATAATTCCACTAATGGATCTTACATATATTATTCATAGGTGTGATTAGAAAATAGAACATGTAGACATTAACCATTTTAGGAATCATGTAGGAGGACTATTCCCAGCCAGGGTAATGGAAGGGTAGATGTGGTGATTATGTCAGTTATCAATTCCTCTCTCCTTGGGAGAACTCAGGAATCCACCAAGTACCCTGGATGATTGACCATGGACCTAGGCCAACCAAGTATTGATGCATGTTCTAGGGAAATTATCACTGATTTCATTTAGATTAAGACCCCCCATTTCAAGGTAATTAAGGATTGAAAACCCCTTAGGGACTCTATATGTTGAGGTATTCACACATGAGACGCCTTTTATCAAGTTAATTCAAGATTGAAAGAGGAGATCACTGGTTTTCATATTGTAATTCCATGCATTCGGTGACTTTAGAGGAGTCTTTGATAACTTGAGGTCTAAATGAAAATTTTAGGTGAAGGAATGATCCTTCATTTAAGACATAGTTATCATGATTCTTTGGTATAAGATTTAAAAATAATAGTTTTCCATTGTAGAGGGATAGAATAATACCTCGCACAAAAAATACTAGGGAAAGTGACAAGGCTTCACCCAAGTAGCACTAGTGAGAAGTTATGAGGGATTTTCCAAAGTGACACAAGGTAAAATTGATTAAGGCTTCACCCAAGTTATTATAGGGTGAAGTTATGTGGTATTTCCCCAAGAGACACTAGGGAAAAGTGATTAGGGATTCACCCAAGTGATTCTAGAAAAAATAGATGAGGGCTTCACCCAAGTGATACTAGGGTGAAATGATACTCTAGGTAATAGAAATTTGGTGAAGCTTCACCCTAGTTATATAGGGCCTCTATAGATTCCTTTGGAATATTCAAACACAAATATATGGTTGGTTAAGGATCCTTCACTATAGTTTTGAATAAATAAAGATAAAGTGGTTCCTTGCAAAGGTTCTTGGTGTTTTAGACCTTTAGGTAACTCAAATATGCTCTATTTTTGGTTAATTATCTTTATTTTAGGGTCTAAATAAACTACTTTAGTATTTGAAGACTTATAAAGGAGACTATGGTGATTAAATATTTTGTTCATCTCTTTGTCTTCAAAATTTTATAAATAAGGATCCCAAGGGTACTATTTATAGGAAAAATCAAGACCCTTGGTGAATGTTATTTGTCACGCTAGTGAGTGACATGAATAAAAATTTCATAGAGTATATGGTCATAAAAGTGGCATGTGTAAGATAAATATACATTACCTATAGTTATTCTTGGGAAAATTTAATTTCTCTTACCTATGACCTTTCCTCTATGTTCTTAGGGTACTTCTCCTTCAAGTTTATTCACCATTTCCATGAAAGAAAACTACCAAAAAATTTCCCCCCTTTGGATTGGATTTGATTGTAATAAGGAAGATTTAATCTTGAAGGCAAAGTATAACTGGTGAAAATTAATATTTATAAAGGGGTTATATTTTGTTTAAAACTAGATGATCTCATGATAATGTTACATAAAAGCAATTTGTGAAAGTCATCCATGAGAATGTCTCGCTCTATAGTCATGTGAAAACATCAGGTCAATGCTTATAAATATAAGGTTTCCCCATTCCTTATATTTTTGACTTTTCTTAAAGGATAGTATTTATAGATTTCTTAGTTCCCTAGTACTCTTCACTGGCTCAAGGTGTTATCTCGCTTGCGGGTTTCACCCTGCATTTAGTGTATTGATGTTAGGTGTATAGGTTGAGTAAAGATTTTATGTGAATTCTTGAGCTAGGTGATAATATATGGAGGGGTATATAAATGAATAAATTAGGAAAATTTCATGACTTGGTATAATTCACTACATGAAATTTTTTGATGAACTAAATGGGAAGATTACTTGGGCTGGTTAAGTTAGACTTTGTAGAATTTACTCACAATAGTTCATGTATGTAATCTTCTTCACTTTAGTACTTATTCTTGTATATTCATAGTTCATTTATAATGAACCATAATATGTTTATTATATAATTGTGATGGATAATAAAATGATCCCTTTTTCAGATGTTGAGGCTGCCACTTGCATTGATGAAATTATAGAGATTGTTGGCCTAAGATACTACCACCCATGTGATGTTTTTCTATCACACCTTTCATGAAAACTGAAGAAGCATCATCTAGATTATAGGATATGTGATTTTATTCCATTATAAATTCAAGGGATTCTAACGAACGTTCTCATCCCAATATTAAATTACTACACACCGCACTCATGTTTTAGTAAGTATACAAACTTGAATAAATACAATATTTCTACCAAGGGAATTTACATCAATGAAGTGATAGTACACTCTTTGTTCCTAATAAACCATAATATGAGTTCTCTATATATGTATCCTCACATTTTTAATCCAAATATGTATTTTTTTATCATTTTTTCTTCATCATTTTTTCATCGATCAGTCAAAAGGATGGAATGAATATTAGCACTTTTGTATCGGGGGGGGGGGGGGGGGGAATGAAGCCTGAATGGATGTGGGATTATTCAGATCTTAAGACATTATTTGAATTTAAAAGATAATATTGAGGCGTCCACCATTTAAAAATATATTTGGTTCTATCAAACATACTTATACAAAGTCCCATATTTTTTGAGCTAATGGAGCCCTCAGACTAACACTTTCCATTTGACTCATGGTGAAGTGGGTGTCAGTTTGTGGTGTGTTTACAAAGTATTAGGGGCACCCATCCGTGGGGATATATATGATGAATTCATGCCTCCATAAGTGATGTGGGAGTATTTTTAGTGGATAATTTCTCTAGTTCACTAATGTTTAAAGATGAATTTAGAGGTTACAGGGAAAGACCCTCACCCACATGATGACATCCACTCTAAAGTTTGGATAAATGCCATCTTGAAGCCACATGGTAAAGGAACAAGCTGTAAGATTCTAATGGGATACCCCAGAATGGAGAATCATGGAATCCCATACAAGTATTGACATGTACTAGGATAAGTTAGTTTGAAGAGCAGGGTTATACCACCGACCATGATATCCCTATAAGGACCTGACTGGATGGATTTCTAGAAATGTTCTTAAGCAATTATCTTCTTCTGATTCATGATTGTACTGGAAGAATGAGTCTAGGATCATTTATTATGGAGACTATAGTATCACAAGGGGAGCATGTGGGATTGGAATCACCAGTTTTAGCAAAGATCCACCACTGATTGATGTATTTTTACATGGGAAATACCCCTTTTTTGTATTTTTGGGCCATTCCATGTAATGTAGGGATTAATAATAGAACATGTTAATGCATATGTGGAACTAAATGAAGTTACTATTATTAAATGTTGGTTATACCCTTTCATTAAAATTGTATTGGGCATCAGACCTCTATCTTTAAAGTATGGGAAAGCTAAAAATATTTTAATTTTATCTATAGATTCTAACTTCTTCCCATATAGTGATCCCCTAACTGGTACAATTGTTGACAGCGACCTCAATGAAAATGAGATGAGGTCATATATGATGACTTTGTGCATATTAGTGGCATGGATAGATGTTGAGGTCATCTATGAGTCTTAAATGCCTTATAAGTCTGTATGGAAATTTAGGTGACTACAACAACCCACCATATCCCCACCAATGGATTTTCGATTAGAAAAGCATCCAATGGAAACAAGACCACTCTGTGTAATAATGGACCAAGAAGTATCTCAGGTACAGATCAAGTTTCCCCCACTGATCGCATCTATTGGGTTAACCCCTAAATATGTAAATACAAAGATTTTGTCATACCATCAAGGGATATTACTGAAAATAGTTCATTTAACTATTGTTATTGTCACTCTAGATGGGGAAAATGAGGTTAAATGTCTTATCCAGAGATAGAGAACAATGAAGTATTAGAATCACTAAAATGACCCTGACTATAGGATACATGGTGACTTGGATTAGAAGATCCTACATGACCTAAAATTGGGTTAATATAGTATCATCATCATCACTAGGAAGAGGCCCAATCCTCAGTTATTTAGACACTGAATGACTAAGAAAGGCCTTAAAAACTGGTGAAGTCAAGGGATCTAGATCCCTCTTCACAATTGACTCTAGAGTCCTTATATTACATATGGATTAAGGCAGCCCAATTCTGGTAGAATGGGCCCTCTAACATCATGTATCTGTAAGATCTTGACTTTTTTTAAACCTTTTTGGTTTTATTTTCATCATTGATGTTTTTCATTTAAATAAATATAGTAATGGGTTGTAAGAAAACTTTATAAAACCATAGAGTATCCATGTGGAGAGCCTTTATTGAGGAAAATGACTTAAATTTTAGGGATGTTTGTTTGTTTGAATTAATGGAGTCTGTGAATAAAGTGGTCAAGTGTTTCCATAGTTTCTTGGTAAGTTGAGAAGCCTTAAAGGGGGTCCAGATTATTTAATTGGAAAATGGGATGAAAACCCATCTACAAAACATTTTAAAGTAATGTAAATGGATTTTATGTCATGTAATTTTTGGGAGAATTTTAATATTTTCAATTGAGGAGATGGGTTTTTCGATGTACCCGTTAAAAATAATTGCATGATGTGTAACTATATTATATGTCATGTAATTACCAGACCTTATATTTTAATCTATGTTGTGTGGATTATTTTTCCATCCATCTCATTGTATCTTTCTCCTCTTGACCCTAGGGCACCCTCTATGTGATTTTGGAGTTCCAACTTACATTCTAGGAATTACAAGAATGTGATAAATCCCTAATAAGTGGTTTTGGTTAGGTTTTTTTCTTCTCTCCCTTGGTTCTCTAATAGTTGAGGTAAAATCCAATGACCAAGGGAATTGTTGGTTTTGATCTTGATCATTTTTTATCTAGGATCTTCTTGGTGATCATCTGCACCTTCTTCCTCGTGTGTGTTTTCTATTGGAAGTGTTGCATTCTTCACCGTTCAAAGGTAGGGGTTTAAATATTAACCCTATGGTTTGATAATCTCCTAGTAAATGAAATATCATGATTACACCAACATAGTGTGAATATAAATTAATTAAATAATTAATGGGATTATTCCTTATAATTTTTTGGCTTCATTTGGTTATTGATGTGGCTTATGGCTATCTATTGGGTGAGTGAACCTTAAATATAATTGAATCGTATAATGGATTAAAGTGTTTTTTAGCATGAAATGATACCTTAGGTGATTTCTTGATATAGAATCCCTAAGTTATATATTACTTCTTATTGATTTTACTATTGATCAATTGTGATAAAAGTGAATGAGGTAATTGAATGAAAATTGGTAATTCTCATAATTAATCATTGAGTCTTATAATGTGATATTGTGATATCCATGTCATTAGTAGATGTCTGGTGATCCTTTATTAAATTCTTATATATAAATCATGAACCTAAAACATCAAAACTTATATGTTGTAATTCTTATATTTAGTGAGGTCAGCCCAGTCTCATGCTGTAATGCTTATAGGGCTTTGACCTGGATATTATAATGCTTATATTGAGTGGGATCGGCCTAGTCCTATATTTTAATTCTTATATAGAGAGGTATCATCCCAATACCATGTTGTGATTATTATAGGTATTTGAACTAGATGCTATAATGATTATAGGGCTTTGACCCAGATTTTTGTGATTATGCTATGTTTATGGTTATGGTTGGCATTGTTATGAGACATGCTCAGAGATATTCTGGCATAACACCAAAGAATGTTATTTTACCATAGTTATATAGTTTTATTTTTCATGGTTGTGAAAAATTATCAAAGATATTCCAACATGACTCCAAAGTAGGTTGTTGTTGTATTTTATTAATTATTGAATTGTTTGATAAACTTTTTCATTGCTTTATTGCATACACTTATCATTAGGCTGGTTTATTTAGACATGGTGGTGTCGACCTACTGATTTTTACTCACACCCTATTTGGGCCATCATTTGGTACCTAAATAAATTTCATGGATGCAGATCTAGACAAGGGAAAAGGACCTTTCTATTGATTGTCTTTGTTGGATGGGCTGGAGTTTAGATATGGGACTAACGTGGGGTTTGGGACCAGGGACTGTTAAGTCTTTATTTGAGTCTGCTAGTCTTTTACTTTCATTTTTTCTAGCATGACATTTAGTTACATTCCAACACGTCATTAAATTATTCCTTTATTATTCATTGAATTGTCCGATTGGGTTTTATTGTTAGTTTCTACTATATTATATTGTTTTCATTATTTCAATACTCTTATATTAATTTATTGTTATTGGATATTTTAAACTGTATTATAAAATCTAAATGTAGGGGGTATAGTCTCCATACTATACTTATCACAACCCCAATGCTAGTCAGAAGCCTCTAGCATATGGGGAGGCTTACTTGGGATCTCATAACCAACCCTTTCTGGCCATGTGAGAGAGTTCTTGATCGGTGGATGTTACAAAGTGATATCACAACACACTGAGTTTTTTTTATTACTATTTAGTAAAGGTATAAATGAGTCTAGTATGTGTTGGGACTTGGTAATGAGCTTGTGCATGGGAGTATCTAATCCATGTATGGGGGGAAATACGAGTGTCTGAGGATGGGATTGTTTTTTATACTATTTTCTTGTTACATTTGATGTTATTTCACCTTATTTGATTCACATATTGTGTGAGATTATTGTTTTATGATGTTATTGTTCATTGATATATATATATCCATGGACCAGTATAGTTTAAGATGAGTATGCATGCATCATAATAGGCACAAAGGGATATATGGACATGCATTTTTCATGATAGAGACATAGTTATTTTCATGTGATATATACTTTCCTATTGAACTATGATATGAGATATCTATTTTATCTAATAAATAAAATTAATTGAAATTTCATACCAAAACACTTGTATTCCATGTTTAGATAGACCAAGAGTCAGTTTTTCTCTATTGTAGTCACCTTTTGAGGTTGACCTTATTGTTACCCAGTGCTCTAAGGTGTGCATTTGTCTTGTAGGGAAAATTCACCCTCGTTCTCTTTGACTTGAGCATTAGGAGAGAGAAAACCATCACACTTATAATGTAGTAAATCTAAGATTCCTATAGTTACTGAGGATCGTATGGATGTTTAGCTTCGCGATAGCTTCCTGAGGGTAATGTGATCCATGGAAATGGAGACTGTTCATATTGTGCCTTTAATGTCTGAGCTGACAAGAGAGTTTCAGCTACACTATCTGCCTATGTTCACTGGGTAGGGAGGACCCTAGGCAGTCGAGTTCTGGATCAAGTATGTCTATATGATCTTTAATAATCTAGAGAAACCTACAAATAATAGGGTTAATCTTACTTCATATATGATTTATGGACCTTGAAAGTATTTGTGGGATACTCTGATGGAAGCTGGGTAGCAGGATGAGTTATCTTGGAAGGAATTCAAGATTAAGTTCCTGAGTCATTTCTATATTGAGACATTGAGGGATGAAAAATCTCATGAGTTCATGCATCTGCACAAGAGGGCATGTTAGTGCAGGACTATGCTAGATATTTCATCAGCCTGCAGTTCCTTGCACCATCTATGGAAGCTGATGAGATCTCCAGGGTGAGACATTTTCAAGATGGTATTCATTATGAGATTAGGGCATGGGTGAATTTTATTTGTTTGATCAATTTTTGAGGATGTGATGAACTAGGCACTCATCATGGAAGGTAATCTGAGATAGGTCATGAGATACGTCCATGCTATTTTAGTAGGCCAAACTTGGAGTTTTTATTCAAGTACCAATCATCGCCTATATAACAGTTTTCTCAAATTCAGTAGTGGGTAGAGTACTCGTGTTAGTGGACATCCACATCAGGATTGTGTTCCATTGTAATGCTATCAGTGTGGACAGTTTGTCCACAAGAACCCATAGTCTTCTTACCCCACTATTGAGTGTTGTATATGTGGAATATTGAGTCATATTTATAGGTTATATGAAAACTTTTCATAGAATACTAGTGGTAGGGGATCATGATAGGCACTAGAGTTGTGAAGAGGCTCAACTATCCCTTAACAGGCTGGTAGTCAGATTTCCTCTAGTCGTTCAGGCCTAGGAAAGGGTCATGGTACCCCATTGTAAGAGTGAAAGTACTGGGAAATGGAAATAGATCAGGGTAGTCATATTAGATCCTAGGGTAGAGGGACAAGTCAACTACACATTATGAAGATAACTCTCACTATCGTGGATGAAATACCATCTATTATTACAGGTACGATTCTTGTATCATCTATCTTGGCTTGTGTTTTGTTTGATACTGGAGAATCATGTTTTTTTTCATCTTCTCTTTTTGAAAATGGTTTGTTCTTGGATGTGTAAATCTTGGATAATTCTTTGAATATCTACACACTATTGATAGTGAGATCAAAGAATATTAAATGTTGCAAGGTGTGTTCTCTAGATATTAGTGGTTATTGTTCGTTTTGGGAACCATTTTTGAAGTAAATGATATGATTAGACTTGATTCTTGGTATGAATTGTTTAGTTATATACTAGGATCATATTGAATATTAATAAAAAAGATTTACCTTTTTATCTTCATAAGGAGATATCTATTATCACCAGGGTGAGTGGGATCTTCATGATGGTCATGCAGTACCAATTCAGTGTAGATTAGATTGTCTTATGGATTAGATAGCCAGTCATTCTCTAGATGATGGGAGAATTTTGAATGATTATGTTCCACCAGTGGTAGACTATCTTCAATATGTTTTCCCTGATGAGTTTTATGGCTTATGGATTGAGCAATATATCAAGTTCATGATCGAGTTGGTAATAGGAGCAGAGTCGGTTTCTATCCTACCTTACAGAATGGCACCAGAAGAGATTCAGGAGATGAAAGTTTAGTTGGAATATTTTGAATATAAATTCTACATACATCCTAGTACATCTCCTTGGGGTTCTCTAGTTCTCTTCACCAATAAGACTATTGGAACTTGTGTGTAGATTATTAGAGGTTAAACTAGATGACAGACAAGAAATTGTATCCTCTTCCATACATTGATGGTATTTTTGATTAGTTGAGAGATGCTAAGATATTCTCTAAGATCGATTTGAGATCAAGTTACCACCATTTAAGGTTGAGACCAATGGACATACCTCATACTGCATTTAGTAGAAGTTATATATTGTATGATTTCATAGTGATGTCATTTGGTTTGAATAATTCATTGGCGGTATTCAGGGACTTGATTAATAAGATCTTTCATCCTTTTCTGGATTGGTTTTTGTAGGGGGTTTTTTTACGATATCTTTGTGTACTCACAATTATTAGATGATCATCCTCAACATATTGACATCACCTTGAGTACATTAAGATATCATTGTCTTTATTCCAAGCTAAAAAAATGTAGTTTCTGGATTAATAAAGTTCACTTATTGGGCCATGTCATCTCAGAGGTAGGAGTTTTAGTGGACCCAAAGAAAGTTGCATCCATGGTATCATGGGAACATCCCAAGTTTGTCTTCAAGATTTAGATATTTCTGGGTTTAGAAGGTTATTATCCGCACTTTAACGAGGATTTATTCCATTTGAAAGCACCAATGTCTAGGTTTTCCAAGAAAGGGGTGAATTTTGTTTGGTATGATTCTTGAAAGAGATATTTTCAAGATCTAAAAGGAAGGCTAACCTCAACACCTATCCTCACCTTAAATATACTAGGTAAAGTATATATTGTGTACTTTTATGCATCCGATGTTAGACTCAGAGAAGTTCTAATGCAGGAGGATTGAGTGGTTTTTTATAGCTCTAGGCATCTAAGACCGCATGTGATAAATTACCCTACTCATGATATGCATTTGGAAATAGTGTTAAATTCCCTAAGATGTTGGAGATTCTAACTCATGGGTGAGAGGTTTGAGGTATCCATTGACCAAAAGATCCTTAGGTACATATTTTCTTTGCAAGACTTGAACCTTTAGCTAAGGAGTTGGGTTAAGTATCCAGAGTCTCTCGACTTTGAGTTGGCTTATACACAGGGTAGGGGAAATGGTATTTCCATTGAATTAAGTTGAAAGATACAGACAGAGGAAAAAAGGGACTCTTGTGATGATTAGTGGATAATGTATCCCTTTACAGATATGCATCTAGATGTTCAAGAGTGTCAGGGATGAGTATATCTGACTTCAACATATGTTATACCCATGCTTTTGGACATGATTAAGACCATATAGTTATCAAATCAAGAGGGATCAATTATAAGAGACAAATTATATGGTGGGTAGACACCATTAGGATGGTCTCTAAATAGTGGAAATTGTCTTCTTTTCCATGGCTTAGTATGGGTTCCTACGGGATTTCGTGAGGAGATGATGAAAGAGTTTCATGATTATAGATAGGTAGTGCATCCTTGTTTGACAAAGATGTATCAGGATCTCTATAGAAATTAAATTTGGTCAGGAATGAAAGATGTAGAAGGATTTGTGGGTAGATGATTCACTTTTTGGTAGGTTAAAGATGAGCCTCAAAGGCCAGCTGGGATTTTGCAGCCCTTTCCCATTCTTGAATGGAAATGGGATGATGTCACTATGGATTTTATAATAGGATTATCCAGTAAAACCCATAAGAATGATGTTTTATGGGTAATTTTGGATTGACTTCTAAATTTATCCCACTTCTTACCTATCAAAAGTCCTTCATAGTTGATGATATGGGTAGTCTTTACATGATCGAGGTATTCAGTTTGCATAGTGTTTTAAGGAGTATCGTTTCTGACAGAGTTCCTCATTTAAAATCATGTTTCTGGCAGGATCTTCAGAAGGCTCTGGGATCAAAGGTTCTTCCAAGCACATATTATCATCCTCTGACTGATGGTCAATCTAAGTAGACTATTTAGGTTCTTAAAGATATGTTAAAATCTTTTGTTTTTGTATTTTGGTAGTTCATATGAGAAACATCTAGTGCTTATGGATTTTTAATAGAATAATAACTTCTGAGAATTGATCCAAATGGAAACTATCAAGGATTTTCATGGAATTTCATTCTATTTTCTCATTTTTTGGCTAAAGCTAAGTGAGTCAGCACTTATTGGGCCTAGTCTCATGTAAGAGATGCCTGATCAAGTTCAATTGATCAGAAAATAGCTGGTGACCATGTAGAGTAGATAGAAATATTATGTTGACCATCAAATATGACCTTTGTAATTAAATTTTTTTATCATTCTTTCCTTCGGGTATCACCTAGATTTGGGAAACGCCGTATTAGGAAATAAAGAAAACTAGCACCCAGTTTTATCGATCCATTTGATATAGTGTCGAGGGTCTCTCTAGTGGATTACCTTTTATCCCTTATATAGCACTATAGTTCTATGCTTAACAAGTTTGACATGTCAAATCTTCAAATATATCATCCAAAACCTTTCCATGTGATAAACATGGTATTCATCAAGCTTTGTGTAGATGCTTACTTTGAGGGGAATCTGATACTGGTTATGAATAACAGTGAGAGGTTTATGTAGGGTAGGACTATATCATCGATTTGATTATGGTGGCAGAATGGGTGAATTCAGAAGGAGACTTAGGAGAGGGAGTCTAATATGAAAACATAGTGGTGATAATTGTTCTCTGATACCACACAATGTTGCTTGGAGTAGCTCGGGGATGAGGTATTATTTTGTGGGGAGGCTATAAGATCCTGTCTTTTTTCAGGTGTGTATCTCTATGAGTTTTTTGTTAAATATCATTTGTTTGAGTTTTTCCTCATATTTAAACCTTGGTTGTAATTTTTTCATTATGTATGTATGCCGTTTGAATAAACATAGTCTTGGGTTGTGAGAAAACTTGAGAAAACTAGATAAGATCCACATGGAGAGCCTTTGTTGGGGAAAATGACTTAAAGTTTAGGGGTGTATGTTTGTTTCATTTAATGGAGTTCAGGTATAAATGGGTCAAGTGTTATCATAGGTTCTTGGTAAGTTGAGAATCCTTAAAGGGGTACAGGTTGTTTAATAGGGAAATTGGATGAAAAATCGTCTTCATAACATTTTTACATCATGTAAATAGATTGCACATTGTGTAATGTCTGGGAGAATTTTAATATTTTAAGTTGAGGTGATGGGTTTTTTGGAATATCCTATTAAAAATAATTATATGATGAGTAAATATATTACACATCATTTAATTCCCCAACCTACTACTTTAAAGTATTTCATTAGGATGATTTTTCAATTCATCTCACTGTAGCCTTCTCCTCTCAACCCTATGGCACCATCCAAGAGATTTCAGAGTAAAAACCTACCTTTTGGATGTTTCAAGAATGTGATAAATCCCAAGTAAGTGGTTTTCGTTAGTTTTTTACATTATATCCCTTGGTTTTCCAACCATTTCGGTAAAATACATTGATTTTGTGTGTTGTTGGTTTTGATCTTGATCGGTTTTGATCTAGGATCCTCTTGGTGATCATTCAAACATTATTCCTCATGGGTGTTTTCCATTGTAATCATTGAATTATTTGTTAGTAAAATATAAGGTGTCTAAATATTAACCTAATGGTTTGATAATTTCCTAGTATATGAAATATTGTATTTCACCAACATCGTGTGCATCTAAATTAATTAAATAATGAATGTGATTATTCCTTGGAGTCTATTGGATTCATTTAGTTATTTACTTAGCTTATGGCTATCTTTTGGGTGAGAGAACCTTGAATATAATTGAATTATCTAATGGATTAAAGTGTCTATATCATGACATGAGACCTTAGGTGATTTCTTGATGTAGAATCCCTCAGTTATGGCTTACTACTTATTGATTTGACTGTTGATCAATTTTGATAAAAATGAAAGAGGTAATTGAAATAAAAATGCTAATATTTATAATTAACCATTAAGTCTAATTATGTGATATTATTATATCCATGCCATTAGTACATGTCTTGTGATCCTTTATAAAATGATTATATATAGAGCATGGACCTAGAACATGAACACTTATATGTTGTAATGCTTATATTGAGTAGGATCAACCCAGTCCCATGCTATAATGCATATAGGGCATCGACCCAGATGTTGTAATACTTATATTGAGTAGTCTTAGCCTAGTCCCATGTTGAAATGATTATATAGATTTGACTCGGATGTTGTAATCCTTATAGGTCTTTAACCCAGATTTTTGTGATTATGATATGTTTGTGGTTATGGTTGGCATGTTTGTGATACATGCTCAGAGATATTTCAGAATGAAATAGAAGCAGGTTATTTTACTATGGTTATATGATTCTATTTTTCATGGTTGTGATACATGCTCAAACATATTCTGGTATGATGTCAAAGTAGGTTGTTGTTGTATTTTATTAATTGTTGAATTAATTAATACACCTATCCATCTCTTTATTTTATACACTTATTATCATACTGGTTTGTTTAGACATGGTGGTGTCAACCTATTGAGTTATACTCACACCCTGTTTGGGCCGTTGTTTGCTACCCGAGAAGATTACATGTATGCGGGTCTGGACAATGGAAAATGACTTTTTTTTCTAATTACTGGATGGGCTAAAGTTTGGAGATAGGACCGACATTGACTTTGGGACTGGGGACTATTTAGTCTTTATTTTATTCTTCTAGTATTTTACTTGTATTGTTTCTAGAATTAAATCTAGTTACAATACATCATTTCATTACATTATTCCTTTAGTATTCATTGTATTTTCCTGTTGGATTTTATTAATGGTTTTTGTTGTATTATATTTTTTCCATTATTTATTCACTCATAAATTTATTTATTGTTATTGGATATTTTTTTGTGTTTTAAACTCTAAATTCAGGGCATATAGTCTCCCCACTATACATATCACACACCCACTTTTAGTCAGTAGCCTCTGGAATATGGGGATGTGTGCTTAATGTCTCATAACCAATAATTTCTAGCCATGTGACAGAGTGTTGGATTGGGAACTTTATAGAATCTAAGAGAGATTCTCCATATATTCATCCATATTACTTTAATCAGGGATATCTGGGAATACCAAGACTTAAATTACATTAACAATCTTACAGAGGTTGGAAAGAGAATCTGAGAGCTAGATATTCCATTCTATTCCACTAAAATCTAGATCCCTACCATGAAATGGGTGAGGTAAATGATGGAGTGAGGCACTACTGAAGGGGTTCTCAATTGATTGGATAGAGAATGGGAAAATATTTTCAATCCTAAGCGTTTAATTATTGTGAGATATTTATTTTTATTTTCTTATTTTAAATCAAAAAATATTTTTAACAAAATACATCATCTTAATTTTCATCAGGTGGAAACAGAGTCACTTCTAATGGAATTTACAAGGAATACTACAGCTAGAAGCCCCATTAGGGTAAAGTGATCATCTCTTCAAGAAGCTGGGGAGGTATTCCCAGGACAAAGGATCATTCATGAAGAGATAGAGGGATTTGATTCACACATACCTCCTCCAATACTAGTATTTTATAAGGCACATAATACCCTTCCACCATTTGAGGTTAAATTTTTGTGGAGAGAAATATTTTTGGACAAGTGTGCATTTTTTCATTATTATTTCTTTCAATCCATAATTTATTGGTTCAATATATATATAATTAGGTTTTATTATTGTAAAAACTATATCTATATCTTCCCTTAAGGGATCTGGATCCAATCCTATATATTTCTAGGAATAATCTTTTAGTGTATTTCATATTCCTATTGATGGGACCCTAACTTTATTGGAAAAAATATCAAAAAAGAGGACCCCACCTAATCCCATCAATGAAGGGGGAGAAAAAATTTCGAGTGTGACAACCACAAATGATTGAAATTTTATGTAATTATTTTTTACTTATTTTTTCACAAAAGGGTTCAGTACATTTCCAAAATCCCCACACATGTTAGTGTAAATCTGGGAACCCATAATTATTATTGATCCTCAAATTACCCCAATGGGAGCTAACCTGGAATTGAGTTTTCCTAATACAATCCACAAGCCTCCTTATGATAGTATTAACCACTTCAAAACCTCTATTTAATATATTGATGTATCTTCCATTATAGAGGAAGGACAAGACTCAGTGTATGGTTAGACAATGATAGGGGATGGGGTGCTCCTGGTCTGACAAGGAACATAGGAGTGGTATTTGTCAAATATCAGGGGGTGCTTCCTATTCCTTCTCCAATAGTCCATTTTAGAATCATATCCATCAACAATGTATAAAAATAGAGAAATAAAACTTACTAGAAACCATCTCTAACTCAAACCAATAGATTATTATTCCACTTACTTTCGTGTAAATTTATTTTAAAGCTACTTCCCCGATGGTGCATGGGTTTGAAAATATATCATTTTTTACCTCTAAAAATCTCAAGATGTAAACCATTTAGGGTTTAATGGTTATAATAACTTATGAATTGGTTCCAAATAGTTTCATTTTGGGTGGAGTTAAGTAAATGACAAAATTATACCCTGATCCATGTGTCTTGATTTTTTTTCATCGATGGAGATGCATCAACACCTAATACACTAAATAACACCCCACTGACATTGGAATAAATATTCTAACATATTGATATCCATGGATCTTTATAAGAGTTTATAAATTTCAATAAATAGTTATAAGGACATAATTATCATTATTCATGTTTAATTAGAATCCTTATGTATGGTGCGTTGATCAATATTCCTGACTCATGCAAATTTATTTCTAGAGAATGTCTCCAAAGAAATCCATCAGTCGAAGATAAATATTTTTCATACTCATATAATGGAGGGATCACTTTCCCAAACTTATAAAAAGGTGTAATATCATGGGATATATAAGGTAGTCCCCAAAAATATGGAATAAATTGTTATCCCTCAAGGAATCCCTAATTTTCATGTCAATGAAGTTGGGAATGTGGAGATAAATCCAGACCCACTAGTTGATCAGTCCATGGGTAAGTATCTATAGTGCCCTTAACTCATACTACTTTTACATTTATTTAATATCTCAAATGTTAACATTTCTCATTGTTTTATCACCCTCAGTGGTGTCATCTTCAATTACTAGGACTACAAAAGATCCCCCCCCCCCCATGATTCAACCATCAAAGAAAGCTAAGGTTATGACTACTCTGAAACTTACCAAATTTATGGGTGTGACTCAAGACATTTCCATAAGTGAATTGATTATGGGGTATGTATCTACTTTTGTGATTGGTTATGAGGTAGGCTTGCAGGACCATAACACTTTTCTTATATCTCACTGATTTATCTAGCATGACAAATAGAGGTTGGTTTATGAGACACCCCTAAAAGACTCACCCTTACAAGTTTACTATCTCCATAGTATGTTTACCACGTCAGGATGTGGTGGGTTTGATTATCTTGAGATCCATTATGTCATGAAGGAGTTTATTTGATGATGAGAACAAGATAAAGTTCCAGATAATCTTCTTATGTCACATTAGTGATTTTATTTTGAGATATTTTTTTTATTTTTGATCTTGAATTTTTCCCTTGGTTTTCCTGGGAGTTTTTAGAGAAAAGTGGAGTTTTTTGGACCCTAAAACAAGTGGTTCATCGGTGGCACACAGTTAGGGGAAACCATGTGCTAACCCAAGTGAAACTATGTACCTTGGACAGTGGCACTATCCAGGCCACATGAGTTGTTGCATGGGTCCACACCCTCACCCATAAATCCTTGAGTCCTTGTTCCTCTTTGACATAGAGGGACACACAATTCGAAAAATTGTGTAGGATAATTATTCACCCTATATAGGTAAATAAAAATTATAAATTTACCTTTTTACCCTTATTATATTTTGACACCAAACCACCCCTAATTCAAACCATATAGGATTTTCATCCCTATTAAAATCCTTATCTCCCTCTTTTCCACCTAAAACTTCAATTTTTGGGTGGATTTGGTGTGGGATCTTCAAGAATCATCAATTAATCATCTCTTTTCTTGATTCCTTTCTTCTTTTAGGGTTCTTCTTCCTCCTTTGAGTTCTTTCTCTAGTGGATTGGTTGACCTAATAAGGGTTTAATATTGAGTTTTTGGGTTTAATATTGATGTTTGTGGTCTAATATTTTCTTTATAGGGTTCCTTTGTGGTGTAGTGGTGGATTTTCACCATATTCTGGAAGTTTATAATATTTAGGTAGATGATTCCATGTGTTAGCATTATTAGATTGTAAAGACCCCGACCCTGGTATCCTAGAGCCGATGTCTTACTTTATTAAAATGGTACTATGAAAAAGTTTTTTCATCCCAAAGGACCAAATAGTTTAGTAGTTTTGGAAAACTAGATACAAACATAAGTTTTTCATTACAACTTGAAAGGTAAAACAACATAGCAACACCATTGGAAACATCCATAACTCCTAGATTATCCCTCCAATTCATTCATAATATATATCTTCACATCCTAATGAAAAATAAATCATAAGAAATGGGTGAGCTTGGATGCTTATTAAGGGTAAGTAATACAACAAAAGATAATATAAACAATAATTCATGGTGGATGAATAAAAACATCTACTATTAAAACATAATCCTCAGCATAATATGATAGTAATAAGACCTGATTAAATAATTCCATGAAAATAATCACATAAAACATAACCATGGATATGCTACTAGTCAAATAATCACATGATTTATCAATAAATAATATCATAAGGTGGGAATTCATAATTTTGGACATCATAAAAATACCATTAAGGCCCCAACCAAGAAATATATATAATGGGTAAGTTATTGGCCAAAACCTATTCTAGTTTGTCTTATGAGACCTACTGATGCATCGAGGGGCTATAGCGGGCCCTGCCCATCACTTACTGAGTCCAATGAATTCCTCATTTCTCTAAAAATATATATCCTTAAATAAAAGTGTACCATACCACTTTTATATATTTTAATCATAATCATAGATGAAAATACTCTAATAAAATCATTGATAAATTATTGAGAGAAATACCCTTTTACTTTTTAAATAATAGTTCTATTGGAAAATCATTTGTATTTGTCATAAAATTAGGTTTTATACATAAATATCTGAGAAAAGAAAATATAAGTAAAATTAAATTATGTTTGAGTCTTTAATAATGTCCAACTAAAGTGAAAACATGTAAAAATAGTTTTTAAGAAACTTTAGAAATGAGCATCTTTAGTGTGGTTTAAGGGAAAATATTATAGTCTTTAAAATAGAAAAAGGCAAAATTGTTTTCATAAATAAAAAAATGAAATAAGATATTTTTTTCATAATAAAAATAGTGATTTTAGAAAAATATTGGTGTATTAAAATAGATTATGGTGTGTACTTGAAAATGGGTATGAAATTGGAAACTTCCCCTAAATCGGGCTTGCTTATTGGGAGGAATTGAAAAGAGAACCTTATAAAACATTTATTATCCCATCAAAGAAAGATGAAATAATCTGGATATATAAGTTTAGAAAATATAAAAAATATATAATAAGTATATAAAAAAATTATAATTACATTGGGGTAAAGATATAGAACGTTTGACTAGAATGGAAAATGGAGATTCGGGAAGAAACCCTTACCACTTTGCAAACAGTCGAATTATATGCCCCATAAAATTAATGATCAACAAATAAGACATTTAATACCATGAATATAAATAAATTCATGATATGATACATAAATTGTTAGTAAAAATACACCATGACCAATAAATAGTGGTGAATAAGGCATATCTCACGGAAATAAGAGTGAGATGATAAAACTCTTACCTTATGTCCAAAAGCATTCTGCACTTGTGCTTAGTATCCTAGGTATTCAAATTAAATTGAGTAATTAATTAATTAATAACCTTTTACAAATTTATTTTATTTTTTATTATTTTATTTATTTTATTTATTTTATTTATTTTATTTATTTCCTTTTTTATTAGTTATAAGATTCAATTTCATTGTTCAGAAGTGTTTGTTTCCTTGGTTTTCACGATTGGTTCACTTGTATACATGTACGAAAGATCACGTGAAATGAAAATAAATAACTAGAATTTAATTTCTATTTTATTAATGAAATTATATAAGATTAAATGTTTATATAATTCATTTTGTTATTTGTGTGAGGATGAATAATTAGATAAGACGTTAGTGATGATTGTTTAGATTATTTTTTGAGGTTTTTCAATCGTCGCGAACTAGATTTATCTTATTGGTTAATTTCGTGTATATATACTAGTTCTAGAACAATAAATAAATTATAATATGTATAATAAAATATATTTTAACCATAATAATGTTTTTATAACTATCATTTAAGGTGGATATGGAAAATGAAGTCGCATCATCCACAATGGTGGTAAATTGGCACATCACGGGCAATGTTTTCATTTTTAGAATAAAAGGTAGAGGTGAATGGGTATGATGATGGATATTATATTTATATAATAACATTACATTATATATAAGATACTACATCTATTATTCATGTTTGTATAGAATAGGTAAGGATGTAATAAGAAGAAAATAAATTAAAAGAAATTGAAAGTTAACAAAAAATTATTTACTTCTTGAATTCTTCTCCCTGAGAACCTCTTTTAAGGGACTTGGAAATGGTCTATTTGTGAGACCAGAAAGACCAGAACGTGGGGGAGAGATTTAGGAAAATAAATATTTAGAATATTATCATTCTTCAAGGCTTTGTAAGTGTGAGGATAAGGGGTGGTGAGGGATGGTATTTATAGTGGAGGAGAGGGGGGTTTTTTGAATATTTTATATAATTGTTTATTATTTTGGCTCAAGACTATGAATAGTTTTGATTATTATGAATAAATAAAATAAGGGGTGAATTTCAGTTATAAATAATGATTTCTACATCATCCATACATCATAAATGACTCAATAATTCATGTATTTAGCTAATACCATAAATTACCATATTTCACTATTCATAAAAAATTCAACTATTTTTAAAATTTCTAAAAAATTCACCCTAACTAGTTTTTGATGTATATAATTAAAAAATGAAGTCTATTTTATGAAATTAATTTTATAAATATGAGAAATTTAATTTTTATTTAAAATTACTATTTTCTTGGAAAATACCAATTTAAAATTACAACCAATTTTATAACACTTTGAAAAACTAATTAAGGCCGCGTAAAACTATCTTATAATAATAAGATTAAAAAATATTGATTTATGAATATACTTCCTGAAAATAAATTTTCTTTTAAATAATTATTTTAATTATAAAATTTAAAATAAACAATTATGTTTTACAAAAATACTAACACTTGATTTATCGTTTTTAAAACATTTATTTACCTATTCCATTATATAAATACACCATATTTTCTATTTATAAGGTACCTAAATTTTATTTATAATTTCATTGGTGAAGTTAATATTTTATTTCTCATATTACTATTCCTAATGGTCACATTAATATTTCAACGGTCACATTACCATTCATTAAAAAAGAAACTTATCAAAAAAATATGAAAAAATTAACCAAAGTAAATTTTGATATTAATCTTTTAATAATAATATTTATTTTGTTAAACATAATTTATAAAAGTGTAACAATTTATATTTAAAACAAATTATCCTTTAAAAGGAGGTAAATCTGCATTTAGAAAATATAGCCTTTTATGTGTAAAATTGGATTTTTCCTATCTTATGACTTTAAAAATATTTTGGATGAGTGTAAAAATATTTCATTGAATATATAATATACAAATTTCATTAATATATCTCACTAATAGTGATTAAAATTTTATTTTTTGGCATAAAAAATAGTTTTTAGAAAAATAAATCCTTTATGTTCGATTAGATTTCATTTGTAATTAATTAATAACCAATAAATTAATTTTATAAACATGTGTAATCTATATTTTCATAATTTACCTAATATCATTAATTCCCACTATTCCCAACATCTAGGATATGACTATAATAATTACGTAATAATATATAATCATTTTTTATGCTCGTAAGCTATCAAAGAAGTAATTTAAAAAAGAGTTATACTGAAAAATATCAAGGTGTTACATTCTCCCCACCTTTAATAAATTAAATCCCCAAAATTTGAAATTTCAGTTTAAAAACTAGATGTTGATTCATGAAAAATTTCTTTGTGGGAAACCCATATTGGAAATGGTGTTAATAAAACATTCTCTTAATAAGAGGGGAAAGGGAATGCAAAAGCCACAACAAAATTAGGCTTTCAAATAGGATAACATTAGTATGAAATGGAAACCTAAACATGGAAGAAAAATATAACCATCAAGTTTTGATGGAGATTTATATAGAACATGGTCATTATAAAGTTAACCATCACAAAACCCATAAATCTTGTGATTGATTAAAAGATCATTCATTTCCTAGTGAGAAAAGTAAAAGGATAACATTTTGTTCAAAAATACTTTTCCTAGAGTTAAGAAATTCATTTACATCCTATACTAATAATATAAGGAAACATACTTAATTTTCAATTAGAGTTTCATCCTTTAATAAATATCCACCACAAACTCATCTTTTCTTCCAAATAATGAGTATTTAAGATGAATTTTCCATTCTTGAAAAATTCAAATCAACTTCTATGGATCAAAAAATCCACAAAGTATAATTATATATTCCTCCTTTATTTATACCAAAAAATAAATGTTTGAGATAAGATAAGATAATTCCCCAAAAATAATAAACCTTTATATGATTAATAACAACTTTAATCTCTAAAATTCAAATGTAAAACTCAAATTTCAATATTGATCATTTAAAAAATTACTATAATCCCTAGAAATTATTCTAGACAATGAACCCAAAATCAGAATGATTTTTTCATATAGTCTTCCAAATAACATTGATCACTCTTAATGTCTTATACCAAAAATTTAATTTTCTACACCACATAATCTCTAAGATATTATATCCATTTATATAAATAATATAAATCGTCATAAGTCTGTAATAAAATAATATTTGACTTCCAAAATACAATTCAAAAGGTATTCCTCAAAATATTATATCTACTATAATCTTATAGGATTCCTAAAATAGAAAACATCTTCTGAAATAACACTAATAACTTAATCACCAAATCATTTTCCAATCCCAATTTTATCTATTTGATAAAACAAATTTCCCTAAAATCAAAAATATCTTCTAGCCATTAGATATTTTAACTAAAAAGGTCATGATAACCATGACTTAACATAGGATAGTGGTAGGTGTTGAACCCTTGATTCCCTTCGATTGTGGGTTAAAACCCCACGGCCTTGTCGATCATGATGGATTGTCACCAGGCCTTTGGTTTTTCCTTTTTCTAAAAATATATTAATATAACTTGAAAAATAAATATAATGGACATCCTTGAAATAAGATTAATTACTACATATCCTTTTAAATAAGGATTTCAATACAACCCAAATATATAAATACTTCATCTATTTATTTCTACATCAGTCCTTCCTTGGTCTAGAGTTTTCCCTATAGAAGAGAGAATTAACTCAGGTAATTCCTTAGTTCCCTTTATTTAAGGTGATAGACTACAAATGGATTATTAGGATAATTTTTATTTCCTTCCATCATACTCTTCATCTTTCCTCGACAATTCTTTTCTTTATAACCTTATTTCCCATACATAAATCATTTCCACATTTTTTTGAGACACTTTCCTGTTTGTCTCCTTATATATTTCTTTCTTGATGAAAATTAAGCCTTCTTTTCTCCATGGTCTCCACAACAAGAGCTATTATAAAACTCCATCCTTCTCTTATTTGGTGGGTTCGGGAGTGGGTTAAGGTATATGTTGTTAATAATATTTCGACAATGAGATTAGGCATAAAAATTATATATTTCACTCCTATCAACATCCTATTTGGTTTCTCATCACCACCACCTTGTCCATCATGTTCAATGTTAACATGACTCCTTCGGGGTCCATCCATTGACTAAAACTATAAATCATACTATGAATAAAAATAGTCATATTGAGAGAAACATATAATCAAGTATATAATATAATTGCAGCTTATTTTCAATCTAAAACACCCTAGGTTATTTATTTTAATCATATATCCAAATCCTTCATAATGGTTTGTAGTGAAAATATGAATTATCCTAATCATATACAACGGGAGTGCCAAACCAAGTGCCCAGTAAGGCCCATTATTAGGTACTAGGTTACCCCTATTTAGGCCAGGACACCTTGTCAGAGTTTTTACCCCTAGGTATATCTGTTCTAGAACCATATCCACTAGTAGTATCCAGATAAGGATGTATTTCTAGTAATACCCACATAATCTATACATTAAAAATATTCTAGGATGTTCTTTAAATCTTATCCTCAAAGTATATCTTTTGGTTATGTTCCCTAATATATTTTTTCTAAATCTAGTCTCTAAGGTTTCTATTAAACCCTCTCTAATACCAGTTGTAAAGACCCCGACCCTAGTATCCCAGAGTCGGTGCCTTATTTATTACATTGGTACTATAAACAAGTGTTCACATCCTAAAATACTAAATAGTTTAGTAGTTTTGTAAAACTAGATATAAAAATAAGTTTTACATTACAACTTGAAAGTAAAAAAATATATAGAAACTCCATTGGAAACACTCATAACTCCTAGATTATCCCAGAAATTCATTCATAATATACATCTTCACATCCTAGGGAAAAATAAAACATAATAAAGGGGTGATATTAGATGATCATTAAGGGTAATTAATACAAAATAAGATAATATTCATGGTTAATGACTAAAAATACAAGCTATTAAAACTTAATATTGAGCAGAATATGGTAGTAATAAGAGCTGATTAATTAATTCCATGAAAATAATCATATGAAATTTAACCATGGATATTCTACTAGTCAAATAATCACATGATTTATAAATTAAAAATATCATAATTAGGTAATTAATAATATCAAACATCATAAACATACCATCGATGCCTCATCCAATAAATCTATATAATGGGTAATACCTTGGCCAAAAATCATTCTATTTTGTATCATGAGACCTACTAATGTATCAAGGGGCTATAGTGGGCCCCACCTATCACTTACTAAGTCCAATGTATTCATCATATGTCTAATAAAAATATATCTTTAAATATAAGTGTCCCATAACAATTTGATATATTTTAGTCATAATCATAGATTAAAACACTCTAATAAAATCATTGATAAATTCTTGATAGAAATACCCTTTTACTTTGGAAAGAAGAGTTCTTTTGGAAAATTATTTTTATTTTTCATAAAATCAAGTTGAAAACATGAATATACCATAAAAAAAATATAAGGAAAATAAAATTATGTTTTAGGTTTAAATGATGTCCAACAAAAGTGAAAACTTATGAAAATAGTTTTTAAGAAACTTTAGAAATGAGCCTCTTTAGTGCGATTTAAGGGAAAATATTAAAGAGTCTTTAAAGTGGAAAAAAGATCAATTGTTTTCATAAATCTAGAAATTAAGTAATATCATTTTTAATAATAAAAAACTTATTTTATAAAAATATCGGTGGCTTCAAACAAATCATGGAGTGTACTTGAAAATGGGTATGAAATTGAAAAGTTCCCTTAAATCAAGCTTGCTTATCAGGAGGAATTGGGAAGGGAACCTTATAAAACATTTATTATCCCATAAAAGAAAGATGAAATGATATACATGTATGATTTTGGAAAATATACATAAAATATATCAAGATTATATAAAAATAATGAATAATATCATTGGTTCAAAGAGAGAGAAAGTGTAACCTAAATGGAAAATGGAGGTTTGGGAAGAAACCCTTACCACTTTGCAAATAATCGAACCGTATGACCCATAAAATTAATCATCATAAAATAAGACATTTAATACCATTAATATCAAGATATTCATGATATTATACATAAATAGTCATTATAAATACACTACACACCAGAAATAGTGGCGAATAAGGCATATCTCATAGAAAGAAGAGTGAGATGAAAAAAGTCTTACCTTATGTCTGAAAGCGTTATGTACTTACGCTTAACATCCTAGGTAATAAAATTAAATAAACTAATTAATTAGTTCAAAAACTTTTATATATGTTTTTTATTTTTTGTAATTTTATTAAGTTCATTTATGTTCTTTTTATTAATTATAAGATTCAATTTTATCGTTCAAAAGTGTTTGATTCCTTGGTTTTCACAATTAGTTCACTTGTATACATGTATGAAAGATCATGTGAAATGGAAATAAATATACAAAATTGAAGTTATATTTTATTAATTAACTTCCATAATATTATATTTTTATATAAGTTATTTGGTTATTTGGAGTGAGAATGAATCATTAGATAAGACTTTAGTGATAATCGTTTAGATTATTTTTTGCGGTTTTTCAATCGTCATGAACTAGTTTTGTATTATTGATTAATGTCATGTATATATACTGGTTATATAATAATAAATAAATTATAATATGTATAATAAAATATTTTTTAACTATAATAATGGTTTTATAACCATCCTTTAAGGCGGTAATGGAAAATGAAGTTGCATCGTCCATGATGGCGGTAAATCGGCACATCACGGATGATGTTTTCATTTTTAGAATAAAAGGGAGAGGAGAATGGGTTTTATGATGATACTTCATTGAGATAATACAATTATAGTATATATAATATACTGGAGTTATTATTCATGTTTGTCCAGAAGAGGTAAGGATATAATAAGAATAAAATAAATTAAAATAAATTGAAAGTGAACTAAAAAGAATTTTCCTCTTGAATTCTTCTCCTTGAGAACCTCCTCAAGGGACTTGGAAATGGTATTTTTGTGAGACCAGAAAAACCAAAATAGGGGGGAGAGTTTTGGGAGAGTAAATGGTCATAACATGAGAAATATTATAGTATTTTGAAGTGTGAGGAGAAGAGGTGGTGAGGGGTGGTATTTATAGTGGAGGAGAGGGATGTTTTTTGAATATTTTATTCAATTGTTTGTTATTTTGGATCGAAACTATGATTAGTTTTGATTATTACGACTAAATATATTAAGGGGTTCATTTTTTCAGAAATAATGATTCCTACATCATTCATACATCATCAATGACTCAATAATACAGGTATTTAGCTAATACCATAAATTACTGTATTTCTCTATTCACCAAAAATTCAACTATTTTAGAAAAATACCAAAACTTCACCCGATAATTTTTTTATTTGTAGAATTAAAAAATTAACTTCATTTTATGAAAATAATTTTATAAATATGATAAATTCAATTTTTAATTAAAATCATCATTTAATTGGAAAATACCAATTTTAAAATTATAATTGATTTTATAACACCTGAAAAATTTAATTAAGGTCTCATAAAAATATTATTATAATCATAATAAAAAAATATCGATTTATGAATATATTTAATGAAATTAAATTTTATTTTAAATAATTATTTTAATTATAAATTGGTAAATAAACATTTATATTTTACAAAAATACTAACACTTGATTAATATTTTTTAAAACATTTATTTACATATTACATGATATAAATACACCATATTTTCATTTATAAGGTACCCAAATTTTATTTATACTTTCATAGATGAATTTATTATTCTATTGGTCATATTATTATTCCTAATGGTTATATTACTATTCCAACGGTCACAATACTATTCATCAAAAAAGAAACTTATCAGAAAAATATGAAAAATTAACCAAGGTAAATTTAGATATTACGATTTCAAAAATAATTTTTATTTTGTTATACATAATTTATAAAAGTGTCAAAATTTATATTTAAAACAATTTCTCCTTTTAAATGAGGTAAAACTGCGTTTAGAAAAGACAACATTTTATGTGTAAAATTGGATTTATTCTTATCTTATGCCTCTAAAAATATTTTAGATGAATGTAAAAATACCTGATTGAATATATATTATTTAAATTTCATTAATAAATTTAATTAATAGTGATTAAAATTTCATTTGTTGGAATAAAAATAGTTTTTATAAAAATACATCATTTATGTTCAATTGCTTTTTATTTCTAATTAATTAATAACCAATGAATTATTTTTATAAATATGTGTAATATATATTTTCATAATTTACTTAATATCATTCATTCCCACTATTCCCAACATCTAAGAGATAAATATAATTATTAAATAATAATATTTAATCATTTTTTAAGCTCGTAGATTTTCAAAAAAGTTAATTTTAAAAAGAGGCATACCAAAAAATATTGGGGTGTTACATAGATGATATTGGTATGCTTTCTTTACTTCTTTAATGTGTTCTATGGATTATGTGAAAGGTGTGGAATGTGTTTTTAAAAGTATTTGAGTTTAATATGTGTTGAAATATGGTTTTAAAAATGAAATGGGTTATGTTTCATGTGTTCTTCCGTGTTTTGTTTCTTAAATATGTTCTATAAATTGTGAAAGTGGTGCGAAGCATGCTTTTTAAATGGATTTTCCATGCATGTAAATTTTGAATAGGTTTTTCTTTTGATAAATGGTGGTTTTATATAATTATTCGCATTTATTGTGTGTTCATGTGAATATGGTGACTTATGTGACATGAGAAATGGAAATTGAGCACAAAGGGAATCCTAGGTATCTAGGTGGGCATACGAGGACTAGTATGTTATATGTATCATGAGGATGAGGCTCAATTTCTTGTAGCGGTATTGATGATACAACACTAACTAAAATTGATGATGATTGGAGGCAACTAGACCTTGTTATGGATTCTCCTCTAATGGGTTGTGCATAAGGATGTTGTGGGTTATTGTTTTTATACCATGTTTCACTGATATATGAGGTTCCTAGGGTCCCACTAGAGCTAGATCCTATAGGGATTTACCTTTATGTGGTGATATCTTGTGATTTGGTGATCACCATCAGTATATGGTGGAACTTATTTTCTTTATAATTGAAAATCATGTTTCCTTTAGAAATGTTTTCTTAGAAAAATCCTTAAAAAAAATTTCCTTAAACATGTTTTTGTTCCCTCTATAAAAATCTTGCATGTTAATTTATCTTCTAATGTTATATCATGGAATCTTTCTTTTGGGTGGAATCCTATTGGGATTTGTCTCACACTATACATTACATCCAAGTGTGTATATATACTTTGTTATGTATGACCGAGGTAAAGGAAAGATTCTCCATGGTGGTGAAGGTGGATCTGGTTTCTAGTATCCCTCTATTGCATGTGGTTGTGGCGGTAGCTTGAGGGTGATGGACCTCTTGCTGCATGGAGTTTTTTGAGTGTGATCTAGTTTTCTACCCCCACCCACCCCCCATTTTGGTATTTTGATTTGTTTCGGTTTTGGTTAAAGTTGTAAAATGTTTATCTTGGAATTTTTGTGTCTCTTTTGGTTATGGATATTGATCTTGGGATGATTTTTCTTGTTGAGTTGTATTATTTCATTTTTTTTCATGGGTTAAATTGTTCCCAAAAGTGTATTGTTGATACCCATGTACCTTTTACCAACTCATGGGGATTGAGAATGCACTTTGGGCCATGACATGCGCTAGTTCGGGTGTCGGGTTAGATAAAACCCTAGAATGGTTCATGAAAAAATGGCATCAAAACATGGTTTTTACCATTTCCTTAGATCATGTTATTTGGTAGAGTCTCAATAGACCATAACTAGGATTATTGGGGATTGAGGTCTATGTTGTGAGTGGGGTTTCTACAAAACACACCTCGTAACAGACCTTGGGTCACCATGGGATGTTGGGAATTGGTTTGAATTCTCCTCTAGGTGGTACGTATAGGCCGCAGACTGTGTATAGACACCAGGTGTGGGTGGAGTGGTTTAGTTTAATTTTTATTGTAATGGATTTGGTTATGTTTTGATCCATGGAAGTTTTTGGGATTTTTTATTTTTTTTGCTAAAAAAATTTCAAAACTTTGTATTGATATTTTTTCCTTGTGGTTGTTTCTTGATGTAGAAAGATGTCTCTTCAGAGACTTCATGTGAAAACATGGGAAGAGGATAAAGAGATTGGTACCTCACCAATTGATCAAATATTAGTTGAATTAGTGGTTTGGGTTGTCCAAGCTTTAGGCTATGGATTGGGATCTATACCTACTCATGTTGGGGAAACCGAACTAGGTCCTAGAAAGGAAAAGAGTTCCTGAAGAAGAAGCCTCCTTCCTTCCAGGATAGCACAAAAACCTAAGAAGAATAGGAGTGTCTTGAGAAAATAGAAATTATGTTTGAGTTTATTGATACTCCTGAGGTATTTAGAATGAAATTTGATCCATTCTTATTAGAAGGTCTCAGACATAGGTGGTGATACTTAGTTTTTCATGCTGTAAAGAATAAATAGATGGGTTAGAAAGATTTCAAGGTTATCTTCAATGAGAAATATTTTCCAGAGACCTTGGCCTTCACTAAGACCTTGGAGTTTCTGGATCTCTATCAAGGGTATTGAAGTATGATGAAGTATACAAATAGTTTCATATAATTGTTTTGGTTTGCACCCAGAGTAGTTTCCAATGAGTATATGAAATATCAAAAGTTTGAAATGGGGATACGACCGGATATCTGAACTAAAGTATTTGTTTTCAAGTTTAAGACTTATGATGATGTGGTTGATCATGCTTTGATGGTGGAGATTGATCATAGTGGAAAGTCTGGATTTTTTAGAGTAGAACCAACAGTGGGCCAAGGTAGTGGCATTTCGTATGAGAATAAGAGGAAATGGGTTAAGAAGGGGAAGAAGGGAGGTGGTATATTAGGTTATGATTCCCTATCATTTTCATCTATGTCTTCATATGTTGTATTAGTTCTATGCCTTCAATGTGGAAAAGTAGGTCACGTGCAGTCTACAAGTTCAGCTCCACCCAGACCATGTCATCGGTGTGGAACTATGGGACACTTACAGTGGTTTTGAAATGTGGAGTGCTCATATTAGAGTAGTGTAGGATCTATAACTTCTAGGGGGATGTCAACCCAGTTAGAACCATCCATGATAGTAGGTTCTCAATTTTTAGGTCTTGGTGGCAGGGTTTGATCCACTTTTGGATGGAGTTAAGTCAAGGTAGAGTTGTAAGACTATGGTTGTTTTCTAGCTTAGAAAGAGACTATGAATCTTCATGTTATGGATCAAGCACTAGTGGAATCTGATGTTGGACCTATGGTAGTTCGAAGTACCATTCTTATTGTATTATTTACAGTTGTTTCTTTGTTTGATACTAGTGACTCTGTTTCTTCTATTTCAACCCATCTCATGGATTTTCGGAAATTGTTTACTGAGATTATGTCATATGTGATGGATCTTTTGACGGTGCTTAGTAAGAAGAGATAGATGGATTTCAAGTGTCCATATTTTTCACTCACTATGTCATGGGTATAGATATAATGGGATTTACTATTTTTTAAAATGTACCTCTTCTATGTGATCCTCAGTATGGATGGATGGTGAATTTTTAGGTGAAAATCAATTGTTATCATTGGTGAGTGAGTTTCATCAAACCTGATGGGAGTACCCAAGTTTTTCAGGGTGAATGGGATCCTTGGTTGGGAAATACTGACCTCTAATTCTATAATTGGTAAACCTAATTTTTCATATCTTGTCACTCTCATTGTATTAAAATGATGGTATTTCTAAGAGTGAATTACCTCCTATGGTGGATGAGTTCTCATAGGTATTTCCAGATGACTTTTTAAGTTTACCTCTAGAGTGGGAAATGGATTTCACAATTGATTTGGCATTGGTAGAACAACCGATATATATTCCCTCATATCATATGCCCCCCATGAAGTTGAGGTAATCAAAGGTACAATTGGATGATTTAGAATCCAAAGGATTCATTCGCCCGAGTGTCTCACCTTGGGTCACCCCTATCTTGTTTACTAAGAAGTCCGATGGATCTATCTAGTTGTGTATTTATTAATAAAATCTAAATAAGGTAATGATCAAGAATAAGTATCCCTTACCCAATATTAATGACCTTTTTTATCATCTTAAGGGGGTGATGTGGTTTTCCAAGATCGATTTTCATTCCAAGTATCACCAAGTTAGAGTTAAAGAGGTGGATGTTCCTAAGATGTATTTTTCAAGAAATTAAAACCACTTTGAGTATTTGTTTATACCATTTGCTTTAAGGAATGATCCAGTGGTATTTAGGGAACTCATGAATAGGTTTTTCCACCAGTATCTCAATTCCTTCATTGTGGTATTCATGGATGACACCCTGGTCTACTCAGGAATAGAGGAGGAGCATGAACAACATTTGAGGATCAGGTGGGGAACTCTTTGGTATCATCATATCTATGTTATGTTTTCTAAGTGAACCTTTTGGATTAAGTAGGTGAAGTTTTTTGGTCATGTGATCTCAGAATGAGGGGTTTTGGTGGAGCCTAAGAAGATTAGTGCAGTGATGTCATGGGAATAGCCAAAGAATTTTTGGATATTAGGAGATTGTTGGTCCTTGAAACGTATTAAAGGTGGTTTGTTCTGGATTTCTCTCATATTACTTCACCCATGATGATGCTTACCCAAAAATGGGTAAAGTTTGAATGGAGTTCAAAATGTCAAGCATCTTTTGTGGAACTTAAGCAGCAGTTCACCATATACCCTATTTTGATTTTTTTTTAGAATCTAGGAAGGGGTATATGGTCTACTATGATGCTTAAAGTATGGTTCTTGGGTGTGTAATAATGATGGGCGAGTATGTGGTGGAATATGGTTCTTTCCAACTCTGACCACATGAAAAGAATTACCCAACTCATAAACTGGAGTTAGCAGAAATAATTCATGCCTAGAAGATGTGGCATTATTATCTCTCTAGGGATACGTTTATTCATTATTTGTATCATAAGAGTTTGGATTACATTTTCTCCTATAAATATATGAATCTAATGTATTATCATTGGATTTAATACATTTAGGGGTTTTATTTTGATTTCATATATACCCCAGTAAAAGGTAATGTGGTAGAAAATTCCTCGAGCAGGAAAGTTCCAGTGAAAGAATTGAATAATTCTAGTAATGAGTGGACCTTTATGGAAATTTTTGATCAAATTCATCTGGAATACAAGGATTATAGTAAAGGTGTGTTATTTTATTCTAGATGCATCTAATCAGATCCACCTTCACGAGGCTTAGTTTCTTCTAGTATGATTAAAGATACAACACTAACTAAATTTGATTATGATTGGAGACCACTAGATCTTGATATGGATTACCCTCTAGTGGCCCGTGCATGAGGATATTGTGGGTTATGGTTTCTATACCATGTTTCACTGAGATATAAGGTTCCTATCATCCCACTAGAGTTAGAGCCCATAGGAATTTCCCATTATGTGGCGTTATCTTGTGATGTGGTGCTCACTATAGGCATACAATGGACCTTGTTTTATTTATAATTAGAAATCTTGTTTCCTTTGGAAAATTTTTATTTAAAATTTTTTCCTTAAAAATTTTCCTTAAAAACAATTTTTTCCTTTATGAAAAAATTTCATGTTAATTTTTTTCTAATGTTATGGCATGGAATCTTTCTTTTGGGTGGCATCCTACAAGGCTTTGGCTCACACCCTACATACACCATTGGGTGTATGTAGACTTTTCTATGTATGAACCATGTAAAGTTAAGATATCCCATGGTGGTGAAGGTGGATTTGGTTTCTAGTATCCTTCTCTTGAAGGTGGTTGTGGTGGTAGCTTGAGGGTGATGGACAACTTATTACATGGGGGTTTTGGAGTGTGATCTAGTTGTTTCCCCTCTCATTTTTGTACTTTGGTTTGTTTTGGTTTTGGTTAAAGTTGTAAAATGTTTAGATTAGAATTTTTTTATCTCTTTTGGTAATGGATATTGATCTTGGGATGATGTTTCTTTTTGAGTTTTATTTTTTCATTTTTTTCATGGGTGAAATCATTTCCAAAAGAGTATTTTTAATACCTAGGGACTCATTACCAGCTTGTGGGGATTAGGAATGCTCTTCGATCCATTCCATGGTCCAAGTTAGGTGTCAGGTTGAATGTAACCCCGACCTAGTTCATGACATCTTTTTAGGTGATATTTCTTGCATGATCTACTAATATCTAAGTTTCAATCTATCAGGAAGAACTTAACCATGCCAATGATCTGGTGGAATATCAATTTTCAGTTGATGAGAAATCTCTCCAAGAAATTCAT
Source organism: Viscum album (assembly GCA_963277665.1). Classification (NCBI taxonomy): domain Eukaryota; kingdom Viridiplantae; phylum Streptophyta; class Magnoliopsida; order Santalales; family Viscaceae; genus Viscum; species Viscum album. The sequence goes on along the minus strand of OY728148.1, from coordinate 1,782,932,276 downwards.
CTATGACAATAGTTAGATTCCATCAATGAGGATTTAGTATAACTCCACTAATCTCTTAAAAAAATTCAAATATAGGGAAAATATATTACTATTGTGATGGGAAATTGTTGTCTTACGGATAAGGATATGGCTATAGACTTATCAAGGATTTAAAAAATATTGATAATTCTTGGATGTCGATCTTGAAAATCTATAAGTATGCTGATATAATTTTGTAATGTATCATTTCAATAAATATATAATCTAACTTGTAGAGACTAATATTATTATATTTTGATAAATGAAAATAAATTTGTTCTCAATAACTTGTCAATTTTTAGTTTTCTAAATTATTTCTTTACTCTGATCATTGTTCTGTAATATCCTATAAAGCCATAGAAAAAAACAATGTATTTTAATCTCACTCATATAATAAATTTAGAATGAATAAAGGGAATCGTGGATCCTAGAAACTTGATTCAAGATGATTTCATCCTGAAATTGGATCATGGATAGTTATAGGAATAAGTAATATTATTAAAACACTAGATTTGGCCTGTATGGATGAGTGGTATCATCCTTGCCATGGCTTGTGGATAAGTTTAGGCATAATTTGTGTCATCTTAACACTATAATTGATCCATTTAGATGATTAATCTAACTAAATGTGGTGAGGATCATGAATGATGGGAGTGGTATGAGGATTACAATGTTTAAGAGGGCTCAAATAATAAGTAATCACACTCTTGAGAACTTTTTTTCAATGATGTCTGAACTGAAAAGTCAATGATAAATAAATGATCTAACTTTTTCTTATTCTAGGGGAATATCAATAATAAATTCGACTTTTTATTGGACTATATTATGAGTCTTACATGTTTTGTGAATTTTATTTTATAGACCTAAATTTTTATAAGACTTATATTGGGATGATTTAGTGCATATGAATCATATTTTACTCAATTTTCCCTTTATGGGTTTTCAAATTAGCAACTTTTGTGCCTATTTTTTTATTTAAAATGCTCAATTTTACCTAGACCATGCAAGGATCATATTCAAAAAGTGGTGACTCTATTTTTTATCCAGAGTTACCTTTATAGGTTTTCAAACTGGAGAGTTTCAAGTCTCTTTCCATAATAAGTTTAAGTTTATGAAAGTCATACCAACATAGTTGATGTTTAAGTTCAAAAAACTTTGACCATGTTTTTATGAATTTTAATGTCTCGTAGATTTGAACAAAGAAGTAAGGTGACCTATTAAATTACATGGGTAGGGTAGACCCAATGTGAAGTGATGAAGTTCAATGTTACTAATGTGGGGAACCTCATGAATAGATGTATAAAGTTCACAGTCACCTAACCCAATTAGAGTGATTATCATGATTGATAAGTATGATCTTTTATTCACTGAGAGTGCTCCAAATATTAATAATGTGATATTGGGAGGCAGATATGTTCACTCTCTATTCATTAATGGAAGACGTGATATAAGGGATTTACCAATTTTACTACCTAGTCTAGAGGTTTTAGAGACCACCATGGAATAGGGAGAATTTAGTTTATGTTCATGAAGCTTATACAATTTTTCATATGATTTAGAGCAACATAATAAGGACTAATTAAATTTTATAGAATTAGATATCAAACTCTTTCTTTAAAAATGAGATTAATGTACAAGTGTATAATATTGAGGGTATTGAATCCACCTAAATAGTTGGATTATGGGTTATGTAAGTCATAACTCAAGGAGTTTGAATTAGGAGTGGTGATATGATACACATATGAAAGGTATGACCATGTACCATATTCAAATGAAATAATGGCTTCAAGGAATATAGAAATTAGAGGATTGTCTTCTTCATGAAAAATATACCACTGGTTGATAGGCCATATATGGGGTGCTTATACATAGCCATATTGGGGGAATAGTATGAATATTCAGGTTAAGGTGTCCTTTGGAATTGAATATGATCATACATATAGCGAAGGAAAGGTATTTTAGGATTCAAAAACTTGTGAAATGAAGTAGGTTCATGGAAGGAGAAAATATTTGAGAATGGTTCTTGAACCCTAAAGGTTAGAACACCATGTATATAACACACAATCAGGGAGAATGGATATTATGTGTCATCACTCTAAATTTTTCAAGAACTATTGGATTCATAGAGTATAATTCATATTTTCTAGGGTCATATGGTGGTACCTAAAATATTTTTTCCTTTTTATTTATGCTATAACTTTATCTTAATCCTTGAAAGTGAAAGTCTTAGAGAGTGGAGATGTAACTTCTGCTTGGGTTTCCCTTTATGAGTTTCCATCCTAAAAATTTTTATGTCTTTTTCACCTATATTTTAGGGTCTTATATTCTATACTACTAAGGGGATAGAGTTTAAGGTCATATAGATTTGACAAAAAAATGATCAGTTTAAGGTTGTGCAATGTTGACTACATGTGAAGTTGGAAAATCTATATGGAAAGGGTAAGGTGAAATCCCAACATAAATGGAGAACCCAAGTCTAGTATAAACTATCTCAAAGAGTAGGTTCACATAGTTTAAGGTTATAGTTCCTAGACTAAAAGGGATTGAGACCATCCATTATTAGAAAATGGGGAAAGTTGACCCGGTATGAATGGAGAGACTAATGCCACTATAAACTATCTCAAAGGGTGGGGTGCACACAATTTATGGTCATAATGTGTGGACCTGATGAGAGAGAATAATAATCTAAATATGTCCCAATATCTTTTGAACTGGGAGTGATGACATTGTAAATCTCAACTTAATGTCCATAGATCAAGAACAATGATGTGGATAAGATACACAAGTATTGAACATAGACCATATTTTAAAGATGGGTTCCACTATGATGTTACAAAGTCATATGAAAAATAGAGGATCTTCCCATTAAGGATGACAATGCCTTTGGTTGATAGACCATATTAGGGGCAAATTTATAAATCCTTATCGTGGTATTTAGTCAATCAAAACTATCCTTTGTTGTTCAATTTTCTCATTACTGATATCCAAGAAAAGGTTTACTAAAATCCAAGAAACTCAAATCACAATGTGTTATTTATGAAAATAGATAGTCAAAAAATAGGTAATGGGGTATTTTAGACTTGGAATTGTAATAACTGGTTTGATATAGTTCTCTTGGAAGGGATATAAGTGAATGAGGACTTATGGTTGGGTCTTGAACATGGGGTTCGAGAATGTTTCCTGATATAGTATGATTCAATTTATACATTGTCTTTATATTATATGGGACACTCTAAATATTAGGGTATAATAATAATAAAATATGATTTTACTCTGATGTTTGTTTAGAGAGTCACTCTACATCGGGTACCCTTATATGGATATGGATCTCATGTAGGGTACTTGGCCATGTATAGGAGGCCACTCTGAGTAGTTTAAGTTTAGATAGGGTGGACTATGTTTCATGTTGTTTAACATCAAATGACAAATAATCAAATTCTATTATTTAAAAATGGGTATATTGTATCATAGTATAGGTCTATGGATATATCACTAATGCTATGATGAGTGAATTTTTTATGTTATCAAAATTCTCAATGTAGTTTTGAAAATAAATCTTCATTGGAAACTCATATGTGTAAGAGAAGAGGGAATTTGCTTGATATAATTTGTGGTTGGACCCAAGATATAAGATTTAGGTGTCATTATGTATCATGTTGAAGTAGGAATCAAGCCACATGTAGTTATAATGAAAAAAAAATTCACACTTATTAGACTCATATGCTAGGAATAGGATTTTTTGGATTTTGTAGCTAGGACTAGGATATGGGATCTAGACATCACTATATATCCCAAAGTAAATTGGTATCAATCCACACATAGTTATTATTCCATATACAAATCAAGAACTTTCATAAAGGTGAGGGAATTTTTATTCCTAGGTATAAGCATGTTGTGCGTAATAAATATTTACATAGATTTGGCTCTTATGTATGGGAAGTAGGTATTAGGAAATTGGATTCTATAAAAAGTTTATGGACTTATAGGATAGACCAAATTATTTCATTTCTTTGGTCATTATATGGTTTGGTGATGTCGATCAAAGATAGAAACTGAGATCTCTAAGATCATGTGAGTAGTACTAAATGTGAGACATAAGAGAATACTTGGAATATTACTTGAAATACGTCAAGTCACTAGTCATGGATACACACAATGTGATTATACATTCTATGGTGGTGATATTGTCATGCAATTTTACATTATGAAACTAGGATAAAAGAGGGGAAATTTATCCCTAATTCTAACTAGAAGGTGGGGAAAAAACATATATTAATGTTCCTACATGGATCCATCTCTCATGTAGGAGAGGGTGTAACTTTTCTCTGGTGAAATTCAATGGAATTATGACATGAATCAAGAGCTCAAATAAATTTAAGGTCCTGTAGAATGGACCAATGGGGTTATTCATTTTAAGGTCATGTTTCTTGGACCAAAATGTCGTGCAGTTTAACAAAGTATGATTAATGAATTTTCATGAAATTTTACATCATGCGACTAGTAAATTTCCGTGAAGTTTTATTTCATGATTCTATGACATTATCAAGTGGTTTTATGTCATTCAACAAAAAAATTCCTGCAGTTTTAGGTTTTGTGACTAGGGAATTAGTGCTATACAATTTAAATTCTTATTGCAAGGACATTTATCATATAGTTTAACATAATATTAAAGGTACTAAAGTGAACCAATGTAAATATTATTCATAGTATTTCTTGAGTAACCTTGTATTGGTGATTGGAATAATACACTCTCCATCCATTATGATTAGGTAATAAGCTCTGTTGGAGTGATCTTTGTGTATAACATAAGGTTCTTCAATTTTTTTTTCAAGTTTTGGTGGCTTATTCCCATATTTCATCAAGGTTGTGAGAACCAATACCATTTATCAATGTGGTAATGAACATAGGTAAACCTTTTTTTAAGGATCACACAATTCATTTTTTATGGATTTCCAAGTTTCTCAATGTGTGACATATTTTTTCATTGATTCGTTCTAAATCATCTGATTACTTTTGAGACTGTTCGTCTTCAAAGAACTAGTTGTATATGGAGATGGAAAGTAAGGGAAGTTAAAAATAGATGAGAATGATTTATTTTGTCCCATATATGAGATAATATGGGTTCACTTGCATATTCATATGTATTGTGTTGCAATATGCCCATATAGCATGAAAGAGTTTATCAAGACAAGATTTATTATCTTTATCCAACATTTTCTAGAGTATGTTAAATAATATCTTGTTTAAATACTCAATCTATCCATTTTATTTTTCATGGTAATGATATGATTGGTTTCATGTCATATTGCTGATACAACCTTTTCATCTTGAAAAGGAAGAAATTTGTGCAATTATTCGTTAATATTGTGTGAGGGAACCCAAATCTAGTAAAGGTTTTTGTACTCCCAAATTTTATGATAGCCTTTGTCCTAACTTCATTGAGAGATATAGACCCATTCCACTTAGAGAAAAAATTGGTGTTATTGGGGATATACTTAAACATTTTGGTTATAGCTGGGGGATATGGCTCAATGACATCTATTCCCTAGAAGGAAAACAATAACGAATATTTGGTGGTATGTAACAATTTCAAGGGTTAATGTATGAAGTTTCCAAGTGTCTATAAGAAATTAAATTTATTTTCAAACTCTATACAATTACGTATCATTGATGACCAGAGATATCTAAGCCTCCTAATCTGTTGATAGATCTTTATTCCTATCTGCTGAGCACCATAGGTACATGAATGGACTCCCAATATAATAGAAAGAGTTTTTTCTCCATAAATTCATCTGAGGATGACTCCATAAAATACTTGTTTATAGTTTACTTTTTGAGTGCTTGGTATGTCATAAAGAGTAGATTTTATTACTCAAAATTAGATCAGTTCTTTCTTTACTTAATCTAACAAAAGAATTTCATTTTGGAGGTAGTAAAATATGGGAACATCCACCATCTCAGAGTGTTATTTATTGAGGTTATCAGTTCAAATTCAAACATAGTTTCAATCTTATCAGTTTCTTCCATGTTGTTGTAAGTGAATAGGTACACCAACCTACTATGTGAGATGATGATAATTTTTTCTTCCTAGTCTAAATCTACCAGGGTTGTGGCTGAATTAGCCATTACATCTACCTTGGAATTATATAAACATGTACATGAGAAATAATCTATTCCGAGGGGAAATTTTCCATTAACCCTCATGTGTAATCAAGAAGATGAATCAATTACTATTTTGTAATGACATATTCACCACTGATTTTACTTATTACCAAATATTAATCACCTTTTATGTCAAGGTGGGCCACTGGTATCTGCATTTCTAATTATAATCCTATAATAAGAGCTTAATAATCTAACTCAATATTGGTGAAACATTTTGATAACATGAATTAATACAGAAAACTTCCTTAGCTTGGGTAATGATAATGATTCATAGACTGACCCTATTTAGTTTTGTGTTCTCCATTCTTTTTCCTATTGGGCTTCTGGAGGCACCATCAAAGTACATCTCCCATGTCTGAGGAGTATCCTAAAGAGATAAAACCGCTTCATCTAGAAACTTAGTATCAACTAGCATGTTTTATATAGAAGGATGTATTAAAAGTAAGTATGCCAATCTTTTACTTTGACTTCATTTTATGATATAAACCAAATTTCAACCCATTTAAGAATGACAACCCACCATGCTCTAAATCTAGTTAATATTAGAATATTTATGATTTACTTGAGTGGTTCGATATGAGAGACCAAATAAACCTCATGATGTTGCAGGTAGTGCCTCAACTTCTAGCTCACAATGATCAATTTCAAATATTTCTTCTTGATATTAGAATATTTAATCTTGGTATATATTATGGTCCGTCTAGGATAGTAGAGACTATTTTATTTTACTACATAATTCTTATACATGATAAAGGTGTCAAGAAATCACTCAAAGGTTGTCACATAGATAATGGGTGGATTTCCTTCAATTGGTATCATCAATACTGATGGGATTTAAAGGTATTATTTCTGGTTTTTGAAATCCAATTAACAATATTCATCCCAAATAAAGGTGACTCCCTTATTCAATAGTTTAGTGAATGAAAAACACTTGCCTATTAGGTTTTCTAGGAATTGAATTACGAAATAAAGGTTTCCTTGAAGACCTATTAATTATTTCAGTTTTTTAAGAGATGAAATTTTAAGGATCTCTGTAATATTATCAGGGTAAAATTCAATTCCATGATGATGGACCACGAAGCTAAGGGACTTTCCTAAGGTAACCCCAAAAAAACATGTCAAGAAGTTCATTTTCAGGTTATGCATCCATAACTTGTTAAAATTTATCTCAAGATCAGAAAGATGAGCACAATACTATTTTGATTTAACCACTAATTTGTCTCCATAACATTCCATGGTCTTCCCAAGGAAGGGATTAAAAATATGGTTCATAGAAACTTGATATGTGGTGCTATCACTCTTTAAGAAAAAGGGAATCACTCAATAGTATCACACTTCGTGGGGTTCCATGAAAGTAGTGGCCTCTTAATCTTGAAGATCCATTCATATTTGGAAATATCCTAAATATCTATCCATAAAAGAGAGGGATTGATATCCAGTAGTTAGGTCGGTCAAAAATTCTATAATTGGGACTGGGAAATCATCCTTTGGGAAATGTAGGTTGAGATCCCTGAAATCAATGTATACTCTAATCTATATATTATTTTTCTTGACTAAGACAGTATTTGAAATCCATTTTGGGTACTAGAACTCCCAAGTGAAGTCAATATTGAAAATATTGTCGAATTCGGCTTCAACCCTGGCATCATGAGTCAGATTCATTCTCTTGGTCTCCTGCTTATAACCATGATGATCCTAAAGTAGGCCTAGATGATGAGTTTCCATATCAGGATCAATTCCATACATTTATATATTATTTCATGTGAATACATAACATTTTTTATTCAATAAAAAGGTGTATGACACTTGTTATTCAAAATACATGGAGACACTGGTTAATGTAGGTTGAGGATTGTCATTTGTGCCTAGATTTACCGATCTAAGTTCATCAATGGCAGTTGATAGATCTTCCTCAAATGAGGCAGGGAAATTTTTTGATCTTTTTCTTCTTCTTCATTTTCCCCAGTCTCAAAATAAGTGGGTAATGAAGAAGAATTTTAAAAAATTTAAGTTATAGTGGAGTTATTTATATATTCTATAGATTTATAATAGGAGTCCTTATATTCTAATGGGAGAGATATGTGAGAATAATCATTGATAAAATTTTGGGTAATCTCTCCTTCAACTCTATTTTTATTGAGGGAAAAATAGGTGTTTGCGTCCTTGCATTCAAAAAATAATATAGGAACATTTTTATATCCCATCATTGATAAGGATAAAATTTTAGATTCTAAGGATACTAATATATGGGAATCATTATTGGGGACATTATGTACATGATTTCCTTCTTCTCCATTGTAATCCAGGGTGGAAGAAGTGTTGATGTCCTAAAACTCAGGAGATATGAGGGAATTTTCCTTATTTTTTGGTAACATGGGGGTATTTTTTTTCTAGGTGGTGATGTGTGGATCATGTTAGACCTTGAAGATGAATAAGGGGAATTTTCATCTAAGACTTCTTTTTTTTGGAATTATATCTCATTTCACCACATTTAGATTTGAATTATGGGGATAATATCATTAACACATGGGAAAATATTCTTTAATCTAAGGTTACTACCTCTATTTGACTGACAGGAAGTACATATTCATTATTGAGCTTACAAATAGGTTGTTTGGGCCATATCTAACCCATTTCAAGTAGTAAATAAAGAAACATTATCATTCATGGGTTTATTTACTTCTCTTAGGTATAATCCTACAGTAATATACTGTGACTCATAGGATTCAAAAGGTGATTTATCATCATATAATGTCCCAATCCGTCTATTAATAGAGTATTTGAGACACTGATGATATGATGAGGTAACTTCCACATTCTAATGTAACCAAGATCTTCCTAATAGGACATTTAAATGTACCTATTATTGGATAGTCAAGAATTTGGAGTTGAAGATGAGATCCTTGAATTGAGCTCTAAGATTGATTTTTCCAAGAGGCTTCTATTCACTCTTATCATACCCCTAGATTGTCAAAATGTGGGGAGGTAAATCGGATTCATTATGGCCCAATAATCAAAGTGTTTGAATTGATATGATATTGATTTCAGATCTTTTTTCAATAAAAACTCAATGAACATCGACATTGTATAATTTTTCAAATACATACAAGGTTTGAATGTGTCTTTGTATGAAATTCTCCTTGTCTTGTTCTGTGGAAGAGATGACTGCCTGAAATTCAGTGGGATTAGTCTCTATGAGAACACTTAAGTGATAGTGACATCATATTTAAAATATAGAGGGCTTAAAATAAAATCTTCGAGTGATTAATGAATCTATTTTGACATATTAAGGAAATCAAAGATTTTGAGATTAGATGAAATGAAAATTATCTTCTTTAAGATGTAATATTTTTAAGCCAAAGGTCTACACCTCCCACAATGTGGTTGCTCCTTGGTTTGTGGATCAAAATATGGAATGGCCTATGGTGCAAACTATTCAACCTGGTCAAAATTTAGGGATCTTTTTATCACTTATTATTTGGATTGATCTTTCCTTCCCATATTTTAATATTTATCAATAAAATTTTATCTTTCCAATCGGTCTTCCAATATAATTGAATTGTATTGAGATCAGGAAAAATCATAAGTGCATTAGTGATCATGTAGAGCTCATTGAAGTTTATTACACCAGGTTTCAATAACATATATGGTTTCAACAGGATATGGATGGAATAATGAGATCCACATATATCATGTCTTCCTCAACCCCATCAACCTTAGAATCCTCTCCCCTATTATCCTCTATTTGATGGGTATTAAGGATTTATATTAATCTTATTCTTTATTAGATAAGGTATTTTCAAGAGAATCACATTCACATAGATGTAAAGAGACTCTTTATCTGATGAGGGTTTTGTGTGGTGGGATGAAGACCATTGAACCATTTGGTGGGGTGGTTACCATTCTCCTAGTATCTGATTCATAAAATCTAATAGGTTTTGGACCATATTGGGAAATATTATAGGTTGAATTTCCTATACTTTATTATTGGTTCACTGGTTACACCAACTTTTAGAAGACTAGATCTTATAAGATTACAGTAAAGATAAAACTGGTCATACCATTGCATAGAAAGCTAAGGACATGACTGGTTGGTTCACCTATTCCCTGAGGATGATGTGCACCCATTTGACCATCTTTCTAGTTATCCAATCATAAAACTTCTAATCACCATTATTCGTGAATTATTTCTATTCCACTTCTTATTCTGGTGAGATTACATAAAAAAGTACACTTTTATCAGTGGATTTCCTAATCTAACTTGTCTATAGTACACAATTTTTTAAAGAATTTATTTAAAGACAAAGAACTCTTAGATGGTGCATCGCAACATTAAATTTTAAAATAGTAATTTTAGTGATTATTGAGGCCAACCTAATCTAGATACCAAGGATCTGGTATCTTTATAAAAAAATCCATGGAAATGATTAAATTTATAGGGACTTTATCATTTTCGAAAGAATAAATAGTATTCTTCAGTTCTTCATATAATGTGCACATTTTTACTTTTCTCAGTTCCAAAAAAAGTACTTTTTTTCTTCTATTCATGAGGGTAAACCAAGTAGATATTGCACAAGTTTGGGTGTCAGAGCTGGTTTCAGAGATAGATTAAGTATAACTGTTTCTATTTCTACATTTTTATTCATCTTTCCTATAACTATTGGTGTTGGTCAAGACTTGGGATTGATCTATTGAATGGAATATTCCGACCTCTGTGTGATTGTAACAAGCTCAAAGACCCCCTGGGTATTTTATTGGAATGAGTAGCATTTGTAACTCAGCATGGATATTTTCAAATCAAATTCATAGAAACTCTTCTTGATGGAGTTGTATGTTCAAGGAATAGTAAAAAATCATCCATCTAGAAATAAAGTATCAGGCTATATCATTTTCATGTTTTTTTAGTTTGAGATATCAAGGACTGCCATTTTCCTTATCTTGGAGCTGAATTGGTAAAGGAATTTTCAAAGAAGGTTTTCTTATCCTATGATCGATTTGGATGGAATATTATTATACAAAACAAATTTTGGTATATCCAAAGTCTTCATGAATCATCTGATATTAGCTACCTCTTATTCTTATAGGGTCCACATCGAGATATTGAATATGTTAAAGGTTGCTCTAGGCCCCAAGTACCCTTTAAATTTATGAAATCTGAATTTCCGATATTAGATGGAGGAGGAGTCATGTCCACCCATTCGGGGTATAGTTTTTTTACCAATTTCACTAGTTCACACGACTCATCCATGACATCCATTTGAACTATCAATTATTCAATAGTGTCAATAATATCTGATAGTACTTCTAGTTGGGTGTTATATTGAGTAGGGGAAGTGATGAGTGGAGCCTGACATGGTGGGTCTACCTGCATTCACTATTGATGACCATTGTGAATTAGCATGGGGTAATATTACTAACATTGATTTGGTTTCTAATATAATTAGTGAAATTCCAAATATTCTTCAAAAATTGTATCTAGATAAAAATTTTATCTAGATCCCATATTGATTAGATAAATTGATTATAAACTTATTGGTATGCAACATATTCTTGTAGAGGGAAATTTGTTGAAAGAGGAATGTGAGTCTCTACTTAGATGGTATAACTAGTGGTAATATTTCTCATGGGTAACTCAATGTTTAGTATAAATATCTCATTTAACTCTACCTCATACTAAGATAATATTTCTTCAAATATAGGGGGTTCAAATTCATCAAGTAATGGTTCGAACATAGCCACACCCTTTCCCTTCAATTTGTTTAAATCCCAGTAGAGAGGTGGTAGTTGATAATTTGAGGGGACTCTTAAATTTTTATCATGCCTTCGGTTTTGAGTACACTTTTATTCTAAAAATATTTTGGTGTGGACCATGATTCAAACAAAAACGTCCACCTGTAGTTATTCTACACTATCTTTATGCTCTAAATCACCTACAAAACTAGTGCTAATGACATTTAATGTTTGATAATTCACTACCTTTATAATTTCACCATCAAAAGTATAAGGGGAATCATCTCCCTAGAGTTATTTGTCGAGTAGTGAGTCATAACTCCCCCAACTTTTCATCCTCTTGAGAGGATGCTGTGGCTTGTGGCCCCTATGTGTCTTCACATTCTCCTTTCATGACTCCCCTAGGAATACTTTGTGGATGGTAATTCAAAAAGAGTCACTATAAACATTTATTTATATTTCCCTAATGAGAAATATGAGTCATGGAATGGGAGTAATTTTGAAGTATTTTCTTGTAACGTTCTTCCTATTATGGAAAAGAGAAAATTCCATGTGGTAGGAGGAGGTTGAGGTAAAAATTCCACCATCCCTACAGAAAGGGGTTGATATGGTTTCATCATTGTAATATTTTGAACCCATTGAATATTTTATGATCAAGGAGGTGATATTGGTGGTAAAAATGCCCCTATACCTTTAGTATGGTGTTGTTCTTATATTGTTTTGGTGGTGTCCATCACTTATTCCCTCTTGATCTTATAGGATTTTTTTCCAAGCATGAGATGGCTGTAGTGCATTCTCTGAGCATGTTCTACTCATTATTGAAGGAAATGTTGTAGTCTAAGGTTTATAATTTCTTAAGTGAGATGCTCATTCAACCTTTTTAGAGGCCTGATTCCAGAGTTTTTTAATATCTTTCTCTCATTAGCTTAATTTTTTCTTAGATTTTTACATGATATAACCCTATTTATTATACCAACTATCATGTGCAGATCCTTTCCATGAAATAATAGTGTTAAAAAACATCATTATTAACAAGATCTGTTGGTTGGGGTGCAGGGTGAATGTAATTCTCCATGATCTCCCCATCCTATGATATGTATATCTTAGGGAACATCAATAATCAGATGAAAAATATTCATCAAATTATCAAGGCAAACATGTTGGAGACTCTCACCTTTCTTTTTCCCATTTCGGGCATCGTTCCACTAACTAGGTGGCCAAATCAATATTTCGGATAAAATATTCTATTTACTTGATTTGGTTTATATATTCCTTATAATTTGGAAATTTCACCTTTAAAAAATAAAGAGATAGGTTTAGATAAAGATGGTGTATACATTCCTCTATCAATGTTTTCATAATGTTATACTGAGAGGTGTATATGGGCCATAACATGACTAGTATGTTGTCTTTAGCTGGTTTTTTATTCATAACCAAGGTGTTCTCTTAATATTCAGTGAGAGAATCCCCTACTTATTCTAACGAGAGTGGTCATTTCTCGGTTTCCTTTATTTGAAGAGAAATGCTAATTGGAATATTTCCAATTATAGTGGAAGCTAAGAAATACAATAGTGATTTGGAGAATGACTATTTCCTTAGGTTGTCTTCTAATTGATAAAGTATATCACCCATCAAATATAAGGCATCACATGTATTTAGCCTCATACTTTTGAGTGCCTCACAATATGATTATTTTCTCAAAGTTTCTTCAGTAAGGGGTGGATCTTCTTGCTGAAATGAAATATTGTTTCGGGTAGGAACTTCATAAAGAAAAATATTATGGTGAAGACTACCATCATGGATTGATTCCTAGTTACAAGAGGAATTCATGCAACATATACCCTAGGGAGGACCCTTAGGGTGGACCAGCGATAAGGGAAGGACCTTTATGTCATTTTATATTCTATCTATGATAATAATTTATCTAGTTCTGATCATGAAAAAAAAATATGTTTATCTTTATACCACCATGGGGAGGAACATCATAGAGGGTGCTTTGGGGAGGAATTTATATTAGTTATAATCAATATTATAGGGAGAACTTTCCCAACTGTCGTTACCTCCTCAATCTAATAATGAGTCAATGGGATCCTAGGATATAATTAAAAAATGTTCAAGGGCCTCAAGAATGTAACCATTAAGAAGAACAAGGATATGGGTCTGCTCTAGAGATTTAGGTCACCCCTCGTGAGGTTTCCTTTGAAATAACCTCTTTTGGGTAGTCAAATTCATGTGTTGAGAACAAAAGCCTTCATATGCGGGAGTCTTATGAGATGAATCTCATGTTACCCTCAAAATATCTCAATAGGAAGCTTTGGAATGAGTGGGGATATGCCTGGTCCTCTTGGTTTTCATCAAGATATGTTGATGATATTCCTCACACTAAAGGGGGGGAAGGAATATATTACTGAACTTAAAAACCATTGAAACATGCCAGTAAGCCCTTGAAATTTTATTAGGGATATGTGCCTACCCCATAGTGGATGGTTACATGGGATATTGATGTCCAATTGGAATGGTAATTTGTACTAGATATTATTATGTTTCCTTCATTGAGATGTACTGATGATCGTCCTAAATGAGAACTGGAATGCATGCTTACTCCTAAGTAACTCTTGATATATATTTAAAATACACTATGGTAGTGGGGACAGGAGTATGTGTTTGTACCCAGATGGTTTTCAGGGTATGAAGATGACCATTTTTTTCTACTGCTGCTAAGATATGTTGACAATTCCATAAAATGTGAGCGGGAATATAGGTATGTCCATTCATTTCTTCCAAAATGTGTTTTTTAACAATTGTAATGAGAATGGGGATATATGCCCATTTCTTGGTGGGAGCAAGGATATAAGCATGGTCATATCCTCTAGTTATCATTAGGATGTGTTAAACATCTTGACGTATATGGGTGATAATGTGTGTGCTCTTTAGTTGATGTCGAGATATGCTGACATGCTTCCTCTAGTGTTGTCAGAGTATGCTGGCAGGATTTGTGTGTGGGAGAAGGAATGCGTGCCTACACATTGGTTTTTTCTAAGATATTTTGGTATTGTTCTTCAATGGATGTGGGAATATTGGCCATATTCTTATAGCTGGAATCTCACCATGCCTAGTGAGCTTTCTTGGATACTCGGGTCTGAGTGACCAGAGTAAGCGTTGTCTGGATGGCATCCTCAGTAGGTTGTGGATGGGTTGATGTCACATGATTCTAATAGTGATAGTTGACAAGATCCCTCCTAGAAGACTCGTGAATCAGGCTGAAATCATTGTCAACCTCCTGACCATCCTCCCTAAGATAAGGGAGGTGTTTGTTTGTATTCTATGGGGAAAGACTCATGAAGCATTTCAAGGTGGAGTAAATTTTCACCTTCTCCTTCACAATCCATAATTGTGCATACATACAATGAGGTTTCATGTCAAGGAGGGTTTATAACACAATCTATAGAATCATAATGGTACCATTCAGTTGGTATTCCTAGATTAGTACATTCACAACCTGGCATTAATGGCACTAGCTGGGTGATAGAGTCCTCTTATTTGATGAGGCCCTAGCCAGTGCTGTTATTGAGATGTAATTCTATCATTGAAAGGATTCCATTTATATTTAAGGTAGTTCTAGTGATGGGGTTCTAGTGAGGTAATAAAAACACAAATAATAGAACTCATCAATACATCCTCACAAGTAAGAAAAATAATTAATTAATTACATGTGGGAAACTCAATTATCTTGGTTATTAAAAGATTCACATTGGGTTCACCATTTTTGTTTCAACATAAAACATGAGATGTGAGTGGAATCCTACTTTATTGTGAGAGGATGAGTGTGGTTTAAAAATATTCATATTAGATCATGATTCTTGTTTTTGATGATTTTCAATAGGGTTTATTCATGGAACCAAAAACACCCAACAAATCCCATATATGTGATAAGAGATGCTACTACATACCTACTTTCCAAAGAAAGGTGGTCACTATGGTTTCTTTCCAATGATACTTAGGAACTCAAATAAGTCAAGAGGATAATAGTTCGGTTTCATCACATCCTATTGGGGGGAATTATTTCCTTCCCTGTGAATCTCTTATAGATTTAATCCTTATTCGTGAATCCTTCCCAAGCCCCACTACAGAACTGGTTACCCCCATAATAGAAATAAATTATTAGAATGTGTATATATGGATATATATATCTATATATATGTTAATGGTATCCCATTTATTTGAATATCAGTATATATAATAGTTTCTCCATCAATGAAACTATCTGTATATATTAGAGGATATCCATATTTATCTTATTATTACTTAGCGATGTTGTTGTATAGGTCACTGTGGTTTAAAGACACACATTTGGGTTCTCTATAGTTTATCATCACTTGGTAAGGTTATAAATGTTTTTGGTTCCAATATTAGTCCCATGAAAAGGACTTCTTATGTATCCTTGTGAATGAAATTAGAACCCACGTAGTTCAGTTCCACTTAACAGGGCATGGAAAACCATTTATGGTTGTGTGACAATGATTGATCCATGCATTTTAAAGTCATATGGTAAGTATGACTAGATAAAATATGCCTAGTAATTGTTGGTGCATGACTTATACATGATATTCCCTTTATAATGATGATTTGGTTTGAAAAGAAGTATAGCGTTTCCCAAATACATGTGGTCACATAGGGAATATGGCCCGGATGAGGCAGGTATGGTTTTCACCTAAAAGAAATGTGTCCCTATAGGTGGGGTTATGAGATTATGGGGAATATATATCGATGAAAGGATGGTCCATAAGAAATATGGCCTTAATGAATGGTACATTCAAACACATGGGAATATAGCCATGTGAGGGAAGTGTGTAAATAATTTTATGAGGAATATGACCCCATGAGAATGGGTATGGTGGATAATATTGAATTTGAACCTCTAGGATGTGTCCTAGGTATCATGATTAACATGAATAAAATACCACATAGTTCAATATGTATAGATTATGGTCATGTGATGGGACTACATTGTGCGGTTTTATGTCATGCAGTAAGGATGTTGTCGTGCAGTTTTATGTCATGTGACTAGGATGTAGGTGACATAGTTTAATATCATGTTGCAGGGACATCTGTGTCATGAATGATGCAGAAAAAAAATGATTGAGTGTGGCTTATTCATATGAAGATTCCTTGGAATAATTTTTAGGGGTTATAACTTGTAGGAGGCACAATATTAGGGGCATTCTTAATTATTTCAATGGCATGATCAACTTGGATCTCTATGTCCACATGAGACCAACTCGGTGTGATAAATAAGAGATAATAGAAGATTAAGAACATTTTATGAGAGTGTAAAATTAAGATTGGATAGGGTTTATACCTAAGGAAGAGTCCCAAAGAGTGTGGAATCATCTCATGCTTGTCACATGATCCATCCTATTCTCATCATATAGGGAATCCTGGGATCATCACAAAGGGTAAGGTTAAAATTTATCATATTACTCCAAGGACATTTTCATTCAGTTTATTATTGTGTGGCTAATACATAGTGCTATGCATTTTAATGTCATACATGCGAAACATAGTTTCAGGTATTTGGCATTTAGTTGTCTGGTTTAAATTAGGAGTAGAGGAGAGAAGGTTACAGGATGGTTACCCACAATAGTGAAACTATCAAGGCTTACACGTATATTGCATAGGTGTGATTAGAAAGAAGAAGGGGCAGATGTTTCCTGTTTTTGGAAGCATGTAGGATGCATGATCCTTTCTAGGGGACTGGAAGGGTAGAAGTTGGGATTATTCCAATTGTGGTTTCCTCTCTCCTCGGGTGATCTTAGGTTCCCTGTCCAATCGATCTTAGACCTAGGTCGGCCAAGTATTATTGCATGTGCTAGGGGAATTCTCACTGATTTTCTTAAGATTAGGACCCCCATTATCAAGGGAATGTAAGATTACAATACCCCTAGGGACCCTATCTATTGAGGGAGACACACAGGAGATACCTTTTATCAAGGTAATGTGGGATAAAAATAGGAGAATACTGGTGTGCATACTTTGATTTCATGCATTCAGTGGATTGGAGGAGGCCTTGATAATTTTAGTTGTAAATGGAAAATTTGGGTGATGGAATACTCTACCATCAAATCAATGGTGTTTATGGTGCTTTATTACAAGGGATAAAAAAATATTGTTTCCCATTATGAAGGGATAGAATAAGACCTTACCCAAATAATAATAAGGCAATTGACAAGGCTTCAACCATATAATAGTACGGTGAATTAATGAGGGCATCACCCAAGTGACACTAGGGAAAAGTAATGAGGGATTCAGCCAAGTGTTGCTAGGGTGAAGGGATGAGAGATTTTTCCAAGTGAAACTATGTAAAAGTGATGAGGGGTTCACTCAAGTGATTCTAGGATGAATTGATGAGGTATTCTCCCAAGTAACACTAGGTAAAAGGAATGAGGGATTCTCCCAAGTGATTTTATGGTGGAATTATGCTCCGATTGACATGACTTGGGCAAAGCATCTCCCTAGTTATAGGTGTCTCTAAATATTCCTTTGGAAGAGTGGAATGCAAATATATTTCTAGGTAAGGGTATTTATCCCTAGTTTTGATAGACTAGAGATTAAGTGGTTCCTCATAAAGGTTTTTTCATTTTAGACATTTGGGGAACTCAAATACCCTCTCTTTTGGTTCATTCTCTTTGGTTTATGGCTTGAATATGCTAGATGGTGGATTTAAAGACTTGGGCGAGAGACCAGGGTGAGTAGATCTTTGATCCATCTCTTCATATTCCAAAAGGTGAAAATGAAGAACATAAGGTTCCTATTTATATGAAAAATTAGGACCTTGTGTGAAGGTTATTTTTCATGCTAGTGAGTCATATAGATGGAACTTTCATGGATTAAATTGTCATGTAAGTGCCACATGTAGGGTTAACTTTCTCAGACATCAAGGGTTATGGGGAAGATTAGATTGCTCTTCCTTGGTACTTTTCCTTTCTCTTCTTGAGGTACTCATCCTTCAATTTTCTTGGCCCTTTTCATGAAAGGAGAGTGCCAAAAATCCATCTTGAACTCACAACATACATCAAGGAGTTCCAACCTTATATATGCTTTTACTTCACACATAGGTGAAGGGAACCAGAATAGGATGTTTACATAAAAGAAACCACATGCATGAAAACCCTTACATAATAATAAGGGATATATGACTTGTGGTCAATCATTTTAATTTAATAATAATAATTGAAATAACCCATGCAATAATTAAATTAAGAAACCACACACATACATATGTTGGTCTAATATCATAGTCATCCAAACATGCATTGAATATTCATTTAAAATAACTAATTAGAATTCATTTAAATTCATTTTTTTATTTAGATAAAACATCCATATATTAATCCAA
Source organism: Viscum album (assembly GCA_963277665.1). Taxonomy (NCBI): domain Eukaryota; kingdom Viridiplantae; phylum Streptophyta; class Magnoliopsida; order Santalales; family Viscaceae; genus Viscum; species Viscum album. Next base: position 1,782,912,967 of record OY728148.1, on the reverse strand, counting down.
TGAATTATCTTATTAATCAATTAATTCATTTTATCTTAATCTCTATCCCATCTTCCTGGATATTGTCATCTGATGTCATTTTAAATAAATTTAATTAATTAATTTTATTTAAAATTTAATAAAATAAGTATGCATATTGTACTTGGAAGAAACATGGTGAATACTTATCTGAACTACCTGGTATGGTTCTTATTGTTTACAGTGCACTCACATGGCATATCACATAAATGACATGTGACGTAATTTCACGACATGTGCTATCATTAAATGGAACTTGAGACACATGGAAATTAAACCACATTTACCAATTTAACCCACACTGAATATATAGTATATAATAGCCATACATGAATTGTAGTTCTGAATTTAATCATAATTAATTAAGAATTTAATATAATATAAAACTTATCAACTAGATTTTACTGTCAATAAATTATACACATGTGTGTATTGATGAGGTTTAATAAATTAATTAATTAAATTTAATATTTCCATATAAAATGATAAGATAAATGGTGTGTATAATCTATTAAAATTTCATGTATGTCTTCTCATCATATGTCCCCAATACATTCCTAGGGATTGGGCATGTTCTTCACCCAGGAAATTTATGTGGTAAAAAATATGTACAGAAGTTTCATGTTGTTTTACCTCTATTTTTCATAGATGTTAGTATGTATGTGATGTGTAATAAATATACAACACATATTAACCCTGTGCTTTCCATCATGACAATGCATGGACTACATAATGTGTAAGAGAGTTAAAAGGCATGTGGTCTAAAAAATCATGTGTCAGTCTGACCTCGTCAACACACGATGTAAATTTAATGCACGCCACACATATTTACAACACAATGACATAGAATACATGTTGGTTATCCATTTTCAATGTATGCAAGTACACAGTGTGTAACAATGGGATACATGTCAGGTAGTCTTGTGCTATCAGGCTAGAACCTCAACACATCTAGATGATATCTTCAGATGTTCTTCATATTTTTTTAATTGATTTAGGGTTATATAAGTGATAAATGAAGAGTAGAAGAAGTGATCTCAATAATAAAATTAAAATAATTAATTTTTGAAAATTAAAATTAAATTTTAAACATGTAAAATAATCAACAAACAATAAATAATTATAAATTTGAACATTATTTCTTTGATACCACTTGAAGGTTTTGGACTCAGTGAAAGCACCTATTTGGGTCATTCCAAACTCATATTTTGTTGGATTCAATGAGTTATTCCCAATGTACATGACTGTGAATGTCATGATCAATTAATTCCTCTAAAGAATAATGAAAAATAACATCAGAACCAAGATATGACCTTTTTCACCTAAAATTTATAATTAATTTTTTATAAAGAATAAATATTGTGATCTTGAGTTCTTTCTTCGATGTAGTTGTCAATCATTTGAACTCATTTAAGTTGAACTTTTATTTCATCAATGAGGATCCAAACATTACTGCATATGGAGCCTTTAATAGTTCTAGTAAAAAGGTTTTATCTATGATTAAAAAGTTCTTTCCACTCCCCAACCACCATCACACACACCCCCTCCCCCCTCCTCGGTGATATAAGGCTCCCCCAAATACTTGTTCATGATTATATTTGATCCCAATACCTCCCTTATGTGATAGGATTCTCTTTACCACTCTGTCATGCGTATTTTTCTTTATATTTTAGGACATTTATATTTATTTGTATATATTTATAAGTTTGTGATATATATATATACAATTATATTTATTTAAATATATTATATATTAATACTCATTTATATATTTTAAAATATAAATATATATATATGTGTGTGTGTGTGTTTATTAATACACACACATATGTATATATAAGCATTATATATACATATTAATTCATTTTTATAATTTAAATAAAATGAATAATGTTTTAATTTCAATAAAATGAATAATAAATATTTATTTCCATTTGAATTATATATTTAAAAATACATTTTTATTTAAATATGATTAAATATATATTTATACAATTGTTTTATTATAATTAAATATAATAAATTATAATTATATTTAATTACAAATAAAACTACATATAAAAAATGATAAAACTTCAAAACCATAATTTCAATATAAATGTAAGACCTAGGAATAAATTTAGTCCCCACCGAAAAAAAGATAATAAGACCCCTTTAAATGTGGTTGCAATTCCATCAAATTTTATAAAACTAGGATACCCCTAATAAAAACTCAGTTTTTGAGGCCTTATGGGCCCTTTTTTTCTTGAAAAACATGATCGAGTATTCTCTATGGCCACCACGACATAGATATCTTCGTAGGATTTGATTTTATATGTGGTGGTGCTCAAACAGACACCCAAATCAAAATTTATGGTCATTAGAAGTTCAAGTCATGTTTTCAACTTATCTTAGGCCCTTCATTAATTCATTTAATTTTTATGTCATCCAATTGTTATTAAATGGATATTATTTGATAGTAATTATGAAATTATTTATTAATATTATTTTATAATTATTTTATAAGATATTTTTTACTAAATATGTTATATATTAAATGTAAATATGTATTTATCTATATCTAAATCATATTTTAAAAAATATATTATATTTATATCAATATAAATATAATTATATATTAATATAATATTTTTAAATAAAATATACTTTTTTTTATTAAATATACCATTTATTAGTGCTAGAAAAAATCACTAATTAAGCTCACTCCTTTATCAACAATTTTTTATTATCACTGATAAAGGGGGTTTTATCGGTGCTTTTGTTAGTGCTAATAAAGACCCCCCCCCCCCATCAAATCTGTTTTCTACCACTAATAAAGGACCCCTTTATCTGTGCTTTTATCTAGAACTGATAAATCCTTGAATTGTTAAAAGATGAATCTGTAGTAGTGAATTTAGATCCCCTCTAATGGTGATACACACATGCTCCTTTTATCTCGAAGCATCACTAATGATACTCTAGGTGCTAGTGAATCAGTATCAATTGTCTTTCATCTCTAAATTGATCGCTTCCATGATCCCCTTGGTCTGGAAGGATATTCTCTTGATCTCATCATCTTGAGAGGAAGTGGGGAATCTCTTGATCTTGAGATATATCCCTAGAGAAGTTCTTTATTGATAGAGAATTTTCAAGGGAGGAGAATATTGTTCACAACCAAAATGACCAACCCCTCACAGTTCTCATTACTGGGTATATATAGAGAAAAAATTAGGGTTTAATATCAATTAATTACACTAAGAACCATAATAATATATCAAACTCAAAATATACTCCATGACATGTAAAATAAAAATGTTGTTATTTTATTTCATATAGAGATCTAACCTACATAATCAAAAATATTATTTTACGATCTAGTAAATAAATATTTATAACCAGACAAAAATCTGGTCTATACTTCCCCCATAATATTTATTGAATTCTCCGATAAATATTTAAAAAATATCATTCATTAAATAAACAAATAAATATTTCATTCATATTGTGATGAATAAATATTAATTTAATATTCACATAACTAAATAGATTACTTATTTAATAAATAATTATTTATTACCTTGTGAATAACAATAGGTAAATAAATATTATGTATCTATGTAATTAAATAATTACCTTATAAATTAATATTTATTTAATATGTTTGACCAATAAATCCTAAATAAATATTTCTTTACGAGATAGAGAATAAAATTTATTCCAACTTTAAATATAGATAATATTTATATGAGATCAACAGAAACACTTTGTGAGTAACCCTTTAGGTTTATTCCTTAGGGGTATTGGGTGAACTTTTCTAAAGTCCAGTATTATAATATGTCAATGGGTCAATGCACCCATAAAGGAAGAATATATATCGCAACGTTGAAAACCGCATAAGAACACTTTCTCCCTTTGTCTTGATATCTTGGTAAGTAGGCTACATACTCTTGTCATCAACCGATATGATTAACATGTCATTCTCTAACTATCTAAACTAAACTCATTAATACATGATGAGTATGAAATTTAATGTGACAGATTCATTTTAATCAAAGGGGGAAAATATCAACTTCTGTGAAGATGGAAGAAATAAATCATCCATCGACTTACTCATTAATAACATGTTTTTCATGATACACCCAATTAATCCTAATTTTTCACAAATATATGGAATCATATTTTTGGGTAATACGTCAAAGTATGTGAGTCTTAGTATGTATTAATAATAATTTAAATCCTAAGGATTATTACACATGCTAGAATATATGAATATCCAATGACACATAAACATGTGGATTTCCTGCAGGCAGGTATGTCCTCATAATTTCCTATCTTGGAGATTACCAAGTGATAATTTAATTAGATGAAGTCTCATCATCTTACAAGTAATTGCACCTAACAGTAAACATACTATGTGTCTCACCACAATATTTTACCTAACTGCAATCCATATGTTTAAGAATATAATCATATAATTTCAAGGTTATCATTGAAGTGGTGAACTACTTTGAACTTTTCAATGCAACAGATACTCTATGAAATTATTGAAGGTTCCAGGCGCAACAGAAGCATGTGGGTGGATGTTCCCACTTGGCTTTTTTTCATTAAAAATGATCAATCCGGGATCAATACGACGATGATTGCGAGTCTCCACGGATCGATTCACAAAAATATACAAAGAAGAAGAAAGGTCCCATAACCAAAAAAGTGGATCATCACAGGTTGATTATAATTAATTTAATTAATTTACAAGAAGTACCTTATGGGTGTTCTTTCTTTGTTGATATTCTTGATCACATTCTGATGTGATTCATCATTATGTCGCAGAATCCAAGTGTAGACTTCCTTTAGCGGTGATCCACATGTGCACCTCGTATCTCTGGACGTCGCCAAAAGAGTCTTCGGGTGCTAGTGTGGAGAATCCTTTGCTTGCATTGTCTGCCTTAGATCGTCTTGATCTGATGGAAGAGGATCTCTCTTATTCTTAAGATCATTCTTGGAGGAAGAGGTTCTTTCAGCCTTGAAATAATTCTCTAGAATTGTTTTGCACAATGATTCTCTTGTTGGGAAAAGAGTTGGGGTTGTGAGGATATTTATAATCAGGTTTGAGGTTGTAGAGTTATGACAATAAATAAACATGTTATGTGTTTTATTTATTTAATTGACTCTTATTGAAAACCCTCATGTCAAATAATTAATTCCTTGACATGTGCCCATGATGATTATAATAAATATAATTTAATAAAACAATATTATATCCTCAAAATCCCAACTGGAAAACTACACGGCCTGTAATCATTAATACACAGCATGTACTTGTTTTTCATTTCTTTTCCAAAATGAAAACTACACAGTGTGTAATAATTAATACACGGCGTGTATATCTTGTTTCTCAATTCCTTCTTCCTCCATCATTAAAATTATTTAGGCTTCCTTGAATAATTATTAAACCACGTACAGGAATAATCTTTATTCTACTTGAGATACTTGGATACACTTAGGGTGTTACCCTCTAGGCCTCTTTCTCGTTGGCATTAGGCGGGCTTGCCTAAAGTCCAAGATTACTGTCTAGCAATGGTTCAAGGCACCCAAGAGAAAGAAGTTGATGTCGTATTGACGTGTCACCTCATACGAACGCTTACTGTGTAATTTAATCCCTTTGTCTCAATATCTCATCAAGCGGGTTTCATGGCAGTGTCATAAACCTATATGCTTGATCTGTCATTCTTTGACTTCCAGGAATAAACTTATCGTGTCACCATGGCCATGGAATTTGTTCAACAGTTCTATTTTAATCAAAGGGCCCGAGATATCTACTTCCATAAATATGGAAGGGACAAATCCTTCCTCGACTTATCCATTAACAACATGTCATTCGTGACGCACCCAACATACCCTACTTCCCTCCAACTATCTTTGTGACGGTTTTCGTCAGCAAATCTAAGTATGTGAGTCATGACATGAGTTAATGATAATCTTCCAGTCTAAGTACCATTACACACGCTCGTAGATATCAATATCTGATGACACCAAAACATGCAGAATTACTACTGGCAGGTCTGTTCTTATAATCTTCCATCTTGGAGATTACCAAGTGAGAACTCCATGAGAGAGAGTCTCGTCTTCTTACGAGTACTCACACATGATGTTCTGTATACTATGTGTCCTATCATAGTATGTAATCTAACCACAGAACATTATTTAAGAATATTTGTTATATCATTTCAAGATTCTCATCATATCGGGGATCTTCCATGACCTTATTAATGCAACAAATATTCTAGGACATTATTATATTATAGTCATGCAGAACAATGAACAATATATAATAAGTGAACATTCATGTAATCAAAGTACAAAATATTTGGTTCTCAGGACACCAACCCTAACAAACTCTCACTTGGACTAGAGCCAATTTACTATAACTTTTAATCCTCTAGACCTCACATGATGATCATGTTTCTGATGAGTAAAGGATTTAGACAATGGGTCCACCACGTTGTCTTCTATGGAAATACTTCTCACTGAAACCTCACCTCTCTAAGAAAAATCCCTCAAGAGATGATACTTCTGAAGTATGTGCTTTGTATGCTGATGTGACCTTGGCTCTTTTTCAAGTGCCACCACTATAGTATTATCACAATAGAGTGTGATAGGATCTTTAATTCTAGGTACTACATCCAGCTCTTGGACGAGGATTCGCATCCATAATGCTTCTTTATCTTCCTCAGAAGCTGCAATATACTCGGACTCCACTCTAGAATCTGCCACTACACTTTGCTTTCATCCCTCCCATCTCACTGCACCTCCATTCAAACTGAAGATGTAACTAGTATGCGACTTCATGTCATCTTGATCAGTCTGGAAACTAGCATCTACATGTCCTCTAATGACTAGTTCCTCATCTCCTCTATAAACCAGGAACATATCCTTAGTACACCTCAGATACTTAAGGATAGTCTTGACTTCCATCCAATGGCGGTCTCCTCGATCAGTTTGATATTTGCCTACCACACTTAATGCATAATCAACATCTAGCCTCGTACATAGAATATCATACATGACTGACCCAATCGAGGATGCGTAAGGGATCCTTGCCATTTTCCGTCTTTCCTAATGTGCCTGAGGACACATTTTCTTGGAAAGATGAATGCCATGTGACACTGGCAACAATCCCCTCTTGGACTGCTCCATACTGAATCTCTTCAGTATATTGTCAATGTATGTACTTTGACTCAAGCCCAATATTCTATTGGATCTATCATGATGGATCTTGATCCCAAGAATATATGTCGCCTCGCCCAAGTCTTTCATGGAGAAGCATTTATGCAACCATGCCTTAACTGACTGTAAGATAGGTACTTCGTTTCCAATTAGTAATATGTCATCAACATATACTATTAGGAAAATGACTGCACTTCCACTAAACCTTTTGTAGACACAAGGATCACATTCATTCTTAACAAATCCAAACTCCATTACGGCTTCATAAAAATGAATGTTCCATGACCTTGATTCTTTCTTTAATCCATAAATGGATTTATGCAACTTGCATACCTTTTTGGCATCCTTTGAAGTCACAAACCCTTCAGGTTGTGTCATGTAGACATCTTCCTGGAGGTTCCTGTTAAGGAAATCTGTTTTGACATCCATTTTCCAAATTTCATAGTCATGGTAAGCGTCAATGGACAATAGGATTCTGATGGATTTCAGCATCGCAGCCGGTGAAAAGGTTTCATCATAGTCAATTCCTTGACGCTGTCTAAAACCTTTTGCAACCAGTCGTGCCTTGTAGGTGCTGACTTTCCCCTCCATGTCCATTTTCTTCTTGAATAACCATTTATTACCAATAGGCTTTACATCAAATGGAGGATCTACCAAAATATAGACATGGTTTTGGTACATGGAATCCATTTCAGAATTCATGGCTTCTTGCCACTTGGTAACATCTGCGCCTTCAACTGCTTCCTTGTTGGTAAGAGGATCATCATTGTCAACCAATAATGAGTCACCATCCTTGGTGACAAGAAAACCATATCATTCTGGTTCTCTCACCTCTCTCGTGCTTCTATGCAGTTCTTATGCCTCTGGAACAGATTTTTCTTCCACAGGGCTTTGTGGAATCTATTCTTGTACCAAATCCTCTATATATTGAGCCTCGACTTCATCTAAGTCTATCTCGCTCCCACTATCTCTTCTAGAGATGTTATCCCTCTCAAGGAATATGGTGTGTCTTGCCACTGTAACCTTTTTTTTAGGGGTTGTATAGGAAATATCCCCTTGTTTCCATGGGATATCCTATAAAGATACACTTTATGCCTCAGGGTGCAATTTTGTTACCTGAAGAGGCCTTAACAAATGCTTCGCTACCCCAAACATTTATATTCAATAACATGGCTTTGCGTCCACTCCATAACTCATATGGAATACCATTTATCGATTTAGTTGGTACTTGGTTTAGTATGTGTGTTGCTATTTGTAATTCATATCCCTAAAAGGATGATGCAAGACTCGCATGACTCGTCATTGATCTCACCATGTCCAATAGGGTGCGGTTCCTCCTTTCACTTACACCATTCCAATGAGGTGTGTAAAGAGGAATGAGTTGAGATAGAATCCCAAACTACCGTAAGAAATCAATGAAGTCCTGATTAAGATATTCTCCTCCTCTTTCTGAGCGGAGTTTCTTAATATTCTTACCAAGCTGGTTCTCAACTTCATTCTTGTGTTCTTTGAACTGATCAAATGAATCTGACTTATACCTCATTAAGTAAATATATCCATATCTACTAAAATAATCAGTAAAAGTTATGAAGTATGAGAACCCACCCCTTGCTTCAACTAAAAATGGTCCACACACATCTGTGTGAACTAATTCTAGAATCTCTTTATCCCTTTCACCTTTCCCACTAAATGGGGCTTTGGTCATTTTGCCTTGTAGACCCGCATGACATACACCAAGTGGTTTTAGTTTGAAAGAATCTAAATACCCATCTTGATGTAATTTTGTCAAATGTTTCTCATTAACATGACCTATTTGGTGATACCAAAGTTGGGTGTGGTATGAGTCATGTGAATTAACTTTTTCATCGATTTCCATTACTTGGTTTGTGTAGTCTAACACATAAAGGTCGTTATATAAATGTGTCCTACCAAAACAAATGCTATCTTTATAAAAGTAGAAACATCAACTTCCAATCTTGAAGATGAATCCATCGGTATCTAATATGGATACTGAAATAATGTTTTTGGTTACATAGGTTACATAATAACATCCTTTCAAAACCAAGACCATCCCAGTAGGCAATGTGAGGTGGTAGTCTCCGACAGCTACAGCAGTGAGTCTAGCTCTGTTGGCTGCTCGTAGATCCACCTCACCTCAGTCAATCTTTCTGAATCTACATGGTTCTTGTATTTGGATACATATGTGAGAACCAAAATTAGTATCTAATACCCAATTGCTATAAATAGATAGATTTCATTCGACAACAAACGCACCTGAAGCTTACCCTTGCTTCCTTGGCTGGGTGCAGTTTTTCTTCCAGTGGCCCTTCTTGCCACATGCGAAACAAACAGCCTCCTGTTCTCTTGCCTCCCCTTTGAACTTCTTTTTCTTGGAAGGCCTTGAAGAAGCTTTGGGCTTAAATCTCTTTGCATTACCTTTCCTTTTATTCACCATTAGTACAAAAGGATTTTCACGCTTCATGTCATTGTCCACTTGGCGAATGAGGATAAGAATATCAGACAGAGACTTCTCAATGTTGTTTATGTTGAAGTTCACAATAAAGTTTGAGAAGCTCTAAGGAAGTGATGCAAGAATGAGATCAGTACCCATTTCTTTGGGGAGTTTAAACCCTAGAACCTTCAAGCGCTCAATGTAGCTAATGAGCTTGACTACATGAGGCCCGGCTGGGGCACCCTCTCCAAGATTGCTCTGAAATAGAGCCTTGGAGATCTCAAACCTTTCTTGTCTTTCTCTCTCCTAGTATAGACCATGGAGGTGCTCGAGCATGCTATAGGCATCCATTTCCTCATGCGACTTCATGAGCTCACTTGACATCGATGATAACATCAAGCATTGAACGTCGAGTGCATCGCTCAAATGTTGATCGTAGACTAGGAAATCTTCATCACTTTCCCCTTGGGCAGGAGAATCAGGAGGTGAGGACTCCAGCATGTAATACTTTTGTTCATGGCATAGGATAACCTGAAGGCACCTAAACCATTCCTGAAAGTTACTACCGGTGAGGATATTGTCTTTGTCCGGAATTGATTATAGAGAAAATGTGGTTGACGAGTTTTTCATATTGATTCTACAAATTAAAAGAGCAGATTTATCAGTACCTTTTGATTATATTTTATGAAAAATAATAAATGAATTTATTAATTCTCTCACTATTTTATCAAGTCCCAATATCCCTCACCATTGAACCCAGAGTGTCTAGTTTCTTTGACATTATAGTGGAAAGGATCCATATTCCCCTTAACATAACCCCAACAAGGGTTGGTCAAGCTATTTGAAGGTATTTAGGTAGGAAGGTCTTTTCCAATTGTGAGCTTACAGTTCCTTGATCTGTTGAGTGGACTCCCCAATCCTGAAATCCTGACTTGGATTTCCTCAACTCTTACCTCCAATATTACATCGAGTCTAGCAAGGGATACTCCTCTTGATGTAATATGGTTGATTCAACCCGAAACCTTTCATAAGGGCTTCCTTTATAAAAGTAAGTGTCCCAACAAGGTTTGGTCAAACACATAGTTTTATTGATTCTTTCCCTTAATCAGGTAATGGAAGGCTTGGTCTAACTTAATATGGTATTGAGGGATTTTAATCCTTTATGCATATATTTGAATTATCACATGCTTGTTAATAATAAGTGATGCTTTCTTAAGTGATTAACCATGTTCCGATAATGTTTACGCATAGTCTGGTTTTTATTTTATTCTATCTTTACATGCTTGTTCATTTTGTTAACTTTGTGATCATGACAACACATGCATAATAAATAAACCATGCAATCAGATAGAAATAAAATAATATGGCATAATCATGAGCTTTTATTGGTTAGATTATCTAGAGGTTTGATAAGCTAACCCTGACCTAGGGAAAAACACCTTGAACCGATGGTTCGTGTTTTGCAGCTCCCACATGTCCACCTTTGCATCTTCTTGGGTTGGTTTTGCATCAATTTCGGGTTTTGAATAGTCTCCTCTGACTTTGGAGATCCTCCATTACATGGGGTTTACATTAAAGAAACCATGGGCACGCAGGCCCTACATTTTATTGGAAGAAGGCTCGCAGGCCAACGAATTTAAATTAAACAAATTTAAATGAAACCAAACACACATACAAAGGGTCTTTGGTATAGCTCATGATCATCCATAGCATGCAATGACATTTATGCATATTTAGAATTCAAATTATTTTAATCACTCTATTATTTAAGATAAGTCACGCTTAAAATTAATTAATTATGATCTTATAATTAATCAATTATTTATCTTAAATTCCTTTCTGAATTTCCTTGAGATTCTTCTCATTCATATCCATTGTATAGGTCTTTGTAATTTTAGAGGAAACCTGGTGAAATTCCATTTCTGGAAAGTACACAGTGAGTGGTTTATATTTACACGGTGTGTATTTCTTTTTACCCTTTATCCAAAGTACATGCCCGGGGCCTTGGCATGTTTTCTCTACTTTGAAAATTTTGGAGTACATGTCATGTAGATTAATCTAACACGGCGTGTACTTACTTATTACGTAGTTACTGGCCTGGAAATCCCATGTACGCGGAACACGGCTTCTCCTTATACACGGTTGCACTTGGACCAGATCGGATGACATAGCATGTTGATTCAACATACAAGCCGTGTATTCTGGTTCCACGCACCGTTCATTTCTGGTCAACACGGTGTAATAAAACTCAGGTATACTCAATTCACACGGCATGGTTTGGCAGACCAGTACCGGTTCGTTGAACCTAAGTACACGGTGTATAGTTTTCATTACACGCCGTGTATTCCCGTGTTGTACAGACAGAAATATCAGCTCCTCCAAATGAGTTCCTCATTTTTTATTTTAATTAAAATTAAAATTAAAAGGTTTTTTCTGTGATGTGAATCGAGAAACGAAGGAGGAAGAATAGATCTCGTTCATTCAGTTTAATAGAACGATTTATCACGAATTGAATCAAATATAAATTTGTAAATTATCAACGAAAATTAAATAACTATAATCAATGTTTTAACCACCCTCTGATACCAATTGAAGGTTCTGGGCACAGCGGAAGCACGTGGGTGGATGTGCCCACTTGGCTTTTTGTCATTAGCAATGATCAATCTGGGATCAATATGACAATGAATGCCAGTCTCCATGGATTGATTCACAGAAATAGACAAAGAAGAAGAAAGGTCCTGGAACCAAAAAAGTGGATCATCACAGGTTGATTATAATTAATTTAATTAATTTACAAGAAGTACCTTTTGGGTGTTCTTTCTTCTTTTATATTCTTGATCATGTTCCGATGTGATTCATCGTTGCGTCACAGAATCTAAGTGTAGACATCCTCTAGCGGTGATCCACATGTGCACCTCGTATCTCTGGACATCGCCAAAGGAGTCTCTGGGTGCTAGCATGGAGAAACCTTTTCTTGCGTTGTCCGCCTTAGATCATCTTGATCTGATGGAAGAGGATCTATCTCGGTCTTGAGAGTGTTCTTGGAGGAAGAGGTTCTTTCGACCTTGAAATAATTCTCCAGAATTTTTGTGCACAGTGATTCTCTTGTTGGGAAAAGAGTTAAAGTTGTGAGGATATTTATAATCAGGTTTGAGGTTGTAGAGTTATGACAATAAATAAATGCATTACGCATTTTATTTATTTCATTGACTCTTATTTAAAACCCACATGTCGAATAATTAATTCATTGACATGAATCCATGCTGATTATAATAAATGTCATTTAATAAAACAATATTATATCCTCAAAATCCAGACTGGAAAACTACACGGCGTGTAATCATTAATACACGGCGTGTACTTGTTTTTCATTTCCTTTCCAAAATGAAAAATACACGGCGTGTAATCATTAATACATGGTGTGTACTTGTTTTCCATGAAAAACTACACAGTGTGTAATAATTAATACATGGCGTGTATATCTTGTTTTTCATTTCCTTCTTCTTCCATCATTAAAACAATTTAGGCTTACTTGAATAATTATTAAACCACGTACATGAATAATCTTTATTCTACTTGAGATACTTTGATACACTTAGTGGGTGACCCTCTAGGCCTCTTTCTCGTTGGCATTAAGCGGGCTTGCCTAAAGTCCAAGATTACTGTCTAGCAACGGGTCAAGGCACCCAAGAGAAAGAAGTTAACGCCACATTGATGTGTCACCTCATACGAATGCTTACTGTGTAATTTAATCCCTTTGTCTCAATATCTCATCAAGCAGGTTTCATGTTAGTGTCATAAACCTATATTCTTGATCTTTCATTCTTTGACTTCCAGAAATAAACTCATCGTGTCACCATGGCCATGGAATTTGTTCGATAGTTCTATTTCAATCAAAGGTCCTGAGATATCTACTTCCATAAATATGTAAGGGAAAATCCTTCCTCAATTTATCCATTAACAACATGTCATTCATGACGCACCCAACGTACCCTACTTCCTACCAACTATCTTCATGACGGTTTTCGTCAGCAAATCTAAGTGTGTGAGTCAGGACATGAGTTAATGGTAATCTTCCAGTCTAAGGACCATTACACCCACTCGAAGATAGCAATATTCTATGACACCAAAACATGTGGAATTACTACTGGAAGGGTTATTCTCATAATCTCCCATCTTGGAGATTACCAAGTACGAACTCCATGAGAGAGAGTCTCGTCTTCTTACGAGTAATCGCACATGACGGTCGATATACTATGTGTCCTATCATAGTATGTCATCCAACCACAGAACTTTATTTAAGAATATTTGTTATATAATTTCAAGGTTCTCATCATAGCGGGGATCTTCCATGACCTTATTAATGCAACAAATATTCCAGGACATTATTATATTATAGTCATGCAGAACAATGAACAATATATAATAAGTGAACATTCAGGTAATCAAAGTACAAAATAGTGTGTTCTCAGGACACCAACCCTAACAATTATTACATTAAATTCATAGAGAAAAATGAAAAATATTTAATAATAATATTTTATTATTATTCACTTATTTGAATATGCATGCAATCTAAAGTATAAATAGTTAGTTCTAGAACCCAAAATCCAACATGATTGCATGGTCACTCCCTAGATCTTCACTCAAGTATTACAGATAAATCACTAACACCCCAACTAATGTGACTATATGAATTTTCCCACTCATCAATCACATAAGAGTGGTCTAAAACTCCTATTTTGGGCCTCCCTATAGTCTACTACTAGACAATCAAGTAACTACATCTCTCAAAACAACTATTTCACTTTGAATTCTTCAAAATTCATTTTGGCCCATCCATCATGCCATGTTTATTAAGTCACCATGTCATAAACTTCTCTCTTTTATAATTTCTTCATTACTTTACATTTGGTTAAACTTTAAACAACATCTTATCCATCCATGAACATGTTTTAAATAAATTAAATGCAGAAACATTTCCAAATCTCATAAATGAATTATCACTAGAAACATGTAATATCATGTATCCAATTTAAATATTATCAAAACACCACACCATTTGATAGAATGGAATTTTTTGGAGTTCTCCAGCCTCAATGTAAATATCAATACTATATCAACCATGTCGTGACCCCATCCCTCCAAATATGCCTCAATGAGGGGAGAGAGATAATCATCCACGAGTCTCGCCTCCACTAGGCCTCGGATTGGAGACTAGAACCAAGGGTATAAAAATCTCATGTATGGGAGGCATTAACCTCTAAAATAATATAGGATTTAGAGATAAGATGAATCGTCTAAATTAAACTCAATAAAATAATATAAAATAAATCCAAATTATCCCATAATTCATGTATAAATAAAACTGATATAGAAAAAATTCTCCAAAAGTAAATACCCAAAAACACATCTAAATTAGTTGCACCTCCACTGTCCAATGGTCCGAGATAGTAATGTTCTGTAAGGTCCCCAAAGTACTCCTATAAACCTGAAAGCAGTTATATGTATATAGGGTGAGCATATAGGTATAATCAGTAGTAAAACCAAAGTATCTCAAGCATGTGTGAAAATAGCATACTAATGCACCTGTGAGAAAAATAGTAGAAACAAATAGCACCTATACAGGTATACTAACCAAAACCCCAACCTCACTAAGGCTCAGCCACCAAATAATGAATCCAAGTATAATAACATAACATGAATCATATAGATGAAGGGTACCCCACACTACTTTCCCACTAATTTTCCTCTCTTACACCCCAATTTCATACATCATGTTGCCCCCACCTTTTCTAAATGACATCACAACACATCACATCACATCCTACCCACAGACACCTGGGTCATCACATCTCATAACTAGGGTAGTAGGGTATCATGAACGTGAAGGAAATCAACCTCGTTCCCTTATCTTACCATGCACAACCCCCATCATAATTCATCTCACCACATCTCACCTGAACGCACCTGGGCCATCACATCTCATCACATCACAACTCAATAGTGGCACTTTTGACTTCTAGCCAACACATCTCATGCATGTTCTTCTCATATCCTAGAAGAGTGAGCATGGAAGAGTGGTTAGAAAACCATCCATACTCTCACAGGGATGCTGGGAAAAACACCCCTCAAATGACTATACAGGTGTTGGTACATAGTTATCAATGAGTTTGGGGAATGTATAGAAATCACAAGAATATATGGGGTATATACATATAGAGTTATAGAATAGAATCCCCATCATAAGGGTTTATAAATGAAAAAAACATCTCACTGGAACCCCCACTTCCACCACTGAAACTAAAAACACAACTCCTCGTAATAAAAACACTAGACACAGTTCATATTTCAATTTTTAATTATCATTAATCCATTTTCTAAATTTTCTGTTACCAATCCATTTTATTGAGATAGTCACCTTTAATATATGTATTCAATATTTTTCATCATCCCATTTCATATCATTATCATGAATTTTGTTTCATTACTATTCGTGTAACTAGCATAACCAACCACCATTGCAGCACCACTACACAACTGCACCACCACTACCATTGCAGCCTCATTGCATATCACATCCACTACCCCCCACGCCCATTACAACATAGACACCACCCATTCATCGCATCATCATAGAAAATCCATAAGATACAACACCATCCACAAACATATTACATCACAGACATATCATTTTCCAAATTGGGCATAGGGGATTTGATTTAATTCTACTTATTTATTTGTGGGATTTATCACACAAGGCATAATATCCATGTGAATCCATTTCATTAACCAAATATACGTTGTTAACCATTTATTTATGGTGGTGTCACAATAATTCACGCAACATAGGAATCACAAAATATAAGAAAACTATAAAAAAGGTGATACTAAAATCCATGGTATTCAGTGATATAATAAACATAGATAATCTCAATATCATAAAAAAATATGAAAGCATGCAAAGAATTCCCATGCCCCTTTTAATTTTATTTAAACTGGTTAATTATCTTTGTTAATATAGATGCACTATCTTCCTAAAAGTTAAAAAAATTAACCCATCCCACGTGATACACATAAATGATAAATGAGGGAATTTCCTACCTAAAAGAATAGAGATTTACACAAACTAGCAGAACCAAAAATAGGGGGTGTGTGCCCAGGAGGAAACTGCCTACAAGGAGAACTCAAACCAAAAATAGAAATAGGGATCTATGACTCCACTAGAAAAATACTTTAGAATATATCATCTCAAGAGAAATAAACACCTGAAAATAGTGATGGAAGGATCTTTTCTTTAGAAATATTAGATCTGAAACTATCAGATTTCGATACAGTTTAGATTGGCCATTAAAGCAGTATCTCATCAAAACCACATGTTTTAAACCTTTAAAAGGGTCTATGGAATTTTTATTAATATAGAATATAATTATCTATCATTAAAACGTCTTTAAAACCCCTTAACTAGGTATTAAACCCATTTTTCATCATAAAAGACCTCAAAATGGAAAATTTGTAAATTTGGGAAAAACTGGAAATACTATTCACGAATCATCATTGGTGATTCCCCATTAGTTCAAAATGATTTACTATTAGTTCAAAATGATCCACCACCAGTGATTCACCATTAGGTCAAAATGATTCACTACCAGTGAGTCACCATTAGTTTAAAATGAGTCACCATCATCGATTCACTGTTAATTCAAAATGAGTCATCATTAGTGAGTCATTGTTAGTTCAAAATGAGATGCCACTAGTGAGTCACTATTAGTTCAAAATGATTCACCACCAGTGAGTCACTATTATCTCAAAATGAGCCACTGCCAGTGAGTCACTATTAGTTCAAAATGATTCTATGCCAATGAGTCACCATTAGTTAAAAATGAGTTGTCGCTAGTGAGTCACTATTAGTTAAAAATGAGTCACTACTACTGAGTCAATGTTAGTTTGAAATGAACAACCGTCAGTGAGTCACCATTAGTTAAAAATGATTCACTTATAGTGAGAAATTGTTAGTTAAAAATGATTCACTATCAATGAGTCACTGTTATTTCAAAATAATCCACCGCCAGCGAGTCATCGTTAGTTTAAAATCACCCCAGACTTCCCATAGACACCAAAAACATCATATTTTTAGAAAAGTAATGGGCCAGAAGGTCTGGTCTATTACATTAGATACCTCTCAAAACTATTCTCACCCTCTATAATTAAAAACAAACATATTATAAAGAAGATAAAGGGTCCAAAAAATCATCTCTCGAGATACATTTAAAGGATCTCATTACATCTAAAATACTACCACTAATAGAAACCGCTAACCCAAACTCCCACAATAGTAGAAAAAAAATTACTACCTCGAAAATAGGAATCAAGGAATTTTATCCTCCAATTCAAGATACAATCCACTCTAAGTGGCACTGACTCACTCGCACAGGTTTAATTTCATCATAGTATAATGTGTCTTTATTAAGAATCAGTTATTCCATTTTTTTCAGATTTCAAAACTTTATCACACATCAAATAGTACACATCACATCAAGGAGAAAACAACATATCTCATAAAATACCAAGGTCTAAAAATCACATCACAAAAAAAATAGAATAAGGAAAAATTCAAAAAAACTCTAGGTGCTAGGAAAGAATCTACATCTCACATTCTTAAGTACTCTCCTCAAGGACACCATGCCTCTATAGAACACAAACTAAGGGAATGGTCTATCCTCTCGGGACCTTATCTCGATGGACATAGAACTCTAATGGATACTCCAAAAATTTCACATCATCTTCAATATAAAACTCTCCCCAGTTGATGAAATGGGAGTCATCATAAAGATACCGACAGAGCTGAGATATGTGGAAGTCATCAAGGATCTTGTCTAGTTGAGGTAGAAGTGCTAACCGGTAATCCACCTAACCAACATTCCCCAACACCTCAAAGGTCCCAACAAAATGGGGTGAGGTTTTACTCCCTTTTCCAAACCACCATTGCCCATGTCAAGAGGATACCTTCAATAACACATGTTCCCCAACCTCAAACTCTAAGGACCTACTCCTGCGATTAGTATGAGACTTTTGTCGGCCATGTGCTACTTTCAACCTCTCTTGAACCAACTTGACCTTCTCTATCATGCTTTGCACCACATTGGGTCCAAGAACTAATAACCCCCTAACCTCTACCATGCATAAAGGAAAATGGAATGGTCTCTCATACACGTCCTTAAATGGGGACATGCTAATGGATGAGTTATAACTATTATTATAAGCAAACTCAACTAAGGGTAGGTGTCATGCCCATGATCCACTGAATTCCAAGAAAAACACCCACAACATTTCATATAGTGTCTGGATATTCCGTTCTATCTTCCTATCCATCTGGGGGTAGAAAGTAGTTCTTAGGCATAACTGAGTTCCCAAATAATAATTCAATCCCCTCCAGACTCGTGTGTTTGAACACGCATCCTGATCTAAGAAAATGGACCTCAGGACTCCATGTAGTCATGCCACCTCCTACACATACCTCTTAGCCAAAGTATGCACTACACCTGACTCCTTGATTGCTAAGAAGTGCAGTGATTTCATCAAACGTTCCATGATCACCAAAATAGTATCACAATCTCCCTGATCTTGGGGTAACCCTACAATGAAATCCATTGAGATGTCATTTTATTTCCACTTGGTAAAATCTAAAGGCTAAAACAAACCTCCAGTAACATGATGTTTGACCTTTTCCTACTAGAAAATCAGACACTAGGCTACAAACTCAGCCAATTCCCATTTCATCCCAAGCCACCAAAATTGTGTCCTCAAGCCATGGTATATCTTGGAAACTCTTGGGTGTACCTATAAAGGTGAGATATGAAACTCATGAAGGACTCTCTCACGCATTGCTACAGAAACAAAAAACCTCCCCCAAAACTCTATATGGTTATTATCATCCTATGAACATCCCTCCAAAGAATCACCATGGCCAACACGATCACTTATCACCTCCACCTATGAGTCTTCCCACTGAGACTTCTCTACCTTCTTCATTATAGAATATTGCACTATCATCTAAAACAAACAGACTCTACCATCATCCACTATTTTATCTATGTATAGGGCTACCAACTCCTACATTTCTCTCCAAGAATATGTAGACTCCTAAACAACATCCTTATATGAATTTATGATCAAAATAGTGGCTAGGAAATTCCCCTTTCCAGAGTAATAAGAGATCTAAAAATCATAGTCCTGAAGAAAGTTCATCCACTTCCATTATCACATATTTAGATCACACTAATAAAAGACATACATAAATCTCTTATGATCCATGAAGACCACAAAGCGCTCCCTAATGAGGTAATGTCAATACAACTTTAGTGAAAGTACAATTACTCTTAGCTTTAGATCATGGGTGGAATAGTTACACTTGGGGGACGTAAATAACTAGACCCATAAGAGATCACTGGCCTCTGCTACATCAAAAAGCATCCCAAACCTATATGGTAAGTATCAAAAAACACTTCAAACATCACACTCTCCTTAGGAAACTAAATCACTAGATCATTGACCAACTTCCCCATAAAGCAACTGAGCATTTCCTAACACTGATCATCCCACAAAAAATATTTTTCCTTCTTGGTAAATGTTTTCAATGGGGTTGAAAATTGAGATAAATCAAGAACAAACCTTTGATAAAAGTGTGATAGAACAAGGAAGGTACAAACCTCTGGCACATTCTTGGGTTCTTACCAAGAAACAACTACATCGACCTTAGACGAGTCCACTGCCAAACCCTTCTGAGACACCATGTGTCTGAGGAAATTCACATATCATATCCAAAAAATACATTTAGAAAACATTCCATAGAGATGGTGGTAATAAATAACCTGTAAAATAGCCTTGAGATGCTTATCATGATCCTCCTCTAACCTTGAGTATATTAGTATGTCGTCAATTAAAAAGACTATAAAATGATCCAATATATCAAAAAACATGGATTTCATAATCCCCATGAACATAGCTGGTGCATTGGTAACACTAAATGGAATGACCATGATCTAAAATTGACCATACCTAAATTTGAAGGTGGACTTCTAGATATCTTTATCCTTCACCCTTAATTAGTGATATCTATATCACAGATCGATCTTGGGGAACTAACTATATCCCCTCAACTAATCGAAAAGGTCATTGATGCTCAAAAGAGGATATCAATTCTTGATTGTCACCTGGTTCAACCTTTTTTAGTCTATGCACAACCTCAGAATACCATATTACTTCTTAGAAAATAACACTAGGGAACCCCATGGTGACACTATAGGTTGGATAAAACCCCTCTTTATTATATCATTTATCTAAATCTTCAAGTCTTGCAATTAAAAAGGTTCCATCTGATAGGGATCCATTGGAATCATAGAAGCACCAAAATGAAATTATATACCAAAATCAACGTTGTGTTGAGGGGGTGGTGTCACAAACTCCTTGGGGAAAACATCCAGAAACTCCCTAATAACCCTAGGATCCTCCTCTATCTATGTGTCTACTAATTCCATAGAAAACTCATCCACCATGGAAAGAAGGGGATCCAAACGCTGGCTTCCCACCCGATAACCCCTCTCACCAATGAATACCACATGATATCCATCTATATAAAAGAACATGACTCTTCTACATAATAATTCAATAACATAATGAATATAATACAACCATTCGATGTTGAGGATGACATCGTATGGTTGCATCTGAAGTAATAAAAGATCCACACATGACTAATGCTACCCTGACATCAATGCACATCCCTGTCACACATCAAACAAGATGATATGGCCTCTTATTAAAGCATTAATCAATAGGGGAATGGGGATCCTCTCTACATATAGTCCTAGATAACATACTATAGAGTTTTCAAAAAATGAGTTTGGAGCTCCCGGATAAAACAAGGCACAAACAAGGGTACATAATAAACTGAGTGTACCTCGAATGATCTCTGGACCCTCTGGTGTTTCTACCTACACTACTTGTAACTTAACATTCCCATATCCTTGACCTCAATTATGATTTCCTCCACTATGACCTCACTCGAGTTGAGGTCCCTGAGGGTGAGGTACATCTTGAGGTCGACCTCCGCCTACCGTAACTTCTCTCGGCGGAGCATGAGCTTGTTGCCCCTACGGCTGGAACAGCCTCACTGGTAACTTCTTATGAGGATGAAACTGAAACTATCTAACTCTACCAAACTAATAGATATCATCCATTGGGCACTAATCATGATGATATCCATGAGCCTCATAGATGAAATACATTGTTCTGAATTCCCTAGGAAGAATACAAAAATTTTTGGCCCCAGATGACCGGAATGGAAGTTATTAAGGTCAATGATAGAGCTAATATTTTCAACATTTTTAATATGTATTTAAATTATTTAAACCCTCTCAATTTATCAATTTGAGTTTATTTTCATCATTTTTATATTTTTGGTGTGTTTTTTACTAAAATTTGAAAATTGCTTAATTTTGGAATTTTAACAGATTTTAAACACATTGGTATTTTGAGAATATCTTTTAAAATATATATATAATTAAAGTGATT
The DNA here is from genome assembly GCA_963277665.1 of Viscum album. Lineage (NCBI taxonomy): Eukaryota > Viridiplantae > Streptophyta > Magnoliopsida > Santalales > Viscaceae > Viscum > Viscum album. The sequence continues at coordinate 1,782,890,721 of OY728148.1, read as the reverse complement.
ATATTTTTTAGTATTTATATGTTTTTGGAATTTAAATTTATCTTTTGGACCCATAGCTAATTCGAACATCTAAAGACCCAAAAAAATCAATGTTAAAAATATTTATGGTCAATGGAGTAGACCCCAACTTCCTAAATGAAGAATGACTTGGGATACACACCTCCAATTGAGGTGTTTTAAGATTTATTTTTAGTAGGACTCGTATCCTTGTTTACCCATTAAATTTTTTGTATTATTCACTGATTAAGGTGGCCATTGAATGCTCAACATTGAAGTATTTTTTACAGAATCATCTTCCATAAAAAGTGTGACTCATTAATTATGTCATAACTTCTATTATGTGTGTCCAATTACTTTAAAATTTGGAGGTTCAGTACAAAAAATAGTTTATATCATACTATAATAATAATACTTTAGGATATTTGGCCATATGGTGGGAATAATAGGATCCAACATTCAGAGGATAGATTATGGAGGGGAAACTATTGTACCCATTTCTTTTCTTATTTTATTTCTATTTTTATTATTTTTACTTTAGGTTTATTTTAAATGTAATTTTATTTTAGTTTCTTTTTAGTATAATCTAATTAATGCATGGTTTTTATTTTTGTGTCATCTTCCACACACCCTTCTTATTATTCATTGTCTTTTTATCCTTCTTTTTTCTTATCTTCTTCTTCTTTTTTCATCCTCGTTATTTTTATTTTTATTATTTTCTTTTACTCTTCTCTTATTTCTCATATTACCATTGTGAAATCTTACCCTCAAAAATTATGAGATAACCTAATTATTTTCAAGGTGGAGTTAAGTGTCAGTTCCATTCATTATGATTTTAAAGTCATATGTTTTATTCATGTTTGTGGTGAGTGAGAGTGATGTGCACGGGTGTGGTGTCAGTCCACCACAAAACTAAACTCAAACTCATTTATATGATTTTATTAAATATTTTCCCTCCCTTATAATGGATAAAATCTCTTCATATGATGGATTTGATACATTTAGTTGATGAAATGGCATACGATGGATCTAGGTCTTGGGAGATGTCACAATCTCGATTGAGGTGTGTCATCAACCTTGATTACAGGAGGAGGTGGATCTAGATTACTAAATGCATTCAAGATTTCATACCACTAAATAAAAGAATATTAATTCATTCACGAGATATCAGAATTGAATTATCAAACTAAATTTAAACACTAACAAGTAGAATGATGTAACCCACAAACTAAACCACAAAATCCAAGTTCTTTCTTTCTAATCACATTATTTTTAGAATTGCATATTTCTTTCTTGTTTTTAATTTCATTTATTTTCCAAAAAACTCAATTGAATTAAATAATAATAATAATAAATATTTTAAGTGAATTGAAATTATTAAGTGAGAAGAATAAGAAAGATCCTCAAGTGAGATGACCCTAGTCAGCCTTGATGCTGAATTAGGAAAATAATTTTTTTTTGCCACGCCTTATGATAAGCATGCATCAATTGACTCTCTTCTCGTTAAAACCTCAATTTCATTAGTGATTGAGACCTACCACTAATTACTCTACTCTTAGAGGAACCCTATTGGTTCCCCTCTCATGGTAATCCCCATCACGAGTGTATTCGCTTCATCATATCTGCCTTCTTTTGAACCTCCAAATATGTTGAGAACATAAAAAGAGTAACTTGATACTTGATTGAAGGAAGAAGTGCCTACTCAATTTGCCTCACTCGGGACTTCTCATCAAATAAAAGATTCTGGGGAAAGTATATAAAGTACTTGAACTTGATCTCAAGCTCCCGCATAGATATACTCTCCTGCTAGAGGGAGGGTATCTCCTACCTCATCACAGCCTTTATGGTCGATGAAAGGAAACTCTACCCAAAACTCCTTATAGAAGTAGAACCTTGAAATAGATTCCTTATTATGCTCACCAAGGTATAGATTCCACCACTGACATGTAGCTCCTCACGTATGACTAACTACTAAGGGGACCTAGTACTTATTCAGGGCCCATATCAAACTGAAAGTGATCTCCAGTTCCTCTATCCATCTCTTTATCTCCTCATTAGAAATGCTTCCCTCATAATTCCCTAGAGCCTTCCACTAAAATGATAACATTTCCTCTGACACTGATCATCATCCTCAACTTGTTCAACACTCTCATGATCAATTGGATCATCCTGTTGAACCTCCACTGGTTGACCCACACACAGACGATGACCAAGATTCATAACTGAAAGAGAAACAAATATTTTCAAAGACAGGGTAGTATAGAATTTTATTTAGATTCAATTTAATTCATTTTAACCATTTTAAATTTCCCAAAATAACCCAATTCAAAAAATAACACAAGTAATCATGATGTATGTACCTATCTTAGGTATATACCTTGTATGAAGTTCCATCTTACTTGATTGTTCAATAAGCTCAGAGTTCATGCACTAGATCATGGGGGATCAAAAATCACATGTCCTAGCTAGTCTCCCTGAACTATGCCATGCAACAAGGTCAAATGGAACCATTTACCTACAAAATCATGCAATCCTCACTGTTTCTAACTTCAAACTTCATCCTATCTCTCAACCATCAGCTCTGATACCACTTTTTCATAACCCCATCCCTCCAAATATTCCGCAGTGAGGTGAGAGAGATAATGACCCCTAAGTCCTACCTCTAGTAGGCCCCAAGTTGGTGACTAGAACTGAGGGTATAAAAATCTCATGTATGGGAGGAATTACCCTATATAATAATATAGTATTGGGAGATAAGATTAATCATCCACAATAAACTCCATGACATAATATAAAATAAATTCAAACCATACCACAATGCATATATAAATAAAACTAATATAGAAAAAAGTATCCAAAAGTAAATACCCAAAAACAAAGATAAAACAGCAACACAACAACTGTATAAAGGTCTGAGCTAGTAATTTCTAGTATAATACATGAATTCCTCATAGAAACATGAATGTGATTTTATATATGTAGAGTGAGCATATAGGTATACTTAGTAAGAAAACCAAAGTCTCTCATGCACATGTGAAAAGATCATACTAATACACCTATGAGAAAAACAACAGAACCAAACAGAACATATATAGGTATACTAACCAAAACCTCAACCTCGCCAAGTCTCTCTCACCAAATAACACACCCAAGTATAATAATATAACATGAATCATATCAATCAAGGTTACCCCATACCACTTTCCACACACCCCACATCGTACACCCTGGAACTCCCACATCTTCTGAATAACATTATAGCACATCTTATCACATCCTTCCCATAAAATTATGGGTCATCACATCACATTAAATCTCATAGATAGGGAATTAGGGTGTCATAAATGTGAAGAATATCAACCATGTTTCCTCCTCCTACCACGTATGTAAGGTCCCAAATTTTCTTAAGGTATGTTTTTGTACAAGTTTTGGTTTGGGACTCTTCTTTTTGTCTAGATAAGTGTTTTCACATGTTTATGTGAAGGTGCGAGTGTGTTTCGTGGGTTCGGTACATCTAAGAGGAAGATAGAGAAATTTCTAGACATGTTTCACGGTTTTTTTATGGTTAGTGAAAACTGTGTGGAGTATCCCAGGTAACCATGCAACCATGGATAGATCCTTATGCGTGGTTGGATCATAGTTCATCAAACCATGCGGAGTACCCTAGGTAACCAGGAAACCATGGACAGAGCCTTACGCACATTTGGCATACAATTAAGAAAACTATGCAGAATTCCTAGGAAACCATGTGAAGGGGGTGATTTTTGGACAGTAGCTTTTGCATGGTTTGTGCACAGTTTGGAAAACTCTACGGGTAAACCGAGTAGCCCAAAAAAGTTGAAAAATTTTAAAAAAATCATCTTGGGATTTTAAACCCCAACTTAGTTTTCTCCTACATTTTTTCTCTTGTAACCCTAATGACGAACGTGGATGACTCAAGATTCAAAGAGGTAATTATACTTTGATTCTTGGAAATTTAGAGCATCATTGGTTGCGGATCGAAGCCTCGGGTAAGTCTAATGATCCTCTTATTTCTTTTTTTCGAATTAGGGTTCGTGGCTTCCCTCATCTTCTTCTGGAACCCCGAAACCCTCTATTTTTATGAAACCTAGGTTAGGGCATTATAGGATGCTTGAATCTGAATCAAAGACTAATATTAGGATTGTGTTCATTATTGGATTCAAGTCAGGTGGTCTACAAGTATTATCCCATAGTTTTATTTTGGATTTGTGCATGGAAGTAGGTATTATTGTTTTCTATTTTTTTTCTTGCTTAGATTGAAGTGTTTGATAAAAATGGGTGTCTAAGTGACCAATAGAAACCCTTACGATCCCTGTGGGATGCATAGAGGAGTACTTGACCATTTTAGGGCCACCCATAGGGTGTTCCTCCCAAACCTAGAGAGTGGTAGGGTTAAGTAAAGGATTACCAAGCAAGGTGTGAAGCCCATGTAGAACACGTTTTAATGGTTGATTAAGTTGTAAATGGAATGATGATAAATATGCCTAGGTTAATAAGGGAATAATGTGTTGTTTGAAATGACATAGAAATAAGAAAAATGGGTCGAATGGGATTGTGTCAATTATTTGATGGAATTTGGTTAGGATTGACTAAGAGTATTAGGTCATATTAAATGGTGAACTCATAATTTTATGATAGAATGGGAAAGGGTAGTATATTAATGGGTGTAATAAGCAAATGGATGAATATTTTGAATGGGTTAATACATGGGAATTGTGGAACACCTAATGGTTGAATGTAATAACTGGTTGGGTTATGAGATATGAGAAATGTACTTGAAATGCAAAAGTGGTTGAATTCTTGTGAAATGATAAATGGGATAAATGGGTAAATTTATGGTAATTGATGAATTTGGTTAAGGCATAAGGGTTGTTGAATACACTTAAAGGGTTAAGGAAAGAGAATGGTAATTTGTCTAAATGGACATGAATTGAAAATGGTAAATGTATTAATGGGTTATGAAATTTAATTAATTCCCATGTTGTTTGTTATGTATTGTGAATTCTAATGGTACTAAGTATGCTTAGTTTTGTTATGGTATGATTGTCGTGTATTGATAAATAATCATGTACACATGGCTTGGAATAGTGGGGTATTGGCATGAGGTTCTACGCCCATGGGTTGAGTTAGACGGAGGCTCTAAAATCCACCCCAAAATGCACGGGTTAGGGAAGGGGACGGAGTCTCTATTCCCCTAATGGTTTCATTCCACCTGGACTAAGGCTTCGAGGTGAGGATAATTTGTTGGTGTGATATGTGTGTCCCTAGTGAGATAGGGAATTAATTTATTTCCCCTATTCATAGTTATTTCTTTCCTTAGACCCATGTATAGATGATGTATATGCCTAACCTAAAGAGAATGTGTTAAAAATGCATTATTTGGTAAAAATGGTATAATAAATGGAATTGGGATAAATGTTATTCATGAATTAAATAAACCTTGTTAACTAATGGCACCCGAACTATCCCTTATTTACTTTACATTTATTTTGTACTTTCATGCACTATCTATTAGACTAGATATTTTATAGACATCATTGGTGTTGTCCTATTGAATTTTGTACTCACACACTGCTCGGGCCGCCATTGGGTACCCGAGCAGATCTCTTGGTTGTAGGTTAGGACAAGGGCAAGGGCCCTACTCTATGATGTTGAGTTGGGATCGGGATTTACAAGGAGAAGGATTCGGACTTAGAGTTGGGACCCATTTGAAGGTTTGGTCGTTTGTTTTATTTTCGGATGTATTCACCTTACACTACTAGTATGGCATGGCATGGTTGTATTTGATTAGTGGTTTGTACCATGTTTGGGAAACGTTTGGTTATGCATGTTTATTGGTTGTTCATATTGTTTCTACTATTTATATTGTGTTTTATTGTGGATTACTCTGGTGAAGAGGGTATAGTCTCCCCATGTGACTCATTAGACCCTCACCACTAGTCGGCAACGTCTGGTGTACAGGGAGGTGCACTTGAGGTCATGTGGCAACCTGGCTCGGGGCATCGATTTAGTGTCTCCCAATTCAGGGATTTTACAAAGTGGTATCATAGGAGTTATTTTCTCTTTATTACTATTTGGGGATAGTAGACAGGATATTAGGATGTGTTGGGCCTTGTTAATGAGATCGTTCTTGGGATTAGCTAACCCATATATGAGGTAAAACCCAAGTCACCTTGGTGGGAATTGTTTTTCTTGATGTGTGTTGTTACATTTGAATGATATTTCATCGTTGGGTGATGCAAATGTTGTGTGATTTGACTAATTTTTGATATTTTTATCATTATCAGAATGGAATTAGGTTATGAATTCATGCATCATTTTAGGCACCTAAGGATATAGGTAGAATGAATCATTATAGGCACACACATAGGATGGGTCTGCGGGGCATTAAGAGTATAATTCATTTACTTGATCTAAAAAAAATGATGTCTAATAATGGTAATGTAAGGGGTTAAATGAAAATGAATAATTAAGGAATACTGGGTATAAATAAATGTTATGATCGGGATAAAATTTTGGGTTGTTATAAATTTTAAAGGTTGATTCAATGTCTAAAGGAGAAATATTGAAAAACGATGGTAAAATTATTAATGAATTTTGCCTAATGAAAGGTGTAAATGAGTTAAAAATTGTGATTTTAACTTGTTGTGAAATTGGAAGTGTTCCTAAGAGGAAGGTATCATGTTGTAAAAGAATAATTGGTTTGAAGAGGTGTTGGATAAAGACTAGTGATTAAGTAAATTGGTTACCCCATGTTCACCATGACCCGCAGTAGGTATGGTAAAGGGTAGTGTACAAAGTGTGATGATGACCATTTGGATAGAGTATGAAGAATGGTTTGTTTAAGGTTAATAGTGTGATATTTTTTTCATCTGTGATTAAATCCTATTGGTCGTTCTTCAAAGTTTTGGGTGAACAATAATTTCATGATGAGAATGATTGATTTCAAGGGTGTGTGTCCTTTGTGTTGTCATTTGACTCTTGTATGTGTGGGTTGTGGTAGTGAGAGTAACCTAGTTAGAGACTTTGGGTTTGAGTTGTGGGGCATTTATGGTTATGATGTGTCCTAGGTGGTGTGTTTAGGGAACCCTTGGTAGGGTTGTGGCCTTTGGGTTGCGAGGCGTCGGTCAGTAATGTGAGTGAGGAAACTCCTATGGTTTGTGACCGTACAGAGTGCATGTTGGACCCTAAGGATGGTGTCTAGGTCATAGTGACCTGGTGAGTAGAGACCTTGGGAGAGGCATTTTGAATATTGGAGAGGATGTTCTACTCATATTGCCAATGAATGTGTACACCTTGGTACAGAACCTAGATTAGATGGTCGCTTGGTGAATTAGGCACAGTGTGCATAGGAATGGGGGTGAGAGTTCTATTTTTGAGCATTTATTTGTTCATGTCATGATATGTATGGTTTGGAGAGAGGGATAATGGATTTTCTTGGTTGTAACTCCAGTCTAGGGAGTTGGTACCATTCAACCTTCAAGGTGACCTATGATAGAGTTCGGATAGGATTTTTAGTGCTTTTGGGTGTGTGTCTCACATGTAGATGTTTTGGACCTTGTTAGTGTGACTCATAGTGTCTTATGGTGTAGTTTTGTCCTTGAGGTCTAAGTGGTAAGGTTGATGGTTGGTGGTTCCACATGAGTTTTGGTTATGTGTTGATAGTTTCGGAAAAATCAAGGGTGACCTCGTGGGAGGTTAGCCCAGTGGGGTGGGTACCTCAGAATATTAAACATGGGAGATGCTTTAGAGGTGGTTTCAATGCATACTAAGTACCCCAAGTTTTAGTTAATGGTATAGTTGTGCCTGGTTATTTCATAAGGTAACCCTAGTGTTTATGATAAGAGGTAAGGTTTGTTTTGAAGGGTTATATCGCATCGATTCTTGACTCACCTATTTGTATGATGATTACTGGAGGACTCAAAGTTGTTTTTAGTGGAAGAGACAAAAGGTGACTGAAGTGTGGTTATATGATTTTTCTCGATGGTGACACTCGAGGTGAGTGTGGTCACATGGTTGAACTTATTGTATGAATGGTTTGATTGGTGTGGTAGACCATTTTGATTCGGTTGTTGGCCATCAGAGACGCGTCAGAAGAACTCGAGCAGTGTGGTGGAAGTAGTGACACACTAAATGTTGGTTCATGGATTCTTGGCAATTTGTCCATGAAGCGGAGGTTAATATTGGTTGGAAATAACCCTTGAGCAGTGGTGGTTAAGTGTTGATAAGATGTGTTCGGTAGGGGAGCCTGAGATCCTTTCCAGATCATGGTGTATCATAGATTGACATCAGAAATGGATAAGTTGGTGGTGGTGTTCTTTGATAACTTCTTATCATACCTCATCTAGGGATGATCCTTCCCAATATCTTGACATCTTCCTAGTTACGTTGAGAAGATCTAGCTTATGCCAAGAGACTTGAAGGTGTTTGGTTGGATGAGGGACACCATGGAGTTTATGTGCATGGGATAGGTATGTGTGAAGCCTGATGATGTGATGTATACCCTTAATGGATTTAGGTGAGGTCCTCAGAATGGACCGGATGTCAACAAATGCCAGAGGTGTCGTTCATGGAAGCCTGGAATGGGTGCTGGGTGACATTCATTTTCTTGTTTTTGAAAAAATCTAGTTATTTATGTCTATGTTTTGGGGTTCATCTTGTGATCAGGTGTAAGAAATTATGGTTTGAATTCCTCGTGAGAGAAATGGTAACAACACTCCTAAGGTGGGGATGGATAAGATAGTCTTATATGTGGATAGGAGAACATCGAGTTGGTGTAGTGGCACTGGGATGCCAATGAGGAACCTGTAAGGTGCTTGTTAGGTCCCTCAGAGAGGCAATGTGGGACTTGGATGTGGTGAATGATGAGCCTAGTGTTGGATTTGAGCTCATGGTGGATCCATGTGAAGCTTGTGATGTCTGTGATAAAGTCATAGAAGGGTGTGTCTAGATATGATAAAAGGTTGTGTAAAGAGAGGTTGGGTTCTATAACCCCAACTAAGATCAGGGTTAGACTCAGTTATATTCTCCTCGGGTGGTTTTAGGACATCTTGAAGTTGAGGGAACCTTGGCCATGTCATGTGGTGTTATGGCAAGGGTGATTTCTGATGATGTTCTGGAGGGCGAAAATGTTGTGATGGTGGAATTCCAACAGAATTCAGGGAATGACCTCAGTGGGTACGTGGGATGATAACAATGGGCTTCAATTCAGTGGTCATCTTGGAAAGGGGAGAAGAGGGTAGTGTACCATCAGTGGAATTTGGGTGTTAGGAGGTAATCCAGCCTTTGTGGTATGTCCTAAGATGATAAACTTGAAAGGGTGTGGTAAGAGTGACCCACCTCCGGGTTCATGTTGTGGCAGCAAGTGCCTTTTTTAAATGAATTTGTACCTGAGTGAGGTCATTATGATCTTATTCCTTGAATGGATAGTGAAGGGAAGTCTTCCTGAATGGTTTTGACTATGTGGTTGGGTGCTAAAGCAGAGTAATGATCCTATGGATGTTGGGGCGCAGTTAGCTGAAACATGTCAGGTGATTTGAAAGTCAGGTTGAGGTTCGAGTGGGATTTTTTCAGAAGTAGAGGTTCCAAGTAACCAAAAAGGGTGGAGAGAACCATACTATATAAATTCTGGTTGACGGTGTGATCATAGTTTTGAGTTGTAAGTACTCAAGTAGTCACCGTTCGGGTGAGTTGGCCCTAGTAAAGAGTTTTGGCACAGGTTTGTTTGGTCAAGTAGTTGGGAGTTTGGGTTGCATTTAGATGTATAGTTTTGGAATGAAATCATTAGTAAATTTGGTTGGAAGAACTATTCATTTTACTTTGGGTGGTATTGGGTTGGTCACAATTAGATTTGGGGAATATTGAGGGAAAATGAAGCCAAGTTATTTGGGTCATGAGTTGTACAGAGTATCGGGCCAATGAGGTGTCAATTGGTTCCTCCATGACAATGTGATATTGTGTGTTAAGTTTCTATGTGTTCTAAGTTAGGTGTTGTCGCCTAAGTTTCCCTCGTGAAGTTCTCGTGGTGGTAATGGTTGAAGTGGATTCATCCTTGAGGAGTCTTCTGGTTCTTGTTGTGGGTTTTGGTGAAGAAAACATGTAGGAAAAGTTGGTTCCCTTGATCCGTGCTCAGTGGGGTTTGTTATGTGCAACTAGAAACTTGAAAGATGGGAATGGATAGGAAGGCCTAGTGGAATGACCTCTAGTTCAGAAGTTTAGTGATTTCTAGAAGGGTGGATCAAGGATGAGCTACTATAAGGTAGGGAGGTTTCAAGGTCCCATATTTTCTTAAGGTATGTTTTTGTATAAGATTTGGTTTGGGACTATTCTTTTTGGATAGATATGTGTTTACCCATGTTTACATGAAGGCGCGGGGGTGGTGCAGGGGTTCGGGACATGTAAGAGGAGGAGATAGAAATTTCTGGGCATGTTTCATAGTTTGCTCATGGTTAGTGAAAATCATGTGGAGTATCCTAGGTAACCGTTCAACCATGGATAGAGCCTTATGCACAGTTGGCGCATGGTTAAGAAAACCGTGCAGAGTATCCCAGGTAACCTTGCAACCATGGATAGAGCCTTATGCATGGTTGGCACACGGTTAATAAAATCGTGCATAATTCCTAGGAAACCATGTGAATTGGGTGATTTTTGGCCAGTATCTTCTACACGGTTTGCGTACGGTTTGGAAAACCATGCGAGTAAACTGTGCGGCCTAGAAAAGTTGAAAAATTTACAAACATTTCATCTTGAGATTTTAAACCCCAACTCAGTTTTCTCCTCCATTTTACCCCCTAAAACCCTAGTGATTAACTTGGATGACCCAAGCTTACAAGAGGTGGTTCTTCTTCGAATCTTGTCCATTTAGATCCCCATTGGTTGCAGATCGATGCCTCGGGTAAGTCTAACGCTCCTCTAGTTTCTATTTTTCAGATTAGGGTTTGTGTTTTCTCCCATATTCTTATGAAACCCTAAAACCATCTTTTTTTTATGGAACATAGATTGGGGATTCATGGGATTCTTGAATTCAGATCAAAGAAAAAGATTAGGAGTGAATTCAACATTGGATTCAAGGTAGGTGGTCTACAAGTATTATCCCATAGTTTTATTTTGGATTTGTGTATGGAAGTTGATATTCTTGTTTTACCCTTTTTGTATTATTGGTTCCATTGAATTTTTCGATAAAAATGGTGTCTAAGTGACCAATATAAACCCTCACGATCCCTGTGGGATGCATAGAGGAGTACTTGACCATTTTAGGTCCACCCATAGGGTGTGACGGAAATCCCAGACAAATAGAGTGGTAGGGTTAAGTGAAGGATTGTCGATCAAGGTGTGAATCCCATATAGAACATGTTTTAATGGTTTATTAAGTTGTAAATGGAATGATTATAAATATTCCTAGGGTTATAAGGGAATAATGTGTTGTTTTATATGACATGGAAACGGGAAAAATGGGTCGAATTAGATTATGTCAATTATTTGATGGAATTTGGTTAGGATTTCCTAAGAGGATTAGGTCATATTAAATGGTGAACTCATTATTTGATGATGGAATGGAAAAGTGAAGTATGTTAATGGGTTGTAATAATGAAATGGATGAATATGTTGAATGGGTTAATACATGGGAATTGTGGCACACCTAATGGTTGAATGTAATTAGTGGTTGGGTTATGAGATATGAGAAATGTACTTGAAATACATAAGTGGGTGAATGCTTGTGAAATGATAAATGGGATAAATGGGTAAATGTATAGCCATTGATTAATTTGGTGAAGGCATGGGGGTTGTTGAATACACTTAAAGGTTTAAGGTACGAGAATGGGAATTTGGCTAAATGGACATGAATTGAAAATGGTAAATGTGTTAATGGGTTATGGCATTGCATTAATTTCCATGTTGTTTGTAATGTATTGTGAATTCTAATGGAATTTATTATGCTTGGTTGTGTTATGTAATGGTTATGGTGTCTTGATAAATAAGCATGTGCACATGGCTTAGAATAGTTGGGTATTTACTTAAGGTTCTATGCACATGGGTCGAGTTAGACTAAGGCTCTAAACTCCACCCCAAAATGCACGGGTTAGGGAAGGGGACAGAGGCTCTATTCCCCTAACGGTTGCATTCCACCTAGACTGAGGCTTAGAGGTGAGGATAATGTGTTGATGTGATATGTACATCCCTAGTGAGGTAGGGACTTGATTTATTTCCTCTATGTATAGTGATTTCTTTCCTTAGACCCATGTATAGATGATGTATATGCCTAACCCAAAGAGAATGTGTTAAAAATGGATTATGTGGTAAAAAATGTATAATAAATGGAGTTGGGATAAATGATAGTCATGAATTAAATGAACCTTGTTAACTAATGCTACCAAAACTTTATCTTGTTTACTTTCTATTTATTTTGTACTTTCATGCACTATCTATTAGACTAAATATTTTTTAGACACTATTGGTGGTGTCCTACTAAGTTTTGTACTCACACCCTGCTCGGGCCACCATTGGGTACCCGAGCAGATATCTTGGTTGTAGGTTAGGACAAGGGAAAGGGACATATTCTAGTATGTTGAGTTGGCATCGAGATATACATGGAGAAGGATCTGGACTTAGATTCAAGACCTGTTTAGAGATTTGGTTGTTTGTTTTATTTAGGGATGTATTCACCTTGCACTAGTAGTATTGCATGGCATGGTTGTATTTGATTTTTGGTTTGTACCCTATTTGGGAAACATTTGGTTATGCATGTTTATTAGTTGTTCATATTTTTTTTGTTATTTATATTTTGTTCTGTTGTGGATTACTCTGGTAAAGAGGGTACAGTCTCCCCATGTGACTCATTAGACCCTCGCTGCAAGTTTTCAACCTCTGGCGTACGGGGAGGCATGCTTCAGGTCATGAGGCGACTTGGCTCGGGGCACTGGTTTAGTGGATCCTGGGTCAGGGATGTTACAATGCATGACCCCCACCATAATTCATCTCATTACATATCACCAAAACACACCTATTTCATGACATCTCATCACATTATAACTCGATAGTGGTACTTTTGACTTCTAGTCATCATAACCCATGCATATCCTTCTCATCACCTAGAAGGAGTGGGGAAGAGAGGGTAGCCTCCATCCATCCTTTCATCGGGATGTTGGGAAAAACACCCCTGCATAACTATGTAGGTGTCGACACATAGTGTTTAATGAGGGTGGTGTGCATATAGAAATCGTAAGAATATATAGGGTATATACATGTAGAGTTAAAATACACAAGCCCCATCCTAGGGGTTTATAAAGTCATAAAACATCTCATAATAACCTCCACTTCCACTGCTGAAACTAAAAGTATAACCCCCAAAATAAAAAACGCAATCCATATTTCATATTTCAATTTTTAATTCTCATTAATCCATTTTCCATATTTTTTGTTACCAACCCATTTCGTTGAGATAGTGACCTTTAATTAATGTATTCAAAATTCATTATAATCCCATTTCATATCATTATCATGCATTTAATTCCATTACTAATTGATAAACTAACATAACCAACCAGCATCACAGCTCCGCTATACAACCGCACCACCACTACCATCATATCCCAATTGCATATCACATCCACTACCCCAACACCCATTACAACATAACCACCACCCATGCACTTCATCATCATATCCAATCCACAACATACAACTCCATCCAAAAATATATTACAGCACACACATAACATTTTCCAGATTGGGCATAGGGTATTTGATTCAGTCCCACTTATTTATTTATGGTCTTTATCACAAAATCCATAAGATCATGGGGTAGCCATTTCATTAACCAAATATATGTGGTTAACCATTTATTTATGGTGGTGTCATAACAATTCACAAAAAATGGGAATCACAACATATAAGAAAACTAAAAAATAGGGGATAATGAAAGTCATGGTATTGAGTGATACAACAAGTATAGATAATATCAATATCACAAACAAAAGATATAAAAGCATACAAATCATTCCCCTTCCCCTTTCCATTTTATGTAAACCAGTTAATTTTATTTGTTATTTCGGATGCACTATCTTCCTAATATTTAACAAAATTAACCCATCCCACGTGATACATAGAAAAAAATGAAGGAATTTTCTACCAAGAAGAACAGTGTTTTACATAAACTAGAAGAACCAAAAAAAATTGGTGCAAACATAGGAGGAAAACACCTATAGGGAGAACTCAAACCAACACCAGAAATAAGGATCCAGGACTCCATGGGGAAAACCATTAGAACATTACATCACAAGAGAAAACAAGCCCCAAAAAGAGTGAAAGAATGATCTTCTCTTAAGAAATATTATATCTAAAACTAGTGGATTTTGATATGGTTTATATTGGAAATTAAAAAAAATATCTCATCAAAACCATGAATTTTAAACATTTAAAATGGTATTTTTACTTTTTATAAATAGAGGATATAATTATACACTATTAAAACAGATTTAAAACCCTTAACTAAGGCATTAAACCCACTTTTCGTTATAAAAGGTGTCAAAATGGAAAATCTATAAATTTTGGAAAAAAACTGTAAACACTATTCATGATTCACCATTTTTGAGTCATTGTTAGTTAAAAATGAGTCACCATTGGTGAGTCACCATTAGTTCAAAATGAACCACCACTGGTGAGCCACTGTTAGTTCAAAACGAGTTACCACCAAAGAGTCACTAGTAGTTCAAAATGAGTCACTGTAAGTGACTCACAATTAGTTAAAAATGAGCCACCGTCATTGTGTCATTATTAGTCCAAAATGATTTGCCTCCAGGGAGTCACTGTTAGTTCAAAATGAGCCACCACTAGTGAGTGTATGTTTTTTCAAAATGAGTCACCGCCAGTGAGTCACCATTAGTCTGAAATGAGTCACTGATAGTGAGTCATTGTTAGTTCAAAATGAGCCACCACCGGTGAGTCACCATTACTTAAAAATGAGTCACTGACAGTGAGTCGCCATTAGTTCAAAATTTATTACCTCCAGTGAATCAATTTTAGTTTAAAATTTTGCTATAGTTTCACTGTTACGTTAAAATGAGCTGCCACCATTGAGTCACTGTTAGTCAAAAAACACCCCGGACTTCCTCCAGACACCCCAAACATCATGTTTTTGGAAAAGTGATAAACCAGAAGGTTCAGACCAGTATAGACCGTGTCTTAATTGAGAGTAACTCTCAACTACCTCTTTGTTACCTAAAGATTCCTTAAAAATGCATCGCTTCCCCACATAAGTAAATTTGAAAATATGGATTTCTTTCCACTTTAGAAATCATATAGAATACCATTTATTGATTTAGTTGGTACTTAGTTTAGCATGCACACTGTTTTTTTGTAATTCATATCCCCAAAAGGATAATAGAATACTTGTATGAATCATTATTGATCTCACCATGTCTAATAGGGAGTGGTTCCTCCTTTCTCTCACACCACTCCACTAGGTCATGTAAGGAAAAGTGAGTTGGGATAGGATCCCAAACTCCCATAAGTAATCAATGAAGTCTTGATTAAGATATTCTCCACCTCGATATGAGTTGAGTTTCTTAATATTCTTACCAAGATGGTTCTCAAATTCATTCTTGTATTCTTTGAACTTATCAAAAGAATCTAACTTGTACCTCATTAAGTATATATATCCATATCCACTAAAATCATCAATAAAAGTTATAAAGTATGAGTACCCTCCCCTTGCTTCAACTAGAAATGGTCCACACACATTGGTATGAACCAATTCAATAAGTTATTTTTCCATTTAACCTTTCCCACTAAATGGGGATTTGGTTATTTTTCCTTGTAAATGTGAATGACATACGCCAAGTGGTTTTAGTTTGAAAGAATCTAAATATCCATCTTGATATAACTTTTTCAAGTTTTTCTCATTTACATGACCTAGCCGGTGATGCCAAAGTTGGGTGTGGTATGGGTCATGTGAAGTATATTTTTTATCTATTTCCATTACTTGGTTTGTGTAATCCAACTTGTAAATACCATTGTATAATTGTTCCCTACCAAAACAAATTATATCTTTGTAAAAAAGAAACATTCATTTCCAAACTTGAAAAAAAATCCATTTGTATCTAATCTGGATACATAAATAATGTTTTTAGTAATAGAAGACACATAATAACAACCCTTTAACACCAAGATCATCCCAGTTGGAAACGTGATGTGGTAGTCCCCAACATCTACAACAGCAAGTCTGGCTCTGTTGGCTGCTCGCAAATCTACCTCCCCTCAGTCAATCTTCTTGAATCTACTTGGTTCTTTTATTTGGATACATATGTGAGAACCAAAAACTGTATCTAAAACCCAATTTGTAGAAATTGATAGATTTCATTCGATAATAAACACTCCTAATGCTTCCCCTTTCTTCTTAGGCTGGGTGTAGTTCTTCTAGTGGGCTTTCTTGCCACATGCAAAACAAACAGCCTCTTGTTCCCCCGCCTCCCCTTTGATCTTACTTTTCTTGGAAGGCTATGAAGAATCTTTGGGATTAAAGTTCTTCACCTTCCCTTTCCTCTTATTCACCATAAGGACAGAAGGATTTTCGCACTTCATATCTTTTTCTACTTGAAGAATGAGGATAATAAGATCAGATAGAGACTTCTCAATGTTGTTTATGTTGAAATTGAAAACAAAGTTGGAGAATCTCTGAGGGAGTGATGCGAGAATGAGATCGGTTCCTAGTTATTTGGGGATTTTAATCCCTAGAACCTCTAGGAACTCAATGTATCCAATAATCTTGACTACATGAGGCCTAAATTGGGAACCCTATCCAAGATTACTCTAAAAGAGTGCCTTGGAAATACCAAACCTTTCTTATCTTTCTCTCTCCTGGTAAAGACCATAGAGGTACTCGAGCATGCTATAAGCATCCATGTTTTCATGAGACTACATGATCTCACTAGACATTGATGATAGAATCAAACATTGAACGTCGACCACATCATTCATATGTTTCTCATAGAATAGAAAATCCTTATCACTCACCTCTTTGGCAAGCAGATCAGGTAATGCTGACTCCAACACGTAAGTCTTCCATTCAAGGAATAGGATAACCCGGAGGCATCTAAACCATTCCTGGAAGTTACTGCCGGTGAGGATGTTGTCTTTATCTGGAATTGATCACAAGGATAGTGTGGTTGACGAGATTTTAATTTTTATTCTAAAATTAAAATAGCAGTTCATTAGTAGTTTCTTTATTTTTATGAGAAATAATAAATTAATTTTATTAAGTCTCCCACTATTTTATCAAGTCCCAATGGGCCTCACTATTGAACTCGGAATGTCCAGTTGTCATGACATACTAGTGTAAAGGATCCATATTCCCCTTCACATAACCCAAACAATGGTTGGTCAAGCTACTTTAAGGTATTTAGGTAGGCTTGTCTTTGCCAACTGCAGGCTTGCAGTTCCTTGATCTATTGAGTGGACTCCCAAATCCTAAAATTCTCAACTCTTGATTCTAATATTACACCACGTCTAGAAAGGGATACTCCTATTGATGTAATATGATTAACTATACCTGAAACCTTTCATAAGGGATTCCGGTATAAAATTGTGTCTCCCAACAAGGGTTGGTCAAACACATAGTTTTATTGAGTTTTTTACTTTATCAAGTAACGGAAGGCTTGGTCTGACTAAATATTTTATTTGAGGGATTTTTATCTCTTATGTGTGAATTACTTATTATCATTATCACATTCTTGTTTATATTAAGTGGAACTTACTTAAGTGATTAACCATGTATTGATAATATTTACGCATAAGCCTAGTTTATTTTAGTTCCATATTGTATACTTGTTTAATACATTAATTATGTGATTGTGAAAACACATCCATAATGATAAACCATTCAACTAACCAAAATAAAATAAAGTAAAGGTAATTATCATGAGCTTTTCTAATGGTTAGTTTATCTAGTGGTTGATAAAATAACCCTGACCTAGGGGAGAAACACCTTGAACCTTTTGGATTCGTGTTTATAGCTTTCCACCTATCCACCTCTGTATCTCCTAGTATTAGTTTAGTCTTGACTCCAACTTGAACTGCCTACTCTAACTTGGGAGTTCCATCCATTACATATTCTTTTAAACTCACATATAGGTAAGGGGTAAAAGGGGGGGTTTACATAAAAGAAACAATGGACATTAAGACCCTATATATTAATGAGGAGATATGGCTCATAGGCCAATAATTAATTTCATAAATAAATTAAAAGGAAACCAATCACATACAAAGGTCTTGGTCTAGCTCATGATCACCCACATACATGAAATGAGTTACGCATTAAATAAAACTAGTTTTTAATTATTTAATCATTCTTATTAAGATAAATTGTGCTCGAATCAATTAATTATTATCTTTAATTAATCAATTCTTTTATCTTAATCCTTTTCTTAATTTACTTGAGATTCTCATCCATCATAATTTTAAACAAATAAATTAATTTAAAATTATCTTTGTACGTAACTTTTACCTTGGAGGAAACCCGGTGAATTCCCGTTCATAACTACCTGATGAGTAGAAATGAACATTAAAAATATATTAAATTAAATACATGTACATAAAACACATATCACGCATTGTGCCTCAGCTTTATACCTGCACCATGGTACACGTCTCAAGAATTTGTATAATATAATAATAAATTTTAATAAATATGCTTAATTTAGATGAGTGCATGGCATGTAGTTCCAACTACACGGCATGTACTATCATTCACCGTCTATCTGCAGTACATTCCGGGGGATACAACGTGTAAATTTACTTCATAAATCTTCAGAGTACATGGCATGTCCAGTGGTCCACACGCTATGTAGTATCTATGTTACACGGTCTCCAGCCGGACAAGCTATGTACGGGGTACACGGTCTAACCCTAACCCAAAGGGACTACAGGACGTGTCTATTGGGCCACATGACGTGTAATCTAGAAACCATGTACCACATATTCCTAGTCAACACATAGAGTCTTTAATACTTAGACAAACTCCAATGACACGGCTTGGTTTGGAAGATCAGTCCCAATGCATTGAACCTTGATACACAGCGTGTGAATCCAAATACACGCCGTGTATTCTTGTGATGTATGGATAGGAACCTTCGGCACCTCCAGATGAGATCCTCTATTTAATTTTAATCAAAATTAAAGTAAAATATCATTTCTATAAGGTGAAAGAGAAACGAAAAGATGGAGAACAGATCTCAAAATCCAGATTACAAGAACGATTAACCATGAATTGAAAAACTAAATTATTAAACCGTAAATCATCAATGAATTATTTAAATAATTATAAACTATGATGTAACCGCTCTGATAACACTTTTAGGTTCTAGGCACAGCGGAAATGTGGTTGGGCCGGCACCCATATTTAATTTTTACCATAATCAATGATTATTCTGGGATCAATACGACAATGAATGTCAGTCTCCACAGAATAGAATCAAATATTTAGATAAAGAAGAAAGAGGCCCGAAACCTTTATAGAGGATCTTGAACATCATGTTTATAATTAATTTAATTAATTTCAAAAAAAAAAATACCTAGATCTTTGGTATTTTTTTCATTGATGATGTTGATCATCCAAAATGACCCTTCTGAATTATCTTGTTGTACTTGCAAGGATCCAAACTATAATCCCTCTAGAAGTGATCCACACGTGCTCTGATGGCCTTTGATCGACACCACTCATTCTTTGGGTACTAGCACGAAGAAGCGGGTGTCTTGTGTCAATTATTCTTGATCGCTTGTTCTTCATCCTTGAAGAATGTCTCTCGTTCTTGAGAGGGGTGGGAAAAGGATTCAAGAGATAAATCGTTTAGTTCAACAATTCTCAATTCACCGTTTAGCTCAACAATTCTCAATTCACCGGGTGTGCGGTTCGGTAAATGGAATAATAGACATATGTTTCTATTTATTGACATGGGGCTTTAGTTACAATATTTAATTGCATAATAGTAATTAAATACATTCATAACCTTAAAGAAAACCCATTCTATTAATAATAATACTGCGTCATTTTTTATGGTTCGCCAACTTGTGCAAAATAGAATTATAAATAAAATTCTATGTCACAAAATAATAGTAGCGTTATTTTAATTTGTGCCAACTAGTTAAATAATTATTTATCGTCTTAAAAATAATTATTTTACTACCAGACTGGTCTTGGTCCACTCGAACTCCACTTTCATTTATTGAACACCTGAATAAATAAATAAATAATTTATTCTCTTAAATAAATATTTTTTTACAAACTAGTAAATAAATATTTATTAAATGTTCAATAAAATAAATATATATATTTGACCCAAAATCTAGTGAATAAATATTTATTTAATTTATGAAATCATTTTACCATTAATAAAATTATTCCACTGTCTTGAGATTAATATTTATTAATTAAATTCAAATAGAATTTAACCAAGACCACTAGAAACACTTATTGTGTGACCCTCTAGGATTCTTTCTCATTGGAATTAGGCGGGATTTCCTAAAGTCCAATAGTACTATCTAGCAACGGGTCAAGGAACCCAAGAGAAAGTACTTAAAGTCACAAAAACGACATCTATATATGAACGCTCACTGTGTAATATAATCAATTTGTCGCAATATCTCGTCAAGAAGGTTTCATGATAGTGTCATAAACTTTTATACTTGATACGTCGTTCTTTGACTACCTGAAATAAAATCATCATTACACCATGGCCATGGAATTTTGTGTGATGGTTCTATTTCAATCAAAGGGACAAGATATCCACTTCCATAAATGGAAGGGACAAATCCTTCCTTGACTTATCCATTAATAACATTCCACTTGTGATGCACCCAACGTACCCAACTTCCTACCAACTGTTTGCATGACGGTTTTTGTTAGTAAATAAAAGTGTGTGAGTTGTGACATGTGTTAATGATAATATTAAAGTCTAAGGATCATTACACATGCTCGCATATAGAAATATCCGATAACACCAAAACATATGAAATTCCTACTAGAGGATCTTTTCTCATAATCTTCTATCTTGGAGATTACCAAGTGTGAACTTCGTTAGAAGAAGTCTCATCTGCTTACGAGTACTCTCACTTGATGGTCTTCATGTTATGTATCCCATAATAGTAATTCATCCAACCATAGAACTATATTTAATAATATTATTATATCATTCCAAGGTTCTCATCAAAGTGGGGAACTGTTGTGACCTTATCAATGCAACAAATACTCTAGAACATTATTACATCATAGTCATGCAGAACAATGAACAATATGTAATAAGATGTTTAATATTTAAATACATTAAATATCAATGTAATCAAAGTAAAACCAGTTGGTTCTAGGATACCAACTCTTATAAACTCCCACTTGGACTAGACCCAACTACCTACAACTTTCAGTCTTCTAGACCTCACATGGTGATCATGTTTCTGCTAATTCAAGGCTTTAGTCAGGGGGTTTGTCATGTTGTCTACCATGGAAATACTGCTCATTTCAACTTCAACTCTCTGAGAAAAAACCCTCAAGAGATGATACTTTTGAAGTATGTGCTTCATCCGCTGATGTGACCTTGGATATTTTGTGAGAGCCACCACTGTAGTGTTATCACAATATAGTGTGATAGGATCTTTACTATTAGGTATCACATCCATCTCCTAGATGAAGCTTTGCATACAAACAAATTCTTTAGCTTCCTCAAAAGCTGTGATATACTCGGACTCTACTATAGAGTCTACGACCACACTCTACTTTGAGATCTTCCAGCTCACTGCACCTCCATTCAAAGTGAATATGTATCTCGTTTGCAACTTTATGTCATCTTGATGAGTCTAGAAACTATAATCTACATATACTATAATGAGTAGTTCCTCATATCCTCCATAAATCAGGAACATATCCTTAATATGCCTCAAATACTTTAGGATAGTATTGACTGCCATCCAATGGTGGTCACCTGGGTCATCTTGATATCTTCCTACCGCACTCAATGCGTAGGCGACATCCAGCCTAGTACATAGCATGGCATACATGACTAACCCAATAACTGATGCATATGGAGTCCTTGCCATTATCTTTCTTTCCTCATGTGTCTGAGGACACATTTTCTTGGAAAGATAAATGCCATGTAACACTGGAAATAATCCCCTATTGAATTGTTCCATACTAAATCTCTTCAGTATCTTACCAATGTTTGTACTTTGACTTAGGCCCAGCAATCTCTTGGATCTATCATGACGGATCTTGATCCCAAGAATATATACTACCTCTCCCAAGTCCTTCATGGAAAAGCATTGATTCAACCATGCCTTAACATACTTTAATAATGGTATCTCATTTTTAATAAATAATATTTCATCAACATATACTATTAGGAAAACAATTGCACTCCCACTAAACCATTTGTAGACACAATGCTCACATTCATTCTTTATAAAACCAGATTTATTTATGGATTCATCAAAAACGAATGTTCTATGACCTGGATTCTTTCTTTAATCCATAAAGGAATTTTTGAAACTTGCATATCTTATTGGCATCCTTTGGAGTCAAAAACCCTTCAGGTTGTGTCATGTTGACATCTTCCTGAAGGTTCCTGTTAAGGAAGACTGTTTTGACGTCTATTTTCAAAATCTCATAGTCATGGTAAGTGGAAATGGCCAATATAATTCTGATGGATTTTAGCAATGCAACTGGTAAAAAGTTTTCATCATAGTCAATGCCTTGACGTTTTTTGAACCCTTTTTCAACCAGTCATGCCTTATAGGTACTGACTTGTCCTTCCATTTCTAGTTTCTTCTTGAATACCTATTTGCAACCAATGTTCTTTACATCAATTGGAGGATCTACCAAAATCCAAACTTGGTTTTGGTACATGGAATCTATTTTAGAATTCATGGATTCTTGCCACTTGTCAACATTTTTACCACTTATTTCTTCCTTGTAAGTTAGAGGATCATTATTATCAACTATTAATGAGTAACCATCCTCGGTAACTAGAAAACCATAATGTTCCAGTTCTCTAACCTCTCTTATACTCTTACATAGTTCTTGTGTCTCTAGAATAGTTCTTTCTTCCACAGGGCTTTGTGGAATATTCTCTTGTACTAACTCTTGTGTACCTTGAGCCTCAACTGCATTGAAGTCTACCTCTCTCCCACTATCTCTTTTAGATATGTGCTCCCTCTGAAGGAATATGGTGTGTCTTAAAACTATAACCTTTTTTTCTAATGGGTTGTATAGGTAATATCTTCTTGTTTCCTTAGGGTATCCTATAAAGGTAAACTTTGTGTCTCATGGTGTAGGTTTGTTACCTGAAGATCCCTTAACAAACACATCGCTTCTGCACACATGTAAATTCGATAACATGGATTTATTTCCACTCCAGAACTTGTATGGAATACCATTTATCGATTTAGTTGGTTCTTGGTTTAGTATGTTCACCATTGTTTGTAATGCATATCCCTAAAAGGATAATGGAAGACTCGCATGAATCATCATTGATCTCACCATGTCCAAAAGGGTGTGGTTCCTCCTTTCTCTCACACTATTCCACTGGGGCATATAAGGAGAAGTGAGTTGGTATAGGATCTCAAACTCCCATAAGTAATCAATGAAGTCTTGATTAAGATATTCTCCACCTCGGTCTAAGAGGAGTTTCTTAATATTATTACCAAGCTGGTTCTCAACTTCATTCTATTATTATTTGAACTTATCAAAAGAATCTGACTTATATATAATTAAGTAGATATATCCATATCTACTAAAATCATTAGTAAAAGTTATGAAGTATGAGTACCCTCCCCTTTCTTCAACTGAAAATAGTCCACACACATCGGTATGAACTAATTCAAGAATTTATTTAGCCCTTTCACCTTTCCCACTAAATGGGGATTTGGTCATTTTGACTTGTAAGCATGAATGACATAAGCCAAGTGGTGTTAGTTCTAAAGAATCTAAATATCCATCTTGATGTAACATTTTCAAGCATTTCTCATTTACATGACCTAGCCGGTGATTCCAAATTTGTGTGTGGTATGAGTCATGTGAAGTATATTTTCTATCGATTTCCATTACTTGTTTTGTGTAATCCAACATGTAAATACTATTGTATAAATGTTCCCTACCAAAACAACTGATATCTTTGTAAAAGAAGCAATATTCATTTCCAAACTTGAAAAAAATCCATCTATATCTAATATAGATATAGAAATAATGTTTTTAGTAACAGACAACACATAATAACAACCCTTTAACACCAATATCATCCCAGTTGGCAACGTGAGGTGGTAGTCCCTGACAGCTACAGTAGCAAGTCTGGCTCTATTAGCTGCTCGCAGATCTACCTCCCCTTGATCAATCTTCTTAAATCTACTTGGTTCCTATATTTCGATACATATGTGAGAACCAAAAGCTATATTTAATACCCAGTTTGTATAAACAGATAGGTTTCATTTGATAACAAACACACTTGAATCTTCTCATTACTTCTTAGGTTGGGTGCAGTTCTTCTTCCAGTGGCCTTTCTTGCCACATGAGAAACAAATAGCCTCATGTTCCCTTGCCTCCCCTTTGATCTTCCTTTTCTTGGAAGGCTATGAAGAATCTTTGGGCTTAAAGCTCTTCTCCTTCCCTTTCCTCTTATTCACCATAAGAACAGAAGGTTTTTTGCGCTTCATATTTTTTTCCACTTGGAGAATGAGGATAAGAAGATCAGATAGATACTTATCAATGTTTTTCATGTTGAAATTGATAGCAAAGTTAGAGAATCTCTGAGGGAGTGATGTGAGAATGAGATCGATGCCCAATTCTTCAGGTAGTTTAAACTATAGAAACTACAGACGCTCAACATAGAAAATGATCTTGACTACATGAGGTCCATCTAGGGAACCCTCTCCATGCTAACTCTGAAAGAGTTCCTTGTAGATCTCAAACCTTTCTTGTCATTCTCTCTCCAAGTAAATACCACATAGTTTCTGGAGCATTCTATAAGAATCCATGTTTTAACGAGACTTAAATAGATCACAAGACATTGATGATAGCATCAAACATTGAACATAGACCATGTCATTCATATATTTTTCATAGACCAAGAAATCATCATCACTTGCCTCTTTGGCAGGAGGATTAGGTAATGCTGACTCCAACAGTAATACTTCCGTTCATGGTGTAGGATAACCCGGAGGTTTCTAAAACATTCCTAGAAGTTAATTACAGTGAATATGTTGTCTTTATATAGAATTTATCATAGGGATAGTGTGGTTGAAGAGATTTTAATTTTTATTCTACAATTAAAAGAGCAAATCATTAGTACTTTCTTGATTTTTATGAGAAATAATAAATTAATTTTATTAATTCTCCCACTGTTTTATCAAGTCTCAATGGCCCTCACTATTGAACTTGGAATGTCTAGTTGTCATGACATAATAGTGGAAAGGATCAATATTACCCTTCACATATCCCCAACAAGGGTTGTTCAATCTATTTGAAGGTATTTAGGTAGGCAGGTCTTTTCCAACTACGGGATTTCAACTCCTTGATCGATTGAGTGGACTCCCCAATCCTGAAATCCTGACTTTGGATTTCCTTAACTCTTGCCTACAATATTACACCAAGTTAAGAAAGGGATAATCCTATTGATGTAATAGGGTTAAGTCTACCTGAAACCTTTCATACGGGCTTCCTATATAAAATTAAGTGTCCTAACAAGGGTTAGTCAAACACATAGTTTTATTGAGTTTTTCCCTTAATAAAGTAATGGAAGGTTTGGTCTGACTTAATATTTTATTTGAGGGATTTTTATCTCTTATGCATGAATTTATTATTATCATTATCACATTATTGTTAATGTTAAGTGTAACTTACTTGAGTGATTAACCATGTCTTGATAATATTTATGCATAAGCCTAGTTTATTTTAGTTCTATCTTGCATGCTTGTTTAATACATTAATTTTTTGATTGTGACAACACATCCATAATGATAAACTATGTTACTAACAGAAATAAAATAAAGAAAATGACATGATCATGAGCTTTTATAATGGTTATTTTATCTAGTGGTTGATAAAATAGCCCTGACCTAGGGGAGAAACAGCTCGAACTTTTTGGGTTCGTGTTTACAGCTTTCCACCTGTCCACCTCTGTATCTCCTGGGATTGGTTTCATCTCAACTCTATCTTGAACTTCCTCCTCTAGCTTGGGAGTTCCATCCATTACATATGGTTTTAAACTCACATGTAGGTGAGGTGTAAAATGGTAGGTTTACATAAAAGAAACCATGGGCACGCCGGCCCTACATATTAATGAGAAGAGATGGTTCACAGGACAACAATTAATTTAATAAATAAATTAAAAGGAAACCAATCACATACAAAGGTCTTGGTCTAAATCATGATCACCCACATACATGCAACGAGTTACACATTTAATAAAACTAGTTTTCATTTCTTTAATCATTTTTATTAAGATAAATTGTGATCAAATCGATTAATTATTATCTTTAATTAATAAATTATTTTATCTTAATAATTTTTTGAATTTCCTTGAGATTCTCATCAATCATAATTTTAAAAAAATAAATTCATTTAAAATTATCTTTGTACGTAACTAGTATCTTAGAGGAAACTCGGTGAATTCCCACTCATAACTACCTAATGATTATAAATGAACATTACACAGATATTAAATTAAACACATATACATAAAACACCTATCAGGTGTTGTGCCTCAGCTTTACGCCCTCACCATGGTACACATATCAAGGGTTTTTATAATATAATAATAAATTTTAATAAATATGCTTAATTTGGATGAGTACATGGCATGTAGTTCCAACTACATGGTGTGTACTATCATTCACCTTCTATCTACAGTACATGCCTCGGGATACAAAGTGTAAATGTACTTCAGAAATCTTCAGAGTACATGGCGTGTCCAGTGTGCCACACACCGTGTAGTATTCACGTTACATGGTCCCCAGCTGGGAAAGCTGTGTACGGGGTACATGATCCAACCCTAACCTGAAGGGACTACATTCCATGTTCAGTGGGCCACACGGTGTGTAATCCGAAAACCATGTGCCACCTGTATCTATTCAACACACAAAGTCTTTAAGACTTAGACAAACTCCAATGACATGGCTTGGTTTTTCCAACTAGTCTCGATGCATTGAACCTTGATACATGGTGTGTGAATCCAACTACACACCATGTATTCTGGTGTTATACGACCAGGAACCTTTGGAACCTCTGGAGGAGATCTTATGTTTAATTTTAATCAAAATTAAAAAAAAAGATCATTTCTATAAGATAAACGAGAAACGAAAAGAGGGAGGGAAGATCTTGAAATCTAGATTACAAGAATGGTTAAATTTAAATTGAAAAACTAAATTATTAAACCTTAAATCATCAATTAATTATTTAAATAATTATAAACTGTGATGTAATTTCTCTGATACCACTTGTAGGTTCTGGGCACAGCAGAAGCGCGGTTGGGATGGAACCCATATTTAATTTTTACCATGATCAATGATTATTCTAGGATCAATATGATGATAAATGTCAGTCTCCATAGAATAGAATCAAATATTTAGATAACAAATAAAGAGTCTTGAAACCTTTAGATATGATCTTTAATATCATTTTTATAATTAATTTAAATAATTTTATAAAGAAAATAATACATTGATCTTCAGCATTTTCTTTGTTGATTATTTTGATCATCCAGAATGACCCTTCTAGATTATCTTTTTGTGCTTGAAAGGATCCAAACTAGAATCCCTCTAGCAGTGATCCATACATGATCTAATGGCCTCTGATTGACACCACTCATTCTTCATGTGCTAGCACGGTGAAGCGAGTGTCTTGTGTCAGTCGTTCTTGATCGCTTTTTCTTTGGCCTTGAATAACGTCTCTCGTTCTTGAGAGGGTGGGAAGAGGATTCGAGAGAGAAATTTTTTAGCTCAAAAACTCTCAATTCACCGAGTGTGTGGTTCGGTACAAGTTATAATAGATGTGTGGATTAATTTTTTGACATGGGGCTTTAGTTAAAATATTTAATTGTGTAATACCAATTAAATACATTCATAACCTTAGATAAAACGCATGTTGTTGATAATAATACCGCGTCATTATTTATGGTGTTCCAACTTGCGCAAAATGGAATTATAAATAAAATTCCATGTCCCAAAATAATAGCAGTGTTATTTTAATTTGTGTCAACTTGTTAAATAATTATTTATCGTATTGCAAATAATTATTTTACTATCGGACCGACCTTGGTCCGTTCGAACTCCACTTCCATTTATTGAACACCCAAATAAATAAATAAATGATTTATTCTATTAAATAAATATTTTATTTAAAAACTAGTAAATAAATATTTATTAAATGTTCAATAAAATAAATAAATATATTTTACCCACAATCTGATGAATAAATATTTATTTAATTTATGCAATCATTTTAACTTGAATAAAATTATTCCACTGTCTTGAAAATTATATTTATTAATTAAATTCAAATAGAATTTAACTGAGACCACCATAAACACTTAGTGTGTGACCCTTTAGGATTCTTTCTCGTTGGCATTAGGAGGTCTTGCCTAAAGTCCAAGAGTATTATCTAGAAATGTGTCAAGGAACTGAAGAGAAAGAACTTAAAGTAACAACAACGAAATCCACATACGAATGATCACTGTGTAATATAATCCCTTTGTCGTGATATCTCATCAAGAGGGTTTCATGATTGTGTCATCAACTTTTATGCTTGATATGTCACTCTTTGACTACTTGAAAAAAAACTCATCATTACACCATGGCCATGGAATTTTGCACGACAGTTCTATTTCAATAAAAATAGATGAGATATCAACTTCCATAAGTTTAAGGGACAAATCCTTCCTCAAGTTATCCATTAATAACATGCCACTTGTGACACACCCAGCGTACCCTAATTCCCACCAACTGTTTGCATGACAGTTTTCATCATTTAATCAAAGTGTGTGAGTCATGACACATATTAATGACAATCTTAAGTTCTAAGGATCATTACACATGCTCGTAGATAGAAATATCTGATGACACCAAAACAATAAAAATTTCTACCGGTAGTTCTGTTCTCATAATCTCTTATCTTGGAGATTACCAAGTGAAAAAATCATGAGAGGAAGTCTCATCTACTTACGAGTACTCACACCTGACGGTTTGCATGTTATGTGTCCCATCATAGTAATTCATCCGACCATAGAACTATATTTATGAATATTGTTATATCATTTCAAGGTTCTCATCATAGTGGGGAACTTTCATGACCTTATCAATGAAAAAAAATACTCTAGGACATTATTACATAATTTTCATGTAGAACAATGAACAATATGTAATAAGATGTTTAATATTTAAATACATTAAATATCCATTTAAACAAAGTACAACCAGTTGGTTCTAGGACACCAATTCTTACAAGTAGGAGGTGTAGGAATATTTCTCTCTATTTCCGATAGCATTTTGGGAGAGGGAGCTTTATAATCTTGAGAGGATTCTCTCTGAATCTCATTATGAACAACACAAGAAATGAATTGTATCTATTAAGAAAATAATATAATTGGGTTTATATACTTTTAGGATTAGAATAAATAATTGAACAAGTTCCCTTTATTATTTATTTAATACTCAGAGAAACCCATGTCAATAATAATAATAATAATATTTCTTGATGTTCCCTAAACTTGAGAATTAAATATTATTTATTTAAAAAATATTTAATATATATTATTTCTCACCAGACCATTAAACTCAGACTTCTATTTCTCCAAAATATTTATCGGGCCTTAAATAATGACTATTTATTTATTAAATAAATATCGCTACATTATTTACTAATAAATAAATAAATATTATATCCACTAAATAGAAAATAAATATTTATTGAATATTTTTCTCATATAATATTCTCTCAAGTAATCGGTGAAAGAATATATATGATCAAGGAAACATGAATAATTATTAAACCAAATACGGGAATAATATTTATTCAACTTGTTAAATAATAAATAATAATATATCATTTAACTAGGATTCTGGATACACTTAGTGTGTGACCCTCTAAGACTCTTTCTCATTGGAATTATGTTAGCATCTAGAAACACAACAAGGCACCCATAGATAAATAAATGATTGGTGAAATGACATAATACCTCATATGGATGCCTACTATGTAATATAATCTCATTATTATGATATCTCTAATAAATCAGGTTGCATGAAGGTTCCATCAACCTATGTGCTTGGTGTCTCTTTATTTGGTGTTCTATAAATAGAACTTTCATATAGAATACCATGGCCATGGATTTATTTAGGTTATATCATTTTCATAAAAGGGACTTAGATATCAACTTCTATTAATGAAAAAAAAGGATAAATCCTTTTTCTCATTATTCATTAATGAAATATTACTCATGATGCACCCAATGTATCATACCTCACCGAAAATATATGTCATCATGGTTTTCATCAATATATCAAAGTATGTGACTTATAACACTCATTAATAATAATATTAAAGTCAAGGATCAATACACACATTCATAGATAGGAACATCCATTGACACATATAAATTTGGATTTCCTACCGGAGGGTCTCGTTCTCATAATATCCTACACTGGATATTGCCAAGGGAGTATACCATGAGAATGTGCCTAGAATTATTATGAGTATACACTCATGAAATCATGTATCATTTTTATCCCTAAAATGATTTCATGTAGCTATATAATATGTATTTGATAATGCTATCATGGCACTTCTGGGTTCTCATAATAGGATGAAACTGGTATGACCTTCCAACGCGAAAACTACTCTTATGACATAATCAAATACTATGTTATAAAGAATAACAATCATGATTTGATAAGGAGTTTATTAATATTCAAAAAAATGAATACAGGTTATCATAAAGTACACAAAAATTGGTTCTAGGGCACTAACTCCAATAAACACCAACTTTCACAAGAGCCAACTGCTAACAACCATCAGTCTATTAGCACTAACATGATACTAATGCTTCTTATAAGATAGGAATTTATTCAAGGGATATTCCATGTTTTATATTATGGGAACTTTGATTACTACAACTTGACCCCTCTAAGAAAAATACCTCAAGAGGTGATAATTCTGAAGTATGTTCTTTATCCATTGGCATGACCTTATCTCTTTTGCAAGATTCACCACTATAGTATTATCACAATACACTATGATAGGATCTTTTCTACTAGGTACCACATCAAGATCCTATAAAAAGTTTCATATATAAATGGATTACTTGGATACATCAGAAGTTGTTATATGCTCAAACTCTGTTGTGGAATTAGCAATAATTGGCTTCTTTGAACTCTTCTAGACCATAGCTCATTTGTTGAGAAATAAAACAAATCTCGATTGTGAATTAATATCATTATTATTTGTTTGAAAACTATAATCTATTTAACCCCATATGATATACTTTTTTTCTCCTCCATACATCATGAGAATATCCTTATTTCATCTCAAATACTTAAATATAGCCTTAATAGTAGACCAATGTTGTTCTCCTGGATCTTCTTGATATCTTCCTACCATGATTAATGCATAGGAACCATCAAGTCTAGTACATAACATGGAATACATGATTGATCCTGTCACTAAAGTATATGGGATATTACTCCTTCTCTCTTTCTCCCATTGTATATGAGGACACATTTTCTTTGAAAGATGTATACCATGTGACACTGGAACCAATCCCCTCTTGGATTGTACCATACTAAATATCTTTAGTATCTAGTCAATATATTTACTTTGACTTAGTTCATACATACTCTTGAATATATCACTAATGATATTTATCTCTGGCATATAGGATGCTTCACCTAATCCCTTTATAGATAAACACTTGTTTAACCAGTCCTTAACAAACTATAACATTGGTATATCATTTCCAATAAGTAATATGTAATCTATATATACTACTAGGATAATAACCACATTCCCACTAAACCTATTATAAACACATGGTTCACATTCATTCTTAATGAAATAAAATTGTTTTTTAGCTTCATCGAATTGAATGTCCCGTGACTTGGATGCTTTCTTTAATCTATAAATGTATCTATGAAACTTTAAGATCATATATACATATTCCAAAAAATTTCCATTAAGGAAATATATTTCGACATCCATCTGTCAAATTTCATTGTCGTGGTAAACTACTATAGTAATTAGAATTCTGATGGATTTAAACATGATAACTAGATAAAAGTTTTCATCATAGTCAATTCCTAACAATTTTTTAAACCCATTATCTACTAGTATTTATTTATAGGAATTTACTTTACCTTCCATTTCTGGTTTTCTATTGAATACCTATTTTCACCCTAGGGGATTTACATCAACTGGTGCATCGACCAGAACCCAAACTTGGTTCTAATACATGGAATCTATTTCATAATTCATTGATTTTTTTCATATTTCATATTATGGTCTCTCTACTTCCTATTTATAAGAGATGGTTTCATCATTGTTAACCAATAATGAGTCACCATATTTAGTTACTATAGAACCATATCTCTCTGGTTCTCCTACCTATCTATTGATCTTACACAGTACTTGTGTTTCAGTAACTAATACTTCCATGGGGACCTATGGAATATTTTCCTATACTAACTCTTGTGTTTCTTGATCATCAACTTCATTTAAGTCAATCATACTCCCACTATACTTTTTTAGTATGTCTCCCTCTCAAGAAATATATCTTGTCTAGCAATAATCACTTTCTTATCTAAGGGGTTATATAGATAGTATCCCTTTATTTACTTAGGATTCCCTATAAAGATACACTTTGTGCTCTGGGGTGCTAGTTTGTTTCTAGATAAGGCCTTAACAAATTCCTCACAACCCCATACATGTTCATGTGACAAAAAAAATTATTTTCACTCCATAAATCGAAGGGAATTATTTTTTCCAATTTATTTGGTACTCAATTTAGTGTGTATGATACAATTTGTAATTCATATCCCCAAAAGGATAATGGAATATCTGCATGACTCATCATTGAACATATCTTGTCTTAAATGGTATTGTTCCTCATTTCACTAACACCATTCCACAATGCTGTATAAGGTTGAGTGAGTTGAGATAGAATCCCAAAATCTTGTAGAAAGTTGATAAACTCTTTGTTAATATATTCACCACCTCGAACCGATTAAATATTTTTTATATTCTTTCCAAGTTGATTAACTACTTCATTATTGAATTATTTTAATTTTTCAAAGGACTCGGGATTATACCTCATTAAGTAGACATATTCATAACTAGTCGTCATTAAAATTTTTGAGGTAAGAATACCCACCTCTATCTTCTACTAGAAATGGTCCACACACATCAGTCTATACCAATACTAAATGATATGTGTCCCTTTAACCCTATCCACCGAATGGTGGTTTGGTCATTTTTTCTTGTAATAAAGCATGATATCTTTCAAGTGGTTTTAGCTTAGAATATTCTAAATAACCATCTTCATAGAGCTTTGTCAAACGGTTCTCGTTTAAATGACCAAGATGGTGATGTCATAGATGGGTGTTATATGAGTCATGTGAACATGATTCATTATCTATTTCCAGTACTTGTTTTTCATAATTTAATACATAAATATTTTTATTTAAATGTGTCATGTCATAACATATATTGTCTTTATAAAATAAACAACTTTTATTTCCAAACTTGAAAATAAAACCATTTTAATGTAGGCATTATATATAAATTTTTCTCTTGGTAACATTGGGTATATAATAACAATATATTAAAATCAATATCATTCTGGTTAGAAATGAAAGTTGGTAGTCTTTAACGTCTAGAGTAGCTGGTCTCACACCATTGGAAGCTCTCAAATCCACATCTCCTATAAGAATCTTTCAAAATATACTTGGTTCCTAAATTTGGATACATATGTGAGCACCAAAAGTTTTATCTAATACTCAATGTGTAGATATTTAAATATTAAAATCGATAATGAACACACCTTTATATTCCCATTTCTTTTGGGTGTACTTATTCTTCCAGTGGCTTTACCTTCCATGTTCAAAACATACTACCTCCTTTTCCTTTCCCTGCCTATGGATCTTCCTCTTCTTGAAAGGATGGTGCTTGGGAGATTTAGACTTGTTATAAGTCTTGGGCCCCTTTACCTTGTTCTTACTTTTCTAATTTAGCATAAGGATTGTAGGTTTTTCACACCCCATCTCCTTATCCACTTGGAAAATCAGAGTAATAAT
This sequence comes from Viscum album, assembly GCA_963277665.1. Classification (NCBI taxonomy): domain Eukaryota; kingdom Viridiplantae; phylum Streptophyta; class Magnoliopsida; order Santalales; family Viscaceae; genus Viscum; species Viscum album. The sequence goes on along the minus strand of OY728148.1, from coordinate 1,782,856,392 downwards.
GTAACGACCCAAACTTTCATTAATGGAAATCCCTCTTGATCTAATTAAATGCCTCTTTATGTAAAATGTTTATATAAAATGTCAAATTCTTTGGTTTTATGTTAAGAATTTTGACCGTTTATAATATAGTCGTTGAGCAGTGATCACCTGATTAGTATAAATATAGGGCTTTAACAAATCCAATTTACTCAGACAAAGGAAATGACGACCTCATCTAGTAGACGTGCCCCATACGAAGCCCATTTATTAGAGCTCGGAAAGGAGGTGGTGTCATTGGGATTCGCTCTTGACCAATCCCAAGTTGAGCTTGAATATGATAAGCTCAAGCGGGACCACCTATGAGAGAAATGGAAGTTGATAGAGATTACCACCTGAGCAATGTTATCTGAGCCATCCCAAGAGTCTGTCACCATCGCACACCTTACTCTTCGGTCTTATGCGGGTGTTATAAGGGGTTATGTAACAAGACCCTAGTACTATGGTTATGTACATTATTTTGTTATATAATAATGAATATAATTTCATTTTATTATTGTTACCTTGTAAATAGTTTTTAAAGCACAAATAGTATTTTTAGTTAATGTTCAACTAAGAAATCTATTTTGATGAATTAATGGATTTTTAAATTAAATAATATTTTAATAAAATATTATTATTATTAAATTAATTTTTATTAAATATAAATTATTGTATAATTTTATGAATGCAATTGTAATTTTTATTAATGTTTGAAAGCCATTTTTGTCAAAACCCATGAATTTTCGATAAATGTAAATTTTTATTTTAAAAGTGAAAATTAAAATATTTAGAAAAATATTTAGATAAAATGAATATTATTTCTGGAATCAGGATGTCAAAATTATCCAACGGTGAATTTTTCATAATTTTCTGAGACATTCAAATTTTTGGGTAAAAATTAAATACTATTTAAATATATAATGTGTTTTATGACATCATAATGATCCAATAGTGATGTAATAAAATACTATAAGCTTTATTTCCAAAAAAATATATGTTTTTCCATTAAAATAATGTGGTTTTGGGTTTTTTTGACTTATTTTACAAAGCATTAATGGACCCTTCAAGACTTATTAAACATCTTGTCTTTTTAAATTGTTTTCCTTGGGAGTGTGACTCACCTCCACATAAGCAACCCTATTATTTTAAGAATTTTGGAATTTTTAATTATACAATATTTTTTTCCACTTCCATTTTCCAAAAAACTATGGGCAAAAACTATGGGCTGGTTTGTCGTTTGGATTAGTTTAATGTGAGGTGTCCCAAACCTAAATAATAAAGAATTCTCTCACATTTCCTATATAAACCCACCCAAGATCCCACTTCCTCCTCACCCAAAGCCTTTTTAGTTCATACAAACTCTTCCATACTCTCTATATAATCCTCCCAAGGTGCCCCAATCTCCCAATAAGCCTCTCTCAATCCTCTCTTAAGCCTTTGGAAGCTCACTTCCAAGTAAGGGTTTTTCTTCCTTTCTCATTTTTGTCCAATTTTCTTAATGTTGTTATGCCATTTTAATTTCAATTATAAATGTTGGGGTATGGTTCCACACCTCCCCCATACTTCCATATTTATGTTTGATTTATGGTAGACTCCTTTCTCTCTCATTAAATTCCTCTCATGTTCACCTGTTACTATGCCGAAATTCTGAAAGAAATTTCTCTCTCTTCTTTTACATTCAAGCAATTCTTTTGTATCATGACTCTAAATTCAATTTCAATTTTTGGGACATGTATCTATATGACCCCTTACTTTCCATTTCATGTACATATGATGAGACTCTCCTTTCTCTCTCATCAACCATTTTTATGAATTCTTACGTCACGCCGTTATGCTGCCGAAATTGCACCGATTTTCTAAGCCAATGTCATTGTGTAGTGAATACCATGCCCATTTCTCTATCAAGGGTATTAAAATTTATGCACATTTACTTATTGATTATAAATTTCCATGTATTAATTTCACATTCCTTTATCGTGGAATAAATGATTATGTTTTATGAATCCATGTTATATGATCCATGTGGCACACTTATGCATGAAATGAAATGTTTAAGAAGGGTGCGTCATTATAGTGCTCCAATGCATTGGGTAAAGTATAGTATCAGGATACGTCATGTGCAATGGGTGTTTACTCATGATAATTCAATTGCAATGAGGTTTTACTCGTGCTTCATGTGCAATGAGGATTTTCTCATGCTCCATGTGTAATGAGTGTTGGCTCATGCTAATTCCATGTTAAGTGTTGTTGCCACATTTCCATGTTATGATTATCATGATTTATCATGCCATTATGTTTATGCTTATATTGTGCTATAATGATATTCCTATTGTCTAAAATATATTTTATTCCTCATGTTACTCCGTGTTTATTCCCTTACTGGGCTTTATAGCTCACCCTTTTCTTATGCATGTTCTCAGGTTATCCCATGCAATGCTAAGTACGAGGGAATGTAGTGGTCATGTAAAGGAAGTTTTCAATAAAGATATTGTATTTCATGTTTTAAGTTGTTATGTAATGATCCTAAGCCCCAAAGACACTAGACCTCTCGATCTTCTATATTGTATCAAGTGAATTTTATGTGATAAATTATGTTTAATTGTGTAATAAAAGATCAGGGTTGTCATAGTTGTTATCAGAGGATAGGTTTAGTTATTTTTGGCATTAGGATTAGAAGACCCTAGTAAAGACTTAGAGACAAGACTAAGTATAATAAAAACATTCCTAAGTTTTGGTGAGAATTGATTAAGTTGTTTATTAAGCAAATACATCCTTGTCTGGATACGAGCAGGTAGAGGCGACTCTGGCATAGATGTATCCTAGGGGTAAAACCCAAAAGCACCACTTTGAGCTAGACTCGAATGGGAACCGGTGCAAGAAAATGGGCCTTGCTGCACTCTTGGTTATGACACTCCCGGTGGATATGATTTGGTAAATTCACAAGCTTAGTATGAACTATTATTAAGGGACAAAAAAATTCCCTAAGAATATATGTTAGAAAGTAGATCATGGGACTGAAGCCAATAGATTCATATGTTAAGGAAATAAAAGTTATTTATAAGTCATCAGTTTTTTCCTTGTATTACCCTTTATGTGTTACCCCTAACTTTCCTTTTATTCCAGCCAATGGATGTTAATAGGAGGAGTCGGGCTAACAACCGATGTGAAGATCAATGTGATGATTGTACTAATGAGATGCCCAATCTGATGGGAGTGAGAATCGCAAAATTTGTCACACTTCTCTCCCAGCCAACTCAGGATTTGAATAGAAACATGGGTCAAGAGGAACGTTCAACCCCCCTTAAGAAAGAACAAGTTTCTATCGAGAGCTTAATGAGACAGAGGCCTCCTACTTTTAATGGATCATCTGATCCCTCAATCGTTGAACAATGGATCAACTCCATTGAAAATATCTTCTCTATCCTTCAATGTTCTGAACAAGAGAAGGTTCTCCTGGCTGCTTATCATATGGAGGGTGAAGATGATCAATGTTGGGTGTTGATCAAAAATATAAATCCTGAGAAGGAGATCGAGGCATTGGAATAGAAGGATTTCCAAAAGATGTTTTTCGATAAATATTTTTCCCGTACCCTCCGGCTTAATATGGAAAGGGACTTCCTTGCCCTCAAGCAAAAAGATGATGAATCTATTGGAGTGTACAAGGAAAACTTCACAAGGATTGCACGATACGCTTCCAGATTTGTCATTACCCCCAAATTTAAGGTTGACCGCTTCTTTGGTGGGATGAAACCTAGCCTGCAGAAAGCGCAGGTAATCCGCGACTTCAACAGCTATGAGGAGATTGTCCGATGTGTCCTCAAGGTCGAAATGGAGATCGAAGAATCTCAGGGGTATCATGGTGATAATAAGCGTAAGGTGGACTTTAATGCTGGTGGTCTGATGGATAAATCCAACGGTGCTAATAATATCCATCACCCCACTTGTCAAAGGTGCGGAAAGAAGCACCCAGGAAATTGCCTGAAGTGGACGAGGAAATGCTTTAGGTGTGGAAGAGAAGGGAACTTAGATGTTAACTATCAGCAAGAAAGACCCGCTGCTGTGACAGAGGATAGGAATGCTCCATTCGAACCTCAACGCGTTGTTCATTGCTACAACTGTAAAGAACCAGGTCACCTTACAAATCAGTTCCCTAAGCCAAGGGATTACATAGGCAACCAATAACCTCCAAGGCAGCAAGGGAGAGCTTTTTCCATTACTACTGCCGAAGTGAACCCCGACAACAAAGTGGTGACAGGTATACTAGTTATTCATTCAAGAATATCAAACGTACTTTTTGATTCAGGTTTTATGCATTCTTTTGTATCTTGAAAGTTTAGTAGAACAATCCCAGCACCACCACAAATCATGGAAGTAAAGATGTCGGTGAGTACGAAAAATGGGGAAATCATTGCATCCCATGAATATAACTCATCCCCTGTCATAATATATTGATTAAACTTCCCGGCAAACCTCGTCATACTCCCTCTAGTGGAATTTGATGCAATTCTTGGCATGGATTGGTTTTCCTTATATAGAGCCAACATAAATTGTCGTGAGAGGGAAATCACTCTCTATATAGAGAATCGACCCCCGGTTATTTACAAGTGAAAGGAGGAATATAAATTTTCTTTAGCTCCATAATCTCAAGCGTGGATATTACTGCCCTATGAGAACACGTATCTGGCTCAGATGATTCAGTATAAGGAGGAAACCATCCTCTAATACATGCCTATTGTGCGGGAATTTGCTGATGTGTTTCTCGAGGAATTGACTGGTCTTCCTCCTAGAAGAGATATTGAATTCTCAATTGATCTTATACCTAGGGTGTTGCCAATATCCAAGACTCTATATATAATAGCTATTGTGGAGCTTGAGGAACTGAAGAAAAAACTATAGGATAATCTCGATAAAGGGTTTATATGCCCAAGTTCTTCACCATGGGGTGCACCAATCCTCTTAATCAAGAAGAAGTATGGGTCAATGTGCCTTTGCATCGATTATCGTGAGATCAACAAAATCACGATAAAGAAAAAGTATCCTCTCCCACGAATTGATGACTTGTTCGATTAGCTGCGTGAAGCACAATACTTCTCCAAGGTGGATTTTCGGTCGAGATATTATCAAGTAAGGGTGAAGAAGGAAGATATCCCCAAGAATTATTTTGTAGAAGATACGGGCACTATGAATTCATAGTAATGACTTTCGGACTCACTAATGCTCTAGCAATCTTCATGGACTTGTTGAATAGAGTCTTTAGAGGTTACCTCGACAAATTTGTGGTAGTCTTTATATATTATATTCTGATATACTCCAAAACCAAGGAAGATCATGAGGAGCATCTGAGAATTATACTAGAGACCTTGCAGAAGGAGAACCTCTATGAAAAGTACAGAAAGTGTGAGTTCTAGTTGAAGGAGGTATCATTCTTGGGTCATATCATCACAAGTAATGGGATATCTGTGGATCCCTCTAAAACAGATGCAATTGAGGGGTGGCCAAGGCCAACATCAGTAATGGATATCCGTAGCTTCTCGGGGTTACCTAGATATTATTGAGGATTTGTGAGAAATTTTTCACGATTGTCCAACCCTCTTACCAAGCTAACTCGGAAGGGAGTAAAGTTTTCTTGGAGTGATGAATGTGAAGAAAGATTCAAGGAGTTAAAAAGGAGGCTTATCACTACGCCCGTGCTCACTTTACCCACAAGTGGAGAAATTTTTGTGGTATTCATTGATGCTTCGAAGAAGGGCCTGGGATGTGTGTTGATTCAAAATGACAAATTCATTGCCTATGCTTCAAGGCAATTTAAAGTTCATGAACAGAACTATCCAACAAATGAACTCGAGTTGGCTGTAGTGATCTTCACTTTGAAATTTTGGCGGCATTATCTCTTTGGGGACAAGTTTGAAATATATACGTACCACAAAAGCCTCAAGTATATATTCACACAAAAAGAGTTGAACATGCGCCAATGAAGATGGTTAGAGCTGATCAAAGACTATGACTGCTCAATCCATTTCCACCCTGGGAAAACGAACAAGGTGGCAGATTCCCTAAGTAGAAAGGAACCAGCAATTCTATCATTTATGAGAATTTAAAAGGATCCAATCTTCTTAGATTTGATGAATATAGACATGGTAATCATAAAGAAGGGAACATCATCAATCCTTTCACAAATGATTGCTCAACCTTCACTTTTGTAAAGGTGAAAGGATGATCAAAAAGATGATGTGGGAATTCCGGAAAAAGTGGAAGCTATCGGAAAAGTGAAATCCTTAGATTTTAATGTTAATGAATAAAGAATTGTGAGATTTGGGAAAAGACTATTTGTTCCATCAAGTCCGGAGCTGAATAAGGAACTTTTAGATGATGCACATAGTTCAAATTTCTCTATTCACCCAGGTAACACAAAGATGTATCTAGATCTCTGAGAGAATTATTGGTAGGATAATATGAATAAGGAGATCGTTGAATATATATCAAAGTGCATGTTGTGTCAGCAAGTGAAGGAAGATAGGTAGAAGTATAAGGGTATGATGCAACCATTGCCCATACCAGAAGGGAAATGGGAGAACATCACCATGAACTTTTTCACTGGACTTCCGAAGATATCCAAAGGCAAAAATGAAATCTGGGTTGTTGTGGATCATCTTACAAAGGCTCTACGCTTCATTTCTATTTGGTAGGATTTATCATTGGATCAACTAGAATAGATATATATCATGGAAGTGTGAAGGCTGCATTGAGTACCACTATCTATTGTGTCTGATTGAGATCCAAGATTCACCTCTAAGTTTTGGAAGAGTCTTCAACATGCTCTAAATACTGAACTGAACTTCAGTACCGCCTATCATCCTCAAACTGATGGCCAATACAAGCGGACTATCCAAACACTTGAGTACATGTTGAGAGCATGCTCAATGGAATTTAAAGTAGGATGGGATCAACATATTCCTATGGTTGAGTTCTCTTATAATAACAGTTTCCACTCGAGCATCCAAATGGAACCATATGAAGCCCTTTATGGGAAAAGGTGCATAACACCAGTGTGTTGGGATGAGGTCGGTGAGCGTAAGATTCTTGAACAATAAATGGTCAAAGAAATGGTGGAGAATATAAAAACCATTCAGAAGCATATCAAGGCATCCCAGAGTCGATAGAAGAGCTAAATAGATAATCATCAACGATACCTTGAGTTTAAAGTTGGAGACATGGTATTTCTACTCATATATCCATGGAATAAGGTCGTGAGGTTTGGAAAGAAAGGGAAGTTAAGTCCAAGGTACATCATCCCCTTCGAGATTCTTGATCGTGTCAGGGTTGTGGCCTATCGACTAGCACTTCCACCTACCATGGTAAAGTATACGATGTATTTAATTTATCCCTCTTAAGGAATTACATACCGGACCCTTCACATGTACTCTCTTCAGAGGTGGTACAGTTATAGGATGACCTTTCTTATGAGGAGAAACCAGTGAAGATCTTAGATCATAGAGAAAATGTTTTACGAAATAAGACAATGCCCTTCATCAAGGTGTTGTGGAGAAACCACAAGTTTGAAGAAGCAACGTGGGAATTAGAGGAAATGATGAATCAGAGTTACCCACATCTGTTTTAGTGTGGGAAAAGAAAATTTTTAGGGAGAGATTTTTTAAGGGGGGCAGATTGTAACGACCCAAAATTTCATTAATGGAAATCCATATTGATCTAATTAAATGCCTCTTCATGTAAAATGTTTATATAAAATGTCAACTTCTTTGGTTTTATGTTAAGAATTATGATCGTTGCTAATATATTCGTTGAACAGTGATCACCTGATTATTATAAATATAGGGCTTTAACAAATCCAATTTACTCAGACAAAGGAAGCGATGGCCTTGTCCAGTAGACGTGCCCCATACGAAGCCCATTTGTCAGAGCTTGGAAATTAGGTGGCATAATTGGTATTCTCTCTTAACCAAGCCCAAGACGAGCTTGAATATGTTAAGCTTGAGCAGGACCTCCTAGGAGAGAAATGGAAGTTGATAGAGATTACCACCCGAGCAATATTATCCGAGCCACCCCAAGAGTTTGTCCCCATCGCACACATTACTCTTCGGTCTTATGTGGGTGTTATAAGGGGTTATGTAAAAAGACCCTAGTACTATGGTTATGTACATTGTTTTTGTATATAATAATGAATATACTTTCATTTTATTATTGTTACCTTGTAAATAGTTTTTAAAGCACAAATAGTATTTGTAGTTAATGTTCAACTAAGAAATCTATTTTGATGAATTAATGGATTTTTGAATTAAATAATATTTTAATAAAATATTATTATTATTAAATTAATTTTTATTAAATATAAATGACCGTATAATTTTATGAATGCAATTGTAATTTTTATTATGGTTTGAAATCCATTTTTGTCAAAACCCATGAATTTTCAATAAATGTCGGTTTTTATTTTAAAAGTGAGAATTAACATATTTAGAAAATTATTTAGATAAAATGAATATTATTTCTAGAATCAAGATGTAGAAATTATCCACTGGTTAATTTTTCATAATTTTCTGAGATAGTCAAATTTTTGGGTAAAAATTAAATACCGTTTAAATATATAATGTGTTTTATGACAAAATAATGACCCAATAGTGATGTAATAAAATACTATAAGCTTTATTTTCGGAAAATATATGTTTTACCATTAAAAGAATGTGGTTTTTGGGTTTGTTTTACTTATTTTACAAAGCATTAATGGACCCTTCAAGACTTATTAAACATCTTGTCTTTTTAAATTGTTTTCCTTAGAAGTGTGACTCACCACCACATAAGAAACCCCATTGTTTTAAGAAGTTCGGACTTTGGCCTTATAAAATATTTTTTTCCACTTCCCTTTTCCAAAAACCATGGTCTTGTTTGTGGTTTGTATTAGTTTAATGTGAGGTGTCCCAAACCTAAATAATAAAGAATTCTCTCACCTTTCCTATATAAACACACTCAAGCTCCCACTTCCTCCTCACTCAAAGAATTTGTAGTTCGTCCAACCTCTACCCTACTCTCTCTATAATCCTCCCAATGTTCCCCAATCTCCCAATAATCCCCTCTCAAGCCTCTCTCAAGCCTTTGGAAGCACACTTCCAAGTAAGGGTTTTTCTTCCTTTCTCATTTTTGTCCAATTTTCTTAATGTTTTTATTCCATTTTAATTTCAATTATAAATGTTGGGATATGGTTTTGAACCTCCCCCATACTTCCCTATTTATGTTTGAATTATGGGAGACCTCTTTCTCTCTCATTAAATGCCTCCCATGTACACCCGTTACTATGCTGAAATTCCAAAAGAAATTTCCCTCTCTTATTTTACATTCAAGAAATTATTTTGTATCATGACTCTAAATTCCATTTCAATTGTTGGGAAATGTATCTATATGACCCCCTTACTTTCCATTTCATGTACATATGATGATACTCCCCTTTATCTCTCATCAAACATTTTTATGAATTCTTACGTCACGTCGTTACGCTGCCGAAATTGCACTGATTTTCTAAGCCAATGTCATTGTGTAGTGAATACCATACCCATTTCTCTATCAAGGGCATTCACCTTTATGCGCATTTACTTATTTATTATAAAGTTCCATGTATTAATTCCACATTACTTTATCGTGGAATAAATGATTATGTTTTATGAATTCATGTTATATGATCCATGTGGCACACTTATGCATGAAATGAAATGTTTAAGAAGGGTGTGCCCTTATAGCGCTACAATGCATTGGGTAAATTATAGTATCATGATACATCATGTGAAATTGGTTTTTAATCATGCTATTTCAAGTGCAACGAGGTTTTACTTGTGCTTCATGCGCAATGAGGATTTTCTCATGCTCCATGTGCAATGAGCCTTGGCTCATACTAATTCCATGTTAAGTGTTGTTGCCACATTTCCATGTTATGATTATCATGATTTATCATGACTTTATGTTTATGCTTCTATTATGATCTAATGATATACCTATTGTCTAACATGTATTGTATTCCTCATGTTAATCCATGTTTATTCCCTTACTGTTCTTTATAGCTCACCCTTTTCTTATGCATGTCCTCAGTTTATCTCATGCAATGCTAAGTACGAGGGAATGTAGTGGTCATGTAAAGGAATTTTTCAATAAAGATGTTGTATTTCATGTTTTAAGTTGTTATGTAATGATCCTAATCCCCAAAGACACTAGACCTCTTGATCTTCTATATTGTATCAAGTGAATTTTTTTGTAATAAATTATGTTTAATTGTGTAATAAAAGATCAGGGTTGTCATAAATAAGTTCCGAAAGACTCTTCTCAATATTTCTCATGTTATAATTAACAATAAAAATGGAGAAGGGCTTGGGTTGTGAAAAAAGTATGAAATCTATGTGAAACTCATCCATGAATTTAATCCCAAATTTTTTTAAGCATTCAATATAGTCAATAAGATTGACTACATGAGGCCTAGTTGGATATGACTCTCCAATATTAGTTGTAAATAGATCATTGAAGATTTCATATCTCTCTATTGTCCCATAAGAGATTGTTGTCCACCCTCTCTTGTTTTAATAATCACAAATCATGTCAAATATTATTAATCATTTCAAATATTATTAATCATGTATAATCATTTCAATCATGTTTATTTAAGTTTCAATATGTGTAATTTTGATTATGTATGATTGCATATAAGCTTAACACATTTTGATAATATTTATATTGTAAGACAGTCCAAATAGAAATATTTCCTAAGTATGAGAATCTGACATTGAGAGAATAAGTCTGACTCACTGATGTTGATAGAATAAGTCTGACTCATCGATGCCAAAAACACAAAGGACTCACTAATAGTTAAAATGAGTCACTGATAGTTCAATTGTCTCACTAATAGAAGGATTGACCTATCGACGCATGGTGTTATCGATGCATGGTGATACCGACGCACGGTATTACTGACGCAAGGACTCACCGATGCATAGACAGATCAACAAAGGAGTCATTGATAGAATAAGACACTGATACCGATAGAAGGACTCACTGAGAGAATGAGTCACCAATGTATTATTCACCGACAAAGGAGTCACCAGTAGACTGTTTAAATTTCCTTTTATTTAATTTTTTTCTAATAGTCATATTTTTAGTGTTTTAATGTGACTGATTAATTTAATGATTTTTACAAACATATTCAATGAGGATTTCAGGAGTATTAGGTACAGCACCTACCTCAAACATGCACATTGCCAGGCTACAGATTATAAAAGAAAAGGACTCGAGCTAAAAGAAGTGGTACATGAAAGATATGTACAAGGATACATGTAGACACAATGGCATACCCACATGAGAAAAATATAGAAAGGAAGAACACACAAGGAAATCTTCATTCCTACTTGATGTAAACTAGAGAATTGTTGTCAACCAAAGTTCCAACATCTCTACAGCATTCAACTGAACCTAAAGAGAAGAACATATCATCTTCTTGGAAGATAGAACACAATGCTTCATGACACATTGTTTCAGTGTCTACTTCTAAAAGAGGATTCCATCTTCACATATTCTACATCAAAGAGTCCAAAGATGAACTACTTAACACGCATAGAATTCTAAACTCTATCTCTCTATTCTCTACTCTATTGTGTGATTTTTATTACATTTTCATGAAGTGTGTGCATCTATCTATAAAATAAACATTTTCTCTTACACTGAACTGAAGGATACTAGATATCCTCACACAACTATCTTTTTAAAAAAAATTATCCCACTTAGAACTATGGTAGAGTTCTTGTGTGACCTGGCTATTTTTTTTTCACACGTAGAACAGTGGTAGAGGTCTTGTGACCTGGACAATTTGTATATTGTTGTATAAACCCTGATCCTGGTTGTGGATAAAATCTTTATATATATTTCTCAATGGTAGGTGATCACCAAGTGGAGAGGACTAAGTCTTGGGTTGAGACTGAACCTCTTTTTTTATATTCGTTGTGTTTTCAAATTTAGTTTTCTCTATTTGTACCTATATTTCAGAAAACTTAATTTCACTTTGATAGTTATTCGTGGATAGGGTTTATAACTATTTTGGATTATTAGATTAGTTTCAAATGTTGTATCAATATCTCATATTATTACAACTGATAAATAATAAATCTTATGAGAAATTAGTTGAATGGTCAGACTATTATAAATTCACTACTTTGATTAGCTGGCCTGTTAAGTTTTAAATTGGGGGAATCTTATAAATTAACTTTTTAACATAAATTTTTATAGGAACTCAATTCACCCCCCCCCCCCCCCCTCTTGAGTGTCTTACTCCGACCAACATTTGGTATCAGAGGATAGTTATTTAAAATCTTTTTCAAATGTTTTCAACTGTGATTTAGTTGTGTTTTAAAGATCTCAAAATTCTTGTTACATTTAAATTTTTAGCTCTTTAAAAATCTTTTCTTCGGTATGGATAATAGATTTGAAGGTGATGCTAAAAACAGACCTACCTACTTTAATGGAACAAACTATTCCCATTGGAATATTAAGATGAAAATGCATTTAGAAAGTATGATATTTGATATTTGGACAGTTATAGAAGATTAATATGAAATATTAAAGACTATTAGGAATACCTGGAGTGGTTCCACAAAGACTGCTTATAATAACAATTGAAAAGATATGAATGCTCTGTTTTGTGCACTAGGAGATGAATAATTTAATAGAATATCTTCTTGCACATCTTCCTATGAAATTTGGGACACTTTAGCTATTTCACATGAAGGAACTTCTAATGTTAAAGAAATGAGACTTAACACTTATACTATTAAGTATGATAATTTTAAGATAAATCCCAATGAGCCTATTTCTAACATGTATCTTAGGTTTAATGAAATTTTGAACACCATGATCTCTCTAGGAATAACTTTTATAGCCAAGGATAAAATAATGATAATACTCATATGCTTACTAGATAGATGGAGAGGGAATTCTATATCAATAATAGAATCATGTGACCTCAACACTTTACCAGTAAAGGAGCTGATAGGAAAGTTTATGATGTATGAGGAAGTACTAAAGGTAAACAAAGAAGAGGATGATGAACACAAAAGAAAAACTATTTCTTTCAAATCTATTGCATCCAAATAGAAGGAAAAATCTCAATATGAAACTGAAAGTTTAAGTGATAACCAATCCTCAATAGATAGTGATGAAGAGATGGTTTAGATAGCTAGAAGGTTTAAGAAATTTTATAGAAAGAATAAATTCTTCAGAAATCCCAACTACAAAGGAAATTATGATCATAAGGTCCATTGGAAAAAGTAATGGAAAATAAGTGACACTTCAAATGAAATCATATGTTATAAATGAAAAAGAAAGGGATATGTAAAGGTTGACTATCCCAAGCTAAAGTATAAGAAGAAGTATGATGATAAGGAGAGAAATTATAAAAAGTCCATGAAGAAAACTTAGAGTGCTTTGAGGATATCTCAAGTGACTCAAAATCCTCTCATGATGAGAAATACAGTAAAGAAAATATGTGTTTTATGAAAAACACATATAAGGTAACACAAAACTCTCCTGAATATAATGCTTATTATTCTGTAGATGAAAGGGATTATGAAAATATGAAAAATGAGGAAATGTTAGAATATTTCAAAATGCTAGTGGACACTTGTAATGAACTAAAATATAAATACAAATATTTAAATAAATATCATGCTTTGACTACCACTGTTAAATCTGAACTTACTATAGAAAAAGATAAAAATGATCAACTACTTAAAGAAAATAATGAGCTTAAATTATCAAATTAGAAATTGAAAAAGGATTTAGAAAAGTTCACTAATGGTAAATATACCTTGGTTAAAATGATTTGTATATAAGTAGATCCTAAATATACTACTGGAATAGGATACCAACTAGTAAAGAGTAATATAGCTAAAACTCATTTTGTATCTAAATCTGGAAAATCTAGTTTTATTCCTAGTTCTGGAAAATTTTCTGTAAGTTCTATCCATGAAACATCTTCTATTGTTTCAAGTTTTTCTGGACCAAATAAACTCTATTTATCAAATACTTTACATGATGCTTATAGGAAATCCATGAAGCAAATTTGGGTTCCCAAATCTCTTATTAATAATGTTACTGGACCTAAACAAATCTGGGTACCAAAATCTTTTCTTGTCTAATTTGTTTGTAGGAAAGATGTTTGAAGATATCCTATAAAATTCTATGGTATTTGGATAGTGGATGTTCAAGGCACATGACAGTAGATTACTCATGCTTTAAGAACTTGATAAATATTGATGGTGGGCATGTCACCTTTGGTGACAATGAAAAAGGAAAAATAATTGGCCTTAGCTAGATTGGTAACTCTAACTCAGTTTTAATTTCTAAAGTAATTTTTTTATAGATTAAAATACAACTTACTTAGTATCTCTTAGTTATGTGATGATGGTTTCAATGTTAAATTTGAAAATTATGCATGCAATGTTTTTAATTCTAAAAATAAGTTAGTATTTTCTTCTTTTAGAAATGAAAATACTTATATTGTGGATTTAGATTCTATAATTTCTCAAACAAATTCTTGTTTAAATGATTTTCATAGAGAATATTGGATTTGGAATAGGAGATTAGGACACTGTAATATACACTCACTTAGAAAGATGACTATAAAAGGCTTAGTCAAGGATCTACCCAAACTTGAGTTTCCAAATGAAAAAGTATATAATCCTTATCAAAAGGGTAAACAACACAAAATCTCTTTCAAACCAAATAAATAAGTTTCAACATCTCAACCTATCGATTTGGTTCACATGGACTTGTTTGGACCATCTAGAGTTTCAAGTCTAAGTGGGAAGCACTATGTATATGTTCTTGTAGATGACTACTTTAGATATACTTAGGCCTTATTATTGGATCACAAAAGTAAAGCTTGTTCTCATTTCACCAAGTATTCTAGGACTATATAAAATCTTAGTGGTCTTAGAATTAAAACCCTAAGAAGTGACCATGGTCGTGATTTTGAGAACCAAGAGTTTAAATCTTTTTTCTCACAAAATGGCTATAGTCATAAATTATCTGCTCCTAGGACATCCCAAAAAATGGAGTTGTATAAAGAGGAAATAGAAACTTGCAATAAATTTCTAGAACCATTATTAGTGAGTATGACCTACCTATAAAATTTTTGGCAGAAGCTATCAATACAGCATTCTATATAATTAATAGAGACTTGATTAGACCTATCCTTAAGAGAAATCCTTATGAGTTGTGGAAAAATAGAAAATCCAAGGTTAAATATTTCAATGTTTTTGGTTACAAAGTATATATTCATAACACTAATGATAATCTAGAACAATTTTCCTCCAAGAGTGATGAAGGAATTTTCCTAGGTTATTCAATTTCTATTAAATTATATAGAGTCTTCAATAAGAGAACCAAATGTGTGGAGGAATCTATACATGTAAATTTTTATAAGATAGATCCACATGATTCAAATACCTATTTAGAAAATCTTGAGGATGATATGTTAAATTTGGACATCAATACAAAATATTTTGACCATCTGGTTAAGGAATCTGTTAAAACTTTCAGTTCTAGAAAATCTCCAGACTCTAGTCATGATGAACCCAAACCTGTTGAAGAACTTGAAGTGACTAGCCCCTTTTTTCTAGAACAATTATAACTCTTAAAAACCATCCTTTAGATGTTATAGTTAGATATTTAGAAAAAGGAACTTATACTTGATATTCTCTCATAAATCAGGTTGAACATCAAGTTTTCTTTTCATAGCTTGAACCTAAGAACATCAATGATAATATCAATAAAGAATTTTGTGTGATGGATATAAAAGAAGAATTGAATCAGTTTGAAAGAAACAAAGTCTATAAACTTGTAGATAGACCCAAATACACCTTGACTATAGGCACTAAATGGGTTTTTATAAATAAGGTAGATGAATCTGGTAATATAGTTAGAAACAAAACTATATTAGTTGCATAAGGTTATAGTCAAGAACAAGGGATCGACTATGAGGAAACCTTTGCACCAGTTTCTAGACTTGAAGCCATTAGAATATTTCTTGCTTATGAATCACATCAAGATTTCAAACTTTATCAAATGAATGTCAAGAGTGCATTCTTAAATGGTTATATAATTTAGGATGTTTTTATTGAACAACCCCCTAGTTTTAAAGATCCTCACTTTCTAAATCAAGTTTTTAAATTAACTAAATATTTATATGGTTTAAAGAAAGCTCCAAGAGATTGGTATGATAGGATCAGAACTTTTCTTATTTCTAAAGGTTTTAGAAAAGGTATAATCGATCCTACCCTTTTTATAAAATAAATTTCCAAATATGTTTTAGTAGTAAAAATCTATGTAGATGATTTTATTTTTATATCCTCTATAAATTCTTTATGTGTTGATTTTTCAAAGATGATGCAAAGTGAATTTAAAATGAGTTTAATGGGTGAACTCAAATTCCTTATTGGATTTAAAATATTTCAAAATAAAGAAGGTATTGTTTTTAATCAACATAAATATACTAAGGATATTTTAAAAAGATTTATCTTTGAAAGCACTAAGAATAGTGATACTCTAATGAGTACCACTTGTAATTTGGACCTTGATGAATATGGTAAATCTATTGATCAAACCACTTACAGAGTAATGATTGAGAGTTTACTCTACTTAACTACTAGTAGTCCTGATATCATGTTTAGTGTGTGTATGTGTGATCATTTTCAGGAAAATCATAAAGAGTCGCATCTTCTTGTTGTTAAAAGTATTTTTAAATACCTCAAATATAAAACCAATTTAGGATTGTTCTATCCTAGAGGAAAACCTTTTGATTTGGTGAGTTATTCATATACTGACTTTGGTGGCTATAAGTTAGACAGAAAGAGCAACTCTAGCACATGTCACTTTCTGGGAAAGTCTCTAGTTTCATGGTGTAGTAAGAAACAAAATTTTATTTCATTATCTACTGCTGAAGTCGAATACATAGCTTATGGTAGTTATTGTGCACAAATTTTGTGGTTGAAACACACATTACTAGACTATGGATATCAATTCAGACATTTACCTATAAATTATGATAACACAAGTGCTATTAATATTTCTAATAATCCTATTTCACACTCTAGGATAAAACACATTGATGTAAGACATCAATTTTTGAGAGACTATTATAAAATATGTGATATAACTTTAGAATTTATTGGCACTGAACATCAGCCTGATGGAATTTTCACAAATCCATTGAACATTGAAATAATGAATTACATTAGACATGATTTAGGAATGATCAATCTATAGGACCTTATGTTGGTATTCCTTTGATAATTTTAAGAGTAGTTTTCATGCTGAAACTGACGCATTGTTATGCCGACACCGTTAGTGTTATGAAAAATCTATCATGCCGACACCGATGACTCACTGTTTTTATATGTTTTATGTTTTTACCAAAATGAAGCTGTTTAATTTATTTTGTTGAACCCAGTTCATGATTTCATGATTTTTCGATCTCAAATTCCCAAAATGATATAAATCAAGTCGATCCACTCAACTCCTTTACCCTTACACTCCCTCAGTAATTTCTATCTCTCTACCCTCGACCTCTCACCTACCAACCTTCAAATTAAACTATTGGAATGGTGTGTGTGAAGTGATCTCTTGAAGTTGGTTCAGGAAACGAGTCTCATGCATCTAAGAAACAGAAAGGGGAATCCAGAAAATCTTCTAGACCTGTGAATCCAGCTCTAGCAAACCATGTTGTGAATCTAGAAAAGGAGGTTCTTGTAGAATGGCTATTGGAAAGCAATACTTTTCTGATTAGGTTGTTACAGTATTAGGGATGGATTGAGTGGTTCTCATATAATGAAAGACCTTTCTACCTGAAGTTAGTTCATGAGTTTTACATGAATGTGGAGTTTTTTATAGAAGGAAGTGATTTTTGCTGGAATAATTCCATAGTAAAAGGAAAGATAATTTCTTTTTCATCAAGGCAGTGGGATGAATATCTTAGAGTACCTCATGTGGGAGTTTTTGATGACTATAAAGGTAGTTATCCACCTGAGAGTGACTTTTTCTACTTTGAGATAGCTCTAAAGGAGCTTATTGATAATGATGAGCAGAGGAGTCCTATTGATACATAATTAGATGGGGAGTGTATAATTCTATTCAAATTCATTTAGCACTAAATCTATCCTAGGAAATGGGACTTTTCTTCATTAAAGTATCAATATGTTTATTTGATCAATCTACTTAAGAATGTAATTAATGTAAACCTACATAGATATCTTATGGTTCATATCAGTGAGATGATTAAGCCTTCTTTCAAGACCAACTATTTGTTTTACCTTATGATGATCTCATCCATGTTGAAAGAGAAGGGATGTGTTAGTGATACTGATGAGATTGTTTCTAAGTGCAGTAGTATTTTCCTAAGCAAATAAATCTGTAAAAGGATTAAAATAAATTGGGACCCACTGAATAAATAATGGGTTAGGGATGAGGAGAAATTATATGAGAAGTTCAATCCAGTGGTCCATCCAACTAGGACAAGAGATATGGATGATCCTGGTATGGAACCAAATGAGGAAGTCATTTACTCTTTAGATAAAGAAGAAGAGTATACCACACCAGTCAGAGATCAAGGGTCGGCTATCGATGATAGGAGTGATTGTGACACCACAAGATCACCAAAAGGTTTTTATTTTGGACCTCCAAGTCCACCACTTGTTTTACCCCCAGATAAACCCACTCTTGGTACTAATGGAGATAAGGATATAGAAGTATTAGTAAGTTTAGAGTATATTATCAAGTTTGTTGTCTCTTAAGATGAATTATAATGTAACACCCTAAGCTTCTACGGTACGCTTCTCTTTGAATAATGTGATAGCGTGTGTTGTACGCAACATCGAGTTCTAACACACCACAACCAATCAAACTAGCCGTTATGAATAGTAATACCTACTTTTTGAAATTATATATATATATTATATTTCAAAATGAACTTCATTTTTGGATTCATAATATCGAAATTATCCTAAGTTGAATTTTTCTGAGAACGTCCAATTTTTATGAATAGTGAAAAATACTTAAAAACAACTTTTTTAATCAAAATAATTTATAGTGATAAATTATATTATTTAGTGGTTTTATAGTATAATTAGAATATATTTTTACCATTTTCTCCAATGGTGTTCATTATAATTAATTTCACTTTGAAATTGGACCTAAACAATTGTCAAACTTTTGATATATATTGTTTCTTAAAAACACGCTATTTGTTGTAACAACGGGAATTAATTATAAAATTAATTAATGAAACTTATATGTTTGGAATTTTTTAAAATAGACATCATTTTTGAATTCAGAATATCAATTATATATTAGGGTGAAATTTTGGCATTGTTCTGAAAAACTTCAATTTTTGATGAATAGTGAAACTACTAAGTGGTAGTTAAAAAACTGAATTTTTCATAAAACTTAATTTTACCGCTTCTGTGAATGGAATTTCGAAAATACGAGAGACACGGTTAATATAAAGAAGTAAAATTTGGTCCAATGAGATGAAAATAATTTTTTTTCAATAGAAACTTTTTACTTTTATTTACCACAGTTAAAAGTAAATAGGGTAATTAAGGGTAAAAATGATATTAATATTACCCTAAAACATGTCCTAATTCTATTTTAAAAGTGTATATCGACCAAAAACAACCTTAGGAATAAAATATTATCATTTAGGTCCACTTGGATTAGATTAGGACATTTATTATTATTTAATTCAAAGAAGAGTTAAAAGAGTTAAAATCAAAGTTTATTTACTAAAACATTTTTAATATAGGGTTATACATAGGCTAAATTCGATTGTAAATATTAAATATAAATATAAAGAGATTTCATACATAATGATATTTTATTTATAATTTTTAGACATTAAATAATTTAATTTATTTATGACACAATGATGATGTAGTAATTACCATAATAGTGAAAAATTAAAATAATTGATATTATAAATACACAAATAAATATAATTTGAGACTTTTTATGAATTAAACTAATTTTCTAAGTTAATATGACATGTTAGGAATGATTTAATTAAATTGTTTCTAAGTAATCATTCTGTTATGAGTTTCACAAAAATCAACTATTGAATAGTGTCAAAATTGACATAAAAGAGTTTTTAAAACAAATATTATATTATTAATTGATATTAAATTCCTAAAAATCTAAGGTTAGGCCAAGAGACTTATATCATGATATTTGTATCATTAATGGACTACTTATGGGTCTCTTGGATGTATATAGTAAGTTTATTAACTATATAATATAAAAATACAAAGTGACATGGTAAATGTCAAACTAATTAACTAAGAGTTAATACTTAAAGATAAGGTTAATATAGTAACACAAACCTGTATAAATTCTATTGGTTGAATGGTTTTCGACCTATACCCACCTTAAAAGTTAAATAATAAACTTTGGAGCCATTATAAGCCGAATATGAATTTATTATAAATTAATATTTCTTGATTTTCCAAAGGTGTCCCTCACCCCTCTTATAAAAAGGCACTCCTCCTTCTCATTTCTTCACACCTTAAAAGCCTTTTGGTTCAGCAAAACTCTGCCCAAATACTCTCCCAAATTTCCTCACTACAACCTAGAGGCCTTAGTTTGATCAGAATGCCAACCTAAGGAGCCCTTTTGATCAAATCAAAAGGAAGAACCCGAAGAAGAGGTAATGATTTCACCACCCTTTTCCATGTTCCTTTCTTCTTCCACTTCTTCTTCCTTTGTTATTACCATTCTAAAATAATAAATCCAGTATCATATATATACTGTGATGTTATTATAAATATGTTACAACCATATTCAGTATTCTATCCACCCTTTGAATAACATGTCACCATACGTGCGTACGTACGGCTTACCGTCTCCACGTCGTGGTGTAATTGTTATTCAATATATTATTATTTGGCTGGGTATAATAATGATGTGTAACTCATGTAAATAATAAATATAACATGTTAATTATTCTGTATATATGATATAACATCCATTTATATATTATTTTAATATCAAAAGAATGATATTGTTGCTTGTGCGTACGTACGGACTACCGTCTCCACGAACGCGATGAGATTTATTCTCCATCGTATCCATTCAAGTATAATTATCATTTGATGATTTAAAATGATGTTTAAGGACTTGATATCATTCTAGATATGAATAATATACAACCTATACATTACAAACATGTCTTACGTAACAAAACATATAAAATAAAACGAGTAAGTTAACACCCGAAACAACGATAATACTAAGATATTATTAACAAATCAATGTTAAAAGATCATATATGATATAATATTAATGTATATGATTCTTCTATAATTTAATAACAATTATTTCACCATTATACAGGAGGTTAACCTACCCCAACCAAGGAAAAGTACAAGGTAAGGGTTTATTTCACAATCTCTTCATTATCCGAGGTTGTTTATACGTAATAATCTGCTGGGATCTCTTTATCATCCACATCCATGTTTCTTAAAAATGAATTTCAAAACATTTTTACTATTTACTAGAATATGGGTTAAAGTCATTTATACCCTTTTTTTACTTTTTATAAGAGGTTTATAAAGGAATCTTTCCGTCATTTTCCAAACAAGGTGCTTTTTAACCTTTTTGACAGAATTAAGGTAAGAATGTTTTTTTTAACTTATACGGTGGGTGCGGCTATTTTTCGCCGTTATAAAATCTTCGAAGCTTCCCTTACAAGATTATAAGAATATTTTCAAAGAAAATGTTTTATTTTATAAATATATGACTCTTAAATGATTTCAAAATAGAAAGAGATATTTCTCTAAAAAGAGTTTTGATTTCATCTATGTCAACATCCTTTGATGGATTTTACGCTTATTTGAAGTTGATTTATTATGATACAAAACTTCTATATTTTATTTAAGGTTTTGTGATATGTTTGACTATGGATGTGCTATTTTTATACCATTCATAGTTTATGGTGAAAGTATTTACATTTCGTATGCTAGTTTTAATACGAATGTTTATGTTATGTTTAAACCTTTTCATATGGGAATGCATTGGACTTAATATGTGATGGGTGGAGATCGCTATAGCTCCTCGATGCATCGGTAGGTCTCATGAGACAAACTAGTGTCTTGGCACAAAGCCTTGGCAAAATCTTATTTGTAGTCTTGGCATGAGGCCTTGGCTATGTGGTTATGATAGTCTGGCATTATGCATTCCATAATTATGAAATTAGTTATCGATATTTCATGTGATTATTCGATTAGTATAATATCCATGTGAATAAGTAAATGGCATTATTTCATTTTATTTTTTCCATAGAATGTTGAAGTTCAAGTTTAAAAGGCTTTTGTTTTAGTTATACATTGCCTTAAATGTTTATTCTTATTTATGAAAGTTTTCACTATATTGTTATCCTTACTGGGCATTTGAGCTCACCCCTTTTCTATGTTTTATTTTTCCCAGGATGTGAAGAAGTAAATTATGAATGACCTGTAGGGATATTATGAGGGGATAATAGTGTGTATTATGGAGACAATATGTTGTTGTATTAGTTTTTCACTTCATGATGTAATGTAAAACTTTATGAATATATCTAGTGTTTCCAAGGCTACTAAACCAATCGGTATTTCGAGATTTGATCTTTCTTGTGATCATGCCAATGTTATGTAATAATGCACCGACTCTGGGTAACTGGGGTCGGGGCGTTACAGTTGGTATCAGAGGATGTTTAGTAGAAACCTTGGAAGCTAGATTTAGATAAACTCTGATTAGAGAATGTAGAACTAAGATGAACTTTGAGGATTAGTATAGAAGAAATTCCTAGAATTTTGGTATTGTAGAGATTTTGTGAGTTTTCTGAGCAATACATCCATGTCTGGATACGAGCAGGTAGAGGCGGCTCTAGCACAGATGTACCTAAGGGTAAAACCCGAAAACACCGCTTTGAGCTAGACTCGAATGGGAACTGGTGCACGACAACGGGTCTTGCTGCACTCTTGGTTACGACACTCCCGGGGGATATGCTTAGGATAACTCTCATTTTCTTTACAAATCATTATGAAGGGTTTATGAGTATATAATTCCTCAAATAAAACATTCTTATGATTATGGATTATATCCATAAATAGTTCAATTTATGTTAAGTGTTTTGTAAGTATGGGATTATGTATTTTGATTCATAAACTGATCTAGTTTATACCATTATTTAGAAATGGCGCCTAGTGGAAGAAATGGAAACCGTATCAATGCACGCACTCCATGTAGGGATTTCCCTCCTGCTCAAGATAATTATAGTGGAGCTAGTGATGCAAATGGTTCCGATCAGCTAATCACCATACTGGGACAACTTACTCAGGTTATGAATAATAACCTTACCCGTATGGAACACCCTGATCCACAGCGTGGAGGATCAATGTTAGATCGATTCATGAGGAAACAACCACCAATGTTCAATGGGAGTAAAAATCCCTTAGTATCTAAGCAATGGATAAATTCCCTAGAGAAAATATTTCAGGCTTTGGGGAGTAGTGAAAGGGAAAAAGTTATCATGGCAGTTTACCGACTCACTGGAGATGCTGATCAATGGTGGTAATTGATTCAAAACACAAAGGAAGATAATGAAGTATCAAATATGGAATGGAGGGAGTTCAAAGATCTGTTTTTAGAAAAATACTTTCCTCGCGACCATCGAGCAGATATGGAAAGGCAATTTCTGAGTCTGAGACAGAAGGAGGATGAGAATGTCGCAAAGTATGAGGATAACTTTACAAGGTTAGCAAGGTATGCTGGAGATTATATACGTAACCCAAGAAGTAAGATTGATCGTTTCTTTTATGGGTTAAAATCATTTCTCCATCGAGCATTATTCTCACAATCCTTTTCATCGTACGAAGACATTGTCTCATGTGCTATCAAGACCGAAAAGGAATTCTCTAAGTCTTATGACTTTAAAGCAAAGAAAGATAAGAAGAGACTTATTGATCAATCTGGGAATGGAAATAAGGGGAATAAGGGAAAGGTTGAATATCAATCATGTGGTAAATGTGGGAAGAAACACCCCGGTACTTGCTTGAAGGGAATGGGAGTCTGTTACAAGTGTGGTGAAAAAGGCCACCAAGCTCGTGATTGCAAGGGGAAGAAGGAAGCTACCAATGTTCAGTGCTACAATTGCAGGGAGATAGGAAATTATGCAAATGAAAGTCCTAAGCGTCAGGAGAACTTACCTCAGAAAAGGCCAAGGGATCAAGGCCA
This sequence comes from Viscum album, assembly GCA_963277665.1. Lineage (NCBI taxonomy): Eukaryota > Viridiplantae > Streptophyta > Magnoliopsida > Santalales > Viscaceae > Viscum > Viscum album. The sequence goes on along the minus strand of OY728148.1, from coordinate 1,782,832,071 downwards.
AGCTTATGCTATCACTACTATTGAGGTAGAAGCTCTGAAAGACGTGGTGGCAGGTAATTTAATGGTTTCCTCAAGTTTAGCAAATGCATTATTTGATTCTGGATCATCGCATTGTTTCATATCTTCCCAGATTGCTAAGAAAATTAGATATTTCCAATTTGATTTAACAAGGGAGTTGTCAGTTAAAACTCCTAAGGGAAGTATCATTGCAACAAAGTTTTGTGAATCAGTCCCCATTAGAGCACATAAATGTTCTTTATCTACTGATCTCATCATCATACCTATGATTGAGTTCGATATAATCCTCGGTATGGACTGGCTTTTGGACTATGATGCGAATATTTATTGTAAGAAGAAAGAGGTTACGATTCTTGATGATGATGATAAGGAATACCTTATCTTTAGAGCAAAATCTTCACCACCTAATTCTTATCTAGATCCACCCCCAGTAGCTCAACTAAATTCAATTATTGGGGAGGAAGAGAATGAAATAACTGTGGTTGAGGAAAGGAATGTTCAAATAGAGGATGTACTTATTGTGAAAGAATATGTAGATGTATTTCCGGAAGATTTACCTGGACATCCTCCAGAACGAGAAGTTGAGTTTTCCATTGATTTAATTCCTGGATCAAGGCCTATATCGAAGACCCCTTATAGAATGGCCACTATAGAATTAGTTGAACTAAAGAAACAACTCGAGGAATTGAGTAATAAGGGATTTATTCTCCCTAGTGTTTCTCCATGGGGAGCCCTTGTTCTTTTTGTTAAAAAGAAAGATGGATCTATGAGGTTATGTGTCGACTACAGGGAGATCAATGCTATAACAATAAAGAACAAGTATCCCCTACCTCAAATTGATGATTTATTTGACCAACTGCATGGAGCTCAATACTTTTCAAAGATTGACCTTCGATCTGGATACCATCAGTTGTGTGTGAAGAAGGAAGACATTCCGAAGACAGCATTTCGAACCAGGTACGGGCATTACGAGTTTACTGTAATGCCTTTTGGATTGACTAATGCACCCTCTGTATTCATGGATCTGATGAATAGAGTTGTCAAGGAGTATCTCGATGAATTTGTGGTGGTATTTATTGATGATATCTTGGTATACTCAAAAATCTATGAAGATCATGAAAATCACTTGTGCATTATCTTGAAGACTCTGAGAAGACATGAATTATATGGGAAGTTTACCAAGTGTGAATTATGACTTCAGGAGATTTCTTTTCTTGGCCATATTGTCTCTAAATATGGAATCTTTGTTGATCCTTCTAAGACTAAGGCAATCCAAGAATGTCCAACATCGACGAGTATAACTGAGGTACATAGTTTTATTGGTTTAGCAGGTTATTATGGACGTTTTGTCCAGAATTTTGCCTGATTGGCTAACCCATTAACGAAGCTCACACATAAAGGAGTTAAATTTGTTTGGACAAAAGAGTGTGAAGAATGTTTCGAAGAACTGAAGAGAAGATTATTCAATGCTCCTATATTGACTCTACCATCGGGGAATGATGGGTTCGTTATTTATAGTTTTGCATCGAATAAAGGACTTGGTTGTGTCCTTATGCATAATGATAGGGTTATTGTCTATGCATCACGACAGTTGAAAATTCATGAAAAAAACTATCCTACTCATGATCTCGAGTTAGCAGCTGTGATATTTGCTTTGAAGATATGGAGGCACTACCTCTATGGTGAAAAATGTGAGATTTATACTGATCACAAGAGTTTGAAGTATATTTTATCACAAAAAGAACTCAACATGAGGCAAATTAGATGGCTTGAATTACTCAAGGATTATGATTGCACGATACACTACCACCTGGGGAAGGCAAACAAGGTGGCAGATGCTTTGAGCAGAAAAGATCATGGAGTTTTGAACAATATGAGAATTGAAAGGGATCCAATTTTCATGGATCTAGTGAAGATGGACATGGGAATAACCAGGGAAGGTGAAGCATCAATGCTTTTTCAAATGGTTGCCAAACCATATTTACTAGAAAGGATTAAGAGTTCTCAGACCGATGATGAATAATTTCAAAAGAAGATTAAAGCTGTGAATGATGGTAGATTGAGATACTTTGTGTATGAAGATGGAATTTTGAAATTTGGGAAGAGACTTTGTGTTCCTGATATACCTGATCTAAAAAGGGAATTGTTGGATGATGCTCATAGTTCCAATTTCTCTATACATCCTGGGAGCACCAAAATGTATAGAGATTTGAAGGAACATTTTTGGTGGGACAACATGAAGAGGGATATTGCTGATTTTGTGTCAAGATGTATGGTTTGTAAACAAGTGAAATCTAGAAGGCAATAGCCTGGAGGATTCATGCAACCACTTCCCATACCAGAGTGGAAATGGGAAAATATTACGATGGACTTTTTCATGGGACTACCAAAGACTCCTAGAAGGAACGATGCAATATGGGTTATTGTTGATCGTCTTACCAAGTCAACACATTTTCTTGCTATAAGAGAAGATCTACCCCTGGAACGTCTAGAAAGACTATATATTAATGAAGTTTCGAGACTTCATGGAGTACCCCCATCGATTGTTTCTAATCGTGATCCCCGTTTTACTTCAAGATTCTGGAAAAGTCTTCAGAAATCCCTGGATACTGAACTTCATTTGAGCACTGCTTACAACCCTCAGACAGACGGACAATCAGAATGGACTATTCAAACCTTAGAAGACATGTTGAGATCTTGCTCACTTGACTTTCAGGGTATGTGGGATCAGTATTTACCTCTGGTAGAATTTTCTTATAATAATAGCTTCCATTCGAGTATTCATATGGCACCATATGAAGCGTTATACGGAAAGAGATGTCGCACACCAACCTGTTGGGATGACGTTGGTGAAAGAAAACTTGTAGGTCTAGAACTAGTAGAGGAAACGATGGAAAAGGTGAAGGTAATCCAAAATCACATCAAAGCAGCTCAAAGTAGGCAGAAGAGCTATGCCGATAATCGAAGGAAGGATTTGGAATTTCAAGTCAGTGATCATGTTTTCTTGAAGGTATCTCCATGGAAGGGAGTCATACGTTTTGGTAAGAAAGGTAAATTGAGTCCCAGGTACATCGGACCTTTCAAAATTCTAGAACGAATTGGGACTGTAGCTTACCAATTGGCAATGCCGCCAAGTCTCTCCAAAGTTCATGATGTGTTCCACGTATCTCTGTTGAGGAAATACATTTCTGACCCAACGCATGTACTCACTTACGAGGAATTAGAACTGGAACCCGACCTGTCTTATTGTGAAGAGCCCGTCAGGATTCTTGATACGAGAGAACAAGTACTGAGAAACTGGACGACGCGTCTGGTAAAAGTTATGTGGAGAAACCATAAGATGGAAGAGTCAACTTGGGAACCCGAGGAACTTATGATGAAGAACCACCTGAGTCTTTTCATGCAGTAGTATTCTGGAAATTTTGAGGACGAAATTATTTGAAGGAAGGGAGAATGTAACACCCCAAGCTTCTACGGTACGCTTCTCTTTGAATAATGCGATAGCGTGTGTTGTATGCAACATCGAGTTCTAACACACCACAACCAATCAAACTAGCCGTTATGAATAGTAATACCTACTTTTTGAAATTATATATATATTATATTTCAAAATGAACTTCATTTTTGGATTCAGAATATCGAAATTATCCTAAGTTGAATTTTTCTGAGAACGTAAAATTTTATGAATAGTGAAAAATACTAAAAAACAACTTTTTTAATCAAAATAATTTATAGTGATAAATTATATTATTTAGTGGTTTTATAGTATAATTAGAATATATTTTTACCATTTTATCCAATGGTTTTCATTATAATTAATTTCACTTTGAAATTGGACCTAAACAATTGTCAAACTTTTGATATATATTGTTTCTTAAAAACACTATTTGTTGTAACAGCGGGAATTAATTATAAAATTAATTAATGAAACTTATATGTTTGTAATTTTGTAAAATAGACATCATTTTTGAATTTGGAATATCAATTATAGCTTAGGGTGAAATTTTGGCATTGTTCTGAAAAACTTCAATTTTTGATGAATAGTGAAACGACTAAGTGGTAGTTAAAAAACTGAATTTTTCATAAAACTTAATTTTACCGCTTCTGTGAATGGAATTTCGAAAATAAGAGAGACACAGTTAATATCAAGAAGTAAAATTTGGTTCAATGAGATGAAAATAATTTTTGGTGAATAGAAACTTTTTACTTTTATTTACCACGGTTAAAAGTAAATAGGGTAATTAAGGGTAAAAATGATATTAATATTACCCTAACACATGTCCTAATTCTATTGGAAAAGTTTATCTCAACCAAAAACAACCTTAGTAATAAAATATTATCATTTAGGCCCACTTTGATTAGATTAGGACATTTATTATTATTTAATTCAAAGAAGAGTTAAAAGAGTTAAAATCAAAGTTTATTTACTAAAACATTTTTAATATAGGGTTATACATAAGATAAATTCGATTTTAAATATTCATTACAAAGATAAAAAGAATTCCTACATAATTATATTTTATTTATAATTTTTAGACATTAAATAATTTAATTTATTTATGACACAATGATGATGCAGTAATTACCATAATAGTGAAAAATTAAAATAATTGATATTATAAATACATAAATAAATATAATTTGAGAATTTTTATGAATTAAACTAATTTTATAAGTTAATATGACATGTTAGGAATGATTTAATTAAATTTTTTCGAAGTAATCATTCTGTTATGAGTTTCAAAAAAATCAACTATTGAATAGTGTCAAAATTGACATAAAAGAGTTTTTAAAAAAAATATTATATTATTAATTGATATTAAATTAATAAAAATCTAAGATTCGGCCAAGGGACTTATATCATGATATTTGTATCATTAATGGACCACTTAGGGGTCTCTTGGATGTATATAGTAAGTTTATTAACTATATAATATAAAAATACAAAGTGACATGGTAAATGTCAAACTAATTAACTAAGAGTTAATACTTAAAGATAAGGTTAATATAGTAACCCAAACCTGTCTAAATTCTATTTTTTGAATGGTTTTAGACCTATCCCCACCTTAAAATTTAAATAATAAACTTTGGAGCCATTATAAACCGAATATAAATTTATTATAAATTAATATTTCTAGATTTTCCAAAGGTGCCCCTCACCCCTCTTATAAAAAGGTACTCCTCCTTCTCATTTCTTCACACCTTCAATGCCTTTTGGTTCGGCCAAACTCTGCCCAAATACTCTGCCAACTTCCCTCGCTAAAACCTAGAGGCCTTAGTTTGATCATAATGCCAACCTAAGGAGCCCTTTTGATCAAATCAAAAGGAAGAACCCGAAGAAGAGGTAATGATTTCACCACCCTTTTCCATGTTACTTTCTTCTTCCACTTCTTCTTCCTTTCTTATTACCATTCTAAAATAATAAATCCAGTATAATATATATACTTTTATGTTATTATAAATATGTTACAACCATATTCAGTATTTTATCCACCCTTTGAATAACATGTCACCATACGTGCGTACGTACGGCTTACCGTCTCCACGTCATGGTGTAATTGTTATTCAATATATTATTATTTGGATGGGTATAATAATTATGTGTAACTCATGTAAATAATAAATATAACATGTTAATTATTCTGTATATATTATATAACATCCATTTATATATTATTTTAATATCAAAATAATGATATTGTCGCTCGTGCGTATGTACGGACTACCGTCTCCACGAACGCAATGAGATTCATTCTCCATCGTATCCATTCAAGTATAATTATCATTTGATGATTTAAAAATGATGTTTAAGGACTTGATATCATTTTGGATATGAATAATATACAACCTATCCATTACAAACATGGCTTACGTAACAAAACATATAAAAGAAAACGAGTAAGTTAACACCCGAAACAACGATAATACTAAGATATTATTAACAAATCAATGTTAAAAGATCATATATGATATCATATTAATGTATATGATTCTTCTATAATTTAATAACAATTATTTTACCATTATACAGGAGGTTAACCTACCCCAACCAAGGAAAAGTACAAGGTAAGGGTTTATTTCACAATCTCTTCATTATCCGAGGTTGTTTATACGTAATAATCTGCTGGGATCTCTTTATCATCCACATCCATGTTTCTTAAAAATGAATTTCAAAAAAAAATACTATTTACTAGAATATGGGTTAAAGTCATTTATACCCTTGTTTGACTTTTTATAAGAGGTTTATAAAGGAATCTTTCCGTTATTTTCCAAACAAGGTGCTTTTTAACCTTTTCGACAGAATTAAGGTAAGAATGTTTTTTTTAACTTATATGGCGGGTGCGGCTATTTTTCGCCGTTATAAAATCTTTGAAGCTTCCCTTACAATATTATAAGAATATTTTCAAAGAAAATGTTTTATTTTATAAATATATGACTCTTAAATGATTTCAAAATATAAAGAGATATTTCTCTAAAAAAAGTTTTGATTTCATCTATGTCAACATCCTTTGATGGATTTTACGCTTATTTGAAGTTGATTTATTATGATACAAAACTTCTATATTGTATTGAAGGTTTTTTGATATGTTTGACTGTGGATGTGCTATTTTTATACCATTCATAGTTTATGGTGAAATTATTGACATTTCATATTCTAGTTTTAATATGAATGTTTATGTTATGTTTAAACCTTTTCATATGGGAATGCATTGGACTTAATATGTGACGGGTGGAGCCTGCTATAGCTCCTCGATGCATCAGTATGTCTCATGAGACAAACTAGTGTCTTGGCACAAGGCCTTGGAAAAATCTTATTTGTAGTCTTGGCACGAGGCCTTGGCTATGTGGTTATGATAGTCTGGCATTATGCATTCCATCATTATGAAAGTGGTTATCGATATTGCATGTGATTATTCGATTAGTAGAATATCCATGTAAATAAGTAAATGGCATTATTTCATTTTTTTTTCCATACAATGTTTAAGTTCAAGTTTAAAAGGATTTTGTTTTAGTTATACATTGCCTTAAATGTTTATTCTTATTTATGAAAGTTTCCGCTATATTGTTATCCTTACTGGGCATTTGACTTCACCCCTTTTCTATGTTTTATTTTCCCAGGATGTGAAGAAGTAAATTATGAATGACCTGTAGGGATATTATGAGGGGATAATAGTGTGGATTATGGAGACAATATGTTGTTGTAGTAGTTTTTCACTTCATGATGTAATGTAAAACTTTATGAATATATCTAGTGTTTCCAAGGCTACTAAACCAATTGGTCTTTCGAGATTTGATCTTTCTTGTGATCATACCAATGTTATGTAATAATGCACCGAATCTGGGTAACTGGGGTCGGGGCGTTACATATAAGTAGAAGATGATGATGAGAGAGAAGAAGAAGAATCTAGCAGTGTTGAAAGTAATAGTGATAGTAAAAATAGTTCTTGTTCAGGTAGTGGAAGATTAGATGAAGAGAATGATGATAGAAATGGAAGGGAAGAGAATGCATCTGGACATGATGATGATGAAGGCGGTAAAAGAAGTGGTGATAGTGATAAAAGTGATAGTGACCATCATAGTGATGATCAAGGTGGATATGTAGAGATGGTTGATTCTTTGGTTTAGATAGTTATTGTAGAACCTTTTATAGTTTCTATTTAAGAAAGAAGAGTAGTTTCAACTTAAAGAGAAGTGGAAGCTCAAATGATCCCTGCACCTCAGTTGGTTTATGAAAGAAGTAGACCTCATGTTGAGGGTGAGAAACCAATGAGTAGAGCACAGGTTTAGGGGTAACTTCAAGATAAAAGACCTCAAGTTGAGATGGAGCCTCATGAAAGGAGAGATCAAGTTGAGGGGGAGTATTAAGTTGGAAGATTAATACTTAACACTCTCACCCCTTTGAACATTAGATCAGATTTTGAGAATTTAAAAGATGAAATTTTTTCATCTATGAGAGTATCAATTAAATTTCATATGGTTAATGAGATTCAGCATATAATGGAAAAACTTTGCTGAGTAATGAATTATACTCTCAAGTTTTCAATAGAAGAGATGAAGTAGTATGTGCAAGCTACTCCTATTCCAGTTTAGACAGTTGGTGTGAATGAGGCCTATGTAGTTAATATTTTAGGGAAGGTTATATTTGATATTCAACCAAACTTAATCACAAAGGTTGAAAAAAAAGTATTTCAAACACCACAAAGCTGGGAAAATAAATCAGTGGGTTTGTCTCTGCAATAAATCATTTGACCTCTGAGTATAAAGGATGTTTGGAAACTATGATTAAATCTCTTAAGAAACATAACTTAGCTCCTATTGTTCCTTCTACCTCCAAATAGACATCTTGGGCCTTGGACATTGAGGTTGTTATAAATGTGGTTAAAGAAGAGCTTCAAGCTCTGTTTAGTGCTTCTATATTGGAAAGCCTTGAAAATTTTGAGAATAATAGTGACCATGTTCATGATATGGTCAGGCTCTATTCCAATAGTGTTGAGACTTATGATGCTCAGATTACAGAAAAAGGTGTATTATTATTTCAAAAATATTATTACCAAGAATCATATGACCCATCTTTTTAAATATTTGACAGAGAACTTGACATTGCCTCCAGTGACAAAAGATTTCAAGGATCAAGTTAAAAAATCGAAGGACTTCACACATCTTCTTAACAATTTCAAGGATAATAAAGATTATTTTGATAAATTTATGAAGTGTGGTGGTGAAATCATAGATGATTTCATAAAAATGTTTAATCCATACCTTCATGTGAAAAGTGAAGTACTAGTGGTGCATGTTGCTAAACCTATTGGACCTACTAGATCAGTGCCTCCACCTCATATGACAGTTGCTCAGGATTTTAGTCAGATTCATCCAGTCATCACAGAGTATATCCAACCTTATGTGTTTTCATAGCACAATCCTAGCCTTGCCCCTAATATTCTAGAATTAGTGATCCTACCTCCTCTAAATATCCCTTAAGACCCTCTTACCTCTCTACCTCCTCCTTTTTCTAGACATTCGATTGATCCCTCTGAGAAAGGGAAGGAGCCTCTTGATCCTAATCAGTAGTGTAGATAACTCTCTGATAGGGATGATGTATTATAATTTTTTTGTCTTTCACTGACTATTGTAATACCTTATACTTCACTTTTTAATGGAATTCAGTTCTCTTTCCTTACATCTATTTGTGTTATCTCTATTATTCTCTGATACATCTTATTCCTTTGATTTTATCCTTTGATGCCCTTGAAATTTTTGATAATCCCAAAAGGGGGAGAACAGTTTGGCATTATCTTTATTTATTTTACCTTTGATACCACTCTTATGTATTTTATTTTCCTGGACTCTGATTACATATGGGAAGAATAGGCATTAGTCTTTGATACCATTACTTTTTATTTTACCTCTGAACCTTATCTATATATTGAGAAAATTCATCAGTAATGGGAGATAATAAGTAGAATGATTGTATTACACATCAAATTATTTTACTTTATAATGCCATGATTTGTGATCATCAAAAAGCGGGAGATTGTTGGCCCATAGGAGATTGTTGTCCACCCTCTCTGGTTTTAATAATCACAAATCATGTCAAATATTATTAATCATGTCAAATCTTATTAACCATGTCTAATCATTTAAATAAAGTTTATTTAAGTTTCAATATGTGTAATTATGATTATATATGATCACATATAAATTTAACACATTCTGATAATATTTATGTTATAAGATAATCCAAACAGAAATATTTCATAAGTATGATAAGCTGACACCGACAAAATAAGTTTGACTCACCGATGCCGACAGAATAAGTCTAACTCACCAATGCCGACAGCACAAAGGATCCACCAATACTGACAAATAGAATGTCTCACCCATAGTTCAAAGGATTCACTGACAGTTTAATTGTCTCACCAATAAAAGTATTGGCCTACTGACACATGGTGCTACCAATGTATGGTGCTACTGAGGCATGGTTCTACCAACGTAAGGACTCACTGATGCACAAACAGACCGAAAAAGGAGTCACCGATAGAATGAGACACTGATATTGATAGAAGGAATCACCGATGGAATGAGTCATTGATGCATTATTCACCAAAAAAGGAGTCACCGATAGACTGTTCAAATTTCATTTTATTTAATATTATTTCTAACAGTCATATTTTGAGTGTTTTAATGTGACTGATTAATTTAATGATTTTTGAAAACATCTTTAATGAGAATTTCAGGAGTACGAGGTACAACACCTACCTCAAACATGCACATTTTCGGGCTGCAGATTATAAAAGAAAAGGAATCGAGCTAAAAGAAGTGGCGAATGAAAGAGGTGTATAAGGATACGCATAGATGTAGTAGTATACCCACATGAGAAATATAAGGAAAGAAAGAACACACGAGGAAATATTCATTACTTATTGATGTAAACTAGAGAACTGATGTCCACCAAAGTTCCAACATCTCTACAACATTCAACTGAACCTAAAGAGAAGAACATCTCATCTTCCTTGAAGACAGAACACATTGCTCCATGACACTTTGTTTCAGTGTCTGCTTCCAAAATAGGACTCCAACTTCACATCTTCTACATCAAAGAGTCTAGAGCTAAACTGCTTAACACATAGGGCCTTCTAAACTCTATCTCTCTATTCCATACTCTAATGTGTTCTTTTTATTACATTTTCAAGAAGTGTGTGAATATGCCTATAAAACACACATGGTATCCTATAATAAACTATAGGATACTAGATATCCTCACACAAATATCCTTTTTAAACTTGTTTATCCCACATAAAATTGTAGTAGAGGCCCTGTGTGACTTGGATATTGTTTTTACCATGTAGAATAGTAGTAGAGGTCTTGTGACCTGGATAGTTTGTATACTATTGTGTAAACCCCGATCCAAGGTGTGGATAAAATATTTATATATATTTTTTAGTGCTAGGTGATCCCCAAGTAAAGAGTACTAAGTCTCAGCTTGAGACTGAACCTCTTGTTTTATATCTGTTGTGTTTTCAAATTTAGTTTTCTCGTTTTTTACCTGTATTTAAGAAAACTGAATTTCACTTTGATAGTTATTCTCGGCTATTTTTTATAACTATTTTGGATTATTAGATTAGTTTCAAAAGTTTTATCAATATATCACTTAGAAATATGACTAGAAAAGGCTTATTCAAGGATCTACCCAAACTTGAGTTTCCAAATGACAAATTCTATAATCCTTGTAAAAAGGGTAAACAACACAAAATCTCATTCAAACCAAAGAAATAATTTTCAACTTTTCAACCTCTCGATTTGGTTCACATGTACTTGTTTGAACCATATAGAGTTTCAAGTCTAAGTGGGAAGAATTATTTCTATGTTCTTGTAGATTACTACTCTAGATATACTTGGACCTTATTCATGGTTCACAAAAGTAAAGTTTTCTCTAATTTCACCAAGTATGCTAGGACTGTAGAAAATCTTAGTGGTTTTTGAATTAAAAGCCTAAGAAGTGACCATGGCTGTGATTTTTAGAACCAAGAGTTTGAATATTTTTTCTCAAAAAATGGATATAGTCATAACTTATCTACTCCTTGGACACCCCAAAAAATGGAGTTTTAGAAATAATAAATAAAACCTTTCATGAAATTATTAGAACTATACTTATTAAGTATGTCCTACCTATATAATTTTGGGCATAATCTATCAATACAACGTGATATATAATTAATAGAGTCTTTATTAGACATATCCTTAAGATAACTCCTTATAAGTTATGGAACAATAGAAAACTCAAGGTTAACTACTTCAAAGTTTTTGGTTGTAAAGTCTATATTCTTAACACTAAGGATAATCTGGAAAAATTTGACTATAAGAGTGATGAAGGAATTTTCCTAGGTTATTAAATTTCTAGTAAATCCTATAGAGTCTTAAATAAGAGAACCAAATGTGTGTAAGAATTTGTACATGTCAAGTTTGATGATACAGATACACATGAGTCAAAGACCAATTTAGAAAATCTATAGGATGATATGATAAATCAGAACATCAATACAAAATCTTCTAACCATCCTGTTAAGGAATATTTTAAAACTTCCAATTCTAGAAATTCTACAAACTCTAATCATGATGAACCTGAACCTATTGAAGAACCTTAAGTGACTATCCCTTCTTTTTCTAGACCTATTAGATCTCTCAAGAACCATCCTTTAGATTCTATAGTTGGAGATTTAGACAAAAGTAACTCAGACTATAGATTCTCTCATAAATTAGGTTATTCATCAAGCTTTCTTATCACAGCTTGAACCTAAAAACATCAATTATTCTATCAATGATGAATTTTTGGTGATGGATATAAAAAAAATTGAATTAGTTTCAAAGAAATAAATTCTTGAAACTTGTAGATAGAACTAAAGACACCTTGATTGAAGGCACTAAATGGGTGTTTAGGAATAAGGTAGATGAATCTGGTAATATAGTTAGAAAAAAATCTAGATTATCTACACAAAGTTATAGTCAAGAAGAAGGGATTGACTATGAAGAAGCCTTTACACCGGTTTCTAGACTTGAATCCATTAGAATACTACTTGATTATACAGAACATTTATATTTAAAACTTTATCAAATGAATGTCAAGAGTTCATTCTTAAATGGTTATATAATTGAGGATGTTTTTTTTGAACAACCCCCTAGTTTTACAAATCCCCACTTTCCAAATAATGTTTTTAAATTAACTAAATATTTATATGGTTTAAAGCAAGCTCCAAGAGATTGGTATGATAGGCTCAACACTTTTCATATTTATAAAGGTTTTAACAAGGTATTGCTAATCCTACCCTTTTTATAAAATTAAATTACAAAAATGTTTTAGTGGTACAAATCTATGTAGATGATATTATTTTTGAACCCTCTAAAAATTATTTATGTGTTTATTTTTCAAATATGATGCAAAGTGAATTTGAAATGAGTTTAATGGGTGAACTCAAATTCTTTCCTGGATTCTAAATATTTCAAAATAAAGAAGGTATTGTTTTAAATCAAAGTAAATATACTAAGGATATTTTAAAAAGATTTGGCTTTGAAAGCAATATGAGTAGTGACACTCCAATTAGTACCACTTGTAAGTTAGACCTTGATGAAGATGGTAAATATTTTTATCAAACCACTTATAGAGGAATGATAGGGAGTTTACTCTACTTAATTTCTATTAGGCCTGATATTATGTTTAATGTGTGTATGTGTGCTCATTTTCAAGAAAATCCTAAATAGTCGCATCTTCTTTATGTTAAAATGATTTTTAAATACCTAAAATATACAAATAATTTAGGATTGTTCTATCCTAGAGGAAAACCTTTTGATTTGGTGAGTTATTAATATGATGACTTTGGTGGATCTAAGTTAGATAGAAAGAGCATCTCTGGCACATGTCACTTTTTTTCAAGTCTCTAGTTTCATGGTGTATTATGAAACAAAATTATATTTCATTATCTACTGATGAAGCCGAATACATAGCTGCTGGTATTTGTTATGCACAAATTTTCTAGATGAAACACACATTACTAGACTATGGATATCAATTCAGACATGTCCTTATAAATTGTGATAACACAAGTGCTATTAATATTTCTAAGAATCATTTTCCACACTCTAGGAAAAAACACATTGATGTAATACATCACTTTTTCAGAGACCATTATCAAAAAAGGTGAGATAACTTTAGAATTCATTGGAACTAATCTTCATCTTACTGACATTTTCCCTAATCCATTGAACATTGAAAGAATGAAATACATAAAACATGAGTTAGGAATGATCAATCTATATGACCTTATTTTGATATCCCTTTGATAATTTTAAGTGTAGTTGTCATGTCGACACTGAATCCTTGTCATGTCGACACCATTAGTGTTATGAAAAAATTGTCATGACAACACCGATGACTCACTATTTTTATCTATTTTATGTTTTTAACAAAATGACTTTGTTTCATTTATTTTGTTGAAACTGGTTCACAATTTTGTGATTTTGTGATCTAAAATTACCTAAATGATATAAACCGAGTCGATCCACTCTACTCCTTTACCCTTACACTCACTCAATCATTACTCTCTCTCTCTACCCTCAACCTTTAACCTCTCGACATTTAAACTGAACTGTTGGAATGGTGCGTTTTAAGCAAACTATTGAAGGCGGTTCAGGCGATGGGTCTCATGCAGCTAAGAAATGGAAAGGGGAATCAAGAAAATCTTCTGGACCTTTTAATCCTACTCTGTTGAACTGTGTAGTGAATCCTGAAAAGGAGGTTCTTGTAGAATGGTTATTTCAAAGCAAGTCTTTGTATCTCAGGGTGTTATAGGATTAGTGATGGGTTGAGTGGTTCTTAGATAATGAAAGACCTTTCTACCTAAAGTTAGTTCATGAGTTTTACATGAATGTGGAGTTTTTTCTAGAAGTGATGTTTACTAGATTATGTCCATAGTGAAAAGAAAGATAATTTCTTTTTCATCAAGGTATTGGGATGAATTTCTTAGAGTACCACATGTGGGAGTGTTTGATGACTATCAAGGTAGTTCTACGCTTGAGAGTGACTTTTAATATTTGAGATAGCCTTGAAGGAGCTTACTAATAATGATGATCATAGGAGACCTATTTCTATAGAATTATATGGGAAGTGTAGAATTCTTTTCAAATTCATTCAGCACCAAATCTATCCTAGGAAAGGTGACTTTGCTTCGTTAAAGTTTCAATATGTTTATTTGATCTATCTACTAAATAAGGGAATTAAGGTAAGCCTATATAGATATCTCATGGTTAATATCATTGAGATTATTAATCCTTCGTTCAAGACCAACTCTTTGTTTTACCCTGGATGATCTGAGCCATGTTGAAAGAGAAGGGATGTGTTAGTGATGTTGATGAGATTGTTTTTGAGTGCAGTTGGATTTTCCTAAGAAAATAAATCTATAAAAGGATGAAAATAAATTGGAACCCGTGGAAGAAATAATGGGTTGGGGATGAAGATAAATTATATGAGAAGTTCAATCCAGTGGACCATCCAACTTGGTCAAGAGATATTGATGATCCTGGTCTGGGACCAGATGAGGAAGTTGTTTACTCTTCAGATGAGGAAGAAGAGCCTTCCACACTGGTTAGAGATCAAGGGTCTCCTATCAATGATAGGAGTGATCCTGACACAACAGGAGAACCAAAAGGTTTTTCTTTTGGACCTCCAAGTCCACCACTTTCTTTACCCTCATATGAACCCACTCTTGGTACTAATAGAGATGAGGAGATAGAATTATCAGGCAGTGTAGAGTATTTTAGCAAGTCTGGTAGCTTTGAAGATGAATCAGAAGTAGAAGAAGAATATGAGAGATAAGAATAAGAAGCTAACAGTGATGAAAGTAACAGTGACAGTTAAAATGGTTCTAGTTCGAGCAGTGAAAGAGGAGATGATGAGAATGATGATAGAAGTAGAAGTGAAGGGTATACCTCTTGATATGATGATAATGAAGGTGGTGAAGGAAGTGATGAAGGAAATCAAAGTTATGGTGACCATCACGGGGATGATCAAGGTGGAGATATAGATATGGTTGATTCTTTGGTTTAGATAGTTGTTGTATAACCTTCTATAGTTACTGTTGAAGAAAGAAGAGTAGTTGCAACTCAAAGAGAAGTGGAAGCTCAAATGATCCATGCACCCCAGTTAGTGTATGAAAGAAGGATACCTCATATTGAGGGTGAGAAACCAGTGAGGAGAGCATAGATTAAGGGGAAGATTCAAGATAGAAGACCACAAGTTGAGAGGGAGTTTCATGAAAGGATAGATCAAGTTAAGGGGGGCATCAAGCTGGAAGAGTAAGACTTGAAACTCTCACCCATTTTGATGATGATTTTGTGTATGAATGGGAAAGGAATCCTAGATATGTAGAACTTAGTTTGGATTATGAATACTTGAATGATGAGGTGTTTGTACCTATTTCCAAAGAATTAGTGGACGAGACACTTCTTAGTGATTATGTCACTGGATCAAATTTTGAGAAGTTAAATGATGAAATTTTTTCAGATATGAGAGTATCAGTTCAATCTCATATGGTTCATGAGATTCACCAAGATATAATGGAAAACACTTAACTGAGTAATGAATTACACTCTCTCAAGTTTTCAATATAAGAGATGAAGCAGTCTATGCAAGTTTCTCCTCCTGTTCCAGTTCAGACAGTTGGTGTGAATGAGGCCGATGCAGTTAATATTTTAGGGAATGTTATAGTTTAGATTCAACCAAACTTAAATCACAACGGTTGAAATAATTGTTTCAAACACCACCAAGATGAGAAAAGAAATGAGTGGGCTTGTCTCTACAATAAATCATTTGACCTATGAGTATAAAGGATGTTTGGAAACTGTGCTTAAATATCTTAAGGAACATACCTCAGATCTTGTTGTTCCTTCTACCTCTGGTCAGACATCTTAGGCCTTGGACATTGAGGTAGTTAGAAATGTTGTTAAGGTAGAGCTTCAATCTCTTTTTAGTGCTTCTAAATTGGAAAGCCTTGCAAAAATTGAGAAGAATAGTGACCATGTTCATGATATGGTTAGGCTCTATTCCAAGAGTGTTGAGACTTCCAATGATCAGATTACAAAAAAGGTGGATTATTATTTCAAGAATATTATTACCAAGCATCAGATGA
The DNA here is from genome assembly GCA_963277665.1 of Viscum album. Taxonomy (NCBI): domain Eukaryota; kingdom Viridiplantae; phylum Streptophyta; class Magnoliopsida; order Santalales; family Viscaceae; genus Viscum; species Viscum album. The sequence goes on along the minus strand of OY728148.1, from coordinate 1,782,815,377 downwards.
CTAATCTTTTTAAATATTTGACATAGAACTTGACATTTCCTCTAGTGAAAAAAGATTTCAAGGATCAAGTTAAAAAATTTAAGGACTTTACACCACTTATAGATAAGTTCATGGAGAATAAAGATGATTTTGAGAAATCTATAAAGTATGGTGGTAAAATCATTGAGAATTTCATCAATCTATTGAATCCATACCTTCATGTATAGAGTGAAGTAATTTTGGTGCTTACTTCTGCACCTATTAGACCTGCTGGATTAGTACCTCCACCTCAAATAACAGTTGATCAGGCTTTCAGTCAAATTCGGTCAATTATCACAGAGCAGATCCAACCTCCTGTGTTTTCATAGAAAAAGCCTAGTCTTAACTTTACTATTCTATAAGGAGTGATCCTACCTCCTCTAAACATCCATTCAGACCCTCCTACCTCTCTAACTCCTCCTTTTTCTAGACCTTAAATGGATCCCTCTGAGAAAGAGAAGGAACCTATTGATCCTAAGTAGTAGTGTGGATAAATCTATGATAGGGGTGATGTATTTTACTTTTTTTTCTTTCACTGACTATTGTAATACCTTCTAATTCACTATTTAATGGAATAAAAATGCTCTTGCCTTTAATCTATTTGTGTTATCATTATTATTATCTGATACATATTATTCCTTTGATTTTATCCTTTGATACCCTTGAACTTTTTGATAATCCCAAAAGGGGGAGAATAGTTTGGCATTATACTTATTTATTTTATCTTTGATACCACTCTTATGTATTTTATTTTCCTTACCTATGATTACATATGGGAAGAAAAGGCATTATTATTTGATACCATTACCATTTATTTTACCTCTAAACCTTATTTATATATTGAGAAAAATCATCAGTAATGGGTGATGATAAGTAGAATGATTATATTACACATAAAATGATTGTAATTTATAATTCCATAATTTGTGATCATCAAAAAGGGGGAGATTTTTGGCCCATGGAAGATTGTTTTCCACCCTCTATCATTTTAATAATCACAAATCATGTCAAATATTATTAATCATGTCTAATCATTTCAATAATGTTTATTTAAGTTTCATTATGTGTAATTATGATTATATATGATCGCATATAAGTTTAATGAATTCTGATAATATTTATGTTATAAGATGGTTCAAATAGAAATACTTCCTAAGTATGAGAAGATGAAAGTGATAAAATAAGTCTGACTCACCAATGTTGATAGAATAAGTCTAACTCACCGATGATAATAGCACAAAGTACTCACTGATACTGACAAACAGAATGTCTCACCAATAGTTCAAACAAGTCACTGATAGTTCAATTGTCTCACTAATAGAAGGACTGACCTACTGACGCATGGTGCTATGGACGCACGGTGATACTAATGCAAGGACTCATTGACGCACGGACATACTGACAAAGGATTCACCGATATAATGAGACATCAATACCGATAGAAGAACTCGCCGATGTAATGATTCGTCGATGCATTATTCACCAATAAAGGAGTCACCGATAGACTGTTTAACTTTTATTTTATTTAATATTATTTATAATGGTCATATTTTGAGTGCTTTAATGTGACTTATTAATTTAATTCTTTTTGAAGACATATTTAATGAGGATTTCATGAGTACGAGGTACAACACCTACCTCAAGCATGCACATTTTCGGGATGCAGATTATAAAAGAAAAGGACTCGAGCTAAAATAAGTGGTGCATGAAAGATATTTACAAGGATATGTGTAGACACAGTAGCATACCCACATGAGCAACATACATAAAGGAAGAACATAGGAAGAAATATTCATTCCTGCTTACTATAAACTAGAGAATTGTTGTCCACCAAAGTTCCAACATCTCTACAGCATTAAACTGAACCTAAAGAGAATAACATATCATATTCCTGGAAGACCGAACACGGTGCTCCACAACACTCTGTTTTAGTGTCTACTTCCAAAAGAGGAATCTAGATTCGCATTTTCTACATCAAAGAGTCTGGAGCTGAACTGCTTAACACACATAGCCTTCTAAACTCTATCACTCTATTCCATGCTCTATTGTGTGATTTTTATTATATTTTTGAGTAGTGTGTGAATATTTCTGTAAAACACACACTTTCTCCTACACTGAACTTGATGATACTAGATATCCTCAGACAACTATCTTTCTACACTTTTTTATCCCATGTAGAATTTTGGTAGAGGTTCTTTGTGACCTGACTGTTGTTTTTCCCATGTAGAACAGTGGTATAGGTCTTGTGACCTGGAAAGTATGTATACTATTGTGTAAACCCCGATCCAGGGTGTAGATTAAATATTTATATATATTTTTTGGTTCCAGGTGATCACCAAGTGGAGAAGACTAAGTCTTGTCTTGAGACTGAACCTCTTGTTTTATATCTGCTTTGTTTTCAAATTTAGTTTTCTCTATTTTTACCTATATTTTAGAAAACTGAATTTCACTTTGATAGTTATTCTTGGATAGTGTTTATAAATTTTTTATCTTATTATATTAGTTTCAAAAGTTTTATCAATATCTCATATTGTTACAACTAAGAAATAATCAATCTTTTGAGAAATTAGTTGAATAGTCAGACTATTATAAATTCACTACTTTGATTAACTGGCCTATTAAGTTTTAAATTGGGGGAATCTTTTAAATTAACTTATTAATATAAATTTTTATAGGAACTCAATTGACCCCCCCCCCTCTTGAGTGACCTACTCCGATGAACACTCTCTTTTCTCTCCTTCTCTTGATAGAGACCCTGAAGGTGAGACATCATGTTATACGCATCCATGTTCTCATGTTGTTTCAAAATATCATTGGTCATGGATGATATCATGAAACACTGAACATCTATAACATTGTTCAAATGTTTATCATAGAGATTAAACTCTTCCTCACTAGCTTCATTTCTAGGAATATCAAGAATAGGTTCTTCCAACACATATAATTTCCTTTCATGGTTTAAAATAACATGTAAATGCCTTTACCACTCTTAGAAATTTGTTCTAGTGAGAAGGTTATCCTTATCAAGTATAGATTGTAGTGATATGTTTAAAGTCATTTTTATTTATATTTCTAAAAATTAAATGAGCAGGGTTGAGTACTTTATCAGATAAAATTTAGACAAATAAATAAATATTATATTTATTAATCACCCACTATTTTATCGAAACCTAATAGCCCTCACCATTAGATTCATAATATCCTTTTTCTTGGACATTCTAGTGGTAGAGATCCATATTTCCCTTCTCATCACCTAAATTTGGATGTTCATGAAACTTTAAGGGTTTTAGGTAGGCATTCTAAATGCCAATTGCATTAACACATGGTTTCTTGATCTGTTGAGTGGACTCCCCAATCCTAAAATCCTTAAATTGGATTTCCTCAAACTTTTCCTCTTAGATACACTAAGTCCTTCTTTGGAAGTCAACCATTGATGTGAACTAATTTAAGTCAACCCAAAATTTCAATTTAGAATTCCCTGATAATTGAAAGCACCCCAACTTTGTCTTGTCAAGCACATATGGTTCGATTTTAACTGAAGTAGTGAAAGGATATACCGACTTAATATATATAATTGAGGGATTTTATCTTTTATGCATAAATTTTAAATTATTATCTTTATTACATGATTTTTAATATTAATTTTATTTACTTAAGTGATTAAACATGTCATAGATAATATTTATGCATAAGTCAATTTATTTTAGTTCTATTTTTTATGCTTGTTAATTCATTAATTCATGTGATCCCAAAAAACATCCATAATGAAATAACCATGAAATTTGATAGAAATAAAATAATAAAGTGGTATGATCATGAGAACTTACTAATGGTTAGTTTATCTAGTGGATGATAAACTAACCATCAACCTAGGGGAAAACATCATGAACCATTTATGGTTCGTGTTTCAACTTTCCACCTGTCCACCTATGTATCTCTCTTGGATTGGTTTCACCTCATCTCCAAAATTGAACCACCTCCAATATATTGGGATCTCTATCCATTAAAAATTCTTTTACTCGCATGTAGGTGAGGGTAACCAAGGGATTCATTAAGGGGTTTACGTAAAAGAAAACATGGGCATGCAGACCCTTACATAATGAGAAGAGATATGAAAAGAGGACCAATAATTTAATTTAATAATAAATTAAATAAAACCAATCACATACAAAGTTATGGTCTAGTCTCATGATCATCCACATGCATGTAATGAATTACGCATTTAATAAAATTGATATTCAATCCTAATCGTTCTTACTTCAGATAAATTGTTCTCAAATCAATTAATTGTATTATTTAATTAATTAATTTTTTAATCTTAATTCTCATCTGAATTTCCTTGATATTCTCGTACATCATAATTTTAAAAAAATTAAATAAATTTATTTAAAATTAATTATATACAAAAATTTACCTTGGGGGCAACATGGTGAGTACCCGTCTGAACTACCCAATGTGTATTATACTTATATATTGTTCACTCTTGTGACATGTGTCATACAAGACTTATCATGTAATTTCATGGCATGTACTATAAATTTAATGACCACATGGAACACATGGTATTTACTTCATGTGTTATGCTTCAATACGTGTAGATTAATAACTATAATACGACTTATACACGATATATAGTATGACAACCCTGCTTTTTATTACAACTTAAACATGCTTTATTACATAAAACTTCACTTGATACAACAAAGAAGATCGAGTGGTTTAGTGTCTTTGGGGCTTAGGATCATTACATAAAAACTTTAAACTTGAAATACAACATCTTTATTGAAAACTTCCTTTACATGACCACTACATTCCTTCGTACTTAGCATTGCATGGGATAACCTGAGGACATGCATAAGAAAAGGGTGAGCTATAAAGCCCAGTAAGGGAGTACATAATGAATAACATGAGGAGTACAATACATGTTAGGCAATGGGAATATCAATAGAGCATAAGAGAAACATGAACATAAAGGCATGATAAAGCATGATAATCATAACATGGAAATGTGGCAACAATACTTAACATTGAATTAGCATGAGCCAAGGCTCATTGCACATGGAGCATGAGTAAACCCTCATTGCACTTGAAGCACGAGTAAACCCTCGTTGCACTTGAATTAGCATGAGTCAACACTCATTTCACATGACGTATCATGATACTATACTTTACCCAATGCATTGGAGCGCTATAAAGGGTGCACCCTTCTTAAACATTTCATTTCATGCATAAGTGTGCCACATGGATCATAAAACATGGATTCATAAAACATAATCATTTATTCCATGATAAATGAATGTGGAATTCATACATGAAACTTTATAATCAATAAGTAAATGTGCATAAAGGTGAATACCCTTGATGGAGAAATGGGCATGGTATTCACTACACAATTATATTGGCTTAGAAAATCGGTGTGATTTCGGCAGCGTAACGGCGTGACATAAGAATTCATAAAAATGGTTGATGAGAGAGAAAGGGGTTCCTCATCATATTTACATGTAATGGAAAGTAAGGAGGTCTTATAAATACATGTCCCAACAATTGAAAAGGAATTTAGATTCATGATACAAAAGTATTGCTTGAATATAAAAGAGGAGAAAAAGGTTCCTTTCGGAATTTCGGCATAGTAACGGGTGTACATGGGAGGCATTTAATGAGAGAGAAAAGGGGTCTCCCATCATTCAAACAATAATAGGGCAGTATGGGAGAGGTTAGAAACCATACCCCAACATTCATAATTGAAATTAAAAGGGCAATACAACTTAAAGAAAATTGACAAAAATGAGAAAGGAAGAAAAAACCCTTACTTGGAAGTGTGCTTCCAAAGGCTAGAGAGAGGATTATGAGAGGCTTCTTGGGATCTTGGGGCACCTTGGGAGGATTCTAGAGAGAGTAGGGCAGAGGTTGGACGAACTCCAAGGGATTTTAGTGAGGAGGAAGTGGGAGCTTGGGTGGGTTTATATAGGAAAGGTGATAGAATTCTTTATTATTTAGGTTTGGGACCCCTTATATTAAAATAATCCAAACCACAAACCATCCCATGGTATTTGCCCATGGTTTCTGGAAAAGGAAAGAGGAAAACAATATTTTACAAGGCCAAGGTCCGAACTTATTAAAAAATTAGGGTTGCTTATGTGGAGGTGAGTCACACTCTCATGGAAATTAATTTAAAAAGGCAAAGTGTTGAATAAGTCTTGAGGGCTCCATTAATGCTTTGAAAAGTAAGTCAAACAAACCCAAAACCTCATTATTTTAATGATAAAACACATATTGGCCGAACATAAGGATTATGGTATTTTATTACATCACCATTGGGTCATTATGATGTCATAAAACACATTATATATTTAAATGGTATTTAATTTTTACCCAAAAATTTGACTGTCTCAGAAAATTATGAAAAATTCACCGTTGGATAATTTCGACATCCTGATTCCAAAAATAATATTTATTTTATCTAAATAATTTTATAAATATGTGAATTTTCACTTTTAAAATAAAAACCGACATTTATAAAAAAAATTCACGGGTTTTGACAGAAATGGCTTTCAAACCTTAACAAAAATTTTAATTGCATTCATAAAATTATAAGATCATTTATACTTAATAAAAAAATTAATTTAATATTAATAATAATATTTTATTAAAATATTATTTAATTCAAAAAATCCTTTAATTTAATAAAATATAATTCTTAATTAAATAATAACTAAAAACACCATTTGTACTTTAAAAACTAATTACAATGTATCAAAAATGACTAGAAATTATATTCATTATTATATACAAAAATAATGTACATGAACATGGTGCTACTTATTTGTTAGATAACCCCTTAAAATAGTCGCATAAGACCTAAGGGTAAGGTGTGCGATGGTGACAGACTCTTGGGGCGGCTCGGATAACATCGCTCGAGTGGTAATTTCAATCAACTTCCACTTTTCCCGTAGACGATCACGTTCGAGCTTGACTTGATGAAGCTCAGCTTGGGCTTGGTCAAGGGAAAAGCCCAAAGACGCCACCTCTTTTCTGAGCTCTGGAAAATGGGCTTCGTAAGGGGAAATTCTACTGGATGAGGCCATCGCTTCCTTTGTTTGAGTAGAAATGGGTTCGTTAAAGCCTTATATTTATACTACTCAGATGATCACTGTTCAACGGCTATAAAAGTAACGGTCACAAATCTTAACGTAAAACTAAAGAAGTTGACATCTTATAAAAACATTTTTCATAAAGAAACATTTAACTGGATCAAGAGGGATTTTCCATTAATGAAACTTTGGGTCGTTACAACATTCCCCCCTTAAGAAATTTCGCCCTCGAAATTTTCCTTTTCCCACACTAAAACAAATGTGGGTAACTTAGCTTCATCATATCCTCCGACTCCCAAGTTGATTCTTCAAACTTGTGGTTTCTCCACAACACCTTGACGAGGGGCATTGTCTTATTTCGTAGAACTTTTTCTCTACGATCTAAGATCTTCACTGGTTGCTCCTCATAAGAAAGATCATCTTCCAATTGTACCACCTCGGAAGAGAGTACATGTGAAGGGTCCGGTATGTACTTCCTTAAGAGGGATACATGAAAGACATCATGCACCTTGGCCATAGTAGGTGGAAGTGCTAGTCGATAGGCCACAGCCCCAACACGATCAAAAATCTCGAAGGGGCCGATGTACCTTGGACTTAACTTCCCTTTCTTTCCAAACCTCATGACCTACTTCCATGGAGATATGCGTAAAAACACCATGTCTCTGACTTTAAACTCAAGGTCTCGTCGATGATTATCTGCATAACTCTTCTGTCGACTTTGGGCTACCTTGATATGCTGCTGAATGGTTTTCACCTTCTCCACCACTTCTTCGACCATTTCTGGTCCAAGCAGCTTACGTTCACCGACCTCATCCCAACATGTCGGTGTTCTACACCTTTTCCCATACAGGGCTTCATATGGCGCCATTTGGATGCTCGAGTGGAAACTATTATTATAAGAGAACTCAACCAGAAGAAGATGTTGATCCCATCCTCCTTTAAAGTCCATTGAGCACGCTCTCAACATATCCTCAAGTGTTTGGATAGTCCACTGGGATTGGCCATCAGTTTGAGGATGATAGGCCGTACTGAAGTTTAGTTCAATATTCAGAGCATGTTGAAGACTCTTCCAAAACTTAGAGGTGAATCTTGGATCTCGATCAGAAACAATATATAGTGGTACTCCATGCAACCGTACCACATCCCTGATATATATCCGTGCCAGTTGATCCAAAGAGAAATCCTCTCGAATAGCAATGAAGTGTGCAGTCTTTGTAAGACGATCCACAACAACCCAGATTGCATTGTTGCCTTTGGATGTCCTTGGAAGTCCAGTACAAAGTCCATGGTGATGTTCTCCCATTTCCATTCTGGTATGGGCAATGGTTGCATCATCCCCTTAGACTTCTGCCTCTCTGCCTTCACTTGCTGACACACCAGGCACTTTGATGTATATTCAGCGATCTCCTTCTTCATATTATCCCACCAAAAGTTTTCTCAGAGATCTCAATACATCTTTGTGCTCCCTGGGTGAATAGAGAAATTTGAACTATGTGCATCATCCAAAAGTTCCTTCTTCATCTCCGAACTTGATGGAACACATAGTCTTTTCCCAAACTGCACAATTACTTCTTCATTAACATTAAACTATGAGGATTTTCCCTTTCTGATAGCTTCCACTTTTTCTTGGATTCCCGCATCATCCTTTTGAGAATCCTTTATCCTTTCCAAAAGAGATGGTTGAGCAATCATTTGTGAAAGGATTGATGAGTTTCCCTTCTTTATGATTCCCACATCCATCTTCATCAAGTCTAAGAAGATTGGATCCTTCTCAATTCTCATCATTGATAGAATAGCTGGATCCTTTCTACTTAGGGCATCTGCCACCTTGTTTGCTTTCCCAGGGTGGTAATGTATTGAACAGTCATAATCCTTGATGAGCTCTATCCATCTTCTCTGGCGCATATTAAGCTCTTTCTGTGTGAATATATATTTAATACTCTTGTGGTCAGTATATATATCACATTTCTCTCCATAGAGATAATGCCGCCAGATTTTCAAGGCAAAGATCACCGCCGCCAACTCCAGATCATGCGTTGGATAGTTTCTCTCAGGGATTTTCAACTACCTTGAGGCATAGGATATCACTTTATCATTCTGCATCAGCACACATACTAATCCCTTCTTCGAAGCATCACTGAATACCACAAAAAGCTCCCCACTTGTGGGTAAAGTGAGTACAGGTGCAGTGATAAGCCTCCTTTTCAACTCCTTGAAGCTTTCTTCACATTCATCACTCCAAGCAAACTTTACTCCCTTTTGAGTTATCTTGGTAAGAGGGTTGGACAATCGTGAGAAATTTCTCACAAATCGTCTGTAATATCCAGCTAACCCCAAGAAGCTATGGATATCAGTTACCGATGTTGGCCTCGGCCATCCCTCAATTGCATCTGTTTTGGAGGGGTCCACAGATATCCCATTTCTTGTGATGATATGGCCCAAGAATGAGACTTCCTTCAACCAAAACTCACACTTGCTGTACTTTGCATAGATATTCTCCTTGCACAAAGTCTCTAGTACAGTTTTTAAATGCTCCTCATGGTCCTCCTTGGTTTTGGAGTATATTAGAATATCATCTTTAAAGACTACCACAAATTTGTCAAGGTAATCTCTAAAGACTCTATTCATCAAGTCCATGAATATTGCTGGAGCATTGGTGAGTCCAAAAGGCATTACTATGAATTCATAGTGCCCATACCTTGTACGAAAAGCAGTCTTGGGGATATCTTCCTTCTTCACCCTTACTTGATAATATCCCGACCGCAGGTCCACCTTGGAGAAGTATTGTGCTCCACGCAGCTGATCAAACAAGTCATCGATTCTTGGGAGAGGATACTTGTTCTTTATCGTGATTTTGTTAAGTTCACGATAATCGATGAAAAGCCGCATTGACCCATCCTTCTTCTTGACGAAGAGGACTGGTGCACCCCATGGTGATGCACTTGGGCGTATAAACCCTTTATCCAGATTCTCCTGTAGTTGTTTCTTCAGCTCTTCAAGCTCAACAACAGACATTCTATATGGAGTCTTGGATATTGGTAGCGCCCCAGGTATAAGTTCAATTGAGAACTCAACATCTCTTCTTGGAGGAAGACCAGGAAGTTCCTAGGGAAATACTTCAGCGAATTCACTCACAATAGGCATTTCTTCAAGGGTGGTTTCTTCCTTGGACTCAATCATCTGAGCCAGATATGTGTGCTCATAAGGTAGTAATATCCATGCTTGAGATGATGGAGCTAAAGGAGATTCATCTTCCTCCTGACACTTGTAAATAATCGGGGGTCGATTCTCCATATGGAGTGTGATTTCCCTCTCCCGACAATTTATGTTGGCTCTATTTAAGGAAAGCCAAATCCATGCCAAGAATTGCATCAAATTCCACCAAAGGGAGTATGACGAGGTTCGCTGGGAAATTCAATCCACAGATTATAACAGGGGAGGACTTATACTCATGGGATGCAATGATTTCCCCATTTGTCGTACTCACCGACATCTTTACTTCCATGTTTTGTGGTGGTGTTGTGATTGTTCTACTAAACATTCGAGATATAAAAGAATGCGTAGAACCTGAATCAAAAAGTATGTTCGCTATTCTTGAATGAATAACTAGCGTACCAGTCACCACTTCGTTGTCGGGGTTCACTTCGGCAGAAGTGATGGCAAAAGTTCTTCCTTGCTGTCTTGGAGGTTGCTGGTTGCCTCCGATAACCCTTGGATTAGGGCACTGATTTGCAAAATGACCCGGTTCTTTGCATTTGTAGCATTGAACAACGCGTTGAGGTTCGAACGGAGCGTTCCTCTCCTCTGTCGTAGCCGCGGGTCCTTCTTACTGACGTTAACAGCTAGGTTCCCTTCTCTTCCACACTTGAAGCATTTTCTTGTCCCCCTAAGGCAATTTCCAGGGTGCTTCTTTCCACACTTTTGGCAAGTGGGGTGCTGGAATTTCTTAACGCCGTTGGATTTATCCATCGGACCACCAGCATTGAAGTTCACCTTACGCTTCTTGTCCCCATGATACCCCTGTGATTATCCGATCTCCATTTCAACCTTGAGGGAACATCGGACAATTTCCTCATAGTTGTCGAAGTCACGGATCACTAATGCTTTCCGCAAGCTAGGATTCAGCCCACCAAAGAAGCGGTCAACCTTGCATTCGGGGGTAACGACAAAGCCGGAAGCGTATCATGCAAGCCTTGTGAAGTTTGCCTCGTACGCTCCCACAGATTCCTCATCTTTCTGTTTGAGGGAAAGGAAGTCCCTTTCCATCTTAAGACGGAGGGTGCGTGGAAAATATTTATCAAAAAACATCTTCCGAAATTCCTTCCATTCCAAAGCCTCGATCTCCTCCTCAGGCTTCGTATTTTTGATCAACGTCCACCATTGATCATCTTCACCCTCCATACGATAAGCCGCCAGGAGAACCTTCTCTTTTTCAGAGCATTGGAGGATGGAGAATATCTTTTCAATGGAGTTTATCCATTGTTCAGCGATCGTGGGATCGGATGATCCACTAAAAGTAGGAGGCCTTTGTCTCATGAATATTTCAATAGAGACTTGTTCTTTCTTAGGGGGGGTTGAACGTTCCTCTTGACCAGTGTTTCTATTCAAAACTTGAGTTAGCTGAGAGAGAAGCGTGACAAAGTTCGCGATTCCCGCTCCCATTGGATTGGGCATCTCATAAGTACAATCATCACACTGATCTTCACAACGGTTGTTAGCCCGAGTTCTCCTATTACCGGTCATTGGCTGGAATAAAAGGAAAGTTAGGGGTAACACATAAAGGGTAATCCAAAGACAAAAGTTGATGACTTATAAATAAACTTTAATCTCTTTAACTCATGAGTCTATAGGATTCAATCCAGGATTTTCATTATCTTCCTTCTAACATATATTCTTAGGGGCATTTTTCCCTTAATAAGGGTTCATACTAAGATTGTGAATTTATCAAAACATATCCCTCGGGAGTGTTGTAACCAAGAGTGCAGCAAGGCCCATTTTCGTGCACCAGTTCCCGTTCGAGTCTAGCTCAAAGCGGTGTTTTCGGGTTTTACCCCTAGGATACATCTGTGCCAGAGCCGCCTCTACCTGCTCGTATCCAGACAGGGATGTATTTGTTTGATAAACCACTTACTTAGTATTTAACAAAACCTAGGGATGTTGTTATTATTCTTAGTCTTGTATCTAAGGCTTTACTAGGGTTTCCTAATCCCAAAAATAACTAAACCTATCCTCTGATACCAACTATGACAACCCTTCTTTTTATTACAACTTAAACATGCTTTATTACATAAAACTTCACTTGATACAACAAAGAAGATCGAGAGGTTTAGTGTATTTGGGGATTAGGATCATTACATAAAAACTTTAAACTTGAAATAAAACATCTTTATTGAAAACTTCCTTCACATTACCACTACATTCCTTCGTACTTAGCATTGCATGGGATAACCTGAGGACATGCATAAGAAAAGGGTGAGCTATAAAGCCCAGTAAGGGAGTACATAATGAATAACATGAGGAGTACAATACATGTTAGGCAATGGGCATATCAATAGAGCATAATAGAAACATGAACATAAAGGCATGATAAAGCATGATAATCATAACATGGAAATGTGGCAACAATACTTAACATTGAATTAGCATGAGCCAAGGCTCATTGCACATGGAGCATGAGTAAACCCTCATTGCACTTGAAGCATGAGTAAACCCTCGTTGCACTTGAATTAGCATGAGTCAACACTCATTGCACATGACGTATCATGATACTATACTTTACCCAATGCATTGGAGCGCTATAAAGGGCGCACCCTTCTTAAACATTTCATTTCATGCATAAGTGTGCCACATGGATCATAAAACATGGATTCATAAAACATAATCATTTATTCCACGATAAAGGAATGTGGAACTCATACATGAAACTTTATAATCAATAAGTAAATGTGCATAAAGGTGAATACCCTTGATGGCGAAATGGGCATGGTATTCACTACACAATGATATTGGCTTAGAAAATCGGTGTGATTTCGGCAGCGTAACGGCGTGACATAAGAATTCATAAAAATGGTTGATGAGAGAGAAAGGGGTTCCTCATCATATTTACATGTAATGGAAAGTAATTAGGTCATATAAATACATGTCCCAACAATTGAAAAGGAATTTAGATTCATGATACAAAAGTATTGCTTGAATATAAAAGAGGAGAAAAAGGTTCCTTTCAGAATTTCGGCATAGTAACGGGTGTACATGGGAGGCATTTAATGAGAGAGAAAAGGGGTCTCCCATCATTCAAACAATAAGAGGGCAGTATGGGAGAGGTTCGAAACCATACCCCAATATTCATAATTGAAATTAAAAGGGCAATACAACTTAAAGAAAATTGACAAAAATGAGAAAGGAAGAAAAAACCCTTACTTGGAAGTGTGCTTCCAAAGGCTAGAGAGAGGCTTGTGAGAGGCTTCTTGGGAGCTTGGGGCACCTTGGGAGGATTCTAGAGAGAGTAGGGCAGAGGTTGGACGAACTCCAATGGATTTTAGTGAGGAGGAAGTGGGATCTTGGGTGGGTTTATATAGGAAAGGTGAGAGAATTCTTTATTATTTAGGTTTGGGACCCCTTATATTAAAATAATCCAAACCACAAACCATCCCATGGTATTTGCCCATGGTTTCTGGAAAAGGAAAGAGGAAAACAATATTTTACAAGGCCAAGGTCCGAACTTATTAAAAAATTAGGGTTGCTTATGTGGAGGTGAGTCACACTCCCATGGAAATTAATTTAAAAATGCAAAGTGTTGAATAAGTCTTGAGGGCTCCATTAATGCTTTGAAAAGTAAGTCAAACAAACCCAAAACCTCATTATTTTAATGATAAAACACATATTGGCCGAACATAAGGATTATGGTATTTTATTATATCACCATTGGGTCATTATGATGTCATAAAACACATTATATATTTAAATGGTATTTAATTTTTACCCAAAAATTTGACTGTCTCAGAAAATTATGAAAAATTCACCGTTGGATAATTTCGACGTCCGGATTCCAAAAATAATATTTATTTTATATAAATAATTTTCTAAATATGCGAATTTTCACTTTTAAAATAAAAACCGACATTTATAAAAAAAATTCACGGGTTTTGACAGAAATGGCTTTCAAACCTTAACAAAAATTTTAATTGCATTCATAAAATTATAAGATCATTTATACTTAATAAAAAAATTAATTTAATATTAATAATAATATTTTATTAAAATATTATTTAATTCAAAAAATCCTTTAATTTAATAAAATATAATTCTTAATTAAATAATAACTAAAAACATCATTTGTACTTTAAAAACTAATTACAATGTATCAAAAATGACTAGAAATTATATTCATTATTATATACAAAAATAATGTACATGAACATGGTGCTACTTATTTGTTACATAACCCCTTAAAATAGTCTCATAAGACCTAAGGGTAAGGTGTGCGATGGTGACAGACTCTTGGGGCGGCTCGGATAACATCGCTCGAGTGGTAATTTCAATCAACTTCCACTTTTCCCGTAGATGATCACGTTCGAGCTTGACTTGATGAAGCTCAGCTTGGGCTTGGTCAAGGGCAAAGCCCAAAGACACCACCTCTTTTCCGAGCTCTGACAAATGGGCTTCGTAAGGGGCAACTCTACTGGATGAGGTCATCGCTTCCTTTGTCTGAGTAGAAATGGGTTCGTTAAAGTCTTATATTTATACTACTCAGATGATCACTGTTCAACGGCTATAAAAGTAACGGTCACAAATCTTAACGTAAAACTAAAGAAGTTGACATCTTATAAAAACATTTTTCATAAAGAAACATTTAACTGGATCAAGAGGGATTTTCCATTAATGAAACTTTGGGTCGTTACATATAGATCCAAAAATTATGCATAAATTAATTAGAAATTTGTATATATATATATATATAACTCATCACATGGAGTGTACTATCAACTTAATGACCACACAAAACACATGTTGATAAGGTTTTCATAGTATAATAAATTAATTTTTAATTCTGCATAATTTGGTAAAATTACATGGCATGTATTTTTTCATTCTATCAATGGAACAAGCCTAGAAGCTTGATGTGTAACCATGCCACAGAAAATATTAGAGTACACGATGTGTACATGGGCTACATGATGTGTGGTCTCCTAATTACACAGTCACTAATCATTTAGGTCATGTAAGAGGATGCACGTCCCATCTATTACTAAGGGACTACATGTCGTGTACGAAAGTTACACTGTGTGTACTCTAGTTGACCATGCGGTAAACTGGTCTAGTCAACACGTGGTGTATAATTAAATTCACCACGTGTATTAAATGTGCATGCCTTGAATTAATTATGAATTAATTCATGGTGAATTAAACACTAATACATGGTGTGTACCTCTGTGTTACATGGTGTGCACTCTTATATTATCCGACTAGACTCCTCAGAACCTCCGGATGAGATCTTTAAATTTATTTCATTTATAAAATTAATCGAATTGATTATATTTTCTAGAAAAAAAGAGGAAGAAATAATATCTTTTAATCTAGATTAAATAATGATTAAACTAGAATTGAAAACTTATGAAAAATGTGTAAATCAATCAACAATCTTTAAATAATTATAAATAGTTATGTGACTACTCTGATACCACTTTTAGATTCTGGGCATAGTAGAACTGTTGGATGGGGCATGCCCAACTCAACTTTTTTTCATGATCAATGATTAATCTAAGAATTACATGAAAATAAATTTCATGATCAATGGAATTGAATCAAAGAATATAGACAAAGGATAAATTTTAGAACCGAAACATAGGATTATCACATATTATTTATAATTAATTTAATAAATTAAATAATTATCTTGTAAGAAATTGTTTATTCAATGATGGATCTAATAATGGATCTACATTGTACCATTATTTCATTTTAGTAATCAATAATAGATTCCCTTTAGAGGTGATCCACACATGTTCTATGAATCTTTGAATGTTCTCGTAGGAATCTCCAGGTGCTAGCTTGATAGATCCAATCACTTGCTTTGTTTAACTTTTATTACCCTGAGAATCACTTAAAAGGATTCTTATTGATCTATCTAGACTCAAGAGTGGAAGGTGGAGGAGGATCGCTCTCTATTCTTGGGAGAATTCTAGGGAAGGGGTCTCTCTAGGTCTTGAGAGTATTCTCTTTGGATCTCATTGTGCACAACATGAAATGAATTAGCTCTATTAGGAAAATAATATAATTGAATTTATATACCGCTAGTGTTAGAATAAATAATTGCACAAGTTCCCTTTATTATTTATTTAATCCCCATGGAACCCCATGTTAATAATAATAATAATATTTATTGACATGCTCTAAAATCACAAATTAAAATTAAATATTATTTATTCAAATAATATTTAATATATATTATTTCTCATTGGATCATTAAACATGGTTTTACATTCCTCTAAAATATTTATCAGACCTTGAATAATGACTATTTATTTAATAAACAAATATCATTGCATTATTTTCCAATAAATAAATAAATATTATATCCACTGAATAACAAATAAATATTTATTAAATATCTCACTCATATAATATTCTCTCAAATAACTGGTGAAAAATATATGTGATCAATAAAATATGAATAATTATTAAACCATGTGTGAGAATAATATTTATTCGACTTGTTAAATAATAAATAATAATATATCATTTAAATGAGATTCTAGATACACTTAGTGTGTGACCCACTAGACCTATTTTTCAGTGGCATTAGGGGAACCAGTCTAAAGTCCAAGGTTAGTATATAGTAACATGCCAAGGCACCCATAGAGAAATAAGTTAATGTCACAATAACATAATATCTCATACGCACACTTACTATGTAATATAATCTTTTTATTATGATATCACTAATCAAGCAGGTTGCATGTTGGTGTCATCAACATATAGGCCCAATGTCTCTTTCTTTGACTTCTTGGAAATCAAGCTTGCCTATAGAACACCATAGTCATGGATTTATTTAAGATATATCATTTCCATCAAGGGGCCTGGGATATCCACTTTCATTAAAGAACGGAAGGGATAGATCATTTCTCACATTATTAATTAATGAAATATTACTCTTGATTCACCCAACGTATCCTACATCACTGTGAACATATGTCGTAACGATTTTCATCAATATATCAAATCACACGACTTATAACACTCATTAATAATAATATTAAATTCTAAGGATCAATACACATGTCTGCATATAGGAACATCCAATGAAACATAAATATGGATTTCCTACTGGCGGGTCTCATTCTCATAATATCCTACTCTGGATATTATCAAGCGTGTACACCATGAGAAGGTGCCTCAAAGTCCTATGAGTCTCCATCCTTGATATCATGTGTCATTTATGTCCCTTAAATGATTTCATCCAACCATAGAACATGTATTTAATAAATCTATCATGGAACTTATGGTTTCTTGTCATAGTGGTAAATTATAATAACCTTTCAGTGAAACAGCTACTCTTAGGATATTATCTCATACTATGTTACACAAAAGAATAATCATGATGTGATAAGAAGTTTATTAATATTAAAATCAATGAATACATGTTATCATAAATTATACAAACATTGGTTCTAGGGTACCAACTCCAACAAGAATAATATTTGGAAATCCAAGAAGGTTGAGAGAGATGATGTGCATGTCTGCTTAGGGGATGTTGAGTAGGGGAAGTTAATTTTGGCAGGTAATACAGATAATGTAGTGATCACTATTATGAGAGAGCCAAATGTTTCTGGTTCTAGTCTTGTTCATCAGGATAGTGAAAATATAGATGTGATGAAAACTTGAATTCTTGGATTTCTTTTGCAGGGGGACTAATAGTTTTCTATCATAATTTCAAAAGAGTGTTGTCATATTTTCTTCATAATATGATAGTTGATGAAATACTAACATGATTTCTTTACAACTGATTTTTTTATGTTTTCCAATCACTGATGTACTTAAGGGGGTATTTTTGGGATTTAACACATTTATTGAGGATAGAGAAATTAATTAATGGAGAGGTTTTGGTTATTATTAATATAGGGGTTTCTCTTAACAATAAGGGAGAGTTACTCTCAATATTAACGGATGAAAAAAATGAATGTTGACCGCATTTATTTTAGATATGAACTTTTTGTCTATATATGAGGATATAGTAGCATATTTTGGGATAATGATGAGATTAACTCCTACTCATTGAGAGGTTCATGCCAAGATGTTCAAGAAGTAGTCCATCAGCATCAACTCGTTGATAGTGATGAGATTTAATTCTTTTCATGTGGATATTCTTGATAGGCATTCAAGACGTAGTCCACCAAGAGTAGGAAGGTGACTATTGCATCTGTGATAGCATGTGTGGCGCGTCAACATGGAACAGGCATGGAGAAGCAACAATTAGATCAATGATTGGGGCTATGTATCAAAAGTTTTCTGGTGATTAGGTGGCGTGTCACAGTTTATGATCAGTGGTATATTATGATGAAATGATCATGAGAAAGAAAAAACATTCAGGTTTCGCAAGACGGTGTGAGGTTGATGCATGTTCAGATAAAGATCCTTGAGGTAGTGACATCATTGATATAAGAGTAAGATTTTGTCTTAGATAGATCTTTGAGTATTGTATTTTGACCAAAATTATTTTCATAGAGAAGATGAAGGCATTTTGGGTTGTAGTTTTCACACGAGTTTTTTACACCGTTATTGACATTCATGTTTGAGCATTAATTTAAATTTTATAGACTCTTTGATTATTAGTGGATATTTCAGAATTTCCACATGGTTTTTTAGTCCTCCACATCGGAGGGTTTTTCCATGTTAAAAATACTACCTATAGATTTTTTTATTCTATTTTATATTACTTCCATATTTCACATATTTATCACAAATATTTTTACAATCAATTTTATGTCTGGAATCAGGATTCTCTCATTGTTGATCACAACAAACCAAACACTTGATCATATAGGAAAATATTTATTTAGTATTATGAATCAATGATAATGATATATGTGGAGGGAATAATTAGTTAAATAAATTTAAACAAATGATAATTTTAATTCAAATTTTAATTAATGTCCCCAAAGGAACCATCATCATCCTTTTCTTTTAAAAGACGCAACTCACTTTGCTATCTGAAAAAAATAATTCCACTGTGTGAAAAATCCTATGAACTTTTAGCCTCAATTCAAGGAATAAATTGTAAAACCCTATAACTTGAACAAAACTCAACTTCATTTCATCTGTATTTTTTAGAAATTTGATGAGTGATCCAGCGATGGAAGATTTCGGGATCGCCTCTAACACTGGTTAATTGAAGGTGAGAGAGAACAATGATCATCACCAAAGAGAAGCCTCCCAAACCCTAATTTAGTGTAAAACATGAAGGATCTGATTTGAGAAAGCAATCAAAATTACTCACATGAATCCCGGAGATCCTGTTGGGCGCAAGAGTGTTGGGTCTCATCTAGGTGGTAGCCATCATCAAAATTGTGGTAGTTTCTCATGATGTCATAGTGGAAGGATAGGGGCTTGGATGTGTAGACACTGCACTTTCTCTCCCTTGTTATATGCTTGAAAAGGTTTCTCCATTTTCTTCCCCAGGTAGTGGTGCCTCCATGAGTGGGAAGGCATGCGTATTTAAGTCCGCGATGTGGAGGCAGGAAGCATGACGATGCCGGTATAATGGCCAAAATTAACGATCGTTGTTGTGGGGTTGTCGGGGATAGATCCCTCTCCAAACTTGAACTGTCACTAATAGATTGGGATCTCCATCCATTACAAATTCTTTTACTCACATGCAGGTGAGGGGAACTAAGGGATTGATTAAGGGGTTTCCATAAAAGAAAATGTGGGCACAGAGGCCCATTCATAATGAGAATAGAGATGACATGTGAACCAAAAATTTAATTTAATAATAAATTAAATAAAACCAATAACATAAAAAGGTAAGGTCTGGGATCATCCACATGTATGTAACGAATTACACAATTAATATAATTGGCATTCAATTCTAATCATTCTTAATTAAGATAAACCATGCTCGAATCAATTAATTATCTTATTTAAATAATCAATTTTTTTATCTTAATTCTCATCTAAATTTCCTTGAGGTTCTCATTCATCGTAATTTTAAAAAAATTAAATAAATTTATTTAAAATTAACTATGTACAAAAATTTACCTTGGAGACAACACGGTGAGTACCCGTCCGAACTACCCAACGTGTATTATAATCGTATACTATTCACTCTTGCGAAATGTGTCATACATGACTTATCACATAATTTCATGGAATATACTGTCAACTTAATGACCACATGGAACACATGGTATTTACATTACGTGTTATGCTTCAATACATGTAGAGTAATAACTGTAATACAACTTATACATGATATGTAGATCTAAACATTATGTAGAAATTAATTAGACATATATATATATATAACCCATCACATGGTGTGTACTATCAAATTAATGACCACATGGAACACATGTTGATAAGGTTTTCATAGTATAATAAATTAATTTTAATTCTGCGTAATTTGGTAAAAGTACACGACACGTATTTTTCTCAGTCTATCCGCAGAACAAGCCTATAAACTTGGCTTGTAACTGTGCCATGAAAAATATTGGATTACATGGGATACATGACGTGTGGTATACAATTTACATAGCCACTAGTCATGTAGGTTGTGTAAGAGTATGCACGGCCCATCTATTACTAAGGGACTACACACCGTGTACGAAAGTTACATGGTGTGTACTTTGGCTGACCCTACGTCAAACTGGTCCAGTCAAAACGTGGTGTATAATTAAATTCACTACATGTAATAAATGTATATGCCTTGAATTAGTTCCAAATTAATTCATGGTGCATTAAACACTAGTACACAGTGTGTACCTTTGGGTTAGATGGTGTGTACTCTTGTGTTATCTGGCCAAACTCCTCAGAACTTCCGGATGATATCTTTGAATTTATTTCATTCATAAAATTAATCAAATTGATTATATTTTCTATAAACGAAGAGGAATAAATAATATCTCGCAATCCATATTAAAGAAAGATTAAACTAGAATTGAAAACTTATTTCAAATTTGTAATTCAATCAATGATCTTTAAATAATTATAAATAATTATGTGACTGCTCTGATACCACTTGTAGATTCCAAGCACAGCGGAACTGTTGGATGGTGCATGCCCAACGTAGCTTTTTTTCACGATCAATGATTAATCTGAGATTTACATGACAATAAATGTCATGGTCAATGGAATTGAATCAAAGAATATAGACAATGGATAAACGTTGGAACCGAAGCATAGGATCATCACATATTATTTATAATTAATTTAAGCGATTAAAAAATAATCTAATGAGAAATTATTTATTCCATGATGGATCTGACAATGGATTTGCGTCATACCATTGTTGCATTGTAGGAATCATGAATAGACTCCCTCTAACAGTTATTCACACGTATTCCATGAATCTCTGAACATTGTCATAGGAATCTCCAAGTGTTGGCATGGTAGATCCTATCAGTTACGACATTCACCTTTGATCACCCTGAGAATCGCTTACAAAGGATTCTTCTTGATCTCTCTAGACTTGAGAGTGGACGGTGGAGAAAGATCACTCTCTATTCTTAGGAGCGTTCTAGGAAAGGGATCTCTCTATGTCTTGAGAGGATTCTCTATATATCTCATTGTGGAAAACATGAAATGAATTGGCTCTATTAGGAAAATAATATAATTGGATTTATATACCACTAGGGCAAGAATAAATAATTGCACAAGTGACCTTTATTATTTATTTAATCCTCGTGGAACCCCATGTCAATAATAATATTATTATTATTTCTTGATATGTGCTAAACTCATGAATTAAAACTAAATATTATTTATTCAAATAATATTTAATATATATTATTTCTCATCAGACCATGAAACTCAGTTTTTCATTCCTCCAAAATATTTATCGGACCATGACTAATGACTATTTATTTAATAAACAAATAACACTGCATTATTCGCCAATAAATAAATAAATATTATATCCACTGAATAACAAATAAATATTTATTAAATATCATGTTCACGTAATATTCTCTCATATAACTGGTGATGAAATATATGCGATCAAGAAAAATGAATAATTATTAAACCATGTACAAGAAAAATATTTATTCAACTTGTTAAATAATAAATAATAATATATTATTTGAGGTTCTAGATATACTTAGTGTGTGACCCTCTTGGCCTTTTTCAGTGGCATTAGGCGAAACAGCCTAAAGTCCAAGGTTAGAATCTAGTAACACACCAAGTCACTCATAGAGAAAGACGTTAATGTCGTAATAACATAATACCTCATACGGATACTTACTGTGTAATATAATCTTTTTTATCATGATATCTCTAATCAAGTTGTTGCATGTTGGTGTCATTAACCTATAGGCTTAATGTATCATGCTTTGAATTTTCAGAAATAAAACTTGCCTATAAAACACCATGGCCATGAATTTATTTAGGCTATATCATTTGTATCAAAGGGCCTAGGATATCAAATTTCGTTAAAGAACAAAAAAGGACAAATCATTTCTCACATTATTCATTAATGAAATATTACTCATGATGCACCCATTGTATCTTACCTCGCCGTGAACATATGTCGTCACGATTTTCGTCAATACATCAAAGTACGCAACTTATAACACTCATTAATAATAATATTAAAGTCTAAGGATCAATACACATGTCCATAGATAGGAACATTCAATGACACATATAAATGTGGATTTCCTACTGGCAGATCTCGTTCTTATAATACCCTACTCTAGAAATTATCAAGGGTGTACACCATGAGAAGGTGCCTCAAAGCCCTATGAGTCTTTATCTCTGATATCATGTATCATTTGTGTCCCTTAAATGATTTCATCCTATAGAACATGTATTTAAGAATATTTTCGTGGCACTTATGAGTTCTAATCATAGAGGGAAAATACTATGACCTTTCAGTGTGACAGCTACTCTTGAGTCATTATCATATACTATGTTACGCAGAAGAAAAATCATGTTGTGATAAGGAGTTTATTATTACTCAAAACAATGAATACATGTTATCATAAAGTACACAAAATTTGGTTCTAGGGCACCAACTCCAACAAGAATAAGGTTTGAAGCAAGTTGAGAGAGGTGGTGTGGATGTCTGCTTAGGGGATGTTGAGCAGGGGCAGTTAATTTTGGCAAGTGCTCCAGATAATGTGGTAATCACTATTACGGGAGAGTAGGATATTCATGGTTCTAGACTTGTTCAGCAGGATGGTCTAGATACATAAGTGATAATAACTTCAGCGTTTTGGATTTCTTTTACAAGAAGAATGATAGTGATGCGGGTGTTGTTAATTCCCACCGAGTTACCAAATTTAGAAATTTAAAACATGAAACAGACAAACCACTAAACTATAGGGTAGTATAGGAACTACAAGTCTGAGGTTGAACCCGCGGATATTGGGTTAGAGAAAATATTAATTAAATAAAATAAACCTAGACTATTTATGATTTATAGAAATTAAATCTAAACTAATTAATTGGAAGAAGAGATAATGATTGATTTGGATTAAAAGAAAATTGAAAAACATGCTTAGTAATTGCAAATCTGGGTTCATGATTGATTATGATATAATATAATTAAATAGCAATCATGTGGTGTCGGAACCAAGTTAGGGTGAATTCAATGGTCATGGTAGACAACCCCCCCCCCCCCCCAAATCACTGAAGTTCCCTTTTCACAATGGTCGTGTTACTTTGGGTATTCATTGACATGATAGCTCAGAACCATTTTTAAACATAATGGACAATCCACCCAATGGCCATGGTGTGAATCATTCTCCAATCGATTGCGTTAAAATCATCATTACCTCACCAATTACACAATGGTCATGAATGAAAAAGCGAGGAAGATATTTGATAAATAAGGGATGCGGAAAAAGACTCAAAATGAATTGCATTTAGTAAATGAAACACCTTAATACAACCAATTCCCTTTCATTACAATTGCTCTGCACAATGTCTACCCCCTCATGCTAGGCACGAGGGGGTAGGAAAATAAAGATGTTATTCTACTCATCCCAGCAGTGAGAGTCCTTGATCCCAGTGGCAGCATCTTCAAATGAATGCTTTGATTTGAGCCTTGGCCTCTTATTTATAGGTCTCCCTGGTGCTCAGGAATTAATGAAAATCATTAAATATTGTTCAAAAAGTCATCTGGGGTGGGTCCCAAGTCTTAGATTTTGTCAAACATTGAAGATACGGTAAATCTGGAATGTTAAGTCTCATTCCGACCTGTTACATGACATGTAATAAGTTTACACACCGTGTAATCCATTAATTCCCGGGCACCATGAATTTCAGCGTGTTTCCTCCAAAGTATTATCCCAAAAAAATCACATCGTGTATTGTGAATACACGACGTGTAATTGTATTTCACAGCTTGTAACGGTGTCACGACATGTACTTGGCGGCTACTTCTTCAAATGAAGTCACGACATGTAATTGAATTACACGGTGTGTAATCGTGTTTTGTCCAATTTTTCAACTTTCACTATCTTCAAAAATCCAGTGTCGCGCCGCGAGCGAAGCTCACGGTGCGAAGTGTCTTTTTGCTAAAAAAAACTCTCCTCTTTCCATTCCCTTTTCATAATCAGATGTTTCCTATCAAAAATCACAAAACAATCATTACACTCCAAAATTGGCAAGATTAATCAATTAAATACATAAATCAATATACTGAAACACTTTAAAATGTATGCATGAAATACACTTATCAGGGAACTGGTGGTTTTATGTCAGATGTGCAAAATGGTGTTGTCATATTTTTTGCATAAGATAATGGTTGATGCAATACTAACATGATTTCTTTCCAACTGAGTTTGTTGGATATTTTTCATTCTTTGATATGCTTGAGGGGGATATTGTTGGGATTCAACACGTTTGTTGAGGGGAGAGAAATTAATTAATGGAGAGGTTTGGGTCATCATTAATAGAGGGGTTTCTCTCAACAATAATGAAGAGTTACTCTCAATATTAATGGATGAAAAAATGAATGGTGAACACATTTATTTAAGATATGGACTTTGTGTCTATATGTGAGGATGCAGTAGCATGTTTTGGAATAACGACGAGATTAACTCCTACTCGTGGAGAGTTTCATGGCAAGTTGTTCAAGAAGTAGTCCACCGAGATCAAGAGGAAAGGGGAAATCTCATTTCTGGTAGCTCGTATGGCTCGTCGATAGCGACAAGATTGACTTCTAGTCATGCGGATGTGCTTGACAGGCGTTCAAGATGTAGTCCACCGAGAGCAGGAAGGTGACTGTCGCGTATGTGGTAGCATGTGCGGCACGTTGACATGGAACAGGCGTGGCGAAACAGTAATGAGATCAATGATTGGGGCCATGTACCAAAAATCCTCTGGGGATCAAGTGACGTGTCACGGTTGATAATCAGGGGTGCATTATGATTACGAGATCGTGAGAAAGAAAAAACATTCAGGTGTCGCAAGACGGTGCGAGATTGATGCATGTTCGAATAAAGATCTCTGACGTAGTGACGTTTCGTCAACAGAAGAGTGAGATTTTGTCTCGGATAGATCTTTGAGTATTGCATTTTGACCAAAATGATTTTCAGAGAGAAGACGAATGCATATTAGGATGTAGTTTTCACACAGGTTTTTTTTTTACGCCGTTATTGACATTCAAGTTTGAGCATTCATTTGAATTTTGTAGACTCTATTATTAGTGGATATTTCAGAATTGTCATGTGGTTTTTCAATTCTTCACATCGAAGGGTTTTTCTATGCTAAAAAACTTATTTACTGGTTTATTTATTCTGCTTTATATCGCTTTCATATTTCATAGATTTATCACAAATATTTTTACAATCAATTTTATGTCTAGAATCAGGATTCTCCCATTGTTGATCACAACAAACTAAACACATGATCATATAAGAAAATGTTTATTTAGTATTATGAATCAATGATAATGATCTATCTGGAGGCAACAATTAGTTAAATAAGTTTAAACAAATGATAATTGTAATTCGAAGTTTAATTAATGCCCCAAAGGCGCCATCATCATTCTTTTCTTCTAGTAGACATCACTGGCTTTGATATCCAAAAACAATAAGGGGCAATGTCAACCAAGAATCAAAATAGGATTAAGGACCTCTCATATTTTAAACTAAGGTAGAATCTAATTTGATTTAAAAATTCATTGGAGTTTTCCATGTTTTTTTTGCCCTAAACTGTATGTTTTGTCCTGGATCGTCATTTTCCCAAACAATAACGCCCCTGTGTGAAAAATGGTATGAACTTTTAGCCTCGATTCAAGGAATAAATTGTAAAACGCTGGAACTTCAACAAAACTCAGCTTCGTTTCGTCTGCATTTGCCGGAAATTCGATGAGTGATCCAGCGATGGAAGATGCCGGGATCGTCTCTAACGCTGGTTAATTGAAGATTGAAGGCGAGAGAGAGCGACGATCATCACCAAAGCGAAGCCTCCCAAACCCTAATTTAGCGTAAAACACGAAGGATCTGATTCGAGAAAGCAATCGAAATTACTCGCGTGAATCCTGGCGATCCCGGCAGGCGCGGGAGTGCCGGGGCTCATCCAGATGGCAGCCGTCGTCGAAATTGTGGGAGTAGCTCACGGCGTCATAGTGGAAGGATAGGGGCTTGGATCTGCAGACACTGCACTTTCTCTCCCTCAGTAGCCGCTTGACAAGGTTTCTCCATTTGCTTCCCCAGGTAGCGGCGCCGCCGTGAGAGGGAAGGCGCGCGTATTTGAGTCCGCGATGCGGAGGCGGGAAGCATGACGACGCCGGTATAAAGGCCAAAAAGAACGACCGTCGCTGCGGGGTCGCCGGGGACGGATCCCTCTCCATTGCCGTAGCTTAATTCATCTCGTCGAGCTGATCGGTGGCTCTCGCATACAGAGCATAAACCGAGTGCCGCACCGCTCCTCGTGCGAGCCCATCCCATGTGACTTAATTTCACGGCGTGTAATGTCAATAAATGACACACAACAATGATTTAACCCACTCGGAGTATACAGCATGTAACATCCATACATGACATGTAATTCTGAATTTTCACATAATTAATTAATCATTTAATATAATATAAAACTTATTAACTGACTTATACGATACACACATGTATTGATGAGATTTAATAGGGTAATTAATTAAATTTAATATTTCCATGTAAACAGATATGATTATGGCGTGTACAATCCATTTGCACGTCATGTATGTCCTTTCGTCGTATGTCTGCAGCCTAGGGATTGGGTATATTCTTCACCGTAGATATTTATGAGGTGAACAATGTGTACAGAAGTTACACGTTGTGTTACCCCTATGTTGCATGGATGTCAGTATGTAGGTGTCGTGTAATAAATACACGACGCGTCTTAACCTTGTGTTTTCCGCCGTGACAACTTGTGGACTACACGACGTGTAAGCGCTATAAGGCATGTAGTCTGACAAAATCATGTGTCAGTTTGACCTAGTCAACACACAGTGTGCACTTAATGCACACTGCGTGTATTTACTACATAATGACCTGGAATCGTCCTGGTGCAATGTATGCAAATACACGGCGTGTATCAATGGGTACACGACATGTAGCCTTGTGCTATCAAGCTAGAATTCTCAGCATCTCTGAATGAAAACTTTAGATGTTCTTCGTATGTTTTCAATTGATTTCGGGCTTTAAAAACGAGAAACGAAGTGGAGAAGAAGAGATCTTAAAAATCGAATTAAAAGATTGAATTTCTGGAAAATAAAACAATCTTTTAAACATGTAAAATGGTCAACCATCAATAAATAATTATAAATTTGAACATGATTTCCCTGATACCGCTTGAAGGTTTTGAATGCAGCGGAATCACCTATTTGGGTCAGGCAATACTTGTAACATTCCGGCCCTACCTCATTGGCTTGAGAAGGCGGTGAGGTGCTATTGGGCCATAATCAACGTTCCCAAGGTGCCAAGGATGACAATAAATGTCGAGAGCTTCAAGAATATTTGGGGAACGAATTTGCCCTTAGAATAAAACCAATCAACTAAACAAGGCATAACCTACCAACACTAGATGATGCATGTCAACCATGTCTTACAACTCAACAAAACCAAAAGACAAATACAATAACCATGATATCCATAATCAGAGTACCAAGCGGAAGATTCAATAACAACACCCAAACGAAACCATGACACGTTCCATAGCTCCACACCAAGCTCCATGCTCCAAGCACCACCATACCATCCAAGCATCACGATGAACCACTAGCAAAATGAGATACTTTACCCTTACCTGTATCCCGGAAAATGACATCTACAAAAGCACCCAAGAGCCAAAGTAGGGGGTGAGAACAAATATGTAATGGCCCGGACCCTCCTGGTCCATTATGTTGGGAAAGACGGGAAAGCGACGAACGTGCAAACAATTGAAAAAGTGAACGCGCAACG
The DNA here is from genome assembly GCA_963277665.1 of Viscum album. Classification (NCBI taxonomy): domain Eukaryota; kingdom Viridiplantae; phylum Streptophyta; class Magnoliopsida; order Santalales; family Viscaceae; genus Viscum; species Viscum album. The sequence continues at coordinate 1,782,786,663 of OY728148.1, read as the reverse complement.
GAAATTGAATCTTTCCCCCCAAATAGAAGCAGATGCGCAGCGACAAAATTAAATGTGCATAAAATAAAGTTGACACCGAAAATTTTTACGTGGAAAACCCGAAAGGGAAAAACCACGAGACCTAGTCCAGAAAGAGGGATCCACTAAAATCAATAGATACACGGTAGAGACTCCCAAAAAATGGAAGGGATCTCAAAAATAATACTCAAGAATAAAAGTGTGGATCAAAAGATGGAGAGTAGTAAAGATGATCGTCGAAGAAAAGCGATCACCAAATGAGATTTGCTCTCGATCTTGTTGCGGCCGGTGATGTTGAAATGCTTTGCCTCTGCCTCCTTATATCGGAAAAAGAATCAACGTCAAATAATGTCGCCGCGTCAAAAGAGTGTCACCGCGTGAATTAATTCATGCGGTCTTGGCCCGCATTAAAACACCCCATTAAAAGAGAAACCGTGTGGGCACCATTTGAGGAGGCGTTACGCGGTGCGCCAACTAGGAAGGCGCTCAACAAACTCCCCCTCCGACTCAAGTGGGGATCACCGCCAACCCTACAATTTGTCGTCAAGTCTCAAATTTTCATCTGGGTAAACTCTTAGTCAACATGTCTGACCCGTTGTCATCAGTGTGGATCTTCTCAAGCTCTAACTGTTTCGAATCAAGGACGTTGCGAATCCAATGATATCAAACATCGATATGTTTCGACCTACCATAAAAAGTAAAATTCTTTCCCAAACAAATAGCACTCTGACTATCACAAAATAAAACATACATGTCCTGATTTAAATTGAGCTCTCGAATAAACGTTTTCATCCACAACAATTCTCTTCACACCTCAGTAGATGCAATAAACTTTGACTCTGTGGTAGATAAAGCAACACATCTCTGCAATCTAGACTGCCAAGATACATCTCCCCCTACAAAAGTGATCAAATAGCCTGAAGTGGACTTCCTCGACTCGATATCTCCTGCCATATCTGAATCTGTAAAGCCACAAAGCATAGGTTCCCCTTTTCCAAAACACAATCTCAGATCAGAAGTACCACAACGATAACGAAAAATATACTTCACTGCTCTCCAATGCTCTCTACTTGGATTTGATAGAAAACGACTGGCCCCAAGTCTTTCATCGCAAAAGGCTGACAAAGAACCTTCTTCAATCTATCAATTCTAGAAGTATCATGGCCAATAATGAGCATATCATCAACATAAAGCAACAGTATAATAAAATGATCATCAGTAAATCTCTGAACAAAAGCACAATGATCAGAAGATGTCTTCTTGAAACCCTGATGAGAAATGACAGATTCAAACTTCTTATACCACTGCCTTAGAGCTTGCTTCAAATTATACAAACTCTTCTTCAACCTGCATACATGATTTTCTTTACCCGTTTCAACAAAACCCTCTGGTTTCTCAATATAAGTATCCTCTTCTAAATCTCCATGGAGGAAAGTTGTCTTCACATCCATCTTCTCAATCTGCAGATCCAAACTAGCAGCCAAACCAAGAACAACCCGAATGGAAGACATTTTGACAACAGGTGAGAAAATCTCATCAAAATCAATACATTTCTTCTGATGAAAGCCTTTGACAACTAACATTGCCTTGTATCGTGGAAGGGAATTGGATTCTTCATTTTTAATCTGATAAATCCACCGATTTTGCAAAGCTCTCTTCCTTGTCGGTAACTTCACCAGCTCAAAAGTGTCGTTGTCGTGCAATGATGTCATCTCATCATCCATTTCTGCAACCCATCTGTCCTTCTATTCACTCTCCATTGCCTCATCAAACGATTCTGGTTCTCCCCCTTCAGTGAGGAGCACATACTCATCTGGTGAATATCGAGTAGAAGTGGTGCGATGCCGAGATGACCTCCAGAGTGGAACTACGGGTTCATTAATAACCCCTAGAACCAGATCATCAGAAACAAAAGGTGCATCAGAAACATCAACTCCAACCTATTCACCTTGAGCATTTGTACATCAACATGATCATCAGAATCAACAATATGAGGTAAATATGAACCAGAACCTGGCTTAAGACTGACAGAACCATCAGAAGTTGGAGAAGCATCTTTTTCTCCCTTATCAATGTCTGCAATAGTATGATCCTCCTTAAACACTGCATCGCAACTTCTGACAAGTTTATTCAAAACAAGATCATAGAACCTGTACCCAAACTCATCGTGTCTATGGCCAATAAAAATACATTGGCGTGTCTTACCATCCAGCTTGGATCTCTCATCTCTAGGCACATGAACAAAAGCCTTGCAACCAAAAACACGCAAGTGATCATACCTGATCTCTTTGCCATACCAAAACTTGTCGGGAGTGTCTATCTGCAAAGCAACAGTAGGTGAAAAATTGATAATATAAGAAGCAGTAAGTAAATCCTCACACCAAAAATGTCCAGGCAATTTTTCTTCTGAAAGCAAACAATGAACTCTTTTCAGCAAAGTCATGTTCATCCTCTCAGCTACACCATTCAGCTGAGGTGTCTTGGGCGGTGTCTTTTGATGACGAATACCTTCCTGCCTACAATACTGATCAAAATGACCACAATACTCTCCTCCATTGTCAGTGTGAATACATTTCAATTTCTTTCCTGATTCCCTCTCAACAGAAACATGAAATTTCTTAAAAACACTAAGCACCTGCCTTTTGGATTTCAAAACATAAACTCAGAGCTTTCGTGAGTAGTCATTAATAAATGTAACAAAATAAAGACCACCACTAAATGTATTAGATTTCAAAGGACCACAAACGTCATAATGTACTAATTCAAGTACCTGTGACTTCCCGTGTGGAGGATGACTGTTGAAACTCACTCTACTCTGTTTTCCATCCATGCAATGATCACATGTGTCCAATTTGATATTCTTAAAATCTGGAAGAAGATTTATCTTGGAAAAATAACCAAGACCTTTCTCAATGATGTGACTGATCCTCTTATGCCACAATTTGGACGAAACACTACACTCAACAACGCAAGTATTATCACAAGAAATATAAGCTCTAGTCCAGTACAAACCTGATTGATTCTTCCCTCGAGCCACAATCAAATATCCTTCGGAAAGATTCCATTGGAAATCACCAAAAGTACTGATAAACCCTCCATCATCAAGAACACTGGTAGAAATGAGATTCAAGCGAACCTCGGGTGCATGTCGAACATTCTTCAAAACCAGCTTACTTCCTGTACTGGTCTTTAAAAAAACTGTCCTGATGCCTACAATGTCAGCATGACCATCATTTCCCATCTTCAAAATCCCAAAATTACCTGGGCTGTAATATGTAAATAACTCCTTCTTCGATGTCACCCGAAATTTTGAATAAATTTTGTTTCCTAATTTCATGTGTTATTTTTATACTAAAAAAAAATGTTTTATTTGATAAACATGATTATAAATAAAATGAGACCATTGGTTTTTGAGTGTTATATGACCATCGGTCAATATGACCACCGTGAACAAAATGTTTTGATTATTGTCTCTAAATTTAAGTAATCTTGGTTAATTATTATAGAAAGAAGATTTGATGGCCTCACCTAGTAGCCTTGGGCCGATCGAAGCCCATCTAACAGAGATTGGGAAGGAGGTAGCACCATTGGGCTTTGCTCTGGACCAAATCCAAGCCGAACTTCATCATGTGAAGCTAGAACGGAATCGCCTTCGTGAGAAGTTCAAACTGATAGAAATTACTACTCGGGCAATGTTGACTGAGCCGCCCCAAAATTCTATCACCCTAGAACACCTTACTCTTAGGTCCTATGCTGGTATTATAAGGGGTTATGTAACGAGACCGTAATTGCCTTGTGTAATCCTCTTTTTAAATAAAAATTTGGATTTCTTCTTATGATGATGTTTATGAATTTTCAAATGACCGGATAAATATTGTATGCATATTTTTGATGAATTTTAGAAAAAGGATATTTTAAAAATGGTTGTGTAAACCTTAAATAATTAAAAATGTGTAATGATTTTCGAAACATGGTCTTCTACAATTATGTTCAGTACGAAATTTAGAGTCTAATAAGATCAACTTGATTTTTGATGAATAGTAAATTATGAATAGTGATTTTATGATTAGGATTAGTAATATGACCAAATGGATTAGTAATCTCACTTAAAGAAAGTTTTAAAATAATCTAGGCACCTTGATTAAGTAATGTGATTCAATAAAATAGTTAAATAACGGTTTCATTAATTATTATTCAAGTATTAGTTTTTTCGGGTGAATAGTGTTTTTTTTAATTAAAAATTTAATTAAAAATAATTAGAAAATTATTTTTATAAAAATGACTTTATTTTTGAACTCAGAGCATCGATATTATGTTATGGTAATTTTTGGGGTTTTTTCTGAAAAAAATGAATTTTCGATGAATAGTGTTTTTATTTAAAAATTAAATTAAAAATATTTAGAAGATTATTCTTATAAAATGGAGTTCATATTTTTAATCAGAGCGTTGATATTTGGTTAAGGTGAAATTTTGGGATTATTCTGAGAAAGTTGAATTTTTGATGAATAGTGAAAATACAGTTTTTAAGTTACGGGTGTTTAATGACATCATTAAATGATGTATTAAGTTTGTAATTAATATGTTCGAATTATGAATAGTGAGATAAGGTATGAGGTGTCCCAAGTGGCCAATACCATGGGCAAATACCATGGGCAAGCCCATGGTTTTGCCAAAACCACTAATGAGGTGTCCCTTTGCCATTAATGCCTTGTCCCCTCACTTTCCCTATAAATACCAAGCCATCCTCTCATCCATTCGACTCCCCACTCTTCCCCAACGAAGTTCTGGTCTCATTACCTCCCAAGGAGTCCTCCCAAGGTGCCCCCAAGCCCTCAAGGTCCCAACCTTTGAGGTTTAAGAGTTACATTTTAAGGTAAGGGATCCGACCCCTCTCTTTCTTTTCAAGTGATCTCTTTTATGTCATTCCTTTTATGCTCCATATTCTTATTTTGGAGGATGTTCTTTTATACTCCTCTTACTGCCCTTTTTATGTTCATATGATGAAAGACCCCCTCTTACTCTCATTATTTCGTTTTAAGAAAGTTTAAGTGGCGCCGTTAGGCTGCCGAATTTTCAAGGGATTCATTCACCTCTCTCTTTTTCAAAGTTCTACTTTCATGTCAAGTCTTTCAAGTTCATTTTTATTATGTTGGGGTATGATCTCTATATTTATCATACTGGTCTTTTATGATCACATGATGAGAGACCCCATTTGATCTCTTCAATTCAGTATTTTGATGTCTTAAGTGGCGCCGTTAGGCTGCCGAATTTTTAAGTGGTTCTTCACCCTTCTCGTTTTGAAGTTCTACTTTCATGTCAATTCTTTCAAGTTCCTTTATATTATGTTGGGGTATGATCTCTATATCTATCATACTGGACTCTTATGTTCATATGATGAGAGACCCTATTTGACCTTGTCAATTCAATTTTGTTGAAGTTTAAGTGATGCTGTTAGGCTGCCGAATTTTCACAAGAGAAATCTTGTTTTGTTTTCTTCCTTTCATGTTCTTCATTTCATATGGTATATTTTCAAATTTCATTACCATGTTCATAAATCCCTTATATTTTGTCCCTCTACTGTATGATGGGTCATTTATGAATGTTTGACCCATGTCCCCTCTTTTCTCAATGTTTTCTAAAACCTTGTAACATAGCCGTTATGCTGCAGAATTTTCCCCCCAAAATGCCTCTCTCTTTTCTCAAAAATTATTTTATGTTATATAGTGAATACTCAAAGCTCTTATTTCTACAAGGGTATTCACATATATATCAAAATGTTCCATTTTAAATTCTGGGATTTACATACATGAGACCCGCTTCCCTTTCCGTGGGTTTAAAGTGCCGTAAAGATCATGTCATTAAAGCAGTTTTTAAAATGTTATGATTATGAAATGAAACCCATTTATTTTATGCTATATGGGTTATTTATGAAATGTTTGATGATGATATATGTGGCTCACATGATAATAAAGGCCAATTTAAGGGTGCGCCCTGATAGCGCTCCAATGCATTGGGTAAAGACTTAATCTCTAGAGATGACCATTTTAACGACGCCTTGGTGAATAACCTTGGTAATTTTTTTTTAACGACACCTTGGGGATGGACCTTGGTGAAACGAAACGATTGTCAATATTAAATGTTGCAGCCACATCTTCAAGTTATGAAAAAGTTTTATTTTTATTATGATATGCCTCATGATTTCATTTTCATGCCTTAAAGTTCTTTTCATGACTTTATTGATGTATCCCAAGTTCATATGTAAAACGTTTCACTTGTTTCCCTTGCTGGGCCTTCTGCTCACCCTTTCTTTTGATGTATGTCCCCAGGTTATGAGATTCAGTAATGAGCCTAGGGTGAACATGAGGAGAAGCCTTTCAAGTGTTCAAGAAGAATTCTTTATGTTGTTTTCATGTTTTAAGTTCCTGGTTTCCAAGAAACTAAACCTTAAAGATCCTCGGTTTTGTAAAATGTAATTAAAGTTTATGTGATAAAAAGGTGGGATGCTATAGTTGGTATCAAAGGATGGTTTAGTTATTTGTGGAAATTAGGATATGAAAACTCTAGGAGGAACCCTATAGAAAAGTTTAATATAGGAAATCTTCCTGGTATTTTGGTGAGTATTGAGTAAGGGGTTGCCAAGCAAATACATCCCTGTCTGGATACGAGCAGGTAGAGGTGGCTCTGGCACAGATGTACATAGGGGTAAAACCCGAAAACACCGCTTTGAGCTAGACTCGAACGGGAACTGGTACACGACAACGGGCCTTGCTGCACTCTTGGTTACGACACTCCCGGGGGATATGCTTTGGTAAATTCATAAGCTTGGTATGAACCATTATTAAAGGAACAAAGATAAAATAAAATAAAGATTCACATAAGAATATATGATCATGGATAACCTAGATGGGAACCTAGGGGATCACAAGTTAGGGTATACTTTTCTCCTACAAGTTATCCTTATATGCTTTAAGTTCCTTTTCATGATTATTGGTTAAGTATTTAAGCCTCTAATTATACTTTATCTTCTTAGTTAATGGTGGGAAATGGAATAACGTGTCCCAACAACCAATGTGATATGAAATGCGACAATTTCCGTATTAATATGTCAGAGATGATTAGGGGATTAAAAGATGATTATTATTTTGGAAGGCGTTCACTATTTTGGGGACCCTATATGATCGAGGTAAATAGATTACTATAGTATTTTCATTGAGGAGTAAGGTTGACTTATATTTTGAAGAATTGATGAATTTAAGGTGAACTTATAGTAATTTAGGTTACTTTTGGGAATGATTAACCTATCTTGGGTAAAATATGTTTAGGTTAGCTACTTTTGTTATAAGATGTTAGGAGTGGTTGATGTTGTCTGGAGATGAACAATGAAGTTGTTTTGGAAGACTATGTTATCAAATCCTTCTTGTATTTGGGTTTCAATCTTAGTTTGGTTTATTTTGAGGAATTTTAAGGACCGTTATTTATGGAGTGGTCTATGATGAACGTTGGGTCGTACCATGGAACTTTGAAGATTTAAAAGTAGGTTCTATTCCTATGGGATTCTTTCTTTTTGAAGAGTTGTTTTACCTTAACCTTTCTGTTTTTGGGATAATGTTTAAAGATAGAAGAAATAGATAGTTAATCTTTTGTAGATTATGTGATTCTATAGAAGATGATTCTTGTGCTTTTATGAGACAAAGTGTTTTTGAATTCTCATCATTTGGCGAAAAGATTAGTGTTGGTAGGGACTTGTTAAAGAATGAAACTCTACTTGAAGGTAGGTATATTTTCTTATGTTTTTGTTCTATGTAGTAAATGAAATCCTCAAAATTATGAAAAGAAACGTAAAACAAAAATGTTGTTGGTTTACGTTTCCTACTAGGTAATCAAAGACCGTTTACACACATCATAAGTTTGGGATTTTCTCATGGTTAACTTTCTCCTAATCATGTTCTATATCACTCTCTCTCAGAACTGACCCTTTGTTTTTTTCCTCCATGTCCATGTTTTCCTACATGGAACCCGAGTGTGGGTTAACTTGGGTGGCCTTTGTACTTCCTTTTATTTCTTTTAAAGTAATGGTGTTACTGATTCTTTTTCCGATGTGGGACTTTCAATGAAATTTCAAAAACCAATTTAAAAAAATTGCGAGGACGCAATTTCTTAAGGGGGGAAGATTGTAACGACCCGAAATTTTGAATAAATTTTGTTTCCTAATTTCATGTGTTATTTTTATACTCAAAAAAAATGTTTTATTTGATAAACATGATTATAAATAAAATGAGACCATTGGTTTTTGAGTGTTATATGACCATCGGTCAATATGACCACCGTGAACAAAATGTTTTGATTATTGTCTCTAAATTTAAGTAATCTTGGTTAATTATTATAGAAAGAAGATTTGATGGCCTCACCTAGTAGCCTTGGGCCGATCGAAGCCCATCTAACAGAGATTGGGAAGGAGGTAGCACCATTGGGCTTTGCTCTGGACCAAATCCAAGCCGAACTTCATCATGTGAAGCTAGAACGGAATCGCCTTCGCGAGAAGTTCAAACTGATAGAAATTACTACTCGGGCAATGTTGACTGAGCCGCCCCAAAATTCTATCACCCTAGCACACCTTACTCTTAGGTCCTATGCTGGTATTATAAGGGGTTATGTAACGAGACCGTAATTGCCTTGTGTAATCCTCTTTTTAAATAAAAATTTGGATTTCTTCTTATGATGATGTTTATGAATTTTCAAATGACCGGATAAATATTGTATGCATATTTTTGATGAATTTTAGAAAAAGGATATTTTTAAAAATGGTTGTGTAAACCTTAAATAATTAAAAATGTGTAATGATTTTCGAAAAATGGTCTTCTACAATTATGTTCAGTACGAAATTTAGAGTCTAATAAGATCAACTTGATTTTTGATGAATAGTAAATTATGAATAGTGATTTTATGATTAGGATTAGTAATATGACCAAATGGATTAGTAATCTCACTTAAAGAAAGTTTTAAAATAATCTAGGCACCTTGATTAAGTAATGTGATTCAATAAAATAGTTAAATAACGGTTTCATTAATTATTATTCAAGTATTAGTTTTTTCGGGTGAATAGTGTTTTTTTTAATTAAAAATTTAATTAAAAATAATTAGAAAATTATTTTTATAAAAATGACTTTATTTTTGAACTCAGAGCATCGATATTATGTTATGGTAATTTTTGGGGTTTTTTCTGAAAAAAATGAATTTTCGATGAATAGTGTTTTTATTTAAAAATTAAATTAAAAATATTTAGAAGATTATTTTTATAAAATGGAGTTCATATTTGTAATCAGAGCGTTGATATTTGGTTAAGGTGAAATTTTGGGATTATTCTGAGAAAGTTGAATTTTTGATGAATAGTGAAAATACAGTTTTTAAGTTACGGGTGTTTAATGACATCATTAAATGATGTATTAAGTTTGTAATTAATATGTTCGAATTATGAATAGTGAGATAAGGTATGAGGTGTCCCAAGTGGCCAATACCATGGGCAAATACCATGGGCAAGCCCATGGTTTTGCCAAAACCACTAATGAGGTGTCCCTTTGCCATTAATGCCTTGTCTCCTCACTTTCCCTATAAATACCAAGCCATCCTCTCATCCATTCGACTCCCCACTCTTCCCCAACGAAGTTCTGGTCTCATTACCTCCCAAGGAGTCCTCCCAAGGTGCCCCCAAGCCCTCAAGGTCCCAACCTTTGAGGTTTAAGAGTTACATTTTAAGGTAAGGGATCCGACCCCTCTCTTTCTTTTCAAGTGATCTCTTTTATGTCATTCCTTTTATGCTCCATGTTCTTATTTTGGAGGATGTTCTTTTATACTCCTCTTACTTCCCTTTTTATGTTCATATGATGAAAGACCCCCTCTTACTCTCATCATTTCGTTTTAAGAAAGTTTAAGTGGCGCCGTTAGGCTGCCAAATTTTCAAGGGATTCATTCACCTCTCTCTTTTTCAAAGTTCTACTTTCATGTCAAGTCTTTCAAGTTCATTTTTATTATGTTGGGGTATGATCTCTATATTTATCATATTGGTCTTTTATGATCACATGATGAGAGACCCCATTTTATCTCTTCAATTCAGTATTTTGATGTCTTAAGTGGCGCCGTTAGGCTGCCGAATTTTTAAGTGGTTCTTCACCCTTCTCGTTTTGAAGTTCTACTTTCATGTCAATTCTTTCAAGTTCCTTTATATTATGTTGGGGTATGATCTCTATATCTATCATACTGGACTCTTATGTTCATATTATGAGAGACCCTATTTGACCTTGTCAATTCAATTTTGTTGAAGTTTAAGTGATGCTGTTAGGCTGCCGAATTTTCACAAGAGAAATCTTGTTTTGTTTTCTTCCTTTCATGTTCTTCATTTCATATGGTATATTTTCAAATTTCATTACCATGTTCATAAATCCCTTATATTTTGTCCCTCTACTGTATGATGGGTCATTTATGAATGTTTGACCCATGTCCCCTCTTTTCTCAATGTTTTCTAAAACCTTGTAACATAGCCGTTATGCTGCAGAATTTCCCCCCCAAAATGCCTCTCTCTTTTCTCAAAAATTATTTTATGTTATATAGTGAATACTCAAAGCTCTTATTTCTACAAGGGTATTCACATATATATCAAAATGTTCCATTTTAAATTCTGGGATTTACATACATGAGACCCGCTTCCCTTTCCGTGGGTTTAAAGTGCCGTAAAGATCATGTCATTAAAGCAGTTTTTAAAATGTTATGATTATGAAATGAAACCCATTTATTTTATGCTATATGGGTTATTTATGAAATGTTTGATGATGATATATGTGGCTCACATGATAATAAAGGCAAATTTAAGGGTGCGCCCTGATAGCGCTCCAATGCATTGGGTAAAGACTTAATCTCTAGAGATGACCATTTTAACGACGCCTTGGTGAATAACCTTGGTAATTTTTTTTAACGACACCTTGGGGATGGACCTTGGTGAAACGAAACGATTTTCAATATTAAATGTTGCAGCCACATCTTCAAGTTATGAAAAAGTTTTATTTTTATTATGATATGCCTCATGATTTCATTTTCATGCCTTAAAGTTCTTTTCATGACTTTATTGATGTATCCCAAGTTCATATGTAAAACGTTTCACTTGTTTCCCTTGCTGGGCCTCCTGCTCACCCTTTCTTTTGATGTATGTCCCCAGGTTATGAGATTCAGTAATGAGCCTAGGGTGAACATGAGGAGAAGCTTTTCAAGTGTTTAAGAATAATTCTTTATGTTGTTTTCATGTTTTAAGTTCCTGGTTTCCAAGACACTAAACCTTAAAGATCCTCGGTTTTGTAAAATGTAATTAAAGTTTATGTGATAAAAAGGTGGGATGCTATATACTGGCACCACTGTCAACAACCCAGCAAGAATCATCAGAAGCAATGTTAATGGAATCATAAACAATAACAAGATCACCCCCCGTAGCAGCGGCGACATGATCATCTCCATCACCGTTTTTCTTCTGTGGATTTTCCTTCATTATATTCTCTCTTTTCAGCTGATAACAAAATTTATTAACATGCCCCTTATTACCACAATGATGACATTCAAAATCTCTCTGCTTCGGTCTAGATTTGCTTCTGCCTCTGCTCTTACCTCGACTGCTCTGCCCCCGGTCCTGGCTTCTCCCCCTGTTCTCTGTGACTAAAATCTATGAAGAAGATTTCTCCTAAGTTCATCTCCTGACCTCTTCATTTAAAATAGAAGACTTGACAAAACTAAATGTCACAACACCATTAGGAGTAGAACCGTTTAGAGTAACACGTAAATTCTCCCATGAATCAGGTAAAGTGTTAAGAAGCAAAAGAGCTAAAACCTCATCATTAAAATTGATACCCATGCCATACAACTAATCAAAACATCCTTGATATTCACTTAAATAATCAGAAATAGACGTACCTTCTTTGTACCTCAAGTTCATCATTTGTTTAAGAAGAAATAGTTTGTTGTTTCCCATCTTGGAAGCATAGGTCGTCTCAAGCTTCTCCCATAAAGTTCTAGCTTGAGAGATGTTGACAATGTGGTTCATCACGTTGTCTTCGACCCATTGGAGAATGAAGCCAAAAACCATCTCATGCTCGAATGCCCATTCTTCGTCTGACATCCTCTCTGGCTTCTGAGTACTAAACACTAGAAGATGCATTCGTTTGACAAAAATTAGATCCTTCATTTTAAGTCGCCACATATGGTAGTTGGTACCATTCAGCAAAATCATCCGACTGTAATTGGCCTCCATAATAAATATGAAAAAAAAGAACCAAACCCTATGATACCAGATGTTGGAAAAGATGGGAAAGCGACGAACGCGCAAACAATTGAAAAAGCAAATGCGTAGCAGAAATTGGATCTTTCCCCCCAAATAGAAGCAGATGTGCAGCGAAAAAATCAAATGTACAGAAAATAAAGTTGACACCGGAAATTTTTACATGGAAAACCCGAATGGGAAAAACCACGGGACCTAGTCCAGAAAGGGGGATCCACTAAAATCAAGAGGTACACGGTAGAGACTCCCCAAAAATGGAAGGTATATCAAAAGTAATATTCAAGAATAAAAGTATGGATCAAAAGATGGAGAGTAGTAAATATGATCGTTGAAGAAAGGCAATCACTAAATGAGATTTGCTCTCGGTGTTGTTGTTGTTGGTGATGTTGAAATGTCTTGCCTCTGCCTCCTTATATAAGAAAAATAATCAGTGTCAAATAATGTCACCTCATCAAAAGAGTGTCACCATGTGAATTAATTCACACGGTCTTGGTCCGCATTAAAACACCTCATTAAAAGAGAAACCGCATGGGTACTATTTGAGGAGGCGTTACGCGGTGCGCCAACCAGAAAGGCACCCAACACATTACTTTGTCAATTTATGGTGTTGGGGCGCCCTGGACCATCATTGAGTCATGAGGGTGGCGATGTCAGTGGTAGGGCGTCACCGTGGTGTCACCGATCGGTGCCACACCAAATCGGTGTCACGGGGTTGTCGGGGTTTCCTTATCCTTCCCTAGTTTTCTCATAACGCCACTTTTAAGTCTTTTTAACCTTTTAAAGTGGTTCAAGGTCATTTTTAAAGCCCATAAATGATATCTAAAATCCCCCAAGAACCGGGAGACCCTTGACTTACCAAAATGTATGGATTTTTCCTCAGTGTCACCCTTTTTCCTGTACTTTTCATCTCCACCCTGGTTACGTGGTTTTTTCGTTTAAAGGAAACCCTTTAACTCACAGCCATTATCACTACCTCCCTGAATAGAATTATTAAATAAAAATTAATTCTATCATGTGTAACCGCCCAACCCCATAGAGAAACCACAATCCACCTTTAATGGTGTTCAAGATTTCATATGTCGTAATTCCAAAATCTCGCCTTTTATCGCACAAAGTTTCTTTCTTCTTCTAGACTAGTCTATTTTCCTTTACTTGGTGCGTTTGGAGTCTCTCTGCCCAAGGCTAGTTGTGCACCAGTGCTGGAGCCTTTTCTACTCACTCTTGGAGTCCTTGGAGTTCCTCCCCTGCAAGTAGTGCATCCCCAATTCTTGGCGCGAGGAAGAAAACTTCCATCAATAATCATTCAGGTAGGGTTTTTCTTTTGTCTCTCTTTATTGTGTATCATGTGGGGTGGGTATGAAAATATTTCTATGGGGATGGATGAAACTAAACCTTAAAGAAGATAATAAATGGATTTTAAAGAATGAAGGGGTGTGTTTGATGATGCTTCTGCACTCTTTTACCTTTTCTTATATGTTGTGAATTGTATGGGCTTATGTCCACTGAAAATTGTGGTTGTTGGTGGTCCTTCCTTATGCACTAATGATCCTCTATTTCTCTGGTTATTCCTATGATTTAATGTTTGTAACATGGAAACTAGTTAATCACGTAAACTTGGTTGATTAAATGGGTGACCAATGAATAAGAATCCTTGTGTGGTCACCCCGGTTAACCAAACAGAAAGATGGAACTAAAGGAATGGTTTGTTTAAATCTGAAAACTCCCTTGCTCTGTTCTGGTGACGTGTTTGGTTGTTCTGCTTGATGCTTGTGAGGTCACATGGATGGGGATGGGATCCCCTGTTGTGCAGTTGTTAGTTTATGGATTTGGGGTCATGTGGGGCCGTATATTGGGGGTTGGTTTGGTTCCAATATTTTGAGGTATCTCACGGATCCCTTTTGTGGTTGTGACTTTACAAGAGAACCAGGTGTGAATGCTTAATTTGTTGCTTGGCTATTTTCCCTTCCTTGGCTTGTGGCTATGCCTGTTAGTTTCCCTGTAGTGAATAATTATTAAAATATAACCACTTGAATGTGATAACAAGATTGGGTTAAATGGGAAATTGTTTTCCGGGAATGAGTTGTGACTTGGTTGTAGCTGTTGTGCTTTTTATGAATGAATAATAATGAGGGTGTTTGGGTATGAGATGGTTTTGGAACCCCTAGGTTGGGATGAGTGATTGTTTACCTATATGTATAATTTAGTTCCTATGTTTCTTATTCGCGCCCCACCCAAGTTGATCAATTCATGCCGAACACCCCCATTTCATGGGGGAGGGTGTTTTTTCCAACACTCCTATGAGTGGTTGGTTATTAGCTCTTTTTCTACTCCCTTTATAAAGTAGCCCAAGACTCTTCAGGTAGGCTGTGACGGCCTGAGGTCCATTATAACCCAATATTCTTCGGTCAGGGTAGTTGTGGTGGTTGGCCCAGGTGTGTGTGAGAAGTTTGTTTCCCAAGTGTATTCGGGATACGACTCAGGTGTCTTCGGGCATGGAGGTAGTTGTTTTGGACCAAGTGTCTTTGGGTGTAGCAGTAGTTTTTGTGTCCCAGGGGTCTGAAAGTGGGGATATGTGTGGTTGTTGTGGCCCAAGTGTCTGTGGGAGGGATGTATGGTTGTGGTGGCCCAAAAGGTTGTTGTTGGGGCGACAGTGGGACTATGGTGAGAATGGAGGGGGAGATCTGATGCATAGGATGTCTTAAATAACCAATGGGAAAGCGGTGTGGGGTACCCAAATATCGTTGTGTTGTTAGTATTACTTTACATGACTGCGTTATTTGGGGTGTGTGCCTTGGTGAGTCTGGGTGGATAGTTTTCCTTTCTAGGTGTTTTGGTTATCTCTTTCTTCTCACTGGGAATTAGATTGTCTCCCCACTTGTGCATGAGAGGTTTTGGTTTTTTCTACTGAGTATACCTGTATACTCACCCTATGTATATAAAACTGCTTTTAGGTTTCCAGGAGGACTTTAGGGACCGTGTGGGACCATACTATCTTGGACATTGGGATAGTTGTAGTTTCTGTTTTCTTTCTTTTGGTACATTCCCTTTGGAGTTTTTTTGTACTTGTTCGAGTTTATCTTTGAACATGCATACGGAAATGGGTTTTGGCTTTACTTTTACCTTCATATTTGGAGTTTTTGGGTTTTTTACTATCGTATCTCCCGATCCTACTAAATAAAAAGGGTAATGCCTTCCATATTATGTGTGATTATATACCCTTGGTGTTATTCGCTACTCCAGGGCCTATTGAAGTTGAGACTCAGGGTTCATTATCTCTCATCCAACTTGAGGAAGGAAGGGTCTGACAATTTTCTATCCCTTACCTCATCTCGGTGAAGACGGGTCTTGACAGAATGGTATCAGAGAAGTGGTTGAAAGATAGGATGGAGCTCAGGGTTAGGCACAGTGAGGATTGGATGGGATGGTATGGAAAAAGTGTTAGACAATCTTGGTGTGTGAAATAGGCTAGGGAAGAATGGCTAGGACACTGGATTTTAGGGCCCCCTGTGATCCAATGTAAGGACTCTGGACCTACCAAACGACCAAGTGAGGCTACACTGATTACAGGGTAGAGACCCTAGGAAAGGTACATGGAACATAATGACTTGTGTTCTTGTGTTTTATAGATGTTTTGGGAATTTAAATAAATAACAAGTTTAAGCAAAATTTAAAATAAATCTTCTACACTACTCAGGATTAGGCATTCCTTGTTTACCTTGTAGTTATGGCACCCGGACAACAACCATGAGTAGTGCGGGTGATCGAGGCCCAGGAGGATGATCTGGCTAATCAGTGAGGGACTGATTAAGAGGAGGAGGATGACCAGTGGCAGAAGACACTTCATGACTTTCAATAGCAGACCCTTGGGAAGTATGAGGGCATCATCCCAGACATGGAGACTGAAAGCTGGCTCAAGGAGTTGGTGATAGATTTCAGCTTGATTTGGGCTCCGGCTGAGTACTGGGTTCCATTGGCAGTCATTCAGATGATAGGAATAGCACGTCAGTGGTGGAATCTCTACCTCGGAGAGAGCATGGAGAGTGATATTTTTTTGGATGACTTCAAAAAGGAGTTTCGGGCATAATTCCTTTCTTCTACGATGAAGGATAAGAAGAGGCAGGAGATACTCTCCCTTCAGTAGGGGAGTATGTCAGTGAGGGAGTTGGGGATTAAGTTCAAGGATCTCCTTCGTTTTGCTCTGGACCTTTTTCCAAATGAGGAGTCTCAGGAGAGACATTTAGAGGAGGCACTCTGACCTTCTCTTCAGTATGATGTTACTCCCTTCACCCTACCGACGTACTTGGAGGTATAGAAAAAAGATGAAGTGGTGGAGAGGATGCACACGCTAGGAGGTGTTCCGTGAGAGGGATCCAGTTGGTCTCATAAAAGGGGAAGACCGTCAGCAGTAGGCCTCCAGCATCAGGGCCTTCTAGGTTTCGGCCAGTGGGGAACAAGCCCCAATAGTTCTATTTTTGATCTCTCGGTCCTCACCCTTTCCTTGCGGGCCCAGGACCGAGGTTCTTCATCTATGGAAGCTGTGAGAACCTTTAGAATTAGTGCCCGGACTAAGTGCAATATAGTGGGGGTGGGCAGGTTTAGCGCTCACCTCAACAATGGCAGTTTTTAGCCAGGCCCTTTCAGCAGCAACAACAGGGACAATAAGCTCCCACTCTTCTGAGAGAAGATGTTACGGGAGGAGGCTGACCTCAGGTTCTCCTTAGGGACCTCAACTAGGGCGTGGTCGGGGAGGCGGCCAACAAATGAGGAGCAGAGGATTTGGGCATGTGCAGTTGCATGCCGTAGAGGCAGCAGTTCTAACAGGTTCAGAAGTCATTTGAGGTACGATCAACTTGTTTAGCACTCTTTCTCGTAACTTGTTTGATTCAAGAGATTATAACTCCTTTGTTACACTCGGTCTAGCCCATTCTTGGGCCTAGATGTAGAGAGACTCTCGATGCCCTTGGTGCTAAGTACACCAATTAGGGATCATACCAGCATGTTTGAGGTTTTTCGAGGATGCAAATTGATGTTGGGGATGCATTAGTTTAGTGGGGATCTCCTTCTGCTACAAATGTATCCATATGATTTTATCCTAGGCATCGACTGGCTATTTTATGTGCATGCTGTTATCGAATGATTCTATAGTAGAGTCATGTTCTCCGATGAGGATGGATAGCATGTGGCTTTTATTGGTGAATGGAGTTGTCGAGTGGGGAGACGGCGTGTGGAGCCTCTTCTTTATAATTTAACCAAGATTTTATCAGAATCAATGGATTTTGAGATAATGGATGTTTTGGGAGTTTTCATAGAGTTCCTAGACATTTTTCCTAAGGAGGTTGTGACTCTACTCCCTTGATGTGACACTGAGTTCAGGATAGACTTACAATCCGGTGCATGTCTGATTTTGATGGATCCTTATCGGATGTCACCTTCTGAGTTTTGGGAGTTGCGGATTCAGATTGACGATCTGATGAATAAGGGTTTTGTTCGACCCAGCGTGTCATCATGGGGTGCTCTGGTCTTGTTCACCAAGAAGGAAGATGGTGGTCTCAGGCTATGCATAGACTACCAGAGACTAAATCAGGTAAAGGTCAAGAACCGTTACCCTCTCTCGAGGATAGATAATCTCTTTGACTAGTTGAGGGGAGCAGGTTGGTTCTCTAAGATCGATCTGCGATCTAGGTATCACCAGTTAAGGTTGAAAGACATTGATATCCCATAGACTTCTTTTAGGTGCAGGTATGGGCACTTTGAGTTCATAGTCATTTTGTTTGGTGTTATGAACACACCTGCTATGTTCATGGGGATCACAAACTCTATTTTTTGTGAGTTTTTGGACCGGTTCGTCATTGTGTTCATCGATGAAATATTGATCTACTAAAGATTAGAGGAGGAACATAATAAGAACCTCAGGATGGTCTTGGAGATCCTTTGACATCACCAGGTCTATGGGAAGTTTTCCAAGTGAAAGTTCTTGACACGAGAAGTGCATTTTCTTGGATAGGTGGTGTCTCAACAAGGGTTAGCAGTTGATCCATCAAAGGTTGAAGTGGTTGTTTCTTGGGAATCACCCAAGAATGTAATAGAGGTTCGTAGTTTTCTGGGACTTGCAGGCTATTATCGGAGGTTCGTACCTGACTTCTCTCGAGTTGCAGCTCCATTGACAGCTTTGACCATAAAGGAACAGGCCTTCGTGTGGAGTGAGCAGTGTCGAGCATCTTTTAGCTATGTGAAGGAAATGTTGGTCAGTGCTCCAGTGCTCTGGTTTACAGAGGAAGGGGTGTTGTTTGAGGTGTTTTGTGATGCTTATATACTTGGCTTGAGGTGTGTGTTGATGCAGTAAGTGGTGATCTCTTATGGGTCTAGGAAGTTACGTCCCCATGAACATAACTATGCCACCCACGATCTGGAGCTCGTAGCGGTTGTGTTCACACTAAAGCTATGGCAGCACTACCTCATTGGGTAGTGCTTTGTGGTCTTCACATATCACAAGAGCTTGAGGTATATCTTCTCTTAGAGAGACTTGAACTTGCGATAACAGAGGTGGATGGAGTTTCTTTAGTACTATGACTTCAAGATTTCCTACACCTCAGGAAAGGGGAATGTGGTGGCCGATGCCTTGAGTAGAAAGTCACAAAAGGATGTGGTCCGAGAATCAGCAGATTCTTAGAAATCAATGGAGGAGTTGGCTACCCTGAACCTAGATGCAAGGGTGGAGGATGGTAGAGGATATCTGTTTCAGATGACAGTATAGTCCTCCCTATTGCAACAGGTGGAGGAATCTCAGTGGGGGTATGTAGAGGTTGAAGTGATGCGTGATCAGGTTAGCCAGGGCAATGCTCCAAAAGGATGGTCAGAATACGGACATAATTAGATGTTGTTTCATGGAAAGTTGTTTGAACCGGTGGAAATGAATGGGATATTTCTTGGTGATTTCCACAACTCACCCCTGGAAGTACACCCATGAGTTTCCAAGATGTACCGGGGCTTGAGGGGTCAGTTTTGGTGGCCCGGGGTGAAGCGAGAAGTGGCAGAGTTTGTGGAAAGGTACCTGGTGTGTCAACAGGTGAAGGATGAACATCAAATCCTAGGAGTTTTGTTGAAGCCTTTATATGTACCCAAGTAGAAGTGGGATGAAATCTCGATGGATTTATTCACAGGACTACCCAGGGTTCAAGGAGGCTGCGATGCTATCTGGGTAGTGGTAGACTGGCTGACGAAATCAGCTCACTTCCTGGAGATCAAGGAGTTGAGTGTGGTGGATGCCTTATCTCAGAGATACGTGGATTAAGTGGTGCAGTTTCATGGAGTTCTAAGGTCCATAGTCTCGGATAGGGATGCACGATTTACCTCATGAGTCTAGAGGGGATTACAACATGCTTTTGGCACCTAGCTACGCCTTAGCATTGATTTCCACCCCCATACAGATGGGAAGATGGAGCGGACCATCCAGACATTGGAGGATATGCTACGAACATGTGTTTTAGACTTCAGGGGATCGTGAGTATGAAAATTTCCTCCGGTAGAGTTTTCCTACAACAATAGCTATCACTCTACCATTGGCATGACTCCATTAGAAGCCTTGTACGGGAGACTGTGTTGCTCACCCGTGTGTTGGACAGAGGTCGATGAAGCAGGTTTTCTTAGCCCGGAGGTGGTGCATATTACCATAGAGAATGTTCAACTTGTATGAGAGAGGATGAAGGTGGATCAGGACCGGAAGAATTTGTATACTGATCATAGGAGGAGACCCTTGGAGTTCGAGGTTAGGGACCACGTGTTCTTGAAGGTCTCCCCTCGACGTGGGAAACAAAGGTTCGACAAGTGGATAAAGATATCTCCTAGGTTCATTATTCCTTTCGAAGTGTTGGGATGAGTTGGTGAGGTGGCATATCAGCTGGTGTTTCCAGCTCAGTTGGAAAGGATCCATGACGTTTTCCACATCTCCTAGCTTCGTCAATATCTACATGATGATTCCCATGTCATTGACTAGGGAGATTTGGATATAGGGGATGATGTTACGTTCATGGAGCAACCAATGAGGATCGATGATCGAAAGGAGAAAGTGATTCAGGGATGAACCATCCCTTTGGTCCGTGTGTTGTGGAGGCACGGTGGCCTCAAGGAGAGTACTTGGGAGTGAGAAGCTCAGATGCACGCCCAGTACCCAGAGTTGTTTTTAGTTTTTTTGTGACTTTTTTTTGATGTAGTGATTGACCTTGTTTACTATGAAATGTGTTGTTTTCCTTGTTCTATGAATGTTTATGAAGAGTCCTGGCTTTGGGGAGGAGAGGACCTGATCCCTAATCAAGACACATTAGGGTGGATGCAATTAAACCTGTGCAGGCGAGTCAGTGCCGCCCAAAGCAGATAATATCTTAACATGGAGGAAGGGAATCCCTAATCTATATGAATGGAAGGTGTGACCTTTGTATGTTTGTGTACTTGAGGGAGAAGTGTTCCTAGAGTCCGAGTAGGTTTACTCCTAAGAGGTATCTTTGAGTTGGTTGTTCGGACCCCTCTCATTTATTTGGGTCTAGTTTTGATTCTTGAGGACAAGAATAGTTTGATAGGTATCTAATGTAATGGTCTGGACCCTCCCGATCCATTACTTTGTCAATTTCTAGTGTTGGGGCACCCTATACCATCAGTGAGTCGTGAGGGCGGCGATGTTGATGGCAGGGTGTCACCCATCGGTGTCACCGATCGGTGTCACCAATCGGTGTTTCCTCGATCCGTGAGTCACTAATCGGTGTGTCCCCGATCATTGAGTCACCGATCAGTGTGTCCCCAATCAGTGATTCACCGATCAATGTGTCCCCGATCGGTGATTCATGGATCAGTTTGTCCTTGATCGGTCTGACCAATCGGTGAGTCGTCAATCGGTGAGTCACCGATCGGTGCCACGGGGTTGTCGGGGTTTCCTTCTCCTTCCCCAGTTTTCCCATAATGCCACTTTTAAGTATTTTAACCTTTTAAAGTGGATCAAATCCGTTTTTAAAGCCCATAAATGATATATAAAATCCCCTAAGAACCAGGCAACCCTTAAATTACCAAAACATGTGGCTTTTTTCCTCAGTGTCACCCTTTTTCCCATACTTTTCAGCTCTGCCCTTGTTACGTGGTTTTTCCATTTAAAGGAAACCCTTTAACTCATAGCCATCATCGCCACCTCTCTAAGGAGAATTATTAAATAAAAATTAATTCTATAATGATTAACCACCCAACCATGTGGAGAAACCATGATTTTCCTTTAAAGGCGTTCAATATTTTATATCCCGTAACTCCAGAACTTCTCCTTTTATCACACATAGTTTCTTTCTTCTTCTGGGCTAGTCTCTTTTCCTTTCCTTGGTGAATTTAGAGTCCCTTTTCCTGATGCTAGTTGTGTGCGAGAGCTGGAGCCTTTTCTACTCACTCTTGGAGTCCTTGGAGTTCCTCCTCTACAAGTAGCGCATCCCCAGTTCTTGGCGTGAGGAATAAAACTTCAATAAATAATAATTTAGGTAGGGTTTTTTCTTCGTCTCTCTTTACTGTGTATCATGTGAGGTGGGTATGAAAATGTTTCTATGGGGATGGATGAAACCAAAACTTAATGAAGATAATAAATGGTTTTTAAATAATGAAGGGGTGTGTTTGATGATGCTTTTTTAATATTTTACCTTTGCTTATATGTTGTGAATTGTATGGGATTATGTACACTTAAAATTGTGGTTGTTGGTGGTCCTTCCTTGTGCACTAATGATACTCTATTTTTTTGGTTAATATTGTGATTGAATAGGTGTAACATGGAAACTAGTTAATAACGTAAACTTGGTTGATTAAATGGGTGCCCAATGAATAAGAATCCTTGTTTGGTCACCCCGGTTAACCAAAAAGAAAGACGGAACTAAAGGAATGGTGTGTTTAAATCTAAAAACTCCCTTGCTATGTTCTAGTGATGTGTATGGTTGTTCTTCTTAATGCTTGTGAGGTGACATGGATGGGGATGAGATCCCCTATTGTGAAGTTGTTAGTTTTTGGAATTGGGGCCATATATTGGGGCTTGGTTTGGTTCTAGTACTTCGAGGGATCTCACAGATCCCTTTTGTTGTTGTGACTTTACAAGATAACCGAGTGTGAATGCTTAATTTGATGCTTGGCTATTTTTCCTTTCTTGGCTTGTGGCTATGCATGTTAGTTGCCTAGTATTGAAGAATTATTTAAATGGAACCACTTGAATGTGATAAAAAGAATGGGTTAAATGGGGAATTGTTTTCTAGGAATGAGTTGTGACTTGGTTGTGGTTGTTGTGCTTTTTATGAATGAATAGTAATGATGGTGTTTGTGTATGGGATGGTTTTGGAACCCTTAGGTTGGGATGTGTGCTTGTTTACATATATGTATAATTTATTTCTTATGTTTCTTATTTTCACCCCACCCAAGTTGAGAACTTCATGCCGAACACCCCCATTTCATGGGGGAGGGTGTTTTTCCCAACACTCCTATGAGTGGCTAGTTATTAGAGCATTTTCTTCTCCCTTTACCGAGTAGTCCAGGACTCTTTAGGCAGGCTGTGATGGCCTGAGGTCCATTATAACCCAAGATTCTTCGGGCAGGGTATTTGTGGTGGTTGTCCCAGGTGTGTGTGGGCAGTTTGTTTCCCAAGTGTCTTTGAGATGAGGCCGAGGTGTCTTCAGGCATGGCAGTAGTTGTTCTGGCCTAGGTGTCTTCGGGCATGGTGGTAATTGTTGGGACCCAGGTGTTTGTGGGCGGGGATGTGTCTGGTTGTTATGGACCAAGTGTATGTGGGTGGGATGCGTGGTTGTGGTGGCCCAAAAGGTTGTTGTTGGGGCTGTAGTGGGACTACAATGAGAATTTTGGGGGAGGTATGATGCATAGGATGTCTTAAATAACTAGTGGAAATGCAGTGTGGGGTACCCAAATGTCGATTTTCTATTACTATTACTTTACCTGGCTTTCATTATTTGGGGAGTGTTCCTTGGTGAGGATAGGTGGATAATTTTCCTTGCTAGGTGTTTTGGTTATCTCTATTTCCTCACATGGCATTAGATTGTCTCCCCACTTTTGCACGAGAGATTTTGGTTTTCCCTACTAAGTATACCTGTATACTCACCCTACGTATATAAAATTTCTTTCAGGTATCCAGGAGGACTTCGAGGACCGTGAAGGACCGTACTAGCTCGGACATCGGGACAGTTTTCGTTGTTGTTTTCTTTCTTTTGGTACTTTCCCTTTGGAGTTTTTCTTGTAATTGTATGGGTTTATCTTTGAACATGCATATGGGAATGGGTTTTGGATTTACTTCTACCTTTATCTTTGGAGTTTTTTGGGTTTTTACCATCGTATATCCTGATCCTACTAAATAAAAAAATATAATGCCTTCCATATTACGTGTGATTCAATACCCTTGGTGCTAGTCACCACTCCGGGGCCTATTGAAGATGGGACTCAGGGGTCATTATCTCTCCTTCAACTTGAGGAAGGAAGGTTCTGACAATTTTCTATCCCTTCCCTCATATTGGTGAAGACAGGTTGTGACAAAATACTCAATAGGTTTTTCCCAAATGACTTCCCTACACATGCCACTAGGATAAAACCATTAGCACAATTATATAAAACAATTTTTATAAAACAACCAATAGTGTAGCAATTACCACAAGCCAAACACACCCTTGGCAAACCACCCTTACCATATCCACACAAAATAAGGGAAATCCAAACAACCACGCCATAAGCCATTTCACCATTCCACATTAGCACAACCATTTTCATCTTTCATAGCAATACAAAACAAGCAAACAAACATGGTGGAACTTCTCGTCCAAACCCATTTACTACCTTCCCAATCAAGAGGTACTTCTCGCCTACTTATCCTTGATGGTGACCCTTCCTTCCACTCTCCATACTCTTTTTATAGTGGTATTTCCTGCCCACTTCACATCATTTTAATTACAAACATAACATGCACAAGCCAATAACCAAGAATACAACACACCAAGTCCACAACAACATGCCAATAACCATTTCGTAAACAAACAATTCCTTGAAGCATCATCCATTCCATATCACATTTCAATAAAACAACATATTTTTTGAAATCCATCTTTCATAAAACAATTTCCATAAGTAAAACCATTATTTATTTTAAAATCAACATTTTAAAATCACACAACAAAACCCCTTTTGAAGCAATATCCCATTTTACCCAAAATTCCCAAATCATCACCAAATGGGTTTCCAATAAGATTCTCACATCATAATCACAATTAATTTCAAGAAAAACAAATTAATTTCAACTAAGGACTCAAGTTCTAGAAAAGTGGAGTCAAGCGAGAAGCCACTTACCATAGGGTTCTGATAAAATCAACCCACAAGAAACCACACCACAAATCCGGGAAAATGCTCCACTAAAACCACTATATATCTCCTTACCTATCATCAAAAATCCATAAAACCATTACCTAAGGAAAAAACAGCCCTATATCTACATCAAACAGATGTAGATCTAGAAAACCAAGAGAGGTAATAGAGAATATCTAGAGAAAACCACAAAGAAACCAATAGATAAGACTTACCTGAGATGAACCTCCTTCAAACCACCTTGAAAACCCTTCAAATCCCTTTTAAAATGAGTGGAAGAGCATCCCTATCCCTTGAGAGGAATAAATCACATGTAGATTTCATATGGGAGAAGAAATGGGTAAGTTAGGGAAAATCCCGACTAAACCCATTTAAAAAAACTATTTTTAATGGGTTGCATGGTTAGCTCACACGATTTGATAAACCGTGTGCTAACCATGTGGATGCTACTATCCGAACAGTGGAATATCACATGGTTACCTAGGATTCTCACATGATTTCCCCTAACCGTTCTCAAACCGTACACCCTTAAAAAGGCCTATGAACTTTTACAAAACCTTTCCAAACTCCCCCAAACTCTCCCAAACCTTTCCCAAACACTTCATATGCATAAAAAGTTATAAACAAGGGTCGCATAACTCAAATAGGGGGTGCTAAATTCTCCCCACAATTGGACTTTCCATCCTTAGAAAGTAGAGAAACACCGCTCTGTGGAAAGATCTTGGGTCATTGCTCGACCATCTCTTTCTCTCATTCCCAAGTCTCCCCCCAAATTTGACCATGATTCCACAAAACCCGAACTAAACCGATGCTTTTACCACACAATAATTTATCTTGACTATCTAAAATCTACACTAGCATGTGCACCAAAGAAGTATCCAACTCTAGTTCAATATGATCCCATCAAATCACATAGTCATGATCCGGATGATACTTTTTCAACTGTGACACATGAAACACATCGTGCACCACACTAAATCGTGGTGTCAAATCCAACCAATAAGCCACCTCTCAAATCCACTCAAGTATCTCAAAATTCCCAATATACCACGGAGATAACTTAGCCTTCTTTCCAAACTAACGATGTCCTAACCTATGAGAGATTCTCAAAAACACATGATCACCCACCTCGAACGACAACAGTCATCGACGATGGTCCTCATACAATTTCTAATGGCTTTGAGGTATCTCCATCATATTTCTAATCAACTAGATCTTCTCCGTAGTCTCTTAGACAAGGCTCGGTCCAATCATTGAAGTCTCACCCGTTTCCACCCAATATAGTTTAGAACGATAGAGATGACCATACAATGCCTCAAACAGAGTCATATGTATAGAATCCTAATAATTTTTATTATAGGATAACTCCACCAATGGTAATTGATACTATCATGAACCACTAAAATCCATCACACAATCCCTTATAATATCCTCCAAAGTTTGTATCATCCTCTTGAATTGGCCATCTGTCTGAGGATGATACGTCGTGCTCATCGTCAACTGTGTCCCAAGGGATTGCTGCAAGGATATCCAAAAACGAGATGTGAACCTCAAATCTCTATATGATACAATTGAAACATGAACACCATGCCTTTTTACTACTTCCCGAATATAGATTTTGGAAAGATCATCCACTGTATGAGATTCAAAAATCAGGATGAAATGAGATGACTTTGTGATTCTATCCATAATCACTCATATGTCATTGTGTTTCCTGATCATTCTTGGGAGGCCTGTCACAAATTCCATCACTATTTTTTCCCACTTACACACTAGAATAGGAAAAGATTACAAAATTCCTACTAGACACTAATTCTCCTCCTTGACTTGATGAAAAGTCAAGCATCACGAAACAAACTCGACCACTTTCATTTTCATACCAGCCCATCAAAACTTTGCTTTCAATGCCTTATACATCTTTTGAATTACATGATAGAAATCCCACCTGGAATGATGATAAGACCTGATAAGTTCCTCCTGAAAAGCCACTGGTACCACCATCTGATTCCGAAAACACAAAACTGAATTCACATTTAGTTCCTAGCCCTAAATGGTCTCCCCACCATTGAGTTTCGATCTCATCGCCATACACTCGAAATCTGATGCCTATGTTGTTGTAACCAAACCAACCAAGTTAGGAACCAACAAAACCTAAAATAAGATCTGTATATCACCCCATTCCTCACATTCCAACCACATATTGGCTATGACCAACATCAACTGCCACTAATCTGATGATTGTTTCATAACTTGAGCGTATGATTTTCTACTTAATGCATCCGCCACAAAATTTCCCTTACCCAGTGTGTACATTAAGTCAAAATAAAACATCTGGAGGTATTCCTTCCATCTTATTTGCCTCAAGTTCAAATCTCTTTATGATAAAATATTCTTTAAACTCTTGTGATCAGTAAACACCATAAATTTCTCACTGAAGAGATAATGACACCATGTTTTCAAATCATGAACCATTGTCGCCAATTCCAAATCATGTGTTGGGTAGTTCTTCTCATGAAACCTCAAATGTCGTGATCCATATGCAACCACATGATCCACTTTCATGAGAACATACCCCAACCCTGATCCCAACGCGTTATAGTACACCACGTACCCTTTCCCTGGTTTTGTAAAAACCAAGATTGATGTTGATGTAAGGCGAACCTTTAGCTCTTCAAAACATTTCTGACACTGCTCATGCCATTGAAATGGAATATTCTTCCTTGTAAAATATATCATCAGAGATTCCAATAGTGAGAAATCACGTACAAAATGCCGATAATACCTAGCTAGACCAAGGAAGCTTTGTATCTTGAAAACATTCTTTGGTGGAAGCTAGAAGATAACAACCTCTATATTTTTTGGATCAACTGAAACACTCTTCTCAGAAATAACATGGCCAAGGAAATGAACCTCCTATATCCAAAAGTCACACTTTTACAATTTGGCATACAACTGATGGTCCCTCAAGATCCCCAACACAATTACCAAGTGATTATCATGCTCCACTCTTGTTCTTGAATACACCAGTATATCATCAACAAATACCACCACAAAAGAATCCAGATATCTCTGAAATATCTTATTCATCAATGCCATGAATACCACTGGTGCATTCGTTAGACCAAAGGGCATAAACACATACTCATAATGGCCATATCTACTTTTGAAAGCTATTTTGGGAATATCTTCCTTCCTCACCCGCAATTGATGATAACCTGACCTCAAGTAAATCTTAGAGAACCACTGATCTCCCCTAAAATGGTAAAAAAAATAATTAACATGTGGAAGTGGATATTAGTTCTTTATCGTAACCTGGTTAAGTCTACGATAATCCACATAGAGGTCCAGAGTTCCATCCGCCTTCTTAATAAACAAAACCAACACTGCCCATGAAGACATGCTAGGTCGGATGAACCCTTTCTTATATAACTCTTCCAACTACACCTTTAATTCCCAAAATTATGTTGGTGCCATACGATAATAGGAAAGTGAGATAGAACTAGTCCCTGGAAGGAGATCGTTTGTAAACTCCACTTCTCTCACTGGTGGAAACCCTGAGAATTCTTCAGGAAAGACATCCATAAAATGATCCAAAACTGTTGGAAGAAAACTTTTCTCAACACCTTCCATTGATGCCAAAGACAAAGCCACTAATTGATATGATATCATGCCAACAACTGGTGACAACAAATCATTTTCACCTATATTTTCGTTCCTATCCACTCTAAAGAGGTGTTCAACACCATCCTCTGTTATAAAACTAACTATTAATGTATATCAATCAATGTGGGCCTTAAAAATTTCCAACCAATCCACTCCCAGGATTATATCATAAGCATCCATCTCAAGCACTAAGAAATCACACATCAATTCAATGTCATCCACAACTACGCAATATGCTCTACATAAGAAGGCTTGACACTCTTTTTACCCATAAGAGTTTGAAGTTTTAAAAACAAAGGCATCATTTCCACAGTTAAACTCAACAAACTAATATAATGGGAAGAAATAAATGAATGGGAATCACCTGTATCAAACAAATCTTGAAACAATATAGAATTTAAAAGAAACATACCTTGCACCGTGGATGGTCTTGACTGATCATCCATCACAACCTGTTTAGCTCCGAATAACTTCTTGCTTGCCATAATCCGCTCTTTATTCCCTTGTTGAGGTGTCATGGTATTTATAGAATCACCGTGACTAACTCATCTCTACTAATGAGGAGTACGATGCTACCCCCATCCTGTCGAGGCATAGGATACCTGCGACCCCTGAGGAGTGTCACGAACACCTGAACTCAGAGAATTGTGGTAATACTGCTTAAGATACCCCATCTACTTATAGTTATGAAATGATCAAGTTTGTTCCATAAAATCCTACTTGATGTGTCCCATAGAGCCACACTGAAAACATCCCAGCTTACTCTGAGTCTTCCGAGGAAGATTCACCAATCCTGTCATCAGATTCTGAGTTGTACTCCCACCTTATAAATAAGTTTCCCTCTTCCACTTGAACAAAACGTTCGAGTTCCCACTATTCTCTGTGGGTATCAACATACTTTCTCCACCTTTAGTCCCCAAAAGATCTTTCTCATCTACCATAGCTCTATTCACTATTTCGGTGTAATCATTTATACATAGCACCACTATCTTAGAATGAATTTCCCACCTCAACCCAGCTTTAAAAATTTGTGTCTTCAACGATGTACTACCTGCCACATCAGGTGAAAACTAAACTAATTTCATAAAATTAGCTGCATATTCCCTTACCGAAAGGTTCTCCAGCTTCAAACATAATAAATATATTTCACAATGAATTATGAATGTATGAGGGTAGAATTTTTTATTAAACAATTCCTCAAAACTCTCCCATGTCACACCTTGGTCCGTCCTAGATTGGACTTCCATATCCCACAACTGAAGGGAAAGATCTTCCAACATGTATGTGGCTAACATAACTTTTAGCTCTGCTGGTGTTCCCAAGAAATCAAATATCCTATTCATTCGATTCAGCCAGGCTTCTTCCCTTTCCAGCTCCAAATCACCCCTAAATATGGGTGAATTATACTTTTGAAATTGAAATGCATGATCCACATTCTTCAGTTCATCCACTTTATTCCCACTTTCCATATCCTAGAAAGCTTGCACTATACTCTGTAATGCCTGCTGGTTCACTTGGGGATCAGGTGAAACCACATTTTCAGCAGCTTCCTTTGGTTGGTCTCTACGGCACCTACCTAGTTCCATTTATATTAATTCAAAAACAACCATAAGTCCCACTCACTTAATAAGAAAATGAAAAAAAATCAAATTCAATTACATAACAACTAGGATTTCCAAAAGTTCACATTTCCCATGTTACACTATTCTAAAAAATCTACCATGTTTTGAAAATCAACCCATTTTCAAAAATACCACAAGTTTCCATATTTCAAATCCTTCCATTTTGAAACCCAATTCATATTTTTCAAAATCCATCCATTCATATCACACCATAAATTATTATACCCCAATGAAATATGCATCTTAGTGGGAATTAATTTCTATCATGCATGTCATGCTCATCTCATTGGCTACACCCACGACAATGAGATTTTCATTTCCTATAAGTGTCTCCAAAACACTTATGTAACCAACTCCTTGGTAACTTGAAGTTCATTATAAAAGGGGTAGCTACATCCTTTTATGCTATACATTTCAAGTTCTGACAATGCTATGCCTTGCTACCATCCCGACTCAAGGAATAGGCCAAGAACGAATGCCAACACCAATACCAACAATCAATGCCAACAGACTGAACAACTACTCTCTCTTGAAATCCAAGGACCAAACAAACCAATACCACTTGTAACATCTTGCCCCTACCTAATTGGCTTGAGAAGGTGATAAGTTGCTACTAGGCCTTAAGCAACATTCCCAAGGTTCCAAAGGATGGAAATAAATGCTGAGGGCTTCAAGAATAATTGGGGAACAATTTTTACCCTAGAATAAAACCAATCAAATAAACAAGGCATAACCTACCAACACTACATGATACGTTTCAACCATGTCTTACAACTCAACAAAAACAAAAGACCAATAAAACAACCACAATATCCATAATCAGAGTACCAAGCAGAAGGCTCAATAAAAACACCCAAACGAAATTAAGACACGCTCTATGGCTCCACACCAAGATCCATGCTCCAAGCACCACTATAATGTCCAAGAATCATGATGAACCACTAGAAAAATGAGATGCTTTACCCTTACCTGTATCCCAAAAAATGACATCTGCAAAAGCACCCAAGTTCCAAAGCATGGGGTGAGTAAAAATACTCAGAAGGTTTTCCCCAAATGAATTCCCTCCACATACCAATAGGATAAAACCATTAGAAAAATTATATAAAACAATTTAAATAAAACAACCAATATTGAAAAAATTACCACAAGACAGACACACCCTTTCCAATCCACCCTTACCATATTCACACAAAACAAGGGAAAGCCAAACAACCATGCCATAAGCCATTTCACCACTCCACATTAGCACAACCATTTTCATCTTTCATAGAAACACACAACAAGTAAACAATCACGGTGGCACTTCCCATCCAAACCTATTTACTACCTTTCCAATCAAGTGGTACTTCTCGCCCACTTATCCTTGATGGTGGACCTTCTATTCACTCTCCGTCCTCTTTTTATAGTGGTACTTCTCACCCACTTCACATCATTCCAATCACAAATATAACATGCACAAGCCAATAACCAAGCATATAACACACCGAGGCCACAACAACATGCTAATAAACATTTCATAATCAAACGATCCCTTGAAGCGTCATCCATACCATATCACATTTCAATGAAACAACATCTTTGTTGAAATCCATATTTCATAAAACATTTTCCATAATTCAAACCATTCTCGATTTTAAAATCAACATTTTAAAATCACACAACAAAACCCCTTTTGTATCAATATCCCATTTTACCCAAAATTCCCAAATCATCACCAAATGGGTTTCCACCAAGATTCTCACATCGTAATCACGATTAATTTCAAGAAAAATAAATTAATTGCAACTAAGGCCTCAAGTTCTAGAAAAGTGGATTTGGGAGAGAAGCCACCTACCTTATGGTTCTAGTGAAATTGAACCATAAGAAACCACACCACAAATCCAGGAAAACGCTCCACCAAAACCACTCTAGATCTCCTTACTTATCATCTAAAATCAATAAAATAATTACCTATGGCAACAAAAACCCAAGATCTACATGCAATGGATGTAGATATAGAAAACCAAGAGAGAGAAGAGAGAAGATCTAGAGGAAACCACAAAGAAAATAAGAGATAAGACTTACCTGAGATGAACCACCTTCAAGTCACCTTGAAAACCCTTAAAATCCCTTCCAAAATGGGTGGGAGAACACCCCTAAACCTTGATAGGAATAAATCCCGTGTAGGGTTTGTATGAGAGAAGAAATGGGTAAGTTAGGGCAAATCCAGACTAACCCTGTTTTGAAAAAAACCATTTGTAATGGGCCGCATGGTTAGCTCACACAGTTTGAAAAACCATGTGGATGATACTGTCTGAACAGTGGCATATCACATGGTTACCTAGGATTATTATATGGTTTCCCCATACCGTGATCAAACTGTACACCCTTGAAAAGGCCTCCAAACATTTTTCAAAACCTTTCCAAACTCCCCCAAACTCTCCTAAACCTTTCCTAACCACTTAATATGCATAAAAATGTATAAACAATGGTTATATACCTCCAACAGGGGGTGCTAAAAAACTTGACTTTTGTTGGATTCAATGCTGTTAGAACCTGGTTTTTGACTCGAGTATGTATCCTTTAAATTTCGATCTAACTCCTTATTATGGACCTTTTTCGGATGTCTAATGAGTTCACAAAGGTCACAAGGGTGTTTGGGGATTATTTGGAGCCTGAAGCCCATTTTTTTGGAAAAAATTGTCATGTTTCATGGTTAGAGTAAACTATGCGGGGATGACGCATGATTAGTCTAAATTGTGTGGATGGTCTGCATTTTCGGGTAGAGCCATATCGCATGGTTGGCGCATTGTTTCTCAAACTGTACAGCCTAACCGTGTGAGTGCCCCCTTTTCTCTAGGAACCCATGCAAGGTTGGCGCACAGTTTTAAAAGCTCTGTGTCCAAACGTGCACATGCTAATTTTTTGGGTGATTTTACTATTTTACCCTTAATGGTCTAATTAACTTAACCCTTCTTCACTAATCTGAATTTCAGCAGGATGAACCACAATTTCTCCCATTTTTGCAGCTTTTGGAGGCTAAATATAGGGATTGAAAGATCTCCTTCATCCGAGTTTCTATTGAGCTTCTGTTTGTCATGTTGGATGCACGATAGTAAGTACTCGAGTCCTTTTTAGCCGTTCTTCATTTCTATTGCTCTCGAACTAGTTATCAAGGTTTAGGCTTTTATGCCCATTTTTTAGATATACTCTGATTTGGGATGAATTAGAGGCCTATATTGTATGGGGAGAGTCGTACGAGTACGAGATGAGTGCTCAATAACTCATCCATCAAGTTCATCGATTTTGGAATTGATGTGTGGGGCCCGCTGATTTCATCGGGTGCCGTTTATTAAATTTATATTCCTTACTTATAGTAATTAGAACTATATGGTTATTCTCTTTCCATAAATGTGATTGCTTGTTGGTGGTTGTGTCCACAACTCCCAACACCCAATGTAGGGTGAGATGCCATAATTAGGTTTTTAGTGTTTTTGACACTTTTGAGCCATCATTCAGGTGTGCTTGAGATTGAACACACTAATGGTAAGCCTCCTTATATTAAATGTCTACTAAATCATGAAATTGTGAATGGATTATACCGTGTCACTTCCACTTGACCTTCCTAAGTTAAGTGCTTAAATGTAATTAATTGATTCAAATGATATTATGGCAAGCATACTTAAGTATATGAATTGGCCTTATTAAATGTAAATGAATGTTTTGTGGCACATCATTAGCACACCTTTCCAAGTTTATGGAAGGCAGTAGAGTGTACCTTATTAATTGAACTTGATTTACATGGTTTTAATTAAAAGGCTGCATGCTACTTGACCTTGTTAAACTAATGAAAGGAAAGGCTTGAACCAAGGGAAATTGTTAATGGCATAATTATCACATGACCAAATTAATTGTAATTAATTAAATTTAAGGTTCATATTTATGCACATGGACCTTGAAATATTTATAGGAAGGATTGACTTGGGTTAGCTCTTGGATTATCGAGGGAATGCCTTGGGTACTGGAGGATGTCATTTCAAATTAAGGATGTCGGTTGCCTTGGGTGAGACCTACTGGGGAACCTGATCCTTCTCTACCTCTATATGCCTGGTATGACACCGTAGGATCCCTTAATTATTATTACAGGATTCCACAGATACACTCCTTGGATCTAGCATGACATGAGGTGCCTTGGTTATATCCTTGGGTCTGACCACTGCTTATATCCTATTTTATATTGGATAAATTCATTGGAGTTGGTTAGAAACAATATTGTGGGAATGCCTAGAATGATTCTCACTAGATTACACTCTTAACCCTTAGATAGACTCAATTACTACTGAGTTAGAAGCCCCTGAGGTCTAGGTTACCTTGGTAAATACCATGGAATCACTTCATATTAATATTGATTATTGTTGCCTTGTTACACCTTTGAACCTTCACTATTTATACTATCATGAGGTGTTGTCAGTTCTGGCTATGCCTCACGTGTCTTTTTTATATCAACTTGAAGTTAATTAATTAATGAACTTGTTACATGTTCAGACACCATCCAAGGGCTGAAGTGGTTACTTGGTTATTTAGTTACATTGTACTACTTTACTTTATATATGCATGCCTACACACTGTTACATTTCCATTACACGAGCCCAATGTTATAAACAACATTGGTGGTGGCCCAATGATATTTATCTCACACCCTCTCTGAGCTCCATTGGTACCCAGTGCATATTACATGTATGCATGTGTTGATAAAGGGAATCATAATGCCTCAAAAACTTGATTTCTTACTGTTCTAGGATGGAGATGGTAGCAGATGACTGAGCTATAGCTTGGGATTCTTTGGAAAGTTTATGTATTTCATTTTTTCTACATTGGGTCTTACATTTATGACTACTACTTTGTATCCATGTTTTTCTGCTTCCTAATGACATGAAATATATCATCATCATCTATTGTATGTTATTCCAGTTATTTTAGTTATTATTGATTTTTCTCCTTCTACTGTGCATTCTATTTACTTAAATTGTTTCCTCTATTTATCTCCTATTGTAACTTATATGTTATCTACTACATTTCACTCTAGTAATGTGGTAATAGTCTCCCCACATACACACCCTAGGTCCTCATTGCTAGTCAACAGCCTTTGATGTTTGGGGAGATGCATTTAAGGCCATATGGCCCACCGGGCTCAGGGAACCTCCTAAGTGGAATCTGGGTCTAGAACTTCACAAAGTGGTATCAAAGGGTTTAATTTTTTTTCTTTTATATTTATAGATAATAGATTGGAGATTAAGAATGCTTGGAAATTGGTCATAATTCGTGCTTAGGCATCACAAACCCATGTTTGGGGTAAATGATGAGTTTCATAAATTGTAATTGTTGTTCTTAATTTTTCTATTACAGTTGATATCATTGCACCATTGGATGACTCACATGTTATGCAGTTTTGATGACTATTCTTACAATTGAGATTCTATTTTATCCTTGACCTGATGATATGAGGGCAAGGATCATTGTTACATGCATCATATAAGCACCTAGGATTTACATGTCATGCATGTTTCTATGCTATATAGGTGCATTTCACTGCTTGAATTTCTTGGTATGTCTATGATTGTTGAGTGATCCTTGCTTTTATATGTGATTGTACTACTTTTGAGTTGTTGTTGAGTGATTTCCTATTTCAATTCATGAGTTTTTATGGGCCCTCGTGGGTTGGAATGAGTAATTTACCAAATCATGCCTTTAATTAGAAATTCAAATGGGAGTTAGTGTTAGTGATAAGGAGTATGGGACCTGATTCACTGGGAAATACAACTCATTTTAAATGAAATTTGATATAAGTTATAAGCAAATGAAAGCATAAAATTGAAATGGTTGCACATCCTTATCTCACCTTATCATGATTATGAAAGGTAAAGGAGTGAACCTAGTAATTAAATATAAAATTAATTGAAACGATTGCTAATAAATTATAAGGAAAGGTACTATTATCCCTTTATGTATTGAAAACCCTGAAACTTATAACTGATCACTTACCGATACCCGACCATCTAAGTGGGTGGTTGGGGTAGTATTCCTTGGGTAGTGAGCTTCCTTACGATTAGAATTCATTAGTGCTGCTATCTTTTTTTTCTTAAATATTTTTCTGTGGCGTGTTCTTGGAAAATTATAGAACAATGCCACCACAACATCCTCGTGTCATGTTCCAGGAGGGTGGCAGCCACCATGATCCAGACGTGGTGGAACTTAAGCTTCCAGACTTACCTCTAGGAGTGCCACATGAGGTAACACTTGTTGTACCTGAATTGGGAACCGATGATCAAGTTCATGATAGTTTCCTACGTATGATGCAGTTGATGAATGGTGCTCCACAAGATGAACCTATGATGGTTGATCTAACCCATGAGTACCAGAAACAGCAACCTCCTACTTTCTTAGGGGATGGAGATCCATAGGCTATTGGGTCTTGGCTAGAAGCCACCTTGACTATCTTTGATAATATGGAGATGCCTCTAGAGTAGAGGTTCAAACTTGCTACATATATTATCTATGATTTGGCTAAGCGTTGGTGGGATGTGATTATTTAAGTTGGGTGCCAATAGGACATGGTATGGGATTATTTCCATACCACCTTCTATGATTATTTCTTTCCTCAGACATTGAGAGCTAACAATTTCAGAGAGTTTATGCACCTCAATCAGGGTTCTTTGTTAGTTATGAAGTATTTTGTGTGTTTAACTAAGTTACAATAATTTTCACTACTTCCATATGAGGATGAGCTTTCATGTGATAGATTCTTTGAGGATGGGCTTCAGTATGCCATCCGTACTTAGGTGAATGTATTTCACCAACATACTTTCTCTAAAATAGTAAATTGGACTCTTATCGTTGAGTGCAACCTGAGGGACGATGATAGTACCGGGAATAGAGGGCTAATGTCGCATTAGGATAGTAGTTCTTCTAGTGGTAGCAGGAAGTGTTCCCTCTAGGTTTCTCAATAGGGTAGTGACAGCCAGGGTACCCATGTAGGTATCTATGTAGTATGTCGTCAGTGCGCACATACGGGGCATCTAAAACCTTAGTATGATAAAGACCCTATGGAGTGTCGGGCTTGCAGCTATATGGGCTACTTGCAGTGATTATATTAGACCTTTCCATAATCATCTAGTGGAAGATAATCCACACTATATCCAACTTCAATGGAATGTTCTTTTACACCACATTAGGTGGGGAGTTGGAGTTGCACCAGCAGGACTGGCCGAGGAGGAGGTTGTGGTCATGGTAGCCAGACCCTTGATCACCAGCAGTGCCAACAAAGCAGTTTTGATCGTGGTAGTCCAGCTATTGCTCAGGGCCATGGATCAGTCTAAATGCATGCTTTACAGCTGATACCTAAGGATCAGGCTATGGTACCATCTACATTACGAGGTACTATTCTAGTAGCCTCCACTATAGTATCTACTTTATTTTATATAGGTGATTCACACTCATTCATCTCTTTATCTATAGTGGAATGTATTGGGATATAAATATAGTTTTTCTATGGTGTTATAACCATAGATACACCACTAAGAGTATAGTTAAAGGGTGTATGCCAGTGTAGGGACTGTCCCCTTGAGGTAGGCAGTTACCCTTTCTTGTGGGACTTATTTGTTCTCGAGATGAAAGGCTTCGATGACATTATTGGGATGGATTGGTTGGTTTTTTATCATTCCTTTGTATAATGTTATCACTGAAGGGTATCATTTACATCACCAGTGGGAAACGGTTATCTACATAAGGATGAATAAGATTTCTAGGATAGTAGGGATGGACCAGTGAATCATGAGATTGGTGAGGTGACCACCCAGATTGCCGGTCTCTTCATGGAGGATCAAGGTTTAGACCAGGATGAATTCCCTCTAGTAGTAGATCATTTTAGGGATGTTTTTCTCGATGAATTTTCTATCTTACATCCTGATAGGGAGGTAGAGTTTACGATAGAGCTTGTTCCAGGAGAAACTTTAGTGTCCATTACTCCATATAGGATGGAGCTTACTGATCTCCAAGAAATCAAGTAGTAGTTAGAGAATCTAGAGTCCAAAGGTTTCATATGGCCCAACACTTCCTCTTGGGGTTCACCCATACTTTTCATGAAGAATTTGGATGGGACCCTTCATCTGTGTGTTTATTATTGATGGTTAAACCATATTATGACCAAGAACCAATATCCACTACCTTGAATAGATTATCTCTTTGACCAACTCCGAGGAGCTAGGGTCTTCTCTAAGATTGACCTGGTCTTAGGCTATTATTAGGTGTGATTCAGACCATCATACATACATCGAACAACTTTCCATAGTAGGTATGGTCTATATGAGTGCCTCATTATGTCGTTCGTTCTTACAAACATGTCTTCCTTTTTCATGGATCTAATGAATAGGGTGTTCCACCACTATTTGGATTCCTTTGTTGTGGTATTTGTGGATGACATCTTGGTGTATTCTCAAACTCATAGAAACCATGGAAATCACATTGAGATCATTTTGAGTACACAGATAGTGGATCATATTCATGCCAATCTTGCTAAGTGCCACTTCTGGATAAAAAAATTTCACTTCTTGGGTCATATTATCTCAGAATTGGGAGTCTCTATGGACCCATAGAAGGTTAGTGTTGTGGTTTCCTAGGAGAAACCTAAGAATGTGTTTTATATAAGGAGTTTCTTGGGGATTTATAGATATTATAGTCATTTCATATAGGACTTATCATGCCTTTCTTATCCTCTTACTGGTCTCAAAAATAAGGGTGTTAAGTTCCTATGGTCAGAAGAGTGTGAGAAATCCTTTTAGGAGCTGAAAGAGAGGCCGGTCTCGACACCTATTCAGACTCTGCCAGAGCTAGGTAGAGGTTATATCATCTTCTATGATGCATCAAGCATCGGCTTAGGAGTAGTGTTGATGTAGGAGGATATAGTTGTTGCATACAGATCTCAGCAGTTGAGGCCTCATGAAATAAATTAGCCGATGCATGACCTTGATCTAGAGGAAGTTTTCCATGCCTTATGTTGCTGGAGACACTATCTGTTGGGTGACCGCTTTGTGATGTACAAAGACCACATGATCCTCAAATATATCTTTTCACAATGTAACTTGAATCTCAGACAACGGAGATGGGTTGAATATCTTCAGTCCTTCAATTTTGAGCTTGCATATATGCCTAGAAAGGGAAATGTAGTCGCTGATGTGCTAAGTCATAAAACTCAGGCACATGCCATACATGAAGCCAATGATGAATAGAAGTTAATGAACCTCTTTTCTGAGATGCATCTTCATGAAAATCACGAGCAGTCTTACCTCTCAGCCTTGATAGTTACCTATTCCTTTCTTGAGAAGGTGAAGGGATGGAAATTTTCATATCTTGAGAGTTTGGTTCTCCGTGAGAGTATATCGGGAGTTGAACCACCTCCAAATTAGTTTGTGGATAGAGATGACATCCTACGTATTCATGGGCATGTATGAGCCCCTATAGATATGAGATAAGAGTTTATGCAAGAGTCTCATGCTTCTCAATGGGTAGTTTATACAGGAATCTTCAAAATGTATTGAGATATACAATGCTGGTATTGGTGGTATGGGATAAAACATCAGATATCAGGATTTATCACTAGGTGTTCCACCTGTCAGCAAGTGAAGGCGGTGCACTATAAAACTGCAGTCTTGTTACAACTGCTTCCAGTCCTGGAATGGAAATGGGAAGATGTTGCTATGGATTTCATAGTAGGATTACCTAGGTCGTCGAGGGGTAGCGAATCTTTATGGGTAGTTATTGATCAAATAAAAAAACCATACAACTTCATTCCTATTTGGGAGACTTTCTCAGTTGATGAGATGGGAATAATATATGTCCATGATATCATACGACTACATGGGGTCCCTCATACTATCATTTCTAATAGGTATTCTCATTTCACTTCATGATTCTGGTAGGGGTTGTAGAAGGCTATGGGTACACAGGTACTATTGAGAATAGTTTTTCACCCTCAGACCAATGGATAGTCAGAACAGACGATAGAGCTAGAGAACATCCTCCAAGCATGTTTCTTTAATTTCAATGGTTCTTGGGAGAATTATATCCCTCTTGTTGAGT
The DNA here is from genome assembly GCA_963277665.1 of Viscum album. Taxonomy (NCBI): domain Eukaryota; kingdom Viridiplantae; phylum Streptophyta; class Magnoliopsida; order Santalales; family Viscaceae; genus Viscum; species Viscum album. The sequence continues at coordinate 1,782,746,571 of OY728148.1, read as the reverse complement.
TATCCTATAATAAAATATTCCAAGAGATAATCCAGATGGCTCCTTTTGAGGACTTATATGGTAGGCCATGTCGTTCACCCCTGTGGTGGCTAGAGGTAGGTAAGGAAGCCCTACTAGGTCCTCATCTCGTATAGGAGACTTCGGAGCAGGTTTAGCTGATCAGGAAGTATATGAATACTGATCAGTCTAGACATAAATCTTATGCTGATCGTCATCAACAACCTCTATAGTTCGAGGTCAGGGATCATGTTTTCCTACAGTTATCACCCATGGTAGGAAATAGACAATTACAAGAGTAAGGTAAGTTTTCACCTCATTATATAGGGTCGTTTGAGATATTAGAAAGAGTCAGGACGGTGGCCTATCAATTGTTACTACCGCATAGGTACCATGCTATGCATGACATCTTCCATGTTTTATAGATTCTCCATTATCATGTTGACCTGTCTCATATTTTTGATCCTAAGGAAGTTGATCTTGATTTCAATGCTTCTTTTGAGGAGTATCCCATATGCATCGTCGATAGGAGCATGAAGGATCTATAAGGATGGTCTATCCTTATAGTACATGTGTTACGGAAACACGACCGTGGACATGATGAGACTTGGGAGCGGGAGGCTGATGCACATGCTCAGTGGCTAGATTTATTCTTAGATAGTGTTTCACCACCCTTGGAAGGTGAACTCGGGGAAAAGTTCCTTTAAGGAGGGAAGACTATAAGAAGTTGGTTTTTGAATCAGGTATGGATCCTTTTAAATTTCAGTCTAACTCCTTATTATGTACCTTTTTCGGATGTCTAATGAGTTCACAAAGGTCTTAGGTGTGTATAGGGCTTATTCGAAGCCCGAAGCCCAGATTTTTGGGGAAAATGGTCATGTTGAAAGGTTATAGTAAACCATGTGAGGTGGATGAACAATTAGTCTAAACACTGTGGATGGTCTACATTTTCGGTCAGAGCCATATCGCATGGTTGGCACATGGTTTCTCAAACTATGTGGCCTAACCATGTGAGTGCCCCTTTTCTCCAGGTACCTGTGTATGGTTAGTGCACAGTTCGGTAAAACGTGCAGCCAAATTGTGCAAAGGCTAATTTTTGGGGTGATTTTACTATTTTACCCTTAATTATCTAATTAACTTAACCCTTATTCCCCAATCTGAATTCCAGTAGGACGAACCTCAATTTCTCCCATTTTTTGGATATTTTGAAGGCCAAATATAGGGATTAAAAGAACTCCTTCATATGGGATATGATCAAGCTTCTGTTTGTCATATTGGATGTGCAATGGTAAGTACTCGAGTCCTTATTAGCAGTTCTTTGTTTCTCTTTCTCTTGACCTAGTCATCGAGGTTTAGGATTTTATGCCCATTTTTTCAGATCTACTTAGATACGGGATGAATTAGAGGCTGATACTAGATTGAGAGAGTTGTTTGAGTATGAGGTTGGTGGTCTACAACTCATCCCTCAAGATTGTCGATTTTGGAATTGATGTGTGGGGCCCACCGATTTCATCGGGTGCCATTTATTGAATTTATATTCCTTGACTATAGTCATTAGAACTGCATGATTATACTATTTCTAAAAATATGATTGGTTATTGGTGGTTGATTCCACAAATCCCAACACCCCATGTAGGGTGATATGCCATAATTGGGTTTTTAGTGTTTTTGACACTTTTGAGTCATCGTTCGGGTGTGATCAAGCTTGACCACACTAATGTTAAGCCTCCTTATATTAAATGCTTATTGAATCGGGAAATTGTGAATGGATTGTACCATGTCACTTCCACTTGATCTGCCCAAGGTAAGTGCTTAAATGTAAGTAATTGATTCAAATGATATTATAGAAAGCATACTTAAGTATATGACTTGTCCTTATTAAATGTAAATGAATGTTTGGTATCACGTATGTAGCACACCTTACCATATTTATGGAAGTTAGAGGAGTGAAACTTATTAATTGAACTTGATTTACATGGTTTTAATTAAAAGGTTTCATGTTACTTGGCCATGTAAAACTAATGAAAGGCAAGACTTGAACCAAGAGAATTTATTAATGGCATAGTTATCATATGCCCAAATTAATTGTAATGAATTAAATGTAAGGTTCCAATTTATGCACATGGAACTTGACATAATTATATTAAGTCTTGACTCATGTTATCTCTTGGATTCCTGAGGAAATCAATTGGGTACTCAAGGACATCATTCCAAATCAAGGATGTCAGTTTTCTTGGGTGAGACCTACCCAGGAACCCGGTCCTTGTCTACATCTGGATGCCTGGTATGACACCATAGGATCCCTTCATTATTATTACAGGATTCCTTGGATGCACTCCTTGGATCCAACGTGACATGAGGTGTCTTGGTTACATCCTTGGTCTTGGCCACTACTTATCTCCCATTTTACCATGGATGAATTCCTTAGGCTCGGTTAGAAACATCATTATGGGAATTCCTAGGAAGATTCTCTCTGGATTACACTCTTACCCCTAATCTAGACTCAGTTACTACTGATTTAGCGGCCCTTGAGGTCTAGGTTACCTTGGTGAATACCATGGAACCACTTCATATTAATTATCGATTATGGTTTCCTTGTTACACCTTGGAACCTTCACTATTTATACTATCATGAGGTGATGTCAGTGCTGGATATGTATCACGTGACTTATTTTAAATAAACTGGAAGTTAATTAATGAATGAACTGGTTAAATGTTCTGACACTAGCCGAGGAATGAAGCAGGTACTTGGGTATTTAGTTACATTGTACTGCTTTACTTTATATATGCATGCCTTCACACTGTTACATTTCTATTACATGGGTGGGATATTATATACACCATTAGTGGTGGCCCACTGAGATTTATCTCATGCCTTCTATGGATTCCATTGGTACCCGAGGTAGATTAAATGTATGTAGGTGTTGGTAATGGGAAGTTTAATGCTTCAGACACTTGATTGCTTATTGTGCTAGGATGGAGCTGGTAGCAGATGACCGAGCTGTAACTCAGGATGCTTGGGATAGTTTATATATTTTCTTTTTGCTATATTGGGTCTTGCATGTATGTCTACTACTCTGTATCTATGTTTTCAATATTTATAGTGACATGACATATATCATTATAAGCTATTCTAGGTTATTCCAGCTATTTCAGTTATTATTAATTTGTCTCCTTCCATTGTGCATTCTATTTACTTAAATTTTTTCTCCTATTTATCTCTAGTTTTATCTTATATGTTGTCTGCTGAATTTCATTCAGGAAATGAGGGCATAGTCTCCCCATGGTCACACCCTAGGCCCTCATTGTTAGTCGGTAACCTTTTTCATTTGGGGATATGCGCTTGAGTCTATATCACTACGAGAAAAAGGGATTTTTGCAACGGGCCTTTTGTGACGGGAATAAATCCCGTCGAAAAAGGTCCGTCCAAGAGGTTATTTGGGATGGGGGTAACGACCCGTCGCACATAACCAACTATTTGCGACGGGATTTTGTCTCCCGTCGCAAATAGTTTGGCGCGGATAGCGCGCCAAACCGCGCAAAGGTTATTTGCGACGGTGGGATCCCAGAGTCGCAAATAGCCAGCGGCGGTTTATAGCCTTTTGCAACAGGACACCTTTTGCGACGGGGCCCGTCCCAAATAACCGGTGGCGGTTTATAGCCTTTTGTGACGGGATGTCGTCCCGTCGCAAAAGGTGTGTCGGCGGGCACTATTTGCGACGAGACCCATCGCAAATAACTTTTTAACCGCCGACAGTAATTAATGCGGGCGTAGGTATTTGCGACGGGTCCCATCACAAAAGATACTATTTGCGACGGGTATCCCGTCGCAAATAATCCCGTCGCAAATAATCTAACCTATATATACCCCCATCCGTTTTTCCTCTCATCCCTCTTAAATTTTAGATCCCGTTTCTCTCTAAACTCGGATTTTAGAGAGAAAATTTTTCTATGTTTATTTTTTTGTTCACGAAGAAGTTGTGAAGCCGTCAGCATCAATAGAAAACCAGTCTTAAAGGTATTTATGTTTTTTTAATTTATTATTTATTTCATTTTTTATGTTAATTATTTTTATTGTTGATTAGTTGTAATTAAATTAAATTTAAATTTTTTGTCATTAGTATTTATTTGTACAAATAAATTGAAATTTTTAGTATTAATTTTTAATAATTAGTAGTTATTATTAATTATTAACGATAATTAGTAATGTATATAATTAATTTGTAGTAATTAATAATAATTGGTAATAAATATCAATAAATAGTAATAAATAAGAATAATTAGTAATAATTAGGAATAATTATTAATAATTAGGAATAATTAGGAATAAATATTAATAATTAGTAATAATTAGGAACAATTAGCAATAATTAGGAATAATTAGCAATAATTAGTAATAATTAGCAATAAATAGTAATAAATAGCAATAAATAGCAATAATTAATAACAATTAGTAATAAATTGTAATAATTAGTAATAAATTGTAATAATTAGTAATAAATACTAATAATTACTAATAATTACTAATAAATACTAATAATTAGTTATAAATACTAATAATTAGGAATAATTAGCAATAATTAGAAATAAATAGCAATAATTATCAATAATTAGCAACAATTAGCTATAATTAGCAATAATTAACAATAATTAGGAATAATTAGCAATAATTAGCAATAATTAGCAATAAATAGCAATAATTAGTAATAAATAACAATAAATAGTAAAAAAGGAATAATTAGTAATAAATAGGAATAATTAGTAATAATTAGGAATAATTAATAATAATTAGGAATAATTAATAATAATTAGTAATAAATAGTAATAGTTATTAATAAATTGTAATAATTAGTAAAAAATTGTAATAATTAGTAATAAATACTAATAATTACTAATAATTACTAATAAATACTAATAATTAGCAATAATTAGCAATAATTAGGAATAATTAGAAATAATTAGCAATAAATAGAAATAAATAGCAATAATTAGAAATAATTAGCAATAAATAGAAATAAATAGAAATAATTAGCAATAAATAGCAATAATTGGTGATAAATAGAAATAAATATTAATAAATAGGAATAATTAGTAATAATTAGGAATAATTAGTAATAATTAGGAATAATTAGTAATAATTAGGAATAATTAGTAATAATTAGGAATAATTGCGAATAATTTGGAATAAATACTTATTATTAGTAATACTTACTAATTATTAGTAATAATTAACAATAATTAGGAATAATTAGCAATAATTAGGAATAATTAGCAATAATTAGTTAAATTAGCAATAATTAGCAATAATTAATAATAATTAGTAATAAATTGTAATAATTAGTAATAAATTAATAATTAGTAATAAATTGTAATAATTAGTAGTAAATACTAATATTTACTAATAATTACTAATAATTACTAATAATTAGCAATAATTAGCAATAATTAGGAATAATTAGAAATAATTAGCAATAAATAGAAATAAATAGCAATAATTAGGAATAATTAGGAATAATTAGAAATAAGCAATAAATAGAAATAAATGGCAATAATTAGCAATAAATAGCAATAATTAGTAATAAATAGAAATAAATATTAATAAATATGAATAATTAGTAATTATTAGGAATAATTAGTAATAATTAGGAATAATTCCGAATAATTAGGAATAAATACTTATTATTAGTAATACTTACTAATAATTAGTAATAATTAGCAATAATTAGGAATAATTAGCAATAATTAGTAATAATTAGAAATAATTAGTAATAATTATCAATAATTAGCAATAATTAATAATAATTAGGATTAAATTGTAATAATTAGTAATAAATTGTAATAATTTGTAATAAATTGTAATAATTAGTAATAAATTGTAATAATTAGTAATAAATACTAATAAATACTAATAATTACTAATAAATACTAATAGTTAGCAATAATTAGCAATAATTAGCAATAAATAGCAATATTAGGAATAATTAGAAATAGTTAGAAATAATTAGCAACAGTTAGAAATAAATAGTAATAATTAGCAATAATTAGTAATAATTAGCAATAATTAGCAATAATTAGCAATAATTAGCAATAATTAACAATAATTAGCAATAATTAGTAATAATTATAAATAAATAGAAATAATTAGAAATAATATCAATATTTAGGAATAATTAGCAATAATTAGCAATAATTAGTAATAATTAGTAATAAATAGCAATAATTAGTAATAAATACAATAAATATTATTAAATAGGAATAATTAGTAATAATTAGGAATAATTGGTAATAATTAGGAATAATTAGTAATAAATACGAATAATTAGCAATAATTAGTAATAATTAGTAATAATTAGTAATAATTAGTAATAATTAGATATAATTAGATATAATTAGATATAATTAGTAATAATTAGTAATAATTAGATAAAATTAGATATAATTAGTAATAATTAGTAATAATTTGTAATAATTAGATATAATTAGTAATAATTAGATATAATTAGTAATAATTAGATATAATTAGATATAATTAGATATAATTAGTAATAACTAGATATAATTAGATATAATTAGATATAATTAGATATAATTAGTAATAATTAGTAATAATTAGTAATAATTAGTCATAATTAGTCATAATTAGTCATAATTAGTCATAATTAGTAATAATTAGTAATAATTAGTCATAATTAGTAATAATTAGATATAATTAGACATAATTGTCCTTACTTAGTTGATATCCTTGCAAGTAGCATTGTAATAGGACAACCCAAGTCATGCCCTTCTCATTTATAAGAATTATCTCACATGACCCTTTTCATAGACCATTCTTCCTTGAAAATTTAAGGGAAAGATACTGATGTCCCCTCAAATTTTTAAGGAAGAATGATCTATGTAAAGGGAGCGAGATGATTATTAGAGACGAGAACGACATTACTTTGGTCGTCCTATTGCAACACTACTTGCAAGGTGATCAACCATACAAGGACAATTATAGAGTTTACATTGGACATGACTGACACAAACTTTTTATTGCACATGACCTGACAATTAGCGACCCTTTGAGATTTGAACATGTTAAGAATATAGAAAATCCTTTTGCGAATATTGATAATTTTAATATTTTATAATTTTTTTATTATTTTAATAATATTAATATTGTTTTTTCAAAAATATTGATAATATAATTTTTTTATTAGTAATAATTAGATATAATTATAATAATTAAACGAAAACTGCTTGGATAATGAAGGGAAAATTTGTAATCATCTCCACAACGATGATTACCAAATTTCCTTTCATTATTCAAGCAGTTTTCATTTTACTAAGTATTGTTAAGTATTGATAAATTAATAATAATTAGTAATAATTAGTAATAAATAGTAATAAATAGTAATAATTAGTTAGGAACCGTTAGAAATTATTTTTAATAAATTTTAATAAATTCCAAGAACCTGGCACAATTTTCGGTGGATTGACGTCACTCCTTTTTCTCAATGACTTTTCTCCTTTCAACTCTCACCGACTCAAAACAATATGAAAAATGTGTTGCTACATAGGCATATTCAATCTCGTATACACGAGATTGGATATGTATTCATAGGATCATATTTTTTATAATGTTTTCATGCGGTGACAGTTGGAAGAAGACGATTCATCGACGAAAAGGGGGCTATTTTGTCCGACAGCTCATTTACTTGCATCTTTCTCACACTAAAATCACAATGAAGAATCTGGTCGGAGATATGTATATTCATTCTCATGCATATGTGAATAAATATGCGTACCTATGACCAGATTCTTCATTGTGATTTCAATGTGAGAAAGATGCAAGTAAATGAGCCATCGAACAAAAGAGTAGTTGTCAATCCACTAAAAATTGTGTCTCCTTTAATTAATGGTAATTATTAAGAATTAGTAGTAATTATTTATCTTCTTTTTTCAAATAGTATTTTTATAATTTCAATTTATTCAAAAATAGTGATGATTTTATATTTTGTAGAAAAATATGGAACAAGGAAGTTGACATCAGTCATTATTAGATGATTGTGCTTGGATAAATTAGCATAGAAATTCAAATGGTTCTGGTTTAAATCTTGTATATATTGAGGGTGTTGAAGCTTTCTTAGCATTTGAATCATCAAAACTAGAATATGTTTTAGAAGGCACAATTAAGTGTCCTTGTAAAAAATGTGCTCTGAGAATGTTTGACACATTTGACAAGGTTGGGGGACATCTCTTGTGGTTTGGTTTTTAACTAGATTATTTTTTTTGGTATCAACATGGTGAATGCAGTTTCAGAGAAGATACTAATAACTTGATTCCAGATCCATCACAGTTCCAAAATTTAGTACATGATGTTGCATGTCTATCTGTTCAACAAACTGAAAGTCACGATGATATTGATTTAACACCTGAGTTGTAACCTTCCGAATTTTATGAGTTGTTGAGGTCTGCTGAGGATGCATTATATCCTGGGTCCAAGATAAGAAAATTTGAAGCAGTTGCAAAATTTATGGCTATTAAATCATATAATTCAATGTCAAACAACTGTTTTGATCAGATATTTTCTTTGGTTAAAACACTGTTACCTGAAGGAAATGTGTTGTCTGCAAATTACTATGAGAGAAAGAGGTTGGTTCATAATCTAGGCCTTAGTTATCAGAAGATTCATGCATGTGAAAATGATTGCATCTTATATTCTGGTGAAAATGAGTCATTGGATAGTTGTCCAACATGTGGACAATCGAGGTATAAAGAAGCTCAACCAGGGAAGTCTGGATTGATTCCTGTAAAATAGTTGAGATATTTCCCCCTTACACCTAGGCTGCAACATTTATTTATGTCTCATAACACAACGTCAATGATGTCATGGCACAAAAACAATATTTCAACCGGTAAAGGCTTGAATCATCCATCTGATGGTGATTCATGGAAACATTTTGATCGTCTGCATCCGTCTTTTGCTTTAGAAGCCCAAAACGTGCAATTGGGTCTTTCTACTGACTATTTCTGTCTATTTGGTTCTTATGGTAGTCAGTATTCATGTTGGCCTATCTTTATAACACCGTACAATCTACCTCCATGGATGTTGATGAAGGAGCCCTATATCTTTTTGACCTTATTAATCTCAGGACATCCAAAAAAGAATATTGATGTTTATTTGAAACCATTGATTGATGAGTTAAATGCATTGTGGAGTAATGGTGTTAGTACATATGATGTTGCTGCGAAACAAAATTTCACATTAAAAGTTGCATTGATGTGGACGATTAGTGAATTTCCGGCATATGGCATGTTATCTGGCTGGAGTACACATGGTCCGAAATCATGTCCTTACTGTATGAAAGACAAAAAATATTTTATGCTTTTCAATGGAAAAAAACCTTGCTATTTTGACTGTCATCATAGATTTCTTCCAACCGATCATCCTTTTCTAAGGAAGAAATCTCATTTCAGAAAAGACACAATTGAAAGAGATGAACCTCCAAAAATGATCTCATGTATAGAGTTAAAATCAGTTGTATTTTCATTAACTCCCATCACATTTAGGCCAAATGTAAACCAACAGAAAATTCATGGCTTTGGGAAAGGACATAATTGGATAAAATGAAGCATTTTTTGGGATCTCCCATATTGTTCTGATTTGTTGGTCCGTCACATGTTGGATGTCATGCACATTGAGAAGAACTGTTTTGATAATTTATTTCATATAGTTTTGGATACACTAGGTAAGACCAAAGATACTGTAAAATCACGATTAGATCTTGCCCAAATTTCCAGGTGACCAGAACTTGAACTATTTGAAAATGTCAGATCACAGAGGTTAATAAAGACAAAATAAGCTTATACACTATCCAAAGAGAGTCGTTTATTATTTTTTCAGTGGATTGCAGATTTGAGACTTCCAGATGGCTATGCTTCCAATTTGGGAAGATGTGTTAAGAATAGTCATATTACCAGATTAAAAATTCATGATTGTCATGTTATAATGGAAAGACTTACGCCGATTGGATTCATAGGTTTGTTGAATTCGATGATTTGGGATTCGATAACAGGCATATCATATTTTTTTTGAGACATTTGTTCAACGACAACTGACTACGATGTGCTAAGAAAACTGGAAGAAGATGTTGCTGTAATTATATGTAAACTGGAAAAAATCTTTCCACCTGCTTTCTTTGACTCAATGGAACATCTGATATTACATTTTCCATATGAAACTAAACGTGGAGGTCCAGTACAGTTCCGATGGATGTACCCATTCAAGAGATGCATGTAAAAATTGAAGAAAAAAGTATGTAACAAAGTATCAGTTGAAGGCTCAGTTGCCGAAGCTTATTTTCAAGAGGAAATTGCTTTTTTTTCTCTCACTATTTTGAATCTGAATATCCCTCAAAACAAAACCGCATGGGACAGAACGAGGGAAATGTTAATGATGAAATGGAAAATCATTTATCAGTTTTTAATCAACCAAATCTTGGCTTCTATGGAGTTCAAGAACGATGGATTTCATATGATGAACATCATAGAGCTCATACATATGTTCTGATCAACTATGAAGAAATGACAGAATTTGTACTATGAGTGCTTCTATCACTTATTCTATAATTTCTATTACAGTATGTAAACTTATTTTATTTGTAGGTTATATGATAATCATATCAAGAAACAAGTTCCACAAATTACAGCAGCTGCTCTTGAAGAACACAGACAAAAAAAAATTCTCCATGGTTTCAAAAGCTGGTAACATAAATTATTGATGGTTTAATATCAATTCATTTTACTATTTATTATATTGATAATTGTTTTACAAATTTTCAGGTGTCTCAACATGCTGATAAAATTGATAAGCGACTGTGTATATTGAGTAACCCACCATCTAAAATGGTTAAATCTTATAATTCATATGTGGTGAATGGTTTTCGATTTCATACATGTGCATATGGGGAATAAAAAAAACAATGAACAGTGGAGTTTTTTTGAGAGGATCGCATCATAGAGAAACTAAATTTGACTTTTATGGCATTCTGGATGAAATTATTGAGCTATGTTATCTTGGAAAAAATTACATAATGATATTTAAGTGTCGGTGTTTGGATACTGAGAGAGGCTTGCGTGTTCATCCGACTCATGGAATCGTCGATATTAAATATAAAAGTCTTCTTGTAGTAAATGAACCATTTTTATTGGCTCAAAAGGTGCATCAAATTTATTACGTAAAGTACTATTCTACTTCAAGAGACCTAGGTGATTGGTGGATCATAATAAAAATGAAATCTCGGGAAAATAAATTTACTTAAACTGAATGTGGTTCCACTGAAGTGGAAGAAATTGAAATTTTTCAAGAGACTACTCAAAATCCATCTTTTTCACAAAGAAACGTGAATATCGATGAGGACACACCACAATTAAGGGTCCATGGTGACGAAGATGTTAATGATGTTACAAATGAAATTAAAATGACAAGGGATGATGAAATTGAAACTCATATGTATATTGATGATGCTGAGGAGGAATATGAAGACATTGACATCGTTAGATATGAAGATGATGATGAAGGTGAAGATTAGCATAGTTAAATGCTTGTTATGATCATAACTAATATATATATATATAATATTTATTTTCAACTATCTTCTAACAACAATCATTTTGTATTTCAGATGGACTCTGATCTATTGCGTGAGTTAGAGGAAGCTGAGCTACCTTTGGATGAGGGGGATGTGGGATCATCTGACCATCAACCTACTTGTGGTTCAGGAGGTACGCGGAGGGGGCACGATCTTGCATGACTGATGATTCCTGACCCTATAACCGAGCGACGTACACGTCTTGGCTTCGATCCACACACACGGAGGTATGGTAACATGTATATTTTAGTTAGATTTCATTAATTTATTTATATATATACTAATTGTTTGATTATTTATTCTTTTTTAACAGTTTTGCGCATGTAGCTATTGGATAGGGGAGCGCTATCTTACGCAATTATTTTTCTCATCCATGGACCACATGAGAACAGATTCACATTGATGTGCAGCTCAATATGTACAATCATTGGCTGGTACGTAAATAAATAATATTTATTTTGAAATTTATTTTATTAATAAATTGATATTATAAATTATTTGTATGGTTTATAGTATCTCATCGATGATAGAATGCGTGGCGATGTCTATGCAGCATGGGAGGTGGCTATGCATGAGCGTTTGCGTTAGTTTTTGCACAATTTGAGAAAGAAGACCATTAAGAAAGCAGGAGCGATAGTATTTGATGAGTTGTTTAGAGCTCACCGACCAGAGTACATTTCATCTCAAGTTTGGGATGGATTATGTGCACACTGGTTGGGTGGTGGATTTCAGAGGAGGTCTTCATTGGGTCGGCAGAACCGAGGGAGACAGGAGGTAATGCATCGAGCTGGTAGTTGTACATTCAGTATGAATAGAGAGCATTTGGTAAGTATTTTTTTAAAATATTTTATATAACTTAAAATATAAAAATTTTATTTTATATTCATATAGGTAGTTGAGCATCCCGATATTACAGAGTACGATGTTTATTGGAAGATGTACAGTGATCCAGCCACCGGAGAGATTAGAGGTGATCACCAGCTTTAGATTGTGGTTAGTCTTATTTTTTTCAGTTTTAAAATTAACTGCATATAATATTTTTACAATTTTAATTTCAAATTGGAATTGAAGGAGTCATATGAGGCTGCGACTTCTAAGACACCGGCTGAGGGTTAGGACGAGGTGACTGATCAGATTAGTGCCCACCCTTTCGATGAGGCGGCATGAATGCAGGAGACTCAGTATGGCTTTGAAAAGGGCTGAGTAGTAGGTATCGACTCCCATGTGAATCCTGGTACTTATTATGGTACTGCTGCGATGTCGACGTCCAACCTGAGAGGAGCTCGTGGAGAGACATCATCTTATGGCTCACAGTATCAAGAGCAGTTCCGAGATCAGAATGACCTTATAGAGAGTTTGCAGAAGCAACAAGAAGAGATACATCAACAGCAGCAGCAGCAGCAGCACGAGGAGAAGATGTGTCGATGGCAGCAGCAGCACGAGGAGGAGATGCATTGATGGAAGCAGCAGCATCACGAGCAGATGGAGTACATGCATCGTCTGACTTGTAGTTTAGTGATGGAGTTTCCTCCACCAGCTCCTTCAGCTCCTCCACCTCCTCCAGAAGACGACCCCCCCAGTGATTTTTTTTATGTCAAAAACATTTGAATTTAAATTTGTTGTAATATGAACTATTTACAATTTCTGTCTTTTATATCGGTGTGATTATTACATAATTTAATTTTTAATATTTTATGATTTGTTTTTGTGAATATTGAGAATTTTAATATTTTTTATTTTTTATTTATTTTAATAATACTAATATTATTGTTTCATTAATCATAATTTTATTAAATATATTTTTTAGTATTATATTTTTTAATATTTTTTTATTTTACTAATAATAATAATAATAATATTTTATGATTTTTTATATATTTTTTTGTGAATATTGATGATTTTAATATTTTTTTTATTTTAATAATATTAAAATTAATTTTTCAATAATCATAATAATATTTTATGATTTTTTTATATTTTTTTGTGAATATTGAGAATTTTAATATTTTTTTTATTATTTTAATAATATTAAAATTAATTTTTCAATAATCATAAATTTATTAAATTTATTTTTAAAAAATTTATTTATTATTTGCGATGGGATCTGTTGTGACGGGATCCCATCACAAATAGTCTAAATAATTTTTTTCTTAAAAAAGGTATGTGCGATGGGATTACGGGCCCGTCGCAAATAGTCTAAAAAACTATTTTCAAAACGCATTTGCGATGGGATTACGGGCCCGTCGCAAAAAATTATTTGCGACGAGCCCATTACAAAAGAGTTTATATATATATAAAGTATATAATCAGAGACTTATTTGCGACGGGCCCATCGCAAATAATATTTTTTGCGACGGCGTTTTCTGCAACGGGCTATTTGCGACGGGGCCCCGTCGCTAAAACTTATTTTCAACGGGATCCCGTCGCAAATAACCCGTCGCAAATACCTAGAATTCTATTAGTGTATCGCCCACCATGCTTGGGGCAGATCCTAGGTGGCATTCGGGTATGGGGCATAACAAATAGGTTATTCCCAATGTACATGACTATGAACATCATGACCAATGAATTTCTTTAAAGAATATAGACAAATAACATCGAAACCAATATATGATATTTTCCCCCTAAAATTAATAATTAATTTAATAGAAAGAAGAAATACTTCAGTTTTGATTTATTTCTTCGATGTAGGTGTTGATCGTTTGAATCTGTTCGAGTTGCACTGAAGAAGAGCTAAAGTGGAGCCCCTATAATGGTGATACACACATGCTTATTTGATCTCGTAATGTCGTTGATGGTACTTTGGGTGATAATGCATCGGTACTGATCATCTTGTATTGCTAAATTGATCCCTACCATGATCCCTTTAATCTGGAAGGATAGTATCCTGATCTCACCGGCTTGAGAGGAGGGGAACCTCTTGAGATTGAGAGATAGCCCGGAGAAGTTCTTAGTTGAAAGATAATTCCCTATAGAGGAGAGTGTTGTGCACAACCAAAATGACCAACCCCTCATAGTTCTCATAACTGAGTATATATAAAGAAAAAATTAGGGTTTAATATCAATTAATCTCACAAATACCCTTAATAATATATTAAACTCATAATATACTCCATGATATGTAAAATAAAAATATTGTTATTTTATTTCATGTTGAGAACTAACCTGCACAGTGAAAAATATTATTTTATGGTTTGGTAAATAAATATTTATAACCAGAAAAAAAACTAGTATGCACTTCCTCCACAATATTTATTGAATTCTCATATAAATACTTAAATAAATATTTTATTCATGGTATTACGAATAAATATTAATTTAATATTCACATAACTAAATAAATTACTTATTTAATAAATAATTATTTATTACCTTGTGAGTAACAAGAGATAAATAAATATTTTGTATATATTTAATTAAATAATTACCTTGAGAATTAATATTTATTTAATATTTTCAATTAATAAATCCTAAATAAATATTACTTTACAGATTGGAGAATAATATTTATTCAAAATGTTAAATATGAATAATATTTATATGAGATCAATGGAAACACTTTATGTGTGACCCTTTAAGTCTCTTCCTCAGTGGCATTGGGTTAACTTGCTTAAAGTACAAGATTTCTATCTATTAATGAGTCAATGCACTCATAAAGGAAGAAGATATGGCACAACAACGAAAACCACATACAAACATTCACTCTCTTTATCTTGATATATCATCAAGTAGGCTACATACTCGTGTCATCAACCTATATGTTTGTGTCACGACCTGTCCTAGTGGGGCTCGTACCATGACTCCCCAAGCTCGCCTCCAATAGGTCAGGGGCTGGTGAATAGTACTGAGTAGGAATATCACTAACATGGGAGGCATTTCTTGTGTACCTGTATGTACACACACATCTCTAAACCCAAAAAAATACTAAAATATAAAAAAAAACTAAGAAAAAAATGCATGCATACCACTATATCCCAACCAACAGAGTACGATAGAAAAATAAAGTAATGTAAAATTGGTCCAAATACAATCCCACCAAAAGAAGTATATAACCACAAGTATGACTTGTAAGAAAAATATACTGGGATTTCTTTCTATAGCTATAGGAACACCTCGGCCTGCCTGATCTCAAAAAGCATCGTCTAGTCCTGGTCTGCCTAGGACTCCGTCAAAAGGTTGCTTGTCTACACAAGACATGACACATGTGGGCAAAGCCCATGCATGGGTGAGTATAACAATGCTCAGTAGGATACCCTAAAGACACAAAGTAATTCAAAAAGTAAAGTACAGTCAGCTCTATACTAGTATATGTCTATATCACATATAAGAATATCCAAATATACTTAATCCAAGACACATAGTCTAGAGGTAAGTCAAAACTACTGCATACCAACACCAAGAATTTAGTCAGAAGATTCCACAAAGCACTCATCCAGAAGAACACACTCCTAAGTCTGATATCCCCTATGATGTCCATCCAAGAAGTACTATTCTTCAGGAACCATCATGAGAGAGATACACCGATAGATCTAAAGAGAGAGATACAATACAAAAGATGAGGATCACAGCCAGGTCCATGGGGTGATACCGAAAACTCCATCTAGATTAACCCGCTAAGTAGAGGATCAATGTTTGGTAGGATTGTTCACATTAATACCAAGGACTCTACCTAGGGCACGAAGATGAATAAAGGATCTCAGACCGAGCCTCTTGGGGGATTCCAACGAATCTATCTAGGAAGTTAGTCTAGAGGGATCATACTCCTATGAGTAGGAAATGATACCCACTAACCTTTAGGGAAGGGATAAAGGGAACAAACCCTAACGGAACTTGTCCAAGGTACAATGGAAAAGATATTCAAGCCATGTAGAAATGGGGTACACGACATGTAATAGGGTCACATGTTGTTCCCTTAACATCGAGTACTACCTGTGTACAACGGGCCGTTTCTTTAGAACATGTTGTGTAGATGATGGGTACACGCCATGTAGAATGGTCACACATCATGTCCTTCCATCCAGGGTTCACTTGTGTACTCTGGTCATGTGCCAGTACACAGAGTAGTCCATGTACTTTCTCTAGGCCAAGATGTGTGATGGGGTACATTCCATGTACGCAACCCGTGTACTCCGCCCCATGTCTGTGTACTTCCCATGTACATTCCGAGTTATCTTTGAGAGACCACATGCTATGTTGGCTGAGCCACATGATGCGTGATACTTATCTCATACCCAAAACCCTAGCTGCCACTTTAGGGGCCCCACACACAGTGTAATCACAAATTACACACTGTGTAGCGCAAGATTTTCCAAAATCCCTGGTTCGCACTATAGTCTTCTCCTCCACTACTCCAACCACCATTTTGGCCTCTCCTTGCTAGGAAACTCAAGATCCATCCTCATTCGGTCATGCTATCACCCAAAAAACACGTTTTGTCTTCCGAACTGGCTGCACAACAGATTAAAATGGTCATTATTTGTTCTAGTGAAGAATGTCGAAGAATGTAGATTCAGGGATCCACTGTCATCTGAATCACTCTGTGTCTATCTTCACACCTCTGTCGTGTCACGTTGATCCCAGATCTGAAATATCAGATCGCTGTGCTAAGAATCAGGCATGCAACAATCAATTGATCGGGATATGTCGAGTCATGGGTCAAGCGAAGAACTCACATGATGAACAATGAACAAACATCGATTGATGTTTGTGTCAATCATGGTTCATTCCCATTAGAATGAAAAATGAATTAATCAACAAATAATCACAATATCAAACTCCCAATAAATCCTGCAGAAATAAAACATAACCCATAAGGTTACGATCAAACAATGAATTAACCTATTCGTCAGTTGTTCCACATTCATCATTGAATTCAAGAACGGGGAAGGAAATCCAAAATAACACATCCTACATTTGATTTGGATCACTCTTCGATCATTGTGTCACCGTTGTTTATGAGATCCATCAAGAACAGTGTTCGTCAATCGTCAATATGTGACTTCGTCACCATTTTCTTGAGAGGTTTCTCCAAATATCTCCCTATAAATTCTCCGGTGTTCCCAGGGTTATGCAGCTTACCCTGGGATTTCTACATAAAGATATTTTTTAAGGAAATCAATGTGTCAACAAAATAATTTTTTATTTAAATTATTTAATGATGATTACGTCCTTTTTTATTTTTTCCATAGAAGATCCACACCGACTAAAGTTAAGTCATGCCTAGGGAAAACACCATGTTACAAACTCAACGGTGGTCTCAGATTTCAAATCCAATACATTGTTCATGAGTTATTAGGATTTAAAAATAAAATGAAATAATTTAATTATTTTATTTATGATTACGTCTTTGGTGAATTTTTCTACAGACAACCCGCACTGAGCAAAGTTAGGTCGCACCTAGGGTAAAACCACTGCTCCAAAATCAACGGTTCCCTCAGATTTCTGATTTGGGAACATGTTTAAGAGTTATTCTACTTTTATAGTAAAACTACACACACATGTTATTAAAAGTTTAATATTTTTCAAGCAATTGTTTCGAGCACACCGGGACTCAGAATCGCACTTCATCTTTATAATTGGTCTTGAAATTAATTCATATAATATTTATAAATAATACATGGAAAAAAATATGGGACATTACATTATCTCCACCTTAGGGATTTATGCCCCCAAAAATACAAAACAAAGGCTACTCCAAAAGGATGTGGGTACTGAGCACAAATCTAAGCCTCCCACTCCCATGTGATCTACTAGATTCCTGTGCTACCACCAAACACTCACCAAAGAAATCACTCACCCATGAAGGATCTTATTTTGTTGATCCTCAATCTCCATTGAGTACTCAACAAAAGTCACTTCATCCTCAATGTCTAGCTCACCCCTGTCGATGAAGTGTGATGGGTCATTCACATACCTCCTTAGTTGCGACACGTGGAAGATGTTGTGTAATTGTTCCAACTATGGGGGTAGAGATAAGCAGTACGCCGCCTATCCAACTTTACACAGTATCTGAAAAAGGCCGATAAACCTTTGAGATAACTTATCGCCCTGGCCAAATCTCCATAATCCTCATCGAGGTGAAACTCATAGGAATACATGGTCTCCTTCCTAGAACTCCAAAGGCCTTCTCCACCTATCAGGATAAGACTTTTGATGACTCTGGGAAATTTTCATCCTCTCCTATATGATCTGCACCTCCTCTGTAGTAGCTCTCACTAAATTCGAGCCCATAAGTGTCGACTCTCCTGGGTCAGTCTAGCAAAGTGGTGACCTATAGGGTTTCCTGTACCAAGACTATAATAGTTTCATACCAATGTGGAATAGTATTTGTTGTATGAAAACTCCACCAGTGGTAGGTGATCCTCCCAACTACAACCGAATTCTAACATGAAATCCCGTAGCATGTCCTTTAGAACCTAAATGGTTCTCTTCGTTTGGCTATCTGTTTGTGGGTGAAGCATTGTGCTCAAGCGTAACTGGGTCCCAAACTCCTCCTGTAATCCCTTCAATAACCAAGATGTAAAAAGAACATCACAATCTGAAACAATAATCTATGGAGCTCCATGGAGTCGAACTATCTCCCGAACATAGAGCCGTCCCAAGCTCTCTACTAAACTCTGCTTTCAGATAACTATGAAGTGGGCCGACTTGGTGAGTCGGTCAATGGTCACCCAGATGGAATCATGTCCCCTGGATGTATGTGGTAAACACATCACAAATTACTTCAATATCCCATCCCACTTTCATTCTGGTACCTCAAGGGGTTGAGCTAAACCAACTTGAACCTGTTGCTCAGTCTTCACTTGCTGACACGTAAGGCATCAAGAGATGAACTCTGCCACTCATTTTTTCTTCATCCCTGGCCACCAAACTAATGTCGTAGGTCCTGGTACATTTTGTCCACACTTGGTTGTACCGCCAAAGGGGATGTATGAAACTCCCTAAGAACCTCCTCCTGAAATGCCACTGGTACTATTGCGCATCCTTTGAAAAGAATGAAATTCTCCCCACATTTTGAATATTCTCTAGGAGCATACCCTATGGACATCTGAGCATGTAGGGTCTCGCAGTCGGTATCCCCAAGTTATGCCTCCCTGACTCGCTGTAAGAGTGGAGGGGTAATGACCATCGACTGGAGGTAAGCTGCTCCATCTTCATCTGCTAAGGATAACTGTAACAAGGCTAACTGCTCTGATTCCTCATTCAGCAACTAAAAACTAGATCACCTTCTGAGAGTATCTGACACCACATTCCTCTTCCCAAAAGTAAAAAAAATCTCAAAGTCATAGTCCTGGAGGAACTTTAGTCATCACCTCTATCTCAAGTTCAGATCCTTTTGAGAGAAGATATACTTGAGACTCTTGTGATCAAAGTAGACAATAAACCACTCTCCCATTAGGTAATGTTGCTATATCTTCAACATGAAGACTAACACTACTAACTCAAGATTGTGGGTTGCGTAGTTCTACTCATGTGGTCTCAACTTGCGTGAACCATATGCAATCATTGCTTGCCTCTGCATCAGAACACAACATCCTGATTCCTGATGCATCATAGAGTACTAAATACATAACACCTTCCTATAGAAAACCCAAGATTTGAGTTCTTTTCAAACTCCACCTCATCTCCTAAAATCATTGACTTGAGGTCAACCTTCAAGAACCATCATGACCCTATCATCCGATCAAAGGGGTCATTGATCATTGGCAGTGGATACTTGTTCTTCATGGTCACTTGGCCCAAGCATTGGTAATCCAAACACAACCTCAAACTCCTGTATGCCCTTTTGAAAAAAAAACGGGGCTACCCAGGGTAAAATAATGGATCTCATGAATCCCTTCCACTGCAAGTCCTCCAATTTCATCCACAAATCATGAAGCTCTACAAGATCCATTCGATATGCTATTAATGATATCGGTGTCGTCCCGAGGTGTAAATCAATGAAAAATTCTATCTCCTGTTAGGGAGGTAACCCTGGAACATATTTAGGGAAGATTTCCTTGTACTCTAACACTACTGATGGAAACTATAAACTCATAACATCCACTACACCAAGGGTTAGTCTAGATAATTGATTATTAATTGGATGCACCCTCCTATGTATGAGTCCATCATGTGCTATTTGAGTTTCCTTTTTACCCAAAAAGGAAAACCTCATTCCATCACTATGGACACACTACACCCTTTTCCTAAAACAGTCAATATGGGAATGGACTATGGATAAAAAATCCATGAAAATAATGACATCGTAAAGCCTCAAAGTTACCACCAAGTGGTTCCAACCGAAACTCTCACCTCCAAGGGCCAGTCACATTTTCAGTATAGATGTGTGATCACTGAATCTTCTCCAGTAGGTGTCTCCAAGTGTAAGGGCAAAGTAAATGGTTTAACCAAAATCTCTAGGTCTTGAATAAGATATTTGATGAGAAAGGAATGAATAGAACCTGTGTCTATCAGTATTGAAACTAATGTAGAAAAGACACAGATCATACCTTGAATCATTCCCATAGCCCCCAGGTCATATGTCTCAACCGCATGCAGCTTCCCCCCTGTCCACCATCTCCCTAAGCCTGGAATGGACCACCTAGGGGTGGTGGTGGTAACATTTTGAAACATTGACCAACTACTACTACTTTCCCAACTCCTCTGCCACATTTTTTGCTCTGTGTATCTACCTGGTCATATCGTTGTCTCTACCTCGGTGGTCCATCCACTGTCTCCCTGTCAGTAGTATGTCAGATAGGACAATCTTGGGTGAGATGTCCCCTATCATCACATGAGTAACACCTACTTTCTTTAGGTTGACTAGACCCACCTTGTGAGCCATGAACTATATATCCTCTATCTCGGGGCTTCCACTTGAAGTGTCTCATATGTATAGGTCTCTGAGACTGATTTCGGATCCCTGCTACTGAGGTTTATGCTCTTGCTTGCCCACTACTGACTACCAATGGATATATCCGATCATCCATGGAACTCTAAACTTCCAAGGCTCACTCTAGAACCCCAACACAGGTAGGAATTCACAGATTGGTAACACTAATTAAGATGTCTCTACGCATACCTCTCTTGAAGGTCTGAGCCCTGTAGTATTGATTGTGTATCATATCCATCGAGTATCTAGAGAGGTTTGTATGTCTCGATGAATAATTAGATACTGAAATGTCATTATGTCAGATCTGTAGAACCTCTTAGATATGCATAAGACTTATCATATAAGGGGTGAACTCCTTTATTAAAAGGTTCTCAAACTTTGACCATGAAAGAGTCTCCCTATCGTAAGATCGGGTAACTAAACTCTACCATCGTCCTGCTGAGCCATAAAGAAGGATCACCACCAAGAACACCATCTAATCTGTTGGAATCTTGACTAGACAGAAAACTCAGGTCACCACCTTAGCCAGTCCTCATCCATCTATGTGTTGGGCTCACCTCAGAACCTAAGGGGTCTTTGCTGCTGAAACTTGTGGAGTGCGCTCATCTTGCACTCCTCATTATCTGGTACTGCGGGTACCACATGATGCTCTACAGGTGGTGGTATAGTTGATACACCACTTGGAGGTAACATCTCGGGAACTGATCCATGTATCGAAGCTATGTCACTGAGGGGGTCATCATCGCGATCAAGTTGTTGAATCCTAGCCGGTATGCATCGTGGAGGCATCTTGTAAAACAAGATGCACCACAATCAATGAGTATATCTGGAAAGATGACTCAAGAAGGACATGGAAACCGTAACTCATTCCTATATGATTCATGTACCATTATTTTCCTTGAAACAAATGTTATCATGTACCGAGTTGAAAAACAGGTGTTCAGAGTCATAGTGTATGGATATGTCAGTCGTCGCACCAACACTGGAGTCCCTAGCCTGAAAGTCATTCTCGAAACACTTAACATTGTTTCCCCAAACCAATCTCACAGACTATCAGTCCTAAAATAGAACCAACCCCTCTGATACTACTCTATCACAACCCATCCTAGTGGGGCCAATATCGTGAATCCCCAAGCCCACCTCCAATAGGACAGGGGATGGTGACTAGCACCGAGTAGGCATATCACTAACATGAGAGGCATTATTTATGTACATGTATGCACGTACACATCTCCAAGCCCACAAAATTCTGAAATATAAAAACCACTAAGAAAACAATGCATGCATACCACTATATCTCAACCAACAAAGTACGATATGAAAGTAAAGTAAAGTGAAACTGGGCCAAATTCAATCCCACCTAAAGAAGTCTATAATCACAAGTCCAACTTGTAAGCAAAAGGTACTAGGACTGATGTCTATAGTCATAGGAACACCTCAGCATGCCTGATCTCACAAAGAATCATCTGGTCCTGATCCACTTAGGACTTTATTAAAAGGTCACTCATATACATAAGACATGACACATGTGGGAAAATCCCATGTAGGAGTGAGTATAACAATACTCA
This sequence comes from Viscum album, assembly GCA_963277665.1. Lineage (NCBI taxonomy): Eukaryota > Viridiplantae > Streptophyta > Magnoliopsida > Santalales > Viscaceae > Viscum > Viscum album. The sequence goes on along the minus strand of OY728148.1, from coordinate 1,782,723,499 downwards.
GTAGGACACCCCAAAACCCAAAAAAAAATCACAAAGGAAAGTACAGTCATCTCTACACAAGTATATGTCTACAACACATATAAGAATATCCATATATACTCAATCCAAGACACACAGTCTAGAGGTAAGTCACAACTATCTCACACCAACCCTAGGAATTCAGTTTTAAGATTCCACAAAGCACTCATCTGGGAGAAGAAACTCCTGAGTCTGATAGCCCTGATGACTTTTGGTTCACGCCCAAATTTACCCAAGAGAAGAAGGGTAGAACGGTCCTTGTAGTGTAGCTTGGGTTGTCGATTCCACAGAGACCTAAGAAGATACCTAAGATACACAACCTAAGAGATGGATTTTTGGCTATGAAGTGGCCAACTTGGATTGATTTTGGATGAGTTTTAAAGATATCTAAAAGATTTAAGTGGATTCAATTTAAAAGAATGAGTTGATCCTAGGTTATTGCTCGGGGTGGATTGGATATATTTTCTTTTTAATGATTTCAAATTCTTAAATTTGAGATGGGTTCATTTAAGGAGATAAAACAACATCATCACTTACTGGTTTAATGCCTACACGCTCTAATACTAATCACCTATACACTTGAAGGATCAAAGTTTTGAGCACTTCAAGGTAAAGGATCGTATTAGTACTTGATGTGTGTGGCCTTAAATTCAACAAGGACGATGGAGTTTAAAAATCATCAAATAAAAATCCCAATTAAAGAAGTGATTATACATTAATTAGGTGATAAATAACATCCAATCCAGCCCCTTGCTACTCCCTTGGATCAACCCATAAGTGGGTTAGCCCTCCATTGATCCCATGGTTTCAATGGAAGCGGAAAGTAGACTCATGAGGGAGGAAATGGAGAAGTAAAGAAAACAACAAAAATAAAATGATCACTCCACCATTGTGTGAATAATTTCACAAGGGTTGGTGTGAATAAATTCACACCTTGATCCAACGGTATCAAAGTGATATTAAGAACAACAGAATAAGAGTAGAAGAAGAACTTTTATTAAGAAACTAAAGTAATTTGAACAACTTACATGTGAAGGACAAAATTGAGGCAACAAAAATGCAGCATAACATTACAATTGAACAAAGCATCCAAGATCTTAAACTCCTTCACCACCACTGCCTTAAATAGGCATTTTGGGAGCCTTGGGTCGAGCCTTCAACAGTACAAGTCATCCCACTTGAGTATGGTAGTCCTAGGGTGGTGGAAAGTTTGTGGAATTTGGAATTTTCCACATTTGACCCGAGGTGGCAGCCAGATTTCATTCACCGAACAGACGCGTTTGGATGACCTTCTAGATGGCCGAATCAGGGTGGGCCATAGAAGACGAAAATGGAGCTCCGGATGTCTGCTAACCACCTGTAAAATTTGGGCCCAGTTGGAGTTGTGTATTCCGAGATATGATCAAAATGGTGGACTATTTTTATGGGCCGCAGAATCTGGCCCAGAATTTTATCTCTAACTTGGGCCGCCTAAATGTCTAACATGGAGGCCGAATTGGCATTAACTCCTGCAGAGTGATTTGTTCCTGTACATGTCTTATATCAGATCACGAAATTTGGGATTAATTGGGACTGTAAGTTGGGCCCCACAGCCTAATCAGTGGGCTGATGTCCAATCTGCCTTCTCCAGAATTGCTTCCTTTCATTTCCAAATATCTCCATCATCCTCCATGAATTCTCCACTGATCCCTGAATCAAACATGTTCATATTTAAGTGTAGATCAATTTAAAAAAATATCAAATTAAAATATGTATAATTCAATTCCTTAAAATCAGATGAATCATTGGGTACTTTAAATGATGTTCAAAAATGTACCACATAATAGTGCATTTTAAGAAGGTATTACAATCATAATGTGAAATGATGTTCAAAGTGTAAAATGCACTAAAATGGTGTTTATTAATAACAAAGAACATGAAAATTATGTATATTAACAATGAATATTAGCCACATTTAGTGGCTAATCACACCCCCCAACTTGAGTTTTGCTAGTCCCGAGCAAAATATATCTCATCAAAAATGTAATTCGAATTCCCTTTTCTAAAAACATTTTAATACACAATGATCACCAAAAACATTATACCAAACAATCATGAAACCCATCAAAATATTTTAATACAAGATATTTTCATAAGCAGATCCCAATCCCAAGCCCATTCCTTTGATCAAATCCATCATCATACTTCATCCAACTCAATTAGGTGTAATGATGTGTTGTGAATCACAATAGATATGGGGGTTCATTTTCATTCAAGGGGGAAATCATGGAAGCGCTAGGTGGAATCACATTTAATCCTAATATGAGTATTCTTCATCCCTCTTTTTTTTTTGATTTTTTTTTTTGCAATATTGCTATAGTAATTGAGATTGCAATTAATCAAATTAACCAATGTAGCAAGACTTTGCCGATGACTCCCAGACTCAAAGGCCTTAGGGCACCAAGTGAAGCCCACATACTCGGGCATCGTCTCGAGTTAACTAAATCAAAAACAAAGTCATATTACCATAAATAGAGATATATTGAAAAACTCAGGGCTAGAAAACTCTGGAGTCACGATCCCCAAGTGCCGAAAGCCTCGCATTTTATCAATCCATTGCTCTACACGCAAATTTTTATTATTTTTTATTTTTTATTTTTTTTTATTTTTTTTTAAATTTTTTTTTTTGAATACTCATATTATTCATAAAAATAAAACCATCCTATGCTATTTATTATGGGACCCCAAAAATTCAAATTAGTACCCCACAGTCTAGAGGACGTGCATTGTGACATTTTTTTTATTTGGATGAAAATATAAACGATGAAATATCACATTGGACAACCACACTTTTCAAAATCTATGCTCATGAAATTATACAAGGATTAAAATCAGAATTAGGGTATTCTAAATTATTTGATATTAAGTTTCAAAGTGTGCAATGTATATTACCATGTTCAAAGTTAAAGGAATTTTTCCTTCCATTTTCACAATTTTTTTTTCAAATCATTTATCATTTTTTTTTGACACAAAAGCATTTTTTTATTTTATCTCCCCCCCAACTTAAAATAACACTGTCCCCAGTATTTAAAGAAAAGAAAATTTAGAATGGGGTAGAGGTATAGAATGAAAGTTCAAAAAGAAAATTGAAAGTGAGGGTCATGGAATGAAGTCACCTGGTGGATGAAGTTTGAAGTTCTTGCTGCTCCAATTTAGACCTTTGATTTCCATGTCGCTTGCAAAGTTCCCTAGTGGAAAAAGGAAAACAAACAAACAAAACAAAAGAGTATATATATATATATAAGTAAAATTTAAGTATATATATAAAATAAAATAAACTGATGATACATTGTCTTCTTTTTTAAATTTCTGGGTAAGGTATTACTTAAGGATCACACCACGTGACACGGATGAATATGGTGCTCCCCTTTCATACCCATCCATACTCATAATAGAAGAATAGGTCAACAGTCTATTTTTTTTTTAAATATAAAAACGATTAATTAAAATATAAATTTTATTAAAACAACAAAATGATAGGAAACTTGAAAACCATGGGTTACCTCCCATGCAGTGCTTTGTTTAACGTCGTTAGCTCGACTTGAACCCCCCAAATTATCCAATACAAACTTTCAACATTTTAAGGACCACATGTTTCACCACTTCTACTAGGTTGAGATTGATTCTATGTTTAGAATTTGTTTCATGCACAAACCACTGTTCTAAAATGAGCAGGTAAATCCAAGGAATATCATAAATGGTGGATCTAGTTGCTTCTCTAGTCTTGACTAATACATCAAGGGTCATTCCAATTTTATTTATATCAAGAGAAGAAACAATGAAAACATGATGGTTTTGGATATCCTCAATGAATGAAAACTTGAGGAAGGATGGAAAGGACACATGTTCGAGTTCAGGCAGACTAACATTTTTAGACATAGGTTGGGAATTTGGATCGATCTCAATTTTATTTTCAAAATTTATAAATAGAATTGGTTCCATTGGAATAGTAGATTCAACCACAAAATTGGAATTATCAGTGTTAGAAATGGGTATGGACTCAAAGATTGTGATTTCTCTTAATGGTTCAATGATTGGTGTTTTTGAAAAATCATCAACAGAGTTATATTCATGAGACTCAATCCATGATGTCAAATTCTCCTCTTTTGAATCCAAAAAGTTAATTTCCTCCTGATTTAAAGTCCCTTCAAAATTTCCTTGATCCTCTTCATCTATCCCAAATCCAAAGGTTGGTTCTTCAATAAATTCATGTGGGGTTTGTGTGAAACTAGACACTTCACATAAGGTTATGGAAGGGACAGTTTGTGTAGGGATGGGTTCCTCACAAGTTTTAATGCTTTGTAGTTCTAACCTCAATGATGAAACCTCAAAATTCATTATCTCCATTTGTTGACAAAGTTTTTCAAGTAATGGTTGTGGATCATGATGGTCAAGGGGTTGAGACAGATGGCCTATTCTAGGAGGATAACTATGTTGTTGGAATTCCATAGGAGGGTGTTCAGATTGGCCTTGTTGGGATTGGAACTCATAATATGTTGGAATGTATTGTGGATCATATGAATAAAAACATTGTGGTTCAGTAGGTTGTTGATGATCCCACAAGTAGGAATTAGGATGGTCATTGTACATCGTACATGGGGTTGAGTGATCAAAGTAGGGAGAGGTTCCCCATGGTTGGATTTGTTCAAAAGGGTTTTCCATAGGAATGAAATTGGGGATGAGATGAAAGAAGTGGGATGAAAAAAAAAATGATAGTTTCTAAGATAACTTACTTAGGTCCCCGGAAACGACGCCAAAATTTGGTTCACGCCCAAATTTACCCAAGAGAAGAAGGGTAGAACGGTCCTTGTAGTGTAGCTTGGGTTGTCGATTCCACAGAGACCTAAGAAGATACCTAAGATACACAACCTAAGAGATGTATTTTTGGCTATGAAGTGGCCAACTTGGATTGATTTTGGATGAGTTTTAAAGATATCTAAAAGATTTAAGTGGATTCAATTTAAAAGAATGAGTTGATCCTAGGTTATTGCTCGGGGTGGATTGGATATATTTTCTTTTTAATGATTTCAAATTCTTAAATTTGAGATGGGTTCATTTAAGGAGATAAAACAACATCATCACTTACTGGTTTAATTCCTACACGCTCTAATACTAATCACATATACACTTGAAGGATCAAAGTTTTGAGCACTTCAAGGTAAAGGATCGTATTAGTACTTGATGTGTGTGGCCTTAAATTCAACAAGGACGATGGAGTTTAAAAATCATCAAATAAAAATCCCAATTAAAGAAGTGATTATACATTAATTAGGTGATAAATAACATCCAATCCATCCCCTTTCTACTCCCTTGGATCAACACATAAGTGGTTTATCCCTCCATTGATCCCATGGTTTCAATGGAAGCGGAAAGTAGACTCATGAGGGAGGAAATGGAGAAGTAAAGAAAACAACAAAAATAAAATGATCACTCCACCATTGTGTGAATAATTTCACAAGGGTTGGTGTGAATAAATTCACACCTTGATCCAACGGTATTAAAGTGATATTAATAACAACAGAATAAGAGTATAAGAAGAACTTTTATTAAGAAACTAAAGTAATTTGAACAACTTACATGTGAAGGACAAAATTGAGGCAACAAAAATGCAGCATAACATTACAATTGAACAAAGCATCCAAGATCTTCAACTCCTTCACCACCACTGCCTTAAATAGGCATTTTGGGAGCCTTGGGTCTAGCCTTCAACAGTACAATTCATCCCACTTGAGTATGGTAGGCCTAGGGTGGTGGAAAGTTTGTGGAATTTGGAATTTTCCACATTTGACCCGAGGTGGCAGCCAGATTTCATCTACCGAACAGACGCGTTTGGATGACCTTCTATATGGCCGAATCAGGGTGGGCCATAGAAAACGCAAATGGAGCTCCGGATGTGTGATAATCGCCTGTAAAATTTGGGTCCATTTGGAGTTGTGTATTCTGAGATATGATCAAAATGGTGGACTGTTTTTCTGGGCCGCAGAATCTGGCCCAGAATTTTATCTCTAACTTGGTCCGCCTAAATGTCCAACATGGAGGCCGAATTGGCATTAACTCCTGAAGAGTGATTTGTTCCTGTACATGTCTTATATAAGCCCACGAAATTTGGGATTAATTGGGCCTGTACGTTGGGCCCCACAGCCTAATCAGTGGGCTGATGTCCAATCTGCCTTCTCCAGAATTGCTTCCTTTCATTTCCAAATATCTCCATCATCCTCCATGAATTCTCCACTGATCCCTGAATAAAAAATGTTCATATTTAAGTATAGATCAATTTACAAAAATATCAAATTAAAATATGTATAATTCAATTCCTTAAAATCAGATGAATCATTGGGTACTTTAAATGATGTTCAAAAATGTACCACATAATAGTGCATTTTAAGAAGGTATTACAATCATAATGTGAAATGATGTTCAAAGTGTAAAATGCACTAAAATGGTGTTTATGAATAACAAATAACATGAAAATTATGTATATTAACAATGAATATTAGCCTCATTTAGTGGCTAATCAACTTTCATCCAAGAAGTATTGGTTTTCAGGAAATGTCATGAGAGAGATACATTTATAGATATGAAGAGATAGATATGATACAATAGATGAGGATCACATCCAGGGCCACAGGGTGATATCAACAACTCCATCTAGATTAACCCATTAAGTAGAGGATCAATGTCTAGTAGGATTGGTCACATCAACACCAAGGACTCTACCTAGGGCATGAAGATGAATAGAGGATCCCGCCCCAGGCCTCTCGAGGATTCCAACAACTCTATCCAAGAAGTACAACTGAAGGGATCATACTCCTTTGAGTAGGAAATGATACCCACCAACCTTCAATTAAGAAATAAAGGGAACAAACTCTAACAGAACTTGTCTAAGGTATGGTGGATAAGATATTCAATCCATGTAGAAAGCGGGTACACGATGTGTAGTAGGGTCACACATTGTGTCCCTTGACCCCGGGTACTGCCAGTGTACAATGGACCAAGTCTTTAGAACATGTCAGTAGATGATGGATACACGTCATGTAGAAAGGTCACGTATCGTGTCATTCCATTTGGGGTCCACTCGTATACTCTGGCTGTGTGCTAGTACACGGTGTAGTCTGTGTACTTGGTCCAGGCCAAGTTTTGTGATGGGGTACATGCCGTGTAGGCAACCTGTGTACTCCACCCCATATCCATGTACTTCCCATGTACACATTGAGTTATCTGGGAGAGACCACATGTCGTGGAGGCAGAGCCACATGACATGTGATACTTATCTCATACCTGAAACCCTAGCTTCCACTTAGGGTTCCCACATGCCGTGTAGCGTGTGATTTTCCTGAATCCCTAGTTCGTGCTCCAGTCATCTCCTCTGCTGCTCTGGCCACCATTACAGCCGCTCCTTGGTGGGAAACTCAAGATCAAACCTCATCCAGTCATGCCATCACCCAAACAACTCATTTCGTCTTCTGATCCAGTTGCACAATGGATTAAAATGGTCATTCTTCGTTCCTCCAAAGTGAAGGTTCCGGGTGCAGTGGAAGCGCGTGGGTGGATGTGCCCAATTGGCTTTTTGTCATTAACAATGATCAATCTGGGATCAATACGACGATAAATGCCAATCTCTATGGATCGAATCACAGAAATGGACAAAGAAAAGGAAAGTCCCAGAACCACAAAGTAAGATCATTATAGGTTGATTATAATTAATTTAATCAATTGAAAAGAAATACCTTTTTGGATGTTCTTTCTTCGTTGATGTTCTTGATCACGTTCTGATGTGATTCGTCGTTGCATCATAGAAGCCAAGTGTAGACTTCCTCTAGCGGTGATCCACATGTGTACCTCGTATCTTGGGACATCTCCAAAGGAGTCTCCGGGTGCTAGTGTGGACAAACATTTTCTTGCGTTGTCTGCCTTAGATCGTCTTGATCCGATGGAAGAGGATCTCTCTCAGTCTTGAGAGAATTCTTGGAGGAAGAGGTTTTTTGGCCTTGAAATAATTCTCCAGAATTGTTGTGTGTGGGTTCAAAAAGAGTTGGGGTTGTGAGGATATTTATAATCAGGTTTTAGGTTGTAGAGTTATGACAATAAATAAATGCATTACGCGTTTTATTTATTTCAATGACTCTTATTTAAAACCCCCATGTCGAATAATTAATTCCTTGACATGCACCCACACTGATTATAATAAATATCATTTAAAATAATATTATATCCTCAAAATCCCGACTGGAAAAACTTCAAGGCGTGTATTAATAAATACACGGCGTGTACTTGTTTTTCATTAAAAACTACATGGCGTGTACATTCAATGTACATGGCGTGTATATCTTGTTTTAATTTATTCATTTCCTTTCCATAAAGAAAACTACATGGCGTGTAATTATTAATACACGACGTGTACTTATTTTCCATGAAAAACTACACGACATGTAATCTTTAATACACGACGTGTATATCTTGTTTTCACTTCCTTATTCCTCCATAATTAAAAAGATTTAGGCTTCCTTGAATAATTATTAAACCACGTACAGGAATAATCTTTATTCTACTTGATATACTTGAATACACTTAGTGTGTGACCCTCTAGGCCTCTTTCTCATTGGCATTAGGCGAGCTTGCCTAAAGTCCAAGATTACTGTCTAGAAATGGGTCAAAGCACCCAAGAGAAATAAGTTGATGCCGCATTGACGTATCACCTCATATGAATGCTTACTGTGTAATTTAATCCCTTTTTCTCAATATCTCATCAAGCAGGTTTTATGGCAGTGTCATAAACCTATATGCTTGATCCGTCGTTCTTTGACTACCGGAAATAAACTCGTCGTTTACACCATGGCCATGGAATTTAATGTGACATTTCTATTTCAATCAAAGGGCTGAGATATCAACTTCTATAAATGGAAGGGAAAAATCCTTCCTCGACTTATCCATTAACAACATGTCACTCATGACGCACCCAACTTAACCTACTTCCCGCCAACTGTCTGTGTGACGGTTTTCGTCAGTAAATCTAAGTATGAGATTCATGACATGAGTTAATGATAATCTTATAGTCTAAGGACCATTACACACGTTCGCAGATAGTAATATCTGATGACACCAAGACATGTGGAATTACTACTGGCGGGTCTGTTCTCATAATCTCTCATCTTGGAGATTACCAAGTGCGAACTCCATGAGAGAGAGTCTCGTCTTCTTACGAGTACTCGCACATGATGGTATGTATACTATGTGTCTTATCATAGTATGTCATCCAACCGCAAAACTTTATTTAAGAATATTGTTATAGCATTTCAAGGTTCCCATCATAGCGGGGATCTGTCATGACCTTATTAATGAAAAAAATATTCCAAGACATTATTATATTATAGTCATGCAGAATAATGAACAATATATAATAAATTAACATTCATGTAATCAAAGTAAAAAACAGTTGGTTCTCAGGACACCAACTCTTACAAAATCCCACTTAGACTAGAGGCAAATGCTTATGACTTTTAGTCCTCTAGACCTCACATGATGATCATGTTTCTGCTGAGTCAAGGCTTTATTCAAGGGGTCCACCACGTTGTCTTCTGTGGAAATACTGCTCACTGCAACTTCACCTCTCTGAAAAAAATCCCTCAAGAGATGATACTTCTGAAGTATGTTCTTTGTCCACTGATGTGACCTTGGATCTTTTTCAAGTGCCACCGCTGTAGTATTATCACAATAGAATGTGATAGGATCTTTACTCCTCGGTAAAACATCCAGCTCTTGGATGAAGCTTCGCATCCATACTGCTTCTTTATCTGCCTCAGAAGCTGCGATATACTCGGACTCCGCTGTAGAATCTGCCACCACACTTTGTTTTGAGCTCTTCCAGCTCACTGCACCTCCATTCAAACTGAATATGTATTTAGTCTACGACTTCATATAATCTTGATCAGTCTATAAACTAGCATCTACATGTCCTCTGATGACTATTTCCTCATCTCCTCCATAAACCAGGAACATATCCTTATAATGCCTCAAATACTTAAGGATAGTCTTGACTGCCATCCAATGGCGGTCTACTCGATCAGCTAGATATATGCCTACCGTACTTAATGCATAATCAACATCTATCCTTGTACGTAGCATAACATACATGACTAACCCAATCGCGGATGCGTAAAGGATCCTTTCCATTTTCTATCTTTCCTCATGTGTCTGAGGACACATTTTCTTGGAAAGATGAATGCCATGTGACACTGGAAACAATCCCCTCTTGGACTGCACCATACTAAATCTCTTCAGTATCTTGTCAATGTATGTACTTTGACTCAGGACCATCATTCTCTTGGATCTATCACGATGGATCTTGATCCCAAGAATATATGCCGCCTCGCCCAAGTCTTTCATGGAGAAGAATTTATGCAACCATGCCTTAACTGACTGTAAGATAGGTACTTTGTTTCCAATTAGTAATATGTCATCAACATATACTATTAGGAAAATGACTGCACTTCCACTAAACCTTTTGTAGACACAAGGCTCACATTCGTTCTTAACAAAGCCAAACTCCGTTGCGGCTTCATCAAAACAAATTTTCCATGACCTTGATGCTTGCTTTAATCCATAAATGTATTTCTGCAACTTGAATACCTTTTTGGCATCCTTTGGAGTCACAAACCCTTCAAGTTGTGTCATGTAGACATCTTCCTGGAGGTTCCCGTTAAGGAAAGCTGTTTTGACATCCATTTGCCAAATTTCATAGTCATGGTAAGCGGTAATGGACAATAGGATTATGATGGATTTCAGCATCACAACCGGTGAAAAGGTTTCATCATAGTCAATTCCTTGACGTTGTCTAAAACCTTTTGCAACCAGTCGTGCCTTGTAGGTGCTGACTTGCCCCTCCATGTCCAGTTTCTTCTTGAATACCCATTTATTACCAATAGGCTTTACATAAACTGGAGGATCTACCAAAATCCAGACCTCATTTTGGTACATGGAATCCATTTCAGAATTCATGGATTCTTGCCACCTGGCAACATCTGTGCCTTCAACTGCTTCCTTGTAGGTAAGAGGATCATCATTGTCAGCCAATAATGAGTCACCATCCTCGGTGACAAGAAAACCATATCGTTCTGGTTCTCTCACCTCTCTCATGCTCCTATGCAGTTCTTGTGTCTCTGAAACATATTTTTCTTCCACGGGGCTTTGTGGAATCTGTTCTTGTACCAACTCATGTGTATCTTGAGCCTCAACTTCATCGAATTCTATCTCACTCCCACTATCTCTTTTGGAGATGTGCTCCCTCTCAAGGAATATGGTGTGTCTTTCCACTGTAACCTTTTTTTCTGAGGGGTTGTATAGGTAATATCCGCTTGTTTCCTTGGGATATCCTATAAAGATACACTTTGTGCCTCAGGGTGCAAGTTTGTTACCTGAAGAGGCCTTAACAAATGCTTCGCTACCCCACACATGTAAATTCGATAACATGGCTTTGCATCCACTCCATAACTCATATGGAATACCATTTATCGATTTATTTGGTACTTGGTTTAGTATGTGTGTTGTTGTTTGTAATGCATATCCCCAAAAGGATAATGGAAGACTCGCATGACTCATCATTGATCTCACTATGTTCAACAGGGTGTGGTTCCTCCTTTCGCTTACACCATTCCACTGTGGCGTGTAAGGAGGAGTGAGTTGAGATAGAATCCCAAACTCCCGTAAGAAATCAATGAAGTCCTGATTAAGATATTCTACTCCTCTGTCTGAGTGGAGTTTCTTAATCTTCTTACCAAGCTAGTTCTCAACTTCATTTTTGTATTCTTTGAACCGATCAAAAGAATCTGACTTATACCTCATTAAGTAGATATATCCATATCTACAAAAATCATCAGTAAAAGTTATGAAGTATGAGAACCAAACCCTTGACTCAACTAGAAAAGGCCCACACACATCTGTGTGAACTAATTATAGAGGTTCTTTAGCTCTTTCAACTTTCCCACTAAATGGGGCTTTGGTCATTTTGCCTTGTAGACACGCATGACATACACCAATTGGTTTTAGTTCAAAAGAATCTAAATACCCATCTTGATGTAATTTTGTCAAAAGTTTCTCATTGACATAACCTAGCCGATGATGCCAAATTTGGGTGTGGTATGAGTCATGTGAATTAACTTTGTCATCAATTGACATTACTTGGTTTGTGTAGTCTAACACATAAAGGTCGTTATACAAATGTGCCCAACCAAAACAAATGCTATCTTTATAAAAGTAGCAACATCCATTTCCAAACTTGAACATGAATCCATCAGTATCTAATCTGGATACTAAAATAATGTTTTTAGTAATAGAAGGCACATAATAACAACCCTTTAACACCAAGATCATTCATGTTGGCAACGTGAGGTGGTAGTCTCCGACAGCTACAGCAGCAAGTCTGGCTCCATTGGCTGCTCATAGATCTACCTCCCCTTGATCAATCTTTTGGAATATACTTGGTTCCTATATTTGGATACAGATGTGAGCACCACAAGAAATATTTAATACCCAATTATTAGAAACAGATAGATTGCATTCGATAACAAACGCACCTGAAGCTTCCCCTTGCTTCCTTGGCTGGGTGTAGTTTTTCTTCCAGTGGCCCTTCTTTCCACATACGAAACAAACAACATCCTATTCCTTTGCCTCCCCTTTGATCTTCCTTTTCTTGGAAGGCCTTGAAGAATCTTTGGGCTTAATGATCTTCTCCTTCCCTTTCCTTTTATTCACAATAAGGACAAAAGGATTTTCACACTTCATGTCATTATCCACTTGGCGAATAAGGATAAGAAGATCGGATAGAGACTTCTGAATGTTGTTCATGTTGAAATTAACAACAAAGTTCGAGAAGCTCTGGGGGGTGATGCAAGAATCACTACTAGAAATAACCCATTTAGCGACCGCCAAAAGCGGTCGCTAAAGCTCTTTAGCGGCCGCCTTGCGACCGCTTTTGGCGGTCGCTGTTGCTTCGTCGGTAATGACCAACAGCGACCGCCAATGGCGGCCGCTAAAGTTCCATGGCTATAGCCGCAGTTTTATGCGTGGGGTAATGCGGTATAGCCGCGGTACAGACGGTGGAAGGTGTAGAACTTGTGGTCGCCGGCCATGGCGGATCCACGGTGGCCGGAGGGAGGGTCCGGTGAGGGTTTAGCGGTGGGTGAGGGCGCGGGTGGCGTGAGATTCAGCGGCGGGTGAGGGAGGGCCAACGGGAAGCATCGGGGGTGGCGACGAGGGTGATAGAGGGGCGACGGGAAGCATCGGTGACGGCGGTGGGCGGAAGCACCAACATCGACGGCGGCGGTGGGCGGAAGCACCGAGTTACAGAGAAGACAGCGCGATGGTGGGGCGGGAAAAATCCCGCCAAATTCATTTTAGCAGTAGCGACCGCCTTTGGCGGTCGCTAATGTTATCATTAGCGACCGCCGTTGGCGGTCGCCCGTTCCGATAGACGCAGAAAACAGTTTTTCTAGTAGTGAATGAGATAGGTGCCTAGTTCTTCGGGGAGTTTAAACCCTAGAACCTCCAAGCGCTCAATGTAGCCAATGAGCTTGACTACATGAGGCCCAGCTGGGGTACCCTCTCCAAGCTTGCTCTGGAATAGAGCCTTGGAGATCTCAAACCTCTCCTGTCTTGCTCTCTCCTGGTATAGACCATGGTGGTGCTCGAGCATGCTATAGGCATCCATTTCTTCATGAGACTTCATGAGCTCACTGGACATTGATGATAGCATCAAAGATTGAACGTCGAGTGCATCGTTCAAATGTTGATCATAGACCAGGAAATCTTCATCACTTTCCCCTAGGGCAGGAGAATCAGGAAGTGAGGACTCCAGGACGTAAAACTTTCGCTCATGGCGTAGGATAACCCGAAGGCACCTAAACCATTCCTGAAAGTTCTTGCCGGTGAGGATATTGTCTTTATCCAGTATTGATCGCAGAGAAAATGTGGTTGATGAGTTTTTCATTTCAATTCTACAAATTAAAAGAGCAGATTTATTAATACTTTATTGATTACATTTTTATGAGAAATAATAAATGAATTAATTAATTCTACCATTATTTTATCAATCCCCAATGGCCCTCACCATTGAACTCAGAATGTCCAGTTTCATTGAAATTATAGTGGCAAGGATCCATATTCCCCTTCGCATAACCCCAACAAGGGTTAGTCAAGCTATTTTAAGGTATTTAGGTAGTTAGGTCTTTGCCAACTGTGAGCTTACGGTTCCTTGATATGTTGAGTGGACTCCCCAATCCTAAAATCCTGACTTGGATTTCCTCAACTCTTGCCTCCAATATTACACCAAGTCTAGCAAGGGCTCCTTCTCTTGATGTAATATAGTTAAGTCAACCCGAAACCTTTCATAAGGGCTTCCTTTATAAAAGTAAGTGTCCCAAAAAGGGTTGGTCAAACACATAGTTTTATTGAGTCTTGCCCTTAATCAGGTAAGGGAAGGCTTGGTCTGACTTAATATGGTATTGAGGGATTTTAGTCCTTTATGCATAGTTTCACATTATCACATTCTTGTTAATATTAAGTGATGCTTGCTTAAGTGATTAACCATGTTATGATAATGGTTACGCATAGTACGGTTTTTATTTTATTCCATCTTTTCATGCTTGTTCATTTTATTAATTATGTGATCGTGACCGCACATACATAATAAATAAACCATGCAATCAGACAGAAATAAAATAAGATGGCAATAAAATAAGATGGCAGGATCATGAGCTTCTATTGGTTAGCTTATTAGCAGTTTTGATAAGCTAACCCTGACCTAGGGAAAGCACCTTGAACCTGATGGTTCATGTTTTGCATCTCCCACCTGTCCACCTTTGTATCTTCTTGCATCGGTTTCGCCTCGGCTTTGGGAGATCCTCCATTACAAGGGTTTACATTAAAGAAACCATGGGCACGCAGGCCCTACATTTTATTGGAAGAAGGATCGCAGGCCAAAAAATTTAAATTAAATAAATTTAAATCAAACCATACACATACAAAGGGTATTTGGTCTAGCTCATGATCATCCATAGCATGCAATGATATTTATGCATATTTATAATTCAAATCTTTTTAATCGTTCTTTCATTTAAGATAAGTCACGCTTGAATTCAATTAATTATGATCTTATAATTAATTAATTCATTATCTTAAATTCCTTTCTGAATTTCCTTGAGATTCTTCTCATCCATATTCCTTGTACAGGTCTTTGTACATTGGAGGAAACCCGGTGAAATTCCATTTCTGGAAAGTATACGGTGTGTAGTTTATAATTACACAACGTGTATTTCTTTTCACCTTTTATCCAAAGTACATGCTGGGGGCTTTAGTGTGTTTTATTTACTTTGGAAATTTTGTAGTACACGGCGTGTAGATAAATCATACACGGCGTGTACTTCCTTGTTACATGGTAACCGGCTTGGTAATCCTGTGTACGCGGAACACGGCTTCTCCTTGTACACGATTTCACTTGGACCAGATCAGACTACACGACATGTTGTTCCAACATACACGCCGTGTATTCCGGTTCCCATGAACCGTTCAATTCTAGTCAACACGGCATGATTAATACTTAGGCATAATCAATTCACATGGCGTGGTTTGGCGGACTAGTGCCAGTTCATCGAACCAAAGTACACAACATGTAGTTTTAATTACATGCTGTGTAATCCCATGTTGTATAGACAGAAAGAGAGGCTCCTCCGGATGAGTTCCTCTTTTTTATTTTAATCAAAAATTAAAATTAAAAAGAGGTCGTTTCTGTGATATGAATCGAGAAAAGAAGGAGGAAGAAAAGATCTCGTTTATTCAGATTTATAGAACGATTTATTTCGAATTGAATCAAATATAAATGCATAAATTTTCAACGAAAATTAAATAACTATAATCAATGTTGTAACCTCCCTTTGATACCATTTGAAGGTTTCGGGTGCAGTGGAAGCGTGTGGGTGGATGTGCCCACTTGGCTTTTTGTCATTAACAATGATCAATCCCGGATCAATATGACGATAAACGCCAGTCTCCATGGATCGAATCACAGAAATTGACAAAGAAAAGGAAAGTCCCGGAACCACAAAGTAGGATCGTTACAGCTTGATTATAATTAATTTAATCAATTGAAAAGAAATACCTTTTTGGATGTTCTTTCTTTGTTGATGTTCTTGATCACGTTCCGATGTGATTCGTCGTTGCGTCATAGAAGCCAAGTGTAGACTTCCTCTAGCGGTGATCCACATGTATACCTCGTATCTTGGGACGTCGGAAAAGGAGTCTCTAGGTGCTAGCGTGGAGAAACCTTTGCTTTAATTGTCCGCCTTAGATCGTCTTGATCCAATGGAAGAGGATCTCTCTCTGTCTTGAGAGCATTCTTGGAGGAAGGGGTTCTTTCAGCCTTGAAATAATTCTCCAAAATTGTTGTGTGTGGGTTCAAAAAGAGTTGGGGTTGTGAGGATATTTATAATCAGGTTTGAGGTTGTAGAGTTATGACAATAAATAAACGCGTTATGCATTTTATTTATTTCATTGACTCTTATTTAAAACCCCCATGTCGAATAATTAATTCCTTGACATGCGCCCACGCTGATTATAATAAATATCATTTAAAACAACATTATATCCTCAAAATCCCGACTGGAAAAACTACAAGGCGTGTATTAATAAATACACGGATTGTACCTGTTTTTCATTAAAAACTACATGGCGTGTACATTCAATGTACACGGCGTGTATATATTGTTTTCATTTATTCATTTCCTTTCCATAAAGAAAACTACACGGCGTGTAATTATTAATACACGGCGTGTACTTGTTTTCCATGAAAAACTACACAGCGTGTAATCTTTAATACACGGTGTGTATATCTTGTTTTTTACTTCCTTTTTCCTCCATCATTAAAACGATTTAGGCTTCCTTGAATAATTATTAAACCACGTACAGAAATAATCTTTATTCTACTTGATATAATTGAATACACTTAGTGTGTGACCCTCTAGGCCTATTTCTCTTTGGCATTAGGTGAGCTTGCCTAAATTCCAAGATTACTGTCTAGCAACGGGTCAAGGCACCCAAGAGAAATAAGTTGAAGTTGCATTGACGTATCACATCATATAAATGCTTACTGTGTAATTTAATCCCTTTGTCTCAATATCTCATCAAGAAGGTTTCATGGTAGTGTCATAAACCTATATGCTTGATCCTTCGTTCTTTGACTACCTGAAATAAACTCGTCGTTTACACCATGGACATGGAATTTAATGTGACAGTTCTATTTCAATCAAAGTGCCGAGATATCAACTTCCATAAATGGAAGGGACAAATCCTTCCTCGGCTTATCCATTAAAAATATGTCACTCATGACGCACCCAACGTACCCTACTTCCCGCCAACTGTCTGGGTGATGGTTTTCATCAGTAAATCTAAGTACGCGAGTCATGACATGAGTTAATGATATTCTTCCAGTCTAAGGACCATTACACACGTTTTCAGATAGTAATATCCGATGACACCAAGACATGCAGAATTACTACTGGCGGGTCTGTTCTCATAATCTCCCATCTTGGAGATTACCAAGTGCAAACTCCATGAGAGAGAGTCTTGTCTTCTTATGAGTACTCGCACATGACGGTCTGTATACTATGTGTCCTATCATAGTATGTCATCCAATTGCAAAACTTTATTTAAGAATATTGTTATAGCATTTCAAGGTTCCCATCATAGCGGGGATCTGCCATGACCTTATTAATGCAACAAATATTCCAGGACATTATTATATTATAGTCATGCAGAACAATGAACAATATATAATAAATGAACATTCATGTAATCAAAGTACAAAATAGTTGGTTATCAGGGCACCAACCCTTAAAAACTCCCACTTGGACTAGAGCCAAATGCCTATGACTTTTAGTCCGCTAGACCTCACATGATGATCATGTTTCTGCTGAGTCAAGGCTTTAGTCAAGGGGTCCGCCACGTTGTCTTCTGTGGAAATACTACTCACTACAACTTCACCTCTCTGAAAAAAATCCCTCAAGAGATGATACTTCCGAAGTATGTTCTTTGTCCTCTAATGTGACCTTGGATCTTTTTCAACTGCCACCAATACAGTATTATCACAATAGAGTGTGATAGGATCTTTACTTCTCGGTAAAACATCCAGCTCTTGGACAAAGTTTCGCATCCATACTGCTTCTTTAGCTGCCTCAGATGCTGCGATATACTCGGACTCTACTGTAGAATCTTCCACCACACTTTGTTTTGAGCTCTTCCAGCTCACTGCACCTCCATTCAAACTGAAGATGTCTCCAGTCTGGGACTTCATGTCATCTTGATCAGTCTGTAAACTAGCATCTATATGTCCTATAATGACTATTTCCTAATCTCCTCCATAAACCAAAAACATATCCTTAGTACGCCTCAGATACTTAAGGATAGTCTTGGCTGCCATCCAATGGCGGTCTCCTCGATCAGCTTGATATCTGCCTACCACACTTAATGCATAAGCAACATCTAGCCTCGTACATAGCATAGCATACATGACTGACCCAATCACGGATGCATAAGGGATCCTTTCCATTTTCTGTCTTTCCTCATGTGTCTGAGGGCACATTTTCTTGGAAAGATGAATTCCATGTGACACTGACAACAATCCCCTCTTGGACTGCACCATACTGAATCTCTTCAGTATCTTGTCAATGTATGTACTTTGACTCAGGCCCATCATTCTCTTGGATCTATCACAATGGATCTTGATCCCAAGAATATATTCCACCTTTCCCAAGTCTTTCATATAGAAGCATTTATGAAACCATGTCTTAACTGACTGTACGATAGGTACTTCGTTTCCAATTAGTAATATGTCATCAAAATATACTATTAGGAAAACGACTGCACTTCCACTAAACCTTTTGTAGACACAAGGCTCACATTCGTTCTTAACAAATCCAAACTCCATTATGGCTTCATCAAAACGAATGTTCCATGACCTTGATGCTTTCTTTAATCCACAAATGTATTTTTTCTACTTTCATACCTTTTTGGAATCCTTTGGAGTCACAAACCCTTCAGGTTGTGTCATGTAGACATCTTCCTGGAGGTTCCCGTTAAGGAAAGTTGTTTTGACATCCATTTTCGAAATTTCATAGTCATGGTAAGTGGCAATGGCCAATAGGATTCTGATGGATTTCAGCATCGCAACTGGTGAAAAGGTTTCATCATAGTCAATTCCTTGATGCTGTCTAAAACCTTTTTCAACCAGTCGTGCCTTGTAGGTGCTGACTTGCCCCTCCATGTCCAGTTTCTTCTTGAATACCCATTTATTACCAATAGGCTTTACATCAACTGGAGGATCTACCAAAATCCAGACTTGGTTTTGGTACATGGAATCCATTTCAAAATTCATGGCTTCTTGCCACCTGGAAACATATGTGCCTTCAACTGCTTCCTTGTAGGTAAGAGGATCATAATTGTCAACCAATAATGAGTCACCATCCTCGGTGACAAGAAAACCATATCGTTCTGGTCCTCTCACCTCTCTCATGCTCCTACGCAGTTCTTGTGTCTCTGGAACATATTGTTCTTCCACGGGGCTTTGTGGAATCTGTTCTTATACCAACTCATGTGTATCTTGAGCCTCGACTTCATCGAATTCTATCTCACTCCCACTCTCTCTTTTGGAGATGTGCTCCCTCTCAAGGAATATGGCGTGTCCTTCCACTGTAACCTTTTTGTCTGAGGGGTTGTATAGGTAATATCCCCTTGTTTCCTTAGGATATCCTATAAAGATACACTTTGTGACTCGGGGTGCAAGTTTGTTACCCGAAGAGGCCTTAACAATTGCTTCGCTACCCCACACATGTAAATTCGATAACATGGCTTTGCGTCCACTCCATAACTCATATGGAATACCATTTATCGATTTATTTGGTACTCAGTTTAGTATGTGTGCTATTGTTTGTAATTCATATCCCCAAATGGATAATGGAAGACTCGCATGACTCATCATTGATCTCACCATGTCCAATAGGGTGCGGTTCCTCCTTTCGCTTACACCATTCCCCTGTGGCGTGTAAGGAGGAGTGAGTTGAGATAGAATCCCAAACTCCCATAAGAAATCAATGAAGTCCTGATTAAGATATTCTCCTCCTCTATATGAGTGGAGTTTCTTAATCTTCTTACCAAGCTGGTTCTCAACTTCATTCTTGTATTCTTTGAACCGATCAAAAGAATCTGACTTATACCTCATTAAGTAGATATATCCATATCTACTAAAATCATCAATAAAGGTTATGAAGTATGAGAACCCACCCCTTGCCTCAACTAGAAAAGGCCCACACACATCTGTGTGAACTAATTCTACAGGCTCTTTAGCTCTTTCACCTTTCCCACTAAATGGGGCTTTGGTCATTTTGCCTTGTAGACACGCATGACATACACCAATTGGTTTTAGTTCGAAAGAATCTAAATACCCATCTTGATGTAATTTTGTCAAACATTTCTCATTGACATGACCTAGCCGATGATGCCAAATTTTGGTGTGGTATGAGTCATGTGAATTAACTTTGTCATCAATTGACATTACTTGGTTTGTGTAGTCTAACACATAAAGGTCGTTATATAAATGTGCCCTACCAAAACAAATGCTATCTTTATAAAAGTAGCAACATCCATTTCCAAACTTGAACATGAATCCATCAGTATCTAATCTCGATACTGAAATAATGTTTTTAGTAACATAAGGCACATAATAACAACCCTTTAACACCAAGATCATTCTAGTTGGCAACATGAGTTGGTAGTCTCTGAGAGCTACAACAGCAAGTCTGGCTCTGTTGGCTGCTCATAGATCTACCTCCCCTCGATCAATATTTTGGAATCTACTTGGTTCCTATATTTGGATACATATGTGAGAACCACAAGAAATATCTAATACCCAATTAGTAGAAACAGATATATTGAATTCGATAACAAATGCACCTAAATCTTCCCCTTGCTTCCTTGGATGGGTGCAGTTTTTCTTCCAGTGGCCCTTCTTTCCACATATGAAACAAACATCATCTTATTCCTTTGCCTCCCCTTTGATCTTCCTTTTCTTGGAAGGCCTTGAAGAAGCTTTGGGCTTAATTCTCTCTGCCTTCCCTTTCTTTTTATTCACCATAATGATAGAAGGATTTTCACGCTTCATGTCATTATCCACTTGGCAAATAAGGATAAGAAGATCGGATAGAGACTTCTCAATGTTGTTCATGTTGAAATTAACAACAAAGTTCGAGAAGATCTGGGGGGTGATGCAAGAATGAGATCGGTGCCCAGTTCTTCGGGGAGTTTAAACCCTAGAACCTCCAAGCGCTCAATGTAGCCAATGAGATTAACTACATGAGGCCCAGCTGGGGCACCCTCTCCAACTTGCTCTGGAATAGAGCCTTGGAGATCTCAAACCTCTCCTGTCTTGCTCTCTCCTGGTATAGACCACGGAGGTGCTCGAGCATGCTATAGTCATCCATGTCTTCATGAGACTTCATGAGCTCACTAGACATTGATGATAGCATCAAACATTGAACGTCGAGTGCATCGTTCAAATGTTGATCATAGAACAGGAAATCTTCATCACTTTCCCCTGGGGTAGGAGAATCAGGAAGTGAGGACTCCAGGATGTAAAACTTTCATTCATGGCGTAGGATAACCCGAAGGTGCCTAAACCATTCCTGAAAGTTACTGTCGGTGAGGATATTGTCTTTATCCAGTATTGATCGCAGAGAAAATGGGGTTGATGAGTTTTTTATTTCAATTATACAAATTAAAAGAGCAGATTTATCAGTACTTTCTTGATTACATTTTTATGATAAATAATAAATGAATTAATTAATTCTCCCACTATTTTATCAAGCCCCAATGTCCCTCACCATTGAACTCGGAATGTCCCGTTTTTTTTTACATTCTAGTGGAAAGGATCCATATTCCCCTTCGCATAACCCCAAAAAGGGTTGGTCAAGCTATTTGAAGGTATTTAGGTAGGTAGGTCTTTGCCAACTGTGAGCTTACAGTTCCTTGATATGTTGAGTGGAATCCCCAATCCTGAAATCCTGACTTGGATTTCCTCAACTCTTGCCTCCAATATTACACCAAGTCTAGAAAAGGCTACTTCTCTTAATGTAATATGGTTAAGTCAACCCGAAACCTTTCATAAGGGATTCCTTTATAAAAGTAAGTGTCCCAACAAGGGTTGGTCAAACACATAGTTTTATTGAGTCTTTCCCTTAATCAGGTAACGGAAGGCTTGGTCTGACTTAATATGGTATTGAGGAATTTTAGTCCTTTATGCGTAGTTTTTCATTATCACATGCTTGTTAATATTAAGTGATGCTTGCTTAAGTGATTAACCATGTTATGATAATGGTTATGCATAGTCCGATTTTTATTTTATTCCATATTTTCATGCTTGTTCATTTTATTAATTATGTGATCGCGACAACACAAACATAATAAATAAACCATGCAATCAGACATAAATAAAATAAGTTGGCATGATCATGAGATTCTATTTGTTAGCTTATTAGCGGTTTTGATAAGCTAACCCTGACCTGGGGAAAATACCTTGAACCTGATGGTTCGTGTTTTTCAGCTCCCACTTGTCCACCTTTGTATCTTCTTGTGTCGGTTTTGCCTCGGCTTTGGGAGATCCTCCATTACATGGGTTTACATTAAAGAAACCATGGGCACGCAGGCCCTACATTTTATTGGAAGAAGGCTCGCAGGACAACCAATTTAAATTAAATAAATTTAAATCAAACCATACACATACAAAGGGTCTTTGGTCTAGCTCATGATCATCCATAGCATGCAATGATATTTACGCATATTTAGAATTCAAATCTTTTTAATCTTTCTTTAATTTAAGATAAGTCGCGCTTGAATTCAATTAATTATGATCTTATAATTAATTAATTCATTATCTTAAATTCCTTTTTGTATTTCCTTGAGATTATTCTCATCTATATTCCTTGTAAAGGTCTTTGTACATTGGAGGAAACTCGGTGAAATTCCATTTCTGGAAAGTACACGGTGTGTAGTTTATAATTACAAAACGTGTATTTCTTTTCACCTTTTATCCAAATTACACGTCGGGGGCTTTGGCGTGTTTTCTTTACTTTGGAAACTTTGTAGTACACGGAGTGTAGATAAATCATACACGACATGTACTTCCTTGTTACGTGGTAACCGGCTTGGCAATCCTGTGTACGCGGAACACGGCTTCTCCTTGTACACGGTTTCACTTGGACCGGATCGGACTACACGGCGTGTTGTTCCAACATACATGTTGTGTATTCTGGTTCCCACGCACCGTTCAATTCTAGTCAACACGGCATGATTAATACTTAGGCATAATCAATTCACACAGCGTGGTTTGGAGGACCAATGTCGGTTCATCGAACCTAAGTACACGGCGTGTAGTTTTAATTACACGTCGTGTAATCCCGTGTTGTACAGATAGAAAGAGAGGCTCCTCTGAATGAGTTCCTTGTTTTTATTTTAATCAAAAATTAAAATTAAAAAGTTCGTTTCTGTGATATGAATCGAGAAAAGAAGGAGGAATAAAAGATCTCGTTTATTCAGATTTATAGAATGATTTATTTCGAATTGAATCAAATATAAATGCATAAATTATCAACGAAAATTAAATAACTATAATCAACGTTGTAACCTCCCTTTGATACCATTTGAAGGTTCCGGGCGCAGCGGAAGCGCGTGGGTGGATGTGCCCACTTGGCTTTTTTTCATTAACAATGATCAATCTGGGATCAATACGACGATAAACGCCAGTCTCCATGGATCGAATCACAGAAATGGACAAAGAAAAGGAAAGTCTTGGAACCACAAAGTAGGATCGTTACAGGTTGATTATAATTAATTTAATAAATTGAAAAGAAATAACTTTTTGGATGTTATTTCTTCATTGATGTTCTTGATCATGTTCTGATGTGATTCGTCGTTGCGTCATAGAAGCCAAGTGTAGACTTCCTTTAGCGGTGATCCACACATGTACCTCGTATCTCAGGACATCGGCAAAGGAGTCTCTAGGTGCTAGCGTGGAGAAACCTTTGCTTGCGTTGTCCGCCTTAGATCGTCTTGATCTGATGGAAGAGGATCTCTCTCGGTCTTGAGAGCATTCTTGGAGGAAGAGGTTCTTTCAGCCTTGAAACAATTCTCCAGAATTGTTGTGTGTGGGTTCAAAAAGAGTTGGGGTTGTGAGGATATTTATAATTAGGTTTGAGGTTGTAGAGTTATGACAATAAATAAATGCATTACGCGTTTTATTTATTTCATTGACTCTTATTTAAAACCCCCATGTCGAATAATTAATTCCTTGACATGCGCCCACGCTGATTATAATAAATATCATTTAAAACAATATTATATCCTCAAAATCACGACTGGAAAAACTACATGGTGTGTATTAATAAATACACGGTGTGTACTTGTTTTTCATTAAAAACTACACAGCGTGTACATTAAATGTACACGGTGTGTATATCTTGTTTCCATTTATTCATTTCCTTTCCATAAGGAAAACTACACGACATGTAATTATTAATACACGGTGTGTACTTGTTTTCCATGAAAAACTACATGGCGTGTAATCTTTAATACACGGCGTGTATATCTTATTTTTCACTTCCTTATTCCTCCATCATTAAAACGATTTAGGCTTCCTTGAATAATTATTAAACCACATATGGGAATAATCTTTATTCTACTTGATATACTTGAATACACTTAGTGTGTGACCCTCTAGGACTCTTTCTCATTGGCATTAGGCGATCTTGCCTAAAGTCCAAGATTACTGTCTAGCAACGGGTCAAGGTACCCAAGAGAAAGAAGTTGACGCCACATTGACGTATCACCTCATACAAACGCTTACTGTTTAATTTAATCTCTTTTTCTCAATATCTCATCAAGCAAGTTTCATGGTAATGTCATAAACCTATATGCTTGATCCGTCGTTCTTTGACTACCTGAAATAAACTTGTCGTTTACACCATGGCCATGGAATTTAATGCGACAGTTCTATTTCAATCAAAGGGTCGAGATATCAACTTCCATAAATGGAAGGGACAAATCATTCCTCGAATTATCCATTAACAACATTTCACTCATAACGCACCCAACGTACCCTACTTCCCTCCAACTGTCTGCATGACGGCTTTCGTCAGTAAATCTAAGTGCGCGAGTCATGACATGAGTTAATGATAATATTCCAGTCTAAGGACCATTACACACGTTTGCAGATAGTAATATCTGATGACACCAAGACATGCAGAATTACTACTGGTGAGTCTGTTCTCATAATCTCTCATCTTGGAGATTACCAAGTGCGAACTCTATGAGAGAGAGTCTCGTCTTCTTACGAGTACTCGCACATGACGGTCTGTATACTATGTGTCCTATCATAGTATGACATCCAACCACAAAGCTTTATTTAAGAATATTGTTATAGCATTTCAAGGTTCCCATCATAGCGGGGATCTGCCATGACCTTATTAATGCAACAAATATTCCAGGACATTATTATATTATAGTCATGCAGAACAATGAACAATATATAATAAATGAACATTCATGTAATCAAAGTACAAAACAGTTGGTTCTCAGGACACCAACCCTTACACAAATAACACCAAAGAATGCTGATTTAGGGATCCACCATCATCTGAATTTCTCTATGTCTGTCTTCACACCTCCGTCATGTCGCATCGATCCCAGATCTGTGATATCAGATCGTTGTGCCAAGAATCAAGTGTGCAATGATCGGTTGATCAGGATATGTCAAGTCATGTGCCAAGTGAAGAACGCCCACGATGAACGATGAACGGGGGGAGAAAAGCATAAATAAAACAAGAGGAATAGACATAGATCGTTGTTCATGTTGATCATGGTTCATTTCCATTAGAACGATAATCGAATTAATCAAAAAATATTCACAAGATCAAACTCCCAATAAATCCCGCATAAATAAAACTCATCCCGCAAGGTTACGATCGAACCACATATCAACCTGTTCGTTGGTTGGTCTGTGTTCATCGTTGAATTAAAGAACAAGGAAGGAAATCCAAAATAACGCATCCTACCTTTTATTTGGATTGCTCGGTAATGAATTTTTGTCATAGTGTCACCATCATTAGTGAGATCCATCAAGAACGGTGTTTGTTGATCATCAATTTGTGACTACGTCATCATTTTCTTGAGAGGTTTCTCCAAATCTCTCCCTAGTAATTATTAAGTGTTCCCAAGGTTATGCAGCTAACCCTGAGATTTATGCATAAGGATATTTTTAAAGTAAATCATTGAGTCAAAAAAATAATTTTTTATTTAAATTATTTAATGATGATTACGTCTATTTCAAGTTTTTTCACAGAAGACTTGGGCTGACTAAAGCTAAGTTGTTCCTAGGGAAAACACCACATTAAAAACTCAACAGTGGTATTAGATTTCCAATTTGAGTCATCGTTCATGAGTTATTAGGATTCAAAAATAAAATAATATTATTTTATTATTTTATTTATGACTATTTCCTTGGTGACTTTTTCTACAGATGACTCATGCCGACCAAAGTTAGGTCACACCTAGGGTAAATCCACTACTCCGAACTCAATGGTACCCTCAGATTTCTAATTAAGACATCTGTTTAAGATTTATTCCACTTTTTCAGGAAAACTGTACGCACGTGTTATTAAAAGTTTAATAATTTGTAAGCAATTGTTTCGGGCACACCGGGTCTCAGAATCACACGTCGTCTCAATGCATGGTCTCGAAATTAATCCATATAATAATTAAAAAAAATACATGGAAAAAATCTGGGACATTACAATTTGATATGTCTTTCTCTGTCTATCTAAACCAAACTCATTAATACATTATGACCATGAAATTTAATGTGACAGTTTCATTTCAATCAAATGGCCGAAATGTCAACTTCTATAAAGATTGAAGAAAAAAATCATTCATTGACTTATTAATTAATAACATACCATTCATGATGCACCTAATGTATCCTACTTTGTCACAAACATATAGTGTCATAGCTTTGAGTAATACATCAAAGTACGTGAGTCTCGATATGCATTAATAACAATTTTAAAGTCTAAGGATCATTACACACACTAGAAGACATAAATATAAAAATGACACATAAAAATGTGTATTTCCTATAGTATGCCCTCATAATTTTCTATCTTAGAGATTACCAAGTGCGAATTTTATAAGATGAAGTATCATCGGGTTACAAGTACTCACACATGACAACCAACTTACTATGTGTCCCATCGTAGTATGTTATCTGACTACAAGCCATATATTTAAGAATGTCATCATATCATTTCAATGTTATCATCAAAGTGGTAAACTAATATGACATTTTCAATGCAAAAAATACTCTATGACATTATTATATTCACGTAGAACAATGAACAATATGTAATAAGAATATTTTAATATTAATAATTTCTTTGAATATGAATGTAATCTAAAGTAAAAACAGTTTCTTATATAACATAAAATCCAACACATCTATGTGGCCACTCCTTTACTCTTCTCGCGAGTCTTCCAGATAAATCACCAGCACCCCCAAACAATTTGACTATATGTGTTTTTACACTCATCCATCGCATAAGAGCAGTCTAAAACTCCCATTTTGGGCCTCCTTGTGGTCTATTGCTAGACAATAAAGTGACCACATCTCTCAGAATAACTATTTCACTTGGAATTATTCAAAATTCATTTTGTCTCATTCACCACACCATGTTCATTGAGTCACCACGACATAAACTTTTCTACCTCAGAATTTCTTCATTCCTTTACATCCTGCTCAACTTCAAACAACCTCTTATCCATCATATTGTAATAGTGGGTTCCCTAGACCCAACTCAAATAGTAATTTTTATTACCATATCATGTATACAGTTATATATACATGATGTATACTTACCATTATAATGTAGCTATTTCTACATCCACTATTTAATGGTAATGTCCTTAGATTAATTATCACATCAAAAGGTTATAGTAGATCTCATGCTATAATGAGAACCTCGAGATACTATGACATTAATGTTAAACAAATGTCTTATGGTCTAGATACATCATACTGATTGGACACAGTTGATGTCTGACTATCAGGTGTCAGGGGCTTATAAGCATTGAGATTTCTTCTCATGAAGTTCGCAATTGGTGATCTATAGTAGTTGAGATCACGAGGGCAAACCCGCCAATAGGAACACCACATGTTTAATGTTTCATTGGTTGTTCTTATTTACAAACAGGTGTATTGGTCTCCTGACTTGAGATCATTACACTACTACAAAACAAGCCTTTAACCGCGCTGACATTATTAGTGCTAAAAAAAGCGGTGATAAAGGTACCCTTTATCAGTGCTAAAGCAAGAATTGATAATGGGTATCTTTTCTCAGCATTTTTTTCTAGCACTGATAAAAGACACCCTTTATCAGCACATTTTTTTAGCGCTGATAAAAGGCAACCTTTATCATTGCATTTTTTTAGCACTGATAATTGGTGTCCTTTAGGAGCGTTTTATGTTTAGCGCTGATAAAGGGCACTATTTATTAACACTTTATTTTTAGCTCTCATAAAAGAATCCTTTATCAACGCTTTTTTAGCACTAATAAAAGTGTGAATAAAATGAAATAATTAAATAAATTAAAAATAAAAATGATTTTATTAAAATAATATTTAAAAAAATTATTAATTAAATAATTATTGATAAAAATGAATAAATTGATTATACTATATATAAATTATAAATAGTATAATATATATATATATGTAAAATAAAAATTAATCAACTAAAAATAAAAAATAAGTAAATTAAGAAAAATATTAAACATTTTATTAATTAAATAATTATTGATAATGCTAATAAATAGTATATATTAAATAAATAGATATATATGAATGTATATAAATATGATTTATATAATACAAAATATTATTTATGATTTACATTAAATAATAATATATTTAGTGAATAATGGTTTATAATTAAAAATTAATATGAATTAAAAATACAGACTAATTGCATTGAGTAATGGACATAATTGAATGTCGTTTGATTTTTCAATTTAACATAGATCAAACGTATTATATTGATTTCACATATATGTAATTAATGCATTTTTATATGCATATGCACACACAAATATATTTTTAGGAATTTAATCATTTTATATTATTTATTTTATATATATTTATTTACTATGTTTTAATATTTTCAATATGTATTCATCTTTATTTCAATATATTTCCATTTCTTAATGATTTATATTATACAAACTTATCCAAATTTTAAATATTGTACTCATCTTTAATTAATCAAATTTACTCATTTTTAACATGAATGCACTTAAGATTAAATATTCATTGATTATGTTAAAAATACATTTATAAAAAAAATTATAAATAAATACATTTATAAATGTATATTTACTAATTTTATACATTTATAATTATAAATAAATAAATAATATTTGTTTAAAAAATATATATAAATATATAAATATATATAATGATATAAATATTATTTTAAAAAAGTATTTATATAATTATAAATAAATAATTATACATTCAAAGAATTATAAAATTATTATTTTATAAAAAGTATTATAATTATATATTATAATTATATATTATAATTATATATAATAATTATACTTTTAAAAAAAATTATTATTAAAAAAAGGTATTATAAGTATTTATCAGCGCTAAAACTTTAGCACTGATAAATCTTTATCTTTATCAGTGCTAAAAAAAGCACTGATAAAGATTCATTTTATCAATGCTTATTAACTTAGTACTGATAAAAAGTATCTTTATCAGTGCTTTTTTTTGGAAGCACTGATAAAAGTGTCCTGGTCTATTTTAAGAACCCTAACCATCGTGAACCAGTTTGCGATATCTGAAGCTCTATGTGGAAGCAACCTGCTGCCAGCGCTCCTCTTTGTCGAATCCAATCTCGAATCTAGGGTAGAATCAAGGATCCAACTATTCCAAGGCTTGAATCCAAGGCTCGAGTGATTCAATGGTTGAATGAAACCAAGGCTCAAATGAAATCCAAGTTTTTTGATATCTCTAATTTCCCTCAGTTGTCCACTGAACCTTCTCATCCCACATCCATGTATCCCAAAAAGTCCATTTTCACTATCCTATAATAAAACAACCCAAAATTCATTATTTTTTAGATATATTGAAGTACTGTCTTCCTCGATAGCATGTGACTCTCCTTGGGACAACATTGGTACTGTACGATTAGAAATATATCAAACCCAATATTGGGTCACATTTTTGTGAGGTATAATAGGCTCCTAATACCTATATTCAATGACATATACCTATTTACAATTGTCAACTTTTGAAAAATTCATCTATATAGCGGTCAGTGTTGTCATTGGTTTGGAATATTCCATTGCAAATCACTTGGGAACCTCTTTTTCATATTTGGATTGAGAAATTAATGTGCTATGATTTCCTTGATTATCCAATAAACCAAGGAAAATGTTTCACCAATCATAGACATCTCAATATCATACCTCATATAATCCACACACAAAATTTCATTGTGCTTTGTCCAATCCTCAAATATTATGTCTTTGACATATATGAGTACCAACATCCTTTGATCATTCTCCTTCTTGATGTAGAGGGTGTAATCAACTCTACCTCACTAAAAACCAAGCTTTCTTAGGTATTGATCCAACCTTAAATACTAGGTCCTTAGTGATTTCTTTATATTATACAAAGAATTATTTAACTGACACGCCTTTCTCTCATTTTCATCCATAGTAAACCCATCCAGTTTCTCAATGTATACTCCCCTCTTAAGAAATCCATTGAGGAGCATAGATTTGACATCCATTTATTATACTTTTAACTACATTTTCACTAAAATAGACAAAAAATTCAAACAGATTCCAACCAGGTTATGGGAGTAAATTTATCATAAATATAAATTCCTTTGATCTAGGAGTTCCCCTTGCACACTATCCATTATTTATTTTGAGCCACTTTTCCATACTCAATGAGTTTATTACTGAACACCCACTTGGTTCTTATAACATTTTTTTCTGCATACCTTGCAAAAATTTCCCATGTCACATTGTTCTTATTTAGATCAAGCTCCTCATACATATATTTGATCCAATTATAATCCTTGTCATCCTCTCTAAATGATTTAGGCTCTACTTGGGAAAAAATGAGGTTTTTTGTAAAGTCTTACTCCTTTGAGTTTTTACCAAAACTTTCTGATCTCCAATGACATTTTATTCATTGATTTCATCCTTGATTATATTTCTTTCAGTTGATAAAAATATATTCATCTTTGAAATGATAACCCACCCATTAGTACTTCTTAAAAATCACTTCATTTCTTTCATCACGCATCTAATAAACACTATGTCTGTTTTACTTTAATCCATCTAAAAACTTATCATTCTTTAACATTTCCTTTTGGTTCCACCCTTAAGGAATCTCTTATTACCATCCATGTAATTCTCACAAATGGGAGTCATTACCCCTTTTAGAGAACACAATGGAGTACAACTATCATCCTCATCAGTTTCATCTCCTGGAGAGTTATTATTCCAATTTTTTTCTTGGGACTCATTGCCCATCTCTTTTATGTTTCTTGTACTACTATGAGCAGTATTCATTATATGGATGACTAAAACTTTTAGTATTTCAAGCAACATAGGTGCATGTCCACAAGAGATGAAGTATGAGTTCCAAACAAAAAAACGCAATGATATCTGTTCGAAAGATAAGTTGATGAGGATGAAAATTGACTATAAATTTCACCTTTGGATGAATTCAGAGGATAACACCTACCATAGTGGAGTAATTCTTTTCTTAAATTAAATCACCAATTTTCTTCAAAGCATACTGAAAATCTTTAAAACAATAAAATATTGAGTTTCCCTTATTAGAATTATCTATAACTTTCACCTTTGATAATGAATATATTATGTGTATTTATTTATTTATTGTACAAAATGAATATTTTATAAACCTAATAGGAAATATTTACTTTCTCTCAGGCGATTCAAAGCTTTAATCCAATGCATCGTATTTTATCTTCATCCTCCTCACTCATTTATTGATTGTTTGGTGAGATATATTTTTGTTTTTTATCATCATTCTTGATTTACCATCTACATATCCATGTGGTCAACAATTTTTTCACAGTAAAATCACTATCCATAAAATTAATGTATTATTTCATATTTATGTTTAATTTATTTCTTTTCTGTATTACTCATATAATAATTGTTTTCTTGTACAAGTGGATTATTTTGTTCGATTTGGGGTGGTTTTTTTGAAGCTAATAATGCTCACGAGGGATTGGAATTCAATCCAACAACTGAGATAATGAAAAAAAAGGAAATGCATCAAGAATGCATACAACCATCAAGAAAAGGTGAATTCCTAAAACTTATTTAATAATTTTTTTCATAATTTTATCGACTATTTGTAAGTTAATTTCCTTATCATTTTTGTCTAATACTTATTTAGTTTTTTATATATCTTTTGGGAAGTCATA
Source organism: Viscum album (assembly GCA_963277665.1). Taxonomy (NCBI): domain Eukaryota; kingdom Viridiplantae; phylum Streptophyta; class Magnoliopsida; order Santalales; family Viscaceae; genus Viscum; species Viscum album. The sequence continues at coordinate 1,782,690,825 of OY728148.1, read as the reverse complement.
TTTTTCTTTCAACTATCTTCAACAATCCACAAAAGAGATAAAATAATTCTTTCTGCCAATGTAACGACATTTTCCATTTCATTGTGTTTCTTTGTCGAACTGCCAACACTGCATATTGATCCAATGTTGTTAACAAAAAAACCTTTCTCGTTGTTGAAATATAGAAGAGTATAGGAAGATCATGTGCCCATTATGGTGAATTATTGTAATATAATAGGCACATGAGCTTCCTCTGATCTTTTGAATTTCAATATCGAGAAAGGTTTTTCAGCTAAGAACATCAAGTCAATATGCAGTGTTGGCAGTTCGACATAGAAAGATAATAGAAACAATCTTACATTGGTATTTAGAATTTTTTTGAGACTTTGGGATGTGTAGAAATCAACTGTACTACAATTCGACACACTGTGACCAGTATTACTCCAAGTGCTTCTTTTTATTTAAAATTGACATTAATTTTAGTAAAAAGGACAACCGACGTACTCAAAACTAAGAAAACATATTATGATTATTTTGAAAATTTTGGTACATGATCCATAAGTCATTTGAGATTTGTATGAATTAGCCACACCTCAATTCGACACACGGTGTGACCACTATGACTCAATGTGTCTGTTATCAGTTTAAAATCGACAGTTTAGTTCAAAAAATGTCACTCACTGAAAAAAAAAATCAAACGCGCTTGGATTTTATTGATAATTTAGGAAATCAATTCATAAGTCATCTATGATGTGTAAGAATTAGTCTCATGCCAAACTGATACACGATGTGATCGTTATGGGTCAAAGTTCATGTTTCCAGTTTAAAATGACATTTTAGTAAAAAAACAAGTGACATGCTCAAAATTGAGAAAAAACATTTAGATTGTTTTTATACTTTAGTAAAATTATCCATAATTCATTTGAGATGTGTAGAAATTATTAATACCTCAATAAAACACACGATGTGACCGGTATGACTCCAAGTGCATCTTTTTCTTTAAAAAAGACATCAATTTTAGTAAAAAGGACAACTAGCCTACTCAAAACTGAGAAAATGAATTCAAATTATTTTGATACTTTAAGAAAATGATCCATAAGTCATTTTTGATGTGTAAGAATCATCCTCACCTCAATCCAATACATGATGTGTCTGGTATGACTCAATGTGTCTGTTATCAGTTTAAAATCAACAGTTTAGTTCAAAAATGTCACTCACTGAAAACCAAGAAAACGCACTCGGATTTTTGTGATAATTTCAAAAATTGATTCATAAGTCATTTGTGACATGTATAAATCAATATCATGTAAAATAGATATAATATGTGGTCATTATGAGTCAAAGTGCGTGTTTCCAATTTAAAATGACATTTTAGTACAAAAGACAAGTTACATACTCAAAAATGAGTAAATGCATTCAGATTGTTTTTATACTTTATAAAAATTATCCATAAGACATTTGGGACATGTAGGAATTATCCTCACCTAAATTTGATGCATGGTGTGACCGATATGACTCCAAGTGCATATTTTTATTTAAAATTGACATCAATTTTAGTAAAAAGGAAATTAACCTACTCAAAACTGAGCAAACACATTCAGATTATTTTGATACTTTATGAAAGCAATACATAAGTCATTTTTAACATGTAGGAATCATCCACACCTCAATACGATGCACAATGTTACCGATATGACTCCGAGTGTGTCTTTTTTATTTAAAATTGAAATCTATTTTAGTAAAAAGGAAAACAAACCTACACAAAACTGAGAAAAAACATTTGGATTGTTTTGATACTTTATAAAAACGATCCACTAGTCATTTTTGATGTGTAGTAATCATCCACACCTTATTCAGATACACTTTTTTCTCAGTATGACTCAATGTGTCCATTATTAGTTTAAAATCGACAGTTTAGTTCAAAAAATGTCACTCACTGAAAACTGAGAAAACAACTTGGATTTTCTTGATAATTTAGGAAATTGATTCATAAATAATTTGTGATGTGTGGGAATTTTTCTCATATCAAACCGATACATGATGTGACCGGTATGATTCAAAGTGTGTGTTTCCAATTTAAAATGACATTTTAGTAAAAAAAGATAAGTGAAGTACTCAAAACTGAGTAAATGCATTGAGATTGTTTTGATACTTTATGAAAACGATCCATAATTAATTTGGGGCGTGTAATAATTATACACACATAAATTCGACTCACGGTGTGGCCTATGTGACTCCAAGTGCATCATTTTATTTAAAATTGACATCGATTTTAGTAAAAAGGACAACTGACCTACTCAAAACCAAGAAAACACATTAATATTGTTTGATACTTTCTAGAAACGATCCATAAGTCTTTTTTTATGTGTAGAAATCATCTTTACCTCAATCTGATACACGATGTTTCTAGTATGACTCAATGTGTCCGTTATCATTTTAAAATCGATCGTTTAGTTCAAAAAATAACACTCCCTAAAAACCAAACAAAAACGCTCATATTTTCTTGATAATTTAGAAAATTTATTCATAATTAATTTGTGACATGTAGGGTTGGATCTCATTTCAAACTGATACACGATGTGATCGATATGAGTCAAAGTGCATGTTTCCATTTTAAAATGACATTTTAGTAAAAATGACAAGTGTCATACTCAAAACTGAGTAAACACATTCATATTGTTTTGATACTTTATGAAAATGATCCATAAGACATTTTGGATGTGGAAGAATTAACCACACCTCAATCCAATGCATAGTGTGACCAATATGACTCAAAGTGTGCTTTTTATTTAAAATTGACTGCAATTTTAGTAAAAATGATAACTAACCTACTCAAAACCGAGCAAACACATTTGTATTATTTTGATACTTTAGGAAAATGATCCATAAGTCATTTGTGAAGTGTATGAATTATCTACACCTCAATCCGATACATGATGTGTCCGATATGACTTAATGTGTCTGTTATCAATTTAAAATTGTCATTTTAGTTCAAAAGTTGTCACTCACTAAAAACCAAGAAAACACACTCAGATTGTATTTATAATTTAGGAAAATGATTCATAAGTCATTTTAGATGTATAGAAATCAGTATCACATCAAACCGGCATACAATATGACTGTTATGAGTCAAAGTTCATGTTTCCAGTTTAAAATGAAATTTTAGTAAAAAAGAAAAGTGACATACTCCAAACTGAGAAAACACATTCGAATTATTTTGATACTTTAGGAAAACGATCCATAAGTCATTTGAGACGTGTAAGAATCAGGCACACCTCAATCTAAGGTACGGTTTAACCGGTATGACTCCAAGTGCATCCTTTCAATATATAAGTATCATTTTAGTTTAAAACGCGCATCACATCACCAAAATTGAGAAAACAATCCTAGATTGTTTTCTCATCCTTCTATTGCTATTACTTAATTAATTTCCTTATCATTTTTATCTTATAATTATTTAATGTATGTAATAATTTGTTCTTATTGATGTTATCCATTTATTCATTACATTTTACTAACTCCCTTTACTGATTTTATATGAAAAGTGCATAATTTGTGTGTAATATTCATATTTTAATATTAAATATAATTTTGAGCACTATTTGAATAAATCCAGATTTGAGTCAGTTTAATGTATTATCTATAACTATTACTATACTGATCTAAATTTCATGTTTTTTTGTTTTTTAGGATTACTATTTCAATTTAGAACATTTCATTAGAAGATATCATGTGCCAATTCGGCCATTTGAAGGTTCATATGTACCACACAATAAGGCCCAATGAATCTGTGAACAAACTGGACCAGCCTTGAAGATTGATTTACTGGGCTCAATCCATAAGTTCAAAACGGTTGATTCTCCACCATGATTCGGGGGCTAATATGTGTCATCTTGGATAAAAATTTCAAGGCCCAAAGTCTTCAACAAGTGGCCCAAATGATTCTATGAAGTTCAGCCCACCATTCTGGACGGGAATTAAAATCAGCACACAAATGTGGACTTTTCTCCTTATCTAGAAATCCATTTCAGCTAAGAATTTGCAGTGTGAAAGAGGAGATATAGGAGGCCAACTTTGTTGAAGAAACTATCCGGATTTGATGGCATCTTACTATTAAAAAATCCATTCATATTTCATCCATTGAAAAGTCGTGGATAGAAATGGATAGTTTATCTTTGTTTAATGAAATAGTCATAACTTTGGCTAAAAAAGTCCAATGACCGCAAGATTTTGAGGTTAGACAGAAGACATCCATATATACATTTATTAATAAGACACAAACTCGTGATTAAGCTGTCTAGAGTGATAAATATGCGGGTAAAGTGGAGGGACAGATTTGGAATGCAAACAGTCCACTCCTTGGGCTATAAATACATTCCTCTCCTCTCCTTCCAAGGGGTTGGCACTTCAGCACTTAAGGAGGAGGTTTGGCATTACTAGAGACTTGAAAAGGTTATGTGAGGATATACTTTGATCTTGTTTCAACAAGAGATACCTCTCCTCCACTTCTCTTTCACGTTTGTTTATGTTTGCGTTCAATTGTAATTGTGTAACTTTGTTTTCATTTCAATCAAATTTTAGTGCTTGTTTCTTCTTCAATACCTCTTATTCTTCTCCACCTTATATATTATAATATTCATGGTCTTAAAATATTTTGAATCATTTTAAATTACAGTCCCTTTTTTTGCTTCCTCATTCAATCGAAATTCCATTTTTGATTCTCAAAATATTTCGTGTGTTTGTTCGGCACACTACTCTTATCTTGTCCCTTTATTTTTCTTCTCTTTGTAATTCATAACCATAAAAATATATTACCATATTAATAAACATCATAATGTCTGAGTAAATCTCTCATTGGGGTGAGTTTTAATTTAGGTATGTTAAGATATTGAGAGCTTTTGCTCGATGAGTATTCGTTGAATTAACATTGTGTATATTGGACTTAGCATGTCATGGATTAATGACTTGTTTTGTTTAACGTGCAGTTTCCATGGATTATTGGAACCATAAATACACTACCATAAACAAGATATGATCAATATTAGAATCTTAAGTTAAGTTAAGTCTTGGATTAAAGCCTTAACACTTAGGAATTCAAATCAACGTCAACTTGTGACATGGGTGTTAATTTAAATGCAATATAAAGCAAAGCTCAAGGATATCACAAGCTTAAATAACCTAATGATGAAATCACCCCAATCTTTATCAACTTGTTAAATTAAACATCATCCATTAAACATTTCAATTAAGCTCTGAAAATAACCCCCCCCCAAATCAAAATACAATCAACTAAAAACAAACGACTATTTCAAAGTATCATCGTCGAGGATTAGACCCGAGTGCTGCTATACACATTAGCAGAGCACCGGAACCTTGAACAGTCGATAGGCGATAATCGGCCGTGCGTTTAAAATGGCGCCGTTTCCGGGGATGGTGATTTAAGTAGTCATTAGTTTCTAGTTATTGTCAAAAAAACAAAAAAAAAACAAAATTTAAAAAAAAAATTGAAAAAAAAATCACAAAGAAAAACCCGTATTCTCATAAAAATCATAAAATGAAAAAATACAAAGAAAAACTCATCTTCCTCTTGCTTCCAAAATCTCTCTAAATGCCCCGTAGCCTCCCAAACAATCCCTTGGATTTGTTTGACCCTGAAATTAATAGAACTCTTCATCGACTTAGGAGGACCATTAGGGATAACCAAATCACCCAAGAACCAATCATTTCCCTACCAATTGAATTCGATATGGCCAATCCTAGGGAACAAACATTGAAAGAACTTGTTGCCCCTGATATGAATTACCAACCCCTTGGTATTCAATATCCAAACATAGAGGCTGACTTCTAAATCAAATCGGGTTTGATTCATCTTCTACCTCATTTCCATGGGCTATCCGGTGAGGATCCACATCTACATCTCAAAGAGTTCCAGGTGGTGTGCTCTACCATGAAGCCTCAAGGGGTTTTTGAGGAACAAATCAAACTCCGAGAATTCCCTTTCTCCCTAGCTAACTCTACCAAGTCATGGCTCTACTACCTCCCTCCGGGTTGCATAACTACATAGAATGACATGAAGTGTCTCTTTCTATAAAAATTCTTTCCTGCTTCTCGTACTGCTTCCATCTGAAAGGAAATAAGTGGTATCCATCAGTTCCCAAGTGAATCACTCCATGAGTACTGGGAGAGGTTCAAAAAGCTTGTTGCAACCTGCCCACATCACCAAATTCCTGACCAACTCTTGATTCAATACTTCTATGAGGGGTTATTGGATATGGAGAGAACCCTCATTGATGCCGCAAGTGGTGGTGCTCTTATTGATAAAACTCTTACAGCTGCAAGAGATCTCATAACTAACATGGCTGCAAACACACAACAATTCCATACTCGAGCACATGCTCAAGTCAAAAAAGCCCAATATAATCAATCCATAGAAACTAACAAGATGACTGAGTGGATGAGTGAACTTACAGGTCTTGTACGTCAACTAGCGGTGGCTACCAAATCCCCAACCTCGTCTTCTCCACAGTCACTATTCCCTGGACCTATCAAGAATTGTGGAATCTGTAGCTCCCCAGCTCATCCAACAGACACATGTCCACAACTTCAAGAGGATCAATCCAATTCATCCGGACCAATGGAGCTCAATGAAGCATATGCTCAGCGGAACCCCAACCCTCAACAATCAGGTCAGTTTGTTAGAAACTTCAACCAACCTCACTCTGAGCCCTTCTCTTCTTCCTATAACCAAGGCCTTAGGTATGGTAATCCCATATCTCACCCCTCTCAATTCCCTCCTCAAAACCCAAACCAATTCCAATATGGTCAAGGTGGTGGTAACTTCCATCAACCTTATCCTTTTGTTCCTCAACATCAAAGGAACAATCCTCCTCCTGGATTCCATTATCCTAGTGAGCCTTCCCAATTCCAAAACCAATACAATCGATTTCCCAAGAACCAAAATCAAGGCAATCCCAATTCGGGACAAGCCTCTTCTTCCAAGCAACCATGGGAAAGTGCAGTGGAAGATCTTGCCTCCTTCACCCATTCTAGCCTTAAAAAAATTGAAACTCAAATAGGTCAACTTGCATCCCACCTAAGCCAGCAACAAAAATCAAATTCTTCCCAACTCCCAGATCAACCATTACCCAACCCCAAGGGTAATGTAAGTACAATTGCACTTAGATCAGGAAAGCAAATTGTTGTACCTCAAGATAAATCCTCAAACCCTCCTTTGAATGTTGACCTAGAAAATGAAAAGAAAAAGAAACTTGAAAAAGAACCTGAATCCATTTCCTCACCTCCTTCCATTCCACTTAGGAATCCAATTCCGTTTCCACAAGCTGTTTCTAAACCAAGGAAGTCCTTTGAACCTGATCCTGAAATTCTCGACATGTGTAGACATGTTGAAGTCAACATTCCCCTCTTAGATTCCATAAAACAAATTCCTAAGTATGCCAAGTTTCTCAAGGAGTTGTGTACCCATAAGAGGAAACTTAGGACCTTCGAAAATGTTTCCACCCAGCAGTCTATTCCCATAAAGTGCAAAGATTCAGGGACCTTTACGGTTCATTCCAAATTGGAAGTTCCAACTTTGATGATGCACTCATAGACCTAGGAGCCTCAATTAATGTCATACCCAAATCCATATTCTCCAACCTTAGTCTAGGTCCCTTGCACCCAATGGGTGTTTTCATTCAGTTAGCCATTCTATGCACAACCAGTCCTGATGGAATAATTAAGGATGTACTTGTATGAGTCAATGATCCTATCTTCCTTGCTGATTTCTATGTCCTTGACATGTAAGGTGAGATGAAATCTTCTCAATCTCCCCTAATTCTTGGAAGACCATTCCTCATGACTGTGAGAACCAAGATTGATGTCCATTCTGGCATCTTATCCATGGAATTCGGTGACCAACTGGTCAAATTCAACATTTTCCAAGTCATGTGATACCCATCTGAGGATCACTCTGCATTCTCAATCCATGCTTCCGAGGACACTTCTAATAGTCAATTGAACCCCATTACATCATGTTCATCATATTCTGAAGAGATAGGATGTTGTAAAATCTGCACTAGGATTAACCAAGTCATAAATGGTGAAGTTGATGTGGACCATTCACTCATAGACTCCATCAATTTAGAGGATCTTGAAAGCTCTCTTGAATTTCACATCAATTCTGATCTCTACTGCTCCACCTTGGACAGTATTAAGGAAAATGAATCTGAAGCAACTGAAGTCCCTTCTTCTATTCCTGAGTTGTCTATCCCAAAAGTGAAAGATGAGACAGATTTGAAACCTCTTCCTGTACACCTGAAATATACATTCCTCTTCCATGATCACTCATATCCTGTCATTATCTCTGCCACACTTACTAACTGAGGAGTCCAAACTTGTTCAAGTGTTAGAGGAAAATAAAAAAGCCTTATGTTGGACCCTAGATGACATACCAGGAATCAACCCTGCCCTTTGCATGCATCACATCCATCTGGAGGAGACATCCAAACCAGTTAGACAACCACAAAGAAGACTCAATCCACTCATCCTTGAGGTAGTTAGGGAAGAGATCACCAAGCTTCTTCAAGTTGGTATTATCTACCCAATTTCTAATAGTGAATGGGTTAGTCCAATTCAAGTTGTACCTAAGAAGGGTGGGATAACTGTTGTCACAAATGAACATAGAGAGGTAGTCACAACTCGAGTGAAGAAAAAATGGCGTGTGTGCATCGACTATAGGAAATTGAATGTTGAAACCCAAAAATATTACTACCCTCTTCCATTCCTTGATCAAATTCTAGAAAGATTGGTTGGAAAGTCACACTATTGCTTTCTTGATGGATACACCGGCTATTTTCAAATCCCAACCTCACCTCAGGACCAAGAAAATACTACTTTCACATGCCCCTTTGGAACATATGCATATATAAGAATGCCTTTTGGCCTTTGTAATGCTCCTACAACATTCCAAAGGTGTATGATGAGTATCTTTTTAGAATTCATAGAACACTGCATGGAAGTCTTCATGGATGACTTCACTATTTATGGTGAGTCATTTGAATCTTGTTTGCATTCACTCTCTCTAGTCCTTCAAAAGTGTGTCAAGTGTAACCTTGTGTTAAATTTTGAAAAATGTCACTTCATGGTTGCTAATGGGATTGTTCTAGGGCACATAGTTTCAAAAGATGGTATTGAAGTTGATCCTTCCAAAATTGAAGTGATCCAATCACTTCCTCAACCCACTTCTTTTCGAGACATACGATCATTCCTCAGTCATGCTGGTTTCTATCAGCGATTCATCCATAACTTCAGTAAAATTTCCCTCCCACTCACTCGTTTGCTCCAAAATGATGTCACTTTCCATTTTGATGAGGTTTGAAAGAGAGCTTTCATTGAACTCAAAACTGCTCTTACATCTACCCCGATAATCCAACCCCCAGATTGGTCATTACCCTTTGAGTTGATGTGTGATGCTTCTGATAGATCCGTTGGGGCTGTTCTTGGTCAAAGAAGAGAAAAAATCCCTCATGTCATCTATTATGCCTCAAAAACATTAGATGAAACTCAATCTCACTACACTGTGACTAAAAAGGAACTTCTAGTAGTGGTTTTTTGCCTTAGATAAATTCTGGTCCTATCTCTTAGGTGCCAAAATCATCATCTTCACAGACCATTATGCTATTAAGTTCTTACTCAAGAAAAGTGATTCCAAACCAAGGCTAATAAGATAGATCCTAATGCTCCAAGAGTTTGACCTTGAAATCAAAGATAGACCTGGAAAAGAAAACCCTGTGGCTGATCACTTGAGTAGAATTTCTAATTCTTCTCATTCAGAAATCATTGATCCTGAATTCCCCATTGAGAACCTTTCGTCTCTCACTCCAAAAATACCATGGTATGCCCCAATTGTAAATTATTTGGTTTCTGGTGTTTTTCCTGAAAATTTTTCTAAAGAACAAAAAATGAAGTTGAAAAGTGATTCAAAATAATATTTTTGGGAAGAAAATAAACTTTGGAAAACTGGGGATGACATGGTAATAAGTAGATGTGTCGATGAAAATGAATATTCTTCCATATTAGAATTTTGTCACTCACTTCCCGGAGGTGTCCAATTTGGACAACAAAGGACCTACCGAAAGGTCCTAGACTCTGGATTCTTCTGGCCTTCCCTCTTCAAGGACTCACATGAGTTCTTTCAATCATGTCCCACATGCCAAAAGTTTGGCATAATCTCCAAAAGAAATGAAATGCCCTAAAAGCCCTTAATCTTTTGTGAAATCTTCGATGTTTGGGGTATTGATTTCATGGGACCATTCCCCCCTTCCAATGGATTCTCATACATTCTTCTTGCAGTTGATTATGTTTTAAGGTGGGTTGGGGCCAAACCCACTAGGAAGGATGATGCTCATACTGTTAGTGAGTTCCTAAAGACCCACATCTTCCAAAGATTTGGCACACCACGTGCCTTGATCAGTGACTTAGGAACCCATTTTTGTAATAGAACCATGGAATCTCTTCTGAAAAATAATGGGGTTGTACATAAAACTTCAACTGAATATCACCCCCAAACAAATGGAATGGATAAAATTTATAATAGATAAGTGAAAAGAGTGCTTGAGAGAATTGTAAAACCCACCAGAAAAGATTGGCCTGAAAGACTTGGTGAAGCAATTTGGGCTTATCGAACTGCCTATAAAACACCCATTGGGATGTCTCCTTTTAGGCTAGTTTTTGGTAAAGCATGTCACTTACCAGTTAAAATCCAACATAAGTCTTTTTGGGCTGTGAAAACCTGTAATTTTGATTGTGAAAAATCTGGTGAAGAAAGATTGTTGCAATTGGCTGAACTAGAGGAGCTTCGACTTAAATCCTATGAGAATTCCAATCTGTACAAAGAGAAGGCTAAGGTACTCCATGACAGACACATCCTGAGAAAGGTATTTCATGAAGGTGAAAAGGTAATGCTCTTTAATTCTCGATTTCGGCTTCACCCAGTTAAGCTTAATTCTTGTTGGGAAGGTTCTTTTGTTATTACTAATGTTTACCCATTTGGTGCAGTGCAAGTCCAAGACCCCTCTTACAAAAGGACATTCACGGTTAACGGACATCGGTTAAAGCATCACCATGAGAGGTCTCACAATCCGGGAACCACGTCGACTTCCATCGAATCCCCATCCACTTCAATAGAACCACCACTGGATGGAGACCCAGCAAATCCAAACCAGGGGGCACCTCTTTCCCTTTAACTCTCTCTCTATCTTCCTCTCTCTCTATTTCTTCTTCTTTCTCTCTCTTTCATTTTTTTTACCACTTTCTTCATCGAACCCTTTTTTTTATCTTTCTCTTTTGTGTGACTATGTATTTAAAAAAAATACTAAAAAAATAGTAAAATACAAAAGGTAAAAAAAGAGAGAGTCATAATTACTCACCATTAAATTTTCAAATTTTGTCGAACCTTTTTGGGGAATCAAAAGACATGTTTTCATCTCAAAAATTTTGCATTTTCATCATGACTTTGGATAAATAATTTTGTGTCAAGAACAATAAATGTTGAATGCCCAATTTTTGATTTGGAAAATGATTTACCCCTACCATGAGGAACATCATTAGCTTTCATGACAAGGTCACCTATGACCATCTTTTCAAAATGTGTGTTTTTCTCCCCCATTTGTGAGTCTTGAGTTTGTAAACCTTCGATCTTAATTTCCTACTTTGGTGTGAATTAATATGATAGAGGCATTTTTTTTAACCTCATGAGAATCACAATGGCCAAATAGCCTCCCATTACCCTACATTAATCCTCCTTTTGAAAGTCCCTTCAAGCCTATGTAAACCTTTTCTTTGATAGCCACATTACAAACCCAATACCTTGTCCCACCCAACATCTACATGGATTTACATTGCATAATTTCTTGAAATTTAAGTGTGGGGAGGATGGATTTCATTTTGGGTATCCTTTTCTTGATTTTCAACGTGTTGTCATATGCTTGAGGGCAAGCATCCATTTTAGTGTGGGGGAGAGGTCATAATTTAGTGAGTTTTGTTGTAATGGACTCATCTTGACGTCCTTTTCTACAAATATCATTGAAAAGTGTTCAAAAAAATTCAAAAAAAAAATCAAAAACAAAAAAAATGCAAAGAATGGGTTGTGTCTTGGTTAGGTAAAAAATCACTCTTCCTCAACCTTTGATCTTGTTATAACTATTACAATTAGTGTCGTGAGGAGATCAAACATGGGTTGGGTGATTAGTGTGAGATCTATTTCAAGTTCAACTTTCGAAAAAATACAAAAAAAAAAAGAAATGAAAAGAAAAAGGAACACTTATGTTATTGGGAGAAGCTTTGTGTTTTGTAAATATTCCATCTTCTCATCCCCTTCAAATTTTCTTCCAGTTTTGTGTCATGATTCATTTTTCCCTTTGTAAAAACGTGTTTCCATTTTCTTCCATGTTTTAGTTTCAAAAAAATTGTGCATTATTTTATCCATGTTAGTGTTTTAGCCCCTCTTTCCACCCTTTTGGACATTATAATCCTACCGTCCCATAGCCACAGAAAAACCTCTAAAAAGTCCTCTTGATTCTTGTGCACTTTAGAATGGAGAATGGAAGCTGAGAGCTCTTTCAAACTCTAAGATGTTCACTTTTGGTTGGTGAATGAGTGAAGCTCCATAAATTAATTTTATCATCTTGAGTGGAGTAAGTTTTGAGTGCCCACATTTTCTATTTCTAATTTTGAGCATGAAAAATGAATTGTTTTTGGAACATTATTTCTGTAACAATTTGTGGTGGAATTCAATATGAATGAGTGAAATGGTCTGAACCTCCCCTGATTGGTAAAAAAATAAAATTTTAATATTTGTTGGTGAGTAAAAATGATTTTGTCATGTTTTTTATATTTGTTGTACATGAGAACATGCACAATCCTAAGTATGAGGGAGTTGATGTTATTCATTTATTCATTAAATTTTACTAACTCCCTTTACTGATTTTATATGAAAAGTGCATAATTTGTGTGTAATATTCATATTTTAATATTAAATATAATTTTGAGCACTATTTGAATAAATCCAGATTTGAGTCAGTTTAATGTATTATCTATAACTATTACTATACTGATCCAAATTTCATGGATTTTGTTTTTTAGGATTACTATTTAAATTTAGAACATTTCATTAGAATAGATCGTGTTCTAATTCGGCCATTTGAAGGTTCATATGTACCACACAATAAGGCCCAATGAATCTGTGAACAAACTGGACCAGCCTTGAAGATTGATTTACTGGGCTCAATACAGAAGTCCAAAATGGTTGATTCTCCACCATAATTCGGAGGACAATATATGTCATCTTGGATAAAAATTTCAAGGCCCAAAGTCTTCAACAAGTGTCCCAAATGATTCTATGAAGTCCAGCCCACCATTCTGGACGGGAATTAAAATCAGAACACAAATGTGGACTTTTCTCCTTATCTATAAATCCATTTGAGCTAAGAATTTTCAGTGTGAAAGAGGAGATATAGGCGGCCAACTTTTTTGAAAAAACTATCTGGATTTTATGGCATATTACTATTCAAAAATCCATTCACATTTCATCCATTGAAAAGTCATGGATAGAAATGGACAGTTTAGCTTTGTTTAATGAAATAGCCATAACTTTGGGTAAAAAAGTCCAATAACCGCAATATTTTGAGGGTAGACATAAGAAATCCATATCTACATTTATGAAGAAGACACCAGCTCGTGATTCAGCTGTCTATATTGGTAAATATGCAGGTCAAGTGGAGGGACAGATTTGGAATGCAAACAGTCCACTCCTTGGGCTATAAATACATCCCTCTCCTCTCCTTCCAAGGGGTTGGCACTTCAGCACTTAAGTAGGAGGTTTGGAATTACTATAGCCTTTACAAGGTTCTGGGAGGATATGCTTTGATCTGGTTTCAACAAGAGAGACCTCTTCTCCACTTCTCTTTCACTTTTGTTTATGTTTGCGTTCAATTGTAATTGTGTAACTTTGTTTTCATTTCAATCAAATTTTAGTGCTTTTTTCTTCTTCAATACCTCTTATTCTTCTCCACAATATATATTATAATATTCATGGTCTTAAAATATTTTGAATCATTTTAAATTACAGTCCCTTTTTTTGCTTCCTCATTCAATCGAAATTCCATTTTTGATTCTCAAAATATTTCGTGTGTTTGTTCGGCACACTACTCTTATCTTGTCCCTTTATTTTTCTTCTCTTTGTAATTCATCACCATAAACATATATTACCATATTAATAAAAATCATAATGTCTGAGTAAATCTCTCATTGGGGTGAGTTTTAATTTAGGTATGTTAAGCGATTGAGAGCTTTTGCTCAATGAGTATTCGTTGAATTAACATTGTGTATATTGGACTTAGCATGTCATGGATTAATGACTTGTTTTGTTTAACGTGCGGTTTCCATGGATTATTGGAACCATAAATACACTACCATAAACAAGATATGATCATGATTAGAATCTTAAGTTAAGTTAAGTCTTGGATTAAAGACTTAACACTTGGGAATTCAAATCAACGTCAACTTGTGACATGGGTGTTAATTTAAATGCAATATAAAGAAAAGATCAAGGATATCACAAGCTTAAATAACCTAATGATGAACTCACCCTAATCTTTATCAACTTGTTAAATTAAACATCATCCATTAAACATTTCAATTAAGCTATGCAAACAACCTCCCCAATCAAAATACAATCAACTAAAAACAAACAACTATTTCAAAGTATCATCGTCGAGGATTCGACCCGAGTGCTGCTATACACATTAGCAGAGCACCGAAACCTTGACCGGTCGATAGGAGAAAATCGGCCGTTCATTTCACTTATTTAATTATATAAACCAATGTTTGAATTTTTTATAATATAGTGTTATTTTTCTTGTATTTGTGTTGTAAATTTTATTTCATTAAATTCTTTATTCGTACTTGATTTTGCGGATTTGGTGGTGTTTTTGGTGTTGTGGTGTGCTGTTACAGAACACTGCATTGGTGCTACAGTGTGCTATTACAATACACTGTAGTATGCTGTTACAATACACTGCAGTATGACCCTTTATCAGTGCTTCTATAAGCGATGAAAAAGAAAACCTTTATCAGCGCTTCTATAATCACTGATAAACGACTAGGGCTTTTAATCTCACTCCAGTACTCAACGCTTCTCTAGCGTTGATAAAGACCATTTTTAGTGTTGTTAAAGACCTATTTTGTAGTATCGTTACAAGTGTGTGCCATTTGATCACGTACTTTGATGCAAGGCAAAAACCACGATAATGAAATCATTGTGAGGTGGCTTGTGTTGGGTGTGTCATTAGGGGAATGACATTAGTTGAATGTTCAAGAAAGGATTTTTTGCTTTTGAGTTGAGGAAGTAATATATCTCGGGCCTTGTTGACTAGGATGGTAGTACCTTCATAAGTCCTTGGCCAAGACAGTTGAGGGTAAATCTGTTTAGTTATATCAACAAATAATAAAGCAAGAAAGCATGATTACACGAGTGTGCGTCATGATTTATGAGATTTGTTAAGACAAAGAGATTATAGTACACAGTACGTGTTCGTAGGTAATTGGTTGTCATTGTTATGGCTATCCTTATCTCTTTAGAGGCCTTGATGGGTTGCTAGACTCTGCTCTTGGTATGTTGATTATATTCTCTATCATCGAGGTAAGGTGTAAAGACCCGAATTTTCCATGTAATTTTTTTAATTATATGGAATTATTACGAGTCTGCAAAAATTAACGGCACATGATTCAAAGGCCCGGTGTGCCCGGAATGAATTTCTGAAATTTTTTTAAGGTACGTTCAGTAAATGCGCGAGTGATGTTTTCTAACTTTTGAATTGGTACTCAGAATTGAAATCTGAGGGCACCGTTGAACTCGCAGTTCTATGATTTGCTTAAAAGAGCCTTCACTTCGACCACAGTAGGTCGAGGGGAAGATTTGGTTTTGTGAATTTTTGTGGAGGATTAAAATAAAACAAATGTTTTATTTTTATTAAACTTCTTCCATCCATTTTAATTTATTGGAGGTGGGGACCACATGAGGGTGGTCGAACATTTAATATTGGGCATTAAATGCCCAGTTACACAAAAGTGTGTAACCATGAAACCCACCATTTAATTAAATCTCATTAACAACAAGTTAAAGAAACCATTAACTTAAGTTAATGAGTAAAGATTCTCTCCTTCCTCTTGGCCATTCATTGTCAAATATTTGAATTGGGAGGAGAGAACTTTGGAGAGAACTTTGGAGAGCCTTTGGAAAACCGTTGTAAGAACAAATCTACCAAGCAAAGAACAGAGGATTGACGTTCAAGCAACCGTTGGAGCTTGTTGCGGTAAGATGAACGTCGACCCGTCATCTTCAACCACGAGCGCTCTCCAACGATTCTAGGTAGGGATTTGAACTTGTTTAATTTCAAGTATGGATGATTCAATCTCTTCAACCTATTCCTCTCAAGCTATAACACGGAGGGTGCGAGCCAAACGAACGAGGCCCAGTCCCTTCGCAATCTTGATTAATTTGTGTATTCTTCGCGGGCGATTCTTCAAGATGGAAAGAACCCAATTTTTGATGGTCTCGAAGTGATGGTGATGTCCCGAGAAGTTCAATGACGCCTTTAGAAGGAAGAATGGGCGACCAGATCCCCCTTGGTGACCCGCAGAAGGTCGCCAGCGCGACTGTATCAGCGACCGGTGCCGGTGAAGACCAAGGCGGCGGTCGGCACCAGCCGGCCGTGAGGAAGGAGGGGGAGCACCCGCACCCACACCACCAGAGGAACCAGTCGCGAATTGTCAGTCGCGGCGGTTGGAGGAGGTGGCCGAAACACTGGCCGGCCGCAGAAGAGGAGGGCGGCGCGACCAGCGCGCTGCCGGAGGACGCAGGCCGCGACTCGTCAGCCGCATCGGACAGAAGAAGGTGGTCGACACACCGGCCGATCGCGGGTGGTGGAGCGGCGCGCCATCGCACGCCCTTGGAGACAGTGGCCGGCACTGGCCGCCCGCGACGGGAGGCAGGACCCACTCCAGCGGGTCCCGCATATCACCTGGCGGAGCCATATGGTGTCGTCGTTGCGATAGAGACCGAACGGCCCTCATGGCCGTTCGGGAAAACCGAGGGGTCACTCCCCTAGGTGGAAGATAGGGTGGACCCCACCACAACAGGCCGATCCACCCCAGCCGTGGGCCGCGCCTCACATGGTCGGGTCGCTTGCCCAGCGGCTGCCTGCCCAGCAGGCTGCCTGCTCAGCGGGTCGTGCACCCAGCGGGCCGCACCCCCTTGCGGGCCAGGCCACACCCTCTGCGGGCCGGGCCAGACCGTAGCCCCGCCCAGCCAGGTCGGACTTAGACCGGGTCGGGTCGGCCCGAACCGGGTCAGGTTGGGTCAGTCCGACCGGACCCGAGCCTAACCGAATCCAGAAACACTTAAAGGACCATATCTTAAGAACCGGATGTCTATTTGACGAACCATCTGCAGTGCTATAATCTTTGAATCTAGATGGTCCTTTTGGTATACTCCACTTGAGTTTTGAGAAAGTTGGAGTATGGATGGATTGGATCTAACCTGAATCCAACCGGGCTCTCGGCATTAAAATGCTAATAACTTTCAGACCGAGCGTTCGATTGACGCGTCGTTTATCATGTTGGGACCCTTATGACATAGTGGTCCTTTGGGTTAAAACTTTGTAGAGCTTAGTGGCAGTAGAGATATGACTGATGACTTGAGGAGCAGTTTCTACGGAACTTGAGCGCACCAGGTGTGGGGAACCATGTGGCTGTTTGTACATGAAGAACTTATACAAATCCTGTGTGGGTAAACTTATACAAATCTTGTGTGTGTAAGCTTCTAAGAATCCTATGTGGATCAGCTTATACGAATCCTATGTGGGTCAGCTTATACAAATCCTGTGTGGGTCAATAGTAGAGCTTCTCGACGAACTAAGATGATCTAGTGATGCGTCTAATCATCTATACTTTTGTACTTAAGTTATTCCCGGTGTGAGATAAGTCTTTAACTTTGTGGTTCTTTTCTTTGTGGTATTACCTTTGTGGTGTTTTACTTGTGATATTACCTTTGTGGTACTTACCCTTGTTGTGTTACCTTCGCGGTGTTCCTTCCTTTGTGGAACAGTTGTGTTAATGGCTAGAAGGTTGAAGCCTTTTTGTTTCCTCATGAATGAGATGAGTATATTTGATAACTTAGGTATATGTATGGGTATATACCTAAGTGGGGTTTATTGTTGCTTTGTGCTTTTTGTTTGTGGTATTGCTTTGTTGTTTATCCTTTGTGGATTCTGTGAGACCTTTGGGGTCTCGGGGTCCCTACTAAGTATTGTTATACTCTCCCCTACATAGGCTATGCCCTCACCTTGTTGTGTCTTGTGCAGATGACAAAAAATGTTGATCAAGGCTAAGGGAACCAGGACTAGAGGGTGCTCGGAGGTGGACTATTTTACATTAAGTGCCACAGAGACGACCGATCGTGAGATGTACCTACCCTTCAGGTAGGATCCTTGGTGAATTATCATATGAGCAGTCTTTCAATTTTACTTGTACTTTTCAATTGGGCTTGTATTCTGACCCCTTTACTTACAATACTCACTCTTTTCCTTTATAGTTTACTTCATGCTTATATCCTGCTGTGTTCTTGGTCTATGTGCTTGTAGGTTTAAAGGCAATGTCTTCCCATTTATAGGGATATACCTTTCCAATGATAATCACCAGCCCCTAGCCTATGGGAGGCGGGCTTGGGGTAGTCATGACATGGGCCCTGGGGGATGGGTCATGACAAAGTGGTATCAGAGGAGTCGGTTCTACCGAAGAACTAGGACTCTAATATTTTAAATGTAGCAATAGTATTAAGTGTTATGAGTGTGGTTCTCAGTTTGGGGAATCTAGTGTTGGTGCGGCGACCGACGTATCTATACACCAGGACCCTGACTTATGATTTCCAACTCAGTGCACGGAAACACTGATTGTGTGTGTTTTGAAAAGTTTTTCTTTGTGATCTCTTTTGAGTCAGCTCACCAAGTATAACTTATTGATTGTGGTGCATATTTTTTCTTTCAGGATTCCCCAACGTAGATAGCCATCCAGGGTTCTGGGTAGAGTTTGTGATGATGGCCCACCGAGTGACGAGGCTTTGGTACAGGGCCCTCTTACGACATATGTACCATCAGGTGGCGTACTAGTGGAACCACTACCTGTTGGGAAGCCATTGCCACCAGCCCCAACAGTAGATAGTGCATGCCGACTGAGCATGATGCACGAGTTCCAGCATCAGAGGCCTCTGAGGTTCCAAGGTGAGACAGATCCACAGGTGGATGAGGACTGGCTGGAGGTTGTGGCCAGAGTTTTCCACCTAGTTGGGACACCAGCTGACCTTATGGTGATCCTAGAAGCCAGTCTTTTTCAAGTAGTAGTAGGGATATGGTGGAGCTTGATGCTCTAGATACACGACGAGGTGACCCTCATCTGAGCGGACTTCGAGAGACTTTTTAGGGTAGAGTTCGTCCTAGCGACCTTACACTCTGTGCGTATACAGGATCTCTTACACTTGAAGTCGGGCAACATGACCGTGGACCAGTACTCAGTGAGGTTCACTAACCTCTCGCGCTACTCCACTGACATGGTACGAGACCCTTTATTCAAGGTCCAGACCTTTGAGCAGGGTCTCCGACCGGAGATCAGAGCATCGATGATATTGCTCAGCATACTGATGTAGGATGGGGTACTAGAGTGAGAAATTTTTGTGGAGAGCTTCCTAGATGAGCAGACACCGACAGCGAGAGCCACCACCGGATGCCAAGTAGTAGATTCATCTGCAGCAGGAAGTAGGCGGATGATGCAGGGGCCCAAGCAGGCCAGACCTTCGAGTGGAAAACCTCAGGATATAGGGTCGGTGGTGCAGGGCTCACGGGATAGAACATGATAGATGAGGGGCAGACAATGCTACTCATGCGGTGGGCAGGGTCACATGGCTCGCGACTGTCTGACATGTCGTACGGACAACTAGGATACAGTTGAGGGACCGCCAAGACAGAGGCATAGGTTTGATCAGGGAGGTCCACAGGCAGCAGGCGGACGTGGCAGAGGAGCTAGCCGTGTAACAGCCCAAGATTTTATGAAAAATATTCTTTTTAATTTTATTAATTTCTTGTGTTGTATGCTACACCAAAATGAGCTTGCACAACACACATCCTTGACTTGCCTTTCATTACACGCAATCGTGACCTTCCTCGATAGCGTGTGTAGTACGCAATACCGAGTTTCACTAAACAACGATATGCTATTAAAATATTATTATAACTAGCCGTTATGAATAGTAATAACCACCTTTTAAAATTTTAGAAATTTTAGCTCTCAAAATGGACTTTATTTTTAGATTCGGAGTATCAAATTTAGCCTAAGGTGAAATTTTGGTACTTTTCGGATAACTTTCATATTCTGATGAATAGTGAAAATTACTAAATTATAATTAAAAACAACTTTTTTAATCAAAATAATTAATAGTGATAAATTATTAATTTGAGTGGTTTTAAAGTATATTTAGAATATATTTTTACAATTTAATACAATGTTGGTCATTGGATGTAATTTCACATTTAAACCAGACATAAACAAGTGTCAAACTTTTGATAGATATTGTTTCTTAAAAACACGCTATTTGTTTTAACAGCGGGATTTAATTATAAAATTAATTAATGCAACTTCTATGTTATGAATTTGGTAAAATAGACTTCATTTTTGAATTCGGAATATGAAATATAGCTTAGGATGAAATTTTGGCATTGTTATGAAAAACATCAATTTTTGATGAATAGTGAAACTACTAAGTGGTAGTTAAAAAACTGAATTTTTCATAAAACTTAATTTTACCGCTTCTGTGAATGGAATTTCAAAAATCCGAGAGACACGGTTGATGTCAGTAAGTAAAATGTGGTTCAATGAGATGAAAATAATTTTTGGTGAATAGTAACTTTTTACTTTTATTTACCACGGTTAAAAGTAAATAGGGTAATTAAGGGTAAGAATGATATTAATATTACCCTAACACATATCCTAATTCTATTGGACAAGTGTATCTCTACCAAAAACAACCTTAAGTGTAAAATATTATCATTTAGGCCCACTTGGATTAGATTAGGACATTTATTATTATTTAATTCAAAGAAGAGTTAAAAGAGTTAAAATCAAAGTTTATTTACTAAAACATTTTTAATATAGGGTTATACATAAGATAAATTCGATTGTAAATATTCATTAGAAATATAAAAATATTTCCTACATAATGGTATTTTATTTGTAATTTTTAGACATCAAATAAGTTAATTTATGTATGACACAAAGATGATGCAGTAATTATCTTATTAATGAAATATTGACATAATTGATATTATAAATACCAAAATAAATGTAATTTAAGACTTTTTATGCATTACACTACTTTTATAGGTTACTATGATATATTAGTGTTGATTTAATCAACTTGGTTCGAACATATAATTCTGTTATGACTTTCAAAAAAATCATATATCAAATAGTGTCAAAATTGACACAAAATAGTTTTTAAATCAAATATTATATTATTAATTGTTATTTTATTCCTAAAAATCTAAGGATTGGCCAAATGACATAGATAAGGATATATATATTAATAATAAACAATTTGGGGTTCGTTTGGTATGTTATAGTAAGTGTATTAACCATATAGTGTAAGAAAACAAAAAGACACGGTAAAAGTTAAATTATTTAAATTAAAGTTAAATCTAATTGATAAGGTTAAAATAATAACCTAAACTTGTCTAAATCCTATTGGTTGATATAATTTCGATCCATCCCCACTTTATCTTCTAAATAAGACCCTTTGGAACCATTATAAACCGATTTTGACTTTAATATAAAATAATATTTTGAGATATTCCTAAGGTGCCCCTCTCCTCCCTTATAAAAGGGCACCTCCTCCCCCTCCTCCTCACACCAATTTGAGCACTCAAGCTCGGCCAACCCCTGCTATTTTCTCCTCTAAACTTCCCTAGAATAATCCTAGAGGTCCTGGTCTTCTTCAAAGACCAATCTTAGTTCCCTAAGTGGAGGATTCAAAGAGGCGTTCCAAAGAAGAGGTAATATCCATTACCGATATTTTCAATTTCTTTCTTCTTCAACTTCTTCTTCTTTAGTTGTTTCATTGTAAAGTAATAACATCAGTATTAATTACATACTGATATGTTATTATAAATATGAAACAACCCTAATTCACCTTCTATCCATCCTACGGAAAAATGAAATCACCGCGCGTGCGTACGTACGGAATACCGTCTCCACGCCGTGGTGTAATCTATTTTCCACCATCACCTTACAAGGATGGGTATAATGGTGTAATGAGTAAATATTTATGATTATTATAATATAATATTGATACTGAAATAATATATATATACTCAAATACAATTCCACGATCATAGGAACGATATCATCACTCGTGCGTACGTACGGAATACCGTCTCCACAATGTGATGCGACTTGTTCTACATGATCATCATTACATAGTAATTATATAAATGAATTGAATGAATAAATATGATATATGTTACACTAATACCATTCTGTATATAAGGTATCTATAACCTTAAAATAAGAATAAGAATTTATTCGGCAAAACACGCATAAGAACAAAAGGCAATAAAGACCCGAGTAACAAGTAACAATGAAATATTACTAACAAGAAGCTAAGAATATAACCATATATGATATCATATCAATATGTATGATTCTGGAATAAGTCAATAACATTATTTAAACCATTATACAGGAGCTTCGGACAAGTACAAAGAAAATCGGACCTAAGGTAAGGGAAATATCACAATCTCATTTTTATCCGAGATTGTTTATACTTTGGTATTTACTGGAGTGTATTTTATCATCCACCTCCATGTTTCCTCAATATGTAATATTATTTCCATCCACCTACAATTGTTAAATCCAATTTTATCTTTCAGTGAGTTTTTAGTAAAATATATGAAAGGAATCTTTTGTCGTTTTTCGTACGAGGTACTTTTTGACTTTTCCGAAAAAAGTACGGGAAGAATTTTTTTTTAATTTATACGGCATGAATGGATTTTTAAAACATTATTTCAAAGAAGCTTCCTTTAAAAGTTTTCAAGTTTATTTTTAATCAACTTCTTTTAGTTTAATGTTGTATGACATGTTAAGAAAGGAAAAATGTTTTTGAAGAAGAAAGGATATTTTCCTTAAGAATGGAGTTCAAGTTTTTAATCAAAATTATTTTCCATCTAAGATAATAAAGGGTACTGTTTTTATCCCTATTATTACATTGATTTGATTATGTTGTGATGGAATTATTTTTTATGAATTCCTTTATTGTATATGAATTGTTTTATGATGTCATGATGTTTAAGATTCCCATTTTTATTACATGGGTTATGCAATGATGTATGATTTATGATTTTGTGGCACACATAAGAATGGTATAATTATGAGATGGGTGGGACCTATATCTCCCTCCAATGCATTGGGTAAAGATTTCATATCTCATGAGATAGACATGGCTGGAATGGTAGGTTATACCGGTTCAGTGAAACAGGACTGAAACGAGGGTGACTCGATTCAGAAAGGGACTTTGTCCACTAAGATAGTCTTGGCAATGATTCATGACTAACAAGAAATGAATCTCTATGATTATGTGTGTATGCCACAAAGTTTCATGTTTTAAGTTATTCTTATTGGGATTTCATTTCACTACTATGATTTATCCCATGTTATGAAATTATGCTCTCTTTTGCAGGTTAAGATTTCCAAAAGTTATGTTCTTATGAATATGATGTGATTGATTTTTCTTTTGTTTACCCTTACTGAGCATTTGAGCTCACCATTTTATGTTTTCTTTTCCCCAGGATATAAAGAAAGGTTTTAGGTAAAAAAAATGGGGAAGATCTTTATGGGAGATATTTAAGATCTTTCACCATGATTAGAAGATTACGTTCCGAGTTTCCAAAGATACTAAACTATTACGATCCTTGTGTGTGTGTTTTTGTTATGTACCAAGTATTCTGAAAAAGTAATGTAATGTCCATGTACGTCAAGCTTCGGGTCTCTACAGTTGGTATCAGAGGAAAGGTTTAGTCAAGCTTTGGAAACTAGGATGCGAGAACTTTAGTGAGATCCCTAGAGATATTTCTAAGGTATATCTAGGGATGTCCCTAAGGTTAAGTATATGTATAGGTTATAGTACTAGAATTACGCTAACGATCATAGAATTAAACCTAAGATGTTAGATATTGAAGGTACTCCCCCTTTATTATGTTGTTTTCCCTAGCATGATTTTGGCCTCTCACACTATTCCTTTTGGGTTTTAGACGATGGCTGGAACCCGAAGGAACCGTGTTGATCAATGCAATGGAAAATGTATTGATTTCCCTCCTGAACAAACAAATGTTATGGGAGATGGAGTGCAAAATTTTATTGCTATACTTACACAAGCTATGAATCATTCTGGACTCCCAAATGAGAAGAGAAGGGAACAATATTCTATTGAGTCCTTCATGAGGCAACATCCACCTTCTTTCAGTGGGTCTTCTGATCCACTTGTTGCTGAACAATGGATCAGTACCACTGAAAAGATATTTTCAGTTCTTCAATGTTCTGATCATGATAAAGTCATCTTAGCAGTATATCGTTTGGAAGGTGAAGCTGATCAATGGTGGAATCTTATCAAGAATACGAGGCAAAGAGATGAAATTGAGTCCATGGAATGGGACGAGTTCAAGAACTTGTTTTTCAGTAAGTACTTCCCTCGTATTCTTCGAACAAAGATGGAAAAGGAGTTTCTTGAGCTAAAGCAGAAGGATGATGAATCTGTTGGTATATACGAAGCAAATTTTACAAGACTTGCAAGGTATGCATCTGGCATTATCATCCAACCTGAAAGTAAAGTTGATCGATTTTTCAGTGGCTTAAAACCAAGTCTTCGAAGGGAATTAGCTATAAGAGACTTTAGTAGCTATGAAGAAATTGTGCGTTGTGCTATCAAGGTAGAAATGGAAGTTGGTGTTACATATCCATCTCATGGTTTTGACAAGAAATGAAAGATGGAGTTCAAGGATAAATCTCAGAATAATGGTGAAAAAAAGATGAATGTTTCCTTATGCGCAAAGTGTGGAAAGAAGCATGGTGGAGATTGTCTTAAAGGTACTAGAAAATGTTTTAAGTGTGGAAAAGAAGGTCATCGAGCAGCCGAGTGTCTAAGTAATGGAAAAAGGGTTTCTAATGATGTGAATAAAGCAAACACTTCAGAGAACGCACCACCAACACTTCAATGCTTCAAGTGCAAGGAAATGGGGCATTATGCTAATAAATGCCCTAATCCAAGGGTTAGTGATGATCAACATGAGAAACCACTGAAGGCAAAGGAGAAAGGGAAGTCACATGCGATCACTATTGGCGATGTTGAATATGACAACGATGTGGTGGAATGATTAAGTGTTTATGTAATGGGATTCCAAAATAATATTGTATCATGGAGTATTGGAATATTTATGTATTGGTCTAATGTGGTATTCAAAGTAATTGAGATATTTTTGGAAATAAGATGATATGCGCATAATGAAGGGAAAACGAGAAAAACAAAATGTTTAACAGTATTCATGAGCTCATGATTGATATAAGGACTAAGTGATATCATGGTTTGAGTATATAGAATTTTGAGGATTTTGGTATGTGGAAAGTGTTAACTTTTAACTGCATTCATGTTTTCACTAAGGTTGAATACACGATTAAGGACTTTGAATGTTTGGAATGTGACCAACAAAACATATCTTATGATATATGGGAATCGACGATGGTGTTAAATCTCTGGTAATCATTTTCACTATGTTATGAGAGTGGACTACAGTATTATGGATAAGCCTAAAGATTGGAATGGATTATGTTGGACATAAGTTAGTATTGTTTAAGGATATAAGTTTTCTCGATATTATTGATGGGATGTTATAGTAATATAGTTTTAGAAAAAGGACAACCTGTAGGACGGGCGACAGCCCATCGCGTCGGACAAGGCTGTGGAAATCGAACCCACAACCGAAATGCGACTAGCCTTTATCGCCTACCACTGGCCTACAGGAAGTCCCTGTTTAGTAGAAACTAATTTTATTATATTAAGTTGTATGACATATGATGTATAAGTCCATTTTAGGAACCACATATGATTAATCTCACTATAGATCGACTTATGTATATAATTTTTTGCTAACCTTTTATTTGAGACAGATGGAATGACCCGTCATTCTATCACATGATCTGCTAACACTTCACGAATAACAAATTCAACTTCATTTATTTAAGATTAAGTGGAAATTTTTAAAGGCACGAACAACAGTGAGATTGTACCAAAATAAAGTAAGTATTTATTCTAATTCAAATTCTTTAACTTTAGGGAAACGATCTTGAAAACCAAAAATGTTGTCCTAGTGATCTTATATCTGATGAATCAGATGGTACCTTAGATCGTCACAAATTTATGGCTTTGTGATTGCTGGCTTTTCCATAGCCATGTTCTCTACCACTCTCCATCAGAACATGATGGTTAGATTTCTCTTCCATATCCATATTTTCACCTATGTGGAAACCCAGTGATTAGTTTATTTGGGTAACCGTTACGTTTCATACTTTTGTTTTTAAAGATTGGTTTTGATATTCCTTTTTACGATGTGGGTTTCTATTAAAGAAACTTTCGAATAGTAAACCATTTATAACCCCGACGAATTTCGAGGGCGAAATTCATTTTAAGGGGGGTAGAATGTAACAGCCCGAGATTTTATGAAAAATATTCTTTTTAATTTTATTAATGTCTTGTGTTGTACGCTACACCAAAAGGAGCTTGCACAACACACATACTTGACTTGCCTTGCATTACACGCAATCGTGACCTTCCTCGATAGCGTGTGTAGTAAGCAATACCGAGTTTCACTAAACAACGATATGCTATTAAAATATTATTATAACTAGCCGTTATGAATAGTAATAACCACCTTTTAAAATTTTAGAAATTTTAGCTCTCAAAATGGACTTCATTTTTGGATTTAGAGTATCGAATTTAGCCTAAGGAGAAATTTTGGTACTTTTCGGATAACTTTCATATTCTGATGAATAGTGAAAATTACTAAATTATAATTAAAAACAACTTTTTTAATCAAAATAATTAATAGTGATAAATTATTAATTTGAGTGGTTTTAAAGTATATTTAGAATATATTTTTACAATTTAATACAATGTTGGTCATTGGATGTAATTTCACATTTAAACCAGACATAAACAAGTGTCAAACTTTTGATAGATATTGTTTCTTAAAAACACGCTATTTGTTTTAACAGCGGGATTTAATTATAAAATTAATTAATGCAACTTCTATGTTATGAATTTGGTAAAATAGACTTCATTTTTGAATTCAGAATATGAAATATAGCTTAGGATGAAATTTTGGCATTGTTTTGAAAAACATCAATTTTTGATGAATAGTGAAACTACTAAGTGGTAGTTAAAAAACTAAATTTTTCATAAAACTTAATTTTACCGCTTCTGTGAATGGAATTTCAAAAATCCGAGAGACACGGTTGATGTCAGTAAGTAAAATATGGTTCAATGAGATGAAAATAATTTTTGGTGAATAGTAACTTTTTACTTTTATTTACCACGGTTAAAAGTAAATAGGGTAAGTAAGGGTAAGAATGATATTAATACTGATCATAAAAGTTTAAAGTATATTTTCAAACAAAAGGAGTTGAATATGCGTCAAAGAAGATGGTTGGAGCTGATTAAGGATTACGACTGCTCAATCCATTACCACCCTGGGAAAGCAAACAAGGTGGCAGATGCATTAAGTCGACAAGACCATGCTAGTTTATCCATGATGAGGATCACAAAAGATCCAATATTTATGGATTTACAAAGTATGGATCTTGGAATTATAATGGAAGAGGAAAAATCTTATCTTTCTCAAATGAATGTTCAACCATCTATACATGTGAAGATTAAAGAGGCACAGAAAGAAGATGTCGAGTTACAAAAGAAGGTGAGAAATGTTCCTGAATTTAACCTTGATTGTGATGGGATAATAAAGTTCAGGAATCGGGTATGTGTTCCTCCCATCCCCGAATTAAAGAAGGAGCTGCTGGATGAGGCTCATAGTTCATCATTCTCTATTCATCCTGGAAGCACGAAGATGTATAGGGACCTGAAAGAGTACTTCTGGTGGGATGGCATGAAAAGAGATGTTGTTGAATATGTCTCTCGATGCTTGGTTTGTCAACAAGTTAAAGCTGAGAGACAGAAGTCTAAGGGGATGTTACAACCATTACACATACCCGAATGGAAATGGGAAAACATCACTATGGACTTTGTCACAGGACTTCCTAAAACATCCAAAGGCAATAATGCTATTTGGGTCATAGTTGATCGTCTTACAAAGTCTGCACACTTCATTGCTATTAGAGAGGATTTCTCTCTAGATCAGCTTTCCAGGATATATGTAAAGGAAGTGGTAAGATTGCATGGAGTACCACTTTCTATTATATCTGATCGGGATCCGAGATTTACCTCAAAGTTCTGGTGAAGTCTTCAGCATACTCTGGATACAGAGTTGAGTTTTAGCACTGCTTATCATCCCCAGACAGACGGTCAGTCTGAGAGAACAATTCAAACCCTAGAAGATATGTTGAGAGCTTGCTCTATGGATTTCAAAGGAGGTTGGGATCAACACCTACCTTTGGTGGAATTTTCTTATAATAATAGCTTTCACTCCAGTATTCAGATGGCTCCTTATGAAGCTCTCTATGGAAAGAAATGCAGGACTCCAACTTGCTGGGATGAAGTTGGGGAAAGAAAGCTATTAGGACCTGATCTCGTTGATGAAATGGCAGAAAAGGTCAGATCTATTCAACAACACATAATAGCAGCTCAGAGTCGACATAAAAGTTATGCCGACAACCGAAGAAAAGACCTAGAGTTTGAAGTGGGTGATAAAGTGTTCTTACGAATATCTCCCTGTAAGAGGGTTATGAGATTTGGAAAGAAGGGGAAGTTGAGACCTAGATATATCGGTCCTTTCGAAATACTGGATCGTGTTGGAAAGGTAGCTTACCGATTGGCGCTTCCACCGAATCTCTCTCAAGTTCACGATGTGTTCCATGTATCTCTCCTGAGAAAGTACATACCTGATCCTTCACATGTACTCAGCTCAGAAGTTGTACCGCTGGAGCAAGATCTTTCTTATGAAGAACAGCCGATAGAGATTCTGGATCGTAGCGAAAAAGTCCTACGAAACAAGACCACTCGATTGGTGAAAGTTTTATGGAGGAACCACCAATTAGAAGAAGCTAAATGGGAGCTTGAGGATATGATGAGGGAGAAGTATCCTCATATGTTTGTTACAAAGTGATGAATTTCGAGGGCGAAATTCTTTTTAAGGGGGGTAGAATGTAACACCCGAGATTTTTATGAGTAATATTTTGTTCAAAGGAATCTTTCACTACACACTTGCTTGGCTTACTTTACACGCAATCGCAACCTTCCTCGATAGCTTGCGTCGTACGCAATACCGAGTTTCACTAAACAACGATATGTTATTAAAATATTATTAAAACTAGCCGTTATGAATAGTAATAACCACTTTTTGAAATTTTATAAATTTTATTTTTCAAAATGGACTTCATTTTTGGATTCGGAATACCGAAATTAGCCTAGGGTGAAATTTTGGTATTTTTCTGAAAATTTTCAATTTTTGATGAATAGTGAAACCACTAAGTGGTAGGTTAAAAACTGAATTTTGCATAAAACTTAATTTTACCGCTTCTGTGAATGGAATTTCGAAAATCCGACAGACACGGTTGATATCAGTAAGTAAAATGTGGTTAAATGAGATAAAAATAATTTTTTGGGTGAATAGTAACTTTTTACTTTTTTTTTACCGCGGTTAATAGTAAATAGGGTAACTAAGGGTAAATATGATATTACTATTACCCTAACACATTTCCTAATTCTATTGGATAAGTGTAATTCGACCAAAAACAACCTTATGAATAAAATATGACCATTTAGGCCCACTTGAGTTAGATTAGGACATTTATTATTAATTTATTTAAAGAAGGGTTAAAATAGTTAAAATCAAAGTTTAATAAGTAAATAATTTTTAATATGGGGTTATACATAAGGTAAATTCGAAAATAAATATTCATTAGAAATCTAAAAATATTTCCTACATAATTGTATTTTATTTATAATTTTTAGACATTAAATAATTTAATTTAATTATGACACAACGATGATGTAGTAATTATCTTATTTATGAAATATTGACATAATTGATGTTATAAACACCAAAATAAATGTAATTTGAGACTTTTTATGAATTACATTATTTTTCTAGGTTACTATGATATATTAGTGATGATTTAATCAACTTGGTTCGAACATATAATTCTGTTATGACTTTCACAAAAATCATATATCAAATAGTGTCAAAATTGACACAAAATAGTTTTTAAATAAAATATTATATTATTAATTGTTATTTTATTCCTAAAAATCTAAGTTTCGGCCAAATGACTTATATAAGGATATATATATTAATAATAAACAATTTGGGGTTCATTTGACATGTTATAGTAAGTGTATTAACCATATAGTTAAAGAAAACAAAGGACATGGCAAAAGTTAAATTATTTAACTTAGAGTTAAATCTAATTGATAAGGTTAAAATAATACCCTAAACTTGTCTAAATCCTATTGGTTGATAAGATTTCGACCCATCCCCACTTTAGCTTCGAAATAAGACCCTTTGGAACCATTATAAACTGATTTTGACTTTAATATAAAATAATATTTTGAGATATTCCTAAGGTGCCCCTCTCCTCCCTTATAAAAGGGCACCTCCTCCCCCTCCTCCTCACACCAATTTGAGCACTCAAGATCGGCCAACCCCTGCCATTTTCTCCTCTCCACTTCCCTAGAATAATCCTAGAGGTCCTGGTCTTCTTCAAAGACCAATCTTAGTTCCCTAAGTGGAGGATTCAAAGAGGCGTTCCAAAGAAGAGGTAATATCCATTACCGATCTTTTCAATTTCTTTCTTCTTCAACTTCTTCTTCTTTAGTTGTTTCATGATAAAGTAATAACATCAGTATTACTTACATACTGATATGTTATTATAAATATGAAACAACCCTAATTCACCTTCTATCTATCCTACGGAAAAATGAAATCACCGCGCGTGCGTACGTACGGAATACCGTCTCCACGCCGTGGTGTAATCTATTTTCCACCACCACCTTACAAGGATGGGTATAATGGTGTAATGAGTAACTATTTATTATTATTATAAAGTAATATTGATACTGAAGTAATATATATATACTCCAATACAATTCCACGATCATAGGAACGATATCATCACTCGTGCGTACGTACGGAATACCGTCTCCACGATGTGATGCGACTCGTTCTACATGATCATCATTACATAGTAATTATATAAATGAATTGAATGAATAAATATGATATATGTTAAACTAATACAATTCTGGATATAAGGTATCTATAACCTTAAAAGAAGAATAAGAATTTATTCGGCAAAACACGCATAAGAACAAAAGGCAATAAAGACCCGAGTAACAAGTAACAATGAAATATTACTAACAAGAAGCTAAGAATATGACCATATATGATATCATATCAATATGTATGATTATGTAATAAGTCAATAACATTATTTAAACCATTATACAGGAGCTTTGGACACGTACAAAGCAAATCAGACCTAAGGTAAGGGAAATATCACAATCTCATTTTTATCCGAGATTGTTTATTCGTAAGTATTTACTGGGGTGTATTTTATCATCCACATCCATGTTTCATCAATATGTAATATTATTTCCATCCACCTACAATTGTTTAAATCCATTTTTACCCTTCGGTGAGTTTTTAGTAATAGGTATGAAAGGAATCTTTTGTCGTTTTTCGTACGAGGTACTTTTTGACTTTTCCGACAAAAGTACGAAGAATGTTTTTTTTAACTTATACGGCATGAATGGATTTTTAAAACATTATTTCCAAGAAAC
Source organism: Viscum album (assembly GCA_963277665.1). NCBI lineage: Eukaryota > Viridiplantae > Streptophyta > Magnoliopsida > Santalales > Viscaceae > Viscum > Viscum album. The sequence continues at coordinate 1,782,658,688 of OY728148.1, read as the reverse complement.
TTCCTTTACAAGTTTTCAAGTTTATTTTTAATCAACTTATTTTATTTTAAAGTCATATGACATGTTATGAAAGGAAAAATGTTTTTGAAGTAGAAAGGATATTTTCCTCAAGAATGGAGTTCAAGTATTTTATCAAAATTATTTTCCATCTAAGATAATAAAAGGGTTCTGTTTTTATCCCTATTATTACATTGGTTTGATTATGTTGTGATGGAAATATTTTTATGAATTCCTTTATCTTATATGAATTGTTTTATGATGTCATGTTGTTTAAGAATCCCATTTTTATTACATGGGTTACGCTATGATGTATGGTTTATGATTATGTGGCACACATAAGAAAGGATTCATTATAAGATGGGTGGGACCTATATCTCCCTCCAATGCATTGGGTAAAGATTTTATATCTCATGAGATAGACATGGCTGGAACGGTAGGTTATACTGGTTTAGTGAAACAGGACTGGAATGAGGGTGACTCGGTTCAGAAAGGGACTTTGTCCACTAAGATAGTCTTGGCAATGAGTCATGACTAACAAGAAATTATTTTACATGATTATGTGTGCATGCCACAAAGTTTCAAGTTTCATGTTATGATTATGGGGATCTCATTTTCACTTCTATGATTTGTTCCATGTTAAGATATTATTATCTCTTTGCAGGTTATGATTTTCAAAAAGATATGATATGATTTTTATTTCCTTTATTTGCCCTTGCTGAGCATTTGAGCTCACCCTTTTATGTTTTCTTTTCCCCGGGTCAGGAAGATGGATATTAAGTAGAATATGCTAAAAGGGACCCTAGATATGATGAAATAAATGGGAGACACTGTAGAAGATTTATGAACCAGTTGTTTATGTTTTCCAGTTTCTAAAGACACTATACCTATACGGTCCTTTGTGGTTTTGTCATATGTTGTAATAAGTGTGCTTCAATTTTGAAGTATTAACAATGTATGTAAAGTATGGGTCGTTATAGTTGTTTATTCGTAAGTATTTACTGGGGTGTATTTTATCATCCACATCCATGTTTCATCAATATGTAATATTATTTCCATCCACCTACAATTGTTTAAATCCATTTTTACCCTTCGGTGAGTTTTTAGTAATAGGTATGAAAGGAATCTTTTGTCGTTTTTCGTATAAGGTACTTTTTGACTTTTCTGAAAAAAGTACGAAGAATGTTTTTTTTTAACTTATACGGCATGAATGGATTTTTAAAACATTATTTCCAAGAAACTTCCTTTACAAGTTTTCAAGTTTATTTTTAATCAACTTCTTTTATTTTAAAGTCGTATGACATGTTATGAAAGGAAAAATGTTTTTGAAGTAGAAAGGATATTTTCCTCAAGAATGGAGTTCAAGTATTTTATCAAAATTATTTTCCATCTAAGATAATAAAAGGGTTATGTTTTTATCCCTATTATTAAATTGGTTTGATTATGTTGTGATGGAAATATTTTTATGAATTCCTTTATCTTATATGAATTGTTTTATGATGTCATGTTGTTTAAGAATCCCATTTTTATTACATGGGTTACACTATGATGTATGGTTTATGATTATGTGGCACACATAAGAAAGGATTCATTATAAGATGGGTGGGACCTATATCTCCCTCCAATTCATTGGGTAAAGATTTTATATCTCATGAGATAGACATGGCTGGAACGGTAGGTTATACCGGTTCAGTGAAACAGGACTAGAACGAGGGTGACTCGGTTCAGAAAGGGACTTTGTCCACTAAGATAGTCTTGGCAATGAGTCATGACTAACAAGAAATTATTTTCCATGATTATGTGTGCATGCCACAAAGTTTCAAGTTTCATGTTATGATTATGGGGATCTCATTTTCACTTCTATGATTTGTTCCATGTTAAGATATTATGATCTCTTTGCAGGTTATGATTTTCAAAAAGATATGATATGATTTTTATTTCCTTTATTTGCCCTTGCTAAGCATTTGAGCTCACCCTTTTATGTTTTCTTTTCCCCAGGTCAGGAAGATGGATATTAAGTAGAATATGCTAAAAGGGACCATAGATATGATGAAATAAATGGGAGACACTGTAGAAGATTTATGAACCAGTTGTTTATGTTTCCCAGTTTCTAAAGACACTATACCTATACGGTCCTTTGTGGTTTTGTCATATGTTGTAATAAGTGTGCTTCAATTTTGAAGTATTAACAATGTAGTGGGTCTTCTGATCCACTTGTTGCTGAACAATGGATCAGTACCACTGAAAAGATATTTTCAATTCTTCAATGTTCTGAGCATGATAAAGTCATCTTAGCAGTATATCGTTTGGAAGGTGAAGCTGATCAATGGTGGAATCTTATCAAGAATACGAGGCAAAGAGATGAAATTGAGTCCATGGAATGGGACGAGTTCAAGAACTTGTTTTTCAGTAAGTACTTCCCTCGTATTCTTCGAACAAAGATGGAAAAAGAGTTTCTTGAGCTGAAGCAGAAGGATGATGAATCTGTTGGTATATACGAAGCAAATTTTACAAGACTTGCAAGGTATGCATCTGGCATTATCATCCAACCTGAAAGTAAAGTTGATCGATTTTTCAGTGTCTTAAAACCAAGTCTTCGAAGGGCATTAGCTATAAGAGACTTTAGTAGCTATGAAGAAATTGTGTGTTGTGCTATCAAGGTAGAAATGGAAGTTGGTGTTACATATCCATCTCATGGTTTTGACAAGAAACGAAAGATGGAGTTCAAGGAGAAATCTCAGAATAATGGTGAAAAGAAGATGAATGTTTCCTTATGCGCAAAGTGTGGAAATAAGCATGGTGGAGATTGTCTTAAAGGGGATAGAAAATGTTTTAAGTGTGGAAAAGAAGGTCATCAAGCAACTGAGTGTCGAAGTAATGGAAAAAGGGTTTCTAATGAAGTGAATAAAGCAAACACTGCAGAGAACGCACCACCAACACTTCAATGCTTCAAGTGCAAGGAAATGGGGCATTATGCTAATAAATGCCCTAATCCAAGGGTTAGTGATGATCAACATGAGCAACCACTGAAGGCAAAGGAGAAAGGGAAGTCACATGCGATCACTATTGACGATGTTGAATATGACAACGATGTGGTGGAATGATTAAGTGTTTATGTAATGGGATTCCAAAATAATATTGTATCATGGAGTATTGGAATATTTATGTATTGGTCTAATGTGGTATTCAAAGTAATTGAGATATTTTTGGAAATAAGATGATATGCGCATAATGAAGGGAAAACGAGAAAAACGAAATGTTTAACAATATTCATGACCACATGATTGATATAAGGACTAAGTGATATCATGGTTTGAGTATATAGAATTTTGAGGATTTTGGTATGTGGAAAGTGTTAAATTTTAACTGCATTCATGTTTTCACTAAGTTATTCAAGAGAATACACGATTAAGGACTTTGAATGTTTGGAATGTGACCAACAAAACATATCTTATGATATATGGGAATCGACGATGGTGTTAAATCTCTGGTAATCGTTTTCACTATGTTATGAGAGTGGACTGCAGTATTATGGATAAGCCTAAAGATTGGAATGGATTATGTTGGACATAAGTTAGTATTGTTTAAGGATAAAAGTTTTCTCGATATTATTGATGGGATGTTATAGTAATATAGTTTTAGAAAAAGGACAACCTGCAGGACGGGCGACAGCCCATCGCGTCGGACAAGGCTGTGGAAATCGAACCCACAACCGAAATGCGACTTGCCTTTATCGCCTACCACTGGCCTATAGGAAGTCCATGTTTAGTAGAAACTAGTTTTATTATATTAAGCTGTATGACATATGATGTATAAGTCCATTTTAGGAACCATATATGATTAATCTCACTATAGATCGACTTATGTATATAATTTTTTGCTAACCTTTTGTTTGAGACAGATGGAATGACCCGTCATTCTATCACATGATCTGCTAACACTTCACGAATAACAAATTCAACTTCATTTATTTAAGATGAAGTGGAAATTGTTAAAGGCACGAACAATAGTGAGATTGTACCAAAATAAAGTAAGTATTTATTCTAATTCAAATTCTTTAACTTTAGGGAAACGATCTTGAAAACCAAAAATGTTGTCCTAGTGATCTTATATCTGATGAATCAGATGGTACCTTAGATCGTCACAAATTTATGGCTTTGTGATTGCTGGCTTTTCCATAGCCATGTTCTCTACCACTCTCCATCAGAACATGATGGTTAGATTTCTCTTCCATATCCATATTTTCACCTATGTGGAAACCCAGTGATTAGTTTATTTGGGTAACCGTTACGTTTCATACTTTTGTTTTTAAAGATTGGTTTTGATATTCCTTTTTACGATGTGGGTTTCTATTAAAGAAACTTTCGAATAGTAAACCATTTATAACCCCGACGAATTTCGAGGGCGAAATTCATTTTAAGGGGGGTAGAATGTAACAGCCCGAGATTTTATGAAAAATATTATTTTTAATTTTATTAATGTCTTGTGTTGTACGCTACACCAAAAGGAGCTTGCACAACACACATCCTTGACTTGCCTTGAATTACACGCAATCGTGACCTTCCTCAATAGCGTGTGTAGTACGCAATACCGAGTTTCACTAAACAACGATATGCTATTAAAATATTATTATAACTAGCCGTTATGAATAGTAATAACCACCTTTTAAAATTTTAGAAATTTTAGCTCTAAAAATGGACTTCATTTTTGGATTCGGAGTATCGAATTTATCCTAAGGTGAAATTTTGGTACTTTTCGGATAACTTTCATATTCTGATGAATAGTGAAAATTACTAAATTATAATTAAAAACAACTTTTTTAATCAAAATAATTAATAGTGATAAATTATTAATTTGAGTGGTTTTAAAGTATATTTAGAATATATTTTTACAATTTAATACAATGTTGGTCATTGGATGTAATTTCACATTTAAACCAGACATAAACAAGTGTCAAACTTTTGATAGATATTGTTTCTTAAAAACACGCTATTTGTTTTAACAGCGGGATTTAATTATAAAATTAATTAATGCAACTTCTATGTTATGAATTTGGTAAAATAGACTTCATTTTTGAATTCGGAATATGAAATATAGCTTAGGATGAAATTTTGGCATTGTTCTGAAAAACATCAATTTTTGATGAATAGTGAAACTACTAAGTGGTAGTTAAAAAACTGAATTTTTCATAAAACTTAATTTTACCGCTTCTGTGAATGGAATTTCAAAAATCCGAGAGACACGGTTGATGTCATTAAGTAAAATGTGGTTCAATGAGATGAAAATAATTTTTGGTGAATAGTAACTTTTTACTTTTATTTACCACGGTTAAAAGTAAATAGGGTAATTAAGGGTAAGAATGATATTAATATTACCCTAACACATGTCCTAATTCTATTGGACAAGTGTATCTCGACCAAAAACAACCTTAAGTGTAAAATATTATCATTTAGGCCCACTTGGATTAGATTAGGACATTTATTATTATTTAATTCAAAGAAGAGTTAAAAGAGTTAAAATCAAAGTTTATTTACTAAAACATTTTTAATATAGGGTTATACATAAGATAAATTCGATTTTAAATATTCATTAGAAAGATAAAAAGATTTCCTACATAATGGTATTTTATTTGTAATTTTTAGACATCAAATAAGTTAATTTATGTATGACACAAAGATAATGCAGTAATTATCTTATTAATAAAATATTGACATAATTGATATTATAAATACCAAAATAAATGTAATTTAAGACTTTTTATGAATTCCACTACTTTTCTAGGTTACTATGATATATTAGTGTTGATTTAATCAACTTGGTTCGAACATATAATTCTGTTATGACTTTCACAAAAATCATATATCAAATAGTGTCAAAATTGACACAAAATAGTTTTTAAATCAAATATTATATTATTAATTGTATTTTATTCCTAAAAATATAAGGTTCGGCCAAATGACATAGATAAGGATATATATATTAATAATAAACAATTTTGGGTTCGTTTGGCATGTTATAGTAAGTGTATTAACCATATAGTGTAAGAAAATAAAAAGAGACGGTAAAAGTTAAATTATTTAACTTAAAGTTAAATCTAATTGATAAGGTTAAAATAATAACCTAAACTTGTCTAAATCCTATTGGTTGATAGGATTTCGACCCATTCCCACTTTAGCTTCGAAATAAGACCCTTTGGAACCATTATAAACCGATTTTGACTTTAATATAAAATAATATTTTGAGATATTCCTAAGGTGCCCCTCTCCTCCCTTATAAAAGGGCACCTCCTCCCCCTCCTCCTCACACCAATTTGAGCACTCAAGCTTGGCCAACCCCTGCCATTTTCTCCTCTCCACTTCCCTAGAATAATCCTAGAGGTCTTGGTCTTCTTCAAAGACCAATCTTAGTTCCCTAAGTGGAGGATTCAAAGAGGCGTTCCAAAGAATAGGTAATATCCATTACCGATCTTTTCAATTTCTTTCTTCTTCAAATTCTTCTTCTTTAGTTGTTTCATTATAAAGTAATAACATCAGTATTACTTACATACTGATATGTTATTATAAATATGAAATAACCCTAATTCACCTTCTATCCATCCTACGGAAAAATGAAATCACCGCGCGTGCGTACGTACGGAATACCGTCTCCACGCCGTGGTGTAATCTATTTTCCACCATCACCTTACAAGGATGGGTATAATGGTGTAATGAGTAACTATTTATGATTATTATAATATAATATTGATACTGAAATAATATATATATACTCAAATACAATTCCACGATCATAGGAACGATATCATCACTCGTGTGTACGTACGGAATACCGTCTCCACAATGTGATGCGACTCGTTCTACATGATCATCATTACATAGTAATTATATAAATGAATTGAATGAATAAATATGATATATGTTACACTAATACCATTCTGGATATAAGGTATCTATAACCTTAAAAGAAGAATAAGAATTTATTCGGCAAAACACGCATAAGAACAAAAGGCAATAAAGACCCGAGTAACAAGTAACAATGAAATATTACTAACAAGAAGCTAAGAATATAACCATATATGATATCATATCAATATGTATGATTCTGGAATAAGTCAATAACATTATTTAAACCATTATATAGGAGCTTCGGACACGTACAAAGCAAATCGGACCTAAGGTAAGAGAAATATCACAATCTCATTTTTATCCGAGATTGTTTATACTTTGGTATTTATTGGGGTGTATTTTATCATCCACCTACATGTTTCCTCAATATGTAATATTATTTCCATCCACCTACAATTGTTAAATCCAATTTTATCTTTCGGTGAGTTTTTAGTAAAATATATGAAAGGAATCTTTTGTCGTTTTTCGTACGAGGTACTTTTTGACTTTTCCGACAAAAGTACGGGAAGAATGTTTTTTTTAATTTATACGGCATGAATGGATTTTTAAAACATTATTTCAAAGAAGCTTCCTTTACAAGTTTTCAAGTTTATTTTTAATTAACTTCTTTTAGTTTAAAGTTGTATGACATGTTAAGAAAGGAAAAATGTTTTTGAAGAAGAAAGGATATTTTCCTCAAGAATGGAGTTCAAGTTTTTAATCAAAATTATTTTCCATCTAAGATAATAAAGGGTACTGTTTTTATCCCTATTATTACATTGATTTGATTATGTTGTGATGGAATTATTTTTTATGAATTCCTTTATTGTATATGAATTGTTTTATGATGTCATGATGTTTAAGATTCCCATTTTTATTACATGGGTTATGCAATGATGTATGATTTATGATTTTGTGGCACACATAAGAATGGTATCATTATGAGATGGGTGGGACATATATCTCCCTCCAATGCATTGGGTAAATATTTCATATCTCATGAGATAGACATGGCTGGAATGGTAGGTTATACCGGTTCAGTGAAACAGGACTGAAACGAGGGTGACTCGATTCAGAAAGGGACTTTGTCCACTAAGATAGTCTTGGTAATGAGTCATGACTAACAAGAAATGAATCTCTATGATTATGTGTGTATTCCACAAAGTTTCATGTTTTAAGTTATGCTTATTGGGATTTCATTTCACTACTATGATTTATCCCATGTTATGAAATTATGCTCTCTTTTACAGGTTAATATTTCCAAAAGTTATGTTCTTATGAATATGATGTGATTGATTTTTCTTTTGTTTACCCTTACTGAGCATTTGAGCTCACCCTTTTATGTTTTCTTTTCCCCAGGATATAAAGAAAGGTTTTAGGTAAAAAAAAGGGGAAGATCTTTACGGGAGATATTGAAGATCTTTCACCACGATTAGAAGATTACATTCTGAGTTTCCAAAGACACTAAACTATTACGATCCTTGTGTGTGTGTTTTTGTTATGTACCAAGTATTCCACAAAAGTAATGTAATGTCCATGTACGTCAAGCTTCGGGTCTCTACAAGTCGTGTAGCAGGCGGTGGGTGGTGATTTGAGGTTCTACTGCCACCACCTCCAGGTGGTCCACCCCGACCTTAGGGTGCAGGTGGAAAAGGACAAGCTCAGCTCCAAGCAGTTGAGGCCTATGACCACAGCGCTCCGGAGATGATTAGAGGTATGATCTGTGTCTACTCCACCTTAGTTGTAGTACTTATAGACACAGGTTCCAGTTATTCTTTTATTGCCACGACCCTCGTTCGGAGCTTATAGATTCTGGTGGAGTCGTTGGCTCGATCCTTATGGCTAGAGACTCCTACGGGAGAGGATTAGACGATTACACACTGGTACTGTCAGTGTGAGATTACTCTAGGAGGCAATAGATTCCACTGGGATCTTCTAGTAGCGGCTTCGAGGCCTTACGACATCATCTTGGGTATGGACTGGTTATCCACAATCCATGCTCAGATTGACTATATTAGGTGAAAAGTGCAATGTTTCTACGAGGACGGGACCAGGTTTTTCTTCACCAGTGAGAAGAGAACCTTTGCATCACAATATGGACTTACCCAGAGGAGGGTGCAGCCAATCACTCATCAGTTGGATAGCCTTACCCTCAGAGCAGTTGACATGAGGAGTCTAAGTTATCCTGTAGTGGTGGACTAGTATGTCGATGTCTTTCCTGATGATGTTCTGGGACTACCTCCATGCATAGAGGTATACTTTTACATCAACTTGTACCCCAGGATGGCACCGATATCTATACCAGCATATCGGATGGCTCCCGTGGAGCTTTGTGAGTTACGGGTACAGTTGGAGGACTTGCAGAGGAAGGGGTTCATAAGGCCCAGTTTTTCTCTATGGGAAACCCCGATTTTGTTCGCCAAGAAGGCAGATGGGAGTTTGAGACTCTGTGTGGACTATCGGCGCCTGAACCAGGTGATCGTGAAGAACAAGTATCCACTTCCGAGGATTGATGATCTTTTCGATCAGCTGAAGGGAGCTCATTGGTTTTTGAAGATAGACCTCATATCAGGCTACCATCGTCTCAGAGTACGAGATGAGGATGTGTAGAAGACGACCTTTAGATGTCGGTATGGCCACTATGAGTTCTTGGTTATGCCATTCAGCATGACCAATTCCCCATCAGTGTTCATGGGACTCATGAACATGATCTTTCAGCCATACCTCGATCGCTTTGTGGTGGTCTTCATCGATGACATCTTGATATACTTGGCATCGGAGGAGGAGCATGCCTATCATCTAAAGATGGTCCTGGATACACTCCAAGAGCACCAGCTTTATGGTAATCCCTTGAAGTGCCAGTTCTAGATACAAGAGGTTCACTTTATGGGACATGTTATCTTGGAGGCTGGAGTTGCAGTGGATCCGGTGAAGATAGAGGTTGTTCTAGCTTGGGAGCCACCCAGGAGTATGACCGAGGTGTGTAGTTTCCTCGGGTTTGACGGATACTACTGGAGATTCGTGCCTGAATTTTCCAGAGTTGCAGCACCCTTGTCAGCATTGATGAAGAAGGGACAACCCTTCGTATGGACGAAGAGATGTCAGTAGAGTTTTCAGGAGCTAAGGTAGAGACTGAGGAGTTCCCCCATCTTGAGGTTACTAGAAGAGGGTGTTGGATATGTAGTCTACTGCGACGCATCAGGGACCGGACTTGGGTGTGTCCTGATGCAGGAGCGAGTAGTGATCACTTATGTTTCGCGATAGCTGAGACAACATGAGCAGAACTACGCTACCCATAACCTAGAGTTAGCAGCAGTGGTATTTTCCCTGAAGATGTGGTGACATTACTTGATGGGCGAACGTTTTACAGTCTACTCTGATCACAAGAGTCTTAGGTATATCTTCTCTCAGAAGGACATGAACCTAAGACAGTGGAAATGGTTAGAGTTCCTCTAGGACTGTGACTTTGAGATAATCTATACTCTTGGGAAGGGGAGCGTGGTAGCAGATGCACTCAGTAGGAGGTCTGGTCTATAGTTGCTGAGTGAGGTGATAAACCAGCTAGCCATGATGCAGATATCCTTTGTGGATAGAGATGGAGTAGCTTACCTCCAGTCTATGACTGTCACTCCCCCACTTCTTCAGTGAATTCGGGAGGCACAACTTGGGAACATTGACTACGAGGCACGACGTGCTCAGATATCCATAGGAAAAGCACATGATAGATTTTCTAAAGGTGGGGGGCACATTATCCTCTTTAGAGGATGCACCATGGTACCGATGGCACTATGGGAGGAGGTGTTGAGGGAGTTACATGCATCCCCTCTGGAGGTACATCCTGGTGTGGCAAAGATGTACAAGGACCTCCGACATCAGCACTGGTGGCCAGGGATGAATAAATCAGTGACAAAGTTTGTTTCACGATGCCTCACTTGTCAGCAAGTGAATGTCGAGCATCAGGCTCCAGCAGGCTTAGCGTAGTCACTAGAGGTGCCTGAGTGAAAGTGTGATGGTATTTCCATGGACTTTGTGGTAGGATTTCCACGTACGTCCAAGGGACATGATTCCATCTAGGTGATCGTTGACCGACTCACCAAGTTGTCCCACTTCCTACCTTTCTGAGAGCAGGGATCGGTAGAGGGCTTAGGACGCCTCTACGTACAAGAGATTGTACGGCTTTATGGAGTGTCATCGATGATCGTCTCTGACCGTGATGCACGTTTTACATCCCGGTTGTGGAAGGGATTACAGGAGGCATTAGAGACTCAGGTGTGTTTGAGCACTGCCTTTCATCCGCAGACGGATGGTCAGATGAAGCGGACTATTCAGACGCTGGAGGACATGCTACGTGCTTGCGTCCTAGGTTTTGACCGTAGTTGGGAGGATCACTTGACATTGGTGGAGTTCTCATACAACAAAAAATATCACTACACCATCAGTATGGCACCATTTGAGGCCATATATGGTCGACCATGCAGATCACCTCTATGTTGGACAGACCCCGGGGAGTCAGCACTTATGGGTCCAGAGTTGGTACGGGCTACCACTGAGAATGTACAGATCATCCAGGTGCGAATGAAGACTGCACAGAGCAGACAGAAGTCTTATGCTGACAGGAGGCAGAGACCTTTGGAGTTTGAGGAGGGAGACCATGTCTTCCTACGGGTCTCACCTCGATGAGGTTTACGGATATTTGGATGAGGCGGCAAGTTATCACTAAGGTTTATCAGACCATTTCTGATACTTCGGAGGATAGGAGAGGTTGCATACCGCTTGGCACTTCCACCGCAGTTGGAGAGGGTGCACGACGTCTTCAACATATCTCAGCTGAGAAGATATGTGCATAACCCATCTCACATCATCGACCACAGCGAGCTAGACTTTGATGATGGGGCAACGTTTACGGAGGTTACAGTAGAGATTGAGGATCGATAGGAGCGAGTCCTTCGTGGGCGGTCGATATCTCTGATGCACGTTTGTTGGCAACATGAGAACCTCTAAGAGAGCACTTGGGAGCGGGAGGCTCAGATTCATGCTCAGTACCCCCATTTGTTTTCTTAGTCTATATTGTGGCTTTTGGGATGAAAATCCCTAAGGTGGGGAGAATGTAAAGACCAAAATTTTCCATGTAATTTTTTTTAATTATATGGAATTATTACGAGTATGAAAAAATTGACGGCGCGTGATTCCGAGACCCAGTGTGCCCAGAATGAATTTCTAAACTTTTTTTAAGGTACTTTCAGTAAACGTACAAGCGGAATTTTCTAACTTTTGAATTGGTGCTCGAAATTGAAATCTGAGGGCACCGTTGAACTCGTAGCGCCGAGATTCACTTAAAAGAGTCTTCACTTCAACAGCAGTAGGTCGAGGGGAAGATCTGGTTTTGCGGGTTTTTTGTGGAGGATTAAAATAAAAAAAATGTTTTATTTTTATTAAAATCCTTCCATCCTTTTTAATTCATTGGAGGTGGGGACCACACGAGGGTGGTCGGGCATTTAATACTGGGCATTAAATGCACGGTTACACAAAGTGTGTAACCATGAAACACACCATTTAATGAAATATCATTAATGACAAGTTAAAGAAACCATTAACTTAAGTTAATGAGTAAGGCTTCTCTCCTTCCTCTTGGTCATTCGTTGGCAAAGATTTGAATTGGGAGGAGAGAACTTTGGAGAGCCTTTGGAGAACCTTTGGAAGAACAAATCCACCAAGCAAAGAATGGAGGATCGACATTCGAGTAACCGTGGAAACATGTTGTGGAACGACGAACGTCGACCCGTCATCTTCAACCGTGAGCGCTCTCCAACAATTCGAGGTAGGAATTTGAACTTGTTTAATTTCAAGTATGGATGATTCAATATCTTCAACCTATTGCTATCAAGCTAACGCGGAGGGCGTGGAACAATCGAACGAGGCTCAGTCCCTCCACTATCTTGATTAATTTTTGCGTTCTTCGTTGGCGATTCTTCGGGATGGATGGAACCCAATTTTTGATGGTCTAGAAGCAATGGTGATGTCCCGAGAAGTTTAACGACGCCTTCAGAAGGAAGAACGGGCCATCGGAGCTCACCTGGTGACCCGCGGAAGGCCGCCAGCACAGTGGTACCAGCGACCAGTGCCGGCGGGAACCAAGGCGGCGGCCGACACCTGCCAGCCGCGAGGGAGGAGGCGGCGCACCTGCACCGTAGGAGGAACCGGCCGCGGCTCATCAGCCACAGTTGACCGAAGGAGGCGGCTGATACACTGGCCGACAGCGGGTGGTGGAGGGGCGCGTCGTTGCGCGCCGCTGGAGACGGTGGCCGATTGACCGCGATGGGAGGCAGGACTCGCTCCAGCGAGGCCCGCATGTCACCTGGCGGCCCCATGTGGCGCCGCCACTGTGGAGGAGACTGAACGGCCCTCGCGGCCGTTTGGGAAAACTAGGGGTCACTCCCCCGGGTGGCGGCTAGGGCGGGCCCCACCATAGCGAGCCGCCTACTCAGTGAGTCAAGCCCGCCGCGGCCCCGCCCAGCCGGTTCAGGTCAACTCGAATTGGATCGGGTCTGCCCAGGCTGGGTCGGGTCGGGTCAGACCAGACCCGAACCCAACCATACCCAGAAACACTTAAAGGGCCATATCTTGAGAACCAGACGTTCGTTTGATGAACCATCTGCAGCGCTGGGATCCTTGGATCGAGACAATCCTTTCGGTATACTCTAATTGAGTTTTTGACAAAGTTGGAGTATGACCGAGTTGGATCGAACTCGAATCCAATCGGGTCCTCAGCACTAAAATGCTAATAACTTTCAGACTGGGCATCTGATTGACGCTCCGTCTGTCGTGTTGGGACCCTAACGACATGGCAGTCCTTTATGTTACACATTTTTGGAACTTAGTAGCGATAGAGGTATGACCGATGACTTGAGGAGCAGTTTCTATGGAACTTGAGCGCACCAGGTGCGAGGAACCCTGTGGCTGGTTGTACATGAAGAACTTATACAAATCCTGTGTGGGTAAACTTATACGAATCCTGTGTGGGTAAGATTCTACGAATCCTGTGCGGGTCAGCTTCTACGAATCCTGTGTGGGTCAACTTATACGAATCCTGTGTGGATCAACAGTAGAGCTTATCGACAAAGTAAGATGATCTAGCGATACGTCTAATCATCTGTACTTTTGTACTTAAGTTATTCCTGGTGTGAGATGAGTCTTTATCATTGTGGTTCTTTTCTTAATGGTATTACTTTTGTGGTGTTTTACTTGTAATATTACCTTTGTGGTACTTACCCTTGTGGTGTTACCTTCGTGGTGTTCCTTCCTTCGTGGAACAGTTGTGATAATGGCTAGAAGGTTGGAGCCTTTTTGTTTCCTCATGAATGAGATTAGTATATTTGATAACTTAGGTATATGTATGGGCATATACCTAAGTGGGGTTGATTGTTGCTTCGTGCTTTATGTTTGTGGTCTTGCTTTGTGGTTTATCATTTGTGGATTCTGTGAGACCTTCGGGGTCTCGGGGTCCCTACTGAGTATTGTTATACTCTCCCCTTATAACAGCCCAAGATTTCATAGTATGTTATCTCATTAAAGTAATTCAATAGCTTGCGCTATACGCAACACCGAGTTCAAGCACACCACAACTTACCAAACTACTCGTTCAAAAAACGGTTATGAATAATATTAATTGAAATTTGAATCTTATATACTCTATATAATTTTAAAATCCCTATTATGTGTTTCTTAGACATAATATAAAAACAAGTTCATTTTTTTCAGATAAAAGAAGTATTTTTCAAAAAATGCAATTTTACCACCTTTTAATGGCGAAACCTTTTTAAAACCAATATTTGAAACTTTTATATATTCAATTTAATGAAATTAAATTCTTCTTTAGAAGTGGGACATAAAAATTTAGTTTGGATAAATTTTTGGTACTTTTCTGATAACTTTCATATTTTGACAAATAGTGAAAAATACTATGTTTTAATTGAAAACAACTTTTTTAATCAAAATAATTTAGTGTTAAATTATGAATTTGAATGGTTTTGAAGTATAATTAGATTATATTTTTATCATTTAATACAATTTCTATCATTATAAATGATTTGATATTTAAATTTGACATAAACACATGTCAATCTTTTGATAGTTTTTACTTTTTAAAAACCCACTTTTTTGTTTTAACAATGGGAATTAATTTTAAATTAATAAATTCAACTTCTATGTTTTTAATTTGGTAAAATAGACTTAATTTTTGAATTTATAATATCAAAATTAGCTTAGGGTGATTTTTTGGTTTTTTTCTGAAAACTTCCAATTTTTGATGAATAGTGAAAAACACTACGTTATTATTTAAAATAGACTTTTTATTTAAAAAATTAGTTATTTTGTTTTAATTTATTTTTGGTCAAAATAGATACATAATACCTATATATGTTCAACGTAATTCATTGGAGTCATTTTATAATAAGTTTAGATATATAAAATTTTATCGAACTTTTTACCGTCTTTTACCCACCTCCTAGGAGCATTTGCAAATTTGCATAAAACTTAATTTTACCGCTTCTGTGAGTTGAATTTTAAAAATCTGAGAGACACAATTAACATCAGTAAGTAAAATTTGGTTCAATAAGATGAAAATAATTTTTGGTGAATAGTAACTTTTTACTTTTATTTACCACGGTTAAAAGTAAATAGGGTAATTAAGGGTAAAAATGATATTATAATTACCCTAACACATGTCCTAATTCTATTGGATAAGTTTAATTCAACCAAAAACAACCTTAGGAATAAAATATGACCCCCCTTTGGTCCACTTGGATTAGATTAGGACATTTATTATTATTTTATTTAAAGAAGAGTTAAAAGAGTTAAATTCAAAGTTTAAAACTAAACCATTTTTAATATAGGGTTATACATAAGATAAATTCGACTATAAATATTCATTATAAACCTAAAACTATTTCCTACATAATGGTATTTTATTTATTATTTTTGGACATTAAATAATTTAATTTATTTATGACACAATGATGATGTAGTAATTACCTTATTAATAAAAGATTAAAATAATTGATATTGTCAATATCCAAATAAATGTAATTTGAGACTTTTTATGAATTCCACTAATTTTCTAGGTTAATATGACATGTTAGGGTTGGTTAAATAAATTTTATTCGAAGTGATAAAGTTTTTATGGCTTTCGAAAAAATCAAATACTAAATAGTGTCAAAATTGACATAATTGAGTTTTTAAAAAAAATATTATATTATTAATTGATATAATATTCCTAAAAATCTAAGGTCCAGACAAAGGACTTAGATAAGGTTATATATATTAATAATGAACCACATTGGGTTCTTCTGGCTTGTTATAGTAAGTTTATTAACCATATAATATAAAAATACAAAGAGACATGGTAAATGTCAAACTATTTAACTAAAAGTTAAATCTAAAAGACAAGGTTAATATGATGACCTAAACCTATCTAAAACCTATTGGTTGAGAGGTTTTCAACCCATACCCACCTTATCCTTTAAATAATTTATTTTTGATTCATTAGAAACCAAAAATTATTTTATTATAAAATAATATTTCAAGTTTTTCCTAAAATGACCCTCACCTCTCTTATAAAAGGGCACTTCCTCTTCTCTTAATTTCACACCTCCAAAGCCTTTTGGCTCGAACAACCCCTACCCAAATATCCTCCAAACTTTACTCCCTTCATCCTAGAGGCCTTCCTTTGGTCAGAAAGCCAACCTAAGGAGACATTTTGATCAAATCAAAAGGAAGAACCTGAAGAAGAGGTAAATATTGCATCACCTCTTTCAAGTTCTTTTCTTCTTCTACTTCCTCTTTCTTTGTTGTTTCCATTCTAAAATAATAAATCCAGTATCTTATATATACTGTGATTTTATTATAAAAATGGTACAATCATATTCATTATTCTATCCATCCTATAAATGACAAAGTCATCATACGTGCGTACGTACGGCTTACCGTCTCCACGTCGTGGTGTAGTTTGTTATTCAAACATTTCATTATTTGGATGAGTATAATAATGAGTATAATTAATGTAAATAATAAATATAACATGTTAATGATTTTGTATATATGATATGTCATCCAATTACATATGATTTCATCATCAATATAATGATATTTTTGTTCGTGCGTACGTACAAATTTCCATCTCCACGACGCGATGAGATTCATTCCCACGTTCACCATTCAACGATGATTATAAAAATATATATTATTAATAAGTATGTAATATATGACATAATAATGCTGCTGGATATATATAAATGTATGTATGTATGTATGTACTTACATATATCTTATTCACTTACTTCTGTTCAATACGATATGAAAACGGAAACAACATTTATGCGTATGTACGACCTACCGTCTCCATAAACGGTGTCTTCCATTTCATATATACATATATTATAAAAATTTATATTCTAAATATATATGATATATAAATCAAGGTATATATTCTAGATATATTTAAATCATGATCTAAATGATACGATCAAGAATAACAAGTTAAAACACATACGATAAAGAAAGCAATTATTACCCAAATTGTTAATTTAACATGGAAATCGTTATTAAATGGGTAGTATAAAGTCATAAATGAATCATGTATGGTATAATAAATATGAATATGGTTCTAGTATAATTTAATAACATACTATGGTCATTATATAAAAGGTTAAACGTACCCTCGACCAAAGGAAAGTGCAAGGTAAGGGTTAATTCCTCAATCTCATTATTATCCGAGATTGTTTATGTGTAAGTTTTTACTGGGACATATTTATTATCCATGTCCATGTTTCATAAAAGAGTTTTCAAAAGGATTATTTTTAAGGGACTCTTTAACTAAAAAATCATTTTAAATGTTTTAAATATTTATTCTTCTAAACATTTCTCATTAATGTCCATGTTTTCAAGATGATTTTAAGGATTTATTTATATGGACATAAATGTTTTAAAATGTTAATTCCTTTCAAAAGTTTCAAAGTGGCATGAGACACTTTGATTCAAAAATATCTTTTAAATGACTTCCTTTATAAATTGTGTGACTTTTAAAATGATTTCATGAAAAAGAGATATTTCTCTCAAAGAGTTTTACTGATCATTTTCAACTATGTCAACATCCTTTACTGGATATTATTCTTGATCGAGGTTGATTTATTATGATAAAAATCTTCCATGTTGTATTGAAGGTTTTGTGATATGTTTGACTGTGGATGTGTTATTTTTATACCATTTATGGTTTATGGATAAAGTATTGGCATTTTATATGCTAGTTTTAATACGAATGTTTATGTTATGTTTAAACCTTTTTATACGAGGAATGCATTGGACTTAGTAAGTGACGGGTGGAGCCCGCTATAGCTCATCGATGCATCGGTATGTCTCATGAGACAAACTAGTGTCTTGACACAAGGCCTTGACAAAGTCTTATTTGTAGTCTTGGCACAAGGCCTTGACTATGTGGTTATAGAGTCTGACATTATGCATTCCATCATTATGAAAGTGGCTATTGATATTGCATGTGATTATTCGACTAGTAGAATATCCATGTGAATAAGTAAATGACATTATTTGATTTATCTTTTCCATATTATGATGAAGTTTAAGTTTAAAATGCTTGTGTTCTAGTCTTATACATTGCCTTAAATGTTTATGCTTATTTGTGAAAGTTTCCGCTATATTATTATCCTTACTGAGCGTTTGAGCTCACTCATTTCTTATATTTTATTTTCTCAGGATTTCCAAGAAGTGTATTGTGATTGATATGCAGGGTTAAGCTAAAGGGGAATAATGACATTTTCAAAGAACTATCTATGCTGTATTTTATGTTTGAAATTGTAATGTGAAGTTGATGTATGTAATCTATTTCCAAGACTGCTAAACTGATCGGTCTTTCGGGACATGATTTCCTTGTATCATGCCAATGTATTAAAATAATGCACCGACTCTGGGTAACTGGGGTTGGGGCGTTACACCCCTGCATGGGCTACGCCCGCACCTTACTGTGTCTTGTGCAGACGACGGACAACGTTGATCGAGGCTGAGGGAGCCAGGGCTGGAGGGTGCTCGGAGGTGAAGTATTTGACGTGGCGTGCCATAGAGATAACCGACCGTGAGTTGTACCTACCCTTCAGATTGGATCCTTGGAGAATGATCACAGGAGCAGTCTTTCAGTTTTACTTGTACTTTTCAGTTAGACTTGCATTCTGACCCTTTTACTTGCAGTACTCACTCTTTTGCTTTATAGTTTACTTCGTGTTTGTATCCTGTTGTGTGCTTGGACTGTGTGTTTGCAGGTTTAAAGACAATGTCTTCCCGTTTATAGGGATATGTCTTTCCAGTGCTAGTCGTCAGCCCGTGACCTATGAGAGGCGGACTTGGGGTAGTCACGGCACGGGCCCCGAGGGACGGGTCGTGACATAAGGTCATATAGGGTCATACATAATAGCACATTCAAGAATCTGCCATATTCTGTTGAATAGGTATATCACACATGGTGGGCCCAACCATGGGGTTTGAGTGTTGTTCAAGTTATCGATGACAAAAGAATAAATAAATTCATTATTATTCAAATAAAAAATAATTGGGTTTAATTTATTTCTAAAATTTATTTACAAGTTGAGTAAATATGAGAAGTAATATTAATCGAACGAATATTATTTTAATATTCCGGGTTCGTTTAATATTAGCGGGAATTTCGAGTCAAGTAATGTACTTGGTTTTATCATGTAATATATTTAATATATATTATAGGTAGGTGATAAAATATAAATAATATTTATGACGTAGTTTTGTTCATCATAATTTTTTATTTAGTGGACATTAAATATACGGAGGTCAGAGAACCATTTTCGTGTATTTGAGCTTCCACTGTAAATAGAGGAGAGAGACACTTGCACGACTATTCACTGTGAGATTTCCAGAGCCTCTCTCTCTCTCATCTCCCACTTTCTCGAGAGAGACGCTCTCGATCCACATGAACAGATTGAGTTCTTCTTTATGCATCTAAGGTACGTCGATGTGATGATCGTTAAGACATCGAAAGCGTTTTCAGATCTCCACGCTAGCACCCGAATTTTTTCAATCGACGTTCCTATAGATTTTTGAAGTGCGTGTAGACAATCTAGAAGGATTCTGCTTTGGATCCTTTGAGCAGCTATCGCCGACGACAAGCAAATGCCTAGCGCGACTTCAGATTAAAAAAAGGTATGTTTTCAGTTTATGTTTTTGTGCTCTGTTTAATTTACATGAGATCCCTGAATCGTACCAAGGCTCGGATTATCGGAGACGACGAGTTCCATCGTCCCAGTGATGAAAAATTTTAAATCCCCAACCCACTAACTTCTATTGCGCGCCCTAATATATTCAATTTGCATTAGAGCGACCACATAAACTATTGTTGTACCTCTCGTATCCCCTCGTGGTTTAATTTTCATGATCACAATCACTTTCTTTTTTGTCTAACATTTTGTTTTAAGTGTTGTCGATGATAGGCAATTGACTGCCAAAAGATTGACCCAAGAAAGCTGGCGAAGTGGACTGAAATTCAGTCCACCGGCCAACCGGTGTGGTAGCACCGGCCAGCCGGTGGACCTGGCAGAGGCACTGCCCACTGCCAGGTTCCACCGGTCAGCCGGTGGCTCTGTCACCGGCCAGCCGGTGGCATCCTGGTTCAACAGTGAGACCTACTGTCTCACCACCGGCCAGCCGGTGGCCTTCTCACTGGCCAGCCGGTGGCTCCTGGGCAGAAGCACTTCTCAACAGCCAAGGCACCGGCCAGCCGGTGGAGCTGCACCGGCCAGCCGGTAGCCCAGTCAAACTAGCCGTTGGGTTTGACCAGTCAACCCTCTTTTGGCCTCCAACGGCTCCGAGGACTTCTCCAACGGCTCCGAAGGCCCCCAATGGGTTCCATGCCTATAAATAAAGGCTGAGGAAGCCCCAGACACCTACCGGATCACAAATCAAGCGCTCGGACATATTGTTGAACATTTGGTGAACCTCCGGCGCTCCACCTTCAAGGATCCTCAAGTGCTCCAACCAATTTCCAATCCAAGGAGCACATCAAGAAGCTTGGGAGAGCACGCTACATCAACTCCATCATACCATTGGCGCCCAAGTCTTCCTCCATTACGGGTTTTATTGTATTTATCTTTTTGAGCTTAAAATTGGGTTTGTGCCTACAAACCCCAACCCTTTTCTCATCCCCCTTTCTTTTGGGTTTCACACCACCACTAAGGTGTGAAGAGGTTTCTTCAAGCCTTTCCTTTTAAAGGGCTTGAGTTTTCGGTGAGCTAGCCTTCACCCGTTAAAAAGGCTAGTGGGTTCTTGCTAAACCATTAAAAGCAAGTGGGTTCTTGCTTAACCACCAAAAGCAAGCTGTAATAGGTCTTAGTGCTACCTCAAAGCCTAGTGGGTTTCTTGCTAAAACCATTGAAAAGCAAGCGGTAGGAATCTCTCAACGGTTGAGTTGGGAGCGGAGACGTAGGCCGGGTTTTGGCCGAACTCCGTTATCAATTTCTTGTGTCTTGCCTCTTTATTTTCCGCTGCATTTCAACTTTGATTTGATTTTGTTAATCAATTTTTTAAAAGGCGATTCACCCCCCCTCTTGTCATCACTCCCTTGCTTTTCTCCGATCCATCAATTGGTATCAGAGGGCGTATTTGAATAATTCCCTCACCGGTTTCAAATTAAAGATCCTATTTTTTTTTTGATGGCTTCTACCGCTTCTTCCTCTCAATCCCCCGAAGGACTTTCTTTGGATCGTGCTCCATTCTTTGATGGAACCGATTATAGTTTTTGGAAAACCCGCATGATCACATTTCTTAAAAGTATTGGATATCCTATTTTTAAAATTGTCATGCATGGTTATACTCTCTCTAGTAAAGATGAATCTCAATGGACCCCCGTAGACATTGCAAATTTCGAGCTTGATGGCAAAGCCATGAATGCTCTACATTGTGGGTTAGATCGTAATGTTTTTGATCATATTTCTTCTTGCTCTACTTCACATGATATTTGGAAATGTTTAGAGCTAACTCATGAAGGTACTAGCATGGCTCAAAAGCAAGAACCCAATGGAAAATCCATGCCCGATTGCCCACTCCACAAGAAAAGGGCCAAGAAGAAGAAGAAAAAGGTCCTCAAGGCGACATGGAGTGACACCTCCTCAACATCCTCCTCCTCCTCCTCCTCGAGCGACCAAGGTACGAAATGCCTAATGGCATGTCATGAGGTAACATCTTCCGACTCCTCCTCTTGTTCTTCAAATTCCAATTCTTTAAATCATCTATCTTATGAAGAACTCTCACATGCTAGAGACCAACTAGAAAATGGTTTTCATGAGCTTTCATCAAAATTTGTTGCTTTAAAAAAGTCTTTCAAAAAACTCTCCTCCGAAAAAGAACAACTTCTCAAAGAGAAGGAGGAGATGTCCCTCAAAATCCAAAATTTTCCCGATATTGATTCCATGGAATCAACTATCAAAGACTTAAGGGAATCACTAGCCAAGTTCACCCAAGGGGAACAAAATTTGAACAATCTCCTAGGTTCCCAACGAATTTCTAGAACAACCAATGGACTTGGCTACACCAATATAGCTTCCTCCTCCCATGCACCCACTGTTTTTGTAAGGGGGAGCTCTAGTTATAAATTTTGTAATTATTGTAAAAAACTCGGGCACATGATATATGAATGTAATTGCAAAAATGCCCGGTACGGCCAACCCAAATCTATTTTTTATTCGGACGAATTTTATAGGAGAAGACCCGCCATGAGACAAGTTTGGATTGAAAAATCCCTTCTTGCGAGTCTCTCCGGGCCTAAAATTGTTTCTTTTCAAAATCCCTCTCCCCGGTGATTCTTTGTTTTTATTTAGGGGGAGTTAGGATCTTTTAAGCTTTTTTTGTGTATTCAAAATTTTTTCATTTCAAACTCAACACTTTGTTTCAAAACTCTCAATTCAAATTTTTCTTTTTCAACTCTTGGTTTCAATTCTTTCAATTCAAAATTTTCTTTTGAATTTTCATTTCTAAATTTCCAACAGTTGGTATTCAATTCAAAATTTTCTTTTGAATTTTCATTTCTAAATTTCCAACAGTTGGTATCGAATTTTTTTTTTTTATTCAAAACTTTCAATTCAAACTGTTATTCAATTTTTGATTCAAAATTTCAAAAATTTCATTTGGTTTCAAATTTCAATTTCAATTGGTTTTTGATTCAAAACTTTCAATTCAAACTGTTATTCAATTTTCATTTCAAAATTTTCAAAATTCTCAACAATTGATATCATTTTCAATTGATATAAAATCTCGTTTTTCATCTATCTCCCTCAATCAAGTTTTATGCCCCATTCTATTTTGATAATCACAAAGGGGGAGAAATTTCTTGATTGATTGGGGGAGAATCCTTTTCATCATGCTTAGCATTGCCTTTAATTCATGTTTTTTTACTTTAATTGTTTTGGTGATTGTGATCATCAAAATAGGGGGAGATTGTTGTACCTCTCGTATCCCCTCGTGGTTTAATTTTCATGATCACAATCACTTTCTTTTTTGTCTAACATTTTGTTTTAAGTGTTGTGGATGATAGGCAATTGACTGCCAAAAGATTGGCCCAAGAAAGCTGGCGAAGTGGACTGAAATTCAGTCCACCGGCCAACCGGTGTGGTAGCACCGGCCAGCCGGTGGACCTGGCAGAGGCACTGCCCACTGCCAGGTTCCACCGGTCAGCCGGTGGCTCTGTCACCGGTCAGCCGGTGGCATCCTGGTTCAACAGTGAGACCTACTGTCTCACCACCGGCCAGCCGGTGGCCTTCTCACCGGCCAGCCGGTGGCTCCTGGGCAGAAGCACTTCTCAACAGCCAAGGCACCGGCCAGCCGGTGGAGCTGCACCGGCCAGCCGGTAGCCCAGTCAAACTAGCCGTTGGGTTTGACCAGTCAACCCTCTTTTGGCCTCCAACGGCTCCGAGGACTTCTCCAACGGCTCTGAAGGCCCCCAATGGGTTCCATGCCTATAAATAAAGGCTGAGGAAGCCCCGGACACCTACCGGATCACAAATCAAGCGCTCGGACATATTGTTGAACATTTGGTGAACCTCCGGCGCTCCACCTTCAAGGATCCTCAAGTGCTCCAACCAATTTCCAATCCAAGGAGCACCTCAAGAAGCTTGGGAGAGCACGCTACATCAACTCCATCATACCATTGGCGCCCAAGTCTTCCTCCATTACGGGTTTTATTGTATTTATCTTTTTGAGCTTAAAATTGGGTTTGTGCCTACAAACCCCAACCCTTTTCTCATCCCCCTTTCTTTTGGGTTTCACACCACCACTAAAGTGTGAAGAGGTTTCTTCAAGCCTTTCCTTTTAAAGGGGTTGAGTTTTCGGTGAGCTAGCCTTCACCCGTTAAAAAGGCTAGTGGGTTCTTGCTAAACCATTAAAAGCAAGTGGGTTCTTGCTTAACCACCAAAATCAAGCTGTAATAGGTCCTAGTGCTACCTCAAAGCCTAGTGGGTTTCTTGCTAAAACCATTGAAAAGCAAGCGGTATGAATCTCTCAACGGTTGAGTTGGGAGCGGAGACGTAGGCCGGGTTTTGGCCGAACTCCGTTATCAATTTCTTGTGTCTTGCCTCTTTATTTTCCGCTGCATTTCAACTTTGATTTGATTTTGTTAATCAATTTTTTAAAAGGCGATTCACCCCCCTCTTGCCATCACTCCCTTGCTTTTCTCCGATCCATCAACTATCTGAGTAAAGAAAAATTAAATTGCCTTGAATTTTAGAAGAGTGTTTAAAAACGGTGCCAACAGATTAGATCGGGGTTCAATTCGAGTTCGAATTGTCAAGTTATGGTCAAGTTATGGTCCTCCCCGCATTTGGTGATCTCCAGCAGCCGCCTCCACTCCTCCCCTTATCGGAACCACCCAAGCGACAGTCACCGACCGCCCTATTTGCTTCGTTGGTGCCCCGCAGCCCCGCAGCCCCGCGAGTTCCTCCACGACACACCCGCCTGGGGTTGAGTCTACCTCCTTCTACAGCGAGCCGCACTCCTCTTCGAGTCGGCCGATCACACTCCTCGAGCCGCCGCTATCTCTGAGCAACCCCGTAGCTCGGGACCCCGCGCGGCACCTCCTCGGCCCAGATCCGGCCAAGCCGCTGACCGAAGCCCTGTCCGTCTTCTCCTTGGTAGGCGCCGCCCGCTCGTCGGCCTGCTTGCACCGCCGCGCGGCCCCTCCACGGCTTCCACTCCGCTGCCGGACGCCGCACCATCTCGCGGTCCGTCGCCAACCACCCAGCCAAATCCCGCTTCAGATTGGCCACTGCGAGGTCACTGCGAGGCCGTCGCACCAGTCGACGCACCTCCATGGTCGAGCGACACCCGCCAGACCGGCCTTCCACCGCTAGCCTCGCCCCTGCGGGCTTCGCGGCGTGCAGATCGGGTTCCATGGCAGGTAACAGAAACCCTAGATTCGATCTGCCGGTCAGGTATGGGTCTTGGAAGTCTACCCGACCCGAAATGGTCTGGGCAGACTTGTTTGGACCAAAATTGCCCACAAGCTTTGCACAGCTCGTTATCGGGTCCCATGTTAACCAATATTAATTTAATTTATTTAATTTATTATTAAATTAAATTAAATAAAATATTAATTCTTGGTAAAAAATACAATAATTTTAATACTCAAAAGAAATTAATTTAATTTTGAAATTAAAATTGAATTAATTAATTAATTATTTTTTTTGTATTAAAATTAAATTAATCAGGGGACCATATATAATTAAATTATTTGAATTTAATTAATACATTTAATTTAATTAATACATTTAATTTAAGTTAACACCCTCATACTCTAATTTATTGCAATTTAATTTTTATCACGCTTTTACATTACTCGCTGACTGTTTTTGAGCAAATGACCAACCTGTGTATGTCTGCATCATTTCTTTTAATTAATTATTTAATTGCGTGTGATGATTTTAATTAATTAAGATGGTTTATGCATCGTCATTTCTTTTTCAGTCAATATGTATAAGGGCTTGTGCGTCCAATTTACTAGTCTGTATTTTGTGTCCTGAGTCCCCCTCGCGTGCGTGCAAGTATATTTGTACATTAGACGAAAACGATATATGACGTGGACCCCGTGAAGATGAGGCAGTACTTCAGACAAGATGTGGATCCGTCGAGACAAAACGAAATTCAGACAGGTAATGGACATAATGGATGATGTCGAGCTGCATCATGAGTCAAACTACAACTCAAATATGTTACCCCTAGGTTGTGGTTAGTCCATTGAATTTAAATGGATCAACTAATTTTAGATGCTCAAGACCAGTCAGGTAGTTGTTTTCCTTTATGCATTCATTTGTTATTTTATGCATTTTATGACAGTGGGAAAATACATAAAATAATAAAGTAAAATGCATAAAGAAGTGATGAATGTTTTTCTATTAATGTTCAATTGTGAGCAAGACAACATAGATTGATCAAGATTAATATAAATGGATTACATTCGTCGAGAAAAATAAAAATAAAAACCCTCAAAATATTAAGTCAAACGTCTTCCATTGTTTGAATTTAAAAACAACCAGGTGTTCGGGGTGCTTGGTCAACCATAATTGAGGGTGCCTCTTACTATTGAGGAGTTCTTATAAGAACGATGAGTCGACTTAATTGAAGTGATAGTTAAAGATTAGTGATACCTAGCTTGATATCACTTTAGAGGCAAAACCTTGATGGAATTAAGGTTAGGATTCCAAGAAACTGAGATTTCACTCAACAGATCAAAGAGTCGTGAGTTAATGCGGTTGACCAGTCAAAAGTCTACCTTGAACTCTATGAGTAGTGGTGTAGCCATAACTTGTAGACTATGAGGGGAGGTTCAAGGATCTTTGCCACTAGAACACTCAAGCAACATAGTATTTCAATTCTAGTACATAGGGTTTTTAGAATTCGATAAAATATTGGGAGACATTTAATGACATAATTAATCAATAATGTCTAATTCGGTAATCAATATAAAAGCACAATCTGCTAGAATTTATTTTTGTAGGAAATGGAAAGTAATACCAAAATACACTGTGATAATAATGGACAAAATTAATGTTCAAACTAGCATGAATTTGCAAGTGTAGTACAAGCATTTGTGCATACTACTGCTATATCAGAAATTCAAGGCGCTGGTGTTCCTATACCTGTTAAGCCACCTCAAGAAGTGAGGGTATAAACATGCTTACAAAAGACTCATGTATGACGCATATGATGGTTATGTCATATTGTAGTTGTCAACGTCCTATGTTAGTTGCAGTTACAACATCAGGACATAGATGATTTCACATGTAGTCTCATCTCTAAGAATTTTGAGAGGAGAAAGTGAAACGAGATATGAATGGATGATCATTACACTGGTTATGTGTAAATATGAAAGACATATCACAGTCTTTTAAGAAATTCCATTCTTACTTCTATTTCAACCAATTACTCATGTTTCATTTAAGATTACAAAAATGAACAAGATGGAGTAAACACTTCATAACCTTTTAGGTAAGGTTCGCTAAGTTCATAAGAAATTAAAGAAAGAATACTCTTTAATTCTTATGGTGAACAAGTTAAAAGACAAGGCGAAAAGACCAAAGGCAATAGCAATGCCAAAGACACCTTCATAATGTCTTCCAAAGAATAGAGGTTGGTTATTAAACAAGAGGTTATTTGCTTCATATATCATGAAATAATATTTATGGAAGTTTAAATGCAGCGAATTGAATTAAAGAAGCAAGTAATCGCTTCTTCTTCAGTGAATATTCATCAAATACAAAATGTAATGTTTCTAACATGCTTAGGTGATTCCTAAGTCAGTAGTGATAAGCACACAACTTTTGATTGCCAGGTGATTGATTCCAGTAGAACTTTCGTTGAATATGACCAAAACATTTATCTTATGTGTCCTTTGGACACAATGAGACATTATTCCAGTTTGAAATGAATGTTGTTTATGATATCTCGTACTCAACCAATAGTTTTGTGATGCTTGAATCATAAGCAATATGTGATGAATATAAAATGTAAGACTTATTTACTCGGTTGTGGCAAGATAATTCTTTATAAAGTAAAACTAAGTGGGCGTCAAGGATATACCTAGTTTGGTATTTAGACTCTATAAAGCTAAACACGGTAGGTATTATCGACGTATATACTTATTTAGTTTGGACAAAGAAACTTTTAGAAATAAATGCATGCTACACAGCTTTCAGAATTAGTTCAGCTAGTGAGTGTGACCTATTCCAGGAGTAAACTAGTGGTAAAAATACTTCATAAGATTCCTTTGAGCCTTCAAGGAATGGTCAAGTGAAGTATGAAATATGCATGGTCAAAATATATAAGATGCTTCGGGCCGACACACCAAAGAATATCTTGACCAAGCATTCATTAATCAATATAATGTAACGTGGAGTAATTCCCAAACGCACATTACCTTATCCGCATCACGATATTGATGTTAATAAGGGGGATCGATGATAAGTCTTACATATTAACATTGATCAACAAAATATAGCGTGAAATAAATACTAAACGTGCATTTTATGAATTAAAGTCATGATGTAAGTAGTATTAATGTTGCAACTTGTAGAAACTTTCATTATATTTCAAGATGTGCTTTGCAAATAACGGTGATATCCCATAACCATTTGTTAACTATAATGACTAATGGATATTATACGAGTCATTGTATGATAGAAATCCATTTATGTTATAAGACATCTATTTAGATGCAAAGAGTTTGATAGGATGTAAATAAACTTGCATCAAGAAAAACACAATGTGCATCTAAAGTAATAATCCTAAAAGTTTCTTAGGATATTACAGAAATCCCTATGATAGAACGGATGTAGTCAAGTGATAGACTACATTTATATAAATGGGTGCACATCTCTACTTGAGATTGTGAGAGCAAGATTGACTTGGATTTAGTCAATGTTTACAGATGCACAAATATTTGGCATAAGAACAAGTTCCACGAGAGCACGTGGAAGAGGAATGTTCCAGAGGCACATGCTGCATATGAAGGTTAAAACCATAGTGATGGTTTTATATGCACCGCGACCGGTGATAAATTATTCGTTGAGAATAATAATTCATACAAGTAGGCAATATATGAAAATTAGCTAAGATTGATAAGATCAATTAAAATTCAATAATGGATTTCATGTATCAAACTACAAAGGGGCTTATTATATTGAATACTATGGTGAGTATTCAAGTGAGACGATACATGGGTGTTACAAGCACGGTACCAATAAGGCTTGATTGGTTATGCCATGTTGTTATGCCTAAATCCATTATAATTTTACTTGTCATAGCTAATCTCTACGATCATATTACTGTGCATTGGATGTTACGACCACCAATCTTGGAAGATGTATATTCAACGCAACCAAAAGGGGGTGGTGACATCATAAAATGCCAAAAGGGTTGCAAGTTAATGAAATCCAGTTTAGGATTAAAGAAACAAGATCTTAGATCATTCATTTGGAATGAATTGACGCCATGTGTCTATCAGAGGTTAGTGGGAGCGTCATTGTTTTCCAAGTGAAATATGTTTGGTAACATATGAAAAACGGATAACTGATCTTACAATTATTTAAGACCAGGATGAAAATAATTCTCCAATGATTGAATTAAAGTAGCAACCTAAATTCTAAGGAACATGATCTACTGAGGTAGATCTAACGGTTTCTTGGACCTAGTCAATAGTATATATAGTGACATGGTATTGAAAAATATAAGTTGGAACAATTCAAGAGAGAATTGTTACCAATGTCACATGACATACATCTCTCCAAGATGACATGTACAATACATGGGAGGAGATTAATGTGGTGAGTTGAAATTTCATACGCTTTAGCGATGGATCAGTCACGTATGACATGATATGTACAAAATATGATATTTCCAAACATAAAATTTATGGTAGGCAAATATCAGTTATATCCAAGAGAACTGCAAGTGAAGCAGTCAGAACTATCTGATTGTACTTGGGCAAGTACAAATGATATGTTCCTGAAAAGGGAAGTTGAAAGGATACTAGTTTTGAGGGGATGCAGTCTACTCTTCCTTAGATCAATGTGATCTAATACCACAGCCAAGCTAAGGTGATGAGCAAGACAAGCTCATAAAAACTATTTGTGACCATACCTACAAATACCGAGTACGTTGCAACTTCTAAGGCAGCTAAGAAACAGTTATTACATGCAACGCTTTGTTCCAATTCTGGGAATCACACCCACTAAGTAAAGTTTTATCATCATGATAATTCT
Source organism: Viscum album (assembly GCA_963277665.1). NCBI lineage: Eukaryota > Viridiplantae > Streptophyta > Magnoliopsida > Santalales > Viscaceae > Viscum > Viscum album. Next base: position 1,782,628,480 of record OY728148.1, on the reverse strand, counting down.
TCACTGGTACTACCCAAGATATCATGTTTTGACAGTAGAAAAAAGGGATATACTCAGGGATACCATCTCTTGAGAAGTTTTACTCAAAGAGGTGAGTTGTACATAGCAAAATAGCCACATGGTAGAAACATGGAAGACCCAACAACTAAAATCGTGACTCAGCAGAAACATGATTTTAATCAAGTGAGAGCTAACAAGGTTGGTTTAACAATGCAAAACGGGCCTGCGGCTCGCGGGCTTTGCGAATACGAGGCGGATACGGGGCGGGGCAGGCCAACAAAATATGACTGTTTAAAGTGCGGGCCTAAGCGAGCTAAGCCCGTGCGGGTGCGGGCTTATGTGGGGAAGCCTGTGCGGGTGCGGGCTGGCCCGTGGGCTTGTTTTTTTAAGTAAAAATATTTTACAAGGTATGCTTTTTCTCATATTAATTAACTCAAAGTATTGCTTTTTCTCATATTAATTAACTCAAAATAATTTACAAGTTATGCTTTTTTTTCTCTCCAGTGTGCGTTTCCATTTTTTTTTTAAATATACAATTTATATTAATTGCATGGGAAACCAATCCATGCTGCATGCTGGCCACGCCTGGTCTGGGAAACTGGAAATAGGCCTGGGAAACTGAAAACACGCGCACACCTGGCTTGGGAAAACTGGAAACGAACCTAGAAACACGCCTGGCCACCTGGAAAATCAACACATATGCGGCATGCTGGTTGATCCATGCGGCATGTTGGAAACCAATGCAACCTACAATTATCAATGCATGGGGCATGCGGGAAATCAATGCATGCGGCATGCATGCATGCGACATGGTGGAAACACGCCACGGGAAATCAACACGCCACACGTGATGATGCGTCCCCTCGCCTCACCCAACCTGCATGCACGATGCACATGACATGTGCATCATGCATCACATAAAAGTCAATATATTGTAGAAAAAATATAATATTTAAATGACAATTATTAATAATTAAAAAAAATGAAAACAAGACCGCGGGCTACCCGCGGGCTTATGCGGGGCAGGGCGGGCTTGAACTTATTTGTCCGTATTGTATGTGGGCTTTTGTGGACAAACCCGTGCGGGCTTGGCCCGTGTCGCCCCGCCCCGCCCGTTTCGCATTACTAGATTGGTTATCAAGTTGGCTCTAGTGCAAGTGGGAGTGTTGTAATAGTGGGTGCCATAAATCCAATTTGAATAGTACTTCCGATTACCATATCATGTGTACAATTAGATATACATTATGTATACTTATCATTATAGTGTATATATTTTTGCATCCACTATTTAATAGTAATGTCCATAGATTAATTGTTGTATCTAAAAGTTATAGAAAACCTCAGTCTATAATGAAAACCTCGAGATACTATGACATTAATCTTAAACAAATGTCATATGGTTTAGATACACATACTGACTGAACACAGTTGATGTCTGACTATCAGGTGTTGGAGGGTTATAAGCATTGAGACTTCTTCTCATGAAGTTTGCACTTGGTGATCTCTAATAGTTGAGATCATGAGGACATACCTGTCAATAGGAACACTGCATGTTTAAGGTGTCATTGGTTGTTCCTATCTACGGACTTGTGTATTGGTCTCCTGACTTGAAATCATTTCTAGTGTGTGCCATTTGATGCAAGACAAAAACCATGATAATGAAATCATGGTGAGGTAACTTGTGTTGGGTGCGTCATTGGTGATATGACATTGGTTGAATGGTCAAGAAAAGATTTGTCGCTTCCGAGTTGAGCAAGTAATATATCTCGGGTCTTGTTGATTAGAATGATATCATCTTCATAAGTCATCGGTCAAGGCAGTCAAGGGTAAATTCATCCAGTTAGATCAACACATAATAAAGCAAAAAAGAAGGATGACACAAGTGTGCGTCCTACTTTATGAGATATATAAAGACAAAGAGATTATAGTACACAATACATGTTTGTAGGCTGATTGTCATTGTTATGACTATCCTTATCTTTTTAGAGGACATGATGAGTTACTAGACTCTGCTTTTGGTCTGTGGATTCTATTCACTGGTATCGAGATAAGGATCTAGAGGGTCACACATAATAGCGCATTCAAAGATCCATTTTGTTCTGTTGAATAGATATATTGAACATGGTGGGCCCTGTATGTTCTGAGCGTAGCGGAAGTGTGCGATGGACATTGCCCAACATTGTTTTTTGCCATGTTCAATGATCAATTCGAGATCTGCACGACGATAAACATCGTGTTCAACAGAATTGAATCAAAGAAGACAAACAACATGAATCACACCGGAACCACTGATGTACATGGATTTTTACATGTATTTTTATTTTTTAACTTAGTTTTAACTAGTTAGTTTAAACATTTTTTATATTTTTTAGTTTATTTTTGTAGGTTTATAGTAATTTAGTTATTTTGGATAATTTTTAGTTAATTTATATATTGATATTAGTATTTTAGTATTTTTATTAGTTTATATTAATTTTATATATTAGTATTAGTTTCAATAACATTTCTCTTAATTATTATTATTTTTTAATTAGAATTTTATATATTTAATTATATTATTATTATTTTATTATCATTTAACATTTTGTTTTAGAATTTTATTTTGAAATTTGAAATTTGTTTTGTTTTTTTTGGTTTCCCGCGCCCTCCCTTCTCCCTCGCCGCCGGCCTCCCCCTTGACCCGCTCTCCCCTCAACCACCGGCCATCCCGCTGGCCGTGCGCACCCCCATCCGCTCCTCCCCTTACTCATCGGAGGCCGGCCCTCACTCTCCCTTATCTATCCATCTCACCCGCGCTCCCAACTCCCTCACCCAGCCCCGACCTTCCTTCTTCACCCCGTCCGCCACCCTGCCCAGCCGCCAACTCCCCACGGCCCGCATCCCTTCTCCACGCCGTCGCCCTAAAAACCCTCGCCAACCTTGCACCTGGCCGACCCCGCTCCCCGACGGCATCTCCTCCGCCATCTCCCCACGGCCCCGCCTCTCCTCTCCATCCCGGCCGCCTCCTCTTCACCTCGGCCACCCTACCCTGCCGCACTCCTCACCCGCTCCCTCGCCCCTCTCTCTCTCGAGCTCCCCGCCTGACAGCTCCTCTCCCCATGCCATCACCCCCACACGAAGACTCCATGCTAGCCAACGCATGATTTCTCCCCTGCTGCCACCTGATTCCCCCTGCCGCCGCCTAATCCCCCCTGTGTTCTCCTCCGGCCGGTGCTTCCTTCCTCCAACACTCACCAGCAGCTCTCCTCCCCTGCCGCCAGTCCTCTCTCAGCAGTCATCACCGTTCTGAACTCCCTCTTTCCGCTTGTCCTTTATTCCCTTTCACCTCGAACCAACATCATTCTGGTTGTTTCCACCACTGGTTGTTTCCGGCACTGCTCAGGAAGTTTGTAGCCCCTCGCCAACAGCCCTCTCCCTCTCTCAGCCGGACCAGCGGCCGCCCTCTCCTCAAAGGCCTCGGCCAACCCCCGCTACCCCTCGCCCTCTCCATATCCCTCCGCAGGGTGCAGCAGGTACACGAAGAAGCCAAGCGCATCGGCTGCCGACTGTCCGAGCACCCACCACGGTCGCCGCAGCGGACCAGCATCCACTCCATCGCCAACGTCTTTTGTTCCGGTGGTCGCGAAGTTGGTGCGTGACATCATCACGTGCCGAGGGTTGCTACGCGCGGCAGAAATAGAGACAGACACGATCATTTCATCGGTAACACAGTGTTATTCCACATGACATATCATTTTATTGCGTTTATTATTTCAGTGTGATGTCGGGGTGATTTTCTTAGTGTCGGGATGTTGGTTGATTAATTAAAATTATTGCGCACGCCATGCAAGTATTATTTGATGATTAACCACAGAGAGAGGATCATCACATATTATTTACAATTAATTTAATTAAATAAGAACTACCTTGATAAAATTCTTTCTCCGTTGATGGATCTGGTAATAGATCTGCGATGCACCGTTGCTGCGTTGTAGGAATCAAATGCAGATTCTTTCTAGCGGTGATCCACACGTGTTACACGAATCTCCAGACGTCGTCGAAGGAATCTCTAAGTGCAAGCAAGACAGATCCTTGCGCCTGCGTCGTCTACATTTGATCGCTATGAGAATTGCTTATAAAGCATTCTCCTTGATCTGATGGAGGAAGATTGCTCTCTGTTGTCCTGGCGATGAAAAATTTTAAATCCCCAACCCACTGGCTTCCGCTGCGCGTCTCAATACCTTCACATCCATGAGCATGTTTTCAATAAATGGAATACAGAAACATTTCCAAAACTCATGAATGAATTATCACTAGAAGAGACCATACCGTGTCTCGAATGTGAAGATTATCTAAACACCACATCATATGATAGAATGAAGTTTTTGGAAGTTATGCGACCTCGATGTAAAGATCAATACTATATCGATCATGTCTCAATTGAAAGTAACTCTCAACTCCCTCTTTGTCAATGCACATCTTAAGAGGTCGCCAATCTCCAACTAAACAACCCAATCACCAAAGACTCTTTACATGGATCAAAAATTTCCTACATCTATGAAGAGAGAGAATGATTTCACTATTTCAAGGAATACAATTACAGGGCAAAGAAAAGCAGTACAATTAACATAAAAAAAAAACCTAGCTGAAATATCTAGGTAGAAAACATATCCTACAGTGCCAAGTGGATCCAGTCACCTGTGTTTCCATGATCACATCTGCTATACTAACCAAGAATGTGGTCAGTGCCCTTTGAGTCCTGAACCCTCGGACCAGGGGAGCTGTCGATCACAACGAACTAAACACCCGATGATATAGGAATATATTTATTCAGTATTACGACTCAATGATAACGAACTATCAGGAGGCAACAATTGCTTAAATAAATTGAAACAAATGATAACTGTAATTCGAAGTTTAATTAATGGGGCCCCAAAGGCGCCATCATCATCCTTTCCTTCTCACAGACACCACTCGCTTTCTATCCGAAAACAATAATGCCGCTTTGTGAAAATTCCTATGAACTTTCAGCCTCGATTCAAGGAAGAAATTGCAAAACGCTAGAACTCGAACAAAACTCAGCTTCGCTTCGTCTGCATTTACCGGAAATTCGATGAGTGATCCAGCGATGGAAGATGCCTGGATCGTCTCTAACGCTGGTTAATTGAAGGCGAGAGAGAGCGATGATCATCACCAAAGCGAAGCCTCCCAAACCCTAATTTAGCGAAAAACACGAAGGATCTGATTCGAGAAAGCAATCGAAATTAATCGCGTGAATCCCGGCGATCCCGGCAGGCGCGGGAGTGCTGGGGCTCATCCAGGTGGCAGCCGTCGTCGAAATTGTGGGAGTAGCTCACGGCGTCATAGTGAAAGGATAGGGGCTTGGATCTGCAGACACTGCACTTTCTCTCCCTCAGTAGCCGCTTGACAAGGTTTCTCCATTTGCTTCCCCAGGTAGCGGCGCCGCCGTGAGAGGGAAGGCGCGCGTATTTGAGTCCGCGATGCGGAGGCGGGAAGCATGACGACGCCGGTATAAAGGCCAAAAAGAACGACCGCCGCTGTGGGGTTGCCGGGGACGGATCCCTCTCCATTGCCGTAGCTTAATTCATCTCCTCGAGCTGATCGGTGGCTCTGGCGTACAGAGCATAAACGGAGTGCCGCACCGCTCCTCGTGCGAGCCTATCCCATGTGAAGAGCGCGGTGGTATATACTAATATATATAAACTCATATAACCCATTTAAATACTCATTTATAATTTCAAAATTTCAAAATATATTTATAAGAGTAAAATGAATACACATGGAACTAAATAAATATCTTTTATAATTATTTCATAATTTTAAAATATATAGTTAATGAATTAATAATAACTAATTTAATCTAATTTGAATTTATAATTCATTTATAATTCTAATATGAACCATGCTCAAAATAAATAAATAAATAATACAGTTTTACTATTATTTTTAAATATTTATTTAATAAACAAATAATAATTAATTCAATCAATTTCGGGTACTATGTGCCAACCAATTATCTTATCTCTACCCAAATCTTAATCACGTTATGAATTCACTAACCTAAACTTATAAAAATCTAATTGACCACTATTATAACTCTGCTTAGTCTTGTCGAATAGTGTTAGACATTTAGTAAACTAGTACCTCGCCCGTGCTTACGCACGACGCTATAATTCAAATCTAATTTTCAAAAGTGTTTTAATAGATAAAGTAGTTAATAATGAAAATTACTTAAAATATGATAAACTTACAGCTTTAGTGATAGATTATAATGAAAAGAAATGAAAAACAATAACATGTATGAGAAAATATATATGAAAATGAATGAAAATGAAATAACATGATGTAAAAAGATTCAGAAAAACATGACGTATCATTAAGAATTTGATGTGGTGTCTTTACTCTGTCATCATCATATGTAAATGTCATTTTATGATTGGAGAGAAAGATGAAATTGGAAGGAAAAAAAGAAAAAAATGGCTGAAAGATGTAAATGAAGTGATGAATAATGGCCTCAACACAATGTATTTCTTCTAGAAATAATGAACTAATATCACATATTGAATACCTCACCTTCTTTGTATGATTATATCATGCATGAAACTACAACTTTGTGTAACAAAGTTTCCAAAAACCATACCAAAGATCAAATTTATATATCTCAATCATTTTAGAAAATTGTGATATTATCTATTAATTTTTTTAGTATTATTTCAAATACACTCAATTTCATTATGTATATTTTATGATTAAAAAATACACACAATTTATTCTTTTAATAAGAACATAAAGTGTAGATACAATAAGAACATGTTCAAAAAACTCTACTCACCATATTGTGATAGAAAAGGAAAATAGAAAACATGGTGATAAGGAATATTCCCAAAATAAGTGATTGATTTTCGGCCTCTATTTTTCTATCTACTATCTTCAATTTCTATTTATTCTCATAATACAAATGAGTGCATATAAGGGTATTTATTTAAAATCCCACCGACTTAGATCCACTACCAGAAATAATTGTTCACTGAATTACATCATACAATGAGGTTTCGATAAATCATCCACAATAAAAAAATATTATATTTACTTTCCATTCTGTTTATTTCATTGATATAGAATCTATATTTCATAAAAAACATGTTTCAAGAATATAAAGATATCAATTTTTCCTTCATATCTCCAACTGAAGCTCATTTTGATCACAACGACATGGAATGAAGATCCTGAAAAAGTGATACACATCAGTCGAATGATGGAGGAAGATAACGACGATTCACGGAATGTGGACAGTAATAATCAGATGGATCATTTGGGATGATATATTCATAACATTTTAAATGATAATAAAGATTTCACTGCTACATCATCCCACAAGGACCAATATCTCATATGGATAATACTTTATTAATCAAACTATGTTATTGAGTAATCATGCTGCTAAAAGATTGATATAAACCTTTAACATACCATTTAATAATAAACAGTAGTCAATAGAAAAAACAAATCAGATCAATTTAACTGAAGAAAAATAATCCATATCACATTAGAAGGAGCACAATAAAAATGGATTATATCCCACATATTCATATTCTCCATTACCACGAATGGATGGTGCCCCTTGACTGTGGGTTGTGCACCGTTGTGCCCGCAGATGAACCAATCATAAGTCGCACTGACCTGCAGTAGAAACTGTTAATTGCCTTCGATTGATTTTACCAATCAGAACATTCACTCAGTTGAAGGCTAAAAGATTGATATAAACACTGAACATACCATTTAATAAAAAACAAAAATCAATACAGAAAACAAATCAAATCAATTTCACTCAATAAAAATAATCCATATCACAGTAGAAACGCAATAAAAATTATTTAGAGATGTATATCAAGTTTTACTAATACAAACGAATAGTTTTTTATCTAATTCAAAAGAAAAACACAACTAAGAAATTAAAAAAATGAAGAAAATATAATGGAAAACATATGCTCGTGATATCAAATAATGAATAGAATTTTATTTTATACAAAGCAAACATACATGCATGTACAAAATTGTACTGTGTTTTAACAAACTTGCTTCCAAAATTAGGAATAAAAACATGCTTTGAATGAAAGACATGCAATACTGGTGAGCAGAAGATATGATAGAATCAATTTTACCTGGAATATTGTGAATTGGCTGCACCAAAAACCTCATCATAACCGGAGTAGATGAATTCATTACTTATCATGTTGTAAACAGGATGGTCCAAAGCAATCCTAACTAAAATCATAAAAAAACATTGAAAACAAAGTAGAAACACGAACCTGGATGTTTGTTTATGCTTCCAACAACAGTATGATTTGATCTTCAACACGTGAATGAGGTGTTGTCCAGCTTTTTTCCTACCCAAAAAACACAAGAAAAATGGTATTAAATAGTAAAATAACTAATGGAAATAAAAGAAAAGAAAAGGGAAAATAATTTTTAGGTTTCAAACCCTGAACATGTGTTGTTGTTAACCTGTCCACAGCTGGACAGTTCCAGCAGGTCAACCCCAGTCCATTTGTGGGTGTGGTCATTAGAGTAGGAACCACCTCATCTTGTTTTATACGAACTGATTGCTTATTAAGGCGTTGTGACATAATTTCCATCTACACATAAAAAAGGTTTCATGATCATCATAAGTAAAGGTAGAATGTTGAGGATAAAAATATAAGCTATCATGTGAAAAAAAGAAAAATAGCAAGTTGTAAAGTATCACTATCATAGAACTGTAGATGGGAAAAGGAAAGATAAGAATAATACATCTCACATGATTTAAACTGTAATTGTAAATATGATGAGGATAAAGATTTTTTAGTATTTCAACATGAATTTTTTCCAACTGCAATTAGAAAACCAATAAAATAAAACAATATCATTACAGTAAACCGAAAACAGGGTGAATTAAAACGTAGAAACTACTATTTTAAATTCCTTAAGACCTTTGGGTCATGTAATATCCTAAGACTACGGGCCTTGTAATCTCTGATCCTACGGGCCTTGTAAGGGTTCCCCCTCATCCCTTGAAAGGGGGGTTATAAAAAATCAATAAAAATGAAGGCCTTCGGGCCATTCGGGCGGGGGGGGGGGACTTTCATGAGTTGTTCTATACTTAGCTTAATATTTTCCCTCAACCTTGCAAGATCCTCATTGTGATGAACTCTCCAACAGTGTAGATCATCAACCATTCCCTGACATCAATTAAGGAAAAAGATAAAAAAATAAATCTGATAAAAAAAGCATGCCATAAAAATTAGAGTTAACAGAAATTATGTCATTATCAACAGGAAGGGGGTGAAGATAGATGAGAGTGTTTCACTTGGAAAAAGGCGTTCAATGACTGAGGTATGCTGTAAGAAGATCCAGTTAAACAAAATATTTCCCAATAGATACAACAATTGAAGGAGATTAATGTCAATCAACTAAATTATAAAAATCATTGCCACAAAAAATAAATGGAAAGATCAAGCTCATGCAAAGGGTTATTTACTAAAGAACTAGAAAATAAATGGAAAGAGACAAATATTCTATATAATTGATATTGATAATGGATTTTCTGGATATGATATATTCATATGCAGCATATGCGGTGTGCATCTACATAGTATAGAGAATTGTCATAACCCAAATATTCTAAATAGATTAGGAATATTCATATAATAACATGAATATGAAAAATAGACATTTAAAATAATACCTTTCCCACAAATCTTTTAACCTGGCCATTAAGAGAATAAAAACTGTTGGAAAAAATAAATGAACAACTCATAAGATTACTATTAACGAATATTAAATAATTTAATTGTTCACATGGTACTAAATCATTTGTATTAATGAATAAGTGTATTAAAATCCCATATTCATGAGTGAAGGGAATGCATACTATAATAACTACTTATACTCGTAGGTCATGAACCACCCAATGATAGTCTTTCACTGCTAGAAGGAATAAGTGAAACTAAAAATGGAGGTCATACCAGTGGAAAATGCATTCCAGGAAGCCTGTACAGGAGCTGGTCGAACATGCCAAGCCTACCCATTCTTCAAAATTGAAATATCAAGAAGACATCCATGCACTGCCATAAAGCTGTCAAATTGATAATCAGAAAATAAAGGGAATTCTAGTGGAGAAATCAGCCCAGGAAAAAGAAAAAAAACCTATCATCAAACAAAACAGGGCAACAACTCTAGGATAGCATCAAGACCTCAAAGCAGATCACTGAACAGGGTGAAAAAGACACTATCCAGTGTGAGCAAGCTAAGATATCCATCAAACCATAAAAAATAATGAAAGCATGTAACACAACATCATGGAGGTAAAACCCCAAAAGTCTTCACAAACAGGAAGAAACCTAGTTCATATAAAAGCCTGTAAAGCCCTTAGGGACCTGTTAGCACAAATAGACATTTCATATCCATTGACTCACACCCCAGAAGCTTGAAAATCTATTGTGCTTTAAGCCACTTGAGAGAAAAACAACACCCTTATCCAGTAATGACATCTTATATAAAGAAGAGACCCTGGGCATAGAAAACAGTCCCAAAAGATCGAGAAGGAAGAACTTTTGAGCGATTAAAGAAGTCATTCCCATGGAATATCTTTGAAGTTGAAATCAGTTTGAGTATTGATATTTTGAAATTTTACATAAGTATGTCTTCGAGAAAAGAGGTTGTTTCAGAAAAGAAGATTGAGTTAATCAATAGAAGGTTCTGGTTTATAAAAGAACATAGAAATAATAGAAAATCCTCTAATATCAGATGATACATTGTGAAGGAAATACATTTAAATAATAGCCATCTAGCAGTGCTTTCAATATTTGCAACACTACAGCCCGTATCCTGGATATTTTCATCATAGTGTTTTAGTAGTGAAAAATGGTGACAAACAAAACCGTGTAATCTGTTTTGTGTATAGTCATCAAAAAGTAAAAAGCTGTAGAAAAAACATGTTCAGATAATATTTCATGAACTGAAATAAAGAGTTCTTGCTGTAAATAAAAAATGAATTGATAATTTTAAAAGAAAAGAAGCATTAACTTGTGATTATTACCTCTCCATTGCACCGAAAAATTTTAATCATATTCTTCAGTCTTTTTGTTTATGTTTTCATTCATGCGGGGGGATGTAGTACATTATAATTGCTTGTTGTTTCCATGGAATCTTGAGAAGTTGCAACATTTATTTGAATAGAATCATCAGAATCAAATTCAATGAACATATATTTCTACAAAAAGACTTCACATTAAAGAATAAGTACAAAATATTATTGGAAATTAAAATCATATAACCCGAAATCTGATGCTTAACAGTAACCAATTGAGAATAATAAATGGATTGTATGTATTAATCACAGAAAAAATGCTAATGGCATGAAAAAAATGAAGTTTTGTTAGTTCCAATGATGTCATGACAGTAACAATCAATGAAGATAAAGAACATATAACTGAGTAAAGTAAATAGTTGTACCTGTTGTAACAAATCCATTGTCACTGTCGCAACACACTCTTAATGATCCATTGCTTTGATTTTTATGTCATGCAAGGAAAAAAATGAATATTACAATAATGTGGTGTTTGTCTTCTAAAAAATTAAAATGGAGAAATGAAAAAAAGTAGTACCTGGTTATGTTCAATTCTAATAAAACTCTCCAATACAGGTTGAGAAATTGTAGGCACATCATAATGTAAGAAACATTTTGGATGAACATAGTGAAATGAAAAACTATAAAGTAGATATAAATGTTACGGAGAAGCTATAGAGGAGAAAATACCATATTCTAGATGCGTTGAGAGATGGATGCATCTATACTTTGGGAAAAGTACGCCCCTTGTCTATTTATGCATAGGAATAGAATAGGGAGATAGATTTTAAAAGAAAAAAAAACAGGTTTTTATGATGGTGAATGGAATCGCGAAGAGTATTTGAATTTTTCACGTACATAAAAACTATTTTACTTATACAGTGAAAAAAAACATATTTAATAGTTCAATAAAAACAATTCTCTTAGTTGAAAAATAGTTTAAAACATATGAAACATATAACTTGATGTGTTTTTAGTGATTGAAATCAAGCAGTCATCGAAAGGCTTACCCTAGGAGATCCCCTGCACAACACTTCAGTCTCTGGTTGAGGTATATTCATATTATTTATCATCTCTCTCATCTGTTTATAAATTAGTTTAGAAGAATAAATCATGAAACAAATCATATGAAAACACATCATGGATAAATATAAATTAGTTTAGAACTGAATAAAAAACAAAGGGAAGTGGTTAGTTTGCGGTAGATAATATCAAATATGGATGAATTGATGGGTTACCATAGGGAAACAAAAGGACAGTGGTTGTAGAATGGTTCGACGGAGTAAGGTATATCTCCAATGAAGTTTTCGCACGGAAATCTGGGAACAAAATGAAGTAGATCGGTGAAAATTTCTACGGAATTAGGAGAACATACCTTTTGTAGTTAGTGCAGGCCATAGATTTCGGACACCGAATGTTGTTGGTTCCAAAACCCTAGTTTTCGGATATTCAAAGAGGTGGAGGCTGTGTGTCGACAGTCAGTACAGACCATAGATTTTATATAACATTCTTGGTGAAGACGTTGGTCGATGATGAAGCGAAAATGGTGGATCTTTTCGAACTGGTGAATCGAAATCTTGAAGTCTCAATGGGGAGGAGATCCATAGATGTGAAGATGATGTTGGTAAGGAGTGACAGTGTGGAGTTTCGAAGACCGGGAATATTTAATAGCGAGATGCAGCGCAATTTTTTTGAGCTGAGATGCTGATTTTGGTGGAGTCGTACGATGAAGAGTATTTCTATGGAGGGTTTTAAATAGGGGTAGCCGAGGAGGAAAGTCATGATGTGGATGGAGGAAAATCGCGATGCGGAGCAAGGAGAGTGCGGGGGTAGGAGTTTAGTCGGGTACGCATGGATCGACGTGGATAGCTGGAGAAGCAACACATAATAAAAAAATGAGGTGGGAGAATATGTGTGTGACACGTGGAATTGGAGAATACCTAGGATTAGTATATATAGTAGATGTGTATTTGTTGTCATCCCTATTTATATTTATTTATTTATTATAGGTAGAGAAAATTACAAAGTAAACAACAACACACACCCATGTTGTGGAAACATCAAGAACAACAACGACAAAAGATCCCAGAAACGGGAGTAAAAGGGCGAAAAAAGATAAAATGAAGAAGAAGAACAATAACACCAGACCCAAATATTTATATGGTTTGAGAATATCCTTAAGTCCAAAGAGAGGTATAATCATTTAACTAAAATCAAGAGAATGAATTACAATGTACAATCTCAGTATAAAACTCTAACTCGAAATGAGCTCATAAAGTATATGGCGCAATAGTGTCACTAACTGCACAGTAAGTCAATCTGCTATAATAATCAATGACAGGAAGTCCATGGAGCTATAATACCATCATCACTAAAGTCCAAGATGTTATAGTTCCATGTCGACAAAGTCTTGACTGCTACAATATCCTGTTGGTGTCGATGGTTAGCTCTACTATAGTGAGTCAACATTGCTACAGTGCCCCCAAATTTGGGTTGTCTGCCTTCATCCCCCGGACCCCTGAGCAGGGGTGCGCTGCCCCTTGCAACCTCCAACGACCACATTGCGGAGGCCAAACCATGAGATTTACGAAATAGTGTGAAGTATGGGACACCAACAGTTGGCTCAACTTCATCCAAGGAACGAGCTACACTAATCCAACAATCTCCCACTTGGAGCTTAATCTAACCTGCTAACCTACTTTGATGCTACCAACTTAAACAACTCACTCAATCCAAGCTTCTCCTCTTTTTAACTCACTGATTCATTCTTTCCAACAAAAGCTTCAATTTTAAGCTAAATATTCATGATATACCAACTGTTTTCCCTTCTATGCTCCCACAATGTTCTCCCATATTCTGTCTCACATCTTATATTCATCAATGAAGACCAACAGAGGCATAACAGTGCCTCAAGTTTTCTATCACCATTAACTTCATCAATATGTTTGTTGTAATTTTTTTTCCATTAAACTTCTAAAATGTGAGAAACTCATCATGTATTAAGCCTCTGATAAAATGTACTTCAACTAAATGTGCTTTGTTTGGGAATGAAACACTTGGTTCTTTGAAAGATGTACAACACTCTAACTGTCACAATGCAATACATTTTCCACTCACTTTCTATAAGGAATTGACCTTATTACATTACATATTCTTGAATTTAGTCAAGAAATCACTTCCTTTCACATTGAGGATTTTTTCAAGTTCATATCTTTATATAATTGGGACATAATACATTCATAACAATACACATTATAACAGAGTGGATACCATAAAAAACAGTACTCATTTCTCTCAAAATATAAAACTTTTTGAATATAACATGATTTTCTTTGACAAATATTCAATAATTTAACTTGGATTCTTCTTTGTCCTACACATACTTATAACCTGTGAAAATCATTTAAAAACTTGGGATGAGTAAAAAAATCTCAGTAAGGGATATAAAAAGAAAGAAAGAACACATTAGTCCATGAATACTTGTAACATATGAAATCATTTTCAAAAGACATACTTTTCACCCATATATACTTACTTTGTGAAACAATAGATTTCCACAAGATTCCCAAAAAATACAAGAACATAAATATAACCATAAAGGTATCTTGGGGCATTACTTACACAATCTTGTAACCCTCTCGACTACCTTATAATTTTTAACCCTTATGGCTACCTTACAATTTGTGTAACCATCGTAGTTACACTTGGAGTAACCATACGACCGACCTCCAAATTACACATACCCAATGCAATGGAGAGAGATATACGTCCCACCGTTAATCATAAACAATTCACAAGAACTAGAACACAATCATACAACATTAATAATAAAATAAAAACATTGCTTTTGGATTTTTTAAAACAGAATTTTAAAAGAGGATTTTAAAAGGAAAGTCCGTTGTAAATATCATATAATTGAAGTGAGACTTATTAGAGTGGATGGAATATGTATACATACTGTAAATACATATAATTAAACATATTATATACAAAATCTATCACATAAAAAGTTTTAATACCACATAAATAATGAAGTAGAATGTTAACCCAAAGAATGGAAATCGGGTTAAGAATTCCCTTACCTCGGGTTTTTCTTACTTCAAACTTGTTTAAACCTCCTATATAATGGTTAAAAGAGTGTTATTATTATCTTAAAAAACATATTCATCTTTATAACATCTTATATGATCATTTTATAACATCATTTCATCCTTTAATTGTTAGTATTTTGTTCCTTCCATTGTTTCGAGTGCGTTCTTTACATGATTTCCATGATCGGTTCATGATGGGTGTTCTTTTCGATTAGAAGTGAAACTCAAAAATTGTAATAGAATGGTAGTTACATATTTATAGAACCATAAATTATACTATTTATCATTTTGAATCCTTAAATTAGGATGATTCATAAGTTAAAACATTAATGATGTTCGTTTAGATCATTTTAGTGGTTCTTTGATAATAACGACCTCATTTTGTTTTATAAATTAAAACCACGTGTACAAAAAAATTCCAGAACCATGGATGAGACATAATACATATATTATAACTTGGTTCAACCATAAAAATGGTTTCATGACTATAGTTGAAATAATTAAAGCAAATTGAAATCACATCATCCACGATGTCGGTAATTCGACACATCACGAACAATGTTTTTATTCCATAAATAAGTGGGAGAGGAGAGGAAGAATGATGATGAATTTTCCATGAACATGAGAAAATATAGAATATACAAGATTTCTAGATCTTTCATGCCTCTTGGATAAGATGAGGGGAAGAGACTATAATAAAAGAAAAGGAAAGGAAAGGAAAACACATGAAAAAGGAAGAGGATTTCTTACCTCTTGATCTCTTCTCCTTGAGATCCTCCTTAAAGCCTTTGTTTTTTTCCTTTTGATGAGACCATTAGATCTTGGACGTGGGGAAGAAGATTGGAGAGTGAATTTGGTAGAAATTATACAATTCCCAAGGCTTGAGAGGTGTGGGAGGAAGAGGGGGAAATGGGTGGTATTTATAGTGGAGGAGGGAAGAGATTTCACATTATTTTAATTATTATTTTATTATTTTGCCTCAAAGAAAAGAAATAGTGAGTCTTCCAATACTAAAAAAAGTAATAATGGCATGTGAGTTTGAGATAATGGGCTTAAATCAACACCACATCATCGATGACACCTCCATGATGAAGAAATGCATTTATTTGTCAAATACCAAAAATTCATTATTCACAAAAAAATCTAGTATTTCAGAAAATTAAAAAAAATTCACCCCAACCATTTTTTGACGTTTAGAACCCATAAATGAACTATATTTTATCAAAATAATTTTATAAATATGAGAAAATTTATTTTTAATTAAAATAATACTTTATTCAGAAAATAAAAATTTTAAAGCATTTATTTACTTATTCAAAGATATGGGTGTACCATACTTTCAATTAAATCTTATATATACAATATAATAGGTGAGGTTACTATTCATAAGGGTATGTTACTATTCATAAGTGTAACAATACTATTCATAAGGGTACATTACTATTCATTAGGGTTAAGTTACTACTCAAAAGGGTACATTATAATTCATTAGGGTCAAGTTACTACTCATAAGGGTACGTTTCTATTTATAAGGGCACATTACTATTCATAATGTTATGTTACTATTCATAAGGGTATGTTACTATTCATAAGGGTATGTTACAACTCAAAAAAAAAAAAAATTAAGTTGGTGTTATAAGACTCTAAATAACTTACTGATCACAATTTTAGATAACCATTTTTCAAAATTCAAAACATAGAAGCAGTAAAATTATGTTTAAAGGATAGTTATAAATATCTACTTAAAAAAAAGTTTCATGCATTTAATTTATTTTTTTTAAAACCTTGGGGTGTTACATTATCCCCACCTTCTAAAAATTGCATCCTCATAATTTCATTTACTTATTAAACAAGTGAGGGTACCTATTTCTCATAGCATTTTCAGATTCCCACGTTGCTTCTTCAACCATGTGGTTTCTCCAGAAAACCTTTACCTGGTGGATTACCTTATTCTGCAATACCTGTTCCCTTCAATCAAGAATCTAAACTGGTTTTTCTTCATAAGAAAGGTTCTCTTCCATCTGAACTAATTTTGGGATCAAGACATCTGTTGAATCTGGAACATACTTTCTCCAAATTGAAACATGAAAAACATTGTGTACCCGAGACAAACTCGGAGGCAAAGCTAATCAATATGAAACTGGTCCAACTTTCTTCTGTATTTCAAAAGGACCGATGAATCGTGGACTTAGCTTTCCTTTCTTACCAAAATGTGTCACACTTTTCCAAGGAGATATTTTAAGGAAAACATGGTCACCTACCTCGAAAGAGAAGTCTTTCCTTCTGTTATCTGTATAACTTTTCTACCTGCTCTGAGTTATCCTCATGTGCTACTGGATCATCTTCACTTTCTCAGCCACTTCCTCTACTAATTCCGGCCTCATAAACTTTCTTTCACCGACTTTATCCCAAAACACTAGAGTTTGACACCTTTTCCCATACAATACATCAAAACATGCCATCTAAATACAGGAATGAAAACTGTTATTATAAGAAAACACAACTAAAGAAAGATGTTGATCCCAACTTCCTTGGTAGTCCATTGAACTAGCTTGAAGTATATCCTCCAAAGTCTGAATCATTTTCTTTGACTGTCCATCTTATTGAGGATGAAAAGCTATACTAAAATTTAATTCTATGCCCAATGACTTTTGAAGGACCTTCCAAAAGTTAGAAGTTAACCTAGGATCCCGGTCATATACAATGGAAAGAGGAACTCCATGTAACCCGACAATCTATTTGAGGTACAATAGAGAAATATTATCCAAATACATTGTATCTAGAATAGAAAGAAAATGTGTAGATTTTGTCAGCCGATCAATAATAACCCAAATCACATTGTTACCTTGAGATGTCTTAGGTAGTCCCACCACAAATTCCATGGATACATTCTCCCATTTACACTCTGTAACTGGAAAAGGTTGAAGCACCCCCTTTGATAATTACTGCTCTGCTTTAACCTATTGAAAAGTCAAAAATTTCACAGTAAATTATGCAAAATCACCTTTTATTATATCCCACCAGTAATACTCCCGAAGATATTTGTACATCTTATTACTTTCAAGATGAACCGAAAATGGAGAACTGTGAGCTTCACACAACAAATCTTTCTTCAACTGAGAATCACAAGGCACATAAAAACATTTTCCAAATCTTAAAACACAATATTTATCAATGTTAAATTATGAAATCTTTCCCATTTTAACCAACTTTTATTAGCTTACGGTCTTCCTTCTGTGCTCACTTAATTCTGTCTAATAAAAATGATTTCACTGAAATCTGAAACAAAATAGATGTATTTTCTGTACCAACAACTTCTAATCCAAAATTCATAAAATAATTAATCAAGGGATCATGTTCCAAACGTAACATGGTTAATGATGCATGATGTTTTCGACTCAAAGCATCCACCACTTTGTTTTCTTTTCTTGGATGGTAATTGATTGTGCAATCATAATACTTTATCAGTTCAAGCCATATTCTCCGCCTCATGTTTAATTCCTTCTGAGTGAATATATACTTCAGACTTTTATGGTTAGTATATATTTGACATTTGGCTCTGTATAAATGATGCATCTAAAATTTCAAAGAAAAAACCATAGCTACCAATTCCAAATCATGTCTGGGATAATTTAACTCATGAGGTTTAAGTTGTCTTGAAGCACAAGTAATTACCTGATCATTCTGCATCAGAACACAACCATGTACCTTCAACGAAGCATCACTGTAGATGAAAAAATCACCATTTCGAGAAGGCAAGGCCAAAACCAGAGCATTCACCAATCTCTTCTTCAATTCTTGAAAACAAACATCACATTATTCTGTACAAATAAATTTAAACCCATTTCATGTTAACTTAGTTATCAGACTAGATAACCGTGAAAAGTTCTTAACAAAATATTGGTAATAACCTGCTAATCCAAGAAAACTATGAATCTCTGTAACATTTATAGGTCTTAGACATTCATCAATCACTTCTGTTTTGGCAGGATCAACTGTTATTCCATCCTTATTTATAATGTTCCCAAGAAAATAAATATGTTGTAACCAAAAATCACACTTGCTAATTTTTCCATACAATTTCTTTTCCTTTAAGGTTTTTAAAACAACCCTTAGATGTTTTTCATGCTCTTCTTTACTCTTAGAAAATACCAGAATTTCATCAATAAAAACAACCAAAAATTTATCCAAGAACTCATGAAATATTCTATTCATAAGATTTATGAATACAATAGGTGCATTAGTTAACACAAACGACATAAAAAAATTCATAATTCCCATATCTATTACGAAAATATGTTTTTGGGATGTTATCCTCCTTCACCTTTAGCTGATGGTATCTATATCTCAATTCAATCTTGAAAAAGTACTGAGCTCCCTAGAGCTGATCAAACAAGTCATCAATATGAGCCAAAGGATACTTGTTTTTAATTGTGATGTTATTCAAAGATTTATAATAAATGCATAGTCTCATGGAACCATCTTTCTTTTTAATATACAAAATAGGAGAACCCATGGTGAAGTTCTAGGACGAATGAAGCCTTTATCAAGAAAATCCTACAACTAATTTTTCAATTTGAGAATTTATATTTGATCCATATGATATGGGGGTTTTGAAATTGGCTTAGCATCAGGAACTAGGTCAATTTTGAATTCGACTTCCCGATTTGGTATGAAACCAAGTAAATCATCAGAAAAAACATCAAGATATTCATTTACCACTGGCACATTATTAATCTGAAAAGTTCCCTTGTTTTCAACAATATGAGCAAGATAACTTTCATTTCCATCTTTCAATAGTTTCTCAGCTTCTTGATATGTTATCAATTGTATAGGTTCGTTCTTGTATACAAAATGAAACTCCTTTTTAAAAAAACTTCTTTATCTCTACAGTCAATCTTAGCATGATAAATAGAAATTAAATCCATTCCCAGAATAACATCAAACTTGAATAAGGAAAAAACAACAAGGTTTGCAGGTAAAGTATTTCTATAGACCACAATAGAAAGATTCTTATAATTCATATTTAATATAATATTTCCCCCTGGTGTTTGAAAAACAAGTTCTGGTCTCATTTGTTGAGGTGATATTTCCAATTTACCAAAAACATTCTCAGAGATGAAGGAATGTGTAGACCCCGTATCAAACAAAAATTTAGAAAAATCTGAGTAAACAAACAAAGTACCTGATATAGCTTCATTGGATGGCCCCACGTATGATGACGTAGCCGCGAAGGATCTCACTACACCTTTCTGATTATATTCTAGCTTCTTTACTTCATTTAGATATCTCTTTGGGTGGGAATTTTCATAATGAACCATATCACCACATTTAAAACACTTTACAATTTGCTTATCAAGATTAGTCTTAGGATCATTTTCATTACAATCTCGGGCCATATGTCCAAACTTACCACATCGAAAACACTTCCCAATTTTGGTAAGACATTCCCCAGGGTGCTTCTTTCCAAACTTTTCAAAAACTGGAAACTAGATTTTCTTACCATTAAATTTCTTTGGTTGATTCTTACTCACCACTTTCCATCTGGACCTATTCTTCTCCTTCTTTCCAAAGTGAATGTGATCATAAGAAAACTCTATCTCTACCCTCTCATCACATCAGACAAGTTTCTCGTAACTTTTGAATTCACGAGAGGCCAACACCCTTCGATACCTTGGCTTCAATCCTGAGTAAAAGCGGTTGATTTTTCTATCAAGATCCAGAATAAGATTTGGATCATACCTCACCAGTTGGGTGAAGTTTTCTTCGTACACAACCAATGAATCTTCCTACTTTTTCTTTAATTCAAGGAATTTCTTCTCCATCCTAAGTCACACCACCATAAGAAAATATTTTTCAAGGAAAAGACTTTTAAATTCATCCCACTCTAAGGCATCAGTATCCTCTCTATCCCTGATATTCCTTAACATTAACCACCACTGATCATATTCACCTTCAAAATGATAAATGGAAAGAAACACCTTTTGATTATCTGAACAACCCATTACATCAAATATCTTTTCAAGGGCTTTAATCCATTATTCAGCCACTATTGGGTCATAAGATCCTCTAAAAGCAGGAAGGTGTTGTCTCATAAAATTTTCCACTATTGTCATGTTCCATTGTGGTACCTCTAGTTGTTCTCTTGCATGGATTCCACCATAATTTATTGCCTATGTTAGTTGATCCATTACTGTCATAAACTACTCGGTTCCAATCCCTACCATTCTGAGCTATAGGTTCGGAAGGATGTCATTCTGTCAGTGCCTCTCCTCTTCAACTTCCCTATTTCTTCTACGAACAATCATTATAAACAAAAATATATTAGTCGAAGCAACATGGTAATATTTAAATTCTATATCATTTCAAATTGACCATAGAGTAAAAAAAACATTTATGATAATATATTAACATCATCCTAACCCCTAAAGTTATCTAAACCATCCTATGATACCAACTATAAGGACCTGACCTTATTACATTACATAATCTTGAATTTAGTTAAGAAATCATTTCCTTTCACATTGAGGATATTTTCAAGTTTATAGATTTAGAGAATTGGGACATAATACATTCATAACATTACACATTATTACAGAGTGGATACCATAAAAACAGTACTCATTTCTCTCAAAATATAAAACTTTTTGAATATAACATGATTTTATTTGAAAAATATTCAATTATTTAACTTGGATTCTTCTTTTTCCTACACATATTTATAACCCATGAAAATAATTTAAAAACTTAGGATGAGCACAAAAATCTCAGTAAGGGATATAAAAAGAAGGAAAGAACACATTAGTCCATGAATACTTGTAACATATGAAATCATTTTAAAAAGACATACTTGTCACCCATATATACTTACTTTTTGAAACATGAGATTTACAAAATATCCCCACAAAATAAAAGAACAAAAATATAACCATAAAGGTATCTTGGGGAATTACTTACGCAATCTTGTAACCCTCTCAGCTACATTATAATTTGTAACTCTCACAACTACCTTACAATTTGTGTAAGCATCGCAGTTACACTTGGAGTAACCATACAGCTGACCTCCAACTTATACATACCCAATGAATTAGAGGGAGATATAGGTCCCACACTTCACAATAAACAATTACCAATAACCATAAAATAATAATATAACATGAATAATAGCATAAAAACATTGCTTTTGAATTTTGTAAAACAGAATTTTAAAACAGGATTTTAAAAGGAAAGTCTGTTATAAATATAATATAATTTAAGTGAGACTTAGTAGAGTGGATGGAATATGTATAAAAACTATAAATACACATAATTAAACATATTATATACAAAAATCATCACACAAACAATTTTAATACCACATAAATAATGAAGTAGAATGTTAACCCAAAGAATGGAAATCAGGGTAAGAATTCCCTTACCTCGGTTTTGTCTTACTTAAAAATTGTTTAAACCTCCTGTATAATGGTTAAAAGAGTGTTATTATTATCTTATAGAAATATATTCATCTTTATAAAATCTTATATGATCATTTTATAACATCATTTCATCCTTTAATTGTTAGTATTTTGTTCCTTCCATTGTTTCAGGTGCGTTCTTTACATGATTTCCATGATCGGTTCATGATGGATGTTCTTTTCGATTGGAAGTGAAACTCCAGAATTGTAATGGAATGGTAGTTAAATATTTAAAGAACCATAAATTATAGCATTTATTATTTTGAATCCTGAAATGAGGATGATTCATATGTTAAAACATTAATGATATTCGTTTAGATCATTTTAATGGTTCTTTGATAATAACGACCTCATTTTGTTTTATAAATTAAAACCATGTGTAAAAAAGTATTCTAGAACCATGGATGAGACATAATACATATATTATAACCTGGTTCAACCATAAAAATGGTTTCATTACCATAATTGAAGTAATTAAAGCAAATTTAAATCACATCATCCACGATGTCGGTAATTCGACACATCACGGACAATGTTTTTGTTCCTTGAATAAGTGGGAGAGGAGAGGAAGAATGATGCTGAATTTTCCATGAAAACGAGAAAATAAAGAATATACAATATTTCTAGAGCTTTCATGCATCTTATATAAGATGATGGGAAGATACTATAATAAAATAAAAGGAAAGTAAAGGAAAACACATGAAAAAGGAAGAGTATTTCTTACCTCTTGATCTCTTCTCCTTGAGATCCTCCTTAAGGCCTTTGATTTTGGCCTTTGGGTGAGAACAGTAGGTCTTGGACATAGGGAATGAGATTGGGGAGGGAATTTGGTAGAAATTAGAAAATTCCCAAGGCTTGATAGGTGTGGGAGGAAGAGGGGGAAATGGGTGGTATTTGTAGCGGAGGGGAGATATTTCACATTATTTTAATTAATATTTTATTATTTTGCCTCAAGACAAGAAATAATGAGTCTTCCATGACTAAAAATAGTAATAATGGCATGTGAGTTCGAGATAATGGGCTTACATCAGTGCCACATCATCAATGACACCTTCTTGATGCAACAATTCATTTATTTGTCAAATACCAAAAATTCACTATTCACCAAAAAATCAAGTATTTCAGAAAATTACCAAAAATTCACCCAACGATTTTTTTAAAATGTAAAATCTAGAAATGAACTCCATTTTATCAAAATAATTTTATAAATATGAGAAAATTAATTTTTAAATAAAATAATACTTTATTCAGAAAATAACAATTTTAAAGCATTTATTGACTTATTCAAAGATATGGGTGTACCATACTTTCAATTAAATCTTATACACACACTATAATAGGTTAGGTTACTATTCATAAGGGTATGTTACTGTTCATAAGAGTAAAATTAATTTTCATAAGGGTACATTACTATTCATTAGGGTCAAGATACTACTCAGAAGGGTACACTACTATTCATAAGGATACATTACTATTCTTAAAGGTATGTTACTATTCACAAGGGTATGTTACTATTAATAAGGGTATGATACTACTCAAAAAAATTAAGTTGGTCTTATAAGACTCTAAATAACTTACTGATCACAATTTTAGATGACCATTTTTCGAAATTCAAAACATAGAAGCAGTAAAATTATGTTTAAAGGATAGTTATAAATATCTACTTAAAACAAAGTTTCATGCATTTCATTTATTTTTTTTAAAACCTTGGGGTGTTACACTTTCTGTCCAGCTCTTCCAAGAAGTTATTAATCCAAAACATTTCCTTTACAATGTCTGTTACAACAATTTATTTTTCAATTATGGTGAATAATTCCACCACCTTCTATAATTGAGTTATCCAGCTCACTATAGTTCCTTCACAGGTAAACACATAACCTATCGTACTCCTTCCATTAACATCACCTCCAAGGAAAACATCCACATTACCATGCAATGAATTTCCTTTCTCAAAGTAAAAAAGATATTTCCTTCCCTTTGAATACCTCAGTATCCACTTCAAAACTCCCCAATGTTTTTTTCTAGGGTTATCCATATACCATATCACAACTCCCACTACATGAGAAATATTAGGTTGATTACAGGTCATGACATACATCAAGATTCAAAAAATTAATGTGTATGTAACCTTTCCCATTTACTTAAACTCTTAAAATATCTTTGGTGCTTACTCCTTTGAAAATTTGAAATTGTTTTCTAGGGGAATAAAAACTACATTTTCTTCCAGCATACTAAATCTGCTCAAAACCTTTCCAATGTAGCCAGTCTGTGACAAAATCAAGGTTCTAGTTGCACTAAATTTCTTGATCTTCATCCCCAAAATCATATTGGTTTCTACAAGATATTTTATCTTTAACTCCTCAACTAGATGCCCTTTCAGCCCACCAATCCTCTACATACAAGATCCTACAATGAACATGTCATCTAGATACAAAAGTAATATAATGTATCCCTTACCAAAAGACTTGAAATGACAATATTGATCCATGAAACACTGTTTGTATGTATTTTTTCTCATGAATGCATCAAACTTATGGTTTCACTATTAGGGTATGTGCTTTAACACATATAAGATATTTTTGAGTTTGTACACTAGGTCTTCCTTTCCTGACTCAACATATCTCTCTAGTTACAACATATAAATTTCCTCATTTTGATATCTATGAAGGAAAACAATATTTAAATCAAGCTTCTTAAGATGTAAATCCTCTTATGCAACAATAATAAGAACCACCACTACAACATAATTATGATTTAGAGGTAGTTTTTTAAACCACTACTATTTTTTTAAAATAATTTAGCAACGGTTTATTAAACACCGCTGCTAAACCTGTTTTTTTACAGACCCAACAATTCTCCCCCTGACCCCCCAAACCCCTGACCCCTACGATCCCCGACCCCGAAGATCTAGGAGTCCTGAACCTCGCCTCCCTTGCTACCGGTCCTAACCCTCACTGCCCCTCAATGCGTCTCACCACCCTTAACCGTGCCTAGCCACCCATCACTGCCAGTCACTACCTTCACCACCCTTCGACACCAGTCTCTATACCAGTGTGGTGTAGTTTTGGTATGATCTTGGGTTTTCTTCTCTAAAGTGGGTTGAATCTTAGTTCTTTATTTTCAATCTTAATGGTTGTGGTATGATCTTTCATTTATAGGTTCCCATTGTGAATCATTTGTGGTTTTCCACAAAATTCTGGAAGTTTCCAAGATTGTGGTAGGTGATTCCATAATTTAACATTATTATATGAATTTAGTATTCTTGATGTGATTCTTAATTGTGTTTTATGAATTGTTTTAATGGAGAAACATATGTTTTCAAATGTTTTTGAGGTTCGTATGGGTTGAAAGATGATTTTGAAAATGAAATTGGTTAGGTTTCATGTGTGCCTTCTTTTTTTTTGCTTTCTAAATGTATTCCATGAATTTTGTAAATATTAGTAATTATAGTTGGATTCTTGAGTATTGAATTAATGATATTGGGTTATATCATGATATTAGGTAATGATGTCTTCTCCACTATGTTATGGGAATCAAGTGTTAATGCATACTCCACTATATTAGGGGAAACATATGTGATATCGAATTTTCTATGTTATGATTTACTATGATTATTTCTATGTAACTATTTTATTCCATACTCTTAAATGCCTACATTATGATCAATGGATCATATTTATTTTATTATGTTTCTGTAATCTTACACAATGGTATATGTTTGGTCATTTGAGATTACATGTCTTTCTATCATGACATGTGATAAACTCTCATGAATCCATGATATTTTTAATAAGTTATTTATTCCATTCTCATGTTTACCATATAATTATTATCTAACAATTAATGGTATATTGATAAGTTTTTAGATTACTAATAATTTGATCTTATCCAATTCGTATGTTTTCCATTATAATATCCTGGGTTTCTAAAACCTTTCCTTTCTGATTTCCTAAGGATTGGAAGTATCAGGGGGGAGTTCAAGGAAATTCCCACTTGAAATTTTTATATTTTCATACATGGTACCTTGACCAATAGTGTTATCACTTTACCCTATGTGTGGTTAGTTTTCTCCATGGTATGGTCGGTCAGTTCCTTAGTATGGTTTGATGGTTCCTTCTTGTGGTCTGTTGGTTCCTTCACGTGGATGGTTGGTTTCTTCTTACAGTTTTTTGGTTATTTTATTCGATCAGTTTGTTCCTTATTATGGTTGGTTGATTTATTTTTTTAGTCACTTGATCATTTATACGGTTGGTTGGTTTCTTCCTATAGTCACATATTCCTTCATTCATTCAGTTTGTTTCATCTTGTGGTTGATTGGTTCCTTGATGCAGTTGGTTTATTTCTTCTTGCAGAAACTTTCTCCTTAATAAAGTTGGATGGTTATTTCTTACAGTTGGTTAGTACCTTTATTTGGTTAATTTATTGTCTCAAAGTGGTTGATCAATTCTCATGGTTGGTTCAATAGTTTGTAAAAATTTAAAGTTCTTTAAAATAACAAGATGTTTTACAAAATTATGTGAAAAATGATATTAATGTAAAATGTAAAATTAAAGTCATAAATAAATATTTTAATATATATTTTTTGGGGATTGAATATTTTATTTTAATTCCATAAAACTATGGATTTAATAGGTCATCCCACTTTCTATAATTGAAATAAAATAAAATGGAAATTGAAAAGGTATATTGACAACAATAATTTTCAGTGTTATTCCAGGATCTATTTTGGGAAATTTAATATACACGATTTCATTTATCTTAGGAAATTTCATGTTTACTTTGAGTTTGGGAAAACAAATAACTTACTCATAAGCCTTGGATTAATCTACCCTAGCGGTGAATCCTTTCACTTGATGATTCCTGGCATGTTCTACATCTTGGTTCCCCATGTATTTTTCTAAAGTAGTGAGTCATGTTTCAGGTAGGAGTTTGTTTCCATTTCATATTCCCAACTTCTATTCAATTATTATATGATTTATCAAGCCCTTACCTTAGTGTTATCAAAGTTATTGAATCATCAGTTTTTCCATCTGTTTTGGTGTAGCACGACATACAAAAAACTACAGGGATGAGATCCTTATTGTACTCTTCTTTTATGAATCTTTTTAATTTGAATGCTTTGGTTTTCTAGTGGGTGGGTTCTATGGAATAACTAATTATTTTAATTAACTAGATTAAATTTAATCAAAAGGAAATGGGTGTAATCATATGGTTTTATCAATTTCCTCATTATTTCTGACTATTTTCTCTCAAATCTTTTAACATGTTGTGATATGCATGTTGTGGGTTCTATGAATTGTAAACTATTGTTGTGGTTTGATAACCCTTCCATTGAATTGTTGTTTAAACCCACAGTTCATTAAAGGCTTAATATAAATATTTTTCAATGAATTTTATTCCTCTGTTAATATAGAAACTATGTAAAAATACCCATGCATAAGAAAATTATTTAATGAAAATTCCCTATTTAAAATAATTATGTTAAAATTTGTGGTTTGGAAATATATTATTGTGTGATTCTAGTTTTTTTGTTGGTATACTTGTGGTTGTGTTGACTTTTAGAAAGGAGGTCTGTTTCTTTTTTCAGGGGGCGCATCATTACAATGCCTTGAACCTTAACCCCTCCCAAGATGGTGCGCAAGGCATGCACCTTTGGCACACCTCAATGAGGTTGCCTCGCCTCACCTGCAACGAGGCGCTCTAGCTGTACCTCACTGCGCCTCTCACCAAGGCGCCCTAAGGAGCGCACCTTTAATAACATTGGATTTAACCTTGAGTTTGGTTATGATGTAGATTACACCTTATGATATACTATAGAATGAATATACATGTTATGACTTTATGAATTTAGTATAAAACATAGGAATGTGATCATAAGTATCTTCCTAAAGGAATCTCAAATAGTTGTTCTAAATCAAAATGTACTAAAGTATATCCAATAACATGTATACTTAAATGAATTACCTTTCAACCAAAATCCTATTTATCATCCTTGTAGCTAAAATAATTTGGTAGACTTTCTTACAAATAATGAAATTCCACCTATAACTTTAATATTGAACAAATGAATTGTTATACCCAAAAACTCAATCCAAATGGGAGCCACTAAAGAATTCATCCCCTCTATCCAATTTGGATAACACATCCTTTATCAGCATCAATCCACCAATACACCAATCCATTCAATGAATTTTTTTTACAAAATATATTCATTAAAAAAAAGAGTATCATGATAGTAGCTTAGCAGTTTTGAGAACCATGCTGGTCCTCTAATCAATTATTGACATTGGACTGTGATACTTTTTTCAATGATTTCTTAAAAGAATTTTTTTTATTAAAAATGGATTTAAACATTTATTTTTCCCCTTGGGTTTCTTATTGGGTTTTAAATAAAAAATGTAACTCTTTTACACATCATTTTCCTCACAACTAAACTTTATGGATTTTATTCATCCCTTTTAAAATGATTCATTATTTACGATATGTATTTATATAGGAGAACCTTATTTAACATATTCATATTTTTTTCAACTAGTATATATGAATCTATTTCCTTATTTAGTAATAGTTATGTGTTTTAATTTTTTTAATAATGTGTAGGCACATTGTGATATACATGGATAAAAGCTAGATCACATTACTGAGGAGCACACCTCATTATGACAAGGGTTTGGAGGAGTTTTTAGATTTTTAAATTTACAATCAATCCTTTGAAGGGAGAATAAGATTCACATGTCCTAAATGTAAATTTAGAATATGGTTGAAGAGAGATGAAGTTTATAAACACTTGATATTGAAACAATTCCCTGCTCAATATTTGTGTTGGATTTGGCACAAAGAATCAAACATTACAGAAAGGTTGAGCACTGATGTCAATCTACAGAATGATCTCCCAACTTCGCCAAAAATAGAAAATTAAATGAAAAACCTTATAAATGGTGCATTCAGATGACGCTGTAGGATTACTTGTCCATATTCCTATGGGGTCCCTACAGATGACACCGTAGGATTACTTGGCCAGATTCTAGGCCAGCTGGCCACGAAGCTGGTTTCCCTTATGATTATGTATGATGATTGGAGATTCTAGAGTGATTTAAACTTTAAAAGGAAGGTGGATGTAAATTTTTGGCTCTTGGATTTCTTTTATGGGGTTATGAATTTAGTGGTGGTTGTAAAAGTGTTAGAGGTTGTGAGGTTTGGTGGTGATGTTCCGAGTTGGTTAGCACTCTTGTTGTGAACCCATAGGATGTGCATGTGTGTGTATATATATATATATATTTTAATTGTATGTTTCTTTTTATTTCTATATGTACCCCACCCATCCTACGTGTTATATGAACTTTGGTGGTGATGTTCTGATTTGGTTGGAACTCTTATTGTGAACCCATAGGATGGGCATGTATGTGGATATATAAATATATGTTCATTGTATGTATATTTTTATTTCTATATGTACCCCAACCATCCTAGGTGTTATATGAATTTTTCAAATGGTTTTTTTATGGTACTGGTACTGGGGTGGCAGAATCAGGAACATTTTTTTATTTGTAAATCTACCTTTAGAAGTGGTTTAAATCACTGCTATAATTTGGTATTTTATTATCTACGGTGGTTATAACTGCCACTAAATACATGAACGGTATAATTTAGCGGGATGTGGTTTTCACGACATTTTCCTCAGGAAAAAATGAAACTTTTTTGGCGGCTGTTTTAACTGCTTCTAAAAAAGTTTTCATTTTTTTGGGGAAACTACTGGGAAATCCACACTAACTGCTGCTAAATGTGTTTACTACGACGGTTTCTAGAAAATGCTGCTAAATTGAAAAAAATTCCGTGTATTGAATGCCGACACCCAATTTAGTGGTGGTTTTATGAAACTTTCATAGAAGAATATAACGACGGTTTAGACTACCACCATAACAAAAATAACCGCCGCTATGCGGTAGATTTCTTGCAGTGCACCCAGATGGTGGTAAGCTTCACTTCAGGTGAAAAAATTTCAGTGAAGTTCACAGATTCCTTCTGTTGAAATCCTTTCAATTCTAGTTTTTCCCTTTTCCTCCTCTTACCATAATGTTCTTTCTTAACACAATATAACAATTTTTTCTGCAATGCTTTCTTTCCTTATAGAGAAGGTTTCAGCTCCCAAGTACTATTGTCATGTAATGAATAAATCTAATCCTTTAGAGTCAAATCCCACTTTCTTGAATCCTTCATCTGCATTTCCTCTTTATTTTTTGTCTCTCCACCATTAGTCAATAAAAAATAATTTAAGGATGATAGATACCACTACAGAGGACATCTCACCCTTTTTAATCTCCTTAACTACACATGAGTAGGCTCCACTGATTCTGGTGTCACATGATCAAGTACACCATCAAGCTCTACTTGCTCTTGGAACTTTGATTCATTATTACCACCATCAAATTCAACTGCATGACAGTTCTTGTATACAAAACCTTTATTAAATATCATGTTATGGATCTTGATGATCATCTTATTCTTATCATCCCATAACCGATAACTAAACTCCTCAACACTATATCCAATAAAGAAACATGATTTGGGATTAACTTAAAACTTGTCCATTGCATCAACATCTATATGTACATATGTCAAACAACCAAATAATGGTAAATGAGAGATTCTTACCTCCTTTCATGACCAGAGCTCCTCAGGTAAAAATTATCCCATTAGTACATATGGACTCTTATCGGTGAGATATATTTTCATGTTCATTGCCTCTACCTAAAAATTCTTGAATAACCACAAGTGAAACCTCATACTCCTAGAACATTCATTCAGCGTCATGTTAATCCTTTCAGATACACCATTCCGTTATGGTATACCTAGAAGAGTCTTCTCCCACTGAATTTCATTATTAACATAGAATTTTCTAAACTCATTATTGTCATACTCTCCACCATTCTTAAACCTCATTCATTTCATATTTGATCTTGACTCAGTCTCTATCATGGTCTTCATCTTCTAAAACATATTAAAAACATCAAATTTTCTTTTCAGAAAGAAAACCCATAACTTCCATGTTGATTCATTGATAAATGTCACCCAATATTGTGATCTTATAAGGGAATGTATAATTACAGGCCCCAAACATCTGTGTGCACCAGGGTGTTATACCTCCTTTTGTAAAGGATACCTTCTTATTCTTTTCAAAGATACAATCTTTACACAATCCAACTTCCACTAATTTTAGATCTAGTATAATTTTTTTGTTTCAAACACCTTCATCCCCTTCTCACTCATGTGGCCTAACTGTTAGTTCAGAATATACAAATTAACACACAAGAGGGGGGGGGGGGTGAATTGTGTATTTTCAAAAACTTCCGCAATTCTGGATTTCGACACCCTCTGTTATTCAAGAGGATATGTAGTGTTTTTCTTCTGTATGAAAATATACAGCAGATGAACATAAATAAAGAAAATATCTTTTTATAGTGGTTTGGGGCACAAATATCCCATAGTCCACTCCCCTAAATACTCTCTCTGCAAACTTGGTGAATTTCACTAGAATTGTACTCTTATCATAAGACCAAAATCCCACAACTGTGTGTAGGTAGTTGACACCTTTACAACAAGGCTAAAAAAAAACAGAGCCTTTTGATTCTTTAATAGAGAACCAATTATCCACAACTTAGAACGAGAAACTGATACTCCACCACAACTGAGAACGAGCAGTTGAAACTCCAATAAATCAAAAGAATTTGATTTGTTGAAAACATGATGATCTTCACAATTGCAACAAAAAAAATTGACAGTAGATGAATCTTATTCTTTATAAATAATATTCTTTAAGAAATAATGAGTCTAAAGTGATCCAGGTTGCACAAAGATCTTCAATTTAAAAGCAGCAACAAAACAAAGTAGTCGCAAACTTAAAACAAAACAAGATAGAACATGTATGTCACCAAAGTGTAGTCTCTTCTGAGATGTTTGATTGTTGTAGCACTATAAAAATATTTTTACCAGAGCGATCGTATATAAAAAAAATAGTTCCCTTGAAAATATCCCATGTCACTTATTAAAATGATACACCGATAAATTATATAAAGAAAATATCCTACTTCAAAATTCCAAATCCACAAAAGATGCCTGATAATTTATAGATATTAAAATTAAAATAAAATAGGGAAATTGTAACTTCCCTTAAGAATATGAGTGATTTTATCTATTAAATACGGTTCTTTGAATGAAATACAATGAGATTTAAATCAGTCAAAAATGATCTTTGAAATAGACTGTAACTCTACCAAGACTATTGTAGAAATCATGGAAAAATATCGTGAAAATAAATCTTCGATGTTGAAAAGTCAAATGTAGGGTTCCTTCACAAAGTGACAAAATACAAAATGTAGGGTTCAACTACGTAGTGTTCATTCTTCGAACGTAAGGTAGAAAATGTAAGTTTGATCATAAAAGTAAGGTTGATGATCCATATGTTTTTCTCTAAAATTCAAGGTTCATTACTTATATAGGGTTATTTAACCATAATTTCTTCTCTTGACAAATGTAAGGTTCCTTTCGAACGTAAGATTCTTTAACCATACTTTTCTGATAATGCATGGTTGATTAACCATATGTACTGTTTTGAACGTAGGGTTGAGATACCGCACTTTATTATTCTATCATAAGGTTTAATACAAATGTAAAGATCATAATCCATACGTGTTGTATAAAATGTAGGGTTTATTTGTTACGTTGTTCTTATCCACATAGGGTATGAATAGTGTTTCCAGAATGCTTAAAAACACATCCCAAACACTTTCATAAATATTCCTTGTGAATTAAAAGCTTGAAAATAATTTTATAATAAATAGTATAAAGAATATTAATTCCCTGAAATACACTTAAAGGAAAATAATTAGTAAAACAAACAAGGGTATTTGTGAACATCAAAATCATAATAAATTATAGAGTATTGTTGAGACAATACATTCCCAACAACTCCCCCTTTTTGATGATCACAAAACCCATAAAATTATTAACACAATATAGAATTTTGTAAACATACTCAAGGAAAATATTTATAACATTATTTCAATTTCACAGTATTATTTGAATAAAATGAAATGTTGTGTTTATCCAATTTTCTCCCCCTTTTTGTGATATCAAAAAGAAAGTGTAGATAAAGAATTAAAACACTTTTAATTTTACATAGAATAGTAAATTAATGTTAGAATTTACTATTTGGAAAA
Organism: Viscum album; assembly: GCA_963277665.1. Taxonomy (NCBI): domain Eukaryota; kingdom Viridiplantae; phylum Streptophyta; class Magnoliopsida; order Santalales; family Viscaceae; genus Viscum; species Viscum album. Next base: position 1,782,594,612 of record OY728148.1, on the reverse strand, counting down.
ATAAATTATGGATTCTGGAAATTAAGATAAATAGAAAAGAATAACAAATAAAGCATATAAAAAATAAAAATAATGAAGTTTTATTAAAAAAATTGTACATATACAATAGAGAGATTGTCTATGGGAAAAGGTTAGGTATTCTATCTGGTGGAAGGTAAAAGGGTTTGGTCAGGGTTTGTTTCTGGTACTAGTTCTATAGGGTCCTGAGTATCTTGAAACACCTCTTTCAATTATGCCATCTGCACTTGTAATCTTTCAACAAGATTATCTCCCAACTTTCTTATTAAAATTTTGGAATCCTGATTCACATGTAGATTTTCAACTAAATTGACTTTCAAAATGTCAGGATGATTCTCCTCTTTTTGCATAAATTGAACCAACTGATCACTTAATTATTGAGAAGAATCCTAATATCAGGTTCACTATTGGTTATTTTCTCAACAAGAAATCTTTGGTTGTACAACAAGACTGACAAAGGGGAACTTTTGCATTGAAGGTTCTTCAATCTTTCATTTATATCAGCCATGATAGACGTGATGGCTTGAAATCTTCTAATAAAATCTGGAAAAGTTGAAGGGGCATAAGTAGAAGTACTGATTTGAGTAACACTTACCTTGATTGACTCAAATTGGCTTCCCAAATACCACTTCAGATTTCAAAATCCATTTTGGAAATAGAATCAGAATTGATCTTTCCAATATAATCTATCACCTCCCTCTTAAAAGAATCAAAATCATTTTTGGACACAAAATTTGATTTAATTTCTTAAATATGAGTCTAAAGAGACTCAAACTCCAACCTTGGGGCTGATGAATTATATAAATTATCAAACGATTTTTTTATTACTTTCATCTCTTGTTTAAGAATAGAATTATCCTCCTAAACTTTATTGAACTTAATCACAAGATCTTCAATTTGGTTAGTCAGGGAATCATATGTCCCTTCATCTTTATTCTTTGACTAATCAATAGACAAAATGGATAAAGGATTTGAAGAAAACTTCTCAATTGACTTTTAAACTACCTTTTTCACGAGAATGGGATAAATTATCAAGTACCTATATCTTTTCCACAAAGATAGATCCTGGTATCTCTCATGAAAGGTCAATGGTTGAGATATCTTAATGTTCAATAACATTTATATCCTTAGTTTCTAATATATAAACTTGATGTTCTTATTAGGAATTATCTTTTTAAACAACTTCTTCTTAAACGTCCACTTTATGAATAACTTCTTCTACCTGTTCAACTGGTAGAGGAACATCCAGATGTTCTCAAACTTGGATTTCATCCTATTGATCATCTTCTTGTACTGGTTCTTCCAAATGAACCAAATAGGTAGATTCTATTGAACCCAACACTGGATCTTTAGATGGTGGTTCTTCTCTGTTCCTTGGTTTCATAAAACTCTCCTCTATAACCTCTTCTTCTTCTTCTTCTTGATTTTTTGAACCATAAAATCTTAAATTTCTTTTAGCAGATTTAGAGACACATTCAGTTTTGGATTCCCCAATTCTTTTATTTCTTATAGCACTTTTCTCCCCTTGAGAAAATGATCCAGACTGTTGTTGGTCATCTGCACCAACTAGCATAAGATTCCCTTTCACAATACTCCATTAAAATCTAAACGTCCTTAGAGTACCCAAATTCAGAACATTACTATGATGAAATTTTACTCTTGCATCAAATAAAAGAATCAACTCCTTTCTAAAAATAATTAAAGAGAGTATCCTTCCATAGGGATAAAACGACATCCAAGATTCTTCTTCACAACAATAATTAAAATATCGCAGAATGTATCTTGGAAAATTTAACTTTATTTCACTGATTAAAAAAACATTATATACATGTTTGGGTATAATATTTTCTCCATTTCAGCTACTCTTGGGGAAATTACAGTTTGAATAAACTTAACCAACACTTTCTAATCTTCCTCAAGATCTTTAACAAACATCTTTCTTATATTTATTGATCCAAACAAAAACAAAATAATATCCATAGAATTATGATCTTGATTACCAATAGATCGAAGATTAAAATTAAATACACCTACACAAGGACATTTCAAAATCTGAGCTATTTCAATAGAAGAAATCAAAAATTCCTTGTCTTCTATTTTTGCAGATACATTATCATCAGTTTCACCAAAACTAAACTATACATTCACATTCAACATTTAATTTTTTATTATTTGAAAAAATACCATAAAAAAAAGACCATGGAAAAGGCCAAATAGTACAAGCCTAAGGAGGCCGAAAATAATGAAGACCGAGTTGATCTACTCTAATCAGATCTATCCCCTCTGGTTTTAGTTGAAGAATTCTAGAAAAACAAATAACGTTTCTCCCTTGGTCTTCCACCACCATGGAAGCAAGATGATCTGCCACTTTATTTCCCTCACGCCATGTATGAACAACCTGAGTATCATTATTGATGTTAGACTTAAATTTTATGATTATATAGGTAATCGACCAAGGAGTGGGTATATTACCATGCATAGAGTCATGAATAATCATAGAAATGCTTTAGTTCTACCTCATAAACAAACTCTGTATTCACATCATTGAATAAAATTCCAAACCTTGAAATTCTAAATCTTTCGTAAGTAATAGATTCATCTCATACAACCACTAGAAATATGCAACCTTCCCTTAAATAATATTTCTTGATGGAAATAATTGACGCTTTAGGTCACTAGGTTCTCCTTTATTGGTTCACTTAGTCTTTTCCATTTCTTAGAATATGAGATTTTAAAGGTTTTCATATTATAGGGGTTTGAAGGTAGACAAAGGTTTTGGTGGGTGAAATGGTTTGATAAACAAAGGGGTAAGGTAAGTCGAAAGGTTTCTGAAAAATAATGACATAACCTTGTTTCCCATGCCAATTACGTAGGGTAATTATTATTATTTTTGAAGACACACGACTTACAAACTGAAAAATAATATATTTTAAAAAATAAACAATGAGAGTAAAATAAACAATATTTTTTTAACAGAAATAAATATTAAAAAAAATGAAACAAATTAACATGTATTTATTTAAAATTAAATAAACCTAACCCCCCTTTAATAAAATCAAAAGTAGCAGTGGGAAGTGGTTTAGTGAAAATATCAACCAATTGATATTTAGTATTAATAAATTCTAAAGATATATCCTTTTTAATAACATGATATTTTAGAAAATGATTCCTTATATCAATGTGCTTAGTTATGAAATGAATTATAGGTTTTTTGGAAATATTTATAGCACTAGTATTATTACATAAAATAGGTATACTATTAAAATTTAGTCCAAAGTCCTGTAGAGTGTTTTTCATCCACAATACCTATTCACAACAACTGCCAGCAGATACACATTCCTCCTCAACTGTTGATAGAGAGACTGAGTATTGTTTCTTACTAGACTAAGATACTAATGATTTTACTAAAAAGTGACAGGTTCGTGAGGTACTTTTTCTATCTAACCTAGAACATCCAAATTTATAATCTGAATATGAAATTAAATTAAAATCATAAGTTTTTGGGTAAAGAAGAGATTGAAAAACAATTCCTTTTCAATATCTAAAAATTATCTTAACAACAGTAAGATGAGACTCTTTTGGATTTGATTGAAATCTAGCACATAGACATATAGAAAACATAATGTCTAGTCTACTAGTAGTAAGATATAAGAAACTACCAATCATACCTATATATAACTTGTTTCCAACTGGTTTTCTAGCTTCATCCAAATCAAGTTTTATATTGGTACACATAGGAGTTGTATATGTCTCACTGTTTTCAAGTCCAAACATTTTCAATAAATCAATAATATACTTTATTTGATTTAAAAAATTTCCAAAATATTTTTTATAAATCTAAAATCCTAAAAATAAATTCAGTTATCCCATCATACTCATTTTAAATTCTTTTTTTCATTAATTTAGAAAAATCATGATAACGATTTTTATTAGAAGAACAAAAAAATGACATCATCAGCATAAATTTGAACTAATAAAATATTAGAAAAAATTATTTTCTTAAAGATTATTGAGTCTTCTAAACCAATAGTAAATCTATTTTTCAAAAGAAAAGAACTTAATATTTCATACCAAACTCTAGGGGATTTTTTAAGACCATAAAGAGCCTTAGTATGTTTAAAAACAGAATTCGGTTTTTGAGGATTTTCAAAACCAGGAGGTTGTTCAACATAAACATCCTCCATTAAATAACCATTTTAAAAAAGCAGATTTAATATCCATATAATATAATTTAATATTCATATGTGATGTATAGGCTAAAAGGATCCCAATGGATTCTAATCTAGCTACAAGCGCAAAGGTTTCATCATAATCTATCCCTTCTTCCTAATTATATCCTTTAGAAACTAGTCTGGCATTGTTCCTGGTAATGATCCCTTGATCATCCTGTTTATTTCTAAACACCCACTTGGTTCCTATAACTGGATAGTTGGTTCATCTTTTTACTAGTTCCCAAAATTCATTTCTTTTAAATTGGTTTAGATCTTCTTGCATTTCTAACATCTAACTTTCATATTCTATGAATTCTTCAATAGTATTAGGTTATAACTGAGATATAATGGAAAATAATTCTTCTAGGATTCCTACATTTATTCCAGTTCTAATACCTGTGTCTAAGTCTCCTATAACAGTTTCTAAATGATGGTTCTTTAGGGTTCTAAACTGAATAGGAAGAACACTTTCAAGTTATTCAGTATCATGTTCTTCTAAACTTGAATGAATTTTATTAATATCATTTTCAAAATCATTTTTAAGGGTGTCAAGTCTCATGTTATTAAAAGAGTCAGTGACTTCATCAGTTTGATCTTTTTCCTTTAATAAAAGGGTCAGTTTCATCAAAATTCACATGAAATTATTCTTTAAAAATCCTTAACTTTTTATTAAATACTATATAATATTTAGAGGTAGAATAATATCCTAAAAATATTCATTTATTATATTTTGGATCAAACTTACAAAGATTATCCTTGGTGTTCAAAATATATACCTTTCATTAAATTTTTTTAAAGCACTTTAATTTTGGTTTTCTGCTATTCCAAAGTTCATAAGGTGTATTTTTGAAAATAGGCTGAATTAAAACTCTATTCATGATATAGAAGGTTGTGCTTATAGCTTCTACCCAAAAATAGGCAGGAAGGCAATATTTATTTAGCATAGTTGTTTCCATTTCTAGAATAGTTTTATTTTTTCTTTCAACAATTCCATTTTGTTGAGGTTTTCTTGGTGTAGAGAAGGTGTGTTTAATACTTAGATTTGTGAAAAAATAATTTAATTATTGATCCTAAAATTATCCACCATGATTAATTCTCAATGAAATTATTTTAAAACTTTTTTCATTTTGAACAATTTTACAAAAACTTTCAAAGACAATGAAAACTTCACTTTTAAGTTTTAGAAAATAAACCCAAATAAATATAGAATAATCATCAATTAAAATATAAACATACAATTTTACAACCAAAATTTATACTCTTGATGGTCCAAATAGATCCATATGAACAATTTCTAAAGTTTTAGATGCAGAAATTTTGTTAATTGATTTAAAAAAAGATCTGTGCTTCTTTCCTATTTGGAATGCATCAAAAAATTTGTCATCATCAAATTTAAGATTGGGTAAATCAGAAACTAACCATTTCTTAGATAATTTATTTAAAGCATAAATATTATAATGAACAGTTCTCCTATTCCAGATCCATGATTCATTTTTCTTAGCAGTTAAATATTTCAATTTTTTTATACAAGGAATTTAGATCCAAATTATAAACATTATCAGTTCTTAGTTCTCTAAACTTAAGCAACTTATATTTAAACATAGAGCATGAATTTTTAAAAAATTAACATAAAAAAAATCATCACAAAGCTGATAAATACTTATCAGACTGTGATTTAGCCTTTATACATATAGTAATTTGTTGATTGAGATGGAATTCAGATCTCCAATAGTTCTAACTCTAACTATTTTTTCCTTTGGAATTATTACCAAAAGTGACAAGACCTCCATCCATTTGAGTCAGCGTATGAAAATTTGATGGATCTCCGCTCATATGCCTGGAACAACCACTTTCCATATACCATATAGCATTTTTGTTCCTGTGGCATGTTACCTGAAAAGGAAATTAAAAAATGTTTCTTTTGGTACCCACACTTTCTTAGGTCCTGTAGTGTTATCCAGTAGTGATATGGGAATCTATATATGCTTTTTTTTACATAACTCATATCATTTTCTTCATATAAAATTTTAGAATTAAAATATATTTTAATACCACTAATTTTATTTTTTTTCAAATAAAAATTATCAATGACATGTCCTTTTGTTTCACAATGATAACAGATAGTTTTTTTAGAATTGGGAACAAAATAATTTTTATACAGTTTAGATTTTTCACCCTTACTTCCTATTAAAAATATTTAATTTTTAATTACATTCTTTTTTCAAGAATCTAATTTAATATATTTTCTTATTTTTTTAAAGAAAATAGCAGCACTCCTATAAATTTCTACTTCATCTTGTGATGCTTTGATCCTTTTTTCATGGTCAACACAATTTGTATTGGATGAATTGAATTTTTCCACCAACTATTTATATTGTTTAAGCAATGTATCTCTTTCACCTAAAACATCATTATGAATATTTTTTAAATAATTATGATTCTATATCAAAGAATAATATTTTTCTTTTAACATAAAACAATAGGCAGTTAATTTACTGGTTGAGTACCTGGAAGAATCAGAATCAAAATTAGACGAGTAATAGGTTTGAACCTTCTCCTCTTCATCCATGAAGCACACATTTTCTTTCAAATTTAATTATTCTTTTTCCGAACCAGATTTTTATGAGTTGTTTGAGTCTTTAAAAACACTCCATGTATCTTTCATTGATATTTTTCTTTCACATTCATAATCATTAATTTTCGGATATCTCTTTTCTGACTTTTTCTTTTCCTCTTTCAGCTGAGAACAATCAGATCTTATATGACCCAATTTTTTTCACTTATAGCAACGAACTTCTCTTGGTTATTTATCATCCTTTTTGAAGGGATTTCTAAATCCTCTTTTCTTCTTATAAAACTTTCTTAACTTCCTGGATAACTGAGCCAGTTCTATTTTAGAATCAGATGAATCTAAATTCTTCTCTATTTTGACATCTTTCTTTGATTTTCTACTATGTTTTCGAGATGTAACTTTCATAGAAGTATTTTATTTCATCACTATAATATTATGACCTTAATATTCATCCTTAATTTATACTTCATACATCATCAATATCCCAATTAGTTCTTTCATGGTCAGATCTTTGACAGATTATGATTGTCGAATGGTAGCAGATATGCCATTCCATTTTGAGGGCAGTACTCTGAGTACATTCAAAGCTTGATCAGATTGTTTGATGGTTTCTCCTAAGGATGTAATATTATTGATAATCACTGTAATCCTTCCATTAATCTATGTGATGCTTTCACCATCAAACATTCTGAATGTGTCGAATTTTAACTTGGACATATCATACCTCATATGTCTTACATTGTATGTCCCTTTATAAGCAACTGTAATAGTTTTCCACATTTCATAGGTAGTAGGACATTGAAAAACATGATTGAACTCATCTGGTCCAAGACCAAAAATAATAGAATTCATATATTTTGAATTCATGTCATATTCATCTTTTGTTGCAGCATTCCATGCTTTTGGTTTCTCAAGAATCTTATAAGGAGTAATGATTTTTGAGTAGAATCTGGATCCAATATTCTTCAAATAGATAATCATCCTTGATTTCCAATACCCATAATTTTCACCCATGAAATATGGATCATGAACCATAGAAATTCCTTCTCTAGGACCATCCATTTCCATATTTGTACAGACCTTATTCTTTTTATCTTGTTATATCTTTATCCAAAATCTCTTATATGATACCAATTTTTAGGTCGAAATATACAAAGTAACACACAAGAGGGTGTGGATTTTGTCTTTTCAAAAACTTACACAATTCTGGTTTTCGACACCCTCTGTAATTTAAGTGGATATGCAACATTTTTCTTCTATATGAAAATATGCAATGGATGAACAAAAATAAAAAACAAAACTTTTTATAGTGGTTCAGGGCACAAAGATCCCCTAGTACACTCCACTAAATACCCTCTACGAGCATAGTGAATTTCACTAGAATGGTCCTTTTATCATAATACCAAAATTCCACAACTAAGTGCAAGAAGTTGACACATTTACAATAAGGATAAAACAAAACAGAGCCTCATGGTTCTTTAACAGAGAACCGATTATCCACATATTTGATCAAGAAGATGATACTCCACCACAATTGAGAATGAGAAGTTGAAACTCCTATAAAACAAAAGAAATTGATTTTTTGAAAACAGGTTGATCTTCACAATTACAACAGAAAAAATTTATCGTAGATGGATCTTCTTCTTCAGAAATAATGGTCTTCATGAAATAACAAGTCTGAAGTGATCCAGGTTTCACAAATATCTTTAATTTAAAATAGCAAAAAAGCAGATCAATCACAAACTTACAGTAGAGCAAGATAGAACATTTATGTCACCAAAGTGTAGTCACTTTTTAGATTTTCAATTATTGTAGCACTGTAAAAAGATTTTTTCCAGAGTATGATCATATATGAAAAATATAGGTCCCTTGAAAAGATCCTGTGTCACTTCTTAAAATGATACATTGATAAAATATATAAAGAGGATATCCTTATTTAGAATTCTAGATCCAAAAAAGATGCTTGATAATTTGTAGATATTGAAATTAAAATAAAATAATTAAATTGTAACTTCCCTTAATAATATGATTGATTTTATCTGTTAAATAAAGTTCTTTGAATCAAATACAGTGAGATTTAAATTACTCTAAAACAAGATTTGGAAAATCCTGTAACTCTGTCAAGACCATTACAGAAATCGCGGAAAATATCACGAAAATAAATCTCCAACATTGAAAAGTAAAACACAGGGTTCCTTCACAAAGAAACAAAATACCAAACGTAGGGTTCAACCACGCAGCGTTCATTCTCAAAACGTAAGGTATAAAACGTAAGGTTGATCATAAAAGTATGGTTCATGATCCATACTTTTTTATCTAAAACATAAGGTTCATTACTTACATAGGGTTATTTAACCATACTTTCTTCTCTTGAAAAATGTAATGTTCCTTTAGAATGTAAGGTTCTTTAACCATAATTTTCTGATAACGTAGGGTTGATTAACCATACATACTATTTTTAATGTAGGGTTAAGATACCATACTTTCTTCTTATAGAGTAAGTTTGAATTCAAATGTATACATCATGATTCATACATGCTGTAAAAAATATAGGTTATATTTCTTAAGTTATGCTTATCCATGTAGAGTATGAAAAATGTTTCTATAATGCTTAAAAATGCATCCTGAACTCTTTAATAAATATTCCTTATGAATTAAAATCTTGAAAATAATTTCATAATAAATTGTATAAAGAATATTAATTCCCTGAAATATACTTAAATTAAAATCATTAGTAAAACAAACAAGGGTATTTATGAGCATCAAAATCATAATAAATTATATAGTATTGTTGAGATAATACATTACCAATACTAACATGTAGTGCCACCATTTTGAATCCCAAATAGAGTTTATTAATGCAAGAATGGCCATGCAATTTTTTGTAATATTGTGGTTATATTCTTTACTCCACGAGCTATTATCATAGATCCCTTAGTAATCTCCTGTGCACTAACAGTGAATGTGGTACTAAAACATGCATCATTAAGCTACCCAATAGAAATAATATTCCTTCTTAGTCAATGAATATACCTAAAATTTTCTAGAATGAGAAAACTCCCACTGTTGTTTTTAATCCGTGGATCTACCTTCCCCACAATTTGCAAGGGTTCATCGTTATCAAGATATACCTTACTAAAATTTATTAAAACATATTTTTTTATGAAAACCATATCCAAAGTGGAATGTAAATATTTAACTGAGTATAAAATCCAAGGCTCCATAGGTCTATACACTCCCTACAACAACACATCATCTATTACTTTAGTTGTTGTGTTTTCCATATTTATTTTTGGCGCCTTCCATTTTTCTTTGCACTTTTTCTTAATGTGTCATTTATCCCTTCGAGTCCAACAAGTATGACTAGTCCCCTTTTCCTTAACTCAACTATTTTCCCCTGATTTTGATCATCCTATGTGATTATATCACAACACATACCTTCCTATTCCCTCCATGTTTATAATAGAACTAGAGAACCTACCCGATTACCTTATTTAAATATCCTCACCGAGGATTAGGTCTCACACATCTTTCAAAAAAAACTTTGTATTTCCAATAGAACTGCTCATGACTATTACAATAGCTTCTCAATTATTAGGTAATGAATATAATGAAACTAGTTCACTTACCTCATCATCTAGGGTTATTCCCACTGATGACAGCTAACTTGTGATAGAATTAAATTTTTTGACATGATTAGAAACCATCTTCCCTTCAATCATCTTCAGATTGAACAACTATCACATCAGGTACACTTTTTTCAATATGGAAGGGCAATTATACATATTCAAAATATCTTTCACCAAGTATATTTTTATCTTCTCCTCTTTGATGTTAAAAACCACATTTTTTTTCAACATAAGACACATAACTTCTAAAAAATATCGATTCAGTAGCTCCCACTCTCTATCTTCATTGGGTTTTCAACCAGAAGCGGAAAGTGATTTTTTTTCTAATAAAGATAGTATTTGATATGAATCTTATAGTAACTAAAATTAGTTCCATAAAAATGATTGATCTTCACATTTATTTATTCAATAGCCATTACTCAAATCAAGAAATCCAACCTTGATCTTCTGAACCTCCCTTTGATACTAGTTTTTATGAAAATATTAGGATCAATAATGATGAACAATATAAAAAATGAGAGTAAAAGGGAGAAAAAGATAAAATGTAAAAGAATAATAAGAACATGAGACACAAAGATTTATGTGGTTTGGTAATATCCTGATGTCCATAGAGAGGCAATATCACTTCACTAAAATTAGGAGCAGAAATTATAGGGTACAATATCAATATAAAATCATAGATCTAAACGAGATCATGAAGTAAATGGTGTAATAATGCCACAAACCACATAGTAAGTCCAATGTGTTATAGAAACCAATGGTAGGAAGTCTGTGGAGTTACAATACTACCATTACCAAAGTCTATTCTACCACAATTCCATGTCGACCAATTATGCACCGCTACTATGCCATGTTAGTGTTGCTGGTAAGATTTTCTACAGCGAGTCAGCATTGCTACAATACCCAAAATATTAGGTCAGGCGCCTTTGATCTCTAGAACCCTAAGTAGAGTTGATATACCCCTACAACCCCCAGTGACCTTACCATGGAGGTCAAACTATGAGATTTATGGCCTGGTACGAGGAATGGGTTTCCAATATTCATCCCAAATTTATCCAAGGACCAGGATACACCAATACAATAACCTAGGCATACCTATAGGTAAAGCCTCATACCTCCCCACATGTCACAACCCCATCCCTCTAGAGAGTACCCCTATAGGTATGAAAATGAAATAATAAGGATGGTGACCGCCCGTGTCCCGCCTCCAGTAGACCTCAGGTTGATGACTAACACCAAAGGTATAATAAGCATAAAAATGGAAGGCATTTCCCTCTAAAAGAACATGAAGAAGAGAGAGATAATACATATATAACAATCAAAACCTTCTCAAATATATTAGATAAATCTAAAGTGTATAAATGAAATTTCATACAATACTAAAACAATTTAAAGGAACTACAAGTACTAAATGGTAACTCGACAATGGCCACAAAGCCCAAATAACTCCTGTAAAACCATGAGTTAGTAATATCCAGACCGATCTCTCACCCAATTTTTCTGACATGAAAAATAGTTTATATATATACATGGGGTGAGCATAATAGTATACTCAGTAGGATCATCCCTAGATCTTCTCATACAAAAGATAAAAAATCATGCTAAAGCACAATGAACAATAAGTGAAACTAACTCATCACCTAAATAAGTATATCAAGTTACTAGTATCACCATGGTTATCTCTCACCAAGTATCACATATAAGAGATCATATAATATAATATCAAAAACAAGAGTACCCCTATACCACTTCGCCACTAGTTTTATACTTTTCTCCAAGATCGTAGGTCTTAATCTATATATCTCTAAAAGTAATTCATCCTAAAGATACTTGGTATAAGTTTCAAAATATAAACCCCAAAAATCATATCATAACATCATCCCATAGTGGTTTCTAGGATCCACCACAACTTATATGATGTGTATCATACATCGGGTATTATACCTCAAGCCATCATAGCCCATACACCAAGGTAATTCAAGCCATCAAAACCTACACATATTATACCTATAATTATCCTTTGGATACTATATATAGAGATATATATCTATGAAATAAACACAATACATCACATCCCTATACAAACATATATGGGATACCATCATGCATACCAAAATATAATACTAGCAAGAGAAGAGAGAAGCACCAGAGGGGGTAGTCAGCCATCCATCCTCCCACTAGAATGTTGGGGAAAACACCCTCTCATAGTCCACTAGGTGTTAGTCACCCTAATCGGCATGGGTGGGGTAGTGAATGAAATCATAAAACATACAAAATATAATATGTATCACAACCACACTATGGGAATAACCTAGTCATAGGCTCAACTATAGCTATCACCTCTCAAACACCATGTTTCCACTTCCATAGACTAGATATCCTGTAAACACACAAGTTTTTTAAATAGATAAATTAAATTACTTCTTTCCTCTTTATCATTTTTTTAATTAATTCATTATACATTAATTTACCATCAAAATTATTTTATATACACATTTCATTAACCATCAAAGTGAAGTCCATTCCCTCTAGACATAAGTCAACTGAGTCCACGGTTTGCAAGATCATCTATTTTGCATTCCAGAAACACAACCCCATGGGTTAAGTCATTTATTAAACATTATTAAGCTTTATATAATTCTAGGTACTCTACTAAAACATCCTAATATACTATCAAGATATGAAACCAAGCACATCTAGTTTCCTCAAATATCGGGGAAAAGAATGTAGATAATAAGAAACCCAACCATCATCCATTTGTGGATTCATATCAAGAAAACACATATTTTTATCACATTAACGAGTATTCCCAACTTCAACATGTTTCATCACCTCTAGTTTCATCCCCGACACCCACATGCATATCCCCATGCATATCGCCATCATAGATATCAACTACTACCACAATCTCAGGCCTCCCCAACCATATCACATCAGTCATCCCAAGCTGAGCCATCCCATGCTCATATCACATATCAAGGATCGTATCTAGAGCACACAAAAGGGTAGAAAAAAATAAGCATAATCAATAGGGAAACATGGATATAAAATAAGGCATACAACCTTCACATGCAAACATGATATCATATCCCCAAACACAAGGAATCCATCCTTTAATAAAAAACGGGCACTCTTGACCCCAAGCATTATATTTATCAAACAAATGTTTTTATTCCATGTTGAATTAACTGATTCATTATTCAAAATTTCCAAATATGGGAAACATAAGGCATCAACTATAACAAGATATAATTTATTCAAAATGATTCCAAGTATTTGTTCCATATTCAACAAACTTAAAGTACAAAAATTCATTAACATGTCTATTTAAATATATCATCAATAAGAATTATCATGCTTTAGGTTCTTTAACTAATTCCATTATCTCATGGAATAACCAATTCAATTAAACATGCATACTTGCATCAATTTGATCATCATCAAATTACAACACCAAATTACAAACATGCATCTTCTTTAATTTTTAATACAATTAATAAATTAATTTTGGATTTATATTCTTTACCATTTTCCATCAAAATAAACATGCTAATAAGTATAATATAGATAACACATTATTAATCAAAATAAGAGGCAAACCGTTATCATGGTATAGAATCATTGACATATGATCACTGTCTAATTTCTTTATTAATCAAGTTAAATCTTTATAAGGTTAATTCAACTAAAATAAAAAGGTCCAAAACATGATAAATTTATGATTTCACATAAATAAATTGGAGAATTAATGAATCCACTAACTTAATACTGTGAACGTTCTTCGCATGACAATAGATAAACATTAAAAATCTACGATCACGTATCCTGCAAGAAACTATATCCCTATAACGATTCCGCACCGCAAATGCAAAAAAAAGTAACAAAGAAAACCCCATTATAATGATAGAGATAAATATAAAAAACATGGAAAGAAGAACCAGGAGGAAATGAGATCATATGGAGAGAAACTATTAGAAAAAAGTGTTATAATGTACCTCAGATCACCACAGATAGATCACAGGAATCTAGGATTGATCCCTAATGAAATGGGATTCAAAGAATTTGAAGAAAAATTTGGGGAAAATAGGGTTTGAGAGGAAGAAGTGGGAGAGAATTCAGGTTTGGGGGTCTTGAGGTATTTATAGACCCACTGAAAAACTGAAGACCATGACACAATCCCTTGGACAATGATGAAACTTGTTGAAAAATAGGAATACTATGATGTAGAGGAAGGGGACCATGCCAAATCCCCCCTCGGTCAAAGATACTTTGAGATCCTAGACTAGATCCTATTAAAGTGAATCTAAGGGATATGATGCAACCCTAAGCACTTTTCTGTAGCCACACAACCACCAAGAGGGGAATACACTGCAACCAAAGCACCAGGGCACAAACACCTCTATTTTTGGTAGTAGCCTCAAAAACCCCACTACACTGCAACCTCCTTGCCCTGATGTCTTCATGCCTAAAAAGGAAGTGGCCTTTCTTTCATCCATAATCTCCCCTACCCCACTCAATCTCTACTATTCAATAATAGCCACACTCCATGGAATGGCCTCAAGGATCCATGCTGCAGCCTAGCCAAAAATGGTAGTGGCACTCCACTTTTTCCTTATTTACCCTCTAAAATCTTTGGAACCTCCTCAGGGTGACTCCAACAAGTAAAATTCATAAAGGAAATGGTTCTCAGGATCTATTACATTACATTAGATACCTCTCAAAATATTCTCATCCTTGAGAATCCAAAACCAATACTGGAGATAAAGAAAGAGAAAGGGGTTGTCTAAATATCCACCCCATGAGATACCTCTCAAGGAACTCACCATCATATGAGCTCAACCACCTCATCATAATAAAAAGAGAAAAAACAAAAAAAAGCTCCTAAAACACTCTCTAGGAAAGATGCCTCTCAAATAAGAGCAGGTCCATAACAAGGAAAGAAGATAAACCACATCATAACCCGAAGAGGTTCAACAACCACAACTAGTGTTACAACAAGAGAGGAACTGAACATAAAATAGATTAGGGTACTAAGTGTGTGTTTGTGAATCACGTTACCAAGTACTCTCCTATATCCCACCACGACATCATAAGACATGAATCAAGGGAATAACATTCCCACACAACACCTTCTCATGATGGTCTTGGATCTCTATAGGATGCTCCTTAAAGGTCGTATCATCATCAACATTGATATCTCCCCAATAGATGATGTGAAAGTCATCATGAAGATAATGGAAGAGTTGTGACACATGAAAAATATCATGTATATGGATCATATGCATGGAAATTGCTATTCGATATACCACAACTCTAATATGATCCAACACCTCGAAAGGCCCATCAAATCGGGGAGAAAGATTACTCCCATGACCAAACCTTCACTAACCATAATGAGGGGTCACCTTTAGGAACATGTGATCTCTAACATCAAACTCCATAGGTCTTATCCTATGATAAACATAGGATTTCTGACAATCCTAAACTGCTTTCATCCTCTCTCATATCACTTGAACCATCTCTATCGTATTCTACACTAGTTTTGTCTCAAGAATTGTTGAGTCTCCAACCCCAATCCAGCACAATAGAGAACATCCAGGTCTTATATGAAAATATTCAAATGGAACTATACCAATGATGTATTGGAAAATATTATTGTAAGAAAACTCAACCAAAGGTAGGTGCGTCATCCACAAACCTCCAAAATTCAGGACATAAGAACACAACATGTCCTTAAGAGTCTGGATAGTCTACTCTATATGACCTTCTATATTTGGATTAAATTTTTTAATAATTCTTAACTGATATTCAAAATCATTATGGATACCTCTCTACACCATGGAGGTAAAATGAGGATCACAATCTGAGATGATCATCCTCAGAACTCTATGGAGTCTCACAACCTCCTTCAAATACTGCCTTGAAAAAACCTCCAATGAACTCTACTACTTGATCACTATAAAGTGGGATTATTTTGTTAAATGGTACAATATCACCTATATGGGATCAAAAAATCCATGATCTAGAGGTAAAATAGTAATTAAGTCCATTTAGATGTCCTCTCACTTCCACTGTGGAACATCTAACAGCTGGAGAAAACCATCAGGAACATGGTGCCCAAACTTCACTTTCTGGTATACCAAACATCGAGACACAAACTCAATAACTGCATGCTTCAACCCAAGCCACCAAAAAGGAATTCTCAAATCTTGGTAAATTTTTTCGGGTCAGGATGTACCAATAAGGTTGAGATATGGAACTCTCAGATAACTATCTCATGCATCACCGAAGGTATGAAAATCCTCCCATGGAACAAAACCCAGTGTTGTTCATACTTTAAACAACCATTAGGGGAATCACTAAAAACATATTGGTCTCTCCAGACCTCTACCTCAAAACCCCCTAGCTGGGACACCTCCACCCATTTCATTAATGATGAATTCACTTTCATTTGGAAAAGAAAACTTGTACCTATAACCTTTCCCATATCTAGATGCATCATTGAGTGTTATTCAATCACTCTCTAGAAATACCCAAAATTCACACATGGAATCACCATGTGACTTGATACTTAGTGAATTATATACAACATCTCCATTTCCTAGTGTATATAAAATCTAAAAGTTGTAATCCTGTAAATTATATACAACATCTCCATTTCCTAGTGTATATAAAATCTAAAAGTTGTAATCCTGTAAGAATTCCATACACTAGAACCATTGGAAGTTCAAGTCACTCTGGGATAAGATATACCTTGGGATCTTATGACTAGTAAAAACTAAAAAACACTCTCCAATGAGGTAATTTCACCAAAACTTTAGGGAAATCACAACTTCCACTAACTCAATATAATGGGTGAAATAATTACTCTCATGGGTACATAACTATCAAGACCCATAAGAAATGACTAATCTATACTGCATCAAAACAAAACCCAACCCAACTTGTAAAGAATCATAGAAAACATTATAATGAACTTCCTATATTGTAAAACAAAGTAATAGAGCACTAAAAAACTTTTCATTCAGGTTCTCAAAAGATTCTTGACATTGGTTATTCCATAAGAATGCATGATCCTTTTTGGTCAAGGTTTTCAAAGGATCCAAAACTAAAGATAAATTAGCTACGAACCTACTATAATAGTCTGCAAGACCATAGACACTTCTCACATCTACAATAGTCTTAGGGAATTCTCAAGAAATAACCACCTTAATATTCATAGGATCCACAAATATTCCTTTATGGGACATGAAATTCCCCAAGAAAAAAAAATTATGATCCCAAAATTCACACTTTAAGAACTTACTAAAAAGCTACTCAAGATGATGAACTCCCAAAATGGTATGTAAATTCTCTTCATGATCCTACTCAAATGTCAACACAACAAGGATGTTGTCAATAAAATCCACTAGAAAAATATCCAGAAACTCTCTAAACATGGTGTTCATCAAACCCATGAACACTGCTAGAGTGTTCTTCACACCAAATGACATCACAAAGAAATCATAATGCCCATGATGAAAACTAAAATCAGTTTTTGGAATATATTCATCCTTCACCTACATATGATGATATACTAACTACAGATCTATCTTCGAGAACCAAATCACTCCCTTCATCTAATCGCATAAATCATCAATCCATGGAAGAGGGTAGTAGTTCTTCACTGTCACCTAATTCAAGCTATAATAACTGATACAAAAGTTATGAACGACCTTATGCCTTCTTCACAAACAAAATCAGTACACCCCATGGTGACACACTTAGTTGAACAAAACCTCAATGCAATAGATAATTGAGTTGTACCCAAAGTTCTCACAACTCATAATGTGTTATCCTATACAGAGACATCGATATATGATATATGACTGGTTTATAAATCTATCCCAAACTCGATCTCTCATCGATGGGGTAACGTTACAACCTCCTCAAAAATTACATCAGTGTACTCTTCCATAAACTTAGGAAACACCATTAGATGAACCTATGATGAACTCAACATCAGCCCAACCATCAAGGATGATAAGGACAAAACACACCTATGAACCTTATAAGAGTATTGCTCACTGATGAAAACTAATGTATCTCTATCAGAATCATAAAACACAACCTCTATCCTAAAGAAATATATGATATCTTTCACTGAATATAGTCCATCCATGATGAGAATGATTTTTTATTGTTGTATCCATAAACATATAAAGTCTACTAAAGAGCTATGCTTCCCCAACACTAGCTCACAATTTATACACACTTCATACAAATAATCTTAACCTTAAACTGGTGTAGTCAATGCCAAGGGAACTGGAATCCTCTCCACCTCAAGTCCTTAAGTATGGAAAAGGCCTAGTGGTATGAAGGAGTGTAAAGCTCTAAAATCAAACAAAGCATGCACCCATGTAGAAAACAAACAAAGGGCACCTCAAATGATGTTTGTCTCTTATGGTGCTGGTAACTCTAGAGTATGAAGCGAGACATGATCTACTCTATAGCCTCTCTAACCCTGTTGGAAATCATTTCCATGGTCGTTCTCATCTCTCTATAGATGAGGAGAATCTTTGGGTTATCCTCTACCCACTTTATCTCCACTCTATTGATCCCAAACTAGAACACTATGTTGTTGCTACCTCAGATGATATTACCTCAATGAAGGAACTTGAAGCGGAACACATGGTGCAAATTGACTGATCAAAAAGGTCAATCAATGTCGTCATTGATGACTTCAGCCTCCATAAGAAAAACATGTGTTTGATACCTTGACATAGGTATGAGATCCACCACCCTCAGAGAAATGAGATGATGAGGGCTAAGACCTAACCCTGGCCGAGAAAAAGATCTTCTATCTAGGAAAATGGGAACCCCATAGCATAGGTTTTATTCATAAAGAATCTTGATGGCTCCCCTATAATGAAGATTTGGTTCAAGACAACATCATTTCAACAACCACTACCCTCCCCATCACCATGAGATATGCTGACAACATGAACATAGTGACTTGGCACTGGATCTATGGATGAAAATTCTCCTCAAAATTCCTCACCCTGACATCCTCATATGACAACAGGTCTAAAAGATATTAGACAAGGGTCCTGAAATGGATCCTGAACTCATGTATGCTATAAATAAACTATCTAAGGGTAAGAATATCCTAGAGAATGACCGCCTTCACGATCAAAGAAATATACTCTACTCATAATTGGTTTTAGAACTTCATCCACATGACTGGTGACTCCTCATGACCCCAAGGAACAAGAACCACCAATGTATCATTTCTACAAGTAGTATCATCATAGCCAATTAAACCTATAACTCCTTTCAAGCACGGTTCAAGCTTAAAGAGATCTCCACCTCATCTAACCAGTATTCCATGTATGATTCTAAAACAGATCCCCCATACTTCTGAAATCTATGGTGTTAAAACTCTCAGAGTGTCCTTCTCTAAGTTTCGTTATCATCAACCTATACTCTATGATGATATGCTAGAACATCCTGCTGAATATATTCGAGATAAACCTGATGAGGACATTGACTTAGAGCCATAATTTCAAGGAGAACAAATGATTAGACTCATAAAACTAGAATATGTAATACTTAATATGAATTAATTAATTATTTTGTTATCTTTTTTATTATTTTAACCTATACCAAGGTCTACCCATTTCGAATATAGGTATGAAGAAGAATGATGCATGATCCTTTCCTAAGTATCTACCTCATAACCAATAAAACTCTGTTTAGTAGGCTTAGTAAACTTAAAGGTCCATGCGTCAAATCATAGGGGGCCTTAAATACTCATGTCTTTGTTAATATCATGTGTTTACATTGATTACTAAAATTAAATGACACTGTTTCCCTACCAACCCATGTAGTCACACCTATTCCTAACACCAAACTCCATCCTACCCCTCAACCTAAACCTATGATACCACTCTTTCATGACTCCCCCCAGAGAGTACACTTCTGGGGCTGATAATGAGAGGAGGATAGTGACCATCTGAGTCCCACCTCTAGTGGGCCCTAGGTTGGTGACTAGCACCAAGGGTATAATAAGTCTACAAATGGGAGGAATTGAACTCTAAGAGAACATGAAAAATAGAGAGAAAATAAATATACACCAATAAACACCTATTCAGATATATAAAATAAATAAAAAGTGTATACATAAAATTTAATACAGTACTAAAACAACTAAAAGGAACTACAGGTACCAAAAAGGTAACTTAGTAGTGGCCACAAATCCCAAATAGATCCTACAAAACCATGAGATAGTAATATTCATCTTGATCTCCAAAATTCTACAACTAACCTTAAAAATAGTATATATATATATATATATGTTGGGGGGGGGGTGTGAGCATAATAGTATACTGAGTAGGATCCTCCATGGAGCCTCTTGTGAAAAAGATAAAGAAAACATGCTAAAGCAAAATGAACAACAAGTGAAACTAACTCATCACCTAAATAGGTATACTAAGTTCTCATCCTACTTATAGATATATCTCACCAATTATTGAATAAAATAGAGAATATACTATAATATCAACAACAAGGGTACCCCACTACCACTTTCCCACTAGTTTACCTCCCTTCCCCAACATCACATGTCCTAAGCCATCTCTATCTAAAAGTAATCCAACATGAATACACCTATGATAAGTATAAAAACATTCACATCATGCAACACATCATCGCATCATACCATAAAAATCTCTATATATAGTAACTAAGTTGTTTTTGGGATCCACCATATCCCATATGATATGTACCATACATCTAGTATTGTACCTCAAGCCATCACAACCCATACACCGAGTAAGGTACCTCAAGACATCATGGAATATACACTTGATACTTATAATAATCCATAAATACTATATCTAGGGATACATTTATGTTAAATAACCATAATCCATCACAACCCTTTGTACACATATATGGGAAACTAACCACCATTCATACCAGTATATAATACTACCAAGAGAAGAGAGCAGGTCTAGAGGGGGTAGTTATCCGTCCATCCTCCCCCTCGAATGTTAGAGAAAACACCCACCCAGAGTCCAATGGGTGTTGGTATCTATAAATGACATGGGTGTGGTATCATATGAAATAATAAAATTTATATAATATAATATAGCTCACAACCATGATATGGGAATAAAATATTCATCGGCTCAACTATAGTAATCATCTATTGGACATCTGGATGCCACTATTATGGATTATATATCCTATAAACACACAATAATTTTAAATATATACATTAAATCACTTCTATCTTCTTTATCAATTATTTTATGTTAATTAATTCATTAGCTATTAATTAACCAACAACATTATTAAAGTTACACATTTCCTTAACCATCAATATCATCTCTTTTTCATTCCAGAAACACTAACCCCAATGGTGAATTCATTTATTAAACATTATTAAACTTCCCATAATTTTAGGAAATCTAGGAAAATATCCCAAGATACCATCAAGAGATGAAACCAAGAACATACAACCACCTTAAGTAGTGGGGAAAGGAATTCATATAACAAGAAACCCAACCATTGGAAATTTATGGATTAATATCAAAAAATAATATAGTTTTATCACATCAATAGGTAATCCTAACTTCAACCCATTCCATCAAATCCAGTGTCATCCTCGACACCCACATGCATATCCCCATGCATCTTTCTATCATAGGTATCAACTACTACCACAAATTTAGACCTCATCACCCATATATCATTATCAATCATAGGATCAACCATCCTAGGCTCATATCACATAGAAAGGATCATATTCAGAGAACAAAAAAGGTTAAAAAACAATAAGCATAATCAACATGGCAACTGGGCCCTAAAACGAGGCATTTAACCTTCACATGAAAATGGGCTCTCACGACCCCCAAAAAAATGCATCCAACCTTTAATAAAAAAATAAATCTCATCCCCAAGCATTGTATTTATCAAACAACTAGTTTTTATTCCATCTTGAATTAATTGATTCATTATTCATTGGTTCCAACTATGGGAAACCCAATACATCTTCTATAACAGGTTATCATTTATTTAACATGCTTCCAAGAATTTGTTCGATCTTCAACAAGATTAAAGTGAAATAATTCATCAAAATGAATTTTTAAATACATCGTCAACAATAATTATTAGGCTTTAGGTTCTTTAACCAATTCCATTATCTCATGGAATAACCAATTCTATTAAACATGCATACTTTCATAAATTTGATCATCATAAAATCACAAAACTGGATTAAAAATACACCTCTTCTTTAATCCTTAATACAATTAATCAATTAATTATAGATTTAAATTCTTTACCATTTTCCATCAAAATCAACATGCTAACAAGCATAATATAGATAGTATTCCATTTAGAAAAACAAGAGTCAAACCATTATCATAGCATAGAAACATCAACATGAGATCACTATCCAATTTATTTATTAATCCAGTTCAATATTTATTTATTTAATTACATTGATATCTAAAGGTCTAAAAAATGGTAAATTTATGATTTCATATAAATAAATAGGAGAATCAATGAATCTCCTACATCAAAATCATCAACATTCTTAACATGAGAATAGATAAACATCACAGACCTCTAATCACCACTCCCATAAGAAACCGTATACCTCTAAGGACACTGTTCCACAACTATGCCAACAAGTAACCAAGAAACCCCCATTAGAATGATGAATAGTAATCACCATAACATGGATAGAAGAAATGGGAGAAAATGAGATCATAATGAGAGAAAAAACTATAAAAAATAGGCATAACATACCTTAAATCACCACATATCGATCATGGGAATCTAGGGATTGAACACTATTGAAAGGGGCTTCAAAACCTTCAAAGAACATTCTGGGGAATCTAGGGTTTGAGAGGAAGTAGTGCGAGAGAATCTAGGTTCAGGTGTCTTGGGGTATTTATAGACCCACTGAAAAATTGAATACCATAGAGAAACCCCTTGGACCACACCACGACCTATTGAAAAACAGGAATACTACATTATAGTGGAAGGAGACCATACTATAGCCCCTCCTCAGTCAAATCCTCTATGATATCCTCATCAAGATCCTATTAAAGTGGTTTTAGGGGTTAGGAATTAGCCCTAAACACCACACCGCAACCACATGACCACTAGGAAGGGGCCACACCATAGCCAAATCCCCTCTGCGCAACCTCCTCCATTTTTAGAATTAACCTAAAAAACCCTGCTATGTCGTAGCCTCCTTTCTATACTATAGGCATTCCTAAAAATTCAGTTGCCCTATTTTCCTCAATGAGCTCCCTTATTCCACAACCATACCTACTACACCACAACAACCACACTGCACAATATATCCTTAATGATCCATGTTGTAACCTATCCAAAAATGGAAGTGGAACTCCCCTTTTCCCCCATTTACCCTCCAAACTCCTCAGAACCTCCTTTGGGGACCTCCAACACCCAAAAGACACAAAGGGAAGGGCCACTAGGATTCAGGCCCTTGTACCACAAGGAATGAAAAACACCAACCAGACCTATTTTATTACATATAATGGCCTGAAGTCCCATTGAATAGAATACAATTACATGAACTGAAGTCCCAATGGCCTAAAAAGAAAAATTTTTGGCTCAAAATCCCAATAGAGTAGCCTACATTATGTTGTGTCACCAACCGAACACCTTATTTCTCCTTACCAGTAGTCATACAACTATATCAACAATCTTAATTATACATCACCCCTACCAATAATCAATACATCATGATACCCTATGAATCACTATAGTAGATCACCCCTCTAACCACAACAAGTGTACTGGTAGAGGATCAGAAGATAGGTACCAACACACCCATCTCAGTTTTGAGCCACCCACCTAGTGATGCCTTGTGTATCTTCTTATTGCATCATCTATTTATCATGCTGCACCATATGACTGGTCTCATTGCTTGATAATCACTGGAAGGGAAACCATCTATCCTATATCCAAAATATATGGGGATGGGTGGATGGTTGATAGGTTCTAGTGTGCTCAATATCTTTTAATGCTTCCCTCATGGTGGTGCCTACATGTCACCATTTTGTACCTTCTTCACGTTGCGCCGATCCTTTTTTTCACTTGTTCCATGTCACCTTGTGATGTCTCGACCTGAGCCAAGGATTGAGACATGGGCCTCATGCATGCCTCCATTTATGCAATAGGCTATTGACTAATGTTGGAGGACTAAGAAGCAATGTATGGAAACTATGACCTTGGTAATAGATAAGAAATAAAAGTACATGATATCAGAAATAATAATCAGAGTAACAACAGAAATAAAATATAGAATAAATAATAACAACACCATCCCAAGCTACAAAATATAACATAAAATATCCCATGCACAAGTCACGGAGATCCCCATATGTTGAAAATCTACATACAAAAATAAAAGGAAAAAATAAATAAAGAGTCATCTCCATAAACATATCCCAAAGTCTGTTCTAGAATCACCTCATCCAACCTTCTCCTCCTATATAACCTCCCTAAGTAGGGCCCATTCACTAATCTAAATCCCTAAAAAATGATTCTACATGTTCATTGAGATTCCCATGTAGGGTGTCATTATAAACCTTGTAGGACACCACCAATGCATCCTTATCATAAATACAATAGGTCATATAAAAGTGTATGTGATGGTGGAAAATAAATACACAAATAATCATACAAACTTTTAGATCATTATGTGATAATTAGGCCACCATGAACACCAAACCTACCTTCTTCAACTCACTACTACAAGGGACAATTTTTTAGAAACCATTAATACATATACTCCTTGGCACACACCCGTCACTCAAATTACGACCACATCAAGTACCCCAACCCATCCCATGTACACAAGAGGTCAATAAAGTTACCATAGCCCATACCTGAAGACTCTAGGGAGGCCAAAAAAGTCACTCCATCCCATCCATATAGACTTTAGGTAGGCCACATACACACTAACCCATCCCCATAGGTTCTGGGGAGGTCAATAAACACACTACCTCATCACTACAAACTCTAGGGAGGATAATAGCACATAAAAAAAGAACATGAATCCATATGAATAAAGGAACACACATAACCACAACCTGGTCCAACATCTTACTCACAATGAACATCTCCATCACAATAGACCGAAACCACCTCACTCATGATCATCCTCACGCCACACATTAAGCTATGCCATACCACTAATGAGTAGCACATGTTATCACAAAAACCCAAACAAAATCTCACATTAAAATAAGTAAGGGAAATAACTACCCAAGCCCTTGAGATATTTAAACAAGACACTTGAGACCCTTTTAATCATAATAAACACTTTATAAGATCATTTACCAAACCATAAATCCCTAGCATTATCATCGGTATGAGCTCTCATTTGTCAATTATAAGGAGTAAACTTAAGGCAATTCACTACCCAAACCCCTATTCTAATTAAAATACCTATTCTAGCCTCAAATAAGCATAAATGACTCATTATAATCCCAAAATCCCAAGTGGATAACCCTACAGGCATTCCTGATATGCGGATTCCTTTCATCAATTTGAGTCACATATGCTATACTCTCCCTCTAAGGAGCCTACAACTTCGATTCGGAACTCACTAAAAATCATGGTATACCATTTTATATAAATTCTATAAAATGATATGGAATTCCCACCTAAATCTGAACGGATAAAAAACACCAAGAATCACCACCTGAATTAAGCCCAAAACGTAGAATCCCTAAAATCATCCCCAAATTCATCATATTAGGGATTTAGAATAAGAAAAAAGAAAGAAATTAGTATTTAAGGCATGGATGGAATTAACCTCACCTGTATTATCCCTTTGAAACTAACACACTTGAATTAGTGAAGAAAAGAGAGGGAAGGAGTAAAAATTTCTAAAGCAAGTCCCCTATGACTTCCTGGTTTGAATGAGGGTTGGGGGAGAATAGATGGGAGGAAATGGGGGGGGGGGTGTCAGAGGGGAAAATATAGCATTGTACCTTAAAAAATCACCTAAAACCTTTTACAATGTGAAATATTGTGACAGAACACCCTTGAAGCACTATCCCACTTTTTCAGGGTGTGACATCATATGTCACTATGAAATCCTTCATATAGTACCCAATCAGCTACATGTCTCTCCTGGTCCTCACTAACATGCTCCCAAACTACCTCAACACCTATTATATTCAAAGAATAATACTTTACACATTACCAAGCTAAAAAAAACTCATAACATGCCTCAAATATATAGGGGTGCTACATAATCCCCCTTTAATGAATTCTCATTCTTGGGAAGACTGTGTAGGAGTATCTATCGAATAACCCAACCACTAGTCCCAAATAGCTAACCCCTAGGATAGAATATCCATTTCCTTATCTGAATACCATTATAAAAGATATCCATAAAACACAATGATTGAGTGATCGACACTACCTTTCCTTGTATCCCTTCACTTTTCTCATTACAAAACATATATTGGATTCTATTCACAAATCATACCTATATCTAGCTTGAAATTCTCATTAATGGACCCATGCAAACGGACCCACTCATGCCCATGAGAAATAGTACTAACTATCCTTTCTTCCACAATCATAAAAGACCCAAAATGACACTCTATTACGTTTTATCACATGATTCACCCTTTGAATCATATGAAGAAATGGGTTTTCACCCCTTGAAACACATCATGAAACTGGGGTCTCCCCTAAATTTTTTTACAAAACTAGGGTTCAACCCCTGAAACATGTAATAAAACTACAGTTCACCCCTTGAAATATCTCATGACTACACTTTCTCCCAACATAAGTTTTTATGACATCCCAATCCTCATTCCACTGGTCGTCGCCACCCATTAATTCCTGAAATCCTTTGACTGATACCCACACATGGGTATATCTCATTCATCAATGAATCTCAACCTATTACATGCATGACACACTACACCATACCTAAATATGTGGGTTAGGTTCACCTACATGTCACTCCTGACATGCACCAAGAAACCCCATCACCACCAGTCCAAAAAATGAACCTAACTCACCTTAGTATCTATCAAACACTGACACCCACGACCACCGCCACTACATCTCAAGCAGGATCAAATTCCAAAATATGAATGGAATCAACCCAAGGGCCACATAATCTCTTAAAATCACACAACTCCATCACTCCACCTACCATAGATCCATTATTTCCTTTCAAAACTTCCAAAAATCTAGTTACCACACACACCATAGCAGGTCACTCCTCTGATTCCAAGACCATCACACTGATCCAACAACCCCACAACGACTTTCTAAAAGTCACAATCTTCCATACTCATTGGTCAAATCCACCAATATCACTAATACATCAACCAAAAAATACTTTATATAACTAAATGAAAAGCGCCGGTTTGTTATCCAACCTTGACATCACCCAAATCGATGCTGATCTCTACCATTTTTCAGAGGTCCACCATGATTTCACCATTCCACTACAATAAAACCTACCAAACATAGAAACCTCAACCCAAGGAACTAATCACGTGTTTTAAAATTCCAATGGATTAACAAATATTATTTATTTTGACTAATAATAGGTTTTCATTACCGACCAACCACCCAAAAAAACACCTAAGGCACAACAAAAATCATCCACTGAGCCCAACCGAAGAAACAAAACAATCGCCAACCACTAAACCAAACATTTCAAGGAATTACAATTCCAAACCATGATGCACACATAGATTAACCAATAATTCTTATCACCACCTAAGAAAACCTTTACTAAGACCTTCCCCTTAACCCATAATCAATTGATGGTACTCTCCCACACAGAGGTGCCACTTTCCCATTTCTATATCACTTCCACCACCACTTCCCTTTTACTAATCCAAATTTCTTGACCGCATATTTATCAATGATCATCATGGATGCCTCACACTCCTCAATAAAGCTAGAACAAGTTCCATGGAAACCAAATGGAATGACACCACTTTCCTTTATGAGAACACACCAAGAAGAGGTTTAAAAATTCACAACATGCCTACTCCCAACATAGTTCACTAAGGCACTACCCATCAGATGCACTTACAAACAAACCCAACAATCTCTAAGTAATTTCCCACCGACATTGTATACCAACACCCAATCATTAACCCGAAGGATATACTCCAAATAGCTTTCTAAAAACCTAAGGTTCCTCATATATTGAAACCCAAATCCCCAAGTCATTTCAACACACATATCCAAGAACAACACCCCTTATCATGCCTTAAAACCACACTATCTCACATGGTTTATCCTATTCCAAGGAACAAACAGTGGCCTCACCACACTCTAGGGCCCAAATTTTGTTTCCAAACTGAAACCACTAGAAAAACTTCCACCTTACACATACCAACCCCCTAAATAGTTTTCCCAGGATACCATTCATATCATGAATACATGGTTCAATTTGTGAACTATAAGAACCTGGTTTTTCACTTAGGTATGAATCCTTTTAATTTTGGTCTAATTATTTATTTTGGACCTAGTACGGATGATTAATGTGTTCAAAGGTGTCTTTGGGGTGTCTAGGGATTTTTTAGAGCTCGAAACCCAGTTTTTGGGATAAATAGGCAGGCTTCATGGTTAGTAGAAACCGTACGGGGCATGCCGCATAGTTAGATCCAACTATGTAAGGTTGGAAAATGGGTGAAGTAGGGTGCACAGTTTTTCCTAACCTTGTGCCAGGGGCCACACACCCATAAAAAAACTTCATACATTATTTCAGAGGGGCTTCACATGTGTAACAATCCAAGAATCCATGGTACGCTTCTCTTTGAATAATACAGTAACGTGTGTTGTACACAACCTTGAGTTCTAACACACCACAACCAATCAAACTAGCCGATATGAATAGTAGTACCTACTTTTTGAAATTTTATAAATTTTATCTTTCAAAATGGAATTCATTTTTGGATTCGGAATATCTAATTTAGCCTAGGGTTAAATTTTTGAACTTTTTGGATAACTTTTATATTTTGATGAATATTGGAAATTACTAAATTTTAATTAAAAACAACTTTTTTAATCAAAATAATTTATAGTGATAAATTATACTATTGAGTGATTTTATGGTATAATTAGAATATATTTTTACCATTTAATCCAATGTTGGCCATTATAATTAATTTCACTTTGAAATTGGATATAAACAATTGTCAATCTTTTGATATATATTGTTTCTTAAAAACACGCTATTTGTTGTGACAACGGGAATTAATTATTAAATTAATTAATTCAAATTATATGTTTTGAATTTTTTAAAATAGACATAATTTTTTAATTTGGAATATCAAATATAGCTTAGAGTGAATTTTTGGTATTTTTCTGAAAAACTTCAATTTTTGATGAATAGTGAAACCACTAAGTGGTAGTTAAAAAACTGATTTTTCATTTAAATGAAACTTTACCACTTCTGTGATTTGATTTTCAAAAATATGACATACATGGTTATCATTAATAAGTAAAATTTGGTTAAATGGGATTAAAATAATTTTTTGGTGAATAGTAACTTTTAAGTTTTATTAATCGCGATTAAAGGTAATTAGTGTAATTTAAGGTAAATATAATGTTATAATAATATGAAATTATCTTTACACTTGTCCTAACATTATTGTATGAGTCATGGCCGACCAAGAAAATACATGGGTCAACTTGGGGACCCCATGGAGCCACTTGGGTAAGAAAATCACATTAATAACTTTTTATTTAAAGTAAAAATAAAATTGTCACAACATGTGTTGTTTTACTAAAACAATTATTACATGGGGTTATATAAGTTAACTTTTAGACTATAAATATTAATTGGAAATATAAAACGATTTCCTACATCTTGGTAATTTTTTTATAATTTTTAGACATTAAATAGTTTAAATTTTTTATGACACCATGATGATGCAGTGATTACCTCATTAATTAACGATTTAAATAAAATGAAAAGATAATGTAAAATCTAAGACTTACACTTATCAAAAACCTATTTTATGGGTATATTTCGATCCCTTATCACCTTATACTAGAAATATATCGTTGTGAGACCTTTAAAATCCGAAAATCATTTCATAATAATGTAACATTTCATTACTTTCCAAGAGTGCCCCTCCT
Organism: Viscum album; assembly: GCA_963277665.1. Taxonomy (NCBI): domain Eukaryota; kingdom Viridiplantae; phylum Streptophyta; class Magnoliopsida; order Santalales; family Viscaceae; genus Viscum; species Viscum album. The sequence goes on along the minus strand of OY728148.1, from coordinate 1,782,564,019 downwards.
CTCCTCTTATAAAAGGCCCCCACCTCTACCACCTTATTCACACCTTCAAAGCCATTTGGCTCGGCCAAAATTTACCCATATACTCTATAAACTTACCTCTATTACTCCTAGAAGCCTCAATTTGGTCAGAATTATTTCCAAGGAAGCCTTTGTCTCAAATAAAAAAGAGTTACCCGATTTTAAGGTAATGTCTTCTCTTATGTTATTTTGTTTTATTTTGCTTCTCCAACCCCTTAAACTATTTTTATTCCTTTATTTTGTAACAAAACCAGTATATTAAATATACTAGGATGTTTTTATGATAATTATTTGATTTACACTTACACACACCTTCTTCTAATGGTTAAATAACATATTGTTTCTGTGGGTGGCGAATTTCTGCCTCACGAAACGATGATTGTTCAATCTTCTTTTAACACCTCTCATGGTGGAAATTAAGATGTAACTATATTTATATATGATATATATTATTTTTATTTTTTCCTTATGCTTCTATATTTCTCATTTATGTCATACCTTTATGATTTCCATTATGGGTAAACGCAATAATTTAATTTTAGGATGTGCGGACTACCGCCCCCTCAAAGTGATTTAAATCGTTAATGCAATATATGGGATATATAAAGGATGGAGTAAATGATATTATATATTATATTATACTGGAATTATAATATAACTTTATATCATTATGATTTCATTCCATTAAATATGAAATAGAAATGAAAGTAGCGTTCATGCGTACGTACGGCTTACCGTCTCCATGAACGGTGCATTTCATTTCTTACCTCTAAATGTTACGTAATATTATGAATGAATGTATATACTGGATATATATGATATATATGATATCTAAATCATGAATATAATTCTGGAGATAATGGATATTCTACCACATAAACAACTTGTAATTATATTAAGTTTATTTTTAACTCAAGTACTAAAGATCGAAAAAACGACCGTTATTAACATAAATAATTACATAATGTTCATAACATGGTAATAAGTGATATAAAAGGAATAATTAACTTGAAAAATTTTCTTAATAAATTAGAAATTAACTCTAGTTTATTATTCAAGAGGTTAAAGAATGACTGAGTCAAGTCGGACACGAGGTAAGGGAACTTCTTAACCCAATTTCTATTCTTTGGGTTAATCTCCTACTTTCAAATTATGTCATGATATTATTATGTACTATCTTGTATTTTTACCTTATTTATGTGTAATTATAGTGAATACACATAATAGATTTATTTTATTTAAAAAAAATATCTTTGTAAGGGACTTCGTCTCAATCTCCATTCATTGAGGCATATTTTGTTTTATACACAAATTTATTCTATACGGTGTATAAACCCCTTTGAATTTTACGTTTATTCAAAAGGAATCTTTTTATACGATGCGTTTTACTAAATGAAAAAAAGGAATGTTTTTCTTGTCATACGTATGCGGCAACAACGAATTCTCCATCGCCGTGACCATTATTTGAGTTTCGGCTTTCTCTACAAGCTATATCTTTTTTAAATGAAAAATAATTACAAAGTTTTAATTTTCTTTTATTTTGGTATTGAAAATGGTTTTGAAAGTGTTTTTTATATCAATGTGTTGTATTGATATCTTATGATTGAAATGTGGAAATGTTATGTTTCCTTTATGCATGTTTTATGTGATAGGATTATGTTATGGATTATGATATGTTTAAACCTGTTCATATGAGGAATGAATTGGACTTAATAAGTGATGGGTGGAGCTCGCTATAGCTCCTCGATGCATCGGTAGGTCTCATGAGACAAACTAGTGTCTTGGAATGAGGCCTTGACAAAATATTATTTGTAGTCTTGGCACGAGGCCTTGGATACGTGGTTATGATAGTCTGGCATTATGCATTCCATCATTATGAAAGTGGTTATTGATATTGCATGTGATTATTCGACTAGTAGAATATCCATGTGAATAAGTAAATGGAATTATTTCATTTTATTTTTTCCATATTATGCTGAAGTTCAAGTTTAAAAGCCTTTTGCTTTAGTTATACATTGCCTTAAATGTTTATGTTTATTTATGAAAGTTTCCGCTGTATTGTTATCCTTACTGAGCATCTGAGCTCACCCCTTTCAATGTTTTAATTTTTCCAGGATGTGATGAAGTATATTATGAATGAACTGTAGGGATAGTATGAGGGGATATGAAGACAAGATGGTGTTGTAGTTTTGTTTTACTTTATTATGTAATGTAAGACTTATGAATGTATCTAGTGTTTCCAAGGCTACTAAACTAATCGGTCTTTCGAGACTTGATCTTTTGTGATCATGCCAATGTTACGTAATAATGCACCGACTCTAGGTAACTGGGGTCGGGGCGTTACAACATGGTTGGCACACAATTTTCCTAACTACCTGGCCTAACCACGCGAAATGAACCTTCATATAGAAAAGGGAACATGGTTGGAACACGATTTGGATAATCATGAGTCCAAATCATGCGACCCCTATTTTTGGGTGAATTTACAAAAACACCCTTAATGAAATGTTTATTTCTTATTCCTTCTTCCCTTTTCTCTCCAGTAAACAATAGTGGCTCCTTTCTACCATCGTAAGTCCAAAAGACCTATTTTGTAGACTTTGATCCCATTAATACATTTGGTTTCCAATTCGAGTTCCATCAGTCTCATTGGATAGCCACCAGTAAGTACTTGATTCCTTTTTAGTCGTTCTTCATTCTTCTTTCTATCGACGATGATATTTAGATGCAGGCTCATATGCCCTATTTTTAGGGTATTGGTACATTATTAAAATCTCTTCCAATACATTACAAATTAGTGGCTGATACTGGATGAGGAGATTTATATGAGCCTAAGGTAGGTAGTCTATAACTCATCCCTTAAGTTTCTTTATTTTATAAATTTCTGTGTGTGCATGTTGATTTCATCCTACATGACCTATTAAATTAATATGCCTTGATTATAGTCATTAGAAACATGTTCTAAGAACCTTTTAATATTTTCTATACATCATTGGAGGTTATGTCCTCAATGTTGACCACCCCATGTCGGGTGTTTTCCATAATTATTCTTTTAGTGGCTTGTAAGCCTATCTGCGCCACTTTTCGGGTGTGACTTACCTTGACTTGACCTCAATAGAGGTAAGTTCTTAATTAAATAAATGAAATTATAATTCTTGACCCTTTTATTGGTAATCACCTATAATTAAATGATTTTTGAATTAATAAATTGATAGAACCTTGTAGTTTCCACTTGACCCTTTTAAGGTAAGTGTTCCAATTAATTAATGAATGTTTAAATGGTTAATTGGAATGTATATCTTTTATATCACTTGGCCTAGATTATTAAAAATGGTTTTCACCATGGTTTCTCATCCTTATCCTAAATTAACATGTTTATGAAAGATAAAGTATAGAACCAAGTAATTAAATATGAAATGATAGAAATTGTTGCATGTCCTTGAAATGCCTTTTAATACTAATGAAAGGAAATGAATTGAACCAAATGAATTATTAAATAGAATGATTATTACATGGAATAAATAATTAAATGAATTAATTTTAATATTCCTATTTTATTTTTACCTTGAAATTATTATAGGAGTGGTCAGACTCGAGCTCACCTTGGATTCCTAAGGGAATTCCTTGAGCACTCATGGATGCCATTCCGATTTAGGGATACCGATTTCCATGGTTGATACCCACCTTGGAATCTGATCCTTGTCTACTAGTGGATGCTAGTATGACACCATAGGATCCCTTCATTATCATTATATTATGCCTTGGATACACTCCTTGGACCCAACATGATGTCTATAGGAATGAGGTGCCTTGGATACACCCTTGGGCCCTGTCACTGCTTATCCCATTTTACCTTGGATATAATCCCCGAAATCAGTTAGAATCATTATTGTGGAATGCCTTGGTATATTAAAATTGGATTAAACTATTACCCCTTATAGGTAGGATAAATTTTATTACCTAATTTGGATTGAACCCTAAGGCCAAGGATACATTGGTTATTACCTTAGACCCTATTCATTATTATTATCATTATAAGATGCCTTATTATATATTGGATCCTTCAATATTATTATAATGTTAGGATCTTAGTGATGGTAATATCTCACATGAATTATATATATAAATTGGAACATAATTAATTAATGAAATGGATATATGTTTAGATACAAGATGAGGATGAATCAGGTACTTAGGTATTTATGTTACTATACTGCTTTACTTTATATAGATGCATGCTTTCACACTATTTTAGTTTATATTACATGGATTTGATGATATATATGCTTTTGGTGGTGGAATAATAAGATTTATCTCACACCCTATTCAAATTCCATTGGTACCCAGGCAAATTATATGTATGTAGGTGTTGAAAAGGGGAAGTGTCCCGCTTTTGAAACTTGATTACTTGCTTTCTTAGGATAGAGTTGGTAGCAGATGATTGAGTTGGAGCTCAGAATGATTGGATAGTTTTTTGTTTATTTTTTATACTTTTGTATATCATGTATTTCTTGATACCTTGTATCCATGTTTTCTAGTTTTGTAGTGACATGACGTGTATGATCATCAACTTTTTTATATCATCACCATTTGTTCTGTTATTCATTATTCCTATCTACTTCTGATGTACTATCTATTTATTATTATGATTATGATAGTTACCTATTATTATATTTATCTTCTATGATACACTATAGTAATAAGGGAATAGTATCCCCACATACACACCCTAGTCCCTCGCTGCTAGTCAGTAGCCTCTGGCATTCGGGGAGATGCACTTGAGGCCATTGAGACCACCAGACTCGGGGCACCTACTGAGTGGAATTCAGGTCAAGAACATCAAAAAGTGGTATCATAGTAGTTACTTTATTGATTTAATATTTAGAAACATTAGATAGGAGATTAGTAATTCTTGGAAATTGGTTATAATCCATGCTTGGGCATAGATAACCCATGTTTGGGGTAAATACCAAGTTTCCTAAATAATGATTGTTGTTATGAGTTTTCCTATTATAGTTGATATCCTTTCACCATTGGGTGACACACATGATGTGTTATGGAAATTATTATTATTGTGATTGAGGATTTTATTTCATCCTTGGCCCGGTGATATGAGGGAAAAATCATTGTTACATGCATCATTATAGGTACCTATAATTCATATGCCATGCATATGGCATGCCATATAGGTGAATTTTATTTCTTGAATTGCTTGTATTGATTGTGATTGTTGAGTAATCATTGATATATATATATATATATATCTGTGTGTGTACGTGTGTTTTTGATTCTCTTTGGCTATGACTTAGTGACTCTCGATTTCAATTCATGAGGTGTATGGGACCCCGTGGGTTATAATGGGTGGTTTACCAAGCCAATCCATTATATATTACCCATTAAACTATGAAAATGAATGTAGATGGGGTTAAATTGAAATTTAATGGGTGTCGATTTCAGTGATAAGGTGTATGGGACCAGATTCACTAGGATTGAAAATCCATTTTAATTAGACTATGATACAAGTTTATAATCAAATGAGACTTAAAAAAATGTGAAACTTGCCTTATGAAATGAAATGGTTTCCAGTAAATGATGAGGCAAGGTATAGTTGAACCTTTATTTACTGGAACCCCTGTAATATAAAATTGAAAACTTACCAATACCTAGCCTTCTAAGTGGAAAGTTGGGGTAGTATATCATGGGTTATGAACTCTTTCCTTTAATTCATCTTCAACCGTTTATATCTATCTACTTCTAAGATTGTTCTGAGGAATTTGCTTGTCATTTATAGACCTATTCTTCCACAATTTCTTCATTTCGTGCACCAAGAGGGTGGAAATGACCATGTTCCATATGGAATCCCGCCTTTTTATTACATAACATTTCATTACATTTTACAAACATAAGATCTTTAAAGTCTAGTGTCTTGGAAATCAGGAACATAATACATGAAAAAAACATAAAAAATTATTCTAATACACTTTTAAGGATTCATCATATCCTCATCCTAAGTAAAATTACTGTATCTTATAACCTGGAGATATACATCAAGGAAAGGGTGAGCAGAAGGCCCAGTAAGGAAAGCAAGGGAATCAGTTTACTTGTGATATCAACAAGAACTTGATAAAAACATAAAGACATGAGAAATAGAAGTATAGTAATATCATAATGAAAATAACTTGAAACATAACTTGCATATGTGTCTAAAAGATTTCATTTAGACATTCATGAACATATCACCAAGGTACAACCCTGAGGTGTCATAAAAATTACCAAGGTTATTCACCAAGGTATCGTGAAACTTGTAATCTCTAGAGATATATTCTTTACCCAATGCATTAGAGAACTATTAGGGCACACCCTTAATATGTATTTATTTTCATGTGATCCACATATATTGTAATAAAAAATTTCATAAATAACCCATATAAAATAAAAGAAATGGGTTTCATTTCAAAATCATGACGTTTTAAATGTGCATTAAAAATATGATCGTTATGTAATTTATAACCCATGGAAAGGGAGTGAGGGTTATATGTATGTAAATTAAAGAATAAAATATATAATTTTTCTGTATTTATGATCACCCATAAAAACTAAATAGGTATGGGTATTCACATAAATAAAACAAGATAATTTCATGAGAGAAAGAGAGATAAATTTTAGACGAAATCTCTGCAGCATAACGACTATATAACTTAGTTTAAAAATAATAATAAAAAGATATGGGACAATGGTAACCCACTAATAAATAAATCATTATAAATTAGTGGTTCATAATAAAATAAATAGGATCACTGTATGGCTATTTAAAGGAAATACCATATAAAAATGAAACTCGATGGAAAGAGAATATGAGATTTCTTTTACAAAAATTCAGCAGCCTAACAGCGTCACTTAACAATTAAGAAAATAAATTGATGAGAGAAGAAAGGGTCTCTCATCATTTGGAAATTAAATGGATAGTAATAATGATATATAATAATATACCCTCATATAATAAAATGGAAACTAGAAGACATAACATAAAGGAAGTCATGACTTAAAAGAGGTGGGTGAAAGGATCCCTTACCTTGAAGAGTAAATTTGAAAGATTGAAGGTCGGGACCATGGTAGGATTGAGGGAACCTTGGGAGGATCGTAGAGAGAGGATGTAAGAGTTTGGATGAACTTCAAAGGCTTTGAGTGAAGAGGAAGTGGGAGCTTGGGTGGGTTTATATAGGAAAAGAGAGTGAATTGTTTATTATTTAGGTTTGGGACACCTCACATTAAAATAAACAAAACCACAAACCATACCATGGTTTTTTCCCATGGTTTATGAAAAAGGGGAGTGGAAAAAAATATTTTATAAGTTTAATGGCAGAAATTTTTAAAATAATTGGGTTTCTTATGTGCAGGTGAGTCACACTCTCAAGGAAAACAATTTAAAAAGATAAAATGTTATATAAGTCTTAGAGGGCCCACTAAAGCTTTGTAAAATAAATCAAACAAACCAAAAATCACATTATTTTAATGGTAAAACATATATTGTCCAAAAATACAGTTTATAGTATTTTATTACATCAATATTGGGTCATTATGATGTCATAAAACATATTATATATTTATACGGTATTTAATATTTACCCAAAAATTTGACTGCCTCAGAAAATTATGAAAAATTCACTGTTGGATAATTTCAACATCCCGATTCCAGAAATAATATTAATTTTATCTAAATAATTTTATAAGTATGTTAATTTTCACTTTTAAAATAAAAACTGACATTTATAAAAAATTCTTGGGTTTTGACAAAAATGGATTTCAAACCTTAATAAAAATTACAATTGCATTCATAAAATTATATGATCATTTATATTTAATAAACATTATTTTAATAATAATAATAATATTTTATTAAAATATTATTTAATTCAAAATTCTATTAATTCATCAAAATATATTTCTTAGTTGAATATTTAACTAAAAATACTATTTGTGCTTTAAAAACTATTTACAAAGTAACAATAATAAAATGAAAGTACATTCATTATTATATACAAAAATAATGTACATAATCATAGTAATAGGGTCTTGTTAAATAACCCCTTAAAACACCTACATAAGACCTTAGGGTAAGGTGCACGATGGTGATAGACTCTTGGGGTGGTTCGGATAACATCACTCAAGTGGTAATCTCTATCCTCTTCCATTTCTCCCGTAGGCAGTTCTGAACGAGATTAACGTATTCAAGATCATCTTGGGATTGGTCAAGAGCGAATCCCAAAGACACAAAATCCTTTCTGAGATCTGTTAAATGGGATTCATACGGGGCAAGTCTACTGGATGAGGCCATCACTTCCTTTGTCTGAGTAAAAATAATTTGTTAAAGCCCTATATTTATACTAATCATGTGATCACTGTTCAACGACTATATTAGAAATGGTCATAATTATTAATGGTATTTTAAAATCAAAAAACATAAAAGAAAATAAGTGTATATTTTTTATAACCACTTCATATATTAAGACATTTAATTAGATCAAGAGGGATTTTCATTAACAAAAGTTTGGGTTGTTACAATCTTCCCCCGTTTAAGAAATTTCATCTCCGAAATTTTAACTCATACCCTAAAAAGAGAAAAGGTGTGAGTACTTCTGCCTCATATACTCCTCCAGTTCCCACGTGGCTTCTTCGCATTTGTGGTTCCTCCACAACTCCTTAACAAGGTTGGTAGTCTTGTTGCATAGAAACTTGTCTCTACGATCCAAGATCTCCATCGGCTGCTCCTCATAAGAGAGGCTATGTTCCAGTTGTTCCACCTCTAAGTTTAGTACATGTGAAGGGTCAGGTATATACTTCCTCAAGAGGGATATATGGAAAACATCATGAACTTGTGCAAGATTTGGAGGAAGTTCAAACCAATAGGCCACTGATCCCACACAATCAAGGATTTCATAGGGGACAATGTACCTAGGGCTGAGCTTTCCTTTATTCACAAACTTCATGACTCTCTTCCAAGGTAAAATCCAAAGAAAGACTTTGTCACCAACATAAAACTCTAAGTCCCTTTGACAGTTGTTTACATATCTCTTTTTCTGACTCTGAGCAACCTTAATGTATTGTTGGATGGTGTGGACTTTTTTTGTCATATCTTGTACATGATCAGGTCCAATAAGCTTTCACTCACCAACTTCATCCCAACAATTAGGAGTTCTACATCGCTTCCCATATAGATCTTCATAGGGTGCCATTTGAATGCTTGAGTGGAAGCTATTATTGTAAGATAACTCAACTAAAGGGAGATGTTGATACCATACACCTTTAAATTCCATTGAGCATGTTCTCAACATGTCCTAGAGTGTTTGAATAGTCCTTTCAGATTGACCACCAGTTTGGGAGTGATAGGCCATACTGAAATTCAATTCAGTGTTCAGAGGTTGTTGAATAATTCTCCAGAATTTTGATATGAACCTTGGATCACGATTAGATATGATAGAAAGTGGAACTTCATGTAACCTTACCACTTCCTTCACGTAAATCCTGGAAAGTTGATCAAGAGATAAATCTTCCCGAATGAAAATTAAATGGGCAGTCTAGGTGAGATGGTCCACAATAACCCATATCGCATTGTTTTCTTTGGAAGTTATCAGGAGACTAGTGACAAAGTCCATAGTGATATTATCCCACTTACATGCTGGTATGGATAGTGGTTACAATACCCCTTTAATAAGTTGTCACTCTGCCTTCACTTACTGACATACTAGGCACCTTGAAGTGTAGTCAACAATATTTCTTTTCATATTATCCCACTAATAATGATCACAAAGGTCCCTATACATTTTTTTACTTCCAGGATGTATATAGAAAGTAGAGATATGAGCTTCATCAATCAGCTCCTTCTTTATTTCTGGAATAGATGGAACACATAGTCTTGTATGAAATTTCAGCACACATTCTTGATCAATATTGAACTCAAGAAACTTTCCATCCTTCACAGCCTCAAACTTCTTATGTAACAAAGGATATTCCTTATAAGATTTCTTGATCTTCTCTAGTAATGACGGTTGAGAAATCATTTGGGTTAGGGTTGATGATGTCCCTTCCTTTATAATTACCATGTCCAGTTTTACTAGGTCATTGATCAAAGGATCTCTTTGAACCCTCATAATGGACAGAAAAACTAGGTCTTTCCTGCTTAATGCATCAATGACTTTGTTTACTCTTCCAGGATGATAATGAATTGAACAATAATAGTCTTTAAGAAGTCCCAACCATCTCCTTTGTCTCATGTTCAATTCCTTTTGTGTGAAAATATACTTAAAACTTTGATTGTCTGTGTATATATCACATTTCTCCCATAAAGATAGTGACTCTATATCTTCAGATAAAAAATGACTGCAGCTAGATCCAAATCATGCATATGATAGTTCTAATCATGAGTCTTCAACTATTGAGATGCATAAGCAATGACTTTGTCATTTTTCATGAGGATACACACAAGCCTTTTCAGATATGCATCGCTAAAAATAACGAATCCTTCTCCACTTGAGGGCAGAGTTAACACGGATGCAGTAACCAATCTCTTTTTCAGCTCTTGGAAACTTTTCTCACACTCCTTTGTCCAAATGAACTTGACCCCTTTTCAATTTAACTTGGTTAATGGATTAGAAATTCGTGAAAAGTTTTTCACAAACCTCCTATAATATCCCGCTAAACCAAGGAAACTATAAATCTCAGTTATTGTTGTAGGCTGAGGCCACTCCTCTACAAGTTTTATCTTTGTTAGGTCAACTATGATTCCTTCATTTCTAACAATGTGACCCAAGAAAGTAACTTTTTGTAACTAGAAATCACATTTGATGAACTTTCCAAAAAGCCTCTCCTTCCATAGAGTTGGAAAATAACCCTTATATGATCCTAATTCTCCTCACAAATTTTGGAATATATCAGAATATCATCAATAAAAACTATCACAAAGTTATCAAGGTAGCCCTTAAAAACTCTATTAATCAAATCCATAAAAATTGCAGGTGCATTAGTCTGTCCAAAAGGAATAACAACAAACTCATAATGCCCATATCTTGATCAGAAGACAATTTTTTCAATATCTTCTTTATTCACCCTCAATTGATGATAACCAGAACAAAGATCAATCTTAGAGAAGAATTGATCCCCACGAAGTTGTTCAAATAAGTCATCAATTCTTGGAAGAGGGTATTTTTTCTTTATTGTAATCCCGTTAAGTTTTATATAATCAATGCATAGCTGCATTGATCCATCCTTCTTCTTCACAAATATAACATGTGCTCCCCAAGGAGACAAACTCGGTTGGATAAACCCCTTCTCCAAAAGATATTGGAGTTGTTTATTTAATTATTACATCTCCACATTTTCCATCCTATACAAGGTCTTTGATATTGGATGATATCCAGGTATGAGTTCAATAGAGAACTCTACATATCTTTCTGAGGGAGGTCTAGACAACTCCTCAGGAAATATGTCAACATATTCCTAGATGATGGGGACATTTTCTATCCTCAAACTCTCATTTCCTTCTTCTTATTCACCGATCAGCTCCATAAAGAAGGATATATGAGGTTATTCTAGACAAAGATTAGTTTGATATATCTCTCCTTGGAAGATAACTGTGGGTTCTCCATTCAAGACTACTGAGATTTCCTTGCTTCTGCATTTGATCTTAGCATTATACTTTGAGAGCCAGTCCATCCCTAGTATAATGTCAAATTCCAGTATGGGAATGACTACTAGATTTGAGATAAGATTGTGCTCACTAAAGTAAATACTAGAGTTTATAAATACTGATGATGCTTGGATAATCCCACCAGGAGTCTTGACTGATAACTCTGCTTTTAGAAAATCGGGAGTTAATTCTAAATTCTTTGCAAACTTGGAGGAAATAAAGGAATTCGTAGAATCAGAATCAAACAAAGTACTTGTTAGCTTTGAGAGAACAACAAGAGTACCTGCTACCACATCATTCGGAGCTTCAAATTCAGCTGTTGTGATAGAAAAAGCATGACCTTGCTCCCTTGGCCTTTGCTGAGGCTGATGGTGGTTCCCCTCCACTGCCCTCAGATTTGGATAGTGATTGGAAAAGTGTCCAAATTGTCCACACTTAAAGCATTGGACATCAAGTAGGTCCTGCACCATCTTCCCCTTGTCGTTAGTGTTTGGAAGTTGAGGTTTCACCTCACTACAAAAATTCCTTGTAATATGGCCATCTCTTCCAAACTTGTAGCATTTCCTGCTCCCAAGAAGGAAGTTCCCCGAATGCTTCTTCCCACATTTATTACACATGGTAAGTTGCACTTGCTTGCCTCATCTTCCTTGATAAAAGGTCCTACCTAAGCTGGGATCTATAGATCTCTTCTAATAATTTGATTTATGTGACCACTACGTCTCACCAAACTCCAGCTCTACTTTCATCGCACTCCGCATGATCTCCTCATAGCTATCATAGTCTCGGTTGGCTAGATTATTCCATAGATAAGGTCTCAGTCCTTTGAAGAATCTATCAACCTTGAAATTTGGATCCATGAAAAAGCTAGAGGTGTAATGTAAAATCCTTGGGAAGTTCATCTCGTAGCTTCCCACAGATTCATTATCTTTCTGCTTCATCTCGAGAAACTCCTTCTCCATTCTTGTTCTCATCGATCAAGGGAAATACTTGTTAAAGAATATCCTTCTGAACTATTCCCACTCCATAGGTTAAACTTCCACTCTTGGCCTTGTGTTTTTAATCAGTTCCCACCACTGATCAGCTTCTCCTTCTAAGGGATAGATAGACAAGGCAACCTTCTCTTGTTCAGAACAGTGGCGCACAAAAAAGATCTTCTCGATAGAGCTGATCCAATGTTCTACAATCAATGGGTTAGTTGATCCACTGAAAGTTGGTGGTCTTTGATACATAAAGAATTCAATAGAAAGTTGTTCCCATCATGGTGAGATTGGACTCTTAGCTTGATTTAAGTTATTTCCCATAACTTGAGTTAGTTGGTTCATCATTCGCATGAATGTTTCCATTCCGGCTTCCATCAGAGGGCTATCAGCGCATGGTCCATTGCGGTCACCATTTGCGCAGTTCCTCCTATTGCCCTCTATTTTCTAAAATAATAAAACCTTAGTGAGAAAATTATTTCATTTACAAATATTTTAACCATAAAGGATTTTATGTCTTAAAACATCATGCTTAAACAATTACATTTCTCTATAATTTTTTCATAATGAATCATAAAAAACTTGAGATTAACCAAACATATCCCCCGAGAGTGTCGTAACCAAGAGTTCAGAAAGGCCCATTGTCATGCATCGGTTCCTGTTTGAGTCTATCTCAAAGTGGTGTTTTCCTGTTTTACCCCTATATACATCTATGACAGAGCCGCCTCTACCTGTTCGTATCCAGATAGGGATTTATTTGTTTGATAAACCACTTACTCATTACTCAGAAAAATACTAAGATGTTTTATTATATTAAAAAATATCTATAGAGTTCTTCCTAAAGTTTTCATAGCCTAATTTCCATAAATAACTAAATTATTCTTTAATACCAACTATGGCATCCCACCTTTTTATTACATAACTTTTCATTACATTTTACAAATAGAGGATCTTTAAAGTCTAGTGTCTTGAAAATAAGGAACATAATACATGAAAACAATATAGAACATTATTATAATCCACTTTTAAGGATTCATAATAGGTTCATCCTAAGTAAAATTACTGCATCTTATAACCTGGAGACATACATCAAGGAAAGGGTGAGCAGAAGGCCCAGTAAGGAAATCAAGGGAATCAGTTTACTTTTGATATCAATAAGAATTTGATAAAAACATAAAGACACGAGCAATGGAGGTATAAACACATCATAATGAAAATAACTTGAAACATAACTTGAATATGTGGATAAAACATTTCATTTAGACATTCATGAACATATCACCAAGGTACAACCCTGAGGTGTCATAAAAATTACCAAGGTTATTCACCAAGGTATCGTGAAACTTGTCATCTCTAGAGATAAATTCTTTACCCAATGCAGTAGATCACTATCAGGGTGCAACATTAATATGTATTTATTTTCATGTGATCCACATATATTGTAATCAAACATTTCATAATTAACCCATAAAGAATAAAATAAATGGGTTTCATTTCAAAATCGTAACTTTTTAAATGTGCTTTAAAAATAAGATCGCTATGTCATTTATAAACCATGGAAAGGGAGTGAGGGTTATATGCATGTCAATTACAGAATCAAATATATATATTTTTTTATTTATGATCACCCATAAAAACAAAATAGTTCTGGGTATTAACATAAATAAAACAAGAGACTTTCATGACAGAAAGAGAGAGAAATTTGAGATGAAATTTCTGCAGTATAACGACTATAGAACTTGGTTAAAAAAAAGCAGTAAAAGAGAGGGGACAAGGGTCACCCACTCATAAATAACTCATTATACAGTAGGGGTACAAAATAAAAGAAATAATATCATTGTATGGTTATTTGAAGGAAATACCATATAAAAATGAAACTCGAAGGAAGAGAGAATATGCAATTTCTTTTACAAAAAATTCAGCAGCCTAATGGTGTCACTTAACAATTAAGAAAATAAATTGATGAGAGAAGAAAGGATCTTGCATAATTTGGAAATTAAATGGACAGTAATAATGAGATAGGATAACATACCCCCATATAATAAAATGGAAACTAGAAGACATAACATAATGGAAGTCATGACTTAAAATAGGTGGGTGAAAGGATCCCTTACCTTGAAGAGTAACTTTGAAAGCTTGAAGGTAGGGACCTTGGGAGGATTGATGGAACATTGGGAGGATACTAGAGAGAGGTGGGCATAGTTTGTATGAACTTCAAAGGCTTTGAGTGAAGAGGAAGTGGGAGATTTGGTGGGTTTATATAGGAAAGGAGAGAGAATTGTTTATTATTTAGGTTTGGGACACCTCAAATTAAACTAAAAAAACCACAAACCAGCCCATGGTTTCTAAAAAAGGAGAGTAGAAAGAAATATTTTATAATTTCAATGGCCCAAATTCTTAAAATAACAGGGTTTCTTATATGGAGGTGATTCACACTCTCAATAAAAACAATTTAAAAAGAAAAAATGTTATATAAGTCTTAGAGGGTCCACTAAAGCTTTGTAAAATAAATCAAACAAACACAAAATAACATTATTTTAATGGTAAAACATATATTTTCCGAACATACAGTTTATAGTATATCATTACATTACTATTAGGTCATTATGATGTCATAAAACACATTATATATTTATACGGTATTTAATTTTTACCCAAAAATTTGACTGTCTCAGAAAATTATGAAAAATTCACTGTTGGATAATTTAAACATCCTGATTCTAGAAATAATATTCATTTTATCTAAATAATTTTATAAATATGTTAATTTTTTACTTTTAAAATAAAAACTGACATTTATCGAAAATTCATGGGTTTTGACAAAAATGGCTTTGAAACCTTAATAAAAATTACAATTGCATTTATAAAATTATATGATTATTTATTTTTAATAAACATTAAGTTAATAATAATAATATTTTTTTAAAATATTATTTAGTTCAAAAATCCATTAATTCATCAAAATAGATTTCTTAGTTTAATATTTAACTAAAAATACTATTTGTGCTTTAAAAACTATTTACAAAGTAAAAATAATAAAATGGAAGTACATTAATTATTATATAAAAAATAATGTACATAATCATATTACCAGGGACTTGTTACATAACCCCTTAAAACACCCACATAAGACCTTAGGGTAAGGTGCGCGATGGTGACAGACTCTTGGGGTGACTCAGATAACATCGCTCGAGTGGTAATCTCTGTCAACTTCCATTTCTCCCATAGGTAGTTCCGCTTGAGCTTAATGTATTCAAACTCATCTTGGGATTGGTCAAGAGAGAAGCCCAAAGAAAAAACCTCTTTTCTGAGCTCTGTTAAATGAGCTTCATACGGGGAAAGTCTACTGGATGAGGCCATCACTTCCTTTGTCTGGGTAAAAAGAATTTGTTAAAGCCCTATATTTATACTAATCATATAATCACTGTTCAACGACTATATCATCAATGGTCATAATTCTTAATGGTATTTTAAAATCCAAAAACATAAAACAAAATAAGTTCATATGTTGTATAACCATTTCATATATTAAGACATTTAATTAGATCAAGAGGGATTTTCATTAACAAAAGTTTGGGTCGTTACACTCCAGATGTGGTGGACGCTAAGCCACTAGTCTTACCACCATGAGTGACACTTGAGGAACTGACAGTTGTACCTAATCTAGGCCCTGATTCTTAGATTTGTGGAAGTTTCCTACATCTGATTTAGTCCATGCAAGGTGCTCCATGACCTGCGCCTACAATGGCTAATTTGGACTGTGAGTTCTAGTAGAAGCATCCTCCCACCTTCTCAGGCAATGGTGGTTCCTAGGATGCTGAGTCCTAGCTAGAGGCCACCATTTCTATCTTTTTGCATCTGAAGATGCCTCCATAGCAGAGGATCAATCTTGTTTCTTACATGCTATGTGATTTGTCTAAGCACTGGTGGATGTGATCCCCAAGAATGGTCGTCATCAGGGCATGGTTTGGGATGAATTTTAGACTACTTTATATGATCACTTCTTTCCTTAGATGTTGATTGATGATCAAATGATAGAGTTCATGCATCTTGAGTTGGGTGTTATGTCAGTCATGGAGTATTCAATGCATTTCCCTATTTTACACCACTTTTAACTACTTCTAGCCAGTGATGAGATTTTTCATGCTAGATGCTTCGAGGATGGGATTCAGTGTTCCATTCGTACTTAGGTGAATTTATTTTTCCTACTTACATTTTATGAAATAGTCAATAATACTCATATCAATATGAAAAATATGAAGGAAGGTGACAGTACTAGGCGTAAAGGATTAGTGTCGTGGTAGTTGAGTAGTTCTTCGGGTAGTAAGAAATGTTCCCTCAAGGATTAATGTCAGAGAAGTGGTGACCATAGTAACTACACTGGTAGATCCATTGTATTCCATCAATATGGACGATAGGGGAATATGAAGCCTCAGTGTGATAGAGAACATCTGGAGTGATGAGATTTCAGACGGATGGGGAATCTTCAGAGATTCCATTGGACCTTTCCATATGATTTTAGAGGAAGAGGTTACACACCAGCTCAAACTTCAGGGGAAGGCTCTTTTATGTTGAATTAGGAAGGGATTTTTAGTGGAACTAATAAGACTGGCCGAGGAGGAGGTTGTGGCTGGAGTAGCCTGACTCCCAATCACCAGCAACGCTAGCAGAGTAGTCATACTCATGGTAGTCCAGCTGTAGCACAAGGTCATGGATTAGGTCAGTTGCTTGCACTACAGCTGATACCTGAGGATCATAGTGTTAGACCATCTATAATATGAGGTACTATTCTAGTATCCTCGACTATAATGTCTTCTTTGTTTGATTCAGGTGATTCACACTCCTTCATCTCTTTATCTATTGTAGAAAGTTTAGGGATGTAAATACAATATTATTATGGTGTGATGACCCTGAATACACCATTGGGAGTACTTATAGAGGGAATACACCAATTTAGGGACTATCCCTATGAGATAGGTAGTTACCCTTTCTTGTGGTACCTTTTCTCTCTCAATAATACAGGCTTCGATGTGATTCTCGGGATGTATTGGTTGGTTATGTATCACACCTTTGTAGATTTCTATCACTACGAGGTATATTTTACATCACCATAGGGAAGTAGTTATCTACATAAGGGTGATTGGGATGTCTAGGTCAGTATATTTGGACCAGATCATCAAGGAATAGGTAGAGTGACTTCCCAGATTGCTAATCTCTTTATAGGGGATCAAGTTTTGCATTAGCCTGAATTCCCTCTAGTAGTAGATCATGTCATGGATATCTTTAACAATGATTTTTATGGCTTACCTCATGTGAGAGAGGTAGATTTTAATATTTATCTTGTTATAGGATTAGCTCCAGTGTCCATTTCTCTGTATAGGATGACACCTACTGAGCTACAAGAGATCAAGCAGTAGTTGTAGGATTTAGAGGAAAAAGTATTTTTATGGATTAATACTTCATCTTGGGGTTCAACCACGATTTTCACTAAGAATGTGGATGATACTATTCATTTATGTGTGGATAATAGACAGTTGAACCAACTTATGATCAAGAATCGGTATCCACTACCTCAAATAGATGATCTCTTTGACCAGCTCTGAGGAGCTAGGGTATTCTCTATGATCAACCTGAGATCAGTCTATCGTCATGTGTGAGTCAATCCATTAGACATACCTTTTATATATTTTTGTAGTAGGTATAGTCTATATGAGTATCTTGTTATTCTATTTGGTTTTAAGAATGTGCCTTCCATTTTCGTGGCTCTGATGAATAGGGTGTTCCACCCCTACCTGGATTCTTTAATTTTGGTCTTTGTGGAAAAAATATTGGTGTATTCTCACACTCGTAGAAACCATGCTAAGCACCTTGAGATCATTCTGATTACACAAAGAGATCATCATCTTTATCCCAATATTTCTATGTGCCACTCCAAATTGAAAAATATCACTTCTAGGGACATATTATCTTGGAATTAAGAGTATTTTTGACCTATAGATGGTGAGTGATATGGTCTCCTCAGAGAATCCCAAGAACATGTTTGATATACAGAGTTTCTTGGGGATAACTAGATATTACAAGAATTTATTATATGACTTATCACACCTTTCTTCACCTCTTACCAGTCTTACAAAAAAGGGTGTTATGTTCCTGTGATCATAAGAGTGTGAGAAATCCTTTCAGGAGATGAAAGGAAGGCTTGTATCAACACCCATTTTGATTCTTCTAGAGCCTGGTATAGGTTATATAATATTCTATGATACATCCGACATTGTTCTGGTAGTAGTGATGATGGAGGAGGATAGATTTATTGAATACAGATTTCAACAATTGAGTACTCATGAGATAAATCACCCGACACATGACCTTGAGCTAGAAGCAATTTTCCATGTCTTACGTTGCTGGATAAAATATCTAATGGTTGAGTGATTTTTGGTGTATATGGACCAAAATATCCTCAAATATATATTTACGCAGCATGAATTGAATATCAGACAGTGGAGATGGGTCGAATATCTCCAGTCCTTTGATTTTGAGCTTGCCTATATGCCTGGAAAGGGTAATGCAATAGTTGATGTGATGAGTTTAAAAAATCAGGTACATGTCATACTAGAATCCAATGATGAATGGAAATTAATGAACCTTTTTTGATCTACATCTATAGTTTCATTATAGTCAAAATAAGTATTATCTCTCAGCCTTGACAGTTACCTCTTCCTTCCTTGAGAAGGTGAAGAGTAGGTAATTTTCAGATTCTGAAGGCTTGGTTCTCCATGAGAGTATTTCAAGAGATGACCCACCTCTAGATTGGTCCATGGATAGAGATGAAATCCTACATATACATGTAAATTTTTGGGTTCCTACAAATATGAGAGAGGAATTGATGCACAATCTCTATTCTTCTCAGTGGACGGTTTATCCAAGCATCTCCAAGATGTATCGAGATATGCGACACCAGTATTGGTGGCCTAAGATGAAACATCATATATCAGGATTTATTATTATGTCTTCTACCTATAAGAACATGAAGGAAGATCATGAGAGACTTGCATGATTATTATAACTGCTTCTAGTTCTGGAGTGGAAATGGGAAGATGTTGCCATAAATTTTGTAGTCATCTTACTGAGGTCTTCTAGAGGCAGTGCCATTGTATGGGTAGTCATTGAACGACTAATAAAAGTATCCCACTTCCTTTATATATGGGAGACTTTCTTAGTTGATTATTTGGGATGATTTTATGTATGTGAGATCATATGACTACATGGGGTTCCTTATACAATCATTTCATATAGGGATTCTCACTTTACATCACGGTTTGGCCAGGGTTTGCAGAAATCTATGGGTACACAGATGTTTATGAGCACAACTTTTCACCATGATACCAATAGACAATCTAAATAGACGATATAGGTTCTTGAGTACATGATTCGAGCATACTTACTTGACACTGATGGTTCTTGGTAGAAGCATATCCCGCTCATTGAGTTCACCTACAATAATAACATTCAGGAGATTATTCCAATGGATCCTTTTGAGGACTTGTATGGTAGGTCATTCCATTCACCCCTATGCTAGATATTGGAAGGAGAGTCATACCTGCTAGGTCCTTGTCACATATAGGAGACTTAAGAGCATGTTCAGATGATCAAAAAGATTATGTTTACTGCTCATTCTAGACAGAAATGTTCCTTTAAGAGGGGAAGATTGTAAGAACCCATTTTTTCACTCAGGTATATATCCTTTTAATTTTGGTCTGATTATTTATTTTTGACCTAGTACATATTCCTAATGAGTTCATGGGTGTATTGGGGGTATCTGGGGCTTGTTTGAAGCCCGAAACCCAGTTTTGTTTGGAGAATTAGGTTGGCCACGCGGTTAGTAGAAACCTTGTGGGGAAGTCTATATGAATAGATCTAAACATGAAAGGTTGGATAGTGGGGTGAAGTAGGGTGCATTAATTTCCCTAACTATGCACCAGGGGCCGAACACTCGTGCAAAAAAATGAATACATTATTGTAGAGGGGTTTTTCATGGTTGGCACACAGTTTTCCTAACATTGTGGACTAACCATGTAAAATGACCCTTCCTATAGCAAAGGGAGAATGGTTTACATAAGTTTTGTCCAACTGTGTAGGCAAACCATGTGACCCCAATTTTTGGGTGAATTTACAAAAACAACCTTAATGAAATGTTCATTTTTTATTCTTTATTCTCTTTTCTCTCCAGTGAAAAATAATGGATCATTTCTCTTGTAAGAATACCAAAATACCTCTTTTGTAGACTTTGATCTCGTTCGTCCGTCTGGTGTTTGATTTGAGTTCTATCAGTATCGTTGGATAGACACTGGTATGTACTTGATTTCTTTTTTTTTTTCATTTATCATTATTCTTTCTATCAACAAAACTATTTTGATGCAGGATCATATGCCCTATTTCTATGGAATTAGTCTTTTCTTCATATCTCTTCCAATCTAGGAAAAATTAGAGGCTGATACTGGATGATGAGAGTTATAAGAGCCTAAGGTATGTGGTCTATAACTCATCCCTTACGTTTTGTCATTTTAGAAATTTCCATGTGTGACCACCAATTTCAATGGGTGCGGCCTATTAAATTCATTCGGCTTTCTTAAAGCTATTGGAACTCTGTTCTAATACACTTTTCATATGTGTTATCCATCATTGGAGGTTATTTACTCAACGTCGACCGCCCCATGTAGGGTGTTTTCAATAATTATGCTTTTAGTGGCTTGTAAGCCTATCTGCATCACCGTTCGGGTGTGCCTTGCCTTGACTTGACCTTGATAGAGGTAAGTGATTAATTAAATAAATGAAATTATAAGGATTGACCCTGATAATGGTAAAACCCTATACATAAATGAATTGTGAATTTCTAAATGGATAGCACCTTGTAGTTGTTGTTGGAGTTAGTTCCCTAGAACCAAATTCTATGTACTTTATGATAACTTGTATTCATGTTTTTGAATTTTAATAAACTCCTTATCACAACATGACTGTTCTTATGTGTAACATAGTATACGATAGTGTCTTAAGAGTAGCTATTATACTAAGAGGTCATAAAAATTCCACACTATGATGAGAACTCGAAAGTGCTACGACACTATTATTGAATATTTGTTTTATAGTTGGATGATATCATTTTAGGGAAAAAAATGATTCAAGATATCAGGGGTGGGGACTCATAGGACTTTGAGGCACCTTCTCATGGTGAACACACTTTGTAATATCTAGTAGGATATTATGAGAATGATACCTGTCAGTAGGAAATCCACATTTATATGTTTCATTGGATGTTCCTATATGCGGATGTGTGTATGGGTCCTTAGACTTTAATATTATTGTTAATTAGTATTATGTGTTAGGCACTTAGATGTATTAGAGAAAATAGTGATGATAGATGTTCATGGTGAGGTAGGATATGTTGGGTGTGTCATGAGTAATATTACATTAATGAATAATTCAAGAAAGGATTTCCCCCTTCTTTTTATTTAAGGAAGTTGATATATCAATCCCTTTTATGGAAATTATATAGCCTAAATAAATCCATGGACATGGTGTTTTATAGTCAAGTTCAATTTCTAAAAATTCTAAGAAAGAGTAATCGAGAACATATGTTGATGACACTAGTATGAAACCTACTTGATTAGAGATATATAGATAAAGGGATTATATGACATAGTAAGACACCATATGAGGTAACATGTCATTACAACATTAATTTCTTTCTCTATGGGTGCCTTGGAGTGTTGCTTGATGATAACCTTGTAATTTAGGCTACTTTACCTAATTCCATTGAGAAAGAGGCCTAGATTGTCATACACTAAGTGTGTCCAGGATCTCAGTTAAATAATATATTATTATTTATTATTTAACAGCTTGAATAAATATTATTCCCGTATGTGGTTTAATAATTATTCATATATTCTTGATTTCATATAAATATTTATTTTCTATTTAGTGAATATAATATTTATTTATTTATTGGTGAATAATGTAGTGGTTTTTATTTAATAAATAAGTAGACATTATTCAATGCCCAGTAAATATTGAGGAATGGTGGACCGAGTTTAATGGTCCGGTGAGAAATAATAAATAATAAATATTATTTAATTCAATATTTTTCAATCTTAATTCTCAATTTAATCGTATGTCAAGAAATGATATTATTATTATTTTTATTTGATATGGGGTTTTTATAATATTAAATAAACAATTAAGGGAACTTGTGTAATTATTTTATTTTTACCCTAGGAATATAAATACCCAATTATGTTATTTTTTTCAAGAGAGCCAATTCATTTGTCTTGGTTGTGCACAACGGATTTATAGAATCCTCTCAAGCCTAGAGATCTCCCTTCTCCAAGAATGCTCCTAATAATAGAGATTAATCCTCCTCCACCGAATCAAGGAGAACACTTTGGAAGCGGTTCTCAAAGCGATCAAAGGCGGACGATGAAAGCGCAAGGATCTATCGTGATGGCACCCAAAGATTTCTTCATTGATGTATAGAGATTTCGATAACACGTATGGATCACTGATATAAGAAGTCTACACTTGGTTTATTTAACATAATAATAATGGAAAATAAATATATCACCGGATTCATCAATGAATAAATAATTTCATCAAGGTAATTATTTATTTAATTAAATTAATTATAAATAATATGTGATGATGCTCTCTCTCGATTCTAGTGTAATTATTCATTATCTATTTCTTTGATTCAATTATATTGATCATGGCATTCATCATCACAAATATCTTATATTGATCATTAATTATGGAAAAAATCCAAGTTGGGCACCACTCATCACATGCTTCTGCTGCGCCCGGAACCTATAGTTGCCACTTGACCCTTCTAAATTAAGTGTTATAATTTATTAATTAATGTTTAAATGTTTAATTGGAAAGTATATTATTGATATAACTTGGAATATATTATTATAAATGGTTTCCCCCATGTTTTCTCATCCTTATCCTACCTTGTCATGTTTTTGAAAGGTAAAAGATAGAACCAAGTAATTAAATATGAAATGATAGAAATGGTTTAATTTACTTGAAATGAATTGTCACACTAATTAAAGGAAATGGATTGAACCAAATGACTTATTAAATGAAACGACTATTACATGACCTAACTAATTAAATGAATTAATTGTAAGGTGCATATTGTATTTGGACTTTGACATCATTATAGGAGTGGTCAGACTTGATATTGCCTTGGATTCCCAAGGGAATGCCTTGAGAACTTGTAGACGCTATTCCAATTCTGGGATACCAGTTTCCATGGTTGATACCCACCTTGTAACCTGATCCTTGTATTATAGTGGATGATTGATATGAAATTTTAGGATCCATTCATTATCATTATAGGATGCATTGGATACACTCCTTGGATACAACGTGATGTCTATAAACATGAGATTCCTTGGACACAACCTTGGGCCTAGTCACTTTTTATCCCATTTTACCTTGGATCTAATCCTTAGACTTGGTTAGAATAATTATTGTGGAATGCCTTAGGAAATTCCCCTTGGATTACACTCTTACCCCTTACAACTAGGATACAGTTTATTACCAGAGTTGGATTGACCCTTGAGGTCAAGGATTCCTTGGTTACTATCTTGGATCCTCATCATTATTATTATCATTACAGGATACCTTGTTATATATTGGATCCTTCACTATTATTATCATGTCTGGATGTTAGTGCTGGTAATACCTTATGTGCCTTATTTATATAAACTGAAACATTATTAATTAATGAACTGGTTACATGTTTAGACACTAGCTAAGGCTGAAGTAGGTAATTAGGTATTTATGTCACAGTGTTAATTTACTTTATATAGATTCATGATTTAAAACTATTTCAGATTATATTATAAGGATTGGATGTTATAGATATTGTTGGTGGTAGACTACTGAGATTTATATCACACCCTATCTAGGCACCATTGGTACCCGAGCAGATTACATGTATGTAGGTATTGACAACGGGAAGCATCCCACTTTGGACACTTAATTTCTTTCTTGTTTAGGATGGAGTTGGTAGCAGATGACTGAGATAGAGATCAAGATTATTGGATAAATTTTGGTTTCGTTTTACTAATTTTGTATTTCATATATTTCTTGCTTCCTTATATCCATGTTTTTCAGGTTTATAGTGACATGAAATGCATCATCATCAACTTTTGTATATCATTACTAATTGTTATGTTATTCATTATTCTTGTCTACTTCTGTTGTTCCATCTGTTTATTATAATGCTTTGTCTATTTACCTATTATTCTCTTTATCTATTGTGATACTCTCTATTAATGATGTCATAGCCTCCCCATGGACATACCCTAGGCCATCACAACTAGTCGGTAGCCTTTAGCATTTGGGGAGATGTGCTTGTGGCCATGTGCCCCACTAGGCTCGGGGCACCTGTTGAGTGGAATTTGAGTCTAGGACATCACATGAACCATTACTGGTAGAAACATTTCAGCTGTTGGCGAGTCCAACTTCCCAAAACTTACCTCCCAGTTTCTCCTAAGTCTTTTAAACTCTCATTGAGCTCAAGATCCAAAAAACCAAATAACCACATATCAATATAAATTTTATGTCCCACAATGATCGATAATTTCCACACAAAGTCTCCATAACCTAGGTCACACACTACCACACACCTAGTACTATAAGTATCCTGCTTCTTTGCTACTCAAGGTAAGGAGAAAAATCCACTCACATGATTATCAAGACCTATGAAGCCTAATCGTCCCACTAATAGATACATAAACAATGGAGAAAAAATGAAACCAATGTATTACAATACTACTAGCCAAGCTATGACACCTATATCCACATCTCAATAACCCATTTAACTCATAGGACTCTACCCAAAACAATTCTCCACTGGCCCAACCACTAAAGGTCTCACTTCTAGCTTAGGGATCACATAGCCACCTTCCTCTATAACCCCACTCTACTCACTCTAGAGAGAGAGACACTGCTATCACACAACAACATCCTAAGAAAACCTACCCCTTTTAAGGGTCCACTAATAACCAATCTCCATGCCCAACTAACCAACCATATACAAGCTCATCCCCTTTGGGATTACTATTTTCAAAATCACACATTCAGAACATCACTGCTCATGCCAAGAAAAATATATATAAAGAATACCCCTTTGGACAAGATTCACATTAACACAAAATATAAGAGGCCCCCAAAAGGGTCTCATACACTCATCATAAAAACCCATATTAAAAGTTCCAAATAGGATTCACTAAGATCCCGATATGGCACACTAATCCATTCACACATTTTTGAAATTGCATTTTCAAACCAATCATTAAAACAAAATATTTGGGAAACCACATTAAAACCACTCAATAATCCATTAAAATTAAAATCCTCTTATAATTTTAAAATAATTGAGAATAACCAACCATTTTCACCTATTTTGAAATAATTCACTAAAAACTAAGAGTTCACCTTGTTTATGACCCAAATATAGCCATATAAACTTTAAAACCCCAATTCCATTCAAAATGATCCACTAGAACTATTTTTCAAACACTTGGTATTAAAAAAATCCTATTTTAAAACAAAATCCCTTTGAAAACCATTTCAAAACTTTTTTCCTAGTGAATTCCCATTTTTTCAAAAACATTTAAAAGTTTAAGCATGGCATTCCAAAAGAAGGAAAATATAGAAATAATACTAACCTATTTACTTGAGGCTCAAGTCCACACCATCCACACCCGCACATTAGTCATTGGAATATATAAAAAAACATAACATGCTCAAGAAAAATAAACTAAATGTCACCAATAACGTATTTAGGGAAATACCAAATATATTATTATTGGAATTTATTTAATTTAATCTTATATCAACCATAAGAAACAAAGTGCCTAAAATATGAACCTAAATACCTATTCATGATGTATGAACTCACCCACTCTTTCCAATTGTGCAATGAGAAAATATGATATACCATAACACCAAAACCATGTACATCACATGAGTTGAAATCGATCAATAGTAATAATAGAAACCAAAATAGAAATACAACAATAAAAACATTCTCTTACCTCATATGTGGGCTAGAAAATCCCAAGAAAAAGTTCTATACCAAGTCTCAACAATGCCCTATCTCCTGTCTGCCAAGCCCCAACAGTAAGAAAAATGGCTCTAATACCATTTTTGATGCCTTGGACCAAATCACCTGGCCCAAGCTGATGAGTGACACATGGGACTAATGCATTCATTCCCACATGTAAGAGGAAATCGAATAGTGGTGTGGGCCTAAGAAATAATGTAGGGAGACTATTCCCTCATCAATAGATAAAAAATCATAATACACAATATCAAAATAAATAATTAAAGTAATAAAAAAAGAAAAATGTGGAAGTAATACCAATAAAAACATCAATTTCTATAAAAAATGACATAAAATATCCCATACATAATTCAAGAAGATCTACACACACATCATATTTACATACAATAATAAAAGAAAAAAATAAATAAATAAAGATGCATCTCCATAAACTATTATTCGTTCTTTCCTCGACATCACCTCAACCATCCTTCTCCTCATATACAACTACCATAAGTAGGGCCTATGAGCCCATACAAATCCATAAACAAAAGATTCTACACATTCCCCAAGATACCCATGTAGGGTGTGAGTATAAACTAGCAAGACACCGCCAATGTATACTTTTCATAAATATATCATGTTATATATAAGTTCATGTGATGATAGAAAATGAATATACAAATAAGCATAAGGCCCTTTAGGTCATCGTGTGTTAACTAGGACACCATGAACCCTATCCCTACCTAATTTGGATCACTTTTGGAAGGGAATATCCCTGAGAACCCAATAACACATACACTCATTGGACTGCACCTTTCACTCGAGTCATAGCCGTGTCAAGTACCCTAACCCATCTTGCATACTCGAGAGGTTAATCAAGTCACCTAAACCTATCCCTAAAGACTCTAGAGATGACAATAATGTCACCTCATACCATCCCCACATGATTTGGAGAGACCACATACTTTTCATCCCATCCCCATGGGTTTTGGGGAGTCAATAAATACACCAACCCATCCCTGTAGACTCTGGGGTGACCAATCATACAATAGACACAATAACAAGAATCAATGTATAGAAAGGAACATGCACAACCACAACCCAACCTGACATCTCAGTCAAGAAAACCATCCTCATCATAGTGGACCGAAATAATCTCACTCATGGCCCTCCTCACGTCACGTGTCAAGTTACGCCATACCACTCATGATTATCCTTCTTCATCACATAAATCTAAACATCATATCTCACATCCAAAAATCCAATAAAGTAAGAGAAAACACTATCCAAGCCCCTAATCCATTTATCCAAGCCATCCTAGCCCTTCCCAAGCCCAAATGACACTTTCCAAGAATTTTTTTCCTAAATAGATAGATCTTTCATTATTGTCATTATGAGGATCTCATTAATCAATTCCAAGGTTCACACTCAAAGTAATTCACTATACAAACCCATTTACCACTTACCTCATTTATTCTATCCTCAACTGAGCCTGGGAAACTCATTCCAAGCCCCAAATCCTAAGGAAATATCCTGATGTTCATTCCTAATATGCAACTTCCTTTCATTTTTTTTGAGGAACACACATTGTACTTCCACTCTAAGGAGCATAACACTTCAATAAGAACCTCACCTGATTTCTTTGACATAAAAAGAAAAGTTCTTATAGGGTTACACATGCACCCACATATAAATCAAGGCCTATAGTTTTATATAAATTTCATAAAATGGTAAGGACTTCCTTCTTTAAGCCTTCCAGAGCTAAATCATAATGAATCGCCAACCGAATCAAGCCTAACATCCCAAATCCCTAAAATTGGACCTAAATTCATCATATTAGGGTTTCAGAATAAGGAACCAAAAAATAAATAGGTATTTAATGCCTTGATAATGATATATTTTCCCGTAGGAACCCATCACAACCAATAACACTTGAATCAGTGAAGAAATGAGAGTAAATGATCCAAAATCACCAAAGAGAACCCTCTATTACTGATTGGTTCAAATGAGGGTCAAGGAGAGAAGATAAGAGGAAAAGGGGGTCTGTAGGTGAGAATACAACCTTACCCTTAAAAAACCATTCAAAAGCCTTTCACGATGTGAAAGTTTGAGACATAACAACCTTGAGTCCCTTACCTAATTTTTTATGGTTTAACACCGCATTTCACATTATATAATCAAACCTACATCACCCATTCAGATACGTGTCTTTTTGGGTCCTCCTAAACATGCTCCTGAACTACCTCGACACCTATAACAACCAATGTAACAACCTGAGTTTTCCTCTTTAAATAAATACTATGTTTTATGGTTTTCTCAACACACAACACCGAAAGACAAACTAATATAGACCATTATAAGGTAGCCTTAGAATTAGTAGGTATAGATAATGGTAACAGAACTATGATATATATATATATATATAAACAAAAAAAATAGAATTCTCATTAAACATCAAACTCAATTAGTACAACTAAGAAATTAATAAAATAAATTTTTATGCTTAAAAATATTTTATAAAATTTATATTTTTCAAGTTTGATATATTTATGATCAGATATAATTTTATAAAAATATTTAATATACAAAAAAATGATTCCCTATAAAAAACCTTTTTTTTCATGATATTTTATGATTTTATTTTTAAGTTAAATATATCAATTTTAGGATGTAAATTTGAAAAAATTAACCACATTTTTGGATTTATAATGCTCATATTAGATTAATATTATTTTTTAAATTTTTCTAAAATAATTTTCTTTTTAGGTGAATAGTGAAAATTACTGTTTTTTCCAAAACAATGACTTTTATCACTTTATCAGTATATGTGCAAAGACTAAAAGTTTATAAAATATTTTAATTGATAAAATAAATATTTTAAGGGTATAATTATGAAATATAAAATATTATTTTGGACTTATAAATTCTATTTATAATATTTTAGGATATAAGCAACATTTTATTAGAATTTAAAAACTAATTTCGCTTGCTTCTTTCAATTAAAACTTTTCATGGTGAAATTCAATTTTGGATTACATTAAAAGAATCATACCTTTTATTTTTTTATAATAAATTAATTACTTTCATGACAACCAATAAGAATAAAAAATTCATCTGATACATAAGTTTAATTTTTAAAAACACCCTTTTATTTAAAAACAATTTTTATGTCTTATGAATGTTTAATTTAACATCATATTTTCTCATATTTATAAAATTAATTTGGTTATATGGAGCCTAAATTCATAATTATCATGTCAAAATTTGATAATAAGGGCATACTTCTATTTTTAGTAATAAAATAATTGACATGATTAATATTTAATTAAGAGTAATAAGTGTTTAATTGACTAATCTAAGGTGTCTTGAATTTTACTAAATTATCATGAACTTTATACCATATAAAAATAAATTTTAAGGTTTTAAAGTATTATAAACCTGTATTACCAACCTCCCATCACCTAAATCACCTAAATTTCATGCCATTCCATGCTTACCCCTTACTTAACATTCTTTTCCATGGAAAAGTCCCTCTTCTTCACTTATAAAAGGGGGATCACTTATACCCTTTCAATACTCCAATATTATTTTGAAATTTAATTTAAACATAGCCCAAATTTCCTATCCTTGAATTCATTTACATGATATAATTCCCATGGCCACCAAAAAATATCCCAAGCCCCTCAAATATAAGGCCTTTCTCAAGAGGAAGTTAAAGGTCTCAATGTAGGTATCACATCTTTCTTAACATTTATTTCTTATTATTTCCTTTATAAACCAACCATAAACATAGTATAACAATAAAATAATAATGATTAGTGTTTTTATATGTTATTATAATATTGGTACAACCATTATTTATTCACTTCCATCTACTAAGAAAAACAAGAATCATCGTTAGTGCGTGTGTGTGGATTATTGCCTCCATGAAGTGACACATTCAAATTTTCATCACCTCCTATCACGAACCAGGCTGGGTGGCCATCCGCCCCGGCGCCCAACCTGGTCCGCGACATGGCTCGAAGGGCGTTCCCCATCCCCACGGGCTGGCACAAGTGCCCGGATATCAAGAGTAACCTATGGGAATGGTTTACCCGAAATGGTATACACAAACACTAACAAGATAATAAAAATGAAACTAGGAATCGACAACCAAAGAGACCATTAAACTAAAATCAAAATTTAAAGGTTTACAACTAAAACCGACATCCAAAAATAACGACAACAAAAGGGACTAAAACTATAACTCAAACCTCCAAGCGACAAGAGTGGTGTAGCATCCGCACACCACAACACCAACCTGCATGAGAAGGCCACTAACAACTAGAACCACCATCGCTGAGCACGACACACAACCTGGAATACACAAGAAACAAGGTCTACATACACCCGAAGGTGTATGCAGGGTGTGAGCGAAAGGCCCAGTAGGACATCACCCAATAAAAAGGTTCCATGCCACAACATCAAAAGGACAATTTAATGTGCTTATTCAAGTTATACTTTCGAAATAATTTTAAAGAAAACATTTACAAGACAAATGCAAAAGGAAAACACTAAAAAGAACTCATTTCACAAACACGATTTTAAAGAGGAAGAGAAAAGTTAATTTTGGGCACACACACACACTCACACACACACACATACTCACTCACACAAATACACACACACACAAGTGGCCCTCCATATGCTGATGGAAGGCACCACACCATAGATTATGGAGCACTATGGGAAAATATCCTAAGGTTCATCTAGCTCGAGTGAGATGCTAGAACCTCCTTTCTCGGTGAAACGTGGCTTAGATGGCCATGACCCTCAGATAACATGGCTTAAAAAGCCACAACCCTTAGAACACGTGTCTTAGAAGGCCACGACCCTCATTTATCACATGTTTAGTTAGTGTTGCAATCATCAATATAGCTAAGTGAAATAGGGACGATACCCATCTGGTTCACTAGAGCACGAGTTCTAGTCCGCCCACCTAGATACCCAGGGTTTTCCCTTGTTCTCAATCAAGTTTCACATTCACATAATGTATATCACTTTCACATATCCCAAACCAAACAAAACATTACACATACAAGTCACCGCTTGCATACCCAAAAACCATTTTTTTTTAAAAACTCACGCACACCAAAACCATTTTATAACATAGTTCGGATCACTTGCATGACTTGATAATCTATCTAAACAATTTGAAGAACATTTCAAAATAGCAAAATAAGAGTTTTCACATGAGACGTGCTGAGTTTCACATGTAATAATCCCTTTAAAAAAACTTAACTCACGCGTAATCCTATCAAACACAACTTCCGCACTCCACATATAATTTAATAAGTGCAATTAACAATTTATAAAACACTTCAAATTAGAAAGAAAAGGTTTACACAAGAAATAAGAACTTTATTTCATATAGGAACATCACTTTAAAACCAAAAGTATAGCATATAAAAACCAAAACATGTTTTTCCATTGTACAAACAATTTCCAATTTAATTCCAAAAGTGCACAACACAGCAAACACACCCAAAGTGACTCATTTTCATTGAAAATCTCCCTCTAATTACACAGACACATCAAAGAACTTGAAAACACATTTCACACCTATCAAACAACCCCCAAAACCTTCCCAACCATGATTCTCATAGTAAATGCCACTTAAATAAACAATTGCTCAATTATTAAAACATCACACATGCATACTACAAGGCCTTAGTTTAAAACACACAAATTCTAGATGTCGTAACCATTTGAAAATCAATTGTACATCCCAACCCTTCTAAAACCTCATTCTCACCCCTAAAACAAACTCAAGGTTCATAATAAAAATTAACACGTCAAAATAGTTTACCTTCATTTGAAAAACTCAGTTTAATAACATCCATACCTCAAGCATTCTTGAAAACACAAAACACGTCTGAAAATTTCAACAACACAACGCACATGAAAAAAATTGGCGTTTACTTAAAAACAACTGAAATTCATCAATATGCATATTGAAACACGTCCAAAATAAAATTCACATCACGCAATTTATCACTAGAAGACATTATAATTTAATTTAGGAGCAATTTAAATCATCTAAAGATGCTATGGCATGGAACCACCTACCTTGATGTGTACAAACATCCGAAAATGAATCGAAACCCATTTGCGCTTCAATCGCATCACCAAGAGACCAAATTTATCCTTAAAACAAGAAGATCAAACCAAAAGACCTAAAATTAGACCCTAAAATCAGAACATATACCCGCTGAAAAGAAAACAACGAAACTCAAAAGAGAGAAAAAAACAGAACGAATAAGACTTAAACAAGGGGGGGGGGGGTGTTCGCCGAATGGAGCAGGGGGCGGCAGTTCATAGTGCCAGAAGAGGGAGGCCGCCGGACATAGGTGCAGCCGGAAGAGAGGTTGCGGCAGAGTGTAGGAGGCCGAAGCGACGGGGGATCAAGGGTACGGTCCGGCGAGGGGGCTCGGGGTTCGTCGGACAGAAGGAGGAAGTCTGGTGGGGTGCAGCGCATTCCAGGTGGCCGGACGGGAGTGCAGGGGGGCGATGGGGAGTCCATCAGACAGAGGAAGGGCCAACAACGGGAGGGGAGGGCGCGGCGCATATGGTTTCAAGGGGAGAAAAAAAATGCCAAAGGGAAGGGGGAGGGCTCCGATAGGAGAGAGTGAAGGGAGGGAGAAGAGAAAAAAAAGAATAAAAGAAACCCTAAAAAAAACTAAAAGAAACCAATGAATAATAATAATAATATTATTAATAAAATTAAAAATATTCTTAAACTAAAACCATAATAATAATAATATTATTATTATCACTAAAACACAACTTATGAAAAAACAACTTATTAAAATATTAACACATTTTTCTCATCTTATTTTCATTTTTATTCTTCAAAACATTAAATTTTATTTCACTATTATTAACTCAATTTATTTAATTAATTGGACAATGGGAGGCCCACACGGCTGCGCTGGTGAGGCCATATGATATTGCAACTCCGCTTTACCCATGCGTCACATGTTGTCGCGCCCCGAAAGAGAAACTCGCTTATCGACAAAAACATCAAGTTCAATCGAGACATAGCTCGCGCCTTGACGAAACACTTTAAAACCAAACAAGATAAAAAATAAAAATAAAAAAATAAAAATAAAAAAATAGATAAATAAGTCATAGTAACTTAATCTGTGTTAACGATAATATCAAATCTTATAATATTAATAACTTAATAAAATTTGCACTATTGACAGTATCAATTACAACAAAAATATTATCAAACAAGGTTATTATCATCTTCATTAAAATAGTCCATTGAATCCAATTACACATCTCTTTTTTTATTCCCATTTTATTATTCATTTTATTCATTTTCCTTGAATATCGGGCAGGCCGTGCGGTTTCGACCATGGTGCGTTGAACGATGTCAAGACCAAAACATGCATTTCTTTAAATAATAACTCAATAATTAAGTCAGGACTTAACCCAGACTACCCGATGCCCAGAAAATTAATAAAATAAGTAATTTAAAAAAGACGGGTGTAAAAATTCTCCCCACCATAAATCTTTCCATCCCCGGAAAGCCACAACTAAGGCCAAGACCCAAAGAAGAAGTTGTTACCCCACTCAAGTTTAAAGAGGATACCCAAAATCAACAAGCGAAAAGAGGCAAAAGCATCGTGCTTAGACAAAGTGATTCAAAGAAAACTTCATGAAATGTGTCAAAAGACATTCTGATATGAGTCGCCCGCCCCAAAGAGCTAGAACGCCTCCAGTTGACTAATCGAGGAAGGGAACTCTCGCACCCACGGAAACCAACTTCACAAGACGAAACAACTCAAACATTATTAAACGAAAACCACATAATTTGGTTAGAATGGTCAAACCATGTCCAAGAAACACTCTTATCACTTATCACCAATCCATATTTAAAAACAGAAGTAGAAGGTCAACAAGAGGAGGCCCAAGGGGCTCCCCACCTTCAGGAACTCAGTGACGATCGAAACGAGACTGGAAAACCAACACGGGTAGGTTAGATCGGACTCCCCGCCATTAAAGAAAATTCTAGCACAGATTCATTCCAGATACATTCATGCGATACCCAATGTCAGTCTCCCCACCATTTGAACTAACAGAAGGTATAGAACTTTGAAAATTTCTCAATGGTGACCAAACACCCCACCACATGGGGCGGGAAGGGAGGGGCCCAACTACCGGGTGTCAAAAGAATGACCCAAGACAAACCATCATTCCCACATTCCTGGATAATCATTATTCAGATTTGAGACAGATTTACTCAACAAACTCCTATAAGGACCACTAAAAAGATTGAATCCAAGGGGACGCAATCCCCAAGACTTTAAGGCAACGAGACGAACACACCTCCACATGGTCGCAAAAACCTTATGCAACCAGACGACTCATTTGGAGCGGAACAACCTTGGAAACAATTTAAACTGCCTCTACTTTCAACACTGGTGACAGAAATAAAGTTGGGGTCCCATACACTCCTGGGGTTCCTGACCATGCGCCAGCTTCACTCTGAGGCCTATGGCTGGAGTCTTGATGTTTAAAGCATCTTATGCCTCGCAGTCAGGCATTGAAGATTCCCGAGCGGAGATTCTCATTTTGGTGCCACACGCAATCATATTGTACCCGAGGAAACACCATCAAACACAACACATTACAGCATCTGACTGATCATACGTGGAACATTCACCAACACTAGAGTTGAAATGGTGCATGCGCATCACCCTTTATCACATTGAATGAGAACACGACGCCACCAATCATCACCTGAACCTGACCGTTGCTGTTGAGAGGAACTTTACCCTGAGAAAGACTTTAAACCGTGTCTTGAACAACACATGATTCCTGCGAACGACCATAGTAGCCTCATACAACTGGGTCTGCCAAACTAGTAGCCTAACAAAAACCTTTCCTTAAATGAAACAAACTAAAGAACAGAGGTCATTTAGAACGATAGACCTCACCGACAACTTCGAGTTGCTTCCACATTTTCCCCACTGGACTCTCCTTTACCGCTTCCAAACAACCATTGACTATCAAAGGGACCTCATGCTGCAAGACATCACCAAACATGACCCTTGCATCTGATGAAAGTACTACAAAGCCCTTCCAGACACTGGTTAACACTAATAATTCCGAACCGCCTTCAACTTTTCCCACTGGAATTTCTTTCACCACTTCCAGGGGACCTTTAGACACAACGATGTCAACTTCATACCCGACGAGTCAGACAACTCAAAAAGACCAAAACTCCCTTCAGCTCCCCTCTCATTTTTCATTCTGCTGTGAGAGGATCTGCTTAACTGAAGGAAAAAGGAATAGACTTAGCATTGTCACAAAAAAAGGAAGAGTCCTTACTTTTGTCAACTGGAGGGTCGGACAATGGCGAACCATCTGTGGTCGCACGTCATTCTCACATTAACTCTTTATTGGGGGTGTGCACTAACCAAGAAAGAAAACCATGGACCCAACAGAACTGGTCCAATGGTCAGGACATACCACAAGCAATCACCAAACGTGTTGGGGAAACCACTACAAGGGCTCCCCGATGTACTTTTCAAAAGAATTAACTAGTTACACGCTTGCATACCAACTTACAAATAAGAATTCAAACTCAAGACACAACCATTCAGAAAAATTCCTCGGCTCAAAACGCCTCACATCTGACATTTTCAAAACACAAGGACACGCCACACAAACACTATTTACTAAAACACCAAATTTCTTTCCTTTAACAAAACATTTTGAAAATAAGCAAACCCAGTGGGTTTCACAAACACCAATGACGTCCCATGAGCCTCGCACATGCATGTTCCCGTGCCACACTGGCACCCACCTCATGCCATCCAGGCACTCATCCTCTCGTGCCATTAACCCTTTCTCTTTCCATATACACTCATGCATGTGGTTTCCCATGAGAACACCAAGGATCAAAACCATACCATTCCATTTTTTTTCAAAACCAAAACATCCAACCCACACTTTCCAAAACTTTCACATTATTTTGTTTTTTTAAAACGCTTCATTTCAAAACATTTTCGAAGACCAAATCATTTTTACTTAAAAACCAAATTTCCACGAATCCAAAATAAGGAGATGAGAAACAATGCAGGGGGAAACTAGTGTCAGCGGGTGATTGGAGCATATGGTTGGCGGCCATACGCCAATCACGCCATTGGCCACGGAGAGTATTTTAAGACAGTGTCCCCAGATCCACAAGGCTTGACAGACCTTGCGAGCTCCCTAAGACCACTAACCTTACTCCCTTTTCATTTCCTGTAGACACGATTAACCGTGAGGACCAAAACTCAAACAACCCCCAACATACATTGGTGACTTGAGTCCCGCCACGAGTTGTGCTGGACAGGCACCTTACTCGTAGCCAGGACATCGAGTCCCGACAATATTAACTCAAGTCTAATGTGACTCTATCCCAAAATAAAATGACCCAAGAGAGCAAACCTTTCCCTTTGATACCATTTTTTCACGAACCAGGCCGGGTCGCCATCCGCCCCGGCGCCCGACCCGGTTCGCGACATGGCCCGAAGGGCGTTCCCGATCCCCACGGGCTGGCACAAGTGCCCAAGTATCAAGAGTACCCTGTGGGAACAGTTTACCCGAAATGTTATACACAAACACTAACAATATAATAAAAATGAAACTAGGAATCGACAACCAAAGAGACCATTAAACTAAAATCAAAATTTAAAGGTTTACAACTAGAACCAACGTACAAAAATAACGACAACAAATGAGACTAAAACTATAACTCAAACCTCCAAGCGACAAGAGTGGTGTAACATCCGCACGCCACAACACCAACTTTCATGATAAGGCCACTAACAACTCGAACCACCATCGCTAAGCACGACGCACAACCTGGAATACACAAGAAAAAAGGTCTACATACACCCGAAGGTGTATGTAGGGTGTGAGAGAAAGGCCCAGTAGGAAATCACCCAATAAAAAGGTTCCATGCCACGACATCAAAAGGAAAATTTAATGTGCTTATTCAAGTTATAATTTCGAAATAATTTTAAATAAAACATTTACAAGCCAAATGCTAAAGGAAAACACTAAAAAGAACTCATTTCACAAACACGATTTTAAAGAGTAAGAGAAAAGTTAATTTTGGGCACACACACACACACACTCACACACACACACATACTCACACACACAAATACACACACATAAGTGTCCCTCCATATGCCGATGGAAGGCACCACACCATAGATTTTGGAGCACTATGGGAAAATCCC
Source organism: Viscum album (assembly GCA_963277665.1). Lineage (NCBI taxonomy): Eukaryota > Viridiplantae > Streptophyta > Magnoliopsida > Santalales > Viscaceae > Viscum > Viscum album. Next base: position 1,782,525,943 of record OY728148.1, on the reverse strand, counting down.
CTAAGGTTCATCTAGCTCGAGTGAGACCCTAGAACCTCGTGTCTCAGTGAAACGTGGCTTAGATGAACACAACCCTCAGATAACGTGGCTTAAAAGGCCATGACCCTCAGAACACATGTCTTAGAAGACCATGAACCTCAGATATCACATGTTTATTTAGTGTTTCAATTGTCAATCCAGCTAAGTGAAACAGGGACGATACCCATAGCGCACTAGTTCTAGTCCGCCCACCTAGATACCCAGGGTTTTCCCTTGTGCTCAATCAAGTTTCACATTCACATAATGTATATCACTTTCACATATCATGAACCAAACAAAACATTACACATACAAGTCACCGCTTGCATACCCAAACACCATTTAAAAAAAAACTCATGCACACCAGAACCATTTTATAACATAGTTCGGATCACTTGCATGACTTGATAATCTATCTAAAAAATTTCAAGAACATTTCAAAATAGAAAAATAAGAGTTTTCACATGAGACATGCCAAGTTTCACATGTAATAATCCCTTTAAAAAAACTTAATGCACACGTAATCCTATCAAACACAACTTCCGCACTCCACATATAATTTAATAAGTGCAATTAACAATTTATAAAACACTTCAAATTAGAAAGCAAAGGTTTACACAAGAAAGACGAACTTGATTTCATATAGGAACGTCACTTTAAAACCAAAAGTATAGTATATACAAACCAAAACATGTTTTTCCATTGTTCAAACAATTTTCAATTTAAATCCAAAAGTGCGCAACACGACAAACACACCCAAAGTGACTCATTTTCATTGAAAATCTCCCTCTAATTACATAGACACATCAAAGAACTTGAAAACACATTTCGAACCTACCAAACAACCCCAGAAACCTTCCCAACCATGATTCTCATAGCAAATGCCACTTAAATAAACAATTTCTCAATTATTAAAACATCACACATGCATACTACAAGGCCTTAGTTTAAAACACACAAATTTTAGATGTCGTAACCATTTGAAAATCAATTGTACATCCCAACCATTCTAAAACCTCATTCGCACCCCTAAAACAAACTCAAGGTTCATAATAAAAATTAACATGTCAAAATAGTTTACCTTCATTTGAAAAACTCAGTTTAATAACATCCATACCTCAAGAATTCTTGAAAACACAAAACAGGTCTGAAAATTTCAACAACACAACGCACATGAAAAACATTGGCATTTACTTAAAAACAACTAAAATTCATCAATATGCATATCGAAAAACGTCCAAAAATAAAATTTGTATCATGCAATTTATCACTAGAAGACATTATAATTTAATTAAGGAGCAATTTAAATCATCTAAATATGGTATGGCATGGAACCACCTACCTTGATGTGTACAAACATCCGACAATGAAGCGAAAACCATTTTCTCTTCAATCGCATCACCAAGAGACCAAATTTATCCTTAAAACAAGAAGATCAAACCAAAAGACCTAAAATTAGACCCTAAAATCAGAACATATACCCGCTGAAAAGAAAACAATGAAACTCAAAAGAGAGAAAAAAAAACAGAACATATAAGACTTAACCAGGGGGGGTGTTCGCCGGATGGAGCAGGGGGCGTCGGTTCGTAGCACCAGAAGAGGGAGGCCTCTGGACATAGGTGAGGCCGAAAGGGAGGTTTCGGTGGAGTGTAGGAGGCCAAAGTGACGAGGGAGAAAGGGTGCGGTCCGGCGAGGGGGCTCGGGGTTCGTCGGACGGAAGGAGGAAAGCCAGTGGGGTGCGGCACGTTCCAGGTGGCCGGACGGGAGTGTAGGGGGGCGATGGGGAGTCTGCCGGACAGAGGGAGGGCCGACAACGGGAGGGGAGGGCGCGGCGCATAGGGTTTCAAGGGGAGAAAAAAATGCCAAAGGGAAGGGGGAGGGCTTCGACGGGAGAGAGTGAAGGGAGGGAGAAGATAAAAAAAATAATAAAAAAAACCCTAAAAAAAACTAAAAGAAACCAATTAAAAATATTATTATTATTATTAATAAAATTAAAAATATTCTTAAACTAAAACCATAATAATAATAATATTATTATTATCACTAAAACACAACTTATAAAAAACAACTTATTAAACTATTAACACATTTTTCTCATCTTATTTTCATTTTTATTCTTCAAAACATTAAATTTTATTTCACTATTATTAACTCAATTTATTTAATTAATTGGACAGAGGGCGGCCCACACGGCGGCGCTGGTGAGGCCGTATGATATTGCAAATCCACTTCACCCACGCGACGCATGTTGTCGCGCCCCAAAAGAGAAACTCGCTTATCGACAAAAACATCAAGTTCAATCGAGACATAGCTCGCGCCTTGACGAAACACTTTAAAACCAAATAAGATAAAAAATAAAAATAAAAAAATAAAAATAAAAAAATAGATAAATAAGTCATAGGTACTTAATTTTGTGTTAATGATAGTATCAAATCTTATAATATTAATAACTTAATAAAATTTTCACTATTGACAGTATCAATTACAACAAAAATATTATCAAACAAGGTTATTATCATCTTCATTAAAATATTCCATTGAATCCAATTACACATTTCTTTTTTTTATTCCCATTTTATTATTCATTTTATTCATTTGCCTTGAATATCGGGCAGGCCGTGTGGTTTCTACCGCAGTGCGCTGAATGATGTCAAGAACAAAACATGCATTTCTTTAAATAATAACTCAATAATTAAGTCGGGCCTTAACCCAGACTACCCGATGCCCAGAAAATTAATAAAATAAGTAATTTAAAAAAGACGGGCGTGACACCACCCCTCATGGATGATGTTAATGATTTAAATGATAAATAAATATGATTTATATAATATTATTATGATTCCAAAATGGTCACTTACTATCCACCTCCACCCCTCTCATTTATTGAGTAATAGAAACACTAATCATGTGTTGTGCGGATTACCGCCTCCACACAACGACATGTTTTGTTTTCCATGACCACCCAATATGGATGAATTTAAAAATTTATTTATTATGTAAAAATGATATTTTTGAAACTATTAATATTATATAATGATAATATATTAAAATCTTTAATTAATAAAATTAATAAACAATTATAGTAACTTTAACCGCCTTAAATGGACTTAACAAGGAATATCTCTTAATTTGGATATTTTTGGGATAATATTTGAAATATTATAAGTATTATTCTAATGGAATAATAAATTACATAATCCTACACAATTATAGAGATCATGAAATTATTTTACAATTCCTTTGACCATGGGAAACAAACCATAAGTGTTACAAAGAAATTAATTGAACAACCCCGAGTAATCGACGTAAGCAAAAAATATATTAAAAATAAGTATCAAAACAAAATATATTCACATTAGGAAATTAAAAATATATTAATAAGGTTCTTGGGTATATATATAATTAACTTAATTTAATTATTCATTAATTTAAGAGAAATTATATAATGCTTTCGTACATAACTGTTTTATTTCAAAACTTACCTTTTTGAGACACATGTTCATTTATGCACATAAATTAATTTAAATGATGCATATACTAACAATTTGATATAAAATATCCTGAATTATATTTATTCATGGTATTTAAACTTCAACATAAATATTTTAATCCTTCAATGGGTCTTATTAGAATTTATTATAAGTTATAAGGGTTTCCTTGTCTCGAATTTGAATTCCTTGAGACATGATTAAGCTATACACTATATTTCCTTTTTAAATGATGTAAATACTAACATATTTTAAGTTTTTATAATGATAATATTATATTACATGATATTTATTGATATATTTAATGTAATCCATCTATTGTGGCTTTCATGTAGAAGTTACAAAGGTTGTAATGGATTTTCATGACTAAAATATTTTCATTGGGTCATAATCACTCTTCTTTAACTATATTCTTTAAATATTTTTCTATTATAACCTATGATGATTTTATGTTGTATTTTAAATTTTATATTTTGGGTAATTCACATTTCAAACCAAATTCTTCTTCATGTATGATTTTATTATTTTGTTAAAATGCATTTTTGTTAAGAAATAATCCCCATCTATTTAAATGGATTTTCCCTCCATATACATGTTTTTATTTCCCAATAATGTTATAATTTATATTTTGGAAACTAAAATTGTTTTTATATATGATGATCCTTCCACATATTCATTATAAAACAAAGGTTTCATCATCATTTTAATTATTTGGGGGTTCAAAAAGGTTATTTCAATATTTTCAAAAGGTTTTTCCATTTTTTCAAACTAAAATGATTATTGTATACTCCGTATTTTATTTTAGTAACCTTTATATCCTTTTCAAGGTTATATTATTATGGATTACTTTAAAATTAAATGTTTTCAAAGTATTTTAACACCACATCTTTTAAAACTTTATGTATTTTTCTTGTCACTCTTACTAAATATTCTTTTAAGGGTAAAGGTTTTCAAAGTGTTGTAACTTTCCCTTTTTGAAAGCTATATATATTTTTAAGTCTCTATTATTAATGATTATTTTAATAGTAAACATTTTTAAAGTACATTTTCTTCTCTTATTTAAAACTTTTATGTATTTTCAAGGATATTTTATTTGGAACTCTTTATAATAAGGTTTTCAAAAGTCTTCTCATTCCCTTGATCAATGAATTATGAAATTCATAAGATACTTAGTAACTCAAACTCATTTCTTTGAGTTATACAATTTCTTATCTGAACTTCATATTTCCAATAATTAACCTTTTAAATGATGTTATATTTTTTACTTTTAGGGAAAAATATTTTTCGGATCAATTCCATTTCTTTGATAGGTTTACTTTTCATTTTTTTTAAAAACAAAGGAGAATTTTTTTAAAATAGACTCATAACTTTGACTTTTACAATGATGAATACAAAATGTTTTCAAAAAGCTCATTTTTTATTTGGTTTTAATTATCTTCAAAATGATCTACCTTTATTGGAGTTTTTTTTTCATGTTTCATGCTATATTATTCTTTTATTATGTGATTATTTTGAGTGATGAATTTTTCTATATCAAGAAATTTAATTCATGATATTATTTGGATGTTTAACAAAACCCATATTATTTCATTCGGTTCCTTATAAAAGTTGAATGATTTACATTTGGATGTTATATGAAACTCATTTTATTTCCATGGGTTCTTTATATGATGATTTGGAAATTTAATGAAACCCATTTTCTTTTTATGGGTTATTTTATGATGTGATGATTATTTTTAAGTGGTACAAAAATATATAGATTATGAGATGGGTGGGACCTATATCTCCCTATAATTCATTGTGTAAAGGATTATATCTCATGTGATAAGTACAACACAATAGGGATCCAACATTGGTTTTTTTTTCATTTGGAAGTGGTTTCAACCACCACTAAATGATTCTGCAATGGTTTTATAAAACTACCACTATATTTGTTGTCATCATTCAACTTGCGTCGGTTTCAGACATTTAGCGGCAGTTTCTAGGAAGTATCGTGAAATATTTTTTAGCAGCGGTTATTTTTATCTTTAGTGGTGTTTTTTCCTCTCAAAACTTATGAGTATTTCATAGAGGTTTGAGATAACACTATATATAATAATAGATAATGATATTTTAAACTACCACTAAAAAAAGTACCATATATAGAAAAAATTTAAACTGATGCTAATTTTTCCCATATATAACATCCATTTAAATAGCCACTATATATTGTTAAAAAAATAAAATCCTTTAGAAGTAATAGCCCCAAAAAAACAAATAAAATCATTCATATTCAAAACATAAAACGAATTGTGAATCGACCATAACAAACCAACTATAAATGGAGTTTCAATTAATACATAATAAAAATAAAAATAAAACTACTAACCAAACTAATTTTATACACACAAAAAAATTTCTCACAAGGATATATACACAACATGCATGTCACAACCTGTCCCAGTGGGGTCCGTGTCGTGACTCCCCAAGCCCACCTTCAATAGGTCGGGGGCTGGTGACTATCACTGAGTAGGCATATGTCTAACATGGGAGGCATTGCCTAAGTACCTGTACACACACACACATCTCCAAGCCCACAATGCTGAAATGATAAGAAAAATATTAGGGAACAAAAATGCATGCATACAACTAAACCCAACCAACAGAGTATGAATAAAAGTAAAGTACTAAAAGTAAACTGGTCTAGAATACAAGCCCACTGAAAACAAGAGTCTGAAAACTACAAAGTTCAACATGTAAACATAAAGAGGTACTGGGACTGCTGCTCATAGCTATAGGAACACCTCGGCCTTTAGGTAACTAAGAAAGCTCGGTCCTGTCCTGGTCTACCCTGGACTTTGTCAAAAGGCTGCTCGTCTTCACAAGACACGACATGTGCAGGCAAACCCCATGCAGGGGTGAGTATAAAAATACTCAATAGAGGACCCGAAAACCAAAAAACAATATACAAAGTAAAGGCACAGTCATCTCTACACGGTATATGTATACTAAATATATAATAAGAGAACACAATCCATATATACTCAAATACCAAAACCGTAGTCTAGGGACAAGTCACGCAACAACAAGCCCCCATTAGGGATTCAGTTTGAAGATTCCACGAAGCACTCATTTAGGAGAACTCACTCGACGAGTCAGATAGCTCTGATGAAGTCTGTCCGAGAAGTACTATCTGTCAGGAAAGGTCATGAGAGATAGATGCACTCATTCTAGGAGAACACACTCCTAAGTGGGAAAAAGATCACGATACACAGATGAGGATCACTGCCAGGGCCTTGGAAGATACCGCGACTCATCCGTATTCACCTACTAGGTAGAAGATCAGTGCCCTGTGGAAGTGGTCACATCGATACTTGAATCTACCTAGGGTCTATAATGGATAGAGGATCTCGCTCTGGGCCTCTCGGAGGGATACCAGATTATATCTCAGAAAGTCCTACTTAAGGGATCATACTCATGTAGTAGGAAATGATACCTGAACTTTAGGAAAATGAAAAAATGGGAACTAACCCAAACAAAACATGTCCAAGGTATGGTGGAAAAGAAGATCAAGCTGTGTACTAAAAAGTACACGGTGTGTAGAAATGTCACACGCCATGTCTTCTGTCCCCGGGTACTACCCGTGTACTACGGCCTGTGTCGCAAGGCTGGTCACGTAGAAAAGTCAGTACACAACGTGTAATATAGAACACATGCATGTCTGAGTAGCTGGGGTCGTCTCCTTGTATTGGGTCATGTGCCTATAAAATGATTTATCCCGTGTGCGCCATCCCGTGTAACTGGTACATGGGATAACCTATGTAGCCGACCTGGTCTGGCCATGTGGTGGAGTACACAGCTGTGTACTCCATCCCGTATTCATGTATCACTCGAGATACATGCCGAGTCCCACGTAAGGATCCACACGCCGTGTTCTTTAGAGAACACGTCGTGTCATCACTTCATGCCTTGCAAAACCCCAGCCAGTATTGAGCTGGTACTACATGGTGTGTTCTTCAGGAATACACGCCGTGTTCTTCGGAAATTTCCAGAATCGTGAACCTCCGCCATCGCGCCTCTCATGCTGCCCCGTTCTTCAATCCGGCCATCCGATCACCATGAAACTCAAGGATTTTGGTCTCCCAATCCCTATTAAGCCGATTTCGTCAGGTTCGGGCTTCCGATCGGCCCTGAAAATGTGTTTTGATCATCCGTACAAAGAACGGTTTAAGAACGATTCTTCCCGAACCGTGTCTATTCATTCACCACCATCACCGTCACACCTCCTCTTGGTCTCCACAATGTCGAATCTCCAATTTGGTATTGTTGTGTTGCAAAACGGAAGCGCAACGATCCGTTGTTCATTACCCCACAAAGAATGAAAAGAACACCAAGAAAAGAGGAAGAAAAATTCAATAAACCAAAAGGAGGAACAAACCTCCACCATCATTCTTCATGACATTGATCTGATCCCATTAGAAGGATTAAACAAGGAGAATAAAAATGATAATCCAACAATTATCACAATTAAAAATTCCCAAATCAAACCCTGAAAGAAATGGAAAATAACACCCTCCTACAAGAATGCATGATCCACGGATCAACATGTTCATTATTGACCCGCGTTTATCGTTAAATCCAAAAACGAGGAAAGAAGAATCGAAATAACAACCCCTACCTTGATTCAGTTGAATAACATCACCACGTCACCTTTGTTGGCGAGGTTAGTTGGATCCGAGAAGCACCATTGTCGCCAACGGGTTCTCCTCCAAAGCTCTAAGAGCCTCTCTTTTAATTTGAAGGGTTATGAGGCTAACCCTGCAAACTTTCCATAAGCATGAACTTATAGGGGAGGATTTAATTTGATGTAAAAAAAGGAAACATTTCAAAGGAATAAAAATAAATTAGTAATTTATTTTTATCTCCTTTAAAATATGCAAAAAATTACTCTTGTAGTTGACCCGCACCGGTCGAAGTTAGGCCCCACTTAAGGTAAAATCACTGCTCTGAACATAACGGTGCCCTTAGATTTCTGATCTGGGCAACCATTTAAAAGATATTCCACTTTTTTAGGAAAACCGCTCACGCATGCTGTTTAAAAGGTTTAATTTATTTCAAACATTTATTTTGGGCACTCCGGGCCTTGGAATCGCACATCGTTAAAAGGTATGGTCTCAAAATAATTCCATATAATATTCAAACATAATACATAGAAAATTTGAGACATTAAATTCTATCCACCTTGGGGCTTTTACCTCCCCGAAAAGCCAAAACAAAGGCTACCGAAAAAGATGTGGGTACTTGACAGGGATCTGAGTCTCCCGCTCCCACGTGCTCTCCTAAAGATTCTCATGCTGCCACCAAACGCGCACCAAAGGAATTGATTGCCCATGAAGGATACTTTCCTACCGATCCTTGATCTCCACTGGGTACTCAGGAAAGGTCACTCCATCCTCGATGTCCAACTCGCCCCAGTCGATGACGTGCGATGGGTCATGCACATACCTCCTCAGCTGCGACACGTGGAAGATATCATGTACCCGATGCAACTATGGTGGTATATCTAGGAGGTACACCACCTCGCCTACTCTGCACAGTATCTGGAAAGGTCTAATGAACCTTGGAGATATCTTTCCGCCCCAGCCAAATCTTCGTAACCCCCGTCAAGGTGAGACCTGAAGAAAGATGTGGTCTCCCTCCTAAAACTCCATAGGTCTACGTCACCTATTAGCATAAGACTTATTACAGCTCTGTATAGTCTTCATTCGCTCCCAGATGATCTGCACCTTCTCGGTGGTAGCTCATACAAACTCTAGACCCCTGAGTGCTGACTCTATGGGGTCGTTCCAGCAAAGCGGTGGCCGGAAGGGTCTCCCGTATAAAGCCTCTAAAGGTGCCATACCATTGGTGGAGTGGTAGCTGTTGTTGTACGCAAACTCCACCAGTGTTAGGTGGTCCTCCCAACTGTGACTAAAGTCCAAGATACAGGCCCACAACATACTCTCCAAAACCAGAATGGTTCTCTCCGTCTGACCATCAGTCTAGGGATGGAACGCCGTGCTCAAGCTTAACTGAGTCCCAAAATCTTCCTGCAATCCCTTCCATAACTGGGATGTGAAGCGGGAATCTCGATCCAAGACTATTATCAAAGGAATGCCATGAATCTAAACTATCTCCTACCCATAGAGGCATCCTAATCTCTCTATGGAAATCTAGTCCCTGATAGCTAGGAAGTGGGCCGAATTGGTGAGTTGGTCAATGATCACCCAGATAGAATCATGCCCCTTGGACGTCCGTGGTAAGCCCATCACGAAGTACATCGATATTCCATACCACTTACACTCTGGAACTTCCAGGGGTGAGCGAATCCCACTGGAACTTGGTGCTCAACCTTCACCTGCTGGCATGTAAGGAATTTAGAAACAAACTCTACTACTGCCTTCTTCATGCCTGACCACCATAATTGTCATTGGAGATCTTGTTACATCTTTGTCACTCCAGGATGTACCACCAAGGGGGATGTATGAAACTCCCCCAAGAGCACTTCCCGCAACGCCACTGGTACAACAGCGCGTCCTCTGAAAAGAAGTACGTGCTCCCCACCTTGCAAGTATGCATCAGGAGCATGTCCCATGGATAACTGAGCACGTAAAACCTCACAGTCGACATCTCCAAGCTGCACCTCCCTAACTCGCTGTAAGAGTGAAGGGGTGACAACCATCGACTAAAGGTAAGCTGCATCCTCTCTGTCCATGAAGGATAGCTGCAACGTGGCTAACTGCTCTATCGCCTCACTCAACAGATGCAAGCTCGACCTTCTGCTAAGATCATATGCCACCTTTTCCCCCTTCCCAGGAGTATAGATGATCTCGAAATCATAATCCTAGAGGAACTACAGCCATGACCAGTCCCTGATGCATCGCAGAAAATGACGTACTCGAAACCCTCCTCTGGTAATCTCAATATCGAGGTGCTCGTCAAACTCTGTCTCAACTGCTCAAAATCATACTGGCACTTGTCCATACATATGAAGGGTTGTCCCTTACTGGTCAAGGCCGTCATCAGTGCTGATATTCATGATAAATCAAGAATGAATATTCGGTAATATCCTGCCAACCCAAGGAATCTTCTCACCTCCGTCATGCTCCAAGGTGGCTTCCATGCTAACACTGCCTGCACCTTGGCTGGGTCCACAGCTACACCATCTTCCAAGATGACATGTCCCAGAAAGTGGACCTCCTAAATCTATAACTGGAACTTAGAGAGCTTCCCATAAAGCCGATGCTCTTAGAGTACTTCTAAAACCATCCACAAGTGTCCCATGTGCTCCTCCTCTGACGTTGAGTACACAAGGATGTCTTCAATGAAGACCACTATGAACTGGTCCAAGTATGGCTGGAAGATCTAGTTCATAATTCCTATGAACACTATGGGGGAGTTTTTCATGACGAAAGGCATCACCAAGTACTCATAGTGACCGTAGCGGCATCTGAAAGCCGTCTTCGGTATATCCTCATCCCATACTCATAACTGGTGATAACCTGATCAAAGGTCAACCTTCGAGAACCATTGTTCCCATCTTAACTGATCAAAGAGGTCGTCGATTCTTGGTAGTGGATACTTGTTCTTCACCGTTACATGATTCAGGCGCTGGTAATCCACGCACAACCTCAAACTCCCATCTGCCTTCTTGGCAAACAATACTGGGGCTGCCCAGGGCGAAACAGTGGGTCTTACGAAACCCTTGCTCTACAAATCCTCCAACTGTACCCTCATCTCATGGAGCACTACGAGAGTCATCTGATAATATGATGAGGAAATTTATGCCATCCCAGGGTGAAAGTCGATGAAGAAGTCGATTTCCCGCCTAGGAAGTAGTCCTGGAACATATTTAGGAAATATGTCCTCGTACTCCGCCACTATTGCTGGGAACTGGGAGCTCGTAACATCTACTATTCCAAGGGAAAGGCTAGCCAATTCACGAGTGATCAACTGCACCCTCCTATGCATGAGCCCATTCTGTGCTGCCTGGGTCTCCTTTTCTCTGACAAAAGAAAACCTCATCCCATCACTGTGGATACACCACACCCTTCTCCTAAAATAGTCAATATAGGCATGGACCGAAGATAACCAATCCATACCAAGAATGATGTCATAAGGCCTCAATGCTACCACCAAGAGGTCCCAACCGAAACTCTCGCCTCCAAGGGTAAGATCACACTATCTAAAAAGGTGCGTGATCGTCGAGTCTCCTCCTGTAGGTGTCTCCAAGCATAAGGATCGAGTCAACATATCTACTGAAATCTCAAGGTTTCGCACAAGACATGTGGTGATGAAGGAATGACTAGAACCTGTGTCTATAAGTACAACAAATAAGGTAGAGAAGAAATAGATCATACCTCATATCATTCTTGGAGTCCCTAGGTCATACACCTCGACTGCATGCAGCTGTCCCCACCCTTGTCCCCCAGCTCCCTAAGTATGGTGCAGACCTCCTGGGGGTGGTGGTGGAAGTAGATCGAAGCGTCTTCACCCACCTTCAGCACTCCCTGCTCCTCTACGACGTCCGCCTCTTGGCGAGTTTGTCTACTCCACTCTCTGCCTCTTCCTCGGTGGTCCATCCACCACCTCCCTATCAGAAGCTCGATGGGTCAGAAAATCTCTAGTGAGATGTCCCCTACCATCGTACGAGTAGCAACGCCTCTCCCTAGGATGACTGGATCCAGCCTGAGATCCCTAAACTATTGATCCCTGTCCTAGGTCCTCCTATGATGTCTCCCACATCCTGATCCCTATACCTGACGTCAGCTCCCTGTTGACGAGGTCTCCGCACCTGCCTTTCTGCTACTGACTGCCGTCTACTGTCTCTACTCCGCTAAGAAGCTCTCGATCACCAAGGCTCGGTCGAGCACTCCATCATAAGTCGAAATTCATAGAGACAAAATACTAGCTCGGATATCCCTTCGTAGTCCTCACTTGAAGGTCTGAGCTATGAAGTAATAATCCCTGACCATATCCATTGAGTACCTGGCAAGGTTGGTGAACCTCGATGAATAGTCAGATGCCATCAAACTACCCTGCTGGAGCTGAAGAAGCTTCTATATGCACACTGCTCTCAGCGTAATCGGAGAGAACTCCTCCCTGAAGAGTCGCTCAAACTCCGTCCATGAAATAGTCTCCTCATCATGAGTCTGTGTGGTCAGACTCCACCATCGCCCCACCAAACCCTGGAGAAGGCTCGCTCCTAGGATCACCATCTGCTTCACTAGTGTCCTCACTAGACGGAAAACTTTGGTCACCGCCTCAAGCCAGTCTTCAGTCGTCTGAGGGTCGAGATCACCTCGGAACCTGAAGGGTCTTTGTCTCTGGAACTCATGGAGTGCGCTCAGCCTGCGTTCCTCATCGGTCGGTACTGCAGGTACCACGAGCTTCTCCACTGGTGGTGGTATAACAGGTGCACTACCTGGTGGCAACGCATGGGGAACTGGTCCCTGTATCGAAGACTCATCACTAAGGGGGTCATCCTCATGATCGCACTACTGAATCCTAGTGGGTATGCGTCACGGTGGAATCTTATAAGAAAAAAAGATGTAGCATGGTTAACGTGTATATCTGGATAGTTGACACAAAGGATATGGAAGACACAACCTATTCCTATATGATGCATGTACCATTATTTTATTTCCCCACAACTATTGTTTTTATGTACTGAGTCGAAAAGTAGGTTATCAGAGTCCTGGTGTATGGATATGTCGGCCGCCTGCACCAACACTAAAGTCTCTGGCCTGAAATCCAAGCTCAAAACACTTAACACTGTTTCCCCAAAATAACCTCAAAGACTCATGGTCCTAAGGTAGAACCGACCACCTCTGATACCACTCTGTTACGACCCGTCCTAGTGGGGCCCGTGCCGCGACTCCCCAAGCCTGCCTCCAATATGCCAGGGGCTGGTGACTAGCACCAAGTAGACATATTACTAACATGGGAGGCATTGCCTAAGTACCTACACACACACACACACACACACACACATCTCCGAGCCCACAATGTTGAAATGTAAAGAAAAACACTAGGGAACAAAAATGAATGAATACAACTAAACCCAACCAACAGAGTATTATGGAAAATAAAGTACTGAAAGTAAATTGAGCCAGAATACAAGCCCACTGAAAACAAGAGTCTGGAAACTAAAAAGTCCAACCTATAAATACAAAGAAGTACTGGGACTACTGCTCGTAGCCGTAGGAACACCTCGACCTATATGTAACTCAGAAAGATCAGTCCTGTCCTGGTCCGCCCTGGACTCTATCAAAATGCTACTCGTCTGCACAAGACACGACACGTGTGGGAAAAAACCGTGTAGGTGTGAGTATAACAATACTCAGAAGAGGAACCCGAAAACCACAAAGAAATATACAAATTAAAGGAACAATCATCTCTACACAGTATATGTCTACTGAATATATAATCGGAGAACACGATCCAGATATACTCAAATCCCAAACCCGTAGTCTAGGGACAATTCACCCAACAACATACCCCCACTAGGGATTCAGTTCGAAGATTCCATGAAGCACTCATCCGGGAGAACTCACTCCACAAGTTTGATAGCTTTGATGACGTCCGTCTGAGAAGTACTGTACGTCGGGAAAGGTCACTAGAGATAGATGCACTCATTCCGGGAGAACACACTCCTATGTGGGGAAAAGATCACGATACACAGATGAGGATCACTACCAAGTCCTTGGAGGATACCACGACTCATCCAGATTCACCTTCTAGGTAGAGGATCAAGGACCTATGGAATTGGTCACATCGATACCTAACTCTACCTAGGGTCAAGAATGGATATAGGATCTCACTCCGAGCCTCTCGGAGGGATACCAGACTCTATATTGGAAAGTCCTGCTAAAGGGATCATACTCCTGTAGTAGGAAACGATACCTGACCTTTAGGGAAATGAGAAAAAGGGGCACTAACCCAAAGAAAACATGTCCAAGGTATGGTGGACAATAAGATCATCCATGTACTGAAAAGTACACAACGTGTAGAAATGTCACACGTAGTGTCTTCTATCCCCAGGTACTGCCCGTGTACTACAACCCGTGTCACAAGGATAGTCATGTAGAAAAGTAAGTACACAACATGTAGTATAGAACACATGCCATGTCTGAGTAGCTGGGGTCGGCTCCGTGTATGCGGCCGTGTTCCCGTACATGGATTTATCCCATGTGCATCATCCCGTATAACCGGTTCACGGGATAACCCATGTAGCTGACCTAGTCTGGCTGTGTGGTAGAGTACATAGCTGTGTACTCCATCCCGTGTCCGTGTATCGCTTGTGATGCATGTCGAGTCCCACGTAAGGATCCACACATCATGTTCTTCGGAGAACATGTCGTGTCATCACTTCGTGCCTCACGAAACCCTAGCCGCTTCTGAGCTGGTACCACACTATGTGTTCTTTGGGAATACATGCCATGTTCTTCGAAAATTTCCAAAATTGCGAACCTCCACCGTCGCGCCTCCTGTGCTGCCCCATTCTTTGATCCGGTCGTCCGATCACCATGAAACTCAAGGGTTTTGGTCACCTGATCCCTATGAAGCCAATTCCATTAGTTTCAGGCCTCCGATCGGCCTTGAAAATGTGTTTTAATAATCCGTGTGAAGAACGGTCGAAGAACGATTATTCTCGAACCGTTTCGATTCGTCTTCCTCCATGGTCATCGCACCTCTGCTATGTCTCCATGGTGTCGGATCTCCAATTTGGGATTGTTGTGTCACAAAACAGATGTGCAACGATTCGTTGTTCGTCTCCCCATGAAGAACACAAAGAACGCCAAGAAAAGAGGAAGAAAAATTCAATAAACCAAAAGGAGGAATGAAACTCCACCATCGTTCGTCACGACATTGATCCGATCCTATTAGAAGGATTAAACAAGGTGAATTAAAATGATAATCCAAAAATTATCACAATTAAAAATTCCTGAATCAAACCCCAAAAGAAACAAAAAACAACACCCTCCCGCATGAACACACGATCCGTGGATCAAAATGTTCATGGTTGACCCAAGTTTATTGTTAAATCCAAAAATGGGGAAGAAGAATTGAAATAACATCCCCTAACTCTATTTGGTTGAATAACGATCACCGCGTCGTGTTCATTGGTGAGGTTCGTCGGATCCAAGATTCATCGTCGTCACTAAAGGGTTCTCCTCCAAAGCTCTAGAGCCTCTCTCTCAATTCATAGGGTTATGAGGCTAACCCTACGAAATTTCCATAAGCATGAACTTATAGGGGAGGATTTAATTCTCTGCGCAAAAAGTAAACATTTCAATGGAATAAAATTAAATTATTAATTTATTTTTATCTCCATTAAAATATAAAAAAACTAACTCTCACAGTTGACCCGCACCAGTCGAATTTATGCCACACCTAAGGTAAAATCACTACTCTAAACGTAACAGTACCCTCAGATTTCTGATCCGAGCACCCATTTAAAATATATTCCACTTTTTCAGGAAAACTGCTCACACACGCTGTTTAAAAGGTTTAATTTATTTCAAAAATTTATTCCGGGAACTCTGGGCCTTGGAATCACATGCCATCAAAAGGTATGGTCTCGAAATAATTCCCTATAATATTCAAAAATAATACATGGAAAATCCAAGACATTACAATGCATCATCATTCACCAACATACACACCAGTGAACCACAATCAAGAAGCACACAAGAGTTTGAAAATCAATGTAATCACCCATAAAAGGTCAAACATACCAAAACTAGCTCAATAAATCTTATTTGTATTTCCTTTGGAAACCAAGTCAGATCTATTTTACAAGTCATTTCAAAAATGAGCCACATGTCATGTTACTAATGTTAAACCCTTAGTGAAATGCTATCAAAATTTCCTTAAAAAACCCATTTCCAATTTTGATGTATCATTTCAAAACCCATTTTATATATAACCATTTTCCATTTAAATTCCACTTAGAACTAATTGACCATTCAAAAATTGTATTCTAAAAAGAAAGATAATTTTAATTTTAAGATCCAATACATGCCCCCAAACAATCCAAAAAAGGAACACTAAAACTCATTGGACCAAGGCACTGCCACCAAACTGTTTAGCAAGCTAGGTGGTCTATGTTTTCTATTAGGCCAACATGAGAAAATCCCAATATTATGGGGAAACTCACACAAGACAAGAAATATATAGATAAAAAATAATAATAGTCACATGAATATAAAATTACTATAAGACCAAGAGATTGTAATATAATGAACACCTACCTATAAATGGACCATAACAAACCAAATGTAAATGGAGTTTTAATTAAAACATGATCAAAATCAAAATAAATAAACCAATAACCAAAACAATATTATAAAACTGATAAATCCTTAATCCAATGTGCTAATTAAAATAAAAATGAAGATTAAAATTTGAAAATTTCAACCAAACTAGCTTTTAAAATTATTTTTAATGAATTTTAAACCCATGATTAAGCTTTTAAAAATCCCCTTTCCAAATATAAAACTCCATTATTAAAAATAAAATTCAAAACATAGACATGTTTTAAAAATTAGATAATCATGATTAAATCATACTAGAAAATAAAATGAACCACTAACCATTATAAAAAATTTAAATCAAGGAGAAATACAGATATCCCCTACCTCAAACCACAACAAGGTTTCTCAATCACCATATCATTGTGTTATCCATTCATCAATTTAGTTACACATTACCATCACAAAATACAAAGTCAAACCTCATTACTACCCAAAAAACTAAGATCAACACCATCTTTGTCTCCATCTCCACTCCTTTCTACTGTCACCTGTATGAAAATTTACTTGAAAATTAAATAGTGTTGTATATTTAAATTTAAAGTTAAAACCTATAAAATTTTGTGTATTAAATTACTATGAAGTTATGTGATTTAATTAATCACTCAAACTATCCATCAATGTAATATCACCGAGGACACATACAATCATCTTTTGATATAAATCAACTAATGCTTTCTGTAGATCAATTACCTTCACATCCTACATCTATACAAAGAGATTAATTTTTAAAATATTAAAATTTAATTAACTAATGGAATTAAATTGAGTAATAATGTATTAAAATTACCATTATCTAATAATCCAATACTTCATTCTTCCAATATTGATGCATATGCCTCCAATCAGAATATTTAGTCAGAAGGGTAACCAGATCAGCCACCAACTGGACTATAATCTAGATAAATAATACTACATCATCCATGGGGACCGCATAACAATCAAATGGAAAAAATATCTTCATTTTGTTCAAATTAAAGATCTCTGAAATGTTAATATTTGTCTCTATAAAAATATTGTTTCCATATTTTATGAAAAAAATAATTATTAGTATAAAAAAATTGAAATAACTTTATTCACCTTAAAATTTGTACCTATTATCGTCACCCTCCAATATCATCATGATGAAATAGGAGTAACCACCTATTCCCTCACTGTGGAGTTGACACATGTTGAAATTGCTGAATCTAGAGGCAATGTGCCCGTTGTTGATGGGAAAGAGAAGGAGGGTGTTCCAGAAAATAGTGAGAGGGAGACAAAGGGTGTTCTAAACACTAATGGAGGGAAGAAAGAGGGTGTCCCATATGTTATAGAGAGGGAACCTGATGGATCATTAGGTGTCTGTGTGGTCAATGGAATGTCAACTGGGAGTTGAATGGGATTAGTGAAATGTTTATTCCTTGAAATTACTATCATTTAAACAAATAAAAATAACTTTAGAACTTATATTTTAAAAAATTCATTCAAAAAATCTAGAAATGTTAACAGATGAACAATACTGAAAAACATAATATACATAGGTATGATAATGGATGACTGCACATACAAACAAATATAACATTTACTATTTCAAAATTAAACAACTTATGCATAAAAGTTAATTTAAATATGATAACAGATCCATAGTAGTGGAAATGAATAAAATATAACAAAGGTAGTTGATAAGTTAATGGATGATTGCATATGCAATCATTTTGTACTTTAACCATTTCATTATCCAAATCTATCATTACTTCATCTACTTCATCCACCCTTTCAAGACTAATATTTCCAATATCATTATGAAAAAATAAGTTTGTTTCTTGTTATTTATGGGATTCAATGTCAGAGATCTAATATTCCACTTCATCACCCATGTCATACAAGTCTCTTTATTTTATGTGAACAACTATACTCCACCCTTTATCCACAATATCTTCCACATAATATACCATTTTCTCTTATGATGAGAAGATATATGGATCATGTAATTCATGGTCACCAACATCCATCAAGAAAGAGAAGTTCACTAAAGTGAATTATAAGAAATATCTTTTAATACCACGGGTAATATCGACCCACTTTCATTTGAATAAAATAATTGAAAAATGACCATGATAGTTTAATTCGATAATATCAATAAACTTTACATAGTGTCCCAATTTAGAAACTATAAATATACCACTATTCTGTGTTTTTAAACCCTCTTCCCGATCAACTGTATAAAATTTTAATCCATTTACATTGTAAGCACCAAAATTTCTATCCCTTTTTAAAGGGCCTCAAGCTAGAAACTTCAAATCTTATGACAACTCAGTCCAAGTATTAATATTCATGATCTAAAAAAATTAATATACATTATTATATTTATAAAATATACATTTCAACCTAATATCTATATTGGTTTCAATATTTATGAACTTACATGATGTGCAAACCATTCTATGATCTCTTTATTAACAGTTTTTGCTATATCTTTCCCATTTCATGTTCGAATTCATATTCACTTCTTTGTTTGTATCTTGATATATTCAATAAATGGATTTGAAATTTCACTATTAAGAATCACATATCAATGTTCCTGTAAAAATTCCATTTCTGTCAGTGTATTATTTGAGATCCGCCCAACTGATTGGCCAATAGTAGGAAAGATTTTTGATTTTACATGTAGTTAAGATTTATTCAATATGTTTTCAATAAATACAACAATATTGAATATTGTCTCAATGTCATACAATTATCTTGAACAAAAGGTAAGACACTCTTCTGCTAAATGGACTTCAGAAATTGAGCCTTCAGGTTGGGATTTATTTTTCACGTATAATTTCAAATGAACAAGATATATATGAAATAAAATAAATAAAACATAATTACATATTTAATAAAGTTCCATTATTTTTTTTACTTAAGATGAAAAGTATATAAATAAAGTACTATCAATTGGATAAATCCATCAATAATTTAAAAAACCTCTTAATTTAGTTTCCTTAAGAAAATTCATAGTTAAATGCATCATGACAGTAAAAAAAGGTGAAGGAAATATCATATCCATTGCACAAAGTGTCAGTAAAAATCTATCCTGAAGGTTTTCCAGCTCAGCTGATTGTATAGTTTTTTCACATAGTTTTATAAATAATGTGAGAAATTGGAGTAAAAATAAAGTAACCTTTTTAGGTAACAATGTACACAATTCCAATGGTAGTAACTATTATAAAAAATATGTGAATTGTGACTTTTCAATCCATGTAACCTATTATGATTTAAGTTGACACATCTTGATATGTTACTTGAATACCCATTATATACCTTCAAATGTTTTTAAATTCAAAATAATGTATCTTTATCCCTATTTTTCATTGTAAAAAATTTCTAGAGCATACTTTCCATTATCATCTGGCCATAGATTATACTTTAGATTCATTGTTTATAAGTCCTTCTGAGCATTGAGATGGTCCCTCAATTTTCCATTCCCATTAAGAAATTTTAAGATCAAATTTTCAAAAACATTTTTCTCTATATGAATAACATCAAGATTATGACGCAACAAATTAAATTCCAAGTATTAAATTTTTAATAATATACTTTTTTTCTTCCATTGCTGCATTCAAATTTCAATTTATGATGCACTTAAAACTCATTTACTATTATAATTCAAATTATTCACCATTCCAAATTCTATTTCAATATTTCCAAGTTGTGATAATATTTCAGAACCTATCAAAAACATTGAAGGTGGTCTATGATCAATAAAATAATTGAATGTTGACTTGTTCAACTAAAATCTATTAGATGAATCAAGAAATATGTGATGAAACAAGAAGCACCATTTTTTACTATAAGTTAGTCATTCATGCTCAAAATCAAAGTTACAAATAGGAAAATCCAAACCTGTGTAAGTGTTACAGCCAGATAAGTTCCCAAGTCCAGGGAAGTCACTAATGTTTCACATTAGAGTTACATGCATTTTGAACATTGTTTTAGAATATGCATCGTATGTCTCAACACCGTTACTCCATAACTCATATAATTATTCAATTTGAGGCTTCAAGTATACATCAATATTATTTCTAGACATTTGTTTTCTAGGAATAATAATCTGAATGATAAAATACATTTATTTCATACACATCCATGGATGTAGATTATAAGGAATCAAAACAACTATCCAAATGTTATAACCAGTACTAAAAGTCCCAAATGGGTTGATTCCATCAGTAGCCAATCCCAATCGCATATTCCTAGGATCAAATGATAAATATGGATACGGTGAATCAAATTTCCTCCATGATTTTGAATCTCTTAGATTTTGTATTAACTCATCATTGTTATCATATATATAATGTAACATCATGTGATCAGTGGTTTTTTATGACATGAATAATCTTGGAAATCAAGGTTTTAAAGGAAAGTAATGAAAAAAATTTATGGGTGTGTTCTTATCATTCTTATTATTCATAGTGATATGTTGATCTAGACTTACAATATCACCCATTAATTTCCATCTAGACGATGAACATTTTTTTCAATCATGTATACTTGAATCATCTCCCCAATAAAGCATTCAATCATTGGGACAAGTATGCATTTTTGTATAATTCCTAACAAGCATGTTAAATTTTTTTCATATCATAAAAATACTTAGGGATCTTATCTTTAGAAAATTCATTACGTAACAATTTCAATATCATAGACATCTCCTTATTTGTAATTTCACATAGACATTTGATATGGTATAACTTCAACAGAAAATAAATTTTTGGATATTTTAGATATCCACCATAAAACTCTTGATTTCCATTGTCAAATAAATCATGAAATGTATTTTCTTGCTCAATGATTTCTCTCTTATATTAGCCTCTTCATAATCTAGAGGATGATCCAATGATATTTTATGATCTTGATTTGGTTTCCCTATAGTCCCAAAAACATCACTTGTCAAGTTACTATTTGTAGCACCCTCAACTGGCTATTATGATTTGTTTTGATGTTGATGTTGTTGTCTTGTAATTCTGAAAGAATCATTTATAAGGTTTTTAATTTCATTTTCCATTATTGATGATGTCAGGAGATCCATTTTTTGATTTAAATAAGTGATCAAACTTTCTATAACGTTCAATTCTCCATGTCAAATCTAACATAAATATTGACCAAATAATTGCTTCAATATCAAGTGTTCATAAAATTCATCTCTCTTCAACTATGTTCAAAATTTACATTTAGGGCATGGACATATTATTTTCTCAATAATGGATCTATTGGAAATTGAAAAATCTAAAAACTCCCCCAAACTGCTAGCATACCAAGGTGTGTTCCTCGGTAATGTGATCCAGTTTTTATCTATATATATATCACAATGTTCCTACACTTCTTTAAAGAAAATTAAAACACATAAGTATTACTAAGTAGGAAAAGAGATAAATGGAAGTGAAAAAAAAACAAACCAAGTAGTTATAAAAAGATTCATATAAATACTAAAAAGGTAAAAGTAAAAAAAGGAAATCAATCATGGATAGTATAACATAAAATAAAATCAAGAGAAAAACCATAAAATCATTAATTTCAAACATGCATCATGGGAGAAACACCCTATGGTCACTAAGTCCAAATTTTTGTCAACATCAATTTTTTGTTCACCTTTGTGATTTTTCTTTAAATAATTAAATGAAAATGTAATTTATTTTTAAAGTTTATATTGATAATCATACAAAATATAATTTTAGTGTCATGTGACTTATTGCTTTTTTAATTTAAGAAATTACTTAATTGTATAATAATATCAATATGTTTCATTATTTTTACATTATATATAGATGCGTAATATATTTGTAGTGAACTAAAGTAAAATATTCCAAACAATTATTTTTAATTATAGATAATTATGTGACCTATATCATTTTTAATTCCATAAAATTATTTAATTTTATAATAATATTATTATGTTTTATTTATTGAGCTAAAATATTTTTTAAAATTATGTATATTTAATAATGTCAAGGGATGTGCCTTAGTTTTGAGAGGCATGCACCTCACACCACACCTCGTGCCACATCCCCATGTGGTCTTTATTCCTTATTGTTCCATGTGCCTTTGACAACACTACTATATATAGTCATATACAACATGTGAAAAGCATTTGAATTTAACCCACAACTCACCTCATACACCCTCATAAAAAACAGACCTAATCACATTTATTCTTAAGAAACACACAAATATGCATCAATAAAAATCATCCACTCATGGGATAACAAGAATCCTTAGCATAACTATAGTCACCCAAGGATCAATAGGGTCTCACACATTTATAAAAAAACTCTTCTTAAAGTGTCAATAGAGCTTTCATAAAGAGATCAAGAATCCAATCTATTTTCACACCATTTGAAAACTATATTTAAAATGTTATTTGAAAATAATTTATCAAACTAAACTTTGAAAACCAATTTATAAATCCAACTATTTCCATAAAATTACTTTTGAAGGAAAGACACCCCTCTTTAAAGGAAGTCAAATAGTGTCAAGCACCCATTTTTCAAGACAAAACTTTCCCGTTTTGAAAACATTCCAAACCACCATAAGACTTATGGTCACAAAATCATTTAAAAAAATATTAAATTTAAAATAACTTCAATTTCTAAAACATTAATCTAAAACAACACACACACACATTTTAAAAACAAAACTAGTGTCAAACACCTCTTTAAATAGTTAATAACCATTAGAAAATCCATTGAGAATCTTAAAAAACACTTGGCTTGTGACATAGTTCTATTCCAAGTCTTTAAAACATTTGAAACCATTCAAAGACCAAAATTGATTTATTGTAAAAAAATAACTCCATGATGAACCATTTTCAATAGGGTTACTCAACTATTTTTACAAGATTTTATCATGCGACATGACCATTCCAAGAAAAAAAATCCATTTTTAAATCCATTATATCATAAAATGGGCTTATAAAATTCTTCTAAAATCATTAAAAGGGCTTATAAAATGCATATAAAATAATTAAAAGTAAATTGAAAACATCCAATAAATATAAACCATGCATTAAAAGGTAATTCCATATAAATTCCTATTTTATGTCAAGAAAAACCCTCTGAAACCTATTTCCTTTGATGGATAATACACAATAAAGATAATAAACAACCTCATATACCTAGAAAACATAAATCCACATCATTAGAACTTCCTAGAACCTTAATACAAACCCAATTTTTTTTGGGATTTATATGAGTGAGAAAAATTGAGAGAGGGGGAAAGGGAATAAGGGAGGAGAAGAAAAGAGGAATAAAGGAGGGATTACCATTTGAAACTTCTTGAAATCTAAGGGAGAAGTGGAAGTTGGGGGAGAAGGAGGAGAAATGGGGTTGTTTGTGATGGCTTGAGAGAGAAGGGGGGATCAGTGGTGAGGGCTTGGGCTTGGGCTTGGGGGATCTGAGGAAACTGGAGCATTGATGATGTTTGAAAGTCCGCAGTGACCAGAGTGTTTGTGGGGGGGGGGGGAAGGCACCAATAGTGAGGTATCTGTTGCAGAATCATCGGGAGTTGGAACGACAGAAACGAGATACGGAAATAAAATTCAGAAGAAAGGAAAACACACGGGACACAAAAATTTACGTGGTTCTGGAATAATCTCTATGTCCACAGAGAGGACAAAATTCACTAATATTAGGGAGCACAAATTACAGAGTGTTTTAGTAAAAAACCCTAGCCCAAAATGGGCTACATATAGAGAAGACGATCCACTGTTCCGAATAGGAAGTCCATGTCGCTACAGTGAAATGAGACCACCTTTGTCAAAAGTGATACAGTGGCTGACGACTGTAAGTCAAAAGTGAAATAGTAAAGTTTACTCCAAAGTCCGCACTGCTATAGTGCCTGTCGGTGTTGGTCAGTCAGCTCTGCTATAGTGGAAAGTTGTGGGCCACAAGCATTCGACCCAACTGGATTGGGCTACTCCAATCCATCGGGATCAGGGGAGGAGGGGGTGCTCGGGGGAGAACTGGGGGGATCAGGGAGAAGTGATTTTTTTAATAAATGGTAAACATTTAATAGTGGTTTTTTAAAAACCGATGCTAAACTTTTTTAATTTTTTTAGCAGTGACTTATTAAACTGCTACTAATAAACTGCCATTAAATGATAAATTTGGTGTAGTGGATAGAAATGTTATGTGAATGGGTTATAAATAACCTAGGTTCACAAAGGGAGAGTTATGTATTTTATCTATACTCGTAATTTTTTGATTGAATGGGTGGTGGGTAACCAGGTTCACAAAGATAAGTAATCCAATGTTTATAATTATTCCACTTTATTTTCTACGTTCCATGGATCATCTTATATGCTTCACGTCTTATTTTCTCATTCCATGGTAAAAGTGTTATCATTTTATATATTATTCATATATTTCTTTCTAATGGTTAAAAATTAATTTTTATGTTATTTTAAATTAGATATCTTTTTCTCATTCATTATTTTCCACTTGTTTATGATTTAACTGTTATGTCCTTTGTTATGTTATCTCTTACTAATAATATGACCTCACCCCTTCTTATGTTTTTCCTTCCTCGGGATTTGAAGATGATTATGTCTCATGGAATGTCTAATAGGGGGTCTAGTTTATGGTGATATGTTCCCATATTATAAAATAAGTGTTTTTATGTTTCTAGTCTCCAATACACTAAACCATAGTCATTGGGTTGTGCAACTATTTTTAGATGTAATAATTAAATAATGTTATCAATGTATTATTTATGTATGTTTAGTTTGGGTTACTTTAGTTGGTATTAGAGAAGGGTTTAGTTATTTTTGGAGATTAGTTCAGTAATTTTTGGAGAATAGTTTAGTGAAATTTATAAAAAAATATAGGGAGTAGTCTAAGGGATGAGTCAAAGAATAGGATAACATCCTTATGTTTTGATAAAGTGGAGATTTTGTGGTTCTCCAAGTAATTATGTTATGTCCTGGATTTATCTAAAGGCACAAACTGTTAAATTTTTGGTTTAAATTCCTTAAAACAACCCTAATAATTATTCCTAATCAAATAATTGTTATGGCCTTTGTTATGTTATCTCTTACTAAGAATCTAATCTCACCCCTTCTTATGTTTTCCCTTCCCCAGGATTTGAAGATGATTATGTCTCATGGAATGTCTAATAGGTGGTCTAGTTTATGGTGATATGTTCCCATATTATAAAATAAGTGTTTTTATGTTTCTAGTCTCCAATACACTAAACCATAGTCATTGGGTTGTGCGACTATTTGTAGATGTAATAATTAGATCATGTAATCAACGTATTATTTATGTATGTTTAGTTTGGGTTACTTCAATTGGTATCAGAGTAGGGTTTAGTTATTTTTGTAGATTAGTTCAGTAATTTTTTGGAGAATAGTTTAGTGAAATTTAGCGAAAACCCTAGGGAGTATTCTAAGGGATGATTCAATTAATAAGATAACATCCTTATGTTTTGATAAAGTGGAGATTTTGTGGTTCTCCAAGTAATTATGTTATGTACCAGCTTTATCCAAAGGTATGGACTGTTAAATTTTTGGTTTAAATTCCTTAAAACAACCATAATAATGATTACCAATAAAATAATGGAGGTCATGTGTGTGTTCTAGGCTTGTTCAAAGATTTAATCCATGAAATGGGGAGAACTAGACTAGGCCACATGGTTAGAGGAAATTGTGCAGCCCAGCCCACATGGTTTTCCTAAATCATGTGGCTGTAGACAGCAATACTAAGAGGCCACACAATTTTTCTGTAACCATGTGGCCAAGGGTGCACGACCGTTCAGTGTTCGCGTAGTTTGGGATAGAGCTCAAACACATGGTTTGTACATGGTTAGTCAAAACTTGTGACTAATTATGCAGATTTCCCCTTTGAAGCAGTACTAGGCTCATGGTTTGTGCACAGTTTGGCCAAACCGTGAAGCCAAACTATGCATAGTGATTTTGAGGGTGAATTTACCACTTTTCCCTTCTTTAATGTTTTAAGTATTTTCTTTCTTTCTCCCTACTTCCTAGTCAATTTTATCACCCCCTCCAAGCGTACGAACCCCCCTTCTCCACCTCCATGGGTTTTGATGTTGATCCCTTGTTTCTCCACTGTTGGAATCTATGGACTCCTCTCAGTACACTCTACCTTCCACACTCTTTTATTTCTAAGTTTTCCTCTATCTGTTGTGCTATTTAGATGCAATGGATTTTTGCCCTATTTTTTGGGTTTTGTTAAATATTTTTATTTCTTCTATTTTAGGTTGAATCAAGGCTTGTTATCAGATTTGTGGAGTACACGATGTTGAGTTAGGGTGTCTACTCTCTTCCCATAATTTTTTCGCATTTTACATGTCGCACTATTGTGCCGCTCACCAGATCCTTCTTGTGTAGATTCTCTTTTTCATATTAAATTAATTGGAATGATTTTCCATGTTTATAGATACTTTAGATTATAGAAAAAACCCTTCATAGGGTGTTCTCCTTATCTTTGGAAACCCCTTGGGTGTGACCATCCTTTATGGACAATCTACCCATTCTTTAATGTGTGAATAACCCCATGTGAGTGAGTATCACCTTGGTTAAATGCCTTAATTGATAGATTTAGTTAATATAGATGGTGAACCATGGAATTTTCCCTTAAACTACTTTCCTTATATATTATATTTAAATGCTTATGTGGTATTCTTCTTATTAAAATCCATATGCCTTATGTTTAATGCTTGTACAAGATGATTAAATTTTTACACTTCATGTTAAATGCAATTACTTTTATAATATGTCATATGCTTTGTTCCATATTCCACACTTTGCGCTTATTGCCTTATTCCATAAATGTGTGTATTGATTTGAAATGTTGTGCATGGTCAAGTATATGAGCTTGAGTTATGTAAATGTAATTGATAACTTGGGAGTAGAGGCATGTTAATGCCATGTTACTTTTCTTGTATTCCATTTCTTATGCAAGTTCTTAATTCATATGTCTTGTTTTAGTGGATTGAATTATATGTGATGCCTTAGTAAGATTGTTGGCTTGAGATAAATGATTACATGTAATTGTTTACATGCTATGCCTTGTTTATAAGGCCTCATACCCATGCCTTCTCTTATTTAATGCCTTATGCTTATCATACAATTGTGCCATTGTTTGATTAGATGGTGAGAATGCGATATTGAGATGGATAATTGTTGGAATGTGATTAAATATATATGCATTTCCTTATTATATTCCTTGTTTGATATGAATTAATTGATATGGTCCAAGAGAGAACATTGGTCCTGTATTAAGTATTCCATGGATAGACTCACCGTGCTCAATTAGTTACGACTCCATGCATTAGGAACAATGATTTGGATTTCCAGGTATAGGATTCCCATGAATATTTACTTATACTAGTAAGTGAGGCTAGTTACTTAAGAGAGAAACCAAGTATAGATCTGTTATAAAGATGACTATGTTGTGCCTTAGGTGATAACTGGTCCCCTACGTGAGATACTTGGTACGAACTCAGAGTCACCATGCCTCAAGTGATACAAGGGACGTTGTATGGGTCACCTTGGATAGACTCAGTGGTATTGGGTTATATTGGATGATCTGTAGCGACCCTTGGGATTCTGTTTAGATCACCTTGGATGGGCTCAAACTCCACTATTAGATTTGATGGATTTATTGTTTGTTCATATGAGATTCACCCCCTTTTATTATTATCACGATCATGTTTGTACATATGTGACACATCTCTTATTATTATTATTATTATTATTATTATTATTATTATCATGACTTCACTTTCTTGGTTACATGGAAAATGAAACCCCAATCCAAAGAACAAGCTTGGGGGTTTGTTCTTTTGGATTGCCTCATTTACTTTAGCCCTTATATACATGTTATGTCTTACACATGTACCTTGTTTAGACTTCTGGCTTAGGTTGATGAAGGTGGTATGGGATGAGTGTACATTTAGGAACTCGGACCATGGTCTACATGTTTTACTTATTTATTGCTCTGCATTTATTATATATGACACATTTTTTTTTGTTTTCACCATGAAATGGAAAGGTCTAGACATTATGGGTGTCGACCTACTAATATTTATACCTCACACCCTAATCAGGCATCGTTTGGTACCTAAGTAGACTTTATGTTCACAGGTATGGACAAAGTAAAGTATGATACTTCCAATAATTTATTTTCTTGCTGCGTTAGATGGAGATTTGGGGGCAGATGACTTAACCTATACTTGAGATGTCGTGTAGTAGTTTTTGGCCTTTTTTATATATTGATGGCATGTAGTATATGATTGTACCCCTTTTCCCATGCACTCTCAGTTTTTATAGAATTGGGAAATCATCATTATCATTTTTGTATCTATTATTGATATTCAACTTCTGCTTGGTTGTTTATTACTCTTGGATAATTCATTTACTTTTTTTGATGTCTTCTTACTCTCATGCTTCAGCAATTTATTGTTTATTGTTTACCATTGTGCATATACTGATCTATGGAGGAATATTCTCCCCAAGGACACACCCTAGAATCTCACTACTAGTCTATAGACTTTGGAATTTGGGGAGATGTGTTTGAGGTCATGTGGCCCACCATCTTATGGAACAGTTTAGTGGCACTTATGGTGGGATGCTACAAAGTGGTATGAAATTCATTTTCCCGTTTCCTTACTTTTTGGGTCAGACAAGAGATTAAGACAATGGAATTTGGGATTTACCCTATTCTTGGATGTAGGTAACCCATGTACAGGGGACACCCACATTAACTGGGTTGGGATTTTCATTATTGATTATTCCATTGATGGTTTATTTGAATTCATCATTGGTTTACACACATGTTTTGTGTTGCTATTGATATTGTTATTATTGAGATGATGATTACTATTACTTCAACCTAAGAATTGATAGAGTTTCATTACATGCATCATACTTGGCACCATAGGAAATGAAATTGTCATGCATATTCCCATGTCATATATACTTTCAACATGCATTACCTATTTTCATGTGATTATCTGTTGTGCCTAGTTATTATAACTTGCAGTTCTTGATTGTTATAAACAGAGAAATATTCCAATATATATTGCAAGAGCATGTTAAGAATTGGATTAAGTGGACGTACAATTTCAATTTATAAGGTGTATGGGCCCTTATAAATTGGAATTGTTATCCACATAATTCAATCTATTTTAAAAGGGTATTAAATTCATGAATAAATCAAAGTTAATACCACCTATTAAAATGAAATGGACACCCTATATGACAATGTGAGACCTTGAAATTGATATTACCTTGGAAATGAGATGTGGACCATGTCTCAGTGTTTCTTATGAGGACCTTCCTTCTTATCTGAGCCAAGATCTAAAAGTAGGCTATTTTTTGTGTTACGCTTAGAGGAAGGCCATGCACCTGGCCTATTTATTACTTTTATTATCTATGGTTCCATGTTTCAAAATGGTCTTGCACCCACCCTTCCTTATCTTCTTTCCTTATAACTTCAGTATGAGGTTTGCGCACTTAGAAATTTTAGAGTTATAAGACTATAACATCCTTATGTTGTATGCTAAGAGAGTGGTAATGAGAATAATCTAGAGGTGGTGGGCCCTGACCCACCCATTGTACCTCTTGCAATGCCTCCCAAGGCACCTCTTACTAATCTTCCACTGGGCATCAATGCTCAGTTCCGGGATAGTTTTCTCAGGTTATTGTAGCTATTCACAGTGCTCCCATGTATGCCCCAACTATGGAAAATATAACATGGAAATTTCAGCAGAATCCTCCTCCCACCTTCTTAGGGGATGGCATTCCTCATGCTCAAAATCATGGTTATAATCCATGGTATCTATCTTTGACCATCTGGAGATGCCTCTAGAGAATAGGGTCAATATTTCTACCTATATGTTGCATGCTGTCGCCAAGAATTGGTGGGACGTCATATCTCAGTTAGAGCGTTACTAAGGTATGGTTTAGGCAGACTTCCAGATGGATTTCTCTGATCATTTATTTTTGAAGACTCTGAGAGAGGATCATGATGGGGAGTTTATGAATATTTAGTAGGAAACTATGATAGTGATTGAGTATTCTTCTTGTTTCATCGAGCTTCAGCATTTCGGTCCATCTATGACTAGTGATGAATTGATGACTACGAGGTGTTTTGAGGATGAGATTGGGTATGCAGTCCGCTTGTAGGTGAATGTATTTTGATTAATGACCGATATAGATATAGTGAATTGGTCCTTAATTACATAATTAAATCTTAGAGAATCTATTCATGTGATCTAGGGAAATGTGGTTCCAAGATAGGATGATGGTTCTTCTAGCAGCTGAAAGCACCGACATGAGGGTGCACATGGGGGTGGTCCTAGCCAGGTGACATGTACCGATAGCTCTATTGTATGTCACCATTTTGGCAGACCATTTCATAAGAATCCCTAGTTCATGAGGAGTCCAATATAATGTCGAGCATGTGGTAGGATGGGTCATCTTCAGTGGTTCTTCCATTCTTTTCTTCTATCATCCAGTGGAAGGGGATCCGCGCCAGCACCTCTATTAGGTACGATATCTGTTTGGATATCATAGATGTTTCCCTACTATAACAAGGGTTTGGTTTAAGAACTATTCATTTTCTAGAGTTCAGACACAAACACATTTCACTTAACACATGACGATGTGGGAACCAACCTCTAGGATGTGGGGGAGATATTTTGTGCACCCATATTGGGTGAGATGTATGAAGAGTTATTTCCCACATAGTTCTCCTAGGATGACATAATGAGGACTCCTCCCCTCACTCGAGAGCTGACCAGGATGGATAAAAAGTCCCTCATGAAGGATCCACTTCCTAGAGAAAATATCCTATTCAATACATGGGTGGGATACTTCATCAATAAGGCTCACTCCGAGATGAAATCCAAGAAGACAAAATCCTTTCCTATGAAGGACTCCTTTAATGTGGAAGGTGTTTACTGGACTATAGTAAAAGAAGGTAAATTCGACAAATGAGGATGTGAGGTTGTACCTGGTGTTGAAAAGACCATTCATTTAGCTGGTTTCCTTGCCATGTAACTGACTACATACTTTCTTACAGTGAAGGAGAAGGGTGGGGTTAGAGTCACCACATTTATGATGGCGACTTCCATGGAAAGAGGGTAGCATGTCAGGTTATCCATACATGTGTTGGACAAACTTTACCACATTTTGCACCATATTTATAAGTGAAAGTCCCACATAGAATCTCAAGACCCTTTCAAGAGTTATGGGGAGGGGATCCCCTAGGAGTCTATGAGTTCCTAAATATCTAGATAATCCCCAACATCTATTTCAAACCATTTTTACAGTGTATTAGCATGGAAAATCCCGCTATAATTAAGTATCAGGATTTCAGGGATTATATGAGCTATTATGACCATTTATCCTTCAGAACCTATGGGCTAGATCCAATGGGTAACATGGTTGATATTAGTGAGGCTAGTCTTGAGTCCCGAGATTATATAATGTCACTTCACGGGGGTTTCCTTCCCACCCATATTCATGGGGACCTTCTTTGTGAATTATATGCACCCTACTGGTTCAGTTGTTAATTCCTATGTGTCTAGTCGAGATTTACTTGCTCTATTTATATTCAATTCAAGGAGAATATGATGGTGGCTCTCTAATTTTGGATGATTTTCACCAGGGAGGAGACTCAGGCTAAGATAAACCTTCCTCCCCATGATGAAATAATTGGTTTATCCCGTCATTATGCTAAGGTTTGGATTATATGATATTCCATGAGAAATTATCCAAATTTGTAAGCGAATCTTCCCAATTACCATTGGTTTTCGAGTTCAATCTGAGGCCTATAAAGAAACCATCTTTGAGAGGATTAGCAGTCTCAAAGGCACCCCATAAAGAAGTGAGGCATTTTACATTACCAATAGGAGTTCCAAATGATGTGGCTACATTGAGTGTAGTACTAGTGGGTGAAGATATGTTAGATTTATTATTTCCTATCACATCTTGACAATGGATGGATTAGTGGATTCAGAACTTAGAGGCTAAGCTCTAGGGTATACTTCACCAATCAGAGTTACCTTTAAAATGTTTCATCCATTTCACCACCCCTTGAGGAACCAATCTAAAGACCGACCTGAAGAGCTCAAATATTTTCTTAGATACCTTGATGTAGCTTTGGAAAGTGTTAGGGGTCATATATTTTGATTCCCCATGGGTCCACCAAATGGTTGTTCAGGGTACACTGATGTCTCAGTGGTCATTCCATTGTCGAACATGCTTTTGGAGGATACCAAAATAGATATATATTCTTATAATATGTTATCCCTGATGGAAGTGAGTTTTTGATAAGTTTAATACTTCTTTTAAATTGGACACATTATGTATTTGCGTCATACTGCTTGAAATTATATTTTTTTTCTGCAACACTCAAGGGTGGTGAGTGAATTACATCTTCACGAATAGAACTAGAAGCATCACAAACCCTCTCTTCATAAGAGGGTGTTGCCTCTTCACCAGAGGATGGAGTTGGGGAAGTGGATTTTTCCAATGATTCAACCAAGATCGGTATGCTTCTAACATTGGTTATATCCACCATTTACTTGGCGATACCATATGACTTATCTTTTTTACTGATAAACCCCTGCACACCTTTACCATAATGTCTTATCCCTGAAGCTCAAAGGTTCCAATACCTGATCTATTGGGGATTCCTCTAACTGGGTCGACCAATGTAGAGGCTAAATCCTTTCCATCTTTATTGAAGACTGTGAATGCGTCTCCCTCTCTTGGTGACCTAGTCCTGAAATATGTTCCTGTTCCTAAGATGATCTTAGATTAAGGCCTAAGTTTTGGGGCATTTTACTAGTAAATGAAATGTAAGATATGGATGGTTATCAAAATCTTGTTCATGGAGAACCCTTTGAAGTAACTTAAGGATCATCTAGGTCACCTTCAGTTTTTGTTTGTAACCCTTGGTTATAAGGGCTTTGACTATACTTCCCTTTATGACTGGGTGAAGGAGGTGATCTTTGTGAGGGAATAGAAAAGGGACCTTTAATTGAGGGTGGTAGCTATTGAGGCTTCCTCTTCAGTGAATCAAAACTGGGATGAGGCTATAAATTAATCTCCTAGCATGTAGTGGAGGTTACATCTCATCAGGATGTGGTCAATTCTGGGAAGGTTGAAATTGACCGTCTCTATTTGGGATTCGCCGTATTCAATATGAGGTCATTCATATTCAATCAGAGCTATCCCAATTTCAACAAGCACTAAAAATATCAGAGAATACTATACTGGAGAAACATGAACTTATTGACATGGTAGAGAAGATGAGCCTTGAAGCCATTTCCAGGGCAGAGGGGTTGCATCATGTTGCAAAGGTAGAGACTGAATCTGTTGATCAATTACTCTAATAAGTTACCTCCCTAGAGAAGAGGTTTTCAGAACTAAAGGAATCATCTGAGAACATTATGTGATGAAATTTTAGTTTTTCAACTTTTCCTTGGCCCATATATTCATTAGAGAGACTTTGATATGTTGAGAATCCTCATTGAATATGCTATTAATGAATTGATCTACTGAGCTTTTATATGTTTTTGTTAGTTTTTCTTTTATTCATGAT
Organism: Viscum album; assembly: GCA_963277665.1. Classification (NCBI taxonomy): domain Eukaryota; kingdom Viridiplantae; phylum Streptophyta; class Magnoliopsida; order Santalales; family Viscaceae; genus Viscum; species Viscum album. The sequence continues at coordinate 1,782,491,509 of OY728148.1, read as the reverse complement.
GTGTGTGACACTTTGCTGATCGAATGTTATATTAATCATCAATGATAACCATCTTTTTAATAATATCAATTAAACCTAATTTCCTATATTGGAATGTTTAAATTCAAATATATTCTTCTTCAGAAATGCTCATGAATGCCCACTAACATGAGATTCTTCCTTGATATGTCTATTCTAGCTATCTTGAGATTACCTAATTCATATAAGGATAATCTGTGTCCAATATATTCCCCATAGGGAGAGTGCTATTATTTTTTTCCAAATTCGATGGACTTGGTGAGCATAGCTTGATTTTTACTAAGGACATTTGGTGGTCCGTATAAGCTTTGTATCTTTTCCATTCTTACAGACTAAATCAAAATTGTGATATATTTTAAGGTATTTTATCTTGGTCCTTCTATCAATGTAGTTTAGGGTCTTTTAGCGCATACCTTTTATAATTGTATTTTGGGTCTTTTATCTTAGACCTTAAATAGATTTAGGTTAGGGTCTTTTAGTTCGTACCTTCTATCACAATAGTTTATGTTCTTTTAGATCACACATTCTATCACTTTTTTAGGGTCTTTTATCTTGTAACTTTTATTTCTTCTATTTAGGGTCTTTTAGCTCGGACCTTTTATTGCTTCATTTTAGGGTATTTTAGCTTAGAACTTCTATCGTTGTAGTTTAGGGTCTTTTAGATTGAACCTTATATCACTATAGTTTAGAGTCTTTTATCTCGGACCTCTTATCACTGTATTTTAGGGTCTTTTAGCCTAGACCTTATATCACTATAGTTTATGGTATTTTAGATCTAACCTTATATCATTTTATTTTATGGTCTTTTAGCTCGGACCTTCAATCGCCATAGTTTAAGGTCTTTTAGCTTGAACCTTATATCACTGTAGTTTAGTGTTTTTAGCTCAGATATTATGATTCCATGAATTTTAAAGTCATTCTACCATGACTTTATTGATTATTATGGGATATGGTGCAGACATACCAGGAATGACTCAAAACACACTAGGATACTGAGTTCTACAATGGTTTTTCCGATGCTCTTGAGGATTAGAGCTTATTTCCTAAAAGGAGGATATATCTCCAGTTGGTAGGTCAAAGCCCTTATGCATCAATAACATGGTTAAATAGAGGTATATCCACTCTTCTCTAAGGGACATGGAAGATTTATGGGGGGTAATATTAGTTTATGGAAAAATACTATGGATGTTAGGCCCACCTGGATAGTTGGAATGTGGATGATGTAAATCATGTGCCTATGAGACTGACTCGATGGATAATGGAATGGGGTATACATACCAGGGATAAACCAAGATACCCTAAGGTTCTGAGTTCTGCTGTGGTGTTTCTGGGGCTCACAAGGATTGAATCTCCTTTCTTGTGAGGGGAAACCTCTGTTTGGTAGGTCCAAGCCCTTTATGCATCGATAGCATGGTCAAATAGAGGGATCACTACTCTTTTCTAAGGGTCATGGAAGGTTTGAGAAGTCTCAAGCATCTAGAAAATGAAGGTGGGTTTGAAGGAAAGCTATCCAGGAATGGTTATGGAACCCTAGGGAAATTTATCTCTTAAATTTTGAAGCTCAATTCCTACGCCCTTTGGTTTTGAATCATGATGTGTGGGACATTAAAGATTCATGAATGGAGTGTTGCATTCCTACTTTGAGAAAGGGTACAAAACACAGTGATGTAGTATCAAAGATGTAAAATCCACTTGAATAGTCTGATTGTGGTGATTGTAAATCACAGTTCAATGTGCTCGAATCATGGGGATGATGTGAGAAAATCATACCAGGAATGGCCTAGAACACCCTCGGGTGTTGGGTTCTTACACGGTGACGTTAGGATCACAATAATTAAAAATCCATTTATATTGGGCCAATATGTTTCTGTTTGGTAGGTGTGATCCCTCATGCATCGATAACATGGTCAAGAATAGAAATCCATTTTCCTTTCCAAGGGATATAAAAGTGTTTTGATGAACCAAGGTGATTAAATCATAAAGTGTGATTTATAGAAAATGTAAGATTCAACAAGGGTTTAAGCACCCTAAAAGTTGTGTCACCAACTAGTGAACACATTATCATGATGAGAAGATTTGAAAAAACGTTAATATAATTTTTATTGGACTAGGGGGTCCACAAGAATATCTTGGTTTTACTAGTGCTACAAATTATTCTCTATGAGATTCATGCCTTATTTATTTGTGCCCTAATTTTTTTCCTAAAATCTAGAACTGAAGAGTTTAGCGAGTAAAGTATTTACTTTTTCTCAGTTCTCCCTTTGTAGGTTTTCAACCTAAAAAGTTTTTTTCCTATTTTTTAGGAGTTTAAGGTCCTTCAATTTGGATCATTATAGGATATAATTTTAAGGTAATACAACTTTAAACAATGTGTAGGCAGTTTAAGGTCATGACACACATGGACCGAAAATGAGGCGATGTTACAAAAGATCAAAATTAGGATATCCAAGGTCAAGAGAACTACAACATCCTTATGAGTGGGATATGAAAATTTTGTAAATAAAAAATTGAGGTTTTCTGGTTATGATTAATAACATGGGACAATCATACCGAGGATGTCCCAAAACACTCTTAGGTACTGAGTTCTGCTATAGTGACATCAGACTCACAATGATTAGAAAACCGTCAATACAGAGCCATGATTTCTCTGGTTGGTAGGTATGAACCCTTATGTAGTGATATCATGGTGATGTAGAGAGATCCATTTTCCATTACAAGGGTCATAAAATGTTTGTGGAAACTTGAGGTGCTCGAGACATGAAGTTTGATTTATGAATTGAGGCGCTTAAAAGATGACAGAAGCACCCTCTAATCTAGATGATCTAGGTAAGGATCTTGTGGTCCTTTTATAATGGAATATAATGGATGATGGTCTACATAGTTTAACATCACGTAATAGGGAAATATTTTCTTTTGTGCAGTTTAACGTCATGTTGTAAGGAAATGTGTTCTGTAATTAAATGTTATGTAGTAAGGACACATTTATTTTCTTGCAGTTTAACATCATGTGGTAAGGACATGGGAATTGACATAAATAATTCTACAAGATATATATTATGTTCATGAAAAATACATAAGCATATATAACTTGTACATAGGTAAAATGATCTTTTATAACTCATCCTCTATGCAGTTAGGGTGTATTATTTTATCTATTGTTGTATCCAGGCCTAGGATTGGAGATCGGGGTGTTACTACATATCCTATGATGATAGGAATCAAGACACATGTAATTATTGAATGTAAAACTCTCTATGAAGGTCTAACTTGTATGCCGATGTGGGAATTGTTTACATTGATTTTTGTAGCTGGGATCAAGATTGGAGATTGAGGCTTCACTATATATCAGGTGATGACAGGAATCAAGCTACACATAGTTCTTGAAGAACTGTGTAGTTTAATATCATGTGGAAATGACATAGGCTTCCTGACATGAAAAGGGGTATTATGGCTGAACCCAAGCTCTGGGCATCACTATTTATCCTATGGTAATAGGAATCAAGCCACGTGTAGTTCTTAAGGAAGGAGATTCCAACGCAAGTCTAACCTATATACAGGGAGGAGGAATTTTTATTCTTATTTGTTGTGATTGGACCCAAGGTTGGATATTCAAGAATCACTATGTATCCTATTATGTCAAGAATCAAGTCACACGTAGTTCTTGAATTCAGGTGTTGTAAGAGACCAATCACCAACAATAATGGTCCTCTTGGGTGAGGTCAACAAGAATGTGAAATTTTATGTCCTGTAAGGGACATCAACTGTGAAGTTTAGCCTCATGTGGTGATGAATCATGGTATTCATTTTAAGGTCTTTCATTCAAGACCATGATGAACCTTTCATTATATATTATGCCTTTTTCATGTTGGGAATCCCTTATTGAAATTCCTAAGCTCATGTGAGCTATGCTCGGTGTGGGAAATAAGGAATAGCAAGGGCTACTCTCACTATACATATGCGATTAAGGATATGGCATAGGAATTTTGTATCATGTGGTTACTGGGACAAGATATAGGATCAAGGCATCCCTACATATCTCATTCAAATAAGAATCAATCCATATATGGTTCTAGAAACCCATGCAGTTTAATGTCATGTGGTAAGGACATTAGTGGCGTAGTTCAACATCTTGCGGTAAGGACATGAGTGAATCAACCTGAAAGAGGAGTAATTTTGTGTATGGACCCAAGAATTAAGGTTTTAGTGTCACTAGGTATCCTATGATCTTATGAATCAAGCCCCATATAGTTCTTGGTAATTGTACAACTGAGTTTCATGTGAAGAGGGCACCAACCATGCATTTTAACATCTTGCGGTAAGGACAAGGGTCACCTGATGTGAAAGGGAGGTAACACAATGTATGAGACAAACAATTGAGTTTTGTCCATCATTAAGTATCCTGTGATAGAAGGAATCAAGCCACACATAGTTCTTAGAAGGAGAGATTCCCTGTGTGTAGTTGACTCTCACATGGGGACGGTGGAATTTCAACCCTCTTTAAAATAGATCTAGCTCATGTGCAGTGATTCATTATTAATATGGTGATTCTCATGCAGTTTAATGTCATTTTATGAGGAAATCTTCCATGAAGTTTAACATTTTATGGTAAGAACCTGTTCCATATAGTTTAACGTCATGTGTTTAGGACGTGAGACACTGTACAGTTTAAAGTATTACTATTAGGACTTGTGTTGCCCAATATAAATGAAGAGGAACCATTGATGGATATGTGCAATTTATGTCATGTGGTGAGGATGTGATCTGTATAGTTTAGCATTATGTGGTCAGGATGTGCCTGCACAGTTTAACATCATATGACCAGGACTCCTTTGTATAGTTTAATGTCATACAACTAGGAAAAATTCATACAGTTTAACGTCATGTGGTTAGGATGTGAGATGATGTATAGTTTAAAGTCTTTTTTCTAGGACTTGGGTCACCTGATATGAATGAAGATGAACCATTAGGGTATCCGTGTAGTTTAACATCATGCAATGAGGACATGCACCCATATAGTTTAGCGTCATGTGTTTAGGACATGTCTCCGTAGTTTAAATTCATACAATTAGGATACATTTTTATAGTTTAACATTATACAACTAGGAAAACTACATATATTTTAAATTCATGTGTTCAGAACATGAGACACTGTGAATTTTAAAGTATTTTTTCTAGGAATTGATGGTTGTTTATAGCTATGAAAAGTATTTATTGAGAAACCTCACATTTGTGGTGGGTGTGACACATTCCCCATCCATTGTGGTCAATGAGTAGGATCCATTATGATAGAACTTATGTATGATATAAGGACCTTCCCATATGGGTTCTAGATTTGGAGGATTCTTCCTTGGTATCATTAAGGTTCTTAGAGTCAACACCAATTATCTATGGAGTAATGAATAGAGGAAGTACTTTTTTATTTAAGGCACGTGCAATCTGATTCTGATGGACTTCAAGGCTATGTAATGTATAGAACTTGTTCTCATCGAGCCATTTCATATCATCCAATTTCTTTTTTGATTTATCATCATTTGATTTTTTTTGAAAATGTATATTTTAAGTGATGGAAATTGGACTTCTATGGGAAATAATACCCCGGTATCATACACCAATGAGTAAAAAGTTTCTTATGTGGAAATACATGTGGTGGTACATTAGGCCCATAAAGCAAGCATGGAAGAGTTTGTTTGGCCGAGACTTATTTTCTTTATTCACTATATTAAGGAGTATGTTTAAAAAGGTCTTGTTGAAGGCCATATTTTTCCATTTTCCACTGCATGATATCAAGATGAGTGATTGGACTCGATGTGGTACTATTGGTACAATTTCTTCAATTCCATAGAACAGATGTTGGTTCCATTTTCTGTTAATATTGTGTGAGGGATACTGAATCTGTTGATGATATGTGACTTTATGAAGTTGATGATATTCTTCATACCGAATTCCTTGAGGGTTATTTCCTCATCCCATTTAGAGAATAAGTCGGTAACAGTAAGGATTTACTTGAACTACTTAGCTGTGGTTGGGGGATATGGCCTCAAAACATACATTCCCCAAATGGAAAATGGAAATAAATATTTATATGTATGTATTTATTCTGGGGGATTATGGATAAAGTTTTTATGGATTTGGAACCCATGATATTTCCTGGATAATTTCACACAGTCCCGTATCATGGTTTACCAGTAATAACCTAGCCTCATAATTTGGTGGGAGAGCCTGGTGTTGGCACTAAAATATGTCCCATGAGAATAGTCGAGAAAGACATGATCGGTTTGAAGTAAATCCAAGCCTATACATCCCAAAAACCTTTTTAAGGGTCTAATTCATGAATCCCTACCTCTTCATGAATGGAAGAGCACACAAAAAACCCCATATGAGGAGTCCCATTCGCTAATACGAAAAGCCTTGATGGTGTTCCCTCACGAGTCCAATGGAGCCACGCCCATTCACAAAGCCCACAAATTCTTCACAAAACCATTTTTATATAAATACCCCCCCATTAAAATATTTTGAGGATGGTTGCCCTGAAATTTTAGTGTCTTAATTTCTCCTAATTCATGAACCTCCTATGCATCATGAACCAGACCAAAATGGACCATCCAAGGTACCTGAGATTTGAAAAAACCCCTTTCGCATGTTCTTAAAATATTCCACCCTAGGCAGAGACACCTTTTGTGAAAGCCTACACCATTTGTAGAGGAAGAAGGCCCTATCGGGAACTTGAGGCTCTGAGAAGCATTCATACTTCCTGAAGCACTAATTTCCTATGTCATGAGTTCATACCGAGTAGGGTCACCCTGTTTTGTAAATCCCACTCCTTCAAAAATCCCTTGATCTCTATGAAACACCCAATATTCATGAAGCACCTATCTAAAAGGCCCTGAGCTTCATGAAACCTCTATCATAGGCCTATCTAAGCTACCTATCTTCTACTGAAACCTCTTCACAAATTTTGAGTTCCCAGAGCCCCCACACCTGTCCAAGACTGGTCCAACTACACCTCAAGTCCCAATGTGACCTGTGTCACGCATTCCTATTGCCCAATCCACTTCAAGTGAGGTTTGATATCCCCACTTACCCTTTTCTTCTTAGTATACATACGCTAACACCTGTTTCTTCTCAGTATAAACATGTTAACGTGGACCTCATGACTGGACACTCCTCATATCATTATAACTAGGAAGTGAAAAATCCATGCCCCACCTAGAGGCCTATGAATGATGGTCACATAAGCCCAAGGTATGGGGAGTGATTCCATCCATGTTCAATCTGCATGATGTAAAACTGCCTAGTCCCAACATCCTCAACACATGATGTTAAACTGTGGCCTTACCTTGTGCAATAAGCACAGGGTGCTATATGTTTGTGTGGAATAAGATGGTATCAAAACCACCTACCCTCATAGGGAATTAGATCCTCCTTAGATGGAATGAGATCCACCTCACATGGAATGACATCCTCTTTAGGTAGCTTCCACACATAAGCCTCACGCAATCTATCGTTGACACTTCTTTCGCAAAACGAGCATCAGGTCTACTACTTACTCTTATTTCTCACACTTAGCATGACTCACATGGAATTAGAGGATAGTAGCAATCATGAAATCCACCAAATCATCACTATAGGAATTCTCTGTAGATGTAATTCTCAACATCCATTCAAACATCCTAATCCTATGCATAAGTCCCAACCATACTCACCCTATGGGATGCTTTCATGTGTAATACCTAAATACATGCTCTTTTGGGACTCCTCCTTAGGTATAATCCCTATCTCATTCTGAACTATGTGGGATTTGATTCCCAACTAACTGAGTTGCATAGGAAGACTCCCTAATGTGCAAACCTAACATCTACATCCATCCCGATTTTCTATGGGTCACATCCTTAGTAAGATCATGCCCCTCATCTAGGAGACCGCATATCCACCTGGTCCCTTGGGTAGCTCAACATGTAATACCCACACCAAATCCAACCAAGAGAAATTGTATTGTGAAGTGAATCTACCACACATAATCCCCACACCATCCCTCATCAAGGCTCCATTTATGACGTGGGCATCCTCACCTCATGGTGTTAAACTTCATGGACCGGTCTTGTCACATGATCTTAAACCGCACCATCAAACTATGTGGGGTTTGCTCCCTGTATTCTAAATAGGATACATAGGATGCCTCACTAAGGTTTAATCATGACCAATGGTAAACATAGGTGCTCCCTCCTAGGGACACACCTCCCTAATCTACCTCACGGGGAATTCTGATCAACTCCTTGGGCCTGCTTCAAGGGGAATCCTGACCAATGGTAAATTTAGGTGCTCCCTCCTAGGGATTCACCTCCCCAATCCAACTAACAGGTAGTTTTGATAAACTAATTGGGTTTTCATCAAGGGGGTCCTAATCAATGGTAAACTTAGGTTCCCCCTCCTAGGGGCCCACCTCCTGATCCACCTCAAGGGGAATTCTGATCAACACCTTATGTCTTCTTTAAGGAGTGTCTAGACCAATTCTAAACATAGGTGCTTCCTCATAGGGACAAACCTCATTGATCTAATTCAAGGGACCTTATGATAAAATCTTTGGGTCTCCTTAAAGGGGAATCCCAACCAATGGTAAACTAAGGTTCTACTTCTCAGGGAACACCTCCCTGATTCACCTTAAGGGGAATTCTGATCAACTCCTTAGGTCTTCTTAAAGGGGTATCCCAACCAATGGTAAACTTAGATGATCCCTACTAGGGACAAATCTCCTAGATCCATCTCAAGAGACGTCCTGATCCATCCATCCCATATTTTCTTCAAGGGGTGTTTTAGTTTGCATATCACAGATCTGTCTCATGAGGCATTCTAATCCATCCATCACAGATTTTTATCAAGGGGTGTTCGAATTCATATATCCAGGATCCTTTTCAAGGAATGTACTAATCCATCCATACCATATTTTCTTCAAGGGGAATTCTTGTTTTCATCTCCCGAGTCCATCTCAAGGGGAATTCTAATCTATCCATCCTAGATTTTCTTTAATGGGAATTCTAGTTCCCATATTATGGATTCATCTCAAGGGAAAAACTAATCCATCTCCTGGGTTAGTCTCTATTGAGTGTTCCTATCCATTGGGTGCGACATTATCCCTCCTAGGGAAACACCTCCTTGATCTATCTCCATGGGTCATTCTGATCAACCTCTTCCCATCTTTGTAAGATGTAAAAAAACACAACCTTTATCGTGATGCTAAATCAAGAAAAACATGGGATACCTTAGGTTAAATCCTTGGAAGATATGCGCCCATGACTTTAGCTACCTTATGAAAAAATAGGGATGCCTGAGGTGAAATCCTTAGAAGATATATTCCCATGACGTCAGCTAACTCATAAAAAACATGGGTTTCCTGAGGTGAAAGGCTTCGAAGATATGCACCCACGGTGTCAGCTACCTCATGAAAAACATGGGATACTTGATGTGAAAGCATTGGAAGATATACACTTTCAGTGTTAGATAACTTTTAATGGACATGGGAAGCCTTGGTTTCTGTTCCTAAGATTCCTCCATGAGATGCCCTCCTAAGAGGAAGAATATAGGTGAACAATGCACCAAGCATCTAGACATGCCGAGTGATACTGAACGTTACTACTCTCCTAAATGAAGGTTTCTGCCCAACCAAGACCAACTAGAATTTCCAGAAATAAGTAGTGTAATTAAATGGTGTCTACAAAGAGATATCACCAGAAATTAATTCCACAAACATGAATTAACTCTATGAGGGAGACCCATACTAGGTGACAAGTTCCAAGGAGGAATCCATGGAAGGAGGAATCGACATCCCATCATCCCATTTCAATTAAGGATCATAGATCACTATTTAAGGAGATGAAAGCCTCCTACCTTTGGAAAGAGGGATTAGGGGTTAATAAGAACACAATTCACATTAAAACGCATGAAGTGGCCCTGAAGAAAGTGTCAGAAACAGAAATTGTGAACCCAACATGAAAATATTATACTCAATATAGTGACTAGTAGCATTTGAGACATCATCAGATTTGAATATCACCGGATCTAGATATCTGATACTAGGTCCCACCAAGAAAATGGTGGCCCAACATAGAAGTCACTAGAAATTGGGTTAGTAAACATTGGTAATTATTAGTCTATGACATCGTTAGCACAGATACCTCTCTTCCTTTAGAATATTAGACAACACTGGGGAATTGGACATCGATTTTATTACACATATACTGATGGTTGAATCAACCTTCTTTATAGGATCCCAGTCATAATAAATAAATCACCCAATTCCCACAGACACAGGGGCATGAGAAATGTTACTACGGTAATCCCTCATGATTCCATGTCCACCACAACTTCTTCCATGAATATAGCTACTGGGTTCCCATGCCCCATCTCACCCTCAAAAATTATGTAGAGGTGGGTGACAGACACCATCGTATGTCAGTACAAGTATGAGGGGGTCATTCCCATGATGGATATGGATCTCCAAGACCTAGAGGCTTCAATGCCCCACAAAGACCTCCATCCCTAAGGGCTGCATATGGATCCACCGCTCCCGACTCCAACAACTAATCACTTAGGGATACTCTTCCTAGAGAGATCATATGACTCATTCCCCTAATATGAGGATGTTGTGGATTCCTGAGTCACCCTGACTGTGAATACCACCTAGAATCCTTTGAAGAGGGCTCCCACCATGCCCATACATTTCATTAGTGACTTGTCCCTTAGGCCGAAGAGCTGGTAGACCTTACCCCTGCTCCACCGGCCTCGGTCTGAACCACCCAATGCTAACATTGGTCACAAGTTCTGGAGAATTCTCATAAGGGGGAATCATATTTTACACCCATGGTGTCTCTTTCTATCTTTGTAACATTACAAAAGATACATACCATTTATGAATAGGGATACATCATTTCCCGGTTGGGATTGAGACCTCAGCCGCCCCACAGGTGGGCCGTGTTGAATCTATTGATTTCTAGAACCACCAGCAGATTTCAAGAGATGACCCATGATGATGAGATGAAAAATGAGGGTTTTACCCACACCATCACCAAACCTAGTGGGGGTCTTCTCTACACCATCACTAACCCCAATGGAGGTCCTCCCTTCACCTTCAATAAACATTATGGAGGTCTTCTCTGTATTTCCACTCCTTAGCATGGAGGTCCTCCCTATGTCCATTTTGACCATAATGAGGACCTTCCTCACACTCCAAATGACCAGAACAAAGTTCCTAACCATGAAAAAGACATAACATACCCTAAAGAGACATCTTGAGGAGAGTGGAGAATGCTCACCATCATTGGTGGAATCCTGGTAAACATTATGTTATTATCAACCTCATTGATCTTTCAGTATTCAAGGAAGAGTATGACTTGATAGTGGAATCTCCACCCTAACCACTAGAGTATGGAGAAGGAGCCTGATATGTGAGATTATCCTTCCTAGAAGGTAAAATATATATAGTATCCCCAAATCCCTCTGTAGGTACATATAGGTGGAGGAAGTTCAGGTTCCCTTATAGTAGCTCATGGTGAATCCATCTCTATAGCGACCCGGACTTTTCTTACATTACTATTACATCGTTTCAAAGATAAACAACATAATAGTATTACACATAGAGGATCCAAAGGTTTAGTGTCTTGGGAAAACTAGGACCATACATAACAAGTACAACATCAAGCATAAACATTCATTTAATTTCTTCTTCTATTGCTTCTTATTGGCACTTGTCCTCTCCTTAGTACATGTAGCCACCTGAGGATATACATACAAAGGGGTGAGATAAAAGCCCAGTAAGAGGATATATAAGAACAATATATCATGGGGTGAGCATAATCATAACATAGGCAAAAGATCATGAACATGAGAGGAGCATAAATAATAGACTTGAAGTGTGGCAATGCATAAAAATGAAACATCATGTCTTAGTGGTTAACTAACACACATACTTGTGAACCAAGATAGCATTTTGTTCACACATCATTTCACATTTACTCATGATATTAATCACTTTAACCAATTCATTTGAGAGCTATATAATTTCGGGCGCACCCGTCACATTTAAACATTCATATTGTGCTATATAATTTCGGGCGCACCTGTCACATCATAACATTATCATTATCATGATTGCCACATAGAACACATATCAAACATGTAAATAAATAACCCATGGAAATTAATGGGTTTTATCTCATAATAACACATTCACAAGCTTTGGGTTCCCAAAAGAAATAGGGAACAACATACTTGATACAAGAACCATCAACCTTGAATGAGAGGTAAAAGGTGAGTTATTGAAAGAAGCGTTCTTTTGGAAAACATTTTGATGGACATAAAAACCAGTGAAAAACATGTATATCCCATAAAAGTAAAGTAAATTATGAGCACATGATCTTTTAGTAGTAACCATATCAAAAATGGAGTGAAAGAGGGAGAACCTGAAGGAAGAAAATTAGGTTTGAGATTTCCCCTTACCTTGTACCCGAATGCTTCCTTCTCTTTAATGTCCTGTATAATGACATTATATTCATTAATTAGAAATCCAGAACCATGTGTACGTTAATAGGGTTTATTATGGTTTCATTATGTCATATTATGTTCCTTTGTATGACTTATAGAGTTTAAAAACATTGTTCGGGGATGTTAGTTTTTATGGTTTTCTTGAGTGGTTCACTTGTATTCTTAAATTGAAGTTTGGGTAGATCATGAGTAAACATAAAGAACTGATATTACATGTTATTAATTATATTACAGGATATTTAATGATTTTATAATGAATTATATTATATCCATGTGGATGAATCATTAGATAAGAATCAAACGAAGATTGTGTGGGTTAATTTGAGCGGTTTTTGGATCACAACGAACTTGTTTTAACTTTTAACTTAGTAATATGGCCATAGGTTATTTCCAGAACTTAAGATATAACATAATAAATATAAAATATTCTGGTTCATCCATAAAAATGGTTTCATGACCAGATCTGAAGGTAGAAATGGAAAAAGAGAGCATGTCGTTTTTGAAGGTGGTAAATTAACACCTCATGAACAACGTTCTCTTTAATAAAATAAAAGGAAGGGAAAGGGTGTGGGGTGATATAATATCACATTAGAATCATAAAATTAAATTATATGTATAATACTGGAGTTAAAAAACAATTTGGATGAATATAGGTTGGGAGAGATCAAGAAAGGAACTTGAACTTGAAAGGAAATTAAAGGAGAAGAGGGAGCGAAATTACCTCTTAAATCTTCCTCTTGAGATCCTCCTTAAGGAAGATAGTCTTGGTATTTTGATGAGACCAGAAGCTTTTGGACGTGGGGGAGGTTCTAGGGAAGATGTTTGGGCAGGGTTTAGAGAAGTCTTAGAGCTTGAGTGGTGTGAGGAAATGAGGGTGTGAAGGGTGGCTTTTATAGTGGAGGGGAGAGGGGTTTCCTTAATATAAAATTCATTAGTTTATTAATTTCCTCTAAGACAAGGAATAGTGAGTCTTGGATGACCAATAATAGTAATTTTATAATGTAATACCGAACCAAGTGGGATTATATCAGCATAAAATCATCGATGACTCAAATAATACATTATTTAGCATTTATTGTGAATTATCAGATTCTACTATTCATCAAAAATTCAAGTATCTCAGAAAAATCCCAAAAATTTACCCCAACCATTTTTCGACGTGTAGAATCCAACAATGATTTCAATTTTTTAAAAATAATTTTCTAAATATTATTAATTTAATATTTAATTAAAATCATAATTTACTTAAAAAAAACAGTTTTTAAGATTAAAACTGATTTTATAGTTCTGTCAAAAATTACTTAGGGTCTTATAAAATTATCTAAAAAATATTAGACATTGATTAAATAATTTATGAATAAATTTCAGAGAAATAAATATTCTTTTAAATTAATTAATTAATTATAATTAATTATTTATGACTTATAAAATACCAAAAACGTTTACTAAGGTCAAATTGTCACTTTCTAAGATATCTAAATTTTATTTTATTATTCATAGGTAATGTTACTCTTATTTACTATTCATAAGGGTCATATTACTATTAATAAGGGTAGGTTACTATTCATAAGGGTAGGTTACTATTCACCAAAAATTATTTTTGTTTCATTAGACTCCAAAAACCATCTTAAAAACAACCGTGTATTTCAAATTTTTAAAATTCCAAACATAGAAGTGAAAAAATTATGTTTAAAGGTTACTTATCACTTAGTAGCTCATTTTTTTTGTGTTTTCATGTTATTTTACAACATATTTATAAGAAGGGAATTTGCATTGAAAAACTTTGGGTCTTTATAATCTCTATCATTTTCAGTTTCCCTCTCCACTTCTACCTAGGATCATAGAGAACTATTTTGGAATGGGATAGATGATGAGCATCTAGTTGATCCATAGATGCATTCCACCACCCTCACACATGATGTAGTGATGAACACACAGTCCTATAAGGATGAAATGATGCAGTTGATACCACCCTCAAGAGATGACCCTATGTGTAGTGAACAGGTAACTCATGTAGTGTCTCTTATATAGTCCAACTGGCTGCTACACTGGTCTATATTAGTTCCGCTACCCATTTATCAACCAACGTCAAATGAAACATGGGACGACCAAGAACAGGGCCCTGCCTCTAAGAAGTAACGCTTATGGGAGACTCTAGCTACCAATGAGTTATCAATCATGTTCTGGACAAATTCAACTTATAACTTTGATATCCCAAAATACCTCACCAAGGGCTAGGATGCATGTTTTTTTAGACCATCTGGGTAACACTGCACCATCTCCACGATCATTAATTGGTCTAACAAGGAAGCCAAGAGCACTTCAACAACATTGATCAGCAATGCCTAATGGTTGAGTTGGAAGCACTCCTAGTGGTTCTACACCCTGCGTTGCATGACTACCACCAGAACCTCTAATAGAGATGCATCAAGAGTCTCATAGTGCTTCATAGAATCATGGAACATGTGTCTTTTTATGTGAATATATGGGGCTGGGGATAGTATGTAGTGCTTAAATTTAGCCCTATCCTACTATAGCCTAACATATCTATTGATATTGAGGATTTTTCACTAGGTATAGTTATGGTAAACATTTTTGTTACCATGTTTTCCAAGGACAGGGACTTCAATACAGGGATTGACGGGGAAAACCCACCCCCAGGGGTAACACAACACTAGGTGGAACCTCATACTGGTGTCCTAACCCACCAGAAAAAGGTATAAACTTGACCTTAGGAACCCCAATGAGATGTTACCCTCCATTAAACACCTCAATAAGGGTAAATAATAGGTTGGGCCCTTCAATACTTATGACACGCATGAGATATCACAAAACACAAAGGCTGATCTCATGGTTTCCAACTTTCTTCAGTAGGTCACAGACTAGAAATTATCATCATTGAACTCCTTTCTAAGAAGTGCCTAGATTACAATGCTCAATGGGATCCAATTTTTCCTACACCAGGTAGTGAAAATTCCTCCTTAGCCAGTTGTTCCCAGTCAAGCCCATTAATCTTATGCATCTAGAAATAGAATAGGTAAGAATGTATAGAAAGTGACCTAGATATGAATTTCCAAACCCAACCAAGTAGTGTGATCACATTCCTTAGGCCTAGATCAAGTTTCTCCACGAGTTTCCAAGCCTAATTACTAATTTGATGAACCTATCAATGCATTGGTGGTCAATAATCCTCATCAAGATAGGGATCCTCACCCAATTGATTTGATTTCCTCTCCCACCGCTCATCTTGAGGCCTTGGAAATGTGACTGGTGGAAATCCCACATGATGGAAAGCTGTATCCAGTATGGGTAGATGACATGCAAGCACCCCCAGAGTTTGGGAATCCTAGCTTCACCCCCTTCAATAGATTGGGTTAATCACAACAACATTTGGACCATTTAATCCTAAGGTGTGGGACCATGTTGGGAACCCTAGACCAGTAGGAGGACACCAAGCTCTAATGTTTTGTTCATACATTAGAAGGACCTAATTTTGTTTAGTATAACTAGTTACCCATAGGGTCCATCACTGGTTGGAAAGACCTTAGAAGATATTTACTCTACCAATTTAGCTCCACTATGTAAAATACAATCATTTTTAACCTCTTCAAGTGAAATAAATTGACTAATGAGTGAGTCATAGATTTTTTTTCGCTAGGTGGAAAGGCCTCACGTATTCACTTCACATGCCACTGACCCAAGAGAAGCTGCTAAAGATGTGAATGTTAAATGTAAAGATTGATAAGTCCCTAGACTCATTACTTAAAACTTCCTAGGATGATTCTTGTATTTTCTGACACAGACCAACATCTGGAGGATGCCTCGAAACATGTTAAGAAGGAACATCCTTTTACTCTTTCTATTCATGTGGGAAGGTCCTCCATGGAATAGACCACTACTTCTATGAAAGTGGGGAATCCTAATCCACTAGAGTTGTTGGAATTTATTTCTGAATAATCACATCAAGTGTAGAAACCCCACCAGGAACCACCTATCCTAGTGCATAATCAATAGACACCTCCTCGCGAATTGCGTCCACCTAGAAGGGAGAATGTGGCTCCAGACTCTTGTCAGGCTCTGACCCCCCATTAGGTCCATGATCCTAGATCACCCTTTCTAGGCAGGAAACATTTGAACTATTCCTTAAAGGATGTAAAGGTCCCCATTTATTTCCTCAGTGCTCTAGATTATGGGATTATGAACTTTCTAGAATGTAGGAGTCCCCAAAAAGATGGATGCACTGATCACCCCAAAAATTTCCCTTTCCATAGGATCCTTGGTTATACTATGAAAAAATATTATGTGCTCAAGGACTAGATCTAGGACCAGGTGGATAATGATTTGATCAAATTGGGAAATGTCTTGGAACAAGTGGCACATATCTTCACCAAGCCTGAGAGTGATAGTGAGGGTTCTGGTGAATGGTAGTAGGTATCCAACCATGGGACTCAGAAGTATGATGAATGGTTGCTCGAAGAGTGATTTCTCATGACAATGATGACATCCATTCCTACATAAGCCATCTTGAACCTCCAAAAGTCACCATAACTTTTCTGATCGATGCTTTTGCACCCATGTCTCAGCCTTCCAAATTTCAAAAGTGTAGGCATTGATGAAGTAAGGGGAATCAGAGTCCCCCATCAGTGGTGATGTTTTATCACACCCTTAGTGATTTCATGCCTCTCAAGAGCTTGGAATGGTCCATAGGGTTATACTAATGTTGGAGTAACCCTATGATGATAAGAATGAGTATGCATCTATAAACTCTATCAATTTGATAGATCAATTCAAACTCTTGGATGACAAAGAGTGCCTTGCAAATATTATAGATTCCTATGTCTGACACCGTCGAAGGAATGGTTGAAGGCATGAAAACTGAAAGGATTCTATAGTCAACACCTCGAATTGAGTTGTTCATGCTAATGAGACTAGTAAGTAGGTGTTGTAAATGGCCCAAAACTCATTGTTCTCCTAGCCTACTGTATTGGAAATTCCTCCATAGTTGATCATACTAACCAACTTGGAAGAATAACCACATACACATCATGATCAGATGCATCCATATAAATCTAGGATGCATCTAACCAATAATAATATGATTGTGGTTTTGGATGAGTTAGATGATGAGTGGAAGGATATTTCAAGCACCTTCTAGAACCTGGTGGTACATCCAGTAGTGCCTGTTTTTCTACCGCCAAATATAGTCCCCCTATAGGTTGAAATGAACACCTAGAATAGAAGTACAATGTGATGAACCACCTCTACAGCATATCTTCAAGCCTCTTAATCCTAGAGGCCCTTCTATTGTTGAAAGAAATGAATGAGTACCTCACAGAATCATTGAAAATCCAACTCCAGTTTAAAGAAAAAGTAGCTTCTCTAGAAGCTGACTATGTAGGGGAGGTTGAGCAAGTAGAGTGCCAATATTTCATCTCATTATCCGGAGAGGAAAAATCCAATCTCATGTAGAGGAAATTTTTCCCACTATACATAACCGACCTATTCAATGTTGTATATGTCTATCAATTTCTAGTCGACACAGGTACCAGGATCAATCTTCAGGGTGATGCATCTTCCTATGATTCTTGTGAATCCCACTACTTGGATTCCGGCTATTACAAGATCAAGTGAAAGCATGTTCAAAACAATGAGGTTGATCACCCAACCATTATATCTAGTCCATGGATAGATCTGGAGGATGCTTTAGTCATCCCAATTCATCGGTTAGAGTACATGATGCTAGAATTGGGAAGTTTCTTTGTCATTTCCAAGAGAAAATGGAACCACATCCCTAAGTTTAAGGAATGTTGGAATATTAAATCATAATCTTACCCAGGCCATGCTTGAATTATACCAGAATCCTTGAACCCTATGAAATATTGATGGGTTCACCCTATGGCCAACATTGTATGACATTCCCACCCATTCCTTTGAGTTGGGTTGAGTCAACAAAAGCCAAATTGTCTCCATTACTTTGATATCAAGAATGACCCCATCGTCAAAAGCCTGATGAGATTGTCTTGAAATCCTAGTCACCATGGTTTAAGAAGGCAAGGAGTCCCCCATAGGAGATTTCATATTTAACCATGCATGAATAAGTGATCCTCCCAAATTAGTTGGCCTGGATGAACCTCCTACCAATGATTATCCTACTTTTGATGAAGAAGAGGACTTGGAAGATGGTCCTCCCACATTTGAAAAGGGTGTCTCCACCACTGTTGATGAGTTGATTCAGGTGAACCTTGGTACTGAAAAAGATCTAAGGCCAATGATAATTAGTAAAACCATTCCTATAGAGAAATAAAAATAGTATGTGGCTTTCCAGAAGAAACATTATGATGTATTTTCTTGGAGTTATGATGATATTCAAGAACTAGACCCTCAGGTGGCTATCCACCATCTTGGTCTCCCAGTAAGTCACTGTGGAATCAAGTAGACTTCTAAGAAAATTCACCCTTATCATGGTGACATGGTCAAGGTTGAGGTTTCTAAGATTATCAAATACAACTTTTTTAGGGAAGTTCAATACCCAAAATGTCTATCTAAATTATTCCAGTTAGGAATAATAATAGATAGATCAGAGTTTGCATTTACTTATAAGATCTCAACCATCATTTTTTGAAGGATGATTTCCCCTTACAGTTATGGAGCTATTGATCGATGCCATATATGGTTTCTAGGCCCTCTCCTTCATGGATGGATACTCTGGATACAACTAAATCAAGTTGACCCCTGAAGATGAGGATTATACCACCTTTAAAGCACCCCAAGGGACTTTTTTATATTAGGTAATTCCCTTCAGTCTAAATAATATGGGGTCCAATTATTAGTGGTCCATGAATCACATATTCAAACCAATCCTTGGGATGCTAGTGGAATGATACATGGGTGTTTTTTTGTGTAAAGTCCCACCAAAATCAAGACCATCTCAAGGATAATGAGAAAGTTTTTGACTTCCTATCATCCTAGCATTTGAAGATGAATACCTTGAAGTTTTCATTTGGGGTTAACTATGTAAAATTTCCAGGATTCTTTATGAGATATAGAGGCATCAAGATATACCCAGAGAAGATTATATCCATTATCCAGATGCATCTCTTGATAATCCTTTGGGAGATCTAAGGTCTCCAAGTTTACTTGGCCTACATATGCCGATTCATCATGAATCTATTTAAAAAGTGTAATACCTTATCAATTCTTATGAATATTGGTACTATCTTTTAATGGGATGAGGAGTAAAAATTTACTTAAAGGAAATTAAGTAGTATCTTCTACAACCTTTGGTTATGATGCAACCAATCATTGGGAATCCTTTAGTCCTCTACGTGACCACACTGGAACGATCCATTAACACCCTTCTTGCCTATAAGAACAATGAAGTTAGAGATAATAGTTTATACTATCTCAATCACATGCACCTCAACACAGATTACAGATTCTCCCCAATAGAGAATATATCCCTCTTTCTAGTTTTCACAGTACAAAAGTTGTGGTATTATCTATAATATCATGAGATATATTTGGTGTCCTGTGTGAACCCACTGAAGTATATACTGAATCACTCTAGGTTAACGAGACATCTGGTACACTGGGTAGTAATCCTTAAATAGTTCTAAATCATATTAATTCCATAGAAATATGTCAAGGTTTAGACACTGGTAGACTTCCTAGACACCCATCCAGCCTAGAAAGAGCTACCCGTGGATGTTGACTTCCCAAAAAAATCCATCCTGTCAGTAGATTAGGCTTTGATGAGTTGGAAGATTCATTTCGATGGTGCCTCCTGGAGGTCAACTAGTAGAATGATAAATGATCCCAAGCTCAATAGAGTAGGCATGGGGACCATCTTCATCACTCATATACAAGCTGTTATTCATTGCTCATTCCTTTTATTAGAAGGATGGACCAAGAATGAGGCAAAGTATCAAACTCTCATTACTGGTCTCAAGTTGGCTCTCAAGATTGATGTTCCATACTTTCATGTAAAGGGATACTCCGAGTTGGTTATAAAATAGATTAATAGTGACTATATCATTAGTAATGTAGAGCTCATGCCCCTTCTCAGGCACACTTTCTAGATGATGGCCTAATTCCCTTCTCAGATGGAAGTGACTAATGTCCCTCAATCACAGAATGGTTGGACTGACATCCTATCCAGTTTAGCCACATATCTTACCGAGCTTGAACATGATGATTTGTTTATTTATGTGGAACATTAGAGATTCATAACTCCCTTTATCCTAGATGATGGTGATATCTAGTAAGTAAATCAATTGACAACTGATTCATCTGCATTAGGACACCGTGCCCCTACATGGAAAAAGAAACCTTCGATTGGATAGCTCCTTTAGTTGAGTATCTTTAGTATGGATTTATCCATCAAGATCGAGCTGATCATGAAATAATCCACTGGAATGTGGCATAATTGACCCTCTAGAGTGGGAAAAACCTTGAGAAGACTCTCTAAAAATGAAGGTTTATGGACTTATCCTTCATTTCATCCAAGTAGAAAAGATTCCGATGGTTATTCATGAATTTCATGTAGGGTATTGTGGTTATCATTAAGTGGTATTAAAGCTCTCCCACCAGATTTGGAGGCCGGGATACTTCTAGCCCACCATGGTCCATGACTAGATCAAGTATGCCAAGAGGTTTGATGCATGAAAGATTCATTCCAACTTTGTGCATCAACCACCAGAGCTCCTCCACACCACCAAATATTATTGACCCTTTACAATATGGGGGATCAATGTTGTGGGACCCTATCTGCCCACAAAAACTTGTCAGTAAAGATTTATTCTGACCTCACCACATTTATTCTATATGTGGGAAAAATATATTCCTATCAAGGAAGTCAAGGCCTAATCCATGATTTAATTTGTGACCACCCACATCATCCATCAATTCAGATTTCCTCAAGCTGTCCTCATCAAAAATGACACCAACTTTTGGGTTGTTGAGATGAAATAATTTTACACCAAGTATAGTATCTAGTCTAACCATACTTTCCATTATCATATATAGGATAATGGATAGATCAAGGCATTAAATAAAACCCACTCAAACATTCTGTAGAAGATGGTGGGCCAAAAAAAGAAAATTTTTCTGGACAAGATCCCCAACACCCTTTTGGATTATCCAGAAAAAACTTAAAATTCCACCCAGGTGACTCCATATTCCCTAGTGTATAGAATATAGGTAGTACTTCCTATTGAGGTTCAGCTGTTGTCACTCTGAACATCTGTCTATGACCAGAAGATTCCAGCAAGAATGACAAAAGTCCATCTAGCTAAGTTGTAATGACTTAAAGAGAACATTCTCTAATCCTTTAAAAGTCTAGAGAGGCACTAAAAAAATATAGCAAGGGAATTCAACAAGAAGGTTTTCCTCCACTCCTTCCACTAGGGAAACCCGTTTTTGTCCCTGAGAACACTGATGATACCTGGAAAGAAGCCATGAAAGTTGGATCCCAAGTGGGAATGACCTTACATCATTCATCAGGTCTATTCCAATGGAGTATAATCCTTGATCACCATGGATAGAGAGTGTATCACACCTCCAACTAAGGCCAAGTTTCTCAAATAGTACTTTGCCTAAGGAAACCATGAGTCCTAATTTCATGACATTAAACTATATAAAAAAAATCTTCCTTATTTCATGACGTTAAACTGTGTGTCCCTGTACAAGGAACACAATGTTAAAATGTGTTCTTGGTCCAAACTCGATAACCTTAAACTAGGCGATAACATCCAAAACGCACAATGTTAGGCTTCAATCCTACCTTGAACAAGTTTGGTATACCTCTTAAATACAAGAGAGATGGTTCCTACCCCATTTTAAATCAGGATGCCTCATATGACTAGTATGAGTTGGTCAAAAAATCTTACCGCATGTCTGAAACATGGGATGACTCAAAATAATTGTGGGATTCTTCAGTTTCCTTGATAGAGAGGATTTCCCACACCGGTATTGGTTCATTACCACACAATGTTCCCAAAACTATGTGTGTCTTATTCCTATTCTCATGGGATACATAGCAATGCCTAGACATTTTTTCTTTACCCCCAACTACAAATTTATCAACCCTTTGGTCCCTTTATCTCAGTTTCATTCCGGCCATTATGAACTTAAATGGTACACAATCCATATCAAGTTATGTATGTTGTATGTGATCCTATTTGGTTCAATTCACATCGGTTTATACCTCTCTCATTCCACACAAATTCCCTAGAAATTCACCTTTCCTAGTCCAAGTGAGATGACATTAAACTGTTTACTAATTTTCCACCTGGTCCAAGATTTAAAACCCTAAAATGTGTTCCATTTACTCCACGAAACTTGTATGGTGTCAGACCTCCTTGGACCTCATTAATGTTAGGTTTTAATTCTTTTTTTCCACACAAGAATCCTTGAAGAAAACACCTTTTTAATTACTTACATCACGAATTTATACTGGTTTTCCCCTTTAGTCCAACCCATGTGGCCTTAAATTACATGCATCAAATTCTAGAACTACATGCATCTTGATCCCCATACTCATGGGATATGTAGAGATACCCAGATAATTTATCTTGGGTTCATACCATCCATTGTTTTTCAATGGGATCCTCTCTTTCCCAATTGCATGTTGTTAACATGAGGTATGGTTTATCAAGATTTTTGTGGTAAAGAGGCCCTTTCAACCCTCTTTCATGTGATTTTTCACTCTTATACACCATACATGCTTCCCTAGGATGCCCAATCCCCCCTATAGTCTAAGTTTTATAAATTTAAACTACCAATCCCAAAATCCTCAACACACGACATTAAATTACGGGCCTAGCCTGAATCATGTCAGGATGCCTCATGACCAGTATGAGATGAACATGTTACCTTATAAAAACTTGGTATTCCTCCTAAAGTTATATTATATGATACAAACCATCCTAGAGGGTTTGATCCTACTTTATGATATTCCCAATCGATGTGATCAAATGTTTTGTGGTGTGGAACCTAGTGCATTTAATCCCACATGGAAATTCCTTCAATCTATCTCTACACATCGAGTCCTTCTCAGTTTGGGTTTCCACCATCCTTTAAATCCATACAGGAACCCCTAACAACATGGTGTCTGTCCAAGTCTCACCTGCCATCCTAGGGAAATTCCTTGATGGATCTCTAGTAACAAATGGTGGATACTATGTTTCAAAATTGATAAATAGTCTATTATGAATTTTCTCTCCCCATTCATGACTGATGTGGTTGTGGTCCCTATGTTTTGAATATGGTCAATAGTCAATCCCTATCCATTAGTCACCCTTTATCCAGACCTTTAAAGTCTTTATTTATATCCTTTTCACCTTCTTATGTCTTGGTACTATTCTAAAACCCTTGGTGTCACCCTCTATGCATCTTCACGCATCGAGAAAGAAAGTTGGTCATTGAGACTTTCTCAAACCCGACTCCTTCTTACCCTTTCTGTACACTTCCACATGTTTAAGAATTTCCTTCATCACTCCTTGTTTCTCACAAGAAATCATGGCTCATGTGGTCTTAAGAGTCTTGGAAGGAAGTTTACCAATGGGGTGAAGCCACAAATAATCAAAGTACAAGCATCACAATAAATTATATATGGGTTCTCTTCCCAGGAATATGTTGTGTGAATTTTGGATATCCTTGGACCCCATTCCTATCGATTTCTTCACTCCATCTCACTACACGTGTCTTTATGGGATATTAGAACCATGATAAAAAATTTATGACCTTGAACTAATAATTCAAGTCCATGTAGCATGGATTTAATCTATTTACCATTGTATAGGCCATACGATCTTAAACTGTGTGTAATATCCCAGTAAAATGACATTAAAATGTGAGATGCATATTGATCACATGATGTTAAATTGTACCATGCATCATTATCACTGTATGACGTAAAACTGTGTGTCCATTGTCATCATTTCACAATGTTAAACTACAAGGAATCCTAGGACCTTGGCTAAGAAGCCCTTCCTATGGGGTTAGTCATCTAATACATAGTCCATTATATTCAACTATCACTCAGTGTTTGAGAAAACACTCCCCTGGATGACAAGTCTATATTTTTTTAGACAAATACACCCACAAAAATTTTCTTCAATCCACAATGGCGTAATTCTGAGAGTTTCTGAATCTATTCAAATATTTCATCACTCTATTCCCACACTTTATGTTCCCATTATTTGGATCCTCATCCTCCTCCATGTCTAAAGGGACCCATAATAGAATGGTGTCAAGATAAGGCTCACCCACCATCCTAGGTACACTCCCCATAAGACATTGGACAACATTCTAAGACAAGTTCTGTGTTTCAAACATGGTCAATGGTTTACTATCATTTTTCTATATCCTTTCCTCATATAACTGAGATAGATGTTGTGTTTAAAACATGGTCAATAGTCATACTATATCATGAAATCACTCTCCTCATGTTCCAATTTTTATCCATTGTGATTCACACTCCCCATTCCCCTTTGTTTAGGTAGAATTCAACACCCCCGACATTACCCCATTCGTGCACTAACACACATTAGAGAAGAAAGTTGGTGGCTCTAAGATCCTAGTTCTCTAGAAACAACCTCTTTCATCTTGTTCACTCTTGGAATTTAGTCAACAATAAGAAACCCCAATTTCTTGATGTAAAAAACACTCATATGAAGGTAAATCACATGGCCATCCATTGTTTCTGACACCGGGCATGACCCACGAAGGCTTAGGGGTTATTTGTTAGTTGTCTCAGAAATATAATCAAAGTAATAAAATAAAGTAAGTAAATAAGTTTGAGCATAAAAATTAAGAAAAAAAGATTTTTATAGGGCCATCCACATATTGGATCCTCCCCTCTGCAAAATGTTCCTCTATAGATTCGTCTTGGTGATCAAGAACCTGAGCTCGGCCAGCCTCTACTAGGTTGTCTAGAAGACACACTATCATAATACCATGCCTTACTTCTATTATTTTTCCATAGAGAGATAATATTTTGCACTAATATATTATTGGTCTTACTCTTCCTAGCACTTAGACTCATCCTTCTTTGTCTTAGCCTCATTGGCCTTGGACGCTTCCAGTTGAGGCCTCATACTATTAGTGATCTCATCCTGAGTAGCAGCGGCTATCACATGCTCTTATACCATCCACTCTAGATGGGAAATATCTTCCTTATCATTCTGAATCACTTGGGGTCCCTCATCCTTTTGTTTCCTCAACTCCATGTTGAGCTCATGCCATTCCGCACATTCCCTCTCAATGAGGAAGTCTTGGTCCAGTGCATGAAGATTGCTAGAATTCACCCCACTAGTCCCTAGGATGACTAACCAATGACAGAGAGATCCCACCTATTGTGGTTGTTCATCTATCCAAAGAAAAGTGATGAGGTTCTGAAAATTCATCCATTCCTTTCTATAGTTAGACCAGTTATCCTCGATGACCTCTAAGCCATAATCCTCAAATTCTTTCAGTGGCATATACTCATAATGAGGAAAGATTTCCAATATATTTCCAGCTGGATCCTCTAGGTGTAGATATTCAAACATGGGCGGATGGATTTTTTTTTCTATAGGCCAAAATAGCTAGATGAATATCCTAGGGAATAGTTCCTTGTCGGTCTCTCCACCAATGGAAGAAGCCTTTACTACACCTTGTGGCACCAAAAAGGTGGACAACGTCATCCCGTCTCCCTTGGCTACTTCTTATGGTGGTGTGACCTCAGACCTAGGTCCCACAACTACCATTAGTATAAATTCTAGTATAGTGCATCCAATTCATCCTCTCAAACCACTCTAACCACTAGAAAAGTTGTTTCCCCTTCCATTGAAACTTCATCTACAAGAGCCACTTTTGGTGGCACCTCATTCATCGGCTCAACCAACACAACTCTTTCACCCATCCCTATTATGGGCCTTTTGTAACACCCCAAGGTTTTGAAAATAAATTCATTTTATAATGTATACATTAAACACAAATTTATCTCTTCTATGTTTTGAATTTCGAAAAACGGTTATCTAGAGTTGTGACCAGTAAGTCATTTGGAGTCTGGTAGAACAAACTTGATTTTTTGTGAATAGTAACATACCATTATGAATAGTAATATGACCCTTATGAATAGTAAATAATGAAAATATTTTATTTTCTTATGGTAATAAGATAATGAGATCTTAATTAAATTTTCAATGTGATATAAAACTAATTATACCTTTAAATTTGTTATTTTTTGAACTAACTATGATTTTTTAAAACTAAATTGATAATATTTAGAAAACTATTTTTGAAAAATGGAGTTGATTTTTGAATTCTACATGTTGAAAAATAGTATGGGTGAATTTTTGGGATTTTTCTGAAATTCTTGAATTTTTGATGAATAGTGAAATACGATAAAATACCGTATATTCAAATTATCTGTTAAATACACTATTTATGACATCATAAGTGATGTAAGTCCACTTGGTTAAAACTCACATGAACTTATTAATATTAGTGTTCACATGAAATAACACTATTGGTTGTCTTGAGGGAAATAATAAAATAATGAATTAAAGATTCAAAATTCACTCCTCTCCTCGACTATAAAACCCCCCACCACTCCCTCTTCTCTTCACTCCTATCAGAATTGAAGCTCCACAATGTGCTAATCAAATAGCCTTCCCTAGTCACTCCCCACATCCAGGAAGCTCTTGGTATTTCTAAAAGACCAAATCCCCTTTCTTTAAGGAGGTTCCCAAGGAGGTTATATGAAGAGGTAAAACACCTTTCTTTTTCGTTTAGTTTCATTTCAAGTTCCTTTATTTTGTAATCCTATCCTTACCTACTCTGTCCAAATGAACATTATAGATCCAGTATAATCTATATAATATAATTATATCATTTTAATGGAAGAACCATCATCAATATCCTCTCTCTCTCTTTTATTTTATAAACGAAATCAACGTCCATGAGGTTCCAATTTATAACCTTCGTGGATGACGAAGTTACGTTCTTCAAATTATACTTCATTACTGGTCATGAAACCATTTTGATGGTTGAACCAGAATTTATTATATTTATTATAACCTAATTAAGATTTAGGAACCAGTATACGTACATATTATTAAATCATATCACCAAACTAGTTCCTAATAATCAAAATACCGATAAATAATCTAAGTGAATGTCATAAATATTTCATCTAATGATTCATCCTCTTTACATGTAAAAAAATGACCATTAACACTTATGGATTTTCATAAATAATATTTAATTTCAATTCTGGAGATTTACATCCATTCCACTCCTTTACTTAAGAACAAGTGAACCGATTAAGAAAATAAATAAAACAAACACTCCAGAACGATGAAATTCAATATAATAACGTATCACTAAGGGAATAAATGAACTAAATAGAATTATGATAAACTAAATAAATGTATAATATGTTCTTAAATAAGTTATTAATAAGTCTAATTTTATATTCCAGGAGCTTAAGTTGAAGAGCGGAACACGTTCAGACTTAAGGTAAGGGTTTTCCACCCGAACTCCCATTTTCATTCGGGTTATGTTGATTGTCTAATTACCTTAATGAAATTATAATGTATTATTATGTACTTATAATAAATTCTGTGTAATTATTCTATATATTTTTACCAACCATAACCCTATCTTATTTTATGGATAGTTACATGTTTTAAAAGGAACTTTCAAAATTGTTTCCAAAATACATGCCCTGATTCAAGGGATTTTCTCAAATTCTTACCCATTTTCAAGGGCACCCTATAATATGTTTTTTGGAAACCATTTTCTTTATAAAATAAATATTTTATTATTAAAATAATACCTTACTTCACTTCTGGTTTAATACACATATTTTTCCAAAATAACTCTTCTTTTTAAAGTAAAATGGTTTTTATCTCAAGAATTACTCGAAGATTTTATAAGAGTATCTTCATTTATTTCAACACTCTTGTTGATTATTATATATTA
This sequence comes from Viscum album, assembly GCA_963277665.1. Lineage (NCBI taxonomy): Eukaryota > Viridiplantae > Streptophyta > Magnoliopsida > Santalales > Viscaceae > Viscum > Viscum album. Next base: position 1,782,462,988 of record OY728148.1, on the reverse strand, counting down.
TTAGGATTAATATTTTGTGGTATCATATACCATATTTAATTTAATTTTTTATGATTATTTTGTATTTTTATGTTCTTTCTTAAAACCATTCATCAATTTACTCTGAATGGTTAGTGTCTGTGCTTAATGTTCGTGGAAAGTTATTTACATTTCATATATTAGTTTCAATATGAATTTATATGTTATTTGTATTTATCCCCGTTCATATGAGGAATGAATTGGACATAGAACGTGTCATTTGGGGCCTACTATAGCCCCTCAGTGCATTGGTAGGTCTCATGAGACCAACTATGGTCTTGGCACAAGGCCTTGACAAAATGATTATTTATGGTCTTGGCACGAGGCCGTGACGGTATGGTTATATTGTAACGCATTATTAATTCCATCATTATGAAAATATTATTGATGATTCATGTGGTTATTAGACTAGTATAATACCCATGATTATGTTATATTATGACAATATTTACTCAGCTCATATTTCTGCCATATTATGTTCAAGTTTATTTATAAAGGAATATTTTTTATTTATTCAACATGCCTAATGTTTATGTTATGATATATTCCACTATATTTCTTACTTTTACTGAGAATTTGATCTCACCCCTTTCTTATGTTTCATTTTCTTAGGTCATGAATAATTTTATTATGAATGACATGTTGAAATAACCTAGGAGTTATGGAAGTTGTCTAAAGAGTTTCTAAGTTGTTTTTAATTTCAAGTTGTAATGTTGAACCTATGTTTGTATCTTGTTTCCAATAATACTAAAACACTTAGTCCTTAAGGATTAATATTCCTTATTTATATTCCAATATATCCAAATAAGGAACCATCTATGGGAAACTAGGGTCGGGTCCTTACACCTTGCCTCGACGCCCTCCATCGAGGGTGTGGTCTCAGTAGTCCCCTCCAGTAGTGACTCTTTGGTTGGCCTGACCTACATGGATTCCTTGTCCATATCTTCTAAGAGAGTATCATCCTCTATCACCACCTCAATATCTATGACTAATTCCCTAGTGTTAGGTGTTGATGGTTGATCGCCCATGGCCACAAATTTTGGGAAGGTACCCCCCACTTTCCACTTTATGGGTTAAGGTTCCCTCTCCCTCCACATGAGATCTGTCATGGACTTCCCCTTCATCAGTGCTCTATAATTTTTTATAAGTAAATAAAGCATCATGAAATGAGCTTAAAGATTGAGTGGATCTCTAAGGCATACAAAGATCAATGGGTTTACCTGGATCACAAAAAAACACCTATCCCCTTTTGAGATTCGATAGTCATCACTCCCCTACGAGTCTTCTGGTTCTTCACCATTGACTACACTGGAAACCACATGGCTCTCAAGGGTGGCCAGAGGGGAAGACATGACTAGAAGTTTCCTCACCTGATTGGTCAAAGGGCGCATGGTACACCAGGAGTATATTACCTCATCCAACACCTCCATGTATTTCATCACTTCAGAATGGGGAGCATAGAAGTTTTCCCCTTTATTTACCAATCCTACGAGGAATATCCTATCAATAAGGAGATACTGCCACACCCATGGAGGAGTGGTGATCTGTATGTAAATCCCCCATGATTACCAGAAATTAGGATACATGGCATCACTGGGAACATTTATGAAATGTACTCATTTCCATATCCTTTGAACATGCACCCTCAGGATCATCCCATAGGGCTCCCCTTATTCCCATTCCTACCTACCTAGGAGTATCAAGCTTGGTGTTGTTCCTCTCCCTATAGCTCATTTCTGTCCGGGCCCATGCACTATTGGACTCGCTGCAGCTGTCCTGCCCGCCAGGTTGGCTCTACCACCACAATTCCCTCCAACCACCATTTGGCCTTGTCCTTGAAGTGGTGTGGGGGACCCATTTATTATCTCAAATGGTCCAACATCTCATTATATCCCTAGGATAATCAATCTCACAACATAGCGCATAATCACAGGAGAGCCCATACACATGATTTGATGGCAACAAATCATTTCACATATTCCCATATTCACACATAAACATTCACCAGATCTGCCTCAACATTGAGGTATGGGATTCATGAATTACCTCTAAGTACACCTTCAGTTTCATTCTATACATACATTTTAATTTCCTTGAAAATCAGTGTGGATTGTAAGAATAAAAAACTAGCTTGTAGTCGACTCTTTCTACCATTACCCCACCTCAAAAGGCCAAGAGATACGATCTCTATTCCTCAGTCCCTATGCCATCATCATTCACCACCCCCTCGGTTGGGAGAATTTATGAAATATGAAGTGATCCACTAGCCTGACCTTATCTATTACTTCCACCAAGACTATATTGAATGGGAGACTTCCTGCGATGTTTAGAATCACTGCCCGTAAGTTTTTTGTGGGAGGGGAAATGGGGTTTAGGTACTCATAACCCCACAAGTGTGTGGCCACCCATCTATACAAAAATTAAAAAGTCCCATACACACATAACAACGTCTTCCCTTCGCTGACATGACAAAGTACCTTGTATAACTTTGAAAATACCAAGATAGTAAGGTTGAAACGTTTCCCCATCACCATCATCATCACCATTATTGTATCACCTAAGGTTTTAAGTAAGTAACCCTTTATTTATGAATTTTAAGTATGTAAATTATTTTGGTGAAGTTTGGGAGGGTTTGGAAAGACTTTTGGAATATTTTTGGGGATTTTCCAGAGCTTTATGGTTTGAGCATAGTTAGTACAAACCGTGTTACTCCTACAAGAAAATATGAAAAGTGAGGCAGTGGGATTTGGGTGGGTTCATGGTTAGGATTATGATTTTCCCAAACTATGTGGACACCTAGGAGAAACCATGATTTTGGAGACAAAGGCATTTTCATGTTTAGCACACAATTTACCTAACAATATGACTAACCATGTACGATTAAAATTTATATCCTAAAAAATGGATCCCACTCGTATTTTCCTTTAAACAACTTATTTTTCCTCTTTAGAGACCCTAACTTATTTTATCCTCCTCCCAAAGGATTTGTAGACTCTTTCCTTTGACCCATAAGTGATCCATTTTTAAATCTTAGTATATTGAAGGCCTTATTTCTTGGTAAGTCTCTATTATAGGCTGTTTTTGTTATATTTATTCTTATTCCCTATCTTGGATTCATAGATATGATACTTTTAGGATTTATATATACTGTTTTATTCCAATCCTAATGAGATATGGATGTGTTAATGTTAGGTAACAATATATAATGCAGGTTTTTGGAGATTCAACGTGGTTTTGTTGAATAATTTGTGTCATTCTTCATTTTTTCCATAGTTTTCGAGGTATGTGGCTTCACTATTGACTCCTCTTATTATAAATTGAAGTATTGATTTCAAATTTATTGTTTTTATTGAAATTTATTATGATTCGTTTGGTAAATTATTGATGGAAAACCTCTTTTGTGATATTATTTAGAATTGTAAAAATTGGCTATTTTGGTGGAAATTGAAAATGGTAACATGATTTTAAAATGAAAAATTTGAAAATGGTAGTTGTGTTTAGATGCATGGAAAAGTTTTTTTAATAAAAGGATAGTTTTATTGAAATGGTTTGGAATATTTTGTATTGGAATGGTGGTTATCTTAAATGGTTAAGAATGAGTTTAATGGGATTGATATTGGTTGTGTAGTACCACCACCAAAGGGATGAAGTATGGACATGAAGTTCCACTATTAATGGTAAACAACAAGATTGTGTGGTTTAGTGTGTGTGTGTTTGTGGCTATGTGAAATGGAATGTGTTACGCCAAATGAATTTGATAAATGGTTAAACAAATTGTTTGGTGGATTTCCTTGGAATTCCTTTTTGTTGAAAAACTACTTTGGGTTGGAATTTATTTGGATTTGATGTAAAATATTGATTTTTTAAAGTGTTTTCTATAAATAGTTTTATATAGATGTTTTAACTTCTTCTATCCTAGTGGAATGAATTGGGGATTCATTTGGGGGAAAACTAATGAGTCTCATTACTCACCCCCTACTTAGAAACTTTGGTGATTTTTTAGATATTGTTTATTGAGACATAAGTAATGGTAAATTATAACAATCCCTTAATGGTACTTCATGATACTTGGGAATGGATTGTGGAGTTGGAGCTTGGAGTGTGTTGTGAGTTACTGTATTGATGTATGTGTATTCTTTGAGCTTTGAGATTTAGTATTATTCTTTGGTACTTTGATATTGGTTATGGTGTAGTTTGGTATTTTTTTATTTGGTATTACTTTGAGTTTTATTACACTGTTATCATGCATCATATAGTGATTTTTTTGTTATGGTATACTTGTTTGTAGTTTTTTTATTTTAAAATGGGAAATTATCCCCCAACTGTATTGAATCCCCTAGAATTTATTGGAAGCCTTTGGCATCTTGGGGATGCCTCCTAAGGATAGGTAATATTATACCTCCTTCTCAAGACAATGAGGAGGGGAGGGATGTTACAATTATGAAGGTGCTTGGACACACCCCCATGCATGCATCCCTCATTGGGAGCATCCGACCAAAAATGATCATCATGATGAACCCCACCATCCTGATTGTGGTTTGATCCTTCGTCTTGAAACTGTAACCCCACCACTACCACTGGCTCACCTCCCGAATTTACTAGACGGAGCCCTCCTTTCCCCATTGTTATCCCCTGATACATGTGCGAGTCCTAGTAAGAAACTTCTCTATTGGATCCTCTCCTTCAACTGGTTCTATCACTGGTTCATTCAATAAATATCCAAACCACTAATTAAAGGGAACATCCATTATCCATGACTTCACTTCACTGGTGCCCTACACTATACCCAATAGCACCTTCGACATATAAGGTAGCCGCTCTTGGTCTCCCCATACATTCTCCATGGGGAGGAATTCATCATACATCACCACCAGTCAATTTCACTCTTTATGATAGCCCGAGACATCAGAAAGTTCTTTATAATAAAATATTTGTTGGAATTATCCTAAGATGAATTAATAGAGATGTAATGTTTTTCACCATGGAAAAATTTCATGCTGATCCTTGTGGATCCCATCAGTCTGGAACAAAGATTTCTCACCAAATTAAGAGGCTTGGATATTTATAGCGTTAGATGACATAGGATTGCACACAATTTTTCAAAAAATGTCATTCCTTCCAAGTGCATTCCAATTTCATCCACCAACCCCCAAAGTTTCTATATATATCTAGATACTATTGTCCATTCATTGTATGGGATATGCATATTGTAGGTATATACCCTCCAACTATGGTCAAGCAGTTCAAGTATATCCTTACTACTACCAAATTATCCTATAAATGGGATGGGGAGATACAACTTAAGGAAGTCATAACCATAATAATCATCAATTTCATGAAGTTAAACATCATCACATGATTTGGCATCCCTAAAAAAACTGACAGGAAATGACACCAATTTCCACTCTTCAGAATTAAAGAAATTGTAACAGGAGTAAAACATAAAATCCAACCATTATTCCTACTATCATGCTGTGGAAAAAGATAGATAAAGGATTTCAATAAAACTATATCAATCATACCTTAGAAAATGGTGGATAAAGAGAAAAAAATCTTGGACTGATATGCTTGTACACACCTTATGGGCATATCTAACCAAAACCCACATTATAACTTAGGAAACCCTGTATTAATTCTTTTATAGAATAGAATAATTTCAACCCATTGAGGTCCAACTACCCTCACTAAAAATAGCTATCTGTGAACAACTCTAAGATGATGAAAAATCACAGAGGTGATTTTAAGAGTTAGAGAAACTTGATGAGAAAATAATTTATACCATATATCATTCATAAATATACCCAAACCATATAGCATGGGATTTTAATAAGAAAGATTTACTTTTATCATTCCACTAAGGAGAGCTTGTAATAGTACCAAAGACTCTGATGATACCAGAGAAGAAAGACCCAAATCTTGATCCAAAGTGGGAGGGACCTTATTCCATACATAAGGTCCAATATAATGGTTCTTACTCGTTAATAAAAATGGATGGGGAATGCAGTTCACCCCCTAATAATGCATGATTTCCCAAGAAATAATTCATGTGATTTCAAAGAAAATATGGGAGTCCTCTATATGTATAAGCCCCAAATCTTTATACTGGTCATAAGATGTTAAAATGAATATAATAATTGGTCCTATTTTCCTAAACATAAAATTCATATACATCAACCTTGTTGCACGATGTAAAATAGAACAACATTTCAATCCGTGCTTGAATGGAAGACCACCTTTGGTGGTGGTAACCTACCAAAACTCTTTTCCATAAATAAATGTGACTTGATTCCCATGCTCATGGGATACATATTGATGCCTAAATTTCCTATCCCAGGTCCAACTTCAAATACACCCATTTATGAGATTGTCTTCACCAACCTTTGGCCCCTAAAGCCTCTCTTCATGCTGGGTTTATCACTCATTGGATGGCGAGGACATCATGGTCCAAGTCATACAACCTAAAAACTACAAGACACCATAGTAAAAGTTGTATAAATTTAAACTACATAACCTATGGTCCTCCTCCATAGGTGTAATCCCTAAAGCCTTTATCCTTGTTTTATAAGGTTAAACTGCATGGTTTACATCCCTATTGTAGAATATAAAAATGCGTATCACTTTGGTCCTTACCTAAGAGTCCCCTAATCTCAGTTTTGGTCTCCTAGAACACATCTTTTCAAGAACTATGTATGGGTTGATTCTTATCTACATAGGATACATTGTGACACCTAAACTTCCATCTTAGCCTCAAATCCAAAAATTTGAAGACTACATTTTCCAAACATTACCCCCTAAGGCATCTCTTCACGTTGGGTTTGTCACTCGTTGGTTGGATAGAACATCTTATTCACCCTAACATCCTTTCCACAAGATGTTAAACAACATTTTTATGCTCCATCACATGATTTAAAGTCATATGATTCCATGAGTCCTCACCAGAGAGGATTCCATATTGGGTGTTGGTATCTTACCACCACTGTTTCTAAGAAATATGTGTGGCTTGATTCCCATTAGCACACACTACTACAAAATAGGACTTTAACAGTGCTGAAACAAGCATCGATAAATGGTAACTTTTACTAGTGCTAATAAAAGGCACCATTTATCTGTGATTTATTTTTAGTGCTGATAAAGGGTTAATTTATAAGTGCTTTATTTTTAGCGCTGATAAAGGATACCCTTTATCAGTGCTTTATTTTTAGCATTCATAAATAGATCCTTTATCATCACTTTTTTTAGTTCTAATAAAGGCATGAAACAAATGAAATAATGAAATAAATAAAAAATAAAAAAGAGTTTATTAAAAAAATATTAAAAATATTATTAATTAAAAAATTATTGTTAAAAATGAATAAATTGATTATACTATATAAAAATTTTAAATACTAATAAATAATATAAATTAAATATATAGATATATGTAAAATGAAAAATAAAAAAAATAAAAAATAAAAAATAATTAAATTGAGAAAATATTTAACATTTTATTAATGAAATAATTATTGATAATGTTAATAAATAGTATATATTAAATATATAGATATATATGAATATATATAAATATGATTTATATAATACAAAATATTTATACTTTACATTAAATAGTAATATATTTAGTGAATAATGGTTTATAATTAAAAATTAATATGAATTAAAAATACCGACTAATTTCCTCGAGTAATGGACATAATTGAATGTTGTTCTATTTTTTAATATAACATAGATCAAACATGTGTTACATTGATTTCACATACATATACACAGTTAATGCATTTTTATATACAATTCACATTCACAAATATTTATGCAATTAATGAAATATTATATAGAAATAGATATAATATTTATGTAACTTATTCAAATTTTTATATTCATTTTATAATTTCATTATAACATGACACATTTAATATATTATATTTTAAATCAGTAAATTTTGTTTATTTATTTTTAATATTATTAAAGTTAGGTACTATTTATTCATTTTTAATATGTTTTTATTTTTTTATTTTTTTTGGGAATATAATCAATTTCTATTATTTATTTTATATATATTTATTTACCATGTTTTAATATTTTCAATATGTAATCATCTTTATTTCAATATATATCCATTTTTTTAAAAAAAATTATATTTAATTAATAAAACTTATCCATTTTTTCAATATTGTTAAAGTGTACTCATTTCTAATTATTTAATTTCACTCATTTTTAACATACATGATCTTAAGATTAAATATTAATTAATAATGTTAAAAATATATCTGTAAAAAAATATATTAAATAAATATATTTATAAATATATATTTACTATATGTATACATTTATAATAATAAATAAATAAATAATAATTTTTTAAAAGTATATATATAATTATAAATAAATAAATAAATATATTTAAATAATTATAAAATTATATTAAATTTATTCAAATAATGAATACATTTACTATAATTATATATATTTATATTTATTATATATATATATATAATTATATAATTATATATAAATATATAAATATTATTTTTTTGAAGAGTATTTATATAATTATAAATAAATAATTATATATTTAAATATTTATAAAATTATAATAAACATATTTAAATAAATAATAAATTTACTATATATATATATTAAGTATATGTATATAATTATATAAATATATTTAAATTATTTATTTATAATTATAATTATAAATCTTTGTTAGTGCAAAAAAAGGGCTGATAAAGATTCCTTTTATCAGTGTTTATTAACATATCACTGATGAAAGGGATCTTTATCCGCACTTTTTTTGAAGCACTGATAAATATGTCTCGATTTATTCTAAGAACCCTAACATCGCGAATTAGTTTGCGATATCCAAAGCTCTCCATGGAATCCACGTGCTGCCAACACTCCTCATTGTTGAATCCAAGCTCAAATATAGGCTATAATCAAGGCTCTAACTATTCGAAGGCTCGAATCCAAGGGTCAAACGATTCAAGGGTCAAATGAAACCAAGGATCAAATGAAATATAGGTTTTTTGATGTTTATAATTTCCCTTTATTTCCACTGAACATTCTCATCCCACATCCGTGTATCCTAAGAACTACAGTTGCACTATCCTATAATAAAACAACCCAAAATTAACTATTGTTTAGATATAATGAAGTATCATCTTTTCTGATAGTATATGGATCTCCTTAGGACAACATTGGTATTGTGTGGATTGAAATATATCAAACTCAATGTTGGTTCATGTTATTTTGAGGTATAATAGGATCCCAATATCTATATTCCATGACATATACCTCTTTACAATCATCCAATTTTGAAAAATTCATCTATATAGTGGTTGGTGTTGTCTTTGGTTTGGAATATTCCATCGAAAATCACTTAGGAATCACTTTTTCATATTTTTATTGAGAAATTAATGTGCTATGATTTCCTTGAATCACCTATAAACTAATGAAAATGTTTAACTCACCAATCATAGACATGTTGATATCATACCTCATATGATCCACAAAAAAATTTCATTGTGCTTTTTCCAATCCTAAAATATTATATTTTTGAAATTTTTGAGTACCAACATCCTTTGATCACCCTCCTTATTGATATATAGGTTGCGATAAACTCTACCTCTCTAAAAAAAATCCATCTTAGGTATTGATTTAACCGTAAATTCCAAGCTATTAGTGATTTATTTATCTTATAAAAATAATTCTTTAACTAGAATAAATTTCTCTCATTTTCAGCCATAATAAACCAATAAAGTTTCTAAATGTATACCCCCCTTAAAAACTCCATTGAGGAACATAGATTTAATATCCATTTGTTTTACTTTTAACTACATTTTCACTAAAATAGTCATGAAAATTTAAATAGTTTCCAACCAGGATATGAGAGTAAATATATCATAAATATAAATTCCTCTGATTTAGGAATTACCATTTCAAACAATCCATTATTTATTTTTGAGACACTTTTCCATAGTCAATGAGTTTATTATAGAACACCCACTTTGTTCTGAAAACATATTTTTCTTCAAGCCTTGGAAAAATTTCCTATGTCACATTGTTCATATTTAAATCAAGCTTATCATGCATAGATTTGATCCAATTATCATCCTTGTAATCCTATCCAAATTATTTAGGCTCTACTTGGGAAAAAAATTAGGTTCTTTGTAGAGTCTTACTCCTCCAAGTTTTCACCAAAACTATCCAATCACCAATGAAATTTTATTCATTGATTTCACCGTTGCTTGTATTTCTTGAAGTTGTTAATACTTATTAATTTTCCTCACCATAAATGTCTTATTTTGAGTCTACAATATCCCCATGTTCTCCCACTATTCTACACAATTCAACATTAATTTCCTCCAATGTTTCATCATTATTTTAATTGTTAACAATATCACCATTCTAATTAGTAAAAAATATCTATCAATTTTATCTTGTCATAATAAAAACATATCAACCCACCCTTTTAAGTTAGTATTTAATTATCTCATTATCTAATATGATAATTTTTTACTACCACAAATCAATTTCCTCTTTCAAATAAAATTACCATAATTTTTTACTGACTCCAAATAAAAAAATGGTTCATCTATTTTTCTATACCTTTTTAAAAATATAGCTATCATTGAAATGATAACCAACTCATTAATATTTCTTAAAAATCACATCATTTCTTTCATAACACATCTAATAAACACTATGAATATTTTACTTTAATACATCAAAATATAGATAATTCTTAAGATTTACTTTTGGTTATACCCTTAGTAATATCTGATTACCATCCATTTAATTCTAAAAAATGGGAGGTATTACCCATTTTAGAGAACATAATGAAGTACAACTATCATCCTCCTCAGTTTCATCTCTTGAATAGTTATTATTCCAATTTTTTTCTTGTGAATCATCCCCAATATCTTTTATGTTGCTTGAACTACTCTGAGTAGTAGTTATCCTATGGATGAACACTTCTTTGAATATTTCATGAAACATAGGTTCATGTCCACAAGAGTTGGAGGATGAGTTCCAAACAAAAAAATGCAATGATAACTATTCATAAGATTAGCTGATAAGGATGGAAGTTGTCTATAAAGTTAAGCTGTGGATAAATTTAGAGGATAACACCTAATATAGTGGAGTAATTATCTTCTTAAATTAAATTACCCCTTTTATTCAAATAATACTAAAATTATTTGAAACAATAAAGTGTTGGATTTCCCTTATTATAATTATCTATAACTTTCACCCTTAATAATGAATATCTTATGTGTGTTTATTTATTTATTATAAAAAATGAATATTTTATGAACCCAATAGGATTGATATGAATCTAAAATGGATACACACTAATCATTTGACAAAAGAGTATGAATATGGAGTTAAAGAGTTCATCAAGTTTGAAATATAACATGCATACGACCCTTCTCAAATCCTTTTTCCATGTTTATGTTGTTGTTATTCAATAAAAAATAGTCCAGAAGAGTTAGAAGAACATTTTATTTGTCACAAAATACATCATATCTATAAATTTTGGTCTAAACATGGTAAAAAAAATGAACATACACATAGATTGGGATGATACTATGGTTTATGAATCATTTGATATAAATACAAGTGTAAATGATGATGGAGGTCACATGGAAGAAATAACAATGAAAATTAAAGATGACCTTTATGATTGTAAAAAATTGTTTGAGAAGTTAAATAGATATACTAAAAGTCCATTGTATACCAGTTGTACTAAATACACAACATTTTCAATTGTATTGAAGTTATATAATTTCAAAGATGGAAGCGGATGGAGTGAAACTAGTTTTACAGAACTACTTGGTCTCCCGAATGATATGATACTAGAATAAAATGAACTACCATGTCTAACATATTATTATAAATAAATGCTACATTCAATGGGAATGATCTCTAAAAAATACATGCTTCTCCAAATGATTTAATATTGTTTCGCAAGGACCATGGATCACTCATAAAATTTCATAAGTGTGGTGTGGATTGATACAAGAAAAATGAATCAATTCCTTTGAAATATGAATGGTAATTTCCTATCATTACATGGTGTGGAAGACTATATGGATGTCAAGAAACTGTGAGACAACTGATATAGCATGAAAATACTAGAATTAAAAATGGGAACCTACGTTATTTAACAGATTCTCCTCAGTGGAATAAAATTGATTACGAGTATCCTGAATTTGGAAATGAGCCAAGAAACATTCATCTTATGTTATCTATAGATGGAATAAATCCGTTTGGTGTATAGAGAAGAAATCATAGTACATGGATCATCATGTTAGTAAATTATAACTTTCTTCTTTGGTTATGCATGAAGTACAAATACATTATTTTGTCTCTACTTATATCTAAACCAAAGTGACCTGATAATGATATTGATGTATATTTGAATACAATGATTGAAGATATGAAATTTATGTGGGATATAAGTGTTAAAATGTATGATGATCATATAAGTGAATAATTCACATTGAGGCCCATGTTGTACGGGATGATAAATGACTTCAATACTTATGGAAATTTATTAGTCTACAGAATTAAAGGAATGTTGGGGTGTCCAATTTTTGAAAAACACACACAGTTAGTTCAGTTGAAACATTCCTCAAAGAATTTGTTTTTAGGAAATTATATTTTTTTACCTAGACAGTATAAATACTGATTCTGGATGATAGAATTCGATGGGAATATCAAATAAGGCACAACACCATCTCTAATAGTAGGTGATCAACTCTTCAATAAAGTTAAAGATATTGAAATTATTTTCAGTAAACCATTTTCAAAGAACCTTATGAAATTAGGTTTTAAGATGAGATAAATTTTCTTTGAATTACCATATTGTAATTGTTTGTATGTCATAAATTTTCTTGATGTCATACATATAGAAAACAATATATTTGATAGTGTTATTAGGACATTACTAAATGCTCCTAGAAAAAAAATACACCATAAAGGATAGGTTGGACATGATTGAAATGGGGATAAGGGACGATTTGGCACCAATAAAGGGTAAGGGGAGGAATTTTCTTCCTCCATCAACTAACACTATATCTAGATAGGAAAAATTACAATGTGGTCTTTTATTAATAGTATAAAAGTTTCATAGGGGTATTCATTAAATATCAATAATGTTGTTTAAATGACTTATTTGAAGTTACAAAGACTAAAATCAAATTAATGTCATGTTTTGATGAAATATTTGATGTCTATTTCTTTCCATTTCATTTTGAATCAAAATTTATGACATACATTAACTAGAATCTGCTTCTTTTTCAAATCCATATGCAGTAAAATTATAGACCCGATGAAGTTTCCAATCATGAATAAGGAGGTTGCAGTCCTATTTTGTGAATTAGAGGTGTTCTTACCACCATAATTCTTTGATATAATGGTCCACTTTATGGTTCTCTTGGTTAGAGTGGTTCAAATATATGGTCCTGTCCATTATAGATGGATGTACCCCATTGAATGATATATGAAATTTTTTAAAGGGTATATCATGAATCGAAGTTGGAAAGAAGGTTGTATTGAATAATGATATATTGTTGAATAAGATATTGAATTCTATACTGATTACCTATAATATTTTGATAGTATCGATCCCACAAAGTATCATCAAGTGGACAGCTTATATGAGAAGTGATTTTCGAAAAATATGTTTTTACAATTACCTTGAAAAATTATGTATAAGTTAACATTTAAATTTTACAAAATAGTAAAGTTGTTGATCCATAGATTTAATCCATAAAATAAATTCTTAGATATTTGAATCCATTAAGGGATAAATTATTGATACTGAATACACACAATCAACAGTTCATAGAATGGTTCCAAGATCAAATTTATAATGAGTTATCTGAAAATAAAAATTCAATTGCTAAAAGAATTCAATGGATTTACAGGTGACCGAATGTAAATGTTATATCTTACATTGGGTTTTGAATCAATGGTTATATATTCTATAGAAAATAACATGATGAAGGAATTTCAATGCCAAAAAGTGGTGTTATGCATGTTATGGAAGTGATACACATATATGGTTCCAAGGATAGAAATCCAATTTATACAAATATGTCATATTTTGGCATTATCAAATAGATATATGAGTTGTATTATACAATATTTCAATTGTTAATTTTACATTGGAAATTGGTTGACAATATGAGTGCAGTGAAAGTTGATAAAATGGGATTCGTGAAGGTGAATTTCAGTATAGAAGGGGAAAAAGATGAGCTGTTCATAATGGAATCACAAAGAGTGCAAGTATTTTATGTCACAAATCCAATAAACATGAATTGGTCAATTTTTTTGTTGGGGACTAAAAAAAATGTCAGGTCAGATGGGAATTCAATCAAGGATGACCCTTTAATTGGGAAATCAAAATCAGTTCATGTCAATCCAAATGTAGACAATGTCTTGTACATTAGAGGGGACCACAAAGATGGGATTTTGATTCTCGATAGTGGAAAAAAATCCCTAAAACCTTTAAAAAATAGAGTTCAATGAGGAGGTAAAAGTGATTTTTAATATATTATGTTTTCCTCATAATATTATATGTTATCTATTGCATTAACATAATCTAAATTTAATGTTTGAATAATCATACAGATAATGTGTTCTATACATGATGATATTACCAATACCTCAGATGAACAAACTATAATGAAGGAAACCCTTTAGGAATATGTAAAGGTAATGTTACGATATAATTTATATTTTTTTATCTAAAAATTATATAATGAAATGTTGATTTAATTTTCATTATTACTTGTAGAGTTTGTTTATTTTAGAATATTTCTATCTATCTTTCCTGCCTTTCTTCCCCAAAAATTCTATAGACTTCTTCCCCCTTAAAACCTTTTCACCCCTATAGTGTTTCATTTATCACTTTCCTTCAAGTTCCCTATAATACCTTTACCTTTATAGGAATAGGAACAAAACTACCTCAACTCAATCACAGAGGTAATATTTATGTTTTCACAGTAAAATAATTTTCCCTATAATTAATTTATTATTTCATATGTATATTTAATTTATTTATTTTTTTTATTACTCACATAGGAATTTTTTTCTTATATAGGTGGATTATCTTATTCGAGTTGGGGTGGTCTATCTATTTTTTATTCCTTTCTACAAAAAAACATCTATATACTTATTCTCACTCAAAACCTTTTCACCTCGACAGTGTTGGAATTTATCACTTTTCTTCATGTTCTCTCCACAGATCAATTACAAAGGTAATCTTAATGTTTGCATAGTAAAATCATTTTCTGTAGAATTAATGCATTGTTTCAAATTTATTTATTTATTTTTTAGTATTAATCACATTATAATTGTTTTATTATACAGGTGGATTATTTTGTTTGATCCTACAACCGAGATAATGACAACATAGAAATGTATCAAGAATTCATACAACCATCATGAAAAGGTGAATTCCTACTACTTATTTAATTAATTTTTTCATCATTTTACCTAATATTTGTTCGTTAATTTCCTTATCATTTTTATATAATACTTATTTAGTTTTTTACAGATGTTTTGGGAAGTCATATTTTGATTTCAACTATCTGCAACAAACCATGAAAGAGATAAAATGTTCCTTTCTTCCAATGTTACCATGATTTCCATTACCTTTATTTATTGAACTTCAACATTTCATATTGAATCAATGTTCTTAGTGGAATAAGCTTTCACATTATTGAAATCTATAAGAGTAGAGGAATCTCATGTTCCCATTTTGGTGACTTCTTGTGATATAATGGGAATATGAGTTTCCTATTCTCTTCTAGATTTCAGCAATGATAATGGTCTTTCAGATAAGAACATCAAGTCAATATGAAGTGTTTTTATTTCGACAAATAAATAAAATGGATATCATGGTAAAATTTGAATTTATATTTTTTTGAGACTCTCGGGCATGTAGGAATCTGACACACCTCAATCTGACACATAGTGAGACCGATATGATTCCAAGTGCTTCTTTTTATTTAAAATTAAAATTAATTTTAGTAAAAATGATAATTGACATACTAAAAACCAGGAAAACACTTTCCAATTGATTTTTTACTATTATAAAATAACCCATAAGTAATTTTTTACATATATGAATCATCCTCACCTCAATTCGATACATGATGTTCCTGATATGACTAAAAGTGTCCATTATTAGTTTAAAATTGACATTTAAGTTCAAAAAGTGTTACTAAATAAAAACCAATAAAACATGATCATATTTTCTTAATAATTTAGTACATAGATTTATAAATAATTTTTGATATGTAGGAATTAGTCTCACATAAAATAGATACACGATGTGATTGGTATGAGTAAAATGACATGATTCTAGTTTAAAATTACATTTTAGTAAAAAAGAAAAGTGACATTCTAAAAACAAGAAAACACATTATTATGGTTTTGATACTTTATGAAAATGATCCAGAATTAATTTGGGACATTTAGGAATTAGAATCACCTCAATCCAATGTATAGTGTGACCTGTATGACTCTAAACACATATTTTTATTTAAAATTGACATCAATTTTAGTAAAAAAGAAAACTGACCTACTCAAAACAGACCCAATGCATTCAAATCATTTTGATACTTTAGGGAAATAATTAATAATTAATTTTCAATTTATAGGAATCAGCCACACCTTAATCAGATACATGATGTTTCTATTATGAATCAATGTGTCCGTTATCAGTTTAAAATTAACATTTTAGTTCAAAAAGTGTCATTCACTAAAAACCAAGAATATTTACTCATATTATGTTGATAATTTAAGAAATATATTCATAAGTAATTTTTGATTGGTAAAAATTAGTCTCATATAAAACCGACACATTATATGATCGATATAAGTCAAAGTACATATTTCTGGTTTAAAATGAAATTTTAGTATAAAAGACAAGACTTACTAAAAACTGAGAAAACATATTTATATTGTTTTGATACTTTAATAAAATGATCCATAAGTCATTTTTAAATGTGTAATAATTATTCTACCCTCAATCTAATGCATGGTGTGACCTGTATGACTCCAAGTACGTCTTTTTATTTTAAATTGACAACAATTTTAGTAAAAAGGACAATTGACCTACTAAAAACTGAGAAAAAGAATTCACATTGTTTTGATACTTCAGGAAAATGATCCATAAATAATTTGGGACCTTTATAAATCATACAAACCTTAATACTATGCACGGTGTGACAAGTATGACTCAAAGTGTCCATTATTAGTTTAAAAATGATATTTTTGTTCAAAAAGTGTCACTCACTAAACAAATTGAGAAAAACACTCATATTTTCTTGATAGTTTAGGAAAATGATTCATAAATAATTTTTTTATTTGTATGAATTAGTCTCATATAAAAAAGACACATGATAGAATCAATACGAGTAAAAGTGCGTGCTTCCAGTTTAAAATGACACTTTAGTAAAAAAGACCAGTGACGCACTCAAAATTGAGAAAACACATTCATATTGGTTTGATAATTTAATAAAACAATCCATAAGTAATTTTATATGCGTAGGAATCATCCTCACCTCAATAAAATGCATAATGTTACTTATATAACTCTAAGTACATTTTTTATTTAAAATTGACATCAATTTTAGTAAAAAGGAAAACTAAGCTACTCAAAACTAATAAAAAGCATTAATATTACTTTGATACTTTAGAAAAAAAATCCATAAGTTATTTTTGATGTGTAGGAATCAACCTTATCTCAATCCGACACACAGTGTGACCGATATGAATCAATGTGTCCATTATCAGTTTAAAAATGACATTTTAGTTTAAAAAGTTTCACTCATTGAAAAATGAGAAAACAAGCTTGAGTTTTCTTTATAATTTAGGAAATATATTCATAAATAATTTATATCATTTAGGAATTTTTCTCACATAAAAATAATGTGCAATGTGATTGGTATGAGTCAAAGTGCATGTTTCCAGTTTAAAATGACATTTTAGTAAAAAAGACATGTAACAAACTCAAAACAAATAAAACACATTCAAATTGTTTTTATACTTCTGAAAAATGATCCTTAAGTCATTATAGACATTTAATAATCAATAAAACCTAAATATGACACACTTTGTAGCCGGTATCACTCCAAGTGCGCTTTTTATTTAAAATTAACACCAATTTTAGTTAAAAGGACAACTGACCAACTCAAAACTAAGAAAAACATTTGGATTGTTTTGATACTGTAGTTAAATGACCTATAAGTCATTTTTAACATGTAGTAATTATATGTAACTCAATATTATTCATTTTTTGACCCTTATGAATCAATGTGTCTATTATTAGTTTTAAATCCACATTTTAGTTCAAAAAGTGTCACTCACTAAAAACTAAGCAAGAACACTTATATTTTCTTGATAATTTAGAAAATTGATTCCTCATTAATTATTTACATGAAATAATTGGTATCACATCAAACCAACACACAATGTGATCAATATGATACAAAGTGCATGTTTCTCATTTAAAATGACATTTTAGTAAAAAAGACAAGTAACTGACTCAAAACCAAGAAAACACATTTAGATTGTTTTGATACTTTAGGAAAATGATCCATAAGACATTTGATATGTGTAGGAATTAGAATAATTCAATCTAGTGAACCGTGTTACTGGTATGAATCCTAGTACACCTTTTAAATATATAAGTGTCATTTTAGTTTTAAAATGCACATCACATCGCCAAAACCAAACAAACAAGCCTAGATTGTTTTGTCATCATTATATATTTTATTACTTAATTAATTTTATTATCATTTTTATCTTATAACTATTTAGTTAATTTTCCTAGAGATAAATCTTTAAGATGAACAAGAAATGGTGTAACGTGCAAGAATCAACCACAACTCAATCCAATACATAGTGTTCCAGGTATGAATTAATTTGTATTTTAAAACTAACCATTTCTATCAATTTATTTTTTATATTATTTATAACACAATTTTTTATCTTATACAGGTGCATTTTTTTTCTTGAGTAGGGGTTAGGATCAAAATAAAAAGGAAAATTGATTTTTTTGAAGGTATGTAATAATTTTTACTTATGTAATTGTTGGGACCACTTTGTGTATAAGGTTGTATTTGTTGTCAATAGTTTTCAATGAACATCAAAATGAAGTAGATCAAGAAGTACTCCAATGAAATGGAGGAATGTAAATTCATATGATTGTTTTACTGATCATAAGTTCAAAGAACATGTGTCAAAGGTGACACATTGTTTACAACAGTGAAGAATGGTGAGACATAATCCATCAAAGGATGAAGAAGAATACATGACGGTTGATGAAGACCTTGCAATTATTCATGATTTCTTGGGAACCATGCAAGAGACTTCTTGAAGAATAGAATCGTATGATTTCCATGAAGTAGAGGAATGATGGATGAAGAAGAAGGCAATGTGGAAGGGATTGGAATTCTGAGATGGCCATTCACTTCACATTGTCTCAAAATATGATGATGCTAAAGATGATCTATCAAAAGATATATATCACGATAGTGGAGTTTGTGATGCAAGAAGAAGAGTTGTTGAAGAAGCCAAGTCATAGAAAAGAAGCATATTTGAAGTGTTGTGATTTTTGACAAAGCAAATCCATGATATACAATTTTGATGACAAAGGGGATTTCACGGTGGAATGTAGAGTTCAAGATCTGTGGTCAATGATCCATGTTTGATTGAAGAACGCCGACAAAGGAATGGATGATCTCGAGATGGTACAAAAATAAAAGATACAAGGTGGCACCGTTTTCCAGTGTTTTCCAAATTTTTGGGCCTGAAAATCGACAAATAGAGAAAAGTGATTTTGGAAAAGAGACTTGAGCGCCGTGTATTTGAAGGATATGAAACTTGCGCGCCATATGGTTTTCAAGATCAGAACATCAAAATATGGCAAAGGAACTAGAGTCGCGCAAGTATTGGTTAGGTCGTGCAAGTGACTTGCGTGTCGAGAGAGGACTTACACGCAGGTACCTAGGAGGATTGGAACTTGCATGCCTCCTGTTTTTCAAGAACAGAACTTCAAAATATGGAAAAGGAAAGAGGGTCGCGCAAGTGTTGGTGTGGTCGCACAGGTGAGTAGAGCGGTAGAGATAAAGGCAGAGACTTGCGCACTGAAACTTGCACGCTGAGGGGAGACTTGCGTGCCGTCGTGCAAGGGGGTCCAGTTTGCCTATAAATAGAGGACCACCCCTCCTATTTTGGAACGGAGTTCAACAATAAGAAAAATCAGAGCTCCCGTCACGCAGGTGTGGAAGTCGTGCAAGTAGTGTGTGGTCGCGCAGGTGGACTTGCGCGCCAGTGTTTGAAGTTGCGCGCCGGTGTCACGACCCGTCCTCAGGGCCCGTGCCGTGACTACCCCAAGCCCACCTTCCGTAGGCCAGGGACTGGCGACTAGCACCAAGGCGTAAATCCCAACAAAAGGGAAGACATTGCCTTTGAAAAGTAAACAAGCACCACAGAGTAAGAAAGCGGAAAAGTAAACACTAAGTAAAACTATAACAAGCCGTGCTGAAAGTAAAAGGGGCCGGAAATACAAGCCCAACTGTAAAGTACAACTGAAAGGGAAAAATAGCAACTGAAAAGAAAAGCCGCAGCGTCGAGCCGTCCTCTGGAAGTCCCACCTGAAGGGTGGGTACAAATAGCCTCCACAGCTCCTCGTTCCAGCCGTCCGCTCCGAGTGCGTCCCGCCCAATGGTCCACCTCTAGGTACCGTCTTGCTACACATGCCTCCACCACGATCAGTGCTGTCCGTCGTCTGCAACCAACACAACGAAGTGCGGGCATAACCCGTAAAGGGGTGAGTATAAGCTACTCAGTAGGGACCCCGAGACCCCCGAAGGTCTCCCGAAATCCACAAAGGATAATCCATAAAGGAAAGTTACAATCACGAAGTTACAACCGACACTGCTTAGGTATATGCCCATACATATACCTAAGTCATCAATTCCCGTTCGGCTCCAACGTCCGAGCCCAAGCACAACCCAGTCCACACAGGAAAGCAAAACGTATACCCACACAGGATAGCACAACACAATCCACAAAGGAGAGTAAACAGTAAATCAACACAGGATAGCTCAACACAATCCACAAAGGAGAGTAAACAGTAAGTCCACACAGGATAGCTCAACACAATCCACAAAGGAGAGTAACACAGGATTCAGCTCACACAGGTATACTTCTTGTATGACGATAAAGATGACCACTGATCCATCTAAGTCATTGGACCCACAAAGTATCGATAGGTAACTAACCCCCACAATGACCCACACAGGATTGGGCCCACACAGGACCTGTAGGCGCTGGCTCACACAGAACCGCTGAGCACTGACCCACACAGGATCAGACCCACACAGGATCGGGCCCACACATGACCTATATCACTGATCCACGTAGGATAGCTGAGTGCTGTAGTCGTCGTAGTCCACTGAGGATATCTGCACTATCGTCGTCGCAGTCCACTGAGGATCTCTGCACAGTCATCGTCGCAGTCCACTGAGGATCTCTGCACGGCCGTCGCTGTCGAAGTAGCAGTCGCAGCCAGCTCTAGGGTTCCCGCACATAGCAAGCTCGTTCGGGAGGGTCCTCTCCACGAGCTGAGAGGCTGATACATCAACTGACACAAAGTCCGAAGTTGATGTATCCAAAAGTTCCGTATCGTCAACAAGAACTCAACGTCGCAGGCGGCGCGTCAATCGGATGCCCGGTCTGAGAGTTATTGGCTTTTTCGTCCCAGGGGCCCGGTTGGTTTTTAAGGAAAAACCAACCCGACCATACTCCACCTGCGTCCAAACCTCAGGAGGAGTGATCCAAAAGATCCGTCTCACTTATAGGAAAACAACAAAGCTGACGGCACGTCAATCGGACGTCCGTAGCTCAAGATATGAGCGTTTCCGCTCCGAGTGCCCGATTGGTTTCGTGTACGAACCAACCCGGCCGAACTCAAAGTATTCTTAAACCTTGAGTGCGATATACCGAAACGACCGTCTCGATCCAAGGATCGCGTTGCCACTGACGACACATCGTTCCGAGGCACGTACCTCAAGTTACGGACATTTGACCGAAAATGGTCCGAAGACGGGGGATCCGGGCCCGGGCCGACCCGGGTCGACCCGACCCGGTCCGGTCCGGCCAGGGCGCGGCCCGGCCGGTCGGACCGGCCCGGCTCGGTTCGGCCGAGCGGCTGAACGGCCGTGCGCCGCGGGGCGCTGCCCCCGTGGCATGGAGATGCCGCGACCCCGCGTGGGCCGCGCTGGAGAACCGCGTATGCGGCTTCTGCTGCGTCCCGTGCGGGCGAACCGGACCCGCGCGACCGCGGGTCCGTTGGCCGCCGCCGCTGCGGCTTCAGTCGCGGTGGCCTCGTCCGGCTGCGTGCCGGGGTGCCACCGCCTCCGGCTGCCGGCGCCACCACGCCGGCGACCCGCGCCGCCGGAATCTTCCGCGGGCCACCGGAGTTGCTCCGGTGGTCCGTTTTCCTTCCCGTTTGCGCCGGTGCTCCTCCCGGGTTCCATTCTTCACTGCGGAAACAACAAACTGCCCTTGCGTCACGATCTTCCGTCACCCGCCAAATCCGCACAACCACAAAGAACGACGGAGGGTTGTCGGGCCGTGTTCGTTTGGCCCGCACCCTCCGCGTTAGATAAAAACAAAGGGAGAAAATAAATCAACACATGATAAAACAATTTTAATAAATTAAAATTGTTCATTTTCATCCGGTTCTTTAATTTTAAAGAAACTTTCCCGGGAAAAAGGGAATTTCCAAAACAAAAATCCCTACCTCGTAGTCGTCGTCGTACGCACATTCTTTGCGGATTTGCTCGTCGCGGAAGGAGGGGATCGTCACGTCATCGCGGAAAGGCGTCGCATCATTGTGGAATCCGGCGTTGTGTCGATGAACTCAACAGACCATGAAACAATAGATTTAATTATAACTAATTAAATCCGTGTTTTGTTAAAAACCACAAAGGAGATTTTAAGAATCACAACACTCACCTCAACGGAAGATCGAAGGATCTTGTCGTGGAGGAAAGAACGTCGTGGAAGAACGTCTCAGATGAATCGTCGTCAAACTCCGAGGGTGACGGCGTTCTTCGCGTTCTTCTCATTCTTCACGTTCTTCGTGAAGGAGGATGAAGACTCAAGAATTCCGTCAAGCCTCTCAACATGTAATCCTCCAAATGGCGTGTTGGTATTATTTTATTATTACGCCAACAAACGAAAAAGGTAAGTAACGACCCATCAATTTTTTGAATTAATTCAACGAAAGAAACCGACCATTTAATTCACGAAAATAAATCGCCCAATTAAATGGTGCGTTAAGGATTTAAGAAAATGCATCAGTTGACTTTCATAATGACGGGTTTTCGCGGGTGCGTTACTTAGCAGAAAGAAATGGCGGGGCACATGCGGGCCCCACCTCACAAATATCCTACCAAGAGGGTAGGATATTTCTGGATAGCACCCTATCCGTTCCAACTCAGTTTAAGTGGCTTTCAAGTGGCTTCAAGTGTCTTAAGTGAAATAAAATAAAGTTTGTCGAACAAATTATTTTATTTCTTAACTTTAAGCCCAAAAATTAAAAACCACAACCGAGCAAACACAACTCCGGAAGAGGCGTTTCTAAGAAAATACCGGTGCTGCGATTTCATCGGTGCCCTCAGAATTTGATTCTGGGCACCAGTTTAAAAGTTAGAAAAACCCGCTCGTCCGTTCACTGAACGTACCCGAGCCAAACTTTAGAAAATGATTCCGGGCACACCGGGCCTCGGAATTAGGTTCCGTTAGAAACCGCGCTCTTGAAAAATTCCAAAGAAAATTAAGAAAAAAAAATTTTCTTGAAATTTACGAGTCTTTACAGCCAGTTGTTGGTTGCATGCCCAAGGCGGTTTGGGCGAGAAAGGAAGTGAGTCACGCAGGTTATAAGTTGAGGAATGCAGTGTCACGCAGGTGGTTTGGTGATACTTGCATTCCAATTAGGACCTGCATGACAAAGACTTGCGTGCCATTTTGGGACCTGTGCGCCAGGCTTGGAGAAGAGCGCTAGGTGTTGTTGGAGCTCACCTGTCTTTGTGGAGCTGCACGAAATCTGGAATATTTCCCAATACATTCGATGCAACAAATGTTGTATTCCTTTACAAAGGCAGAAGAATAGTGAAATATTTGGTTCTTCGAATAGAAGTGGTTCCACACACACATGACTGGTGTTTAACACCCTCGTTGTGCTTTGCGAAGAGGAGAAGAATGGTTCGTGCAACTAAACTCAGATCTTCACAAAAAGAGGGGGTTATTTCAAAACACTCAGGTGTCAGTATTGAGAATCAAAGGAAGAGAATAATAAAATATAGTGCATTCGGTTATTGCACTAAATAAGAAGATTGAATACAAAAGAGCATCAACTTAGTACTCTGATGCAAGCATTGTCTCATGCTGAACATGAGACAAATACTTCAATGAAAATATTTTGAAGATACCTTCACGTCTATAAACTGAGTGGGACTTCACCAAAGGAAATGAGCCAGGTGGAGTCAATGGAAGTAAACCGAGGGACACTGTGAGCTATCCCTGAACCATTGTAAAGGAAGTGAGCCTGGGACAAAGTGACTGTTCCTGAACCATTGTAATCCACAACTAGTAAATATTAGTGGAATTTGGTACGACTGGAGACTTGTCGGCGTATGCTCCTTGGACGTAGCCCTTAGTGGTGAACCAAGTAAAATTGTTGTGTCATCTCTTTGCATGTTAATGTTTCAATACTGATCGTATCCATACTACAATTTTAACCAGTTCCTACCAATGTGGGAACAAGATCCTTGGTTTTAAAAGAAAAATTTGACACCCTAATTAACCCCTCCCCTCTCAGGGTGTCCTGGGGTCCAACAAGTGGTATCAGAGGGAAAGTTTCACGTATGTTGGATACTCTACAATAAGTCTATTTAGAAGAGTATTTGAGTTTCTTTCCTGAAGACAATAATGAAGTTCAGTCTTGATGAAGATTCCGTCATTTTTGAGTAGAAGTCTACATCTAGCAAGACCATGACAAATAGGAAAAAGAAAGAGAAGAAGCAGTTGAAGAAGTCCCTCATATCCAAATAAGATGTAGTGTATGGTTCTCTATGCCCTTCTAATAATGATGATATATTTGGCTTGGAAATAATCGAGAATGTGACCCAGGTTCCTACCATAGGAAAGTAAGACACTTCTATCTCATATAATCATGAGGAATTAATTAGTTATCTGTATGATATTCCGGAATAAAGAGTTGCTGCTATTTTTAGAATATTTCAATGCATGCAGGTTGAGATCAACAGATTGGAAAGAGAAGCTGAGAATTTAGAAAAGGGTTTGGAATGAAAAATTCTTGAATGCTTGAATCTCACAAAATAGATTAAAGTATTTGAAGAAAAATTGGGCGTCAATAAGACCCTAAAAGAAGAGATTCATGTGCTTAAAGTTGAGCTGAAAAAGTGCACTGAAGTAAAGAGTTTTTGTTTGGAAGAAACTTCCAAGAGATTCAAGGAACTTGACTCTTTGTTACAAAACAAAGATAAGATGCATGAAGATGAGGTTGAATTTCTGAAGAAGACTTGTGAATAGAAGATGATCATGATTGAAGATTAAAAGATCATCCTCAATATTGAGAGTCAAAAATTGGAAGCCCAATTGACAAATATTGAGAAGACACATATTGAGACATAAAAAAAGAATGAAACAAGTGACGCTTGTACTCAATGTTCATTGGAGGATTATAAAGTTTAAATACCTCCAACATGTGACAAAACTATTATGACAACTCTTGATTATCCATCTCAAGAATCAATTTCTGCTGCTACTCAATGCTCACTGGAGGATTCTGCTGTCAAAATACCTCCAACATGTGATAAGAAGATCATGACCTCACTAAATGATCTATCACAAGCAGTAATGAAAGTGAAGGTACTATCCATACAAACTTGTATTATTGTTTCTAAAGATGTTCGTTCAAAAAGTGCAGGTTGGAAGAAAAATTCTAAACAATTATGGGTGAGGAAAGATGAGGATAAGAAAACTACCACTATGGATAGGTTCGATGGGAAGAAAAAGGAGGAAGTTGGTTCCTCAAATAGAGCACAAGAAATTAATAAGAAGTCCCAAAAACCTCATAAAGAAGACATAAAGAAGAAAAGATTTGTGGGTTAATGTTGGTGCTGCAACATATTTGGGCATTGTGCAATGGATTGTTGGTACAATCCCTTTAATGAAGGACAAAGAAAGCCTGCATCAAATGGAAGAAATCTAGAGAAGAAGAAGAAACATCTGCAAGTTCAGAAGCATCAGTTTACAGCAAACAGATTTGGAGTGCTTCATGACATCTGTGATATGTGCAACGGCAGAGGTCACAAGGCAGGCACATGCCCATCTCAATATGCATTCACTGTTGATAAGAAAAGAAGACCTCTGATTCCAACAAAGTATGAAGAAAGTACCTTGGGAAGAAATCAAAAGAACATTGTGAACACACATTTCCCCAAGAAGATCTCAATTAGGGAAGCTGGGAAGACCCATGATTTTAGATCCATGGAATTGAAGGGACTTCCATACAAAAGAAAAACTAAGAGGGATGAAACCCAGATGCTCCTATGTGGAAGATCCAAGCTAGCCGCAACAGTTCCAAATGACATATTGGTCATCTGGCCAGAAGATTTGGAAAGAATGAGGAAACTTGAAAATGAAAAAACCAGGGCTAGTGGTAAAGGAAAAGAAAAACTTTCACGTGATGAAGACAAAGTGTAGGAGAGATTGTAAACCAAGAGAAACACACGTGTCAAAGAAGTTCTGTGTGAGAGATGCAAGAAATCTGGTCACATTGCAAAAGGTTGTCTAACCTTAATACCAGAGCAAGAAGCAATCCTAAAAAGGAGTAAGAATGTATCATTAAAAATGGATATTAAGAAGAACAATTCTCCACACAAAGAAGAAGAGAATGTGAAGAGAGCCATGGCACGTCAACACATATCAGAACTTATGTTCAAATGTGCAGGCATGAACACTGGAGTGAACAGAGGAACTTGGTTGAGAAAATAACCTTAACCATGCAGCTCATGTTGATGAATCAAGGAGGAAACACCTTATTCCCTTAGTATTTTGTGTATTGTATTTCTGATATTAATGCAGGGAATTGAAGGTGAAGCATGATCTCAGGGGGAGAACTTGAGAAGTAGTGAATGCTGTCAAATCTTGATAGCCAAGATGAAGAAGTTTCCATCCATGGTAGATTCCTCAATTGATATTCAAAGATTAAGATGATGAAGGATCACTATTGATGAAGATGATGTGGAGTGTTTCCCTTGAGGGGGAGAAAAAAATGAAGAAGCTTCCAAAATCATTGTTTCAATCAGTATCAACTCTAGTTGGCATTAAATGCAATTACTCTGTAAATTTCTTGAAGAACACGTCATTGGAGAAGGTATGTCATTTCTCCATCTCTCAACCCTGGTTACTCAAAACAAAGATCAGTCTACAAAGGGGGAGTAATTGAATTGATCAATGACATAAGAAGAATAGAAATTCCCCAAGGCCACTTGTCCTGCCAATTGCACTTGAATGTTTTTGATCTGTTTGCTGATTTGAGTGCAGGAGTTTCAAGTTGATTATTCCCTATCACATTTGATTTCATTAGCCTGAAATGAAAGTGAAAAAACCCTTGAAGACAATGTACATGAGTTCTCATCTCATGTGGTATCATGACTAGTGAATAATGGACAACCTTGTTGACTAAATCAAATCCTCTTGTTTTCTACATCAAGCATTGCTTAAGTAGACTTAGAGTGAAATGATTAATGAAACATTGCTTAAGTATAGATTGATACCCTCCATTCCATGAGATTTGTATTTCTTTTTAATAAGGGTGAGAGAAAGTGAAATGAAAGTTTGAACAGAAAAGTTGATTGAAGAGAAGAGTCTCATTTTGACATTAATAAATTCATTTCAGAAGATATGTAAGTTATTGACAACAAAATACAAAGGGGGATATTTTTGGGACCAATTTGTGTATAAGGTTGTATTTTTTTTCAATAGTTTTAAATGAACATCAGAATGAAGTAGATCAAGAAATACTCCAATGAAATGGAGGAATGGAAATTCAGATGATTGTTGTACTGATCATAAGTTCAAAGAACATGTGTCAAAGGTGCCACATTGTTTACAACAGTGAAGAATGGTGAGACATAATCCATCTCCAGATGAAGAAGAATACATGATGGTTGATGAAGACCATGAAATTATTAATGATTACATGGGAACCATTTAAGAGACTTCTTGAAGAATAGAATCGTATGATTTTCATGAAGTAGAGGAATGATGGTTGAAGAAGAAGACAATGTGGAAGGGATTGGAATTCTGAGATGGCCATGCACTTCACATTGTCTCAAAATATGATGATGCTAAAGCTGATCTATCAAAGGATATGTATCACGATAGTGAGGTTTGTGATTCAAGCATAAGAGTTGTTAAAGAAGCCAAGTCACAGAAAAGAAGCATCTTTGAAGTGTTGTGATTGTTGAAAAAGAAAATCCATGATATACAATTTTGGTGACAAAGGGGATTTCACGGTGGAATGTTGAGTTCAAGAGCTGTGGTCAACAATCCATGTTTGATTCAAGAATGTCGAAAAAGGAATGGATGATTTGGAGACGGTACAAAAAGAACAGATACAAGGTGGCGCCGTTTTCCAGTATTTGCCAAATTTTTGGGCCTGAAAATCGAAAAATGGAGAAAAGTGATTTTGGAAAAGAGACTTGCGTGCCGTGTATTTGAAGGAGTTGAAACTTTCACACCATATGTTTTTCAAGATCAGAACATCAAAATATGGAAAAGGAACTAGAGTCGCGCAAGTATTGGTTTGGTCGTGCAAGTGACTTGCGCACCGAGAGAGGACTTGCGCGCTGGCACCTAGGAGGATTGGAACTTGCGCGCCTATTGTTTTTCAAGAACAGAACTTCAAAATATGGAAAAGGAAAGAGTGTCGTGCAAGTGTTGGTGTGGTCGCTCATGTGATTAGCGCAACAGAGATAAAGGCAGAGACTTTTGCAACGAAACTTGCACGCTGAGGGGAGACATGCGCACCGTCGCGCAAGGGGGTCTAGTTTTCCTATAAATAGAGGACCACCCCTCCTATTTTGGAATGGAGTTCAACACTAAGAAAAATCAGAGATCCCATCGTGCAGGTGTGGAAATCGCGCAAGTAGTATGTGGTCACGCAGGTAGACTTGCGCACCAGTGTTTAAAGTTGCACGCTGGTTGTTGGTTGCTTGCCCAAGGTGGTTTGGGCGAGAAAGGAAGTGAGTCACACAGGTTAGAATTTGAGGAAGGCAGTGTCGTGCAGGTGGTTTGGTGATACTTGCGTGCCAGTTAGAACCTACGCACCGAAGACTTGCGCGCCGTATTGGGACCTGCACTCCAGGCTTGGAGAAGAGCGCCAGGTGTTGTTGGAGCTCGCCCGTCTCTGTGGAGTTGCACGAAAGCCGGAATATTGCTCAATACATTCGATGCAACAGATGATGTATTAATTTACAAATAAGAAAGAACAATGAAATATTTGGTTCTTTGAAGAGAAGTGGTTCTGCACACACATGACTGGTGTTAAATAACCTCATTGTTCTTTGCGAAGAGGAGAAGAACGGTTTGTGCAACTAAACTCAGATCTGCACAGAAAGAGGGGATTATTTCAAAACACTCAGGTGTCATTATTGGGAATCAAAGGAAGAGAAGAAGAAAATATAGTGCATTCAGTTATTGCACTAAAGAAGAATATTGAATACAAAAGATCATCAGCTCAGTACTCTGATTCAAGCATTGTCTCATGATGAACATGAGACAAATACTTCAATGTAAATTTTTTGAAGAGACCTTCACGTCTATAAACTGAGTGGGACTTTACCAAAGGCAGTGAGCCAGGGGGAGTCAACAGGAGTGACCCGAGGGATGTTGTGAGCTATCCCTGAACCTTTGTAAAGGCAGTGATCCTGGGACAAAGTGACTATTCCCGAACCATTGTAATCCACAACTAGTGAAGATTAGTGGAATTTGGTACGACCGGTGACTTGTCGGCGTATGATCCTTAGACATATCCCTTAGTGGTGAACCAAGTAAAATTGTTGTGTCATCTCTTTGCATGTTAATGTTTCAATACTGATCGTATCCATAATACATGTTTAACCAGTTCCTACCAACGTGGGAACAAGATCATTGGTTTTAAAAGAAAAATTTGGCACCCTAATTCACCCCTCCCCTCTCAGGGTGTCCTGGGGTCCAATAGTAATTGTATAAACAAGTGTTTTAAATTTATATAATATAATAATTTTTATTGAATTTTGGTTGTAAATTTTATTTCATTTAAATTATGTATTGGTACTTTATTTTTCTGATTTCATGGAGTTTTTGGTGCTGTGGTGTGTTATTATAGCACACTACCCTGGTGCTGTAGTGTGCTATTACAACAAACTACAACATGCCCTTTTATCATCACTTTTAGAATCATTGATAAAGGAAAAATTTATTGAAACTAAATAAAATCATTGATAAAATACCCCTTTATCAATGCTTTTTTGCACTATTAATGGACCTATTTATGAGTGTTTTTTAGTGATGATACAAGAATAGATATTTTAATCTCTCTCTGGTATCCAGTGCTTCTCTATCACTGATAAATATCATTATTATCATTGTTAAATGCATATTTGTTAGTAGTGATAGGATACGTAGTGATGCTCGAATCTCCAATTCTGGCCCTATCCTCAATATAAAAAATATCCCCCTCCCTGTGTATGGGTCAGACCCACACAAGGAACTTTTATTCAAGAACTACGTGTGGATTAATTCTCACCACAATGAGATATGTATTGACACTCATACATTATTCCTAGGATCATCCATGAAATTCAAAAATACCCCCTCTTCTACATACAAAAAAGGATCTATCCAGGAGATCTTAATTGAGTTCCCTCCTTCCGGATCCCATCATGGAAACAAAAATGAAAGCTTCCATACAAAATTCAAATGTATTTTGGGAACTTCACACCTTATTAACTATGTTTGTTCAAATTATTCCTTTATGCTTAGATACACTCCCTCAATAAATAATAATCCTTGTCTTAGGAAAAATCAGATCTCCATAAGATTCCCTTGGAAATCGATAATAGAATTTCAGTTTCCTACAAAACATTTATTTTGACTTTGAATAAAATTCACTAGTTTGGATCTACACAATCCACCCTTAAAAGTATCATCAACCTAAGGAATATTTCATTCTCAAGATATACCTCTTCTATCTTCATAATCCCCAATAACATCATGTTGGAAACTGGTTTTCAGAAATAGTCTGCT
Source organism: Viscum album (assembly GCA_963277665.1). Lineage (NCBI taxonomy): Eukaryota > Viridiplantae > Streptophyta > Magnoliopsida > Santalales > Viscaceae > Viscum > Viscum album. The sequence continues at coordinate 1,782,431,566 of OY728148.1, read as the reverse complement.
GCTGATCCTCACTTACTTATCCCATATAACTTCTCCTTATATGAGAACTCCATAGATCTTGGTTTACAATTTCCTTCCTCATGCCCGAAGCATGATAAAAAATCCTTGGTCTTACATTCCTTACATAAATGATTATTTCAATAGATTTGGGTAATAACCATACTTTCTATATAATGTTAAACTAAACGGTTTCCTTGGACTACGTGAAACTTGATTCCCACTTTGACAAGATACATAGTGATGCCCAAATCCTACATCTTGTCTGACCATCACATGATATAAAAAATCCCCTATTATCACTTTCAATCACCTCTATATCATGAAAGAAACCTCTGTTATTACTTTATTATCACATAGAGCATAGATCATGTGGGCTTAGTGTTTTGGTAATGGGATTCCCCACACGATCAAGGAATATCAGTTCACATTAGGGTTAACATGGTTCTAGATGCATGAACTTAAAAGGCACATAAAACATCATTACCACATGATGATAAACTACATGGTTGACGTCTCTTACATGATGTATATGTCCCTCATTTGAGAGGACCACTATACTAGGTGCTGGTTTCCCACCACCCTTTTTTCAAAGAACTCTATGTGTCTTGATTATTATCATCAAAGGATATGTAGTGATGACTAAATGTCTAATTATGGGTCCAACTGCAACATAAAAATGTATCCTATCCCTATGTATGGATCATACCTACATAGTGAACTTTCATAAAAAAACTACATATGGCTTGATTCTCACCCTTGTGAGACACTTAGTGGTACATGGATCTTAAATATTGGTTCAACCAAAATATAAAAATACCCCCACTCTTCTATGTGTGAGCTAGATCTACATAGAAGTTCTAATATGGGTTATCACCTTGCATGTGTGATCTTATTAAAAAAATTCCCCTCAAGAAAATTTGATCACGTTTGAGGAGTCTTTATGCTAGAAATCATTTTTCAAACATGGTCTATGGTCATTAATTTCTCTTTTTAATAACTATGATTGGATTGATTATTGCTTTGAAGAGATACATAGTGATGCCCAGACCCTATGTCTTGGTCTTAGCAAAAAAATATCCTCCTGCATATGGGCTAGACTAGCATATGAAGTATTTCTCCCTATTCTTGGGTAATTATGAAATGAAACATTCCTTCCATAATCGGGCACAATCCTTACAAAAATATAACTCTATGTCTAGTAAAATACCAATCTCCATAAAATTCACTTGGCCCTTAGCAATAAAATTTTAGTTTCCTAAGGACACCTTTTTTTGACTATGCATAACATTCCCCAGTTTGGCTCTGTATAAGTCTCCCTCAAAAAGCCTATCAACTAGAGGCATGTTTGTTATTTGGAGAGACCTCTTCTATCCCAAGACACCCTAATAACTTTATGCCAAGAACCACTTTTAGAACATGGTATGTGGTCATTCATTACATACTTGTCCCATATCACTTTTCATATTCAGATATCCGTAAATTAAAACTTACAATTTCCCATATTCATGCCTGAAGGGTGAGGGAACATTCTCAGTCAGATCACATTGGAATGGTAAATTACTAATACTTTGGTCAAATCCATGTGACCTTAAGAGAAAACAGTCCTCAGTCCAAGACACATGACATTAAACTTTAAGGTAAGGTCCTCGTCACATAACCCTAAACTATAAAAATTTTGAGTCCATATAGCATGACACTAAACTGCATGACACATAGTAAATTATATGTGAACCATTACCTGCAAGTGAGCTAGATCTATGCAAAGGTACCTGGTACTGACTTTGGAAACCACATTATTCTAACCCCCTAACAGAACAAAATATAAAAATTCCATCCCTCCATGTAAGAGTTCGATCTCTATAGAGGCCCCATCCTTTCTCAAAGATTCATTGGTCATAGATACTAGGCCTAATAATGGGTTTTCATTAACATCAATCAGGTCCCTCCATGAAAAAAAATTAATAAAAAAATGCAACCAAATGTTTCTTATCATGTACTTCAGTCCAAGTTCAAATGAATTCCCAAGTTGGATCTTGTTTCTCATACCAAGCATCACTCATGTTATATTAGGGGACCTAAAGATTCATTTTAGACTAACAAAAACTTTCAACAATGGTCCATTTATTTTAACCACTTTCTTACCTACATGAGATCTTGACCCATGTAGAAGTATTTTCCACAAGAACCATTTGCGTACTAGAATTTCAATTACCCATTCCTTGTGTATGAGTTTGACCTTAAAAGAATATTATGAAACATATTACTCATTTTTTAGACACATGATAAGAATGAAATTCCCATATCCCTACACATGAGTCATATCTTGGTGGGAAGTATCATATTCATGGTTTTTTCTTATTCCATTATTGAAAATTAAGTACATTAATACATGGACATTCCAAGAGGTGAATCAAATCTAGTATTACTTTTAAATTATAAAGTAAATATGTAATTAAGATACTTTCATATATCAGGGAGATATATGAACATACAAAACATGGATTCTCCCCATATGAGTGAGTTATTATTCTTACAACATTAATTTAATATATTTATAGAGCTGAATCATTACATGGTTAGAGTCCTATAATTCTCAACACAACTATGAAAATGTTGTATCCTTTTCTCCCACATTTTATTACTATGTCTCTTCCCTCTCCATTATGTCCTAACTATATTTCTATGCCTCTTATACAAACCAAAACTCATAATTATCAATTTCTTCAAAACGATCCAATTCTTGATGAATCTGTTCCACTAAGGTCATCCTTTCTGCAACATAACTTTGGTGATGAGATACTATCCCTTATTGTTCTAAAGCCTCACTTAGAAGGATATTTCTCATGGTAGAAAAATGAGCCATGGACATGTGGTGGTGAGTTGTGAGTGTATCATTCTCACCATATCTCAGATGAAAAACATCCCTTTAACTTTGGTATGTATAATGCGGTAGTCAAACCCCCCATAGTCAAGAACATAAAACATGTGGTGTAGTTTGGGAAACTTTGACGGAAGATATGATAGAGGGGTATGAGAAATTAGTTTCTATATATTCCTCCACACTATCTTCTAGGAAACTTGTAAGTTATCAAGTGTCTCCTGATCTACTGAAGAATCAATCTCACATGGAAGAATATATTCTAGGACTAGATCATCCATGGAAGGCCTATCGTCAACATTTTCCACATGAGAGGAATCTGTGGTAGTTGAAGCTAGGTTCACCTCAATTAATTTTATATTTGATGTATATGGTAATTCATACACATGTACTAATGTTCTTGAAATAGATATACAGAAATAAATAATTGGTGAGGAGAAATATGAAATTGTCAATAAGTTGATAGAATCACTTTCATTTGATGAGGCATTGAATTTCTCAGTCATCAACACCCCATTGAAAAGCATTTAAAGTGTTGCCTCTTCAGTTTGAATATAATCCTTATAATACTACTCTCTTGGGGAGGCAAGTGAAGTGGGTGCATGATTGACTGGCTCTATAAACTTCAGAAGTACACTCACATATACTAATCTCATAGGGATGAACATATGAGAACTGGGAGAAACAATTGGACCCATATATTCTTGGGTCTGTGTGGATGTCTGCCCCACCACTACACTATTTGGGGGAAGGCTAGTCGACCCTGAAGATAGAGCATCATATATCTCAACTTCCATTCCAAAAATAATATTTGTTGGTCCTAAATCTTCATTTTGATCAGTTTTTCCTAGAACTATTGTTTTTACAGCATCCGACTCCACAAGAGAAGGGGAAACATTCTCTAGAATGGTTGGAACCTCTTGATTTTTAAAGCCTATTGGAATCCATGAAATAATTTATTCATTAATTAAATTTTACATATGGTATGAAATTAAGAAGTAAGGTTACAATTCTTACATGAATTCCCAAATCAGATGTAAGTTATAAGATTCCTTGTTTGCCTACTCCTTGTGACTTCCCATAGAGGTAATTTTAAAAGTAATGTAGCGAGAAGAGGAGTGGGTGGGAATACTCTTGCATGATCTACAATCACAGCCTGCATATGTTCATCTACCCCAGGAGATCCTTATTTAGTGAACCTCTCACCCTTAGGAGTATCCATTACAATAGCCGTTCATCCCTCTGTGTATTCCAGAGAAGGAATGGGTGATTACTCACCCCTCACCTCCTAAAAATGAGAATAATGGAATTATAAAATGATTTAGAAGAATACAGTGGAATAAAAAAAGTGGGTTGACATAAGATCTCATATTACTTCTTCACTAAAATTGATCCCTTCCACCATTGTGACCACCATGTCTCACATTTGGTCGGGACAATGAATTATTCCTTTGAATGAATTAATGGAAGCATCCATCTCTTCGAGATTCGCATTGAACTATTATGGATTTTATTGGAAAGAAATGTGTTCAGGTTTAGTGATCATCCTATATCATGGAATAAAAACCTCCTCTACCTGAATCACTCCCTAGATTTCTTCAGTAGAATCACCATTTCTCCAAGAAACCCATTCTTTCCAAGATTTGGTAAATGATTCCATGATGGAAATTGATAATGAAGAGGAGCCCAACCTTGTAGGTGAGGTAGTATCAAGTCACAAAACCTATTTCCTTGGAATTTATGGTGTAATTACCCTTGGAGAAGGGAACTTCCAAGGCCCCAATCATGAAGAAGAAGGTATCTTACTTAGTTCAAGCGGGGTTGATAAAAATGTTTCATCAACTCCCTGCAAACCACTACTGCTGTCTTCATTCTCACTTTCATAAAACCTTTTAATTTAAACAACCCAATATTAAAATATATATTGGACATGGGGTGAATGAATAGAATCTTTAAGGCCCTGGATATTGACCTCTACCAAATTAGGATGATTCATATAAGAAACACCCATGGGTGTAGTTATTATTCCATACCCAGTCAGGATTATCTCCTTGTATTGAATAAAGTTTAATATCTCATCAATGTGTAGAGAATTCCTCCAGGTATCCCATTCCCACTAGGATGGGGGATATTCAGCTTCCTTGGGGACAAAAAACTAGGAAGATGGCTTGAAAACTTGTGTTGTAGGGGTGTTTCTAGTATTTTGGGGAGTTGGATCCAAGATCTTTAACCTTTTCCTTTTCAATTTAGAAATGAGGGGTTTCCTTATAGAAATAATCTTTCATAGATTAACCATTTCATCCTCTTGCACTTCATCTTCCTAAGTCTCAGACAAGGGTTGACCTATAATGAATGTGACTAGTTTCTTTAGGCGATCACATAGGATTGATCAAATCCATGATTCAACATATGACTTGAAAAGTGAAGGATGAATATCAGTAGGAGAAATTTTAATCATAAATACCATATCTTTCCTTGTGAACATCATCCAAATTTTATTAGAGTCCATCAAATCCTTTTCGCACCATGCATTGTTAGTTGATGGAGGGCACCACATATACAAATAGTGAAACTAACATGGAAATCAGTAGGGTGAATACCCTTTGAAAATCAGTTTTCCATTGATTCTAGAAACTAAAACACCCTCCCTTAGGGAAATGAGGTACCCCTATCAGGTGTTATCTCCAAACACGTAATTTATTAAGGTACCATTGGGAAAAGAATATGGGGTGTATGGAAAATGGTTATAATGATAGAGATGATCCATTACTTCTCGTTATCCCTAGGTTGACGTGTTCACCCCAATTGTGTATTGAAAGTAAATCTGTAATCAAGAATCAAGAATCAGTTGGTCATTGATGAACTCATATATTACTATTTGGGATTCTATTCAGACCCATAAAACTTGAAATGGGTCTATGAGATAGTAGGGTGACTTCCCCTCACTTATACTCCCTAAAAAGTGATAATCTTCACCAGTTCTAAGAACTCAAGATTGATGTGTCTCCCCATGGCCAGTTGGGATTCCATCATGAAGGTTGTTACTCTTGCATCAGTGTTATATTCATGCAAAGGTATAATAAAACTATGGAGAAACATCACCAAGAAGGCTGCAGGTCAAACTAGCTAGCTGTCATTGTGGGAAACTTTCCAACCCCACTAGTTGAAGCAGACTTTATTGGGCATCAAATAGTAATCACCGAAACATCTCCAGGTGTTAAGAGTTGAAAATGTATTTTTCCTTGTTTCATGAGGCTCAACACCATTTGGTTTGGCAAATAATTGAATCGAATTAGAGAAAGGGATATCTATCTTGGGGTAGAGATCACCCCCTAGAAGGTTCTACGCTATGGTGATCGATTCTATCACAAGTAGAGGGTCTATCTCAGGGTCAACCCACACTAGAGAGGCATGAAGTAACTCATTAAACATATTACCAAGAATGGGAATTCCCCCTAATTTTTAGATATCCCATAAGGTAATTTTAACTTCACCATACGATAGGTGGAAGGTGTTAGTACTAGAACACTAATGGATGATTAATTAAGGTAAAATAACCACTAGAGAATATGCTAAAAAATGGGAAATCCATGTTTCTTCATATACCATGACAATGTCAAACCACTCAAGAAATTTCATGTAATTCTAGCGCACCCATATTGTCCTAGCCTAATCATCTAGAAAACTCCCTCCAGACCGCAAGTCCCACTTGGAGCTCCATACTTCATTAGTATTTCCTCGTGAGAGTTTAAATATGGATGGATAATCTGGAATGGTGGAATGAAAATATATTTCATGATTATGTTGGTTACTCTATTTCTATTAGGATCGATTCATAATGAAAACTTCCTCTTGACTTGATTCAAAAATTACATGTCCTAAAATAGAAATATTCACCTAGACATGATCTGAGAATACCTCAAACCAAGATATTGGGGGGTTTTGATTAGCCCATGGTATTATAGTGTTTTATTAGAGTCCAAAGTTGTATAGTGTAAATCTATTAGACAATGGATAATTCAGACTATATGGAAAAAGGATATCTTTTAGAATTCCCTCACAAGGGATGATATGATGCCAAAGATCACTTTCAATGTTCTCAGAAATAGAAATTATTCTTCCAATCATGTCCATGGAAGAGGTCATCAAAGGAAGTGTTTTTGTGCTAGGATTTTATTTATCCCTATATAAAGAAAAATTATCAAAAAAGTTTTAGATTCATTAAAGGCATAAATATGGAAAAGTATAGTGAACCACATTGGTCTATATGGACCACAAAGAACTCAAGTTGCTATGTAGAATCCTTTATACAGGAATAATTCAACTATAAAGGAAATTGATCAGTTTATTGAAAATACCAATTCACAAATAAAAATTTTCACTATACGTAAGAAGCTGTTCAAATATGATTTGCTAATAAATTAATTACGCTATACAGGAGAGATCTGACAAAATGTAAAGCATTGGATTTCATAAAGTAAAAAACGAGTCATTTCTGATAGATTTTATTGGCCTAGGCCCTTCTCTAATTTCACATGAACCCATAAATCATCATATAAATCATTCAACCAGACCAATTTATTCCTCAAAATAGACTCCTATTCATGATAATCAAACCATATTCTGAAAGGGGGATATTTGTTGGGTCTGAAAAAGTTTTCAGGGAAGATCAAAAGTATTTCATGCATTTTAGAATGAATGGATTAAGACCAACTGAGATATTTCATAAAGATTAAAATGAAAAACTACCATGAGCCCCAAAAAACTGCTCCTTCTACATATCATGCTCACTATTCAAGTTGATTCTCCACATACAACCTTCCACATAGCGTGATCGTTATGTGAGTCGCTACTCCGCACAACGCCTCTACATAATACCCTAGTAAATGAATTTTGTTTACAATATGAGGCGTAAATTTTTTATCCCCCACAAAAGAATTTTGTTTGTGGGGTGAGGATTACTTTTTCACCACTCACAAATTAAATATCAATTTGTAGTGAAAGGTTTGATTTAAAGCCCCCAAAAAATGAAATTACCTTTGCAGGTTGTGACAACATCCTACAAACCAAAATCCTTTATGGGTGGAAATTGAGCGGTTACATCTGTACCCCTATAAAAAACCTCACACATAGACTGGTGGGGGTGGTATATTTTTCAGGAGTGGATTTTGTGCATGAGATAGTTCAAGCAATCAATTTTAGAAGGTAAACATTTACCACATATCACAAAGAAAAGAGGGCATTAGAATCAGTCCGTATAGCGTAAAAAGTGGTCATAATAAAAAAGAGTCCTTTACGAGCCATCCATATCCATGGTGAATCCCTTTGAGAACTATAATTTCACAAACAACATGTGAATGAAATATTTTTGGGCCACCATACCACATAGAAAACAATATGTGAGATAGGGTCCTTCAATCTCGATACCCTTCCATGAAGCATTCATCCCTACCTCTTTCCCTTCATGAAATTTCCAAACAATACTCTCCATAAATCTATCCCATGAAGAGCTAAGACCCAAATAGTCCACTTTTTGAAGATCCATGCCAAGGCATTTATTAAATTCTCCCGACATGTGTGATCAGAGTATGGGAACACCAACATTCCCTCTCAATCATACATTCCCATGTTAAATGAGGTCCTATTTGTAACATACCTAACAAGGGGGATCTTTGGAATGATCTCAATCATACATTCCCATGGTAATGAGGATCCTGACCATGGAGGTAGTTCCAAGGGCCACCCCATTTCATAATGTAAGGATGGGGATCATGCTTGATTTTCCCTTTGAGTATTAGCATATTATCCTCCTCTCTTATCTTGAAATGAGAAAAAGGGAATCCCTCCTGGATTAATCCCCTAACCTTTCTTATGGTCCATATCCATATTTTTAACTAGATGTTACTATACTTGTTATGAAATGGGAGAGGATACATTCATATCAAATCCCTTTATTCTTCTCCCATACCCCCAACCCTTTCCACCAATAGAAAAATGATTGTGTTTTTCAGATCTTCTACTTCATCTTGTTTCTCACACCGAGCATGAATCATGTGGGATTTGAGTTTAGTGATGATCACAACATCTGCATGATCAAATACCTACCTCAGGAGGATATTTACTTTATGAATCTTCCTCTCACCACAAATGGGCCCCCTACTAGGTATAATACCCAAAACCATGTTTTCACCTCCTCAAAAGGGCATATTTCATAATGAGGTAATTGGTCCTCCTCTATAGGTATAAGACCCAACCCCACCAAATAATGTGATTTTTGATTCCCAAAAAAATGGGATACGTAGGAAGCCTCCCTGAGGTAATTGGTCCTCCTCTATAGGTTTACCCTTTTCCAGTTATAAGGCACCCATACACCTTACAACTGAAATTGGATCCCTTCGTAAATGCAATTAATCAATTTTCTACTCATGTAACCATGCACACACCAAAACATCTCTAGTATGTTATCATAAGCAGTAACACAACAACATGCTAAAACACAGAGGCATGAAACAACATCAAAACATGCTAATAATAGAGGCAACATGGAAAATAATCATCTAAACATGTTATACAAGAAGGAATGCTAAAGAAGATCAAAACATGACATTCCACCCAAGGAACACAATCAAAATTAGCAGGCATCCTACCAATGAAACTACATGGCATGTCATATGCATGGAATGTGAATCTCTAAGTTCCTAAGATGATGCATGTAATGCAACTTCCTTTCCATATTAGGCCAAGGAAATTTTCAAAATTCTTAAAATCAATAAGAAGCAGAAAAATACACCAGTCACTCAAGGTGAAATCATATCAACTGTAACATTGAATATAATAAACATCAATTCCCATCCCTAACCACTTGGTCATTACCCAGAAATTGGGTGATTAATCCCAAGTACGACTATTAACCGAGCGTCGACACTTTCCTACAGTACGGTAAAAACCATTATTTGCGACGAGAATAAATCCCATCGCAAATATTCCATCGAAGAGGTTATTTGTGATGGGAATAGGCGCCCCGTCGCAAAAAGTTACGCGCGGATTGGCGTGGTTTTTACGCCAAACCGCGTGAAAGAGAATTTGCAATGGGTTGGCACCGCCCGTCGCAAATGCCGGGAGGCGGTAAGGCCAAATTGCGACGGGGGGATCCCCCGTCGCAACTAGTTCGACCCCCAAAGGGTATTGGCAATGGGACCCGTCGTAAATAACCGGTGGCGGTAAAAACATATTTGCAACGAGATGTTGTCCAATCGCAAAAAGTGTGTCGACGAGTCACTTTTTGCGACGGCCCCTGTCGTAAATGACCTTTTAACCACTGACCGTAATTAATGTGGCCAAAGGTATTTGCGACGGGTCCCGTCGCAAAAAAAAATATTATTTGTGGCGGGATTCCCGTCACTAATAGTCTCGTCGCAACTAATCTAACCGATATATACCCCCCTCTGTTTTTTCTTCTCTCTGCCCGAATTTTTTGTTCCTCTGCTTCTGTAAACTCTAATTTTAGAGTGAAATTTTTTGAGAGTTAGCTTTTTTTTTTGCGAAGAAGTTGTGAAGCCGCCTACAATTATAAGAGAACAAGTTTAAAGGTATTTATGTTTTATTTAATTTAGTATTTATTTCATTTCGTTATACTAATTTTAATTATTGTTGATTAGTTGTAACTAAGTTAGATTTAAATTGTTTTGTCATTAGTATTTATTTGTAATAATAAAATTAAATTATTAGTATTAATTCTTAGTAATTAGTAATAATTAATAATTATTAACGATAATTAGTAATGTATATAAATAATTAGCGGTAATTAGTAATTAGTAGCTGCATTTTGCAGTAATTAATAGTAATTAACACTAATTATTAATAATTAGAAAAAATAGTAATAAATAATAACAATTAGTAATAAATAGTATTAATTAGTAATAATTAGTAATAAATACTAATAAAAACTAATAAATAATAATAAATACTAATAAATAGTAATAAATAGTGATAAATACTAATAATTAATAATAAAAATAGTAATTAATAGTAATAAATGCTAATAAATAGTAATAAATACAAATAAATAGTAATAAATACTAATAAATAGTAATAAATACTAATAAATAATAATAAATAGTAATAAATAGTAATAGTTTGTAATAATTACTAATAAATATTAATAAATACCAATAAATAGTAATAAATACTAATAACTAATAATAAATACTATTAAATAGTAATAAATACTAATAACTAAAAATAATTAATAATAAATAGTAATAAATAGAAAAAATACTAATAAATAGAAATAAATACTAATAAATAGAAATAAATACTAATAAATAGTAATAAATAATAATAAATAGTAATAAATGGTAATAAATAGAAATAAATACTAATAAATAGAAATAAATACTAATAAATAGTAATAAATACTAATAAATACTAATAAATAGAAATAAATACTAATAAATAGTAATAAATACTAATAAATAGTAATAAATAGTAATAAATAGTAATAATTAGTAATAATTAGTAATAATTAGTAATAATTTGTAATAATTAGTAATAATTAGTAATAAATTGTAATAAATAGTAATAAATAGTAATAAATAGTAATAATTAGGGATAATTAGTAATAATTAGTAATAAATAGTAATAAATAGTAATAATCAGTAATAATCAATAATAATTAGTAATAATTAGTTATAAATAGTAATAAATAGTAATATTTAGTAATAAATAGTAATAAATAGTAATAATTAGTAATAAATACTAATAAATAGTAATAAATAGTAATAAATAGTAATAATTAGTAATAAATACTAATAAATTGTAATAATTTGTAATAAATATTAATAAATAGTAATAAATAGTAATAATACTAATAAATACTAATAAATAGTAATAATACTAATAAATAGTAATTAATACTAATAAATAGTAATAAATACTAATAAATAGAAATAAAAACTAATAAATAGTAATAAATACTAATAAATACTAGTAAATAGTAATGAATTGAAATAAATAGTAAAAAATAGTAAAAAATAGTAATAAATAGTAATAAATAGTAATAAATAGTAATAAATAGTAATAAATAGTAATAAATAGTAATAATTAGTAATAATTAGTAATAATTAGTAATAAATAGTAATAAATACTAATAAATAGTAATAAATAGTAATAAATATTAATAAATAGTAATAAATAGTAATAAATAGTAATAAATATTAATAAATAGTAATAAATAGTAATAAATAGTAATAAATAGTAATAATTAGTAATAATTAGTAATAAATAGTAATAAATAGTAATAAATTGTAATAAATAGTAATAAATAGTAATAATTGGTAATAATTAATAATAATTAGTAATAATTAGTAATAATTAGTAATAATTAGTAATAAATAGTAATAAATAGTAATAAATAATAATAAATAATAATAAATAATAATAAATAATAATTAGAAATAATTAGAAATAAATACTAATAAATACTAATAAATACTAATAATTACTAATAATTATCAATAAATAGCAATTAATTACAATAAATAGCAATAAATAGCAATAAATAGCAATAAGTTGCAATAAATTGCAATAAATAGCAATAAATAGCAATAAATAGGAATAAATAGCAATAATTAGCAATAATTAGCAATAATTAGCAATAATTAGCAATAATTGGCAATAATTAGAAATAATTATCAATAATTAGCAATTAATTGCAATAATTAGCAGTAATTAGCAATAAATTGCAATAATTAGCAATAATTAGAAATAATTTGAAATTATTAGCAATAATTAGCAGTAATTAGAAATAATTATCAGTAATTAGCAATAATTAGCAATAATTAACAATAATTAGAAATAAAATCAATTGTAATAAATTGTAATAACTTGGCACAATTTTCAATGGATTGACGACACTCCTTTTTCTCGATGAATATTCTCCTTTCAACTCTCACCGACTCAAAACATTATGAAAAGTATGCTTCTAAGTATGCATATCCAATCTCGTATGCACGAGTTTGAATATGTATTTTAAGGACCACATTTTTCATAATGTTTTCAGGCGGTGACAGTTACAAGAAGAAGATTCATCGACAAAAGGGGTCTCTTTTCTCCGATGGATCATTTACTTGCATCTTTTTTCACACTGAAATCACAAAGTAGAATCGGCTCAGGTGTACGCTTATGCATTCTCGTATGCATGATAATGAATAATCCTACCTCTGAGAGGATTCTTCATTGTGATTTCAGTGTGAGAAAGTTACAAGTAAATGTGCCGTCAGGCAAAAGAGTAGCTGTCAATCCACTGGAAATTGTGTCGCCCATAATTAATGGTAATTATTAAGAAGTAGTTGTAATTATTTATATTCTTTTTTGGATAGTGTTTTTTTAATTTCAAATTATTCAAATACAGTAATGATTTTATATTTTGTAGAAAAATATGGAATAAGTAAGTCGACAATAATCATTATTAGATGACCGCGCTTGGATAAATCAGCGCAGAAATCCAAACAGTTCTGGTTTAAATCCTATATATATTGAGGGTGTTGAAGCTTTCTTATAATTTGCATCATCAAAACCAATTTTTTTTCAAAAGGCACAATTAAGTGTCCTTGTAAAAAATGTGCTCTCAGAACATTTGACACATTTGACAAGGTTGAGAGATATCTCTTACGGTTTGGTTTTCTACCAGATTATATTTTTTTGTATCGACACGGTGAACACAATTCCATAGAAGATACTAATAACTTGATTTTGGATCCATCACAGTTTTAAAATTTAGTACATGATATTGTAGGTCCATTAGTTCAACAAACTGAAACTTAGGATGTTATTGATTTAACTCTTGAGCCGACACCATCCAAATTTTTTGAGTTGTTGAGGTCTGATGAGGATGCATTATATCCTAGTTGCAAGATAAGAAAATTAGAAGTGGTTTCAACATTTATGGCTATTAAATTAGATAATGAAATGTCAAACAACTGTTTTGATTAGATATTTTCTTTAGTTAAAACACTGTTACCTGAAGGAAATGTATTGCCTACAAATTACTATGAGAGTAAGAGGATGGTTCGTAATCTGGGACTTAGTTATTGGAAGATGCATGCATGTTAAAATGATTGAATCTTATATTCTGGTGAAAATGAGTCATTGAATAGTTTTCCCGCATGTGGAAAATCGAGGTATAAAGAAGCTCAACTGGGGAAGTATGGATCGATTCCTATGAAACAGTTGAGATATTTCCCCCTTACACCTAGGCTGCAACATTTGTTTATGTCTCAGAACAAAATCTCAATGATGTCATGGCACAAAACCAAGATTTAAACTGATAAAATCTTGAATCATCCATATGATGGTGATTCATGGAAACATTTTGACCGACTGCTTCTGTCTTTTGCTTTAGAAGCCCGAAACGTGTGATTGGGTCTTTCTACTCACATTTTCTGTCTATTTGGTTCTTATAGTAGTCTATATTCATGTTGGACTGTCTTTATAACTCCATACAATTTACCTCTATAGATGTTGATGGAGGAGCCCTATATCTTTTTGACCTTATTAATCACAGGACATCTGAAAAAGAATATATATGTTTTTTTGAAACCATTAATTGATGAGTTATATTCATTATAGAGTAATGGTATTAGTACATATGATGTTGTTGTGAAAAAAAATTTCATATTAAAAGATGCATTGATGTGGATGATTAGTGAATTTTCTACATATGACTTGTTATCTGGCTATAGTACACATGGCCCAAAATCATGTCCTTATTGTATGAAAGACAAAAAAGCCTTTTTTCTCATCAATGAAAAACACCTTTCTATTTTGACTGTCATTAGAGATTTCTTCCAACCGATCATCCTTTTCGGAGGAAAAAATATCATTTCTGAAAAGACACAATTGAAAGGAATGAACCTTCAAAAATGATCTCAGGTAAAGAGTTAAATTTAGTTTTATTTTAATTACCTTCCATCACAATTAGACCAATAGTAAACCAACAAAAAATTCATGGATTTGGGAAAGAGCATAATTGGATAAAACGAATCATTTTTTGGGATCTTCCATATTAGTATGATTTTTTGGTCCACCACATGTTGGATTTCATGAATATTGAGAAGAACTATTTTGATAATTTATTTCATACAGTTTTGGATACACTAGGTAAGACCAAAGATAATGTAAAGGCACAATTAGATATTGCCCAAATTTGTAGACGACCGAAACTTGAACTGTTTCAAAATATCAGATCATAGAGTTCAATGAATACAAAAGAAAATTATACACTGTTCAAAGAGATTCACTTATTATTTTGAAAGTGGATTATAGATTTGAGACTTTCATATGGTTATGCTTCTAATTTGGGCAGATGTGTTAAGAATGGTCATATTACTGGATTAAAAATTCATGATTTTTATGTTATAATGGAAAGAATTATGCCGATTGTATTCAGAGGTTTGTTGAATTCTATGATTTGGGATTCAATAACAGACATATCATATTTTTTTCGAGACATTTGTGCGGAAACAACAAACTATGATTCACTAAGTAATCTGGAAGAAGATATTATTGTCATTATAAGTAAACTGGAAAAAAGCTTTCCTCCAGCTTTATTTGAATTAAAGGAACATTTGATGTTACATTTTACACATAAAGCTAAATGTGTAGGTCCAGTACAGTTTCAATGGATGTACCCATTCGATAGATACATACAAAAATTGAAGAAAAACGTACGCAACAAAGCATCAGTTGAAGGCTCAATTTCTGAAGCTTATTTGCAAGAGGAAATTTCTTTTTTCTGCTCTCATTATTTTGAATATGAAAACCCATTAAAACAAAACCATATGGGAAGGAACGAGGGTAATGCTGATGATGAAATGGACAATCAATTATCAATTTTTAATCAGTTAGAGCTTGACTTTGGTGGAGTTCATGAAAGATGGATTTCATATGATGAACATCACAGAGCTCATACATATGTTCTGCTCAACTATAAAGAAATGAAATCATTTGTACTATGAGTTATTATATCACTTATTCTATAATTTATGTTATAGTAGGTAAAAATATTTTATTTTTAGGTTATATGATAATCATATCAAGAAACAACTTCCACAAATTATAGCAGCTGCACTTGAAGAACGCCGATAGAAATATTTTTCTCAATGGTTTCAAAAACTGGTAACATAAATTATTGATGGTTTAACATATCAATTCGATTTGTTATTTATTATATGGATAATTGTTTTAAAAATTTTCAGGTGTCTCAACATTTTGATAAAATTGATAAGAGACTGTGTATATTAAGTAACCCACCATCCAAAATGGTTAAATCTTATAATGCATATTTGGTGAATGATTTTCAATTTCATACACGTGCATATGAGGAATCAAAAAAAAATGAACAATGGATTTTTCTTGAGGGGATCGCATCATAGAGAAACTGAAGTTGAATTTTACAACATACTGAATGGAATTATTGAACCGTGTTATCTAGGGAAAAATTACATAACAATGTTTAAATGTCAGTGGTTAAATACTAAGAGAAGCTTGCATGTTCATTCGATTCATGGAATCACCAATATTAAATATAAAATAATTCTTGTAGTAAATGAACCATTTTTACTTGCTCAATGGGCACATTAAAATATATTTTTCAAAGTACTTTGCTTCTTTAAGAGACCTGAGTGATTGGTGGAGCATAATAAAAATGAAATCTCAGGAAAATCAGTTTACTCAAACTGAATGCGGTTCCGATGAAGTACAAGGAATTGAAATTTTTCAAGAGACTACTCAAAATCCATCCTTTTCACAAAGAGACATGAATATCGATGATGACACCCCACAATTAAGGGTCAATGATAATGATGATGTAAATGATGTTACAAATGAAATTGAAATGGCAAGAGATGATGAAACCGAAACTCATATAGATATTGATGATGCAGATGATGAATATGAAGACATTGACATCGTCAGATATGATGATGATGATGAAGGTGAACATTAACATAGTTAAATGCTAGTTATAATCATAACTAATATATATCTATATGTAATAGTTATTTTAAACTATCTTCTAATGATAATCATTTTGTGTTTCTGATGGACCTTGATCTACTTCATGAGTGGGAGGAGGCTGAACTACCTTTAGATGAAGAGGATTTGGGATCATCTGACCCTCATGCTACTGGCGGTTCATGGGGTACGTGGAGGGGGAACAGTCTTGCGTGACTTATGATTCCTAAGAATATCCCCTAGTGGCGTCCACATATTGGTTTTGATCCATGCACGCAGAGGTATGATAAACTGTTTATTTTATTTAGCTTTTATTTATTTATTTATATACTAATTGTTTGATTATTTTTTCTTTTTTCATAGTTTTTCTCATGTATCTATTGGAAAGGGGAGGGTTATCTTGCGCAATTATTTTTCTCAGCCATGGATCACATGGGAACAGATTCCCATTGATGTGCGGCTTGGAATGTTCAATCATTGGCTGGTACGTAAATAAATAATATTTATTTAGAAATTTATTTCATTAATAACTTGATATTATAAATTATTTGTAGGGTTTATGGTATCCCATCAATGATATCATGCGTGGCGCTATCCATGAGGCATGGGAGGTGTCTATGCGTTAGAATTTCTGTCCATTTTTGCACAATTTGAGAAGTATAGCCATTAAGAAAGCATGAGTGGCAGTATTTGATAAGTCATGTAGAGCCCACCGAATAGAGTACATTTCATCTCACGTTTGGGATGAATTACGTTCACACTGGTTGAGTAGTGGATTTCTGAGGAGATCTTCATTGGGCCGTCAGAGCTAGGGGAGACAGGAGGTGACACATCGAGCTGGTAACCATACATTCAGTACGCATAGAGAGCATCTGGTAAGTATCTTTTTTAAATATTTTATATAACATTACATATAAATAGTTTTTTTATATTCATATAGGCAGTTGAGCATCCAGATATTACAGAGTATGATGTTTATCATAGGATGTACAGTGATCTAGCCACTGAAGAGATTAGAGGTGATCTCCAGCGTCAGATTGTGGTCAGTATTATTTCTTTTTCAGTTTGAAAATTAACTGCATATAATATTTTCACTATTTTTGATTTCAAATTTAAACGGAAGGAGTCATATAAGGTTGCGACCTCTCAGACACGGGATGAGAGTCAGGCCGAGACAGCTGATCAGACTAGTGACCACCATTTCGATGAGGCGGCATAGATGCAGGTGACCCAGTATGCATTCAAGAAGGTCCGAGTAGTTGGTATCGAATCTCATTTGACTTCAGGAACTTATTATGGTACTGCTGTGATGTTGGTGTCCAGCTCGAGAGGAGCTCATGGAGAGACAACATCTTCTGGATTACAGTATCAGGAGCAGTTGTGAGCTCAAACTGAGCTTATAGACAGTTTTTAAAAGAAGCAGGAAGAGATGCATCCGCAGCAAAAGCAGCATGAGGAGGACATGCATCTATGGCAGCAGTAGCAGCAACAACAACATGACGAGGACATGCGTCGATGACAATAGCAGTAGCACAGGGAGAACATGCATTGATGACAGCAACAACAACACGATCAAATTGATTATATGCGCCATCTGACTCATAGTTTAGGGATGAAGTTTCCTCCACCATCTCCTCCAGCTCCTCTAGCTCCTCCATAATACTATCCCCCCAAGTGATTTTTTTTGTTCCGTTAAAAACATTTTAATTAAACATTTTTTGTAATATAAACTATTTACAGTTTTTATCTTTTATATTGGTGTGAATATTTCATATTTTTTAGTATTTTTAATATTTTAATATTTTAATATTTATTATTAGTATTATATTTTTTAATGTTTATTTATTTTAATAATAATAATAATAATAATAATAATTTATGATTTTTTAATATTTTTTTGAATATTGATAATTTTAATATTTTTTATTTTTTTATTATTTTAATAATATTAATAATATTAGTTTTATTTTATTTAGAATTTGCACTGGGGCCTTTTGCGATGGGGGACCATCACAAATAGATTATATATATTTTTTACAAGTTTTTTGTGATGAGCTTCTTTACCGTCGTACTAATTTTTTTGCAACGGGCCCATCATAAAAGGTTTATAACATATAAGCTCTTTGCGACAGCCTAGTATCCCATCGAAAATAATTTTTGCGATGGCTTCGTATCTAAAGTTTCATGTATATATAATATATTTAATCAGACATCTATTTGTGATGGGACCATTATAAAAAATACTAGTTTCGATGCCGTTTTCTGCAACGAGCTATTTACGACGGGCCCCCGTTGCAAAAGGTTTTTTTGCGATGGGATCCCGTCGCAAATAGCCAAATTTCTAATAGGGCCAGTCTCTAGTATACCAAACCAAAATAGAAAGACAAAGGAAAAAATGAAGGACAACCTCCATTGATACCACTTTGTAACGTCCCGACCCGACTTACCATCGAACCGGTAGCCGGACCGATCACCGCATTACCTCAAGCACGCCTCTCCATATTCCAGAGGATGTTGACTAGTAGTGAGGGTGTAAATATAGTACGTAGGGATACTATATCCTCATATCAAATTTGGTACAATAGTATAAAAATATATAAATATATGAAAATATTGGAATCAATATAAAAAAAAACCAATGCAGCAGAAGTCAATTGTAATATCAACTCAATAAAGAAAATGGAAAATGCCAATTTATATAATGTACTCATGTCATGGTCATACATATTTGAAAGGAGTAAACAAATCAACATGATTTACATCTCAGAATAGAAAATAATGAAAAGACCCATAGCCCCAAAGGCAATCTCCATGAGCATCCTGTGTTCCCGCTCGGTCTTTTCTCCTAACTCCTAAGTACATGGAAACAACACTATCAAGAGCCTATAGTCCTACAAACAAGTAGAGTCTACTTGGGTACCAAGGGTACCTGAGTAGGGTGTGATATGAAAATCTTAATAGGCTGACACCCACCAGTGTCTAGCCCAAAATAGGCAGGGAATAACATTTCAGAAGTGTGCAGATATATTGAAGTAATAACAGAATTGAATAAATAACCAAAAACCTGTCCAAGTTTTTAAGGGACACTTGACGACGATACCTGCTTCAACCCATGAATGGTATGTCTAATCATGTCAATTATGTATATATATTGTAACAATGTATGTATATATATATATAAACAAATAGATGTGCTTAGCATCGTCCTATATGAACCAAGTGTGTACCAACGCCAAATGGACATATACCTTGGATACTATTTCGAGTTGGAACAAGACATAATGAAAATACATTCATTACTAGGGGAAGCACTCACAATCTTTCCCCTGGTCTAAAATTCAAGAGATCTTGTGGTCTCACGGAAAAAAATATGGAAGATCACACGATCTATCTACCCCAAGCTCTCATGGTCATTTGGAAATTGATGTTGGATGGATCGAGGCATAACACACAAACATCCATCACCAAGAGTAGCACACACAATCTATCCCTTGGCTAAACTTCACGAGCTCTCACAATCTCTAGAGGTTCAGCATAAAATCTAACATATTCTTTCTCCCCAAGGGTTTTCAGAGTCCCTTGTCTCCCCTACCTATACAAGGTGTAACCATTCACAACATATAATGACTGAAGTATTTAACCTCTCATGAATTTCATTATCCCATTTCAATTACTTATAAGAAAGCATATTTACATTTATACTTAGGTAAACCATCTTAAGTATTTCAATAAAAACATTAACATGGGATTCACATTCAACTCAAAAACATGATTCAAGGGCCTATCATACATCTCATTGGCCATACTCAAATCCATTAGTTAACTTAACTATTAACAAGGTACACAAATCCCATTAATTAATTCATCAATTAATTAATCAACAACACAATTCACATCTCATAATTAATTTTCCAAAATTAATTATCTCATTATAACTCTCAAATATCCATAATCAATTTCACAATTAAATATCTACATCATAATATCAAGGGCACATAATTAATTTAGAATTAATTATCTCAACATAGCCAATTCAATATCTCATAATTAATCCCACGATTAATTATCTATATTATAATCTCAAAGTAGATGATTAATTCACAATTAATTATCTCAACTTAACCAATTTAATATATATCCTAATTAATCCCCTAATTAATTATCTCATTTATAATTTTCAAAGCACAAAATTAATTCACAACTAATTATCTCAACTTATCCAATTTAATGTATCATAATTAATCCCCAGATTAATTATCTCAATTAAAATTTTCAAAGCACATAATTAATTCATAGTTAATTATCTTAACTTAGCCAATTTTATATCTCATAATTATTCCCATGAATAATTATCTCAATTATAAATCTCAAATCCCAAAATTAATTTACAATTAATTATCTCAACTTAGACAATTTAATATATATCATAATTAATACCCCATTTAATTATCTCAATTTCAATTATCAAAGAACATAAATAATTAACAATTATGTATATCAACTTATCCAGTTTAATATCTAATAATTAATCACCCAACTAATTGTCTCAATTACAATTCTCAAAGCACATAATTAATTCACAATTAATTATTTCAACTTAGCCAATTTAATATCTCATAATTAGTCACCTGATTAACTATCTCAATTACAATTCTAAAAGCACATAATTAATTCACAATTAATTATCTTAATATATCCACTCATTAAAACATAATTAATTATCTCAACTAATCCCACCCAATACTCATAATTACCACTTAACCCAAGTTTGTCAACATGTAAGGCTGGTAATAGCATAACACATATCAACAAGCTTAAAGAACACATCAGTATAATCATTATGGTTTTATCTTGAAGGCCGCACACCTATGTTGGAGGGGTTTTATTACAATAACATGATTTTGTAATCTAATAAATTATTTTATACCAATAAACAATTCATTCAGAAATTGTAATCAAATTTATCAAAAATATAATTAAACAATAACTACATTTTATTAATTAAGAAAAGTTATGGACCCTACCTCAATGAATGGACAAGCCATGCTTTCTAACTCAAAGCCACTGCTCGATCACACACATGCACTTCAACATAAATTCTTGCTCGCTTAAAAATGGATCGCAACACCATTACAACAATACCGGCACCCAAAAAATAGTGCGGCGGGGACCAAGGCACAACCAATTAATTAATCACAACTCAAATAAACCATAATCACCTAATTAAAGGGATGAGAAACCAATTATCAAGTATATAGACTTACCCTAAAATGATGGCAGTGTACCAAATCGAGCCAAACTGCTTCGCATTTGGAGGAGTCATCAGAATATGGACCAACGGGTCCCGAGACATCTTCCGCACCACCTAGAATCAGAAGAAAAGAAGAAACAAAATTAATCCCGTATATAGGGCTTCAACCTAATAGAGACTGGGTGATGGAGAGCCTAAAAAACCAATGTGAACAAAGAAATGTATGGAGAAATAATCACCTAACCAAGATGAACAAATTTTGTGAAGGAACCAGAAGGAGATAACCACACGAAGAGGATTCGTGAGGAGGAGTGGTGTGCCACCCATGGGTGATACACCATGGGTGTGTCACGGGTGATTGAGAATTGAAATAGCTAATAAAAATAATGAAATGCATGGATAAGGACTCACCTCACCAAGACGAAAAACTTTCATGAAGGAACTAGATGAATCATGCGTGCGGAGAGGTACCAAGAGATGGGGGTGTTGTGCCTCAACTGTGGGAGAAAAGGGGGGTCACGCTTTATGTAGGAGAAGATTGGGGTGCAACTACCTCATCTAATCTACCTAAAATAATAAATTAAATCCCTAAAATTTATTATAATTATTTATATAATAATAATTATAATAATAATCACAACTATATTATTATTATTATCAATTAATTTTAGACACCTCTTAGATAAACCCAAACTCCCTATTCAAACCCATCATTTATTAAACCTCTTTGATAAAACCCAACTCCCCATTTAAACACATAATTTAATTAAAATCATTTGAACCTACGTTAATTTAATTAATTATCTAATCAATCTTCATTTAATTAAATTCTATCAACCTCAAATTTAATTAAATGAAACCTCAATTTTTCATTAATTAATTAAATTTCTCTTAAACTTGAATTTATTTAAATAAAACCCTCATTTTAAAAAATTTCATTATATACCTTTTTAACCCGGAATTTAATTAAATAATTTAACCCAAAACTCAAAATTGGGTAAACCGCACGGTTTGACTCTTATGGTCTGACAGACCATGCAGAGACCATGCGTCTGCTACTGGACACCTATTTTATTACACATGGCTGACCCACACAGTTTGACTAACCATGCGTAGCCCATGCGAACATCACTGCCTGGTCTGGTGCTCCCAAAACTCATACAACCATCTAGAAAATCCTCGATCCTTTACCCAAGCCTGATATAAACATGTTAAAAAGATCCCAACTCATAATACTTAATCATGAA
Organism: Viscum album; assembly: GCA_963277665.1. Classification (NCBI taxonomy): domain Eukaryota; kingdom Viridiplantae; phylum Streptophyta; class Magnoliopsida; order Santalales; family Viscaceae; genus Viscum; species Viscum album. Next base: position 1,782,408,177 of record OY728148.1, on the reverse strand, counting down.
TCTTGGTTTAAAAAATTAACCATATTTACAATGAAAAGGTTTAAAAAACTTTCATGTTTTTGTGAGGTACCAGGATGACACAACGAAAGATGGTGGGCCGAGAATTAATTTTTTTTTGCATCGCCGGAGTGACATAATCCTGTAAACTCCGATGATAATGTCCCGATTCAGTCTGAGGATCATTCTAGATTTAAGCAGAGCACAAAAATAAATTAAGCATGTACCTTGTCTGGAATTAGTGTGTGTAAGTCCGCCACAGGACGCCACACGATCATTGCTCGAAGACTCCGATGTCAAAGCCCTCTAGATCTTCCACACATGCCTCTCGAATCTACTCACACACTGTTCGTCAAGATCCAGGTGCTAGCGCAGATCTTCGACGATCACTTCATCACAACGATGATCACCGCAAAAGAGGAAGCTTCAATCCTAGAAGGATGAACTTGAAGATCTTCCTTTACTTGAGAGACTCTCTCTCTAAATTCCAGGAGGAGAGAGATGATCTCAGTCTTGACATATGAATAGTATCCATTGGAGAGCCTCTCTCTCACTTATATAGGGAGTGTTTAAAACATGCAGTATGGATTCCCGACCCCATGTAATAGACGTCCGCTATATAATTGATATAAATAATTATTTATGACAAATAAAATTATGCCATAAATAATATTTATAATTTATCACTTTCTTATAATATATAAATATATTACATGATAAATTTGAGTCTTTAACTCTACTTATTCCTCCTACTAATATTAAACGAACCTAGGATATTTAAATCCATTAGAATAATATTAATACTTGTATTTACTATATAACTTGTAAATACATGTTATAAATAAATCCAACTAATTATTCTAAACTCGAATAATTAATGAATTTATTTATTCTTTGGTGATCCATAGAACTTGGATAGTTCTCGGACCCTTTGGTGGGCCCCACCAAGTTATATATTCCTATTCCTAGAATAGGGTAGATTCTCAAGGTGCTATGATGTGTAACCCTATAGGCCCTTATCTCAATAGCATCGGATAATATCCACCGACTAAGAGCGGGGTCTAGCAACCCATCGAGGCCCCCTATAGAGATAAGGAAAATTCATAGCAACAATTGCCTCCCTACAAACACGGTCCGTGTAATATAATCTCTTCGTCATCGATATCTCAATAAAGCAGAATTCACACTAGTGTCATCATTCTTTATTTTTCTTTATTTTATTTTTTTATTTGTCTGGACGGTCTTACCTTCAACTACCATGGCCATGGATTTATTGAAGGTGCAACTATCCTAATCAACCAGGCCCGAGATATCTCTTCCTGAACTCAGAGACGACAAATCCTTTCTCGATCATTCAATCAATGCCATGCCATTAATGACGTAACTGATACAAACTACCTCACCACGACTTTGTTGCCATGGTTTTCTCCTTACATCAAATGTACGTAATTAAATGACATTCATTGATAATGATCTCAAGTCAGGAGACCATTACACTTGTCTATAGATAGGAACGACCAATGACACCTGAAACATGTGGTGTTCCTATTAAGAGGGTCTGTCCTTATGATCTCAATTACTTGAGATCATCAAGTGAGAACTTCATGAGAAGAAGTCTCAATGCTTATGAACCCCCAACACCTGATGGTCACACATCATCTGTGTCCTTTCAGAATGATGTAATTGGACCATAGGATGTTACTTTAAGATTACTGTCATGGCATTTTAGGGTTCTCATTATAGCCTGGGACCTGCTATAACCCTTTGATGCTATAGGTAATGTAAGGAAATTTCTATAAACAAAGTGGATGCAGAAGTATCTACACTATCATGGCAAGATAAACACATGTATAAACACAAACTGAATACATGTAACAATAATCAAAGTACAATACAAGTTGGGTCTAGGGCACCCACTTTAAACACTCCCAATTGCACTAGAGCCAACTGCTAACAGGTTTCAATACACTAGCTCTCACATGTGAATCACGCTTCTGTTGAGAAATGGCTTTAGTTAGGGGGTCTACCACATTGTCCTCTATGGCTAATCTGCTAACTATCACCTCACCTCTTTGAGTAAAATCCCTCAAGAGATGAAACTTCCGAAGAATATGCTTTGTCCTCCGGTGAGACCTGGGATCCTTGGCAAGCACCACGGGAGAAATATTATCACAATATACTGGAACAAGGTCTGCACTGCTAGGTACAACACCAATGTCTGAGATAAAGCTGCATATCCAGACTGCTTCCTTTTCTACATCAGAAGCTGCAATATATTCCGAATCTACTGTAGAATCAGCAACCACAACTTTCTTTTAGCTTCTCCAGCTCACTACACCACCATTCAGGCAAAAGATGTAACCTGGCTACGATTTCATATCATCATGATCTATCTGGAAACTAGAATCAGTGTATCCCATCACAAATAGTTCTTCATCTCCTCCATACACCAGGAACATATCCTTAGTACGCCTTAAGATCTTTAGGATAGTTTTAACATCTATCTAGTACAGCTCTCCTGGATTGGCTTGATATCTACCCACAATGATTAAAGCAAATGCAACATCAAACCTAGTACATAGCATGAAATACATGATAGAACCCACTACCAAAGCATGAGGGACTGTACTCATTCTGTCAATCACCTACTATTTTTTTGGACAGATTTTCTTGGAGAGATTTACACCATGTGACATAGGTAACAATCCTCTCTTGTATTGTTCCATATTTTAACTTTTTAGTACCTTTTCAATATATGTACTTTGACTTAGGCCAAGCATCCTTTGAGACCTATCTTGATAGATCTTGATCCCTATAATGTAGGATGCTTCACCTAATTCTTTCATGGTGAAGCATTAATTTAACCAATTCTTAACTGACTGTAAGCCTTTCACCTCATTTCCCATCATTAACATGTCATTAACATATAATACTAGGAAAACGATAGAATTCCCTTAAACCTTTTTATAGACACAAGGCTCGTTTTCATTTTTGACAAAAACAAAATCTCTTATGGCCTCATCAAAGCGAACATTCCATGATCTTGATGCCTGCTTCAATCCATAAATGGATCTCTGCAAATTGCATTCTCTATTGGAATTCTTTGACTTAACAAACCCTTCGGGTTGAGTTATATAGATGTCTTCAACCAACTTACCATTTAGAAAATAAATTTTGACATCCATTTTCCAAATTTCATAATCATGAAAGGCTGCTATTGCAAGAAATATTCTGATGGATTTAAGCATTTCCACTGGTGAGAAGGTTTCATCATAGTCAATGCCTTGATGTTTTCTGAAACCCTTTGCAACCAGTCTTGCTTTAAAGGTATTAACCTTACCATCCATGTCCAGCTTCTTCTTGAATACCCATTTGCATCCAATGGGCTTTACATCAGCTGGAGCATCTACCAAAATCCAAACTTGATTTTGGTACATGGACTCTATCTCATAATTCATGGCTTCTTTCGATTTAGCACCTTCTTTGCCTTATACTGATTCCTTGTAGGTTAGAGGTTCATCATCCTCAAGGACTATTATGTCACCTGACCTGGTGATAAGAAAACCATAATTCTCTGGTTCTCTAACCTCTCGCGTAGACCTACGCAGTATCTGTGGCTCAGGAACAATTTCTTCTTCAACTTGCTCTTATGGAGATTGTTACTCTACCAACTTTTGTGCATCTGGAGAATTAACTTCATCGAAGTCAATCTCGCTCCCACTTTTTCCAATAGAAACATGATCCCTTTCTAGAAATGTGGCATATCATACCACACTGACTTTTCTATCTAAAGGGTTATATAGGTAGTATCCTCTAGTTTCCTTAGGATAACCTATAAAGATGCACTTAGTGCTTCTGGATGCTAATTTGTCACTTGGTAAAGTCTTGAAAAATGCCTCGCACCCCCACACATGCATGTGCATCAGATTGGGTTTCTTTTTATACCATAACTGATATGGAATCCCATCTATAGCTTTAGTTGGTACTCGGTTAAGGGTATGTGATGCTGTCTGCTAGGCGTATCCCCAAAAGGATAATGAAAGAGTTGTATGACTCATCATTGATCTGACCATGTCAAGCGAGGTCCTATTCCTCCTTTCACTAACACTATTCCATTTTGGTGTATAAGGAGGAGTGAGTTGGGATACTATACTACACTCCTTCAAGTGATCAATGAAAGCCTGGTTAAGATATTCTCCACCTCGGTCCGAGTGAATTGATTTTATCATCTTACCAAGTTGGTTTTCTACTTCATTTTGGTATTCCTTAAAGAAACGAAAAGAATCAGACTTATACCATAATAAGTAGATATATCCATACCTACTATAATCATCAGTAAAAGTACTGAAGTATATAAAACCACCCCTTTCCTCTACTATAAATGGACCACATACATCAATATGTATTAAATCCAGCACTGCATTGTCTCTTTCTCTCTTTCCTGAGAAGGGTTATTTGGTCATCTTTCCTTGTAAAAAATCTTGACATACATATAAGGGTTCTAATTGTACCGAGTCTAGATACCCTTCTTGATGTAATCTTTGTAATCGATTCTCATTTACATGACCAAGCCTGAAGTTCCATAGGCGGGTGTTATTTGAGTCATGTTGGCTGTTTTTGTCATTGATTTCCATTACTGAGTTTTCTAGTTCTATCATATATAAACCATTGTTAAGATGTTCCATACCATAACATATGTTATCCCTTTAAAAGAGACAAATTTTATTTCCAAACTTGAAATAAAAAACCATAGTGTCTAAACTTGACATAGAGATGATGTTCCTGGTAACAGACGGTATATAATAGAAATTGTTTAAAACAATAACCAAACTAGTTGGTAAAGACAAGTGATAGTCTCCCACTGCCAAGTCTGCTAGACTTGCACCATTTGCAGCTCGGAGATCCACTTTACCTTTTGAAATCTTCTTGAACCTACTTGGTTCCTGTATATGAATAAAAATGTGTGAGCCACATGTTGTATCCAATACCCAACTTGTAGATAGAGATAGATTGCATTCAATGAAAAAAATACCTGAAGTAGAAGTATCAGCTTGCTTCTTCTTCCCAGCTCTGCAATTCTTCTTCCAATGGCCTTTCTTGCCACATCCAAAGCATACAGCTTCCTGCTCATTACTTTGCCTCTGAATCTTTGGCTTCTTTGTAGGACAATGCATTGGTGTCTTTGGCCTTGACTTGGCCTTAGACCCCTTTTCCTTACCCTTTTTTTTCTTATTCACCATAAGGACAGTTGAATTGGTGTTTTTAATGTCCTTATCATCTTGGAGAAATAAAGCCAAGAGATCTTGGAGAGACTTTTTCATATCATTCATATTATAATTGACAATGAAAGTCGAGAATCTTGACGGTAAAGAGGAAAGAATGAGATCCACTGCTAGTTCTTGGTTCAGTTTGAACCCAAGGGCTTCAAGACTCTCAATATACCCAATCATCTTGAGTATATGAGGAACGACTTGGTGCCCTTCTTCTAGCCTGCACTTATAAAGCACACTTGAGATCTCATACCTTTCTTGCCTGGCCCTCTCCGCATATAGTTCTTGGAGATGTGAAAGCATCTTGTAGGCGTCCTCTTCCTCATGCATTTTTTTGCAATTGGCTGGACATGGATGACAACATGATGCATTGTTCATCAAGTGCATTGTCTACATTCTTTATCCACTTATCTTTTTCCATCTTTCTTGCTCCCTGAGGAGGCTCAACAGGAATTGGGGATTCTAGCACATATAACTTCCTTTCTTGGCGTAGTACTATACACAAGCACCTGTACCACTCCTGGAAGTTATTTTTGGTCAGAATATTTTATTTATCCAAGATCGATCGAAGTGATAAAGTACTTGTGGTATTGGTGATTTCCATTTTGAATCTACATTAGATAAACATTTAGCAGTTAGTACTTTGTCTTTTTTACCTTTTGACATTTTATGATTAATAAATTATAATATCATTTAACGTCTCACACTATTTTAACTAACCTTAATATCCCTCACTATTAGATTTTTAATACTCTATCACTTGAGTATTCTAGTGAAAAGGATCCTCAAAACCTCCCTCGTAGTCTATAAGCTAGGGCTACGCCACTACTTGGAGGGTTTCAAGGTAGGCGCTAAGCTGTCCAACCACTTCACTTGCGGATCCTTGTGTTGTTGAGTAAAGTCACAGCTTTTGGAATATGAACTTGATTCCCTCAACCTCTTGCCTCTAAAGTGATATCAAGTCAGATAAGTCTAATCCTTGACTACTCACTTGAGTTAAGTCGACCCATTTATCTCATGAAAAATGCCCCGATTGTAAGATTCACTCTCAACTAAGGCTGACGAGCACCCAAACATCCGGTTTTGTTTAGATGTGAGAAATGGAAGGCACTTTTTTTAGACTTAATATATCTTTGAGGGATTTTTATATTTATTGAAAAATATAATCCTTTTCTATTTATTATGTTCATATTAGGTTGTCTCACTCACAACTGAACATACAATATAATATTATTCATCACATCTTTATGCATTTTATCTTGTTTAATATTCTATGTGATCAAAAAATAATCATGCAAAAACATAAAATAATAAACTATGCTTAATGTAAATCATGCATTCTGACTGGTCTTGAGCATTCTATAATGATCGATCAAAAACTGACCAATCATCACCTTGAGGAATCTATACCTGAGTCGATACATGACTCATGTCGCTGCTTTCCCCAGTGCAAAGCGCCCAACTCCTGTCTGGACTACCACATCAGCATGGAAGGTTCTGCCTCTCGGATCGTCACCGTATAATAACAAATATACTCGCACGCAGGCGAGGGGGTCTGGGGTACAAAATACAACTACTGCAATGGAAGCGCATGCCCTTATACATATTTGAATTAAAGGACGATTCAGAGACTATAATTTATCTAATTAAAATTTTCAATCATCGCACACATTGAATAAATAATTAAATAAATAAATAAATGCCAGACATCCACAGTTCGGTCACTTGATCAAGACCAGTCGGGGTAAAAGTGTAATAAAATTAAATTGCAATAAATTTAAATAATGCGAGGGTGTTCTAATAAATTAAACGAACTTTCTTAAATTCAAAGAATTTATTTTATTGGTTCATTTGTTTAATTTAATTTTAATTCTAAAATTAAATCAAATCATTAATTTAATTTTAGTCTTAAATTAAATTAATATTTCGGATTAAAATAAAATTTAAACCCCTAAATTAATACAAATTATTTTAATTTAAAAAACTAAATTAATTAAAATTAATTTAAGGTAGAGTTACCTCTAGCCGGAGGGGAGTCCAGTAGGACTACGTACCGCTGTGGGGTGTCATTCTAGAACAGGGTACCATGGCTTGACCGTGGCGTGACCACGACATGACCGCGACATCCAACGACTCCCACGACGGCTGCATCTTTCAATGTGGTCTGAGGGGAGCGGGAGGAGGCTGGGAAAGAAACCGGCCAGCCACATGGCTAGCAGCCTGTTGCTCTGGTGAGCCGACGAGGCGGCAGCCCGGTCCGACACGGCCTAGACCGGCGTGGCCAGTGCAGTTCTCTGCCGGTGTAAGAAGGAGGTCCAGCCAGGGGCTCGGGATGATGGCAGGAGGTGGTCCAGCGCGGGCTCGGCCGACGAGCTCGGAGCAGCCGACAGGAGGCAGTCCTGCTCACAAGGTCCAACACGGGTGTGGGGCGGCCAACTGGAGGCGTTCTGACGTGGGGTTCCGATGCAGGATCGGGGCAGCCGACTAGAGTCGGTCTGGAGTGGGGTTTCGATGCGGGCTCAGGGCGGCCGGCTGGAGGCGGTCCGACACAGTGGGGAGGTCAGCGAGGGCTCTGGCTGGCCAGCTGTAGGCAGTCCGACATGGAAGGGAGGCCGACTCCAGATTGGGTCAGCCGGCTGGAGGCGATCTGGCAGGAGGGGAGGCCAACTAGGGTTTTTCTTTCCCCTCTCCTATGTGCTATGTGAAAGAGGAGACCCCAAAGGGGGTCTTCTCCTTTTTTTATTTCTTTTGTCCTTAGACAAAAAAGGAGGCCACTTTTGTTTTTTAATTTCTTAAAAATAAAAGAGGAAGACCCCTAAATTAGGGTCTTGGTACTCCCTTTTTTTAAATATTTATAAATTAAAACAAGAATTGACTTCAATTCTTGAAAATAATATTTTATAATTAAATAAAATATTATAATTTATAATAATAAAAATAATATTTAATTTTATCTCAATAAAATTGAGATTAACATCAAATGAACGTGAAAAAAAGAGAAAACATGTGACATCGATCCGTTTAAAATTTTTAAATGATCGTAACTTGATCATTAGAAAACAAAACAATGTGCAGTCAAATCCAAATGAACCATTTTAACACCCCATACTTAAATTTAATGCATTTTAATTTTTTTGACTCATAAAAAACCTTGCGCTTGCTCTGATACCACTGTGAGGTACCGGGACGACGCAACGGAAGTTGGTGGGCCAAGAATTAAAAATTTTCTGCATTTCCGGAGTGACATAACCTTGTCAACTCCGATGATCTTGTCCCAGTTCAGTCCAAGGTCACACAAGATTTAAGCAAAGCACACAAATAAATTAAGCATGTACCATGTTCGTAATTAGCGGGTGCAAGTCCGCCGCAGGACGCCGACGATCATTGCTCGAAGACTCCGATGTTGAATCCCTCAAGATCATCCACACACACCTCTCGAATCTACTCGTGCACCATTCGTCAAGATCCGAGTGCCAACGCGGATCTTCGACGATCACTTCAGCGCAACGATGATCACCGCAAAGGAAGAAGCTTCAATCCGAGAAGGATGAACTTTAAGATATTCCTTCTCTTAAGAGACTCTCTCTCTAAATTCCAGGAGGAGAGAGATGCTCTCAATCTTGACACATGAATAGTATCTATAGGAGAGCATCTCTCTCACTTATATAGGGAGTGTTTAAAACACACGGTATGGATTCCTGGCCCCGTGTAATAGACGTCAGCTATATAAGTGATATAAATAATTATTTATGACAAATAAAATTATGCCATAAATAATATTTATAATTTATCACTTACTTATTATATATAAATATATTACATGATAAATTTTAGTCTTTAACTGGACTCATTCCTCCTACTAATATTAAACGAACCTAGGATATTTAAATCCATTCGAATAATATTAATACTTGTATTTACTATATAACTTGTAAATACATGTCATAAATAAATCCAAAAAATTATTCTAAACTCAAATAATTAATGAATTTATTTATTCTTTGGTGATCCATAGAACTTGTATAGTGCTCAGACCCTTTGACAGGGCCCACCAAGTTCTATATTCCTATTCCCAGAATAGGGCAGATTCTCAAGGAGCTATGATGTGTGACCCTCTAGGCCCTTACCTCAATAGCAGCGGATAATATCCACCGACCAAGAGCGGGGTCTAGAATCCCATCGAGCCCCCCCTATAGAGATAAGGAAAAGTCATAGCAACGAATGTCACCCTACGAACATGCTCTATGTAATATAATCTTTTCGTCGTCGATATCTCAATAAAGTAGAATGCACACTAGTGTCATCATTCTTTATTTTTCTTTATTTTATTTGTTGATTTGTCCAGACGATCTTACCTTCAACTACCATAGCGATAGATTTATTGAAGGTGCAACCATCCTAATCAACCAGGCCCGAGATATCTATTTCTAAACTTGGAAGCGACAAATCCTTTCTCAATCATTCAATCAATGCCATGCCGTTAATGACGTACCCGATACAAACTACCTCACCAGGACTTTTTCACTATGGTTTTTGCCTTACATCAAATGTATGTAATTAAATGACATTCATTGATAATGATCTCAAATCAGGAGACCATAACACATGTCTGTAGATAGGAACAACCAATGACACCTAAAACATGTGGTGTTCCTATTAAACGGGTCTGTCATCATGATCTCAATTACTTGAGATCATCAATTGTGAACTTCATGAGAAGAAGTCTCAATGATTATGATCCCCAGCACCTAATGGTCACACATCATCTGTGTCCTTTCAGAATGATGTAAATGGACCATATTACATTACTTTAAGATTACTGTCATGGAATCTCAAGGTTCTCATTATAGTCTGGGACATGATATAACCCTTTGATGTGACAGGTAATCTAAGGACATTTACATAAAAAAAGTGGATGCAGAAGTATCTACACTATCATGGAAAGATAAACACATATATAGAAACAAACTGAATACATGCAACAATAATCAAAGTACAATACAAGTTGGGTCTAGGGAACCCACTTTCAACAGTTTTAACCTGGTTTAAAAACACGAGACTTTACATCATAAGTGGTGGGATACCACTATGGAGGTATCAATATATGAGGATCTAATATATATCATCTTAAATAAGATATTTTTTCATAAATATTACCTAGAGTCCTTGTAGTTAAGGAATGCATGAGATTTTTTGGTGTTGTATCTTGGGAACATGACGATGTTAAAGTACACTAATAGTTTTGAACATCTATTACCTTTTTCCCTTAAACTAATAACCAATGAAAATATCAAGGTATTAAAGTCCAAAATGATGCTCTAAAATAAGATTTAGTTAAGGGTGATTTTGATTGATTTACCCACATATATAGCAATGATGAAAAAAGAAACTATGGAAAGAAAAAGGATGATATATATTTAATGAACAAGGGATTTTATCCATTGACATGATGAAGGTTATAAATTTTATAGTGGAAAGAAGAGGAATTGTGATAAATCATAACAAGGAGATAATCAGATGTTATTATTGTTCTCATGTTTATCTCAGAGGAGGGGATAACTTGAGTGTTACTAGTGTGGTAGCATTGGACACCTAAAGTGAGTATATCCTAACATACACAAGTAATTACTTTAATATAAGAGGCTTATATATATAAAGGTGTACTGAAGTTTATTTTATCAGGATATTAGTGTATAAGGATCCATTCAGATGCATGGATAAAGGATTCCCATGTAGAATCTAAATAGAAATAAAAAAACATCACTGGGGAGGACCTATGTTAATCCTCTACAGGGCCAAGAATAGAAGAACTGGGGATAATTTTTCACCACAGAGCATGCACCAAGTAAATTTATATAAGTAACTTTGACTATGAAAGGTAATTTTATTATTTTTTCTATAGTGGTTTATTATTTGATTGATTTAGATGTATCTCATTCATTAATATTTGAACAAGTAGAAGACCAATGTGACTTTTATATCAAGTTGATATCTTATTTATTTATGAACAAAACATTCCATGGAGAGTATTTAGAATGAGGATTCAAGAATACTTATTGTTCCATTATGATCAATGATATGGATATCTCATGGGACTTCTTAGTTCTAGATATGAACATATATAACCTCATAATTGTAATGGATTTGAGGGTGAAGTTAAAGGCTCACAATGACTACTAAAGATGTTGAAATTCCATTACATCATCGAATACGAGTGTTCACATGATCATGGTAGAGTGATACATTTGTGTGAGTAGAGTAAGACCAAATATAAAAAAACTTTGGATCTTTAACATGATAGTTAAATATATTGGTTGATGTATTAGTAGAATCAAGATGCTGATATCACTTTCTATTGGTGGTGGGATATTTCTTGGATATTTTTATAGATGGATTATCTAGACTACTATCAAAAAGTGATGTATAATTATCGATTAACATGTTTCCTAGGATGTACCTAATATTTATACGTTCATATTTCATGTTTCTTATAAATCCATAAGAGTTTGAAAATTATGATGGAAGATTTAGAGGTAAAGGTATTTATTCAACTTTGTATTTCAAAATGAAAGACACTAATTTTTTTATAATAAGGTTGATTATTTTTTGTAGTTATTAAATGAATATTAGAAGATAAATCAGGTCGTTATAAAGAATAAACACCCTCTACCCCACATTAGAAACTTATTCTATTAGTTCATATAATAAAATTTATTTTTAAATATTTATTTAAGATTGAGATATCACCTATTGTGGTTGAAGGATATTGGGATTCTAAATACAACTTTTAGTTATAAGTATAAACATTATAAGTTCTTAGTAATTATTTTAGAGTTACCAATGATCCAACTATTTTTATACCCCTAATAAATTGTATCTCTCAAAAATACCTTAACTTGTTTATTCTACTATTTTTTAATTATATTCTAGTTTTTAGGGTCTAAGGAGGATCAAGGATTATATTAAGAATTTTGTAGGAGTCCCTAAATAATAATAATTTATATACAAAGTTATTCAAGTATCGATTTGGGAATTAAGAGTTAACTTTATTGGGAAATTCCATCCCAAAGAAGGGTATTTTAGTTTACCCAAATAATGTTTATATGGAAATATCTTGATCCTGGATAATGAATATTTTCAATATTAATATATTTCTAAGATTAATAGGATACAACCAACTATTCTTTTGATATGTTTTAAAGTTAGTGTTGGTAATAGTGACATTGACTCAAAGGAATGTGATGTTTGAGGGAGATGACAGGAGTCAAGGATCATTTGATGAGATGAAGAAGAGATTGAATTATTTGTTAGTTATTTTATTACCTGAATTTTGTTAGGTATATTCATTATATTATTAAATTTATAGAGTTTTATTAGTATGAATGATCATTCAAGGAGAGAGTTGGGTAGTATAAAAATCAAAATAGTTACAAAAACATGAGAAAAATTATCCCAAAAATTACTTAGATATATCCATGGATATTTATTCTATGAATATATGCATACATTACATATTTGGTGAGATATGGCATCCTTCCTTTTTAATACAGAAAAGTTTCCTTAAATAGTAAAACATTTAATAATATAGAGGATATTTTGAGGTTTATTATCTTGTAAATTAGTTATGTAATACATGAAAAAGATAAAATTTATTCTAATACACATGAAAGTATTTTTCATGTATTCATCCTAGGTTACTTTTACTGTATCTCATATCCTAGGGACATACATTAAAAGAAAGGGTTGAACATAAATCTCTATAAGTTAATAACAATAGAATTATTTAGCATGAGATCATGAGGCATAACAATACAACATGATCTTAAGAACATGATGAATATAATAATATAATCATCATGAGGAATAACATGGAAATGTGTATACAAAATTAAAATGAGACATTCATAAGCATATCACTGTGTTTTTCCACCAAGGTGTCAAAAAACATAATTACCAAGGTTATTCACCAAAGTATCATAGAACATGTTTACTCTAAATGTTTATTATTTACCTAATTCATTAGATAGATATTAGGTAACACCCTTCATATGTCTAAATTCATTTATTCCACATAGATCATATAAAAATATTTTATTAATAATTCATGGGAAACAATGAATGAGTTTCATTTAAAATCCATTAAATTTATAAATACTTAAAGACATGATAATTGCATCACATTTAACCCATGATAAAGGAATAAAGGTTTCATATTTAGAAGTCCCAAATTAAATAATCGTGTGTACATATAGGTGAATACCCATTAATATAGAAACTTGTTGAGTATTCATAGTATAAAAATATTTCATTTAAAAGAAAATTCATGAAACAAATTTGGCATCATGATGGGTATACAATGTGGATTAAGTAAAGTTCATAATGGGAGGGAAAAAAGGTATCACATTGATAAAAGAATATTTTAGTAGTAATTATATAATAAGAGGTGTATTAAAGAAAAGTAATTTAACATTCAGAATACATATCATGAAATAGGTACTTGATTGGAAAAGGAGAAGATGCGAGTTCCCTTTCCTTGGGGAGTAACTTTATAAAGTAAGGAGAACACAACCTTAAAACCTTGGAGACACTTTATATGAACTTTGTAGAGGGTTAAATGGGAATAATATCATGCATAAGGGATTTATAGTGGATAAAAAATGGGATTATGGGTGAGTATTTATAGAAAAAGTAGAGGAATTGTTTAACAATTTCTTAATATAGTTCTTGGAATTCTAGATTGTGTAAAATGAAAAATGAATATCTTACCCATGTTTTTTCTCATGATTTTATACATTTGGGTATTCTATTATAATATTTTAATCCATTATAACCAAAATCCATTTTTTAATATTACTGTTGATATGGGAGAGTAATTTTTTCACAAAACATAGTTCTTAAAATAAAAATTTCTATTTTAGAGTTTAAAAAGTCATTTATAGTTCAAATTATTAATTTTAATGAATTAAAATTCATAATATTAATAAAATAACATATTTTTTCATTTATTATATTTAATTATTTATCAAATTATTATTAAAAATATATTAATTTATAAAACATGCCAGAAAAACAAAACAATATTTTTACTATTCACTAAAAAATAATTATTTTTCAAAAATTCTAAAAATTTCACACTAAAATAATTTTTATTTTCTATTTCTAAATATAATTTTTATTTTATCAAAAAAATTATCTATATATGATAATTTAATATTTTACCAAAAAATCCTTATTTATTGAAAAATAATAGTTTTTATGACATAATGAACATTCTAACATTTATAAAACTTTTATAGGACATTATAAAATTATATTATCACTTATATTTAAATAAATAGTGTATTAAAAGACTATTTCCTTAAAATAAATTTTATTTTTAATACTTGAGTTTAAAATAAAAGTTTATATATATTCTGAAAGTACAATTATGTTTTATTTGTATTGAAAAATCTATTTATCAAAAAAATCTTATATTCATGTCTATTTTATTAAATAAAATAATACTGAAAATGGGACTAGCGAAATAAATATATCATTTATAAAAAGTATATTACATTTTTTTGAGACCATGTTCTTAATATATAACCCCTTATTATATTAGCATATCCCCTAAGTGTAAGGTGTGTGATGGTGGTAGTTTTATGAAGTAGATCAACTAACATTAACTTAGTGGTGATTTACACTAATTTGAACTTTTCCCAAAGAAGATTTCATTCATGACTCACTTATTGAAGCTTTTCTTGGATCTATTCAAGGGAAAAAAACTAGTGATGCTACCTCTCTCCAAAGACCTGGAAAAATTGGATTTTAAAGGAATAACACTACTGGTTGAGGCCATCGTTTCTACTTTCTAAATCAATTATTATTTTTCATTACCATTTATAAATATTAATTCTAACATTAAAATTATGACCAATGGTCATAGTTCCCAATGATCATATTGAACAATGGTAATATTGACTAATGGTCAGGTAACAGTCAGATTACAATGGTCACTTTTCCCTTTATACCCTATACATACTATACCGTCCATCATCATTTACTACTTCATTCCCATTGGTTTTTTTTCAGTTCCTTTTATTATTCCAATTATATTCCTAATATGCCTTTTTATTTTAATGGTTTTCATGGTGGGTTTAAACTTCTTGGCATAGTTTGATCCTATGGAGTATACCCTCATGTGGTTACTATTAATCAGTTTATATATCCTTGTAATAGTCTTAGCTATAATAATGAGTATTTTTACTTAACAAGTAATATTATTTTCTTAATATTCTTTCAATGTACTTCCAATTTGACTTATAATAAAATTTTTATTATGAAAAAAGAGTTCTTTTATTAATCAAGGAAGGAATTTTCAGTCCATTACATTCTCCCCCTTAAGAAATTTTATCCTTGAAATTTGAATCTCACCTCAGAAAATGATGATATTTTTCCTTCATCACTTCTTTAGGTTCCCAAGTATCTTATTCAAACTTGTGATTTCTCCGTAGGACTTTCACAAGTCATGTTGTCTTGTTCTTCAATACATTTTCCCAACTATCATGAACCTGGATCAATTCCTCTTCCTAACACAAGTTTGGTTCCCCTTCCACAACATTAATATCAATTATATGTGATGGTTCATATATATAATTTCTCAATAAGGACACATAAAAGACATTGTGTACATTGGAAATATTTGGTGGTAGTTCTAATAATTAAGAAACCACTCCAACATGATTTAGAATCCCAAATGGTCTAACATACTTTGGAATGAGTTTACAATTATTTCCAAATCTCATTACTCATTTCCATGGTGATATGTCTAGAAAAACATGACCCCCTCATGAAAATTTATGTCCTTACCTTGGTTTTCATCATAACATTTCTATCAATTCTGAGTAGCCATTATGTGTTTAAAAATAACTTGTATCTTTTATGTGTTCACATTCATAATGTACGGTCTCAACAGTTTCCTTATCCAAATTCATCCTAACATATTGGATTTATACACCTTTTTCGGTAGAGAGATTGAAAATGTTCCATTTAAATTCCAAATTAGAAATAGTTCTTGTAGGAGAATTTAATATGTGGAAGATGTTGATCCCAACTCCCCTGAAAATCAAGTGAGATAGCCCGTAACATGTCTTCTAATTTTTGAATAGTCCTATCAATATATCCATTAGTATTAGGATGATACAATATACTCAAGTTTACTTTTAAATTCATATCCTTTTGAAGGCTTCCCCATAACATAAAAGCATATCTTGGATCTCTCTTACAAAAAATTAATAGTGGTACTCTATGGAGTCTCACTGCTTCTTAAATATAAGGGAGAGCTAGTTATTCTATGTAGAAATCCTATCTTATGGAAGTTAAATGGGTATAATTTTTTAATTATCAATTATTAACCATATAGCATTATTTCCTTTGGATGTCTTAGTAAGGTTAGTGACAAAGTATGTTGTGATGTTGTCCTAATTTTATATACTTATGAATAGTGGTTGTAATACCCATTTGGTATGTTTTCACTCTACCTTCACTTGATTAAACACCATGAACCTTTCTATGTAATCATCGATCTATAGTTTCAAATTATCCTACCAATAATTACCACAAATTCCCCTATACATTTTAGGGATTTTGGGATATATAGAGATTATACAGCTATGGGATTCACCCATCAAATTTTCAAGGAACTGACCATAAATATCACATAATTTAGTGTCTTTAGAATATAATTGAATTTATTTTATTCCCAAAGACCTTTTAGGTTTATAGTTTTAGAGAATTAGGTCATAAATATTACATAGAAAATAGATTTTATAAAGTGGACACTTTTGATCTGTATACAATTTTACCAAAATATAAAACCTTTAGAATAAAGCATGATTTCTTTTCCTAAAAAACTTCAATATTTTCCACTTGACTTTTTCTTTTAACTTTCCCATCCTTAAACACTATGAAATATATTTTAAAACATTAGATGAGAAAAAAATATAAATAAGGGTCATAAAAGAAAGAAATCTATTATTCTAGTGAAAAACACAAAAACTCATAAAATACTTAACTTAATCACAATAATCTTAAGGATTATGAAATTAATCATTTCCATATAAAAAATACACACTTTTTTCTCAAAAAAAAATTTTAAAACCCATATAAATAATAAATAAAACATATAGGAAAATTGGGGAATCATTTTCATATCACTCTTACAAATGGGATAACCTTCACAGCAATACACATAATAAAAATCACTGTTACATATAAGATAACCATCATAGTTATAATTGGAAGAACCATCACTATATATTCTGATAATCACTTAGGAGAAACCAGATCAGTTAACTCCACCCTTTAACCAATGAATTGGGGGGCTATAATGGGCTCGCCCATCCTTGGATTATAATGAAACCACTTGTCATTATACAAAATCACCAAGAAATATAACATAATCATGACACATAAAATCTTGTTTTTTTCAATATAATATTTGTACCCTTAGATTTTTTTTTCAGATATTAAAATATCCCATCATTTTAAAAACCAAATTTCAATGAATAAATCACCCAAAACAAGGAAGGGGGGGGATTTTATTTGTATAAAACATGAACTCTTATAAGGGAATCCAAACACAAAATAATGGTTATAGTGGCATGAAAATTCATTGTCTCCATTTATGTTAAAATAGATCATTCATTTCATAACTTTATTAACCCTTAGAAAATAAATAGGTTCCATTATAATATATTTTAAATACTAATAATCCATCCAGAGAAAGAATTATAATGGAATCATTACAAAATATCCCCAGTAAAGCATATGTGACTTCAAGGTTTATTGGAATTAATGAATGGAAATACCATTAAAAGATCATGAAAAAAATTATTGAATAAAATACCCTTGTCTATTTTGAAATAACTTATTAAAAAATATTTAATTATAAAGGAAAAAATTTATTTTAAAAATAAAAAATTTAAATTATATGGGAATATTCAAATATAATGTTAGTAATAATGGTGGGAAAATTCAATCATTCTGTATAAGTAAAAAAACATTCCTTCCATAATTTTTTTTAGAAAAGTCACAAAGTACCTCATTTGGAAAATTATAAGAAGATTCCTTTCATTTTTTTGTAAAATAGTAAAACATTGGTAAAAAATATTTTAAAAAATCATAGGATAATAGTGAAAACCTTTTTTTAAAACCTTTTTTTAAAAACTTTTTATAAAATTTGGATATAGAGGAAAAAGGGAGTTTTAAGGAAAACTTTTAAAAGAGGGGTTTTAAATGAAAGTCTCTTACCTTGAGTCCCACTCGTAACATACATTATTTATCTCCATAAATGAGTAAATTAGGTTAATTATTTAATTTATTAAGAAAAATTTTCAGGTTTATTTTTCATTTTATTTTATCTCTTACCTTTTTATAATAATTTACTTAATCAATAAAATTCATGTAGGATGTTTTGATGACATTTGGTTCATAAGTCTAAAATGACTTAGGTATGTTGACTAGTCATAGTGATCATTATTCCACAATGTATAGAATATTAATAATGAAATAATTATCACTTTTATACATCAATTATACTTTTAAACCCAACCACTAAATATGGTTAGAAAAAATAAACTATTTTATAATCATAGAGAGGGTAGGCTGTACACACGCTTGAGTAACATTTCCATTTTTTCAATGATAATTATGTAAATATGGTAATTATTATTTTAGGTTTATTTAATTATAATAATATAATAAATATAATAAAATTATTTTAATATAGTTATATATATATATATATATATCATCCTTGTGATTTGATGATGGAAAAATGAATCACATCCCTTCGTGGTGGTGGTAGTCCACACGTATGCATAAACAATGTTATCATTTTTCTATGAATAGAAAGGTAAGAAGTTAAAAGATTTATTACGTTTTTAGAATTATAAATATTTAATTAATATAATATATTAACATTAATTTCATCATTATCACCAGTATTGAGAGATGGTGATGGAAAATGAATTACATTGGTTCACAAGGCTATAGTCTATCGTACACACGAACGATGAATTCCTCTTTCATTTGATTGAGGCTGGAGATTTGTATTTATAACTGAATTAACATAATAATATCTAAGTATATTTAGGATATTGGTATTATTATTTTATCATGTTTTTAGAAGATTTTATGTACATGGAATAAGAAACAAAACTAAAACACGAAGTTAAAAACTATACATGTTTTTTCAGAAAATATACTTTTCTTAACATATTAATCCCTATAAGGGTGGTATTATACCTAAAAAAGGACTCTAAAATTAGGGTAGGGATTATAGTAAGGTATTTGGGTCTGTATTTACTGAAAATATGGTTCTTAAAGTGTGAAATAAATTAAAGGAGAGATGTACTTTTATAAGAGAGGGGAGGGGAACCTTTGGTATTTCTCAAAATATTAAATTAATATAAATTAATTTTTAATTCAAAATGGATATAAACTGATTTATTTGGCATATAAGATGAATATGAATCTAAATAATATCATTAAATAAAATTTAAACAAGTTTTACTATGTTTTTACCCTTACCATTTGGTTTTAACCCCTCGTTGACCCCTTCTAAACCTACCGTGATAATAAGTACATTTACTCTTTGAGGGTCAAGATAGTTATTATAAGTGGAAAAAGTAAAATAAGTGGAAAATCATTGATATTTTAAACATTATAATAATAATTTGAATAAATATACGTTTTTTATGAATTTTATATCATTTAATAAAATATTATTTATTATAAGATATCAATAATGTCAATTTTTAAAACTATTTATTACTTTGACTTTAATAACATCAAGAAAACAAGTACAATTAGAAAAAAATATTTTAACACATCCATATAATATCATGTTAAAATAAATTTTTTGTATCATATTAATTGTCTCAAATTACAATACTATTAATATTTTTAATACCATTTATTTTATTTTTCTATTAATTAAATAATAACTCTATCAGAATTGTATAAGCATTTATGGTCATTATATCTTTAATAAAATTTAAAAATAAATTAACATGATGAATATAAATTATTCATATTTTAAATTATTATTTATAGATGAACATACCCTCTAGTTTTCCCCATGTTAACAATTTTATAGTTATTAAAAACAAAAGTATGGCATTTTTAACATTTTTTTAAAAAAATATTATAAGGGTTATAATCATACCCAAATGGAAAAAGGTCATATAAATTAATATTTAAAGTTTATGGATGAAATTAACTCATACCATAAAATTTAGGCAAGTTTTGGGGTTATTTTATAGACTTTATAAATTTATTTTTAGCCTTTAATTACTAGATTTACCCTTAATCGAGGTGACAAAAATTACTAAGAACACTATTCATTTTGACTAAAAATAAAAAGGAACTATTTATAAAATTTGGACCACATGATTACAAATAAGAAATAAATTTTTAAAAATTCAAAACATTGAATTTTAGTAATTTAATTTAAAATCATACTGGGAAACGTGATAAAAATAGTTTTTCAGAAAAAACACCTTTTAAAATAAAAATGTTTTTATACTAAATTCATGTATAAAATAAATTTCAAAAACCATAATTGGATTATTTTAAAAGGAATCAATGAAATTTTAAAACGAATCCAAAATGTAATTTGACACTGTATATTCTTAAAAAGAAAATACAATTTTCAATAAAAATAATCATTTTCACCATTCATTAATAAATCAATATTTTTTGAAAGTTCTCAAAAAATAAACCTAATATAATTTTGAAATGATGAATTAAATAATTAATTTCATTTTTTCAAATAAATTTACTAAAATTAAAAAAATTAACTATGATATTCACTCATAAAAATAATGAAAACCCATTCTTGAAGAAAACACATTTTTTTGAATAATAAAACAAATTTACTAAAAATTGAGTTATTATTTAAAAAGAATTAATTCATACATTATAAATGAGTAAAACAATTATATATTACATAATTTAGGTAAATATTATTTAGTCCCATCAATTTAACGACTAGATTATAACCATCATATTTAAATAATAATATTTCATTGTTTCTTTTAAGTTTGGTGTTGTGTATCTTATATGCTATTGAAAGTCATATTTTATTTTAAATCTTAAGATATTAAATTATCTCCTCTATGAAATTGTGTTTTAAAAATTTGAACTCTTTTTCAGTAACCCGAGATTTACTTTTTAAAATACCTTTATTGAAATCCCATATCGTAAAAAGGATCAAAAAAAAATTCTATTGAAAAGATGGAATGAGGGGTATGAAGGTCATTTGGAATAACACATAGTAGGTTTATAAATAGTAGAACATTAGTTGGAAGTGAAAACATAGATATTGAAGAAAAAACTAACTCTTAAGGATTGTTAAACAGTGATAGAGAAAATTACTAGAATAATGTTTACCATTACAAAACAAAAAATATGTGATGGGTTAGAAGACCATCGAATTCCTGGTAATAAATTTTAATAGAATGCGTTTTTGTTTAAAAATAATTTTCCTAAAGTTTAGGAATTATTTTACTACATAGACTAAGAACATAAGTAAATATATATACTTTTCAAGAATAATTTCATCAATTTCCACCACAAACTCATTTTTTTCTCCAAATGATGAGTATTCAAGAAAAAGTTTTGATAACCAAAGCACTAGAATCAACTTCTGATGGATCAAAAAAATCCAAAAAAGGATAAAAATATATTCCCATTATCTTTATACATTAAATAAAACCAAATGGTCTGGTTATGATAAGATAATTCCTAAAATGAATAAACCTTCACACAAATAAAAACTAATTTAATTTCCAATATTCAACAGTAATACGCAATGTTCAACATAGATCATTCAATAAATAAATATCCCTAAAATTCTTCAAAATATTCCAGAATACGATTAAAACTCAAAAATCAAAAGTATTTTATCATATTTTCTTCTAATATTAATTTAATATTTATCTTCAAATAACATCAATAAATCTTAATGTCTCATTCCAAAAATTATATACCTTAATCATATAATTTATAAGATACGATAATCATTTCCATAAATAACCTGAATTACCATAAATCTACATTAAGATCATATATGCTTCCAAAACGTAATTCAAAATTTATACCTCAAATAAAATATTATAATATCCTATTTACCTTAATTATATATGGTTCCAAAAATAGTGATTTTTTTGAGATAACATTGATAACAAAATTAAAAAATCCATTTCAATATCATGGGTATCTTTACAATAAAACATATATTCCCAAAATGAACTTAACTTTTATTTATCATATCATTTAAATAAAGAAAAAATGTCATATTAACCAATACAACACATATGCTAATGGTAGGTGATACACCATTATCATGCTTAGGTTGTGGGTTCAAGGATCACATCCTTGATGGATGTGAAAGGTTATTTCCTAGCCCGTGAGTTGTCATTTTTCTAAAACTATAATAATATAATCATTATAAAATTATACTAAATGAGATAAACATCCTAAAAAATAACCTTAATATATTCAATATTAAAGAAATATTTTAACCTCAAATTTTATCTCATACCTTTCATTTTGAATCTCTGGAATTTTAATAACTCATACTTATATCAAAATCAAATATCACAAAAACACAAAAGGATGTCCATACCTTTAAAATTATTTCCAAAAAATGAAAAGATAATTCTTCTTCAAACAACATTTTCACATGGTAATATTAATGGTCGTATATAACTCAAACATCTATCAAAACTTAATAAAATTCTCCCAAAGTACTTACATCATCAAAAGAGTATTAACTGTTTTAAACTTATGATCATATTTAAATTTACCAGAACTCTTGAATCCCTTATATGTTGAAATATCAGTCATTCAATGTTATTTATAACCTATTAACTGTGATATTTTATATCATTCCTTAATAATTTATTCCTATAAAAAAATATGAATCATGTACTAAGATTCAATAATGTACAAACATACACCAAGGAATAATCCATACCTTTCATATGTCATTTGTATTTTACTTATCTTCAACTGTAATGGAATTAAGTATTAATAAATAGATATCTATATGGTATTTTTGATCCTATTTGTGACCCTTCCCCCTAGAAAATCGATTTGCCTAATGACAATTTTCCCTACATTTAAAATGTTAAATTGATACCTTGGGAAGAACCTATTTTCCCTTTATGGATTTAACTAAACACTTCCTTTTTAATTGGAAGATTATTGCTTTATGACATCCTCTACCACATATAAAACATATTCCCGTTCTTTTGAGACATTTTCATGTTATCTTATTTCAACATTCTTAACACATAGAACATTGAATATATTTAAATTTTAGATCATTATAACCAGAACTTACATGAAGGTTTATATCTATCATATTTGATACATTAGGAATCTCACCCAGGTTCAGGTTGAAAATCCTTACTAAAACTCCAATTTCATTCAGTTTCTCATTTAGACAACCACCACATTTTCCATCACATCCATTGTTACTTTGGTTCCTACTTGATCCATATATTTACTAAAACACAAATGGTTAATATGAGCATATAAATCAAATCATAATATACTATATTATTAGGGGGATAAACAATATGATACCCTTATTCATGTTATCTCAAATTTTTTTTATTTATCCAAAATAACTATGATTCTCCCTAATATACTAACCATTATAGTTATAGAGGACTATTAAATTGTTCTACAATAACATCTTATCCTCTAAAATTATCTAAACCCTACTCTGATACCAACTATAAGGAACTATCCATAAACATCACATAATCTAGTGTCTTTACACTAATTTTCTTTCTTTCATTCCCATATATCTTTTAGGTTTAGTTATTTAGAGAATTAATTCATAAATCTTACATAACAAAACCATATTTTACAAAGTGGATACTTGTGATTAGTATCAATTTTTCAAAAAATATAAAACCTTTAAAATAAAACTTTATTTGTTTTCAAGAAAATTTTTCATGACCTTTCACTTGACGTCTTCCATTACCTTACCCATCCTTAAATATTATGATTTTTTTAAAAACATGGGATGAGCCCAAAAAGCTTAGTAAAGGACATAAAAGAAATATATCTATTAGTCTAGTGAAAAAACATTCCAATAAAATACTTACCTTTATCACATTAATATATGATCTTATGAAATAAATCATTTCCACATAAAAAATTCAATATTTTTTCTCAAAGAAAACTTTTAAAATCCATAACAACCATAGATAAAACATTTAGGAAACTTGGGGAATCATTTTCATATCACTCTTACAAATGGGATAACCTTCATGGTTACACATAGAATAACCATCAAGGTTACACATAAAATAAATATAATGGTCACAATTATAATAACTATCATAGAATATTCCCATAATCTCTTAGGAGAAACCAAACCAGTAAACTATGCCCCTTTATGAAATTAATTGGAGAGCTATAATGGGATCCCCCACCCTTAGTTTATAATGGAAACACCCATAATTATAAAAAATTCCCATAAACTATAACATAATCATAACACATAAAAGCTTTTAGTTTTTAAAATAATATTTACATTGATAGATAACATTTTCAGATATTGAAATATCATTTTCTTTTAAAAACCCATTTCAATGCATAAATCACAAAGAATAAGGGAAGGATAGATTTTCTTTTAAATAAAACATTAAATATTATAAGTGAACCCAAACATATAATAAAGGTTATAGTGGTGGAAAAACTCATTATCACGGTATATTTTAAAATAGATTATTCTTTCATAACTTGATTAACTCGTGGAAAAGAAAAGGGTTCCATGACAATCTTCTTAAAACAATAATAATCAATCCATAAATATAATTAAGATGGTATTATTATATAATATTTTTATTTAATTATAAGTAACATCAAGTTTTTTTAAATTAATGAATGGAAATACAATTAAGAGATTATGAATAACATTCTTGAAGAAAATACACTTTCCATTTGGGAATCAATTATAAAAAAAAACTGTGCAATTATAAAGTAAACTATCTTCATTGAAAATAGAATTATAAAATTTTAAAAGAATAATAAAATAAAATATTATTCATGATGGTGGAAAATTATGTTAATGCTATTTATGTTTAAAAAATATTCCTTCCATACTTTTTTTCAAAAAATTAACAAATTACCTCGATTGGAAAATGATAAAAATATTCCCTTCAAACCATTTTTTAAAAGTCAAACATGTGTAAAAATGAATTAAAAAAAAGGATAATATTAAAAACATATTTTAAAACACTTTTATAAAATATGGATATAGAATAAAAATAGATTTTTAAGGGAAACTTTAAAAGTGGGTTTTAAAAGAAAACCCCTTACCTTGAGTCTAACTAATCACATGCATTCATTATATTACGAAATAATAAAATTAGGTTAATTATTTACTTAATATTTTTTTCTAGTTTTTTATTCCTTTTATTTTATATCCCATGTTTCTATATTTATTTATGTAATCAATTACATTCATATCAGAGAGTTTGATGATATTCAGTTTACAAGTCCAAAATGATTTAGGTATACTGACTATGGTCAAAGTGGTCCCTACTTGACCATATCTAGAATAATAATAATTAAATAATAATAAATTATATATATAGATTATACTTTTAAATCCGACTATTAACTATGGTTTTGAAAAATTAACTACATTACAATCACGGAGACGGTATGTCATACGTATACACGTGTAACATTTTCATTTTTTAGTGATCATTATGGAAATAATTATGTATTATTTTATATTTATATAATTATTATAATACCATAAATATCATATTAAAAATTTAAATATACTTATATATATCATTCATGTGATGTGGTGATGAAAAAAAATCACATCACTTCGTGGAGGTGATAGTCCACACGTATGCACAAACAAATTTATCATTTTTCAGTGAATCGAAAGGTAAATAGGTAAATGATTAATTACATTTTTAGAATGATAAATATGTCATCTGAGGGATCTGATGAAGGACATTTTGAATTAGGATTTTTGTAATCAACTTTTCCTTCCTAAAAAAAATATCATCTATAAAATTCACTGACTTAACATAGATCAGTTATTGCTCTTCAAAGGAAACCTTTTATGGTGAGATCAATTTCTAAATAATCTTATTTACCATTTGTATCACCAGACTTATGTTGTGTTTATTTTGAAAAGAATTTTATTTTAATAAAAATTCTTATTTTACTTCAATTTTTATAAAACTTCTTCACCTATGATTATTGATTTTTAATCTTTCAAAATTCCTAAAAGAGGAAGATTGAGTTTCAGTGTTGGATTCTTGAAACCCCGAATCATTGATCAAGTAAGGACAGAACATTCAGAACCTTCATATTACTTTGAGTATGATAATTTGCATCAGATAAATTAATGTATTGATTGATTTATTTATTTTTGAAATCAAATAATCTTGGGTAATGTGACAAGTGATTATATATTATACTAAAAAAATGACTGTTAAAAAAAAATGGTGATGAAAAAAAATTACAACAGTTCGTGAGGTAGTAGTCCATCGTACACACAAACGACTAATTTCTATCCCATTTGATAGAGGTTCCAGATGAACATATGTTATTAAATTAACATAATAAAATATTAGTATATTAAGTGTACTAGTGTTATTATTTTATCATGGTTAGATAATATTTTATGTAGGTGGAAGAAGAAACAAAACTAAAATATTCAGTTAAAAACTGTACCTCTTCTTTGGAAAATATCCTTTTATTAACACTTTAATCCCTATAAGGTAGGTATTATAACTAAAAAATAATTATAAAATGAGGGTATGTATTATAGTAATGTATTTCGGTAGTTCTTCCCCCAAAAAAAGTGTTCTTTAAATCTGGATTAAATAAATGAAGAGATGTCCTTTTATAAGGGAGGGGGTGCTCACTCTTTGAATTTCTCAAAATATGAAATTAATATAAATTAATTTTTAACTATAAATGGATGAAAACTAATTTATATTTAATATAAGATGATTAATATTATAAATATCCTCATACCATAAAAATTATACAAGTTTTTACTATGTTTTTACCTTTATCATTCAGTTTAACCCCTCGTTAACCCCCTTTGAGACTTATTGGGGCAATAAGGGTTTTAACTCTTTGAGGGCCAAGATAGTTACTATAAATGGGAAAAAAGCCCATAAATAGATTTTTTTTGATATTATAAAACATATACTAACTACTTGGATGAATATAATATTATTTATTATAAAATATCGATAATGTCAATTTGTAGAACTATTCGCTACATTGACTTTAATAACATGAAGAAAACATGTAAAATTTTAAAAAAGTGTTTTATTACAACCCCAAAAGTCATTTTAAGATATAAAATTGTTTTATCTCATTAATTATCTCAAATTATAATAATTATAATATTTTTAATATCATTTATTTATTTTTTCTATTAATTGAATAATTACGAATTGAATGATGTGTAAATATTTAAGGTCATCATTTATTCACTAAAACTAAAAATAAATTTAATTTATAAATATAAATAATTCATATTTAAAATAACAATTTATAACTGAATATAACCTCTTTTTATCCCCATGTTAAAAATATTATATTTATTAAAAACAAGTGTGTGACATTTATGAATTTTATTTCCATAAAATATTATAAGGTTCATAATAATTACCAAATGAAAAAGGTCATATAAATGGATATTAGATGAGTATGGATGAAATTAACTCATCCAATAAAATTTAGGCAAGTGTTGAGGTCATTTTATAGTCTTTATCATTCTATTTCTAACCCTTAATTATTCGATTTAAACTTAACCGAGGCAACAAAAATTTCTAAGATTAAAATTTATTTTGATAAAAAATAAAATGAAACTATTTAAAAAAATTTGAAATTATGATTAGAAATATTTAATCCATTTTTTTATAAATTAGTACGTGAACTTTTCAGAATCTAATTTAAAATTAAACTAGAAAAACAAGATGAAAAGTGTTTTTTCACAAAAATGTCCTTTTATAATATAAAATGTTTTTGTTATAAATTAAAGTATAAAATTCATTTAAAAAAATTAATGGGATAATTTTAAAAGGGACCAGTTTAATTTTAAAAATAATCCAAAATATAATTTAACTTTTTAAATACTTAAAAATAAAATACAATTTTTAATAAAAAACTTTATTTTTCACTATTCATTGAAAAATACATCTTGTCAGAAAATTTATTAAAATTCACCCTAATAAAATTATTAAATTATAAATTAAAAAAATAAATCCATTTTATAAAATAATGCTTCTAAAATTTTCAAAAATCAATTATCATATTCTATTATAAAAATCAAGAATACCCTTTTTTTGAAGAAAAATTATTTTCCAAAGAATTAAATGACTTTACTGAAAATCAAGTGATTATTTAAAAAAAATTAATTAATACATTATAAATGATTAAGAATATTATATATTTTATTATGCAGTTAATTCTATTCATTCCCACCAATTAAATGGCCAAGTTATGATGGTCAAATATAAATAATAATATTTAGTTTGTTGTTTATGCTCTGTGTTCTATATCTTGTAAGCTATTTAACATTGTATTTCACTTTAAATATAAAGATATTAAAATATTCTCATTTATCTCTATAATATATGGAATATATAACCTTGTAATAAATTTTATTACACCTTATTGATCTATACTGAATTCAATAAACATCCCATTTTTCACAACCTCTATCTTTTTATTATATCAAAAGATCACCTATTTGAGATTTCATGATCTTATCAATTAATGATGATTGAGAAATAATTTAGGAAATTATTTGTGGTATATATTCCATTATTATTCCATTTTCCAAACTTACTCGGTCCTTGATCAAAATATCTCCTCCAATACTCATCATTTCTGGAACTTAGTGATCTTTTATACTTAATGAATTTGTGATTTTTTTCTATTACGGATGATTTGATCAATCATAATATATAGAAATATATAACCATATCCTTTGTCTCATGTTTACTTCATTTTGTGTTAATATATACTTCATAATTTATGGTATGTATATATATCACACTTTTCCACATAATGATAGCGTCTCTTTATCTTTACAGAAAAAATGACTGTATCTTACTCCAAGTCATGAGTAAGATAATTTTTTAATGAGGAATTAACTATCAAGATGCATAAGAGATAGAATTTTCATTATTCATGAGAAAAAATTAAATCCTTTTTATATATTTATCTCTATAGATATCAAATCCTTCTGTGAAATAGGGTAGAGTAAGCATAGGTGCACTACTAACCTATTCTTTGGTTCATCGAAACTTTCTTCACCCTCCTTTGTCGAAATAAACATAACTTATTTTTGAGTTAACATGGTTAGTTTATTAGAAATACATGATTTTTTTTCACAAACCCACTATAATATCCCACTAAACCAAGAAAACTAGGAATATTAGTTACTATTGTAGGATGAGTCAAGTCATATACAACCTTTTTCTTGGCAGGATCAACATAGATTCTATCACAGGTTACAATGTTCCCCAAGAATGAAACTTTTTATTACCTAAAATCCCATTTAATGAATTTACAAAATATATTATCATTCCTCATAGTTTTTAATATGATACTTAGATTATCCTCATGCTTCTCATGACTTTTGGAATATATTAGAATATCTTCCGTAAATACCACCAAAAATTTAATAAGTTAGTTCTTAAGGCCTCTATTATTCAAATACATAAATATGGAAGGAGAATTAGTTAAGACAAAGGGAATGGGAAAAATCATAATGCTCATATCTTGTTTATATGGTAGTTTTTGGGATATCTACTTTCTTCAACCTCAACTGATAATACCCTGATCAGAGGTCAATCTTGGAGATGTATTAATCCCCTCTAAGTTGATCGAACAATTCATGAATTCTTGGAAGATGGTATCTGTTATTTACTGTGATCCCATTAAGATCTATATAGTAAATTCATAACCACATAAATCCATCTTTCCCATTTTGAAAGATAAAAAGTTCTCCCTTAATATACACACTTGGTCAAATAAGATGATTCTACAAAAGAAGTTTAAGTTGATTATCTAATTCCTCTAACTCTATATATTACATTATATAAAAAGTCTTAGATATTGGCTTGGATCTTTGAATGAGTTCAATTGAGCAATCTAACTATCCTTCTAGGGGAGTTCTAGGCAACTCTTCTAAAAATAAATCAATATATTCCCAAAAAATGGTTACATCTCTAATATTTATACATTATATTTATTCTACTTCTTCACTAATAATTTACATAAAAAAGGAAATAATATGTGGTTCTTGGAAAGACTCATGCTGAGATATCAATCCTTTGAAGAAAACTATGGGTTGTCCCTTGAAGATAATAAAAATATCCTTACTTATAAAAATTAATCTTGGGATTATACTTTGAAAACCAATCCATCTAAAGCATTATGTCAAAAATCATCATTGGAATGGACACTAAGTTTGTGGATAAATTCTAATCAAAAAATTTAATATGGTAATCCATATATATCTTTTATACTTAAATAGTTCCTCTAGTATTTTTAACCGACAACCCTACCACTAGAATTTCTGGGCTTAACTTTATGTTCTTTGAAAACTTGAATGAAATAAAAGAATGTGTAGAAAATAATTAAACAATGTTATTTCTAGAGTCAAATGTACAATGAGTTTACCCACCACAACATAATTTGGAGCTTAAATATCACCCATTGTGGTTTAAAAATTATGACCTTACTCTCATGGCCTCTACTAGGGTTGATAGTTGTTTCCCTCCATTATTTTCTAATTTGGACATTGATTATTAAAATGTCCATACTCCCAAAAATTTAATATTTGGAAGGTAGTTTGTTCTTAGACAATATTCCCTTTTTCATTGGAATTCATATGTTGATTTTTAACATCTACACAATAGTTTCAAACTATATATAAATTTCTTCCACACTTGTATCACTTTCCACTTCCTTCTAAAAAATTCCCCAAACACTCCCTCCCATATTTTTTTTTCACTTAGGATGTTTCAATTTATTCCTATATAGATTATTTCAAAATATTTTCTATATCTTTATCTTATTTTTATTCTATCCATGAATCCAATAGGAATATACAAACTTGATTTTAACTTTGAGATCAAATAATTTTATATCTTTATAACTCCCAATGACTCAGAATGCCAATTCTTTTTAGAGATGGGATATCAGTCTACCAAATAATCAATCTAACTTCCAGCAATAATCGGTAAAAAATCTTTAAGTGTATTTAAAAACCCTTGTAAAGTTCATCTCATAATTCCCCACCAATTCATTTTCTATTTTTTATCTTAAGTAATTCCCTCTATCTTTTTTTAGATGGTATGATTAAAATTATTACTGAAAAAGTATTATTTACACTATTCCCATTCTATGGATTCCACCTCATCCCATGGCTTCATTTTATTGATTAGTGTACACCATTGATCAAATTCCACCTATAAGATATATATTATGAATGTTAATTTATGTTACTTAGAACAATGGAGTATAAAAAGTTTCTTTTATATAGTATTGATCCATTGTTCAATGATCTGTGGATTAATGGTTCCTCTAAAAATGAGTGGTTATTGATGTATGGAGGATTGAGCTTCTAGTTTTTCATTACTTGGTGAATCCAAGTGATCTACATGGTTTATGTTTTTTTCATAACCCAAGTTAACTGATTCTACATTATTATGAAGTTTTCAACTCTAGATCCCTCCATATTGGGAAGTCCACCATCACAGTATCCATTTCATCCATTTTTTACATGAGTCCTTTTTTATTTCCATTTTTCTAGAAGAAAAAACATAAGTGAGATTTTTTTTATATTATAAATATTATAATAAAAACATAAAAGGAATTATTAATCATAAAATTTTCTAATATCATGATTCCTAGATGACACACTTCAATCGTCATATTTTTTTTCCATTATCTATAAATCCTTTATAATAGTTTATAAAAATCCTATGATTAACCAATGAATATCCCATGGGAGTGTCAAACCAAATGTGTAACATAGCCTATTTGTCATGAACCAAGTAACGATTGAGTTAATATCTAATGTTCCCCTTTTGGGGTTATTACCCCTAGGTACATCTATTCCACATCCACATCCATATGTATTATCCCAACAGGGATTTTGTTTCTTGGAAACCACTTTATTAATACTTCTACAAAAATTTTATGATGTTTTAATATATTAAGAATTATCCATAGGGCTCTTAAAAATGTATTTACAGTCTTAATTACCCTAAATAAATAAACCTTAGATTTGATACCAACTATGACATCCTACCCTTTAAATACATAAACTTTTCCCTACATAGTACAAAATTTAGAAATAAAGAGGATTGCTTGAGGTTTAATTTCTTAAAAATTAGGTACATAATACATGAAAAATATAAAATTTATTCTAATCCACTTGAGAGTCTTCTTTATAGATTCATCCTAGTTCAATTTTACTACATATCATATCTTGGTGACATGCATTAAAAGAAATGGGTGAGCATAAATCCTTGTATGGGAATAATAAATGAAATATTTATCATGTGACCATGAGGCCTAACAATAGGGAATTCTCATTAACATAATGAAAATCATAATAGAATGATCATGAACCATAACATGGAAATATTACTAAAATATAAAAATGATACATTCAGAAGTATATAACAATGTTTTATCACCAAGGTTTCATAAAAAATAATTACCAAGGTTATTTACCATTGTTTAATAAAACATGTCATCTTTAGATATTAATTATTTACCTAATGAATTGAAAAACTATTAGGGAACACCATTTATATATCTAAATTCATGTATTCTAGATAGATCATAAGTAAAAAATTGTTTTATAACTCCTGGAGAAAAATGAACAGATTTTGATAATAATGGGATAATCAAACGTGTATGAAATAAAATTAATTTAATATTTAGAAGACATACTATGAAAGAGGTACTTGAAGGGAAAATAAGAAGATGAGGGTTCCCTTAGCTTGGGGAGTAACTTTGTAAATCCTAGAGAGAAAAATATTAGGACTATATAGACACCTTGGAGAGAATTTAGATATGGGAAATGAGCATAATTTCATGGATAAGGTATTTATATAGGAGAGGAATGGGAGGATGGGTGGGTATTTATAGTAAAACATGAGGAACTATTTAATAATCTCTAAATATAGGACTTAGAATTATAGGTCGAGTAAATTGAAAAACCATTGGATTTCCCATGGTTTTCTCTCTTGGTTTTAAAAAACTGAGAATTAATTTAAAATATGTTAATCCATTATAACGAAAATAAAGTTTTTAATATTACTTTAGTCATGGAAAAGTAATTTTTCCACCAAATATCATTTTTAAAATCATAATTTCCATTTTAAACTATGGAAAGTCATTTATAGGTTTGAAAATAGATTTAAATCCATTAAAGTACTTACTTACTGACTGGAAATTAAAATTTTTATTTTCTAAACACTTTTGAAGAAAAAGTGAGAAACCAACAAACACGTTGTGGAAAAGTGTTGAACCAAACATGACATCAGGACTTACAACATTCAACCACCAATGATCAAAATAAAACGGTCAAACAAACAACTCATTCAACATAAAAAAACAACCACTCCATCATTCAAACAAAAAACCATCACAAGAGGACCCAGAATCACCCAAGAGAAGACCAAGGAATCTCGAACCAGAAATAAGAAAGAACAAACCTCAGAAAAGCATGAACAAATCTTAGAACTGGTCTCCTTGAACGCCACTAATGCGACCATCGACACCAGTCCAAATCCACGAACCCCAGATAACTCCAATAGGAGGTCGCCCAAACCCTCTAGCGATGTGAGATGGACTCCTGAGAATCCTCCCAGAAGAACACATACATAGAAGGCCAAAGAAAAATCCAGAATGAGGAAGATCATGCTGTCCAGACACCACATCCTACTCCACCGAGAACCACATCCCAACCTCGAATGTCAACGACTCCACAAAATCAATCCAACAGATTCACTAACACAAGAAATCATCAATAGAACAACTTCCTTCCATCAATATTAGATAAGAACATAAACGAAGAATAATAGATGCTGCCAATACTAAAATGACGACGTCCATGAGGAAATCGAAGCAAAACTCGTGGAAGCTAAAGATCCAGAAGAACGCCACAAATAACAAATGAAGCAGGAAACAATCTCATAGGCTCCAAATGCCCATATCCCATCACCGCCATCCTGTTTGAAGTCGAAAACCACAGAAAGAAACCAAACACGCGCACCGGAAGTAGGACATAGACCTCAGGTTGATGGATCTGAATCCTCAGTCTTGGATCGTCACCGCGCCCCCAAGGAAAACCCTATCCAGTAAGAAGGAATCAGGTAGGAAGGGAAAGCACCGGTGAAAGGGAACCAAGTCCATGAAGCCACTGGAACCGATGAAACCGCCAGATCCTTTCGAGCACAGGGGTGGTCCCTGCGAAAATTCGATCGGAAGGAGGCAGTAGTGAGGAGAAAACCCAAGAGTTGTGCCCCTACGAGATGCCGTAGAATCACAGAAATCGAAAACCATAAAGTACAAACCTCCCCCCTCTAAGAACAACGGAGCTGGAGCCAGGCCACACCTGAAGCGCAGCTGGAATCCAAGATGGATTTGTCGTCAGATCCAAGGCCGAGCCACGCTGAGCCGAGAGCTGACACCGATCGGCCACACCAGAGGAGGGGAGGAGGTAAATCCATTGAAGAAACCCTAGGTCTGCATGAGAGAAGGATCCCGCCGCTCAGAGGCCCCTCCATTAAAGTACTTAATATTAATAAAATAACATATTTTTGTTCTTGGATTATGTACAATTAATTATTATATCATTATAAAATATATATGAATCCATAAAACATACGAAAAACACATAACTATATTTTTACTATTCACTAAAAAATAAATTATTTTAGAAAATTCTAAAAATTTCTCCCTAACCTAATTTTGATATGATGATTTACAATATAATGTTCATTTTGTCAAAATAATTATCTAAATATGATTTTTTGTAAATAAAAAATCCTTATTTATTGAAAAATATCTGTTCTTATGACATAGTCAACTTTCTAATGCTTATAAAAATTCCCCAAGAAATTATAAAATTATATTATCATTTATATTTAAATAAATAGTGTTTTAAAATACTATTATATTTAAATAAATTTTATTTAGAATACATTAGTTTATAATAAATGTGTATATATTTTATGAAAATACAATTATGTTTTATTTGTTTCCAAAAATCTATTTACCAAATTCATCCTATATTCATTTGTATTTTATTAAATAAAATAATACTAAAAAGGGGATTGAGAAAATAAAATTTTCATTAATAACCCCTTATTACACCAGAATATTTCCTAAAGGTAAGATATGTGATGGTGGTAGTTTTATGAGGTGTCTTATCTAACACTGATCTTGTAGAGATCTCCTCTAATTCGAACTTCTCTTATAGGAGATTTTCTAAAAGAATCACTTTTTGAAGATTTTATTTAGCTTGGCTAGGGATGAAACCTAGTGATGATACTTCCCTCCCAAGTTCTGAAAAATGGGATTCAAAAGGAATAAATATATTGGTTGAGGTCATCATTTTCCCTTTTTATATTATTTTTTATTTGTCATTACCCTTCATAAACACTAATTCTAACAATACAATTATTACTAATGGTTATAGTTACCAACAATCATATTGACCAATAACTATATAGACCAACAATCAGTTAATGGTCAGATATCGATAGTTACTTCTCCCTCTATTACCTATATATATATATATATATATTCTACAATACATCATTATTTACTACTTCATTCCCAAAGAATTTTTTACAATTCCTTTTATAAAGTTAATTATATTCCCATTATTCCTCTTTCTTTTAATAGTTATCATGGAATATTTAATCTTCTAGGAATAGTTCAATCCTATGGAGTGTACCATTACATGGTCCCCATTATTTGGTTTCTATATCCCTTCACTAGCCTTAGTTGTAGTAATAAATATTATTACTTGACATGTAATATTATTTCTATATACTTAAATTTTACAGTATAATAAAATAGTCATTATGAAAAAATAGTTCTTTTATTAATCAAAAAAGAATTTTCAGGATGTTACATGATAATTACAAAGTTTACTAAGATCATTAAAGTCTAAGGTATAATTTCTCTTTGTGTGACTCTAATCTAAGGAAAAAATGGGCAAAATACCTTCATTTTTTTTGAATTTTATCTATTCTGCACACCAATTAGGGGTAATAGTTTAGTGTATGTATTAAGTAAGTAGACTCAGGTAGTAAAAAAATTAGGGTCAGTAGAAAAAATGGGATTAATGATTGTTTTGTATTTGGAGTCTTGTCAAAGGGGAGTAGTATGGTGTTATATCATATCAATGTCACTTCAACAATGGTAGACCAAGTAAAGGAGTGAGAAATTATTGACATCAAATTCAAGAATATTAATTTCACATTAGTAAATGGAGAGACCATTGATAGATGGTTCCTAAGAGTTGACTCAAGGTACTTTTTCTGATATAGATGTGTTCAATTTGAGTATATTGGATGAGGTTATAAATACATTTCATAACCGTAAAAGATATTTTTATCTTGTTTCAATAAATATGTTTTGAAAGATCATGTGATAGTTTTGGTGGGAAATAATGAAGAGAGTTGTAGTTTATTTTTATAATTAAAATTTAACTTATTAATAGGTGATGATAGATCATCCATGGATTCTAATGATTTTAAAACCATTTTTTATAGTGACTTAGAAATTTGAGGATATCATGATAGAATCCATGGTTATTTTACCTGAAAAATCATTAAATTATAATGCTCTATGGGTGATCATAGATTCAAATATAAATTAATCTTACTTCCTACCCATTAGAGTGATGTTCTTAGTAAAAGTTATGGGAATTATTTATGAGATAGAATTGGAATAAAAAAATGTGTTCCAGAAAATTCTCCATGGAATTCATGATACGATCCTCACTTAGATTATACAATTAAAGAATGGGAAAAAAGTATATTTATACAAAAAGAAGATGCTAATGGGATCCCAATATACTAAATTACTAATCACACACTGAGGAGTGGAGATTCCTAAAAAAATTCCAAGTTTGGTGGTATGGCAGTGAGAACCACCCACTGGGAGTAGGCTATGTATTTCATCGATTGTTGATAAAAAGGATTATCAAAGATATAAAACTCATTTTAGGGTCTTATTGATACTCTTTTGCCTCAAAAAACACTATATATAAAATAAATCTATACCCAAGGGTCTATTTTATTTCATAAGGTTTAATTTGATTGCTTTTAGATCCCAAATGGACACCTAGACCATAATTTATGGATTTTGGAAGTTGGAATAAGTTTTTTTAAATTACATATTTATGATGAGGTAAATTATACAAACATAACATACCTTATAAATTCATTACCTAGTCTCACACACCTAAGAATCCCACACCTAGTTCTATATAAATTGGTCAATTATCCCAGGTCTCTTGTCATGATTTGTGAAAGTGCTCAGATTCTCTTATGAAAGTGCACCATTACACTAACCTGCTTTATGCACCTCAATTTTGGATGTGAAACAATATCCATTATTAAATTTTCTTGTGCAATTAAAACTACAAACCTAACTTATATGCCATGTAATTGCATGAAAT
Organism: Viscum album; assembly: GCA_963277665.1. Classification (NCBI taxonomy): domain Eukaryota; kingdom Viridiplantae; phylum Streptophyta; class Magnoliopsida; order Santalales; family Viscaceae; genus Viscum; species Viscum album. The sequence goes on along the minus strand of OY728148.1, from coordinate 1,782,370,128 downwards.
TCATTCCATACTCAACCCTTGTGCACCTTGATCTTGATTTTTTTCTATAAATAGACCCCAGGGGTCTCCATTCTAAGAACATGGAGAGAAAAACACATAGAAAAAAGGGAGAAACTTAGAAATATTGATCCACCTATATCCATTCCCAAGTCACTCCTCCCCTTTCAAGTATCTTATTAAGTTGAACCCTAAAGAATTTACCCAAAATTAAGTTTAATTGAATAATATAAAGAATACAACACATAAAAATTCATAAAAGGTAAATTCCCCAAGGAACCTAAAGGAAATTGGTGGTAGAACTCAATTCATAGACCCCTCACTTGGGTGATACCTCTCCCAAGTATTTAAATAGGGAGAACACTTTTCACTACCCAATTCTTGGGATATCACTTCTCCCTTCCCATGTTAGGGTGACAACTTCTCCCTAGTCCATACTATGGTGACCACTTCACCCTAACCCATGTTAGGGAGACCACTTAACCTTACACTTTATCAGGAAACCACATCACCCTACCCTAAAAATAGGGTTCCATATTCACCCTACCCTTTGATTAGAGAAACACTTCACCCTTTTCTCTATAATAGGGTTCCAATTCACCTAGGTTCCCTACTAGAGTGAAAATTTTTCTATGTACTCCATCAAAGGGATAATTTTATTAGGTCCCCATATATGGGAAACCTTTATTCCTAGGTATGATTCTAGGGAGCCATCACCACCCAAGCCATTTACTTAGTCAATAATACCTATCAAGTACCCAACATGAAAACCTATACTTGAGGCCCCTCTATGACCTCTTGAAATACATGATTGGGATATGCACACCATTGTGCATCCCATTTATCATGTATTACCTTAATAAGGGGACTCTCCCAGGGTTCCCTGCTAGATTTATAATACCCTTGGGATAATCATAATTATGTATTCTCTTGGAAATGAGGGTACTTATCATGAGAGTATCTGTTAAACCTCCCCCAAATCATTCCTCCCAACTTGGTTGAACCATATACAACATCCAATCAACCTGGAATCTTAGTGTAAACTTGTATTGCACTAAATGATATAGGGATATGTTGTGAATCTTATCATATGTAATCCCCAAACCTTTATACCTTCACCTTAGTCACTAACAAGGTAAGGAAACTATGGGAAACATACCCATAAGCCCCACATATATCATTCTTTCTCTATTGGTTTCCACATTTTTCCTAGTAGTCCTTACTATATAAAATTGAACTACATAGACCAATCCTATTTCATGACCTTAAATTATGAAAACCAAACTATGAAATCTTTGATTATTATTTATAATGATACACAGGACACCTTCCCGTGGTTCAATAAAAACACCATATATTACTTGGATACATGAACTTAGATGGAACTTCACATTGTCTTGGTTGCATGATATTAAAGGGAACTACATTATTCATTTTCACATGACTATAAAAGGTATAACATGTATCTTTATGTGACACTGAACTATGTGGGTTTTTATTCCATTCATTAGTTTATATAAGAATACCATTTTATATGCTTGATCCTAAATAAAAAACACTTACCACCTCCCTAGATGATGATAAATTTTATTTTGGATAGTTTTAAATTGTTAAACTGTTGTATAATAACCAATTAAAAGAAATATGGAGATCATATGATACATACAAAAGTTTACATAGATTCATGGTTATGATCAAAAACTCATGCTGTGGTAACTAGTCCCACATTTGGATTTAGGAAAGATTCATGAACATATATTAAATCTATAAGAGAGATCCATAGTAGGATATATTTCTATAGAAACAAATGTGATGGGCCAAACCTATTATCTAATTAACTAATGCACAACATAAAAAATAGCTGGTAAAGTCCCAACTACCAAGTTCCATGTTAAATAAGGTCTGTGTCAACTCAAAATGTCATAGGTTCGGTGACACATTAGAAATAGAATACCTAATTAGTTTTTTTATGCATAAGAGAAATTTACTAACCATGATATTTCTTACAATACTACATTAATAGGTTTTTTATTTATGATTGTTGATCATTTCATGAATTTCAATGAACCACAAAAATTTACCTTTGATCTAAATATAGGCATCAATTTGTTTGTTGTCTCACATCACCCCATTGATAAAAATATATATCCACCATGAATCTCCTTGAGATATTACTACTTGTTAGCCAAGTAACCCCAAATATTCCTCATTGGAAAAGAAGGCTATATCCCTACAACCTGATAGAATAATGTCTCTAACCCTGTGCCTCTGTCATGAACTAGTGAATGCAATAATACGGGAGTATCATCTCAATAGATACATCCCGATATTAATGGTAGATCAGAAAACCCTATAGATGGAGAATTATAGCTAACTATCCGATTAATAATAGTCTATAATTTCAATCACTTCATGAGACTCTTGTTAGAGCATGAAAATACTTATATCTCGTGCCATAGGGAGGTAGGAAATATATGACTGAATCTTATAACGAAGCCTAGGATCCACCTATGTGGGATCCCAGTAACTATTTCTTCATCTAACATTACGCGACCCTAGACCCTAAAGAACTTATTGAGGAAGCTAAATAAGAGATATTGAGCCCATTCACTCAGAATATAGAATCTATAATGAGGTCTCACCAAAGAAATAAATGACTAAAACCAAGGAATCGACTTATATTCCCACTCCCACTAGAAATATCTTCCTGTATATCTTGGATTCAGCTAGAAACCAAGTCCATATTCTCAGTCCCTCATAAGAATCCCATTAATATATCCTAAAATAAAATAAAGGACAAGGGTGTGATTATATCTTAATTACTATTGAAGAATCCTTTAAGCATATCTTATTAGTGAATAGAGTGTAGGATCATTTCTCCACTCACAGCATCCAAACCTACTAGTATATATTTAAACTTATAGAAAACAACTATCAACATATTTCAATGACCACCAGGGGGTATGCTCATATTATTTTTCTCAATAGTGTCAAGGGGGATCGTCAACATATCACTGTAGATACTCAAGATAAATCCCATATTCTCGCTCCCATTTAGGAGGATTACCAACATACACCAATGAAGAATCAAAATCAGGGATGTGGTTATATCCATATTCCTATAGGATTTCACTGAGATATCATGTAAGACACTTAGAGGAAGGCTCATATACCTATCTCCACTATAAGAGTTTGTCAACATGTATAGATTGTAAGGGAATGATCATATTCCCGCTCCCAACAAAGATGATCAAAAACATGTACTGGTGAAAAAATGGGTTTAGGATCATATCCTCACCCACATGTATGAATCCCACTAATATATCCTTGTGTCACATGTTGAGTAGAAGGAAAATATTTCTATCCTTAGGATTCTTATTTGTATTTTCTGATAGTGAATCAAGATCAGAAAGAGGATTATATCCCCACCCATACTAATACCTATGAATATTGTTGTAATATTCTAGTATCCATCTATGGAAGTCATCGATATATCCTAATGGTCAAAAAGGGGCTATGTTGGAGGGTTCCCACACGTGAAGGTTGTTTCCTATATTTTTTCATCCCAATTACGATCAAAGTTCAAACCTCAATCACCCAATAATTAAGATCCATAAGGTAATGTTAAGGGAAATTTATAATCCATAAGTAGGCTCATACTCCTACCCAAGTTAACACTAATATTTTTAAGGCTCTTCAAGGTATTTAAATAGTAATCAAATATTATACTGACTACTTATCAACTAAAGAAAGTAGAAATATTTTCATAGGTCCTCTCCATGGTATTCATATAAAAAATTATAGAGGTCCTCCTAAGAGTATAAGATACATAGGTCCTCCCAATGAAAACATGAAGATCAACCATATAGGTACTACCTATAGGGAATTATACAGAGGTCCTCACCTGAACATAAAGATAAATATGAAAGAAGGTACTCTTATTTCCAATCCATGATTTATTTTTCACTATGAAGGTCCTCCTAATAAAAACTAATTCAATGCCTATTTAGGTCCTCCCTATATCATCATGGAGGTCCTCCCCATAGTGACATACCTTATTGGTATGAAGGTCCTCCCCATGCCAAAAAACACTGAAAGAATTATTTTATATCAAGCATAAATCAAGGAGTTAAGGATAACTATACTAAGAACCTCATCACTAATATGAGAAGTCTCATCTTTATTGAATGGAATCCTAAGATGATGGTCATCATAAGAACCTCCCTTAGATCATTTGACCTCATTTGTAACTGATGAGATCCCATATAAATTTTACCCTCTTGATAAAGCAGCTTAGAAATAACCACTATGCTAAGATATGGTGGGTAAATTCCTCTTATAAGATAATAGAAACTTACATAGACATGTGGATGTAAATATCCAAGGAAAATATACCAGTCAGGTTATAGACTACAAACACTCCCTAGTATGACATTAAATAATCATTAAGAAAGAAATTTATACCTTATATGATCTAAAACCTATGGAAGTATCTATTTCATATGAAGGAAAAGACATACATCTTATATATAATATTCCAGCTACATCAAGGTGGTAAGTAATACCTACCATCATATCAATCTCACTAACTTTTCAATGGCCAAAAAACCTAAGGAAGTGAAGCAGCATGATTGAATGTGAAAATATAGTCTTAATATCAAGAAGGAACTCCACTATATGTTCACAAACCCCTTTGCAATTGTGAACATTATAGGGTCTGGAAAGTATGATGTGATGCAATTTACTCTTCTTAATGTACAAAAATGTTTGTTGAGAAAGGATACATGTGATTTCATCTCCTCATCATGGGTTTTAGGCCCAATTTTCACATATGATAGTTGATATATCTATCAAGGATTTTTCATTTAGTAAGAATAAAAGTGGTATACTCAGTGAGATTGAGCTATCAACAAACTTATGTATACAACTACTAATAAGGTCAAACATGCCTCATGTACGAGGAAAACGAAGTCTATAACTACTGATAAATTAAAAATGGAAGGAAGATCTAATCTTAAAAATGTGATATATATGGTATATGTATGAATATAAAAGTTAAAATTTAATAAGACCATGATATCATCTTTCCCAATAACTTTACAGGAATAACCCCATCCTGTAGGACTGGTTTAATTTTTACCACCACCACCACCCCTTGGGTCATCAAAACCATAACAAAATTAAGATGTAATGGTGGAAGAACCAATAATCCCCATACCATAGGACTAGGGGAATTATTACCCATACCTTTATAAGAAAAACATTCTTCTCATGATTAGGTTCATCTTAATATGAATATCCCTAAATGATCCTTCCATTACGTGATCCATCTCTTTCGTTAAGACCGTGATGGGTGAAATCCATTAGAGAATATCTTAAGGTCATAACCCAACATGGACTGAAGGTGAATCCTTATAGAGGAGATAAACCAAAATTGTATTATAGGATAGAAAATATCAATAAGGATCATGATCCACCCCTTGATGGATATTCTAAGGGAAAAAAATACCCATACCACTATGAGGTAGTGGAGGATATGATCTATGCTATGTGATTCCCATCAAAAAATGTCATTAACATAAGTATTATAGATTTCACAGAGTGTGAACCTAATATAAAATCACATGATGAATAGATATCCTATTGAAATATGTTATATGCTAAAATACTTTATGTTTTTTTACGTACTTGACATAAAAGATATACTAAATATCTAGAAGCTCCTCTAAATAATAGGCTTCCATGTGATCCGTGATCTTTGAATAAGGATAAATGGAAGGGTATGGATACATCTACCACCAAACCCCCACCCAAAGAAGTTGAGCCCCAATCTGATGAGGTAAAATTATCTTATTTTGAAGTTTAGTTGGATATATTAAATAAAATCAACACCAAATTACTTAGAAAAAATATTCCTACTATGTAAAAATCCCTTATGGAGGCTAATGTTTCACATCCAATGAATATTAAACATGAAGAAGATGATCCACCATTAATAAAATAGTCTATCCATTCAAGTAGATTTAGGTCTAGACCATCAATTTATATAATCTTGGTTCTTAAATATCATCAATAATTTACTCCAATAGTGATGCATCCACAACCATTATGTGAATTCTATGTCAGCCAAAAAAAATGGATATCGACACCCATATCATGAAATCTGAACATATCAGGTTATGCTTGCTGATCTAATTGAGTGTCTTACTAGATGATAATACTGATAGAACTCCTTTACTCTATAGATTCTATTATTATTAGGATATTATCCATGGGTGGATGAATGTTCCAGTACAAATAGAATGTAATTCAAATTCTGAGTGGGTTGATGTGACTCCTCCTCCACCTAACTTCAGAAATCCCCCTTCTTAATGTTCAACACCATGGGAGATCTAGAATATAAATCAGCACAAATTTTGTTTCTATATCACCCGATAATGGAAACAATTGAATAATAATTAGAAAATATTAGATGCTTTTTAGATACTCTATAGGAATAAACATTAGAATAGTATTACAACCCACCAGCTGGGTCTGTTAGAAAATGAGAAGACCTCTTTCAGCAATTTTTAGGACCAAGCTGATAATTAATAGTATCTTTTTTAGGTATTGTATTTTGTTTTCAAGGAATTTTGAGAAGAAAGGAAATCACTTCGATTTTTATAAGTGGATGAGGGAACAAAAGGAAGTTAGAATAATTTCCATGGTAAATATAATGATGCTTTTATAGTATTTGTTTCACAAAGATCATGAGTAGTGGAGAACTTAGAATTAAAGATTTATAAAGGAAAGCGGGAGAAAATTTGATGTCAATCGGCATGGTTGGTTTTGCCGAAGTAGGTGTCTAAGGTGGCACAATTTTCCAATGTTTTCCAAATTTTTGGTGTCCAAAATTTGGAGTTTGGTGACCATTTAGAAAAGTGTATTTCCATGAAGATCTCATATAAATATGAAAAAGGCATGAATTTCATGAATATGGACTTTAAGAAGAGTGAATCACAAAGGTTCAAAGGATTCTGACAGTGAGATCTACAAGTACAAAGAGCTTCGTGAAAGGTAGAGGAATGGAGCATTACGAGTGAGTATTGTGGTGGTGAAGGTGAAGATAATTATAGTGGAACAAAGGAAGAAGGATAATTAGGGAGGCATAAAGGATTTTATGGAATGCTCTACAATTACGACGATCATTGTGATCTAGAAAATATCCACAGAGATTCGCAAAACAGAGATAATTTCAGCAGAAATTTTAGATCTCTTCAATTTGGTGATGATGTAGAATTGAGGTGGTTGGAAGGTTCTAGAGTTAGTTGGAAACACCTATAAATTTTCCTAAACCCCCTTGAGAATTGAATATAGACTCAATAAGAATTTTAGATATCTTAAATTACAAAGAAGGTTTACGAAGGCAGTGAACTCTGTGAAGGAAGTAAGCTCTATGAAGGGAAGGAACTTCGAAGTGGGCCATTGAGATTTGTGAAAGAAGTGAAATTTTCAAAGACGAACTTGTGCTATATGAAATAGTGAGCTCTATGTACTAGTGAGATCTGTGAACTAGAGTGCTCTGTGATTTTGGGAGCTTCTCAAAGGAGCTTTATGAAGGAGCTCTGCAAGTTGTAGAACTGTGTACCCATATTTTAGTGGGAAGTGATTTCTAAGTGCATCAAGATTTGAACATGGTATCAGACTATGTATCATTATGAAGTCCAAGAAGTTCCTATCAGCCTATGGGTAGGAAAGATAAGAACTGTTTTGAGAGATCAGATTTTTGAATGTTTGTTAAGAAGAATAAAAACATTGAATTACTCTATTTATGTAAGAGGGTGCAAACACACTTGCAGATTGTTTTCCAAGTGCTTCATGAGTGTAAGGGCATATCATACTTGTTTTATTTCATATAAAAGTATTTTTTTCTAGTGGATTTTGTGGTACTCGATTGTTTCCATACCATAGGAAGGACGCAACTACTCTTGTTGAGTATTGAACCTTGTAAATCTTGTGTTCCCGTGGATGTGTGTTTTGTTTGGGTTCAATAGGGAGATAACTCTTTAATAAGAGGTGAAGGTTGTTTCAAAAATAAGGAAACATAAAATAAAATATATCACTAATTCACCCCTATCCCTCTCAGTGATACTTAGATCCTGATTGGGAAACTTTAATTGGTATCAGAGGGCCAGGTTCCATTCATTTGTTCTTTTCTGGAGTTTTGGATAGAGGTTATGATGAAAAATCTTAATTTCATAAATAGTAATGGGATTCCAATATTTCATTTGAATAATTATAATATCTATAAAGATATAATGATTCCTTATCTTATGTCTCTTGGGAATGAAGTTCTTTAAGGTAAAAAAATGGATTTTCTTCTATTGATGATGAGGTTCCTCTTACACCTGTTGATAATAAGAATCTTGAGAATTGTGGAAGGGATAAAAATGAATTACTCTCATCTATTTCTGAGAGTGATTTTTTAAGAGTGAAAGGTTTCACTATATCTAAAGGCATCTAGGATAAGATAAATAAAATCTATGAAGGAAATACAAAAGTAAGGAAGGAAAAAATACAAATCTGGAGGCTGAAGTATGAAGACATAAAAATGGGAGAGTTTGAATATGTAGGGGACTTCTTTATTAGGGTAAATTAAATTTTCAGTATAATTAGATGTCTTGGTGAAAAGTTGGAGGAATCTATAGTAGTTGAAAAGATATTTAGAATTATACCTGAAAAGTTTGATGCTAAAGTTTCCTCATTAGAAGAAAAAGACCCAGAAACATTATCTCTAGATGATTTGCATAGCACTCTCATCAGTTATAAAATGATAAGGGAGAATACTATGAAGAGAAAAACAAAATATAATAGAAAAATGGATTTCAAGGATGCAAAGAAAGATATGTCGAATAATATTTACATTGAAGATGAAGCTGGTGAATCTGATTCTAAATATGAGGTAAGTCAAAATTTTGATGAAATTTTATCCTTGTTTTCTATGAATGTAAAAAGAGGTACATGGATATATGAGGGGAAACTTCCATTGAAATGTTTTGAATGTATATCCATTTGGAATTTGTGGCTAACTATCCTCAATGAAAGAAAGAATAAGCCAATGATGAATATGAAAGAAGGCCAAGAAGGTCGTGGAAGAAATAGGTTGGGAGAGATAAATATTTTTCAAAAGGGAAGGATAAAAAGTTCTTCAAATAAAAAAGATGAAGCTTGTTGTCTAATGATGATGAAGAAGAAGATAGTGAAGCTGAATATGAAAAATATTTTGTTGATAAAGATATATAAAATACTTTTATTGTAGCTGTGAATGATGAATATTATGGGAGTAGTAGTTTTTAAGATGAAGAAACTCAACTTGAATATCATATAAAAGAAGAGATGAAATAATGTTTGAGAAAGATCAAAAGGCATGGGAAAGAAAATTGGAAGTTGATAAATGAAAATTACTCATAAAAAATCAAGAAGGTTTTCCTGATGAGAAAGTAAAGAAGTTAAAATAGATTGATGATATGAATAATTATCTTGAGAGTGAAAATAATCGTAATGAATGTCTCAAAGTAAAGTTGAAGGAAAAAGAAGAAGAGTTTGAACTTGTCCAATTGAAACTTTCTGAGGATGAAGTGTAACGCCCCGAACCCAGTTACCCAGAGTCAGTGCATTATTTTAATACAGTGGCATGATTACAAGGAATCAAGTCCCAAAGGACCTATCAATTTAGCAGTCTTGGAAAATAGATTACATACATGAATGTTACATTACACTTCATAACATACAAAACAACATAAATAATCCTTTATTAATGCCATTATTCCCTTTTCTTAACCCTACATATCAATCACAATATACTTCTTGGAATCCTGGGAAAAATAAAACATAGAAAGGGGTGAGCTCAAATGCTCCGTAAGGGTAAGCAACACAGCGGACACTTTCATAAATAAGCATAAACATTTAAGGAAATGTATAACTAAAACAAAAGCCTTTTAAACTTAAACTTCAACATAGTATTGAAAAAATAAAATGAAATAATGCCATTTAATTATTCACATGGATATTATACTAATCAAATAATCACATGAAATATCAATAACCACTTTCATAATGATGGAATTCATAATGCCAGACTATCATAACCACATAGCCAAGGCCTCGTTCCCAGACTACAAATAAGATTTTGTCAAGGCCTTATGCCAAGACACTAGTTTGTCTCATGAGACCTACCGATGCATCGAGGAGCTATAGAGGGCTCTACCCTTCACTTACTAAGTCCAATGAATTCAAATATTAAATGGTTTAAACATAACATAAACATTCGTATTAAAACTAGCATATGAAATGTCAATACTTTCTCCATAAACCATGAATGGTATAAAAATAACACATCCACAGTAAAACATATCACAAAACCTTCGATACAATACAAAAGTTTTGAATCATAATAAATCAACTTAAAATAATCTTAAAATCCATCAAAGGATGTTGATATAGATGAAATCAAAACTATTTGAGAGAAATATCTCTTTTCTCGAAATCATTGAAAAGTCACACATTTATAAAGGAAGTAATTTAAAAGATATTTTTGAATCAAAGTGTCCCATACCACTATGAAACTTTTGAAAATAAATATCATTTCAAAACATTCATGTCCATATAAATAAATCTCTAAAATCATTTTGAAAACATGGACATTAATTAAAAAGATTTAGAAAGATAAATCTTTAAAACATTTAAAATTATGATCTTGATAAAGAGTACATTTCAAAAATTCATAAAATATTCATTTTGAAATCATGTAAAAGTAACATAATTATAAAATAAAACATTTACTTTGAAAATATTCTTATATGATTTTAAGGGAAGCTTCAACGATTTTATAACGGCGGAAAATAACCGCACCTGCCGTATAAGTTTAAAAAGACATTCTTACCTTAAATTTGTCGAGAAGGTTAAAAAGTACCTTGTTTGGAAATTACAGAAATATTCCTTAAAAAAATAAGGGTATAAATGACTTTAACCCATTGTCTATTAAATATTAAAAATGTTTTTAAATACAATTTTAAGGAACATGGATGTGGATGATAAAGAGATCCCAGTAGATAATTACGTATAAACAACCTCGGATAATAAAGAGATTGTAAAATTAACCCTTACCTTGTAATTTTCCTTGGTTGGGGGTAGGTTAACATCCTTTATAATGGTGAAATAATTGTTATTAAATTATAAAGGAATCATATACATTAATATGACATCATATATGATCTTTTAACATTGCTTTGTTAATAATATTTTAGTATTATCGTCGTTTCAGGTGTTAACTTACTCGTTTTATTTTATATGTTTTGTTACGTAAGCCATGGTTTTCATGGATAGGTTGTATATTATTCATATCCATAATGATATCATGTCCTTAAACATTATTTTTAAATCATCAAATGATAATTATACTTGAATGGATACGATGGAGAATGAATCTCATCGCGTTCGTGGAAACGGTAGTCCGTACGTATGCACGAGCGACAATATCATTCTTTTGATATTAAAATAATATATAATTGGATGGTATACAGAATAATTATCATGTTATATTTATTATTTACATTGATTACAAATCATTATTATACCCATCCAAATAATAATGTTTTGAATAACAATTACACCATGACGTGGAGACGGTAAGCCGTACGTACGCACATATGGTGACATGTCATTAAAAGGATGGATAGAATACTGAAATATGGTTTTAACATGTTTATAATAACATAAAAGTATATATAATATACTGGAGTTATTATTTTATAATGTTAATAACAAATAAAGAAGAAGTGGAAGAAGAAAGGAACTTGAAAAAGGGTGGTGAAATCATTACCTCTTCTTCGGGTTCTTCCTTTTGATTTGATCAAAAGGGATCCTTAGGTTGGATTTCTGAATAAAGGAAATCCTATAAGTCGAAGTGAGGGAAGTTTATAGAGTATTTGGGGAGGGGTTGTCCGAACGAAAAGGCTTTGAATGTGTGAATTAGTGAGAAGGGGGAGTGCCATTTTATAAGAGGGGTGAGGGGCACCTTTGGAAAAGATAGAAATATTATTTTATAATAAATTCATATTCGGTTTATAATGGCTCAAAAGTGGATTATTTAAAGTTTAAGGTGGTTATGGGTCGATAAACAGTCAAAAAATAGAATTTAGACAGGTTTGGTTCACTATATTAACCTTATCTTTAAGTATAAACTCTTTGTTAATTAGTTTCACTTTTACAATGTCTCTTTTTATTTTTATATTATATGGTTAATAAACTTGATATATAAATCCAAGAGACCCCCAAGTGTTCCATTAATTATACACCTATCCTGATATAAGTCTCTTGGCTGAACCTTATAGTTTTAGGAATTTAATATCAATTAATAATATAATATTTGTTTTAAAAACTCTTTTATGTCAATTTTGACACAATTCAATAATTGATTTTTGTAAAACTCAGAACAGAATGATTACTTTGAAAAATGTTAATTACATCAATCCTAACATTCCATATTAATCTATAAAATTATTGGTATTTATAAAAAGTCTCAAATTAAATTTATTTGGGTATTTATAATATAAATTATTCTAATTTTTCACTATTACGGTAATTACTTCATCACCATTGTGTCATAAATAAATTAAATTATTGAATGTCTAAAAATTATAAATAAAATACCATTATTTAGGAAATATTTTTATCTTTATAATGAAAGTCTATAGTCTAAAATACAACATATATAACCCTATGTAAAAATTGTGTTTCTAAAAGATATATGCTTGTATCATTTTTGTATTCATTTTAACTTAATTAAAATAAAGTGTCCGTATCACTTACCAGTGGCTCCATGGGGTCCCAAAATGGACCCAAAGATGTACATGGTCGGACATGTATCAAACAATAAGGTTAGGACACGTTTTAGGGTAATTTGTTATTATTATAATATTATTTTTTAACCCTTATTTACCAGATTTACCCTTTAACCATGGTAAATAAAATATTTACCGAAGTAATTATTCAAAATGTCTAAAAATAAAAGTTACCTATTTACACAATTTTAACATCATGATTCAAAATATGGAATTCATTTTTCCAAATTCAAAACACAGAAGTGGCAGGAATTAATTTAAAATTAATTCCTGTTGTTAAAACAAAAAGCGTGTTTTTAAGAGATAATAACTATCAAAAGATTGACACTTGTTTATGTCCGGTTTAATTGTGAAATTTTTTCCAATGACCAAAATTATATTAAATGGTAAAAATATATTCTAAATATACTTTAAAACCACTCAAATTCATAATTTATCACTACTAATTATTTATATTAAAAAAGTTGTTTTTAATTAAAATTTAGTTATTTTCACTATTCATTAAAATATAAAAGTTTTCCGAAAAGTACCAAAATTTCACCCTAGGATAAATTCGATATTCTGAATCCAAAAATGAAGTCCATTTTGAGAGATAAAATTTTTAAAATTTTAAAAAGTAGGTATTTCTCTTCATTACGGCTAGTTTGATTGGTTGTAGTGTGTGTTAGAACTCAAAGTTGCATACAACACACACTACTCTATTATTCAAAGAGAAGCGTACCATGGAAGCTTGGGGTGTTACATTGTAAATTTTTTTTATGTCCCCATTCTAAAGAATAAATTTATTTAGTCAAATTGAATATATAAAAGTTTAAAATATTAGATTTAAAAAAGGTTCACTATTAAAGTTGGTAAAAGTGCATTTTTGAAAAATACTTATTTTATCTGAAAAAACGAATTTGTTCTTAAATTATGTCTAAGAAACTAATAATATGGATTATAAAATTATAAGGATTATATAAGCTTCAAAATTTAGTTAATACTATTCATAACCTCTTTTGAACATCTTGTTTGGTAAGTCCTGGTGCGCTTTGGTGTTACGTGTAGTGCAAGTTATTGAATTGTTTTGAAGAAGTACATACTATGAAAACTTGGGGTGTTACATGAAGAAAGTAATATAAGATTAAAAAAATATATCTATGAATCTGGTGAATGATTTAGTAATAATTAACTAAATAATGATAAAAAAAATTTACCTTCAAAGGTTGTGAAGAAAGGTGGAACTGGTTCTGATAAGAACAAAGGTAGAAAGGATATGTATGTTTCCAATGTTATCAATGTTGAAAAATCATAAGTATCTAAAAATTATGAGTCTAGGAAAATCTCTTCTACTTTTGGTTTTGATAAGTTTGAATCAAAATCTAATCTGAAGAATAAAGTTAAAATTTAAAGCATGATGGTTGATGGTCTGTAATGTTCTGTTAAGAAGGTTGTTGAGAATCATTTTCACTACTCTGGTCAGTATGGAAGTCTCAGAGGGAAATATTCATTCTATGGTTACTACTGGTATTTTTGTGGAATTAGACACACAGTAAATATGTGTTGTTTTAACTAACATCATTATTACTATTCCACATGTTATGGGAGACAAGGTTTTAGGGGGAGTTAATCCTATCAAAAGAATAAGTATGAGAAGGAAGTTCAGAAGAAACCTGAGAAGGTCGGTGTGAAATTTTAGAATAGGTTCAAACCATTGGGAAATATTTCTGAAAGATATGAATAGCCTGAACATCTTGCTAAGGGATGTCTTGTTTTTTATAGCTCAAAAAAGGTTCTGGACAAATCTCAGAAGATGTTGGTGAAGAATAAAATGGAAGAACAAAAATATCTTTTTGTCAAAACTACTTTGAAAGCTACAAAAGGAGAACATCCATGGATTCTTAATTGTGAGTATTATTCTCATATTACAAAAGAATTAAATATGTTAAATATTTTGAAATAATTAAAAGAATGAATTGTGACATTTTGAAATGATGAATCTTTGAGGATCAAAGGTGTTGGATCAGCCATCATAGAGAAAGAAAAGATGAAATTCATAAAAACATTATATATTTATGTGATGAAACACAATATTCTAAGTTTTTCACACCTCTATGACGATGGAAACAAATTTACCTTCAGAAAAATGGGTTTGTTGTGAAAAGTGAAGATTATGTGAAGGTAGTTACAAGAGCCCAACATACAAAATAAAACTTGTTCCAAGTTGGTGAAGTTCAAAGCTCTTGTTACATGGGTATGGTAGATGAAAATCAGTTATGACATAAAAGGCTGGGACATATGTGTTAGAGAAACATGTGAATGTTATCAATGCATGACAATTTCTGAGATATGTCAGATTTATCAAGAAGAATAGATTAGTGTTGCATTATTTGTGAGAACAAGAATATTACAAAATTTGTTCATAAGAGAGTTGACATTCGTTCAAAACAAACCTTGGAACTTATATATTCTCATATCTGTGGAATAATGAGAAAGAAATAAACAATGTGAGTTAAGTTTTTCATTACTTTCGTTAATGTATTTAATCTCATTACTTGAGTTATGTAGATGATACATAAGTTATATACTCTAAAAATGTTTAAGAGTTTCATGAGGAAAGAAGAGAAGGAATGTGAGTATTCAGTGAAGAAGTTGAGAACTGATAATGGTGGAGAGTATAAGAATGAAAAGTTTGAAATTTATCTTGAGAAGCATGGAATTATGAATGAGTTCAGTTCACCATACACATCTCAACAAAATGGGGTTTCTAAAAGAAGGAATAGAAGTCTGGTGGAAATGGGGAGAACTATATTACTTGAACATAGTCTTTCTCATTATTATTGGAGGCAATCCATGATCACTACTGTATATATTCAGAACTGATGTTTCTATAGACAAAATTTAGATATGAATCCATATGAAATGTTCTATAAAAAAACTCCAAGTCTAAAACACTTAAGAGTTTTTGGGAGTCCATTCATTATAAATAAGAATGGTGGAAACCTTGTAAAGTTTGAGAAAAGAGGAGATGATGGAATTGTTCTTGGCTATTATCCATATAAAAGAGTATATAATTATTCAATAAATAAATATAGAGAATTATTGATTCTTCATATGTGAAAGTTGTTGAAAATATTGAGAAAGATAGGCATGCTTATGATGATGTTGAAGATGAGCAGGATAAGGAATGTTTTGTTAACAATTATAACAATGATGCAGACAGTGGTAATCCTACTCAAGAAGAAGAATCAGACATAGAAATTTCATGTGATGAGGAGTAAGTTCCAATATCACATCCTAGGATTAGAAAGAAAGTGGAATCTCAGAACATTGTTGGAGATCAATATTATAAGGTTTAAATAATAATAACAATGAATGATATTACATAAAATTCTCTCTATTCGAAAGTGGAGACTAATGATGTGAATGAAGCTTTTAAGCATCTAGAACAAGCTGAAAATTAAGAACATTAGTAGTAAAAAGTGGGTTTTCTAGAACAAGATGAATGAATAAGGTGAAGTGATAAGAAACAAAGTAATATTGGTTTGCAAAGGGTATTCAAAATTTTAAGGCATTGATTTCTATGAAACCTTTGCTCTGGTGGCCAGGTTATAAACAATATGAATATATCTTGCTATTTATGCAAACAAAGTTACAATATCTTTCAAATGGATATTATGCCTTAATTATTTAATGGTTATCTTGACGAATAAGTTTACATTGAAAAACCGTGTTGATTTTTTATTAGGATGGATGAAAGTTATGTGTACAGGTTGAAGAAGGTTTTGTATCTGCTAAAACAGGATCTAAGGGAATATTATTCTAAATTCGATGATTTCTTGAGAAAGATGAATTTAAATAAAGGTATATTTGAAAACAATATTTACATCAATGGATGTCATGAGTTTTACCTCACTATAATTATTTATGTCAATGACATTATCTTTGCTAGAAATGATGAAAGATCTTATGAAAGATTTGATGAGGTATGAAGAAGTTGTTTGAGATGTACATACTAGGATAAATGAAATAATTTCTTCGTTTAAAAATCTTATATAAGAAGAATTAAATTTTTATTTCTCAATAAAATTATGCGAAGGAACTTCTAGATAAGTTTGAAATGGAAAATTTTAATGTAGTTTTCACACCAATTTCAGTGGGAACGAAGTTGTCTAAATATGAAGAAGGAAATAAAGTTGATCAAAAAGAGTTTCAAAAACTGATTGGAAGTCTGTTATATTTGACTAACTCAAGACCCAACATTGTCTATGATGTTACCTTATGTGCAATATTTTAGGGAAATTTTAAGTAATCACATTTGATTGATGTAAAAATAATTCTCAGATATGTCAAGGACAATTTTTTTTGGAATCAGGTATAATGGATCAGAAAATATTGATCTTTTTAGGTATTTAGATACTGATTGGGTAAGAAACATTGATGGTATAAGATCCACATCTGGTGGAGTTTTATTTCTAGGGAAAAGTTTTGTTAGTTAGCATAAAAAGAAATAAAATTCAGTTACTCTTAGCACAACTGAAGCTGAGTATATTGTTGATACTCAACCTGCTAGTCAACTCATGTGGATGAAGACTCAGTTGGAAGATCAACTTATTGAAGTAATGAATCCCTTGATCTTGGGATGTGATAATAAAAGTGTAATCAATCTTATAAGGAATTGGGTAAAACATTATCATTCAAAACATATTGACATAAAGTAGCACTTCATCAAAGATCTTGTGGAGAAGAATGAACTGAATCTGGAGTACGTTCTTACATTGGAACAAGTTGACGAAATATTCACAAAACCTTTACCAAATGAACCATTTTCTAAATTGAGGTTGAACTTGGGCGTCCAAAAACACTCTCACCAAGGTTAAGGTACATGTTTTTATCTCCTCTCTCATATTACCTTTGGATAGTGTTGTCAAGGGGGATAATTGTTTCATAAATCTATCCTTATAGAAGCATGCATAAAGGGGGAGTTGTGGGTAAGCTATGAATTCAACATGTGAGTTCGTGAACTTTTTATAAAATTTTTTTGGAGTCATTGTAGGATTTTTTTGGTTTTCCAAGAATTTTTAAGAAGTGGAGAAAACTGAGGTATAATTTTAAAGAAGGATGAGGAGGAAAGTTGATGTGATTTCATAGTCAGTGCTTTTGGATAGCATGATATTGCTGTCAATAATTCTTGTTTCATACAATGAGTTAGCTCACATAGGTTTAGAATTGTTGATAAGTCATTTATTTCTAGGGGATTCAATTTTCAGTGACTTATGAATCTTTGTTGAAAACAAAATCCAAAGGGGGTGATTGTTAGGACCAAGTTGATAATGAAGAGCATCTTTTTTAGATATTGTCTTTTGTTGTCAAGGAAGTTTGAGAATAAAGGAAATCACATCACATTGTATAAGTGGATAAGGGAATACCGAGAAGTTACAATACTTTCCTTGGTAAATATGATGATGATTTTTTGGTCTTTATTTCACAAATATCATTAGTGTAGAACTTGTGATGTAATATTTATGAAGTAAAGGGGGATAAAAGTTGTTTTTAATCAACATGGTTGGTTTTTATGAAGTAGCTGTCTACGGTGCCACAATTTTCCAATGTTTTCCAAAATTTTTGGTTAAAAAATTTGTATTTTTGTGATCATTGTGAAAATTTTATTTCCTTAAAGAGCTCATGAGAATATGAAAAATGCATGAATTTTGTGAAGATAGACTTCATGAAGAGTGAATCACAAAGGTTTAAAAGATTTTGATGGTGAGCTATATGAGTAGGACGAGCTTCGTGAATGGAAGAGGAATGGAGCACTGTAGGTGAGCATTGCAACATTGAAGGTGAAGAGCATTGTGGTGGTGAAAAGTAAGAAGGATAATTTTGGTGGAATAAAGGATTTTATGGAATTCTCTATGATTATGATGAGAATTGAAATCTGGAAAATAGCCACAGATCTTTATGAAACCAAGAGAATTTCCGCTGAAAATTCAGAGCTCTGTGATTTGGTGATAACATGGAACTGAGGTGGATAGAAGGTTCTAGAGTCGATGGGAAACACCTATAAATAGGCCTCAACCCCCTTGAAAAGAGAAGAGAGAACCAACAAGAATTTTATAACTCGTTAATTAAAAATAAGGTTCACGAACGTAGTGAGCTCTATGAAGGAAGTAAGGTCTGTGAAGGGAAGGAGCCTCATGGATGACCATTGAGCTTTGTGGAATAAGTGAAATTTGCAGAGAAAAACTTGTGCTCAATGAAATAATGAGCTCTATGTTGAGCAATGTATTGTTTTCAAACAATTCAAAATAATGTTTTTTAAAGGGGGAGATTATTTTAAATAATACTCTGTCTCTTTATGATGATTTTGATGCTCACAAATACCCTTAATTATTTACTAATTATTTCGTTGAGTATTTTGTAGGAATTTATTTATTTATTTCATATAACGAGATTTCATACTTCATTTATTCCGAGATCAATTTTAGCGCGTTCTGGAATCACTGTAGCGCGAGATCAATTTTAGCATGTACTGGAATCACTGTTCATACCCTACGTTGATGAACGTAATGTATGGATGAAAAGTTTACTTTTTATTTTAAAAGAAACGTATGGTTAAGGAACCTTACGTTATTTTGAAACGTATGGTTAATGAACCTTACGTTGTTGAAAAGTATTGAAGAAGAACATTACGTTTGGAAGGAACCTTACATTTTCGTTGTTGGACAAGTATGGAAGAGAAACCGTACGTTAGTTTTCAGTGTTGAGTTTGTTTCTCAAAAGTATGGATCATCAATCTTACTTTTATAATCAACCGTACGTTCTTTGAAGAGTTGAAGTGAGACAAAGTATGGATGATCAACCCTACGTTTGAATGCTGAAGAGAAAGTATGTATGTTCAACCTTACGTTTGTGAACCTTACGTTTGTGAACCTTACGTTTGTGAACCCTACGTTTGGAGCCACGTCATCAACCCTACGTTTGGCGTCGGGATATTTTTGACAGACGATATTTCCTTTTGCGTTGGTCAAACAAGCGGTTTATTAGGCGGATTTCGAGCCGATTCTTAAGTACGACTTTGACTGAATCAAAGACGATTTACAACGGATTACTGATTGGTTTAAACGGAGCTTTTTATGCCGATTCCTCAGGGGAGTTACAACGGCTCTGTTATTTCATTTAATATCGCGAATCTAAAGAAGATTTTTATGGATCTATTTATGCGGAAGAATCTCTCAGATTTGAATATATATGTTCTATCTTGGAAACTTCGGATATATATATATACACAGGAAAGTGTGTGAAATATATAGATTGATATTTTTAACGAGCAAGAAACAGAGACTGTGAAAAGGCGTTCTTTTCTGGTGATCGTGAAGAAGTGTAAAACCTTTATTACCTAAGGAAGATCTTGATAGCAGATTCACGTGTTCTACATCGACTATCTGTTGTGAATCTATTGCTGCTGAAGTTGTGAAGTTTCTGGTAATATCTATTGCAACTGGATCGACTCAGAACTGTTTTGATTACAGATCTTTATTTTCTGAAGACAACGATCTATCTACTGTCAATTGCATTCTGTTGAAATTGTGAAGAACAACTGGAGAAGTGTTTTCTTTATCGAAACTCTTTTTATTTTTGAGTGATCAGCTTCTCGTTCTAAGCTGTGTGGGTTCGTGTTTGAACCAGGAAGGCTGTGTGTGCCTGAATCTTGTAAAGGTGTCAACTGCCTGTACTCAGTTGTGGACAGGTCTGTGGAAACGAGGACCAGATAGTGAAAATCGCCAAGCTCGTGGATTTGAGCGTTGGTGGAGTGGACTAGGGGCCTTATGTTCCCCGAACCACTATACATCCGTGTGTTCATGCTTTTACTTTTTCCGCTGCATATTTAATCGAGCAAAAGCATCGTGGACAGAATTTGTCTAAATTGAAGAGATTATAATAATTTTGAAAAGACACAATTCACCCCCCCTCTTGTGTGTAATCCGTAGATTCAGATCCAACAATTGGTATCAGAGGAGGAGCTTCTTATTTTTAAAGTCTTATCAAGCTAGAAGTATTTAAAGATTATACATAGTGTATCATGGCTGATATGAGAGAGGGAATATCAATGGTCAGAGCACCTTACTTTAATGGAGATAATTATGGCTGCTGGAAATCACGTATGATTATTTATCTGAAAAATCTTGGTTACAAAGTCTATTCAAAGATTCTGACTCCCTATGAAATTCCTGAAAATCCTGATACATGGAGTGCTGCTACAGAGGCTGAGTATGACATAAATTCAAAAGCTATGAATGCAATCATCTGTGGTCTAGGACCAGATGAATTTAACAGAGTATCTCAATGCCCGACTGCATATGAAATGTGGCAAACAATAGCTGTTGCTTATGAAGGAACAGATAATGTAAGACAGATGAGATATGCAACTGCTAAGTTAAAATTCGATACTTTCAGAATGATTGAAGGAGAGAGCATCACTCAGATGAATGGAAGATTGACAGAAATTGTCAATAATATAACAGCTCTAGGAGAACCAATCAAGCAGGCTGATCAAGCGTTGAAGGTACTAAGAGTACTTCCTACTCGATGGAATGGAATCTCTGCAGCAATCAGACAATCAACTTCTGTTAAAGATCTAACTATGAGAGAACTGATTGGTACATTGATGATGTACGAGGCTGAAATGCAAGATGAGGTAAATGAGCATAAAGTCTACATAAAAAGGGAAAACACTGCGTTGAAAGTGACTTCTCAACAAAAGGATAGAAAGATGAAGAACAGAGAAGTAAGTGCTAAATCAGAAAGCTCTGATTCTTTAAATTCGGATGAAGAACTGGCTCAGCTAGCCAGAAAATTCAGAAAGTTCTATAGTAAGAAGAAAGACTTCAAGAAATCCTTCAAAAAGGATAGCAAAGAAGTGAGATGTTACGAATGCAAAAAGATGGGACATATCAGACCAGATTGCCCAAAATTGAAAGATGCAAAGAAGAAGAAATTCTTCAAAAGAGATGATTATGAGCAGAAAGACAAGAAAGCTATGAAAGCTACTTGGAGTGTTTCTGAAGACTCAAGTAATTCTTCTGAATCAAGCTCAGAGAAGGAGGAAGCCAATTTAAAAGCAAATATGTGTTTCATGGCTGAAACTGATGAGGTACACTCATACTACTCCTCTGACTCAAATAATGAATCAAACTCTGAAACAAGATTCTCAAATAAAAAACTTGCAGCTTACTGCAATATGCTTGAAGAAAGGTATGACTCATTATTTAACAAATATAAATCTATAAAGAACTTGCATAAAGCTATTTCAGATGAGAGAAATACTTTGCTAAAACAACATAAGGAATTAATTGACAAATACAACTCTGCTGACTCAAATAAAATTAATTTTGAATCAAAAATAAAAACTCTACAGGATGAAGTAGAATCTTATAAAAAGGCTGCTTTAGTTTTTACAAAAGGAGAAAACACCTTAAATGAGATACTTGGAAAAACTGTAATTAAAAAGGAAAGGTTTGGAATTGGAAGTAAAGGAGAAAAACCTAAGTTATACAAAAATTATTTTGTTCCTAGCACTAAACAGGTTATTTGTAACTTCTGTGGAACAAAAGGTCATATAGCTAAAAACTGTTTTCTAAGACAACCTCAAATATGTGGAATTAAGAAAGCTTATATTTCCAACGATCTATATGATTCAATCAATTTTAAGAAAACAAAGAAAATCTGGATACCCAGATCACTGCTTGCTAACACTCCTGGACCCAACAAAATATGGGTACCAAAGCAATTTGTTTAAATGTCTTTGCAGGTAGCAGGTCACCAAAGAAAGAAAGAAATATGGTATATGGACAGTGGCTGCTCAAGACACATGAGTGGAACTTCAGCTAATTTCTCTTCTCTTACTCGAAAGGAAGGAGGACTTGTCACCTTTGGTGACAATGCCAAAGGAAAGATTATTGGTATTGGAACAGTTGGAGATCCAGAGACAGTCTCAATCAACAAAGTACTTTATGTACAAGGGTTAAAACACAATCTGATAAGTATCTCTCAACTCTGTGATGATGGATACACTGTTGATTTTACTAACAATAGTTGTACTGTTTCTAAAGATAAACTGTTTAAGTTTAGAGCACCCAGAACTGATAATGTTTATACTCTGGATTTGTATTCCTTGTGTAAACAACAAGTAAACTGCTTAACTGCTAATATAAGTGAATCTTGGATCTGGCATAGAAGACTTGGTCATTGCAATATATATGCTTTACATAAATTATCTAAGAAACATCTAGTTTCTGATTTGCCTAGTCTCAAATTTGAAAATGACAGATTCTGTGATGCATGTCAGCTTGGAAAGCAACACAAATCATCATTCAAATCTGTTAATAAAGTTGCTACAACTAAACCTCTAGAACTTATCCATATGGATTTGTTTGGACCTTCAAGAGTAGAAAGTTTAGCTGGTAAATTATATGTTTATGTATTAGTTGATGATTATTCTAGATTTACTTGGATTTTCTTTTTGAAATTTAAAAGTGAAGCTTTTAGTTTATTTGAAGGTTTTTGTAAATCTATTCAAAATGAAAAAGGTTTTAATATAATCTCATTGAGAAGTGATCATGGTGGAGAATTTGAGAACCAGGAATTTAATTCCTTTTGCTCAAACATGGGTATTAAACACACCTTCTCTGCTCCAAGAACACCTCAACAAAATGGGATTGTAGAAAGAAGAAATATAACTATTCAAGAAATGGCTAGAACTATGTTAAATGAATATAGCCTACCTATATATTTCTGGGCAGAAGCTGTTAATACAGCTTGTTATATAATGAATAGAATTTTAATAAGACCTATTTTGAAAAAGACACCCTATGAACTATGGAATAACAGAAAACCTAAAGTAAATTACTTTAAAGTTTTTGGATGCAAGGTTTACATCTTGAATACCAAAGATAATCTTGCTAAATTTGATCCAAAATCTGATAAAGGTATTTTCTTAGGATATTCTGCAACCTCCAAAGCTTATAGAGTCTATAATAAAAAGTCAAGGATTGTTGAAGAATCAGTTCATGTGAAATTTGATGAATCTGATCCTTTTGAGAAAAGGATAGAACAAATAGATGAACCTGATTCTAATGAAAACATGAGACTTGATAATTTAAAGAATGATTTTGAAAATAATATAAAAGAAATTCAGTCCAGTTCAGAAGAACATGACACTGAAGAACCTTTGAATATAATGCCTAGACGGTCTAGAACCTTAAAGAATCACCCTTTAGAATCTGTGATAGGTGACTTAGAGACTGGTATTCAAACTAGAAGAAACTTTGGAAACATAGTTGAATTCTCTGCTTTCCTATCTCAACAAGAACCTAAGACCATAGAAGAAGCCTTAGATGATGAGAGCTGGGTAATAGCAATGCAGGATGAATTGAACCAGTTCAAGAGAAATAAGGTTTGGGAATTAGTTGAAAGACCACATGATTATCCAGTAATAGGAACTAAATGGGTCTTTAGGAATAAACAGGATGATCAAGGGATAATAACTAGAAATAAAGCAAGATTAGTAGCTAAAGGATATAATCAAGAAGAAGGAATAGATTATGATGAGACCTTTGCACCTGTAGCCAGGTTTGAAGCCATTAGAATCCTTTTAGCCTATGCATCTTATATGAATTTTAAATTATTTCAGATGGATGTTAAATCTGCCTTTTTAAATGGTTATTTAATGGAGGAAGTTTATGTTGAGCAACCTCCTGGTTTTGAAAATTCTCAAAAACCAGATTCTGTTTTCAAACTTACTAAAGCTCTTTATGGACTTAAACAAGCACCTAGAGCTTGGTATGAAAGACTAAGTTCTTTTCTTTTGAAAAATGATTTTACTGTTGGACTAGCAGATCCAACACTCTTTAAGAAAACTGTGAAAAATAATGTTTTGTTGGTTCAAATTTATGTTGATGATGTAATTTTTGGATCGACCAATAAAATTCTTTGTCATGAATTTTCAGAATTAATGCAAAAAGAATTTGAAATGAGTATGATGGGAGAATTAAATTTCTTTTTGGGTCTTCAAATATTTCAAAAATATTTTGGAAATGTTTTAAATCAATGCAAATACATTACTGATTTACTTAAGAAATTTGGACTTGAAAACAGCAAGACATTTACAACTCCTATGTGTACTAATATAAAACTTGATTTGGATGAAACTGGAAAATCAGTGGACAACAAGTTATATAGAGGTATGATTGGTAGTTTGTTATATCTTACTGCTAGTAGACCAGATATAATGTATTCAGTATGTCTTTGTGCTCGATTTCAATCAAATCCCAAAGAATCCCATTTAACTGCTGTTAAACGAATTTTTAGATATTTAAAAGGTACTATTTATCAATCTCTGCTTTATCCAAAAACCTCTGATTTTAATTTAATTTCATATTCAGATGCTGACTTTGGAAGCTGTAGATTAGATAGGAAGAGTACTTTAGGAACATGTCACTTTTTAGGAAAGTCTTTAGTATCATGGTCTAGTAAGAAACAACACTCAGTTGCCCTGTCAACAGCCGAGGCAGAATATGTGTCTGCAGGTAGTTGCTGTGCACAGGTGTTGTGGATGAAAAACACTCTTATGGACTTTGGATGAAATTTCAATAATACGCCTATTTTATGTGATAATACTAGTGCAATTAATATTTCAAAAAATCCTATTAGTCATTCTAGAACTAAGCACATTGATATAAGACATCACTTTTTAAGAGATCATGTGTTTAAAAAGGATATATTTTTAGAATTTATAAATACAGAAAATCAATTAGCAGATATTTTTACTAAACCACTTCCCACGGCAAGGTTTGAATTTATTAAGGGGGAGTTAGGTTTATTTAATTTTAAATAGATTTTTCTTTCTTATTCTGTTTTCGAATTCTGTTTAATTTTTGTTTCCCGCTATAAGTAATTTTATTTTGTTTTAAATAAAAGTAATGATTAGTGATTACACGGGAATCAAGGCTGTCAGAACCGTTTCACCTTCTAAACTGTTTCACCTTTTTCGGAAACCCTTTCGAAAACCTAGAACCGCACATCTGCTCCAAAACCCTTTTCTGAATCTTCAAACCCTAAACTTACGAACCTTCAGAAATCGTTGTTGAAATGGCAAAGAATAAGCGTCCAGATGAAGCTGAGAGCAGTGCTGCAAAGAAACCTAAAGTAGTTGGTCGGAAAATACTGCAAGGTAAAGTCATCGATTTAGAATGGCTGTTTGAAACTAATTTACTGTTGAAGCAAGCGTTGTCGTTTCAAAGCCTTGAGCAAGCTTTTAATAGTGAAAATTCTGAGTTTCTATATGAGGCAGAAATGAGACATTTCTTTAGAACTGTTCAGTTTAGCCTTGGAGATACGGAGGATAGTTTATTGGCTCAAATAGAGGATAAGGACTTTTCCATATCATCTGTAGAGATAAGTCAAATTCTTAACTGCCCTCATGAAGGAGTTTTTCATTTCGATTTACGGAATATTGGAGATTCTGTACATAAGTCTGAAGACATTATGTCTTTTCTGTTTGGAACCAGAGTGATAAAGAATATGTTTATTAAAGATTTGGAGCCCGATCAGAAAATCTTGGTAAAATTTGTTCAGACTGGTTTAGCACCAAGGATGGCTGAGATGGAGAAAATCTTATACCCTGACATGTACATAATGTATCTTCTGATGTGTGATATTAAGTTTAATTTTCCTCGGTTTATGATAAGATATCTGAGATACTGCTATCAGAGTGAAGCAAGAATGACCTTTTTCCCTTATGGAAGGTTCATTTCTTTGTTTTTGTTTAAAAGAGGAATGATCAGATTGGTAAATGCTGGGGTGAAATGTCACCACAGTAATGTTTTTAATGCTGGAACTTTGAGGAAAGTAGGATACTTCTGGAGCAAAATTAAAGGAAAACTCTTACCTGTTGGAGCTGAGGAAGACTCGGAGAGTGCTCAGGCTCAACCGGCTAAGTCCAAGGAGGGACAAGCAGAATCAAGGGTTAGTACAGTGGCAAGGAGAATTCGCTTTGAGATGGATGAAGTTGAGGAAGAGAGAAGTCAAGAAGGACTTCAATCTAGAAGGAAGAGATCAATTGATGAAGAAATTATCTCTCCTGCCTTGAAATCCTCTGAACCGGTAATTTCTTATTCATTTGTGCGAGAAGCTGTTGTGGAGCAGACTGCACCGATAGAGGAACCAGTAGCTCAACCGGAAATCCAAAAAGAACCTCGATCTGCTGCTGTGGCTGTTGAAAATGTAATACAACAAGAACAACTTATGGAGGCAGTGCCTGGTGAAGAAGTGGCCCAACCTCAAGATTTACATGAAAATATTGTTCTTGACCATTCAGTAGAAGTCAGAGAGACTACTGTTCGTGATGAACATACTTCTGAAGCTAATACAGAGGTACTTCAGGAAGATTTTTCAGTGGAAGAGTTTCAGGCTTCAAAAGCTAGTTCAGTGGATCAACCTTGTCAGGACAAGGACAAAGAACAGTCAAATGCAGATTCTTTACCACTTGCCCTGCCTCATCAACCTATTTCTGGACATGAGAATAGAGCACAGGGTGCCCCTGATTTGAGAAAAGAAGAAGTTGTTGAGTTGTACAAGCGTATCTCTCAATTAGAATCTGAGAATGATAGTCTCAGAAATTCTCTGAACTTAGAGCAGTTGAAGTTTCAGAAGCTGAAAGAATGTACTGTTTCAAGACAGGAAGTAGATTTGTTTAAGACTGATATGTTGCATGCTGTTGATTAGTTAAAATCAGAGATGGTAAAGAAAGATGATTTGTCTGAGATGAAGATTTACATGGAGAATAAATTTGAATCTGTTGCAAACAATGCTGTGAGTGGATCAGGTTCTTCACCTGATTTGATTCGGATATTTCAAGCAATTACAGGAGCACTAAGCAATATGAGTGACAGATTACACGATCTTCAGTGTAATAGTGCCCCTTTGTCAGTTTTGCTGGATAATCAGAAATTTTTAGTGGATCAGTTGACATCTGGAGAGCAACCGATTAGGATTCTTTTGAATCAGTTATCAGAGAAACTGGCTCTTTTTGTTGAAAAAGAAGAAAGAATGCATGAGTTTTTCAGAGTTAATTTGATTGAAGATATTCATATGACTCAAGAGAACAGAGATCTTATCATCAAGTTAGTTATAGCATTTACTTATAGTTCAGTGCAATATTGAATGTGTTCAAATCCGTAATTTTTCATTCTTTTTGATATCACAAAAAGGGGGAGAATTTGGATAAACACAACATTTAAATTCATTTGTTTCCTATGAAGAAATTTGGATATATGGGAGAAGACATTTATCTTTTATTTATTTTTTAGCTGAAAATTTATTTTTATGGGGGAGAAATTTTATTATAGTTAAATATTGTTTTAATCCTTTCAGAATTCTAAAATTTTATAAAACTAATTTTTTCAATAAAGATTGCAATTAAATTAGTTCTATTATTTTATGGGTTTTGTGATCATCAAAAAGGGGGATATTGTTGAGTAATGTATTGTTTTCAAACAATTCAAAATAATGTTTTTTAAAGGGGGAGATTATTTTAAATAATACTCTGTCTCTTTATGATGATTTTGATTCTCACAAATACCCTTAATTATTTACTAATTATTTCGTTGAGTATTTTGTAGGAATTTATTTATTTATTTCATATAACGAGATTTCATACTTCATTTATTCCGAGATCAATTTTAGCGCGTTCTGGAATCACTGTAGCGCGAGATCAATTTTAGCTTGTACTGGAATCACTGTTCATACCCTACGTTGATGAACTTAACGTATGGATGAAAAGTTTACTTTTTATGTTAAAAGAAACGTATGGTTAAGGAACCTTACGTTATTTTGAAACGTATGGTTAATGAACCTTACGTTGTTGAAAAGTATTGAAGAAGAACATTACGTTTGGAAGGAACCTTACGTTTTCGTTGTTGGACAAGTATGGAAGAGAAACCGTATGTTAGTTTTCAGTGTTGAGTTTGTTTCTCAAAAGTATGGATCATCAATCTTACTTTTATAATCAACCGTACGTTCTTTGAAGAGTTGAAGTGAGACAAAGTATGGATGATCAACCCTACGTTTGAATGCTGAAGAGAAAGTATGTATGTTCAACCTTACATTTGTGAACCTTACATTTGTGAACCTTACGTTTGTGAACCCTACGTTTGGAGCCACGTCATCAACCCTACGTTTGGCGTCGGGATATTTTTGACAGACGATATTTCCTTTTGCGTTGGTCAAACAAGCGGTTTATTAGGCGGATTTCGAGCCGATTCTTAAGTACGACTTTGACTGAATCAAAGACGATTTACAACGGATTACTGATTGATTTAAACGGAGCTTTTTATGCCGATTCCTCAGGGGAGTTACAACGGCTCTGTTATTTCATTTAATATCGTGAATCTAAAGGAGATTTTTATGGATCTATTTATGCGGAAGAATCTCTCAGATTTGAATATATATGTTCTATCTTGTAAACTTCGGATATATATATATACACAGGAAAGTGTGTGAAATATATAGATTGATATTTTTAACGAGCAAGAAACAGAGACTGTGAAAAGGCGTTCTTTTCTGGTGATCGTGAAGAAGTGTAAAACCTTTATTACCTAAGGAAGATCTTGATAGCAGATTCACGTGTTCTACATCGACTATCTGTTGTGAATCTATTGCTGCTGAAGTTGTGAAGTTTCTGGTAATATCTATTGCAACTGGATCGACTCAGAACTGTTTTGATTACAGATCTTTATTTTCTGAAGACAACGATCTATCTACTGTCAATTGCATTCTGTTGCAATTGTGAAGAACAACTGGAGAAGTGTTTTCTTTATCGAAACTCTTTTTATTTTTGAGTGATCAGCTTCTCGTTCTAAGCTGTGTGGGTTCGTGTTTGAACCAGGAAGGCTGTGTGTGCCTGAATCTTGTAAAGGTGTCAACTGCCTGTACTCAGTTGTGGACAGGTCTGTGGAAACGAGGACCAGATAGTGAAAATCGCCAAGCTCGTGGATTTGAGCGTTGGTGGAGTGGACTAGGGGCCTTCTGTTCCCCGAACCACTATACATCCGTGTGTTCATGCTTTTACTTTTTCTGCTGCATATTTAATCGAGCAAAAGCATCGTGGACAGAATTTGTCTAAATTGAAGAGATTATAATAATTTTGAAAAGACACAATTCACCCCCCCTCTTGTGTGTAATCCGTAGATTCAGATCCAACACTCTACAAATGAGTGGGTTCTGTGAACTAGAGTTCTCTTCGAAGTTGGGTGCTTCATGAAGGAGCTTTGTGAAGGAGCTCTACGAGTTGCAGAATTATGTACCCAAATTTAATAGGGAAGTTCTTTTTAAGTGCATGAAGATTAGACTTATGTATCAGACTAATTGTCATCAAGAAGTTCAGGAAGAACCTATAATATTTTGGGTAGTAAAGAGAAGAATTTTTCTAAGAGATCAGATATTTAAAATTTTGTCAAAAAGAACATAAATATTGAATTACCCTATTTTTTATAAGAGGGTGCACACAAACTTTAATATTGTTTTCCAAGTGCTACATGAGTGTAAGGGTATATCCTACTCATTGTATTCCACATAAAATTATTTTTTTCTAGTGGATTGTGTGGTGATGGATTGTTTCCATACCATACCAAGGATATAGATACTCTTGTTGGGTAGTGAACCTTGTAAATCTTATGTTCCTATGGATGTGTGTTTTGTTTGTATTCAATAGGGAAATAACTCTCTAATAGGAGGAGAAGGTTTAAAAAAAAAGAAGAAAACATAAAAGAAAAAGATATCACAAAATCACCCCTCCCCCTCTCAGCAATACTTGAATCGTGATTGGGAAAATTTAGAAATTCAGTTACCAATTTAGATATGAACATAATAAGATGAGGATCCTTGATTTCATGAATTATAAGATGTGTGAAAATGATAGGGTCTCAAATTTCATTTATATAATTTATTGAATTACAACCTAAACATGAAAATTCCACTGGAATAGTTTCTAGATATATGCATTTAAATATATATGGTATGATTTACAAACATCACATATTCCACTGAAATGTCCTTATGGATTTAATGATTTTATTGATATTACACAATAGTTATATGGTGTTATTGGATGCACTCAGTCCAATTATCATCCAATATCGATGTCACAGTGAAAGAGTGCTTGTAATTTTGAAACAAAGGCTGTTATGCTTAAAGTAGCTCTAGTGGTATATCTATCTCCCAAGACCATTAAATATGATGTTATCATTCTTCTGAAAAATGGAATAAATAATAGACCACTTATAAGGAGGTAAGGAATTGTAAAAATTTACCAAATTTTAGAGACCATAATAAGAAGTTTTATTCATTTAATATAAGATAACATGTTTTGGGATACTTCATTGCTTCCTTGGAAAATAACATGATCAAACTTATAGTTTCTGGAAAACCCACTAATATCAGTATCAACAACCAACTTGACTGTTTAACATACCATAAGATTCTGGGGAAGAATATCCAAAACTACTTCATCTTTAAGGATAGACTCTAGAAGATGGTTGATTCTAGGTAGTTCAAGTTGGGAAAACCCCTAACATAGGTGACCCATATTTCCACTGATTATTCAGGGAATAATGAAATTAGATTTCTATGACCCCAATTCCCTCTAAAAAATTATAGGAATTATCCTAATCCTTATAAACCCCCAATATTCTGTAAAATCATCACCAGTAAAATAAGGCACCTGAGAAATATCTCGAATATGTACCCAAGATGGTCCCGACCCCCTAAAACTTATTACCCTAATAATTGGGAGGATGATCAACATCCCCAAAAATGGATTTATAGTCAAATGAAGGATCATAATATGTCTCTCTTAATTCCATCCATCTGATAGACCCCTTTAATAATGAAGAATACATATATGAATTATATATCCTTATCCAAAATAGAGGAGGAGGTTTTTGAGGCTGAGTATGTCATGTAAGATGAGGTCAAAATGGACCCCAATTATTGGGAAACATTTCTATTAAGGCCATATGTGATGTAGAAACATAAATAAAGTCACTCTAATGAGGTTATAAGGAAGACCAATCTACCCATAAATCCTATATGGCTTGTTGAGACCCTACCATATTGAATGAATAATTAGAAGACATGCATTTTTCTGTTCGACATGAGAGTGTGGCTAGGACCACTAATCCCTACCTAGAGAACACACAAGTTCCACCAATTTATATAAAGGGTATGATCCATAGATGAAGTCCACATCAACCTATAAACCCCAATCCAGAGAAAAATCTCATAGAAAGAACCGTTATCTCCTTATCTGTAAGTATGAAATCCTAAAACAACAATCCATTTTCCTAGTTGAAGTCTCAATTTTGGATGTCTTTCACCTCTTTATGACATTAGGGAGGCACTCATTCAGGACCTATTAATCCCTTAAGTGTTTGATAATAAGGTTTTTGTGGCTAATATTTATCTTTTAGAAACCAGATATGCTAAATTTCATTCAATAATTTCCTTCATAGATCTAGACTGGGAAGCTATCATACATATAAACATCCAACCCTTGTATATATCTGGTAAGATGGATGAAATTGACACCCATATAGCCTTGATTCATAATGGTTATAAGATCCAACATATACTTGTCTAGAACCTCTTTTACTTGGGTTATAGGGAATCTTATTTGTATCATTCGAACCTAAAAATCCAAGGATATTATAAAAGTGATAGGTAACCTATCAGAAGGATTATGCTTAGAACCCAGTTTTGTAACCTTGTTCCTGACTCCAAATTTATCGTTGTTCACCAATAAATGACCTTAAAACACTTCTAATAAGTCTATGGATCCATAGGAATTTGGAAGATCCCTCGTCACACAATCAATTCCTCATGTAATCTATCAATGGAAAATTTAGGGTACTGCATGATGATAATTCCCCATTCAAGTACATAGAATCCCAATATATAGATGTATGATTCTATAGATGGGAGTGGAAAAAATGATGGTTGATAATAATATCTTAATGAATTCCTCCAATGTCCTTAAAGCTAGATCTAATAATTTGTGGGGATAACTCAGTTAAAACTATGTATTTCCTATTAACTGAATTAAGGAAACAATTTCCAATCATAGTAGTCATCAGGTCATTAGGGATCCTTTAAATAATAAACTAAATCATCCAATAAATCATTTCATATACTATTCAAGAAAGAATCCCCAAGGTACAACATTCACTAATGAAAGTAAAGACAGATGAATGGTATATGAGAATCAACATGGCCACTGAGCATCTTTACCACCATTCAAGTTTGACCAATCTTCTATGAACCTTAAGAAATAACTTTTTCAATTGGTTATGAATCCCCAAATAAGAATAATAATATAAGGTTTGGGCACATTCACTCTCATTCTCATGGTATCAGTTGTATTAGATAATCCTAATTACTTAGAGTTTGGAAGTCATTCCGATAGAGATAACAATTCCCACTCATAATTTTAAAGGTCTCAAAATACCCAACCATCATTCATTTATAGAAATAGAAATGAGGAATACGAATGAGAAGAAATAGAAGATCTCATATATTCCCCTTAAATATTCAAGGAATGTGTCTCCACCACCAATGATGAACTCTGAAAGGTGAATTTAGGCATGAAATAATATTTCTACCTATGTTCATTAGCACTTCCATGACACATGAATAAAAATAAATGTAGATATACTTCCTCAAACAACACTATGGAATATTCAATTAGAATTATACTAAAATTATCAAGTTGGATCTCGATGTTTTTACCCATAACATATTTTTTCTAGGAGATCGCCATGGCTATAAAAAGGTATCCCAAAGAATGCATCCAATACATGTAACCAAGGTAGATGTAGAATTTTACAAGATCATCAAAGAAAACATTATCTATGATGGTTAATAAATAAATTGGAACACCAATATTGTCACCACCATGAAAAATAACAGGTAGATCTAAGTCTTCATCAGCTTCATGGATCTCAATTAGAATTTTAAAGAGGATGATTTCCTAGTCCTATTTTTTTGATTGATAAAATGGATGTATTATATTACCTCTTCTTCATGTATGAGTATTTTGATTATAACCAAATCTGAATAGCCCTGAAATATGAGGAGATCACCACCTTCAGGGAAAACCTAGGGGTTTATTGGGTTCAAGTAATTCCCTTCACCTTGAAGAATGTTAGTAACACATTTTAACATGATATGCACCCTATCTTAAAGTCCTTTAGAAAGAAGACCATAGAATGATATGTGGATGATTTGTAGGTTAAGTTCAAGATATTTTGTGATCATCTTACCAATCTCGAATTAGTTTTAAGAAAACTTCAATAGTACATGTTGAAGATGAACCTATTGAGATGAACTTTTAAGGATATATCAGAGAAATATATCATATTTTTGGTTTTCCAGCATAGTATCAAATTTAATACTAATAATACCATGGGTATACTTGATATTCCACCTACTTGAAATCTCAAGGAGTTGAGTGGAATCCAATGATGTCTTTCCTATTTCATATGTTTCATAGTCAATCTCACCCGCAAGTGTTTACCCTTCTGAAGATTAATGAAGAGAGGATTAACCTACCAATGGGATGAGTATTATAAGGAATATTTCAATACTATCAAACAATATCATCTACACCCACTATCTAAATTCTTCATTGGGGAGGGGAATCCTCTCATCATTTGTGTAAAATATCCAAGAGAAATTTCTCTACACACTCTTTTATAAAAAATAATGATGCCAGAAAGGTAAAGATACTCTATTTTATTAGAAGAATGATGTTGGATACTGAGAATAAATACTCAAATATAGATAAGAACTACTATGAATTTATATTCATGGTATAGAAGTTGAGACATTATCTGAAGAATCATGAGGTTTATCTAGTTTCTCATATTGATCCTCTCAAATATATCATTAGTAATCCATTTTTAACTAGGTGTTTAATATAGTGAATATTCATTCTATAACAATTTTACATATAGTCCTCATCTAAGAAGACAGATAAAGGGAAAGACTTGGTAGATTTTCTCAGAACACACATTACCCTCAAAAGTGAACCAATGAATATAGATCTCCCAGAAAAATAAGTTTTCTCTTTCCATGACACCCTCTAAACATGGGATATGTAAACTGATAGTTCCACTTTGAGCTTGATAGTAAGAATAATGGAATTTCAAAAGTTTTCACCTAACGATTTTACTTGTATCATCAGTTATGGAAATCCTTCTATGTTCTTTCCAAACATTAGAATGTTTCACCAATAATGAAACAGAATACCAATCCATCATTGCGGGCTTAAATATTTATATATAGATGTTTTTGGCCCACCAAACCTCAAGGAAGACACAAAATTATTAATCAATAATATTAGTGATGAGTATTCTATTAAAAAGGAAGAATTGATCGTTATACTTAGTTTTATACCAAGATTTATATCTAAATTATGCTTTGATACGACATGGTCTCAAATCATATATTCAAAAAAGACCCATGATAATTCATTGGATAATGTATCCAAAATACTGGTAAACCCAAAATAAGAGGAAATAATGATTCATATCATGCACCTAAGGGTGGTATAACCATTCAGTAACATCAATAAGTATTGGATTAATGAAATCAACACTACCCCTAACTAATATGATCCAACATACTCATATAATAATTCCATAAATGACTCAATGATTCCTAAAGTATACTATATATAAACTGGTATTTTCCAATAGATAATTTGAAAAATAAACATATTCAGTAATAGGGAGTAAAATTCATCCTTTATGATGAATCTAATTATAGAAAAGTTCTCTATAATTGAGGAATTTATGGGGTTCTCTTTAGATACATTGTTGGAGGAGAGACACTTTCCATTATGTAGAAAATCCATGTCAGTTCCTAGGGAACACACCATTCAAGATCCAAGCTCTTCCATCAAATGAATAGGCTTGGATAATTCGAGTCATCAATGATGTAAGACTTCCTAGAGTTCACAAATATAGTCCAAAATACTTAGATACACACTAATGTATTCATCAACCTAGATAATTATTATAAAACACCAACTACTATTATTCATTTTCTATATAGGGAAGACATATCATAGGTCTATATCCCATAGCTATATCTAGGTTGTTAATGTAGATCCTTACTGCCACTAAATTTTCATCCAAGTGGAAAGAGGATATATCCCTCGTGGAAGGTGGGACAAAGCTTACCACCAACTTTATGGGGACTAATATCACCACTATATTTGGCATCCCACACATAATATTGACAGCCAATGGAACCCATTTTTTTACTTCCATATTGAAAATATTGTTAAGGAATAAAATTACCTATCCAACCACTCATCACAATAATATGAAATGGTGAATGGATTGATAGAGTCCTTCAAAAGAATTATGTATAATATCCTTTATAAGATGGCAGATAAAGATAATAATTCTTGGCCTAACATGAACATGTTTATACTGTGGGATTATCACACCATGACTCATACTATCAGATAAGTAAATTCTATATTCACTTTTATATGAGATAGTTATACTATTTCCTATCAACGTTTAGTTTCCCTCACTTCTCATTTCTATATATAATTAGTTTTTTAAGATGATCAGTCTCAAATAAAACTGGATGGGTTGGAGAAAATCGATGAGAAAAGGTTACACATGGTATAAAACCTTGTTATTCATCAAAATTGTATCATGAAAGTGTTAAAAAATAAGGTTTTTCTCCATTCATTCCTCCAAGGATAATTGGTTCCAGTTCTTAGAACCCTAATGATACCTATAAATAAACCTCTAAAACTGGAGTTAAAATAGGAAGGACCTTATAATATATAAATGGTCTACTCCAATGATTCTTAATCCCTAATTATAATGGGTGGAGAGCACATTACACCAGCCTATAATGAATGGTTTCTCAATAATCAGCTTTCATAATTTCACATTGGGTTCAAAATATCCTCATAACATGACATTAAAAAACCTGATATACAGCCCGCTTCACACAACATTAAACTACATGGAAAAGGTCCTCATCACACTACCTTAAAATCAAAGGCACCTGATTATTTATCTCATGATAATAAACTTCATAACACATGGTCTATCCAACATGACCTTAAACTTCTTAGCATGATACATTCTTTGAGACCTAACTCCCTTATATATGAATGAAATTTTCATAATAAACCCCCATTATATGGTTCTTTTATTATGAACTTGTGGAAATATAAAATATAACACATTTTCCATTCAATTATTTTGGTCCTCTCTATTTGTAGAAGGATAACTTTCGATGAATTCCTTTACTAGAGGTTACTCTACTAGAAAATGTAACACACAGAAGAAATTGGTCCATATTAATTGGCTTCTCATGCTGAGCATAGTGTATTGGGAGATATAAAATTTGAGTACCCTACTCCCTTCACTATATCAAACCATGCACACTCTCCATTAGAATCACAAATTACACAAAATTTAATAAAGGTAAAAACATACAATAAAATAAGTACACAATGTTTTATGTGGTTTGAAAATTAAGTCCTACATCTATGAGAGAGCAATACTAAAATTTTAATTACATGAAAGAAACAGATGTTTACAATAAAAACCAATAATTTATGATATTATATTAATTTTTTCCTTATCACAAGTATAATTCAAGTTCAGGTAAAAGGTCCATGTTTAGGTGTTATCACCTATTTTTATTGACAGGCTTATTTATTAAACTAGTAGTACTGAACTCTAACTTCACTACTAGAAATAGGATCTTAACACTAGACCTATACCAAGGGTTTGGACAAAACCATTGTCATAGGTACCTTAGAGAGACTCTATACCAACAGTTTTGAAAAAAACCATTGGTATAGATCTCTTATAGACACCCTATACCAATAGTTTTGGACAAAATGTTGGTATAAGTCCCTTGTAGACACCCTGTACCAATGGTTTCTCCAAAACCATTGGTATAGGTAACTTATATGGAACTATACCAATGGTTTTGGATAAAACCGTTGGCATCAACAGTTTCACCAAAACCGTTGGTATAGCTCAAAATATCAAAGAACCTCCACCAATGGTTTTTTGAATCATTGGTATAGGTACCCATATTTTTTATGGATTATTTTTTCAAATAACATTAAATAAATCAAATGTTAAAATACATATGAATATACGTATACATATTTATGAAATTATTTTTAAAAAAGTTATCTTAGGTTATTGGTTAGGTCCTTGAAATATAAGGTGAAGGTCATGGGTTCAAACCTCCGCTGTGTATTTTATTTTAGATTACCTATACCAATGCCAAATCACCCAATGACCATCCAAACCATTGGTATAGGAAATTTTTATAGTAGTGTTTTTTTGGATTCCACCCTTTTACCATGATTGACCATTGATACACTATTAATCTCCCTTTTCTGATCATCACTTTTTGTAAAGGGCCTTATGATTCATCCTTTTTTGCAAAGACTGCCTAGATCACCCCCAATGTAATATTATCTTATCCCCCTTAAATAATATGACCCATTGACACTATATTCACACATAAATTATAAGTTAGTAACTTCTAACTATCCTACCTTCCACATGAGTTTCCAATACTTTTATCCCCAACATCAAAATTTCACTATCTACTGTTGGTCCCCCCTTTCAATTAAACTAAACATAAATTGAAACTAGCTTCATGTAATAAAAATCTTCAACTTAAAGACTATTTCAGGGAACATATTGTAAAACTCCATCACTTTGGAAGAAATAAACTGAGTATCCATCCTATCATCCACAATATGCTGTGTTCTCTTTCTATTACCTTCACTGCAGTCCCACTGAGGCATAATGTTACCATAGGATTTCTGGGAAAGTAAATTTTTGAGAATATCTATTGGATTATTTTTTATGGATATCTTCCACAACTTTAAAACATTTCTTGTTCCATAAAATTTAGGATTAAATGTAATTTCATTTCAATGCATTTCATACATTCATGAAATACTGGATTCCATGACTTTTGAATCACACTTCGACTATCGTAGTAGAGTAATCCCTCATCATGGAATCTTTTGAGTTCCCTGAACAATTATATTAACCAAATTAATTAATTTACCTCTTATATTACCTTAAAATATTTATATTTATAGTAGTTAAAGTAATTACTATTTGTATCCAAGATATTCCACTGACCGTAGTCCCATTAAAGGTAAACAAAAAACTAGTTGTTCTATTTTAGGTATCCAAATATCTAGAAAAGTATATGTTTACAAATACCCTGAGTAAATCATATTTTATAGAGACAATCATTTCATATTCTGATCCATTAAAATACTAGAGGATTCATTTCATAGACATAAGGTTGTCCCTTCCATGTTTTTTAAAAAAATGACCTAAATATCCCACTATATAGAAAATATGAGGCCATGTACTATTCATCACATAAATAAGACTTAGAAAAATTGATGAAAGAAAAACATTAACCATGTACCATACCTCACATTATGTGATTAATGACTATCCCTTGGATAAATTGAATTTTCGAGCCAATGTACATGAAATGGGATTACATCTGGTTATCCAAAATATCTTGACTATCTTTAGGATATAGACACTTTGAGATAATAACAATGTTTTTGCCTTTATATATATCTCGATTTTCATTCCCAAAATATTCTTGGATTTTCTAAGATCATTCATCTCAATCATTCTAGAGAAATCATGTTTTAGCTCCTGAATCCTTATAATTTATGATTTATAAAGAAACATGTCATCCATGTGTTGAAGAAGAATGGTGTATATTTTATCATTCTAAAACTTATAATAGAAATATTTTTTTACATTAATCCTATTGAGTTCCTTTTCAACCATGAAACCATATAATTGTAGGTTCTATTAACAATACAAATGTTTTAATCCCTGAAGGATTTTATTCAATATACACAAAAAAGTTCCATTTTGCTGATTCTGTAAACCTTTAGGTTGATGCATGAAAATTTATACCTATAAGTATCCAAGATGGAAAATATTTTTTCATCTAGCCATTCAAGGCGTATATGATAAAAATTTATGATACCACACACTTTCTAGTTGGTAGCATGATTTACTAATGGTGTGAAAATTTCCTTAGAATCAATTGCATCTTTCTATTGGAAACTATTCACTACACCTTATATAAATTTATTCCATCATCCTATTACTTTAAATAGAAGACCCATTTACTCTCACATTCCCCTTTCCCCTATGTATGTTCTGTTAGATTCCATGTTTTCTTATACTCCATGGAATCCATATCTTACTTCATTGTTGACTCCCATTATTTAAAGTCATCGATTATTGATACTTCATTAGGGAGTTTGGGTTCTTCACCATCCATTAACATTAGTAAGTTCATGTATACCCCAAACCATTAAACTATCATCCTAACTCCGAATGATCTCTTCAGATAAACCTACAAACCTTCTCTTTTTGATAATGCATTTTTCAGTGCCCTATCTTTCATAGAAACACTTTTAGATACCTCAAAATTTAGAAAATTCCCTTGGTGTTTAGTAGTTCTGAAGAATTATGGTATGTGTTCCACTGGTGTATTTTTTGACCATATATGTTGACCATTGAAATCAATATAATTTAATATCTTTTAGTATCACAATTTAGGTTAATTTGAATATAAGTAGTTGATTACATTTCTTCCACTTTTGATTCTACAAAGTTCTGGCCCTTCCATAATTCATTCTCATTGATTAGAAAATATTGACTTTGGATTATATTCCACTAATCATCAAACCATAGTAAAAAAATAATGTATTCATTATCATAGCCCATAATGAAATAAGATTCAAGACTTTTCTATAGTTTTTTATATCCTTAACATCAATAGGTGAATAAGAATGACTACCAAAGACTTTGAGGTATTCAACTTCCAATAGGTTACATGAC
The DNA here is from genome assembly GCA_963277665.1 of Viscum album. NCBI lineage: Eukaryota > Viridiplantae > Streptophyta > Magnoliopsida > Santalales > Viscaceae > Viscum > Viscum album. The sequence continues at coordinate 1,782,329,255 of OY728148.1, read as the reverse complement.
CATAATTTCTCCATAATTTCCTGCCCAACCATTAGTGTAGGAGTTTAGTAAATGTGATAAGCTATCATGTTTACTATGTTATCCCAAATTCCCTTGGTCATCCCTGAGTGAAACCAGATAATATGACATTTCTCCATCAATGTCTGATTCATTCTTTATACAACAATATTTTTCTAAGGTATTCCATAAAGTATATTCTCTATTCAGATCCCTTTATTTGGGAAGAAGATCTATAATTTCCAACCAATATACTCACCCATGTTTTTTGATCTTAGGGATTTTAATTTATTACCAATATTCTTTTTAACCATGGATTTACACTATAGAAGGAACTAAATAAATCAGATTTATACATAAGAAAATACACCTAGACTATCCTTGTAGCATCAATAATTAATGAAATTAAGTTTAGTGAACATCCATGTTACTAAAATAGGCTATACCCCCACACAATAGAGTGAAAATGCTCTAAATTATGGATTTTGAGCATTCAACCACTCAATTTGAATGAATCCCTCTTTCGATTCCCTAGAAAACAACTCTCACGACTGTTAATGACAGTATGATTGAGATTCAATAGGACTTTAACCATTAAAATTTTTGGGTTTTTTCACTAAGATTTCCAAGCCTATAATTCCATAACTCCAGATCATTGAGATTAATACTTATATAAATTATAGCTCCATACAGTCTTCCCATAATATAAAGAGTACCATCCTTTACTCCATAATTCACCACCATGAAACCTTGATTAATTTTCAAAACATTGTTGGGGAATCTTGTACCAAATACTTTCTCATCTAGCTAACCAACATAAATTAGGTTCTTCCATAGTCCAGGTATGTGTATGGATTCTTTAAATTTCAATAATCCACCATTCTTCATCCATATTTTAACATATAATTTTCTCACTATTTCTAAAGATTCATTATTCTCCACGTATACCTTTCCAAACCTTCTAAATACATAATTTACAATGCACCACTACTTTTTTGTTGAGTCGAATGATTTACTGAAATTAGTAACCCTTAATTCCACCTAAAACGTAACACCCAGTAGTGAGTTTATATTTTCCTCATATGTGGTTACAAGATATTTTCTATTAGAAGATGTCATTCTATTGACTTCCTTATGACTCTTGCAATCTTTATTGAGATGCTTGTGTTTCCCACAAATCCAACCTATAGAACCAGTTCCAATCCACTTTCTATAATTTTCATATCATGATCTATGATTCAATTGCTTCTTATAAACTCTAATTTTTGGTGATTATCCTCTTTATTTATCATTCAATGAATTATTTGAAGGTTCTCGGATGTACCTACTCTAGATCAATTCATTATGGATAAAGTTCTATGAATCCTCAAATATCAAGTTAGTATTTATATAGAAATTTCTAATTATCCTTACTATTTTCATCCCATGATTCCTACAGTGAAGTCAATACTATAATTTCTGCGACATCATCAATGAAAGTTACCTTCCCTGATTTGAGATGGATTTATATCATGTTTAGATTTTTAACATGATCTACCACTATTATACCATCCAATAACCTCATCTTGAAAAGAATCTACATCAGGAAAACCTTTTTAACTATTTTAAGCTTGTCATATATATCCTCCAAGGATTCCATATACATTTTTATAGTTTTATTCTATCATATTTTATAATCCATGTCTCAGGATACTAATATCCTAACTAAACCAAGTGTTTTACTTTACAGAATTTCCCAATCAGACTTCATCATAACTTATAATTTGACACCAACCAATATATGTTCCTAATCCTTTTTGACATGATAATATTCTATTAGAATCCTACTAAATCCATAGTCCATTATATTAAACTTATTAACCTGAGCCTTACCTTAGTCTGATGCCATACCTTCCTCTAATAGAAAAGTCAGAATGAAAAAAATAGCGCTAGGGAAAGAATGTGAAGATACTCGAGTTTGATGTCGAGCATACTGAGATTGAGAAAGAACTACAATCATTTATACCATTTGTAAAGAGAATTATATCTTTTACTAAATTAATTTTCTAGAAGATAGTCTACTAGCAAATAAATAATAAATAAAAAACTAGTCCTTTAGAATGGGATTCTCCTATCGTGCTTAGTGTATCAGAAGATAGGAAGTTTAAGAAATCTACTAACCATAATAATTTGAACCTATCACACACTCCATTTTACTCACACATCACACAACATATAATCATGGGGAAAAAATAAAAAAATAAGAACACAATGATTTATATAGTTTTAACATTAAGTCCCATTTCAACTGTAGAACACTGCCAAAATTTTCATTATTTAGAAGATATAAAGGTTTATAATCCTAGCTGGTGTTTTTTATATTTGAATACTTTATCCTACATCACAAGTATATTTCAAGTGAAAGTATAAGGACCTTGTATAGGTGGTCCCAACCGATATTTATAGAGAGGTTTAGTTAGTCAACTGATAACACAAACCTTTAATTTATGAAAAAACCCACCCATTTACCATGATTGAATGGTGGTGCAAGGTTTATTTCCTTAGCTTGACCATCACTTTGGGAAAATCCCCTAACACTTTATCTTTTTACATAAACACTTCTGGAAGGATCCCTGACATAAGATCCACTCATCCCCTTCTGGTGAACTGACCTACTACCTCTTTCTTCACACATCCATCAAAATTTAGTAACTTCTGACTATATTTGTTTCTACTAGATTTTTTGATGTTTCTAGTTACAACATTAATAATACCATATCATCCAGTGATATCTCATTTAGGTTTAACATTAATGGAAATGAAAATAGATTCATTTACTAAAACTCTCATACACATCAGATCTTTTGACATTCCTGCACTTGGATGGAGGAATACTTAATTCCTAATTACTTAACTATAAATATAATAACACACAAGTCATTTTCAGATGAAATTGAACTACAAGAAAAATTTTCCATCCCACAAGACCCTAAATTGATTATAGTTTTCTATAATACTTGAATGTAAAATTATTAGATAGAGTTATTTCATGTGAAAAATATCAAAAATGTTCTTCCCCTATGTAAGATATCTATCTATATAGGGGTCCCTTCCATAATTAATTATAGATTCAATGGTTATGGATACACTAGATAACCCTAATTCCATGGTTAATAAAATAGATGAAAAATTCCCCTTATCTAGAATTACATGTGGTTTGATTCATGTTGTTACCAGATACACAATGACCCATAGATCTCTTATCCTAGCCCCAATTGAAAATCCCAACACAATCCCAAATTTATCCTAATGTTTATTCCCTCAAATTCTTGTCAAGTTTCTATCTATGGGTCCAACACTATGATTCATTTCATTTATTTTTTTGTTCATGATCTAGATCTTACTAGAACTACATACATCATGGTACTTTCAATATAAACATAAAATACATAATGCAATTATCCTAACTATATAATTCTAACATGCATGGAAGTGTCTTTGTTGCATAAAATAAATATGCATTGACAATGTTCTTGCCTCATGATGTTAAACTATATAGAATAAGATCTATATTTTTTTCACCATAAACTACTCATAGTGGTCTATCTTATGTGACACAAGCTATAAAATTTCCCTTCACATAATAGTTTTACATATGTAATAAAAAATCCCCCCATGTTTAAGAACTCACCCCATTTGAGAGATCACTTTCTTCAGAGATGTTATGACTATGGCCATATCTTCCTACCATGGTATCATGGTCCACCCAGCTTATTACCAAAATAATTCCCTCATGTATATCAAAACTATTCATGGACTAGTTCCTACAATGTTATAATATTTAGTGATGTTAGAATTTTCTATCTTTGTCCTGGTTTTAGCTTTTATTTCTATACCTGATTCTGATATAGTGATATGTAATTTCTTAATTCATATTGAGTTTTCATATTTCTTTCATTTATCAAGGTAACACATACATTACACACTTCCTAAAAAAAAACTCCCTTATTATAGGGTTTTTTTTTGAGATTAGAGGGGGTTATAACCCCATATAAATACATTAGCATTGGTTTTGAGGAACGACGTATAATGTGGTTGGATAATGATGTTTGAGGTGGTTTTAGTGAATTGTTGGTAAATTGAAAAGAATTTAGAGGTAGTTATTTTTAGGAGGGTTTTAACTCCATCTAAGTTTCCCTAATTTTTTAAATTTTAGGTAGTTCCAATAGTCTCTAATTTTATCTAACATTATATTGTCTATTTTAAACCACTCCTAATTAACTTTTAACACAACATTAAAGGTGGTTTTAGATCCACATTTAATTACACAACACTTGGGGTGGCGTTTTTAACCACCTCTTATGTTTCTCAATTTTCTCTAATTACCATCGTTGTGTCCAGGTCTTCCCCCTATCGAGTATGGCTAGTGCTCCCCTCAATTTCTTAAATACACCCACTCCAGCTCTCCTGTACTCCAAATTATAGGTAGTTCCAATAGTCTCTAGTTTTATATAAAATTTTAGGTCAAATTTTAAACAACCCCTAATTTAATTTTAACACAACATTAGAGGAATTTTTAGAGATGCCTCTAATTACACAACACTTGGTGTAGTTTTTTCGACCACCTATATTGTTTCTCATTTTTTTTCAAATTACCCTCATTGTGCTCGTGTCTTCCCCCATCTAGTATAGATAATTCTCCCCTCCAGTTCTTTTATACACCCAATCCTGCCCTCCTATATCTAAAATTTCTGGGGTGGTTTAAAAACACACCTAATTTACTTTTAACACAACGTTAGAGGCGGTTTTAGAGATACCTCTAATTACACAACATTTGGGGTGGGTTTCTCAACTGTCCCTAATGTTTCTAAATTTTTATTCTAATTCCCCTCATTGTGCATGGCCCCCCATAGAGTATGAGTTTTTCTCCCCTCCAATGCTTCTCTTATAGTGTGTTTTTCAACTACCTCTAATGTTTCTCAATTTTTTTTCTAATTACCCTAACTATGCCTGGTCTACCCCCCTCCAGTATGGACAATGCTCCCCTCCAATTATTTTATACGCCCCACTCTATCCCTCATGTACTCCAAAATAAAGGCAATTACAATAGTATCTAATTTTATCTAAAATTTTACGGGTGGTCTGAAACTGCACCTAATTTAATTTTAACACAACATTAGAGGAAGCTTTAGAGATTCATATAATTATAAAACACTTGGGTTTTTTTTAAACATACTCTAATGTTTCAAATTTTATTCTAATTTCCCTCATTGTGCCCAAGTCCACCCTACCCCTCCAGTATGGCCAGTTCTCCCCTAAAGTTCTTATATATTCCCCACTCCAGCCCTCCTGTATCTAAAATTTTATGGGCGATTTGAAACCGCCCCTAATTTACTTTTAACACAACATTAGAGGTGGTTCTAGAGACGCCACTAATTACCCAAAATTTTAGGTGGTTTTTTAATCGCATATAATGTTTCTCAATTTTTTTAATAATTCCCCTCATTGTGCCTGGGTTCACCCCTCCTCATGTATGGCCGATTCTCTTCTATAGTTCTTATATACAATCCACTCCACCCCTCTTATACTCCTGTTCTTTCCATTTATGCCCGTAATTGTCTCTATTATATGTTGAGTGCAAGCCCTCATGTTTTTCAATTTTTATTCTAATTCCCCTCATTTTTCCTGGGTTCCCCCCCATGTATAACTGGTTCTCCCCTCCAGTTCTTTTATATGCCCCACTCCACCCCTTCTGTATTTTAGTTCTTTCGGTTTAAGTCAGTACTTGTTCATACTGCACGCCGAGTGCAAGCCCTAATCGAGCCCCCTTTGCATATCCTCTTGTACAACCAGTGCAAGCATAACCCCCTTCTAGTTCTAGCATGTGGGACCCACTTCCTCCACCCTGCATAATTCCATTACTCCCACCTCCATTTTTGAAATATAACCCCCTATCAGGATTTGATCCGGGGTCTTGAAAAAACCACCATGGTGCCTGAACTACACTCGCAAAAAGATTTATATTTATTAAATGCATATTTTCGTATTTATGTATATCTATAATCTTATTAAAATAAATATTATTTTTACAATATATTTAAATATGTTAAATATATAACCTATATATACATTTATATAAATTATTTTTGTACATTTGTATTAATATATATATTTAAATACATATATGTATAATAATATTAACATAAAAAATATAAAAATATATATGTTTAATATATATATATATATATATTCTACACACCTCTATAAATTATATATTTACATATTTTTAAATAAAATTATGTATGTATATATTTACATTTATATCAAAGAGACACACAAACAAAAATTTGTATTTATATATTTATTTTTAAAAATTTAGAGTTATTTGCATACACATATATATTACATATTTATATATTAATATATTCTACAAATATATTAAAAAAAAATATATATAATATGTATACATACACAATTAATATATATATATATATATTACATATTTATATGAATACAATATATTATATATTTTATAAATACATTTACATGTATATAAATATATATATTATATATATAATATATATATTATATATATAATATAATAAAATATAATATTTATATATTGATAAAATTTTATGAGTGTTTACATATAAATATATTTTACATATTTATATATATACATACATATATATATAGTTATATTGTGTAGGCACATATATATTAATGATATTAATTTGAATACTTATCTGTAAATTTATTTATTTGTTAATATATATATATAAAGTATTTATATATTTAATAATAGGATATATATATAATATAATATATACAAAATATAAATATATAATAATATATATATATAATTCTTTGTATATTGTTACATTTTTGTTTTTTCTATATATTTGTATTTATTTAATGTATTTATATAATGTCTTTATATAATATGTTTATAATTTATTTAAAATCATTCTTATAATGTATTTTATATAACATACACACATTCTAAAATTTGACATATTTTAAAAGGAATAAAACAAATCAGAGGGTTTTAAAACCCCTTCCATTCTTAAAAATTAGCAGTGGTTATGAACCACCCAAAATTATATGTTTTTTATTGTAAGTATATATCTTTATAATATTTTATTATTATTATAATATAAAGTATAAAAACTAAAAATTTTATTATATGTTTTTGAAATAAATTATATTTATGTATGTATTAATATAATATATTAATTGTTTATATTATAATTAATATTATATGATTTTTATATAAAAATCAATGTATATTAATGTGCATATTAAAAAATTATATTTATGTATACATATAAATACAATTAAATAAAATCATATAAATTATTTATATAAATATATGTATATAATATGTTTATATAATATATTTAAATAAATTTATATATATGTATTCTGTTATATAGAATTGTTTTTCTATGAAAATAGTGGATGTTCACAACCACCTCTAATCTATTAGATTAGAGGGGGTTGAAAAACACATATAATATAAGAGATTACCATGAGTTGTGAACTCCAAATATTTTCTAAAAAAACAAATTAAATAATATATATATATATATATATATATATAACATCTCTAAAATCCAACTAATATATATATATATATATCCATCACTTCTAAAATACAACTGAATATATAGAACTTCTAATTATTAAATTACTAGCAGTTTTGGAATAAATGCCTCTAAAATAAAACCAATGATTTTAAAAAATAATGATAAAAAATTTAGAGTGGTTTGTGAACCCCTCTAAATTTGATGCTTAGCAGGGGTTGTGCATAATCCCTTCTAATTTATACTAAAAATGAATTTAGAGAGGATTGTTTATAACCCCCCTAAATAAACTCCACTAATCTATTTTTTTGTAGTGTTATCACATGATACGTAATGATGCCTATATCTATTATTCTAGACCCAACCATAGGTCTCATCAATTTCAATCCCTTTTTATCCTATTATGGACCTCCCCATTCAGTTCAGGTTTTCTCCAATGGACTATTCACTAGGAATTTATAAAAAATATGTGTGGATTTTCTACTATTATTAAATATTGCATAATGATGCCCAAATGAATTATCTTGAGCCCTACCACTGATTCCAATAAATTCCCACTTCATCTTAGTGTTTGGAAAAATCCATTCACATCAGGTTTCCCTTAAGGGGACAACACCTTGATAAAGTTATTTTATTTTCTATCCATCAGTCAAATTTGTGAAAATCCCCCTATATAAAGGTTCTCATTATATAACCATAAACAAAATAGAAATGGAATCCTCATCACATGATGTTAAATTGAATGACATATGATCTACCTTTCAGGACCATAAACTACTTAGAAAAATAGATTCTATATGACTTAAATTCCCCACATGATAGACATATCTATATAAGGGCACATGAAAAATAATACCTATCCAAAAAACCATTCTAGGTTAAAGTGTTCCAATCCAGGGGAAACCTGAATCTCATATCCTAGTAAAAACCATGGAGATTCTTCTAACACCAATATCATACCAGAATTAAATACCCCTCCCCTGTATATGATCTAGATATAGGAAAGGGATAAAATATCTACGTATGGAATTCTTCCTGTAATTTTAGGATATTTAACAACAAATGAATCATATATTTTAGATCCAGATGAAAATTGTGTTACCATAAAAACCCTCCCAGTGGATGGTTTCTAATCACATCAGGTCTTCCTAAACTACACTCTATAATGGGATGACATATCTTTCATAATAACGATGTGTTTCATAAATCATATTACTTATGGTTATATAATGACGTCTAAATTATATGTTTTAGACCCATTCAAAGATCATTATCAATTTTCATTCCTTTTAAAAATATTATAAAAATCCAAATGAAGTTATTTTAGGGCTAGGATGTCACAATAACTCTTTAATGTACCCATCACACAAACCAAAATTCTTGAATAAAGTAGGTTTAATTGTCACAAAACTTTTATAGCTATTGGAAATCTATAAATTTGAATATTAGAGACACCTCTTCTTATTAATGATATTTATTGCACAATATTGAGAACTACTGACCAAATTATTTTATTCATCCTTAGGAGGTGGTCTCCTAATATTCATATGACCTGAGAATGTTTCCATGGAACTGACCATTAAAATAGTGGTCAATGGTTATCCTCTATATACCATTCCCATCTCATCACTCCTTAATATAAATACTTTGGTACGTGATTTACAACAACATCATTACCTATTCAAGAGGTTTTGGGTGTTCTTAGTTATTGAGAACCATATATTTTTCGACATCCCCCATCCAATGGTTCAACCACCATGATAATAAACTACATTCAACCCTTCTTGAAATAGTTTATATTAGCATTGATATTTCATTAAATTTATGTTATCACCTTACCCTTATTATATAAACTACCTCATCTTTCGATCCAAACACTATGACCATAATATATGTGAAACTATTTATGATTAGGTTTATACTAGAATTGTGTTCTCCATTCATATCTGGTTTTCATAACCCATTATTAAAATACCGTCACACCCTTTGGTCAAAATTGCACAGCCATAAATCCTAGAAATATTTGGTCAAAGATATAGGGCCTTTAAACCCCATAAAAATATGGTAAAAATATATATAATCTTAAAATATTTCATCAAATTATCCATGTTTGAACCTTACACTAAAAATAAAATAAGCATTGTATTTTTAGATCAAAAACCCATAAAGGATACCCAGACCAAAATTCAAGTCTCTTCTCGATAAGTCACCATCTTTCATGAATTATAAAAAGGTAGAGCATAAATAGAAGAAGGTAAAAATATTGTTGTAACATCCTAGCATGAGATCTACTAAACTAATTCCTAAAGACAGTTCACCACATGACCTCAAGAACCCATCCTTATACCCCAGAGGCTTCTGACTAGTAGAGGGGGTCTAATGTGAACTGTAAGGAGACTATACCCCCATATTAGAGTGTATAACCAGAAGTAATCTACCAAACTTCATACATATTAGATTACAAGGAAGGAATTAATAAAATGAAATAGAATCATGTTATAATAATATGAAGTACTGTAAATTCCCAAACATCCATGCCAGATATACAACATCAATCACCCATAGGGCCAATCACACTTATACAAAATAAACTAAAAAATTAATACATCAGGCTCTACAGATAACTTCAATATATGTCATATAACCTTTCTCTAGCACTGTAATATCATAGAGCAAACCTACTCAATAATGTAACACTCAACATAGGTCTTAGATCAAATCTATGGCTGTAATAAACAAATGAGAGCTACTTAGGTACCCATGTATAGTGGTGGCCCGAGCAAGGTGTGAGTACAAATCAGTAAGCCACCACCAATAGTGTCTAAAGAAAATTCTAGTCAGAGAATCAATGTAGGTAGATAAATAGTAGAAACATAAAAAGTATATAAAGGAAAATAAATTCCAAGGGAAAATAAAAAATCATCTAGAACCCATTGACACTCGATTTCTAAGGAGCCACCCAGGACAAATAGACCTACATCGACCTATTCTATTCATATAAGCCACAAAACATAGGGTGATTCATATTATGATTGATAAAAGGGGAATTTTTTCATTTACTGTTTATCCCTAGGAATCATAAATGTCATTTTCAACTGTGCTAGGCACCGCAGTTCCACACCCAACCCACACCCAAAACTATCACTACTAATACATAGCTTCGGGTCCTTCATTATAATAATACATCATAACAATAGTGTTCAGAGCCTTAGTCCACCACCTACTCATTCATTCAATAGTAGTGCCCAGAGTAGCAGTTCATTACCTTTAAACCATGGATGAAATGCACTAGTCCATAATCCATTTCCATTTGGTTTACTAGTGTGCTTAGAACCTTAGACCACCACTTAAACTATTATCATACTACATGTTCTTGGAGCCTCAATATTACACCCAAACCATTTCATCATTTGTCAAAATACTAAGGGTCATCATGTTTACCCTGAAAATATTCAAAATTAAACAACAAAACCTTTTCATACCACTATCATTTAATGAGGTCCCACTGGGAATTTAACACTAAAATAAGGTAAAAACCTTTATTTTTTCCAAACATTTAAAAATATACTTCAAGGTATCTTCTCAAAGCGGGCAACCAAAAACCCATTTCTAATGAAAATTAAAAAACATATACAAAAACCTTTTTATGAAACCACTTTGAGATCAAGAGGTCAATTTAAAATAAGAACCATTTGAAATCACATCTTCCCCCTTTGACTCCCAAAATTGAGTCTAACCCAACACACATAGTTAAAACCATTTATACTCAAAGGCATTTCAAAAATTCTTAAAATATGAAAATAATACATTTCATCCACTTATAATGTAAAACCATTTATTACGAAGTTCTACCCATTCACTCTTTAACCATTTAATTAAGCCAAAAAATGATCTTAACTGAATTAAGATCATAACCCACCTTATTTACCCATAAACACCAAACATACCATTTTCAAGGAATGACACACCCTATGGGTGGCCATAGGTTTGGTCTTATCAATACCAATGGATATAATAGAATCGATGGGTGGTATAAGGTACCCATTTAAATCCAAAAACCATTTACTTTAACAAAGGAAGAAACACACCGCACATCATATTTAAGGAAAAAACCACATACACATGAAAATAAATTAAAAAAGACTATGGGTAAAACTCTTATACCATATGCCTCATCAAATAACCTTTCCTAAACAAATCCAAAGTATGGTGTCCTTTCTTAGACCAATCCAAGTCTCATCAAAACTCTCCAAATCCAAAAAATATCATATAAAACATCCAATATATAAACTCACACCACTTAATCTCAACTAATTAATTATAACAGATATAATTAATTAATTAACCAAAACCCAACATGGAATGATGCCATAGAACGCACCTATATCTCACCTTTTATCAAAACTCCATGAAACTGCCATAATTAGTCCACAAAAGACTCCCAAAACCATTCATAAGGAAATCCATAAGAGGAGATACCATTACAATAATTAATTAAATTAATTAATTAGGTAAAACATATAGAAAATCACCATATCCACATACCTTAATGGAAAATCTTGAAATAACCTGTAGAATTCATGATGATATTTCCTCTTCACAAGATGAATAAAATTCCCATAATCCTTAGCAAATTCAACTATGATCTAGTGTAATTAAAACCAATTCCTCAACCCTCACTTATTAAATTATAAAGAACCAAGAAGATGAGGAAATAAAAGGAAGAGGAAGATAAATCTAACTTTAAACGGTGAAGAAAATACATGAACACACCACTAAATTGAAGGAGGGAGGAGGAAAGGGTTGTGAGAACCTCTGGTTCATTCACACCTAATGGTGGGGAGGGGGATGGGGAGTAGCCTACAAACCCAATGGCGTATTTTGGAAAATTCATTCTCTTTATATTATTATGGGAAGACGCACAGTTTTGTTGAATGATTTTCCAAACTATAAGTCAACCATGCGGTTGGCACAATCCAAGCCGACACACCCACATGGTATTCCTATAAGGTTGGAAAAACCATGCACCAATCATGCACATGCCACTGGACCCCTTCTATAATATGGCGCATGGTTTTTATGAAACCGTGAACAGGTCATGGACCTTATATCATGACCTCTCCATCCTTTCATGGTTTCCCCTTAAACCACACATGGGTTTTCCTTAATTTATTGTAACCTTGAGAAACAACTGTGTTTCGTTAAAAATGAACTGAAATCACCCTGAGCATCATAGTGTCGGGTGGTTTCTCCAAAACCGTGCACATAAAACCATCCACCATGGATAGAAAACTCCAAAACTACTAAAAGTTAACCCTAATACTCCAAAGATAATCTGAACACCTAGTACACCATCTAGTCCAACTCTCAAAATTCTATTTTATAGCTTATTCCAAAATTTGACTTAACCAATAAATGAAAATTCAAACTCCTTATGAAATTTGTAACTTGTAGAGACACATTATATTGAAACCTCCACCCCATAGTACTTATCTTACCTTAGATGTATCTATGGTCATTAATCCACAACACCCAATCAACATTAATCACCTATATAAACAATGACCTCGTTCAGCTTTTGTATGACTAAAACACTATAAAGGTACAACCTCCAAATCAAGGAACTCAACCGGCCGAAACCTGAGCCAATTCCCATTCTCAAAACATACAATCCAATATGTCACTCCCCAGATCCTATCCATCCAAACTCTGATTTATGTCATCACCTAATCAATTTCTGAAGATATAGTCCCCCCACCATAAGTTCCAGCTTATAACCACTGACTTTTAATGCTTTCCTACTCTGTCATTAGAAAATATCAAAAGAACCTAAAAACCATTCTCCCCAAAAATTCTCAGCACAATACCCATACAACTAAACCCAAAATACCTTGATAACATCCATCAAAATCAACATCCATCCTCAACAAAAATACCAAATAGAGTTAACACATACGAACCACCTATTCATATATTAAGAACATATCAATTTATCCTCACAATTCTGACTCAATTTACAAAACACATCTTGAATTTCTAAAACAACATGCCAGGTGAGATTTATAAGTTTCCTCACTCAAATCATTTACTAAACCAAGTTGGACTATCCTTGGTTGAATCATCTAAAAAACAACTAGCCCCAACTATTGGAACGTCACCACCTCACCTGATCATGATGCCTTCACACCCAAAGGCATTCCATGACCAATCAAAAATTCCCAATAGAGTCCATAATAAAATACCAATGAGATTAAAAAATGGTATGTTATACAGACTTGTTCCTACTGCACACACCAAAACACCCTAGTGGTTCTTCATTTACATTATGATTTCACTATGATCGATCCTTGATAATCTATTCACACTTGTGAACCTTCCATATCAAGGGCCATACCTTCATGACCAATACTTCACCACTACCATAGATGTTTTTTTTACACTACCTCACTCAAGAAAACCAAAACACCATGTCCCACACTCTAATATCCACCCCAAGAATTGGATGTCGATGTATTCCTCTCACCTGAGTGACAAAACCAAATGTTAACCATCACCTGTTCTTGGATTTCGAGAATGGTACCCATGACATTCACCAAAATCCAGTCCACTATAAGGAATTAAAATTATTGATAGTGCACCCCACCATTCCAAGAGAACCACCTCTAATGAGGATCTCCATAAAACCAAGAAAACATTTAGTTTTATAGGCATATAACATCTCCTTCTCTATGTACTGTGAGTGATGTCATGATATTGGGCATGATCATCTCAGAAATAAGAGTACAATAATATTTCATCAATGAATGACTATAAAAATCATCCAATTTGGATATAACCTCTATCTATAGGTACATGTAAAACCCATCGAAAGGCCATGGGTCTCCATACCTTCAAATGCATCATCGCACTTAAATTTTTCCTCAGACTAATCACATATGCCTGCAAAACTCAAACACCATGAGTATGTACTCTCATAAATTACGATCCATAAACCAAACTACATAGAACATCATTACATTATTATTATTCATCCAACACCCCATTAACAGTTTACCATTACACATTCTTTTGTAAACTAAACATAGAAAAAGTTTACAACTCTAGAGAGTTAAATTACACTAAACATTTCTCACACGACCTATCCACTGGCCATGCCTCTCTCACATTCCCATTTCACAAAGTATAGAGAATAATTTATTATTTTCAAAACAAAGGGAAACCCACCAATCCAGAAACACTTGCTCAACCCCTTAAAACCCAAGTGTCATTCATTAGTTCCTCTAAGACCATATATGATCTCACCATATTCCTGAAGATGCATCTAGAGTTAATTAGGCTAGGAACATATCCGATCCTTCCCTTAAAAACCAAAAAGGAAATATAATTACCAAAAATGCAAGTTAGTTTCATATCAATGAAACAAAAAATATTCATTCTCCTCATTGTGATCATACTAGGTCTACCTCACCAATACAGTCACCATCCAATGTAAGCTTACATGTCAAAAACCTCATATCACTGAGAAACTTTTGTGATCTTGATCCAGATCGTAGATACCAATAACATCCCATATTCACAACCATCACTTGGGTTAGGAACCAAAATGATCCTTTCCCACTTGAAACCAACCACATGACTGAAAAACTAGTACACAAGTGCTTCCTATTAAAATAAGGGAATTCGATGAGACAAAATTCCATACTAGGATGAACCCATTTATACACAGTTTCCAAAAGTCTAAGAGTTTTTCAATGCCTCACTCACCCTAAAATCACAAATAAATCAGTCAACCCCTCATAAGAATTACCCTTTAAGTCAAACTACATCCAATACCTAAACTCGAGTAATATAAAGTAAGTATCTAGGATTTCCCAACAATACTAACCATTCAAGTATCACAAAAAGCACTGGGTTTGAACACCAATGTCTATGCGAACTCACAGAAGGTTACCACTCATGGGGTTCCAAAAATTATCCTATCCCAACATCACACAACATCAATATACCAAAACACCGATCTCTAAGTTTTCACAAATGAAATACATCACATGAATAACTTACCACCCACAACTAGGGAACCCATACTCTTCAAGCATCTTCACATTAGACCACTCCCTATAGGAACAGTTCACACAACTAATACTGAACAAAACCCACCCACAAGGGTCTAAAAATAATACACTTATAACTCACGAACCCACCAGGGTCACTAAATCAACTATGTACGAGGACCACACCAGTGTCCTCATCATCAAGCATCTCACCATAGATCCACAGAACCTTCCACTAGAAGGAAATGTATAACATCAAACACTACCTGGACTATAATATGATTATATTAAATGCTTATCATGATGAAAAATATGCCTCTTACCTCTATAGGACAAGAGTAAAAACCAAATATTAGGTCCTTTAATAGCACTACAGGATCCATAAATCCATAAAAATTCATTAAATTGAAAGCATAAGAACATCACCTGAGGTAAAAATAATATAAAACTATAATATTAAAAAACAAGAACATCAATCCTATCCCTAGTGACTTGAAATTTCTACCAAAATTTGGTTATGCAATGCACTATCCCAATATCAATCACAATATTTAAAATATTTCAATATTACTAGTCTACCATACCCAAAATAGTAAAATAACAGGAAGGTAAATGCCTTTGATACTACTTTGTAATATCCCATCATGGGAGCCACTAAATTGATGCCTTAATATGGTTTTACACATGACCTCAAGAGAATCTCCTCATATGACAAATGATGACAACTAGTAGCAGGGATCTAAGGTGAATTGTGAGGAGACTATACCTCCATATTAGAGTGCATGACCAGAAGTAAATAAAAAACATAATACACATTATATTATATGGAAATAATGAATTGGAAAAAAATAATTCTATAATAAGATGAAATATAATAAAGGCCTGAACAATAATGCTACAAATAAAACATTGATCACCCACTGGGAAGATCACATATATACAAAATAGACAAAAAAAATGAATACATTAGGCTCTAAAACCAACTCCAAGCCATATCATATACCAAGTCTCCATCACCATAATAAAGTACAATCTAACCTACCTTTTTATGCAACACTCAACATAGGGATCAGTCCAAATCTATTCCAGCAATAAAAATATGAGAGCATCTTGGGTACCCATGTGTAGTGGCGGCTCGAGAGGGGTGTGATAAAAAATTAGTAAGCTACCACCAATAGTTTCCAAAGAAAATAATAGTAAAAGAATCAACATATACAGATAAATAGTGAAAAATACATAGTATATAAAATAAAGTACATGCTAAGGGAAAACAAAAAATCATCTAGAACCCACTATACATCAGGTTCTAAGGTGACACCCAGGACAAGAAAACTTTAATAAACCTAATCTTGTCATATAATCCAAAAAACATAGGGTGATACATAATATGAATGTTAAAAATGAGACATTTCATTTTCCATTTATCACCAGGAAGCATAAAATTCAATTACAATAGCACCGGGAACCTCAGTCCCATACCCAAACCATACCCAAAACTATCAGTATCGATATAGACATTAGGCCAGTCATTCTAATCATGCATCATAACAACCGTACACAAAGACTTAGTCCAACACCTACTCATACATGCAATAGTAGTTCCTAGAGCATCAATCCAATAACTTTAAACCATAGATACAATACATTAGTCTAAAATCCATTTCCCTCTGGTATACGAGTGTTCATAGAGCCTTAGTATAGCACATAAACCATATAGTATACTATATATCATGGGTAATCAGTCCGAAACACAAATAATTTCATGGTTTCTAAAAATAATAAGTGTCAAAATATTGACCCCAAAAAAATTCAAAAGTCAAAAACAATCCCTTTTCAAACCATTATCATTTACCAAGGTCCCACTGGGCCTTTAAATGAAAACGTCCAAAACCACTCTTTCCATCAAAAATTTAAAAAGAGACATCAAGGCATCTCTCCAAACCGGGTAATCAAGCACCCATTCACAATAATCATTGAAATATATTTATAAACACCTTTTTATGACACCACTTTGATTCCAGTGCCTCATTTTAAAATAAGAACCATTTAAAAACATAACTTTCAACATTTAACCCCAAAATTGGGTCAAACCCAATGCACATAGTTAAAACCATTTTAAGTTCCTTATAATCTTTTCCTAAAACCTTAACATATGAAAAAACACATTTTATCCTCTTAAAAGTCACAACAATTTATTACCAAGTTCAACCCATTAGCTCTTTAAACTTTTAATTAGGCCTACCAATGAGCTTAACTAGGTTAATATCATAACTCACCTACTCTACCTTTCAAAACCAATCTTACCATTTTTAGGGAATGATACACCACATGGGCAGCCATAGGTTTGGTCTTATCAAAACAATGTATCTAATAGAATATGTGGAAGTTTTAAGATAACATCTTAAAGCCCAAAACTATTAACTTCAACCATGGTACAAACACACCACACATGGTATTTAATGAAAAAACCATATACACTTGGAAATAAATTAACAAGACTATGAGTAAAGATATTATACCATCTATCACATTAATATAGCTTTCCAAAAACATTTTCGAAGCACAATAGACCTTCAAAGGCCCATCAATGTCTTTCCCAAATTCACAAAACCAAAAAAATCCCTTCTCAAACACCTAATCTCTAACCTCACACAAGATAACATAAATTAATTAATTATAACTATTATAATTAATATATTAACCAAAAACCAACTTGGAATGATAATAAAGAACTAAAATATCACTAAAATATCATCAAAACTCCATGAAACTGCCATGGGGAGTCCACAATAGACTCCTAACACCATTTTTGGGAAAATACTTAAGAGGGGATTACATTATAATAATTAATTAAATTAATTGCAAAGATAAAACATAAGGAAAATAAACATAGTCACATACCTTAATAAATCATTATGAAACAACATGTGAAATTCATCAGGGGAAATCCTCTACATAGGATGAAAAAAATTCACACAATCCTTGAATGATTCCACCATTATCTAGTGGAATTAGATCCAATCCCTAAACCCAATAATTAGAAATTAGAAAAAACCAATGAGAGGAATAAAGGTAAGGAATAAAAAGATAAATATCACTTTAAATTCCAAATAAACACCATAAACACACCCCCAAATCAATGGAAAGAGAAAGAGGAAAGGGTTAGGAGAACCCCTGGTCCATGCAAACCAAATGGGTGAAGAAGAGGGGAGAGTAGCCTAAAACCCAAGGGGGGGGGGTATTTTGTTAAAATAAACCTTTTAATAAAGTTATGTGAATACAAATAGTTTTTATGCATTGTTTTACAAAAATTGAGCCTACTATGGGGTTGGTACTATCCCAGACAACACACCCACATGGTTTGGCCACATGGTTGGTGAAACCATGTGTTAAATGTGCACACCACAATAATCCTCTTCTTTAACATGGCACATGGATTTTCTGAAACATTTCTAATGCTGTGCAATATATCTTAGGACATCCTCATACTCACATGGTTTTCCCTTAAACCCCACACAGTTGACATTAACCATGTGGTAAATATGAAGAACAATTTTTCTCAGTTCGAAATGAATTTAAATCACCTTGAGAATCATGGTGTCATGTGATTTATAGTAAACCGTGAAAACCAAATTGTGCACCCTAGATAGACAACTCCAAAAATCCAGGATCTTAACCCATAGACTCCACATCTCATCCAAACACATTTAATACCTCCCAATAATTGTTACTTAACTCAAAACAACACTTTTAGGCATTCCAACTATCATAATTCCATTTCTTGTTTTCCCCCAAAAATTAAATTGACTAGTAATTTAAAATTCAGATTCCTTCTAGAATTTATGACTCATATAGATGTGGGATCTTATAGTTGTAAGTCTCACTATATATCCCTATAAAATTTCAATCTATGCTTCATGGAACTATTGGTCCAAGATAAAAGATAGATAAAACCTTCTTCCTCTAGTACCCACACACTAACTCAACCGATCTCATGTTATATCACTTAACCTAGAGAATTTGTTCATTATATGACATCATAAACTTTAGGGTTATTAAAAGCCATGTTGGGATCCATTATTCATATGATGGTAACTTTTAATTCCCCATGCAGTTTTTTCACCCCGTAATTTCCACAATTCTGAAATTTTGTGTTTTGATTTACATATCCTGTAATCCAACTATTCAAGTGAATTTGAATACCCATGATGTTACTCATTATTGAATTGTACTTATTTTTTCAAAGTAATAATATTACATTATTCTATATAACCTTTATTTTTCCTTTTTATATAACCATAAATTTCATGATACATTAGTTCAAGAAACATGCCCTTAAAATTCACACACCATTCCATGTTTATGTCTAAATAAGTGGAATTGGTCACTCATTCATGATGAGTTTTATAAAAACCTTTATATTTGGTAGAATACCTCACCTATTCATGAAAGATACCTAATATTAAATTACAACCACATCAATCTGACTTGAATAACCTTAAACTGAGAATGGAAAGTGTCATAATATTCACTTGGTTAATAACCCATGAAGGGTGACCAGATAAAAAGTCAATTCACTACTCATTACTCCCTCAACTTGCATCAATTGTAAAAAATAATGAGAATTTGGAAATGAAAATGCAAAAAACTTTTCCGGATGAAAAAAATAAAAGGGAATTCTAAGAATAAGAATATTTCTTGTCCACTACACATCCCCTATTTGAGGCTTAGTAATAATTTTTGTCTATATAAGAATGAGATAGATAAAGAAACTTGTGGGGTAAACCACATAACCCCCCCAAAAGTTAATTGAATCTATGTAGTTCTATCAAACTTTGAAAAAGTAAGTTCACCCTCCTATTCCTCTTTTGTATTGGTTTATATAATCCATGAAAAATGATTGAAAGTTTAGTTTAAGGTCACTTGTTCCCTCTTGACCATTGAAATCTCCACTCAAAATTTTCCTTATATAATTTTCATTTCACTGAGTCATTCAACCCTCACATATTTGAGTGTAATAACTCTAGTGTATGTTGATAGTTCATATATCCTCATATTCAACCCTACTATACCTATATAATATAATACATCTAGAAGAAAACCATATTTAGTTTCCATATTATTTAACTATAACTTACGTTGATGGTACTTATGCAGCTATATACAACCTACCCATATCCATTTCAGTGTATATTCTTAGTAGGATACTAGATCCATTGACCCTGTAAACTCAAAGACTAACTTTCTCTTATGGTGATGATATACAAACTTCAATATTTGGACATCCTATATCTATTTTAGAGCAATTTTCCAAGAGATAATGGATTTATACATATTTTATCTTTGGATTAGGCATGTTAGGATTATTATTTACCAAATCCATTTATATGAAATATATAAATATATTTGATTATAATTGATTTTTCTACGTGATTTATTCATATTATCATGAATTTATAAGTCAAGGTAATATAAAACCTTGATTTGAGACCTTAATATAGGTAAATACCCTCTCATTAGTAAGTCATCTCTAAGAGTCTAGTATATTTTCATGTAGTGTGAAAAAGTACTCTATGTTTCCTTAGAATCAAATTTTGTTTTTCTAAATGAAAATAAATTTAAAGTGGGGATATTTTTTTAGAATTGAAAAATCTGTAACAAATAATTTTCCATGAAATTCATGATATAATATTCACATAGATAGAAAAATTCAATTATGGGTAAAAAAGTATCTCTATTTTTGAACATGAAATGAATTAGATCTCTATGTGCTGCATGACTACTCACAAATTGAGGGGTAAATATTCCTTCAAAATTTTTCCTAGTATGATGAAATGGTTGAGAGAACCTCCCATTGGGAGTAGGACATGAATTTCATCCATTATTAATGAAAATGGGTTTTGAAGTTTCAAAATAATATTTTATGTGTCTTTTGAGTACCTTTTTTCTCTTAAAAAACACCTTTTATGGGGGGACACTATATCAACAAGAATAATATGCTTCACAGAATTTGATTTGATTTACTATGGAGCCCAAAAATACTAATGTGTTAAGGTTATGGCAGTTTGATGTTGGAAGGATCTTTTTAAAAATTTTATTTATCACTATGGTGAAATCTAAAGACACTCCCTACCTCAGAATTATAAAGTGTAGGAGTTTATGGTTAGGAAACCTATAACTAGGTCCATATACGCAGGTTGATTCACCCAGGTCTCTCAGTATGCTTTGGTGACCACACTCATGTTCTCTTACATGAGTACACCAGTGGACCAACCTCCTTCACACAAGTTTCTTGCATGAGTGCATAAATACCCCTAATTTAATTTCCTTCTTAGGTAATTTGATAATGAAATTCACTTGTAAAATGTTTTTTACATTAATATTCCATATATTTATAGCCTTAATGTGTTTTGATTGGATAGAAATAGGTGTTCAAGGAAGCATTGGTTAATGTTTGAATGAACCAATATTTTCAAAGAAAAAATGGAGGCATTTGAGCACATTTTCGATTGAACACAATTTCTACTAGAACACAGAAACCATGATCCCTCATCTTGGAAACTGTATGAGTCATAATTTAAAGAGATATTGTATCCCATATGGTTTCTTCATAGTTAAAAAAACCATGAGGGATCACCTAGAGACTATGATGGATAAAAATAAAGGTATAAAGACATTTTTAGGGTTAACCAACCCATGAAGACTCACCCAAGGGACATGAATCTCAAAAATGGGTGGACAATTTGGATTGCATGGTTGGCAGCCATTTAACCAAAATATGTGCCTTAACAATGCAACTTGGTAAGATTTTCCATGATCTTATAATATACCTACTTAAATTTCATTTGAACTAGAATATATAATCCTAACATCCCCTAGAAACTAGGGGATAAATAATTAAGTTGGTAGATGACCATTTGGAAGTTAGAATCATCTGAGATAGAATTATTGGTTGAGAAATATTTGTACGGATCTCAAAATTCATCAAAGGATGAACATAATTTATTTTTTTAAATATTATATTCTTCTTATAATGTTTATAAATTCCTACTATAGATATATGTTTTTTATTATCATTTACATCATTATAATATAGATCATCTTCTATATTGGTGTTAGGGTGATTATTGATAATTAAACATGTAAATAAAATATTATGGATGTGTTTGTGCAATTGATACAAGTGTTTTATAATTTCCTCATGATTAGGTTGATTAATTCACTTAAAAAATTATATCAGGCCAAGAATTAAATATTTAGGGATCTCCAACGGAATTATGTCCAATCACTCTATGACCATTATAGGATTTTTCATCACCTTAGGGTGGATTTTAGAAAGGTTTTCAAAAAATTATTTATCGGACCATGAAAATAGTTTAAATTAACTTACTAATAATTTATATGACAAATGAGGTTATGTTATATTTAAATACTTAAGTTAAAACCTATTTGAAATGCAATAAACACACATGAAAAATATAATTTCCATGATATCCAATGAATTCAATAACCCCTATGTGTTTTTATCATAAAATTTCAAAACTCTAGTTGTGATTATTTCAAATTTATAGAGGAATTTATATAATTATAGATTTAAGTTAGGGTTAATTTAAAGTAAAACATGATTTATAATCAAGAAAATAATTCTACAAATAATTGAATAAAGAATCATGTGGGAAAATTCTTAAGGATCCCTAAGTATCGACCCCATACTTATGCTATACTCATTGTAGTGTGGGTAGAATTCAAATCAGTCCACCTAAATATAACTAGTCAAGGAGAAATTAAACCAAATCCTAGAGATATTTTTGAGGATCATATTAAATGGGGTATTTTTTATTGAGTCTTGATTAAGTAATTTGAAAAAAATTTAAAAATACCAAAAAGTTATACTCCTAAACTTATTTATTTATTTTTTATTATTTTTTATTTTCCCTTTCATGTTCGGTGTGTTATGTGTGTTTGTGTAGGATTGTGAGTGTAGGAGTTAATACCTAACTAATTCCAATAGTGTCAAAAAATCAAAGAGAAAACTCTTTGATCAAGATATAAAAAAATTATTTCAAGGTAAATATGATATCTTATAGGAGAGAACGTTCCAAATGATCCAATATAAAATTTGGAAGAGTAATACCCAGATATTTTTTATAATGTTGGAAAAAATTTAAAATTTGGGGGGGGGGGTGGTACAAAAAACCATCTTAGTTTTCACTGGGATACATACTATAAAACTAACCGCCAATTCAATTTTCATCAGCATCTATTCAATAATAGAAAATATAATATATATTGATAGTTCCTTATGTATAGTTTCCCCTTGATTAAATCAAATGGATTATGGATTTCCATCTATCTATTGACTGGATTTAGACATTTTATAATCTCTTATTTAAGTTAACAAATTTTAAATGAATCTATAAATCATAAAAATTATTCAAAATACATTCTAGTTTGGGATTTTATTTAGTGAATACCACAAATATAAATTTTTCATGTACATAGAAATATATGACACCTTTCTCTACAATAAAGTGTTTAAAAATACAAAAAAGATTCACTAATTCCCATTTTCAATGAGGGTCAAAGAAAAATATTGGATCAATGGATTTCTAGAGAATTCCATTCTCACACAGGAATATCTCACCCATTCATTCCAAGATAAATAATTATCCCTTCTATGATATTGATATTGAGGAAGGATGTCCATAACTTTTAGTATCTTGATAATAAATACCTTTATAAATCTTCAGAGTATTTCAAGGAGATGATGAGGAGTCCCCTCACCCTGGATTACCATTATTAAATCAATTCAAAAAATTTATGGTAGACTCACCAAAATCACCAAGTCCATGGTAAGTGCAGTGGACGTGGGAACAATTATTAGGAAGGATTTATAATAATTATTTCACTTATTGGATGATATACCAAACATAAATTTCCAATGAAACTTTTAATTAGGAATGAAAAAGAGTGGAATGAATAATTTTGATGAAACCACTATTCTATATACCCAATTATATCCCTTGTCAAATAATATTGATGTGATCCATATTTGTTCTAACATGTAATGAATGTGCTGATTACTACACGATGGGAGATTATAGAAATATTGGTGCAGTTCCATATAAATTTGAAGTGAGTTATGTATTATTGATTCAAGGTATGAATATATTTACATTCATTCAAAACTCATCATGGAAATATAGTACAAATTATGGTTTGAATCAATACTAGCAACCAGCCCTAAAAACAGGACCTTAAATAACACCTAGGATAGTCATCCTCAATTTTATAATCCTTTACCATGATCTTGTAAATGAAACAAATAAAAAAAATATCATGTTAATAAATGGATATAAAAACACTTATATTGTATGAAACCCCATGAATTGTTTTTCCTCTCCAATCATAGAAAGACCCAAAGTCAAAATTAGAAGATATAATTTGTAAATTCATCACCTCTACTGAAACAAGATTTTATAATCAAGAGGAAACCATCTAAATCCTCAAGAAACAAATCTAGAATCTTGAAAATAAATTATTAGTGAAATAACCCATAACACTACTAGGTAACATTGAAAAGAAATCTTGATATGAAGTGAATAAGGTAAAGTTAAGGGTGGTAAGGATTTATCACAACCATCCCCAACAAATAAAACTATAGTGAAAGGTTAGAAGGCTAATATTTCTCCAAAATCATTAGAAAAGGTAATTGAGATTTAGGTAATTCCATTAGAAAAATGGAAATTTAATTAGAAATGATTCATTAGAAAAAATAAAAAGAGGTTTTAAATATCTCTGTACGACATTTACCTCTTCCGAAATGTATTAAATAAAGAAATATGGATCAATAATTAAAGAATTTTATATAAGTATTATGGAAACTCAACATAAATATTCCATTTCCTGAGGCATTGAATCAAATGGAAACCTATGTAAAGTTTATAAAATAAATTATATCAAATAAAATATATACGGAGGACCTAATAACCATTTCCCTCAACATATAATGCTCGATAATAGTTCATCATGCAGTTCCACCCAATCTTGTATCATCCAACATTTGACCCTATGAGCTTGGGAAATATATATATAACTTGGGTGATAGAATTAGTTTAATACTATTTATATCCTTTGATATTTTTCTGATGAAATATTTGAATCCCACCAATTTAGCACATCAATTACCCAATTTATTGATCAAATATCCTAATGGGATTTTAGAATACATGTTGAAAATGGTTTGGGAGTTTTTTTCTGATTGAATTCATCATTAATGATATGAAAGGTGATTCTGAGGTGCCAATGCTTTTGGGAAGAACATTTTTAACAATAATTAATGTGATGAATGATGTCCATAAAGGTGATATTATCTTTCATATAAAAAATGGAAAAGTATCTTATAATGTACTCAAGGCTGTCAAGAAACCCTCTCTTGTAGAGTATGAGGATTGTTCTATTGTATCCACATTAGATAATTACTTGGGGTATGTATAAATTGATGAAGGATTTACCCAAACCATTAAAGAGTAAGGTGATGAAAAATTTAATCTTTATAAATAAAAATAAGAGATGTAACTCAAATTAGGCCAGAGAGGTCATTTATGGTAGATTGAAACAATCCCAGACAACTTGGAGAGAGAAAAAATAAAACCTTTGTCACCTTCAATTCAAAAGTAACCTAATTAACAATTCAATCCCATTCCCTTATCATTTAAATATGAATATTTGGGAGATAAAACATCATTTCTGGTTAATATAAATTACTCCCCCACCAATGATCAAGAATCCAGGTTGATAAATGTTCTTAGAAGTAGTTTCTATGAAATTGGATGGTAAATAGCTAATATAAAAGGGATAGAACCAAGAATTTTAACCCACATGGTTCTCTTAGAAGAAGGATTCAAGATGTATATGAAACAAAAAATAAAGATGAACCCTCCTATTAAGGAGGTTGTTTAAAACGAAGTGATCAAATTTTTGGATGTTAGAATAATATATCCAATCTTAGATACAACCTGGGTGACCCCCTTTGAAGAATTAATAAATAAGATCAACATTTTAGTGATATATAATGTGAATAATTAGTTGATTCAAAAGATGTTTATTATATGTTGGAAAGTGTGTGTAGACTACCATAAGCTAAATGATGCTACCTAGAAGGGATAATTTTCACTAAATTTTATAGAAAAAATGATGGAGCATATATAGGGGAATAAATTTTACTACTTACTAAATAGTTCTTTAGGTTATTATAAAATTTAAATTTCCCCTGAAGGCCAAGAAATAATACCTCAAATTTCACATATGAAACACATGATTATAGATAAATTTCATTTGGTATGTGTAATACTCCTACCAACTTACAATGCTGTATGATATCTATTTTCCATGATATGGTGGAACATATTTTAGAGGTATTTATAGTTGATTTTACTATTTATGTGAAATAATTTTATTCTTACTTGAAGAACTTGGAGTTGTACTTAGAGAGATTCGATCAAACCAATTTATTGTTAAATTGGGAGAAGTTTCATTTTATGGTGCAACATGGTATATTTTATTTTGAAAAGATTTATGGGAGAGGAATTGATGATGATATGAAAAATATTTAAGTGATATAAAATTTTCCCATTCTAACTTAAGTCTGGGAGATACATAGTTTTCTTGGGCTTGTATATTTTTACCAATGTTTGTGATAAATTTATCAATGATTTATTAACAGTTTATGAACCTTATGATGAAGGATTCCATATAATAGTTTTATGAGGCACTATTTAAGGGATTTCATCATTAAATAAAATATTTATGGTGGCCCTAGTTATGATTACCCAATAATGGAATGATCCATTTGAGCTCATGTGTGATGAAAGTGACTATAACATGGTGCAGTTGTTTAAAAAATGTTAAAAATGTATTTCAGAAAATATATTATGAAAGAGGTTCTTTTAATGTGGGTCAAATCAATTACACCACTAACAAGGAAGAAATGTTAATGGTGATATTTTACTTTGACATATTTTAGTCATATTTTGTGTTGTTAAAGGTAATTATCTATACGGATTAAGAATCCATTAATTATCTTTTGAACAATTAGGGTGCAAAGATATAATGTATTTAATGGATGATACTACTATAAGAATTTGATTTATAAATCCATGATATGTGTGGGGAAGATAATCTTGCTACTGATCATTTATCTCTCCTAGAGCTACCCCACCTTGAAGAAGAAGTAAATAAATTCATCTAGGAGGATTTTCTAAATGAACGTATATTTTTCTAACATTAGCACCTAAAACATGTTTCACTAATATTTCTAACTACATTTACATGGGGATTCCTTTCTCCAATATCTCCTTATAATGTTTGAAATTATTCTTGGAAGAAGTTTGTTACTATTTCTAGGAATACCCAATAATTTTCAAATCACTCATAGATGAAATTATCCTTTATTATGTGTTAGAAGAAGTGGTACAAGGTATTTTAGAGTGTTGTATATATTCCCTATCAGGGAGAAACCATGGAATAAACTAAATAATTAGAAAATATTATTATTTGGTTTCTTTTTTCCAACCCTGAATGAATATTCTTGAAATCTCATAGGATTTTTTGATAGAATCCATCTCACAAGAAACATTTGGTATTGAGTGAAAAGGCCACAACACCCTATTTTAGAAGTGGAGATATTTTATTAATGAATTATTTAATTTATGGGGCGATTATCTCCCTATAATGGAAACACTTATATCCTTGTGTGTGTGAACTATATCTCAAAATGGATTGAAGTTATAGCTAGCACTACTAAAAATTACTCATATACCAAAGCCTCTATCCCAACGGTTTAGATGAATTATTGGGATAGGGTACCCATACCAATGGTTTTTTGAAAACCATTGGTATAAGAATTTTTATAGTGTATTTTACCAACGTTTTTTCAAATAGTTGGGATAGGCCCGGGTAGAGACACTTTTACATATGGTTACAGATAACCGTTGGGATAGGTGAGAGTTTTCCCCTTATTACAATAGTTCATTGAAACCATTGGGATAGTTTTGATAAAATTTCACAACATTTTTAAAAAATTATTGGGAAGATAATTCGACAATACAACTCCCAATCCTAATCCCAATTCACCCACATTGTTCCCCAAACGAGAGCTCCCATTGTTCCAGCGTGCGGACCCTTCTTCCCAAAAACCGATTTTTGTTATTCCACATCAAATATATAAGTTATAAATGAGTTTTCTATTCTACCTCCATTTATTCCATTTTTTCATTCAGATTTATTTTAATACAAGGTTGTTTTTTGTTTTTTTAATCCCTAAATGATATCTTTCCTATTCTTTTCAAACCCTTCTTCTTAACCTGCGATCCATCCTTGATTCAAGTCAGTGTTTGTTCTTCCACTTAAAATTGATGATAACATAGTTTAGAATAATTACCCTAACATAAAACATGATTCTTACAGTATAATATCTATTCAAATGATGATTCCTTTAGTTTAGAAATTTGTATTTATTGAGTTTTATTCCCTTGTATAGAGTTCCTTTGAGAATCGTTCCATATTTGTATAACGTATTTCCCTTTGGATCTTCCTCAACGGTATGGAGGTATTCATGATCTATTACTTATGTATCTACTCTATAGGTACCCTACTTGTCTTGAACATGTAAATTAATCAGATAAAATTGAGTTGGATCCTAACACATCATTCGAGGAGTGCTCGATACATATATCAGAACTCATCAAGAAAGTGTAGTGAGGGAATATGATGACACTTTTCAAAGTCCTATGGTAGGATGGTAGGGTTTAAGAGGTTAATTAGGTCATAATTTAAATGTTTGGACATTGTGACTTGAGTTATTCGATAAAGAAAACTAAAGACACTACTTGGGGATGAGAAGCCATTAAAGAGGGAGAATTTAAACATCATCGACTTTAAAGGTATTTTTTGAGGATATTATGTTTTGTCTCTTTTATTCTCCCTTGGAGGTGTATCTTATAGATAAATGGGGTCTTGGAATTAATTCATAGATAATGGTGGATGAGTGGGGTGAATGGTTATGGAAACAAGGCCACTAGATATCTAGTGGGGTGTATTAAAAATCTAGTGGTGTTAGCTCTAGGACTTGAAATTCTACATATCTCAAGGATCATCCAGAGTCCAAGTAAGAATGATAGCATTCTTACTTGGATCACTGGCCTCGTGTGGTGCCTATATGAATTTTTCATTAATAATTCATTCATCATTTTTATCTAATTTTATTATTTGAATAACCATCATAGTTATATGACCCCATTACAACCAAAACCTCCAAAAGAGATATCCTTTGGGGATCTAGGCTTCCTTATCCTCTCATATTATGTTTTTGAAGACTATATTGAATTTTCAGAACTTCCAATGTATAATATATCTATTGTAATAATAATTATTATTCTTCCTTTGAACATGATCATATATTAAATATATGTTGAAAAAATTTATAAGTATACACCATATCTAATGAATGATTTGTGATTGATTAATATATCATTGTTGGATCATGACAATTGGTGACATAACTAAGAAAGATCCAAGAAATTCCATTGGAAATGAATCTATTTTGGAAATTTTATGTGGATTAAATATTTCAGAATGATATCCCCCTTAAACCCCAATTCTAGAGACTCTATTGTGATGTATTGGTACTTTTTCAAGTGAACGTTGTTTTTTGGGAATGATCTGACTGTAAACCTTTGGTGGATCATGTAAATTTCAACCAACATGATGAATCTATGAATTCCATAAAACATTAGGCCATTTTATAAAGTTTATTGACATGATGGTATTGAGTATATGTGCCTAGTATATAAAAACGTACATGAAATAGTTTGTTTGGTATGTATGGTTATCTTGTGAGACATTTTCTTGGTATTTATTTTTTGTTCATTACTATATAACACCTTAGAGATGTTTATTTAATTGATGGTGTAATATTCAATAAATCATTTTTTTATTTAATATGTTGTTCCTTACTTGTGTATTATTTCATAAATTGAAAAGTATTTATTAGGATATATTTATTATTTATTTTTTATACCTTACATCTATATTATTACATAGCTAGTGGTACCGTATTTTCAGTGTTAATGTTTATCGGTGGACATATCTAACTTAGTATTCTCCTTAAAATGGGTCCTTGCTTCACATGACTCAAAAATCATGGCTCCAGATACATGAAGTATAGTTCGAGATCATGGAATGTGATTATCCCATGGGTGGTGAATGTCATATTCCATTTAGGTGGATCTATATTCTAGAATGATATACCAATGGGAAACATCCTTACTTATGTGCAACATTCCATTTATTTACATATTCTAATCATATGTGCCTTTAAAGGAGATAAAGCAACAATGGGTTATGGGTGTGACATTCCCTTCAAGTCAGGCATGGTGATGTTACCAAAAGGTGGAACTTATATTATTCTTAAATGCAAATAGAGTCACATATCATGATCTATGTCATGTGATTACTAACCAATAATGGTACCACCAAAGATTACTACAACATATTTAGTGTATGATCTCTTTGTATATGATATGTTGTTTTCTAGTATATGAATTTACCTTTCCATATTTCAATAAACCACTATATACATGTTCACTTGTTTTATGGATGCATTGGTGGTTAAGTATTTGGTTTATAATCACACCCTACAAGTGATTCTTATTTATCCTTTTCTAATTACTTCCAAAATTGTTTTTAAATGTAGGAAATGAAACCTATTGAAGAGATTTGATGAAAAATGATGAAGGAAAACAATCATCAAATGGATGAGATGGGTGTTCCTCCACTAGTGCCTGTTATGAGTATTTTATTTCAAATATATATAATTACCTCTCATATAATGTCATGTTATTAAATATTTTTTAAACATTTTTTCAAGATCCACCACTAATGTGAAAATTATTTAACAAGAATCCTAGTAGTGGTCCCAATACTTAGGCTGGTGGTATGAGGGAGGGTGGTATGAGAGATAAGCGATATAGTCGGCGTATCTAATTAGACCCTACCCCACCCACTGACATACCATATATCCCACATTCTAATCCCCATGTTTCATTAGGAACACATGGGATATTTTGGACTCCCATGTTTTCAACAACCTTTTCATATGAGCCTCCTCACCTTTCTGTACCATATTCGATGATGATTCCCACTCCTCATTCATATCATGTATTTGGCCATCCATCCACGCAATCTTCTTTTACTTTGACTTCCTTCTCCATGAGCATCTATATTCTATCTTCTTCAACTCTTTATCCACCATAGTATATCCATATGGAGCATACACTAAGACCCACTCCACTTGTACAGGGTGTTCCTTCAGTTTATGCGGGTCCAGCGATGCCCACTGAACAAACTGCCGTAGGTATATTTATAGAACCCTAAATTTTTTATACCATTATTTATTTTCATTATAACATGTATAGATATAATATTTTTTTATTTCATAACAGATACATCTAGTGATAGGAGGAATGGGTGGGGGAATACAAACATGTGTATGATGTGGAACTGATACACACATTTGATGGTGGACTACAAAGAAGACAATCAAATGATTGAAAAAATAGGGAAGCAATGTCAGAGTTTATTAGCAATGCTTTCCAAATACTCCGACATCATTCCCGTCAGCCCACTCCCATGGAGGCAGTTGCCAAAAAAAGTCAAGGATAATGATTGGGCACAGATATGGGTAAAAAAATATGTTGTATTTAATTTAATATATTATTTTTTATTTATATAAATTCATATTTTATTGTCAGCTTCAATTTAATTTCCCTGATGGTGGGGGAACACGACCAGCATGTCTAAAGGAGTTAGCTGAGATTTAGAGAGCCTATAAGCATGAGTTGTATATTGGCTGGTGTGATAGAGTTGGAAAAGAGTTGGAGGTGGTCCATGTGGTGGATGATTATATGATAGAACTGTATTGAAATATGATTACTCATTGGAAGACTATCAAGTTTATGGTATTAATCAAATTTTAAGTATTTAAATTCATATTTTAATGTATTTCATTAATACTATCTTTTTTATTATTATTGAATTTTATTTAGGAATCATATAGAATAAATAAAAAGAAAATTGATGCTAAAAAATACCTCCACACATTGGGACATACTACAATGTCTGATCATGGGAGGAATCACATATGAAAGTTTTTTATAATTTTTCATTAGGACCTGCACTTTCTATTATTTCCTCCATAATTTATTTAATTTCTAAAGTTTTCAAATAATTTTTGTTATAAAATTTATTATTGGTAAACTATTTTTAAATATGGTTTCATACACTCAATTTTATTTTAGAGGGAAGAATTGAATATTGGAGGATGTGTTCCTCGAGTAAAACTATTTTGATCAAGTAGAAGGAAAAAAGATGGAAGGGCGATTAAGAAACCTACACAATAGAAGATTGTAAGATATATTTTATTGATTTAAAATTTTAATTTTTATTTTGAAACTTAATAATCTGTTTATATTTTTAACAAGATGCTTTATAGGCCCTTGATGCCCATGAACCTGACAATTTTGGGCCAAATGATCACTTACATCAAGTGTTGGGAGATGAGCACCCTTGAAGAGTACACTACCGACCTGAGAAGAGTATAGTCCTGATGAGGCATTGTCCCTATTTAGGGAACATTTGTAGTGACACCGAGTTCGAACAGGTTAACACATGTAAAGAACAAGCTAAAAAAGGGTCACACAAGTGGAAGAACGGTCTACTAGGGAAAAAATAAATTTATGAAACTGATGAAAGTTTTATGTCCAGCACTTCCACAATAGGTCAGCATAGCTTGTGATGAATATATGTTGTCGATGTGTTAAATATATAGTGAACCATGTGGAAGTTCTAGTGGTGGTCGATACGATGTCGTTCCTTGTGATGATAATGGCAAGGAAGAGGCTGAGGATGAGGCTGATGCCGAGACCAAGGCTAAGGAAGAGGCGAGGCTGAGGGAGAGGAAGAGGTCGAGGTGGAAGATGAGGGCAAGGATGAGGCTGAGGATGATGATGGGGGCAAGGATGAGGATGAGTATGAGGCTGATGATGAAAATGGTGATAGTGATGGTGATGGTGACGAGGGGAAAATTGATCCATTTCTTTTTTGATAGATATTACTGACATTTGATGTTTGCTGATTTGCTGTGACCGAATATTTGTGTGATCAAGAAGGTCACATTATGATTGACTCGGGTAGCCTAAATACTAAATAGTTTTAATCACACCACCTTTTACCAATGTATTTTCATCTGTTTTGATAGTTCATGCTTTTAGTTTATACCTCTTCCCCATTTTGTTTGTAGTTAGAAGTATATCAATGGCTGAATCAACACTCCTTATTTTGGGATTTCTATAAGACTAATTGGGGCATAATTTTCTTTAGTAATATTTAATATTTTAGGATTTTTTGAGAATTTTATTTTTATTTTTTGATTTGGCAGATTTGTTATATTTAGGTGTTCTATTCATACCCTTTGGATTAGAATCAAGGTTCATGTATTAGTCTGAATGACCCGAAGGCCTTATTATTATTATTATTATTGATAATCCCCCTTTTAAGGGATGAAGGGGAACTTGTACATGACCCGTAGGCCCAAAGCACATGGCCCGACACGACCCACAATACATGACCCGAAGGCCCAGAGGCATACCATGCCCAATACATGACCCGTAGGCCCATCCCACTAGAACTACCCTTCCCCAACTTCTGCATCATTGTTCACCTAGCTTCCCACCTTGAATTTCTAATCGGCTAGCATTTCCCCATACAAAGTTGCACGATGCTTGGTCCCTATGGCAGTTTCCACACCCTCTCATTCTGTCAATCAAGTTAGCTATTCTTCCAGTGACTGCTATTATGGATGCTCTGATCCTATTCTGGGGATGCTTTATGTGAACTAGGCTACTACATGGTCTTTGTGACATGAATTACCTAAGGCCCGAATGCCTTTGATGACCCGAAGGCCCTTGAGACCCGTAGACCCAAACCGGTGGCCCGAAGGCCCAAATCGAGTGAATAGTTCCGGCTGCTATAGTAATGAATAGTACTTATACATGGTTCATGTCTTATAGTGATATTTTAGTGATTCCCAATTATATTGATCCACCATTATAGTGAGTTCTTAAATGATAGGGAGACCTACCATGGGTCTCCATTTCATAATTTGTCTTTCGAGGCAATAAGAGGGGGGCTATAAAGTCAGAGGGTGGGGGCTGTGAAGTGGGATGCGGGGGGGGGGGGGGGGGGGGTTAGCTATAGGGGGGTTGTGTAGTGGGAGGGGGGATATAGGGGGGGTTGTGATTTTGGAGGGATGGGGGGGGGGGGGTTACAGTGGGAGGTGGGGGGGGGGGGGCTGTAGGTGGGTTGTGTGCCGTGGGAATGGGGGGGGGGGTGGTGTAGTGGGAGGGGGTTTTCTTTAGGGAGGCTGTGAAGTGGGTGGGGGGGGGGGTGGATTTAGGGGGGATGTACAGTGGGGGGGGGGGGCTGTAGGGGGTGTGGTGGCTGCATAGGGTGGGGGATGTAAGGGGGAGGGGGGTTGTGCAGTGTGGGGGGTGGGGTCTATAGGGTGAGGTGAGGGGAGGGGGATGTAGGGTTGTAGGGGGGCTATGTGGGGGGTGGGGGGGGTGCAGTGTGGGGTGTGGGGGATGTAGGGGGTGGTGGGAGGGAGGGTGGGGGGGCTATAGGGGGACTATGTAGTGGGAGGGTGGTTGGCTATAGGGGGGTAGTGTAGTGGGAGGGGGGTGTGGGGAGGGTGTGCAGTTGGAGGGGGGTGGCTGTAGGGGGGGTTCGCTATATGGGGGGTGCAGTTGGAGGGGGGGGGTGTAGTGGGAGGAGGGTCAGCTGTAGGGGGGGGGGGGGGTTGTAGTGTGTGTGTGTGGGGGGGGGGGGGTGTAGGGGGGAGGTCGGCTATAAGGGGGGTTGTGCAGTGGGAGGGGGGGGGGTCACACACCACTAGTCATGGACTTCCATTCAAAACACCTTATCCATACCCATGGTCAACCCCATCTCTATGTCTATTAATCTACGGAGGTTTCCACCCACAAAGAGTGGTCCACACTACCTAAATGGGTTGTATAATATGCGAAAATGAACTGGATGACTATATTGGCTAACCACAGTGAGAGGCATAAAAAAAATCCTAGGCTACACCTTTGAAAAGCCTCTATCACTACCTGTGAACCATTTTTCCAAACAAAAAAAAATGGTCAAAACCATCTACCTCTTCCTAAAAAACCATTTCCTTTCACTTTTAGTGATTAAAATCACCCATAGTCACATGGGACTTTCCCAACACATACCCATAGAAACATCCTAGTGATCACATCATGAAAAAATTTCCATACCCGACATCATCATTCCAAACTAACAATAAAGTCATAAATCGCACCTACCATTCCATAATTGGTTCCACCATACCATTTCACACATGAGACTACCTTATAGTGTTTTCCTAATAACCATAAAAATCTTAAGAAGATCATAAATGGTCTCACCTAGATCATCCCTCTCACACCTATTTACCACACTTCACATAACACACATATAAATTTAGGATAAATCTATGCAACACCTTCCTTATAATCATATATTCCTACTCATAGAAGAATGAACTATAATTCAATTTCAAATTGGAATGATCAAAAAGTCATATGAAAATATAAAAATAGGGCCTAATATTCATAAATACTTCAATAACTCATGTAAGTGAGATAAATAATACAACAATGGATTTATAACATTAGACTTTCTCTAAGATACTTCCTAATTCTAATGATTCCAAGATCTAGAAGGAAAAGAGTGAAATCCCTCACTCAGGACTCAGAATGAAGGAGAAAGAGGAGTAGCTTAGTCGAATGGCAAACCATAAAACCCCATTTTAATATCAAAATAAACAACCCTTTTCTTTCTCCTAGAACTATTCATAGAGTGAACTATATAGTCATTCCATGGGTCATCCGGACCCCCACCTCTTTAGAACTATTTCATTCCATGGCACAAAGTGTCACACTATGAAAGGATATAGACCAACATGAGTCACCCAAACCTCTTATTTGTACACTACCAACCCTCAAAGATTTTAAATCCATGAAAAAATATATTACTTGCTGTATCCAAAACATATAATAGCTCATCCTATGCTATTTTGTCTATTCAAAGATAAAAACTCTCCTCTATCTCAAGTTCTAGATCTTCATTGTCCCAAAATTTTATATGACATTGAATGTAGATGTATCATTCCCACATTCCTAGAATACCCCAACTACTAAATATAATTAATGGTTCCCTTATGTGGAAACTCCCCCCTTAAGAATTACCTTCCACATCACTTCTCGAACCAAGGTCTCAATATCCTGGTGGTTCCACACCAACCATCATCCCATAAAACCCATATTAGAACCATCATACACCATCATTTCCAACATCTTGTCATATTGTCATTTCATAATCACACCATACATGATGCCCATAGAGTAACACATCAAACTCAATGCTCATAAAAGTCCAACATTACTCTTGATGCCCATATATTAAACACACTTTGATAATTCACTTGTCACACATACCCCTCATGCACAAATTTCCATAATAAAAAACTAAACACTATAGTCAAATGCTCAAAATGTAACTCTAACTATCATAGTCTATCTGAAAGGTGAGTGGCCTCTCACAATTATGAGATGTCTACACCAAAGAAATTGAAATGGGTTAATTGGAATAGTGGTTGTCATATGAATATTGAAATGGGGAAAACTATGTTATGGTACATGCCACATTTGGAGGAGTCTGATGTTTTTATGTGCTATTGAAGGTGTTTTTTTTGTGTTGTTTTATGTGATATTTGTAGGTGTGTTTATAGGTGTATGCAATGGAGGGGATGCATGTATTCTATGTTTATTTCTGTAAATAAACCACACTAATGGTTTAAAACCGTTGGTAAAGTTTATTTTGAGAATAGTTTTACCAATGGTTTGAATAAACTGTGGTAATACACTATACCAACGATTTTGAACTATTCGTAAAGTGTCTTTACAGATTAGTATTACCAACGATTTTAACAAACCTTTGGTAATACTATATGCCAACTGTTTCTAAGCCGTTTGTAAAATATATATACCAACAGTTTATTAACTGTTGGTATAAATATATACCAACGGTTGATGTAAAACCATTGGCATACTGAAACTTACACTGCTATATACCAATGGTTTGAGAATAACTGTTGTTATAAGACTTTCCCAACTCCTTACTAACCCATATTTTTCAAAACTGTAGGTATATAGTATTCCAATGGTTTTTCTTCCTATACCAATGGTTTAAAACCATTGGTAAATGTTGTATATCTACCAGTGTAGTACACACAACACAATAAATTTCATTGTCTAATTTACCAAGATAAATGTTTCTATTAAATTCAAAATTCCAAGAGTTCTTATAAGTGAAAAATGTACCCATTTTGACAACACACTATTATGGAATGTTCTACTAAATTATGTAGTGAAATAAAATGTAAGAACATCATATCATCCTCAATCTAGTGGTCTAGTGTAGGTATCAAATGGAGTACTCGAATATATTATAAAAATGATTATGGGATCCTTAAGAAAAGATTGAGTAAAGAAACTTGACAAGTATCTATGGGAATATATGACATCATATAAGACCCATTTAGAATTTTCACCTTTATAGTTAATTTAAAAAAATCATTCGATTTTATAGTGTAAATGGAACACAAGGAATATTGGGTGATTAAAGCATTAAACTTTGATCTGAATACTACTGAGGAGCGATGAAAGATATAATTATTAAAATTGGAATAATCAAAATGGTGGAATTTTAAAAGGCCATAATCTATAAGGAAATGTAAAATATGTACCATTATCTCATGATTTCTTAGAATACATTCCAACCTAGAAATTATTTGTTTAATCTTAAACTAACATTTGAGACTCTTTCTAGGTAACATGATTTCCCGGTGTTATGAGACTATTATAATAATAAAATACTTTCACTATGTTGCATTGGAGATTCAAAGACTTTATGAGAAAATAATCAAAGTGAATATAAAAATTTTAAAGCCATATTTAAAAAATTAAAACATAGTAGGAATAATATCCACAATTCATTTTGGCTATAAGTGAGGCCCAATTATGTCTATCATAAGATGTTAAACATAGCACCCACTAGGATGAAACTTGATATTTCATATATATATATATTCATATTTTTGAGTGTTTAACTAACTGATGGGAGAATGTTATTGTGTATTTATTTTCTTTGTGTTTTATATGGTTTACCAAATTGTATGGAATAATCGTGTGGCATTTTTAAACCCCCACCAATTTTTCTCGTTTTCACTCAAAGAATAAAAATTTACCACACCCAATCCATGACTCAATCATGTCCCAAACCCCCCTTATGCCAATAATTCTACTCTTTTATCCCTACCTATCCCTTACATCCTTAATCATATTTCCTCTATGGGACCAAACATAGGTTTTTTTCATTTTCTTATCCTTCTTATCACATTTTCATTTATTATTATTGTAGGTTTTCCATAGCATTTTCTCCCTCTCTCTTTCAATTATTATTTCAATTTTTTATTCCCCTTTATTTCCAAGTGTCTTACAACTAAACTTTTGAAATATTTCATTTCACACACACTTCACATCATTTAATTAAAAAAACCCCACTTTTCATTCAAAAAATACCTATGCTTAAGGTTTATATAACATTTTATTATTATTTACATGTTCAAATTTGATTATAAAACATTTTATATTTATTGTGGGAAATTTAGATGTATGGGTTTCTTGAAGGAACCCATTATTATCCTTGAAACCTCACCATGACCAACCATTAATCTAAGAGTATCTATGGGTTTATCTCTAAAAACTATTCTAGATGTCACTTGTAGTTCTCTCTCATAGAGGAAAATAAGAATTACCACATCCTAGTTACTCAGATAGTTTTTACCCACTGGTATTTTGAGTCCCAAAATCATTATTTATTAGTATAAAGGAGTATCTTGAAAACTATATTCATAGGATTCACCCCTTAGATGCTATATATGTTCACAAGAGAATGTACACATAAGTATTTGTTGAGTTTGTATCAACCTTTCACTACAATGACTCATATTACACATATGACAATGGTGAAATGATAGATAAGGAGGGAAGTGTCACATTTCACCTTTTTAAGAGATGTTACTCCCCATTCATTAGAAAATTTTCAACCTTGATTTGGTTTTATGATGAGGATTTTTTTGGAAAAGATAGAATATACCGAACATGGATTAAACTTTAAACCTATTTCTAGCTAATAGTTTTGGAAAAAATCACTCAAACAAGGACTAATTATATTCCTCAAATAGTTATGGCCTCTAAGATGATGAAACCTATGAAACATGTTCTATATGGGGTCCTTAACACTAGTTTCAATCTTCTCTTGGGAAATTAGAGTAATGTTTCCTAGACATACATTTCTAATCCCGATTCCATGATTATCAAGAATGTAATCAACATAGCATTTCTTTCTAATAGGAACCTTGCCCATATGTTTATAAAGATATATTGGATATTTATGGAGGACCATCAATTATTCTCTTGACTGAGAATTTGTGAGTTAACTTTTAAAAATATGTCTTCATATTCCCTTTGATTTGACTATGGTAAAGTGCATGAAGATGATAACATATGATAGAACATAGTATCAGTTTCATGAATCCACCCTCATACTACCCTTATCTAGAAAACCTGTTCCATAAGATCACACATTATGATAACCCATCCCTCCAATAAAAGTTATAGTAGGATCAATATGCCTTCATTGACTAGCTTTGAAAACATGATACATACAAAATTTCAACATTACAATTTCAAAGGAAAAAAAATTTAGAAACATATTTGACAACATCCATTACTCCTAGGTTATTTCAATATGTGATTCATAATGTACCTCTTAATGTATTCGGAAAATGAAACATAAGAAAGGGATGAGCTCAAATGCTCAGTAAAGGTTAGAAATATAACAGAAGATATCATAAACATAAACATCAGGCATAGTGAATAACAAAAAACACATGCCTCTAAAAATGAACTTGAACACATTATGGAAGGAATAAGAGATGAATAAATAATGCCATAATAAAGCATAATCATGGGTATTATACAAGTAGAATAACCTCATGAAATTTAAATTACCATTTTTATAATGAGGGAATGCATAATTCCGGATATCACAACTATACCATCAGGGCTTAATGTTAAGACCATAAATAATCATTTTGTCAAGGCCTTGCTCCAAGACCGTAGATTGTATCATGAGATCTACCGATGCATCAGGGGTCTAGAGAGGGACCCAAATATACCTTACTGAGTCCAATTAATTCCTCATATAATCATTGATAAAAATAAACAACATAAACATTCATATTGAAACTAACATATGAAATGTATATAACTTTCCCGGAACATTAAGTATAAACACTAACCATTCAGAGTAAATTGGTGAATGGTTTTGAGATAGTAGATTCACAGTCAAACTAATAATAAATGATTCAATTAAATATGGTAGATGATATCATAAAATATTTATCCCAATGATACATAAGAATCGACTAGAGTGTTGAAACAGATGAAGATACTCTTATAAAATCATCAATTAATTCTTAATATAAACACTCTTTTTCCATAAAAAGAAGAGTTCTTTTAGAAAAAAATATTTTGAAAACCTTAAGTAAAATAGTATAGTTTTTTATAATAAAATTCATGTTTCTATAAAAGTAATGGTTTCTAAAAACAGACTATAGAGTGCCCTTGAAAATAGGTGGGAATTCGGGAAATTCCTTTGAAACAGGCTTATATTTTGGGAGGAATTTTTGAAAGATCCTTTTAAAACATATATCTCCCCATAAATGAAGGTATGATTCTAATTGGTACACATATATAGAACATTAACATAGAAATTATGGGGATTAAATATGAATGATTAAGAAATTAATTGGGATAAAGAGGGACAAAGGGTAACCCAAAAGAAAATGGAGGTTCAGGTAGGAAGCCCTTACCTTAAGTCTGAAGGTATTCCTCACTCGATCTGAATGAACTGAATAATCAAATTTATGTTCATCAATTAATTATTCCAGAACCTCCACTACAATTAATTTAATTAGTATACCCTTATTAGGTTCATTCATGGCTTTTTGATGGGTTAAGTGATTCAATTCCATTATGATGGAGCGTTTTCTTCCTTGGATTCCATGATCAGTTTACTTATATTCATGTACGGACAGACATGTAGAATGAGAATGGTATTCCAGAATTGAAGTTGTACGTTTTTAGTGAAAAACCATAATATTTCATGGTTATAAAATTTGTTTGGTTATTGGGAGTGAAGATGAATCATTATATAAAACATTAATGACAATTGTTTTGGTTAATTGGCGGTTTTTTTTCACTCCAAACTCCTTTTGATTTATAAATTAATATTATGTGTAAAAAATGATTACAAAACCTTAAATAAGTTATAATACGTATATTATAGTATGTTTCAACCATAAAAATTGTTTCATGACCAGAATTTAAGACAGTAATAGAAATTGAAAACCCATCGTCCTTGAATGTTATAAATTAACACATCTCGGATGGTTCTTCCATTTTTAGTATAAAACAATGGTAAAGGAGATATGATGAATAATAATTACATTATTAAAAGAAATTCAGTAAATTTAAGGTACTGTATTAATCACAAATTTTTTATGAAAGTAGGTGAGTAATGAAAAAGAAAAGAAAGGAGCTTGAAATAAAAGAAATGAAAAGAGGAATTTACCTCTTGAAGTAATCTTCCTTGAGAGCCTCTTTAGGGGAGAGGTTTTGGTATTTTTATGAGACCAAGGGATAATGGACATGGGAGAGTAGCTTGGGAGAATATTTGAGCAGAATTTATACAAGGCACAAGGCTTGAGACGAGTGAAGAGAAGAGGGATTTAGGGGGTTTATAGTGGTAGAGAGGAGGGTTTTCCCATTATTTTACCTATTATTTTATTATTTTTACAAATAAAACCAATAGTATTGATTATTATGACCAAGAATTGTAATATGTTCATGTGAGTTCGAACCAAGTGTGATTACATCAGCCATGATTCTAGTAATAGTGAATTTAACTGATAATGTATATATACAATAAATTACTGTATTTTACTATTCATAAAAATTTAAGTATTTCAGAAAAATCCCAAAAATTCTTACTAATAATTTATTGACATGTAGAATTAAAAAATGAAATCCATTTTTTGAAAAAACGTTTCTAAATAATATTAATTTAATTTTCTTAGAAATCCTAATTTATTCAAAAAATAACAATTTGAAGACTATAATTTGTTTTAAATCACCTTGAAAAATTAATCAAGATCACATTATCTTATAACTTTAAAACAATAAAATAATAACATGAATTACTATTAATAAGGGTCATACTACTATTCATACTACTATTCATAAGGGTATGTTACTATTCACCAAAAATTAAGTTTGTCGTATCAGACTATAAATATCTTACTGAACGCAACTATGTATTTTAGTTTTTTAAAATTCAAACCATATAGGTGGAAAAATTATGTTTACTGGATATGATATATCAAAGTGGTGTTTTGAAGAGACTTAATGTTTCATTC
The DNA here is from genome assembly GCA_963277665.1 of Viscum album. Lineage (NCBI taxonomy): Eukaryota > Viridiplantae > Streptophyta > Magnoliopsida > Santalales > Viscaceae > Viscum > Viscum album. The sequence continues at coordinate 1,782,285,915 of OY728148.1, read as the reverse complement.
ATTCAATATTAAATTAATTTTCAAAATATTGGGGTGTTACATTATCCCTCTTTACAAAAGTTCTTCCTTTAAATTACAGGAATGGTACCTCACAAAAAGATTTGGGTAGTTCTTAATTATAAGCTCCTCATGCTCCCATATTTCCTCTTCGATTTTATGATTTTTACAAAGTATCTTTACCAGTAGAGTATTCTGATTCCACAACACTTGTTCTTTAGTGTTCAGAATCGGGATAGTCTCTTCACAGTAAACAGGTCAGGTTCCAATTCTATACCTTCAGAAGTGAGGACATGCGTTGGTTCTGGGATGTACTTTCTCAGTGAGACATGGAACACATTGTGTACTTTAGATAGGCTAGTCAGAATATCCAAATTATATACTGTAATGACCCAATGCTTGACGTACATGGACATTACAATACTTTTGCGGATTACTTATAACAAAAACAAACACTCAAGGACTGTAATAGTTTAGTGTCTTTGGAAACTTGGAATATAAACTTCTAATCACGTTGAAAGATCTTCAACATCTCCCATAATGATGTTACCATTTTTTTCCTTACCTAAAACCTTTCTTTTAATCCTGGGGGAAAAGAAAACATAAAAAGGGTGAGCTCAAATACTCAGTAAGGGTAAGAATGGAGAAAATAAAACAAACCATATACATTTGAACTTAAAAACATGAACATAATGTTTAAACATCAAGATCTTGAGCAATGACATAAAAAATTGCAGTATATAAGGCATAGATCATAAAAGAACATTAATCATGATAAATTAGAATGGGAATAAAACATGTAATTGTGGCATCCATTAAGCACATTTTATGATTTCCATAGTAGCCAAGGCATTGCTGCCAAGACCATCTTAGTGGACAAAGTACCTTACTGAATCGAGTTCACTCCTCATTCCAGTCCTGTATCACTGAACCAGATTAACTTTCCATTCCAGCCATGTCTATCTCAAGAGATATAAATCATTACCCAATTCATTGGAGGGAGATATAGGTCCCACCCATCTCATAATGAAATCATTCTTACGTGTTCCACAACATAATCATAAATCATTCATCATAACCCAAAGAATAAAATGGGTTTCATAAACATCATCCCATCATAACATAATACATATAAAACAAATGGATATCATTTCATCATAAGAAAAATGAAACCATGTAAATCATAGAGACATTATTCTCGAAACATAATCATAATAAATAATTTCATCTTAGATGGAAAATAGTTTTGACAAAACACTTGAAATGAATTCTTGAGGAAAATATCCTTTCTTCTTCAAAATAATTTTCTTTCCACACACCACCATGCAATTTTAAAAGAAAAGGATTTTGTTGAAAATAATCATGAAATCTTGTAGAGTAATATTCATGAAAATAATACATTATGAAACTGTAAAAATCCGTTCATGCCGTATAAGTTAAAAAAACATTCTTCATATACTTTGGTCAGAAAAGTAAAAAAGTTCCTCGTATGTTAAAAAAAAGAAATATTCCTTTCATAGCATGTGGTAAAAGTAAAAAATGGTTAAAAAGGACTATAAACATACATAAAAACACTGTTATAAAACGTGGAAATTGATGATAACAATAACCCCAGTAAATACTTACGAATAAACAATCTAGGATAAAAACAAGATTGGAATAATTATCCCTTACCTTAGGTCTGATATGCTTCGTACATATTTAAACCTTCTGTATAATGATTTAAATAATGTCATTTACTTATTACAGAATCATATTCATTATTATGATATCATATATGGTTAACTTATGACTTTATATTACCCGTTCTTTTTTAAATTCCATGTTAAAGCAGCATTTTGGGTAAAATTTATTTATCGTACCTGTTTGGACTTGTTGTTCTTGATATTATTATTACTTATATCATGATTTAATTATTTAAAGAATTTAAATCATGAATTATATATAATATATATTCAGTATATATATATATATAATAGATAGATAAATGAAATGAAATACACCGTTCATGGAGACAGTAGGCCGTACGTACGCATGAACGCTATTTTCCTTTCCTTATTGACTTGAATGGAAGTAAGTAGATGACATACATACATATATATATATATATACATAAATCCATTAGATTTATCATCTCATATATTTAATTATTATTAATTATATATACTTTATAATCATTCTTGAGTGGTTAACATCGAGAATGAATCCTATCGCGTCGTGGAGACGGTAATCCATACGTTCACACGAGCGATGATATCGTTCCCATAATTATTGAATTGAATTGGGGTGGATGATATAATATCTCAAAATAAGTATGATTTTATAATAACTATATATAGTTATTCTTTACACCATTATACCCATCCAAGTAAGGTGGTGGTGGAAAAACAGATTACACCACGACGTGAAGACGGTATTCCGTACGTACGCACGCGCGGTGATTTAATTTTCTGTAGGATGGATAGAAGGTGAAATGGGGTCGTTTAATATTTATAATAACATATCAGTAAATTACTGATACTGATGTTATTACTTTATAATGAAACAACTAAATAAGAAGAAGTTGAAGAAGAAATAAAACTTGAAAGAATCGGTAGAAGAGATTACCTCTTCTTCGACGCACCTCTTTTAAGCTTCCTTTTAAGGCAATAGAGTTGGTCTTTTAAGGAGACCAGAACATCTATAATGTTTCTAGAGACGTTTAGAAGGGAAATGGGCAGTGGTTGTCCGAGCTTGAAAGCTCAAAATTGTGTAAAGAGAAGAGGGAGGAGGTTCCCTTTTATAAGGGAGGAGAGAGGCACCTTAGGAAAAACTTAAAATATTATTTTATAATAAAGTCATATTCAGTTTATAATAGCTCCAAATTGATTTATTTCTAAGATAAAGTGGGGATGGGTCGAAATAATCTCAACCAATTGGTTATATACAAGTTTAGGTTACTATTTTATCCTTATCAATTAGATTTAACTCTAAGTTAAATAATTTAACTTTTACCGTGTCTTCTTGTTTTCTTACACTATATTGTTAATAAACTTACTATAACAAGCCAAAATAACCCCAAGTGGGTCATTGTTAATATATATAACCTTATCTAAGTCATTTTTCCGAACATTATATTTTTAGGAATATAATAACAATTAATAATATAATATTTCTTTTAAAAGCTATTTTATGTCAATTTTGACACTATTTGGTAATTGAGTTTCGTAAAAATCACAACAACATGATTAGTTCAAAAAAAGTTAATTACCTAAATACTAACATGTAATATTAACCTAAAAAAATTATTGTAATTTATAAAAAGTCTCAAATTACATTTATTTGGGTACTTATAACATCAATTATGTTAATATTTCATTAATAAGGTAATTACTGTATCATCATTGTGTCATAAATAAATTAAATTATTTAATGTCTAAAAATTATAAATAAAATACCATTATGTATGAAATATTTTTTATCTTTATAATTGACATTTATAGTCGAATTTATATTATGTATAACCCTATATTAAAATTTTTTTAGTTATTAAACTTTGATTTTAACTCTTTTAACTCTTCTTTGAATTAAATAATAATAAATGTCCTAATCTAATCCAAGTGGAACTAAATGATAATATTATATTCCTAAGGTTGTTTTTGGTTGAATTATACTTATCCAATATAATTAGGACATGTTTTAGGGTAATAAAAATATCATTTTTACCCTTAATTACCCTATTTACTTTTAACCGTGGTAAATAAAAGTAAAAGGTTACTATTCACCAAAAATTATTTTTATCTTATTGAACCACATTTTACTCCTTGATATTAACCATGTCTCTAAAATTTTTGAAATTCCACTCACATAAGTGGTAAAATTAAGTTTTATGTAAATTTTCAAATTCTCCTAGGAGGTGGGTAAAAGATGGTGAAAAGTTCAATAAAATTTTTATATATCTAAAATTATTATAAAAAGGCTCCAATGAATTACATTGAACTTATATAGGTATTATGTATGAATTTTGACCTAAAATAAATTTAAATAAAATAAATAATTATTTAAATAAAAAGTCGTGTTTTAAATAGTAACCTAGTGTTTTCACTATTCATCAAAAATTGAAAGTTTTCAGAAAAATACCAAAAATTCACCCTAGGATTTTTCGATATTCTGAATCAAAAAATGGAGTCCATTTTGAAATATAAAATTTATAAAATTTCAAAAAGTGGGTATTACTATTCATAACGGCTAGTTCATAATAATAATATCTCATTTAGTGAAACTTGGTATTACGTACTACACACGCTATCGAGGAATGTCTTGATTGCATGTAATGAAATCCAAGTCAGGGCTACGTGTAGTGAAAGCTCCGTTTGATGTTGAATATAACATAATCAAAACTTATTTCATTTATACATTAAATAAAATCTATACTTAATGTTGCGTAGAATAATTTCCACAAAACGATCTTGAAATTGTGTGTATCACAAGCCAAGAATAGTGTTGCGTATACTGCAAGCTAATACGATGTTGCATATAGTACAAGCTAATCTTAGTGTAGATTTTAATAGAAGAAATCAAAGAAAATAATATATCTCATTAAATATTTGGGTGTCACATTCTACCCCCTTAAAATGAATTTCTCCCTCAAAATTTGTCGGGCTTATAAATCATTTACTACTTGAAGGTTTCATTCATAGAAACCCACATCGTAGAAAGGAATACTAAATCATCATTTTAAAAAGGAGCATTAGAAACATAATGGATACCCAAAGTAACTCATCACTGGGTTTCCACATAGGATAATATAGGTGAAAATATGGATATGGAAGACAAATCTAACCATCATGTTTAGATGTAGAGTGGTAGAGAACATGGCTATGAAAAAAGACAACAATCACAAATACATAAATTTTTGATTATCTAAGGTACCAACTGATTCATCAGATATGAGGGCATTAGGACAAATTTTTTTTTTTCAAGATAATTTCCCTAATGTTGAAGAATTTTTAAATTAAAATAAATACTTACTTGATTTTGGTACAATCTCACTATTGTTCGTGCCTTGAACAATTTCCACTTCATCTCTTAAAAAAATAAAGTTGAATTTGTTATTCGTGAAGTGTTAGCAGATCATGTGATAGAATGATGGGCCATTCCATCTGTTTCAAACAAATGGTTAGCAAAGGTTATCAAATTTACATAAGTCCATCTATGGTGAGGTTAATCGTATATGGTTCCAAAAATGAACTTATACTTCATCTATCATACTTTTTAATAATATAAAACTAATTTCCACTATCCAAGGACTTCCTGTAGGCCAGTGATAAAGGCCTGTCGCACTTCGGTTGTGGGTTTGATTCCCGCATCCCTGTCCGACGCGACGAGTTGTCGCCCATCCTACGGATTGTCCTTTTTCTAAAAATATACTATTATAACATAACAAAATGTTCCAGCCTTAAACAATAATATTTGATGTCTAACTCAATCTATTCCAATCTATAGGTTTATCCAAAATACTTCTGTCCAATCTCATACTATAAAGAAAATGATTACTAGAGAGGTCATCTACCAAGCATATGAATACCATCATTTATCCCCCATATATCATAAGATATATCTTGTTGTTGGTCAAATTCCAAACATGTGAATACCTTAATCATGTATTCTCTTGAAAAATGAATACCCATTTAACATTAGTGAAAACATAAATACTGTCAAAATTTAACACTTTCCACATACCAAAATCCCAAAATTTATATATACTCAAACCATGATATAACTTTGTCCTTATATCAGTCATGAGCTCATTTCATTTTTTATTTATCCCTACATTATGCGCATATTATCTTCTTTAAAAAAAAATTTCAATCACTTTTCATGGTTACCGGTACCATATAATTATTAAAAACTAATACATAGATATTCCAAAATTCCATGATACCATAAATGAGATTCCATGATACTGTTTTGAAATACCATTACATAAACACTTAATCATTACACAACATCATTGTCATACTCAACATCAAAAATAGTGATCACATGGGACTTCCACTTCTCCTTTATCTTAAGAGGTTTCTCACGTTGATCATCATTAACCATTGGATTAGGGAATTGATTAGCATAATGCCCCATTTCCTTGCACTTGAAGCATTGAAGTGTTGGTGGTGTGTTCTCTGCAGTCTTTTCTTTATTCACATCATTAGCAACCATTTTTCCATTACTTCAACACTCAGCTGCTCAATGACCTTCTCTTCCACACTTAAAACATTTTCTAGTCCCTTTAACATAATCTCCACCATGATTCTTTCCACACTTTGAGCATAAAGAAACATTCATCTTCTTTTCACCATTATTCTGAGATTTCTCCTTGAACTCCATCTTTCGTTTCTTGTCAAAACCATGAGATGGATATGTAACACCAACTTACATTTCTACCTTGATAGAACAACACACAATTTATTCATAGCTACTGAAGTCTCTTATAGCCAATTCTCTTAGAAGACTTGGTTTTATGCCACTAAAGAATCGATCAAATTTACTTTCAGGTTGGATGATAAAGCCAGATGCATACCTTGCAAGCCTTGTAAAATTCGCTTCGTATATACCAACAGATTCATCATCCTTTTTCTTAAGCTCAAGGAAATCATTTTCCATATTTGTTCGAAGAATACGAGGGAAGTACTTATTTAAAAACAAGTTCTTGAACTCATCCCATTCCATTGAATCAATTTCATCTTGGGGCCTTGTATTCTTAATTAGAGACCACCACTAGTCTGCTTCACCTTATAAATGGTAAACAACTAAAATGAATTTTTCATGTTCTGAACAGTGAAGTATGGAAAATATCTATTCAATGGTACTGATCCATTGTTCAGTAAAAAGTGGATCAGAAAACCCATTGAAAGAAGGTGGACGTTACCTCATGAAGGACTCAATAGAATATTGTTCCCTTCTCTGCTCATTTGGATGTCCAGAATGATTCATAGCTTGTGTAAGTATAGAAATAAGACTTTGCACTCCATCTCCCATAACGTTGGTTTGTTCAGAAAGACAATCATTTCATCATCCATTATATTGATCAACATGGTTCCTTCGGGTTCCAACCATCGTCTAAAACCCAAAAAGAATAGTGTGAGAGGAAAAAATCATACTAGGTAAAACAACATAATAAAGGGAGAGTACCTTAAATATATAACAACTTAGGGTTAATTCTAATATTGTTACCATAATTCTAGGACTATAACCTATACTTATAATTATCCTTAGGGACATCCCTAGACATACCTTAGAAATATCTCTAGGGATTTCACTAAAGTTTTCACATCCTAGTTTCCAAAGGTTGACTAAACCTTTCCTCTGATTCCAACTGTAATGACCTGAATCTTGACATACATGGAAATTATAACACTTTTTCGGAATACTTATAACAAAAACAAACACTCAAGGACCGTAATAGTTTAGTGTCTTTGGAAACTTGGAATATAAACTTATAATCATGTTGAAAGTTCTTCAACTTCTCCCATAACGATCTTCTCCTTTTTGTTTCCTTACCTAAAACCTTTCTTTTAATCCTAGGGGAAAATAAAACATAAAAAGGGTGAGCTCAAATGATAAGTAAGGGTAAGCATGGAGAAAATAAAACAAACCATATACATTTTAACTTAAAAACATGAACATAATGTTTAAACATCAAGATCTTGAGCAATGACATAAAACATTGCTATATATAATGCATAGATCATAAAAGAACATTAACCATGATAAAATAGCATGGGAATAAAACATGTAATTGTGGCATCCATTAAGTACATGTTATGATTTCTATTATAGCCAAGGTATTGCTGCCAAGACCATCTTATTGGACAAAGTCCCTTACTAAATCGAGTTCACTCCTCATTCCAGTCCTGTATCACTGAACCAGATTAACTTTCCATTCTATCCATGTCTATCTCATGAGATATAAATCATTACCCAATGAATTGGAGGGAGATATAGGTCCCACCCATCTTATAATGAAATCATTCTTACGTGTGCCACAACATATACATAAATCATTCATCATAACCCAAAGAATTAAATGGGATTCATAAACATCATCCCATCATAAAAAAATCCATATAAAACAAATGGATATAATTTCATCATAAGAAAAATGAAACCATGTAAATCTTAGAGACATTATTCTAGAAACATAATCATACTAAATAATTTCATCTTAGATGGAAAATAGTTTTGACAAAACAATTGAAATGAATTCTTGATGAAAATATCCTTTCTTCTTCAAAATCATTTTCTTTTTACAAAATGCCATGAAATTTTAAAAGAAAAGGATTTTGTTGAAAATAATCATGAAATATTTTAGAGTAAATTTCATGAAAATAAGGCATTATGAAACTGTAAAAATCCTTTCATTCCGTATAAGTTAAAAAAACATTCTTCTTGTACTTTTGTCAGAAAAGTCAAAAAGTTCCTCGTATGGTAAACAAAAGAAATATTCCATTCATAACATGTGGTAAAATTCAAAAATGGGTAAAAAGGACTTTAGAAATACATAAAAACACATTTAAAAAACATGTAAATGGATGATAACAATAACCCCAGTAAATACTTACGAATAAACAATCTCGGATAAAAACGAGATTGGAATAATTATCCCTTACCTTAGGTCCGATATGCTTCGTACGTATCCGAACCTCCTGTATAATGATTTAAATAATTTCATTGACTTATTAAAGAATCATATTCATTGTTATGATATCATATATGGTTCACTTATGACTTTATATTACCCGTTCTTTTGTAAATTCCATGTTAAAGCAGTGTTTTGGGTAAAATTTATTTATCGTGCGTGTTTGGACTTAGTGTTATTGATATTATTATTACTTATATAATGATTTAACTACTTAAAGAATGTAAATAATGATTTATATATCATATATATTCATTATATATATAAATATAATATATAGATAAATGAAATGAAATACACTGTTCATGGAGACGGTAGGCCGTACGTACCCATGAACGCTGTTTTCCTTTCCTTATTGACTTGAATGGAAGTAAGTAGATGAAATGCATACATAAAAACATATATATATATATATATACATAAATCCATTAGCTTTATAATTTCATATATTTCATTATTATTCATTATATATATACTTTATAATCATTCTTTAGTGGTTAACATGGAGAATGAATCTCATCGCGTCGTGGAGACGGTAATCCGTACATAAGCACGAGCGATGATATCATTTCCATAATTATTGAATTGAATTGGGGTGGATGATATAATATCTCAGAATCAGTATAATGTTATAATAACTGTATATAGTTATTCTTTACACCATTATACCCATCCAAGTAAGGTGGTGGTGGAAAAACAGATTACACCACAGCATGGAGACAGTATTCCGTACATACACACGCACGGTGATTTTTTTTCCATAGGATGGATAGAAGGTGAGATGGGGTTGTTTCATATTTATAATAACATATCAGTATATTAATGATACTTATGTTATTACTTTATAATGAAACAACTAAATAAGAAGAAGTTGAAGAAGAAAGAAAACTTGAAAGAATCGGTAGAAGAGATTACCTCTTCTTCGATGCACCTCTTTTAAGCTTCCTCTTAAGGCACTAGAGTTGGTATTTTGAGGAGACCAGAACATATATAATGTTTTTAGAGAAGTTGATAAGGGAAATGGGCAAGGTTCGGCCAATCTTGAATGCTAAAAATTGTGTAAAGAGAAGAGGGAGGAGGTGCCCTTTTATAAGGGAGGAGATGGGCACCTTAGGAAAAACATAAAATATTATTTTATAATAAAGTTATATTCGGTTTATAATATCTCCAAATTGATTTATTTTGAATATAAAGTGGGGATGTATTGAAATCCTCTCAACAAATAGGTTTTAGAGAAGTTTAGGATACTATTGTATCCTTATCAATTAGATTTAACTCTATGTTAAATAATTTAACTTTTACTGCATCTTCTTGTTTTCTTACACTATATGGTTAATAAGCTTACTATAACAAGACAAAAAAACCCCAAGTGGTTCATTATTAATATATATAATCTTATCTAAGTCATTTTTCTGATCCTTAGATTTTTAGGAATATAATAACAATTAATAATATAATATTTTTTAACAACTATTTTATGTCAATTTTGACACTATTTGGTAATTGATTTTTGTGAAAATCATAACAGCATGATTAATTCTAAAAACGTTAATTAACTCAATACTAACATGTCATATTAACCTAAAAAATTATTGGAATTTATAAAATGTCTCAAATTACATTTATTTGGGTACTTATAACATCAATTATGTTAATATTTTATTAATAAGGTAATTACTGTATCATCATTGTGTCATAAATAAATTAAATTATTTAATATCGAAAAATTATAAATAAAATACCATTATGTATGGAATATTTTTATATTTCTAATGAATATTTATAGTTGAATTTATCTTATGTATAACCCTATATTAAAAATGTTTTTGTTATTAAACTTTGATTTTAACTCCTTTAACTCTTCTTTGAATTAAATAATAATAAATGTCCTAATCTATTCCAAGTGGACATAAATGATAATACAATATTTCTAAGGTTGTTTTTGGTCTAATTATACTTATCCAATAGAATTAGGACATGTTTTAGGGTAATAATAATATCATTTTTACCCTTAATTACCCTATTTACTTTTAACCGTGGTAAATAAAAGTAAAACGTTACTATTCACCAAAACTATTTTTATATTATTGAACCACAATTTACTCCGTGATATTAACCGTGTCTCTCGGATTTTCTAAATTTGACTCACATAATTGGTAAAATTAAGTTTTATGTAAATTTTCAAATTCTCCTAGGAGGTGGGTAAAAGACGGTGAAAAGTTCAATAAAATATTTATATATCTAAAATTATTATAAAAAGACTCCAATGAATTACATTTAACTTATATAGTGATTATGTATCAATTTTGACCTAAAACTAATTTAAATAAAATAAATAATTATTTAAATAAAAATTCGGTTTTTAAATAGTAACCCAGTGTTTTCACTATTCATCAAACATTGAAAGTTTTTAGAAAAATAGCAAAAATTCACCATAGGCTAATTTCGATATTCTGAATCCAAAAATGAAGTCCATTTTGAAAGGTAAAATTTATAAAATTCCAAAAACTGGGTATTACTATTCATAACGGCTAGTTCATAATAATAATATCTCGTTTAGTGAAACTCAGTATTGCGTACTACACGCGCTATCGAGGAATGTCTTGATTGTATGTAATGCAAACCAAGTCAGGGTTGTGTGTAGTGAAAGCTCCGTTTTGTGTTGCATATAACATAATCAAAACTTATTTCATTTATACATTAAACAAAATCTATACTTAATGTTGCGTAGAATAATTTCCACAAAACGATCTTGAAATTGTGTGTAACACAAGACAAGAATAGTGTTGCGTATACTGCAAGCTAATACGGTGTTGCGTATAGTACAAGATAATATTGGTGTAGATTAAAATAGAATACATCAAAGAAAATAATATATCTCATAAAATCTCAGGGTGTCACATATACAATATCTCTAATTCTCTCCAAAATTTCAAAAGGGCCTATGTACCTAGGGTGAAATTTCCCTTTCTTCGCAAATCTTATAACCCCCTTCCATGAAGATACTTTTAAGAAAACATGATCTACCACATATAACTCCAAATACTTATTTTGATTATCATTATTTCTTTTTTGTCTACTTTTATCTACTTTTATATGACCATGAAGAGTCTTTACCTTCACTATTGTTTCCTCATCAAGCTCCGGGCACACAAGCTTCCTTTCACCAACTTCATCCCAATATGTTGGTGTACAACATCTCTTTCCATACAATGCTTCATATGGTTCCATTTGAATACTAGAATGGAATCTATTATTGTAGGAAAACTCCACTAAAGGTAAATATTGATCCCACATACCTTGAAAGTCAAGTGAACATGATATCAACATGTCCTCTAAGGTTTGGATTGTCCTTTCTGATTTCATGTCAGTTTGTGGGTGATAAGAAGTACTCAACCAAATTTTAGAATCCAAAGATTTCTCACGACTTTTCTAAAATTTCAATGTAAATCAAGAATTACAATCATACACAACTGAGAGAGGTTCTCCATGAATTAGATCAAATAAATTATCATTGTGAGGTAGGGGGTACTTGTTCTTTATTATTATATCATTGATCTCCCTATATTCTATGTACACTGTCATAGATCCATATTTATTCTTAACAAAAAGAATAGAAGATCCCCATAGAGAAACAGTAGGGAAAATAAATATTTTATCTCTCAATTCCTCAAGTTGTTTCTTCAGTTCCACTTATTCCACAGTGGCCATTCTATATGGGGTCTTTGATATGGGCCTTGAATCAGGAACTAATTCAATGGAAAACTTAATTTTCCACTCTGTAGGATGTCCAGGTAAATCGTCACGAAACACATCAACATATTATTGCAAAATATGTACTTCATATATTTAAACATTCATTTAATCAACCATAGTTTTTTCATTCCCTTCCTCCTCAATAGTTAAATTCAGTAGAGATATTAGGGGTGGATCTAGATGAGAATCAGATGGTGATGTTTCTTCTCTAATGATAAGGGATTCCACAACTTCCTAAAAAATTTAACCTCCTTCTTCTTGCAATAAATTTTCGCATCATGGTTCAAAATCCAATCCATACCAAGGATTATATAAAATTAAATCATGGGTATGATAATAAAATCAGCAGATAAATCACCTTTATATTCCATAATGGGGACTACGTTGCACAAATTTGTTGTAATGATACTTCCCTTTGGAGTTTTGACTGAAAACAACCTTATTAAATAAAATTGGAAATATCTAATTTTCGTGGAAAACTAGGAAGATATGGAAGAATGCAATGATCTAGAATCAAATAAAGCATTGGCTAAGTTTGATGAAATGATTAAAGTGTCTGCCACTACATCATTAGGAACTTAAATATCAGCAGTTGTGATTGCATAAGCTTTTCCATGATCCCTAGGATTTTTTGAGGCATGTTTCTTGGATTCTATGGGAAATCATTATAATAGTGTCCCATATCCCTATAGGTATAGCATTGAAAATTAATATATTCTTTATTCTCCTTGGAAACACTAGCATGATGGACTTTCTGTCCACACTTGTAGCATACCCTTTTTCATTTTAAGTAGGCACTAGGGTGTTTCCTTTCACAATTATGATAGGGTGTAAAGTAAAATCTTCCCTTCTTCCCCATTTACTTATTTACTTTTCCAAAATTTATAAAAACCCTATTATTCTCTTGGTTTCCTTTATAGTCATAAGACTTGGAGAAATCATTTTCCATCTTAATAGCATATGAGACTATATCTTCATATGACGAGAAAATTTGGTAGACCAACACCCACCGAAATAATGGGTTTAGGCCATAAAATAATCGATCAATCTTAATAATTGAATTACGTATATAGTAAAAAATATTCCTTGATAACATTGTGATGTTATATTCACACTTTTCACCATTCTTATATTTCTTTTGGCTCAAATTCAGAAACTGCCTTTCCATATCCACTCACTGTTCACAAAGAAAGTATTTTAATAAAAAAAGTTATTTAAATTCACTCTATTCCATGTTTTCTATCTCATCCTCCTCGTTGGTGTTTTTAATTAGTGACCACCATTGATCAACATCTCCCAAAAGATGATAAAACACCATGAAAACCTTCTACCTTTCGTTACTTCCAAAAGGTGAGAAATATCTTCTATAAGGAACTTATCCACTGCTCCACTACGAATGGGTTTGTAGTCCTACTAAATGATGGTGGCTGTTGTTGTATAAAGCGATCAAACATATCTCATCCATTCTGTGGATCCTAATTCTCTATACAGTTAAGGTTATTTTTCATAACCTGAGTATGTTTTTCAAGTTTAGTTATAAGTTTCTCCGTACCAGTCATAGCTCTAGAGCCACCACCATTATCTTGCAGAGGAGGGCTCTCCCTACATGGAACACGTGCGTTCATGCGGTTTCCATTCCTTCCACTGGGAACTATTTCTAAACAATGGCATACACTAGATTAGGTTATAAATCATAATGTACTATCTCAACATAGAAAAAATAATTAACATAAATTGAAATCCTATGTATAGATAATCCCTTAATCACAAACATGGTTTCTTTCAAGAAAAATTTACATTTAAATATTTCATAATGTATTATAAAGAAAGTGTGAATTATCCTAAGCATATATCCTATGAGTGTTAAACTAGGTGCACAATAAGGCCCGTTTTCATGTACCAGGATACCCCAAGTCAAGCCTGAAACTCCTTATCAGAGTTTTCACTCCTAGGTACATTTGTGCTAGAACCACATCCTCTTGTAGTATCTAGACATGGATGAATTTTCTATAAATATCAACATAATATATTCCTTACCAAAATTCTAGGACTTTTTTGTATGTTTATCCTTAAAGACTATCTTATGGGTTTGTTCCCTAATCTATGTTTTTAAAATCAAGTTTCCAAGTTTCCTACTAAACTTTCTCTAATACCAACTATAAGGAACCAACCCCAGTTTCCCGGAGCCGCTGTCTTATATTATTTCATTAGAATATAAACAATTAATTTTCATCTCGAAGGACCGAGTTGTTTAATAGCTTTGGAAACACAATACATAAATAAGTTCAACATTAAAACTTGAAAGAAAAAAAATATAGAAGCACCTTTGACAACATCCATAACTCCTAGGTTATTTCTGCATGTCATTCATAATATACCTCTTAATGTCCTAGGAAAATGAAGCATAAGAAATGGGTGAGCTCTAATGCTCAGTAATTGTATGAAATACAATGGAAGATATCATAAACATAAACATTAGGCATGGTGAATAATTAAAAAGATATGCCTTTAAAAAGGTACTTGAACACATTATGTAAGGAATATGAGATAAATAAATAATTCCATAATAAAGAATGATCATGGGTATTATACTAGTAAAATAACCTCATGAAATTTAAATTACCAGTTTCATAATGAGGGAATGTATAATTCAGAACATCATAACAATACCGTCAAGGCCTCATGCGAAGACCATAACTAATCCTTTTGTCAAGGCCTTGTGCGAAGACTGTAGTTTGTCTCATGAGACCTACTAATGAATCAAGGGTCCATGGAGAGCACCAACCATCACTTATTGAATCCAATTCATTACTCATATTAATGTTTATAAACATAAAAATCATATACATTCATATTTAAACTAACATATGAAATGTAAATAACTTTTCCTGATAATTAAGCATAAACACTAACCATTCAGAGTAAATTGGCGAATAGTTTTAAGATAGTACATACACCATCAAACTAATAATAAACCAATAAATTAAATATGTTATATTATATCATAAAATATTAATCCCAATGATACATAATAATCAACAAGATTGTTGAAATAGATGAATATACTCTTATAAAATCATCGAGTAATTCTTGAGATAAAAACTCTTTGACCTTGAAAAGAAGAGTTCTTTTGAAAAAATATTTGTATAAAACCAGAAGTAAAATATTCTAGTTTTTTCATAATAAAATTATTGTTTTTATAAAAATAATTATTTATTAAAAGGGATTATAGAGTGCCTTTGGAAATAGGTGGGAATTTGGGAAATTCCTTTGAAACATGCTTGTATTTCGAGAAGATTTTTTGAAAGATCCTTTTTAAAAAATATATCTCCCCATAAATAAAGGTATGATTCTATTTGGTACACATATATGGAAAATTAAAACATAAATTATGAGGAGTAATTTTTTTTAAGAAATTAATTGCGAGAAAGGTAGACAAAGAGTAACCCGAAAGAAAATGGAGGTTTGGGTAGGAATCCCTTACCTTAAGTCCGAAGGTGTTCATCACTCAATCTTAATGACCAAAATAAAAAAATTCAGGTTCATAAATTAATTAATAAAGAACCTAAATTAAATATAATTTATTTATTATAACCTTCTTAGGTTCATTTATGGCCTTTTGATGGGCAAATAGATTCAATTTCATTGTTTGGGAGCGTTTTTTCCTTGGTTTCAACGATCAGTTTACTTATATTCATGTATAGAAAAACATGTAGAATGAGAATGGTTTTATAGAATAGAAGTTGTATGTTATTAGTGAACAAACATAATATTACATGGTTATAAAATTCTCTTGGTTATTGGGAGTGAAGATGAATCAATATATAAAACTTTAATTATAATTGTTTGGGTAGATTAGCGGTTTTTTATCACAATGAACTCATTTTGATTTATAAATTAATGTCATGTGTAAAAAAGGATTCTAGAACCTTAAATAAGTTATAATACATATATTATAGTCTGGTTCAATTATCAAAATGGTTTCATGAAAATAATTGAAGAGAATAGTAGAACATGAAAACCCGTTGTCCTTGATTGTGATAAATTAACACATCTCAGATAGTGTTTCCATTTCTAGTATAAAAGAAGGGGAAAGAAGAGATGATGAAGAATTATTACTTTATCATAAAAAAATTCTAGTACATTTCAGTTACTAGATTCATCACAACATTTTTATGAAAGGAGGTTAGTAAAGAAAAAGAAAATAAAGGAACATGAAATAAAAGAAATGAGAAGAGAAATTTACTTCTTGAAGTAATATTTCTTAAGAGCCTATTTAGGGGATAGGGTTTGGTTATTTTATGAGACCAAGGGATACTCAAAGTGGGTTAGAAGCTTGGGAAGATATTTGATCATAATTTAGACAAGTCACATGGATTGAGATGCGGTAAGAGAAGAGGGAGTGTGGGGGGTGGGGTTATAGTGGAGGAGAGAAGGGTTTCACTACTAGAATTTTGGGTTATAGCCATAGATTTATAGCCACGGTTTATAAAAAACATGGCTATATCTAACCAAAATACATAACACCCATGGTTGTAACATACCTTATTGTGCTTACTTCTCCTCATACCCCTCCCTCCCTAACGATTCTTCCCTCTCCGCAGACCCTATTCCACTTCCCTCCCTCACGATTCTTATCGTCAGTATCCCACTCCTCCTCTCCACCTCCTCTTCCTTACAGCCTCCTCAGAGCCTCAAATTTCTATATCTTCATCTTTTCCTCCTCCTCACCACACCAAGTCATGAAATCCACCTCTACCTTTTAGCCTCCCCACCTCCCCGCCCCCTCTTCCCGCATCTGAATCCGCGCATCTGCACATCCTCACCTCCTCTTTCCCACATCTTTGTCTCCACCTCACTGCCTCCTCGACTCCCTGCCTCCCCACCTCCATATGTTCTTCCATGACTTTCTTGGATCAATTTTATGTATTTAATTATCCCCTAATTTAATATATATTTGAATGTTTTATATTTTTTGATTTTCAATCCCTAATCTCCTATTTCAAATATTATCTTTGTCGTTGATTAAGAAAGACCATGATCCAGTTCTATAATCTCCATGCTTAGGTGACCCGATAATCATGTGTTTAGAGCGATGATGGAAATATATAATTATTTTTTAGTGTATTTCATTATAAATTTTTTTAGTTGTTTTAATTTTCTAGTATATTTTTGTATAATAATCTTCCTCCTCTTGATTCATCAATTACTGGCTTTTAACATTTTTTTATTACTTCAGAGGTTGTATTTGCTAATTTGGTTCTATCATAATAATAATTATCAAGAGTGGTCCAATTTAAAATAATAATTTGGAAGTGTTTTGAAATGTTTTAAAGGGTAAAACTCATTGAAATAAAAAGTGTATTAATATATAAGGTATTTTAAATAAATAATATCTTTATGAATCATGAGGACGTTTCTTATTTTAAAATTTTTTTATTGGGTTTTTAAGATGAGTTAAAAGTTCTGAAATTCCCTAATGAAAATGGGGATTTTTAAATGAAGCAGGTTTTTTTAAATGTCAAGTGTATTTCAAAAAGGTGTTTAAAAAAAGAGATTTTATTCCTTATATAATATAGTTTTTTTTAACAAAAAGTAAACTTTTGTAAATTCAATGTTGGGAATGTGTTTTTATTTGAGGAGTGGGTGCTTTTGAAATTCTCCACTGGTGTATTGGGACTCATTCATTTGGTTTGGGAAACATGAATGGATTGGATTATTGTTTCTTGTTGCTTGAGAATGCTTCCTTGAAAGGTTATTCGGATGAACCATATGGTGAATCCTGTTTCTGCTTGAGTAAGGTCCTTTTAGCATTTGGAACTTCCCAAGCATTAAATAGACTCGAAGATGCTATTATTCCACCACATCATATACTAGTGTGTCTTGGAGAATTGTTCAAGATGGTGTTTTTAGTGGAATTATCCTCAGAATATACATGTGAAGAATCCAATACTTTCTTGACTACCTTTTTGGGGATGTAGAGTAGCGAAGTTCTATGGTGATCATTTCTTAGTTGTTTAGAGGTGGTATTTAGTTCAACCTTAGATATTTTATGTGATTTATTATAGAAACCCAATTATTTTAAGCCCCTATGTTTTTTATATATTATCATTTATTAGATGTGGATACTCAGTTCACCATTAATAGTTTCATTAGGATATTATGTGGGCTGAATTTTAGACATGGTTGTGATTTGGGTGATGAATTGTATTGGGATTTTTTTTCACAGATATTAATGTGGTTAAGATGATCTCACTATTTAACTTCAATATGAATATCATTCAAAGAAAATGATCTTCACTTTCATTAATATCTACCAAATATCATTCCATAATTTAAAAATATGTGGAGGTGGTTTTTAAAGACAATGTTGAATTCCGAGGTGCATCACACGCTACATGTTTTCATAGAGATTTACATGTACCAAATTTTTGAATCGCATATTTAATTTATAAAAAAACCAACACTTACTATATTTTCATTTCCTCATAATGCATATTCATTCACTTATATTTCATTGTATAACATGTTTTTTTTCTTGAAAAAAGTACATAAAAATCATGCCTTTATTGATTTTCCTTGAATGCATCATACTTTCCTAGATATTTCATAAATGATTAACCCAGTTTTTCTTATGCATGTACTCTTGCATGACATATAACATTTTTTAGTGCAAAACTAATGTGGGGGAGAAGATGACTAAAAACAATATTGAATCAACCCATGATGCACGGACATAAATGATGAAAAATTCCCCATGAAGTTCAAGTCCCACATCTTCATTTTCCTTTGGAAACTACTACTTAATTACCTAGACCACTCCAAAAAGGCTCACTGAACTCCCATGTTGTCTCCTTGTTACACATCCATGACCATCGAATCACCCTATAAATTGACTCTCCTCTTTTTCACCTCTATATACTCATCATTATTTATATTTCATACCATGGGTAGATTGAAAGTTTTAAAATGTTATTATTTAAAAAATATACTTATAGGTTATACCCATGATAGATTTTAAATTGTTTTCAAATGGTTTTTATACTTGGTGTGGAGTTATTGCATGATAAGTGATTTTGAACATCCCCAAGTGGATCTTTCAAATGAATTTATGTATTTTAAAATGGTGTTTTATACCTATTAAGTTTTAAAATGGTATTATTTTGGTGGTTTAAAGGATTGATTTATACAAATAATTGTTTTGTCCCTCATTTTCAGCTATTATAACACTTTCATGGTCTTTGTGACTGTTTGTGATGTTTTATGGAATTTTCCTGGGAAAATATCATTTTCAAATGGTTTATAAAGAATTTCTCCTAAAATGAGATTTTATATGGAAATGAAATATCTTTGAATCCTTGTAATATTTTTGTACAACCCGTTTGGTACTTTATAAATGAATTATCTTAATGTTATGGCTAACCCTAGTGTTGAGCCCCTTGGTTTATATTATTCTCCTTATGGATTCTGGATCCACTGAGGATATTTATTATTTTTAATTATTACGCATGGATGTGAAAGGGGTTATTTTATGACTGGGTGTTGGAGGTGAGATGTGGTTTAATTATTTTTCTTAAAATGTTGATTTATGTGATGATCTTGTGATTCATTCATTCTTCTCACCTTACTTTATTCATATCATATGAACTATGAGTAACTAAGTAGAAGGTTTAGATGTGTGTTATAATAAATTATTGTTAATAGGCTAGCTATTTCTATACTAAGGTTATATTATCCTAGGGATTTATATTGTACTTGGAAGGAACCTCACGGGGATAGGCCATATGGGTTGTTTTAGTTTCACATAGGACCCCTAAAGATGGAGACCCAACAAAACAGGTCCAATATCATTTATGTTAGATCCTAATGAGTTTCCAATGGTGCTTATATCCCATTAAGGTTGATTTATAAGAACCCGATATTTATACCTTGTTTTTATCCCATGGATTTGATTTAGTTACACTACACCAAGACTAGGTTGTGGGTTATTTTATTTTTCCCCATTGATATCTTGGTTACTATTGTGATTATTCCTTTATTTAGTTTGTGGTGTTGGTTTTATTTTAAACTGATTTATAAATGGTTTGGGAAGTGTGTTTTATTTAAAGGAAAATTGACTTTGTTTTGCATATTATATTGAGAAATTATTTTGAGAAAAAAAGAATAAATAAGAGAATTATACTAGTTTATCCAACCACATAATCTTTATAGTACTGCATCTTGATTCATGTATGATGCACCCAATTGGTGCATACTATTTTTCTTATATGTTTTTCATAGATATATCCATAATAATTAGTTTTATGGTATCTTTTAATTATTACTAGGTGCATGTCAGTATTGGAACATCATGTTACAATAGTGGAGTTTTATAATTCATGAGTTCAGTTATCTAGACTGTATGGAACCCCTATGGTGTGAACTTGGGCTTTATAGTTCATTCATTTACTTAAACAATTTTTCATCATCACCTGTTCTATTATTTTCATTATCACTAATCATTCTCCTCCCACTTCAATTTTTTGGTTCAATTAATGATGATTCTTCAGATCACATGGATTTTGTTAAAGTCTCCCGAGACCCATTCGTGTGTGTTACAGAAAATGCCACTGAAGGAAAAGTAGCTCGGCCTGATTTGGTTCACCTCCAATGGTTTAAGGTGATTGTTTCCTTCATTCTTCGATTCCACTTAGTTTATAATTGGGGTTTTTAATTTTAGAGCCCTTGGTAATTTTATTATAGCATGTTGATCATCCTTGAGGTGAATTCGAGTCACTGGAGGAAAAGGCGACTCACCACATATGCATAGGTAAGCATATATATAATATGTTCTCCCATTATATGTATATACACCCATGGAATCACGATTATATATAATGGGATAGGTGTACTTATGCATATATATGGAAAATGAATATGTGTGTGGGTGATAATGGTCTTATGCATATGAGCATATATATAAAGATCCTCTTGTGCATGTTCAAGGCCATGAAGACAAGTACAAAGGGTTTAGGGCGTACTTATGTATATAAAAAGGTGAATATTCCTGGAGGATGGATGGAGAAACTTAGAGTTGTCACTGATAAAAGTGTCATGTGCTTAGTGTGGCTTGACTCCTTTGAGATAGGGTCCCTCTCCTAGCCTCTTTAATTCAAGAATGTTTTAAATTTCATTTAGATTCCTTCTTAATTATGCTTGTTTATATTAAATTGAAATTCTGGATCAAGTGTTAGTTAAGATAATTTTTTCATTTGATAAACAAGTCATGGTTTTTTAATAAAACCCTTCCAATGGAGGTTCAATGTATATAAAAACTCACAGGGGTAGTTTATGCCTGTATAGTTTGGTTGACATTATTGCATTGATGTTTTCCTTATACTTGATGTCCTTTTTATTTGCAAATCTCACATCATACCTGGCTATTTTTATATCCTTGAAGGGGATTTCCCTCTTTTTATTAAAATGTTTGTTTGAACCAAAACACCCTTTAAGCACCGTTAGACTTTCAAGATGGAATTTCCTAAGTAAGAAAGTGATGTAATGACCAAATCACCAATAAGTGACCCCCTTTGATCTTATAAATGTAATTTCCATGTTTTAATGAATTGAATGAGTTAAATGGAACTGAACATGGTTAACTTGTCACATGAGAGGTAATGCCACATGTAGTGAATTATGTAACGATTATGACTCCCTTCTAAAGTTTAATTGGATGGCATGGAATAAATAGAGTGACTTATTCATGGGGACTTGCAATCCACTTTTGAAATGTCTTAAGGGAAAGTGGGAAATTTCCAATTATAACCAAACACCTCCTAAGTGTTTGACTTTCTCTGTATAAGGGATTACCCATGTAGGTAATTTCCCTATTTACTGTTGCACATTATAAGGGTTTTATTGCCACTTTTTATCCAATTTCCATGTTTTGATAAAGTAAATAACATGATTTGGATGGAATGGATTGTCATGGAGGAAAACCTTTCCTTGAGTGTTTAAATTGAGAAGACCTTGTTATCCATGATACCACGACACCCAATCATTCCATCTTTAGTGCCATTCTAAAATTTCACCTCGTTGCCTCATCTTGTGCTGTTTCACTTATGCCCATCTCATTCCAAAATACATAGGGTAGGGTGTCATCCAAACCTTGAACCATTACCTAAAGTAACTGGTAATGGTCAGTCATGAAAATCACGACCTATTACCTTATCTCTCAAGATGGGGTCCATTGGTCTCGTCTCACATTATACCAAGACCCAACCCCTTGGGTAGCCCTTTAGCCAATCATATATAAAGAATGTTCCACCAATCTCACTGAACTATCCTTTAACTCAAGGGAGACATGATCATCCCTATAGACTCTAGGAATGTCACCAACACACCAACCCATCAGAAAATACTATAAAAAGGTCACCAGTACACCATATCATCCCCGAAGGCTCTGGGAAATTCACATTAATGATCAGGTCTGCATCCCATCACACATCTCTTGATATGATCCCACAATACTAGTCACTCGAGACCAACCCCTTTTCACAACATGTCTCATATTACCCATCAATGTGTCCACAAGGCCTTCGAAACCCATCCTAGTATCTTTCCATTAATGCCATCCTCCACTCATCACTCATTAGTAGAGTCACTACCTGAAGTCTCCTATGACGAGGACCTTATCGCATGATCCATGTCCCCATCAGGATAACTCAACACTTCTGGTCTTACGAAACTAATCACATGAAGGAATAATCACATATTTTCAATTTAAACACGAATAAAAATAAAGAATTAAATCTAAATACATGGTCTTGGATCATCCCATCCCATTATCCAAAACCACACTAACTGAAACAGTCCCTATCCATTGAACATCCTCTGATAAACCTCAAATGTAAAATAATGTCTATATTCAAACTGAGGTTCTTGTGTAATGTGTGAATGTATAAATTTGTAGGGTCTCACTATTCACCTATAATATACACTGAAATATTAATGTTATGCACAAGGAAAACTATTAATAAAAATAAACACTATCACTAGATCATAATTCTTTAACCCAAGAATCACAACATTCGACATGTTTCATGCACTAGTTGAATGTCAATTTAGTCACTAGAAAACCATTATGTCTGACCATACCTACATTAGTTCCATTATAGTATCTTATCCCCAATTTACATATACATCATCTAATTAATAAAAAAGTTTATTATATTTTTAAATACCTGAAAAATACCCAATGTTTCTGGGTAGAACCTTATGTATAAGATCTTTTCTCACATCATCACTTGAGGATATACCACATCACTCAAGGAGTGGGGTGTCTAGAAAAGAGGGGGGTTTCTAGAAGGGGGGGGGGGGGGGGGGTCTAGGAGGGGGTGTTTAGGAGGGAGTGGGGTTATCCAGGGGGTGTTCAGGAGGGAGGGGGTGTCCAAGAGGGGGGGTGTCTAGGAGGGAGGGGGTGTCTAAGAGGGGGGTGTCTGGGGGGGGGGGGGCAGTGGGGTGTCCATGTAGGAGGGGCGGTGTCCAGGAGGGAAACTGATTTAGGTAATATATTTTATGAATTTATGCAATACCATATATTATTTATAAATGATACTACACCTATAATTCTTTTCAATGAAGGAAATTGATCAAAACTATCAGTACTATCAACAATCCTTGAATTTAAAAGCGGGAATAGATTTGTTTAGAAATGAGGGGGGGGGGGTGTAGGGGGGGGGTCTGTCTAGGAAGGAGGGGTGGAGGGTGTTGGGGGGGGGGGGGGTACAAGGGGGTCTGTACAGGAAGAAGGGAGGTGGGGTGAAAAGGGTGGTCTGTAAGAGAGGAGAGGGTGTGGAGGGGGGGGGGGGGTGCAAGGGGGTCTGCAGGGGGGGTATGCGGGGGGGGGGGGGGGGGGGTTATGGGGGGTCTTTTCGGGAGAGGGGGTGTGCAGGGTGTGCAAGGGGGGTTTGTCTAGGGAGGGGGGGGGGGGGGGTCAGTCTGAGGAGGTTGGGTGGGGGTCTGTCCAGGAGGGGGGGGGGATTTCCAGGAGGGGGGTCTATTAAGGAGGGGGGGGGGGTATGTTCGTGGGGGGGGGGGGGGGGTGTTCAAGGGGAATGGGGGGTTGTAGGGGGTGGGCTACTACAAGGGGAGTGGGGGGGGGGGGGTATGGGGGAGGGTGGGGGTGTTTTTTTATGAAATTAGAATGTCTGTATCCACAATTTTAAACCGTGGCTAAAAATCTTGAGTGGATTAAGCTTCTGCCACAATTTCAAACCGTGTCTATAAACCCTTTGTGGCTTAAGATTCTTCCAATGTTTCAAACTATGGATATAGGACATTAGCCATAGTTGTAATCCGTGGCTATAGGCCTTTCCCTATAGCCATGCCAATACGAGCCACAGTTCATTAAACCATGGATATAACCTATAGCCATAGTTTTGGGGTTTATATCCACAGTTCCAAACCATGGCTATAACCTAAATTTCTAATATTGTTTTCCCATTATTTTGCTCATTATTTTTTTTATTTTTCCAAATACAACCAATACTATTAATTATTATGACCAATAATAGTAATATGTGAATTTGAGTTCGAACCAAGTGTGCTTACATCATCCATGATGCAATGAATAGTGAATTTAACTGATAATGTATATATATGGTAAATTAGGGTATTTTACTATTCATAAAAAATCGTGTACTTCAGAAAAGGTCCCCAAAATTCACCCTAACCACATTTCAATGTGAGGAACTAAAAAATGAACTCTATTTTTTGAAATTAATTTTCTTAATATAAAAAATTTAATTTTTAAATAAAATCATAATTTACTCAAAAAATAACAATTTTAAAACTATAATTCCTTTTATATCACCATGAAAAATTAATCAAGATATCATTATATTATAACCTTAAGAAAATAAAATAATAATATGATTTAGAATTCATAAGGGTCATATTAATATTGATATTAATATTCATTAGGGTATGTTACTATTTACCAAAAATTATGTTTATCTTATTAGACTCTAAATATCTTACCGAACATAGCCATGTATGTCAGTTTTTCAAAATTAAAATTGCATAGGTGGGAAAATTATGTTTACTGGATTTTTTTAACAAAGTGGTGTTTTGTAGAGACTCAGTGTTTCATGCATTAAATATTAAATTTATTTTCAAAATATTTGGGTGTTACATTAGTTGATACAAATTGTGATGTTTATAACTATTTATTTGTTGTTACCTTTGAAATTCTTTTCTAGGTGATTTTTTGAGAACCAATACTCGATCAATTGTGGGGGATTTTGATGAAAAGTGTGCATAGGAAACTTCATAATAGAATTCTTTCATAAAATGTTTTTTACATTTTTATGTGGTATATTTATGTCTTTAATATATTTTTATAGGGGAAAATAGGCATTTGAAAATGAATTATTTAATCTTGGAAAGAACTAAGAATTTCAGAGGCAAAATGGAGGTGTTTGAGAGCATTTTATATTATGCATGGTTTCCACCAGAATTCAAAAACCATGTTCCCCATCGCAACAAACCATGATAGAAATAATGTATAGAGAGAATAAATCCCACATGGTCTCAACATGCTTAACCACACTATGTAGGATCATCCATAAATAGTATGGGATACAAATTGGTGGGACATATCCATTTCAAATGGAATTTTCTTGGTAAACCAAACCTGGAAGACTCACCTTGGAATTGTGTGACTAAAAAATGGGTGGATAGATCTGACCACAAGGTTGGAACACATATTACCAAACCATGAATCTTAACTGTGTGACCATTTCATATTTTCCACCCACTCCCAATATACCTTTTAAACTACCATTTTACTTGATATTTAGACACCTAAATGATCGTATAAATTGAGTGATGAGTAATTAAGGGTGGATCTGAACTTTAAAAAGAGATAATCATTCAAGAGAGATTTCTTATATAGGTGTGAGTTGGAAAAATATGGAAGTTCATAAATGGAAGGACTTGTACATATTTATTGCTATATTTTCTTCTTCTTCTTAATTTTATGAAGCCCCACTGTATGTGTAACTTGAATTTCATTATTTTCATCCTTATAAGCTAACCCCCTTCTATGTTGTGGTTATGTTAGATGGTGGAGAATTAACTTTTGAAATACATTTTTATTGAAGATTTAATGAAATTGATACAAGTTTTTTACAATTTATACTCACTTAAGTTCATTAATTCAATTAAAACATCATATCAATCCAATAATTCTGTATTTTGGTATCTTTGAGGGAATTATTACGAATCACACCATGACCATTGATGGATTATTTGTCACATTAGGGATGATTTTATAAAGGTTTTTATTTTTTTATCCAACCAAGAAAATAGTTTGAAATAACATACTCATTAATTACTAGACCAATGAGGTTACAATATATTTCAATATATATAGTGAAAATAGTGTAAAACGACATATAAACACATGAAAAATACAATTTTCCTGACATTAATTGAATCTATTAACCTTGATTCATTTTTATTATAAAATTCCTAAAAATATAGGTATGATTATTTAAAATTCTCAGTGACATTTATATCATTAAGGATTTAAAGTAGGGTCAATTTAAAGGCTCACATGATTTTTAATAAAAAAATGATTGTTTAAATAACTGACTAAATATTCATATTGGAAAATACCTAATTTTTCCCAAGGATGGAACCCATACATCCATTATACTCAATATTGAGTTTTGTAGAATTTAATTTGGTCAAATATAAAAAATCTAATCGATTCAAACAGCACCAACAATCACCTAAATTGTGTAACTCTCTTGCATGAGGGAACTTACACACCCAGATTCTATGCCCTAGTACCTATACAAAAAACATTATACACTCAACCCTTAAATTTTGTACTCCCCATTTTTAATCATATATTGAACCTATGGATCATCATTCTAGGAACTTAGAGAGATAAACACATGGAAAAAAATAGAGATACTTAGATGAACCGAGTGACATGCATACACACCCATGTATCTCCTTTTATATCGGGTAGATTGTTAAGATAAAACATAAATAAATTATCCAAAATGAATGTTAATTGTGTTATTCAAATAAGTTGGCACAAAAAAAGTTCTGAAATATCACTTCCCCTAGGACCCTCAAGGATTAGGATGATGGACCTCACCTTGTGGAATACTCACCTGGGTGACACCTCACCCAAGTATCCAACTTCGGTGACCAATTTTTCCTACCCAATATTAGGCTTACCACTTCGAACAACACCATATTAGGGAAACCCTTCAACCCTACCCATACTAGGGAGACCACTTCACCCAACCCCATATTTGGATGACTAATTTTCCATAACCCATATTTGGGTGACCATATTTCCCTACCTTATTTCTAGGGTTTTATATTCACCCTACCTAGTTACCAGGGTGACACTCTGCCCCCCTCTCCATACTAGGGCATCAATTCACCCATATAACCCACTAGGGATCCAATTCACCTAGGTATCCCACTTGGGAAACAATTCACCCTGGTCCCTATACATGAGAACTCTTTATGAATAGGACTTTGACCTTTGATCCATCACTTCAAAATCCATTTTCATAGGTTCTATAAATTCCAAAGTCCCCTCTGTGGGAACCTTTTCCTTAAGCCCCCTAAAATTCCTCTTGAAATATGTGATGGTGATATATAAACTATCTTTCACCCCATCGACCATGTATTCATTTGATAATGGAACTCCCTCACTTTTTCCTCCCAGACTATATGACCCTTGGGGTAGTCATGATTGTATGTTACCTTGATATAGAGGGTCCCTATCATGAGAATACCAGTGAAACCTACCCCTACTCGTCCTTACTAATGTGGATAACTGATTTCAAGCATTTAATTAGCCTATAATACTAGTGAATACCTTTATTCCACTCAATGAGCCAGTGATGGGTAGTTCCTCCTGACAGATGTAATCCCAAATCATTACCTCCTTTAACAGATCCATAAACTATATAAGGCATATTTAAGAAGTATACAAATAAATCCCTTAGAAATCATTCTTTCTCCCTCGGTATAAATTTTTATCCTCACAGTCCTTACCAAATTACATTAAACTACACAAACTAGTCCTATTAGTTGACCTTAAACTATTAAAACTGAACTACAGGGGAAATGGTTACCATTAACCACGATATATAAGACACCACCTTGAGGTTCAATCCCAACACCCCATAGGTCCTAGATACCTACCCTTAAAAGGAAATTCACTTTTTCATGGTTATAAAATTTTAAAAGGAACCACATTATTCTTTTTAACAAAATAATAAACGGTATAACATGTATAGTTTAGTGGAACCAAACTACACAAGTTTTTATTCCTTATAAAAGTTTATATTGGAATACCTTTTAATTGGCCTGATCTTAACTCTAAAATTTCCTTCATCCTCCATGGATGAAAATAATTTTTAGATTTTCTAGTTTTATGAATTTAAGCCAAAGTATAATCATTTTTTTAACTAAATACAGAGAACCTTTGATACATAAATACATTCACTTTGATGAATGTATCCAATTAGTAACTCACATAATTTTAATCATACCAATACATGGATTTTTTAAAGACAAATAAACATATATTAAATCTATTATATAGTAACATAGTAGGCTTTAATTTCCCACCCACAATGTGAAATGATACCAAAATCTAATACTAATGAAAAATGAAAAACCTAAAGTATCACTGGTGAAGTACCAGTCAAAAAATTCTTTTTTAATGTTGGTCTAAATTGACTAAAAAATTCCTCGGAAAAATGACCTTTTAGAAAAGATAGTAATTTTTTATCATAATAATGTTCCTAAATCATTCATGTTGGATAGATATTTGAGGTATTACATCAATATTTTTTAAAGTGATTATATATATTGGTGGGTGTATAATTAAATATGAGAATGTCATATACAAGCTTTAGAGGACATGATTTGAGTTTGTGTGATATATTATGGAAAGCCAGGATAAAATTTTATCTTGTTGGTTGATATTGATAAAAAAATGGATATCAATAATTAATTTAGTTTTCCTCATTTAAATAAATATATGAACAATAATTTCAATCACTATTTTGTTTTAAGATGTTGGAAAAATATTTCGAATTGGACTTATTTTGGTGCATGAGATGATAGAGAAAGTTTATCCAATCCAAAAGTGATCGATGACCCATCTAAATCAACAAAAGTCTTATGAAAATCATTGATTAATTCCATTATAATTTTAAGTTAAAGAATGAGTCTTTGTTATAGGATCTCTATGGATGGGTCATCAATGACCTAAGAAAAAAGGTAAGCTTCCACCTAAGTGTGTGGGTCTATTTGAGATTGTTGAGGTAGTTAAATACATAACTTCTCAATTGTAATTAAAAACTAAGTATACAATAGTGCATTATGTGTTTCATAATACTTAACTAATGAATTTCCAAATATATTCGTATGATTTTTATCTTTGTAACATAGTAGATCTCAAAACCGATGTTACTTTTGTTGAAAGGCAAGTGAATATCAATGATAATCTAAAAAAAATCTTGAATGGATGGAGAATTTTTTTAGTGAGAGTATTTTAGAGACATACCGAAATTCAGTAGTTGACTTGGGAGATAGAATAATATATGTGTCATGAATGGATGAATTTTTTCATAGATAATGATTCCTAGTGACTTATTAGGCGTAAAAAATCTTATATAAGGGAGGATTGTGACACCTTGGACATGGAAGGAATGTCCCCATTGAGTTTTGATAGATTATGGGTTGAAATTTTGATTTTTTGGATTGATATGGAAGAATATATGATTAGGTTTGTAGACTCCCAAATGTTTTCAGCTGACCATGCATGTCATCTTCTTGGGAAGAGAGTAATGAATTTCTAGGGTTACAATTCCAAATACTCAATATCGATACTTGGAATTTTAGGGGTCTTATTATATGAATCCAAAACACCCAGAAATGTAGTATTTTCATTTGTAAAGCTCAACCATAAAATTGAGTATGGATAACATTTTTTTATATTTGAAACCATGATTATCATCTCATATACCTCATTAATACCCTATCATAGTTTTAGTCAGATCTAGGTTTCCATGCGAATTATTTTGGGCCATATCCATTGACTAATGATGTAATTATCTCTAGGATTTGTTAGATCAAAATCTTGTTAATGGTCAAGTATCTAGGATTTTATATATTTTTAAATCACTCTATTCCACTAAATTTACTATTTCTATCTGTAGATAGGTTTATAATGATATAATAGATGTATATTGAAATAAATTTTGGTCTCAAATTAGGAATAAAAGGAAGGTGATATCATTTTATGGTTAAAAGGTTTTTATAAATCATATCATGATCATTAAATATATATCTAAGGTCTCATATATATTTGAATATTCTTCATCTGATTTAGGTGGTTACTATTCATTCTCAAGTGTATTATTATTCATTAATGTTCATTGATGTACTTTTCATTTATTTTCCTTCAATAGATTTTTATGAAATAATTTTATAATATATTTGATTAAATTAAGAGTTTTCATGTTTTAGGAAACATATATTTTCATTTTCTTTTTAAAATAATGACATTTTTCTTAAATTTATCATTTGTGAAATATAATGGTTTTATATCATAAATTGTATGGAATTTATGTTAAAGGTTTTATATGATTTTTTGGAATTTTTTTGAGAAAAAATAAATTTGATAATTAAATGATTGTGGGTATAACCAATAATAGGGATGTGTTGGGTATATATGGAAAAAATATCCATTATATATGATGTAGTCAGGGTAGGGCTGCAATTTCAGGAAATAATCGGATCAGTGATGATCTATAGTAGCTGCATTCTATAACCGTAAGACTATATTTATGGTATAGGTTTTATATTTCTCATGTATCCTTATGTTGTGTTGGATAAAAATGTATTTGATGTTTCAGTTGGATGGATAAGGTTTACTCTGGTTTAGGAAAAATTGGTGTGTTTTGTTTTATTATAA
Organism: Viscum album; assembly: GCA_963277665.1. Classification (NCBI taxonomy): domain Eukaryota; kingdom Viridiplantae; phylum Streptophyta; class Magnoliopsida; order Santalales; family Viscaceae; genus Viscum; species Viscum album. The sequence goes on along the minus strand of OY728148.1, from coordinate 1,782,254,482 downwards.
TTAATTTTACTTATCAAGAATTAAAAAATGACCTTTTTTTAATATTATAAACTATTATTTAATTGATTTATTTACAAAATTTTAAAATGATTATACTTAGGAATGTATGGGTTTCTTATGGGGAAATTTCACAAGGTATTATTACACCCAACCCAACCTTCATATATTATCATGTATGTAGATATGTTTTTAGATAATACAAAAAATGGAGCGGTTAACAAATTAAATGGTGATAAATCATAGGGGTATAGTTAATGATGGATGTGTAAGTGTTCATCCATACACTGTTAATGGATTTAGACTATCCAAGAAGGATATGTGTTGTATATTCTAGTAGGTTGCATCATCTTGGACATGTGATTGATTATTTTCTCCATACTCTGTTATATTTTTAAAATACCCTAATATAGTTTTTATTTTATTTGTTGTTAATGTGAATGTTAATGTATGATTAGTTTGATGGGATATGGAGTGAGAATCAACCCACTTAAAAAGTGGCTACCATTGAGATTGAAAAGTTAGTCAATGTATCATGATAGTAAGGAAAATGAAAAAGTATATGTTACTTATTGAGAACCCTAAAAATTAGATGATTTTTGAGTAGGAAATCATGTCAAGGACCAGTACTAATGTGTATTAAATGTTATGTCTACAACATTTTTTAGGAATTGAAGAGATGTATGGGCGAATAAATTGAAGAAAATTTTATTTATTGAGTTAAAAGATTTCTTGAATGGGGAGATTGATGTATTAAATTTTGAATAATTCATCTTTATATTTTCTAGCATATTGGATACTATAATAAGTAGTGAAATAATCATTTTTGATGGTTGAAATTAATTTTTTGATGTTAGAAGAATGGATGCACTGAGTTTCATTTAAATACTATATTTTATAATTAAATATACTTTAAAATACCTTATAAGATATCTAAATGAGTTTGGAATTATTTTAATATTTCTTATAATTATTTGGAGGTATTAGAAGGTGATTTTATGTATGGGAGATTCCCACAATTGATTTGAGAATACTTTTAATTAATGTTAATATATTACAGATTTGGAATTAGGAGAAAATAATTGGATAATTACTAGAATATTCTCATGAACCATTCAATGAAGCATATGATTCATACAACATATCATATGAGTCCATTTTTATCCATGTAATCTATATAATTTTCACTGATACATATATGTATCAGTTATTTTGGCTCTCAGATACAAATTTAGAAAAGGAAAGAGTTCTATACGAGTCACTATGACTAGTGTAAAGGTATTTTGAAGCTATTTATGTATCATTTAACTCTAACTATGTGTTGTTTAATTCTTTGTAATAATAATTTATAAGTTGAGTATGATTCATACCATCTATGTATGAGTTAATTAATTAGGTGAATATGATAGTTCTATTAAATGAAAAGTGAAGTTCTAAGAATTAAATCCAGAAAAAGAAACAATGGATGATACGGGAGCCATTATTTATTGATCTAAACATAAAAAATGTTATGATTCAAGTTTTTTGAGTTGAGTTAGGAAAAGATCAATGTGGGATGATTTTTTAAAATTTTTTCTTGAAGATGTAGTTAAATATTAATTAAATATGGAAATAATATTTCAAGATGTTGGAGATGAACTATAATCTCTATATATCACACTAAGATGAGATTCAAGATTCATGAAGAAGAATAAGAGTGTTCTAAGCTATTATCTAGTTTTTAATAACTCATGGCTCAAGTGGTATTATCTATTTTGAAATTCTTCATGCCATAATGAGGTTGAAGAGATAGTGATTTGTATCCAAGATTCAAGTGTGCTATTATATTATTAATACATCCTTATTAAATTTTTATGCAATAAATTTCTATGGATTTATTTTGAGATGAATATACTAAAATAATATTGTATAAATATCTAAAAGATATACTCAACCAAGAGAAATGAGGGAGAAAAAAAAAGGATACCCCTATTATTTTATTAGAGACAACCATTTGAGGAGGAGGAATAAGAAAGATCGTTGGAGACAAACATGTATAGAAATGTTAATAGATATTTTTAGTCTATAATATATAGAAAATATATTTTCTAAAATCTATATATAAAATGGAAATATAGAGAGACAAAGTGATCAAACATGGAATAACTTAAGGAATTCTCAAAGAAGAGAACTCTCTTGGTATTGAAACAATGAATTAAGAAAATTAGTGAAATTCTTAAAGGAAGAAGATGATATTGATCTTATACTGATGAAGATTCATCATCTTGGTATCAATTAAAAAGTTAAAAAATGAGAAGTTGATATGTAATATTTTATACAGATCCAATAGATGTATTGGGAATATTTTTCTGAAATTAAGATAATTAGGAAAGACCGACTATGGTGATTCTATTCAAATATGTTGTGTCCAACCGTTGAAAACTTGAGAAATTTTTGGATGAGTGAAGATCAGTGTATCTAGATATTTTGTTGATAAATTTAGGTTAAAAATTTCAATGAATTTTCTATAATGTTTTTCTTCAAGAAGAGACAAAGTTCTATACACTGTTCTTGAAGAGTTAAATGTAGTCGAAGACTCTATTGAGAAGAAATAGATAAAATCATATTGACGCAATGTAATACTGATATAACTGGATATATAATTCAAATGAATGTAAATAAAAATAATTTATATTCATTTTGGGAAGCTTTGGAATAAGTGTGACTTTAGGTTTGTAAGGAGATCATAGTGTGAATCAGTGAAATCAGTGAGAGGTTTTTAATTCTAGTGAGATATGGGATATATTAATCACTGTGAGAAGAAGTATCAGTGTGTGAAGCATGGTGTAGTCAAGAAGACTCATTATATTAACTTGGGTGTATAATGGATAAGATAATCAATGATTGAGGTTAATAAAAAATCATTGAAAGGATTAGGTTTCCCACATTAGGACTAATTATTGCAAACATACTATATGAAATCCTTTAATTTATTTCCAACATTACATATGGTATATGTGATTAGTAAATTCTAATAATATCCAATGTATCCCAATAGATAATAGAGGTACGAATTCTATTAATGTAAATGAAAATTAAATTGAATTATAATTTTTTAAAAAATAAAAAACACATGATTCACCCCCCTTATCAAGTGTTTTCATTGAACCTTAGGGGTATCTAAATAGTCATGAAATCCTAGGTTACCTCTAATTAGATTAACTAATTATTAGCCTATTTGGTTTTTAGTAGAAATATATGAAGTGATGATTTTTTATGTTTTAATGATTAAAAAAATGGAAAAATAAAATTCCAACCCTTTTTTAAATTGTAATAGAGGTTATGACTAAGAAGTTACAAAACAAGAATAAAAATGATGCTTGGAATAAAGGAAAGGATTCAAGAGTATATTTGTATAAACCTGTAGCTAAATTTATTAATAATGGAATAGGTCTTGATAAATCTATTGATCATTATTCGTTAGGAGAAGAAATATTGATATATGGTCATGATGAAGGATAATTACAATATAAATCACTTAGTGGTTTTGAATATCCTTTGTGATGTTTTTATAACATAGTTTTGTATTTATTGAAAAATAACATCTGTCAAATAATGTTTTTGTAAAATAGGAAAATAAGATCTTCTGAATGTCAAAAATTCCTAAATTTATAGAGCTAAATAATGTAAGAAAGTTTTGAAGTTAGAATGTTATTATATTTATAACCTTAAGTTAGAAAATTATATAGAAATATTAAAGTTCCTTAAATCATGAAAAATATCATGATACATGCTTTTTTTGAAAAGGAGAAATTTATGTTTTCCAAACAAAAAATCCGGGATAAATTTTTGGTAAGTAGATATAGAATTGAAAAGGTCCAGATCAGATAGAACCGAGTTTATGTTTGTGAATGTAATGTTTTATATAAATGCATTAGATGAAAATTATTAGACAAATGTTTTGTAAGAATCTTTGAAGTTTTTGTTACTAATTTTTTTTGTTTTTTCAAAATGTGGACGAAATGAAAAGTGACTCAAAAAGACAGATCTGAATATCCAAGAAAAGAAAAACTGAAATTTAATATTTTTAATTATAAATAGAAATCATGACCTAGAATGCTATAAAAACATGTCTAGACATAGATATGTGAGGATGTTTGAATTTACTTCATCATACATAAGTTGATAGTATGAGGAAAGTTACTAAACTATTAAATATCCCTACTTTGTTTATATTATATGACGATTGAACAAAAAAGGGTAATCATATATTATAAGATAGAATAACATATAATTGATGGTTTTAATTTTTTTAGTATTATGTGAAAATATAATAGGAGGAAAATTGAAGTTTTAAAAGATGTGATAAATTTTCTACCCAGTTGGTTGTTGAATGTAACTAAATTATTTATAAGTTTCATTTTTTTCCTGAAAATATTAATTTTCCTTGGAGAAATAGAGAGACAAATCATAGTTTTTTTATTTGAGTGGTTTAAGAGAAACAAATGTGACTTATTTAAATGGTCCATGAACATTGGACAATGGCATGTGAGTTTTTACAAACATACAATGTCTATTATTTTTAAGGAGGAAAGTTTGGTTATAGGTCATGTTCAATGTTTTGAAGTTTTGAAGTGGTGTTAATGAAAGTCCATTAGATGAAATTTTTGTAATAAATTCCATCAGATGTACTTTTGTAAAGAAGATCTATACGAAGAAAATTCTCATGATAGAAAAAGGATGAAAAAGTTATAATTAGATGAATATCCGATTTATGAAGTTATGATAGAGAATGATTAGACATACATGATCCGACATAGGAAAATTAAAAAGTCCAAGAAATGAGAAGTTATAAAGTTTCAATTTTGAGAAGATCCATTGGAATTTTTTTAATGTTTTCAAGACTATCGATACAATGTTAAGATTAAGGATATTTGAATAAGGTTGGAAATACTAAAGAATTATAGAGGAGCTTGGATGATTTTTTAAGGTTCATGATTTGTATAGAATACTTATGAAGTATTGAAGTAGAATTATAATGTAAGTGAAATTCAGATTTATGATTTTAGTTAGTAGAAAAACAAAAAATAAGTCCTTCCATTTTCTAATCCTGGATAGCCTATAAATAGAGGATATAAAGTACATTATAATTAACACTGTTCACTAAAAAAATGATGAGATGATGGATATTATATGTTAGAATCATGTTTTTGAATTGAATAACTTTTATTATTGATGAATGTTTTCTAGATAGAGGATTCTGATCAGAAGATAGAATAGTGGTATGTTCCAAAACATCATATAATTGTTTTTTTTGGAAAGAGATCCCAATTGTGGAAATGTGAGGTGATTTTATGTATGGAGTTTTTGATGTGTAGGTTTTATTAAATAGAAAGAACAAAAAGTTTTAAATAAGTGCATATTCAGAATACGTGCAATGGGTAGAGGCCGCCATATGCATTCACACTGGATAAAGTGTTTCTAGATGGAGAAGATGAACAAAGGGAAGATCAGAAAATGATTATGGATAGAACCCATATAGATCTACTTGATCAAATTTAAATTTTTATCATGGATGAAACTTTGCATAAAAAGTTTGTAAACCGACAGGAGTCTATATAATCATACTTATTTGGAGATAGAAGAAGGCTAGTGGGAGTTGGCTTAAAAGTTATATTCACTTCTATCAAATTGTGACTTTCCATGGACCCACATAAGTGGTAATGGGTAGGATGTAAGTTCTCACATAGAGATAAAACCTTATAAATCTGGTTCGATTTGATTACATTACTAATTTTTTAGGCATATAAGTTTAATAAAAGGTGATAAGGACATATCTCTAACATGTTGTAGGGGATAAATTTCTTAAATTTTGAAATTTTTATAAAGATAAAAACTATTTCACCCCCTCTGAGTTGTTCTATGATCACTAGTAACTTCAAGTATTATCAGAGCCAAGGTTCCCCTATCAAATCATTATCATTGAAAATAATTATTCCACAATAGAGAAGGGATTTAAATATATTATGGAAACAATTATCATGGATGGGAAAATATAAGGATACCGTATTATCTATCTCTTGGTTTAGAGGTTATAGATATAGAAACTATTGGATTTACACACATTGTGAAAGGTGATCTCATGAATTTTGACGAGAAGAGAAATATTGAATTTGATGGAAAGGTTAAAAATTATATACTTATGCCTTTATCAAAAATTGTTTACATGAAGGTGATGGGTCTCAAAACAGAAATGTTAATGTGGGAAAATATCGAAAGTATTTTTGAAGGAAATATTAAAGTGAAAGAAGTGAAGCAAAAAATATGGCATTAAAATTTTGAAGAAAGTAGAATGAAACATAAAGAAACTATTGATGAATAATTCACCATGTTGAATGAACTTATATGAAATGTTAGAGTTTTAAAAGATGTCTTGTAATATTCTAAATTTTTTTAGAAAATCATGATAAAATTTTCAGACAGTTTTGATTGTAAAATATCTTCTTTAGAAGGTAAAGAAATTTTTTCACTTGATAAACTGCATAACTTTCTTTTTTCTTATAAAATGAATAAAGATACATCACTCTAAAATATGATCCAATATAAAATATATTTTGTTAAAAAAGATAAAGAGGATGATAATTTGAATGAAAAAAAATCACGTCTCTTATCTCTATGAATTATCGAAGAGGAAGAGGAAATAATGAAAGAAATATTACCCTCAAATGTGTTGAGTGTGGTGAAATCAGTCACTTTTCTATGAATTGACCTAATAATAGTGAATTTGAATATCATATTGAAGAAAATAATCAATGTAATAAGATAAAAAAATTCTAATAAAATAAAGTATACTAGTGGAATGAAAGTGTTCACTAAAAATAGAAGAATCGTTATGAGTCTAAAAGATGAATCTAACTTAGATGAGATCGATTCATCAGAAGATGAAAGTTTAGAAAGAATCAAAGAATTCTTTTTAAATGTTTAGAAAAATAATGTATCATCAAAGAATAAAGAAGAATAATTTGGAAAATAATATTACAGAGTGTAACATCTCATATTATAACTTGTATCATGTCTTGAGAAAATGAAATCTCATGAAAGAAATCAGAATGGGGAAGAAAATTGTGGAAAATTATTTAAGGAGGAAAATATGTACTTAAGTAAGAATAATAGTATATTCATGAAATCTTAAAAAAAACTGAGAATTTTTGAATATGAAAAGATTATTGAAAAACATAGTAAGAAGTTTTCAGCTAAGGAAGATTAAGTTAACAAAACTAAATCAAAAGTATTTGAGGATGAAATTACCTTAATAATGTTGAATTCAAATTTTAAAAGGATTCATATGTAAAATATGAATCATCTAAAGCTACATAAATAGATCACTTTGAGAATAATGTGAAATATTCACCCACCAAATGTAAAATTTCATCTGATTTTGTTAACAATTAAAGTGTTAAGAAAATATTTAGGAAATATTGGGTTAATAAAGGATGTAAAAAATCTATCACATCAAAAAAATTAGAAACTTCCCCCATATTAAATTATCAACATTCTTGGAGGAAACTAAAGTTGTTAAATGTTATGAACCATGATAATATTATTATAGAGAAAGATAATATTTCTATTGAAAAAAAGGTTTGATGGTTTCCATTGGTTTTGTAGAATTTATGGGAATAGATCTTACAACTATTTTCATAACATTTCACTTCTAGGAAAGTGGAATAAAGAAAGGTGGAGCAATAGTCTAAGAAGAACAAGTGACTTTTCAAAGCTGTATGAAGTTGAAAAAAAATATTAAGATGTCGAAAAATTTCCAATGAAAAATCAGTATACCTTCTTAGAGGATGTTTGGGGAAGATGTGACCAACTAATTCACTTCACTGAAGAATATTTTACAACTCTCATTGGAAAATCCTCTTATGCTAGAAAAGAGAAGGATGTAGAAAAGATGAATGTTATAGAAATATGTTTTATTGTCGAGACAAACTTAAATGCATGAAAAAGGAAAAAACCACAGATTATTGATATTAGTTGTTCCTCACAATTTATAAGAGATAAAAATATTGAAATATGTTGGAAATTATGATGAATGAGTATTTATTTTTGGAAATTATAGTTTTCTGAAAATTAGAGGAACAAGAACCATTGAGATAGAACCTCGAAAACCCAAATCTAAAGAATTTATAATTGTTTATGGGCTCAAGAACAACCATCAGAAGTGTGGAAATTGGAACACATATCAAAAGTGGTGAAAAGACCACTATAAATATTTTTTAGATTGGGGAACTTAATGACACATGTTATTTGAATATTGAAGATGAAAAAAATTGTGGCCTCACACGATTATGCATCCTGATCAGAAAATTTTAAATAAACATTATAAAGTAGATTCTTTTAGGAACATTCCAACATTGTAGATAATAGAATATGATGTTTTTATAATTTATAATAAATCTAAGATGGTTTGTAAAAGTGACAAGAAAATTGAAATTCAATGTACTAGACCTTTATAACATATTTAATCATATCTTTGTGAAATAATGAGACATAAATTAAAAGAATGAATATTTTGAATTTATTTTTTTAATTTATTATTTAATGTTGATGACCAACATCATGTCTATGAAATTTTAATTAGATACTGTAAAAGTGTTCAGATCCTTCATAACATATGTTGAGGGAGAAATGCGAGTTTATATAGAAAATTTGTGAATTGATAATGGGTTAAAATAAACTTGAAATTCTTTTTAATCTTATCCAAAGAAGAGTGGAATAAAACATCAATATATTGCTCCAGACACCCAATAAAAATTGTAGTAGTAGAGAGGAAAAAGATAAGGTTTGTGGAAATGGTAATAAGCATGTTATGAGAATAAAAAATGTTAAATTACTTCTAGAGATAATTAATGAGAGCTTCTATACATGATCAAAATAGAAGTTTGTTAATGTAGGAATCAAAAAATATTTCCTAGAAAATGTTTTATAATATAAAAAATACTGATAAACTTCAAAGTTTTTAGAAGTCACCGTTTACTAAAAATTAGAAATATAGATCTTGGGAAATTTGATAAAACATTTAAGGAAGGAAGTTTCATAGGATATTCACCCAAAAGAAGAAATTACAAATGTTGGAACAAAAGTTTAAAAATTTTTATGGATTCCTATGATGTGAATTTTATTGAAAATCCAAAGTCTTTAACAAAGTATTTTGAAAATATTGAGAAATATAAATTGTATATTTCTAATGAAAGTTAAAGAAAGTAAAAAAGGATATATCAAGACATAGAAGAATAATGTGACGAGGAAAGTGAAGCTGGAAGAGAAACATCAAAATTTTCTCCCCTACAGAAATAGGTTGATCCTAAAAATATACTTGGAAATTAAAAATTTATGATTCAGACTAGAATATGGTTCAGATTAGAAAATCTGGAATCACTTATTCATATATTGAACAAGATTCAGTTTTATAAGTGGTAGAATATAAAGAATGGGTGAATGAAATGAATTAATAGTTGGATAAAATTGAGAAATTTAAAACATGGGATATTTTTCCTTTTCCAAAATATAATCATTTTATTGAATCAAAATGGGTGTAAAGAAGAAACATGACTGAACATGGAAAAGTTCCAAGAAACAAATAAATACTTATTTATAAATGTTATGCATAGGCGGAAGGTGTGGAATTTGAAGAAACCTTTACTCTATTTCTAATATTAGAAACCATTATAATGTTCTTATAAGTGGATGCACATTGATGTTATAAAGTTTATCAGATCGATTTAAGGTCACTTTTTATACATGTGGATATTAAAGAAGAAGTGTACATTTAGTGACCTTGTGGTTTTCTACTTGATAATAATGAAGGATAAGGTTTTAAATTAAGTAAATACTTGTATGGTTTAAAATAAGATCCACATACATGGTATTCCAAAGTTGATATTTGTATAAAAAATATGAATTTTTATAAAATAAAAGTTGATAATAAATTGTTTTTCAATGAAGTGGATTCATTAACCTTGATTTTAATTGTTTATGTGGTTGATATAATTTTTTATGTGGATCAAGAAAATATATGTAAATAATTTTCTAACAAAATGAATGAGAATATTGTGATGTTAATTTTAGGAGAAATTTCCTTCTTCCTGGGTTTAATAGTTCAACAAAAAAAATACATTTTATTATATCAAGAAAAGTATTCCAGGAAGTTAATAAAAAAGTTTTACATGGAAGATTCTAAATAAGATTCTACCCCAATTTCAGTGAAGAAAAAGCTGATTAAAAATGGAACTAGAAGAAGTATAATTCAAAAATATTTTTAGAATATGATAGGATGTTTTATTTACATTACAAAATAAAGAACAAATATTTTTTATGCTATGAATTTACACTCCAAATAATATAACAATTCAAAATATTCTCATATTATGGTAGAAAAGAGAATTGTGGGATATGTTAAAGGAATAACTTCATATAACACAATTTAAAAAAGAAGGCGTGATATTAGATTTCATGGTTATACTAATGATTATTGGGATATATATTGAAATGATAGAAAGAAAACTTTTATATATTGAAATGATAGAAAGAAAACTTTGGGTGGAACATTTTTCTTAGGATAATATTTTATGGCAAAGTAAGAAATATAGTTTAGTAACTTTGAGCACAATGAAATCTGAAGATGTGGATGCTACCCAAACTTGTACTCAAATGTTTTAGTGAATGTTAAACTAGAATATTTTGAAGTCAAAGTTTCTACACCATTGAAGATAATTTTTAATAATCAGAGTGTAATTGATCATTCTAAAAATTGCAACCAACACTCTAGATCAAAGCACATAGATTTTAAGTTTCAATTCATAAAATTGAAAGTTGATGGTGAATATGTTTTATTGATATATATTTCAATGAAGTATCACATTCTTGATATATTTATCAAATATATGAAAAGAGAAAGATTTTTTGATATGAGGATGTGACTTCATGTTCAGAAACCACTAATGACTTCTTAAAGTTCTAAAGGAGGCCCCCATAATGATTTGGATTATGTCGAAAAGAGTGTTGAAAATGCACAATTTTTATTTGTTAATGTGGGAGAGAAACTCAAACTTAAAAGGGGGAGATAACTTTAACTAAAATGGGGATAATTTTGGTACTCTTCCAAAATTGAATATGAATACATGAGTATCATATAATAGGTGAAGAAAAGAAAATAGAGAGATATTTTATCTTAATATGGCTACAAATTTTCTTTTCACTATGAAATGGAATTTCCTAAAAAAAAATTCTTTATCTAGTAGTGTGGTGTGAGGAAAATTTCTTTTCTAAGAAAGGCCATTTTATTATTAAAAAATGAAAAATGTTAGTTATTAGAAAAAGGATTTGTGAAAAATTCCAAGTGATGACAAATGATGTGTGTTAAAAGTTTCTAATTAATGTTATCAAAAAATACAAAGGGGCGATTTCAGATCCTTTGTGATGGTTTTCTAAAAAATATTTTTATTTATTTAAAAATAAATTTTGTTAAGGAATGTTTTTGTAAAATAAATAAATATGTTTTTTTTGAATGACAAAAAGTGTAAAACTTCTAGAGTTGAAGAAAGTGTGAATCCTTGGAAGAGATAAAGTTCATAAAATTATAATTTCATGTTAGATGGTAATTCGAAGATCTTAATGTTCCTTAAATCTTAAAAAATCTCATGATACAAGCATTTATTGAAAATAATAAATTGATATTTTTTAGGCACATAGTTATGAATAAATTTTTGGTAATTTGATCTGGAATTCCAATGTTCATGATCAGATGGACCATAGTTGATGTTTGTGAAAGTTATTTTTTTCTAAAAATACATCAAACAAAAATTATGAGACATATATTTTGTAAAAATATCTAAAGGTTTTTTATGAGTTTTTATTATTTTTAAAAACGAGAATAAAATAAAAAGTGTATCAAAAAGTAATATTTTAATATATAAGAAAATACAAATGGGGATATCTTATTTATAACCAAATACAATGCTCCAAACATAGACCCCCAGACAACCAGTCTAGATAGAGTCATGTGAGGATTTTTTAAGTTTCTTTAGTGTACATAATTTGATAAAATAATGAAAGAAGCTACAAAAATTACTCTAACTTTTAGTTAGACACATATGATCGTAATAAGGTTTGAATTCATAGATAAGTGAATGGAGATCAATAACATATAATTTAAGGTTTTAAAAAATTCTTGGTTTTGTGGGAAAACAAAAAAAGGATAAGGAAGTTACATAAGATGTGTTGAAGTTTCTACTAAGAATAACATTGAAAGTAACTAAAACATTTAGAAGTTGTAAACATTCTTTCTACCATCTTCAGAAGTACTGTAGAAACTTATGAAAAAATAATTACTCTATTTTGATTTTAGTGGGACAAGGGAAACATAAATGAGTTTAAATGGGATAAGAACATCAAATAATGGTAGGTGAGTTTTTCTAGACATGAAATATTTATTATGTTTTAAGAGAAACGTTTTTTTACCATCTAAGTTTGAAGTTTTAAAGTCTTGAAGTGACTATAAAGAAATAACAATAGATGAACATTTTGTATGAAAGTCCATGAAACACACTTTTTTGAAGAATATACATCAGACATACATTCACCTGATAGAAATAGGATGAAAAATTACAAATCAGATATAGGTCTAAGTTATGATGTTATTCTAGATAATGATCAAATAGACATGATTAGACTAAGGAAAGTTAATAATTTTAATAAACGATAAGTTATAAATTCCCAGTGTCGAGAAGATACAATATAAAAAACTTTGTAAAGTATTTATGATTTATGATGTCGTACTGAGCTTAAGGAAATCCAAAAAATGTTGGAAATACTGATGAATTCAAGAAGAGTTGAGGGGATTTAAAAAGGTTCTACTTTTTTCTAGAATACTTGATAAACCTTGATGTGGGATTCAAATATAATTCATCCAAATCATTTTTTTGGTATTTTCATAAAATCCACTTTGAGGGTATAATGGGAACCAATCGAATTACACCCTATAGAGGGAGGGAGGGACATTAAAAATTCAAATTTCAAGGGCACAAGACCCCAAAACATAATAAAAATTCGTATCGCATTCCAGGAACCACTTCTAGAGAGACTATAAATAAAGGCTGGAAGGTATATCACACTTATCATATTCTTGAAAAAAATATGATATGTTTTATATTTTGTTTTAGAATTGTGTTTTTCAATGAAATAACTTTTCATGTTCAAGAAATTTGTATGGAAAATTTTTCTTATTAGAATATCATATATAGTTAAATTCATATCACTATAAAGAGGTTTACCGAATAGAGAACTTGATAGATGAAATGTAAATTTATTCCATAGAGGGATTTTGTGAGGATCTTGTTTTGTTAAACAGGAAGAAAATATTGTTTGAAGCTTGTAGAGATAAAGAATATGTGCAATATATGGAGGCCAACAGACACAGGCATACTAGATGAAGTATTTATGGATCGAGAAGATGAGATAGAGGGAAGATAAAACAGATATTACAGACAGTCCCCCTGTGGGGAAGTTTGATCAATGTCACATTTTTTTATTGCTCAAATTTTGTAATATTTTTTTAAAACAATAGGATTAAGTATAATCATGAATATTGAGAGATATAATGAGACTAATGGGAGTGGGATCAAAATTTGTATTCACTTATTTCTAATAGTGAATTTTCATGGACCCAAGAGAGTGGATATAGAAAGGTTGTAGGTTCTCACACTAAGGCTAAAAATTGATAAAATTATGTGTTTTCTTACATTAATATTTTTCAATCATTTGAGTTTACTAAAAAGTGATATGGGAGTAACTCTAAAATTTTTTAGGTGTTAAATTTCATAAAGATGGAAATTTTTAAAAAGATTTAAATTGATTAACCCCTTTCCCAATTATTTAATTATCCTTAATATCTTCAAGTTTTTTATTCTCAATTAAAGGATTATATTGAAATATAACCCAATAATGTGGTTCCATACATTATTGAACTTATTATAGGATTAAAATATGATAAATAATAGTTGGAATAAGAAGATGATGCAATGAAATATGTATTAACTAAAAAAATTGATAGATGTATCCTTACATCAAGACTAGTGGAAGAGAATGATAAATCTATTTTACTTTTTAATGAAATAATTTCATTGATTGATGATAACTTAAAAGTATCTTCTTATGAGGATTTTTTGAGTAAGTGATCCTTATATTTGAAGAGATTTATAAAATATCTATTAATGTGAAATATTATTAACAAGACATTAAGGGAAAAAGGTGATAGTACTTGAAAATTCTATATTATAGAATTTTAAGTTATATAATAAATAATTTTAATGTCAAATAAGAAGTGGTAAGATACCCTACACCTAGGTATGGATGATAATAACACACTCAGTAAAAGGTTACTTAAATTTAAAGTCAAACTAAAAATCTAGATGTTTCTCAATAATATTTTTACAATATATGTAAACCTTATCAAATACTTAAGAATAAGTGTTCTACCACTCAAGTTTATGAGATTAGTTTTCCTTAAAAAAAACTCATAATATTGGTAAATTGAAATTTATATCATTTGGAGAAGTATTCAAATCAAGATCATAGAAGAAGCTGTCCCTTATCCTAAAAATTATAGTTATAGTAATGAAGTTACACTTGCTAAGTACATGATTGAAATCAAAATATTTTCACATGTGGAAAGAGAAAAGTGCTAAAAAATCCACTAATGTGTCAAAGGGTAAAGATGGAAATTCCATGAAGATAATATACCTAAATAGATCCCAAAATAATTGATTTCTACTCCAACATTACAAGGAAAAAAGTCTTGATAAATTTATAAAAAATTTAACTAAAAGATATTTATTATAAAATTCTAGTACTTTTAGATGTTTGTGTAAAATTACACTAAATATTGGTATAATAGGTTAACCTTTAATGACTGTAAAATTATTTAAATGAGGGAGTTAATTTCTAAAAAAAATATAAAAAATTATTGTCAAAGTATATTTTCATTGAAGAAGTGATATCTATCATTAAAAAATAGATTTGGTTGTTTGGATAATTTTTTATAAGGATATAATATGTATGGTCATTACCATGAAAATTTATAGTATCTACCACCTAAATACAACTCCTATGCTGATGAAAATAAGAGACAAAAACATAAGATAAAGTAAAAGAAACATTGAAGTGAGTCTACCTTGAAGAGTATATTAAATGAAAAATCTTCCCCAAACACATTTGATAAGTTAGTGAATAAATATGTGAATGGTGTCGTACCAAAATATAAAATATGATTCTATTATGGTATGAAAGGACACACCATGTACCATTGCATGGTATATATGAATTTCATGAAAAAAGGGAGCAAGCTTGGGAAAAGGGAATCCGTCCAAGAGAGATATAGTTGGATTGTATTGGTGATTGAATCTATTGAATAATTATAGAGGTTTCCCATAATGAGTGACTACCATCGATAATGGTTGTTGATATTGTTACAATAAGAAAGGACACATAATAATAAATTTTATGAAATTTCTATTTGGTAAAAATGATATGGTAATAAATAAAGGGAAAACATAAATTACTACTAAAATCAAAATTGATATTATGAAGAGAAAGTCCACACAAAATGATAAGGCCAACCATTTTAAATAGGAATGTCTAATAATATGGCCGACCTTGATAGAATTTTTTAATACGACAAAGTCATAGGAAACAATAATGTTCTTTACTTACTAATATAAAAAAACTCATTTTTGGTAAGAAGAAATTTGAAGAAAATAAGAAACCCATGCTTCAAAAATATGATCATATTTGGAGATTCAAGTGTGGATCATGAATAAAGAGACCTATAAATATTATACCCTTAAATAAAATATTCTTTGGGTTAAGGAATAATTCTTAGACCTACTGCTGTAATAGAAGAGATGATGAAGACCCACCTTATTCCAACATTTTGGTGGTTATGATTTATGAAAGATAATTGAAAGTGGAGAAAGAAACGAACACATTGCATCCTATGATACATATATAGTCATTATATTTCTCAATCACTGTAAAGATTAATTTATAGTCTCCTTTTAAAATCTTAATTTCTTTAATGATGACAAATAATGGAAAGCATCCCATGAGGGGTAATTAATAATAAGGGTTGAATCATCTAAATAATTAATCATTTATATTGAATATACAATTCTAGACATCCCAAAAAAAATTTATGATGAGTTAAGTTTTCACTTTCTCATGTATTTTATTGTTTATAACAAATATGGTTACAAAGGGAAGTGATTATTAAACTTAAAATTGTGAAGAATATATTTTCACTTGAATGTTTCTGATCTATTTTTTCATACCGAGTACATGTGTGTAAAGAATTCTTGAAAATGTATTTGGAAATCCAAAAATAAATGTATTATATTTGGTATCACATTATGATTAGTTAATGAACATATTTGTTTTCTAAATTAATGAATCTTATTTTTAACACCAGTCTATCCCCAATGGACTTAAAGTTTTTTTATTGATGACACAATTCCAAGATAATTTAGGATTCCACTATTTTTCTCATGGAATTACCTAATTACAATGGGCCATGATAGAATAAAGAAGTCTATATGGTTTTGATAAGTGTATTTTAATCATTTATTATAGTTTAAATAATGGGTAAAATATCCTACATTTAAATTTTAATTTATTTTCATTAATGGGGGGTAGATAAACATACATAATTAAATAAAATTACAATTAAAAAAAATATGATGGGGGATATTTTAGTACACTATTGGAGTTGATAATATGTAATTGTATTATTTTCAATGTGAAATTCAATTTTTGATTGCATTTATGGGTTATATATTGGGAATCCAACAACTTAATAAGATGATACCATTAAACATATAGAGGAAACTTATATCTAATGATGGAAATGAAAATTAAAATAAGAAACTACTTGGTGATTAGCCTAAATTCATATGATTTTTGAGCTGGAACTCATGTCAAAGATAAGTATTGAAGTGTGTTTAAAGTGTTGTTTATAATAGTTTTGAGAATTATAAAATCTGTATGGGTGAATATCTTGAATAAGTTTTTTGTTAGTTAAGTTAAAAGCTTTCTTGAATGGATATATTGATGTATAATTTTTGAGAGGATCCATCCATGGAGTCTTTATAATATTAGATACTAGAATAAGTATGAAAATAATATTTGATGAAGGTTTATAATGGTTCAAATTAATTTGTCTAAATATGGAAGCCTAGAGGTAGCAAGGTTTGATAATATACTCTATATGAGTGTTAAATATACTAGAAAATTACTTAGAAGAGAGTTAAATGATATAATAATTATATTAATTGTTCCCATTCTTATTTAGAGTTATTTTTATGTTATTTTAATTATTGGATAATCCCATAGTTGATTTGAAATGATTTTGAATTAATTTGATGTTATTATAGATTTTTGAGTTTAAAGTTGAGAATTGGATGATTCCTAGAATAGGTGCTTCAGTCATTTAATGGAATAAATGATTCACATTACTCATCATATGATTCATTTCTTTTTGAATAATTCCACTTAAATTTCATTAAAACATCTATTTTTGAGTCATTTCTAACTATGGGATGAAAATTTAGCAAAGTAAAGAGCTACATAAGAGTCACTGTAACCTATGTAAGTGTCATTTGAAGCTGCATATGTGTCATTTATCTCGTCCTATGTTTCGTTAACATATAGAATGATTTATATGATGTATATGAGTCACCCAATAAGTGTGTGAGTCAATTAATTATATAAAGTTTATAATTCTCTTAAATAGGAAGTGAAGTAATTAAAAATTAAATTATAAAGAATAAAAATAAACTGAATGATATAGGAAATAATCATCGTTGTTCTAAACATCAAAAAAATGTTTTAATTCAAAATTCTTTAGTTTTTTAGGAAAAGATCAAGGAATGATAAATTTTGTACATTTTTTTATCCTGAAGTTGAAATTATAAATTTAATAAATCTATAAATAATCTTTCAATATATTGGAATTGAGATTTATGTTCTAAAAATCACAATGGGATGTTATTTAAGATTAATGGAGAAGAAGAATCATGTATTGAGATACTATCTATGATATGTTGATTCAGTACTGATTTTATGTTATTTTTATTAATGTTATTCATGTAATAAGTAGGTTGAAGAGATAGTGAGCTACAACCATGCCATATGTGTGGTGCTAAATTTTCAAAACAACCTTGATAATTGTTTAAGTTGTGGGTTTGAGTGGATGTTTTATTTGAAATTAAGATTCTCAAATACTAATTTATAAGGATTTTAAGTCATAAAAATTCGAGACAATTTAGGAAGAAAAAGTGAAAGGGTACTCTTGTCATTTTATAGGAGACAACCATTTTATAAAAAAGGAATAAGGGAGATCATGGGATACACCCACATGCATAAAATCTTAATAAAATAAAATGAATAAATCATGGGGAAATTGATAGATATTTTATATAAATAATATATATAAAATATATTATCAATAAACTATGTAAAAAAGTGAAAAAGATAGAGTGATAAAGTTATTTCTCCTTGAAGAACATGGAGAACTATTAAATAAGAAAAATATTTGTGGGATTTGAAATGTGAATCGAGAGTTGGGAACCCAAAATACAATGAACATATCAAAGTAAAAAGATTATAAGAATCATATTATTAATAAGATTAATCCTATTGGTATGAATCTAAATGAATAAGGGGAATAATATATTTATTATGTTTTATAGATCCAGTTGAAGTAGTGAGAATAAAAAGTTGAGACGAAGAGAGTAAGGAGAGACCAACTATGCTACCACTACACATATATGATGTGTTAATACCATAATACATATATTATCTACTGGATTATGGATTATCATAGGATCTAAAGATTGATTTTATAATTTTATGTGAATAAATTCTATGAAGATAATATGAAGCTGTGCTACAAGTAGAGACCGAGTTTTATACACCGTTCTTAAATAGTTAAAGGTAGTTGAAGACTCTTTTAAGAAAAAGGAGATAAAATCATATTGATGAAGTTTTATCATTATATTATTAGAGATATAATTAAAATATATTAAAATTACTCACATTTATATACATGGTGGGAAGCCATGGTACCAGTGTGACTCTATGTATGAAAGGAGATCATAGTGGGACTCTGTGATATAATTGAGAATCTATAAATTCAAAAGAGATACTTGAAATTTTAATTACTATGGGAAGTAGTTTTTGTGTGTGAATAAGTATGGATACATTAAGTATCATTATATTCACTTGATTTTATAGTGGATAATAGAGTTTGTGACTGGAGAGAATCACCAATAAAAATAAGGAGTTGGTTTCCCACATTGGGACTAAACCTTGTAAACATACAATGTGAAATCCTATACTAACTTTCCTATATTTATTATGGTAGGTGAGATTTGTAATTACTAATAATATCTACAATAACCTAATAGATAATATATGTACAAAATCAAAGGGGATAAATTATAATCAAATAGAATTATAATTCAGTAAAAAATAGACAACACCTAATTCACCATTCTTTGGTGTCTTCATTTATATTTAAGGGAATCTCATTTTTATTTATTATAAAATGGTTTGTTATATAATTTATAGTTTTAGTTATTAAAATTAATATTCATTTTCATTTTATATAGTTAGTTATTTTATTATTAAGGAATAAAATTCCCTAATAATCATTTTTTATCCCTCAAAATTAGTTTTCAAACGTTGAGAGAATTGGGAATTCATTGAAGACCTTATGGATATCCGAATTTGGTCATGGGAATGGCATTATGGTTTAGTTCATTGCACTATACCCCAAGTTTTAATAGTTTTACTATGTAATCTCATCACTCTCTCTCCCCCACATTCTTGGTTTACTACCAAATACAAGTAAAATAATTTATATTATAAATCAATAAAGTAGTGAAGTAAATCATTAATATAGGTATAATAGGATAATCAAGATTTTCCACATTATAATAAGTGTATATTATTTTATATACTTGATGGAATTTAGTTTCGTTTTATTCTATAATATTTTAAAAAGGGAACTTTGTTATGGTTGGGAATTATCGATGTCATTGATTGATTTTTTAAATATTTCGTAAATCAACCTTAAATTTGGAATAAATTTGATGTATCACTTTCTAAAATAAAATGAATTTTTAAATATTGATTTTAGTTATAAGAGGTGGTGGACTTAATTAAATACTAAGAGGTTAAATGATTCATTAAGGCTAAATGTAGCTAAAACCAATTGTGTAATATATTTTTAAATAACATTAATGTAACATTTCATGATGTGAGGATCATAAACATTTTTTGAGTAGAAATTTGGAATTCCACTATCCACTTATAAAGGAGCTTCAACTATTAAAGGTTGAATGAAAATATATAATTAACACTTATGGATTTATTGGGAGTCACATATGTGGGGAATAATGCTGGAAAATATAGTGTATAATGTACTTCAATATCTCTAATAGTGATAAAAGGACATACCCAACAATGATTATTGATGTAAGGAAACATTTTATAACCATCAGTCAAGTTATGAATATGATCGAGCTACATGAACTAAGTGTATTAAGATCATGAGGATAACATGGAGTGGTTACCGAAAATGATGTAAATAATAGACATTATTGATGATCCCACCACATATTATTATTCCAATAAATACGATATGTATATATTATTAGTTATCAAAGAAGAATTATAATTATTCACAATGATATAATCGAAGCCAAGGAGGAATATTTTAAAATAAATTTATATTGTATACAATGATATAAGATAGTCAGAAAACAAACATTGTACCCTATTATTGGTGAACATTATCTATATAAATATAAATTTTTATGATATCAATGTGTCATCACTTATAATGGACTATATTCTAGTTTTTAGAGTCTATGAGAGGGTATTTCACCCTATTGGATTGGTATCATGTCATATGGTAGCCATATATGAGGTACACCATTATGAGGTTATGGAAGATGATTAAGGAATAATAGCATGTCATTTTCTATGATAGTCAATACTATTGTATACGTCACCTCTATGATAGAAGGTTATTATGATAAATTATTAGAAGAAATGCTATACCAGTACTATAACCAGTAAACATCCTCAATCATGGAATGGATAATATGATATCACTGGTTTTGATTCCAACATATTATAAACCATAACATAGAGACACTAGATATCATATTCAAAAATATAGATTTTTTTAAAGCTATAAAATGAATTATAAAATCATCTTATAGTAGTTTAATATTAAAAAATAGTTAATCTAATTTTCCAAGAACACTATCAAATATTAAGAGTAAATATTTGATAAGGGTGGGAGTGTCACAAAATCATGGTGATACATGGATGTATCTGATGGAGAAAGTGGAAAAATATCTTAATATGAAATAATTTTTATAATATTGACTAATTAAATTGATAAACCTATTGATAATATGGAATGATAGAGCCTAATCTAATGAGAGAAGAGTTTTCATATGATCATGGGAATTTAAGTCACTTTAAATAAAAGAGGAATATCGAATGATGTTCAGAAATATTCATATTTTTCATGAACAAGATGCAAGATCACTACTGTACAATTGTGTTATAATATAAAGACAATAATAGTTTTAAGAGGACATAGATGTTATATTTAAAGGGATAAAAGCATAACTTAAGTAGTAATTTTCCATTTACACTACTTTGATAAGTACTTTCATAGTGGGTCGAGTTCATTCATTTTCTTTCTCAAATATCACAAATAGAGGGTTAAGACCCTTTTCTATAATTTATTTAATAGGGAATAAGATAATTTTTACTTGAGTCCCTATTCATAATTTTAGTTCTTATCAATATCTATTTTTTGAAAAATTATATTTATTTGAATAGTTGGGTGATATACACTTGTTATCATCTTAGAACTTTTATGAAATGTTTTTTCATTGAGTTTTTATTATTATTACCCACTATTTGGATGACCACATATATGATGAAATTATATTTTCAAATAGTATGTGTCTAGTGACCTCTAACTATGTGTGTGGAAATAGTATTCTTATTTAGTATATATTAAAATAATCCTCTCATGATAGGGTGTTATTTACAAAATAGGCATGGATATATTTTTTAATGATTTGGAAATTAGAAATAACTTCCCCAATACTCATAGAAAAGGGAACCAACTAACTATGATCATTGGGATATTATGACTCATATTTCAATACTACTCAAGTTGAGTAGTTTGTGATTATAGTCCCAGTCTTTGAGAAAGGGAAAGAACAAGGACTTATAATTTTTATGTACTATGATAGTATAAAAAGTGGTTATCTTACTATTAATTAATCAATAATTAATCTATAAAAAAATTATTCTAATTTCATAGGATTCTTTAAATTACCAAAAAACATTAAACAATTCCAGTACACAGTTTCAATCATATTTAAAAAATTAAAAATGGATTAAAAATTGTGGATGTGTTGACCTCATCAAGGTACAACATAATATTTATATTATATAATATTTTTTATGGATTTTAGAATAGTTTTTACAATCACATTATAGTTTTTGCATAAAAATTCTAGGTTATTTTCACATTCATTAATTCTTTTTTATTTAACATGACATTCATTTTCGAATGAATGACCAGATCATGCACTGATTTCAAATCAGATATATATTATATTACTAAGATAACTTATTTGACTAGATCATGGAATTTGAGAAACATCAAGAACTTAAAAGACAAATTTGAAACTATTTCTTTGATATATTTTATTTAAATAGACAATAATTTTTATTTTGAGTCCCATTTGTAAAATATGACAAAGAATATCAATCAATCCCAATGGTTAATCAGTAGACCTAATTTTATTAATTAAAATAATAAAATTGACTATATTAACTTTAAAACCAAATTTATACTCAAAACTAGTATTATTTAACTTACTACATTGACCCATGGTGTTCAAGGTGAGGATACTAATAAGGATATCTGAAAACTCAAAAAGGAATTTAAAAAAGATGAAGAAAATGTTTTAACAAAATAACAAGTTATGTGGAAGTGGATTTACTTCCCTATTAAAGGAGTTTTCAATGAGTGGTAGTAAAATTTACATCATGAAGAGGTCCCAAGATTGGATGAGTTATAAAGAAAGATCCTTAGGTGACCAGTTTCTACTTTATACTGAAATTATTTAAGTAAGGGGTTATATGGGATATAATTAAAGTCATTGGAGAAAACATGTATCAGTACTAGGAAAGGTTTAATATGCTTTCATTAAATAACCCACATCAATAGATTAAAGTGCACCACTTTTTGATTTCTTCTATCATGGATTTATTAATAGTGATATAAAAAACATTTTTAATTCCATAATATTTTATCATATATTTTTCTTTAAATAAATTTAATGTGTTTGATAACATGATTTATATGAAACACCGAGCTTAAATGAACTATGATATACATTGAAAAATTATTATTAAATTTAGCTATTATTTCTTAGCCGTTGTATTAGAGGGTATGAATAAGAATAAAAAAATTATGAAAAGTATTCATAAAAGTGTTATTTAATGATAAATTATTTATTATTTTTTAGTAAATAAGTACTCAATTTTAAAAGTCAAAAATAATATTATTTTGTGTTACAAGATTAATTTTTCAAAGTATTATATTTTTCTATGAATTATATGACTTTATCACTAATGAACTATAATTTTTGTGAAATATATTGGTATTTAATTTATAAAAATTAATAATTTTTCATACATTGATTATAAATTGATTATAAGTGAAGAAAAAAAAAATTTATGGTAAAAGGAGTTATTTTCCAAAGAAATATTGTTATTGTGGGCAATGTATTTGTATTAAAAATTCTAATTAAAAATTATTGATTAATGATTTTTACAAAAGGTATTGAGAATATATTTAATAAAATATATTAAACTTAATCTAATGGTTTTTACTAGTCAATGAATTTGAATAAATTCACTTTTATTCTTACAAATGCATTTTTCTAAAAATGGGGTTCGTTGTGTATTCACACTGATTTTAAAATGAATTCATAACCATATAGAAATTGAATTAGATAAAATGGTTTCTATATTTGGATTCATTATTTCCACATTTATTAATGAGGTCAATTTCATTTTTGGCCATTATGAATATTAAATGAGGTAAATATTAATTAATACAATAAAGGTTAAAAGGCATAAAAGGAGTTAAAAAAATAGATAAGGGTTGAAATGGCCAAAAAACTTGTCTAAATAATATTTTAATAAATGATTAAAATCCAATATCATCCCATATTCGAAAATAATATAATTTTGAGCTAGTTTCCATTGATATTGACTTTATTATATTTTAATTTTCTTAATAATTACATGTGTGTTACTCCCCTCACTTATAAAGGGTCACATCTTCTATTCTCTCCTAAAAAACACGTGTGTTGGGAATGTATTGTCTCAATCAAAATCTATATTTTATGATGTTTTTTATGTTCACAAAAACCCTGGTTTGTTTTCTAGTAATGTTTTGTTAAGTTATTTTTACAGGAATTTATATTGTATTTAATGAAATTTAGAATTACAGGAATGATTCAGAAAACACTGCTTTCATCTCAATGTTATGCTGAAAAGATAAATGTTTGTGTATAGTATCAAACCTATGTTACGCTAAAGATTTTTCATTTGGATCTTCATCCTTACATTTAGAAAACTCACACACATATAGATCAACAACCCTTTGTTAGAGTCTATATTTACTGTTTTCAACCCTACATTTGAAAAAGTTGAAAGTATGCTTAATCAAGGATATATTTTAGATTTTGTGTTGTCAAGGATAAACGTAAGGATCGTCATCCCTACACTACACAAAGGAACCATACACTTCAACAAGGAACCATAAACTATGCAAAGGAACCCTACACTATGAAAAGGAACCCTACATTATGCAAAGGAACCCTATTCTACACAAACGAACAGTATACTATGCAAAGAAACCCAGTTCTACACAGCTCAACCCTACATTGTGTTCTCAATGACAAAGTTCCTCAAGTCACTTTTTCAATATGAGATTACTAAAATGGTCATGTTGGAATTAAAGTCCAATTTAATGATTGTTTTGATTGTTTCAAAGAACCGTGTTCATCGGAGAAAATCTCTCTTATTTTTAAGGTAATTTATGACCCTCCTAGTCAATTGAAATTGGAATTTCCATGATCAATCCGACCATTCTTTTAGATATAGAATATAGAAGAATGTTTTTATGTTCTATATATTCCTTTAGAATATCTCTTCATATGAGTGTGTGATAACTGATTCACATATAAGACTGATTTATTAAATTTTTTTTACAGTGATATAGAAAAAAACAACTCTGATAAAGGACTACATTTTTGGAGATATATATGTTCTATCTTGGTCTAATTTATGTTTGTGAATGCTTTGTTTTGTTACTAATTTTAAATTGAATATCTATGTGTGACCTGGATCACTTTAGACTCATTATCTCTTGAAGACTATTATTTTTGAAGAATAATAAGATCCATATACTATCAATTGCGTGCTTCTACAATTGTGATGTTCAAACAATTTCAAAAAATCAATCTCTTTTGATTTATTTGAGTTTCAACTACTTATAACCAGTTGTGGTGGAGTTTCAGATTCTCAATATAAGTTGTGGATAATTGGTTCTCTATTATAGAACAAGAAGGCTTTGTATTTAGTCTTGTAAAGGTGTCAACTTCCTACACTCAATTGAGGATTCTTAGTATTATGATAATAGGACCATTCTATTGAAATTTACCAAGATTGCTGAGAGTGTAATTGTTAGAGTAGTCTAGGAGATCTTTATGCCTTAAACCACAATAAAAAGTTGTGTTATTTATTTCTATTTATCCTCTATATATTTTTGTACATAAGAAAAATACTCCATATCTGCATAAATTATAGTGGGTGTCAAAAGCTAGAATTGTGGAAGTTTTTGAAAAGACACAATTCACCCCCTCTTGTGTGTTACTTTTTATATTCCGACCTAACAATTGGTATCAAAGGTGTGATTTTTAAATAAATATATAGCAATATAAAAAGTATAATGTATGTACAAATATGGGAAGGGATGATCATAGAGAAATAAGGTCAATGGTTTGAGCTCCATACATCAATGGTAAAAATTTTGGGTGTTGTAAATCAAGGATGATTATATATCTTAAAAATATTGGATACAGAGTTTAATCTAAGATCATTACACACTATAATATTCCTGAGAAACATGAAACATGGGATGCTGAAATAGAAGCTGAATATGAAATGAATTCTAAATCTACGAATTCTATTATTTGTGATCGTGAACCAGATGAGTTTAATCATGTATCACAATTTCCAAATACATATGAGATGTGGAAAACTATTGTAGTTTTCTATGATGGAACATACACTATAATATAGATGAGGTATGAAACAACAAAGATGAGTTTTTACACCTTTATAATGTTTGATGGAGAAATAATTACTCATATGAATAGAAGGATCACAGAAATTATCAACAATATTATAGCCCAATGAGAACCCATGAAACATGATAATCATGATTTTGAAGTAATCAGAGTACTAAATTTTAAATGGAATGGAATATCTACTACTATTCGAAAATCATAAACATTTAAAGATCTGATAATGAAAGAACTAATTAGGACACTGATGATATACGATGCAGAAACACATGATGAATATGAAGATCATATGATCACAGTAAAGAAATGAAATATGGATCTAAAAGTGACATCTTAAAAAAAACATAATATCCAATAAAAAATTCAAAGAGGATAAAAACTAAGATTCCTCATATTCTAATATGGAAATGGATCAACTAGTTAGAAAGTTCACCAATTTCAACAATAAGAAAAGAAGATCAGAAAATACTTCAAAAATGAGAAGAAATACTCTAGATAAGTAATATGTTATGATTGAAAGAAATTTGGTAATATCAGACCATATTTTCCTCAACCGAATGATGAAATAAAGAAGCCAAAAAAGCGATACCATAAAAATGAAGATTATGAGAATAAAGGCTAAAGAGAAATGAAAGTTACTTGGAGTGTATCTGAAGACTCCAACAGTCCTTCCAAGTCTAATTCATAGAAGGAACAATTAAATCTAAAGGCCAACATGTCCTTAATGTCCAATGAAGAAGGAGAAAAAGTACAAACTTATTATTCTTTTTATTCTGATACTATTAGTTGCTCAAATGACAAACTAGTTTCCTACTATTCAATTATAGAATAAAAATATGATTATATGACATTGAATCCCAAGTCTTTAAAAAATATCCATAATGATGTTTTTGGTGAAAGAGATACCTTGCTTAAAAAACATCAATAATTGATAGAAAAATTCAATTCATCCACAATAAACTATACTGATCATGAAAAAGGATGAAATAATTACAAAATGATGTAGGAACTTATAAGAGTACTGTTATTTTTTTTACTAAAGGGTAAAATATCCTAAATGAAATTATTGGAAATAATTTCATTAAAACAGAAAGATATGGAATATGAAGCAAGGGTGAGAAATAAAAATTGTATAAAAACTAATTTATACCAAATTCTAAAAATAAAACCTATTATCATTGTTGAACAAAATGCCATGTACCTAATAACTATTATTTAAAAAATCCTTAAATAATTGGAATTAAAAGGTCTTTTATTTCTAAAAGTTTTTTTGAATAAAATTATATAAAGACAAAGCAGATATGGATTCCCAGATTGTTGGTATTTAACACTACTGGACCCAAAAAAACATGGGTACCAAAACAAACAGTTGTTTAATTTATTTTGAAAGTAATAGGCCACATGAACAAAATCCTATATGGTATATGGAATGTGGATGTTCTAGGAATCTGAGTGGAGATCCATCATATTTTCACATGTTGATACAAATGGATGTAGGTCTTGTCACTTTTTGGGACAGTACTAGAGGAAAAATAATTAGAGTTGGAACTATTAGAAATCCAAAAAATTTCACAATAAACTAAGTACTATATGTTTTTTATTTTGATTTTTCTAACAATTCATGCTTTGTGATTAAAGATAAGTTGGTTAATTTTTGAGCACCAAGAATAGATAATGTTTATACTGTGGATTTAAATTCTTTATGTAAACAGAATGTGAATTGTTTAACTGCTAAGACAAATGAATCATGGATTTGTCATAGAATACTTGGACATTGCAATATTTATGGTTCACATAATTTTTTATGAAAAGTGAGTTTTTTATTTTCCTAGTTTTATGTTTGAAAAAGATAGATTCTATGATTCATGCCAAATTGGAAAGCAACACAAATCACTATTAAAATATATCAACAAAATTTCTACATCAAAAACTTTAGAACTTATATATATAGACTTTTTTGGATCATCAAGGATAGCATATTTGGCTGGTAAATTGTATTTATACGTTTTAGTTGATGATTATTCTATATTTACTTGGGTTTATTTTCTAAAACTCAAAAGTGATTTTTTCACTATTTTTGAAAGTTTTTGTAAAATTGTTCAAAATGATAAAGGTTTTAAAATAATTTCATTAAGAAGTGATCATGACAGAGAATTTGAGAATCAAGAATTCAATTATTTTTTCTCAAATATGGGTATTAAACACACCTCTTGTGCACCAAGAACACATAAAGAAAATGAAATTGTTGATAAGAGAAATCAAAACATTAAAGAAATGGATAAGACTATAATAAATGAATATTGACTTAATTCCTATCTTTGGGTAGAAATTGTAATCAGATCCTATTATATCCTGAATAAAGTTTTAATTATGCAAATTTTTAAAAAGTCACATTATGAACTTAGAATAACATAAAACCAAATGTAATGTACTTTAATGTTTTTGGATTCAAGGTGTATATATTTAATACTAAGGACAACCTTGGTAAGTTTGATCCAAAAGTTGATGGAGGAATATTTTTAAGATATTCTACCACCTTTAAAGCTTATAGAGTGTTTAATAAAAAGTTAAGGATTGTTGAAGAATCAGTTCATGTGAATTTTGATGAATCTGACCCTTTCATTAAGAAGAAATATCAAACTATTGAAGTCACTAACGATTTGGATAACATGAGACTTTAGACCCTTAAATATGATTTTAATAAAGTTCAGTACAGTTTAAAAGAACAAGATATTGGAGAACCTAAAAGTGTCTTTCCTAGAAATTCTAAAACCCTAAAAAACCATCCTTTAGAAATAGTTCTAAGATATCTAGAAATATGAATTAGAACTAAAAAATGTAGAAAACCTAGAATAATTTTCAACCTTTTTATCTTAGTTTGAACCTGAGACTATTAAAGAAGCCTTAGATGATGAAAATTGGATGTTGGATTTATAAGAATAACTAAATCAATTTATAAGGAATGAAGTTTGGGAATTAGTAGAAAGACCAACCAATTATCCAATTATATGAACCAAGTGGGTATTTTTATATAAGCAGGATGGTCAAGGTATAATTACTAGGAATAAATCGATATTAGTAGATAAAGGATATAATCAGTAAGAAGGTATAGATTGTGGTGAGACCTTTTCCCCTATAGCTAGATTAGAATCCATTAGAATCATTTTATCCTATTCATCTCATATTAATTTTAAATTATATCATATAGATGTAAAATCTACCTTTTTAAATGGTTATTTAATGGAGGAAGTTTATGTCAAACAACCCTCAGGTTTTGAAAATCCTTAAAAAATTAATATTATTTTTAAACATACCCAAGCTATGTATGAACTTAAACAAGGACCAAGATCTTGGTATGAAATATTAAGTTCCTTTATTTTGAAAAAGGGATTTTCTGTTGTATTGGAAGATCCAACACTTTTCAAGAAAAAAATTTCTTTTAATATATTATTAGTCCAAATTTATGTTTATGATGTTATTTTTGGTTCAACTTATAAAAAGCATTGTCATAATTTTTCAAATCTAATGAAAAAATAATTTTAAATGAGTATGATGTGTGAACTAAATTTATTTTTAGGATTTAAAATTTATCAAAAAGATTATGGAAATGTGTTAAATCAAAGTTAGTATATTATAGATTTATTGAAAAAGTTTTTACTTGAGGACAACAAGACATATACAACTCCTATGTGTACCAATATAAAAGTTAATTTGGATGAATCAGGAAAACCAATTGAAAACATGTTATATAGTAGTATGATCAGATGTTTTTATGTTTTATTTCTAGAATAATAAAGATTATGTTTTCTATATGTATTTGTTTATAGATTTTAGTCAAATACAAAAGAATCCCATCTTACTACTGTGAAAAGGATTTTAATATATTTAAAATGATCTGATTTTAAATATCTTATTTACCACAAAACATCTGATTTTAATCTAATTTCATATTTAGATGATCAATTTAGAGGTTGAAGATTTGATATTAAAAGTACTCAGGAACCAACAACATTTTAGGAAAATCTATATTTTCATGGTCTAGTAAGAAACAACACTCAGTCTCCCTATCAACCACCGTGGCAGAATATGTTTATGCTGGCAGTTGCTGTGCACATGTATTATGGATGAAAAATAATCTATTGGAACTTTTACTAAAGATTAATATTATAAATATTTTATGTGATAATACTAATGGTATTAATATTTATAAAAATCATATAAGTCATTATAGGACTGAGAAAATTGATATAAGGCATCAATTTATAAGAGATCATATCCTTAAAAAGGATATTTATTTTGAATTTTTTGATACTAAATATCAATTAGCTGATATTTTTATTAAACCACTTCCCAGTGATAGTATTGAATTTATTAAGGTGGAGTTAAGAATATTTGAGTTTAAGAAACACTTTAGTAATGTATTTCCAGTTTTTATTTTAATTTTATTAAGATTTATTTGATATGTTTTATTTGATTTCATTTTATTTTTTTGGAAAGAATTTGATTTATATTTTATTTCATTTTTATTTTAAAATTTAAAAAAGGTAATGAGTACATTTGTAAATGGTGTGAGAAAATTGTTTTCCTTATCCCACTATATCCTCTCTTGCACAACCATTCAGCTTATAGAGTACCACTCTCTTTCAATTCTTGTTTACTGAAAACCCTAAACCATCAATTCCTTTTATTTTGAAACCTTTATAGATAAAAAACTCATGAAGATCCATAGATTCCAAGTTGGATAACAATTTCTATGCTTCAAGAAAATCTCGCAAGGTGTTACAGGGAAAGGCAATAAATTTTGACTAGCTAGATTCTACAAATCTATCGCTTATGGAAGAAATACAATTTCAAGGTCTAGTTTATGCATTTGGTGATGATAAAATGCAGATGGTTTATTATGAATAAGTTAAAGAATTCTATAAAAATGATTCTTTCATTCTTGGTTTTGAAGAAAACACTATTATATCTTCAATTAATAATAAGAAATTTTCATTATCCTTTGTGGAAATGGAAGATATGCTTCATTATCCCTATGAGGTAGATTTTAAATTAGATTTAAGACATATTGGTAATGGGAGACATAGCTCTGAGTACATTATATTTTCTATGTTTGGAAAACGAACTATCAAGATAGTATTTACAAAAGGAATTTCTCTTGACCATCCCATAATGATGATGTTTAATCCATCTAGAATCTTTCCTAGGACTGTTGAGCTTGAGAAGATCCTTTATCCAAATAGGTATATCACATTTCTTCTTTTGAAAAATATTAAGTTTAATTTCAATTGGTTTATTATTAGATATATAAAATATTAATGTCATGAGGATGCACAAATGGGATATTATCCCTACGATCACATTCTTTTTTTCTTTGTTTAAAAAAGGAAATATTATGAATATGTTTTTTTTGGAGAAAAATGTCACCAAAACAATACCTTGAATGATGGAATGGTGAAGAAGCTTGATTTTATTTAGAGAAACTCATGTAACTATTTGTTACTATTTGGTATGGAGAAATAACAAAAATTCGTTAGTAGATGCTCAGGTTGAGCAAAGGGTTATCCCTTCAGTTGAATCAGTTTTTCTGAGGCCTCATGATGAAGACACTTTGAGGTCAGATAAATCACTTGTTTATAAAGGAAGAAGAGTTTCAGTTAATGATCCAGAAGTTGTTTTTGAATCCCCTAATGGATAATTGGATGGCACTCCCCTTAATGAGAAAAGGGAAGCTGGGGGTGAGGATCAAGTGAATGAGCTAGTTGAGAACCAGGCTCAAATTTTGGAAATTCATAGGGAAGATTTAACTAACCATGTCAATCAAATTGTTCTTGATCCTAGTGTTTTGGGAAGTTTTAAGAAATTAACTCTGTGTTGTCCAATTTTAATGACATTCTGCACAATATTTTGTGTGGGAGGATTCCTTTAAATGTTCGGTTTGAAAATCAGAGACATCTGGTGTGTAAACTAACTTCGAATGAATCATGGTTGGGACCAGCGATTAATTGAGTTAAAGACAAGATCATCTCTTTCATTTAGTCATGAGAAGATTTAAATGTGTTTATAATGGTCAACTTGGTTGAAATTTTGAAAGCTGGAAATGATTTTAGGAAGATAATTTAGTACTAGAAAAAATTATTGAACAAATATTTTTGGAGCCTATTGTTGAAGCTAATTTATCTTAGTAGTGTTGTTCATGCCCTTCCTCATCCATAAGAACCCTCTTTCCCTACTGAAACTGAACTCTAACCATCCATTTTGAAGACCCTTGTTGACTGTGTATTGTAATATAACCTTTCAAAACATTTGATTATCTATTTAACTTCAGTTTATTAATATTTTGATTTATTTATTTTTATTTCAGTTTAAAACTTCACTTACAATCTTATATTTTTTCTCTTACGATAGAATAAATAACTATTCATTTATAGTTCTATTCTATATTATTTTTGGTTTATTGAATTTATTCTATAAAACCATCATATTGATATCACAAAAAGGGGGGTAAGGTTAATGTTTATGGAATGGAAACTATCTATAGGGGATATATGGAGAATATTTCCCACCACAACATTTTCTTTTGAAAAAGTTTCTTTATCAAAATAATTCTATGAAATCGAGATTATAAAAAAAATTCAATATCTAATTTATTGTTTTACCAATCCTATATTTTTTTAAGGATTATGTTATGGGTTTTGAAATCATCAAAAAGGAGGATATTTTTGGGCTTGTATTGGCTCAACAATACTCTATATTTTATGATGATTTTGATGTTAAAAAATCCCCCTATTTTTCTTATAATAATGTTTTGTTAGGTTTTTTATAGGAATTTATATTCTATTTAAAGAAATATAGCATTAGAGGAATGATTCTGGAAATAATATTTTCATCCATACGTTATGCGGAAAAGATAAACATTTGTGTATAGTATCAACCCTACATTAGAATAAATATTTTTCATTTGGATATTTATCCTTACGTTCAGAAAACTGACACACATATGGACTAGAAACCCTATGTTTGAGTCTTGATTTACTGTTTGTAACCCTATGTTCGAAGAAGTTAAATTTATGGTTAATCAATGATACATTCAGGGTTTTATGTTGACATAGATAAAACTATGGATCATAATCCTTACACTATGTAAAGGAACCCTACTCTATGTAAAGGTACCCTATGCTATGAAAAGTAACCCTACGCTATTCAAAGGAACCCTATGTTATGCTACTCAACTCTACGTTGTGTTCTCAATGATGAAGTTGTTCAAGACATGTTTTCATTACAAGATTACTACAATTATCATGTTTTAATTGAAGAGTGATTAAATTATAATTTTGATCATATCAAAGAACCGTTTTCATCAGATAAAATCTCTCCTATTTTTAAGGGAAGTTATGACTCTCTTAGACAATTGAAATTTGAATTTCTATGATCAATTAGGCTATTCTTTTAGATCTAGAATACTGAAGAATGTTTTTCTCTTATATATATTCCTTTAGAATATATCTTCATATGAGTGTGTGATAAGTGATTCAAATATAAAACTTCTTTATTAAACATCTTTTATAGTTCTACAATAAACACACAACTCTGATGAAGGACTACATTTTAGAGATATATATTTTCTATCTTGTTTTACTGTAAGTTTGAAACTGCTGTGTTTTGTTTCTACTTTCAAATTAAAGATATATGTGCAACCTGGATCACTTAAAACTCGTTATATCTTGAATACTATTATTTCTGAAGAAGAATATCCCTTTACTAACAATTTTGTGATTCTACAATTGTGAAGTTTAAACAATTTCAACAAATCAATCACTTTTAATTTTTTGAGAGTTTCAAGTACTTGTAATCAATTGTAGTGGAGTATCATCTTCTCGATCTAAGCTGTGGATAATCAGTTCTATATTATAGAACCATAAGGATTTTTATTTAGTATTTTAAAGGTTTAAACTAAATTCCCTCAATTGTAAATTCTTAGTCTTGTGATAAGAGGACCATTCTAGAGAAATTTACCAGGCTTGGTGAGAGAGTATTTAGTAGAGTGGAATAGGGGATCTTTTTTTCATCAAACCACTATAAAAATATTTTTTCTTTTTTATGTTTATCCAATGAATATTTTCATATAGAATAAAAACAAGGCATACCTGCATAAATTATAGAGGGTGTCAAAAGGAAAAATTATGGATTTTTTTTGAAAAGAGACAATTCAACCCCCTCTTGGGTGTTACTCTATATATTCCAACATAATAACTTGATCAATTTATATTATCTAAGATCTAACCAAATACTATCCCAAAATCCTTATCTTCATTCTTGGGGTTTTATTCCTCCCAAAAAAGCTCATCTAATAAGTCTTAATGCACTTTTCAAAGGATGATTCCAGATGAAGAAGTATATGTTCTTACTGATATTTTTTTAATGTTTTACTATTATTAGACCTAATAAAAATGTTATATAACCATATTAACATGATTGAATTTGTATATTTAATATAATAAAATATTTAAATTTTAATATTATATCATATTTCTATCTCTCATTTTTGTTGAAAATGATAATGCCGCTCGTGCATATGTGTGGGTTACCACATTTACAAAGCCTTGTGATTCATTTTTTATTTTCTATTTATAGTGATGATAATAAGATATATTTAGTAAATATATATAAAATTTATTATATAATTATTATTCTTTAATATTGAAATATTTTTTACATTTCTTTCATTCCATCCATCAAAATGTTAAAATATCACCCATGCGTATATACACACCACCGTCTCCGTGATGAGATGTAATTACTTTTTTTCACCACCTATTATAAATGGTTATAAAAGTTTTTATAATGAATATATATGAAAAATATTAAATTATTAATATTATGGAGATTATGAAACCATGAACAAGTTTCAAGGATCTGAACCATTGAATCGAAACACAAGTGGAAAATAAACCAGTTTTCACCAGTATGTTCATTTTCAAAATAATTTTTAACAAAAGGAAAATTTAAAATTATAATGTAATGATATATATTTAGTTTTTATGAATATTATTTTTAATATATTTATAAGAAATATATATTTCTTATATAGAATTTTTAACATTTATGAAGAAACGATGGACCAAATGTACGAGTTTATATTACAATATCATTTCATTTCAAGATTATCTATGCTAAATTTAAATTGAGAGAAATTATATGATCCTTATCCTTTAAAACAAATATAGTTTCTTCTCACATGGTTATCCCTAGAATTTATAGTTATTATTTATGTTTTCTCTCTTTGTAACAGACAAGGACTGAGAAAGTTTTTTTAATAAAAACTTACAATATTACCTTTTTGGTCAAATAATATTTTAATCCATGTACATAATATTAAAAATGTTTTATGTATGTTTTTATCATTAAATATCTATTGGGGAAATATTATTTTTACTACCTTATAATTTATTTTCAAGTGATTAAAAATAATCTTTTCAAATGTTTTATGTATAGCCCACTTTTTTCTTTTTATAAAAGTGTGAAAAAATGTTCCATTTTAACATATATAACATGAAAAACTTATCCATTTTTCATGAATATTATTTTATTCTAATATTTCTTTAAAATTTTCTATTTTTATTTTCAATGATATTTTTTACAATATTTTGGGAATTTTTAGTTGTTAAACATACCAAAAGAAAATGATATATTCCTTATTTTCAAAGAAATGTTAAAATACTATTTTAAATGTATTTTTCATCTATATCATCTTCTTTAAAATATTATTATGATTCACTAGGAAAAATGATCTTATGATACAACCCAATTTATTTCTCTGGATAGCTTATGATGATGATGTTTCAAGGACGATTCAAGGAAACTTGTTTCGTTACCTTAGGTTAATTATGTTTTGATCAAATCTTTATAAAAACCATTTCTTTTCCATGATTTACACTATGATGAACTGATGAATGTATTTATTATATTATGAAAAACTTATACCTTATTTTAATTATGAGGGCATGAGATCAAAATTATATTTCACTCTAATTCATTGGGAAAATATTTATATCTCATGGGATACCTATGTTATGAAATAACCTAATTTCATGTTCATAGCATTAATATTCGACGTATTCATATTAAGAAAAGTTCATAATTTTATGCATGGAACTACCTTCATATGCATAAATTTTATGCATGGACCTGATTATATGTTTTTAATATGATTCTTTTACTTTTTCTCTATACATTTTCACACTAATATGATTTCCTAAGTTTATTAATATGACATATTTCTTTGATATATTATAATGTTATGCTCTATAACTCCTTATTTTGGATTCATGATTATAAAAACATATTATATTGTGATAAAAGAATTATTCTATGACTCATAATTTATTATCTTGAATTATTGGGTATGATTTTCATATGTTATTATCATGTTTTCAAACCCTTGTTCTTATCTTATTATCACTTAAGATAATTGATTGATATCTCACAAGTTTACCCTTACTGAAACTTCATGCTCATCCCTTATTACATTTACACTTTCCCCAGTTTATGAAAAAAGATATTAAGTAT
Source organism: Viscum album (assembly GCA_963277665.1). Taxonomy (NCBI): domain Eukaryota; kingdom Viridiplantae; phylum Streptophyta; class Magnoliopsida; order Santalales; family Viscaceae; genus Viscum; species Viscum album. The sequence continues at coordinate 1,782,217,400 of OY728148.1, read as the reverse complement.
GATTAGTATATAAGGTTATGATATATAAATAATTTTTTTGGGGGTGGGGATGTTGAAGATATTTCATGATAATAATTTGTTTATGTATCTAGTCTCCAAAGAGAGTAAACCTTTACGGTCATATAGAATGTATTATTGTGATAAATATTTATATTTTTATGAAAATGATTTAATATTTATATAATAAATTATTGGATTTATATATTTGGTATCAGTGTACATTTTATATAATTTTAGAAATTAGGATTAATCAAATTAGGGAAAACCAATGGGATAAGTTTAACTATAGGATACAATATTAAAGTTTTGGTAAAGTTTATATTATAGTATTTACTAGTAATGAAATACCTATATGAATTTAAAAAAGTCGATATAGTATCTGGAATAGATGAAACTATATTTATCTTTAATAATCATACACATATTATTTCATAATTTTTAACCTAAATATCCAATAAGCACAATCGAAGGATCAAGTGGTCAAGTGTGTTTGGAAGAATGGGTACATAAAACATATAAATGAAAATAAAATAAAACATTATTATTATAATCTTCATAATGTGATCATATATCCTTTTGACCTTCAATAATTTTATATGATAACCTAGGTAATAAATAAACAAAAGGGGTGAGCTCTTAATCCTAGTAAGGAAATGACCATATTAATGAATCCTAACATACGAGTCAAATAGAATAACATAATATCATAGAAGTTAGGGATCACCAATAATCTTACAGATTCGTAAAATAATTATATGGAATCATAAGATCATGTAATAGTAATAATGTGGTAAGAACATAAAACATGACATAATCTTAGGCCAAAGCTTACTACTATGATAATATAATGTGGTGGAAAGAGTCCCATCATATATTAAGTTTACTCCCTAATCCCATAAATATCATCTCATGAGATATAAATTTTTCCAATTCAGTAGAGAACTATATGGTAACACCCATTATAACATGTACATGCATACGTTTTCCATAAATGGAAAACAACTATAAGGAAAAAAATAATAATTACCCATGGGAAAAAATGGTTACATAATCATGTATTATAGAATAACTAGATGAAATATCCTATTTTTTTCATTAAATAAGGGATTAAAACATACCTATATTCTCATTGGTAAAAAATAATCATATCCCATAATAATTATGTCCATGTGAAGTGAACATGTGAAATAGAGTGGATATGTAACTTTGGAAATACACCTCTTAATTGGGATTTGTGGGAAAATGGTAAAGGGTGTTTAATGATGAAATATGAATATTAATTTACATAAAACCAAAAATCATGTATAAATGTTTTACCATAATATAATGACCAATTTTAGAATCCATGAATGGTTTAAAACATTATATGGAGTAGTACTTGAAATGGGGTAAGAAAAAGGGAAGTTCCATTTTACTGAGTTTGATTTGAAAAATTGAAAAGGGAACCTATAAAACATATATATCCTATCATAAAAAGGTGAATAGAACTAGTTATATATGTTTTGGACATATATAAATAATATAAAATTAATAAATAAGAATAATAGGGGGATGAATTGAGGTAATTATAGAGAAAAAACAACCCAAAGAAAATATGGTTCCTTAGAGAGCTACCTTTCCTTATGTTTGAATTATTTATTACTATCAATTAACCTCCAAAATTATCAAATTATATATATTAAATACATGATTGAGAACCTTCTTAAAATATATGTTATTTACCATCTGGATTTTATGTTAGTATATAATCATTTAACTGAGATACTATATCTATAATTACTGTCTTGAGGTATACTTCCAAGGTCTCTTTAGTCTGTGGATAATAATTTTTGTTCTTGTAAAATGGAACAAAAAATATAAAAGTGAAATTATATGACATTCATTTAATTCCAAAAATATAGATTTTCCAAAAATATCTGTACCGTGACACTCTAAACCTGCACTCCCGAATTTAATGGCATAAATACATACTTCACATATGAGCTTTGATACCAACTGTAGATTCCTAGACATAAAAATCCCATAATTACATGAATTAAAGAAAATTTTTCATAAAATACATTCTCAATACCTTTTATTTTATAGATTTAGATAAGTAGGAAAAATTTAAATTAATAATTCCCATGTATTTCTCAACTAATAAACACCTTTTACACTATGAATCTACCTGACCCATAATAAGTATACCAAATATTCAAAAAAGTATCCACAAAAGATATCCTATTAGTAAAATAAAATGTAATAATTCTCTTAACAACATTGGAAAATGGAAACATAAGAATATTTTAGATTAAACACTTGGTAAGTGAACACATACAACTGAGATAATCAAGGCATAAACACGAAATAAATATTTTGACAGGAATAAATGAAACAACTTGAATTCATAATAAACTTAAACTAAGAGAATTATATATCCATGAAAATAAATTAAATCATGGTTATCAAATATAAAAATTTCATATCTATGGAATGAATAATGTTATAAAAAAATACTATCAATGCCTTATTCTGAGGCACTATCCATTTATGAGAAGTGGTATTTACCAAAACCCAACCTCTTTTGTCTCATGAAAAATTAAAATACATCAAAGTAATATATAATTCCATCTCACACCAATCATGTGATTAATTATAATTGAATTAGCATAAGAGTCCATATGAACTTTCATACCATTCATAAAGAACCTATTAATGAATAAAAACATTGTTGTCTGTATAATGATGAATAAAAAATATCAATAAATGATAAAACTATATTAGCAATTAACAATCATGAATAATGATAATAAACTTCTCTATTTTAATAAAGGGATAACATGATAATAATTCATTATGAGAAATAAGTTGGATGGTCAAACATACATTGTTAAATTTACAATAAATTTTAATATTGTAATAAAAATATAAGGTTTACCAATACTTTTACCCATGTTAATAAAAGGGATAACTTATTCTGATAAATAAGGTGGATGGTTAAACAATACATAAGAAAATTTCCAGTAATTGTATATATTAGAATGACGATATATGTTATGCCAATACATTTACCCATGTCAATAAAGCGGATACCATGATTATATCCCAATAAAATAAATAATATGTATGGTTTTAAAAGAACATAACTCCATTAAAGCAATAAAAACATATAAGGTGTTGATATAAATAAAAAACCCCAGTAAAAAGGGTGCTTCAAATGGTATCACAATAGAAGGGATAAAGAATCAAATTGTTTGGTAACATGAGGTAAATCCCCAAATGATATATATATATATGATAAATCATATAAATTAACCACATTAGTGTAAATTATATTGAAAATAAAAAAGGTAAACTTAATAGAAAACATAATATTTTTTTTAAAACATTTAATATTGATGTTAAATATATTTTTTCATGTCTCGTTCATAGGTAATTTTTTAAAATGTGACGTGAAATATATTAAAAAACTTAAAATTTAAAAATAATATCTAATAATTGATCCTTAAAATGACATAAAATTTATCTTTGATAAATTAAGAGAGGAAAAAACATATGAAAGTGAAATGAAATAAATTTTTATTATTTTAAAAATATATTTGTTCAAAACTCACATTAAAAGAAGAGTAATAAACAATTAATTTTTATTAAAACATCATTTTACCAAATAGAAATATAAAATACATTATATTAAAAAATATGGGTGGGAGAACCTATGAATGGAAAAGAAATTCTCAAGATGAAACATTATAACTCTATGAATATATATTTTAGTTATCAATATTCCTTATAGGTAACATACTCTGTGAAAAAATGAAGTATATGAAAAGGGGATTATATGAAAAAAAATGTAAAAAATGTGAGAATAAAAAATAATACAGTAAAATTGAAAATTATACATAACTTATATGAAATATGTTCATGTGAATGATTGTAATTAAATATTGAAAATTGAGTTACCAAAAATAAATATTACTAGGGTAACACTTGAGTCACACGTCATTTGAATAAAATAACATGATTTGGATTAGTTTATCATTTGAATTTTAAGAAAATATAGTATATATCATTCATGGGATATTATATAAAAATAACACTAAAAATGGAAATGTGGTTCATAACATGAAACATGTCTTAAATAATCATAATTGAGACAAATAAAACCATTTCTACTTGAGTAACATTTTAATCAAAAAGCCTTGAAAGAGAGGTATTTTAATTTAATGTAAAATTCCATAATTAAATTATATATCATGATATGATATAACTTATATTTATTATACACATAAAAAATCAAATTAGGTGTATAATATGAAACATATCTCAAAGACATAAATTTGTGATGAAAACCCTTACCTCGGTCCCAATCCATTATTCACTTGCATAAAATATAATAAATAAATAAATGTAATTCATTAAATAAACACCCAATTTTTTTCATAACTATAACCATTTATACTCTTTATTTAAAATAATTCTACATATATAAATATTTTTTTTATTTTCAACACTGTCCAAAAGTAAACTTCGTCACATTAAAGTAGTTTCAAAAAAATGGTGTGGGTATCCATTATTATCAAAAATTGAATCACTATTATATTATATAAGGTATTTTAGTATATGTTACAATATATATATTTTAAGTCAATAATTTCATAACTTGATATTTTTTGATTTAAACAATGAAGATTAAGTCGACAATGATCACGTTTTAATGATTCTTAACGAACAAAAGGTGTTTTATTAATTAATGTGTTAAATGTTGATATAACATTACTAGAACCAAGAAAAAACATTATTTACATATTTATATCATATCATATGAGTAAATAAGTTATCATGGGTATACATAATACTAATGCATAATACTATTTAAACTAGTGGTTAAACCGGACCAAACATGAACTCACAAGGATTAATAGTTGATTATGAGATAGTTTAGTGGAAATATAATTATAAAATAAGCATAGTTGTCTTATTTATTTTTTATTAATGAGATATATTAGAATTTTAAATATGCATAAAGTGATGATAATTTATATAATTTCATTACATAGAAATAAGTGATCACTTTCCTCTTATTTTGTTCATTTTAAAAGATTTAATTAATGATAATAATTTATTGATCATATCATTATTAGGTTCTACAATTAGTCATAAAAAACATTAATGATATCATAAAAATCATACTGATCCTTTAATATTATCCTCATGACCAGATAATTAATGTAGTGATGAAAATAAAAACAAAAATCAATTATTCCATAGTGGTGATAATCCACACGTATGCAAGGTTGATGATTTTTTTCCATACACCTGGAGAAATCCGAAATAGGTTTTATTATTTTAGAATAATATATTTATATACATTAATTATTTATTAAACTATCCTTTTATATAGACCTTTTATTATGGCGAGGGAAAACAAAACATGTTGCATCGTGGAGGAATTAGTCTGCACAACGCATGCATTCCAGATTTGTTTTTATTAAAATAAAAGGGAAACGATGATTAATGAATATTACCATAAAATAATAAAATTCAGTATATAAATAATACTAATGTTATTACAAAGATATTTTAGAATTAAAATTTTAAAATAAAAGTAGAAATGAAATAATTAATTAAAAATGATTACTCACAATGAGAACATCGAGATTTCCTTGGAAGATCCATTATAAATGGATTCTATAGGCCAATATCTTGTGATAATAATCTTAAGTGAGTGAAACATTATTCTAGGGGATGGGAAAATGGTATTTTTTTAAGAGGAAATCTATTTTTAGTCATTCCTGGAAGGGGTTGTTAAATCCCCTTTTATAGGTGATGAGATTGACATTTTGGGAAATATTTTATTTAAATATAATGGTGGCAAATATTAATCATATCATGTTAATCCAAAATTGGAAAAAATGGACTGGGGAATAGATAAGATCAATTAAGACCTCTAACATATATTTTTTTTAAAAAATTAAACATGTTTTATCCTTTTGTAATAGGATAAACCCTAAACCAAATTTACTCTTATCGTGGTAAATAGTTCTCACCTTATCAATTTATCCATAATGACTAAAAATAATTGGCTACTTTAATAAATAATTTTGATATACTAGTTAAAAATTTTAAATCCAGTTTTTAAAAATAATTTTATAAAATTGATAAGAATTAATTTTAAATAATAATGTATAATGTATTGAAATAATTTTTGAGAAAATATTACTTATGTTCTAAAATATCAAATACGAGTTTGTAAATTAAAATCACAATTTGTAAATTATAATTTCACTTATGAAATAAATATTTGGGTCTAATAAAAAGTAGTAATGAGTTTCCAATTCATATATATAATTAGAATTTTATAAAATTCTTGTTATTTTTAAAAACTGCAATTTTCACTATTCACCAAAAAATCATTATTTTTATTAAAATTCCAAAAAACTAATCTTAAGGTTATATTTATTTTATTAAAAAAAATATTCTTATGTTTTAAAATTAAATTTAAAAAGTTTATAATTCATTATTAAAATAAAATCCCAAAATATTATGGAAAACTCTTCATATTAGAAAATAGAATTTTAAAATATTAACTATTATTTATTCTTATTTTTTAGCAATTACTAAATAATTTATTGATAATAATTTATTTTTGTTATAAATATACTTTACTATTATATATTGACAATATACTTAGTTTCTCGAAATAAAACGCGAATTTTAGGAAACTATATTTTTAAATATAAAATTATTTTCCTAGTTGTTTTAGCTATACTAAATGAATTTCATTCATATTAAAAGTAGAAATTATTTTATTTCTCTAAATATTTCAAAAAATTATTACTCTAATTCATTCTAGCTAAGTCCAAGACATAGTTTTATTGGATATACTTAATATTTATATTTTTTTTAAAATATCTCACGGTTTCATTTTAGTTTGGTTTTATGTGTAAAGAAAGCTATTGAACACAAATATACCATTTACAGAAATTCATATATTAAACTTTTGGGTTGTTTCATTCTCCCCCCTTAAATAAATTTCATACTCACAATTCCACTCAAAAAATTATATTAATTTCTATAAGGAACTCATATTTAACCATACAATGCTGGAGATTGTGGGTTTATTTCTGATGTGGACAAAGTTTCATCTATATGGAAAAAATTTAATATAATATATTTATAAAATGAGATAACCTATTCTTAATTTCACATATAATTATGCTAATTGAATAAGATCTAGATCTATAAGGAATAACTTCCCACAAAACTTAAAAACGAGTTATCTAATAATAATTCCACTAGGTTTTTTTATTTATAACTCAATATCTTGTATTTAGTGAAAAGTTATATGATATAGGAAAATAGAAAATTTAGATTGAAAAATAACTCTTTGATATATTATTAGTATTTTTATAGGATTTTCATTTTTTGAATGGTTGTTGGCAACTATTTCCCTCATTGTCCCTTGGATTGGCTCGTTGAGTCTCATAATGCCTAACTCTCTAGAAATTGAAGCAAAACAATTTGTGTAGCTTATCTATTTTCCATACACTTGTGAGTCTGATGAATTTTATCACCACACTTATAGAATTTACGAATCTGTTTGTGAAAATTTCCCCATGCTTTGTCCTATATTTTTTATATTTATAAAATTGAACCTTATTTTGTTTATCATATTTGTCACTTGATATTTAATGAAACTCCACATTTCTTTACATTGGTGGGTTTGGGACTTCAACTATGTTCACTTTATTAATAATATTTCATGATAGCTAGTTTGGTAAAATAACAAGGTTTCTAAGTCCATACCTTATCCCATTAGATTTTTCATTTATACAATTTCCTCTTTTTTCCATGTCATCCATTATTAACATGAGCCCTTTGAGCTTCATCTGTTACTAAAACCAAAAGAGTTAACACGAGTTACTATTATTATAAGATAATTACAAAAAATAACCACATACAAATTTAACCTAAATATGTCCCACTTTATTAGATTATCTTATTATCATATATTTATTATAATCAAACTTGTATCAGACTCAGTTCAACACATATCACCCTTTGTTTAACTTATATAATTCTTGGTTCAAACTAGGATACTTTGATTTGGGTTCTCTCATACATCATAACCTAATCCAAAAACAGAGATCCTAAATCACAATTATATTTATTAAAATATTTTAAACCCAAATATCATTGACATATATACTCTCAAAATCAATCTTATCATTCCTCTAGGAAATCAAATATGAATTAATATACACATTAAATAATGAATCTATATGTTACAATATATTTTATCCATGGTCACCTTCCTATTATGTTATCTGACCTAAAAAAATTCAAATCCCTCATAATTGTTTATAAAGTGAATGTGAATAAACCAAAGAATATCCCCTTGGAGTGTCAAACAAGGTGTGTTATTAGGCCTCTTTTTAATTAACTAGGTGAAGATAAAATCAATAGTTAATCCACCCTTTTTGGGGTTATTCCCCCTAGGTACATCTCTTATAGAGACTGTATCCACTTTTAATATACATAAAGTGATTTAATTTATAAATTAATCACACAATATTAACTTTACCAAAATAAAAATATACCATCCTATAATTAGAAAACTCTCTTAGACCTATCCATAGGATTTTCACTTTAGTTTTCTTATCCCAATCCCTAAATGAAATGTGGATTTTCCTTAATTTTAATTAATATATTATCCAAAAGGATTATATATAACAATGAAATTATGACCAATCATAACTTATCATCCCTTAAATTATCCTTATGAAACTTTATAATCTAATTTTTTTTCTAAACCCTACTCTAATACAAACCGTGATGCCCAAGAACCACAGAATCCGGTGCCATGCACACATAATTTACATACTGGCTTTGATACTGAAAATATTTTCCTAGAAATAAATATCCCATAATTACACGATGTAATTAAAATGTTGCATTATATAAATTGAAAATATATTTCAAGTTTAAAGCCTTATATTACAAATAAAAAACATAAACTCTTAATCCATTTTCATTCTTAACTAATGGTAATTTTCCACCATATTATGAAACACTTAATCAAAAATATGTCTATAAAATATCCCAAAAAATTTGACAAACATACTATCTTGTTAGACACATCATGAGTAATAAATTTTATCAAAACATTAGAATGGGTGATCTCAAATGCTAAGTAATGGAAAATATACAACTTGTATAATCATGGAATTAATATGGAATTAATATTATGGAATGAATAAGAAAACACCATGAATCCTTAATCAACTGAAACTAAGAATATTCAATATATATGAAAATAAATTAAGGCAAGGATATCAATAATTTTGATTTCATACTAATGGGATTGATAATACCAGACATAATTGTTTTTCAGGGCCCTACACCAAGACGCTGTCTAGTTCTGGGAATAGGTAAACACCAAATTCCAACTTTTTTATCTCATGAGACCTAGTGATGTATTAAGGTGCTATATAATTTGATCCCCACCTTCCTCCTGATTAAGTCCAAAGCATTCACCTTAATAGTGAGGAAAACTTTTTATTCCATTCCCAGAGGAAAAAATTTCTAAATAAAATGACAGATATCATTATAATAAATAATACATAAGATCAATACAAGATCAACATATTCTAGAAACCAATAATCATCAAGAATGTCAATATATTTCAATATGTTAACAAAGGTATAACATGATCATAAACCATCCTATGAAATTAGGTGTATGGATAAACAATAAATATTCAATGTTCCAATAATTTTATGTATTATAATAACAATTTACAATACTCTAATACTTTTATTCATTTCAATAAAAGTGATAACATGATCATAACTGATACCGAGAAAAAAGGTGGATTGAAAAACAACAGATAGTCAAATTTCCAATAATATTACATATTAGAATAATATTATACCACATTATTGCAACCGATTCTTCTCATTTATATATATGACATCTTTTTATAGTAATATTCATTAAATTACATAAAAACATGCTGAAGGATCCTAAAGGTATAATTCATTTGGTGACTAGACACAAAATATTCTTATTTCTTGAAATAAATTCAATATATCCCATAATGTTCTTCCCAAATAGTAACCTTTTTAGAAATACCCTACTTAAAACCTTTGTTTATAACATTGGGACATGAAACATAAGAAAGGGTGAGCTCACATGCTCAGTAAGGGTGAAAAAGAGAGATATAAACATATCATGAGCATAAGTGTATGAGAACATGAATATAACATTTTAAAAACATACACTTCATATGAGAGATTATAATATTGAGTCAAGCAATGAATATTGGTAGTTCATAAGACATGGATCATTAATAAATCAAATAAAATAATCCATGAGAGAATTATATTTTTACAACACATGGAATTATGGAATAAAAATAAGTATATAAAATCATTTCCATAGTAGTCAAGTCTCACTACCAAGGCTATAATAGTGGATTAATTTCACTCACAAATCCATCATAGTAGTCAAGTTTCACTCCCGTGTTCATCATTGTAGAAAAAGTCCTTTACTGAAATAGATTCACTTCCAATTTCAGTCTGATATCTCCCATGACATATAAATCTTTACCCAATGAATTGGAGGGAGATATAGGTCCTAACCTTCACATAATGAAAATCATACATATATGTTCCACAAGATCATAAAACACTCATCACATCATAACATATGGGATTAAATGGGTTTTATAAACATTTCATTATATCATAGCCGCTGAAATGGGATAGGCTTAATAATCCCTTCATCATTTCATCATAGAATAACCAATGAAAATAATAATTTTTAATAATAATTTCCCCATGTTATAACCCATGGAATAGAAATAGGTTTCAAAAACATAAATAAATATTAAAAAACCATTCAGAAAATGAATAATTATGGTATCCTTGGATTAAATCCACCATAAGGCATAAGTAAAATCAACAGATGTCATCTTAGATGAAAAATTATTTTGAAAGTTCATTTAAAACATTTCTTGAAAAATTATTATTTTTTGACAGTCACTTTTAAAAACTAAAAATTTATAAAAAATTTTTAATATAATTTTCTTTGAAAATAAAATTTGAAACATATAATAAAATCTCTAAAAATCATTTAAAGCATTTATTGAGGAAAATATCCTTCATGATTTTTTTTAAATATAAAATATTATTAAAATAATTTTATTTAAAAATAACCTTAAAAATTTATAATGTAATATTCAAATAAAATAAAAGTCATGAAAATATAAAATTCCATGGATGTCTTACACGTTAAATCAATGATTCACTTCACATTTTTGATAAAATATAAACATGAATTTTTGGAAAAATAAAATGAATATTACTTTCCATTTTTTTATAAAAAGTAAAAAAGGGGTAAAAATTTCTTTAATAAATAATTTGGATAATGTTAAAAAAATTATTATTTTAGAAAACATTATTTTTGGAGAGAAATGTTTTTCGATCGAAGAGATAAATAATTACAAATTTTCATAAAAATATTATTTAGGTTTCTTGAGTACATAAAAAGAGAAAAATGAAGGGAAAAATCAAATCATCATGACATAACCATAAGAGAATAAAATACATGAGTTTCATGAGAGATGGATCATAACATTTTATCATTGGAATCCTAATTATAAACAATCCCTTTAAACGATGGGATTATATCATAAAACTCTTACCACTTTGGTAATATTGATTCGTAATCCCCATGGAAGAATAAAATTAAATTGCACATAAAATATATAGAGAAGAAATAAATTCATGATATTAAATGTCAAAGGGTCTGCATTTACACATCATAAAATAATATTGGTTCATAACATGACATATGTCTCGAATAAGGAAAATTGAGACAGAAATCCCTTGTCCATTTTGGTATTTTTGAACCATAAACCCTGTGAAAGAGAGTATCTAAAATGGATATCGAAATACCAATAATTTTAATGATAATAAATATAAAATAAATTCATGGATATTATATATAACTCTAATAAGAAAAAGTGGATAATATGACATTTATCTTATGAATATAAAATTGAGATGAAACGTACCATACCATTTTAGTAATATTTTCAATTATAATCCCTAATAAAGAATTACATAGAATGAAACATTAAATATCATGAAAATAATGATATTTATGATATAATATGTCAAAGGGGAAACATATACACCAAACAAAAGAAATTAGTGGTGAATTTGCATATGTCTCCCAGAAAAAAGAGAGAGATTAGAAATCCCTTACTACAAGTCACAAATTCCTACTTACACATTAGAACCCCATATATAATATATATAAGTATATTATACTTATATTAAAGAATGAAAATCATATGTATCATACCATATATAATTTACTTATGCCATTTTGTTACCCTTTTATCAACAATTAATTTTTTAAATCACGTTTTAGGTAATAACTGCATTATTTTTCATGTATGTTTTTATTTGAAATTTATTTTGGTTATCTTACTTTGATGATGGTTTAATAATATCTAAAATGTTAAAAGTTATATAAATATCATATTTATTCATTATATATGTATTCAGAATAATCCATAAAATTTATTCATGGAAAATGAAATATCACATTCATGGAGATAGTAATCCCTAAGTAAGCTTGAACACTGTTTCCATTTTCTTTATGAAAAAAAATAATATTAAATGATATATTACCATTACATAATTTTTTTATTTCATATAAAAATTATGTGAATAACTAATCACATCACTTTACAAGGCGATGGTTTTTCGTTCACACAAACGACATTATTGTATCCCCCACATAATGAAAAATATAAAGGTATATGTGATATAATAATTAAAGAAATATAATAATTTTTAAAATATCATATATATTCTTTAAATATATCCATATTAACCTCCAACTAATTTAGAAATAAAAAACACATCACATTGATTCATAAGACAGTAGTCCGTCGTACACACGAGCGATGTCATTTTTTTCAAAATAGGATTGGAGGTAAGTAGGTAGATGTGGTATTATAATTATATATATATATAATAATATCATTAATTTCATATATAATCATTAAATTCATCATTATATCCATTATTTTGTAATATACTGACTTTTTATGGAGATGGATCAAGCTCATTCTCGGTACCATTTTACCCTTATTTTAGTGTATCTTGGTTGGGTTTTAGCTTGGGGAGTTTTGGGATAAAATTGGGGAATTTTGGAAGTAATAGTGGAAGTGAATGGTTGGAACTTGGTTTTTCCAAACCGTGTTCCTATGACAATAAACTGTGAAAACCCCGATATATTGGATTCAAACGGTTGGCACATAGAATTTTAAACCCTGCTCCCTTCTAGTAGTAACTGTGCGACCACTAGGAGGATGCACATAGTTAGGCATATAGTTAGGGAAAATTGTGCACCTCCTATAAGAAACCATGCATATGGAAAATTAAAACCCCAGTATTTCGTTATAAAATCCATGAACCCCCTAGAATAATGTCTTATTAGATCCAATTCAACCTTAAACATCATCTCTCACTTTTGGAGTCCCTTAGATGGATTCCAAGGGCTTATAAACTTCATTCTTGGCAAATCAAAGATAAAATTTCTAGATCTTCACATCTATTAGAATGTGATATCTTAATGATTGGTTTTCTCCCTCTATCCTATATCCCACTCATCCTTTTAAGGTATTTTTTCCTCTATTGGTAATGGATATAGATCTTGGTTTTCATTGATCTAATCTATTTGATCTAAGATCTAGGTTTTGGATCTAGATATCATTATTCATCATGATCTTGGTTATTCCAGTTCAAATTGATATTTCCATTGGCGAGCATCCATAAAATATCTTGAGGTGGTGGTATAAATTCCATTCCCACAGTCTTGAATTCGAAATGTGTGAATGTGTTGTGAGATTTGAATTGGCATGTTTGGAAATTGAATCTTGAATTGAATAAATAATTTTATTAATTAACTTGTGAAATTATGGAATTGATTAATTTATCTTCCATGTGATTATGAAATGTTTTGAACTTGAGAAAATTGAATTTTGTAATTGTGATTATGAAATTGGTTAAAAATGGGACATTAAATTTATTGATTAATGTGATTTTATAAATGGTAAATTGATGGGATTATAGAATTGATTGATTAATTTAATGTTGAATTGGTTAATTAATGGAAATAAAAGGGTTTTTTGGACTAACCTTGAGGATTTATTTAATTATATGGTTAAATGTTTTTAATTGGTTTAATAGTGATTTATTCATATTATTCCATAAATTTGAGATAAATAATTATGATTTTTTTGATAAATTGAAATGGTGAACTTAAATGAGAATGTTTAATGAGAAAGTTAATGATGCATAACCTAGATGTATATGAAATTTTGATTTATGTGATATTGTGATATTTTTTATATTTTAGATATATGTGATATTGAAGTTTTAGATATGGAATGAGGGTCCAAATACCAGTATGAGATAGCAAGTGTGGGATACGAACTAAGGCCTCAATTATCCATGTGATATTTAGGTGTGTGATATGGACTGAGGATACAAATTCCCATATGAGATTGAAAATTGGGGATTGGAAATTAGGCTCCAAATACCCATGTGATATTGAGGTGTAGGATTAGGAAAATGCTCTAAATAACCACTGGGTAATAGACATGAAATTCTTTTCCCATGATATTGGAATTCGACTATAGTTCCAATTTGCCGTGATATGATTTCAAATTAAATGAAAGATGATAACCATGGTATTGTGATATGTGAAATCCCTTATGGATAGTTCGTAATCCGATGCGAGATGAGGCATGTATTGATAGTATGGATGTCATCATGAATCTAGGAATATATGAGGTTAATTAATGAATAATGAAATATGATAATTGTTCTCTTATTCATTGTACATTATTTATTATACAAATTAATACACTATTATTGACTAGATATTATTTTAGACAACATCGGTGGTAACCTGCTGAGTTTTAATCACACCCTACTCAGGCCTCCTGATCGATACCGGAATAGACTTTATGTTTGTATGACCAGATAAGGTAAATAGGATTATGTTATATGGATGATTCGGGATGGATCTTGGTTGAGGGAACCAAGAAAGGTATATGGACATGCGTGGGAGTGTTTGTGTGTATTTATTTTGGTTTTTTCTTTGAAACTTGACAAGTATACGTAAGGACATATCTAACATTTTGGTTTGGATATTGTATTCCACTTTAATTCATAATGTGATACTAGTTTGTCGAGTTATTGGTTATATTATTTGGTTATTTATGTTCTATTTCCACTATAGTATTACTCTAATAAAGATGTTATAGTATCTCCATTTTTTATAATAGATCCTCACAATTAGTTGGTAGCCTTTAGGATATGGAGAGGTGTGATTGAGGTTATGTAACTGACCGGATTAAGGAACCGGTGTATGGAACTTAGGTGAGGATATGACAATGTGGTATCATAGTCCATATTACTTTTCTTTTATTTGGTCCCAAAATTTGGGAAAGGTATACCTGAGACTAGGAAGATTCATTCCTTGTACATGAGCTCATGCATGGAAGTAGCTAACCCATGTATGGGGTAAAACTCAAGTACCTATGGTGGGATTGTTGTTTTTACTAGTTGTTGTTACAATTTAATGTTATTTCACATTTGGTCATGCAATTTTTGTTTGATGTGATTATTGTTTCTGAGTTTTTCTAAGATTTGAATCATGGCCATATATGGATCAAGAGTTTATTATTCATGCACCATTCTAGGAACACATGAATTATTATAACTTGCATCAGTTTAGGCATGCATGGAAAATAATGTTTTGGGTATGTTGTTGAAATTGGAATGTTTTCCTTTCTTGTGTAATTTAACTATAGATAGTTCCTAATTTGATATTGAATGTTTGAAAATGATGAAAAATTTAAATAAATGGGTGTATAATGAGAAACTTGAGTTGTGAAAGTGCGTTTACCCTTGATAACTATGACATAGATGTATGATGGTTACAGATAGTGACAGTTCCTCAGTTTTTACCATACATTGGGGAAGGGGGATAACTTATTTTAGATTTATGTTAATAAATCATGTTAAATGTGTTAATGTTGTTTTATGTTTCTTAAGGTGTGTGTTTGAAATTGTAGAGATATGACTTCTTTACAATATTTGTTGATAGGATGACATTAGGACAAGGCTAGAAATTATCCTCCAACAGTTGAACCTGAGTCATCTATTGTGTAGGGTGAAGGATCCATAGGGAAGTTTTGTGGGAACTTTTCTTACTCCATGTAATTTATGAAGAGAGACCCAGAGTGTTTACTGAGGAGTATGTCTGACCAGACATGAGTGTTTTAGTTACCTCACCCTCTGAATTTTACTAAAGAGGGTGGACCCGAGGAAGTATAGTTTTGGATTAACTCAATCTAGAAAATAATATACTACATAGACAATACTACTGAGAAGAGGGTCAAGTTTGATGATTATATGTTATAAGGATCAGCGAATCATTGGTGGGATGTTCATGCTTGTACATGGTAGGTAGATGGTATGGTATGGAATAACTTCTAAGAGAAGTTCCCAGAGCACTTTTATCTAGAGGCACTGAGACATGATATGGTATCTTAGTTCATGTGGTTGACCTCCATAAGTATTTTTGTGATGGACTATACTGGTCTCTTTATTGAATTTTGGTGATTTTATTTTACACTAGCTGGCTATGAGACGTCTACAACAAGGAATTTCCATGATGTACATTAATGTGACATTAAGTCCCAAGTAACCATCTATTTGTCAAAAAAGTTTACTGATGTGTTAGATTAAGCACTCATATATAAGGGGAACCTGAAAGAGGAATCTAGTGGAGGATATGTGGTTTCTACTAATTGATTAGAGGTTACATCTTCCAATATAAGGAAGTGTCTCTATGATAATGTTGACAAAATAATTAGAAAGAAGATTGGTAAGGATGAAGGATAAGTTACTCAAGATTTACCTGAGTGATCTTCCACAAGTGCAGTAGGTGGGGCCACTTTTGTAATCATTGACCCCAATGACCGATAGAGTGCTAAGTCTGCGACATGATGTTACACCTACAATGGTTCTGTAGGAACCCTTAACATATGAGTAGTGATGGAGAATCAAGAAAAAACCTGAGTGTGGGAAGGGGATATTCGATACCGTATCATTCTTTCAGTTGGGGGGTTTACTAGCCATGTAAGTAGGGGATGTGGACATGGTAATTATGGTAAAGAGAGCCCATATTAGCAGAGTGATATAGATAATGGTACTCAGACTATATCATATAGAAGAAGGGTAGGGAAGCTACAAACCTTTCATCCTATACTGGTGGATAGTTAGGCTATACCATTGATAGTTTGAGTTACCATTATTTTACCTTATTCACTAGATAGTGAATTATTTGATATAAGTTCATGTCATTACATTATATCTACAAAACATGTGAATGGGTTGAAACTGATTGTTGAGTTTGTGATAGGGGTTATAATGATTGATACACTGTTGGGAATATTGTGGAGGGACATCTGTTTATGAAAGGGGGGTTAACTCAAGGCTGGGGAGTATTATTTTCTATGGGATATTTACATCCTCGACATGTTAGGATTTGACCAAATTATGGGTATGGATTAGTTAGTGGCATACCAAGACAACATAGATTGTTTCCACAATAGAGTGATTTTTATATCTCTTGAGGGAGAAAATTATGTTTGTTATGGAGAGTGGGATATCCAGGCAGGCCGTGCAGGGATAATTCATCAGAAATAAGAGGATCTCACCACCCATATTTTTATAATGTTTCTAGATAATGTGGGTTTAAATAATGATGCCTTTACACTCATAGTGGATAGGTTCTAGGATGTTTTTTAGAAGGAATTATCAGAGCTTATACATGAGAGAGATGTGTAATTTACTTTTTAGATCATGCATGGAGATAAGCCATTTTATATTCCACCTTATAAAATGGAACCAACAGAGGTAAAAGAGATCAATAATTAGCTGGAAGAGTTGATATATAAGGGGTTTATCCTTCCTAGTCCATCACCTTGGGGTTATCTATTATTGTTTACAAAGAAGGTTGACATGAGTTTTCATTTGTGTTTTTATTACTAGAAGTTGAAAATGATTAATTTGAAAAAAATTTGTCCTCTTCCATGTATCAACGGTCTATTTGATGAATTTAGGGGAGATTTTTTTATCCAAGACTGACTAGATATCTGGGTATAATTAGTTAAGAGAAAGACGTTTTTTCATACCTCAAATTACTTTCAGAAGTAGTTATGTCCTTTATTAATTTTTTGTGATTCCATTCAGATGGATGAATTCTACTTCTTTGTTTTTGGCCAAGATGAATAGATTTTTTCACCCATACTTAGACTAATTTGTGGTTTTTTTTTGTGGATTATATATTGGTGTACTCCAAGACTCATTAAAATCATTCCTGATATCTTTGTATTATCATGATTACACTGAGAGATCATCGAATATACACTGAGATATCTATGTGGAAGTTTTTGGATAGATAAGGTAAATTTCTCACGTTATATAATTTTAGAGGAAGGTGTCTATGTAGACCTAAAGAAGGTACCACTAGTGGTTTCTTGGGGGCAGCGTAAGAATGTATTTGATATGAATAGATTTATAGGTCTAGTGGGATACTATCATTGGTTTATCCATGAATTTTCTTGTTTGGTATCACCACTTTAGGGATTTACCAAGAATGGTATACCATTCGAATGGTCGGTAAAATATGAGAATTGTTTCTGGGATTTGGAGAATCATTTGAACACAACACCAATCATGATCCTACCCGATCTAGGTGAGGAGTGTAAAATGTTTTTTGACACTTAGGATTGTTCATGGAGTAGTTTTTATGCATGGAGATCGAGTTGTGGTGTATGGGTCTCGGTAGGTGAGGCCATATGAAAGTAACTACTCTATGCATGAAATAAAATTAGCTATTATGGTTCATAATTTGAAGTCTTGGAAGAGTTATATATTTGTATAAAATTTCATTATTTATACTGATCAAAAGAGTGTAAATTATATCTTTTCATAGAGATATTTTAATCTCTTGTAGTAAAGGTGCACTAAGTATATACAATTTTCGATTTTGAGATAGCATATATTCCATGGAAAGGAAACAGTTTTGATAATTCTCTATGAAAAAAAGTCAAACCTAGGTAGTTCAAGAGTCTAGTTCTGAGTGTAAGATGATGAATTTTATGTTTAAGATGCATGTTTTATTCTAGTTGGGCCATGAGAATATGACCCTGGTATCATTTTCAGCAGAGTTCACACTTCTAATGTAGATCAGGGAGATACAATATGAGGATACGATGTGTTTGGCCTTGAAGGAAATATTTGAAGGTGGGGAGTCCCCATACGATTGGACTATAGATGAGGATGGGATAATTTATGTTAGGAATTTGGTTGTTATACCGATGGGTATGCTGGTGGATCTGATGTTTGAATTTCAAACCTCTAGGTAGGTTGTTCATCTAGGTTTGACTAAAATGTATCATGAACTACGATGAAAATTTTGGTGCTAGGGAATGAGAAAGGTGATTGCAGGGTTTGGGACACTATTTTACACCTACCAACTAGTGAAGGACAAGAACCAATAACCTAGTGGTTTTCTACAACCATTTCCCATTCCAAAATATAATTTTGATGACATCACTATGGAATTTTTGTTGGGTCTCTGGAGAAAACCACATAATAATATATCTATTTGGGTGGTGGTGGACTGACTGATGAAAGTAGCATGTTTCTTTCCTATATAAGAGATTTTATTAGTGAAAAAGTTGGGAGAATTTTATGTTAGGGAGATATTATATCGACATGGGGTACCCATGGTATTATTGTGGACTATGAATCACGTTTTACTTTGTGGTTCTGACAGGGCTTGTAGAAGTTTCTTGGTACACAAGTTTTATTGATCACATCATTCCAACCACATACATATGAGTAGTTGGAACATACTATTCAGGTGTTTAAGGATATGTTTTGAGCATGTATTCGAGACTTGGTGGGTCTTGGAAGAATCACCTAGAACTTGTGGATCTTTCTTATAACAATAATTATTAGGAAACTATTCATATGGAACCATATGAGGCTCTTTATGGTAGGCCATACAAATCCCCTTTATGTTGGATGGAGACAGGTGATTCAGAGTTGTTTGGAACAGGTCTTATAGAGGAGATGCTAGACCAGGTTTAGATAATTTAGAAGCATATGGATAAAGATCAGGGTAGGAAGAAGTCATATGTTTGATAGACATATATGACCCCTAGAGTTTGCAAATGATTATAATGTTTTCCTTCAGGTGTTATCTATATTGGGTAACCATTGGATTCAGAGGTAGGGAAAGTTGACCCCCATGTTTTTTTGAACATTTTAGGTTGTGGAGAGAATTGGGCTAATAGAATACTGATTAGCTCTTCTATATAGGTATAGTGATATGAATAAAATTTTTCATGTGTCACAACATTTGCTATATCACCCTGACCCTTCTCATGTGATTGCTATAGATGATGTTGAGCTTAAGACCGATACGTCATTTGAGGATAATATGATATGTGTATTGGATCATAGTGATAATGTGTTATGGGAATAGTCCATGAAATTAATTTAAATATTATGAAAAATGGAAATGTTCTAGATGAAACATGGGAGAGAGAAGCAGATATGCGAACTTAGTGGCCTGATCTTTTTGGCTCGAAATCATTGAGATACTTGGGGGTACAAATCAAGGAAGAGAGGTTATAAGGTATGGATATTGTAAGATATAGACATTTTAAGATATGAATTGAGCTAATTTTAAGGTAATATCTGATGCTTGTTTTAGTTTATCTTGTTCGGGTTTTACCTTGGGGAGTCTTGGGGTGAAATTGGTGAATTTTGGATAGAAGAGGGGAAATACATAGTTGGTGCAGACTTTTCCAAAACTGTGCCCCCATGCCATCAAATTGTACTTACCCAAACAGAGGGGATTAAAATATTTGGTGCATGGTTTTTGAAAACATATTCCCTCCTAGTATTAACTATGATACCTCCAACAAAATGCTTATAGTTATCTTCACAATTAGGGAAAACTATGCACCCTGTATAGGAAGCCGTGCAAACAGAAAATTAAACCCCCAAAAATTAGATTTAAAATTACAAAACACCTTATAATTCACCATAATTTAACCCAACTCCACCATAAACGTTTTCTATCATTTTGGGAGTCTTCCAAAAAAATACTAAGGGCTTTTGAACTATGTTCTTGAGGAATCGAAGATCCATTTTCCAGATATGCACATCGTCCAGTAAGAGATCTTGTCTCAATTGGTTTCCTCCCTCCCTCCCATATTTATCGCATCATTTGAAGGTATTGTTTTTCTATATTTGTAATGGAACTAAATCCAGGATTTCTTGGATCAAATCCATTTGATCATATATCTAGGTTTTTTTCTAGATCTCATTCTTCTTGATGATCTTGGTAATTCTGCTTAAATTGGGGATTTCTAATGGTGAGAGTCCATCAAAGATCTTTAGGTAAGTGGTCTAAATTCAATCCCCATAGTATTAAATTACAACTGAATGTATTCATTGTGATATTTTAATTGGATCATTTGAAAATTTAATATTAAATTAAATTAATTAATTGATTAACTGATATTCCATGTGATTACAAAATGAGTTGAACTTGGAAAAATTGAATTTGGTAATTATGATTATGCAATTGGTGAATAGTGGGACATAAAATTTATTTATTAATGGGATTGTATAAATAGTCATTTGATGGGATTAGGGAATTTATTGATTAATTGAATATTGAATTGGTTGACTAACAGTAATTAAAGGGATTCTTGGCTTAAACATGAAGTGATAATGAATTATATGGTCAAATGTTGTTAATTAGTTTAATAGTTAATTATTCATATTATTACATGTTATTGAGATAAATAATTATGATTTTTGTGATAAATTGAAAAGGTTCACTTGAATGAGATTTTTTTTATGAGAAGGTTAATGATGCATAACTCAGATGTATATAAAAATGCAACTTATGTGATATTGTCTTTTTTGTGATATTTTCGATATATGTCATATTGAGGTGTGAGATAGGTAATGAGGGTGAAAATAAACACATGAGATTGTGAGTGTGGGATATGGACTAAGGATCCAAATACCGATGTGATCTTGAGGTGTGGGATGGGGACTTAGGCACCAAATAGCCATATGAGATATCAAGTGTGGTACTGACACAAAGGCTCAAAATTCCCATGTGAGATTGGATTTTGGTATTGGGACAGAGACTCAAAATACCCACGGGGTGTTATAAATAAAGCTATATACCCATGATATTGGAACTAGACAATGGTTCCAATTGGTGGTGATATGATTTGAAATGAAATGAAAAATGATAACCATGGTATTGTAATATGTGATATACCTTGGGGATAGCTCCAACACTGAAATATGATAAATTTTGTATTGATAGTATGGGTGTCATCATGAACTCAAGAAATTAAGTAGTTAATTAAAGAAAAATGAAATGTGATAACTATTTACATTATGCAGTGTAATTTATTCATTATATAACTAAAAACACCCTTATTGACTGAATATTATATTAACCATAATTAGCGGTGGGCTACTGAGTTGTAATCACACCCACTTTGGATTCTTGATCGGTAATAAAATTGACTTCATGTTTGAAATACATGATACAAGAAGGATACATATGTTAGATGTATGAGTCGTGATAGATCTTGGATGAGGGAACCAGACATGATATCTGGACCCGCTTGGGAGTGTCAATATGTCTTTCTCTTGGTTTTTCATTTGAATATTTACATGTACTTGGCATTTCATATCTACTACTTTATTTTGGACATTGCATTAATATTTTATTCATCATATGATACTAGTTTTTTTTGGTTATTGGTTATATTATTTGGTTATTCTTGTTCTATTTTATCTATTGCATTACTCTGATAAAGAGGTTATAGTGTCCCCAGGTTTTATAGTAGACCCTCATTTCAAGTCAATAGCCTATGAAGTATGGGGAGGTGCGCTTGAGGTCATTTAACTAACCTTATTGGGGAACTAATGTGGCACCTGATTAGGTATGTAACATCATGAGATATGGGGATGGAAAATGAATAACATCGATTCACAAGGCAATAGTCCGCTGTAGACATAAATGATGATTTCATATCACTTTTGATAGAATAGGAAATTGATATAGGTCATGAAATTATCACAAGACATATATATTTTGAATACAATTAAGTTTTTATATGATAATGATTTAATAATAATTGAAGTAGGTGGAGGAATAAATAAAATAAAATGCTCAGTTAGGGATGTCTCTTATTCGAACAACTTTTTTTTAGATTTCACCAAAAGGTTTATTAGGTTGGGTTTATGACCAAAATAAATCTTCTAGGATGAGTTTATTGAAGTAAGGATGTTATTTGGGTAGGTATTAGATGATCCAATGGGTTTAAATAGTGTCAATAGGATAGTATAGGGGTGTCCTTTTATAGGTTAGGTGAGTGGAAAACTTGTAATTTTAAAAATAAAAAGGGATACCTATATTATCAATAATTATATATTCTAAAAAATATCAAATTATCAATAATTAAATATATAAGGTATAAATATTTCCATATAATTGGTCCTGGATTAGTTTTGGGTCATTTATAACCCTTATATATTTAGTTTATCCCTCGGTAAACCCATGATGACCATAATCGTAGTAATTAATATTTACTATTTTTACTATTAATTATTTTAAAAAATTAATTTGACCTTATTAGATAATAAGAATTATTATGATTCCAAATATTTAATCGATTTTTCCAAACTCTTTTAATATATCTTAAAAAATTTAACATAAAAGTAATCTTTCAGCTACAACGGGATAACAGTTTTCCAAATAGGAAATGTTCAAAAGTTATAAAGGTTTTTTTATCAAACTTCAATATGAAATTGATTAAAATGACTTAAATTGGATTAATATATATATATTTATATATATAATATAATTAATTTTACCGTTAAAACCATATTAATACAATTTTAATGTTTTTAAATGAGTTAAAAGAAATGAAAATTCATAGTTAAAACCAACATTTTCACTATTCATCAAACAATTAATCTTCTCAAAAAATTATAAAAAATTCACCAAAAGATAATTTTGACACGATTATTTAAAGAAATAATTTTAGTTTTTCAAATATATTTTCTAAAATTTGAAAAAATAATTTTCAAATGAGTGCAAAAAAGGCAACAAAACTACTTTTTAGAAAAAAAATACAATTTTAGAATAAAATTGAATTTATTTTTATCTATTGTCTAGAAAAAAATAAGTTGAATGATAATTTTTTTATAAAATATATAATTTATATATTTCATTTAAATCATTCAAAAAATTACTTTTTAAATTTACTATGGCAAACACGTTTGTGTGCATAAAAATTGTTTTTTAGAAAGAGATTTTCTTTATTTTAAAATATTTTGTATTTTCATTTATAATTACTTTTTCACCAAACAATTCATTTGATATATAGGTGATAACCATATATTTTACTAATTTATGTAATCTTATTCATACCCACCATTACAACAGCTAGGTGATCATATTGAATAATTGTAAAGGTCTAAACCTTCCCAATCTATTAATTTTTCAAAATCTAGTGCTTGAGGTGTTACAGAGATAAAAGTGACCCATTTCAAGGGTTTTACAAAATTATAGTTTTTCCGATGGTAGATCTTATGATGGTGAGTCATCCACCAGTGAGTCAGGACTGGTGAGTCACAATGATGACTCACACTAGTGATTTCCAATGGTGACTAACAATGGTAAGTCAAGAATGATGAATTGCTAATGGTGAGTCATAAGTGGTAGTTTGCTAACAGTGAGTCAAGACTGGTGAATCTCAATGAAGAGTCATGTCTGTGACTCATAATAGTGATTCAATGATGGTGAGTCATTGACGGTGGGTCGTGACGGTGAGTCGCGATGGTGACTCACCGAACAATGACTCACCAACATTAGCTTGTTACTGGTAGCTCACAGTGGTTAATCATCCAATAGTGAGTCACCTAATGGTGCCTCACCCATTGGTGACTCATGATGGTGACTCACCCAACAATGAATCATTTTCTATAGTTTTTCAAAATTTTCATTTTTTCCAGTTTTTCCAAATTCTCCCCTTAAACATTTTGTTTGACATAAAATGAGTTTAAAAATTTGTTTATGTGTTTTTGAATCCATTTCAATGGAAATAAAATATATCTTTAAATCTATAATGCTCTAGAGGACCTTATATAGTCAAAATACGTGGTTCCGATCATGATTCTACTTTAATGTATTTTGAAACTGTTCTTCCATTGATATAGGATGTGGCCTTTCTAAAACTAAGATCCTTTCTCCCTTGTGCATTTTTTCTTTACTATTGCAACCGAGCATCCCCAAAACCATTCTTCTCCAAGGAATTGTGTGGCTGAGTTTCACCCTTGGACCAAGTTTCCCTCGAGACTTACACACCACCTGTTTAGTTCATGGAGGAGGTGTTGATCATCTTTTTCCCCATGTAGTGATCCCTTCATCCCTCTTACTTATATATCATGTGGGGTGGGTGTACGAATTTTCCCCATGTGAAGGCAGTTGAATCTAATTTAATAAATATAATTGAATTAGCTTTAAACCAATAAATAGAGGCTGGGGTAAAGTAACACATGCTTTGGTTTTTTATTGTTATTTTGATCTATATGGACTATATGCCTAATGAAAATCTAGGTTGTTAGAGGTATTTTTTTGTGAACGTGGGATGAATTTTGATAGCTTGTTGCTGATCATGTGTTGAATGGATATATATATATATATATATTAAATTTATTAATTACATAAACCTAATTAAATAAATTTATGACTCATGATCAATCATGATATGTGATAATGCTAGAATTATCAAGTGGAATTAAAGAATAAGTATTTTCTAAATCTGAATACACCCTGCCTTGTTTGGTGTGGGTGTGTGTAGTTTTGTTTTTTCATGTACCTTATGTGGTTATGTGGGGTTGGGGTAAAGAGAACATCTATAAGGTGGGGTGGTACGAGTGGTGTTATGGAATCTCAGGTTGAGATATTGATTGACTCTGGAACGAATAGGCAGAATTGGAGGATTAGGGATACAGGTTCGGGTTGTACTATGATTTTGATGCGGGGTGTGATGGGTGTTTCTATGTAGTGGGGTTGTCAGGTTTGGATTTGATGAGATGTTTTGCTGGGTTTGGATATTTGTTGGGGGATTTATTATTAATATTATGGATTGGGAAGAATGAATTTTCAGAATGATAATGGAAGTGGTAGGTATGGGTTTTGAATGAAGTGGAAATATGAAGTGATTTGTTTTACTGTGGTTATTTTTCCTCCACATGGTTTATGCTCTATGTCTTTTTATGGGCTATGGTTGGTAGTTTCTCGGGTAATGATGAAATGATAAATTATTTCCTTAAAAAATAATGATAATTGGTTAAATTAGTTGGATGGAAGTTTGTTTGAGTTATGGCTTGTTGTGGATGGATTTAATTTATCTACTTCTGAAGTTACTACTATAGGTGTTAATAAATTCATTTAGAAGTAGTAGAGGATTTGGAAGTATCATAGGGTGGTTTATTATTTTATTTAGAACCCATTGGTTGGGTTTTATTATTTGATACTATATATACATACCTTTATTTTACTAGTGTTTTCTATTTTCACCCCACCCTAGTTGAGAACAATGTTCTGAAAACCACTTTGTCATGGGGGGGGGGGGGGGTTCTTTCTCAAAAATCATGGTGGGAGGATGGATGGCCACCAGATCATCCCTGATCCCTCTTCTAGGTATCTATAGCCCATTATTATTTGGTTTGGTAGTGGTTTGTGAGTCCTAGATGTGTATGGGCGAGTTTTGTTTTCCCAGGTGTCTTCGGGATGAGATGAGTTGTGGTTTCCCAGGTGTCTTTGGGATGAGATATGATGTGCTTTATAAGGTTTTTTCAGGATGTGACATGGTATGTGGCTCAATTTTATATGGGAGGGACGTGGTTTTGGGGCCCAGTAATGTGGGGGTGGATGTGATGAGCTTTATTTTCCCCAGTTGAGGGAATAGATGTGAGGCCCAAGTGTGTGCAGGCAGGTTGCAACATGTTACTTTCGGAAGAGGTTCAAGTGACATGACATTTTCCATTAGGGTGTGAGAGTGGATAATTATTGGAAAAGTGGTGCGAGATACCCTATCATATATGTGATTACTATATTACTTTACTTGCTTACGTTACTTGGTGAGCCTGCCTTGGTGAGGCAGGGATGGCTAGGATACCTTGTTAGGTGTTGTTGGTTCTTCTGTTTTATCACGAGAGCATTAGTATACTTCTCCTACTTGTGAATGAGAGAATTTTTTTTCCTACTATGTATACATGTGTACTCATCCTACATTACAAAACTTCTTTTCGGTTTCCAGAAGGATTATGGGGACCATACTAGGCATTACTAGCTCAGACTTTGGGATAGTTGTTTCATAGATTCTTCTCCTTACTTTTGGGGTATTTACTTTGGATCTAGTTCATTGTATTTGTAGCATTTTTTATTTTAAACATGAATGTGGGATGGATTCTGGTTTTTCTCGT
Organism: Viscum album; assembly: GCA_963277665.1. Taxonomy (NCBI): domain Eukaryota; kingdom Viridiplantae; phylum Streptophyta; class Magnoliopsida; order Santalales; family Viscaceae; genus Viscum; species Viscum album. Next base: position 1,782,189,710 of record OY728148.1, on the reverse strand, counting down.
ATATAGTTCTTGGAATTGTTTTGGATATACCATATTATATCCCAATCTTGTTTTCTTATAAAAAGGGTAATGCCTTCCATTTCATGAGATTCTATACCCTTAGTGTTGGTCGCCACCCTAGGGTCTACTGGAGGTGGGACTCGGGGGTCATTATCTCTCTTTTTTCTTATCCAGCTTAGGAGAGGCATCTTGGGAGGGAGGGGGTCATGAAAGTATTATATTTGATGCTAATGGTTGAGATATAGGATGGAGTTTGGAGTTAGTAATAGTTAGGATTTCATGGTCTGGTTGGGAAACAATGCCAGGTGATCTTGGTGCTTGAAATAAGCCAGATAAGACTAGCTCGGAAACAAGATTTTGGGGCCCTCATGATCCGATGAAAGGACTCACAGTCTATCGAATAGCCAAGTTAGGCTACACTTTTTATAGGGTTGAGACCCTAGAAGAGGCACAAACATCATAATGACTTGTTTTCTTGTTTGAAGTGAGCATTTAGGGAAATTGAAATAAATAATAAGTTAAAATAAATCTTAAATAAAAATTCCATACTATGCGAGCTTAGGAATTTCATTTTTACCTTTTAGCTATGGAACCCAATGATCATATACATGTAGTAATGGTAGTGGAGGCTAAAAACGACGACTCAATTGATCTATGGGGGGTTGACTTGGTGGAGGATGGTGACCAGTGGAAGAAAATTGTACGTGCTTTCCAGTGACAGAATCTGGGGATGTATGAGGGAAGCATTTCAGACATGGAGATAGAGAGTTGGCTCGAAGAGATTGTGATCACCTTTAGCATGATCTGGAATCCAAAAGAGTACTATGTTCCCTTGACAGTGTTCTAGATGTGGTTATTGGTGCATTCGTGGAAGATGTTGTACCTAGGGGATAGGAAGGAGACTAAATTTTTTGTGGGTCATTTTTTAGGAGTTTCGTGACAAATTTCTTTCCTCGACCCTAAAGGATGAGAAGAGGTAGGAGTTACTCTCCCTCTAGTTGGGGAGTAAGTCGATACAAGAGATGGGGATTAAGTTCATGGATCTCCTTTGATTTTCTTGAGATCTCTTTTCTAATGTGGAGTCTCATGTGAGTTTTATAGAGGAGGCACTTCATCCTTCACTCTAGTACGTAGTTACTCCCTTAACCAATCCAATATACTTAGTAGTCTAGAAGAAGGAGGAAGTAGTTGGGAAGATGAAATCATGTAGAGGTATACCAAGAGAGGGGATCCAATTGAGTTATTTGAGGGGTAGAGTTATCTGGAGTAGGTCTCAGGAGATAGAATCTTTGAGGTTTCGACTAGAAGGGAGATGGCCTACATATTTTCTATTTAGACCTCCTAGTCCTCAAGGCTGTTCCGTGAAATTGGGAATGAGGTTTTTCACTTGTGGAGCCCCTGGAAATATTTAGAGTCAGTGCCTGATGGTTGTTTGAGCCTTGTATGGTGGAGGTGGGAAGGTCCAGTACCCACCTCAGCAGTAGTTGCTGACAAGGACGTTTCAACAGCAGAGATAGTAGGCTCCTAATCCAATGAGGGGAGACGAAGAAGGTGGAGGTAAACCTTAGGGTTTTCACCTAAGACCTCAACCTGGGTATGGTTTATGATCTGGTCATCAGTAGAGAGGTAGAGGTGAGGGGCATGGTCATTTTTACGCCGTAGAGGCAACAGTCCCAGGAGGGCCAGAGATCGTTTGAGGTACGATCAGTTTGTTTAGTACTTTTTCTTGTACTTTGTTTGATTTTGGAGCTTCTCACTCCTTCGTTGAACCTGGTCTAGCCCATGACCTGTGACTTGAAATATAGAGGATTCTCATTCCCCTGGTGTTGAATATGCCATTCAGAGGTTAGAACGACTTGTTTTATATTTGATGGAAATTTAGAATGTTGATAGGGCCAAAATAGTCTTGTGAGGATCTATTCTTGCTAAAAATGTTTCAATATGAAATCATACTTGGTATTTACTAGTTTTATTCTTTGCATTCTATTATTGACTGCTTCCGGAGGAGAGTTGTTTTTTCAGACATGGATGGCCAGTGTGTGGCTTTCATTGAAGAGCGAGGTTTCCATGTTGGCAATCAGTATGTGGAGCCTCTTCTTTTCTTATTAGACGAGATGTTAGTGGTATTGGTGGATGTTGATATTGAGGAGGTTCCCAATGTTTTTGGGAGTTCTTGGGTGTCTTTCTCAAGGAGGTGGTTACTATATCCTCTCTATGTGACATTGAGTCTAGGATAGTTTTATAGCCCAGTTATAGTCCATTCTTTATGGATCCTTATCAGATGGAACATTCTGAGTTGTGGGAGCTTAGGATTCAGATTGATGACTTGATGAAGAAGGGATTTATCTGGCTTGGTGTGTCACAATGGCCTTCTCCAGTCTAGTTTGCAAAGGAGGATGGTGGTCTAATATTGTGTATATATGAATAGAAGTTGAATCAGGTGACAACCAAGAACTATTACCATATTTTGATAATAGAAGATATTTTCAACCATCTTAGAGGGGAAAGTTGGTTATCTTAGATCAATCTGTGGTCTGTATATCACCAGTTGAAAGTGGAGAAGTGTGATATCCTAAATACTTCTTTCAGGTGTAGGTATAGTCACTTTGAATTCATTTTCATTTTTTCAGTGTTATGAACGTTCTAACTGTGTTCATGGGACTTATAAAATCCATCATTTTTGAGTTCCTAGATCGGTTCATCATCATATTCATCGAAAACATATTGATATATTCAAGGTCAAAGGAGGAGCATTCCAAGTGTCTCAAGACCATACTATAGGTTCTTTGACACCACCAAATCTAAAGAATGTTTTCCAATTGAATGTTTTGGATGCGAGAGGTTCACTTTATTGGACATGTGGTGTTGTAGCAGGGTGGGGCAGTTGAACCGTCAAAGGTTGAAGAGGTGTTTTCTTGGGCAACACCCAAGAATGTGGTAGAGGTTCCCAACATTATTGGTCTTATAGGCTACTATTAGAGGTTCATACCCAATTTCTCTTGAGTTACAGCTCTGTTAAAAACCTTGAAAAAGAAATAATAGGCCTTTGTGTTGATTGATCAGTTTTAGGTAGCATTCAACTACTTGAAGGGGATGTCGGTAAATACTTCAGTGCTCTAGTTTCTAGGGGAATGGGTGATGTTTAAGGTGTTTTGTGATGCTTCCCATCAATTCTTGGGATGTGTACTGATAAAAAAGTGGAGATTGATCTATTCGGGGTCTAGATAGTTACGTCTCCATGAACATATCTATGACAATAATGACCTGGAGCGAGCAGTGGTCATGTTCGCGCTGGAGTTTTGGCGACATTGCCTCATTGGGGAGCACTTTGTGGTCTTCATATATCACTAGATCTCGAGGTATATATTTTACCATTTATATATTAACATGAGATAGTGGAGGTGGGTGGATGGTTTCTAGTATTATGGTTTGGATATCTATTAAACCTCATGAAAGGAGAATGTTGTGGATGATGCTTTGAGAAGGAAGTCACAGAAGGAGGTAGTTCATGAATCCACTGATGCTTGGAAAGTGATAGATAAGTTGGACGCCTAATACTTAGATGAAAGTATAGATGGATTCAAAGGATTTCTATTTTAGATGAAAGTGTAGTCATATCTGATGCATCAGGTGAAGGATTCTTAGTGGGGATATTTACAGGAAGAAGTGATGCGCAATCGCATTGACTATGATGATGCTCTAGAGGGATGGTAGAAGAATGGTTAGAATTAGATGTTGTTCTTTGGGAGGATATTGTTTCTAGTGGAGATGCATGAGTCAGTCCTTCTTGAGTTTCATATCTCACATTTATAGGTGCACCCCGAAGTTTCCAAGATGTACAATGGCTGAAGGATGCATTTTTGGTGGCTCAGAATAAAGTGGGTAGTGATGGAGTCTGTTGCGAGGTGCTTAGTGTACCATCAGGTGACTAATGAGCACCCTGTACCCAGTGGTTTGTTTCTTCCCTTTCATATCCGAAAGTGGAAGTGGGATGACATAATGATGGATTTCTTCACAGGATTACCTAGAGCTCAAGGAGGTTGTGATACAATATGGGATGTGGTGGACCGATAGATGAAATCAGCACACTTCTTAACTATCAAGGAGTCAGGTGTAGTGGATTCCTTGGACAAGAGGTATGTGGATGAGGTGGTGTGTATGCATGGAGTTCTAGGATCCATTGTCTTAGATCAAGACACATGTTTTACCGCATGATTCTGTATGGGATCTCAATATACTTTTTTCACTCATTTATGCCTCAACACTTATTTCCACCCTCAGACAGATGGGCAGACGAAACAGACTATCCAGATGTTGGAGGACATGTTGCTAGCATGCATATTGGACTTTGGTGGATCTTGGTTATAACACATGACCTTGTTAGAGTTTTCCTACAATAATATATATCAAAGTTCCATTGGCATGGATCCATTTGAACCCCTGCATTAGAGACCATGTCGTTCACCCTTGTGTTGGACAGAAGTTGCGTAGGCAGTGTTTCATGGTATGGATGTGGTGTAGAGTACGACCGAGAAGGTGCAGCTTGTTCATGGGAGGATGAAGGTAGAACACAACCAGAAGAAGTTATACAAATATTATAGTAGGAGACCCCTTGAGTTCAAGGTTGGGGACCACGTGTTCTTAATGGTTTCCCATCAATGAGGGCAGTGGATGTTAAGATGAGAGAGCAAGATTTCTCTAAGATTCATCAGACCTTTTGAGGTGTTGGGGCAAGTTGTCAAGGTGGAACACTAGTTGGAACTGGCACCATAGTTGGATAATGTCCATGAAATCTTTCATGTCTGTGATATTACTTAGAATCTTCATGATGACTCTCATGACATTGTACATTGATATTTGGATTTCGAATATGATTCAACATTCAAGGAGCGTTTGTAGAGATCTAGGATCATTGGGGGAAGGTGCTACATGGACACACCATTCCGTCAATTCATGTGGTTTGGAGTCATGGGGAACTAGAGAAGAGTAATTGGGAAAGGGAGACATAGATTCATGCCCAATACCCAGAGTTCTTCTGACTTTTTCCTTATTGTTTTTCCCTTTCTAATTCAATTATTGAAGGTTATTTTTTATAAGATGAGTTGTTTCCTTGTCCCATGATGTGGGAAAAAATCCTCACATTGGAAATGGGGAGACAAAACTCCTAACCGAGACACATTAATTGAGATGTGATTGAACTTGTACGGGTGAGTCAGTGCTACCCAAAGAGGATAGTATCTTGACATTGAGGAAGGAATTCCATAATTCATATGTCCAGACAGTGTGGCTTTTGGTTCCTGTGTGGTGTGTCTTGTGGTTAGATGGGGTAGTAGGTGTTGGAGGAGGCGTTCATAAATGTTTAGGTTTCAATCCATCTTTCGAAAAACCCAAGGTGATTTATCATTGGGCCTTAGGATGTCTAAATTGTATCGGTGTTTCAAGTATAGAGAGATCATTGAGTAGTATCTTATGGGGTGGTTGTTCAGACCCATATTTCTTCTAGGTTGGTTTTGAGTTCTCAAGGGAGAGAACAGTTTTAGAGGTATATTATGTAATAGAACAGACCTCCCCGACCCATTAATTTATCTAAATCAATTGTTTGAGGTGTTCTAAAGATAATAACAACTCATTTTGGGGGTTTGAAAAAATTCCAATTTTTTCAATGGAAGCTTGTCTAATGGGGAGTCATCCACTGATGAGTTAGGACTGGTGAGTCATAACAGAGACTCACATCAGTGACTCACAATGATAACTCTAAATGGTGAGTTAGGAATAGTTAATCTCTAATAGTGAGTCAGGAACTCTAGGTAACTGATGGTGAGTCATGACTAGTGACCCTCAATGGTGAGTCACATTGATGACTCGTAATGGCGACTCGCTAATGGTGAGTCACTAATATCTGGTCGTGACGATGAGTCAAAACAATGACTCATAGAACGGGGACACACCAAACATTGAATCACCAAATGGTGAATCACAGAATGGTGACTCACAGAGTGGTTACTCACCAAATAGTGACTCATATAACGATGACTCATCGAATGGTGACTCACTGAACAGTAGATCACCTAACAGTATCTCACTAAATGATAGCTCACCAAATGGTTACTCACCGAATAGAGACTCAATAATGGTAGCTCACCAATGGTAGCTCTCAATGAAGAATCATTCAATGGTGATGCACCTAACGTTTTATCACCCATCAGTTACTCATGATGGTGACTCACCCTACGGTGTGTCATTTTCAACAGTTTGTCAAAATTTCCATTTTTCCCAGTTTTTCAAGATTCTACCCTTTAACATTTTATTTGACATAAAATGTGTTTAAAACTATGTTTAAGTGTTTTTGAAGCCGTTTAAAAAGTAGTAAAATATATCTTTAAATACCTATTACTTGGGTGGCCCTCATAAAGTCAAAATGCGTGGTCTTGACCGTGATCTAACTTTAATGGATTTGAAACCATTCTTCCATTGATATAGTATCTGGCAATTTTAAAGCCAATATCATTTATCCATTGTATGTTTTCTCTATAATTATTCTACTGAGTATCCCTAGAACCTTTCTTCCCCAAGGATCCATGTGTCTGTGTTTCACCCTCTGATAACATTTACCTAGAGCCTTTTGTACCACTTGTTTGGTGTAAGGAGAAGGTGCCTATCATCTATTTTCCCAGGTAGTGATCCCTTCATCCCTCTTATTTGTGTGTAATGCAGGGTGTGTGTATGAATGTTTTCCATGTGAAGGTATTTGGATCCAATTTAATAAAGGTAATTTAATTAGCTTTAATCAAATAAACAGGGTCTAGGGGAAATTTTTGTGTGCCTATGTTTCATGGTTTATTGATATTTTGGTCTATATGGGCTATATGCCTACTAAAAACATGGATTTTGGTGGTATTTGTTTGTGCACTTAGTATTCTAAGTGATGGATTGTTTCTGATCATGTGTTTAACAACTATATATATATAATTTATTAACTACTTATTCTTGGTTAAATAAATGGATGCCTCAAGATCAAACTTTCTCTATGATAACCCCTGAATAATCAAGTGGAATTAAAGAATGAGTGTTTTCTAAATCTAAATTGGCTATGCCTTTTTTGGTGTGGATATGTGATATGTGTGGTTTGGTTTTGTCTTGTTCATTGTGTAGTTGTGTGGTGCTGGGGTTGAGAGCACGCTTGTAAGTTGGGGTAGTACAATTGGTGTGATGGAATCTCAGTTTGAGAGATTGATAGATTTTGGAATGAATGCGAAGTGTTTGAGTAGTGTGGATATAGGTTTGGGTTGTACTACATTTATGATGTAGGGTGAAATGGGTGTTGTTATATAGTAGGGATACTGGGATTGGTTGATATGATATGTGTTGTTGGGTTCAACTATGTGTTTGGGGTTTTCTTGTTGAGAGGATGGGTTGGGCGGAATGACTTTGAAGAAGGATAATGGTAGTGGTTGGTATGGGTGTTGAATGGAGGGGAAATATAAAGTGATTTGTTTTATTATGGCTTTTTTTCTTCTGAATGGTTTATGCTATGTGTCTTGTTGCATTCTGTGGTTGGTAGTTTCCCAAGTAGGTATGGAATGAATAAATGGTTTCCTTAATAAATAATTATAATTGTTTAAATGAGCTGGATGGGGGTATGTTTTAGGAATGGATTTTTGTGGATGGATTTAATCTATAAACTTCTGAAGTGACTGTTTTAGTTGTTATAAATGAATTTAAAGGTATAAGAAGAGTTAGAAGTATCATTGGGTGGTTGATTATTTTAATGAAACCCATAGGTTGGGATTGAGTGTTTGACACTATATATGCATACCTATATTTTCATTGAGTTTTCTATATGCATCCCACCATAATTGACCACTATGTGCTGAACACCCCCATTATCATGGGGAGGGTGTCTTTCTAAAACATCCATGTGGGAGGATGGATGGATGGCCACCCGCTCTTACCAACCCCTTCTTCCAAGAAGTGACAACCCAAGATTCTTTGTGCATGTAGTGGTTTGTGAGGCCCAGATGTGTGTGACTGAGTTATGTTTTCCCATGTATCTTCAAGATGAGATGAGTTGTGGTTTCCCAGGTGTATTTGGGATGAGATGTGCTATCCTTTACCAGGTGTTTTTGAGATGTTACATGGTATGTGTCCCAGGTTTCTATGGGTGATACATAGTTGTGAGGCCCAGGTGTGTGTAAGAGAGATGTGATTAGATTCATTTTCCTAGGTTGTGTGACTATATGTGAGGCCCAGGTGTGCGGGGAAATGTTGCAACATGGTACTTTCGAAAGAGGTGGGAGTTCTAGGATGTTTTCCATTAGGGTGTGAGAGTGTCTAATCAGTGGGAATGTGGTGTGGGGTACCCTATCATTGATGTGATTACAATATTAATTTACTTGACTTTCATTACTTGGTGAGTGTGCCTTGGTAATGTGGGGATGGCTAGGATACCTTGTTAGGTGTTGTTGGTTCTTCTTTTTAATCATAGGAGCATTAGTATGCTTATCTAGCTTGTGTACAAGATACTTTGGTTTTAGTACTCTGTATACTATTATGATCACCCTACCTTCAAAAAATACTTTCATGTTTCCAGGAGGATTACAGGGAATGTGCTGGGAATTACAAGCTCAGACTTTGGGACTATTGCTGCATCACTTCTTAGCTTTACTTTTGGGTATTTACTTTGGAGCTTTTCCTTGTATTTATAGAAGTTTTACTTTAAACATGAATGTGGGATGGATTTTGGTTTTTATTTAAAATAGTTCTTGGAGTTTTTTTTTGTGATGGGACATCTTATCTCCCAATATTTTTTTCTTATATAAAGGGTAATTCCTTTCATTTCATGAGATTCTATACCCTTAGTGTTGGTAACCACCCCGAGGCCTACTGGAGGCAGGACCTGAGGGTCATTATCTCTCTTACTTCATTTCTATCTTAGGAGGGGTATCTTTAGAGGTATGGGGATGTGACAATAATAATAATATTTTAATAGTATTTTAGGTTTCATTTAAACATTGTGTTGCGTGTAACACAAGCTACACTTAGTGTTTCTTGTAATGAAAGCTAAAATCATCATTGCATGTAACACAAGATAAAATTTGTGTTTCATGTAACAAAAATATTTATAAGATTAAATTTATTTAAAAAAATATTTCAAAAAATCTATGGGTGTTACATTATACCACCGTAAAATAAATTACCACTTCACAATTTGAACTTGTGATCAATAAACAAGGGTTTAACATTTAAAAATCACATTGTGGGAATCCCAAATTATAAAAATTTTAATAATAATTCCTATTAAAAAGAGTGAAAGAGATTTTATAAGTTCATATATAATAACAAATAACTTGGATTCTATGTAGGAAAACATGGTTAGGAATTGAAAACATGGACATATAAGAGAAAACTAACACCCAAATACCGATGAAGTGTGATAGAGAACATGTTCAGTAAGAAATTAATGAAAAAAATCCATAAATAAAAGTTGTGTGAAGGAAGTCATTGATATCACAATAAAAAATGATAATAGGACAAAATTTTATTTCAAGTTCAATTTCATAAAGATAGGGATTATTCACAACAAGATATGATTATTTGACTTCGTTCCATTTTATTTTCTCAATACCATCCTATGGTTGTCTCTAGATCAATTTAAACTTCATATCTTTACTCTAAGAGATTAAATTTTCATGACTAAATCATAATTGAAAATAAGATCCCTAAAATATTAAAAATTAATTCCTTATATCTCTAGATATTATCAAAAATAGAATTGTTATCACAGGTTATCTTGGAACATCCAAAGTTCAACATAATCCATTCTATAAATGGTTAACCTTATGAACCTTCCAAAAATTACAGTTTATTATTATAGTCACCTAATTTTAAAAATTAAATTTAACATCAATCCCAAAAGTATCATTAAGTACCTCTTAATCATCACATGCCATATATGTGAATACCTTGATCATATGTTCACGTGAATCATGATAATAACTAGAATTACCATAATACATCTATGAAAAAAATGCATGCTTACTTATCACTTAAATAAAAAGATAGATTATTGAATACATTCCATTGGTCCAATAATTTTTTAAACTCTACCAACAACAACATAAACCACTTTTCAATAAATCATTTATCAGTTATAAGGCCATCAATAAAATCCAATTTACTTTATCAATACCAATCATCTTTTTATCTAAACTAAAATTAATTTCTCAATATTCAGAACATATTAAGTGTTACATCCCTATAATAAAAATGCCACATGGCCATTAAATCACTTTTATAGACTATCAATATCATTTAACATATTATTACAACTCCTTAATTCAAAACTTATGTGGAAAAATCCATTAATGTTTCATGATTCTAATAACCAAAATACAACCAATAAAAATATAATTTCTTGAACCCCAATACCTAAAACATACATAATTATACTTTCTTCATACACCATGAATCAGGATTCATTGCCTTATTCATTACCATTTCTATTCTTTCATATGTCATTTTTAGTCTCATCATCATCAATAAAATAACCATTACTCATAAAACCTTACATACTTTCTTCATGATATTACCCTTTAGTAATCAATTTTCATAATTACCACACCTTACACATTTGAAACATACAACCACCCATGATATATTATGAAGACAATTATTCTCATCCATTTCACTAATCAAAAAATTCATTTTTCTTATGAAATTACATTCATTGTTTACTTATTTTCCACACCCAAATTATCTTTCTATTCTTATGATACATTCACTTAGGTGATTATTCCCACATTCTCGATATATAGTAAATAAAATATTGTCTCATCCATTTTCCACCACCCAATCTCTTAATAAAATATATACTTATCTTATTTGGTGACTCTAATAGTTTGTTAAGGTTCATGTGGTAATCATATAGCATGATAAATGATTAGGAATATTCAAAATATCCTTCACTCTACTAATCATCCCATTTGGTTTCTCATATAAACATTATATATCACGTTAAATGTTACTAAAATTCCTTCAGGTTCCCACCATTGAAAAAAAACGAAGAAGTATAGTGTGAGTAACAATATTCATAGTGGAAAATCACATAATCATAAAAAATCACCTATAGGATATCTCAATCATGACACCTTTTTCTAATCTATTAAACCTTAGGTTTATTCTTGTTCATTAATATTCATCATCTACTTAAATCCTTCATGATGGTATTTAAATAGTTTTTTAATTTCTAAAGAGTATCCCCTGAGAGTATCAAAACAGGTGGGTATTAAGCCCTGTTATCATGGATTAGGTAAAAATTGAGTCCATCTCAATTCACCATTTTTAGATTAATTTCCCATAAGTAACTATATTCCAGAGAAACATAAACTTATAGTATCCATTTATGGTTTTAATTTATTTAAAAAAACTCACTCTATAATTTACCAAAATTCTAGGACATTTCTTATTGTTTGACTCATCCTTAAACTTATTGTCAGACATGTACATAGGGATATCATTGAAGTTTTTTTATCCTAGTTTCTGATGGTTATATAAACCATTCATATGATACCAATTACAGAGACCTAGGACTCTAATACATAGATATTACATCTTTTTATATGAATATTCATTACATTACACCAACACATTCCAAAAGATCGTACAGGTATAGTGAATTTTGAGACTAAACATAAAATATTTTATTTATTGAAATATATTAAATATATCCCATAAATGTGTTCCCTTATATTACACTTCTTAGAAATACCTTAATAAAAAAAATTATTGATAACTTGGGGAATTGAAATATAAGAAAGGGTGATCTTAGATGCTCATTACAGGTAAATAAGGGATATATAAACATATCATGGAAAAAGGGAATGAGAACATGATAATAACTTTTAAAATCCATAGCATACATATCAAATATCATAATATTGATTCATGGAATAAATATTGATAGTTCATTAGACAGGGATCGTAATAAAATAAAATAACATGAGCCATTAGAGCATAGCATTGGTTTACAACATGGAATTTTGGAATACACATAATCATAGAGAATCATTTCCATTGTAGACAAGGATCAATTCCAAAGATATAATAGTGGAAGGGGTTAACTCACCAAACCATCATAGTATTAAATGTTTAATATCCGGACCACCATAGAGATCAAAGCCCCTTAATGAACTCAGTTCACTACCAATTCTAGTGACGTCTGTCCCATATGATATAAATCATTACCCAATAAACGGGAGAGAGATATAGAACCCACCCATCACATAATGAAAATAATATGTAACTATGTCATAAGATCATAAAACATTCATCATATCATAACCCATGAAATAAACTAGTTTTCATAAACATTTCATCAAATCATAACCTATGGAGTAGAGATAGGTTTCATAATCATTTCATTATTTCGTCATAGAATAACGCATGAAAAGAAGTGGGTTTGATAATAATTTCCTTATTATTTAACCCATGTAAGGGAAATAAGTTTCATAAACATCAACCCATTTTATGGAATAACTATTCAAAGAAAGAATAAGAATGGTATCCTTGAATAATATCATATGTAAGGAATATGTAACATCAACGAATGTCATATTAGATTAAAAATTATTTCCCTAGATAATTTAAATTATGTATTGAGGAAAATATATTTTTTTATTTTTTTTTATAAAATAAAAATTCATAAAACATTTTGTAAATCCCTTTCTTTGAAAATAAACATTTATAATTATAAAGGAAGCTTTAAAAATCAATTAAAATATTTCTTGAGGAAAGTATTTATTACAATATGAAAAAAACATTTTAAAATAGAAAATATTTTAAATATACATTTTTTGAAAATAAATTTGAAAAATAATTAAGTAGTATTAAATTAAAATAATGTTCATGATATTGGGGAATTCCATTTATAGATTACATGTTAAAACAAATACTCCTTTCACATTTTCAGTAAAAGACAAACATACATTGTTTGGAAAATGACACAAATATGGAATTCAATATTTTAAGAAGTAAAAAATAGGTAAAAATTAATTTAATAAATAATTACTATAATTTTAAATACATTTTTAAACCATTTTTATAAAACATTATTTTGGAAGAAAATGGGTTTTCGACAGATGAGAGAAATAACGATGATTTTTCTTAAAAATACTATTTTTCTATATTGAGTACCTAAGTAGAGGAAAATAAATTGAAACATATTTTATAATGAAATAACCATATTATAATGAAATTTAATTATTTTCTTGAGATATGGAGAATAATATTTTATCATCAGAAACATAATTATAAAAAATCATAATTAACGATGAAACTGCATAATAAAAATCTTACAAATTTAGTAACATTGAATTCTAAACCCAATGAAAGAATAACATTAATTGAAACTTTTAATATCATGATAATAAATAAATTCCTTATATTAAATTTCATGGGGATCTATATACACCTTATAAAATAATAAAGGTTCATAAAATGATTCATGTCTCAAAGAAGGAAAATTGAGACAAAAATATCTTACCACTTGGGTAGATTTTGAACTGTAAATCATGTAAAAGATTGATCTTAAAATGAATATATAAATCACAATCATATTTATTATATTAATTATAAAATAAAATCATCAAAATTATATACACCATATATATGAAATAGGTGGTGAATATTGTATGTATCTCATGGATATAAAAGTGAGATGAAAAATCTCTTACCACTTTAGTAGTCTTTTGAATCGTAAGACCCAAAAAATTATAACATAAAATTAAATATTATATATCATTATAATATATATATATATATATATATATTAATGATATAACATTTAAAAGGGGTTTTATATAACCCACACAAAGAAAAAAGTGGTGAATTTTCATATGTCTCCCAGAAATAAAAGAGAGATAAGAAATCCCTTACCTTAAGTCTTAACATCCTTCATACACATTAAAATATCCTATTTAATAAATATAATAAATAAAAAAAATCATATGTATCATAATATATATTATTTAATTATTACCTTTAATTACAAGTTTATCAATAATTCATTGTCAAAATGACGTTTCGGGTAATTACTGCTTTGTTTTTCATGTATGTTTGGATTTGGTATTTTTTTTGTTCATATAAATTTTATGGTGGTCACATAATTTCCATAATTTTATACATGATATAAATAACATATATATTCATTATATATGTAATTATCATAATCCATAAATGTTAGAGATAGTAAATGAAATACCCCGTGGCTGTAGATGGTAAGATGTAAGTGCACAAGAAAGTTGTTTCAATTTTCTTGATGGAAAGAAAGAAATAAGGGTACCTTATATATTAAAATTAAAGAATAATTATTTTATCATTTTTACCACATATTTTTATTTAAACATATCCTTATTACCTACCATGTAAAATGTACATGAAGAATGAATCACATCGGTTCACTAGGTGGTAGTCCTTCGTACATAAGAACAACATTATCGTATCCCCCACGGAATGGAAAGTAAGAAAGTATATGTTATATAATAATTATAGAAGTTTTATTAGGTTAAATAAATTATATATATCAATTTAATCTATCCTTATTACCATCCATGTTAATTTGACATAAAAACACATCACTTCTGTTTGCGAGGTGGTAGTCCACCGTATACACGAGGTATATTATATTTTTTCTAATGAGTTTGTATTTAAGTACGTAGATGTGGTATTAGAAATAAAGATATATAAAAATATCATAAAAATAATATAAAAAAATTAAATAAATAATTATATCCATTCTTGATAGGTAGTGATGGAAAACGAATAACATCGATTCGTGAGGTAGTAGTCCACATACACAAGAAGGAAAATTTCATAGCCAATTTGATGGAATAAGAGATTAATATAGTTCATAACTTTAACATAAAAAGATATAAGTATATTTAAGATAATTTTGTTATTATATCAGAAATTTGTATTAATAATTTAAGTATGTGGAAGAAGAAATATTATAAAACGCTTAATCAGGGATGTTACCTCTTCTTCGAACAACTTATTTTGGTTTGCACAAAAAGTCATCGTAGGTTGTATTTATGAGGAAAATAAGGCTTCTAGGATGAGAATAGGGTATTAAAGAATTAATTTGTGTAGGTATTGGCTAATCCATTTGGTTTTGGAAGTGTTAAGAGGAGAGGAGATGGGGTGTCCATTTGTAAGTCAGGGGAGTCGAACACTTGTAATTTTTTAAAACAAAAAGGTGTACCCACGTATTTAATATGAAACAAGAATAAAAAATTTACTATCATCTTTAATATAATATTTTGTTTATTAATATATCCATCCAATTTTTTGGACATGTTTTGTGTCATTGTTAACCCATATCGTTTTAGTTTAACCTATGTTAAACCCATTTTTACCAAAACCACAATAAATAATTTTTACTTTTTTTTTTCTATTAATTATGGTAAACTTTTATTTTAAGTTATTTTATAATTTAAATAATGATAATTCTAAATAATAATACATTTTTCAAACTCCATTTATCTATTTGAAAAAATTTAATTTAAAATAAATCCCACAATAGTGATGAGAAAACCGTTTTCCAAAGACAAAATGTTCAAAAGTTTTGGAATTTTTTTATATAAAAATTCAATATAGAACAGATTAAAATTTACTAAATTAGATAAAAAGATATATAAATGAACTAATTTTACTATTAAAACAATATTAAAATAATTTTTATTTTTTTAAATGCTTTAAGATAAATGAAAATTCTTAACAAAAACTTGTATTTTTCACTTTTAATAAAAAAATTATCTTCTCTAATAATTATAAACAATTCTCCCTAAGATATTTTTTTACATGGTAATTTAAAAAATAAAGTTTATTCTTTAAAATAAATTTTACAAAATTGGAAAAAATTAATTTAAAAATGATTGTGCAAAAGGCGGTAAAATCACTTTTTCAAAAAATACAGTTTTAGCGTAAAATTGGATTGATTCTTACCTCTTTTCTAGAAAAAGATTATGATTACTATTAAATGTTTTATTAAATATATAATATATAATTTTAATTATAATCATTTTCTAAATATTATTTTATTTAAATTTTTTTGAATTAAAATATGTTTGTGCACATAACAAATAATTTTAAAAAAATTAGATTTCCTTTATTTCCAAATAGTTTTTATTTTTATTTATATTTAATTTGTGACCAAATAATTAATTTTATATACATGTGTAAATCATATATTTTCAAAATTTATTTAATACTATTCATACACACAATTCTAGTGACTTGGTGACAACTATCAAAACGTGACATGTTATTAAAATATTATTTAATACTATTCATACACACCATTCTAGTGACTTGGTGTTAACTATCATATTAAATAATAATAATATTTTAATATCATGTCACATTTTGTTTAAACTAGGTGTTTTATGTTACAAAAACTACACTTAGTTATTCATGTATCACAAGATCAAATTAGTGTTATAGGTAAGACATGCTTAATGTGTAGTTACTTTTATTAAAAAATATCAAAAATATTAAATTTATTTTAAAATATATTTCACAAAATATATAGGTCTTATATAAATGATAATACTTTTCTACATGTCAATAAAAGTGATAACATGTTCATAGACAATCTAGAGAAAGAAATAGTATTATTTCAAAACAACATAACCTTAGTAAAACAATGTAAACATTTAAGGGTGTTGAAATAATCGAAAAACACCCCCACAAATGTGGTCTTAAAACGGTATCATAATAAAAGGGGTCAATAATTGAATTATTTGATACCATAAGTTCAATATCCGAAATTATAAATAAATATTAGATGATAAATGATGAAACATAAAATATTTTAGAGTAAATACTATGGAAAATTATAAAGGTAAACTTATGTGAAAACTTAAAAGATCATTTAGTAAACATTTTTAACATCTATGTTAAATAATTTTCACGTGTCTTTCAATGTAAAATTTTGAAAATGTGACATGAAATATTTTGAAAAAATTTAAATTTTAAAACAATATCAAATAGTGTATCCTTGAAAAGATGTAAAATTTATCTTGGAGAAATGAGGACCGGAAGAAAAAATATATGAATGTTAAAGGAAAATTCTTTTTTTTATTTTCAAAAAACATTTTGGTCAATAATCAAATTATATGAAGAGTAAAAAAATATTCTATTTTTAAAACATAACTTCACCCATGATAATTATAAAATACCATATAATAAAATTTTAGTGTGTTAGAACCCAAAAATGTAAAATAAATGTTCAAGATGATACATTATAACTCAAAGAAAAGAGATTTGAGTTATCAATATCACTTATAGGCTATATACTCCTGGAATAATTAAGCATTTGAAAATGGGTTTATGTGAAAAAAATATAAATACTAAGATAACAAAAAATAATAAAATAAAAATTTATATTTCACCCAATTTATATGAAATAAGTTTAAGTGAATGATCATAACTAAATTAATGATAATTGTGTTACCAAAAAATCATCCAACTAGGGTAACACCTGAGTCAAAATAAATTTAAAGAAAATAAATTTATTTTCATTATTTTATAACATGAATTAAAATGAAATAAATTATTTAAAATTTATGTTATAATAAATCAATAGAATAACATACAAAAAACATGGTACATAACATGTGACATGTCTCAATGAATCAGATTTAAGACCAAGAAAACCCTTACAACTTTAGTAAAAATTTAATCAAAACCACTTGAAAGAGAGGTCATGTAGTTGTACTTAAAATTTCATGATTAAATTATATTTCTTGATATTATTTCTCAAATAGTTTTTTTATAAACCACATAAATGAAATTAGGTTCATAATACTAAACATGTCGTAAAGAGAGGAATTTTAGATTAAACCCCTTACCTCAGAAGTGATTCATTCTACACTTGTACCAAACCTCCTAAATATTAAAGTAAGTTAATTAAAAACAAAACAAAAAACCATTCTCATAACAATATTCATTTATAATCATAATTTAAAATCTTTATATTTATATATATGTATAAATATTTTTATTTTATTTTTCTTATTTTCAACACATGTGTCTGTAATCTTTATCACTTTTTCCTAGTTTCCTAAAAACATTGTTGGTATTAATTACAACCAAAATTGAATAATTATTATATAATTTAACATACTGTAGATTATTTTACAAGATATTTTATAAAGCTATAATTTCATTCCTTGGTTGTTTTGATATAAAACCATGAATATGAGGTCAATAATGATCATTTTTCAGTGATTCTTAACGAACAAAATGTAATTTAATACTCAATGAAATAAATGTTAACATAACCATAACAGAACAATTTTATATAGATTAATAACATATAATGATATTAAATTGGTTCTCATAGTCATCAATGATATAAATTCTTAGTATTTCTCATGTAGGTGGTTAAACCTACACATACATAAACCTACCATGATCAATGGATGATTGTAATATGGATTAGTTGTAATATTAATTTAATAGAAGAATTAGGATCTTATTTAGTGTTTATTAGTGTGATATATTATAATGAAAATGAATTATAAATATAATATGACTTATATAATGTCATTACATAGAAATAATGGATCATTTTCCTCTTAGTTTTCCCATTTTAAATGATTGAATTAATAATAAATGTTTATTGATTAGATCATTAATAGGTTACCAAATTTTTTATATTGTAACCTTCATGATATCATAAAATTTATATTTATCCTTAAATCTGAACCTCATTATCAACCATGTATGGTGGTCATGAAAGAAAATTAAAATCAATCATTTAATGGAGAAAATATTCCACACACATGTACAATTTTCGATTTTCTTTTCCATAGAACTGGAGAAAATATTAATATAGATTATTGTTTTAGAACCATAAATATTATTACAACACATAGATATATATATAGATATATCATTATTATGTATTAAATTCCGTTCTATACCAAAATTTTAAGGTGGTGAATGAAAATTAATCACATTGGATCGTGGAGGTGGTAGTCCACACATCACACATATAAAAATGTCATATTTTTTAATTATAAATAGGAAATATTTGCTTAATGGTTATTACCATAGAATAATTAAATTCACTATATAACCCATAATGATTTAATTATATAGGGATTTTAATATTGTATTTTTTAAATAAAAATACAAATGAAAAAAACTAATAAAAATGAGTACTGACATTGAGAACTTTGGGATTTTGTTGGAAGATACATTTGAAATAGATAAAATTAGATAATTTATTTTGACCATAATATAAATATAGTGAAAGAGTATTATAGGGTAATGAAAAGAGGAAATGTTTTAGGAGGAATTAAAATTTTTAGGAGATTCTTCTTCCATTTAGTCGATATGAAAACCCCTTCCTCGGCTTCTACTCATAGAGAACTGGCTTACTAATGGTCTAAAGTTGAGAAATACCAATTAAAGAAAAGGTATTAAATTAACAATTTCCACTTAAAATATTATATGGTTAAAAATGATTATTATTATTTTCTTGATTGTGTTATTCTAGGATTGTGAGAATCTATGACTTTTGTGATGGTATTATATCCATTTTTCATTTCCCTATAAGGTCTAATGATTTAGTTAATTATTAAACTACAGAGTTGTATTACTTTATTATTTCCTATTTTCTATAATGTTTTAAAATTAATTTAGATGAAGTTTTTTATCAAGCACACTTGGTATTCCAATGTTGGTTACGACCTCATTTTCTGGATATATTGTACTTTCTATGTTTAATTTTTTTGTATGGGATTGAAATGGTACCATATTTAATATTAGAAAATTTTATTTACTAGAGTTACCCACCTATATTTTCCAAGAAAAATAATTTATTTTTTTAGATCGAGTTTTTCTTTTCATTTTTGAAAATATCCATCAACTATGTTTTTGATTAAATATTTCGGGCCTTCATATCCTTTTTTAAAATGACATGATTCTTAAACAACTTAGTAGTTATTTTGATAGATATATCTACTATGATACCCATACCATATCCTTTTCCCATTTTATTATTCCTCATATTTGTGTGAATTTTAATCTTCAAAATTACTTACAAATATTTTTAAATATAAATTGGGAGTGAGTACTATTTGAAGAAAAATATTATCATCGAGTCTTAGGTGGATTAATACATGAGTTTAAACTACTTGGGAAAAAAAACTCATTCATGCATGTGAGAAAATTATTATATAGAACAATAGTTGAATAAAGATCAATTGATGTCTTTATAATCATATGTTCGCATTCTATTTAATATTGAGTATGAGGATATTGAAGAACATAATATTGAATGGATTATTCATGTGAGGATGTTATACAATAAGGTTGAGTCTCTTGTTCACACAGAATATCCCCATTTGTATAATATGACTAATATACGTACGATTATAAAGTAAAATCTCCAACATGAAATTCTTAAGGGAATTCCTAACTCTAAGTACCTTATAGAAACTAAAACCCCTCTAGAAGTGATGACCAATCATTTTCTAGATGTAGTGATATTTGGTATGGGGTATACACTTACATCTAAGATGACATCTTGTCTCTCAATGTTGTTACCACTATTGAGTCTTGGTTGCCTACTCCCTTGTTTAAGAGTTCCATGAAATAACATTATTTTAGTATTTTCTACGATATGGAAGTCAATGGTTGGAAGATTGTGGTTTATTATAAAAAAATAAGTATTCATGGGCTACTGTTTCATATCCCAGAATAGATATGTAGGGGACTTAGGAAGTTGATACATCATTAGAGGTGGGTTTAGATACTGACACACTTTCAATGCTTTCATCTATATTTAAGGCGGAGTCTCTAGTAAAAACGAAGCACTATTTATGTAGGAATAAAGGGAAAATGAGAATATTTTATGTAGAGAGTTTACTTTTAATGAATGGATGAAACAAAAAGTTGTAATGATTAATCATATTTAACTAAACCAATGGTGAATTGGTTAGAGGTAAAATAAGTTAAATTTAAGGGGAGTAGTCTTGATATCATGTTCAATCAACCAAAATCTAATGAGGTAAATATAAGGACCTGACCATAAACATTTCATAATCTTGAATTAAATGAATAATTCACATTGAGGATATTTTCAAGTTTAGAGTTTTATATATTTAGTTCATAATATATAGAAAACAACTTTAATATTACATGTAGACACATCTACCCAGTTTCCATTTTTTTAATAAAATAAAAAATCTTCAAAAAAAAGATCCATGTCTTGTTACATGTTTTTGACAACATGAATTTTCCTTGATCCCGTCCTTGACCCTTTTCCTCTTTATATCATGTGAAAAATATTTCAAAAACTTTGGAAGAGCATTTAAAGCACAGTAAGGGATACAAAAATAAGGAAACATATTTTTTTTAAAACAACAAGTAAACCATGATTACTTTATCATAAGTAATACTTTTCACCTTTAAGAAGGAGTAAATACTCTTCATTGAATAAAAGATAAATACTTACCATTTCGTAACCAAAATATTATCATAAAACCCATATAAAGAAAACATAACATATAAAGGTTACTTGGGACATAAACATTCTTAAGTGGAATAACCATATGGTAGACTTCCACAAATATCACTAAATGGAATATCCATACCACTTACTTTTATACCCAATGCATTGGAGGTTATAACGTAACCACCCATCATGGTTTCTCATGACACAATCCGTCATATGGCTTATCACGTAACCACCTGTAAAATGTCCAAGTACCATCATAACATATAAAATATTACAAATATAAACATTTCACTAATAACATTTCATTTGCAATCACAATAAGTAATTTCAAGATATTTAAATAATCAATCCATTTTCATAAACCATTTAAAAAGATATTTTTAAATCAAAGTGTCCCGTACCACTTTGAATATTTTAATGTAATGATAATTTTAAAACATTAATTTCCATATAAATAAATACACAAAACCATTTTTAAAACATGGAAATTAAAGAAAATATTTAGAATAATAAATCATTAAAACATTTAAAATGATATTTTTGTTAAAGTGTTTTTAACAAAATGAGAGACTCTTGAATAAAAATTATTGATGAATAAAATTTAATCAGAACTTTATAATATCATGAGAATAAAGGTATTCCTGATATAATATAAAAAAAGATAGTATATAGACCATATAAGAGTGAATTGGTGCATAACAACAATGAAGTCTCAATGGAAATGTAAATTGAGATGAAATCCCTTATAAAGACGGTATCCTTAAATTATGGATAAATCAATCACATAAATATGTGTGAAAATATAAATACACCCAATATAATTGTATATTAAGTGTAAAACAATCATAGGTCATTCACACATATTCATAGTATTACATATTCAAGAAGTAAAAGTTAAACACAAAGAATTGAAATTTGGTTAAGAAGTTCCATTGCAAAAATTCGACAGCCTAACGATGTCACTTTAAAATTCATAAAATGAGTTGATGAGATAAAAATGGTATCTCATAACTTGGAAATAAAATTTACATCAATAAAGATAAATAAGTACATATCCCAATATAATAATTTGTAAATTAAAATACATACAAAAAAGAAGTATTTTAAAAGGAGGAGGATGAAAGGTTTCCTTACCGATTTGGTAAATAAAAAAACATATGCCACATGAAATAAGGATCATACAATGAAGATTGAAATACTCATATATGAAATTATATGACACAATTAGTACAATAATAGGCATTACATACACCACAAAAAAGGAAATAGTAGCATATATAGCATGAATCTCACGGGAATAAAAAGTGAGATGAAACCCTTTACCACATTGTAATCAACTGAGTCGTATAAAAAAAGTTAACAACCAAAAAATGAATCACAGAATACCATGAATACAATTAGAATCATTATAAAATATATCAATTGATAGTACACAGTACACGACATGAAATAAATAAGTGGTGAACAATAGAGATCGTACAGAAGTAAAAGTGAGATAAGAAATCCCTTACCACGTTGTAATCAATCGAGTCGTATGACCGAAAGTTATTAACCACAAAATTATTCACAAAATACCATTAATATAAAGATAATAATGATAATATATATCTAATGGTTGTACAAAATACACCACATGCAATAAATAAGTGGCGAACAATGGAAATCTCATGAAATTAAAGGTGAGATAAGAAACCCCTTACCTTATTGTCCGACTTGACCCGTTCATTCTTTAATATCCTAAATAATAAAATAAAGTTAATTTCTACTTTATTAAGAACATTTCACAAATTTATAATTCTTTTTATATCAATTTTAACCATGTTATAAACATTATGTAATCATTGAAGTTAATAATGGTGATTTTGTCGATATTTGGTATTTAGTAAAAAATGATCTTCTTATAATAACAAATTGTTCATGTGGTAAAACATCCATTTTATCCAAAATGATATTCATGATGTAGATATCATATATATCATATATATATAGTATATCTATGTATTTATAATAGTACATAACATTTGGAGATATGAAATGAAATGCACCGTTCATGGAGATGGTAAGTCGTATGTACGCATGAACGCTACTTTCATTTCTATTTCTTATTTTAATAAAATTAAATAATAATGATAAATAGGTATATTATAATTCCCGTATAATATAATATATAATATCATTAACTATATCCATTATATGTCCCACGTATGGCATGAACGAGTCATATCACTTTGAGGGGGCGGTAGTCTGCACTTCCTCAAATGAAATTATCACGTTTACCCATAATGGAAACCATAATGTTATGATAGAAATGAAAAATACAGAATAATAATTAAAACATAAATATAATATATATCATATATAAATTCAGTTCCATCTTAATATCCACCATTATAGGTGGTAGGAGATAATCACACAATCATCGTTTCGTGAGGGGTTAGTTTTCCATCCACAGAAACAGTATGTTATTCACCCATTAGATGGAGGTGTGTGTAATTGTAGTTCAAATAATTCTAATAAAAACATAATAGTATATTTCAGATAATGGTTTTTTTATAAAATAAAGTAATAAAAATATTTTAGGGGGTTAGTGAAGTAAAATAAAAAAAATGAAACAAAAGAATTTAAGAGAAATCATTACCTTTAATTTTGGTAACTTCCTTTGTTTTGAACCAAAAGTACTTATTAATATGCCTTATGACTAAGGTAAGGATTCTAGAAAGAGGAGAGGGATGTATAGAGCTTAATTGGACAGATTTTTGATGAGAAAAATTTCTTCAGAGGTGTGATTAATTGGTTTGAATTGGTGTCCTTTTATAAGGAGGAGGAGGAGCTCTTTTAGGAACGTTTGAAATAATTATTTTATTATAAACTTATATTCTTTTTTAAAAGGTCGAAAAATCATTAAAGTTTAATATATGATGAATCATGGTCGAAATAAAGTCATCCAATAATAATTTTACTGGTTTTTGATATTATTTTAATATTTATAATCTTATTTATTTAAATCATTTATTAATGAGGTAAATACTGCATCATTGTTGTGTCATATATAATTTAATTTATTCGGAGTCTAAAAAATATAATAAAAATTCCATGATTTAGTAAATCATTTTATATTTCCAATGAATATTTATAGTAGAAAGGATGACTTATATTACCCCATGTAAAAATTGATTTACTAAACGATATTTGTTTATGTCATTTTTGCGTTTACTTTAAGTTAATTAAAATAAAGTGTCATTATCATTAATAAGTGGCTTCATGGGGTCCCAAAAGATAACCAAGGATTTACATGGTCGGCCATTACTCATCCAATAAGTTTAGGACAAGTTTTATAGTAATTTTGTATTATAATGATATTCTTTTTAGCTTGAATTACCATATTTAACTTTAACCGCAGAAAATAAAATTCAAAAGTTACTATTCATCAAAATATTATTTTCATTTTATTGAAACACATTTTACATACTAATAAAAACCATGTATTTTTTTTTAAAAAATTAAATCATAGAAATGGTAAAATTTAATTTGAAATAAAAGGTCAGTTTTTTAACTACTACTTAGTGGTTTCACTATTCATCAAAAATTTATGTTTTTTAGAGAATTACCAAATATTCAGCCGAAGTAATATTTGATATTTCTAATTCAAAAATTGTGTCTATTTTAAAAAATTAAAAACATATAAGTTTCATTATTTAATTTAAAATTAATTCTCATTCTCAAAACAAATACCGTGTTTTTAAGAAACAACATTTGTCAAAAGATTGAAGCTTGTTTATGCCCAATTTCAAAGTGAAATTTATTCCATTGACCAGAATTGGATTAAATGGTAAAAATATAATATAATTACACTTTATAACCATTCAAAAAGATAATATAAACATATAAATAAATTATACTAAAAGGCAGTTTTGAATTAAATTACAAAATTTTCACTATTCCTCAAAAAATGAATTTTATCAGAAAAATACCAAAATTTTACCCAAAGTAAATTATGATGTCTCGATTCTAAAGAATAATTTTATTTTGTCAAATAGAACATATAAATGTGACCAAAACAATACTTAAACAGGGTTTGACATTAAAAGGTGGTAAATCAACATTTTAAAGTAAATTATGCTTAAAATTAGATTCATTCACATTTTTAAGCCTTTAGCTTTTATTGGATAAATTTAAAAACATTTAACAAACATGTATAATAATTTTTTAGTCAGTTATGTTCATTCTCACCATTAAAATGGCTAGGTGTTAAATATCATTTAAAATAATAATATTATATTATTTGTGTGCGACGTAAGATTTCAAAGAAATCCATTGTTGCGTATCAGGTACGGCATTGAAAATAGCATCCCTTTTAAAGTAGAATTAATATTTAGTTCAAAAATATTAATAAATATGAAAATTTGTATGTTCTTTATTTAACTGGGATGTTACATCCTTCCCCCCTTTGGGAAATTGTGTCCTCGCAATTTTAAAACTAGGTATGGAAACTTCATTAAAAGCCCCACATCGAAAAAGAGTTGGTAAAATTATCACTTTAAAAGAAAGAAAGAGAAGTAAAAATGTCACACAAGATAACCCATACTATGATTCCATGTAGGAAAATATGAATATAGAAGAGAGAACAAACAATCATGTTTTTATGGAGAGTGATAGAAAACATGATTAAGAGAAAGTTAACCACCAGAAAATGACAAAATTATGATGTGTTAAACGGTCTTTGATTACCCAGTAAAAAATGTAAACCAACAAAGTTTTTGTTTTATGTTCCATTTCATAAGTTTGAGGAATTAATTTACTACATAGAATAAGAACACAAGTAAATATACTTACCTTCAAGTAGAGTTTCATCATTTAATAAGTTTCTACCAAAAACTAATCTTTTCTCAAAACAATGATCATTCCAAAAGACTTGGTCATATAAAAAGCACAAGAATCATCTTCTAGAGAATTACATAATCAAAATAAGAGGAACTATATATTTCCCTTTTCTTTAGAAATCAACTGAAACCAAAATAGTTAGTGTGAGATCGAATAATACCGAAAAAGGACAATCTTTTACAAAAAGAAAAACTACTCTTAATCTCCAAAATTTGTCAAAAAAACCAAAAGTTTAACAAAGACCAATCGATAAACTACTATCCATAAAATTATTCAAAATTAATCTAAACTATGATTGAATCCCAAATCTCATTCGAATTTAATTACATAGTCTTCTGCAGTAAATCATAACATTTAACTCCAAAAACAAAGACTACTCTTAAAGTATCATACTGAAGCATAATTATCCAAATTACATATTCTCTATGATAGGTTAATCATTTCTATAAAAAGCCCAAATCACCATATGTCCATAATAAAAACATAGATTCTTCCAAAATAAAAATCTACCATTACTCATCAAAATGAAAGATAATTATTCCTTGCATAAGATTTTCATATATCAAAATTCAGGGTTATACATACTATAAAAAGTCTCCAAATATAATCCCATCATCAAAAGAGCCTTCATACTTTTAAGTATTTCATCATCTTAAAATATACCACAACTCTTGAATCCATTATATATTGACTTCTTACTCATTCAACATTCTTCATGATCAATTAATCATTTTTACCAACTTATTCTGAAATACTTCTTTCCTACAAACAAAATCATGAATCGTATCCTATGATTCATTAATGTCAAAACAAAGGTTAAGAAATAATCCATACCTTTCATTGGTCATTGTTAGTTTCTTCATCCTCAATTATAATGAAATTAGTTATTCATAAACATATATTTTTATGATCCTGGTGATCCCATTCCGGAAACATCTTCTTAGGACATCTGTTTGTATAATGACCATGCACACCACATTTAAAACATTCAATTGATCCCTCAGAAAGAAATTCTTTCCCTTTCTTAGAGTCAACTAGATGCATCCTTTTTCCATGGAAGGTTCTTGATTTATTACCTTCATTCCCACATTTATATCATCTTATCGTCTCTTTGAAGCATTTTCCTAGGTGTTTCTTTCCACATCATTGACACATAGGTTTTTGAACATACTTACCTTTATGATTATTACCTGAACTTCCATAGGGATTTGTTTCTCACATACACGATGCCTTATAATAATCAACAAGGTTTAGGTTGTCAAACATGACTCCAGATAGTTGGTTGGGAATAACCATAAGAGTTCTCATTGCAACTCTCATTTCATTCAGTTGCTCATTCAAAAAACCATTACAGTTTTATTCACATCCAATGTTACTTTAGTGCATGCTAGATCCAACCATTTACTAAAACCAAGATGGTTAGTGTGAGTATATAAGTAAAATAATAATATAATATCTTATGATGAGGGTAAATACTTATTCATGTTATCTTAAACTAATTCAAAATAACTACGACTCTTTCTAATATGCTAACCATTATGGTTATGTCACTTATGCTTAGATACAACCCTAACGTCAAAAGTTATTTAAAACAACCTCTGATACCAACTATAAGGACCCGACCTTAAACATTTCATAATTTTTAATTAAATGAATAATCCACATTGAGGAACCTTTCAGGTTTAGAGTTTTAGAGAGTTGGGTCATAACATATACATAAAAACTTGAATATTACATGTAGACACATCTACCCAGTTTCCATTTTTTCATAAAATAAAAACTCTTTGAAAAAAAGAGTCATGTCGAGTTCCATGTTTTTTATGATAGCATGAATTTTCCTTGATCACATCCTTGACCCTATTCCACTTTATATCCTATGAAAAACATTTCAAAAACTTGGGATGTGCATAAAAAGCTCGTAAGGGGATACACAAAGAAGGAAAACTGTTAGTTTTTCAAAACAACAACTAAACCATGAATACTTTATCATAAGTAATATTTTTCACTTTTAAGAAGTAGTAAATAATCTTCATTGAATAAAAGATCAATACTTACCCTTTCAGGTGGCGCTTCTTCTTGGTAGTGGATTCTTCGGAAGGGGTAGGTGGTTCGGTCATGGTCATTATTTCCCATTGGTTTCCTGGCTAGATTTAACCACTACTCTGGCCTTTATAACCTTCTCAGATCTCCTAGTTGGTTAGAAATGATGGTTTCTTAGAGGCTTTGGGAAGTTCAGTTGGTATGGTCATTGGTGCTCCAGGAGGTGGGTGTTTCTATCAGTTGCTTCTCAGTTTAAGCCTTTCCCAAACCCTTTGCTGCTCTGGCTTCATTCCACTTTCACTGTTCTCCTAGTCGGTCAGCTACATAGGTTGCAAGAATGCTTTGGGAGGTGCGTTCATTCAGTCAGGGTATCCCAGAAGGCGTCCTTAGTTCTCCACCTACTGTGGTTGTTTTCTGTTGGATATTTTCATTGCTATTTGTATTGGATGGAAGGTCCTCTCTCTTGATGTGATTTTCAGTGTTTTTTGGGTTTTCTTTGGTTTTTTCGGGTTTTTTTCCTTGTTGAGGCACTTATATGGCTTTCGTCATTATCAGGCATGTGTCCTCTTGGAAGATCGGTGTGGCATGGAACTGTGATGTTTCCCTGTTGATGGTGGTAAGGGTGGATCGAAGTCAGTTCTGTTATTTTCTCAGGTGGTGTATTATGACTACTAATTTGAGCTACTCAATGGTGATGATCGAATGGATGTGATACCAGCGAAGGTGAAGCGATGGTGCTAATATGTGGTGTCTCTGAAATTTCATTCTACCTACCTTCTTTTTTCTCTACTATGGTTCCAGGTTACCTCCATGCTTTCCTATGCCGAGCAGGGCAGTGGTCTCCACGGTCCTTTGGGTCCTGAGTCCATGTGGCTTGATTCAGTGTGCCTATCGTCATTGGAAACCTGTTTCGGCGGTATAGATGCTTTGTTCAGAGTGGCCGGAAGCGATGAGGCGTGAAGGTTGATGTCTTTGGTGGTGGTGTGTTGATGCACCGATGGTGATGAAGCCTGGATGGTGACGTGAGGATGGTGCTTCCGATGGTGGACAATAATGATGGTGAAGGATAATCTGGTGAAGACATCGGTGTCATTGAAGGTGGTATTTTCGAGGAGCAGTGATGACAGAGGTGACTGGATGTTGGATTTCTATCAGGTCAAATTGAGGCAGGTGAGCGATTTATGTGGCTCGAGGCAGCTCTTGGTTCAACCCAAATGTTCTGGTTGGCATGTGGTTTGAAATCATTTTTATGACTATGAAATTTGAATTGTAAGTACATGGCGCAGAGCTTTGGTTTTGAAGAAGTGGGACGTCATGTTTTTCTCTTTATATTGGAATATGGTGTGTCTTTCTATTATGGTGGAGTCTTTTGAATCTTGTGATGTATAGTTACCACTTATCCTTAAAGTGGCTATTAGAAAATATAAAAAAAATCGTTTTGGAGGATAAGAAGTAATTTCAAGATATTGAAAAAATCAATCCATTTTCATTAAACATTTAAAAAGATATTTTTGAATAAAAGTTCCCCATACCACTTTGATGCTTTTAATGGAATTATAATTTTAAATCATTAATTTTTATATAAATATATGCTCAAAACCATTTTTAAAACATTTACATTAAAGATAAATATTTAGAATAATAAATCATTAAAACATTTAAAATGATATTTTAGTTAAAGAATTTTTAACAAAATGAGAGACTCTTGAATACAAATAATTGAGGATTAACATTTAATAAGAACTTTATAATATCATGAGAATAAAAGGATTAATGATATAATATGACAAAGGATAATATATACACCATATAATAGGGAATTGGTGCATAACGACAATGAATTCTCAATGGAAATGTAAATTGAGATAAAATTCCTTATAAAGTAGGTATCCTTAAATTAAGGATAAATCAATCAAATAATTATGTGTGAAAAATATAAAAAACCCAATTTAAGTGTATATTAAGTGTAAAACAATCAAATTAATTCACACATATTCATAGGAAGAAATATTCAAGAAGTACAAGTTTAAACTAAAGAATTGAAATTGGGTTAAGAAGTTCCCTTGCAAAAATTTGACCGCCTAACAACATCACTTTAAAATTAACAAAATGAGTTGATGAGATAAAAAGGGTTTCTAAACACTGGGACATAAAATTTAAATCAATAAGGACATAGAAGAACATATACCAACATAATAAGAAGTAAATTAAAACACATAACAAAAATAAGTCTTTTAAAAAGAGGAGGGTGAAAGGTTCCCTTACCGATTTGGTAACTTACAAAACATAGGCCGCATGAAAGAAGGATAATACAATGATGATTTAAATACTCATAAATGAAAGTATATCACAAAAATAGTACAATCATGGGCAGTACATACACCACACAAAAGGAAATAGATGCAAATATAGCATGAATCTCACGGGAATAAAAATTGAGATGAAACCCTTTACCACGTTGTAATCAACTGAGTCATATAAAAAAAGTTAATAACCACCAAATGAATCACGAAATAAAATGAATAAAATTATAATCATGATAATATATATCAATTGGAAGTACACAATACACCACATGAAATGAATAAGTGGCGAACAATGGAAATATCACAGAATTAAAAGTGAGATGAGAAATCTCTTCCCACGTTGTAATCAATCGAGTCATACGACAAAAAGTTAATAACCACAAAATGATTAATAGAATAACATGAATATAAATATAATCATGATAATATATATCTAATGGTAGTATAAAATACACCACAAGCAATTAATAAGTCACGAACAACGGAAATCTCACGAAATTAAAAGTGAGATAAGAAACCCCTTACCTCGTTGTCCAACTTGACCAGTTCATTATTTAATCTCCTGAATAATAAACTAAAGTTAATTTCTACTTTATTAATAACCATTTTAGAGTTTATTATTCTTTTTATATCAATTATTACCACATTATAAACATTATGTAATTATTTAAGTTAATAATGGTCGTTTTGTCGATATTTGGTACTTGAGTAAAAAATGAACTTCATATAATTACAAATTGTTCATGTGATCAAAAATACATTATCTACAGAATTATTTTCATGATGTAGATATCATATATATCATATATATCAATTATATATATGTATTTATAATAGTACATAACATTTTGATATGAGAAATGAAATTCACCGTTCATGGAGACGGTAAGACGTACGTACGCATGAACGCTACTTTCATTTCTATTTCTTATTTTAATGGAATTAAAACATAATTATACATAGGTATATTATACTTCCAGTATAATATCATATATAATATCATTTAATATATCCTTTATATGGCCCACATATGGATTGAATGAGTCATATCATTTTTAGGGGGCGGTAGTCGACACTTCCTCAAATTAAATTATTGCGTTTAACCATAATGGAAACCATAAAATTATTCTATAAATAAAAAATAAAGAATCATAGATAAAACATAAACATAATATATATCATATATAAATTCAGTTCCATCATAATGACCACCATGATAGGTGGTAGGAGATATTCGAACAATCATCATTTCGTGAGGCGTTAGTTTGCCATCCACAAAAACAGTATGTTCTTCACCCATTAGATGGAGGTGTGTGTACGTGTAGTCAGAATAATTCTGACAACAACATCCTAGAATATTTAGTATAATATTTTTTTGATAAAATAAAGGAATAAAAATAGTTTAGGGGTTTGAAGAAGTAAAATGAAACAAAATAAAACAAAATAATTTAAGAGAAATCGTTACCTTTAATTTGGGCAACTTCCTTTGGTTTGAACCAAAAGGACTTCTTAAAGTGCCTTATTCATAAGGTAATTCTTCTAAGATGAGTATATAGATGTAGGGAGATTAATTGGAATGATTTTGGACGAGCCAAAAGGCTTGACAGGTGTGAGGAATTGGTTAGAAGTGGTGTCTTTTTATAAGGGGGATGAGGGGCTATTTAGGAATGTTTGAAACAATTATTTTATTATAAACATAAATTCGGTTTCAAAAGGTACAAAAATCATTAAAGCTGAATATAATATGACTCATGGTCTGAATAAAATCATCTAATAATAATTTTATTGGTTTTGGATATTATTTTCATATTTATATTCTTATTTATTTAAATCATTTATTAATGAGGTAAATACTACATCATTATTGTGTCATATATAATTTAATTTATTTGATTTATAAAAATTATAATAAAAATTCCATGATGTAGTAAATTTTTTATCTTTCCAATGAGTATTTATAGTTTAATATATGACTTATATAACCACATTTAAAAATTGATTTACTAATAGATATCTGTTTATGTCATTTTTGCCTTAACTTTAAGTTAATTAAAATAAAGTGTCATTATCATTCATAAGTGGCACCATGGGGTCCCAAAATCGCCCAAAAGGTTCTCATGGTCGGACATTACTCATACAATAAGGTTATAACAAGTGTTATTGTAATTTGGTATTATTATTATATTCTTTTTACCTTGAATTACCCTATTTTCCTTTAACTGCGGTAAATAAAATTCAAAAGTTACTATTCTCCAAAAAATTATTTTCATCTTATTGAAAAAATTTAATTACTAATAAAAACAATTCAATTTACATAAGTGGTAAAATTTCATTTAAAAGAAAAAATCAGTTTTTAACTACTTCTTAGTTGTATCACTATTCCTCAAAAATTGATGTTTTCAGAAAAATACACTAAATTAAGCCTAAGCTATATTTGATATTCTGAATTCAAAAATTATGTCTATTTTAAAAAACTCAAAACATAGAAGTTGAATTAATTAAATTAAAATTAATTCCCGTTTTCTAAACAAATAGCATTTTTTAAGAAACAATATTTGTCAAAAGATTGACACTTGTTTATGCCCAATTTCAAAGTGAAATTTCTTCCATTGACCAGATTTGGAGTAAATGGTAAAAATATATTATATCTAAACTTTAAAACCATTTATAAAGATAATATATCCATAAAAATAAGTTAGATTAAAAGGCAGTTTTGAATTAAAATACAGCATTTTCACTATTCATCAAAAAATGAATTTTATTAGAAAAATACCAAAATTTTATCCCAAGTAAATTAAGATGTCCCGATTCTAAATAAGAATTTTATTTTGTCAAATAGAACATATAAAAGTGACCAAAACTATATTTAAAGTTGGTTTTCCATTAAAAGGTTGTAAAACTACCTTTTAAAGTAAATTATGCATAAAATTAGATTCATTCTCATTTTTAAGCCTCTAAATTTTATTGGATAAATGTAAAAACATTTAAAAACATGTATAATGATTTATAGTTAGTTATGTTCATTCCCTCCATTACAATGGCTGGGCGTTAACTACCATTTAAAATAATAATATTTTATTATTAGTGTGCAACGTAAGATTTCAAAGAGACCCATTGCTGCGTATCAGGTACGCCATCAAACATAGCATCCCTTTTAAAGTATAATTAATATTTAGTTCAAAAATATTAATAAATATGAAAAATGTCATGTTCTTTATTTACCTGGGATGGTACAGTAAACATTCCTATTTAAAGCGTTGTTAGAGAACCCCCAGAATCACTACGTTTTACATAATATAAACATGATGATTCTAATTGTAGGTTGGTAGGGTAGGATCTATAATTCCTAGAATAAGGTATAGTGTGTTTGAAACATCTAGAATACCAGTAGATATTGTTCTTCCCTCCTCATTTCATGAAAATTATGGGAGAATCCTATGATAAATTTTACAAGGTCTTTGAAGATGAATTCAATGAGGCATAATGATCTGAGTTTGATATGACATAGATGGACATAGATAAAGTGTAGAATGGGAGAGAACCAAGAATCCTAAAAGTAGAACTTTACTGATTTTATAACCATATACATCAAGTAATTTTTTTTTAAATTTGAACAATTACTTACTCCACTAATGCCTTTATAAAGTTCTAAAATTTTATAAAATACACCCATGATGATAACTGATGGCCTTAGGGTGACCTTCACACCAATATTCTAGCATGAATGTAGCATGTTTCATTATGGATTTATTTTTTCTGTATGTTTTTTAAGTATTAATTTTTTCTTGGATTATTTCTTATAATGTTATCAATAAATCTAAAAGGTGGGTTTTATTTTAAAATGTAAATATAAATAGATTTTGTTTCATGTTTATTTCATGGTGTGGTCCTTGAGCCCCAAATTTTTATATTAGTCTTTTTATTTTTATGGGATTTCAATGAACTAACTTGTTATACCAATTACCATTTTCATTGGGCTAGGATTCCAGATAATCTCTAATATATTTCCCAAATTTTTATTAATATATTCTAAAAAACCAATCTAATTCATCCATCCATTAGACACCTGAACTAGTACCAAACATACCTGAGGAATTTTCCTGATCACACGAGGAAAGAAACTAATAACGGGGCCTCAAAACATAATTTATTGAAATTATTTCACCCTTTAATAAATAAATTGATCAATGATACCATAACTACATTAAAGTAGTGACATAAATAAAAGGAAGAAACTAGAGACTAAATAAAATATAGAAAAATAAATTGACAAAGAATAAGGTATAAAAATGAATAAACATGAACTCCTCCTGAGATAAACCCATAGATCATGTCACATACAACATAATACTCTTAGAATTGTAGTAATATAGATTAGAAATTGAAAACATTGGTTCCCTTTTCCTTACCTGTTTCCTGCAAAAAAATATCTACATATAAACAAAGGTATATATAGGGTCTAAGGAACAAATCTTGTAGGATAACACCATGAATCTATTTACAGATTTTGTCCCATGAAAACTAATAAATATTTTTTAAAGAATCATGCTTTAAAACCGTGTGCACTTTTAAGAATAGTCCAACTAGAAGCAAAATTTTAGAAATCCATTTTATTTTTCTTTTAAAAACAAAAATTTCGTAAACATTTATCCACATGAATCAAATAATGAAAATAATGCCATAAAAAACATTCTCAATGCACCAAAACAAGGCATGTACATGAACATAAATAGAGATATCATTACATAATTAGGAAATAGAAAAAGGGAACAAGAATGAGAACCATACCTTATAACCAAAAAGGGTTTTAAACACAAACACATGGTAATAAAATAATTGTATAACAAAATAATAATAAAGAGGGCATAATAATAAAGATAAAAAATAACTACACATGGAATTAATATCACACATAAATCATATAAAATCAATCAGGCATAAGTAATGTTGATAATGGGATTTAACTATAAGGTAGTAGTGTGACTTAGTCTTAAACAAAGTTTACTAGTGGGATAAGAAGAAATAACAAAGTTGAGCTCCCATAGTCTTCCTTAGACCCAAATACCATGAACTCCCTTGGTAACTGGGTCTATATATTGGGAAGTCTCTTGGTCCTCCTTCCAAAGGGATCTCTTAGTCCTTGGAAAACATCATATAAGATCTCTTAATCATCATCCCAAAGGATTTTTCGGTACTTAGATGAAAACATGGAAGCTCCCTTGGTATTCCTACCAAATTCTATCTTGGTCCCTTGGAAAACCGACAATACATAGTCCACAACATTAGCTATAGACCAAATTCCAAAGTCACTATACACCAACCCAAAGTCCCCCATGCCCTACATAATTATAAATAATCACCCATTTATATATATTAATACATAAAATCCAATTCAATAAACCAAACTACACTTAAAACAACATGTTAGTCATGGTAAAACATTCCCATTAAAAATATAAATCCTTCCTCATGGAAAAACACTTTTTTGAGAACACCACCTTAAAATACATTTAAAGCTACTAAAAGTTACCATCACATGATTTATTAAAAAACCAAGTTCATGGACCATTCAACTGAAAAATATTTCAATAATTCAATCCTATGAAATGTTTTTTTTGAAAAATCATTCAAAACCCCATTTGAAATTACTAGTTATTTTTGTGCTCTTCTAAATAACTCATGGATCACATAAAATTTCCATCATAAATCTTACAACACACCAAACAGGGATAATGAATAATTAGTGAATCAATTTATCAGTATTGTGATTGGATAAAAACCAAATTCAACTAAGAATGTAATGTTAGCCATTGAAAAAGCCCTCAAATAGAGAAACCAAACATAAAACCAAAAAAAATATTATCACCTTAAATGATATACACTCTAATTGGTAAAATGTATTCCTAAAAAACCTAAACCCTAAAGGAATAAACAAAATTACCCATTAAAACCCCTAGAATAGTCTATGGGGAATTATAGGGAATCCCACTTCCCTGAAAGAGGAATAAAAATTGTAGGAGAGAGGAAGTGGAAGTTAAGTCATGAGGAACTAGACTTACCTTAATCCAAACCACCATGAAATAAAGAGTAAATCCATCACAGATCCAAGAGGAGGATCTCACAAGACCAAGGAGTGGGATAAAAATTACATGGAGAGAAATGATCTAAAGGTGAGTTAAGTCCATCAAGGAAAATGTTGGAAAATCTGAAATGTTTAATGACCAAGACATATTGATTAGTTTAGATGCATGGTTATGTTATCCCTGAACCTATAGTGCATGATCCATGGTCCCCCAAAAAATATTCACATATAGTTACTAGTGAAGTGCATACATTTTGAAAAACTATTCTCAAGCCATGTAAAGTAGAAATGTCCCAAAACCATAACCCGCACATAGTTAGCCACATGGCAAGGCAAGTCAGGAACCAACGTTGTGATATAGTCTATTTTCCATTAAAAAATGGTTTCTAATCCCTGACACTTAATTCTAAAAAATGAATCAAAATAAAGAAAAAAACTCAAATAATATATACCCATGTCCCAACAGGTGTCGCAATACTCACCACTATGTTACATTTTGGCCTTAGAAAGTCCCATGTGAATATAGAGGAAAATAGAACACATCACAACACACACATTGCAGAGCAAGGTGATTTGGAAGACACACCCAAAGAGATGACCTTAGGAAGAAACTCCTGAAAGTCGATGATTAGTGTATATCAAAACATCAATTCCATATAACCACAAGATGTCTCTAAAAAAAACACAACCATAATCACTGATAGAAGATCCAAAAAGGGAATGGAGGGCAAAAAAATGTTTCCACGCTATTTAAATATTCCCTAAATGATGTTACCAAAGAGAACATCGCAAATTAATACCTCCACTATAGAAAATATTATATAAATGTTCCAAGGAATCATGCATAACTATTAAAAAACATATTTTCACTTCTTTAATGGAAAACCAACAACATGAAACTCAACATTCACATGGATAAACTGGAATCAAACATAACAATCACTTTCACAAGGTATTACTTATAAGCATGGCATAATAAGAAATGTCATAGGATCTCAAACTGAGTCATCATACTCTATGGTTAAACTAGAATCACATCTTGGAACACCATCTCACAGAGAACCCCAAAATATAGCACTATAGAGTGATCAATAGTTTGATGGAAATATATATCATAATTATCTAAGAACTAACATAAAGATCACTAACTCCCACATCAATAAGAAACTGATATTAATATGATCATGAACCATGAAAACATTATAATATATAAGGAATGAATCTATAAAAATGAGGAATTCATACTACCTTAAAAGTATCCAAAATTACCAAACAATCTATAAGGTAAGCAATCAAACCACAATAATTTGAAATCCAAAACATAGACAATAATTTCCCAAAAAATATCACCATTTTGATTAAATAAAAAGACAACTTTTAAAAACACTTTTCAAGGCCTAAATCCCCTTCTATAAATCACCATCTTCTTCTGTAAGAAGATATGTTGGAGTTAAAGTATATTTTCCAAACTCATGAAAACACTGAAAGAAGATCATTTTTTAAAAACCATATAACAACCCAAAAACCATTTTTTCATTTTTAAATCACTTACCCAAAATACATTATAAATCAAAACACTATTATTTTGAAATTAATTTTCCAAACCACATCCAAAAAAAATTTGAATGTGAATTAAAATTCCACTCATATAATGGTTGAAAACATAGAACCTAAAACAAAACAAGAACACCCAAAGGACCAAAAAGATCAATGGTTCAATAAACATACAATGATATGGGATATAAGTAATGTATAATGAGTATAATAAAATAATTTTTCCTATAAATGATATAAATTAATTGTAGGAATCCTATTTGGACTCAAAATATACTCATCCCCACTAAAACAATTTAGAAAATCACAAAAAGTGCTAAATGAGACTTTATCAAAAGATTCTAAATCATAACTCTATTATCAATGATTTGTTGTACCATTCCAAACCATTCATTAAATTCAATCCCTTGAAATCTTTTTTCTAAAACGTATCCCGTATAACTTTTAAAAAAACCATTTAAGGAACAATTTCATAAATACACAAATTTTATTTTAAAACTCTAAACATGATTAAAATAACCCCTTTTAAATCACATCATGACTCGACTAGGGTCATAACATTTTAAAACATCACAATACATTTAAAAATATTTTTCAAACAATTTCTAAATCACATGAAATTATATATTGTCACTTGAATCACCATTAAAAACCTTTGGGAGTTAAAAACACACTTCCTAATTTATTTTGTAACCCAAACAGGGTTAAAACTAATTCAAAGTGCCACATATAATTATAAATAAACTTTAAACACTTATAACTACGTGTAATTTAAATACCCACTATAAATGATATGTGAAAACCATTTTTTAAATAATAAAAATTCTCATTGAACAAATTTTGAAAAATAAAAAACCATCACTGATCGATTGAACTTAACTTTAGGAAATTTTAAAACTTTTTAACACTCAAAGGAATTAAAAAATAGAAAATGGAATCAATCTTGAAGATATTGTTCATAGAAGACTTGGCTAGAAATTTTTACCTATAATGACATATTCTCCAAAAAACCTCAAGGGATTCTACAAATCCATTTCAACTATGAGTGGTGTCTTGAATAGAAAAGTATAAATCCCAAAAAACGGATGATAAAATTTTGGGAGAACACTGAAAAAAATGTTCTATATT
Organism: Viscum album; assembly: GCA_963277665.1. Classification (NCBI taxonomy): domain Eukaryota; kingdom Viridiplantae; phylum Streptophyta; class Magnoliopsida; order Santalales; family Viscaceae; genus Viscum; species Viscum album. Next base: position 1,782,150,193 of record OY728148.1, on the reverse strand, counting down.
AGTTCATGGATTTTATGGGAGGTTTTTATCAAATAACATGATATTTGAGGCTCACTTCCAATGATCTTTAAAAACAAGAGGTCCCATAACCAAGGGAACTGTAAGACCCCAAGATTTCATAGTGTGTTATTTCTTCAAAATAATTCAATAACTTGCACTACATGCAACACCAAGTTAAAACGCATCATGACTTACCAAACTAGCTATTATGAATAGTAATACCTACTTTTTGAAATTTTATAAATTCTATATCTCAAAATGGACTTCATTTTTGGATTCAGAATATCAAAATTATCCTAGGGTGAAATTTTGGTACTTTTCGGATAACTTAAATATTTTGATGAATAGTGAAAATTACTAAATTTTAATTAAAAACAAATTTTTTAATCAAAATAATTAATAGTGATAAATTATGAATTTGAGTGGTTTTAAAGTATAATTAGAATATATTTTTACCATTTTATCCAATGGTGTTCATTAGAATTAATTTCACTTTGAAATTGGATCTAAACAATTGTCAATCTTTTGATATATATTGTTTCTTAAAAACACGCTATTTATTGTGACAACGGGAATTAATTATAAAATTAATTAATACAACTTATATGTTTGGAATTTTGTAAAATAGACATCATTTTTTAATTTAGAATATCAATTATAGCATAGGGTGAAATTTTGGCATTGTTCTGAAAAACTTCAATTTTTGATGAATTGTGAAACTACTAAGTGGTAGTTAAAAAAAACTGAATTTTTCATAAAACTTAATTTTACCGCTTTTGTGAATGGAATTTCAAAAATCTGAGAGACACGGTTAATATCAATAAGTAAAATGTGGTTCAATGAGATGAAAATATTTTTTGGTGAATAGTAACTTTTTACTTTTATTTACCACGGTTAAAAGTAAATAGGGTAATTAAGGGTAGAAATGATATTAATATTACCCTAACACATGTCCCAATTCTATTGGACAAGTGTATATCGACCAAAAACGACCTTAGGAATAAATTATTATCATTTAGGTCCACTTGGATTAGATTAGGACATTTATTATTATTTAATTCAAAGAAGTGTTAAAAGCGTTAAAATCAAAGTTTATTTACTAAATATTTTTTAATATAGGGTTATACATAAGATATATTCAATTGTAAATATTTATTAGAAAGATAATACGATTACATACATAATTATATTTTATTTATAATTTTTAGACATTAAATAATTAAATTTATTTATGACACAATGATGATGCAGTAATTACCATAATAGTGAAAAATTAAAATAATTGATATTATAAATAAACAAATAAATATAATTTGAGACTTTTAATGAAATACAATACTTTTCTAGGATAATATGACATATTAGTATTTATTTAATTGAATTTTTACGAAGTAATCATTCTATTATGAGTTTCACAAAAATCAACTATTGAATAGTGTCAAAATTGACATAAAAACGTTTTTAAAACAAATATTATATTATTAATTGATATTAAATTCCTAAAAATATAAGGTTCGGCCAAGAGACTTATATCATGATAGGTGTATCATTAATAGACCAATTGGGGGTCTCTTGGATTTATATAGTAAGTTTATTAACTATATAATATAAAAATACAAAGTGACATGGTAAATGTCAAACTAATTAACTAAGAGTGAAAACTAAAAGATAAGGTTAATATAGTAACCCAAACCTGTCTAAATTATATTGGTTGAATTGTTTTAGACCTATACCCACCTTAATCTTTGAATAATAAACTTTGGAGCCATTAGAAACCTAATATGAATTTATTAGAAATTAATATTTCTAGTTTTTCCAAAGGTGCCCCTCACCCCTCTTATAAAAGGGCACTCCCCCTTCTCATTACTTCACACCTTGAAAACCATTTGGTTCGGCAAAACACTTCCCAAATACTCTATCAACTTCCCTCACTACAACCTGGAGGCCTTAGTATGATCGGAAGCCAATATAAGGATCCCTTTTGATCAAATTAAAAGGAAGAACCCGAAGAAGAGGTAATGTTTTCACCACTCTTTTTCAAATTCATTTCTTCTTCCACTTATTCTTTATTTGTTATTACCATTATAAAATAATAACTCCAGTATCTTATATATACTGTGATGTTATTATAAATATGGTACAACCATTTTCAGTATTCTATCCACCCTTTGAATAACATGTCACCATACGTGCATACATACGGCTTACCATCTCCACGTCGTGGTGTAATTGTTATTCAATATATTATTATTTGGATGGTTATAATAATGATGTGTAACTCACTTAAATAATAAATATAATATTATAATGATTATTTATATATGATATACTATCCAATTATATATTATTTTAATATCAAAAGAATGATATTGTTGATCGTGCATACGTACGGACTACCGTCTCCACAAACGCGATGAGATTCATTCTCCATCATACCCATTCAAGTATAATTATCATTTGATGATTTAAAAATAATGTTTAAGGAATTGATATCATTCTAAATATAAAAAATATACAACCTAACCATTACAAACATGGCTTATGTATTAAAACATATAAAAGAAAACGAGTAAGTTAACACCCGAAACGAAGATAATACTAAGATATTATTAACAAAGAAATGTTAAAAGATCATATATGATATCATATTAATATATATGATTCTTGTATAATTTAAAAACAATTATTTCACCATTATACAGGAGGTTAACCTACCCTCAACCAAGGAAAAGTACAAGGTAAGGGTTTATTTCACAATCTCTTCATTATCCGAGGTTCTTTATACGCAATTATCTACTGGGATCTCTTTATCATCCACATCCATGTTTCTTCAAAATGTATTTCAAAACATTTTTACTATTTAAAAAGAATATGGGTTAAAGTCATTTATACCCTTATGTGTTTTTAAAGGAATCTTTCCGTCGTTTTCCAAACAAGGCACTTTTTACCTTTTGACAAATTTAAGGTAAGAATGTTTTTTTAACTTATACGGCAGGTGCGGCTATTTACCGCCGTTATAAAATCGTCAAAGCTTCCCTTACAAGATTAAAAGAATATTTTCAAAGTAAATGTTTTATTTTATAATTATGTGACTTTTAAATGATTTCAAAATGAATATTTTAAGAATTTTTGAAAGGTACTCTTTATCAAGATCATAATTTTAAATGTTTTAAATATTTATCTTTATAAATATTTTTAATTAATGTCCATGTTTTGAAAATGATTTTAAGGATTTATTTATATGGAAATTATGGTTTGGAAATGATATTTATTTTCAAAAGTTTTAAAGTGGTATGGGACACTTTGATTCAAAAATCTCTTTTAAATTACTTCCTTTATAAATGTGTGACTTTTCAATGATTTCGAGAAAAGAGATATTTCTCTCAAATAGTTTTGATTTCATATATGTCAACATCCTTTGATGAATTTTAAGCTTATTTGAAGTTGATTTATTATGATAAAAAACTTCTATATTATATTTAAGGTTTTGTGATATGTTTGACTGTGGATGTGCTATTTTTATACCATTCATGGTTTATGGTGAAAATATTGACATTTCGTATGCTAGTTTTAATACGAATGTTTATGTTATGTTTAAACCTTTTCATATGGGAATGCATTGGACTTAATATGTGACGGGTGGAGCTCGCTATAGCTCCTCGATGCATTGGTAGGTCTCATGAGACAAACTAGTGTGTTGGCACAAGGCCTTGGCAAAATATTATTTGTAGTCTTGGCACGAGGCCTTGGATATGTGGTTATGATAGTCTGGCATTATGCATTCCATCATTATGAAAGTGGTTATTGATATTTCATGTGATTATTCAATTGGTAGAATATACATGTGAATAAGTAAATGGAATTATTTCATTTTACTTTTTCCATACTATGTTGAAGTTCATGTTTAAAAGGCTTTTGTTTTAGTTATACACTTTCTTAATTTTTTTTTCTTATTTATGAAAGCTTCCTCTTTATTGTTATCCTTAATGGGCATTTGAGCTCACCCCTTTTCTATGTTTCATTTTTCCCAGGATGTGAAGAAGTAATTTATGAATGACCTGCAGGGATAGTATGTGGGGATATGAGTGTGGAATATAGAGACAATATATTGTTGTATCTTTTCACTTGTTGATGTAATGTAAAACTATATGAATATATCTAGTGTTTCCAAGGCTACTAAACCAATCAGCCTTTTGAGATTTGATCTCTCTCGTGATCATGCCAATGTTTTGTAATAATGCACCGACTCTGGGTAACTGGGGTTGGGGCGTTACAGTTGGTATTAGAGGAAGTTTAGTACAAACCTTAGAAGCTAGATTTAGATAAACTTTGATTAGACCACATAGACCTAATATCGACCTTGAGGATTAGTATATAAGAACTTCCTAGAATTTTGGTATTGTAGAGATTTTGTGAGTTTTCTGAGAAATACATCCCTGTCTGGATATGAGCAGGTAGAGGCAGCTCTAGCACAGACGTACCTAGGGGTAAAACCCGAAAACACCGCTTTGAGCTAGACTCGAACGGGAACTGATGCACGACAACGAGCCTTGCTGCACTCTTGGTTATGACACTTCCTGGGGATATGCTTAGGATAATTCTCATTTTCTTTACAAACCATTATTAAGGGTTTATGAGTATATACTTCCTCAAAGGAGACATTTTTATGATTATGGATTATATCCATAAAATATTTAATTTATGTTATGTGCTTTACAAGTTTGGGATTAGGTATTGTTATTCATAAACTAATCTAGTGTATGCCATTGTTTAGAAATGGCGCCCAGTAGAAGGAATGATAACTCCAGCAATGCACATGATCCAAAGAGAAAGAAGGATCATATCTTTCATGGTCTTAATCCAGAATTTATAAGAGAAATAGTCTCCCGTGTATTATCATTATATGAAGAAATAATATCATGTGTTGACAAGATAAGTAAAGAGTTTACTGAGTCCTATGGCTTTGAAGGGAAGCAAGAGAAGAAAAGGATGGAAGAGAGAAATATGGATAAAGGGAAGAGGGAAAAGAAGAATTTTCCCATATGTGATAACTGTGGGAAGAAACACCCTGGAACTTGCCTGAAAGGAATGGGAGTTTGTTATAAGTGTGGAGGAAAAGGGCACAAAGTACGTGACTGCAAGGGTAAGAAAATGGTTTCAAATGTACAATGCTTCATTTGCAAAGAGTTTGGACACTACGCGAACCGATGTCCCAGTCATCAGACTATGCCACAAATGATGCTATTGGATAATAATCAAATTATGATACTACCACAGATGAAGAGGAATGATTAGAGTTCTTATGTTTATTATGTCAATTGAGTGTTGTATCAACAATGTACTTGTTATAATAATTATGAAGTATATAAGGATTGTACTGTAGTACTATTTCATTAAGGACATGAGATTGTGTGGAATAAAGAAAAGTGACTCAATAGCAGGATAAATTTTTGGAAAATATATGGTTGAGAGAATGATAAACCATAATATAGTTCTGATACTGAGGTAGTGATTTTGGAATAATACATGATTGATTTGAATAAATTATATTGGATATTCTTGACTACCTTGAAACTGATTAATGATTTGTAGATTCCATCATTGTTTGGGTTTAAAACATTTTTGGATTGAAGGATTATATCTATTATTATTTAAGGAATAAGGGATCATTAATGTAATCAATAAGGTTTTATGGTAATTCAAGATGTTGCAGTGTTTTAAAAGAATACATGATGAAGGTGTTCACATGTTATTACGCAGAAAAAAGGATCTTTATTGTGTTTACCTTCCTTATAAATTTTGGAATGAAGTATTTTTGATAGTTCTAGTATGGATTATTTTGGATTTCCATAAAAGGACAACCCGGAGGTCGGGCGACAACTCGTCACGTCCGGCAAGGCCGCGAGACTTGAACCCACAACCGAAGGGTGACAAGGGTGTATCACCTACCACTGAACCATGTGATGTCCTGGATTGAATAATGTCGTTTTTAATGGTTCTTCTAGATGAATTATAAATTCATTTTTTTAACCCTATATGAATAGGATAAATAAAATATTATTTTTATGTTATATTATCTTTTAGAGTGAAAGATGACTCTGTGGTAGAAATTAGATAAAGGATGGAACTCTACTTTCCAAGAATATATTTTTTCTTCTTCTCTTATTCTATGAAAAAATTAATTCTTATACATTATTTAAGGAATCCTAAAACCAAAAAATTTGTTATCCTAATACCCTATGTTTTGTTAAAACGATGGTATTTCAAATCATCATAGATTGACGAATTTAAGGACCTAAATTTTAAACTTGTTTGTGATTGATGACCTCAATCACTACCTATAAATATTTACATTTTTCCTCCAATTATATGTCTCTAATTTCCACCAATGTTCTCCTAATCGAGATCATAATTTGGTGGTGACCCTTTCATTTCTCTTTTCCTCATATTAAGACTAAATTTTAGTAACCCAATTTCCGATGTGGGTTTTCCAACAAAGATATTTTTTATTTTAAACCTTTTATTTTCGAAGAATAATTTCAAATTGCGAGGACTTAATTTATTGAAGTAGGGGAGAATGTAACAACCCAAGATTTCATACTGTGTTATTTCTTCAAAATAATTCAATAACATGCACTACACGCAACACCGAGTTAGAGTGCACCATGACTTACCAAACTAGCCGTTATGAATAGTAATGACTACTTTTTCAAATTTTATAAATTCTATCTCTCAAAATGGACTTCATTTTTGGATTCGGAATATCAAAATTAGCCTAGGGTGAAATTTTGGTACTTTTCAGATAACTTTAATATTTTGATGAATAGTGAAAATTACTAAATTTTAATTTGAAACAAAATTTTTAATCAAAATAATTAATAGTGATAAATTATGAATTTGAGTGGTTATAAAGTATAATTAGAATATATTTTTACCATTTTATCCAATGGTGTTCATTAGAATTAATTTCACTTTGAAATTGGACCTAAACAATTGTCAATCTTTGGATATATATTGTTTCTTAAAAACACGCTATTTGTTGTGATAGCGGGAATTAATTATAAAATTAATTAATGCAAATTATATGTTTGGAATTTTGTAAAATAGACATCATTTTTGAATTCGGAATATCAATTATAGCTTAGGGTGAAATTTTGGCATTGTTCTGAAAAACTTCAATTTTTGCTTAATAGTGAAACTACTAAGTGGTAGTTAAAAAAAACTGAATTTTTCATAAAACTTAATTTTACCACTTCTGTGAATGGAATTTTAAAAATCCGAGAGACTCAGTTAATATCAACAAGTAAAATTTTGTTCAATGGGATGAAAATAATTGTTGGTGAATAGTAACTTTTTACTTTTATTTACCACGATTAAAAGTAAATAGGGTAATTAAGGGTAGAAATGATAATAATATTAACCTAACATATGTCCCAATTCTATTGGACAAGTGTATCTCGACCAAAAACAAACTTAGGAATAAAATATTATCATTTAGTTCCACTTGGATTAGATTAGGACATTTATTATTATTTCATTCAAAGAAGAGTTAAAAGAGTTAAAAAAACGTTTATTTACTAAAACATTTTTAAAATAGGGATATACATAAGATATATTGAATTTTAAATGTTAATTAGAAATCTCATAATATTCCCTACATAATTATATTTTATTTATAATTTTTAGACATTAAATATTTTAATTTATTTATGACACAATGATGATGCAGTAATTACCATAATAGTGAAAAATTAAAATAATTGATATTATAAATAACCAAATAAATATAATTTGAGACTTTTAATGAATTAAACTAATTTTCTAGGATAATAAGACATATTAGGATTGATTTAATTGACTTTTTCCGAAGTAATAATTCTATTATGAGTTTTACAAAAATCAACTATCGAATAGTGTCAAAATTGACAAAAAAGAGTGTTTAAAACAAATATTATATTATTAATTGATATTAAATTCCTAAAAATCTAAGTTTAGGCCAAGAGACTTATATCATGATAGTTGTATCATTAATGGACCACTTGGGGGTCTCTTGGATGTATATAATAAGTTTATTAACTATATAATATAAAAATACAAAGTGACATGGTAAATGTCAAACTAATTAACTAAGAGTTAAAGCTAAAAGATAAGGATAATATAGTAACCCAAACCTATCTAAATTATATTTTTTGAATGGTTTTCAACCTATCCCCACCTTAACCTTTTAATAATCAACTTTGGATTCATTAGTAACCGAATATGAATTTATTATAAATTAATATTTCTAGTTTTTCCAAAGGTGCCTCTCACCCCTCTTATAAAAGGGCACCCCCCCTTATCATTACTTCACACCTTCAAAACCTTTTGGTTCGGCCCAACTCTGCCCAAATACTCTATCAACTTCTCTCACTAAAACCTAGAGGCCTTATTTTGATTATAAATCCAATATAAGGATCCCTTTTAATCAAATCAAAAGGAAGAACCCGTAAAAGAGGTAATGTTTTCACCACTCTTTTTCAAATTCATTTCTTCTTCCACTTATTATTTCTTTGTTATTACCATTCTAAAATAATAAATCCAGTATCTTATATATATTGTGATTCTATTATAAATATTTTACAACCATATTCAGTATTCTATCCACCCTTTGAATAACATGTCACCATACGTGCGTACGTACGGCTTACCGTCTCCACGTGGTGGTGTAATTGTTATTCAATATATTATTATTTGGATGGGTATAATAATGATGTGTAACTCATTTAAAAAATAAATATAACGTGATAATGATTCTGTATATATGATATAATATCCAATTATATATTATTTTAATATCAAAAGAATGATATTGTCGCTCGTGCGTACGTACGGACTACCGTCTCCACGAACGCGATGAGATTCATTCTCCATCATATCCATTCAAGTATAACTATCATTTGATGATTTAAAAATAATGTTTAATGACTTGATATCATTCTGAATATGAAAAATATACAACCTAACCATTAAACACATGGCTTACGTAACAAAGCATATAAAAGAAAACGAGTAAGATAACACCTGAAACGGCGATAATACTAAGATATTATTAACAAAGAAATGTTAAAAGATCATATATGATATAATATTAATATATATGATTCTTGTATAATTTAATAAAAATTATTTCACCATTATACAGGAGGTTAACCTACCCTCAACCAAGGAAAAGTACAAGGTAAGGGTTTATTTCACAATCTCTTCATTATCCGAGGTTGTTTATACGCAATTATCTACTGGGATCTCTTTATCATCCACATCCATGTTTCTTCAAAATGTATTTCAAAACATTTTTACTATTTACAAATAATATGGGTTAAATTCATTTATACCCTTATGTGTTTTTAAAGTAATCTTTCCGTCATTTTGCAAACAAGGCACTTTTTACCTTTTGACAAATTTAAGGTAAGAATGTTTTTTTAACTTATACGGCGGGTGCGGCTATTTACCGCCGTTATAAAATCGTCAATGCTTCCCTTACAAGCTTATAAGAATATTTTCAAAGTTAATGTTTTATTTTATAATTATGTGACTTTTAAATTATTTCAAAATGAATATTTTAAGAATTTTTGAAAGGTACTCTTTATCAAGATCATAATTTTAAATGTTTTTAAGATTTATCTTTATAAATATTTTTAATTAATGTCCATGTTTTCAAAATGATTTTAAGGATTTATTTATATGGAAATGAAGGTTTGGAAATTATATTTCTTTTCAAAAGTTTCAAATTGGTATGGAACACTTTGATTCAAAAATCTCTTTTAAATTACTTCCTTTATAAATGTGTGACTTTTCAATGATTTCGAGAAAAGAGATATTTCTCTCAAATAGTTTTGATTTAATCTATGTCAACATCCTTTGATGGATTTTAAGCTTATTTGACGTTGATTTATTATGATAAAAAACTTCTATATTATATTGAGGGTTTTGTGATATGTTTGACTGTGGATGTGCTATTTTTATACCATTCATGGTTTATGGTGAAAATATTGACATTTTGTATGCTAGTTTTAATACGAATGTTTATGTTATGTTTAAACCTTTTCATATGGGAATGCATTAGACTTATTATGTGACGGTTGGAGCCCGCTATAGATCCTCGATTCATCGGTAGGTCTCATGAGACAAACTAGTGTCTTGGCACAATGCCTTGGCAAAATCTTATTTTTAGTCTTGGCATGAGGCCTTGGCTATGTGGTTATGATAGTCTGGGATTATGCATTCCATCATTATGAAAGTGGTTATTGATATTGTAAGTGATTATTCAATTGGTAGAATATCCATGTGAATAAGTAAATGGAATTATTTCATTTTACTTTTTCCATACTATGTTGAAGTTCAAGTTTAAAAGGCTTTTGATTTAGTTATACATTGCCTTAAATTTTTATTCTTATTTATGAAAGTTTCCGCTTTATTGTTATCCTTAATGGGAATTTGAGCTCACCCCTTTTCTATGTTTTATTTTTCCCAGGATGTGAAGAAGTAATTTATTAATGACCTGCAGGGATAGTATGTGGGGATATGAGTGTGGAATATGGAGACAATATATTGTTGTAGCTTTTCACTTATTGATGAAATGTAAAACTTTATGAATATATCTAGTGTTTCCAAGGATACTAAACCAATCGGTCTTTTGAGATTTGATCTTTCTCGTGATCATGCCAATGTTATGTAATAATGAACCGACTCTGGGTAACTGGGGTCGGGGCGTTACAGTTGTTATTAGAGGAAGTTTAGTACAAACCTTAGAAGCTAGATTTAGATAAACTTTGATTAAATCACATAGACCTAATATATACCATGAGGATTAGTATGTAAGAACTTCCTAGAATTTTGGTATTGTAAAGATTTTGTGAGTTTTCCAAAAATACATCCCTGTCTGGATACGAGCAGGTAGAGGCGGCTCTGGCACAGATGTACCTTGGGGTAAAACCCAAAAACACCGCTTTGATCTAGACTCGAATGGGAACTGGTGCATGACAACGGGCCTTGCTGAACTCTTGGTTATGACACTTCAGGGGGATATGCTTAGGATAATTCTCATTTTCTTTACTAACCATTATTAAGGGTTTATGAGTATATACTTCCTAAAAGGAGACATTTTTATGATTATGGATTATATCCATAAACTATTTAATTTATGTTATGTGTTTTACAAGTTTGGGATTAGGTATTTTTATTAATAAACTAATCTAGTGTATGCCATTGTTTAGAAATGGCGCCCAGTAGAAGGAATGATAACTCCAGCAATGCACATGCTCCAAAGAGAAAGAAGGATCATATCTTTCATGGTCTTAATCCATAATTTATAAGAGAAATAGTCTCCTGTGTATTATCATTATATGAAGAAATAATATCATGTCTTGATAAGATAAGTAAAGAGTTTACTGAGTCCTATGGCTTTGAAGGGAAGCAAGAGAAGAAAAAGATGGAAGAGAGAAAGATGGGTAAAGGGAAGAGGGAAAAGAAGAATTTTCCCATATGTGATAACTGTGGGAAGAAAAACCCTGGAACTTGCCTGAAAGGAATGGGAGTTTGTTATAAGTGTGGAGGAAAAGGGCACAAAGTACGTGACTGCAAAGGTAAAAAAATGGTTTCAAATGTACAATGCTTCATTTGCAAGGAGTTTGGACACTACGCGAACCTATGTCCCAGTCATCATACTATGCCGCAAATGATGCAATTGGATAATTATCAAGTTATTATATTACCACAGATGAAGAGGAATGATTAGAGTTCTTATGTTGATTATGTCAATTGAGTGTTGTATCAACAATGTACTTGTCATAATAATTATGGAGTATATAAGAATTGTACTGCAGTACTATTTCATTAAGGAATTGAGATTGTATGGAACAAAGAAAAGTGACTCAATAGCTGGATAAAGTTTTTGAAAATATATGGTTGAGAGAATGATAAACCATAATATAGTTCTGATACTGAGGTAGTGATTTTGGAATAATACATGATTGATTTGGATAAATTATATTGGATATTATTGACTACGTTGAAACTGATTAATGATTTGTAGATTCCATCATTGTTTGGGTTTAAAACAATTTTGGATTCAAGGATTATATCTATTATTCTTTAAGGAATAAGGGATAATGAATGTAATCAATAAGGTTTTATGGTAATTCAGGATGTTGCAGTGTTTTAAATGAATACATGATGAAGGTGTTCACATGTTATTACGCAGAAAAAAGTATCTTTTTTGTGTTTACCTTCCTTATAAATTTTGGACTGAAGTATTTTGAATAGTTCTAGTTTGGATTATTTTGGATTTCCATAAATGGACAACCCGGAGGTCGGGCGGCAACCCGTCACGTCCGGCAATGCCGCGAGACTTGAACCCACAACCGAAGGGTAACAAGGGTGTATCACCTACCACTGACCCATGTGATGTCCTGGATTGAATAATGTCGTTTTTTAATGGTTCTTCTAGATGAATTATAAATTCATTTTTTAACCCTATACGAATAGAATAAATAGAATATTATTTTTAAGTTCTATTATCTTTTAGAGTGAAAGATGACTCTGTGGTAGAAATTAGATAAAGGATGGAACTCTACTTGCCAAGAATATATTTTTTCTTCTTCCCTTATTCTATGAAGAAATTAATTCTTATACATTATTTAAGGAATCCTAAAACCAAAAAATGTGTTATCCTAATACCCTATGTTTTGTCAAACCGATGGTATTTTAAATCATCATAGATTGATGAATTTAAGGACCTAAATTTTAAACTTGTTTGTGATTGATGACCACAATCACTACCTATAAATATTTACGTTTTTCCTTCAATTATATGTCTCTAATTTCCACCAATGTTCTCCTAATCGAGATCATAATTTGGTGGTGACCCTTTCATTTCTCTTTTCCTCATATTAAGACTAAATTTTAGTAACCCAATTTCCGATGTGGGTTTTCCCACAAAGATATTATTTATTTTCAACCTTTTATTTTTCGAAGAACAATTTCAAATTGCAAGGACGTAATTTATTGAAGGAGGGGATAATGTAACACCCCAAGATTTCATACTGTGTTATTTCTTCAAAATAATTCAATAACTTGCACTACACGCAACACCGAGTTAGAGCGCACCATGACTTACCAAACTAGCCGTTATGAATAGTAATGCCTACTTTTTGAAATTTTATAAATTCTATCTCTCAAAATGGACTTCATTTTTGGATTTGGAATATAAAAATTAGCCTAGGGTGAAATTTTGGTACTTTTCGGATAACTTTAATATTTTGATTAATAGTGAAAATTACTAAATTTTAATTAAAAACAACTTTTTTAATAAAAATAATTAATTGTGATAAATTATGAATTTGAGTGGTTTTAAAGTATAATTAGAATATAGTTTTACCATTTTATTGAATTTTGTTCATTAGAATTAATTTCACTTTGAAATTGGACCTAAACAATTGTCAATCTTTTGATATATATTGTTTCTTAAAAACACGCTATTTGTTGTGACAACGAGAATTAATTATAAAACTAATTAATTCAACTTATATGTTTGTAATTTGGTAAAATAGAAATCATTTTTGAATTCGAAATATCAATTATAGCTTAGGGTGAAATTTTGGCATTGTTCTGAAAAACTTCAATTTTTGATTAACAGTGAAACTACTAATGGTAGTTAAAAAAAATTGAATTTTTCAAAAAAATTAATTTTACCACTTCTGTAAATGGAATTTCGAAAATCCAAGAGACACAGTTAATATCAACAAGTATAATGTTGTTCAATGAGATGAAAATAATTGTTGGTGAATAGTAACTTTTTACTTTTATTTACCACGGTTAAAAGTAAATAGGGTAATTAAGGGTAGAAATGATATTAATATTACCCTAACACATGTCCCAATTCTATGAGACAAGTGTATCTCGACCAGAAACAACCTTAGGAATAAAATATTATCATTTAGGTCCACTTGGATTTGATTAGGACATTTATTATTATTTAATTCAAAGAAGAGTTAAGAGTTAAAATCAAAGTTTATTTACTAAAACATTTTTAATATAGGGTTATACATAAGATATATTCAATTGTAAATATTCATTAGAAATATAATACGATTCCCTACATAAAAAGATTTTATTTATAATTTTTAGATATTAAATAATTTAATTTATTTATGACACAATGATGATGCAGTAATTACCATAATAGTGAAAAATTAAAATAAATACCAAAATAAATATAATTTGAGACTTTTAACGAATGAAACTAATTTTCTAGGATAATATGACATATTAGGATTGATTTAATTGACTTTTTTCGAAGTAATAATTCTATTATGAGTTTCACAAAAATCAACTATAGAATAGTGTCAAAATTGACATAAAAGAGTGTTTAAAACAAATATTATATTATTAATTGATATTAAATTCTTAAAAATCTAAGGATAGGACAAGATACTTATATCATGATAGGTGTATCATTAATGGACCACTTGGGGGTCTCTTGGATGTATATAGTATGTTTATTAACTATATAATATAAAAATACAAAGTGACATGGTAAATGTCAAACTAATTAACTAAAAGTTAAAACTAAAAGATAAGATTAATATAGTAACCCCAACCTGTATAAATTCTATTGGTTGAATGGTTTTCAACCTATCCCCACCTTAAACTGTCACGAACCAGCCCGAGTCGATCCTAAACCGGTCACCCGAGCCGGTCCGCGGCAAGTCCCGAGGGGCATTCCCGATCCCCCCGGGATGGCAACCAGTGCCGGGCATTAAGACTTGATCGTTGGGAACGATTTCAGCCCAAAACAAAAGTAAACAGAACAGAATAAATAAACACTAACAGCGGAAAAGAAATAAAAGCCACACAACCACGTACCTCCATGTGACCTCTCAGGTCACCACCCAACTAGAGAGCAACCTCGCTCCAACACTGAGCGACTCAAAACAGAAGACCTGCGACTGAAATGGTAAAAGATAGGCGTGAGCACAAAAGTACTCAGTAGGTGAGCCCAACAACAAGTCCCAAAGCACTGCCAATAAATATAGAATCTACATAATCCAGGTTTGAAATATAATGTATAAAAGTAATTTTTCATAATGTTTTACTTGAAAATCAAACACGAGACATTTCCCTTATTCTTTTTCGAAAGTTAGTTCCATTTCATTAGTTTTAAACTCATTCTGAAAAGCAAAGTGTTACATTTTCAAATCTAACCCAAAGCGAATAAAGCATTTTCATTTGAAAACCATTTTTCTCAAAGTCTAACAGTATAAGCTGTGAAATATGACTGAAGGAAAACAAGCAGGGAAAACAAGTGCAAGTACAAATAAACCAGAAGTTATCAGCAATAACCATGGGTGATCCTGAACATCCCTAGAAAACCCCTGGACGTACTCGGGTTCAGACTACCTGCCGGCATGGTACTCCATAGTCAATAACCAACTGGCCGCCCTAGCAGCCAACCAGTGGCACATCCCTCCTGGCCTGTCTGTAACTCCAGGGGGTACTAACCCGTCTAATCAGGGTTAGCAAGAAACTGTCACTCGATAATCTATAAGACGCCCAGGAACCCATAGTAGTTTTTGTAACACTGTGTAAGTGGGAGACCCGCGCACGCGTGACTCATCTCACCGCACTTGCCAACCCCTTACACGGACATCGCTACATGACAACCCTCGAAGGGAAGTCCCCCTGTAGAAATGCCCTCACAAGTACGTATATATATATAATCACTTCACATTCAATAAAGTGCCAATCGGGCCGTCATGTCACTTACATTTTGATCATTTAAGACTAAAGCATTTTTAAAGAGGGATGACACCCGCCATTTCATTGAAAACCAGAAACGCACTTAGAAATTTATTTAAGAAACTCAAATCAGCATCTTAACCTGGAACACATTTGTTTCACAAGTAGAGTCACTTTCCAATCGCCAAACGCACCCCACTTTTATCAAGAGCCAAACAGGCCTTTAATCATTTTTTTGAAGGAACACCATTTTCCAAATGAAATCCAAACTTTTGTTCGCGTAACAAAGGAAAACTTCTTTCATCAACCAAGAGCCACACATAAAGTTTCCAAAACAAGTTCAAAGGTCACACGACGTTTTCTCTCTAATCAAGGTTCTAAGAAAACACCATTTTCCATAAACAATACATCTACAAATTTACACACGCCAAAAACATTTCAAAACACCATTTTAACATGACTTTCATTATTCAGGAAGAACCATTTAGCAATACTACCATGGAAGCACAAAACTAAATCCAAGAAGAACACTTTTAATGAAACACTAGAATTAAAAACGGCTTTTATCATCAGCAGATCACCACACTATAAAAACTACTAAATTTTCCTTTAAATTTACTGAAATTCAATAAAAGGCAAGGAATAAATAAATTCTTAATTTAAAGGCGAGTGCAAAGGGAGACCTACCTCGGATCAGAACGAAGGACGACACGACGCGAAACTCCTGTTGCGTGAAGGTCGCAGCGTATTGTGCCGTCAAACTGGTCCCAAAACAATAGGTCGTTAAGCAGGCTCAATAATGACAACATACTAATAATAATAATAATAACGTAATAAGAACCAAAAAGTAGTAATAATAATGTCATAATAATAATGATAATTATTATTATTATGACATAATAATAATATAATAATAATAAGAGTAACAATAATATCATAACAATAATATTAACATAATAAAAATAATTATAATGACATAATACTAATAACAACAATAATAAATATAATAGCGCAATAATAATAATAATAATAATAATAACAACAATAATATGATATTAATAATAAAGTAATAATTTAATAATAATAGTAACAATAATAATATAATAATATTAACATAATAATGATAATAATAATATAAGCATAATAATAATATAATAATGATAATAATAAAAATAGTAATAATAACATAATATAATAATAAAAATAACAACATAATATAATAATAATTAAAACAATAATAAATATATTCATAATAATAATAATAATAATAATAATAATATAGTATTAATAATAATAACCTAATAATAATTATAATAATGGTAAAAAAAATAATAATATGATAATAATTATAATCATAGTAACAATAATAATATAATTATTATTATAATAATAATAATAGTAATAATAATAATAATAATAATAATAATAATAATGCTACTAACATAATAATAATAACAAAATTCTAATAAGAATAAAAATAATGGTATAATAATAATAACATTAATATTATTAATAAGATGACAATAATGTTGAAAATAAAAGGTAAATAAATAAATAAACTAAAATAAAAACTCACCTCAGGCGGAGGGAGGGTGGTGCGACGCACGCAGGCTGGAGGAGAGGGGAGGTCGCCGCGGCGGCGGCTGGAGGGAAGCACGACGAGGGAGGGGTGTCGCGCCGGAAGGAGGGGAGGTCGGGGGTGCCGGATGCGGGCTCGGTGTGGCGAGCCGCGGGCAGGGGTCGGGACGCCGGGATGGGTCGGCGCTGAAGGCGAGGGCCGCTGGGGGGGGGGGGTGTTCGCCGGTGAAGCGGGACGGGGGTGGAGGCCGGGGTTCCGGCTTGCCGGGACGTCGGCTGGCTGGGTGCGGCGAGGCGGACTCGGGGAGAGAGGAGCGACGGAGAGGGCCGGAAAGAGGGCTGAGCGCCGCTGTGCGGAGGGGGTGAGCGGGAGAGGCGACGGGGCTGCTGCTGCTGGGTGTGGCGAAGGCGGAGGGAGGCTGGAGAGAGCAGGGGAGTCCGACGGGAAAATGGGGAGCCGGAGCCGGGGATTCGCACGGGAAAGCCGGGACGGCGGCGCAAAGCGGAGGAAGGGGGAGGCCGGTGCGGGTCGCGGAGGGAGCGGCCGAGGCCAGGGCGCTGGGGTGAGCTGGGGTGAGCCGCAGGGGGGTGAGGCCGGCGGTGCGGCTTCGGACGCAGGAGGCAGGGCGGAGCAGCGGGGGTTCGCGGGTGAAGCAGGGCGAGCCGGGACGGGGTGGAGGCCGGGAGCGGCGAGCTCGGGTGCAGGGAGGCGGAGCGCCGGACGGTGACGGCTGGGATGAGGCGGCGGGCGGTGGCTGGGTGCTGCGCCTGGGCTGAGCGGAAGAGAAACGGGGAGAGGGAGAAGGGGAAAAAAGGGGGGTGGCGGCTACCGGGAGGTAGGCTAGGGTTAGAGGTTAGGCTTAAAAAAAAATATATATATATATATATGATAAAAAATAATAACTACAATTATAATAATAATAAAAAAACATATAATCTTAATAATAATAAAACTTATATAATAATAATAAAACTTATGTAATAATAATAAAACTTATAATAATAACAAATAATAAAATGTTATGATAATAATAATTGTTTTATAATAATAACAAACCATCATAATAATATTAATAATACTTTATAATAATAATCATAAAAATAAAATAATTAAAGTAAATCAAAGTTAGTTAATTATAATAATAACCCAACTCAAATAATAATAATAATAAAAGGTCAATGTAAAAACTTTAATATTTAAAACGTCGGGTGGACACATCGTCCCCCGGGCCGAACGCACGACCATTGCTAGCGACGCGATTACCGCGCACCGGCGCGAAACCACCAATCACAATTAATCTTCGAAAAATTCAAACCGGGACCAAGAAAAGAGAAAAATTACGGACGTCCGTGGTCGGGGTGTGACATAAACATTTAATAATCAAATTTTGATTCATTAGTTACCAAATATGAATTTATTAAAAATTAATATTTCTAGCTTTTCCAAAGGTGCCCCTCACCCCTCTTATAAAAGGGCACTCCCCCTTATCATTACTTTACACCTTCAAAGCCTTTTGGATCAGCCAAACTCTACCCCAATACTCTATCAAATTCTCTCACTACAACCTAGAGGCCTTAGTTTGATCAGAAAGCCAATATAAGGATCCCTTTTAATCAAATCAAAAGGAAGAACCCGAAGAAGAGGTAATGTTTTCACCACTCCTTTTCAAATTTATTTCTTCTTCCACTTCTTCTTTCTTTGTTATTAAAATTCTAAAATAATAACTCCATTATCTTATATATATTGTGATTCTATTATAAATATGGTACAACCATATTCAGTATTCTATCCACCCTTTCAATAACATGTCACCATACGTGCGTACGTACGGCTTACCGTCTCCACGTCGTGGTGTTATTGTTATTCAATATATTATTATTCGGATGGGTATAATAATGGCATGTAACTCATTTAAATAATAAATATAACATTATAATTATTCTGTATATATGATATACTATCCAATTATATATTATTTTAATATCAGAAGAATGATATTTTCGCTCGTGCATACGTACGGACTACCGTCTCCACGAACGCGATGAGATTCATTCTCCATCATATCCATTCAAGTATAACTATAATTTAATGATTTAAAAATAATGTTTAAGGACTTGATATCATTTTGAATATGAAAAATATACAACCTAACCATTACAAACATGGCTTACATAACAAAACATATAAAAGAAAACGAGTAAGATAACACCAGAAACGACGATAATACTAAGATATTATTAACAAAGAAATGTTAAAAGATCATATATGATATCATATTAATATATATGATTATTTTATAATTTAATAACAATTATTTCACCATTATACAAGAGGTTAACCTACCCTAAACCAAGGAAAAGTACAAGGTAAGGGTTTATTACACAATCTCTTCATTATCCGAGGTTGTTTATACGCAATTATCTACTGGGATCTCTTTATCATCCACATCCATGTTTCTTCAAAATGTATTTCAATTTTTTTTACTATTTACAAAGAATATGGGTTAAATTAATTTATACCCTTATGTGTTTTAAAGGAATATTTCCGTCGTTTTCCAAACAAGGCACTTTTTACCTTTCGACAAATTTAAGGTAAGAATGTTTTTTTAACTTATACGGCGGGTGCGGCTATTTACCGCCGTTATAAAATCGTCAAAGCTTTCCTTACAAGATTATAAGAATATTTTAAAAGTAAATGTTTTATTTTATAATTATATGACTTTCAAATGATTTCAAAATTAATATTTTAAGAATTTTTGAAAGGTACTCTTTATCAAGATCATAATTTTAAATGTTTTAAAGATTTATCTTTCTAAATATTTTTAATTAATGTCCATGTTTTCAAAATGATTTTAAGGATTTATTTATATGGACATGAAGGTTTTGAAATGATATTTATTATCAAAAGTTTCAAAGTTGTATGGGACACTTCGATTCAAAAATATCATTTAAATTACTTCCTTTATAAATGTGTGACTTTTCAATGATTTCGAGAAAAGAGATATTTCTCTCAAATAGTTTTGATTTCATCTATGTCAAAATCCTTTGATGGATTTTAAGCTTATTTGAAGTTGATTTATTATGATAAAAAAACTTCTATATTATATTGAAGGTTTTGTGATATGTTTGACTGTTGATGTGCTATTTTTATACCATTCATGGTTTATGGTGAAAATATTGACATTTCGTATGCTAGTTTTAATATGAATGTTTATGTTATGTTTAAACCTTTTCATATGGGAATACATTGGACGTAATATGTGACGGGTGGAGCCCGCTATAGCTCCTCGATGCATCGGTAGTTCTCATGAGACAAACTAGTGTCTTGGCACAAGGCCTTGGAAAAATCTTATTTGTAGTCTTGGCACGAGCCCTTGGCTATGTGGTTATGATAGTCTGGCATTATGCATTCCATCATTATGAAAGTGGTTATTGATATTTCATGTGATTATACGATTAGTAGAATATCCATGTGAATAAGTAAATGGAATTATTTCATTTTACTTTTGCCATACTATGTTAAAGTTCAAGTTTAAAAGGCTTTTGTTTTAGTTATACGTTGCCTTAAATTTTTATTCTTATTTATGAAAGTTTCCTCTTTATTGTTATCCTTAATGGGAATTTGAGCTCACCTCCTTTCTATGTTTTATTTTTCCCAGGATGTGAAGAAGTAATTTATGAATGACCTGCTAGGATAGAATGTGGGGATATGAGTGTGGAATATGAAGACAATATATTGTTGTATCTTTTCACTAATTGATGTAATGTAAAACTTTATGAATATATCTAGTGTTTCCAAGGCTACTAATCAAATCGGTCTTTCGAGATTTGATCTTTCTCGTGATCATGCCAATGTTATGTAATAACGCACCGACTCTGGGTAACTGGGGTCGGGGCATTACAGTTGGTATTAGATGAAGTTTAGTACAAACCTTGGAAGCTAGATTTAGATAAACTCTGATTAGAGCACATAGACCTAAGATGGACCTTGAGGATTAGTATAGAGGAACTTCCTAGAATTTGGGTATTGTAGAGATTTTGTGAGTTTTCCGAGTAATACATCCCTGTCTGGATACGAGCAGGTAGAGGCGGCTCTGGCACAGATGTACTTAGGGGTAAAACCTGAAAACACTGCTTTGTGCTAGACTCGAACGGGAACTGGTGCATGAAATAGGCCTTGTTGCACTCTTGGTTACGACACTCCCGGGGGATATGCTTAGGATAATTCTCATTTTCATTACAGACCATTATTAAGGGTTTATGAGTATATACTTCCTCAAAGGAGACATTTTTGTGATTATGGATTATATCCATAAACTATTTAATTTATATTATGTGTTTTACAAGTTTGGGATTATGTATTGTTATTCATAAACTAATATAGTGTATTCCATTGTTTAGAAATGGCGCCCAGTAGAAGGAATGATAACTCTAGCAATGTACATGATCAAAAGTGAAAGAAGGATCATATCTTTCATGGTCTTAAGCCAGAATTTATAAGAGAAATAGTTTCCCATGTATTATCATCATATGAAGAAATAATATCATGTGTTGATAAGATAAGTAAAGAGTTTACGGAGTCCTATGACTTTGAAGGGAAGCAAGAGAAGAAAAGGACGGAAGAGAGAAAGATGGATAAAGGGAAGAGGGAAAAGAAGAATTTTCCCATATGTGATAACTGTGGGAAGAAACACCCTGGAACTTGCTTGAAAGGAATGGGAGTTTTTTATAAGTGTGGAGGAAAAGGGCATAAAGTACGTGACTACAAGGGTAAGAAAATGGTTTCAAATGTACAATGCTTCATTTTCAAGGAGTTTGGACACTACACGAACCTATGTCCTAGTCATCCGACTATGTAGCAAATGATGCTATTGGATAATAATCAAGTTATGATACTACCACAGATGAAGAGGAATGATTAGAGTTCTTATGTTGATTATGTCAATTGAGTGTTGTATCAACAATGTACTTGTTATAATAATTATGGAGTATATAAGGATTGTACTGCAGTACTATTTCATTAAGGAATTGAGATTTTGTGGAACAAAGAAAAGTGACTCAATAGCATGATAAATTTTTGGAAAATATATGGTTGAGAGAATGATAAACCATAATATAGTTCTGATACCGAGGTTGTGATTTTGGAATAAAAAATGATTGATTTGGGTAAATTATATTGGATATTCTTGACTACATTGAAATTGATTAATGATTTGTAGATTCCATCATTGTTTGGGTTTAAAACATTTTTGTATTGAAGGGGTATATCTATTATTCTTTAAGGAATAAGGGATCAAGAATGTAATCAATAAGGTTTTATGGTAATTCAGGATGTTGTAGTGTTTTAAAAGAATACATGATGAAGGTTTTCACATGTTATTATGCGGAAAAAAGTATCTTTATTGTGTTTACCTTACTTATAAATTTTGGACTGAATTATTTTGGATAGTTCTAGTTTGGATTATTTTGGATTTCCATAAAAGGACAACCCAGAGGTCGGGCGACAACCCGTCGCGCCCGGCAAGGCCGCGAGACTTGAACCCACAACCGAAGGGTGACAAGGGTGTATCACCTACCACTGACCCACGTGATGTCCTGGATTGAATAATGTTGTTTCTTTAATGGTTATGCTAGATGAATTATAAATTCATTTTTTTAACCCAATACAAATAGGATAAATAGAATATTATTTTTAAGTTCTATTATCTTTTAGAGTGAAAGATGAGTCTCTGGTTGAAATTAGATAAAGGATAGAACTCTACTTGTAAAGAATTTATTTTTTCTTCTTCTCTTATTCTATGAAGAAATTAATTATTTTATTTTATTTAAGGAATCCTAAAACCAAAAAATGTGTTATCCTAATACCCTATGTTTTGTTAAACCGATGGTATTTCAAATCATCATAGATTGATGAATTTAAGGACCTCAATTTTAAACTTGTTTGTGATTGATGACCTCAATAACTACCTATAAATATTTAAATTTTTCCTCCAATTATATGTCTCTAATTTCCACCAATGTTTTCCTAATCGAGATCATAATTTGGTGGTGACCCTTTCATTTCTCTTTTCCTCATATTAAGACTAAATTTTAGTTACCCAATTTTCGATGTGGGTTTTCCCACAATGATATTTTTTATTTTCAACCTTTTATTTTTGAAGAACAATTTCAAATTGAGAGGACGCAATTTATTAGAGAAGGGGAGAATGTAACTCCCCAAGATTTCATAGTGTGTTATTTCTTCAAAATAATTCAATAACTTGCACTATACGCAACACCGAGTTAAAGTGCACCATGACTTACCAAACTAGCCGTTATGAATAGAAATACCTACTTTTTGAAATTTTATAAATTCTACCTCTCAAAATGGACTTCAATTTTGGATTCATAATATTAAAATTATCCTAGGGTGAAATTTTGGTACTTTTCAGATAACTTTAATATTTTGATGAATAGTGAATATTACTACATTTTAATTAAAAACAACTTTCTTAATAAAAATAATTAATATTGATAAATTATGAATTTGAGTGGTTTAAATGTATAATTAGAATATATTTCTACCATTTTATCCAATGGTGTTCATTAGAAATAATTTCACTTTGAAATTGGACCTAAGCAATTGTCAATCTTTTGATATATATTATTTCTTAAAAACATGCTATTTGTTGTGATAGCGGGAATTAATTATAAAATTAATTAATTCAACTTATATGTTTTGAATTTTGTAAAATAGACATCATTTTTGAATTCGGAATTTCAATTATAGCTTAGGGTGAAATTTTGGAATTGTTCTGAAAAACATCAATTTTTGATGAATAGTGAAACTACTAAGTGGTAGTTAAAAAAACTGAATTTTTCATAAAACTTAATTTTACCGCTTCTGTGAATGGAATTTAGAAAATACAAGAGACACGGTTAATATCAAGAAGTAAAATGTGGTTCAATGAGATGAAAATAATTTTGGGTGAATAGTAACTTTTTACTTTTATTTACCGCAATTAAAAGTAAATAGGGTAATTAAGGGTAGAAATGATATTAATATTACCCTAACACATGTCATAATTCTATTGGAAAAGTTTATCTCGACCAAAAACAACCTTACGAATAAAATATTATCATTTAGGTCCACTTGGATTAGATTAGGACATTTATTATTATTTAATTCAAAGAAGAGTTAAAAGAGTTAAAATCAAAGTTTATTTACTAAAACATTTTTAATATAGGGTTATACATAAGATAAATTAGATTTTAAATATTCATTAGAAAGATAATACGATTACCTACGTAATTATATTTTATTTACAATTTTTAGACAAAAAATAGTTTAATTTATATAGGACACAATGATGATGCAGTAATTACCATAATAGTGAAAAATTAAAATAAGTGATATTATAAATACCCAAATAAATATAATTTGAGACTTTTAATGAATGAAACTAATTATATAGGATAATATTACATATTAGTATTTATCTAATTGACTTTTTTTGAAGTAATCATTCTTTTATGAGTTTCACAAAAATCAACTATTGAATAGTTTCAAAATTGACATAAAAGCGTTTTTAAAACAAATATTATACTATTAATTGATATTAAATTCCAAAAAATCTCAGGTTCGGCCAAGAGACTTATATAATGATAGGTGTATCATTAATGGACCACTTGGGGGTCTCATGGATGTATATAGTAAGTTTATTAACTATACAATATAAAAATATAAAGTGACATGGTAAATGTCAAACTAATTAACTAAGAGTTAAAACTAAAAGATAAGGTTAATATATTAACCCAAACCTATCTAAATTCTATTTGTTGAATGGTTTTCAACCTATACCTACCTTAAACTTTGAATAATAAACTTTTTAGCCATTAGAAACTGAATATGAATTTATTATAAATTAATATTTCTAGCTTTTCCAAAGGTGCCCCTCACCCCTATTATAAAATGGAACTCCCCTTTCTCATTACTTCACACCTTCAAAGACTTTTGGTTCGGCCAAACTCTGCCCAAATACTCTCTCAAATTCTCTCAGTACAACCGAGAGGCCTTAGTTTGATCAAAAAGCCAACCTAAGGAGCCCTTTTGATCAAATCAAAAGGAAGCACCCGAAGAAGAGGTAATGTTTTCACCACTCCTTTTCAAATTCATTTCTTCTTCCATTTCTTCTTTATTTGTTATTACCATTCTAAAATAATAACTCCAGTATCTTATATATACTGTGATGTTATTATAAAAATGGTACAACCATATTCAGTATTCTATCCACCCTTTGAAAAACATGTCGCCATACGTGCGTACGTACGGCTTACCGTCTCCACGTCGTGGTGTAATTGTTATTCAATATATTATTATTTGGATGGGTATAATAATAATGTGTAAATCATGTAAATAATCAATATAACACGATAATGATTATGTATATATGATATAATATCCAATTATATATTATTTTAAAATCAAAAGAATGACATTGTCGCTCGTGCGTACGTACGGACTACCGTCTCCACGAACGTGACGAGATTCATTCTCCATCATATCCATTCAAGTATAATTTTTATTTGATGATTTGAAAATAATGTTTAAGGAATTGATATCATTATTAATATGAAAAATATACAACCTAACCATTACAAACATGGCTTACGTAACAAAACATATAAAAGAAAACGAGTAAGTTAACACCCGAAATGACGATAATACTAAGATATTATTAACAAAGAAATGTTAAAAGATCATATATGATATCATATTAATATATATGATTCTTGTATAATTTAATAACAATTATTTCACCATTATACAGGATGTTAACCTACCCTCAACCAATGAAAAGTACAAGGTAAGGGTTTATTTCACAATCTCTTCATTATCCGTGGTTGTTTATACGCAATTATCTACTGGGATCTCTTTATCATCCACATCCATGTTTCTTAGAAATGTATTTCAAAACAATTTTACTATTGAAAAAGAATATGGGTTAAATTAATTTATACCCTTATGTGTTTTTAAAGGAATCTTTCCGTCGTTTTCCAAACAAGGCACTTTTTACCTTTCGACAAATTTAAGGTAAGAATGTTTTTTTAATTTATACGGCGGGTGCGACTATTTACCGCCGTTATAAAATCATCAAAGATTCCCTTACAAGCTTATAAGAATATTTTCAAATAAATGTTTTATTTTATAATTATGTGACATTTAAATGATTTCAAAATGAATATTTTATGAATTTTTGAAAGGTACACTTTATCAAGATCATAATTTTAAATGTTTTAAAGATTTATCTCTCTAAATATTTTTAATTAACGTACATGTTTTCAAAATTATTTTAAGGATTTATTTATATGGAAATGAAGGTTTTGAAATGATATTTCTTTTCAAAAGTTTCAAACTGGTATGGGACACTTTGATTCAAAAATCTCTTTCAAATTACTTCCTTTATAAATGTGTGACTTTTCAATGATTTCGAGAAAAGAGATATTTCTCTCAAATAGTTTTGATTTCATCTATGTGAACTTCCTCTGATGGATGTTAAGCTTATTTGAAGTTTATTTATTATGATACAAAACTTCTATATTATATTTAAGGTTTTGTGATATGTTTGACTGTGGATGTTCTATTTTTATACCATTCATGGTTTTTGGTGAAAATATTGACATTTCGTATGCTAGTTTTAATAAAAATGGTTATGTTATGTTTAAACCTTTTCATATGGGAATGCATTGGACTTAATATGTGACGGGTGGAGACCTCTATAGCTCCTCAATGCATCGGTAGGTCTCATGAGACAAACTAGTGTCTTGGCACAAGGCCTTGGCAAAATATTATTTGTAGTCTTGGCACGAGGCCTTTGCTATGTGGTTATGATAGTCTAGAATTATGCATTCCATCATTATGAAAGTGGTTATTGATATTTCATGTGATTATTCTATTAGTAGAATATCCATGTGAAGAAGTAAATGGCATTATTTCATTTTACTTTTTCCATACTATGTTGAAGTTCAAGTTTAAAAGGCTTTTGTTTTAGTTATACATTGCCTTAAATTTTTATTCTTATTTATGAAAGTTTCCACTTTATTGTTATCCTTACTGAGAATTTGAGCTCACCCATTTTCTATGTTTTATTTTTCCTAGGATGTGAAGAAGTAATTTATGAATGACCTGTAGGGATAGTATGTGGGGATATGAGTGTGGAATATGGAGACAATATATTGTTGTAGTTTTTCACTTATTCATGTAATGTAAAACTTTACGAATATATCTAGTGTTTCCAAGGATACTAAACCAATCGGTCTTTCGAGATTTGATCTTTCTCGTGATCATGCCAATGTTATGTAATAATGCACCAACTCTGGGTAACTGGGGTTGGGGCGTTACAGGAACCAATCAAATTACCCATTTTGAAACATCTTTGGAAAACCAATTTTCCATCAACTTTCAAAATATTATTTAAATACTTAAATATCTTCCTCCAATGTATTTATAAAATATATAACCTTTTATTTAGACCCACTAGTCTCAAAAATAATTTAACTCATTGTACAAACCCCTTAGTTTTTTGAAATATAACATATAACGTTTCCAAAAAATGAAATCTGACACTATTTTGAAAAAAATTTATGATTTATATCAAAATAGAAAAACATTAAAACATTTTATGGAAATTAAAATAGACCAAAATATGCCTTTATCATTAAGCCCCTTCTTCCTTAATAAAATAATTTCAAAACTCCTTTTTGAAATAAACCACCTCATGGAAAACAATTTTATAAACCAATTCTTAAAATATCCACTTTAAGAATTAAAATCCATTACAAAATTCCCCTTTTAAATCCTAAATGATTATTCACCCAATTTTTTTTTATTATGTCATCTATTTAAACCAAAACAGAACATAGTTTTAAAAAAAATCTTTCTCAAACCACCAAAACATGATTTACCAAAAAGAAATCCCCTCATGGATTTCTCCTATTACATTTAAGAATCAATATTACAATTCATAAATCAAAGTCTCAAAGTGAAAAAGACAATAATATTATAACATATCTCAAATAAACCACATTCTACTACAATCAATGACATAAGAACCTTAATAAATAGTTAATATCTAAAAAACACCAATTAAATACACAATTGGGATCAATTTATGGATACAGGTATGTAGAACTATAATTATAGAGGAGAAATTTTACTATGTCCCATTTGGACGTATGGGTTGGCATACCATGAGCCAATAATGAAACATGCACTATTATGGTTATAAAGAGATTCTACACAGGAACCACATGATTTACCAAACTACACATACTAACCATAAAATCCTGGTTCATTTTCTATTTTCACTTATAAAATACAAAATGAACCTTGAAATCCCTGATACACACAATGAGAATAACCACATATAAAAATTACCCAAATATATTAAAATATTATATCACGATCAAGACATAAGAATAGTAAAACCATTGAAACTCAAGGTTTTGTGGGAAAAAGAGTAGAATAAGTATTTTCCCACACAATCCACCTGAGTCCCATTAGAGATCCTAGTCTCCAGAGTATCTACAAATACCCCAAATTACAAGTGGGAGTGCTCTGATACGATTTTGTATCAAAATAACCTAGGTCATCCATCAATTCGACACTTAAACTAGTCTGGAACATACTCAAGGCATGTTCTTGATCACCCCAAGCTGGAAACTAGTACTAGTGTCTCAAAACATAATTTTTGGGAATAATATTTCCCTTGAATAAATAACCAGATAAATGATACCATACCTATATCTGAGAAAGTAACATAAATAAAATGAATAAACTGGAGACTAAATAAAATATGTTAACATCACATTCCATAGCACAATAAATAAATATGAATAGACATAAACTCCTCATAATATATACTATGTAAGAACATATCTCCTCTAATATAATAATCCTCAGACGATAGAAATCTAGAAGAGCTACTGGAAATCATGGTGCCCTTTCCCTTATCTATGTACTACAAAATAAAGTTTTTATATTCCTGAAGAAATATTCCAGGTGTGAGAAAAAAAATCTGAGTAAGATAGGACTTTGAATATTTTTAAGTCCTTTTTATGATGAAAACCAATAAATCTCCATTTAAAAATCATTTTTTAAAACCAAGATTACTTTTCAAAGAAGTTACCTTGAAAGAAAACTTTATAAATCCCTTTGGTTTTAGGTTTAAATACAACTTGTTTCTAAAAAAATCAACATGGCTCAAATAATGAAAATAAATCCACCCAAAAAAAATCCTCAATGCTGCTAAACAAATTCATAAACATGAGCCTAAATACCAACATCATTTTATAATCAAGTATTGGAAAATAGAAATGGGCATGAGAGACATCACTTATAACAAAAAATGGTTTTAAACATAAATGGATGAGCATGGAATCATTATATAACCAAATAATGGTAAAAAGAGAATAAACACATGAAAAAACTTAACTACACATGGAACTAATAACATTCATAAATCATATAAAATCAAATGAGAATAAATAGTGTGTATAATGAGCTCTATCTATCAGGGACCTGTTTGACTTAGTCTAAAATAATGTTTTTAGCTGGCTTAGCAAGAATAAAAAAGTGTAAGCTCTCACATTCTTCCCCAGGACTAACTCTCAGTAGATCCCTAGATCTATTGGTCTATATATTGGAAACCCTATCAATCATCCTTCCCAAAGGATCTCTTGTTCATTGAACATCATTAATGAATCTCTCTCAGTCTTCCTCTAAAATGATCTCTTGGTCCTTGGACAATGTCACAGAAGCTTTGTTAGTATTACTCTGAAATACTCACTTGGTCTCTCAGAAAACACACCCTATTAAGTCAATGAAATGTGCTGGGGTCCAAATGCCTAAGTCACTATACACACACCAATGGTCTCCAATGTAATACTAAATGGAAAACACAAAAACACTCACATGTCCCAATACACAAAATCCAATTCAATAAAAAAATTGTATATTTTGAAATTATATACTCCACAATGTAAAACTTTTCCATTAGAAATATAATGAATTTCTCAAGGTAAACACCATTTTCAAAACCCCACATTAAATTACATTTAAATCCCTGACACTCCCCCATCACATTATCCATTAAAATTTATTTTCATAAACCATTCATGTCCAAAAAGTTTCAATCATTCAACACCATTCATGATACTTTCTTAAACCATTTAAAATCACAATTTTGAAAGTAATAGATCTATTTAAACCATTTTAAAAAACAAATGGAGTGAAATAATTCCAAATTTCATTTTAATATAAATTTAAATCATCAATTTACTAGTATAAATAAATTAATATACCATACATGGATGATGCATAATTAATGAATCAATTTATATGTAATATTATACATTGAAACTGAATGAAACTAAAAATAAAAGGTTAATAATGGAGAAACCACTTAAATAGAGAAATATACCATGAAACCAAATGGAATCTTGTCATATTTGATGAAGAAACTCAGATCAGGCATAGTGTATTCCCATTTACATAAAACCAAATAAATAAAACCAAATATCTTATAAACATCATTATAATCGTTAATATGGAATTATAATAATTCAATATTCCATGAAAGAGGAATAATTATTGTACAATAGGGGAATAAAGAGAGAAATCATGAATAAAAATTCTTACCTCAATCCAAACCACCATGAAATCATCAATAAATCTAACAAGGATGTAATAGGAGGAGATCCCAATCCTAAATAGTTTGATGAACATGATGGGGGAGAGTAATGATCTAGAGGTTAGTTAAATCCATCAAGGGAAAATTGGAAAATATGAAATTTTTAATGACATGGATATCTCACACAATTTGGCTACATAGTTGGGCAAACCATGCACTAATCATGTTAGAGCCATTGTATCCCCAAAAGCAATGCCACATGAATACCAATGAAGATGACACAGTTCGAAAACTATGATAATGTCTTGAAAAATGGAACTATACCCAAACTATTACCCTATCAAAATTATATGCATAGTTAGATCGAATATGAACAAACTATGCACTTGGGGCTATTTTCCAAAAAACCATTGTTTTGAATGCCCAAAATCTGGGAACTCCCAGAACAAACCAAAATACTAATAAAAAATCAAACACTACATACCTGTAACCCATGTTGGTTTTACAAGGATGGGCTACTAAAACATTGAATTATATTTTCACAACTACCCATATATGTGGGTGCATATGAGTGCATGTGAAAGTTATCATAGGTACTTATAAATCCTACCATAGGGGATGTCTTGAGAGTATCACCTCAAGTGAGTATCACCTCAAGTTTCAGGATGAGGCTCCAAGTTGGTAAGCAGGTATGATCCTCCCTAGTTAGGGATTTCGTTTCAAATCTAACAATTTATGCTAAACCATGTGATGTGTTATATGATCACTTTTAACATGTTCCACTTGCTTTATATTGTTACCAACATGCACTCTAGTTTATGATAGGTAGTTATAGGTGTGGTGGAGATTGCCTACTGAATTAACATAATAATTCTATACAAAATCCCCTCTTAGGATAAATGTAGAACTCTTTATTCAAGATCTAGGTAAGGACATGGTTCCAAAGAATTGGAATTAGGAAAATGCGGAGCACAAGGGTTGGGGAGATTGATTTTTGGTACATGACTAGTGTTCTGATGTGGAGAATGTGGGCTATCCTTGAGTGTTTTTGGAGGGTATTCACACTAGTAAGACTCCGTTTGAGTCCTTAATATACATTTGGACTATTTAAAAGTATATATATGTGTTTTTATATATATCCTAACTTTTGATGTATATTTTTGGTTATATTGAAACTACTTGTGATGTATGGGGTTTTTTGATATCATATCATTTACTTCTTACTTGTGTTATAATATTTATTTCTTATATTGATGGATGAGTTTATGATTTGAATATCCAAGGTCGTGACTAGATGTTACACCTAATGGTATGGGTCTAGATAATGTTAATTTATTAAAAGGGATAAAAATACACACCACATATGTCTTGGATTTACCCATGGTGCTTGTACTGTCCTCTGGTGATTGGTTTTTGTCACTGAGATGATGTGATGACATGTATCAAGTGTCATATAGGTAATTGGGTGATAAAGTGGTATCACAATACATTAAGGGAACATGGGTATGTGATTGGAAAGTATAAAGAAGTTAGTACAATTCAGACTCTAGAATTAACCCATAAATATATCTAGATAGTATAATTATGGTTTAAGTTTGAGTTACTAGGGGTAGTCTATGGTTCCTCTTCTCTCTCATTACTTTCTATTGAGCCGATTATTAATCCTCGAGTCTCACAAATCATATTAGGCACCAATAATCAGGTATATGTAATATAATATTCTGTAATGTGTGCTTTACTTTCCTTTTTATTCTATTATTATTGAAAATAATTGTATTCTCATTTTAGTTGAAAGATAAAATAAATATATAATGTTTTCCCATATTTTTACAATCAAAGTGTAGGTTGAAAAGGGATAATAACCAATTACTTGATTAGTAGTTATTTATATTCTAAATATATACGTATTTATTTATATTTTACCGACAACATTCAATTATTTATCTTTATATTATTCTTCGAGCATGTGAACTGGATCAAAAATGTTTTCGGAATGGGTTTTACACATAAAAATGATTTTTTAAACAAAAGGGATTGAGGAATAGGGTTAATTATTTTATATATGGTGTAGTTAAGCAATAACGTTATTCCATTTTAGAAAAAAGTATAAATTTTTATCTATACTTATATTTAGAAAATTCCACCATGAATTTTTACTCATTCTAAAAAATAAGGGGTGGATAAGTATACACTAAAATGATGTCAGGACCCCCTCCCCATATAGTGTATCCCTTCTGGGTTGGAAATGTGAGAAGGGAGATAATGACACCCGAGTCCCACCTCCATTAGGCCTCGTGTTGGTGACTAGCAATGAGGGTATAACAAACACACAGATGGGAGGCATTACCCTCTAAGAGAACACATACGAAAGAGAGTGATAAAAAAGACACAAAAACTACTCCAACTTAGACTATGATATGAAGATAAAACCAATTACAAATATGCAATGTCATTCAAGAACTAATACTATTTAAAGGAAACACTACAAGTACCAAAAGAAAGTAAATATGATGGCGACCACAAAGCCCAAACAGCTACTGAAAAACCCAAAAACTAGTTGTAACTAGACTGATCTCCAAAATTCTCTAAGTGACCTGAAAAAAACAATTTGTATACATAGGGGGAGTATAATAGTATACTCAATAGCATCCTCCCCAGAGGCTCTCATGAAAAAGTAAAGAAAGGATGCTAAATCTCAGTGAACAACAAGTGAAACTAACCCAGCACCTAAATAGGTATTCTATGTTACCAGCCTCACCACGAATAATCTCAACAAGTATCGCATACAAGAGTATATAATATAATAAGGAATATCAAGGGTATCCCACTACCACTTCCCCACCGGTTTTCTACTTTTCCCCAACATCGCATGTCCTAAGTATCTCTCTCCAAAAAGGATTTCCTGCAGACACCTGAGTGAAGCACCACAATAAGAACCTTGTGCAACACAACCACAAAATCCATGTAACCAAAGTAACCAAGTAATTTACAGGATCCACCACATTTTACATAATGTGTATTATACATAGGTTATTATAACTCAATCTATTACATCCCATACACCATGTATGGATCCTCAATCCATCAAAACCTATACACATTACACCTATAGTAGTCTATAAGAAAAAAAATCTAGAATATATTAATGCGAAGATCCTCAAGACATTATGTCCCTATACACACATATATGGGGAAAACTAACTTCCATTACTACCAGTACAAGTAGCTACCAAGAGAAGAGAGTAGGGCCAAAGGCGGTAGTCATCCATCCATCCTCCCTTCAGGAACACCCCCCAGGACTTAGTATCCTAGGGTGTCAGTTACCCTAATCGATTGGGTGGGGAGAATATAAAAACACAAAAATTATAGGACATAATATAGTTGACAACGACACTCTAGGAATAACCTAATATTAGAATGAACTAGAGCTAACGTCTCTCAAACTTTCAGCTGCCACTGCTAAGACTAGATATCCTATAAGAACACAACAATTTTAAGAAATACATTAAGTCATCTTATCCCTTTTAATAAGTTTCACTTTAAATTAATTAATTCTTTAAAAATTAATTAACTATTAAAATAATTCATCATTACATTTTATTGGCATCACAACAAAGTCCCATGTTCTCCAGTCATTACCAATTGCATCCACAATTTCTCAAAATTACAAACTCATCATTGCATCCCATCAAGATCCAACCCCATGGGTTCAACACCACTTATTAAATCACTTATTAACAACATTATCACTTTTACATAATTACATGTATTCTAAGTAAACATTCTAAGCTACAAAACACAAGGGGCTCAACACGGTGAGTAGACGGACAACCCATCGAGTCTTTTCAACCTATTGAAAAGGCATAGACCCATCCATCCTCATGATTCTAAACCTGAAAAGCACATGGAATGCCCCACATGTAGTCACCTCTTTCGGAACGAGGGTAAAAAATACTGGGTTCCTTCATAAGTGGGAAAATTAATACAGATAAACAAACAACATATTTGAAATTAATCACTTTGACATCAATGGGTAAGCCTAGATTCAACCTGTTCCATCATCTCTGACGTTCTCCCAAACACTCGCATACATAAACCGATGAATCTCGCCAATCTAGGTGTGAACTACTGCAACAACCACTGGGCCTCACAACCCCCACATCTCACAATAGCCATCTAGGCTCACAACACATCACAAGTAGTAGAAAACAACAAAGAAAATGGGATCTTTCCCCTAAAAAAGGCATTCTACCTTCACACATAATGAGCTATCATGGATCCAAAGTACAAGGCACTAGACCTTACACGAAATATGGTAACTCGGAACTCTATCAAGAATTATCTTTTATCAAAAAACCGATTATTCAATATTTCCTGAAATAAATGATTCCTTATTAGTAGGTTCCAAATACAAGAATCCTAAAAATCAAGCTATCATATATATCTCAAATTAATTAAACAATTAATTTTACATTCCTTTAAACAACAATAATAAACATTATTTAGGTTTATAAATCAATTTAATTAAAAATGCACATATGAATCAATTTGATTAATGTGAAACGCAAAAAAACAACCAGATTCATTTACATGCCTCTTTATCTTTGACCAAATAATTTACAATTAATTATAGCTTTATGTTCTTTACCAATTTCCATCAAGAATGAAATTTTATACAAGAAAAGAATAGATAACACACTTTCAAGAAAATAAAGAGGCAATAACATCGATAAGAAAGAAATACCAATTATTTTAATCTAGTTTATATATTTATTATGTCAATTCAATTATGATTCAGTTGATAAATCATGATAACTATACAGTTTTACATGTAAAGAATAGAGAAGCCATTAATCCCCTAACTAAAAAGGTTTCAAACCTTCTTTGCACGAGAATGAACCAACACAATGGATCAAAATCAACTCTCCCGCAACGACTTCATTCACCCAAGGACGTCATGAAACAAAAACATCATTCAAACCCAAGAAAGATCCATTAGAAACAAGTAGATCACATTCCATTACATGGAAAATAGAAATGGGAATATAATTATCCAATAACCCAAAATAATGGTGGTAGAACATACCTTATCAAATATTGATCGACAATTCATGGTTGCACCAAAACAGGGGGTGCACATAAGCTGTAGGAAAAAATCCCAGGGGAAATAGTCCAAGGATGAATATTTGATTACTGGACTCCTATGGTAAGTAATGGTCTAAGCATCTCATTCCAAGGCAAAAAAAGAAGGAAGTACAGGGCGAAGGGTATCTCAACTTCAGAAAGATATAAATAGAGCATTTGTTTAGATGCATTTTAGATTCTCCATTAAAAGAGTATCACATTAAACCATATGGTTTAACAAATTAAAAGACTCTAGATTTTTAGAAAATCAAAGATATGATTTATATCTATTGAAATGGATTGAGAACAACTTAAATATGGAATTTAACTCATTTTTCATGAAAGAAAATATGTAAAAATGGTAAAAACTAGGAATGTTGTAAAAATATTGAAAAATGAACTACTATTGGAAATGTATGACAGTTCTAAAAACACTGTTCATGACACCATTAAATGTCTCCGTGTTCTAGAAACACTATTCATGACATCATTTGATGTCTCACCATTCTGGAAACATTGTTCATGAAACCGTTGAATGTCTCACCATTATGGGAGCACTTTTGATGGCACCGTTGGATGTCTCATCATTCTGGAAACACTATTAATGACACCGATGAATGTATCACCATTATGGAAACATTGTTAATGGCAAAATTGGATGTATCACATTTCTAGAAACACTGTTTATGACACTATTGGATGTCTCACCATTCTGGAAACATTGTTCACAGAACTGGAAATTTACCAAAGTGTTCGTGATAAGTCACCTTGACCTCTAAAAACACCTTAAACACCAAAATTTAACAAAGGAATAGACCAGATAGGTCCAGGACATTAAATTAGAAACCTATGAAAACATTATTATCCTTGAGAAATCAAAACCAACCCAAATAGGAAACTAAAAAAGGATTCTGAGCAACCACCCTTTGAAATAGCTATCTGGGTTCTCACTACCAAAAGAGCTCAACCACATTAAAAGGAAATAGAAAAAACCAGACGAAAACCACAACCAGCTCGTAAACACTCTACTAAAGGAGATACCTCTGAAAAGAGAGAAAGACACAATATGAGAAAAAAGAGAGCCATCTTATAAATAAGAAAGGTCTACAACTAAAAATGAATATCATTGCAGGAAAAGAGCTAAAAATTAAAAATCTCAGGGTACTGAGTGCACATCTTTGAATAAAATTCCCAAGTACCCTCCTACAAGCCACCATGTTGCCAAAAGACACGAACCAAGGGGATAACATGTCCGTGTAACACTTTAACCTTACAGTCCTGGATCTCTATAGGCCACTCCTCAAAGGTCGCATCAACATCATCATCGATCTCAGCCCAATAGATGGTGTGAGAGTCATCATGAAGATAATGAAAGAGTTGTGACACATGAAAACAATAGTGTATCCAGCTCATCTGTGGGGGAAGTTCTACTTGATATGCCATGACTCTAACATGATCCAACATCTCAAAAGGCCCAACAAAATAGGGAGAAAGCTTACTCCCATGACCAAACCTTCACTGCCCATAACAAGGAGTCACTATCAGAAACACACGATCAACAACTTCATACTCCAATGGTCTCCTCCTATGTAAAACATAGTACTTATTAAGATCATACACTTACCTAATCCTCTCAGAAATCCCCTAAATAATCTTTGTCATATTCTGTATGATTTCCAGCCTGAGAATTATTGACTCTCTAATTCGAGTCCACCACAATATGTAATGGAATGGTCCACAATACAAGTCTTCAAATGGAACTATACCATTGGTAGAGTGGAAATTATTATTGTAATGAAACTCTACCATAGTAAGGTGCCTCATTCATGAACCTCCCAAATCCAGGACATAAGAGCGCAATGTGTCTTCAAGAGTTTGGATGGTCCGCTCAGTTTGACCATCCGTCTATGGATGAAATGAAGTGGTAAGGCATATATAAAAATTGAAAGCATTTTTGAGACCTCTAAAAACCATTAAGGTTGAATGAGGATCTCAATAGAAAATTATCATCCTTGGGACTTGGTGAATGCTCACCTCCTCCTCCAGATATTACCTTGATAAAAACTCCACTAATCTCAACTCCTTGACTGCTATGAAGTGGGATGATTTCATTAAACAATCTACTACTAACCATACAGAGTAATAGCCTCCTTGAGATCAATTTAAAATTGTAACAAATTCCATTGAGATATCCTCCCACTTCCATTGAGGAACATATAAGAGATGGAGAAAACCACCGGGAACACGGTGCTCCACCTTCACCTTCTGGCAGAAAAAATATTAAGACAAAAACACTAAAACTACACGCTTCCCCCCAGGCCACAATAAATGACTCCTCAAAGCTCAGTACATCTTCAACACACCATGATGTACCACTAAATGTGAACTATGTAACTCCCTAATAACCATATCCCACATCATTAAAGGAATGGAAATCCTTCCCCAAAACAACACTTGGTGTTGTTCATCCACATACCAACCATTAGGAACCTCTCCATAAACAACTCGGTCTATCTAGGCCTCCACCTCAAGGTCTCCCAACTAGGACTCTTCTAACTACTATAACTGAGATGATTTCAACATCATCTAGAAAGGACAAACTCTACCCCCAACTTCTCCCATATCCATATGTAATGATAAATGTTCTTCCCTCTCCCTCCATGAATCACCTGATTCATGCACTATATCACTACATGACTTCCTTATGAATGCATCAGATACAAAATTATATTTACCAAGTGTATATGAGATTTCAAAGTCAAAATATTATAAGAACACCATCCACCAATGCTATCCAAGTTTAAGTCACGCTGGGAGAAAACATACCTCATGATCTTATGATCGGTGAAAACCAAAAAGTGATCAACGATGAGGTAATGTCTCCACAACATTAGAGAAAACACCACTATCATAAACTCAAGATCATGGGTGACATAGTTATATTCATGGGGATACAACAGTCGAGACCCTTAAGAAAAAACTGATCTCTAATGCATCAGAACACAACACAACCCTAGACACAAAACATAAAATCAAACATTAAACTGAACTCCCTCTACTAGAATATAGAGAACTGGATCACTGAACAAATTCTCCTTCAGATACTCAAAAGATTCTTGAAACTAATCAGTCCACAGAAGTTCCCGATTCTTCATGGTCAATGCTATCATAGGAGTGACAATATGAGAGAAATCATATAAAAAACTCCTGTAATAGCCTACGAGA
Source organism: Viscum album (assembly GCA_963277665.1). NCBI lineage: Eukaryota > Viridiplantae > Streptophyta > Magnoliopsida > Santalales > Viscaceae > Viscum > Viscum album. Next base: position 1,782,110,822 of record OY728148.1, on the reverse strand, counting down.
CAAAGGATACTTCACACCTCTTCCACTATATTTTGTGCTACCTAAGAAACAACTACTTCAATCTTCGATGGATCCACCTCAGCTACCTACTGGGACACAAAATTCTTATTAAATGAATTTATTAAGCCCAAAAGTCACACTTAGAAAATTTTCCAAAGAGCTACTGTCGATGAAGAACCCCCCAAAAAGGTACAGATATGATTTCCATGATCCTCCTCAAATTTGGAGGGCACAAGGGTGTCATTGATTAAAACCACCATTAAATTATCCAAGAAATCATGGAACACAACATTCATTAAACCCATGAACACATATGAAGCATTCATCGACTGACTGGAATCACCAAGAACTCATAATTCCCTTGATGAAAAGAGAATAAAGTCTTTGGGATATCCTCATACTTCAAAAGAATCTGATAATACCTGAAAAGAAAAAAAATCATTGAGAATAAAATTGAACCTTTAGGTTGATCAAAATAATCATCAATCCATGGTAGAGGATAGTGTTTCTTCACTGTCACATTGTTCAAGAAATGATAATCGACACACAACTTCAAATTACCATCAGCCTTCTTCATGAACAAAACCAGTGCACCCCATGGTTACACACTCAGTTGATAAAAACATCACTACAAAGACCATCTAGATGCATACAAATATCTTGAAACTCATAAGGTTCTATCCTATATGGAGACATTGAGATAAGAGAAACACCTGACTGTAGTTTGATCCTGAACTCGATCTCATATCGAGGGGGTAACACTATAACTTCTTCTGTAAAGACATCAGGGTACTATTCAACAAATCTTGGAAACACCGACTACTAAAAAGTTGATTAAATCGACATCAACTCATATATTAAGGATGAAAATGAAGGAACACATCTCTGACCCATCTGAGGGTCATGCTCACCAAAAAACACTGATGGATCTCCATCAACATCAAAGAACACCACCTGCCTTTGGAAGGAATCCATAATAGCCTTCATCAAATACAATTAATCCCTGATGAGAATTAAATCATATGGCTGTATCTGTAAAAATAGGAAATCTCCCTAAGATCGATGCTATCCCAAAACTAGCTTTAATTTTTCACATTCTTCAAACATGTCTGCTCGACCTCTAACTAGTGTAGTCAACTCCAAGGGAACTGGAAGTCTCTCTACATCAAGTCCTAATGCATGGAAAAGGGAAGGTGATATGAAGGAGTGTTTCACTCCTAAATAAAACATGGTATACACCCAAGTAAAAAACAATAAAAGGGTACCTCGAACGACGTCTGGCTCGCCTGGAGCTGGAAGTGCTAAATCATAAAGTTGAACATGGTCTTCTCCACGACATCTATGACCCTGATGACGACCCCCACCATAGCCATGATCTTCTATCTAAGGATGGGGAGAAACCTAAGGTTTTCCTCTGCCTACCCAATCTACTCTCCACTGATCCAAAGCTAGTGAAAATAGATGCTGTGTCCTGGGCTAGATTTGCCTCAATGGTAGAACCTGAAGAGGAACACCAGATGCACATTAACTACACTAAAAGGTTAGGCACTCTCACTACTGATTACCTTATCCTCCACAAGAAAAACAAGTGACCAATCCCTTTTTATAGTTATAAGAGCCTTTGTCCTAGATAAATGAGACATTGAGGGCTGGGACCTACCCCTAAATGAATAGAAACTCTTCTACCCTAGAAACTACGGACCCTGGACCGTAGTTCTACTTTGTGAGGAATCCTAATGACTCCCCTATCATGATGATCTAAATCTGGATAACGTCCTTTCGATGACATTTTCCTTTACCAGCACCTCTAGATATGTCATCAGCATAAACAAGGTGACATGGTGATAGATCTTTGTATGAAAAGCCTCCTCAAAATACCTCTCCTTAGACTCCTCATCTGGAAATAGGTCTGAAGAATATTGAAAAAAGTTTCTAAAATGGATCCCAAACAATCAAACACTGGAGCTTCCTAGCTGAAGGGTATGAAGCTCTTGGAGACTGTTCACCTTCACAGTTAAAGAAAGAAAATCATCTCTGAACTTCAATTATAATATCCCTCCATGATATCGTTGACTCATCATAATCCCCTAGGAATAAGAACCCCACTACCTTGCTACCCCACACAACGTCGTCTCAACCAATGACATCCAATTCTCCTTCCAAGAACAAATTGAACTGAAGGTTATCTCAACCTCCTCCAACTAGTCTTCTGTGACATTATCTAAAACAGAGCCCTTGTACTTCTACAAATTCTAATGCTGAAACTCTTAGAGTGTCCTCCTCCAAGTGTCATGTCATCAACCTCTACTCTACAACGATCTGCTTACAGAGCCTACATGAAAAATTATGTATGAACATAATGATGACATATACCTAGATCCATACCTGCAAAAAGGAAAAATAGTTAGATCTCTTAAACCTATAATATGGAATAATTTAACATTAATTAATTATTATTTTTTATTTTTTAGATTAACCTATCCCAAGGTCTACCCATTCAAACACATGACCAAAGAAGAATGATGCATGATCCTTTCCTAGGTCTCTACCATGAAACCAATATCACCTTATTTAGTAGCCACTACAAACTTAATGGTATGTGTATCAAATCACATGGGTCCTAAATACCTATGTTTCTGCTGTTTTTCAGTGTTTACAATGAATTATAATCTTATCTGACACCGTTTCCCTACCAAACCATCCAACCTCACCTATGAATAACTCCAAACTCCATCCTATCCCTCAAATAGACCTCTTATACCCCTCTGTCATGACCCTTTACCCACAATGTGTACCCATCCTAGGATATTAATGTGAGAGGGGAGATAATTACACCCGATTCCCACCTCAAGTAGGCCCTAGGTTTGTGACTAGCACTGAGGGTATTGCAAACTCCTAGATGGGAGGCATTACCCTCTAAGAGAACACATGTGAAATATAGAGATAATGTAGACAACAAACAACTCTATTTTAGACTATGATATAAAAATAATCCAAAGTAAACATACTTAATGTCATGCAAGAACTAATACAACTAAAAGGGAAAATTTCAAGTACAAAAGAATGTAGAAAAGGCAGTGATCAAAAATCCCTAACGTCTCGTACAAAACCCGCAAACTAGTAGTAACGAGCATGATCTCCAACCTCCTCCAAGTGACCTGAGAAAAAAAGTTCATATACACAGGGTGAGTATAATATTATACTCAATAGGATCCTCCCAATAGATTCTTGTGAAAATGTTAAGAAAGCATGCTAATGCACATTGAACAACAAGTGAAACTCACCCGTCACCTAAATAGGTATCCTATGTTCTCAACCTCACCATGGATACGCTCACCAAGTATCATATACAAGAGTATATAGTATAAAAAATAATATCAAGGGTACCCCGCTACCACTTTACCACTAGTTTTCCTATTTTCCCCAATGTCACACATCCTATGAATCTCTCTCCAAAAAGTCTTGCATGTAGACACATGGGTGAAGCAACACAACATGAACCACATGCAACAAAACCACCACGTCTACACAACCAAAGTAACCAGGTAGTTTTTGTGAGCCACCACAGTTCACATAATGTGTATTATACATCGGTTATTGTACATTAATCCATTATAGACCATATAATGAGTAAGGATCCTCAAGCCATGACAACCTATACACATTACACCTGTAGTAGTTTGTAGGAAACTATATCCAGAATATATGTGTGTGAATATCCACATGCAATTCTATCCCTCTACACACATATATGGGAAAAAATAACCACTATTCCTTCCCGCACAAGTAATGAACAAGAGAAGAGAGCAGGTCCAAATGGGGTAGTCAGCCATCCATCTTCCCATTAGGATGTTGGAGAAAACACCCCCAGGTCTCAAAATCCCTAGGGTTTTAGTTTCCATAACCAACATGGTGGGTAGTGTATAGAAACACAAAAAGAACAAGACATAATATATCTCACAACCACACTATAAGAATAACCTAGTCATAGACTCAACTGCAGAGAAAGTCTCTCAGACTCCCAACTACCACTAGTAGGATTAGATATCCCATAAGCACACAACCATTTTAAGAGATACATTATGTCATATTATCTCTTTTAATTAGTTTCACTTTACATTAATTAATTATTTAACCATAAACTAACTATTTAAAAATTTTCCACATTACATTTTATTAGAATCAAAATAAATTCCCATGCCCTATATGCAAATCTAACTGAGTCCACAACTTCTCAAAAGTAAAAACTCAGCATTGCATCCCAGCAAGCCCCAACCCCATGGGTTCAACATCATTTATTCAATCTATTGTTAAAAATATTTTCACTTTTCCATAATTAAAGGTATTCTAAGTTAACATTCTAAGATACCAGAAATAAGTGGCTCAACAGAGTGAGTAAACAAACTACCCATCGAGTCTTTGTCACCAATAGTAGGAGCATAGACCCATCCATACTTGAGAAGATAAGCATAGAAAGAACATGGCATATCCCGTGTGTCCTCACCTATTTTGCAAGGAGGGTAAAAAATAACATCTACCTTAAGAAGAGTGGATGTAAAGAAAATAAAAAACCAAATATTCAACAATAACCACTTTCACATCAATTGGTAAACCCAACTTTAACTCGTTCCATCATCTCTAGTGACCTCCCCGAAATGAAAATGCATAAACCGATGCGTCTATCCACTCTAGGCATCAAATCCAGCCATAACCACCAGGCCTCTCGGCCACCACATCCCACATCAGTCATCCCGAATCACAACACATCACAAGTAGTAGAAAAAACAAAGAAACTGGGCTCCTGGCCCTAAATAAGGCATTCTTCCTTCACACGCAATGAGATCTCATGGTTCCAAAGTACAAGGCACTCAACCTTATAAGAAATAAGGATAATCATAACCCTATCAAGCACTATATTTTATTAAAAAAAATGTTCTTAAATATGTCTTTAATTTTCTAATTTATTATTAGTAGGTACCAACTATGGGCAACCTAAACATCAAGCTATCATAACTATCTCTAATTAATCAAGAAAATAATTTGATATTCATTTAAACAACTAGAATAAAAATGCTTTAGGTTTATCAATCAATTTAATTAGACATAAACATATGCATCAATTTGATTAATGTAAAATAATAGAATAAAAACTAGATTCATTTACATGACTCTTTATATTTGTCCAAATAATTTAAAATTAATTCTTTATTTTTGTTCTTTACCAATTTACATCATGAATGACATGATAAACAAGAAAAGCATAGATAACACAATATTTATCAAATAAAGAGGCAATAAAATCACTATTTAAATAATACTAATTAATTTAATTCAGTTTATATATTTATAGTGTCAATTTTATTGTGATCTAGTGGATAAATCTGGACAACTCTACAGTTGCACATGAATAGAATAGAGAATCCAAAAATACCTTACCTCAAAAGGTTTCCAACATTTTTTTTCAAAATAATAATAAACACAATGGAACACGATCACCTCTCCCACCAGGACTGAATTCACCCGAGGACTTCGTGAAACAACACTATCATATAACACCTAAGAATGATTCATTAGAAACATTGAGATCACATTACATCACATGGAAAAGAGAAATTTGAAGAAACATATCCAAAATCCAAAAATAATATTGGTAGCACATACCTTATTGAATACCAATCGACACTTCCTGTGGCCTCAAAACATGGGGTTCACATAAGCAGCAAGAAAAACTCCAAGGGGAAACAATCCAAGGATAAAAGTTCGATTTCACGACTCATATGAGAAATAATGGTCTGGGAATCACATGCTAGTGGGAAAAAATGAAGGAAGAATGAGGTGAAGGGTATCTTAGCCCCAAAAAGATCTAAACAGAGGAGTTTTTTAAATACGTTTTAGATTCTCCACTAAAATAGGATCAAATTAAACCATATGGTTTGACCATTTAAAAGCCTCTAGTTTTTAGAAAATCAAAGGTATTATTTATAACCCCTAAAATGACTTCAAACCCACTTAAATATGGAATTTAACTCATTTTACATCAAATAAAATACATCAAAAGGGTAAAAATGGGAAATCTGGAAAAATATAGAAATTTGATAAATTGTTGGAAATGTATCACCATTTGGGAAACACTATCTATGACACCGATAAATGTATCAGCATTCTGGAAACAATTTTCATTACAACGTTGGATGTCTCACTATTCTGGAAACACCATTCATGACACCTTTGGATGTCTCACCATTCTAGAAACACTATTCATGACACCAGTGGATATCTCATTGTTCTGGAAACACTATTCATGACACCGTTGAGTGTCTCACTATTCTAGAAACACTATTCAGGACACCATTGGATTACTCGCCATTCTGGAAACACTTTTCATGACACCATTGAATGTGCCACCGTTATGGAAACACTTTTCATGACACCATTTGATGTCTCACCATTTTGGAAACACAGTTCAGAGAACTAAAAATTTGGAATAGTGTTGGGGATATGTCACCTTGACCTCCCTGAACACCTCAAACACCATATTTCAATAGAGTAATAAACGAGACAGGTCTGGGACATTAAAAGAAATAGTGATGATGAGCCACTGATTGAACCCATTATTGACCCTTAGGTCATAGATAGGCTCACTTGGATTCACTAGGTCACTTGTTAAGTTTCTCCATGAAAGGAGCTTATAACCTGAATGATTATGAATTTTTTTTACTTTACCATCCTTGATGTTTCTGGGCAACGTGTCTCCTTAAGAGTTTGAGGGTTATATTAACTATCTATATCAAATATTTTAATTCACTAACATCCCATAACATCATCATGTTTTTATTTCCACATTTATTCTCTAAGGAAAAGTTCATTAATGCTGGGACGTGATTCTTGAGGTATGGAAATACAAGTACCCTACCTAGACAAGTTTTTAATATCCCCTCTAGGTGAAATTCAACACTGATACCATATTCTAAGAAAATTTAAAGGAATTTATTAACCTTTATCAATGTTATATGTTTTTTATTTAATATGATTCCACAGTTACTAATCTTCATCAATTTAATCTCCATTGTTGCATGAATAATGAATCAATGCCTTGAAAATTCAGGGTAGTGCTTAAAAAACCTATAAAAACATAGGTCTCTCCCATTAATTTCCCAATCTACTGGGAAAATATTAAGTATTATTTCCTCATTGATATTAGTTCCAAAAGGTATTCAGGGGTTGGTAGTTCACTTCCTATCTACAAAAAATGGTGATAAATGTTTATGTAGAAAGAAAAAATATCAAGAGGATGCGAGAGAGGTGGTACACATCAAGGATGATATTGTAGGGTACCTTTATCATCTATATATGATTGAACCCATGTTCAGGGTCATCAGTGTGGGTAGCCAGGAAATATCACGCCCAATTTACCTTTGAAGTGAAGTAGTTCCATTATTATGGCTAGTATGGTCTCCTTTTGTGTTTTTTCTAATGAGGGTCTACCAAAATAATTTACCATGACCCTCAGTAGAAAAATACATACTATAATCATTTATTCATATAGTGTATAGTCATGAGTCAACCACCATCTAGATGATATAGTCATGGGGGTTGATGGGGCTGTCTGGGGTGACTAGTGGAAGCTATGTTTTTTTGACATGGATATATATCTTAGGGGTTGTTTGAGAAGGATGGAAGTATATATATTGCAGAGTATCCTATACCTAATGCAATATATGAGACATATATTATTATAGGTGTTATCCTTGTTTAATCAAAATTATGTTTTTTTCTCTATTTAATATAGGTGACTCAAAATATTTTATTTTTGAGAAACTATCACAAATTATTAAAACTAATGTGGAAAATGATATAATAAATGATAGGGAAGAGTCAAAAGTAAAAAAAACTATTCTCTGGTCATTGAGTCATTTATTATCTTTGGGATCTCATGGTTATATATATATATATATATATATATATTCCTTTGACATCTCCTTAGGGATGATCTAGTTAAAGTAGTTCACTATCTATATTGAATACCACAACAATTGATTCTCATTATCATCTCCTGATGGTATTCAATACACCATTTGTGGGGAGTAGGAGCTCCAGGATAGTCAAGTTATTCCTAACTATAGTAGTATGGGGAATGAAATCTATGATTGATTTAATATTTTCGAGGGTGGTTGATACACAAGGATAACATGTCTTGCATCCTATATTATACCTATTTCTTGTTATATTCCTTTAATACTTACGTAAACATTTTCATAGGCAGTATCTCATGGTCACTATCCACTTATTTCTTGAAATAAAATCAATATCCATCCATCCTTATCATATTACTCTAATTGAGTTGAGGGAGTTAAAGACTGAGTTGTAGGAGCATAAATCTAAAGGGTTCATTCAAAAAATCACTTTTATTTGGGTTCTTTAGTTCATTTTTCTATGAGAGTGAATGGAAGTCTACATTTATGAACAAAATAGAAATAAAATAAATCAAAATGAAATTAAGAATCACTACCCCTTTTATAGTATCAACAATCTATTTGACCATGTTAAAGTTGAAATGGTTTTCAAAAAATAATTTGTGATCGTGTTTCCGATGGATTATGGTTAATAAAAAAGATATTTAAAAAATTTAATCATGTAACTTGTATAATAATTATGAATATATAGTAGTCCACTTTGGCCAAATTAATTCTCCAATTATATTTCTTTCACTGATGAACATGATATGTCAACTAATTTTCGAATACCATAGTGGTAGTATTTGTCTATGATATCCCAATCAACTTTGAATCTCGGGTTGGGCATGGTTTACATCTTCATGTTATTATTAATACCTTGAGGAAAAATCAAATAGATGATAAATTAGCTATGTGTTCATTGATAATAGACGAGGTTAATTTTCTATGTCATGTTTTCTTGAAGGCTGGTATCTCTACAGATGTTGATAAATTAGAGTTCGTGATGAACTTTAAAGTTTAAAAAAGAAACAATGAGGTTCAAAGTTTTAATAGGATCATAAAATATTATCACCACTTTATCCAAAACATTTAAATGATTGAAATATTATAACTACCTTAAGAACATGAAGAGATAAATTAATTCAGTTTAAATAGCATGATTTACTATCTTCAGATCTAATAAATCAGTTGACATAATACCCTCCTTAATTTACTTTGGATGGGTGAGGGATTTGAGTTGTATTTTGGTCCTCGTTCATTTAGCCACATATTTTTCCTAATTTAAGATCACCCGGTTTTGGTATATATTTTGAGGTAGTTTTAAACTTATAAAGGTAAATATCCTTCCGATGACCTATAATTGGATAATATGGTTCATGCCTTGAAGTGTGGGAGGAATTACATATAATAAGAGTTCTATGTAGTATTCAAAAACTAAAAGAGTAAAAAATATATGTTTTCTCAGTGGTATCTAAACCTTAAGAAACAATATTTTGTATAATACCTATAATCCATTGATTTTGGTGTCCAACAATCACATGGTAATGGAAATGTTATTATAGATTCCCTTAGCTGGAATGTTCACCTTCAAAGGGTGATGAATGCTAAACATGAATGGGGGTTGATGTATCTTATGTATGATCTCCACCTATATACGATTTATGATTATGGTGGGATGATTTTATGTCATATCCACCTCGCATATTCTTTTAGGTAATAGTTAATGGACTCCCAAATATAAATTATAGGCTTTATAGTCATTCGAGAGAGGTTCAATGGTTGGTTAAAGGAATCATCACATTTACTTATAATCCATGATAGATTGTTTTTCCTTACCAATATAATGGAAAAAATGATGAAAGAAAACTATTATTCTTGACGGGATATGAATCCTTAGATCATAATGATATAAATATTTGTTCGTTTCCAATTTTGGTGACCTCATATGAAAAGAGATATCATATGATTTTTTGCTACATGTGCCACCTAAAAATATTTGAAGATAGAACACCAGAGGATGATGGGAATGCTTCATCCACTTCCATTACCAGGGTTGATGAGGTAGGAATTTACAAAACCTTCATAATTATTATATTAATATCCTCAAGTGGTTGATATAAAATAAGGTTAATTGAGGACCATCTTACTTGGATGAATCATTTCTTAATGATGAAGGAATATTGTTTAGTTTTCAAGATAATTAAGAAATATGTCATAGAGGTTGTGAAACATCATGGAATTATAGTGATTATCATATATGACATGGATTTGAGATTTACATATAGATTTGAGTATGGAATAGATTATTAATTTGGTTCACATGTCAAACCAACTACTCCTTTTCATCGATAGACTAGTTGGATGATAATTAGACCATACACATTCTGAGAGATATTCTTTGGTCATGTAACTTTTATTTAGTTGGATCATGAAATAATTATTATTCTATGGTCAAATTATCCTACAATAATGGCTACAAGACTTCAATCCCAATATAACATTTCAATTATTTCAATGGGAAACCATGTCATTCTCCCTTATGGTGGAATACAATAGGTTAATCCTTAATTATATGGCCACTTGTATTCTATGAGATGATATAAAATATAAATATCATCCGAAATTCACTTTTCCCAACTCAATGATAGTAAAAATATTATGTCGACAAATAGATATGTCCCTTGAAATTTGATGTTAGTGGAAATTTATTCTTTTGAGTTTCTCTATTATTGGGTTACTAACATATGGAAAAATAGTGGTAATTATATCGTTGGTATGTTGGGCCTTTTGAGATATTTCTTTGATTTGGTGATGTGGATAATAACATTGCATTGCCACTTTGGTTTAGCTCCCTGCATAATACATTTCATGTGCTTTAACAATGAAATATTTTCCCGACCCTTCATACATGATTCGGTATAATGAAAATGAGTTTAAAACCAATGAATCATACTTGGAGTATCATATTTTTATCATCAGAAACTTTTAGAGGGAGTTATGAGGTAAGATCAATCCTTCATTTTTGATAATATATATGTATGAGAAACTCCATGATGAGATTTGGGAATATGAAATTAAAATTTGAAGACAATGGATGGGGTTATTCATTTAAGAAGAAGGATGATGCCTTTTGAGGACAAGAATATCGATGGTTGGGTGGTTGTAATGACCTAAAACCTATATATTGATAATTCCCATTAATTTTTAGTAATTTAATTTTTATTTTAGTTTATTCAAGAGATTTAAAAGGTTTCAAATGATATTTTTGGAAGATGGAGGAAAAAGGGGAAGGGTAAGTACTATAAGAACTGTGTACCTAGTGTATTAATACGTGGTACCTAGTGAGAACCTGTATATTAACAGTTGTTTTATTTAAACCACTATGTAATTAGTGGTATCCCTACATGAACTAAATTGAATCCTAGGAAAAATACTTTTAATAAAGTTATTTTCTGTAATTTCATGTTAAAAGATAACCCCTTATTAGTGGGTGATTAGTATTCCCACTATTCCACCTCTTTTCTCACACCCACTACAATTCATACTCCTCTTTTATGCTATCCTAATAATTTTATTCTTATAACACAATTCAAGATCTTCCAAGTGGTCTCAAATGCCTTCTCCCACCAAAGAAATTCCATGGAATATTTTTTATCTCCCTTCGTTCCACTATATTCATAGAGGCATCTATAATTCTTATATATAACTATTAGGTCTTATAAAATTATCTTCTCTCTTAACTCATATTTTTATTAGATGGATGTGAAGGGTTAGTTTTAAAAATAAAAAGGTGCTTACCTCTTAACATTCTTTCATTTTCATATTTTGTATTGGGATCTAGAGAATCAAAACATACATATTGGTATTAGGGTTTTTTCAAAATTCAAGTGGTGATTTGATCATATTTTCTAAATCCTATAGAGATACATGTACCATTTAATTGGTAAGAATACCCATTAATCCCTTCATACGGTAACATCTCAGGTAAATAAACAACATGACATTTTCATATTTATTAATATTCGTGAATTAAATATTAATATTACTTAAAAATATATTCTATGTTCGATGGCATACCCAATACGCAACAACGAGTTTCTTTGAAATCTTATGTTGAACACTAATAATATAATAATATTATTTTAAATGGTAGTTAAAGCCTAAACGTTGTAATGGAGGGAATGAATCGAACTAACTACAAAATGATTATATATGTTCGTTAAATATTTTTACATTTATCCAATAAATTTTAGAGGCTTAAAATGCGAATGAATCCAATTTTAAGCAAAAATATTCTAATATTCTTTAAATGGTCGATTAACCGCCATTGATGGATAACACTTTTTAAATATACTTTTTGAAATTTTTTATATGTTATATTTTACAAAATAAAATTCTTCTTTAAAATCGGGACATCAAAATTTACTTTGTGTAAATTTTTGTTATTTTTCCGATAAAGTTCATTTTTTATGAATAGTGAAAAATGATATATTTTACTTCAAAACCTCCTTTTAATCTAATTTATTTATATGGTTAGATTATCTTTTTAATTGTTTTAAAGTTTAATTAGAATATATTTTTACCATTTAATTCAATGGTGGTCATTGGAATTAATTTACTTTGAAATTGGACATAAACAAGTGTCAATCTTTTGATGAATATTGTTTCTTAAAAACACGCTATTTGTTTTGACAAGAGAATTAATTATAAAATTAATTAATGAAACTTATATGTTTTGAATTTGGTAAAATTGTAATATTTTTTTTAATTTGGAAGATCAAATTTACTTTGGATATAGTTTTGGTATTTTTCTGAAAAATGTTCATTTTTAATAAATAGTGAAAAATACTGCATTTTACTTTAAAACTACTTTTTCATCGAATTTAATTATATAGTTAGAATATATATTTAATTGGTTATAAAGTGTAATTAAATTATGTTTTTGTCACTTAATTCAATTTTGTTCATTGGAAGTAATTTCACTTTTCAATTGGTTGTAAAAACAAGTCAATCTTTTGATAAATTTTACTTCATAAAATACTCGTCTTTGGTTTTGACAATGAGAAATATTTTTAAATTAATTACTGCATTTTTTGTGTTTGGAATTTGGTAAAAGGGAATCCATATTTTTAATCCTAATGTCCAAATTATTTAATTAAGACTCTTTTGTTTTTGGACATTATGAATAATAACGACGACGATTATCTTTAATTATCATGATTAATTAGTAATCGGGTAGTTGTGGGTAATAAAATAATATCATAATAATATAAAATGACCCTAAAATGTGTCCAAATCCTCTTGGTTGTGTCATGGCAGACCATGGTATTCTTTTTTCCAACTTAGGGACCCCATGGAATCACTTTTGTGTGATAGTGACCTTTAATCATATTATTTTTAAAGAAAGGAAAATATAACCAAACTATGTAACACCTAAGTAAAACAATTATAATTTTGTTTAAATAAATTATATATTATACTATAAATATTAATTGGAAAGATAAAAATATTTCCTACGTCATGGTAGTTTTTTTATAATTTGTAGACATTAAATAAATACATTTATTTATGACACCATGATGATGTAGTGATTACCTCATTAATGAATGATTTAAATAAAATGAAAAGATAAGGTAAACTCTCAGACATAAACTTGTCAAAAAAATATTTTATGGGTGTATTTCGAAACCTTATCTCAATATCCTTGAAATATATCATTTTGGGACCTTTAAAATCCGAAAATCATTTAATAATAATGTAACATTTCAAGACATTCCAAAGGTGACCCTCCTCCCTCTTATAAAAGGCCCCCACCTCAACCCCAATAACCACACCTCTATTGACCTTGGATCATCCAACCTCTGCTCATATTTTCTCTACAAATACCTCTCTCACTCCTAGAAGCCTCACTTTAGGAAGAAGTATTTCCAAGGAAGCCTTTGGCTTAAATCAAAAAGAGTTTCCTGATTTAGAGGTAATGTCTTCTCTCGAGTTTCTTTCTTTTGTTATCCTTCTCCACTCACCACTATCTTCTTATTATTTGATCCCATAATGAAACATTTTACCCAATATACTAGGTTGTTTTTATGATAAGTATTATACATACACTTACACACACCTCCGTCTAATTGTTAAAGAACATATTGTTTCTATGGGTGGTGAATTACTGCCTCACGAAAAGATGATTACTAAATCTTCTTGTAAAACCGCTCATGGTGGCCATTATGATGGAAATATATTTATATATGATATATGTTATATTTATTTCCTCTATATTCTTATTTATTTTATATTTAAAACATACCTTTATGCTTTTCATGTTGTGCAAATGTGATAATTACATATGAGGTAGTGCGTACAACCACCCCCTCAAGTGATGTGACTCGTTCATGAAAAACATATAATTTATAAAGAATGTAATTAATGAACTTATTTTACCTATATAAAATATATATTATACTGGAATTATAATATATCTATGTCTAATTTAGTTTTAAACTCCATTAATATGACAAAAAAATGAAAGTAGCATTCATCCGTACGTACGACCTACCATCTCCCTGAACGGTACATTTCATTTCTTATCTCCAAAAATTATGGAATATTATTAAATACATATATACAAGATATATGTGATATTTAAATCATGAACACCATTCCAGAGATGATGTATTATAACTACCTGGAAAATTCTCTTCAAACAAGTTTATTTTTGTCTCATGTACCGAACATCGACAAAACGTGTGATATGAACTCACATAATTAAATAATTATTATAACATGATAATATGTTATATGAATTGAATAATAAAATTTAAAGGAATTACTTAAGAAATTATAAATTTACCAAATTTTATTATTGAGGAATATAAAGAAATGAACAATACAAGTCGGACTTGAGGTAAGGAGATTTCATATCTCACTTTTAATTCCGTGAGATTTCCATTTTTCGCCACTTAATTGTTGCACGTGGTGTATTGTGTAATGACATTTAATATAAATTATCACAATTCTATTTATATTCACGGTATTATGTGATTCATTTGGTGTTTATTATATTTTGGTCATACAACTCGATTGATTACAACGACGTAAGGGGTTTTATCTCACTTTTTATTCCCATGAGATTCATGCTACCTTTGACACTATTTCATTCTGTGTGGTGTATGTAAAACCCATTGTTGTATTCTTTGTGTAATATACATTAATTTATGAGTATTTATATCTTCATTGAATTACCCTTGTTTCACGGGGTGTACGTTTCCAATGGTGGTCATTGGAATTAATTTCTTTATTAATGTAAATTTTATGTATAAGTGATGAGATACCCTTTTTATCTCTCATCAAATCATTTTATGAATTTTAAAGCGATGCTGTTAGGCTGTCGAATTTCTGTAAGGGAAATTCTTAACCCAATTTAAATTCTTTGGGTTAAACCTATAATTCTTGATTATGTCGTTCTATGAATATGTGTGGATGACCTATGATTGTTTTACACTCAATATCCACTTATATTGAGTATATTTATATTTGTCACACATAATTATGTAATTGATTTATCCTTAATCTAAGGATACTGTATTTGTACAGGACTTTATCTCAATCTACTTTCATTGAGGTATCTTTGAATTTCTACACGACTTTATTTAATATAGTGTATAAAACCCTTTTGAATTTTAATTTCATTCAAAAGTAATATTTTTACATGAATCATTTTACTAAATGACAAAAGGAATGTTTTTGTCTTACGTATATGGAGACAATGACTTCTCCACCACTGTGACCGTTATTTTAGTTTCAAATTCCTCTATAAGCCATAACTTTTTTAAAATAAAAAAAATACCATGATTTACTTTTCTTTTATTTTGGTACTGAAAATGGTTCTGATAATGTTTTGATTATATCATTGTGTTGTACTGACATGTTTTGATTAAAATGTGGAAATGTTATGTTTCATTTGTGCATGTTTTATGTGATATGATTATGTTATAGTTCTTTGGAATTGTTTATGATGTCAGGTGGTTCCATGGTAAACTAAGGGAAGGTGAGCCCGAGATAGCTCTCCAATGCATTGGGTAATGTGTAAGAGTTAAACGCTAAGGTTTCTCTGAAGAGATTTAGGGAATATACTATGATGGGTATTCCAAATGTAACCATGAGGGTTACTCCCTACATAAGAATGTTATGAATGTCTCAAGTTACCTTTATGTATTATGATTTCTATGAGTTATTCATAAATCTTATGATTTCATGAGGTATGTTAAAGTTCTTATGTTTTATGAGTAAAGTATGATTTCATTGATTCTTATGTATACATGGAATATTGTTTTCTTTTCGTATTTTTATACCCCTTACTGAGATTTTTGTGCTCATCCCATGTTTTTGAATTGTTTTCCACATGACTTAAAGATGAATAGGGTCAAGGATGGTATTAAGGAACGACATGCAATCTAAAACATGGAACTAGTCTTGTTTCTTTTTTAAGAGTTCTTATTTTGTGTAAAAATGGAAACTGAGTAGAAGTGTCTACTTTATAATCTTTTGAGATGTAATAGTTATGTCCCAATTCTCTAAAACTCTAAACCTTAAAAGATACTCCATGTGAATTATTCATTTAATTCATGATTATGTAATGTTTTAAGACTGGGGCCTTATATTTGGTTGTAAAGGTAAGTTTAGATAACTTTTGAGGTTAGGGTATTCTTTAAGCATAAGTTACATTATAATAATGGTTAGGATTTCAGAAAGAGTCATAGATAAAGTGAATGAGTTTAAGATAACATGAATAATTATATCCTAGTATTATATGATGATTTTACTGATATACTCACACTATCCTTTTTGGTTTTAGTAAATGGATGGATCTAACAGGCACCAAAGTAACAGTGGTTGTGAAGAAAACTGTGATAGTTTTCTGAATGAGCAACTGAATGATATGGGAGCTGAAATGAGAACTCTTGTGATTATTCTCAACCAACTATCTGGAGTCAGGATTTACCACCTGAACCTTAGTGATTTTTATAAGGAATCATATATGTGAGAAACAAATCCCTATAGAAGTTCAGGTAATAATCATAAAGGTTAGTATGTTAAAAACCATATGTGTCAAAATGTGGAAATAAACACATAGGAAAATGTTTCAAAGGGACAGAAAGATGCTATAGATGTGGAAATGAAGGTTATAAAGCAAAAACCTACCATGGAAAAAAGAAGCATCTAGTTTACTGTAGGAAAGGGAAAGAAGTTATTTTTGAAGGATCTATTGAATGTTTTAAATGTGGTTTACATGGTCATTATGAAAAAAAATTTCATACAAAGATGTTTTAGGAATGAGATCACCAGTATCGTACAAATATTCATTTACCAATACCTAATTCCATTCCCATTTAGGATGAAGAAACTGACAATGACAAATGAAAGGTATGGATTATTTCTTAACATATGTTTTCCTATTATTGATTCTTAGGATATGATTTAGGATTTTTTTTATAGGAAAGAAGTATTTAAGAATAATTTGGAAAGGAATGGTTAATGGATCAAGAAGAATTTTGAACGAGTAAGAAGTAAACATATAATGGATTTAAGAGTTATGATATGTTTTAGGATGGTGATATTCTTAAAAGTATTAAGGCTCTTTTGATGATGGGATTACATTAGAAGACTTTTTATAGTATGTGTAACCCTGATGTTTGATATATAAAAATTTTATTCAAGAAATAATTATCTTTTCTTTTGTGGATATAGTTTTAAAGAACCATTTGGGTTTATATGATCCTTAAATTTGAGGAAATTACCGGTTAATACATTTTGGGATGAAAAATGAATGTTATTAGATAACCTTTGTGGTTAAAATATGTTATGGTTATATTTGATGAATTTATCTCATTTCGAAAATGTTATAAAATTATGTAGCTTTTGAAACGGGACAACACGCAAACCGTGTGACAACCCGTTGCGTCGGACGAAGCTACGGGAATCAAACCCACAACCAAAGTGTGACTGGAATTTATCGCCTACCACTGTACTACGTGAAGTCCCTAGTTAGTATGACTAATTATTTTTAGTAAGATGATTTTATGAATCATAAATAATTTAATTTTGGGTTATCTGTGTAAATGGTTAACCTATCATGGAGGATATGTGATTAGGTTAATTACTTTTCAGTATGAGACTTTAAGAGTAGTTGATGTTATTTGAAGATAAATGTTATGATTTACCTTGGAAGACTATTTGATTAAATCCTTCAGATATTTGGGTTTCAATATTAGTTTGGATTACTTTGAAGAATTTTATGGATAACTATTTATTTAATGGTCTTTCTTCAACATTGGGTTCTTTTTGTTGAATTTTGGAGATTAAGAGTAGTATTTCTTTTTATAAAGGATTATCCTTTTAGGGATTATCTGATCTTGTACTAACAATTTTGGTTTTGGTTAAGGTCTAAAGACATGCAAAATATATAGTTCATCTTGTATAGATTATGTGATTCTCTTGAAGTTGATTTTAGTGCTCTTAATGCAAACAAGTCATCCCAAATACTCATCGTTTAGAGGAAATATGAATTTGTTTTAGAAATCTATTAAAAGTTGAAAGTCTACATAACAAGTAAGTATGTTTCATTATGTTTCAGTTAAGCTCGTAAAAAAATTCCTCAATGAAATGTATCTTAAAACAAAAATTTTGTTTGTTAACTTTTCTTACTGGGTAATAAAATACTATTTAACCCATCACAAGTTTGTGATTTTATGGCGGTTAACTTTCTCCTAATCATGTTTTATATCACTCTCTATCAGACCTTGATAGTTTGTTTCTCCTCCATATCCATGTTTTCATGGAATCCTTATATCTATTGTCTCGGGTGACCTTTGTAATTTTATTTCATTCTTTTAATGTGACAGTTTAATTGACTCCTTTTCCGATGTGGGGATTTCAATAAATTTTTTGAGCCCAATTTTAAAATTGTGAGGATGCAATTCCAAAAGGGAAGAAGGATGTAACATCCCAGGTAAATAAAGAATATGAAATTTTCATATTTATTAATATTTGTTAGTTAAATATTAATATTACTTTAATGGAGATTCTATGATCGATGACGTACCCAATACGTAATAACGAGTTTCTTTGAAATCTTATATTGCGCACTGATAATATAATATTATTATTTTAAATGGAAGTTAACTCCTAGCCATTGTAATGGAAGGAATGAATAGAACTAACTAAAAAATGATTATATATGTTTGTTAAATATGTTTACATTTATCTAATAAATGTTAGAGGCTTAAAATGCCAATGATTCCAATTTTAAGCATAAATATTCTAATATTCATTGAAAGGTTGATTAACCGCCTTTTGATGTAGTAACCTTTTCAAATACACGTTTTGAAAATTTTATATGTTATATTTGACAAAATAAAATCCTTCTTTATAATCGGGACATCAAAATTTACTTTGTGTAATTTTTTGTTATTTTTCCGATACAGTTCATTTTTTTATGAATATTGAAAAATGATGTATTTAAATTCAAAACCTCCTTTTATTATAATTTATTTATATGGTTATATTGTATTTTTAATTGGTTTTAAATTTTAATTATAATATATTCTTACCATTTAATTCAATGGTGGTCATTGGAATTAATTTCACATTGTAATTGGATATAAACAAGTGTTAATATTTTGATAGTTATTGTTTCTTAAAAACACACTATTTGTTTTGACAGTGGGAATTAATTATAAAATTAATTAATGGAACTTCTATTTTTTTAATTTGGTAAAATGGAAATCATTTTTTAATTTGGAATATCAAATTTACTTTGGATAAATTTTTGGTATTTTTCTGACAAATGTTAATTTTTAATTAATAGTGAAAAATACTGCATTTTACTTCAAAACTGCCTTTTCATCCAATTTAATTATATATTTAGATTTTCCTTTTAATTATTTTTAAAGTTTAATTTAATTTCTTTTCACTTAATTCAATTTTATTCATTTGATGTAATTTCACTTTTCAATTGGATGTAAAAACAAATAAATCTTTTGATAAATTTTACTTCTTAAAAAATTCGTCTTTGGTTTTGACAACAAGAATTATTTTTAAATTAATTAATGGAATTTCTGTGTTTGGAATTGGGTAAAATGGATTCCATATTTAGAATCATAAGGTCCAAATTATGTAATTAAGACTATTTTGTTTTTGGACATTGTTAATAGTAACGACGATAATTATATTTAATTATCATGATTAATTAGTAATCAGGTAGTTATGGGTAATAAAATAATATCATAATAATATAAAATGACCCCAAAATGATTCCAAATACTCTTGGTTGTGTCATGGACGAACATGGGATGCATTGTTCCAACTTAGGGAACCTATGTAATCACTTTTGTGTGATAGTGACCTTTTATCATATTATTTTTTAAGAAAGGAAAATATAACCAAACTATATAACACCTAAGTAAAACACTTTTAATTTTGTTTACATAAATTATCTATTAGAATATAAATATTAATTTGAGAGATAAAAAGATTTCCTACATCATGTTATTTTGTTTTATAATTTTTATGCATTAAATAAATAAATTTATTTATGACACCATGATGATGAAGTGATTACCTCATTAATGAATGATTTAAATAAATTGAAAAGATAAGGTAAACTCCAAGACATAAACTTGTCTAAAACCTATTTTATGGGTTTATTTAGAACCCTTAAAACCTTATCCTGAAAATATATAATTGTGGGACCTTTAAAATCTGAAAATCAATTTAGAATAAAGTAACATTTCAAGACTTCCCAAAAGTGACCCTCCTCCCTCTTATAAAAGGCCCCCACCCCTACTCCCTTAACAACACCTCTCAAGCCCTTCGCTCGTCCAACCTCAGATAATATTATCTCTACACATCCCTCTATCAATCATAGAAGCCTCACTTTGGGCAGAAGTCTTTACAAGGAAGTCTTGGCTCTAATAAAAAAGAGTTACCCGATTTAGAGGTAATGTCTTCTCTTAGGGTTCTTCCTTTTGTTTTCCTTCTTCACTCACCACTATATTATTATTATTTTATCCCATAATAACACCAGTATCCTCAAAATATTTGGATGTTTTTATAATAAGGATTCTAGCTACACTTACACACACCTCTGTCTAATGGTTAAAGAACATTCTGTTTTTGTGGGTGGTGAATTACTGCCTCACGAAACGATGATTGTTCGATATTCTTGTAAAACATCTCATTGTGGAAATTATTATAGAAATATATTTATATATGATATATATTATATTTATTTTCTCTCTATTATTATTTATTTTAAATTTAAAACATACCTTTATGCTTTTCATGTTGAGAAAATTCGATAATTTCCTATGAGGAAGTGTGGACAACCACCCCTCAAGTGATATGACTCGTCCATGCCAAAAATGAAATTTATAAAGAATGTAATTAATTAACTTATGATACCTATATATGTCACATAAATGACTTATTTTAAAGTTAAATTCTATTTAATTACAATTCATGCTTTGTTTTGAGGGTTTCCCAATCTTTTATGGAGGAATAGGTGAGTTTTCATGAATTGGGCCAAAACGTGAGCCCAATCCCAGATTTAAAATTAAAATTTAAATCCTTTATAACAACTTCATTTTTTAAAATTTTTCATCCATTACAATTCCTTATTTTCATACCCGGACCTATTAACACCACCATATTAATTTTTACCATTTATGAATCCATAATCATTGTGGTTATGAGTTTTTATTTAAGGGATTGAGCCTGCCCGAAAGCCCATTTTCTACATTAAATATAAATTTTAATTCTGTAATATCCCCTTCTATATTTGCGTTTTTGGTGATTCCAACTCTCACCCAAGCCCACGTACCTAAGGTGCGACCCCAATCCCTTCTTCCACAATTTGGAGCTTAAGAGAGTCGCGAAAGTGGTCAAAAGGTCTCTGGATTTCAGAAATCGCCCAGATTTGGAGAGGTAAATTGATCCTTTCATAACTCCTTCTATTTTTACTATTTTACCCTCATTCTAGTTCCAAAATGATCTATTAATCCATATTCTAACATCCCATGAATGGATGGATGTTTTCACATTCAGATACTGGTGGATTTTGTGTCGTTTTCTTCAAGATTTTTTTAGGTAAGTGTCTCTCTCTTCAATTCCTCCCTTATCCTTAGGGTTTCCTCCCTATTTCATGAATTTATAGAATGTACATAAGTTAGGGTTCGAACCTAGGGTTTGATTTGGTGTATTGGTGGTCAAATATTGTGTTCTAGGTCTGGATTTATCTTCCTTGTAATGCGGCGGTGGTGCGGTTGATGTTTCGCACCGAGTTTTGAGGGATTCGACACCTTCGGTAGGTGGTTACATTTGTAAACAATTATTGATGATTTATCTTACTGTATTTATTCATTTTTAATATTCCTAATTTGTTAAGTGGGGTGTGAAAACTGTTTATGATTAATTTGGATAAGTGTTTAATTTTGTAGTTGTATTTTAACTTGAAATTGGGTGTTTTCGTGTGTAACTCATGGGGTATTATTTGGGTGTATTTAATAACATATGGAATTGGTTTAATAAATATTGTTTGGCTTTCCAATTCAGGTTTGGTAATGTATTAGTGTCATTTGGGCTTAAAAATAGGGTTTTTGAATAGGTTTTATGTGTAAAACATTGTTATACTTCTTTGGTTGTATTTTATGAAATTGTGTGTTTTCATTTGGATCATTTGTTTTATTATTCAAGGTGATTTTATAAAACTTGAAAGTGGTTTTATAAATGTCTATAGGGATTCCAATTCTGTTTTGGATAGGAATTGGTATGGTTTTTGGTCTTAAATTGGGGTTTTGAAATGAGTTTTGTGTGGAAGACATATTTACAACACTTGGGTTCTTTTTATGAAAATTATAAATGTTTTATTTGGTTAAACAAAGTGGGAAGAGGGTGAATATGTACTTTTTGGCATGTGTGTTCACCTATTATGGGGTTTTGAAAGGTGAAGTGATGTTTTTAAATGTAAAACATATATATAATGTTTTTCAAATATCTGAAATGTTTTATTAAATTGTGATGTTGGAGCGAAACTTGTTTGTGGGATGTTTCGTGTAAGTTTGATGATAAAATGATTTTGAAGGTAAAAGGCGTATTATGTAACTAGTGAGTGGGCTGTTATGAGAGTTTTAATATATTTTAATAGGTTTATAAAATTGTTTTATGGATTTGTAAAACTGTTAAAGAAATGTGAAAAGTGTTGTGGGCTATTTTGGTGTGAGTCGGATTTCAAAATCAATTTGAATGAAAAGTGGACTTTTGTGACTTGTGTTGTATACATGTGGGATTTTTGGTGAATTTATGATATGGAAATGATATTTTCATGTGAAATTTATATTCATTGACTCATTTAACTTATTATAGGTCAAAGGGGAAACCTGTTTATCTAGGTGGGTGGACGTGTACTAGTATGCTAGTGAATCCGTGTGGTTTGGACTCAGTTTAACTTAGTAAGATGGATGCTTAAAAATCTAACTAAACTATGATGATGATGATTATTGGGGACCACTAGGATATGGGTAAGTTTCCTACTAGTGGATCGTGCATGAGAAGAGATATTTTTGATGGTTACTCTCACCAAGATATGAGGTACCTAGGACCCACTACTAGCTAGTGCCTAGGGGTTATTTCCCATTGCTTGTGCTCACTAGATATTTTGTGCTTACCATCAGCATACGGTATGAGTGGATGGAAAATTCTTTAGATTTTGAATTTATTTTATAAGTATTTATTCTTTTAATTATCCCACATGAAAACTGTTTTTATTTAATGTTGCATCTTTTAGAAATTATAACTAGCATTTTATGTTTTTGTAAACCTGCATGCTTTTTGTCTTTAAATGTTTATCAAATTGAATCTATTAGTGGTGTTATCCAAATGGTAATTTTCTCACACCCTACTTACACCCTTGGGTGTATGTAGACTTGGTTATTTTTGTTGTCGCAGGTTGGGTACAGTATTTAGTGCCAGTGGTTCGAGTTTCTAGTAGGTCCTTGGTGGTGAAGTCTAGTAAGGATGGCTTGGGGGAGGCGCCTCTTGCCAGGTGGAGGTTCTTGGGATGTACTTATTTGGTTTTGTAACTTTTTAATGGTCTTTAAATATAGTTTTATCTTATGTAATTTAGTTTTGAAATTTTGTAAAAGAAGGTTTTAGTTGAAAAATCCAGATTTGTTTTATTGAGTTTGTTTGTTTTTTAATGTTCATAAAATCGGGTAAATCATTCCCAATTCTCATTATATAATACCCGGTCACTTGAGCCAGCCTGCGGGAATCAGGAATTCCCTTCGGGACTTGTCAGGGGATGGGTTTGGGGCCAGGTTTGGTGGTGACTAGATTTGGTTCGTGACAAAATGGTATTAAAGGAGGTTCTGGTTAACTCTTTGGGTCACGTTATTTAGGGAACATTCGGGATAGTCTAGAGTTATGATTGTTGGGACTTGGTAGTTCGGTTATGGGTAGTGTACCTGATCACCACACCTCATGATGGGATTAAAGTCTCTAGGGGAAGTGGGTATTTATCTAAGCCCTTTGGTTTTCATGGTTTGATGAGGATTAGGGGAAATGAAAAGAGAGTTGGGTTAATGGTCTCAGTGAGATCGCAGGTCCTGGAATGCCACGTGGAGCTAGGGATATTCCCTATAACACTCTCTGTGACTGTGAAGTGATTGTAATATGGCCTCTAACCATATTTCCATGTCACCCACTGAAACTAGTTTCCTCTCACATTGATTTGTGCTTCAGTTTTGAAATCATGGAACTTTGGTTTTAAAGTGACTTGGTTTTAAGAAGCGTAAAGTTTTTGTGAAATGATTTTAAAATAAATAGGGAATGGTTTTGTTTATGAAATAGCAGAACTAAATTTTCAGATTTTTTTTGAAATTGTATATGGTGTGAAAACACCTTTTTTGAAAGGAGGAACTATATAGATGTTTGTTTTGAAAAGTGTTTCCAATAGAGTTTTCTAAACAATTAAAGAGTATTTTAATGGGATGAGATGTTTTGAAATTGAGGTGAATATCTTGAATGTGAGTTATTTTCTAAATATTTGTGTCTTTCTGAAATTTTTTGTAAGATGTGAGTTGATATTTTGATCTCGTGGTCAGCAGTTTTGAGAAAAGGGATGTGTTGGTTGACCGTTTTGGTTTTGAAAAGTGGAAAGAATTTTTGTTTTAACCTTTGGTATTTTAGTGAGGAACCATATGAATGGGGTTATATGGGAAGATGGATGGTTGATGACATGACTGGATTAGTATCGGGATGGATATGAGGAGGGTGTCCGGTATGGCATAGAAACATGCTTGTATAAGGCCCATGGGGTACCATTGGTGGATGCACTAACCGCTGGACCATTTGTTTTCAAAGAAATGTTTTTAAAGGAAAACATGATGTCTTGATGAATTGTTTGGGATGGTTTATATTATGTGTTTTTGAAAAATTTTGATGTTGTGGGATGTTTTGAGTCCAAGAACCCCTCATGTTCAAAATGTGTTTTGATTTTTTGTTTGGTCGGTAAGCTGGGTAGAAGGACCGGTTAGTAGTATCCTCTATGATATGTTTCGGGACACCTTTATGGTGGATCCCTTCATGTGTTTGGATCTGGTTTGTGGAACTTATTGACCAATGGGCCAGCTTGGTTGGGTCTTTAGGTTCTCTTGTGGGATAAGGTATCCCCCCATTAAGGGTTAATGCATAACTGATGTGCAACCTAGATTGTTTCTCCATTGGAAAATCCTCCAGTTGATCAATATAAGGAATATTTGTTTTCTAGAGACCTGTAGATTGAGTCTACACCCATTCCTTTCTTTGATTTTTAGATCCTCTTGTAATGGGAGAGTGCTCGTGGAAGGTTGAAAGAGACCTTAGTTTCTTATGTTTTCTGATTCGTTGAAGGTGGATGTGGTTTAGGGTTGTTAGTGTGGATGAGTGTATCGATGGTGTCAAAGAGGGCCTTGGGGTTCTTCGAGGTTTCTTTGAAGCATGAGTTAATGTTAAACCATTGGTGTGGTAAATATGGACATGATAGGATATTGTGGCCACTTTTTAGAATTGTGTGTTGTTTGGGGATGTTGTATAAGGTCCCTCTCCATGCATTGTTTATATCAGTCACACTGGTCATGTTCGGGGATGCCTTATGATGTCATGTACTTGATTGACCGTATAGGTGAAAGTCATGAAATCCTCTAAGATTCCTTGTTATGTTGGGAGAATTTATCCCTTGGAAAAACTTTAAAATCCTCTATTTTAGAGGAAGTTGAGTGTAGGTGTTATTTACTTCTATTGTTTCTCACCTGAATAAACAAGGTGTGATGTGTGTGCATCTTCACAGCCCTTGTTTCAGTGAAATATCGGGATAGGGTAAAGTGAGTTTGGAATGTGTCATGTCTGGAAAACTTTTCTGGGATTGCGGTGTAGTTTTTGGTGGCATGAAAAGAATAATTCTCATTCAGTGGGTTTCCAAAGACTAACTGCGAGGACGAAGATGCGCCAATCATTTGAGCTCCATCCATAGGTCTTGGAGAGAAGCTGGCTCATAGT
Organism: Viscum album; assembly: GCA_963277665.1. Lineage (NCBI taxonomy): Eukaryota > Viridiplantae > Streptophyta > Magnoliopsida > Santalales > Viscaceae > Viscum > Viscum album. The sequence continues at coordinate 1,782,084,279 of OY728148.1, read as the reverse complement.
CAGAGGAAATCACAGGGACATTTAAACCCTTTTACAAAGTCCTATGAAAAATATAAAAGATTTGAAGAGTTTAAACCTCAAGTATCATCATCTTTCTTCTGTTGTTCACTTTTGGTGGAAATAGGTGGAGGGCCTTGTACCCATGTCATCGCCCAATGTCATTCCCTCCTCCTTTGGTTTCCATTGAGTCTTTGGAGAATGGTTGGAAATTTGGCTACACAGGCTGAGCACATGGTTTGTGAATGATTAAGAGTGACTCTGTTCCTGGAAGCCATGCAGGAAGATTGATCAGCACAGTTAGTTCACGATTTCCGAAACTGTGCGGACTAACCGTGCGACCTTTCCCAAACCTTGAAATTTTTGGGTTTTTTGGTCATCCCATGCTGGTCGGTTAAGAGGGTTGGTTCTTATAGTGGGGAGAACCACTATTATTCTCATGTATGTTAACTCCGAAATTTTTAATGGAAGTATACCCTATGTACCAGGGAGTTCGTTCGGAATTCCCCCTATTAGTATCCTAATTCTGTCTTGGGAAAAAAATTATTGGTTGTCTCTTATGGTGGGGAGTGTATTTGTGTCCCCCGTACTAGTAACTTATATTTATCCATGGTCTTGGCATGGTGTATATAGTCTCGTTCGGAGCTCTCTAGCTACCCGAAGCTTCCTTGAGTAAACATTGGGACTGGAGGGTGCCCAATGGTTTAGTTAAAGTATGGTAAGTGTATCATTGTTCAAAGTTGTTGTTCGTTTGGGTGAATTGCTTGAGTCTTGTTCAGATAGTGCTTAAGGATTTTTCTTTTGGGATAAAGTATTAATGTGATTGATAATTTAAGAAAAGTGGTGTATGTTTTGGTTGTGAGATTAATCCTTCCATAATTGATCACTGGAGGTGTTTTGGCCTTTGGGGGTGAAACCTAACAAATGAGTACCTCTTGGTTTCTCAGATGGATTTGGTTGTTACTTTGGCCTTAATGTAACTTTTCGGGGCGTAAATTTTTCATGGTGAGAATAATTGTCACATATATGACTTATTTTAAATTTATATTCCATTTAATTTCCATTCATGCTTTGTTTGGAGGGTTTCCCATGATTTTATGGAGGAATGGGTGAGTTTTCATGAATTGGGCCAAATCGTGAGCCCAATTCCAGATTTAAAATAAAATTTTTATTCTTTTATAACTCCATAATTTTACAAAATTTTTCATCCATTACAATTCCTAATTGTCATCACCTGACCTATTAACACCAGCATATTAATTTGGACCATTTATAAATAAATAATCATGGTGGATATGAGGTTTTATTTAAGGGATTGGGCATGCCCGAAATCCCATTTTCTGCAATAAAAATATATTTTAATTCTTTATTATCCCCTTAAATATTTGTGTTTTTTCGGCGATTCCAACTCTCACCCGATCCCACTTACCTAAGACGCGTCCCCAATCGCTATGACCAAAATTTGGAGCTCAGTAGAGTTTCTAAAGTGGTCGAAACTTCTCTGGATTTCAGAAATCGCAAAGATTTGGAGAGGTAAATTGATCATTTCACAACTCCTTCTATTTTTACTCTTTTCCCCCTATTCCAGTTCCTGAATGATCTATTAATCCTTTTTCTAACCACCCATGAATGGTTGGATGTTTTCAAATTTATATACTAGTGGAGTTTGGGTTGTTTTCTTCAAGATTGTTTTAGGTAAGTGTTTCTCTCTTCAATTCCTCCCTTCTCCTTAGTGTTTCCTCCATATTTCCTGAATTTATAGAATGTCCAGAAGTTAGGGTTAGAACCTAGGATTTTATTTGGTGTATTTGTGGTCAAATATTGTATTCTAGTTCTAGATTTATCATCCTTGTAGGGCGGGGGTGGTGTGGTTGATGTTTCGTACCAAGTTTTGAGGGATTCGACACTTTCGGTAGGTGGTTCCATGTGTAAACAATTATTTAAGAGTTATATTACTGTATTTATTCATTTTTCATATTCCTCATTTGTTAGGTGTGGTGTGAAAACTGTTCCTGATTAATTTAGATAAGTGTTTAATTTTATAGTTGCATTTTAACTTGAAATTCGGTGTTTTCTTGTGTAACTCATGGGGTATTATTTGGGTGTATTTTATAAAATATGGAATTGGTTTACTAAATATTGTTTGGCCTGACAGTTATGGTTTGGTAATGAATTAGTGTCATTTGAGCTTAAACAAAGGGTTTTTGAATAGGTTTTATGTGTAAAACATTGTTATACTTCTTAAGAGTATTTTATGAAAATGCGTGTTTTCATTTTGATCATTGGTTGTATTATTCAAGGTGATTTAGAAAACTTGAAATTGGTTTCATAAATGTATCTAGGTATTCCAATTCTATTTTGGATAGGAATTGGTATGGTTTTTGCTCTTAATTTGGGGTTTTTAAATGAGTTTTGTGTGCAAGACATATTTAGAACACTTGGGTTCTTTTTATGAAAATTATATATGTTTTAGTTTGTTAAAAAAAGTGGGAAAAGGGTGCATATGTACTATTTGGTATGTGTGTTCACCAATTATGGGGTTTTGAAAGGTGAAGTGATATTTTAATATGTCAAACATTTTTAGATTGTTTTTCAAATTTTTGAAATGTTTTATTAAATTGTGATGTTGGAGCGAAACTTGTTTGTGGGCTGTTTCGTGTAAGTTTGATGATAAAATGATTTTGAATGTAAAAAGAGTTTTATGAAACAAGTGAGTGGGCTGTTATGAGAGTTTTAATATATTTTAATGTTTTTATAAAATTGTTTTATGGATTTGTGGAAGTGTTAAAGAAATGTGAAAATTGTTGTGGGCTATTTTGGTGTGAGTCGGATTTCAAAATCAATTTGAATGAAAAGTGGACTTTTGTGACTTGTGTTGTATAAAATTGGTATGTTTGGTGAATTTATGATATGTAAATGATATTTTCATGTGAAAGGTATATTCATTGACTCGTTGAACTTATTTGAGCACAAAGGGAAAACCTAATTATCTAGGTGGGTGGATGTGTACTAGTATGCTAGTGAATCCATGTGGTTTGGCCTCAGTTTCACTTAGAAATATTGACGCTTACAACTCTAACTAAACTATAGTGATGATGATGATTGGGGACTAATAGGTTATGGGTATGTTCCCTACTAGTGGCTCATGCATGAGAACAGATATTTATGATGGTTTCTCTCACCAAGATATGAGGTACCTGGGACCCACAACTAGCTAGTGCCTAGGGGTTATTTCTCATTGCTTGTGCTCACTAGATATTTTGTGCTTACCATCGGCATATGGTATGATTGGCTGGAAAATTCAGTAGATTTGGTATTTATTTTAAAAGTGTTTATTCTTTAAATTATCCCACATGAAAAATGTTTTTATTTAATGTTGCATCTTTTAGAAATTGTAACTAGCATTTCATGTTTTTGAAAATTTTCATTCTTTTCATCTGTAAATATTTATCACATGGAATCTCTTATTGGTGGTATCCTACTAGGAATTGGCTCACACCCTACTTACACCCTTGGGTGTAAGTAGACTTGGTTATTTTTTTGTCACAGGTTAGGTACAACAGTTAGTGCCAGTGGTTTAGGTTTTTTGTAGGTCCTTGGTGGTGAAGTCTTGTAGGGATGGCTTGAGGGAGGTGCCTCTTTCCATGTGGAGGTTCTTGGGCTATCCTTATTTGGTTTTGTAACTTTGTAATGGTCTTTAAAAATAGTTTTAACTTATGTAATTCAGTTCTGATATTTTGTAAAAATAGTCTTAGTTGAAAAATCCAGATTTGTTTTATTGAGAGTTTTTGTTGTTTAATGTTTATAAAATCAGGTAAATCGTTCCAAATTCTCATTATATGATACCCATTCACTTGTGCCAGCATGTGGGGATCGGGAACTCCCTTCAGGCCATGTCACAGGATGGGTTTGGGGCCAGTTTTGGTGGAGACCATATTCAGTTCGTGACAATATAACATATATATTATACTAGAATTATAATATATCTATGTCTAATTTGGTTTTAAAGTCCATTAATATGCCAAAAAATGAAAGTAGCGTTCATGCATACGTACGACCTACCGTCTCCATGAACGGTACATTTCATTTCTTATCTCCAAACATTATTGAATACTATTAAATACATATATACTGGATATATATGATATTTAAATCATGAACACCATTCTCTAGATGATGTACTTATAACTACATGGACAATTCTCTTGAAACAAGTTTATTTTTGACTCATGTACCAAACATTGACAAAACGTATGATATGAAATCACATAATTAACTAATTATTATAACGTGATAATATGTGATATTAATTGAATAATAAAATTTAAAGGAATTCCTTAAGAAATTATAAATTGAACAATGTTTATTATTTAGGAATATAAAGAAACGAACAAGACATGTCAGACTTGAGGTAAGGGGATTTCTTAATCTCACTTTTAATTTCGTGAGATTTCCATTGTTCGCTGCTTATTTATTGTATGTGTTGTATTATGTACTGCCATTTAATATATATTATCATGATTTTATTTATATTCATGGTATTATGTGGTTCATTTGGTGTTTATTATCTTTTGGTCATATGACTCGATTGATTACAATGAGGTAAGGGGTTTTTATCTCACTTTTTATTCCCGTGAGATTCATGCTACATTTGCCGGTATTTTATTTTGTGTGGTGTATGTACTTATCATTATTGTATTAATTTTGTAATATAATTTAATTTATGGGTATTTACATATTCATTGTATGACCCTTCTTTCATGGGGTGTGCATTTCGATAGTTACCCAAATAGGTAAGGGAACCTTTCACCCTCCTATTTTTAAAAGACTTATTTTTGTTAGGTATTTTAATTTACATCTTATTATGTTGGGATATGTTATTATATATCCTTATTACTATAAATTTTTTGTCTATGTGATGAGATATCCTTTTTATCTCTCATCAAATCATTTTCTAAATTTTAATGTGACGTTGTTAGGCTGTAGAATTTATGTAAGGGAACTTCTTAACCCGATTTCAGTTCTTTGGGTTAAACCTCTTCTTCTTAATTATGTCGTGCTATGAATATGTGTGGATGAACTATTATTGTTTTACACTTAATTTCCACTTATATTGAGTGTATTTATATTTGTCACATATAATTATGTAATTGATTTATCCTTAATCTAAGGATACCGTCTTTGTACGGGACTTCATCTCAATCTCCTTTCATTGAGGCATCTTTTGATTTCTACACGATTTTATTTTATATGGTGTATAAAAACCTTTTGAATTTTAATTTCATTCAAAAGAAATATTTTTACATGAAGTGTTTTACTAAACGAAACATGGAATGTTTTTGTCTTACGTATGCGGTGACAACGACTTCTCCGCCGCTATGACCATTATTTGAGTTTCAGCTTCCTCTACAAGCCACAAGTTTAATTAAATGAAAAATAAATAGCATGTTTTAATTTTATTTTATTTTTGTATTGAAAATGGTTCTGATAATGTTTTGATTATATAAATATGTTTTATTAATATCTTGTGATTGAAATGTGGAAATGTTATGTTTCCTTTATACATGTTTTATGTGATACAATTATGTTATGGTTCTTAGGCATTGTTTATGAAGTCGGGTGGTTCCATGATAAACTAAGGGTGGGTGATCCAGAGATAGTTCTCTAATGAATTGGGAAATGTGAAGGAGTTAAATGCTATGGTTTCACCAAAGATATTTAGGGAATATACTATGATGGGTATTCCAAACGTAACCCTGAGGGTTACTCCCTAAGTAAGAATGTTATAAATTCCTCAAGTTACCTTTATGTATTATGATTTCTATGAGTTATTAATAAATATTATGAATTCATAAGGTATGTTAAAGTGCTTATGTTTTGTGAGTAAATTATGATTTCAATGATTCTTATGTGTACATGGACTAATGTTTTCTTTCCATATTTTTATATCCCTTACTGAGATTTTTATGCTCATCCAAAGTTTTTGAAATGTTTTACACATGAATTAAAGATGATTTGGGTCAAAGATGGGATTAAGGAAAAACATGTTGTCTAAAACATGGAACTAGTCATGTTTCTTTTTTAATAGTTCTTATTTTATGAAAAAATGGAAACTGAGTAGAAGTGTCTACTTTATAATCTTTTGAGATGTAATAGTTATGTCCTAATTCTCTAAAACTATAAACTTGAAAAGATCCTCAATGTGAATTATTCATTTAATTAAAGATGATGTAAAGTTTTAAGGTCAGGGCCTTATATATACTCATAGAGATCATCCTTGGAAATGGTAAGGGGATGAGTGAACATAATTAAACCAAACGGTTTTAATTAATAGGGGAACATTAAAGCTTTATATGTATAAAAAGTATTACGATACTTATCCTTATCATGTTATTCAATGATTATTACATGTTATAACTTGGGTGATAACTTTATTTTCCTTTTTTTCATTCCAGATAGGCTTAATTATTTAGTTAATTGTTGAAATAGATAATGGTTAGTTCCTTCTAAATGGAAATTATCTAAAACTTTTCAAATAAATTTTGATAAAATTTATATTCATGAAAAATAAATATAATAAATCTAGTTACTACATCATTAACTGAACAAGTTTTATTTCCCATGTTTACATGTACTTTTATAACTCCTCGTATCTTAAAAAAATCATTATTATATGATTTAAAATAAGGGATACACTTTTTTACATTTTGAGAATCATTTTGATTTAATGTTTTGTAGAATTAGAAAAACATGTAGGTACCAAACCATTATAATAAAAATGTGATGCACCAATTCAATATCAATTTTTTTCAAAAAAATAATACATAAATTTAAACTCACAATTCATTAAAAAATATTTTTTTTATTTAAATTTGATTCCCCATAGTGTAATGTTAGAGGTCGATATAGTTTTTTTAATCAACCTTTGGAACTGTGTAAAACATTTGAAAAATTGGAATGCGAAGAAAAATATTACTAACGTATATAAAAAAAGAAACATGTTTTTACATTTTAAAAATCTTTTAATTCCATAAAAAAAATTTACCTTTTTTATATAATTATATTTGATCTCAAATATACATTTTCTTACTCATGAAATAATTTTTAAATACAAAAGGTTTTCATAAAACATATAAAAAGCAATCTTAAATTAAAAATCATAATCATTATTGTTTCTTTTTGAGCATGGTTACTCATGATTATACTATCATTAAAAACATAATTTTCCCCCATATAAGGGGTATATAGTTTCATTTAAACATGAGCAGATTATATTACCATATTAAATAAAAAGTCTTCAGTGAATTTTTTTACATCATAGAATATTCATGTAGGTAACTTAAGACATCATCTTGATAATTTTCTTAAAATCTCTCTCATAAGAACTCTTATAAATGGAATAACCTACTTAGTTAATTCTATCATATATTCATTGGAGAACAAAATCAATACCCAATGCACTTGAGAGATATATCAATCTGATCTATCATCATGAACAATGTCTAACAACTATAACATACATAAATGGTAAAACATTAAATTTATATATTAATATATCATAATAGTTTCCATTTAACAAATATATAGAATAAAGTTCCGTCATTATATAGAAATAAGTAGAAAAATACTTTTTTCAAGGAAAACTGTTTTGAAAACAAATTCTTAAAAGAATGGAAAATAGAATATTATTTTGAAAAAAACATAATAAATTATAGTGTAAGGATATTAAAGTAAAATTTCAATGACATAAAAAAATAATTCTCATGCCATATATATTACAAATATATTCCTTTCACACTTATGTAAAAATTTTATAAATAACCCATCTAAAAAATGTTTAGATGTATCCTTTTAAATACATTGTAAAGAAAGAAAGTAATTTTTTAAAATGAATTTGAACATAAATTTCAATAAATTATCAACACAATTATTTTTTTAAATAACATCGGTATAGAGGAAGAAGATAATAAAAACATCAAAACATTTAAAATATGTTTTTAAATAAAAATCGCTTACGTCGATTCTTACTCACAAAAACATACTTTAACTACTATATAATAAAATTATATATTTTTTATAATTACATAATACAAAATTTCAGGTGTATTTCCTTATTATTATTCGTTTTATTTAATTTATTACAATACCTTATATAGTTATTAAACTAGTTAATTTCATGTTAGATATTTTGAGGATGTTCAATTCATAATCCCAAAAAAACATCGGTAAGTTGACCATGGTAAAAGTTGTTCATGGTTCCATAATCTATCAAATATTAATCATTAAATAATCATTAGGTTTTACATTAATTAATATTTTATAACCATACATTATGTTAAAACATGAAAATGAACCACATCGGTTTATGAAGCTGGTAGTCTACACATACACACAAGAAATGTCACCGTTTCACAAAAAATGGGAAGGAAAGATTTTTAGTAATATATTTTGTTCATGGAATAATAATTCAGTCATGAATATCAAATATATTCATTAACCCCATTATAATAACCAACATTATGTGGTGGTTATAAAAAACAAAACATATCACTTCTTGGATGTGTTAATACTCACGTACTCATGAACGATATTTTCATTTCCCATAGGATACAAAAGAAGATTGAATATGTTTTTAACATAATAAAAAAAAAATTTACATATGTTTATTATACTTTTATTTATTATTTTATCATTTTTAAATAATTTTTTAATGAGGTAGAAGAAGAAATAAATATGAAAAACTTGATAAATAATTATACTTATTCTTTTGAAAACCCCCCTTAGCGTACACCATAAACATTATTAGGTTAACATTTTGGTAAGATAAAGACCAATAATAAGTGTGGGGAGATTTTATAGAGATATTTATTTATGTATTTTCCAATAAAGAGTGATTAAAATATTTGAGGAAGATTGAAGAGGAGGGTCCGTTTTATAAGTTAAGGGAGTGACACTCATATAATTTTTCAAAATGTCAAAATAATATTAAGACCGAATCATGGTAACATTGTTATAAAACTTCCAAATTTCAAATATAAGTTGATAAAAATAGAAACACCAATACATAATAAGTTTTAAGATAAAATGTTTTGGCCTTATGATAAATTATTTACCTTAGTTAACTAGATTTACCCTTTACTGCGGTGATAGGTTTTTACCATGGTTATTATCCCTTATGAAAAAAATAAAATTTTATTAATTGAAAAATTTGAACCAATTGATTTAAAATATTGAATCCATTTTTCAAAATTCATTATATATAATAATAGTAAATAAATTTTAGTATAAGTGTGCAAGACCCAATGAAAAACATTTTTTAGATATTTTTTTTATTATTAATCATAAAAATAATGTTTTACCCAAATGAAATAAAATGTTGATTATTATAGAATTATTTAGACTATGTTGAAGAAAATTGAAAATTAATAATTTTCATAAAAATTCATCGTTGAATTGGAATTCTAAATAACTTTTTTACTGGAAAAAGTGATAGTTTTGAAAAAAATTCATTTTTCACTATTTAATCAGAAATCAATCCCTTTAGAAAAATCCCAAAAATTTGCCCAAATTTATATTTTATTTACTATTATAAAAAACCAAAAAAATATTATCCAATAAAATTTCTAAAATTTCTAATTTTAAATTTTAAGTAAAACCAAAAAAATAGTTCAGTTAGAATAAATCTATTTCTATTTCGATTGAAAATATTAGTTAAATTATAATATTGAATATTAGTTGAAAAATATTGACATGAATATTATTAAGACATGAAATTGTTTTATTTTTAACCTTAACTAGGGGTTTTACATTCTTTATTTCTTAAACAATTTATTCATCATCTTTTCATTCATCATTTAAATAGGTTGGGATATTTTTCCACCATATACATTTCTTTTACAAAACATTAACGCTAAATGTTACATTATTCTAAAACACATTGTCTCTATAATCTTAATCTATAATTACTATTCCAAAAAATAAATATTATATTCAAACTATACTACCGATGGGATCAAAACATGAGATGTTTCATGTATATATTTTCTCGACAAGAAAACATTAAACCCATCATGTACTTGATATAAAATGGAGGAAATTTTAATCACTAAGAAACTAATCCCACCTTTTCTAGAATTTTATATATACCAATAAACCATTGGATTAAATGTACCTTCTTTGTTAGATGCGTAACACCCTTCCAAGGTGATATTTTAAAAAAGGCTTGATCACCTACCTCAAATGAATGTTTTTTGCTCATGTTTTATCCATAAATCTTATACTATATCTGAGATAACGTCATTTGATGCAGAACTATCCTTAGCTTCTCCAACTTTTCTTATATCATTTTTAGTCCCAAAAAAATTCTTTTATTGAATTTTCCCTAACATGCTAACATCTGACACCACTTTCCCTATAATTCTTCAAAAGGTGACATCTGTATACTGAAATAAAAACTATTTTTATAATAAAATTATATAAAAGAATTATATTGATCCAATATTTCTTGGTAATATAGTGATCATTCATGAATAATATCCTAAAATTTATAAATCATTCACTATTACCAACTATCCAATTGAGAACAAAAAGTTATACTAAAATTTAATTTAGAACTCAATGAATTTAGAATTCCATTCAAAAAAAATTCATGTAAATATTGGAGTGTGATTATATATAATAGAGAGAAGTAATCAATGTAATAAAAATATTTATCTAGGATAAACCCCATTATGTATATCTAAATACATAATATATTATATAGGAATAAAATGAATAGATTTATTCAAATAATAAATGATAACACAAATTTCATTATTACCTCGAGATGTATTTGGTAATCACACCACGAAATCCATTAATATATTCTCCCAATTATATTAAGTAATTATAAAAAGGATTATCCATCCTATTTGGTAGTCATATCTAAGATTTACTTTATTGAAAATTCAAAAACTTCATTGTAAAATTAATAATATTCTTATTCATTCCATGCAACCTATAATATTCCCCATTCTCCCTATAAATCATAATGCTTTCTATATGAGCATAAAATAGAGATCAATTAGCTTCACATAATAATTAATTCTTCAACTATGTATAAATTATCACACACAACAAATTTACAAATATGGTAACACATACTTTTCCAAAATTAAATTCTTGAAACAAACTATTCTTAACCAACTCTACTTTATCTTGCAAACTTGGTTCATCTTTTCAGCCTACTTAATTATTTATCATAAATAAGTCTTCACAAGAACCTAAACCAAAAAAGTGGTACTTTCTATATCTAAAATTTATAGGCCAACGTTCATTAAATGATTAACTGATGTATCATGTTCCAATTGTAACCTAGGTTATTATGCATTATCTTTTTATCCCAAGGCATTAACAAACTTTTTTTATTTTCTTAGATGATAGGGAATTGTGTCACCATAATCATTTATCAGTTCCAACCATCTTCTCTACCTCATATTTAACTATTTTTGAGTTAACATTCTGTTAAAAAATCTATGGTCAGTCTATATTTTAAATTTTCCACATATAAATGATTTCTACAAAATTTTAATGTAAAAAATACTGCAAACAGTTCAATATATTACATGCGGTAATTATATTCATGGATTTTCAGTTGGAAGTATGTATATGAAATTCTCAGACCATGTTACATTAAGACACAACCAAGAATCATCAAAGAAGTATTACTATAGAAAATAAACTCAACATTTCTAAATTTAAAGGATAAAAATTGATCATTAACTAAAATTATTTTCAATTTATGAAGACATTTATCTCATTCTTTTGTGCATAATAATTTAACTCCATTTTGAGTTAACTTAATTATTGGGTTAGATAATTTATAAAAATGTTCAAAAAACTATTTGTTCTAATCTACTAATCCATGAATACATTGAATCTTAGTGACATTTTTAGGTAATTTCCACTCTTCCACCACCAAAGTTTTAGTAGGAGCAACAATTATGCTATCTTTAGAGACAATATTTTCCGGGAAAAAAAATAATATGTAACTAAAATTCACATTTATGAATGTTTCCATACAAATTGTATTCTTTTAAATTTTAAGAAATATTCCGTTGATGCATTTCAATTTCTTCATAAATTTTTGAATCAACTATAATTTCATCAATAAAAAAACTATAAATTTATCCAAACATTCCGGAAAAAACCTATCCAAGAAATATGAATACAGTGGAGGAATTAGTCAAAATTAAAAGAACCAAAAATAATAATATTTCCAATACCTAGAACAAAATGATATCCTTGAAATTTATCCTCATTCACATTCAGATGATGCTATCTGGACCACATTTTAATCTTTAATTTTTTTCTCCATGATGTTGAAAAAAATATTCATCTATATGAGGAATAAAATTTTTATGCTTAGTAGTAATGTTGTTGAGTGAACTATAATCAATGAAAATATTCATTAAACCATCTTTATTTTTAAGAAACAAATGAGGAGATAACCAAGGTAATGTGATAAGAAAAATAAAAACATTTTCATAAAACACTAATAAATTCTTTTTAAATTCAAAAAACACTCATTGATCCATTCAATAAGGGGGTTTTAAAATTGGGTTAGAATAAAAAAAAATTGAAGAGTTAATTCAAGATAATGATCTCGAATAAAACCAAGAAAATCATTATAAAATATATCCACATAATAATTTATAATTATGCAACAACTAATCTATACAACATCCCTTTTTGAAAATATGATAAAGATAAATTTAACTTCCATATTCAATAAGTTTCTCACCTTCTTGATATGTTTTCACAGATATGAAATTATTTTTATATAAAATTAAAACTCACATTGAAAATTTTATATAAAATTATTATCTTTACAATATATATTAGCATGATAAATATATATCATATCTAGGACAATAATAACATTAAACTAAAAATGGGAAATGCAATAAAATTTATAAGAAAAATGTATTTCCACAAATAATAATAAGAATATTCCTATTAATCTTTAATATCTTAATAATTCCACCATGAGTTTTTAATAAAAGATATATCTTCATTTATTTAACTAATATTTCCATTTTACAGTAAAATTACACAAAAATAAAATATTGTGTATACACTGAATAAAATAATACTTTTGTATATTCGAAGTAAATAATTAGTGTACATATCGCCACTTCATTTGATACTCTTGAATTTTCTCATGTATATGAAAAAACATTTTACAAAACCTTTTTTATAGTCTTGATGATTCAAATAATTCATGTTTTTCATTGGAAATGCATCATTATAATGGCCCATCGAATTGAATTTAAAATATCTCTATATTATCTTATCATATTTGGTCTAACCATCACCTTGATTATTTTATTTTAAATTATAAGAAAATGTCTTAGAATACCACATTGGTCACACCTTATAGAATTTTTCGGACAATATCCAATATGATTCTTATCACAATTATCATGATAGGGTAATTTAGACAACATACATTATGATTTATTGGATGAGTACTTTCCCATTTCCCTCCACAATGACTACTTCTTTTTTTATTACTGTAAACGTCTACAAACTTCATCTCAAACTTCACAACATATCATTAATTTTTTTTCATAGAATTCATATTCACGAGAGTAAAAATACATTCATAAAGTTGGTTTTAATCCAAAGTAAAGCCTTTAAATTTTAATATCATGGTCCAAAATAAATTCTGGTGTATATCTAGCCAATCTAGTAAAATTCTATCTATAGGTAGGAACTGAGTCCTCCCACTTTTGTTTCAGTTCCAAAAATTTTCTTTCCATTATAAGTCGAACAACCTTAAAAAATACATCTGAAAGAAAATATATTTAAAAACCATCAACTCCATGGATTCAATATCATCATTCTCCTTATTATGAATAATTCTAGAACACTATTGACCGAATTCACCTTGAAAAATATAAATATAAAAAATAAAATTTTGATGTTCATAAAAAAAAAAATTGATATATTTTCTAATTAATTTATCCATACATAAAATAACACTGTATATAAGGTTCCCTAAATGTTAGAGGGTGTTATTCTATGAAATCCTCCACTATATACTTTTTCATCTATAGAGAGTTCGGTCACACTCTAGCATGGGTACCACTATTAATAGTTATATTCAACTAAGTTAACACAAATATGAATTATTTTTTACTAATTAAAACTATTATAGGTTGTTTATTTATATATGAAATTATATGCTAGATGCCTTTCTACATCATTCACCTTGTTTCCTCCATGGAAAACCATTCTAAAACCGCAATACATTAGATGAGGAAACATGGAATCCCTAAATATTTTCTAATGATTATATAAAATTTAGATTTAAATACCTTAATTTTATATTCTCAATAACAAACTATCCACTAATATTATCAAAACACTTTATATGATATCAAATATAACACCTTATAACTTAAAACAACCTATAATTATAAGATTTATAATAAGTGTTCCACTTTATTACACTTTCAATATATTTTTATATGAAAGTTATAGATAATTAGGAAAAATAAAATCATTTGAAACCCTTTAAATAGAAAATAAAAACATTCACTAAATATCCCTTTTTACACAAAAATATGATACTTAAATTTAAACTCCGGTTTAACTAAAAATGTGTTAATTTTTTGGAATTTGAATCCTCATAGAAGAAAGTTATACCTTGATATAGTTTTATACTCATCATTAGGCCCCATGAAAAATATTTATAAACATGGGATGAGAAAAAATATTTTTAAGTGATACAAAAATAAAGAAACCCATTAGTCTATTTAAAAAGGTTTGTAATAACATAAAAAAATTTCCTTTTACATAATAATCATTGAGCTCAAATAGTTATTTTTTTACTCATTAAATAAAATTTATTTCCCAAATATTTTACAAAAAATATCTTAATAATATTGAATTTAAAATCATAATCATGATTTATTATTGTAAAAAATTGATAATCATGAAAAATATTTATTGAAAAACATAATTTTTACCCTTAAAATGGTTGTAAAATTTAATTTAAACATTACCTCATTAGATTACCTAATTTAATAAAAATACTCCCATAATAACTCATTTTAATGTATTGAATACTCATATATGTAACTTGGTAAATTATATTTATATCACTTTTATAATCTATCTTACAATAACTCATATAAACAGAATAACCTAGCGGTTAATTCCAATATATATTCCATAGAGAAAAAAATCAATACCCAATGCATTAGAGAGCTATATTGGGCCCACCTATAATCCTGAAGAATTATAAATGATCATAAAATAGATAAAACACAAATAAGATTTAATTTATATCATAAAATCTCATAAATTATTCCATTTGACACATACATAAAATCCCTATCATCCCTTATGCAAAAAATTAGGATAAAAATAATTTTTTATTGATAACACCTTTAAAAAAGTTACCAAGAGAATAGAACATAAGAAATTATTTGAAAAAAACCTGAAAATTTATTGATAAATATTATAAAATAACAATGGTCATGATGATCGAAAATTTTCTCATACAGTATATGTTAAAAAATATTTCGTTCACAATTTTTTATATAAAAACATTATAAATCATATGAAAACTGTTTAAAAGTATTATTTTGAAGCTTTTAAAAAGAAAATAAAACATTTCTTTAATAAAACTTGAAAATAAATTTCATTATATAAATAACATACTTAAATAATTTTAAATAACATGGATATTTGAGAACAATATAATAAATAACCTTTAAACTTTTAAAATAAGTGTTTAAAGAAAAACCCCTTACCTTTTGTCTGACTCACTACACACATAATTCAACTCCTATATAATAAAATTATATTTATTATATAATTTTTAATAATATTTTTCATGTGTATTACATCATAATGATAAATTTTATTTCATATGTTCATATTCCTTATATAGTTATTAAATCTGTTATGTTTATATTAGATTGTTTTGGGGATGTTTAGTTCATAATTCTAAAAAAACATTGGTATGTTTACCATGGAAAATGAGAGGAATAGTTACATTATATATATAATATTAAAAATTATATAATAATCATTTTTATAGTTTAAATATAATTTTATAAACAACCATTAAAGGTGTTCTAGGAAAAAGAATCGTGTCGCTTCATGTAGGTAGTAGTCCGCACATATGCATGGGTGACATTAATATTCTCCAATGAATGGAAGGAAAAGAATATAAATAACAGATTGTATTTATGGAATCAAAATTATGTCATTAATATCATATATTTTCATTAAATCTATCATAATAATCATCCATGTGATGTGGTTATGCCCGAATGGCCTGAAGGCCTTCTTTTTTATTGATTTTTGATAACTACCCTTTCAAGGGATAAGGGGGAACCCTTACAAGGCCTCTAGGCTCAGAGATTACAAGGCCCAGAGGATTAGGAGATTACATGACCCGAAGGTCTTAGGGAATTCAACCAAACTATCTACAAGGAACTGCCCCTCCCAAGCATCTGCATCGTGATAGTAGCTCTCCACCTTCCATGGTCATCTGGATAGGCTTCTCGTGCAAGAATAGGCTGGTCCCAATGGAATAGCCATACCTTCTCATTCTAACAATTCATTTGGATTTACTTTGGTGAGTGCACCAGCTCCGAATCCTCTTCTAGGGCTGCTCCTTTTTTGTAAAGTCTGTCTAGGGAAACTACATGTGCCCCGAAGGCCATGAGGTGGCCCGAAGGCCTTAAAGGTGGCCTGAAATCCCTACTGACCCAAAGGCATGGGTGGCCCGAAATCCCTACTGACCCAAAGGCCTAGGTGGCCTGTAGCCTAATGTGGTTATGAAAAACGAAACACATCACTACATAAAGGTGGTAATCCACATGTATGCATGAGTGATGCTTTCATTTACCATATAATGGAAGATGAGATTTAAAAGTGTTTTAACATAATAATAATAAAATATCAATATGTAGAAGTCATTTTTTTATATTTTTAAATAATATTTTAAGTATTTAGATTAGTAAATAATCATGAAACACTCAGTAAAGTAATATATATATATATTCACTATAAAACCTATCTCACATCACACCTCAATTTATATTAAGTTGGGTTTTTGGTAATAAAAATACCTATAAGAAATATGGATTTATTTTTGGGAGATATTAAGGTAGGTATTTGTTGATATACATTTCTCAAATAATGTGTGGAAGAGAAGAGAGATGGTTACCTTTTATAAGTGAGGGAAGTGGTTGTCTTGCAATTTTTGAAAGTTTTAATATAATATAAAGTCTTAATCATGGTAATGTGGATCTAAATGTATCAAAATTTAAAGATAAAGTGAAATTTATAGATATAACTTTAACTAATAATATTTAAGATGAAATTTTTTTGGACTTATCACAAAGTATTTAACTTAATTTACACCTTTACACTTTAATGCAGTGAAACAGTTTTATAATGGTTACTATTCATTATAATAAAAATTTAATATATATCATTAATAAATTTGGACCTCATGATTAAAAATATTAATTCCATTTTTAAATTTTCACTTCGAATTTTTCTATAAATTACATTTATTATAAGTTTGAAAAACACAATTTAAAACAAATTTTTGAAGAATACATTTTTAAGCATAAAAATAAACTTATACCAAGGTATAATATAATGTTGATTCCTATGAACTTATATGGATTATTTTCTATAAAATTGAACTTGTGTAATTTTAAAAATAAATTAAAAAGATAATTATATTTTTGAATTACTTTATTTAAAGGAAAGAATCGCTAATTTCGAAAAAAATCAATATTTCCCACTATTCACTCAAAAACCAATCATTTAAGAAATCCCAAAAATTAACCCAAATATATATTAATAAGATGATATAAAAAATTAAGGCCATTTCAACTAATAAAATTTCTGAAATTTAGAAATTTAACTTTTAAAAAAACCATGGAAAATACTTTAGTTAGAATAAAAATAATTTTTTTTTGAGTTGAAAAAAATTACTTAAAATTATTATGGTGAATATGAATCCATAAAACACCATCATGATTATTCATAAGACATGAAATTTATTTATTATTAAAATTATCTAGGTTATCAAAATTATGTTATGTGAGATTGTACATCTACCCCCTTTAATGGTGGACATAATGCTTTCTTGGGTTGGGCATTGGGCCCTAACACTATACATGAACATATTGATTAACATAGGCTAACAATGCCTGGACTTATTATACTGATTCCAATTTTAACTAAGATAAACTTCAAGAAATCCATGAGTATCTTGACTAATTTTTTAACGCTAGGATGTGTCTTTAGGGACATTACTTTTTTATACACATCTTCTCATACATGTGGGTGTATATGACTACTTGTATAGGGTATAAAAAGTACATATAAATCCTCCCATAGAGGATAACATGAGAGTATTATTTTAGATCCCTAAATGAGAACAGAAGTAGGTATAGAGGTACGAATCTTCCCTATCTAGGGAGTTACACTGTAATGTAAATGATTATTCCAACCCCTATATTGTGTTACATTCTTGATACCCATATATTCCTCTATCTTTATATTATTTATAATACACACTCTAGTTTATGTCTGGTTGTTAGGGGTGGAGTGGGAACTTACCACCTAGCCATAAAACTCATTTCCTCCATGAGTACCAATTTGGATGCATATACACATATTTATTCATGTATTGGTAAGGGTAAATTTCAAGATCATTGGGGTACAAAATTAAAGAGTATAAGGGTTATGGAGATTTTTTTGGTTCTTGATTTTTCATATTATGGATAGAAAGTTGTATTAATTGAAACAATTTGAAGGGTATTGACACCATAAAGCCTCTTTTATGGTTTTTGGACATATATGGCCTGTGTAATATTGTAGGTATGGGGTTTGGGTATAGTCTCAGTTAGGTTGTCTATTTTTTTTTAGTTTCAAATTTATTATGATGTATGATCTTTTTTCATATTATATAATCAAATAATAATTTTATTTACACTTTCACACTTCCATTAATTAATTTGTGTTGGATTTGACTAACCCTGATAAAGATCTTCCATGTCGCATTTGGGAACATTCCTAGCAATTGTTTCCTTGTTAAAAGGAAAAAACCCTCCTACCATATGTGTAATTATTGACCCGAGGTACTTTCACTAACCTTTTGTTATTAAGAACATCACTTGAGGTATGATGACAACATAGTTTGACTTCCATAATAGTATTCAGTTAATATCTGTTGGATGTCGGAAAGATAAAAAATATCATATTGATTAATAAAAACCACTCATATGATCATCAACATGCACAATAACTCCCTGATTAGATAAATTTCACACCTTTTTCAAGTAATCTATAAATTCATAAAGGTTCATGAGATATTACTTACTAACATTGGGTAATGGTGATTAATATGGATCGTGAACCCCACATATACTATTAAAAAAAGTTTTAAAATTCCTTATCAAATACATATGGGGCCATCTAGAACAAAAAACCTATATTTCAGCCCATTATTGGAACTTGGTATTTCTATACAAGCCCCAACTCATTCTAAAAATCAAATAGAGTTACAATCCAAAAATATCTACAAATAAAATCATTTTAGGATAACTCAATGTCATACTTTTTTGGTTTAATTAATATTTTATTTCCTGAAATATACATCCCATATGAGTAAATGAAAATGGTAGGATACCTTTTTATAACATGATATGTTTTTTATATTCATAAAATCCTACAATAATACAAAAAATAATAATATATATTCTAATATTTAGTACTTTCAATATGAAAAGAACGTAGTAGACCATATATTTTCTATATTTGTTTTGCCTCGTTCAATACATTACATAATATTTAATACTAGTTACACCTACATGAGACACTAACTATTCATCTTTTCATCCATATGGAAAAGTCCACACACTAATTTCTATTTTTGAGATATCATATACAAGGAAATGTTTTTAAAATAATTTTGAGGATAGATTCATAATCCACATTTTAAATACATGTATATTTTTTTCAATTTTTGTTTCATCACAATATCCTGTAATATAATGTTCATAATGTCAATTAAAAAAACATAGAACTAATATGAGATTTATATTATCATAATCTTGGAACCATTATATAGAATTTTTTCTTTGAGAAAATTTTTGCTACAATTTTAAAATGTAACTATTTAAATCATGATATTTCTTTACCAATACACACTAAATTCATTTATGATTTATATTTAAATTCAATATTTATTAGATTGTTATAATAAATTATTTATTATATTTTAAAATTAACCATGTTCAAATATACTCTCACAAGTCTGAGTGAAATTATATCTTTGAAATATCTAATTATAATACACATAAACTCGTTATATAAATAATATAAAACTTATTTGGTTTAGTGATAATGTTTAACAAATAAACTATTAATAACCATATCACATATTGATGTTTATATTTTTATATCAATATTATGGAAAAGAAAATTCTTATTTACTACTAATGGGAGGTGTGATCTCTTTATCTCATAATTAAACCTAATTTTATACTATTATTTAATATGTTTTTATGGAATGAATAAAATTATAAACTATGTGTAAGAAACCATAATATAATTTATTGACAATAACCATTATTTATAAATATAATTCTCTTATTACATAATAGAAAATGTGATTATAAATAGATTGTTTTTTTCAAAATTATGAATCCATTAAACAATAAATAATCCATTTTGTTATTTTATCTACTGTAGAAACCCATTTAATATTTTTTAATGAAAATTACATAATGCCTTAGTCATTTGATTCTTAATTTTTAACTCCTGTTTAAATTTAAAATTATTGTTCAATGTATAAAAGATATAATATTACGTAAAAATAAAAGAAATAATTTTTTAAAAATTAACATCTTACAAGGAATCACTATCGTGTTCGATAAACTTATTTACATTGTTGTGGTTATTACTTCTCTAATTAACAAAAATTAAAAAATGGAAACACAATCCTTTATTCCTAAAACCCCCATTATGCTTCAATGACCTATATTAACTGTTGAAATCTAAAGTACATTTCTTATTCACTTTAATTAAACTTTCTCCCTCTTTCATTATCATTACTACATCAGTTCCTTGACCTCCGTTGTATTTCTTTATAATTATCATATTTAGGAGATCTGATCAAATTATATTAAAATAACAAATATTTTACTGTATAATTTTTTGACCTCTTCAAGAATTTATTATAAAATGGAATTTTCAGTATAATATACCCTCAAAATGGACTTTGACCCCTTTAAGTGATTGAGATTCCCAACAATATTGGGCATATAAGTGCATAATTAAGTTCTTTATAATATGATGATTCTAAATAATTCTTTTTGGAACTCATATATATAAAATAATTAGTGTTCTTAATATAGAGTTTTAATATTATCTATCAACTAGAGAATAATAATATTTTTCATGTTGTTATAGAAGAATAAGTTCAATGGATAAAATTATTCAAGTAGACACACATCAATAAAAGACTCTATTTTGTATCAAGTATGTATCTTGATCTAATTTTTGAATAGATTCAACAATAAAATTGTCATAAATGATTTAATATAACACATAAAACATTACTATTTTACTTAATAAAAATTATAATGTTTTCCTCAAGTTAATAAGATTCTTTCAGTAATTATCCCCTTTGTAGATTGAAACGTTATGATTTCTAAAATCACTAAGTGTAGAGGAGGATAAGTTATTAAAATTTAATTTTATATTTCTTATTGAAAAAATCTTATCCACCAATTAATATTCTAAACAAAATTTATATCCACACATACAAGAATACGTAGGATGGGAATAACTGAGTTATAAGGATCACTGCTCAAAATGAGGTGGCTAAACCTTCAAATGATCAGGATTTCCCTGAGACCATATGACCCAAAAGAGTCAAAATCTCGGAATAATGAGTAAGGAATATCCTTATAATCAAGTAACTATATTTCTATTAACTATGTTTAAGTTATTAACTATGATGAACCAACCCAAGTCATCCCTAAAAAGACTCCTAAAAAAGATGTTGAAAGGATCATAGGGAGGTCTCAATCCCCATGGGATGGTGATAGGTGATCCAATACCAATAAAAATGAGTTGGGGATGATTTTTCACAATAAAAATAATAAATAAGAAGTATAAGAATAATCCTAAAAGGTATAAACCAGGAACTCAAATATAATAAATAAAGAAACCCATATACATGATACTGGGATAAAATTCTAATGCACCACCCAACTAATAATAAGGAAGAAAAAACCTCATGCCTTTTACATTGAGTCTTCATGTTCAAGTGATACAGTGCCACGCACACATCCATCATAACTTGAGCCATGAGATATATGGATATTCTCCCCAGTTGATCATCATTCTAAACTAGTAATATATAAGAGTGTGTTAAGAATCCTAATAGGTTTCCACCATCAAAACCAAAGCATAACACCATAAAATAAAAGCTATTTCATGAATGTTTGAAGATAAATATATAAAATCTGTTATCATATTTTCTCATATAAAATAGTTATAATGAATATTCCTTTGAAAAACATCTCACAAATCCATGTTATTTTTTAAATGAACAACTACTTATTATAATTCAATAAAAGATTCAAACATTTTAGTTAAATAAGTTTTCACACAAATCATGAATAATATTAAAATACCATTTAATAACTTTAAATACTCATACATTGGAAAATATATATATATTAGCCACATTCATCAAATCATAGGTACTCATGGATAAAAATATTGTACAAAGATAACATGGCCATCAATACAACAATTTCAACATGCTAGAAAACAACTATAGATCAATCGAACCCACCCAAACACCTTGTGTTATCCTTTCTAGCCAAATAAAGGTTAAACATCTGAATGGGAGACCTATGTCACACCCAGGTCCTATAGACAGAGCATAATTACAAACTAGTGCACATGTGTGCCTACTTCCCACACAGTCAACAAGGTCTTCCCATGACAAACAAAAAGCTGATTCGAATTTTGATGTTATAAGAATACCATATAATCATACCATTAAAAAACCATTTATTTATTTATCACAATCACACATCCAAACACCAACATAAGAACAATAAATTTATACAAGTGTAATAATACAAAACAATTACTACTATAGGGGTATTTATCCCCTGATGTCTAAAATAATAATGAGTTTATATTCCATATAAAAGCAAATTTTCATATGGTTTTTCATATTATTATTAAAAAATTAAAAGAAAAAACCAATACTATGTATCATTATTTAAAAACAAAGTGGTATAGAAGTTCCATATGGTAAACTAACTACATATTCATTATTTAATCAGTTTAATAAAAAAAACTTCCAAATCATTTCAGAAAGGGGTAAACACACCATATCATTAGAAAAAAACATTATTCCCAAAATTTTGGAAATCAACATCGTAAAAAATTAAAAAATTAATTATATTGTTCCAACCATGCATTGAAACTTCAAGAATATTGGATTATTCCATTAAAATAGTGTTTATGCCAAATCATATGAAAACCAAATTTCCACCAATTCTACCAAAATTTCAAGATATCACTATTTATCTATATAAATAATAGGTATAATTTGAAAACATTATAAGATATATGAATCAAAGGATGAAATATCATGTAATGATAGACTCAATTTTAAAGAGAGACAAATGGGACACCTAAGTAAAAGATTTTGAATTTCTAAAAAATGAATAGAATCTACAAGACGAAGAGAAATATGGTATATGGGGACAAATAAAGATCCATATGATATGATACTAAAATCATAATACTCAAATTAAATGAACCATAGATCAATTTAGAACAAAGAAAAAAATTACAAAGTAAAACCTGAAATATGAACATAAGGCAATGGTTGAAATAAGTTATTCTTTATATACCTTCAACTGATCCATAATAAATCTCATTATATCAAGTTATTGCACATATATCTATACATAAAATCCCCAATCTATGGTTTATTCTTAGAAGAAGATATGAGATATAGAAAAAAATGAAAGATTCATACCTTTAACTTTCTAAATACAATTCCCACAGTTCAGTTGGAAAATATCTCTAAAAGTAAGGAAATAAACAAAATCACCAAAAGGAAGATTAGGGTTCATAGCCTAAGATAAAAGAGGACTAATGGGGCCAATGGGAGTCATTTTAGGTTTTAAAATTAATTTTTGGATTAATTAATTTCCATTGAACTATTCGACCCCAGAGTTTTGAAAACCTTAAGATTTTTTTATTATAAAGATGCTATTGAGTAACATATGTAAAAAATAGCATAAATAATACGTTAATTTCATGATATAAATATTTTATCTCACAAAAAGTTTCATAACCCAAGGACCAAAACTTTTAGTTTCTTAGAGAAATATTACTTTACAATACTTGTGAATATTTTTACATAATCACAAACCTCTAGAAACTTTTCAGTATGTCTCACAAGTGTAATCATTCTCATAACTTGGGTAATATAAATATTAGAAAGGGATGGGATCAAATTATTAGTAAGGGAAAACATGTCATGACATATCAGGTCATAAACATAAAGGAGAAAATGATTAGAGGATAAATATATTATTAAAAGACCATACATGATATTCATAAAACAGGACAGGGAATCATATGATCATAAAAATACCATTATGTAATCATAAAATTTAATACATTCCTCAAAATACATATCAACAATCATAAAACATGTTTTCATGATATAAATGTGTACAATAGTTTAAAAATAATATATAATCATGAGAACATTACTAATCATGAAAATGAAAAGCATCATGGAAATGTGGAATAACATGATAAACAACACATAATGGTGTGACAACCATAATCTTCCAAAAATGTTTTTGAGAAAACTCATTATGTTAGTGCCTATGGGAACAATCACATTATGTCCACAACTAAAAATGTTAGAAAACTCATTATGCTCATTCTAGTATGAATAGACTCTTTATATCCATGCCTGCCCATATCAAGAGGTATAAACATATATCATTTCATTAATGGGTGATATTATACCCCACTAATATTCATCCATACATATGTTTGAAACTCAAAATTTGTTATCATAATATATTTATTATCCCATGGAAAATGAATTAGTTTCTTGAACTTTTTAGAAAAATGAACTTAAGAAAACAAAGTATGTAAAAAAATTATTTTCCAAAAGGATTAACTTCATTTTAAAATATATCGGGTGATAAAAACATGACTTCAAAAGATACAAAACTTATAAGAAATATATAAGTGAAAATACAAAAAAGTTTTCACAAAACCTTTGAAACATTGTTTCAAAAGTTCAAGTGTATAGTAATTTTTGAATTTTTTTCTGAGGGAATATACAGGACTTTTGAAAACCATACTATAAATATTACTCAATAATGGCTCATTTAATAGAAATAAAATAAATAATCTAATAAATCTGGAATGGTAAATAATGAAAATAAATTCCTTTATTAACCTTTTTGGGTTGTTTTAAATAAAAAATCTCCTCAAAGAATCCTTGAAAGAAGTTCATTAAAGAAAATACATAAAGGACAATATAAAGAATACTAAATTAAAAAAATACTTGTATTTTATTAAATAAAAAATGTTTCATTATAAAAAATGGGCATAGGATATCATATTAATATGTAAGAAATGGAGTTATTCTTACCAAAACTATACTTTTATTTTGGAAAAATATTTTTTAAATAAATTCTTATTGATGGTGAGAAGTAATTTTAAAAGTGATAAAATGAAATACCATTAAAAATAGACAAATTTTAGGATGAAATAATGATGTAATGTTATATTCAAGTAGGAAAGTCTATGTTCTAATGAGTTATAAAATTGAGTCTATGAAACCATTACCGTGAATTATGGCCTAGTTGATCACACTATAAGCTCATGTATAACATACGTAACTATATTAATAATCTATTTGGTAACCATATTCATATATATAACAATTTATAAACTTAATTTATAATTTTTATCTATATGCATATTAAGTAGTTATTATTTATTTTTAATATTGAGTGTGAGTAATCTTGATCATTTTGAAGTAGTTTCTTAATAGTAGTGTTGTTATTCATTATTCTCTAAAATTTCATCATTACCAAATTATATAAGGTACCATAATTGATTATTTATATTTACGTATAATGTTATAATTTTACTCTATGTAGTATTTGTTGTGATCTTTAATAATGAATTCAACTATGAGTATGTTTCGATGATTCTTAGAAAACATAGGCTGTTTTCTAAAATAATGAGTTAAATTTTGTATTTGAATTTGAAAAAAAAACAACTCAATATTTAATTACATTTATCATATGTTACTAGAAATTAAATTCCAATAGAAATACATGATATAAATTTATAGCACTGTTCTAGTAGGTGGTCAAACCAACCGAAATAAGAACATATCATAACGAATAGATGACTATGAAGTGATTTAGTTATAAGATAATTATAATATAAGAATAATGTCATTTTTTAGTGTTTATTAGAATGATATATCATAATTTTAAATAAATATAAGAATAAGATAACCTATATCAAGTTAGTACATAGGATTAATAAATCAATTTTTTTATCTTAGTACACTCTTTTAGAAGGTTGAATTGATCATATTGTTAAAAGGTTGTCCAATTGGACATAAAAAACCTAAATAATTTCAAAAAAAATATATATATGGTTTAAAAGTAATCATATAACCACCATTTAATGGAAGTAATAAAAATTAGAATACACCATTCCATGGGGTTGGTAGTCCATATATATACCTATGTGATTATTTTGTTTCCCATAGAACAAGAGAAAAGAGTAATACAGATTATTATTTCAGAACCGAAAACAAGTTATAAATATTATAAATATATATTAAATCCACTTTTATGACCTTAATATTAATTAAGTGAAGGGAAATGAAACACGTTGTGTCATGGCGGTGGTTGTCCACACATACACACAATTGACATTGTCGCTTTTCTTAAGGGAAAAGAGGAAAAGGTAGAGGATACATATAAAATAAACATAAAAAAAGTAAGTATATAAGTTATAACGATGTTATAATTTTTTAATGGGTAATATATATTTAAAATAAAGATATATATAGGGAAACATATTATAGAGTATGATGTACTTTTATATTTATAATTTCTCTTAAATTAATTCTAGGAAATGGTTGATTTTAACCCATAACTTGTTCCAAAAAGCTTAAGGAAATAGAATAGGGTTATAAATTTTGTATAATAGGATGTTTTTAGGTAAAAAATTATTACAGTGTTCTTGAAGGGGTGGTAAGAGTCCCCATTTATAAGTTGAGAGTATGTTGATATTATAAATACATCAACTTAATATAAAGAGATCACATGTTTCACATGTCAGGTGGATATAAAATTGGGAATAATTAAGTTTAAGATAAGAAAAGGTTTATAATATACAAATAACTGAATTATAAGCATGATTTTGACAAGTTTTAATCCCTTTACTACCTGATTTGTTACTTTTACTATTTTATATTTTATTATGGTAACTACATTTTCTTAGGTATTTACTTTCATCACCTAAAAATAAGGAGGATATTTCTAAATAATTTATAAATAAAAATTCAAAATAAGAAATCCATTTTATTTTATAAAATTTATATATTAAAGAAAAAGTAATTTTAACATCAATGCATAAAACACATCAAAAACCCTTTTTAGGAAAAAGTCTATTCTTAAGATTAATTTTTTTGTAGGATAAAATTATAAATTTACATTATTTTTGAAATATTAATTTATTTATTATAAAAAACAAAAATAATGTGGTTTTCAATGTAATACAAAACCAAATTTTTAAAAAATAATATTTGATTAAATTAAAAGACTATAATAGTTTTTATTAGAAAATATTACTCAAGTCCATAAAATTTTAATACTATTTTTTCTAAATTCAACAAAACATTATAAAAATATGTAGTATTACTTATTAAATACATATATTACAATATAAAAGGTTGTATACACCAATAGTTCTTTGTTATAATATTATAAATTTATAGTTTTGGTAAAAACTATCATTTTTACTATTCACTAAAAAATCGATTATATTAGAATAATCATAAAAATTATTATTAAACTAATATTTTCATAATAATTAAAAAAATAAACTTTATTTTATTAAATTATATTTATATAATTTTCTATTTAAAATTTTAACAAAAATAATAAAATATATTCAGAAGTTAATTGTATTGAAAAATATATTTTCAAAGTATTAACCATTCTTATTCTTATTTTATATAAATTAATAACAAAATAATGTTATTATATTATATATATATATTAATCAGATCACCAATACATAATATTGTTTTTATTTAAACAAGGAACACAAAATTAATTTTTATGAAAATGTTTTTTGTGAATAAAATGATCTTGTTAAGGTTATCAATCCATTTGTAATCATACAAACATTTCATTAAAAGTTAAAATGAAAAATATGTAAGATATATGGGATAAATATATTAAAGTAAAAATGTAAAATTGAAATGATAATTTTGGAACCAAACAAAGGAACATTATAATGAATAAAAGTATGTAAACATTAATTTTTATCTTAATGTCAAAATGAAAAATCTGTAAAATACATGTAGCAGTTCTGGGAACAACAGAAGTTCCTCATAGTGATTTTTTATTCATATTTCTTTTGTAGTAAATAGTTAATCTAAGATATACATTGATGATTAATTTCATGGACAAAAAAATTAAATAAAAAATTATTTTAAATGAGAATGATGAAACCAAAAATTGGATCATCACATAATGATTTATAATTCCTCCATTCTCGAAGGTCATGAAGTATAAATTTATATTACCCCTTTTAAACTGGAATTAGTGGTAACCTTATATGGATCCTAAGCGCAGATGCACTTATGACTAATACATGACCCAAAGGCCCAGATCTGTGTAGCCTAAAACATGACCTAGAAAGTCCCAGAAAACCAGAACCACTTCCCCATATAAATTTGGATACACTAAACAAAACACACAACCTTGCAGTGCCACACAATATGTATAGCCTAGTATAGAAATGCATGAGGATCGATACTGATGAAGGAATCCATAACTTCTCATTATATGAATCTGAAATCCATAAAAAGATAGATGATGTTACTATAAATACCTATATGGATCTTCACAGTGGATTAATGTCCAAAAAATTCTCCCCTCCAAAAGATTGTTGCACCCACTGAAAAATATCGAACAACCACCAAGACCGCAGAGATGATGCCAACACCGAGGTATCTCCCTCCCACCATCGACAATCTCCATCGAGTACATCCTCCCAAAGCTCAAGTCACCGTCAAGGGCCACCATAGGCCAACCCACTTTCACCATCGAAAAACTAATCTGAAAAATACTAAGGAAGACTACCATAGTCCTAGTCGATATAATGAATATATCTAAATCATCCACCTAACACATCACCTAAAGTGAAGAACGCAACACGTCGCTAGAGAAAAATATCATATCTTACGAACAATCATCTCTATATAGAATACACTTCTAGATAAGCTTCAAAAATTACCATAAAAATCACTAAGTTTTTTCATGGTAGGTCATAACAGTCGTATTGTTGATCTTTTACTTCCAAAAATATCAATATGAAGAAGTATTCTACTTGATCTATCAAGAATAAAGAGAAGTGGTAAAGGATGGACACTAAATATCCATGAGGGTATTTTTAAAGAGGTTCTTTATAGGTATTTAGAGAGTTTTCTTTTAGTTTTTCAGAATAATGAAAACTAATGGAATCCATTTTTTTGGAAATTAAATAAATAGGATAAAATATTTCCAATGTTAGAAAAAAATAATTTCAAAAAAACCCTTATTAGTTCTTTAATCCCCAAAAAACAACATTTTGAAAATAATATTAAAAATAATATTATTATTTCTTGACATGTGTAAAACCATCAAATTAATTAAATATTGTTTCATGAATAAATCATTAAAAATTTATTCGAATAATATTTAATATATATTAATTATCACAAGAACATTAAGCTCAAGTTTCCTTTCAACCAAAATATTTATCAAGCCTAGAATAATGAATACCTATTTAACAAATAAATATCACTACATTATTTCCCTATGAATAAATAAATATTATATCCACTGAATAACAAAAAAATTATTAAATATTATTCTAAAAAAATATTCTCATGAAAATCTAGCGACTGAATGTATTCCATCAAGCTAACATGAAAAATTATTAAACCATATAAAAGAATAATATTTATTAAAAATATGAAATAATAAATAAATATTTAATATTTTACTCTGGTTCTGGATACACATAATGTCTGACCCTCTAGGCCCCTTTCTCATTAGCATTAGGCAATGATTCTCTAAGCCCATGGTTAGCATCTACAAACAATCCTAAGCACCCATATAATAACAATTTACTATCACAATGAGATAAAATATCATATGAATGATTAATATGTTATATAACCCCTTTATTATGATATCTATAATCATGAAGGTTGCATTCTAGTTTCATTAACCTATGTGATCGATGTCTCTTTCATTGAATTCATGTAAATTAACATAAACATTGCGAACCATTTCATGGAATTTTTTATTCTACTTCATTCCCATCATAGGGAATGTGATATGAAACTCTATTAAGGAATTGAATTAAAAAATCACCTCATGTATTATTCATTAATTAAATATTACATGTGACACACCCAATGTATCCTACATTGTTCCAAAACATACGTCATCATAGTTTTTGTAAATACATAAAAGTGCATAACTAATAATATACATAAGTAATAATATTAAAGTATAAGGATTAACACACACATCCACATATAGGTACATCTAATGACACACACTCACAAACACATATATTTATATAGATTTCCAAATGGGGTGTCACATTTTCATATTCTCCTATAGTGGAAATTATGACGGGTATACACCATTAAAAGGAAAATGAAAGTCCAATGAGTCTCTGCAATTGATAAACTATATCGGTTTTCCAATAAAATGATATTATATAACTATAAAACATATATTTTAGAATAATTTTGTGAAACTTTTGGGTTCTCATCATAGTAGGGAACTATTTTGACATTTCAGTATGAAAATCACTCTGATTACATTATCACATACTAATCCATGTAGAAAATAATAATAATATAATAATATGTTTTTTAATAGTTAAAAAATTAATATAGTTAATCATAATGTAAATAGAATTTTTCTCTGAGGAACCAACTCCAATAGACTCCCACTTTTACTATATCCAAGTTCTAAAAACCTTATAACCACTACTTGTAAAATGATATTCTTTATCCTACTAATATAAGGTTCTAATAAAGGTTTACACTATAATACCTTGCATATAAACTCTTCTTAATACTATTTCATCACTTAGAGAAAAATTCATCAAGAAGTGATACCTTTATAATATGTTCTTTTCCTATTGGTCGGACATTGACTCTTTGGTAGGATCTACCACTATAGTATTATCACATTATAATGTAATATAATATTTAGTGCTAATCATGAAATCATTCTCTTAGACAATGTTTTGTATCCAAATAAATTATTTGGCTTTATTAGAATCCACTATATACTTGAACTCAGCTGTATAACTGGTGAGAACTAGACTCTTTGAAATATTCTATGTTATACCTCCTCCATTAAGAATAAATAAATAACCTGAGCATGAATTCAAATAATTCTAGTATATTTGAAAAATAGTATCATTTTAACCATTTATGACTAGTTCATAATATCCTTCATAAACCTAGAACATATCCTTAGTTCATCATAGATACTTAATGATAAACCTAATAGAAGACCAATGTTGTTCACTTGGATCAACATGATATTTTTCTGCCGTGATCAAGGAATAGGCCATGTCAATCCTTGTAAATAACATGATATACCTGATTGATCCTTTTATAGAATCATATGTGATACTACTCAATATATCTTTCTATTTTTGTACGATCATACATATTTAAAAAAATATGTATTCTATGTGATACTGGAACCAATATTATTTATGATTATTCTATACTAAATATCTTTAGTATCTGTTAAATATATGTACATTGACTTATTCTAAGTAGACTCTTGGATATATCTCAAATTATATTGATCCCAATATTGTAGGCTACCTCACCTATGTCTTTCATGGATGTGTAATTATTTAACAAGTCCTTAAATAATTGTAAGACTAGTATGTCATTTCTAATAAGTAATATGTAATCAAAATATACAACGAGGATGACGACTCCACTCCCACTAAACCACTTATAAACACATGGCTTAGATTCAATCATATTGGAAAAAATTATTTTATAGCTTCATTGAACTAAATGGTCTATGATTTTGATTCTTATTTCAATATATAAATAGATTGCTACAACTTTTATATATATTTATTGTATTTCGGGTGTCACAAAAAATTCTGGTTATATCATATAGAAATCATCCTGAAGGTCACCATGAAACAAATATATTTTTAAATCCATCTTATAAATTTCCTAGTCATTTTAAACTATTTTATAAATTATAATTTTTATAGATTTAAATATGGAAACTAAAGAAACAATTTTTCATATTCAATTCCTTTATGTTGTTTAAACACTTTATCCACTAGATCTTATTTATGGGTACATAATTTACCTCACATTTGTAGTTTTATCTTGAATACCCATTTTCACCCAAGAATATTTACATTTACTAGAAGATCGCCCATAACCAAAACATGGTTTTGATATATTGAATCAATATCATAATTCATGCCTTCTTTCCATATTGTAGCATATGAGCTCTCTACTTCTTCTTTGTTGGATAGTGGCACATATTTTTCAACCAATAATGAGTAGCTATATTTGGTGAGCATAAAACCACATATTTATGGTTCTCTTAACTTTATGGTTATTCGATAAAGAAGTTGTGTTTCTGGAGTAACTTCTTCCATGGGGGCGTGTGGAATGTGTTCCTATAAAAAATCTTTTGTATCTTGATCATCAACTTCATCAATTTAAACCTTTCTTAAACTATAATTATTGAGGATGATCTACCATCCAATAAATGTGTATTTTATTGTAAATATAAATTCATTTCTAATGATTTTTATTGATATTATACCATTGTTTCCTTATGATACCATATAGAGATACACTATGACTTTAAGCACTAATTTGTTTCCTAACATGGTCTTAAAAGAACCTCACATCCCCATAAATGAGTGTGTGACAACACAAGTTTCTTTCCATACATTAACTCATATAGAATTAAATTTTTCCCCATAATTGGTTCCCAATTTATAATTCATTCTACAAAATTTAATGCATATCTCTGAATTGATAATATATGATTTGCAAAAATCATCATTGAATATAGCATATTAGGTATGGTATGGTTACTCCTTTCAATAAAACCATTCCATTATGGAGTATAAGGTTGAGTTAGCTGATATATAATCCAAAAAACTCATATAATTTCAATAAACACTTGGTTAAGATATTCACCACTTCTATAAGATCAAATATTCTTTATCTTATAACCAAATTACATATATACTTCATTATGGAATTCCTTGATTTTCTCAAAGGTCTCAGACTTATACCTCATCAAGTAGATATTTATATATCTACAAAAGTTATTAGTAAGTGTTATGAATTAAGAATATCCACATCCAGATTATATATAAAATGTTCAACACAAATTAGTGTGTACTAATGTTATAATAAATGTTCCCGTTTCACCATTGCCACTGAATGATAATTTTTTCATTTTTACTTGGACATAAGAATGAAATCTTTCAAGTGGTATTAGATCAATAGAGTTTTAATAACCATAGTGGTAGAAATTTTTTAGATTATTCTTGTTTATATGACAAATATAGTGATTCCATAGTTGGGTGTTATATGAGTCGTGAATACATGAATCGTTATCACCCACCAATATTTTTATTCATAATTTAATTCATAAAAAAATATTATTTAGTTATTCCATAATGGAATAAATGGAATCTTTGTAAAAGAATCATTCATTATTAATAAAATATTAACAGAAATCCATCCATTTAAAATGAAAGAAATATAGATGATATTTTTAGAAACACTAGGCACAAAATAACATTTGTTTAATAATAGATTCATTCTAGCTGAAAAAATAAGGTGGTAGTATCCTATTAATAAAACAAAAAGTCATGCTACATTTTCTGCTAAAAGTTTCACCTCTCCTCTATAAATTTTTCAAAATATAATTGGTTCCTATATTTTGATAAATATTTGAGAACCAAAAAAAGTATCTAATACCCAATATGTAGATTTATAAATATTACATTCGATATGGAATTTATATTTAGATTTGCATTTATCATGTGTGAAATTACCCTTCCAGTGGTGTTGCTTTCCATATGAAAAACTTATTTCTCCCTTTTAATTATCCTATTTTTGAATATTTTTCTTCTCGAATGTATATTTATTGGGATATATATAATTGGAGTGAATCTTAGGCCCATTTTCTATGCTTTTCGTTTTCTTATTCACAATAAGGACTATAGGTTTATAATACCCATGTCCTTATAAACATGGAAAATGAGGGTTATAAGTTCAAAATGAATCTTCTTGCTATTTAGCATGTATTAAATGAAAATAAAAATGGGTAAGGATTTAGGTATTGAGGAAAGAATTATACTGATTCATAGATTATTTTTGAAATTAATTCCCAAGATTTCTAATCTCTCTATGTAGAAGATAATCAGGATAACAAGAGGCCCATCTATCACTCAAACTCCATGCCAATACTTAAACAATGACTTAGAGTTCTCATATCTCTATTGTCTGACATTAACTTGATAAATATCAGGGAGATGAGACATTATTATATACGAATACATGTCCTCATGTTTCTTTTTATGATCATTGGTCATGGAATATAACATAAAATACTCGATATTTTTGGAATCTTTTAAATGTTTCTCATATAGATAAAATTATTCCTCAATAGTCTCTAGTACAAGAACTTCAAGAATACCTTTTCCAGCCCATATAATTTTCATTCATGGAATAGTATAACTTGTATGTTCCTTTTCTATTTTGGGTAATTAGTGCTCGTGATAATTTTTTCCTTCTCAAGTATCGAACACAATGTCATATTTAAATTCATAATTATTGTTTATATAATTAACATGGTCATAATTTTAAATTGTTATCTGATTTATAAAATTATATTGTAAATATGTAAATTAATTATTCTCCAAGTATTTTATCAAAACATAATAGCTCTCACTATTGGGTTCAAAATATCTTTTTGGGATAATCTAATGGAAATGATCCATATTTCCATTCACATACACTAGATATAGGTCTCTCAAACTATCAGAAGGTGTTTAGGTAGGAGTAACTTTCCAAATGCATAAATTTTTGTTAATTGATCTGTTGAGTCGAGTTTCAAATCCTAAAATAAAAAAGTGGATTTTATATTGAATTTTATTATAGGTTTCACTAATTATAACAAAGATGATCAACCCTTAATAAAATTGATGTTATGTTGACACAAAACTCAAAATAAAAATTCCCCAATAATTGAAAGCACTCTAGTAGATGTTTATAAAGAACTATGGAATTTTGTTTGATTCCAATGAAAGTAGTGGAAGGATATATTGAATTATTATATACAGTAGTCATGATCCAAACCAATAATCCCAGTGATGATTCATACTAAAATTACATGGGAAGAAGATATAAGGACATACATCTCGAATGACTGACCAGTTTAGTAGTCTTGGTAAACTAGATAAATACATGAGTCTTACATTACATTTTGGAATAAAAAAGTAT
Organism: Viscum album; assembly: GCA_963277665.1. Taxonomy (NCBI): domain Eukaryota; kingdom Viridiplantae; phylum Streptophyta; class Magnoliopsida; order Santalales; family Viscaceae; genus Viscum; species Viscum album. The sequence continues at coordinate 1,782,048,338 of OY728148.1, read as the reverse complement.
TTTTTTTAATTTATGAATAACTTTATCCTATCTAGTAAATTCCTTCATATCAGTAATAGTAACTTAATGGAATATCAGTTTATGAAACAAAATAAGGGTGATATAAAATGATCCTTAAAGGTTAAGTACATTATAAACAACCATGAATCAATACCAATAATCAACAAGGAAAGGTAAATAACTGAGAACACGTTCCATTTAAAATACTAGATAAGAATATATATATATATATATATATATGGAAAGGTAAATAACTAAAAACTAATACCATTTAATCAATAAACTAAGAATCAAATTAATCTATATATTTTCTCATAGTGAATATCTCATGGATAAAAATAACTGAATCTGAATGAAGATAATTCTTTTTTATTGGATTTAATGTATCCTTGGTACATGATACCATTACCCTTATGACCTTTCACAAGATGATTTATAACATATTGTCTATTAATTTTTATGGTTTGGAAAACCATATCTCTACTATCAAGACATTTGACTTGATAGTTTAAAACATACTCGTTACAAACGCATATGGTTTTTCCAACCAATTTCATCTCTTGATACTAATTATATATCAAAGGGATTACTTAAAATAGAAACCAAATCATGTCCTAAGCATCAAAACCATTCCATATATATTGAGTAATCAGTTTAAGTCATAAGAAATGTGTGTTATCAAATATATGTACTAAGTAAAGGTTACATATTTATCAATATTTCCCCAATAAATCATATAATATTCAAAGTGAACACTGTGTGTAAACATAGTATACAGTTTAAGAAATAATCATATTCGTAATAAAATAATATGGATATTAAAAGGAAATATAATGTCCAATGGAAAATTATTATATGAAGGTGATTTTTTGAAGATAAAGTTAACAATCACAAAGGACAGTGAGATTCCAAAATATGTTTTATCACCTTGTAATGTTCAAATCAAATACCTTTGGATGAAATAATTCAAATTGAAACTTAAAATAACTTTAATAATGAATTATTGATGATTTTATATGTCAAAGTACCAGTATATGTGCCACAAAAATGTAAAGTGGGTCATAATGACAAATAAGTCTCAAATGAATGTAAATTGAGATGAAATATCTTACCTTACACATAATTTTATTTGAAAATTCATTAAACTCCAATATAATGATTTTAATTTTTTTATTAAATTAATCTAGAACCATATTAATATTTATAATTTGATGTATTATTATTTTGTAACATCTTATCACCAATTTATAATAATATTTCATCATTCTCATTGTTTCGGGTGTTAGTTGCCTTGTTTTATGAGTACATTTTGGCTTGTTATTTTTTAACCTCTTACTTCTATCATGATTTTGTGATAGGAAACAAAATACACCATTCATGGAGATGGTAGACCATACATAAGAATGAATGCCATTTCCATTTTCATGTTCTATCGATGAAAATAAAATTATATATATAATCATTAAATTATTATTATTATTTCATATATATCACATATTTTCATTAAACACATTCTTAATACATTCCACGTAAATTGTGGATGCATCACATCACTTTGCGAGGTGGTGGTCCGCCATAGACATGAGCGACATTATCATATTTCTAAAAAATGAAAAGAATGAAGGTATGGATGATATAGTAACAAAAAAAGAATAAAAATAAAAAATATAATATAATATATATCATATATAAATTATAAATTTATTATTATTCCCAAACTCGAATAGTGGGAATAGAAAAATAAATGACATTATTTTGCAAGGCGGTAGTCCACCTTACACAAGATTGATGACTTCGTAACCCATTTGATTAGAGTGTGTTAATTTTTATGATATAAACTCAACATAAAAACATTGATGTATACGTAAGTTACTATTTTTTTATATAATCATGGTATAATAGTAATTAATGGAGGTGGAGGCCTCTCCGAAAATCCGGGATCTCTTCCTTGTAGCAGTTACTAAACTCCACCATGTGATCTGGTATGATCAAAATGCATTTATTCATAGAAACTACTCACTCAATCTTAATACAGGTTGGACCCAAATCCTAATTTCCATAAAAAAGCTTCTTTGTTACAAAAATCTCATTTCCACAACTCCGTGAATGACTTTGGAATCTTGAAACATCTACAGGTCAATGAAAAATTCTATCATCTGTATCACACTTTGGTGGTGTTTGGGATATCCCCTCTCCCTAGATGGATCAAAATCAACTTTGATGGCTCTTACTAGGGAAATCCAGGGCCAATAGTGTAAAGACCCATAAAATTAAAGGGAAATTTTTTCTTAATTTTTTGAGATTTTACAAGAACACAGTTTCCGACGGAACCTGATTCCGAGGCCCAGTGTGCCCGGAATCATTTTCCAAAGTTCAGATCGGTTATGTTCAGTGAACGAATGAGCGGGTTTTCTTAACTTTTGAACCAGTGCTCAGAATCAAAATTTGAGGGCACCAATGAAACCGCATCGCCAGTAATTACTTAAGAACACCTTTTCCGGAGTTGCGTTTTCTTGGGTGAGGTTATTAATTAAATGGGTTAACTAAATAATAAAATAAAATATTGCGCTACAAATTTTATTTTTATTCTAGGTAGTTTAAACTTACGCATGGTGGTTGGAGTGGGACCCACTAATATCCTAACTCCACTAGGTAGGATATTAGTGAGTTGGGGCCCACACAAGCCCCACCCACTTTATTTCCTTTTTACCTCCAACGTGCATTTAATTTGGTAACTCACCCGCACCCCCTCTTAAATGTCAAGTCAACTATCCCGTTTAAATGGATTATTAAACGCCTCATTAATTGGTCAACGCACGTTAATTAAATCATGTATTAATTTTGAATTTCAAATAAGGTATGGCATGAGTAATAAAATAAGGAAACACCTTATTTTATTATAGTTGTTTTGTTGTGCGAGAAGAATTGGAGAGGAATTGCTCAAGCCTTGGAATCCTTATCTTCCTCCTTGAAGAACACGAAGAACACACCGTCACCGATGAAGAAAACCGACCTCTGATGAAGGACGATGATTAAAACTGATTCCCTGGAGATCGATGATGTGATGCCGTGTACCGCGACACCGACGATCCTCTTCTCCACAACGTTGTGTACCGCGACGCTGATGATCCTCTTCTCCATGATGCCGTGTACGGCGACGCTGATGATCCTCCTTCCGCGACGCCGTCTTCCGTGACGTCCCTTTCCTGCGACAAACCTTGTTTGAAGACTTCATCAAGGTAGTGGGTTTGGTTTAATTTAATTTATGTGGATTATATCCTTGATATATGATTAAATTGTTGAATGTCGTTTGAACCACTAACGCTGTGGGTGCGGACCAACGAACAAGTCTGAACCCACTGATTCGCTGTTCTAGATTCGCGGAATGTTGGCGACGATGAAACGAGACCGTTGAGAGATTGAAGGCCGTCATAGTATTTTACAGGTCCCAAGATGACCCCAGGAGAAAACGGGAGCAAGAACGGACCACCAGAGCAGCTTCAGTGGCCCGCAGTTTTCACCAGCACCGACCGACCGCCCAGATGCGGCGGCGTTTCGGCGCACCGCCAGGAGGGACCGCCGCGGCTGTAGGCGACCAGGAACCCATGACCGCGTAGGACCTGGGGGGGGGGGGGAGACGCTGCGCCCAGAGCCACATCCACTGGAAAAGGAGTGGCCCCCACGTGGGGGCCACAGTTTCAATCAAGGGGGGCAGCCCCCACCCTTTCCGCTCGGCTCGGCCAGCGCCGAGCTGCCACATGCGGGCCGCACCCGCGCCAGGCCAAACGGCTGCCCCGGTTGGACCGGCCAAACTGGGCCATGCCCACCGGGCAGGGCCGCGCCCGAATGGGCCGGAACCAGACCCGGTTCAGGTTGAATCGGTTCGGGTCAACCCGGTTCGGGCCGACCCAGGGGGTCTCAGGCCGGGTCCGTCCGGGCCCCAAACCCCCTAAAACAAGAAAGGTTCGTTCTTTTCCCATATCTTGGGATAAAGACTTCGGATCAACGCACTGTCAGTTGAGTGGAGATCCTTGGAATGAGATGGTCGTTTTGGTATATTACACTCACGGTTTCGGAGAACTATGGGTACGACCGGGTTGGTTCGAACACGAAACCAATCTGGCCCTCGGAGCAGAAACGCTTATAACATGAGCTCCGGACGTCCAAATGATGTGCCGTCAACATGGTTAGATTCCTCTTAGTGTTACAGGCCTTTTGGCTTACTCCGCTCGAGGTTTGGATGTAGTTCGAGTGAAATCAGGTCGGTTTTGACTTAAAAACCAACCAGGCCACTAGAACGAAAGAGCCAATAACTCTCAGACCGGGCGTCCGATTGACGTGCCGTCTGTCACGTTGAGTTCCTCTTGTCGAGAAGGAACCTTGGGATACATCAAATCCATACTAAGTGTCAGTTGATGTGTCGGACCCCTTGGATCATGGAGCGGACCCTCCTGGAATCGAGCATGATGTGTGCGGGAACCCCAGAGTTGGCTGCGACTGCGATGAAAACTGCACTGAAATCCTATGTGGGTTCTACAGTGATGAAGACCGTACTAAAATCCTATGTGGGTTGAACTGCGATGAATAATGCACTGAAATCCTACATGGGTTCGGCAGAGATGAAGACCGTACGGAAATCCTCTGTGGGTTTGACGTTGATGAAGGCTGCACTAAAATCCTACGTGGGTTCGGCAGCGATGAAGACCGTACTGAAATCCTATGTGGGTTTGACGGCGATGAAGACTGCACTGAAATCCTACGTGGGTTCGGCAGCGATGAAGACAGTACTAAAATCCTCCGTGGGTTCGACGACGATGAATACTGTTCTTGTATCCTACGTGGGTCTGGCAGTGTTTGACTCTATTCTTGCTATCCTACATGGGTCTGGCAGAGTAGCTGGTCTGTATCCTATGTGGGTCCGACAACTTATTTGGTTTAGTATCCTACATGGGTCTCATCATTGATGAATCAGTGGTTATATCTGATCATCTCCATCACCTTACGAAGTAGTATACCTGTGTTAGCTGAGTCTTGACATTCAATCAATATCTTCGATATGATTGACTTGCTTTCCTATGTGAATTGGGTTGTGTTATCCTATGTGGTTTGGGTTGTTCTAGCCTATGTGGACGTGATCGAACTTGGGCTCGGGTGTTGGAGCCGAACTGGAATTGATGATTTAGGTATATATATGGGCATATTCCTAAGTAGTGTTGGATGTTACTTCATGATTGTAACTTTCCTTTGTGGATTATCCTTTGTAAATTATGGGAGACCTTTGGGGGTCTCGGGGTCCCTACTGAGTAGCTTATACTCACCCCTGCATGGGCTATGCCCACACTACGTTGTGTTGGATGCAGACAACGGACATCGATTATCGTGATTGAGGCTTGTGGACCAAGTCGGTACCTGGAGGTGGACAACTGGGTGGAACATACACAGAGCGAACGACTGGACCCGAGGGGCTGAGGATGCTATCTTTACCCACCCTTCAGGTGGGACTTCCAGTGGACAACTCGATGTTGCTGCTTTACTTTCTATTACTGTACTTTCATTCCAGTTGTACTTTACTTTCAGTTTGGGTTTGTATTCTGTCCCACATACTTTTCTGCACTACTTTTGTACCCAGTTTTACTTAGTGTTTACTTCGGCTTGCTTACTCTCTAGTGTTTGTTTACTTTATAAAGGAAATGCCTTCCCCTTTTTTCGGGATTTACGCCTTGGTGCTAGTCGCCAGCCCCTAGCCTATGGGAGGCGGGCTTGGGGTAGTCACGACACGGGTCCTGAGGACGGTTCGTGACAAATTGGTATCAAAGGAGTTCGGTTCTATCGCATAACTCTTGAATCTGATCTTTCTACAATGTGAAGCAATAATGTTAAGGGTATTTAGTGTGGTTATCAATCCAGGGAGTCTAGTGTTGGTGCGGAAGCCGACGTATCTGTACACCAGGACCCTGACTTCTGATTTCCGACTCAATTCATGAAAAAATTGATTGCATGTGTGTTTCAAAAGTTTTCTTTGTGATTACTTTATGTCAGCTCACCGGGTATACTTTTTTGACCGTGGCGCACCTGTTTCTTTTCAGGATTCCCCCACGACAGTAGCCATCTAGGGTTCTGATCCTTGAGTGAGACAACATCCCACCGAGCGACGAGGCCTCGGTGCAGGGCCCTTTAACAGCGAATGCACCGACGATACCTCTACCCATCGAGCCACCAATGCTACTAGCCCCAGCCGCTAATAGTGCACATCACCTTAGTGAAATGCACGAGTTTCAACGTTAGATAACACCCATGTTCCATGGGGAGATGGACCCTCAGGCAGCCAAGGATTGGATGGAGGCATTTGTGTGAGTTTTCAGGTTAGTGGGGACACTAGCTCACATCATGGTGATCCTCGCAGTGAGCCTCCTGCACGCAGCAGCAGGCAGATGGTGGAGCTTGATGCTCCAGGTGCACGACAAGGCATCACTCCTCTGGACGAACATTGAGATCCTCTTTCGCTCGGAGTTCGTCCCATCCACCCTATATGCGGTGCACATCCAAGAGATTCTAAAACTGCGGCAGGGCAATATGACGGTCTCCCAGTACTCGGCGAGATTTACCTATCTCTCGCGCAATTCGACAGACATGGTACGAGACCCATTCTTCCGAGCCTGGACCTTCGAGCAGGGACTGAGGCATGAGATCGGGGCATCAATGATCTCCCTCAGTATTCTGACATACGTAGGAGTACTGGAGCAATCTCTTCTCATAGAGAGATTTATTGTTGAGCATACGCTAGCAGCAAGACCTACTGCAGGGCGACACATAGCAGAGTCGTCTACAGCAGGCAGTCGACGGATGTAACAGGGGTCCAAGTGGACCGGACCATCAGGCAGACGACCTCAGGACACAGGCTCAACTTCAGGCAGCAGAGGCCTATGACCATGAAACACCAGAGATGATTTGAGGTATTATCTGTGTCTACTCCACCCTTTCTTTAGTTCTTATAGACACAGGAGCGAGTCATTCTTTTATTGTCACTGCCCTTGTTCGGATCTTGGAGATTCTGACAGAGCCATTGGCTCAATCCTTACGGCTAGAGACTCCTACGAGAGAAGACTTGATGATTACGCACTGGTGCTGGCAGTGTGAGCTTACTCTAGGAGGCTAGAGCTTTGGTTGGGATCTTCTTGTAGCGGCGTCAAGGACTTACGACGTCATCTTGGGCATGGATTGGTTATCTACAGTCCATGCTCAGATAAACTGTTTTAGGAACAAGGTGCAGTGTGTACGCACCGACGGGAGCAGGTTCACGTTCACCGGTGAGAAGGGAGCCTTTGCAGCACAGGATGGATTCACGCAGAGGAGAGGACAACCCATCACTGATCAGTTGCCTAGCCTCATCCTAGGAGCAGTTGACATGTAGAGTCCATGTTTTCCTGTAGTGGTGGATCAGTATACAGACGTTTTCCCTAACGACGTTCCTGGACTACCTCCTCGTAGAGAGGTAGACTTTTATATTGACCTATACCCAGGGACAGCCCCGATATCCACTCCATCATATCAGATGGACCCTAATGATCTTTGAGAGCTATGGGTACAGTTGGAGGACTTGCAGGGCAAGGGATTCATCTGACCCAGTGTTTCACCCTGGGCTTCCCCGATATTGTTTTCCAAGAAGGCGGATAGGAGCTTGCGACTTTGTGATGACTATCTTCGCCTGATCCAGGTGACCGTGAGGAACAAGTATCTACTACCAAGGATTTACGACCTCTTCGATCAGCTCGAGGGAGCATGGTGGTTCTCGAAGATAGACCTCAGGCCAGGCTATCATCAGCTCAGAGTTTGAGACGCGGACGTGCAGAAGACGACCTTCAGATGTCTGTATGACCACTATGAGTTCTTGGTTATGACTTTCGGTGTAACCAACACTCCATTAGTGTTCATGGGTCGCATTAAAAAGATCTTTCAGCCATACCTAGATCGATTTTTCATGGTATTCATCAACAAAATTTTGATATACTCGACCACTGACGAGGAGCACGCCTACCACTTGCGGGTTGTACTAGACACACTCTGAGAGCACCAGCTTTATGGAAATCTCTAGAAGTGTCAGTTCTGGTTACGTGAGGTCCACTTTTTGGGACATGTCATCTCGGAGGTGGGAGTTGCGGTGGATCCTGCGAATATCGAGGTAGTGCTAGCTTGGGAGCCACCCAGGAGCGTGATGGAGGTGTGGAGTTTCTTGGGTCTAGCTGGGTACTACCAGAGATTTGTGCCATACTTTTCCAGATTTGCGGCACCACTCTCAGCTTTGACGAAGATGGGGAAACCATTCTTGTGGTCAGACAGATGTCATAGAGCTTCCAGGAGCTGAGACAGAGATTGAACAGCGCGCCTATCTTGAGGCTACTGGAGGAGGGAGTGGGGTACATAGTCTAATGTGATGCATCAGGGACCAGACTCGGATGTGTCCTGATGCAGGAGTGGGCCGTGATCACCTATGGATCACATCAGTTGAGGCAACATGAGAAGAACTACGCTACCCATGACCTGGAGTTAGCAGCAGTGGTCTTCGCTCTGAAGATGCGGCGACACTATCTGATGGGAGAGCGCTTTACAGTCTACACTAACCACCAGAGTCTCAGGTACATCTTCTCGCAGAAGGACCTGAATCTGAGATAGCGACGATGGCTCGAGTTCCTCCAGGACTATGACTTTGAGATACTCTATACTCATAGAAAGGGGAACGTAGTAGCCGATGCTCATAATAGGAGGACGGGCATCTAGCTACTCGGGGAGGCGATAGAGTAGCTAGCCGCTTTGCAGATATCCTTCATGGATAGAGATGGTGCAGCCTTTCTTCAGTCACCCACAGTCACTCCTCCACTACTGCAGCGGGTTAGAGAGGCATAAAGTGGGGATGTTGACTATGAGACGCGGTGCACACAGATATCCTCAGGACAAGAACCTGATGGATTCTCTATAGGAGGAGATCACAACATCCATTTCAGAGGATGTACCATGGTACCATTTGCTTTAAAGGAGGATGTGGTGAGAGAGTTTCACACTCCCCCTTTAGCAGTACATCTAGGAGTGGCGAAGATGTACCAGGATCTGAGACGACAGCACTGGTGGCCGGGTATAAAGAAGGTTGTGGCAGAGTTCGTTTCTTGATGCCTCACCTGCCAGCAGGTGAAGGCAGAGCACCAGGTACCAATAGGCTTGGTACATCCCTTGGAGGTCCTGGATTGGAAGTGGGATGGGATATCTATGGATTTCATGACTGGAATTCCACGTACTTCCAGAGGTCACGACTCTATTTGGGTGATTGTTGACTGAATCACCAAGTCGGCTCACTTCTTACCCATCAGTGAGCAGGGCTCAGTAGAGAGCTTGGGACGTCTCTACGTTCAGGAGATTGTACGACTTCATGGTAGGCCATCATCTATCGTCTCCGATCGAGATGCTCGCTTTACTTCCCGGCTTTGGAAGGGGTTCCAGGAGGCATTCAGGACGCAAATACGTTTAAGCACTGCCTTTCACCCTCAGACGGATGGTCAGATGGAGAGGACCATTCAGACTCTTGAGGACATGCTCCGTACATGTGTCCTCGACTTTGTTCGCTGCTGGGAGGACCACCTACCCTTGGTGGAGTTCGCGTACAACTAAAGCTACCAATCCACCATCGGGATGGCACCATATGAGGAATTTTACAACCGACCTTTCAGATCACCTATGTTCTGGACAGACCCTGGGGAGTCAGCACTTTTGGGACCGGAGATGGTCCAGGCCACAACAGAGAAGGTCCAGGTCATCCAAGAGCGGATGAGGACAACTCAGATCCGACATAAGTATTATGATGACAGGAGGTGGAGACGACTGGAGTTCGAGGATGGAGACCACGTCTTTTTACGGGTCTCACCTCAACATGGATTACAGAGATTTTGCCGGGGCGGCAAGTTATCTCTGCGCTTAATCGGACCGTTCCAGGTTCTCAACAAGATAGGAGAGGTGGTTTATCGCCTGGCTTTACCACCACAGTTGTACCGGGTGTACGAAAGGGATAGAATATGATAATTCTACATTTTCATGTAAAAGAAAAGAGAATCAATGAATCCCCTACCTTAAAAGGTTTCTCATGTTCTTTTCTTGAGAACAGATCAAAGAAACAGATCACGATCGCCTTCCTGCTATAGCTGCATCCAATCGAGGATGTAGCGACACAACCGCATCAACAAAAACCACAAGAAACTCCCTTATAACTATGGAGATCAAACACCATAGAATGGAAAAGTCAAATGGAAAAAATAGAATAAAGAAAACCAAAGAATGAAGGTAGATCATACCTTAGATTGAAGATGGATCAATGAAGGAATCTCGAGATCGATTCCTATCGAAGGAATCTCTAAAATTCTCTAGAGGGGTCAGCTGGGACCCTTGGGACAAGTGGAAAGGAATCCTCAGCCACAGGGTTTGAAAAACCGTAGTGGATGATATGTTTTTAAAACACCCAATAGTGGGTTAGTACATGGCATTTACTTTCCCGTCACATCATATACTACCCTGAGTTCGACTTACACCAAGAAAACCCATCACCTTATAACTTATTTTATTTTTATGAAACCCGAATAGTACACATCTTGTACCCCTTGGTCACATCATATATCCCCTTATTTCCAGATTCTGGCCACCAAACTCCTCTAGAAATCCATCAAGCCTTCTCCAAGCACCTTAGACTTCGAAAAATCACAAAGGGTCAATTCACGAGGATCCAAGACATTATATTAGATACCTATCAAAAAATTCTCATCCTCAGGAATCCAAAACCAACCTAGAGAGGAAACAGAAAAGTGGTTGTCTGAACAACCACCCTGTGAGATACCTCTTAAGGTTCTCTCCACAATAGGAGATCAACCACATCAAAAGAACAATGTGAAAACTCGCGACCACCACAACCAGATCATAAATTCTCTTCCAAGGGAGATACCTCTCAAATAGAGAAAGAAAAAACAAGAAAAAAAAATAAATCCTTCTTATAGATAGGAAAGGTCTAAAACCAAAAAATGAACATCATCATAAGAAAAGAGTGAAACATCAAATAGCTCAGGATGCTAAGTGTGTATCTATGACTCACATTCCCAAGTATTGTTCTCCATGCCACCGTGCTCCCACAAGACACAAAAAAATGGGATAGAATTCCTGTGAAACACCTTCTCCTTATAGTCTTGAATCTTCTTAGGCCACTCCTCAAAGGTCTCATCACAATCAACGTCGATCTCTCCCAAATCGATGATGTGATATTCAACATTAAGATAACGACAGATCTATGACCCATGAAAAAAATCTTGTATCCGGATCATCTGTAGGGTAAGTGATACCTGATACGCCACAACTCTAACACGAGCCAACACCTTGAAAGGACCAACAAATCGAGGAGAAAGCTTACTCCCACCACTTAACCTTCTCTGCCCACGACATGAAGTCACCTTTAGAAACACGTGATCCCCAACATCAAACTCTAAAGGTCTTGTACTTTAATCAGCTTATGATTTCTAATGATATTTTGCTTCCTTCATCCTCTCATGAATCACTTGAACCATATCTATCGTATTCTGTAATAGATTCGGTCTAAGAATATCTGACTCTCCAACCCCTATCTAGCACAACATAGAATGGAAAGGTCATCCATACAAGATCTCAAAATGCACCATACCAATGGTGGAATGAAAAACATTATTGTAAGAGAACTCCATCAAGGGTAATTGCATCATACATGAACCTCCAAAATCCAGGACACAATAGCGCAACATGTCTTCAAGAGTCAGGATTTTCTGCTCTATATAACCATCCGTCTGTGGATGAAAAGTCGTTCTAAGGCATAACTGAGAACTGAAAACATGCTAGATACCTCTCCACACCCTAGAGGTAAAACAAGGGCCTCGATCGGAAATTATTTTCCTCAATACTATGTAGAGTCTCTCCACCTCCTCCAAATAATGCCTCTATAAAACCTCTATTGAGCTTGACTCTTTTATCATTATAAAGTGGGATGATTTCATTAAACAATCCACTACCACCCATATAACATCATGGACTTCATGAGCTCGAGTTAAACCAGTAACAAAGTCCATTGAGATGTCCTCCCACTTCCACTGAGTAACATCTAATAGTTGAAGAAAACCACTTGGGACATGGTTCTTGGACTTCACCTTGTGGAAGACCAAACATTGAGACACAAACTCCGCAACTGCACACTTCAACCCAGACCCCCAAAACTGACTCCTCAAGGATTGGTACATCTTTTTTACACAAGGATGTACTTCTAATAGAGAACTATGGAACCCTATGAGAACTATCTCACACATCTCCAAAGGAATGAAAATACATCCCTGATACAACACTCGATGTTATTCATCCTCAGAACAACCATCAGGGACCTCGCCACAAAAAACTCTGTCTCTCTAGACCTCCACCTCTAGATCCCCCAACTCTGACTCTTCCACCTGCTGCACCAAGGATGAATGCACCATCATATGAATAAGATAACCTATTCCCCCAACCTCTCCCATATCAAGATGTAATACTGAATGTTCTTCCATAACTCTACTGGAATCACCAGATTCACGCACTGCATCACTACATGACTTACTGCTTAGTACATCAGCTAAAAAATTCCCCTTTCAAGGTGTATACGAGATTTCTAAGTCATATAACTATAATAACTCCATCCACTAATGCTTCCACAAGATCAATTCACACTGGGAGAAAACATACCTCAGGCTATTATGATCAGTGAATACCAGAAGGTGATCTCTAATGAGGTAATGCATCCACAACTTCAATGAAAACACCATGATTGATAACTCAAGATCATGGGTGGCATAGTAACTTTCATGGGGAAGAAAATACCAAGAACTATTAGAAAAAACTAATATATGCTACATTATAATATAGGTTAACCTTAGATAAGAAGCATCATAGAAAACATTAAACCGAACAGCCTCTATAGCCAGACAATGAACCAGAGAACTTACCAACTTCTCCTTCAGATACTCAAAAGCAGCCTGATATTGATTAGTCCACATGAATACCTAATCCTTCCTGGTCAATGCTGTTAGAGGAGTTGAAAATTAATAGAAATTGGATACGGACCTCCTGTAGTAGCCTGTGAGACCAAGGAAACTTCACACCTCTACCACTATCTTGGGGGAAGACCAAGAAACAACTGCTTCTATCTTCGATGAATCAACAATGCCTCCATACTAATACATCAAATTCCCCAAGAAACAAACATCTCTAGCCCAAAACTTTCACTTTGAAAACATCCTAAATAGATGATGTTGACTAAGAACTCCCAAAATGGCGTGCAGATACACTATATGCTCCTCCTTAGAAGTGAAGTACACAAGGATGCCATCGAAAAAAACAACCACAAACTTATCAAATAACTCATGAACACAGTGTTCATCAAACCCATGAACACAACTAGAGAATCTTTTACACCAAACGACATTACAATGAACTCGTAATTCCAATGACAACAATGGAAATAGTTCATTAAGATAACCTCATCTTCCACACCCATCTGATGTTATCTTGACTGCAAATTGATCTTCAAGAAACAAATTTCACCCTTTAGTTGATGGAATAAATCATAAATCCAGGGAAGTGGATAGTGATTCTTCACTGTCACTTTGTTTAAGTGACAATAATCGATACACAACCACAAAATTCTTTTAGCCTTCTTCATGAACAGAACTAGTGCACCCTGCAATGACACACTTAGATGAAAAGAACCACACTATAACACACCACCGAGCTATATATGTAGCTCTTATAACTTTGAAGGGTCCATCCTATACGAAGACATAGATATAGGAGATGATCATGGATGTAGCTCGATCTTGAACTCAATTTGTCATCTAGGGCGTAATGCTGCAACCTATTTTGGAAAGACATCAGGGTACTCATCTATGACCCTCAGAAACATCAACTACTGAACCTTTGAAGAACTCAACATCAGTTCAGCCATCAAGGATGATAGGGACAGAACACGCTTTTGACCCTTCCAAGGGTCTTTCTCACCGACAAACACTACTGGATCTCTATCATCATTGAAGAACACCACCTACCCCATGAGGCAATCCGCGATATCCTAAACTGAATAAAACCAATACATACCGAGGATGACATCATATGGATGTATCTGTAAACATAGTAAATATCCCCATGAGAGGTGAGGCCTCGACAGTAGCTCACAATTTGTACATACTTCAAACAATTTAGCTTGACCTCCAACTGATGTAGTCAACACTAAGGGAACTGGAATCCTCTCTACCACAAGCCCCAAAGCATGGACAAGGGCAGGAGATATAAAGGAGTGTGTCCCTCCTGAATTAAACAAGGAATACACTCAATTAGAAAACCAGCTAAGAGTACTTGGGATGACATCTGGATCACCTGGCATTGGCAACAATAAAGCATGAAGCTGACCACAACATCCTCCACAGCCTCTCTAACCCAGATGACGACCACCAAAATTGCCACACTATGATCTCTGGGGATAAAGAGTATCATGGGGCTATCCCTTTCCCGCCCCATCAACTCTCTGCTGATCCAGAGCTGGGGAAACCTGCTACTTCTATCTCAGCTGGAACTACCTCAATGGAGGAACCTCAAGTGGAAAACTTGGTGCATGATGACCAGTCTGAAAGTTGATGCACTCTCACTGATGATGATTTTAGCATCGATAATAAAATAGGTTCCTTATCCCTTAGTATATGACTGAGAGATGCTTCCCCTGGAGAAACAAGATGTTGAGGGCTGGGCCCTGCCCCCAAAAAAATGGAAACTCTTCTTCCTTAAAAACCGGGAACCGCGGACCGCCGATCTGCTTCGTGGGAAATCCTGACAACTCCCCTCTCATGATGATCTGGTTCTGGATAATGTCATGTCGATGACCTCTGCCCTCGCCAGCACCTGAAGTTATGTGTTCAGCATAAACATGGTGACCCGAAGCTGGATTTCTGGATGCAAAGCCTCCACATTAGCCTTGCCATGGCCTCCTCATATAGGAGCAGTTCTGAATCATATCGTAAAAGGTTCCTAAAATGGATTCCAAACTCTCGCACACTAGAGCTCCTTTATTAAAGGTTGGGAAACTCATGGCGACTAGACACCATTGCGGTCGAGGAAACAAAACTCAAATATGAACTTTCCTAAAAAATCCTCCCACGTGATCATCAACTCCTCACGATCCCCAAAGAATAAGAACCATCACTGCCTCGCTTCCACATGCATCATCATCACAACCAATGAATCACATTACTAATTATGAGCATGGATCAAACTGAAGGCTATCTCAACCTCCTCCAACCAGTATTATGTGATTGCATCTGAAACAAATCCCTCATACTTTTGTAGCCTCTCAAAATAAAACTCTTAGAGTGTCCTCCTCCAAGTGTCATCATTGTCAACCTATAACTAGTGGCGATCAACTGGTGCAACCTATTGGATATCTTCTGTGCAAACATTACAAGGAAAATGACCTGGAGCCATACCTGAAAAATAAAAAATTGGTAGAACTCCAAACAATGGAACATGAAAGGTTAAAAATTAATTAATTAATTATTTCCTTTTATTTATTTTAGGTTAACCTATCCCAAGTTCTACCTAGTCAAAAACATGCACAAAGAATAATGATGCATGATTCATTCTTAGGTCTCTACCCTACAACCAGAATCACCTCATTTAGTAGTCACTATAGACTTAAATGTCTGTTCATTAATCATCGGGCTCCCTAAAATCCTACATCTCAGCCAATATCCAGTGTTTACATCACTTTCTAAACTTGTCTGACACCATTTCCCAAACAACCCATACATCCTCACCAGTGCCTAACTACAAACTCCATCCTATCCCTCAACTAGACCTCTGATACCACTCTGTCATGGCCCCCTCCCCACAAGGATTTCCCCACCTTGGTCTACAATGTGAGAAGTGAGATAGTGACCCTCGAGTCCCAACTCTAGTAGGCCCAGGGTTGAAAACTATCACTGTGCGTATAGTAAACACACATATGGGAGGAATTACCCTCTAGGAGAGCACATGAAAAAGAGAGAGATAATAATAACATCAACCAACTCCTACTCAGACTGGAATTTTAAAGAAATCCCAAGTACACATATGTATTTTCATTCGAAACTACTACAACTGGAAGGGAAAACAACAAGTACCAAAGGAATGTAAAAACAACGACAACCATGTAGCCCGAATAGCTCCTGCATCCCCAAGTTATTAGTAACCGTCCTGATCTCCAACCTACACCAAGTAACATGCAAAATAGTTTATATATATACATAGGGTGAGTATAACGGTATACTTAGTAGGATCCTCCCTGGAGTCTCAAATGAAAATGTAAATAAAGCATGCTAAACTACAGTGAACAACCAGTGAAACTAACTCATCACCTAAATAGGTATACTATGTTGCTAGCCTCACCATGGCTACTCTCACCAAGTATCTCACACAATATTATATAATATAATAAATAATATCAAGGGTACCCCACTTCTACTTCCCAACTAGTTTTCCAATTTTCCCCAATGTCACACATCCTATGCATCTCTCCCCAAAAGGCTTGCCCATAGAAACCTGGATAAAGCACCACAATATGCACCTCATGCATCACAACTACAAAATCAATGTAAACAAAGTAACCAGGTAGTTTCTGGAAGCCACTACAACTTGTATAATGTGTATCATATGTCGGGCATTAAACCTCAAGCAATTTTGGCCCTTACACCAAGTAAGGATCCTCAATCCATCACAACCTATACACGTTACACCTATAGTAGTCCATAGAAAACTATATCTAGAATATATGTGTTTGAATAACCCCAATACATTACATCCCTCTACACACATATATGTGGAAAACTACCCATTGTGCCTACCAGCACAAGTAAATACCAAGAGAAGAGAGAGGGCCAAATAGGGTAGTGTGCCATCGATCCTCCCACCAGAATGTTGGGGAAAACACCCCCAAGGGATAAAAATCCTTGGGGTGTCAGATTCTCTAATTAATAGGGTGTAGTACCATACAGAAACAAAAAAAGTACAGAATACACTATAGATCACAACGACACTATGGGAATAACCTAGTCTTAGACTCAACTGCAGCTAACGTCTCTCAGACTCCCAACTGCCACTGTTAAGACTAGGTATCCTATAAGCACACAACCATTTAAAGAGATACATTAGATTAATTTATCTCTTTTTATAATTTTCACTTCACAGTAATTTATTATTTACCAATTAGTTAACCATTATCAATTCTACATTATATTTCATTAGCATCACACCCAAAATCAATTGTTCATTTAAATTGTAACATCATTGTTGCATTACACCATGTTCCAACCCCATGGGTTATCATCATTTATTATCAACATTATTACTTCCCCATATTCCTAGGCATTCTATAAAAACATTATAAGCTACCAAACACAAGGGGGATCCACACAGTGAGTAGATGAACTACATGTCGGGTCTTTTCCACCTATAGAAAGATCGTAGACCCATCCTCTATCAAGAATATAATCACAGAAAGGACATGGAATACCCCACCCGTCTTTTCCTCTTTTTTGGAAGGAGGGTAAGAAAGACTAGATTCCTTAGTATTGGGGATTGAAATGTAGATAAACAATAAACAATATTCAGCAAGCATCCAATCATCCACATCTAACATGTTTCATCATCTCTAGTGTCCTCCCTGATACCCATATGCATAAACAGATGCGTCTCACCACTCTAGGTGTCAACTACTGCCAAAACCAATGGGGCTCCCTACCCCCCACACATCACAAAATCCTTCCAGACTCATATCATAACACAATTAGTATGAAAAAAACATAATATCATCTAAGATCTTGTCCCTTATACATGAAATTCTTCCTTCACATGCAATGAGCTCTCACAGATCTAAGCATAAGGCTCTTGGACTTTACAAGAAAGAGGGCAACTCATAACCCTACAAAGCATTATCTATTATCAACCAATCATTTCCTTAATCCATCTTGAATTAACCAGTTCATTATTAGTAGGTTCCAACTTTGGTAAACCTAAATAGAAAGCTATCATTTCTATCACAAATAAATAAACATGCTTACAACATCAATTTGATTGACATAAAATTATAACAACAACCAGATTCATTTACATTCCTATTTGTCTTTATCCAAATAATTATCAATTAATTACATCTCTAAATTCTTTACCAATTTTATCAAGAAAAAAATGATAACAAGAAAAGAAAATAGATCACACTATCTAGAAAATCAAGAGGCAAAACGTTATCATGGTGCAAAGCAACAACATGCGATCAAACAAATTATTTTAATCTGGTTAAAGTATTTAATTAGGTAAATTAAATTGTGATCCAAATAGATAAAACATGATAACTCTATAGTTTCATGTAAGATAATAGATAAGCAATGAATTCCCTATATGAAATAGTCTCCAATGTTATTCGCTTGAGAATGGATCAAAGCAATGGATCACGATTGGTTTCCACACAACAACTAAATCCACATGAGGATTTCATGGCACAAAAACATCAACAAAAACCTAAAGAAAATTCCCTAGAACAATAGAGATCAAATTATATATCATAAAAAAGAGAAACGGGATAAACCAAATTGAAGAAAACTAAAGAACAAAGGTAGAACTTACCTCGGATTGAAGACGGATCAATGAAGGAATACTAAGATCGATTCCTATCAAAGGAATCTAAAAAACACTCTGGAGGGGGTATCTGGGTTTCTTGGGATGATAGTAAAGGAATCATCATCCATAGGGTTTGAAAAACACGAGAAACTGATATGTTTTTAAAATACCCAACAGTGGTTCAGAACACAACATGTACTTCCCCATCTCGTCATGTAATGCCTTGAGTTTGACTTACGCCGAAAAACCCATTGCCTCATCACTTATTTTAGTTTTCTAAAATCTTAATGGTATATGTATTGTCTCACTTTGTAATGTCATGTATCCCCCTCTTTCCAACTTTGTGCAACCAAACTCCTCAAGACTTCCTCTGAGCCATCTCCGAGCACCATAGTGTTCAAAAACAAGCAAAGGTTTGATCCATGTGGATCTGGTCCATTACTAGGTATGAGTTTTTGTTTGATATAGTTTTCCATGCTTAGTGATCATAAAAATTGTTTCTATAGGAATGAGGAACTTCCTTGTTTGAAGAATGGAAATCGCGACTTAGAGTGTGAAAGAATTGTGAGTGCACAATTCCATTTAAGGGGTCCAGAATGTAACACCTCCGAATGTTTTTATATATGTATTTTTTATTTAAATAAATAAAACAAGTCTTAAAAAATTATACATGAGTATAATATAATATATTTTATTTAAAATAAGATACAAACCTAGGTTTGGATACATGAACACTTCCTAAAAAATTCTTACAACTAAACAATCAGAAAGTAATCTAGTAAGATCTATTAGTAATTAAAGAGGAAATTCTACAAAAAACGTTAGAAAAACCGAACAATAGCCATAATTATTTGTATCCTCCATGATTAGGATCCCTCCAGTGATAATGATAGTAAAAACACATAGTAATGGGAATAAGACCATATTTTCAAGAAAGTGTTTTCCAAACACATAGATTCCAGTTTTTTTAAAATTACTTCTAAGTTGAATATTTATTAATAATTTTTTTTTTACATTGGAAGTTGCTATTATGATTTTTAGATAAGCCAAAAGTGATAGTAATTATGGAATAAAAATATAAACAATGAAATATTTTATAAACTATACACATATATATGATTTAATTTAGAATTAAATTCTATGTTTTTTAAATAATGCACGAAGTATATATGATAATTTCATAAGTAATTAGTAAATTTATGTAATAAATAAGAAGATAATATTTAATTAACTGAAATTATAAAAAAGAAATGTTAAAAGAACAAATTAAGTTATTAATTAGGTTTTGAAAATTAATCACATAAGAATGAAATTAAAAATATACGTTTTAAAATATTGTTTGTTTCAGATTTTAATAAAAATTTGGCCAACCACTAGAGGTTCTGACCAATGGATACCTTAACCAGCCAACGAGACCAACTGGGGGGTTGATCACCATAGGAGGTATTGACCGTAGCATGCTTCGCATGGTGTAAAGGTGTTGTAGAGGTACCGCTAAGAGAGGACTGACCAAAATGACATTGTGGATAGTATAAGATAGATCACCTATTGGCTCATGTATAAGGCCCATAATCCATTTTGTATTTCAAATGTGAAAACATGGTTTATATTGGATAAGAAAACAATATTGTGTTTTGATGTGGGATCACTTAAAAAACATCAGTTAAATCATGTCCATTAGATCAAGTCACCATCGCCATCCGATCAACCTCTTTATGTTGTCTTTTCTCGAGAAAAATTATTCCGAAACCGTCACCATGAACATAGATTATCATAAAAGATACTCATTTATAGACACCATTTCCATTGAAGTTACACTTTTGATCTTCTTTAACTACATAAAAATTCCAAAAATGTAGATCTACTAATAGTAATATATTTCTAATCACATGTATTTGGCTATAAAGACCAGACCTTTGAATTATTTCATAGGTCTTTGATCCACAAGAACCATGATTCACTATCAATGTTCCTTTCTTCTCAAGGAATCCTAAATGGGTAGTACACATGAATTAATTTTATTAAGTACTTATAAAAAATTAAAAATCGTATGTCAACATTTCAAAATCAATTCATTTTTCATATTTAAGACCCTTGAATTGTTGGTTATCTATGCGTGAATAAATGGTTTTTAAACAACCAATTTATAATACATAGTGTTTAAATACAATGTTGTTTTTTCATCCAAGAAACCCATCTTCTCATGGAAGCTAAAATGGCTATATATATATATATATTAGAGGAAACACAAATCACCTTCATTTGAAAAATCCAAACCAAAGATATTTTATTAAATTCCCCTCTCACCCACTGATTCAAACACATATTAGACAAATGGGCACCACCTTATCTTGGTTTGAGTTTACCAAGTATGAAGAAGATTCCTCTCCTTGGATTTCCAATATTTCTTGTAAGGGTAATTATTTTTTCTTAAATATTATATTAAAAAGTGTGTAATTTTAGGATTATATAGGTATTATTTTTAGGATCTATGATTATTTTGTAAAATGTTTTTCATACTTATTTAATGGTATATATATTTTAATCTATTATTTTCAGGTTAAATTTCTTCAAGAATATATACATATAAGTGTATAAGATTTTAAAATGTAATTTTTTTTATTGAAAGATATATATAAATATATATTTTTTGTTTTTTAAGTAAATTTATTTTCAATACATCTAATTTCATGTTTATAATATGGTAAGGGTGTATATTTATTATGACATGTAACATGTAATTTTTTATTACAAAGAATAAAGATGAAATATAGGTAAAAATAGGGTCGATAAAGACAAACTGAGAGTAAAACAGAATCAGGGGGACTAAAATATTTAAGACCCAAAGCGTCTCCTATAGTAATGTTGATACCTTCCGAATTCAAACTATTCAAGTGGTGAATAAGAATATAACTCGGGCCAATGATATCCAACAATTCATGGTAGTCTGCAACCTTATTACTTTCTCACTAAACATGGGAGACATTGATAATTGCTCCAATAAAACACCTACATTTTCTAATGACATAATAGATAGACCAGGGAATCATACCTTTCCCTTGAATAGCATTATAAAGAAGCATAGACTCTGTTTTAGCCTCAGAGATCATCATATTTATTTGCATATAGATCTTAAGGCCAGTGAACAATGCCATCACCTCAGTATAGAGAGAACGACCTTGTCCCAGCCTTACAAAGAGTTCCAGTATAGTAGACCCACAGCTATCACGAACTATACCCCCACCGCGAATTCGACCAGCAATACATGAGCCATCATAACTTAATTTTAAGCCTGTTATTGAAGGTTTCTAAAAGATCTAAATACCTAGATGAAAAATATTTATTTCAAGGGAAATATGAGGTTAAATAATGAACCTCTATAGTGAAGGTAAGTCCCTCCAGTTTCCTAAGGACCTAACAATGTCAATCAGCAGATTTCTGATCCTGCATATAATCACTTGGCGATTAGAGACAATTCCCTCATGAATTATCTTATTTTTGTCCTGCCATATGCACCAACAACCAGCCTATAAAATCACTGACTAAGTCACTCTTTCAATGCCACCCATACCTGATCCATGAAAACATAAATTAAGAAAAGGACGGTCTATCAGAGCAGAGGCAGAAATCAAAGTCAACTCACCAATATAACTCCATACTTCATGAGACCATTCACCATCAAAGAAAATATGAACAGAGCTTTCTTCTTTATGCCTCTTGCAGCAAACTCGTCTAGAAGAAATACCAGTAAACATGCTAGCCATATATTTATTAGAATTATATATATATATTACTTTAAAAAACTTCCATGATTAAAATCTTCACGTATATATATGAATATATTTGAATAATATTTCTAAATTTTTTGTTAATATATGTATTACAATTATTTTTGAGTATTCTAATTATAAAGGAATGTTTTTTCAATATTTTATATAAGGAAATGAATATATATATATATATATTTGTGTGTGTGTGTGTGTTCATTTGACTATGATTTTATGATTTAAATAAGAAATAAATTCATGTACTAAAATTGGTTTCAATCATAATCTTACCCAAGAGGGTATCCTCAAAACATGTAAGGATGAAATTATTGTGTAAAAATGTTTCATTTTTATAATTCATGTGTTTTATATAAATATTTCTCTCATGATTACTCTATGAAATAAAAATGATATATCTATTATTTTATTAGAATAGTAATTTATAATTTCTATTATTTAATGTGAATGGTTTATACATTTACACCAATATTTTATATAGAAAAGCATCAAATTTTGAATTAAGTAAATTGGTATGTATTAACTTATTCATGGATGAGTTTTAGAAGATAATGTTAACCATTTTATGTCTATTTCCAATAAAATTTATTTCATAGATTTAAGATAGAAATTTTAAATACATGGATGTTAATTAACATCCAATAAATTTTTGTAAAGTCAAAATGTCATGATATTTGGTGTTACCCAATTTAAAAATTTATTTCCTATGAATTTTCATATTTATATATATTTATATAAATATAACTATGTAAAAATATTATAATGCATTGTCATTTCATTTTAAATGTTCCAAAATGGTTTTCAAAATAAAAATGTTATTTTTTTGAAATTTTTTTTAAAGAAAACATGGTATTTTTATCTGAATTTGTTTTTCATATGGGTTTAAAAATATTTTTTCAATGGTATTTATGAATAAATGTCTTTATTATTGATATGGTACTTTATAATTATATGAAACATGAGATCCATTTACAACTTATATATGGGGTGGCCCAGATAGTGTCAAGTGAGCCTGTTATTACTAAAACAATGGATGGGTCTGTGATATCACTCTAATGCATTGGTTATGGAAGTTGGCCATATGGTTATTCCATTAGTAAGAGTGACATATTTGGATGTTGTCCATATGAATATTCCATTTGTAAGAGTGAAATGTTTTAATGTTGACCACATGGTTATTCCATTTATAATAATGAAAATTATTATGCTTTCCAAAGATACCTTTTTGTTTTCTTTATATTTTATAATAGTTTTAAGGAATATTATTTGTGAATAACGTGGGTGTGTTTTAATGTTAAAATTATTTTTTATATGCTTAAATAATTTTGAAGATAAATGTAAACATTGTCTGAGATTTTCATATTTTCAAAGATACCTTTATGTGTTTACTTTTTCCTTATGTATTTTCAATAAATGTTTTCACATGGTAGTAAAATATTTATAAATTTTATTTTATTCCCCTTATATTATATTTTAAAAGTGATGCAATTTTTTTCCAAGGCATAAGTATTTTAATGGAATTTTCCAAATTATGTTTTCAATAGGATTTTAAATGAATTTTAATGTTATTATATTTTTAAATGTGGTTTCAAAATTTTGTTCTTTAAATTCAAAGTATTTTATATAAGTTTTTTCCAAATCTATATAATTTTGAATAGTATATATACCAAATAACTATTTTGATATAAATGTGTTTTAACTGTGTTTTGAAAGGAATTTTATGAAATATTTTCAAGTGGTATTTTCAAAAAAAAATTCAAAAGTTTTTCACTGGATTTTTAGAAACCCATAATGGGGAAATTATGAACACTATATTTTTTTATAAATTTTTTCAGAATCATTTAAATGTTTTATTATGTTTTTCTTTGATAAGAAGGTAGTAGGAGAAAATTTCCATCACTACCTTTTTATTTATTTAACTTTAATAATTTTTAATAGTGGTCCTTTTCCTCCAAACCCTACATTGGAAAATGTCTACAAATGTTAATAACTATATATTTTTCTACTAATTTTTTATAAAAATAATATATATCAATTATTTTATGGAATCTGGAAGCACAAGTCTTGAAGTTTCACAAAAACACCTTTGGCGCATGAAAATATTTTTTTATATAAAAATTTAATTTATATTTAATTAGTTTTTATATACATTTATAATGAAATGGTAACCAATGAATTTATCCTTATATTTTCACAAGGTAGTAAAGCCTATTCATAAACACCAATTTAATAGTGATGAGATAATTTTCATGTTAAATAATAAAATTTATAGTATTAATTAAAACTCAGTCTTGTTTGTAACATAAGCCATCGAAGAAAGTCATTACTCCATGTTTTGAAATCTATACTCAGTGTTTCATGCATTTCAAGATATATTATAGATTTAATTTATTCAAAATAATAAATATATAATATGGTCTCTGGATGTTATAATCACTTCTATGCTTATTTCTTTGGGTCGCATATTCAAATAAATATGGTGATTGTATTTTAAAATTGGATGGTGTTACATTCTCACCACCATAAATAAATTGTTCCCATGAAATTTAAGATTTATCTCGATAATAAAGGGTTGTTATTTGAAAATACCATTTTTGGAAAACCCACTTTTTAAAAGGACTAAAAAATATCATCTTAATAAAAGAAAATGTGATGTATAATAGTTATATGGAAAAAAAATATATGTTTTTATTTTAGAGAACAGTAGTGGCAAGCGAAGATATGTACTTGGATAAAAAGAGTAAATAATTATAGAATGTGATTGAGGTAATTGGTCATAATAAAGTGATTGATCAATGGAATGTTGAGGACCTCAAAGTGATAAATTTGTGAAGACATATAGAACCATTTGTTTCACCAAATATGACTATAAAAAAATAAAATATTTATTTAAAGTTATTTTTTTTCTAAATTAGAGTGTTTATTTTAATATATAGGAATATAATGATATATACATATATGATATAATTTTATTTCACAAAAATAAATTCCTCTTTTGGTTTATTTCAACCAACTTCCCATTAATTTATTATTCCATGAAATGTAGACCTATAAAAGGATTTTTTATTGCTCGTGAACTAAAATTATATTTTAACGGATGGTAAGTTCTATAAAATTAAACAGTCTTTCTGTCTGTCTCTAACCATTTTCCAAAAATAAAAATGGTTAATACATTAATCTCTAAACCTAAAAAGTAATACAACTGTTTCATCATTAATATTTATCCATAAAAATGTTTCTATCAACAATGAAACATTAACCAATACATTAAATAGGGTAGTGGCAAGTGAAAAAACTATATTGTCCTTCGATCATAGTTCAAGCCCCACCTCCTTTCTAGATTTGATGGGTTGTCACCCAACATGTGGGTTTTCCGTTTTAGAAAACAAATTCCTATAATATTCCAAAAAATATGATGGACACCATTAAAATAAAATTAATCATAATATAACCTTTTAATAATGTTATCATTTTTTTACAAATTCTAATAATATTATTATATTTTTATTTCATTTTCATTAATAGTCATGTTATATCTAATGGTTATCAATACCATTAAACTTATGTCTATAAAATGTGAAGTTTTTCTTCCCCAAATAAAATTTTCACTAAAACATATACTAAACCAAAGGGTTTTATTGCCATAAATTTCTCCCAAATTTTCCTTAGTCTTGGTAGAACCCCATAATATAAGACCTTGAATATTATTTAAGTTATTTATCTTATTTTTCAATATTAAACTCATCAACACATGATTGTATCCTTATGTATTATTTTATTTAATAAACAACTGATTCAAAAATTTAATAGAATCCTTAGATGTTTCATGATTATTATAACCAATATACCATTGGTAAAATAATTCAACAATTTACTTCTTAAATAAAAATTCATAAATACTTCATCTATTTTTTGAACATTGTTCTTTGGTCTAGGTGTTTACCATAATATCATTTAAATGATTTCTAAATCATGGCACCATATCTTCAATATAAAAGTTCATAAGTTTAACCAAGGTTATTAATTTTCAATATCTATTAAAATCCATCATAATATTTTGAAAATAAATTGTTAATTATCCTATGAATATATCTTGGGAGTGTTAAACCAGATGTGTAGTAAGGCCAATTATCAATTACTAGGTTATGCTCAAGCCAAGACCGAAGTGAACTTTTATTAGTTATTACAACAAGGTATATATGTTCAAGAACCACATTCAATGTAATATCCTTACATGTATGTATTTATTATAATAAAACATATTATATACCTTACAAAAACTTTATGATGTTCTTTTATAATTACCCTCAAAGTATTTCTTAGGGCTATGTTCCCTAATTTATGTCTTCCTACATCTAGTTCCCAAAGTTTCTACTAAAAATACTAGGATACCAAATGCAGTGAACCTAACCATAGGGGACTAGAGTTTGGTACCTAAAACCATTTCATTGTCATAAGATACAAGGAAACACATACCAAATGGTTGATCAATTTTAGTCATGGTAAACTAGATACATACATTAGCCATACATTAAATTTGGAATAAAAAACTTACAACATAATTTTTTTTATTTCTTAATAACTTTATTTCATATATAATAACACTACATATCAATCCTATTAACATGTGGAATCCTTTGGAATGAAAAAAATAAGGTGAGCTTAAATGATCAGTAAGGGTTAAGTACATCAGAGTATATCATGAATCAATAAGAAAAATCAACATGTTATAATAAATAACTAATCAAAAATGCACTTGAAATAACTGAATAATGAAATATATATATATAAGTAAATAATTGAAAAATAATTAATTTAATAAATTATCTTATAATAAAATTTATCCATATATTTTGTCTTAGCAAAAAATCTCCCGAAAAACAATAACTGAATCAGAACGAAGGCAATTCTTATTTATCGGGCATCATGATTACCAGGTACATGAATCCATTACCATCAAGACCATTAAAAATATGGTTTAAAACATAATAGGTATAAACTAATTTGGTTTGGATAACCTTATATCTGCTATCAGGGCATTTTAAAAGACAATCTAAAACACAATGGTTACAAACTCATAGGGTTTTTACAACTAATTTCATCTCATGAGACTACTGATTCATCGAGGGGGATTAATTTAAATGAAACCAAACCCATTATTTAATACCGAAATCCTTCCTTATATATTGGACAATAAATTTAAATCATAAACAATTTTCCTTATCAAATATCCATATTGAGTATAGGATATAGATTTATCAATTTTTTCTTAATAAATAACGTAACATTCAAAGTAAACACCATATGAAAAAATGGTATACGGATTTGGAAATAATAAAATCAATCATACAATAATATGGATATTAAAAATAAATAAAATTTACAATGATAAATTATTATAATAAGGTGATTGTTTCAAGATAAAGTTAACAGTCTAAAATATAGTGAGATTATACAAAAGCTGTTATCACTTGGTAAATTTCAAATTAAACCCCGTTAGATGAAATAATCCAAATTGAAAAATAAATTACCATGAATAATGAATTATTAATGATATTAAATTTCAAAGTAGTAGTATATACATCCCATAAAAGTTATGTCGAGCATAGTAACGAATAAGTCTCAACAGAATGTAATTTGAGTCAAAATCCTTTACTTTATGCTTCCTTTTATTAGAATGTTCTTTTAACTCCGTTAGAATGGTTTTAAAGATGTTATTAACTAAAAACAGAAATATATTAATATTTTTAATAAAATTTATTATTCTTTTATAACATCTAATCACCCAATTGTTAATAAAATTTCAATATTTTCATTGATTTGGGTGTTAACTACCCTGTTTTTAGTCTGTTTTAACTTTTTATTTTATATTTATCAAACATAAATTATTATATAATAATATATATAATTTGAATCATTATTTAAATTATATATATATATTTATTATATAATTTTTAAATCATTCCATAATATTTGGAGAGAGGAAATGAAATATATCGTTCAAGGATATGGTGGGTATTACATACAGATGAGAACTATTTCCATTTTCTTATCAAAATACAGAAAGTTAAATGATATATATATATATATATATTATCATTAAAAAATAATTCTTATGTCATATAAATCAAATATTGTTATTATACCCATACTCAATACATTCCACATAAAGCGTGGGCACATCACATTGCTTTGTGTGGTGTTAGTCCTTCGTACACACGAGCGACATTATCGTATTCCCAAAAAATAAAAATAATGATGGTATGTGTGATTTATTAACTAAATAAGAATAAAAATATCATAAATATAATATATGAGTTATAAATCCATCATTATTCCAAACATTTAAAGGCGATAATGGAAAAAAGAAATGACATCAGTTCATGAGGTAGTAGTCTTCTGTACTCCTGAACGATGATTTCGTATCCCATTTTCTGGAAGATTGGAATGTTTTAGGTATTAAATTTAACATTAATTTTTTTTATTATACATAATATGATGAAATAATTATATAATTGTAGTATAATATGAATCAAAGGAGGTGGAGAAGGTAATAAAGTTAAAATTCTTTTAGAAGAATATTACCTCTTCTTTGGGTATTCAACTTAGGTTTTCACTAAATCCTTCCTATGTTAAATTTTTTCCAAAGATATGGCTTATAATATATGGGTAGAGAAGTTAAAAAGTTATTATTTCTTGGCTTGGTAATAAAAAATGTCCAAGTA
Source organism: Viscum album (assembly GCA_963277665.1). Classification (NCBI taxonomy): domain Eukaryota; kingdom Viridiplantae; phylum Streptophyta; class Magnoliopsida; order Santalales; family Viscaceae; genus Viscum; species Viscum album. The sequence continues at coordinate 1,782,019,114 of OY728148.1, read as the reverse complement.
GTTGTGAGGAATTTGGGAGAGTGACTGGCCTTTTTTAATAGAGGAGTTACATTCTTATAAATACCCAAGAGTATTCACTATTGGGAGGTATAATTTTCCTAATGTACCTCAAAAATAGATAAATAATGAAGGTTAGAGATTAATTGGTCTATAAATACCTCCAACACTACGAATAAATACATATTTTTATCAATATATTTCTTATCCTTTATGTTTTCCCAAGTTTATCATGATAATTTTTACCGAGGTAACTTGTATCTTTTAAATTACCAAAGTAATTTATCCATTAAGATTATAATTAAAAGATATTTATTTAATAATTTATAAATATTTATTATAAATTTTTATTAAAATTAATTAAATAAAAAAACCATGCGTGTGTAAAATTAATTTTAATACAAATTCATGTAATGCGTAAAACCCTAATTTAACATTATTCATGTTAATTAATTGTATCCATTTTCACTACCTATAGTTGAACAAAATTAAGTTTAACATATTAGATAAAATATATTTTGTTAATTTAATATATTTATTACATTTCTCAAAATTCCATTTATAGAAGTGGAAAAATTTAATTTAAAATTAATCTCATAGATGTGATGAGAAAACGAGTTTTAAAGTAAAAATAGTCAAAGGATTACTATGATTTTATACATAAATTCCATATAAAAATGATTAAAAATAACTAAATTGGATTAATACATGTATAATTTATTTAATGTTACTTTAAAAAAAAATTAAAAAGTAATTATACAATATAAATTATTTATAAGAAAAGTCAGTTTTCAATGAAATTTCAGTATTTGTCATTATTCATAAAAAAACAAAACTTCTCAAAAAAAAACCAAAACATTTCCCTAAGATAATTTTGAAAATATTACTAGAAAATTTATTCTTAATTTTTAAAAGAAAATTTATAAAATTGTGAAAATTTAGTTTTAAAACACGCACTCTATTAAAAGGCATTGACCTTCCTTTAGAAAAATAGAACTTTTTATGCATAGAATTGGATTTGATCTTATTTTTTTCCTATATAATTTTTTGGATGAATATAAAAAAATTAATATAATATTTTAATTTCATTAATATAATTATGATTATTAATTAATTTAATTTTTAATATAAAAAAACTTTGGCACATACAAATAGATTTTTATAAAAACATTTTATTTATATTAAATCGGTTCATATATTCATTTCTAATCAATTTGTAACCAATGAATCAAAAAATATATTTTATTAAGTTAGTTAATACTATTCATAACCACTAATTTTATATCTAGGAGATAATTTTTATATAAAATAATAATATTAATATTATTCAGCAAAACATAGTCTTACGTGTAGTGCAAGATGTCGAAGAAACTAATTATTCTTTGTAATAAAAGCTAAACTCAGTGTTACATTATTTACAAGCTATATGATAGAATAAATTTATTTAAAATAGTAAATATATATTAATGTATTAGGATGTTATATACCCTCTATTTCTTGTTTTTATGCATCCCATATGCAAATGAATATGATGTTCATATTCTAAAATTTCAGGGCATTACATTCTCCCCACCTTAAATAAATTGCATCCATGAAATTTAAATAAGACCAAGATAATAAATAGATTGATATTTTAAAATACTGATTTTAATAAACCCAAATTATAAAAGTTTCAATAAAATACATTCTTAATAAGATATTTTTTGAAGTAAAAAGGTCATATGCAATAACAAATATCTATGTTTCCACACAGGAGAACACTTGTGGAAAGTGATGATATGGAATTAGTGGAAAAGTGTAAATATTTATAGAATGTTATTGAGGTCATTTATAAAAATAAATTTAATGATTTTTGGAAATTTTAGGGCCTGAAATCCATAATATGTGAATATCTAAAGGACTATTTGATTTATCAAATATGAATGTAATATGATAACATTTTTGTTTCAAGATAATTTTTTAAAGTTTAGTAATTATTTTACTATCTATGAATATACTGAAATATAATTACAGATATATTTTATTTCATAATAATAATTTCATCATTTGGTTATGATTAGATAAATTTATAACTTTTTTCTTTTTTCATTAAATGAATATCCCTAATTGAGTTTATTATTCCCCAAGAACTAAAATTAACATTTAACGGAAGTCAAGATCCATAAATAGTGACAAGTATTTCTATCTATCTCAAAATATTTTCCAAAATTAATATAGATAATACCTTAATCATTAATCCTCAAAAGTAATAATACTAGAACATCGTTAATATTTATTCATCAAATAGTTTATCAAAAAACAATGACACTTTAACTAGGATATTACATAGGCCAGTGGTAGGCATAAAACAATTATCATCCATTATCCATGGGTTCAAGCTCCACCGCCTAGCCAGATGTGATGGGTTGTCTCCCAAAATGGGGGTTTTTCTTTTTATAAACTATATTCCTTTAATATTATAAAAAATATGTTTTAAATACTTAAAATAAAATAAATTATTAAATTTTTTTTCTAATATATTAAATAATTTATATACAAAGTATAATAATCTTATTTTATATTTTTTACAACTCCATTAATGACCATAAAAACCCTAGATGTTATCAATTCCTTAAAAATCATCTCTATAAAATAAGTATCTATTATTCTTCAACTAAATTTTTCAATCCTAAACTCATTAACCAATGATTGTATCCATAAATCTTATGTTAATGAATATATAATTGCATCCAAAATTTTAAATACTCATTAGTTTTTTCAAGATTATTGTCACGAAAATACTTTAAGTAAAACAATTTTAACAATTTATTTCATGAATCAAAATAAATAAATAATACATCCATTTTTTCAACATAGACCCTTCCTTGGTTTTGGTGTTAACCATAATATGATTAATATGATATCTAAATCAAAACAAATTATCTTCAATATTAAAAAACTTTAGGTTCAACATATGTTATTAATTATCATTATCTATTTGAATCCTTCATAATTTTTTTCATGAAAAATGTGAATTATCCTAAGCGTATCCCATGGGAGTGTCAAACCAGGTGTGCAGTAAGGATAATTTTCATATAATAGGTTATGCTTGAGTCAAACCTGACATTCCCTTTCAGAGTTATTACCTCTTGGTATATCCATGTTAGAACCAAATCCACTTGTAGTATCTAAACACAGATGTCTTTCTAGGAAGGCCACATAATCTATAGGTAAACCAAACATAAGCGTGAACTTATACACTTATCCTTAATGTCTATATTTGGGTTATGTTCCATAATCTATGTCTTCTTATACCTTGTTCTCAAGGTCTCTAATGAACATCCTATGATACAATCTTTAGAGAATCTGACCCTAGAAGTAGGGGGATGGTCTGATTTAACTATATAGGCATATAGAACAAGGAAAGTCGTTCGAAAGGACGGAATAGTTTTGTAGTATTGTTAAACTGGATACATACACGAGTATTACATTAAATTTTGAATAAAAAAATTAAAACACTGATGAATAAATTCGTTCCATCTAGTGTATCACTGAATATTAGTCAGAATAACGATATGGAATCATGTGGGATGAAAATAAAATAAGGCTGCACTAAAATGATTAGTAAGGGTTAAGTAAAATAGAATCTATTGTTAATCAATATGAATAATTAACATGGTAAGGTAAATAAATGAGGAAACATGCCATTTAAATAACCAGAAAAGGAAATATCAACATTAAAAGGTAAATAACTAAAAACTCATTCCATTTAATCAATAAATATAGAATGATATGCATACATATATTTTTTCATAGTGGAAATATCATGAATAGTAATAACTGAATCTGAATGAAGGAAATTAAATTTATCAAATATCATGTTTCCCAAGTATATGATTCCTTTATCATCAAGACCTTTCACAAGATGGTTTAGAACATACTGGGTACAAACCAATTTTTTGGGAAACCATTTCTCTACAACAAGACCTCTCACAAGATAGTTTAAAACATAATGGTTACAAATTCATAGGGGTTTTCCATCTGATGTCATATCATGAGACTCCCAATGCATCGAGGGGATTACATTAAATGGTCCCTAAAGCATGTCATACCAGTCAAAGAATTTCAACATATATTGATTAACCAATTTAAATCACAGTTATAATTCCTTATAAAATATCTATATCTACCATCTATAACAAATTTGGGTTCCTTTCGACTACGTTTCACCCTTACAAGATTCCACATGTCTCTAATTTTAAATTTCCTCCATCTAAACCCAATACCACTCCTATTATACCACAATTTCTATTAGGGTTCCCACTGTCATTTTATGTTCCATCATTCTTCTCTCCATACAAACCAGTGCTGGCATCCTCCTATCCGTTTCAGTCCTCCTCCACAATAGATCATACTCTAAAATCCAATCATATCATTCTGCGGTTCCCATATTAGAAGACCAACACTGTACACCAACTATATACTTTTAAGGATTCCGTTAAGTATCCCTCTATTTCAAACGAGTATGATTCCATCCCTTCGAAACCCCCCAAATATTTTCACCCCTATAAATATGATAACCTATATATTTTTTCTAATTTAACATCCACGCACCGAAAAATCCCTTCCGGCTCATGGTTTCTATCCCCTCTACCTATATTAACCCTAATAGTTTTACTAATATAACCTCTATGCACATAAAAACCCCTTATGGATCATGATTTTTGTCCCCTCTACTATTGGTAACCTCTACATTTTTACAACTGTGACCTCCATGCACCAAAACCCTTGAAGGAATTTATTCACCCTCAATATAATCTAGAATCTACAATGGTCATATCTTTCAGGTAAATATTCTTTACACCTATGTGCTACTCGCCCTTTACAATTTCCAAAATCTCTTCTGGACATACATCATAACCACTTTGGTTCACTATTGTACATGTATATTCCTTCTAGAAAAGTGCACAGGTAGAACCAATTGTAGTAATTATTTCTTTTATTCTTGTGTGTTCTTTTAATTTTATGAATACTATAAAACAGTCTCCAATATTTGGTAATCCATATTTCCTATGAATTTTCCTAAAATGGTTACGATATATGAACTTGTATGATTCAACAAAAATATCTAAACTACTTTCTGTCAGTTTGAATATCTTCATATTTTCCAATGTTGACATATTTCTATTCGACCACATAATATAGTTTGAACCATTATGACTAATGTCTTTAATTCAATACCTAACGTTACCTGTTACAATCATGCATGATTTCTGTAATGGTCATTGAAATTTATAAAACAATATTTACATTCTTAGTAAATTTTTAGTTTTTCTTCCAATTATTTATTTCATTCACTATACTCACACATATGCAAAGTATGATTTTCTGGAAAACCTTGACAATTAAATAAAAATAAAACCAATAAAAATTTTCAATCACCATCAACATCTAGAGATGTAAGGTTTCAGAGAATACTGCTAATAAAACAATAGAAAAAATGTTTTCAGTTACGTATTATGTTTACTTTATACTATTCTACTATTTATTATTCTATGAATACATATGTTTACTATATTACCTCAATAATAGTTTCAATATCTATATGAAATTATTTTATGAACCATACAAAGCTCTCTTCCAATACAATATGTGAACCACTACTAATAAATGGTATCACTGAAGCAGAACACACATTCCATTATCACCTTTATCTATTAACAATTTATTCAATTTATATTTACAAGTACATTAAATTTGATTTCACTCATTACTTAAATCTATGAAAATTAATCATATTTATATTCTATTTAATTTATAGTGCCTCATTAATGTGATACTTTTTCAACCATATATATTGGATCAAGAAATCAAAAACAAATACAAGAAACCATGACACAAAATGTTTTGTCATTTTGTAAGGATAATGTCAATTTAATCTTATGAACAATATGTTGGTTATATATCCCATGAATTTAACAACTATCTATATATTCAATACTTTTTCCTATGAAGAATGAAGATAATGTTCTTATTGACTCATCCCTTGCCTCCTTGTCATAGAAAGAATGACTCAATAATTTAAACATTTTATCCCAATTAATTCAATGTTATTTATTACGCATTCCCCTTCTAATAGATACTATTTTTCTACTTCAATTACTTGAAACCAAAATTCTTTTTCATGCCCAGTTATAAAATTAAATCACACAAAATAATATATATATATATATATATATTTCTATAATCAAAAAAAAATTGAGTAATAATATCCTTCTTCCTATTTTTGATATTGAGAACTACTCTTGGTGCATGTTCTAGAAAATAGCCAGATGTTCCAAGTACGGCTACTCATATATTAACATAAAAACAAGAAAAAAGACATGAGGTAAGACATGTTGCTACACATTTTTCATTTAAGAAGTTTTACACATTTAAATTTAGAAGATTAAAAATATTTCCCATGTAATGTCACTATAAATTTTAGTAATAATGGTTGTGGTAGAAATTTACCAGCTACTTCAAACTACAGAGAACACATGTTAGATTACATACTTGAACTATGATTATACTAAAATAAAATTCACAACGTGTTTCTGATTTTTTTTTCATTATATTTAAATAAATCATTTTATTAAGTAATGATAATAAAACATCATATTTGAATATTATTGATCCTTATAATCTCCGTCAGTATTGTGTTTCACTTTTCTGGTTTGATGAGAGAAATAAGAAATGTAGCAACATAGAAAATCCATGATTTTCTCTAGGCTTATCTCTAGAAACAATTGATTTGGACTTACTCCCAACACATACTCAATTCATTAGAACATTGGTATCCAATCATAATTCTTCCAAGCTAATATAATTTCAAGAACACATTCATATTTAAAATTCTATGTTTTCTTTCACGTCAATCGGTGGGAAGGTTGACAGGTCGGTCAAAAACGGTCATGGTAAAAATATATTTAGATTAAATGGACATAACTTCTATCACATTGGTAGTTTATGTCCTAATGAGGGAGAACCACAATGTTGTTTTATAACAACACCTATACGACACTACAAAAGAGTCTCACAATAGGGTTCGGGCCATTAGGTAATAGTTATTGTAAGAAGTAACCAAATCATTAAAAAAATATATATTGAGTTCATTCTAAAATGAATCTATCATGTAGCTATGATGATTCAAATCTGAGCTCAACTATTAATTTTAATATTTTTGAGATCATAAACCATATGCTTTATGAAAAAAATTCTTTAGCTCATCATTTCAGAAGCACAAGGGATGTTATTGATCATGAAGAAATTCCAAATATAAAGGCATGCCTTCAAAAAATAATATAAATAGATGTGGAAACATACATCATACCCACTACTTCTAAAATTGCAATGCTTATTTTGGAAAAGACATTGAAGCTATCAATGAGGAAACAAATATAATCATTCAAAAAAAAGTGGTGATTTAGAAATAATTGATGAGATTCACCCATTGTATCTTCCATTAAAATATCAATTGATTTTAATAGGTGGGTAATATGGATGTGTTGAGAACATATTTCATAATGTAATATCTTTCAGTACATGTAATAAGCTTCAAAAGGTAATAATGTTAGAGCAATTATCTCATCACTTACAGTTTAGTTTGAATGATGCGTCGACGTTATTACATTCTAGAAGGTTGTTTAAAAAATTAATTTTTGATGCTTATACTATGATTGAGTATCAAATACTATATTTTATTCACATTAATCAAAATCACTTGAGGTTTGAATTGTATAATGGGTTTCCAAATGCATTCTTTTGAGGTGACCATGATTGGTCTTTTCTTGAGAAGTATATCATTTTACCTTTTATATTTACTAGTGATCCAAGGAATGTGATTCAAAACTACCATGATGCTATGTCAATTTTTAATTGGGAAGGCTATCCAAATTTGAATTTAACATTTACATGCAATCCAACGTGGCATAAAATTACAAGATTTGTTACACATAACAGTCTTCATCCACTAGAATTACCATAGATAATATTAATAGTTTTCAATATCAATATTGACTATCTAATGATTTATTTACAAGATCAATGTTTATTTAGAAATTATAAAGTAGATAACGAACTTCATAGCTGCTATTATTCAGGTTTAACATATTCTATGTTATTATATCATGTTCTATTCTGTTTTAATAATCCCACTATTTTACATATATTTTTTCATACTATGGATTTCCAAAAATGTGGGTTGCCTCATGTGAACATTTTTTTTGTTTCTTTTTAATGAAAACAAAGTCAATAATCTTGCAGTCATTGAAATATTTTATTGTTCTAAAATTCCAAATAATGGCACATTCCCAAAATTCCATGTAGCTATTAAAATGTTATGATCCCTGACCCTTGTGGTGATGCGGATCATCACTCACCTTGTTTGAGAAATATAAATTGTAGTAAATTTTATTCTTAAATAATTGTTGCATATAAAACAGTTGATGATGATGGTTATGTTTTATATTTAAGATGGAATAATAGAATCCCAATGCTAAAAAATGTTTCCCTTTGGATAATCGGTTTTTTGAACCATATAACCATATTTTTCTATTAAATTGTCAAGCTTATCTCAATATCAAAGTTTGAAATAATTGAATTTTGTAAGATACCATTTTATTTATATTAATAGGTCTTGATCCTGTTGCATCAACACTCTATGAGACAAATAAGAGACATTTTTAAGACTAAAATGTATATGATATTAAGATGTATTATGATAGTCAGTAAATCTCTCCTTGTGAGGCTTTATAGAGGATATATTCTTATGATATACATTATAGATATCCTTCTGTAAATAGGTTTCATTCCTATTTACCATGACAGAATAGTGTTACCTAGTGTGACAATGATAATATTGAAGATATCTTGAGTGATGGAAGAATTTATGGAACAATGCTTACTTCTTCGTTGGAAGAAAATGTAACATTTTAGGAAGGAAGAAGTATAACATATGAAACATTCCCAAAAATGTTTCTCTTCCACTAACGAGACAAAAAATGGAAGCCCATAAAGTAGGGATTCTATATTGGTGGACTGTACTATGTGCCACTAACAGCTAGAGAACTATATTACTTGCTGATATTTCGTACAAAGAATACATAGGAAAATTCATATGAGGATATTAAATTTTTGAAAAACATTACTCATGGAACATTTAGAGAGGACTGTTCTTCTATGAGGCTACTAAATGATGGAAAAAATTATTGAGGCTATAAAAGAGGTGTCAACTTGGGATATATGAGAGTCACTATGCAGACTATTCGTGAGCATGTTATTATCAAAGAAAATATCTTGAATAGAAATTTTGTGGCATGAAACTTTCAACCTATTGACTTAATATATTATATATGCCCAACTAAAGAGGCTATAGATACATGGTACACACATTATTTATGTTTTTATAATTTTATGAAGAATATTTCATCCAGCACATAAAAATCACTATTCAGTATATTTATTACATTTTTATCATCTGTAATAAATTTATGTTTAATTATTTTATTAAATATCATTCAAGATTCTCATATCCATAGACCAACATTATTTCAAGCTACTGATAAAAATCATTATGGAAAAATTTCATCCGGTTTCGTTAATCCAGTAACTTTTTTAGAACATACAATCATCAGGTTAAATTTATTATTCCATTAAAAAATTGAAAATAATAAATTCTTAAAATTAAAAATATAATATTGTTCCTTTAATGGTATAGGATTCATGGGGAAAGTAAAACATAACTTTGAAAATACCTGCTACCTAAAGTAAAACAGTATGCAATACATCTGAGAGTTTTCCAATTGCTATATATTGAAAATATTGAATCTATTAAGTGTCAGTTTCCTTAGTTATCCTTAAGAATATTCATACATAAAAATTGTGATGTTAAAATTTATTTTTATACAATAATTAGTAATTCAACTCATATAAAATACATATGAAGTTGTTCTTCTATCTTTATAGGTTGTTTGGGCACATGGGCTATCTATATTTATTTTACCTTCTATATGTTTTTATTTAACAAACAGTTTGTAATATTGTATATGTTTCTCTTTTATTTATATTATATAAATGTTAAAATAATGGTTATTTTTTGTATCCCACAGTACTGAAGGCTACTTATAAACATATATCACTGTGGTACACTACATCAAATTATTACTATTATTTTATTAGTCTATAGACTACATTTTACTATTACAATTAGAAATTATAGTATTTTATAATATTAACTCACTTTTTCTATATAACACACTCACTTATTAATTCAGTTTTGTTTAAAATCCTAAGGATTTAAAGTTACTGACATGATTTTAGCATACTTCAGTACTAAATGATTACTAAACACTATCTAATGTGTTAATTTGGTAAATTTATATCTATCAATTAACCATTTTAAATAATAGTAATTCTATTATAATATTACTCTAAATCTATTTATCAATTTCCTAGATTTGACATTCACTGATCATCAAATACAAATGTATTATTTTCTTAATATAGACAACACTCTACAGAGTAATATTTGGTCTCTTCATCATTACCCTCCAATGGATGTTCTAGATTCAATAATTGATACTAAACAAAATCATTTAGTTGCTGAAAAACTAAATTCTAATAGATAAATCCTTTGAAAAGACTATATAACTTTATAGATTATGCATACTGTTGAACGAAAAGAGGTTATGAGTGTCATTATGCCTTCATTATCTTCTTGGGTTGGGGGTTTCATTTTCTTGCATGGATATAGAGGGATAGGTACGACATTCATTTTCACAGTACTGACATCTCTTGTGTGGTCAGTTGCTAATATTGTTCTTGCAGTTTTTTATAGTTTAATAGCATCACTAATCCTTCTTGTTGGGAGGATGAAACATTCTAAATTTTGTACTACTATCTCAATTTCTGGGAATTCAGTTTTCAATATTAATCAATAGAGTGATGTTACATATCTTCTTCATTTAAAAAAGATATTTTTTTGGGATGTGGCAAAAATGATTAATAAATATTATTTTGAGTCACATGATTGTACTTTGAGATATATAATGTCATTAAAATGTGAAAATGATTCAAATTTAATTTCTGGTGGTATAACATTTGTCTTGTCTGGAGATTCCAGGAAAATAATACATGTAATACCCCACGGTAATAGAAATGATACCATGTTTTCATGTATATCATCATCATATATGTGGTAACATTTTTCGGTTTTAACATTGAAAAAATATGAGATTTAATTCCACTTCTTCCAAAACTGATTCGCTTGGAGTACATCAATTTTCTAAATGCAATTTGGATATTGGTGAAGGTCGCATTGTAGATCCTAATGATGATGAAATAATCATTAAAATTCCTTCAACATATCTTATTTCCTAAACTAAAAACCCGATGTCTACAATTGTTGAATATATATAACCTAATGTCAATTTTAACTATTGTGATGTTAGTTATTTGAAATACCATGCAATATTAGCTCTAACCCATGATATTGTCTAATCAGTAAATGAATGCATGTTATCTCTAACAAGTTCCACAAGAAAACAATACTTCAAATCTGATTCAGTTTTAAATGTATGTTTTTAAAGGGATAGGATAGAGAACATATACACAACTGATATGTTAAATGGTATCAACATATCAAGGTTGGCTTCCAACAAAATTACACTAAATATTGGGGTACTAATTAAGTTTCTAATAAATTTAGATCAAATGTTTGGAATATGTAGTGGTATTCATTTTAGTTTTAGACACATGGGTGACCATGTAATTGGATCAAAAATTTTGGTGGCTATCATTCAGTGTATCTGTAATTTATTCCAAGATTAAATATGACACAATTTGATGGTAGATGACCATTGAAATTACAATGGAGATAATATCCTTTGATTGTTTCATACGTTATAACTATTAACACAAGCCGAGGCCTATCAATATATTTTGTTGGGTTATATATTAAAAATCCTAGAATCTTTCATGTCCAACTATATGTTTTTGTATCTAGGGTCACATCATGAAAATTATTAAAAATATTAGTTGATGATAACAATACCACAGTTTGTGATTCCACACAAAATACTGTCTACAAGGAAACATTTGATAACATGTCTTCGGTATCTTTTAAATTAAAATGTTGAAATTTCAATGATCATTACAATTTTATATATGTGTACTTTCTTAATTTTCATAACTACTTAATTTGTTTTATTTATGAACAAATTCAAATAGTAAATTTTTTCATAAATGTCCCGACCAATTACCCCATTGAATGAGATTAGTCTTAAGGCTGATAAAAGGCTAAAGATACATGTTCATGTTTTTAATACGTGGTTCAATTCATCTTCTACGTACTCCAATGATGTTGTTGCTATTGATATCATTCTTGGATATGAATGTGTGAGTTCACATTACAAAAATAAATTTATTTTTTCTATTACAAAAATTATCATGTATATATATTCCATTGCAACATACTATAACATTGTCATTTGATATCTATTTTTTATATTTTAATCAACATTTGAGAATTCATTTTATAGGGAACAAATATTCAATGTAAAATTACTTGCCGTCAAATTATCTCCAAGTACAAACATCTATTGCATGAAGGATTGTTCTATATTATACAAATTTTATAAATAGCTGCAAATAGAGTAAGCTATATGGAAACTAGATGTATCTTCCGAATACTACTGACCTAAATGACACATGTTCATCCATGTGATCCAGAACTTCCTCTATTCAGTTTTGATTTAATTTCTTATGATGAAATTATTCAATTAAGGGTTCCAAAAGAACATCTAATATGTAAATTTTATTACTAATTTAATTACTATGTTTTTATGAATTTTCAAAAAACATTTTCTACATGTAAAGGTAAAATATCTATTATATAAAAAATACAATCCCCACACATGGTTCACTATTACATTTATATGTACCACTCTTTATTAAATGAAATATTGCAATGTCATTGAAATATTTACAATGTTTTTAAAATAATGTTTCGTTAATTCTTATATCTTTTTAAAATAATTGAATATCTTCACTAATCATATCCTCTCCAATTTGGGGGTAATTTGAACCTGAAGATGTAGATTGTTTTAGATAATGAAAGATCTATCATTATGCATTCTTTTTTTTATGTGACTTAAAAATTACATTTGACAAGACTGTTTCTTTATTTTTCTATAGAGGCTTACAAGTTAACTATTGTTTATGGGGAGACTAGGTATATCCAATTTCACATTACTTGGAAAACAATAATGAGTAATATACTATTTTAACATTACAACTTTTTAGGGTGAATAAATTGAATAGTATGTTTTCTATCTAAACTATACCTTTTTCCATTTCTATATGCCATTGGTTTTGTATGTTACATAAACACTAATATCCATACATTTTTTTTCAAACTACTTTCAACCTCTTTTATTTTCACAACTACAATTAATGAAAAATAATAATTTTCATCCGAGATATTCCAGTGGTAGAAAAATTCAGAAGCATGTTCCATTTTACATAATATTACATGTTATTTTTTAATGTCTTATTCAATCTACACCCATTATCTAATCTACACAATTTGTTATTTATTTATTCCAATATTCTACAATTATCAGGTCTAGGTTGATAATTCCATCATAGTTTTATAGTCCACCACCAGAAATTCCCATTAGTTCTTCTACAACAATGCTGTATTCGAATAAAAAACCATTTTTGATGTGAAATAGTATCAAAATGTTTTCAATATATCATTAAATGTGAAATTTCATTATGTAGTTCTATGTAATGTACAAATATACCCCTCTCTATTATAAAATTTATTTTTTTCTCCATCTTCCACAGCCTATAAGTTGCTCAATAGTATCCATGATACAAAAAATTCAATGCACCCAAAAATATTTTTATGAATCACATATCTCTTACATGAAGAAAGAACACACATTAGAAGGAAAAAATTTAGAGCAAGAATTCCAAAATTCATTTTAATAGCACTAATATAAGGTTTTCATCTGTTAGTTTTATTACATTATTATTATTACTTTTCTATTTGGTTAGTATTCAAGTTTATTATTTTATATGATCCACTGTGTATTCAAAATTTTAAATACAATAGATTAAGAGTGCAACTGCTGGTGACTATTAGCACTGACTCATTTTCAGTTGTTCTATTTGACATACAAGTCCTAAAATTCATAATTAAAAGCATTTTAGATTTTAGAGATGGTATGATACAGGTAAAACTATATAACTGTTTCTATTAATAAAATATATATTTGGTTTATTTAAACTCACATTTATTTTCATTTTCTAATTTGAATGATGATGAGTATGGTTTTCCTACAAATTTAAATATTTTCAAAATAAAAAACGTTTTGTTTTCACTAGATGTATCAAATTACAATTTTCAAAACTATCACTGTTTATTAGAGAAAAAAAGTAATTTTTATCAGTGAGAATAAAAATTACATCAGAAATTTTATTGACAGCATTTTAGGAAATCAGGTACTACTTATTAGATATTCCTAAATAATTTTGAAAGTATAAATTGCAAAACATTAAACTTTTAATACTTTTTATATAGGATCATCATAATAGGGTCTCTTCATGAGAAAATAGTGGGATTGGACCAAAGCCATTTCAATTATTTTAAATTTCTCCAAATTTGTTTGTCAGCAAGTAAATATCACCTTATTGCAATATTTTTTTATCCTTCCATCATAGGATCATCAGGGTGGGGGATCTTTTCAACTCATTTCAATCATTGAAAAAGGATTTCTTACATCAACTATAGATATTTCATAAACTCAAGTATATATTTGTCATCTTGAGTAAATCTTTCTTTCAGGACATCATTATAACTAAAAAAATTCATTCTTTTCACATCTTTAATTTTTTATTTATTTAAAACAAACATTTATTTTCATCTTCCCAAATATATATTTTGAACATTCTGATATTTGATTATTTGATTACAGTTTTCAACAATATTTTATTCTAATTACTTTAACTACTTTATCTATATAGAATAACCTATCTCATTATTTAGATAGTGAGGATTGGGTGCAACATAATCATAAAAAATATGTTGATACCGTGGCTATAATAATCCATTCAAGATATCTTCACACCCGAATGAAGGAAAAGTTAAAAAAAATATAGAGAAATGATTGAATTTATTTATTGAAATTGAAAGGTAATCTACATTTTAATATTTTATATTTTTTTTATATTTTTTTCCGAATTAATATTTATGGTAATAAGGGTATTAGTCTATGAAGTTTACATAAATGTTATTTGAAAATGTTTACCCTGTTTTCTGAAGGAGCCTCTAGCATGGATTCTATATAATAGATGTTCTATGTACTCAATTAAGGTTTTGTATAGAAATGTTTTATATAGTCATATTTGTTGACTCCATTATCTATGTGAATTTTTGTGTGCTACCTGATTAATTCGATTCATTCCTTTCTAAATTTATGCATTTTTTGGGTTCCAAACAAATGTTCAAAACATCCATTTATTATTTCAGCTTCTTCCATATTCTAAGAAAAATAAAATAACACTCAATAAAGAATAAAATTAATCCACTATTTCTTTATATGACTAAACATATCAGTGCACTATTTATGACTGAACGCTTTATGATGCCTGAATTTAATGGAAGCTTTTTGTATAATAGATTCATGGAAATAGGAAGGGGAATCATAGTAAATTCATTCAGATGTATGATCACTTGAAAATCAATTTTTTTTGTAATACTTAGGAAAATGGCCTACAAATCCACCTTTGACCTTGATTAGATGTCTTGGTATTCAAAAACTATAGATTGAAACCTTTCACAACAACTACATATCCAAACCTTGAACACAATTTCAGAACCTAGGCATGCATTCGGAAATCCAAATTCATTGACAACAACATTATTAGTGTAGATCTATTGATTACCTAAATTTTAACATGTTTCATCCCCATAACATTTCTTCATACTGTAATATATGTTATGTTCCCATTTACCTACAGATGAATCATATCTTGGATATTCTTTTTTGGGAGGGGTTTATGTGTATCCTCCTTTTCAGGGATGGGCATAGATTGAATTCTGGCTTGGAGGATGTAATGATAATACTATAACGTTTCTAGTCATGATAGAGTAGAATTAATGTTTTGGAGATTCATAGAAGATCCTCTAGTAGGATTATATCAGGATCTCTATTCCTCCTGGGACTAATGAGTAGTATTTAACCTCAAGTATTCTATTATCGAATCATTTCACACAGTTTTATGAAAATGTTAATGGAAATAATGAATTAGATGGATGGAAAATTATAGTTGGAAAGTGGAAGAGGAATATGGTATGTACCATATATATTTAGGTTTATATTGTGTATAATTATGCCTAATTAGGACCTGATACATCCTTTATAGATGATAAAGTTACAAATGTTCCTTCTTAGGATTCCTATAACTATGTTTAAGTGGTAACAATATAAAATAAGTTCTATTTAGGTACTACAAATATTCAGGGGTAATTCAGGTAGATATTTGGTTAAATAATGGAAGAAATCATTTATTTCAAGCTAACTAAAATGATAATTAATAGATATTCTGATAATGGAATTTGGACCAAGCTACATGGGATGTCTCCTAGATAAGAGCAATAAATTAAATCACTTTTTCTTCATAATAATGAAGAAATCAATGAACTATTTATCAATGAAAAAAGTTTTAAGCCTACCTTCAATGGAAGTTTTAAGTATATAAAATTACAGGAAGAGTTAAGGCACAACACAAAACTTGTTTTCAGTACAAAACATGTATTAATTAATATTTATTAATAATTATTTGTCCCTAAAAAATTCAATTATTATATTTCAATATTTATTAGTATTTATTCTTATTTTTGAACATTATTTTATATGCAGAAAAACATAGTAGAAAATCTTGAAGTTGGAGATTTAGTACAAAGGAATAATGTAATTATCCTTTATTGTTCCTACTATTTTAGCGGTCTCCATATTTTCTCCACATTTATTATAAAATAATGTACCACTAATTTGTGATTTCAATATATTCTATATAATCAATATTAATTAATGGTTTTTATCCTTAATACTAGGTGAAAGGGTGGAGTAACACTATAATTTGGAGAAATACAGGGTTATGGAATATTTTGGAGTAGTGAATAATTTTGTGTGTGTTATTAGTCTATTTTAATTCTACTAAACATGACATGACATGTATTAGATATGTGGATAATTTCTTAGAGAAATTGATCATGTATTCTCTTTGAGTGGTGGATTATGTATTATATTTTAATTGTTGATCATTTTTTAGATCAATGGATCATGACTTTTATTAGAGTATATGGTCATGTTTTTTATTTGAAGAGTGGATCATTAATTATAGCATTGGATCATGCATTAGAAAAGTGAATAATTATTTTACATTACTAAATATGGCTTGAAATATTATTGGACAGTGTATATTATTTTCCCCATGAGAGCAAGGAAGAAAATAATGGTCAAAGAATCACAATTTTGTTACCACTTCAAGGTCACAAAAAGTTTCCACACAAGGTGCCTAACCTGTGAAAAGTCCCAAAGAGCCCTACTTAATGAGTGACCTTGTTCAAAAATGGCTGAACAGGGATAGTTTGATGAGAACCCCTTAGGACACGTGGTTTTTCATTGTCAAGTACCCAAAACACCATCTAAAATCCTTTGAAAATCAAGGGGGGAAACATTTCAAAGAAGATAACCTTGGTGGTCACACCGATCATGCAAAAAATCATCATTGCAAAGAATAAATTCCCTAGATGATTTCCAACCTATCTCATGATACCTCTAATCCATCTTAATATAGAATTAAGGAGTTAATTAGGACGAAGCGAGAGGGGATCACAGTCATTGAAGGTCATGCGGTGCTCCCCTGACAATTTTGTGGTACTTTAAGGATAGATGCATGGGTTTTTACACAATAATTATACACTCTCATATGATCTATATTGTTCACAAAAGACACATTTAGAAAATTGAGTAAAAATAATATACATTACTTGAGAAAACTCACATACCTCCCAAACCTATCATAGAAAATGAAGGGGGTCAAAAGGCAGGAGGTTTCTGGTGTCTGTAGTCACTGAAGGACAAGAGACATGCACCTCAAGTAATCTGCGAGACACTATGATACCTCAACGTTATAAATGCCTCACCTCATGAAGTCCCTTTGGTTGGTCAACCACACCACTCGGAAGCCTGCACATGCATCCAGAGAACTCTGAGGTGTTATAAATACCAGCTGACAGACTTGTCCCCTACATGTTCACACGATCTTCATATGCCCTATATTGGTAAATCAAAACATCACACAAAAATCACGCATAAAACATAGACATTGATAATGAAATCCCACATTACCCAAGACCATTGTGAATTAAAACAAAGGTGATAGAAAATGAGGAGGCGAGTGGGGTCTAAGATTGTTTAAATATAGGTGGCATGCCCCTAAAGACCTATGCTTCACAATGATCACTTTGGGACATGCCCAACTCACCTTTCAAAATCAATTTGTCTTAATGAATTTTCCAAAAAATTATCGTGCACCATATGACCCATAATGGTCTCACAACGCGCCTAAAAAATGATAGTAATATCCCCAATTACATACATAAAATATCTCATGACTCCCTACCTTCATCACATAAAATGAACAAGAAAGGAAAGGAGAAGGTAAGAAGGGTTCATGGTCCTTGAAGGGCATGTGACTCGCCCAACACACCCTCAACTTGGTCCCATGAGACCCTGAGACAATCCATCCAAGGACTCATGAATTCCTTCCAATGGTCATTTTGGATGTAATGAATACCCTTGGACACGTTGACATGATGACATGGAATTCCATCGAAGCAAAATCCCTCAATATTTGGTAATAACCTGATAAACGATGGATAGAATTGAGGACACTGAAAATCAGGTAGAACCCTTGATGCAGTCCACTATAGAGACTCAGTAAACCATGTAATTCCATACCCCATGCTGATTCCATCCTGGAATCACACCATATTCCCTACACAAACCAGAGAGTACGTGGATGGCTATTCCTATAAATTTTGTACTCAGATTCAGAAAAAGGGTTTGGTTGGTTCGTTCGTTGGCTGGCTAGCGGATTGAATGATATAAGTTTTGACCCAGAACACCACTACGCACGTCGATGCTTAGACTATAGGCTTCTGCAAACATATGATCATGTGAATGGTCAAATTTTTTCCAGGTAATAAATTGGTGGACCTCTAAAATAGTCATGCACCAAGAATAAATCCCTCCACGCAATCAATAAAAGATAATATGTTGGAAATATGGATTGACAAGCGAAAATCAGATCATATGTCATCCAGATCATCTAAGACCCAATGAAACTGACACTAAAATGAACCAAGGCACTCACAACTAAATTTTAAACAAATATAGAAATCAAAGTTGAAAATCCAAGTGGAAGACATGATCGCAGATCTCTGCGTGCTTCACATGTGTTAATCAAGAATACGCAATGGTACCATGTCGTGCCACCCGGACCTCATGACATCCCATCGACATGTCATCTGGGATATGCTGAATGCTCTGAACATGTCAGGACATGTCTTGAAAACCCTTTGTGGAAACCACATGGATCCTTCAAACCCTCTAGGTACTTCCCCATGGACTAGTGATGTCCTCATGATGAACCGCCTGACTCATATAATGGAATTGAATCATGACAACTGAGTCTCGTCGACACATATGGACATGAAAATCCATCTCTTATTGCATAACCTCTAGACACATCAACCTGGTCCCACGATGTTACCCTGAGGTGTCAGCCAAGACATGAAACACCCTCTAGACATGTCGGCCTAGTCCCACGATGTCCTCCTATTGTGTTATCCAAGACACACGACACCCCTCAAATCATTCTACCATGAATCTTACGACACCCTCCACATCTGTTGATCTAGGTCACGAGATGACCTCTAGGGTATTCCAATAGGATCATGCGACGCCTTCCAAATAAGTATACCTATTCAAAAAGGCATCATCAGTATGTAATCCCCAACATTAAAAAGAGAACTATGAGGACATTGATTCCCTCCATAACTAGGATACATAGGATGCCCTCTTAAAGGACTGAGATCCATATCAAACACCTCAAGAACTTCCCTAATTTGCAGATCCCATACACATGCACCATGAGGTTGATCATGCACTCCCCTTAGTTTCTCACAATGAGAATGGCTCAAGTGGGATTAGGGGGGGTGCAACAAACACCTCATTAGGCATCCAATACCCATTCATAAGGGAATCCTCAATGTGTAAGCCCCAATATCAGACGAACAATGATGAATCTGATTCCTACCATAACTAGGATACGTAGGACATCTCTTCCATATTTGAGATAAAATATTTGGTGTTTCAAAAACCCTATTTTTGTCCTTATCGCATGTTGTTAAATTGAACAGATCAACCAAACTAAAATAACTCGTATTCCAGCTATAACCATAATACATAGGACTTGTATTCTATAATAGAGATAAAATATTTGGTGTTCTGACACCCCCATATTAGTCCATACCACATGATGTTAAATATAACGGATCAACTAAACTACATGGGTTTTTATTCCTACAATAACCAGAATATGTAGGATTCCTTATAATGGAACAAACAAATATTTAGAATATCAATCACTTTCGTGAAATGGAGCATGGCCTAAAGCACTTGGTCATATGGATTTAGCATATAAGCAACCGCTCATTACTGGAAAATGATAAAGAACCTTGTATACTTACAAATAGATTCAAAAAAGATATCCCACTCTATCACACATAAAAGATAGTAAAACTATTTCCATTTTATAGGGTAACTGGTCTCGCATCGAGACTTAGAAGATATTCATGAATATGTCATAAATATATAAGGGAGTCCCAGAGTAGGCAAAAATTCCCCCCAATAGGGTGAGATGAACCTGACTACCCATCCTCTCATCCAATGCAATTCCCATGAGTCACTGGGCATGAAATCCCATATGACCACTAGCCTGTGGAAAGTAGGTTCGTACCTAGGTACAAATTGGGGAACCTTTAGGATTTTTAGGAAAAAGTGACAATAGTAACACAATGAGTGGAATCCATTCCACGCTAAAAAATCCAAACAAAAAAATGGTGAAACCAATGTGAATCCATCTAATAATAGAAAACTGGGTTTTAATTTTTCAATCCACAATTCTTTCCCCTTATATGAAAACAAAACTGATAATCATGATGTGATCCTTGAAGGCCACTTTTCATGGTAAACCATATACAAAGTAATAAGAACATCATAAACCAGGATTCCTATTATTGAATCCTCATACTGAGAAGTTCACATGAGAAGAATTTCCAAAATGAGAATATAAGAGAATTGTGTATACCATGTATATTTTATTGATCATTATTATGCCCATGATATGGCATTGATTGGTGTCCTTGTTCCTTGTTTTCTACATGATTTAAGACTCCTGTTCTGAGAGAATTTCTTCATCTTCCAGCACTCGTTCAAGTACTCCATCCACTGTCGTGACCCCCTATAGGTTGTAAAATACTTTTTTCTAGAAAATGGCTATATAAGGAGGTAGAAAACATGATGATGTAGGAATACCAATGATATGGTACCATCCTTACTATAGAATATGCTCTCAAGATTCTTCTAGCACATCAGCTGGTGATCCCATGTTGTTCGATAGAGGTTTCTGCTAAACTGGTGGCCCCTATCGCCATGTCCAATCGCTTTGAGAGCATATTCATGGAGTGTGACAACCACCACCTTACATAGCTGATTAAGGTTGTTTAGGGGTACAAATTTTGGTTCCCCAATGTTTAGGGACCTCCATAGAGGGCACTTGTTAATCGTCATCCCTGGCTTCATCATACTGGTACCTATTAGCCGCCTGCTGATGGTAGCTCTTGACAGACATCCACCTCAGAAACCCATGCACGAGCTCCATCTTAGAAGAATCATCGGAGAAAGAAGACATTGCATACCCAATAAAAGGATAATATCCCCACTCATGCTGACAATGACTGCCATTATACTCTGGTAGGGACCAGCCAACAGGCTCATATCCCTACTCTCTTAGAACAAGCCTATGGGCATATTTACGCAGAAAACATGGGGGAAGCTCATACTCCTACCCCCATGTTCAATTCCCATTAATATATACCAATGTCCCATGGAGGAAATAAGTCGTTGCATATACCCTCTTCAATATAATATTTTTTTTCAATAGGTCTTGGGGATAGAAAACATGCAAGGTTACATCCCAGTACACAGCTTGCTAAATTTTCAATACATTTTAAAAAATGCCGAAGAACTCTGTCAGTATATTACAGAACTATTACAGATCAATGGGTAGGTGAATAATTATATCCTATAGATAAGACAACTCAACACTCTGATCATCGGGATCAAGTGGTTGTATCCGAGAAAGCACACATTATTTCTCCCTCCCAGGAGGATTATCGGCATATACCAATGATGGATGAGGCAACGGACCGAGATTACAATCCCGTTACAACTGGGGACAAATCTGTGAGAGAATCACACACCTTGGGACCGAGGAACATGCATATCAAAGAAGTCTTGTGGCATAATCTGGAGTCCTAGTAATGAGCCCATATACCCTTTCGGGCCAAGGATAACCATGTGAGAGTGCAACATGCCTCGAGACAGGCTCATTTTCTTATCAATGAATCTAATCGACATACTCTAGTAGATAAGAAAATCAAGTCACATATTCCTACTTTCTCCAATGAACGACTGCACCAACATCATTCCAAGGAAATATACCAAGAGGCTAATTTTATTTCTCCCATTCTGAAGGTTTTTTGGCATATTCCGGAGGGGAATGAATATTCGGACTAAGCGTATACTCCTTATCCAACCGAGGCCAACCAGGTTAGAGTGGAACATGCCTTAGGGAATTATCACACTCCTACCAACAAAGATCAGTGACATATCCCAATAGCACAAGATCAGGCCCATACCCTAGTCCCGACTGAGGCTCACCAAGTGAGAGTGGAACATGCCTCAATACATTCTCATATCCCTATGGAAAATGAGGTATCTTATCAACGTTTTTGGATATATCCTTAGTAGTGGCCTTATATCCCTATAGCACCATGCAGTTATATAAAAACTCCGACAAACACCGTACAGTAGTCCCATATCCCTACAAAACCACAAAAGGCAGGTCAAGATACTCCAAAAACGACATAGAATATGGCTAATATTTCTAATATTATCAATGCTACTGTCATTTAGGTTTTTTGAGGCACATCCTCAAAACCACAAGGGTTCATCAACTATTCTATCGAAGCTGAAGTATGAGACATTCATTACCACGATAGTCTTCATCGTGGTAATGTGGATAAGGGTTTCATGGACTCTACTCCTAACATCCACCATGGTCAACATCCCCACGATGATATCTCCCATGGGAAAGGAAGTACCCCCATTTTCAGACAGCTCTGTATAGAGTGGTGAACCAAAAACAAACTCCTTAATATAAATAGGTGCTCAAAATACTAGGCTCAACAACATATAGCTCCCCATAAACATCTAACAGCACACCACTCCAATCAGTAGGCGACCATTAGAGTATTCTTCTATGGTCTGACGAGATGGATACATGTAAGTCTCTCAAATAAGAGGTCAACATTGACATATAAAGAGAGTTCTCTGAAAACAACCTCCATATCATGTTCTGGCCCCTTGATATTTTCAGGTATGAGATCCCCGATGAGCATAAAAAGGAGTTCATTCCTTGTCTAGTTTCTCACTGCAACAGAATACCCCTACACCAACAATTCCTTGACATCACAAACAGGGAGAGAGGATAGGCAACATGATTTAAAACTGGGACACTCAAGATAATAGGAGGACATTTGAAAATGGAGATAAAATTTCCGATCACACGACCAACTACATGCAAGGAATGGTCCTCATTATGGGTTTCCATCACTCCCAGCTCTCACACATGTAAAACTACACCACTTCATAGAGATCTAAGTGGTAGCTACCATAACGGTCATCCAATAATGAACACTACCAATGGACTAGGAGAACATTTGACACATCCCCCACCCCTCAGTCATCAGTTCCTGAGAAAATTAAGGATGTACTTGTTGTAGACCCAGAAAATACCCACACCATAGTTATGGGGGAATTTATATCTCAATTACCATCTCTAAATTCATTATCCCCTCAAAAGGGATCAGATACATCAGCAAAAATTCTAGATCACCTCAACTCCAATGGGATAGGGATAACTACATATTTATGTATAATTACAACCCCAGATAAACCCCAACCCACATGCCTAGGGTAATTTTTATCATCATCAACACTATAGAGGGAATAAGTATTCCCTAGGATGGGAGGAAGTGATCAACGGTCAGTGTCCCACTAGTTCCTCCAACCAAACTTCTATTGGTTGAAACCTGTCCGTCAACCCTTAACTAAAATTATTTCAAGGTCACCATTCAAAAATTACGAGGAGAGGAGCATATGGTGAAATAAATCATGACCTTTTGGGGTCGCAAGCCAAAATGGCCCAATAAGGCCAAGGTTTTGAATAACTAACCTAATGAAACACTTACAGAATCAGCTTTCCATGTGGAAAGAAATGGCACAAACACTATTGCTCGATATAACTCTATGAATTTCATCACAATTAACATGATGGAAATGGATTAAGATCTAGTTGAAGTGGGTCACAATAGGGAATAAATATTCTAGGAGGAGGGTGATTTAAACACACTAAATGAGGTTGCATGCAACCGGAATCAAATAAAGGATCCAGAATTTGGAACCCCCAAATAATGAGTTATTACCTCCTCAGTAGAATATCTCTAAAGATAATGGTAAAGAAGTGACCACATCTAGGTTGCCAACTTTAGAAGAGAATTTTTTTTAATATAATATTAAAATACAAGCTATATGGAAGGTCAATGAGGAGCTACTCAAGGGAAATACTCCCATTGGGTATCATCTCCAACTAGATGTGAATATTATCCATCATATGGCTAATATACCAACCAGAGTAGTGTTTAAATATCAAATTGGATTTGGTACTAGAAAACCCATCCAAATAAATGAGGAATCTGGGAACAATCGAGACTCCCCCACTACTACATCAACCTATCCCTTTCTAGTGTAACTCCCCAATCATGGGAAAAATAGAGTATCATGGGGAAATGAAAGTGGAACCACCTTATCGGACCCCACCCACTCCCTATGGATGGAAGGAGGCTCAAATAGTATTACCTCCATAATTTCTCAGTGAAATTGAATCCTTGGATACTCAGATGGAATCCATAGAAGGGGGACATATGCCATTACACCCTATGAAAAATCCATGTACTGAAAGGGTTGATGATACCCCACCTCCAACCAATTCGACAATCGTACCTTTTCCACCATCAATGGTGATGGCGATCAAGAGTTTCATGTCACACACATTGTCTCTCGATGTGGGCCAATGATGGACCCTCGAGATTTGTAGGAGGGGACCAAGATAATGTTTTTCATACATAAATTGACTAGGACAAATTTCATCTGGTATAGTAGTCTCCCCATAGGGTCTATTACGGGAAGGGAAGACCTTCGTCATCAGTTCATTTACCAATTTAGTTCAACATTGAAGAAGATGATGACCTTCGACCTTTCGAACTACAAGAAGCATGAGAATGAAAGGGTGTCCAACTGCAAATCAAGATGGAAGGTTTTGACCTATTTTCTCAATATCCCTCTCTCACATGAGTGAATGTTTGAGCTCTATGCTGAAAATCTTAGGGCTGAGATGAAGACACCCATAATCCCTATGAAATATCCAGGTGGATTCAGAGAGTACATTGAAATAGAAAAACACCTTGAAGAGGATATTCAATGAACCTAATCCAAGTGTCATCCCATTCCCAAGGAACAAATAAAAAATCCAGGAATATCAGAAGCTGTAGCTGTCAACCTAAAGCCCGCCATATTCCAAGCACCCAAGAAAAATTTGAACCACTCAACACCTCCTTCTAATTGAATGCAGACGTAAAATCACCCCCAACTGGAAGCACATAGAAACAAGGACCAACCAGTATTTTAGGAATGAATGAACAAGAAATAATCCTTCTAAAATGAACATGTATCGAGATACTTCTTGGTAGCCTGGGACAACAACCTGCGTACACTTCATCATCCCAGGAAGCCTGATGAAGTCATCCTCACCGAACATCCCGATTACTACTCTTTCCATAGAAGGTTTGGTCATAATATCTATAACTATTTCTTCTTTAAAGACATTATTCAAGGTATGGTCGAATCTAGGCATGTGACATTATATGGTCCTCTAGAACAAGTGTCTTGCATAACCATTTCTCAGTCAGAGGAAGAGTAAGGATGGAAGAAATGTCCTACCAAGAATGTATTTAAGTTTGAAAGTTCAATGACTCTTAAAATAATTGACCAAGATCATGGAGCCCTAAAGACAAAGATGCACAAACTCACAACATCTCCACCACCATAAAAGGATAAGGATTATGTATCACCCAAGGGTGGGTGTGACCACCAGAAGTATGAAGAAATAGAAGAGGAAGAGTCATATTATTCCCCAAAGAAGACTCTAACTCTTGCCGATTTTATTCCTGCAACAACTACGACATGGGAACCGCCCTTCCAAATAGAATCCTCGTGATGAAAGGATCTCATATTTTTTCTGTTAACATATTAAAATTGAAGAACCCCTTCTTTGATGATGAATACACCCTCGAATACAGTTTTCCAGCATATAATAGGGGAACCAGAGGTTGCATGAGCTAAAGCCAAGGATACAGTGGATGACACAGATATGGACGGAGTTAGTATCCTAGAGATATCCCCCATATAAGACACATATAAAGCTGAGAACCCTGGGAAAGCACTCCAGTAGGTTCAAAGGATGCATAGAGGTGCCTCAGATCCCCTAGTAGTCACCCATACACAATTATCTTTCATTGATGTTTAATGAGGGTTCAACTTGATCAACCCAGAAAATGGGGAAGGCCGAAGAAACCAATGCCACTTGTGGTAGATACTCTCTCAAACTCCATGGAATCCTCAGGTCCATTGACCTTAGATACTCTAGCTTCTAATGTGCACACCTCAGAGAAGCCCCACATCAAGAACCATCAATCTTTGTTGCAAAAGTATGATGTTATGAAATATATAGTTGTGATTCCAACCTAGCTCTCAATATTGGATGTGATTTTTATTTTGAGAAAACTCAGGGTGGCAGTTAATGAAGCCCTCCAAATCCAATAGTTATTTTAGATAGAAGTCTCTTTTGCCAAGTCCTATCAAGTTGAGACCATGTCCACATGATGTCATGTCGCCAAATATTTCACTGATCAAGGTCAAGAGGAGTCTATTTGGGGACACATCAGACCATTGTACATATCAACAAAACTCAATAACATAAATGTCCAAAGGGTTTTGATCGAAAATGGATCTAGGATCAATCTCATCCCATCCTAAACCCTCCAATGTTTGGGGTATAGGGAAGGAGACTAATCCACTACGAAGGTGACCATCCTGGGATATGATAAACAAGATAAAAGGCCCCTCAAGACGATTATTCTAGAGACCCAATTTGGAGAGCTCACATATGATGTTGAATTCATGGTCATCTAGGAAGATAAAAAATATAATTTCATTCATGGGAGTCCCTATCAGCATAGCCACTTATTGATACCATCAACATTCCATAAATGTTTGATGTACCCCACAAATGGAAAGGTTATCATACTTCAAGGAGAAAATTCCCCCTTCAAGACTTTTAGATCCATATCTGTTGAAGTATACTTCTACAAGAAAGGAGGAAGACAACTGATAGAGGATGATGTTATATATGTTTTCACCACCAATGGTTTAGGGAACACCCCTATAAATCCATAGAGCATTCTTGATGAGGATTATGTGCTCCCCATAAACTCGGTTGAAATAGAAGACCTAGTCCCGGAGGTACATGCCTCTCCTATCCCCAGAGACAATAATCATCAACATATCTCTATCACAACTCAAGATAGAAAGAGATGAATCAAAAATAAAATAACACGAGGATGATCTAAGAAACTCCCCTACATCATTTAAGTAATGTGTTTCCACCACCATATATCAGCTTTGATGGATAAAACTAGAGACAGAAGAAGACCCATGACCTACCTTGATTAGCTCCCCCATGATTTATGAAGAGTAGAAGATGTATATTATATTCCTGAAGCAACATTGATAAGTTTTTTCCTAGAATTATACAGAAACGACTAGATTAAATCCAAATGTGGCTACACCCAATCTTGGACAACCCAAAGAGAATAGAGGATTCAAGTAGGTAGCCCTAAGAATGCACCCCTCTCATGCTACAAACATGGAGGTGGAATTTGAATTGTTCATCAAATACAACTTTGTCTGGGAAGTTAAATACTCAAAATGTCATGCCAAACATTCCCCATCAAGAAAAATAATGAGCATTTTAGGGTATACACTGATTTTAGAGACCTCAATTAGCCTTTAATAAAGGGTGATTTCCTATTTCCGATCATATAAATATTGATCAACTCCACTGGTGGATTCCCATCCCTTTCCATCATGGATTTGTACTTAGGGTACAATCAGATCAAAATGGCCCCTGAGTATGAAGAAACCACTACCTTCAAGGCCCACAAAGGGGTCTTTTTCTATCTGGTCATGCTCTTTGGATAAATGAATGTTAGCTCCACATATCAACGTGCCACACATCGCATCATTACTCCATTCTTAGGAATGATATTCGAGTGTTATGTCAATGACATGGTCATAAAACCCCGATAGAGATGTGATCACTTCATGGATCATTGAGAAATATTCAAGAAGTTGTGAAAATATAGATTAATGATGAATCTACTAAATTATTCTTTTGGGGTAACATCAAGTAAATTCCAAGGTTTTGTGGTATGCCACTATTGTATCAAGGAAGACCCAGATAATACCATTGATATCCTAGCAATGTCGCCCCCTAGAAATATAAAAGAACAAAGGGGGTACTAAGAGAACCTCTCCTATATTTGGAAATTCATAGAAAAATTAGCTAGAACTCCCCCTAACAAGTCTAATGATAGAGGGTATCACCTACCAATGGAATGTTGAGTGCCAAAAATCTTTCAAAAATCACAAGCAGTATCTACAACACCAACCATTTTTGATGCCTCTAGAGGAAGGGAGGCTACTCATCCTATATGTAGACACCATGGAAAATTCACTAGGTTCCATACTCACACAGAATAATGATGCGGGGATTGAGAATATTCATTAATACAACATTTGGACCATGCTGGGTGCTGAGACCAGATATTCTAAGGTCAAAATGAATAGCCTTGTGCTCATCTTCATATTAAAAAAATAAGGCATTACCTATAGCACCAAAATGTCCACATGGTCTCTCATATCGACCCAATAAAGTACATCCTAGTCCACCCTATATTGACCGGGTGATCGGCTCGATGGGTGGTCATTCTACAGTAGTATAACATCCTGTTCATATCCCAGAAGTAAGTAAAAGGGATAACTCTGGCTGAATTCTTGGAGGCAGATCACACTCTAGAAAATACACTATATCTCACCAAACTCCTAGATGAGGTTGCCTTTTAAACTCACAAAACTCCATGGACGTGGTAGATTTATTTGGATGGTGCCCCCAAAAGTCCTACCAGCATAATAATGGAAAGACCAAAGCTGAATCGGGTTGGACTTGGGGTTATATTTGTATCTACCGACAAAGAAACTATTCCATACTCTTTCTCACTATTTGAAGGCTGTACAAACAATGATGTTGAATAAAAAACCATTATCATTAGGTTGGAACTAGATTTATAGCTAAACATAGCCTACCTGAACATCAAAGGGGATTCATAACTGGTGATAAAGTAGATCAATAGTTAATATTCTATCAAGATGGAGTAACTATCCCCCCTCAACTGCTATGTCAGGGGACTAGTGGCATATTTACCATTTAATCCCACATTATATTATATCCTTTGATCCCTAAATTCTCATGTAGGCACATCAGCTAATGCAACACCCATCTTGGTAGACCCTGATCGGTAGGAGGACAACTTTCATATAACACAGAGAAGAATGGTTTCATAAATCATCATATGTGATATGAAAGTGACCAATTAGGTCAGCACCACACTAGGTCATGACGAACTAGAATCCTTATCCAGGTAGATGGAGCCCATAATCAGCAATCTTCAGGATGGAACACTCTAGAATTATCATGCCAGAAAGTAATAGATTTGACATTGGGCATCAAAGGTCACCTTGTAGGATGTCCCAAATTATCATAAAATACTATACAAGAATGGTTTCAATTGAATTATTCTTGGGTGAATAACAGAAGGATAAATCCTCACCGGTATGGAAGAGGTCCACCTAGGCTCCTGCGGTGCCCACTAATCTAGAACTAGGCTCTCCCACCAGATCATAATTTTAGGATAATACTGGAAGGCCATGACACAAGGCTATGTGGAATTAACCAGGCCTATCATGCATTCCAGAATCATGATAACTTCATCCATCTACCCCTAGAATTACTGCATACAACCAAATATTCCTTATCATTCACCATTTGGGGGATAGATGTTGTGAGACGATATCCCCCAACCACTAAAAATCAGTTTAATTACACCCTTACTACTATCTACATCTTCTCCAAATGGGGTGTGGTGATACACCACAAGGAAGTTGGAAATGATAATATCATCAACTTCATAAAATCCCATATCATCACTATCATTGGATTCCCTCACATGATATTGATGGTCAATGACACTAACTTCTATTCTGTAGAGTTGAAGATGATATTCCAGAAGTATAACATTGAATACAATCACACATATTGCTATCATGTTGTGGAAAATAGACAGATAGAGGCCTTTAATAATACTCTACAGAACATACTCTAGAATATGGTGAATAAGGATAATAGGTCTTGACTAGAGAAACTCATCCATTCTTTATAGGCCTACCATACCACCATGCATACAGCTACACAAGTGACACCATACATGTTGGTGTACTAAATCGAGGTGGTGATACCCATATATGTCCACCTTATCTCACTCTGAAAAGAAATTTGTGGGAAAATGTCAGATAATGAACATGCATAGAAATAACTGGATGATTTGTAGAATCCAGATGATAAGAGGTTGTTCCCACTACATAACCTTGAGATCCACTAGAAACTAATAACATGAGCCTCCAACAAAAAGTCCTCCTTTGTTCATTAATCCAGGGAGAACTAGTTCTATCTCTCAAAACCCTAATGATATCAAGAAATAATCCCCCAATGTTGGAACCCAAGTGGGAGGGACCTTGGGTCATACAAAAAGTCCATCATAATGGATCCCATTCACTGGGCACCATGGATGAGGAGTATGTCACCCCACCCACTAATGGTAGATTTATCAAGAAATACTTTGAATAATAACCTAAAATATGGAATCCATGATGGTGTAATTAAAATAATCATCCTTTATTCATGATGATAAATTTCATGTAATGTCTTGTACACGACAATAAACTTTACATGTGCATCCTCTCCACATGATGTTAAACTACACAGTCTCCCAAGAACTACACACAGATTGATTCTCATTTTAAATGAGATACAAATGGATTTCTTGATCCTATATCTTTTCCTGGACACCACACTGTAGAAATACTAATATCCTATCCTCCATGCTTCAAAATATTGGAAGGGACCCTTTTGAGTCATTGTATCTCACATCGAGCATAGATCATGCGATCTGAGGAATTCTGGTAAGGGTTCCCCACTCAAAACATTGTATGAAGGCTTGAGGTGAGGTTATTATCATCCTAAGTACAAGGTGGTAAAGGGTATGTATTGATTTCTCACTGAATTATATTAGACTGAATGGTCGATGTCCCATAGACAAAATGAAACTGTAGGAGAGGAACACCATTGCTGGTGTCGGTCCCCTACCACACCGGCATCCCAAAAACAATTTTTGGATTAATTAATTTCATCGATGGATATTTAGTGATGACTAGACCCCTATTTTTGAGCCCAACCACATGATTTTCTTCCATTCTTGTCGGGTGATCCAATTTACCCACTGAAAGACATTACACTTCATGGACAATGTCCTTACCACATGATGTAAATATGCATAGATCCATGACATCAATCTCCACTCATGTTGGGTGGCCCATGTCCTTACCACATGATGTTAAAATATATAAAAATTTTCCATTACAGTATGGAGTTAAACTACATGGTGCTTCTAGAACAACATGCATCATGATTTCCACCCTTATGGGATATGTATGAATTCCCGAGCATTTATTCTTCAGGTCCAACCCTAGGTACCATAGAACTTTACTTATTTTCAACCACTTGAAATAATCCCCTTTTAGAGATTTATGGCGTGGTGTACATTTCTTGGGTCTTCATTCATGTTGGTTTTTCTTTATCAACTCATGAACATACTCTTTAGGACCTCATTCCCCCCACCTTCATCATTACCTCCGAACATTAAACTGCACAGAATTATAATAACTTCGTGGAAATTGATTCACAGCTAGTTGGGATATGTAGGATACCTTTCTAGGGTTCAAGACTTATGATTCATTGATCTTATCTATTCCATCATCTTCAGGCTAATTCGCCATCATCCTCACCGTATGATGTTAAATTTCATAGAATATATTTATCCTTACCGCTTGAAAATAAAGTACATGGAATTATAAGAACTATATATGGATTGATTCTTGTAATAATAGAATATATATTTACACCTGGACCCCTACCTCTGTGCTCAACCATAGGATTTTCTTCTTTTCATGACAGGTGATCCTTTATCCAAACCACACAACATTAAACTGCATTGGAATACATCATGACCGCATGATGTTAAACTATATATATCTCTCTGAACTACATATGGATTGATTCTCATCCTCATGAGATATGTAGTTATGAAAATACATTTTTAATTCTAGATTATCTATTGGTATAACCCCCTTGGTCCCCATTGTCTTGAGTTCTCTAGGAAAGATGCATGGTGTGGATAAGACCTCTTCATTCTTCATTCACGTTGTGTCACTACATGGGACCACATTTCACATCTCCATTAGGGACTAAATCTTATGTTTTGAATCACATGATCCTATACTGTCTACATATGTACCTACGACATGAAATTAAACTCTGTCAGATCATCCTTACCACATGACATTAAACTGCATGGAAGTAAGTCCTTGCCACATGATGTTAAACTTCATGGCCCTTCAAGAACTATGTGTGGGTTTATTATCAATCCCATGAGATACGTAGTGATTCCCATGTTCTCATCCTTTGTCCGACCACAACATTACCAACTTTCACATCAATTCCCACATCCTTACCACATAATGTTATACTTCACATAGATGAATGTCCCCATCAATTCACAATAGGTCACCTTTGTCCGTACTGTATGAAGTTAAACTACATATAATATTCCAAGAACTATGTGTGGATTGATTCTCATTTCTATGGGATACATAGTGATGAACATGTCCTCATCATGGTGCCCAACCACAACATTACCACCTTTCACGTCATTTCTCACGTCCTTATCGCATGATGGAAAACTGCGTGGATGAGTCCTCCCCACAAGACATAAAACTGCATGGAAGTTCTTCCTTACCACATGAAATTAAAATAAATGGAAGCACATCCTCACTATATGATGATAAACTACATAGGACATTATCCATCACCCCTCTTTATCAAAGGACCAAAAGATCCTTACCCTAGCCAACTAGAGAAGGGAGTTATTCTATCATCTTTTTAAGAACCTCAATCCATGTTGCACACTGCATGTATCAAGTGTCATGGATTGTTTCAAACCCTTTTCTTACCTAAAAGAAGTAAAGTGGTCTATTTTTTAGGCTATACTACTCTAACCCACCAACCAAAGACATATCATCCCAATACCAAATAGATTTCTAATTATTATGAGACTCACATCACCGTGGTGGAACCCAATACCCCACTGTGTTTTAAGTTATCACTATAATGGTTGTCCTATATCATCACTCTTTACCTAATAACCTTGATCCGTGATTGATTACATCTCCATTTACCACTCAAAGGGATGTTGGAGTACTCTTGACCTAGGGTATCCTAGTGAGCCTCTTGTCCAACATACCCATACTAGGTCCATGTGGCAAGACCTTAAAATGCTCACACCTTGGTCAAAGCTATAGTTCTTATTATCTAGAACATAATAGTAAAAATTGGAATACCTTAAAAAAACGGAAAGGGACACAAAACTTGTCAGGTAAAAAACCATCAAAGGGAGACCTGAGAAAAAGTAAATCCACCACATGCTAAACTCTTCACCATCAGAGTTTTGGAAAAAATTAACGCATAATTAAATAAGGCATAAAGCTCATATGGTCTATTCTGTATCCCTAGTAAAAGCCATGCTATACTCCCTAGACCTCTTAGTCCATGTAAGAATTAGGGCGTTGATTTTTCACATCTTTTCACATTGATAATATGTTCGAAATGTGGTGGAACAACTCTTAGGTTAATCAAACCATTCTTGGATATTACATTTTTTATATATCCCACATCATGATATAAACATCTCAGGTCATTGAAAATATTTCATTTCCCCTGAAGAGGAAAAGAGATCTCTTTTCTTGGCCATGATATTGATGTGAGGGCTTAGAACCACCAACCAGAGACATCTTTGCCTAGTGTAAAGTGATTTCTAATTCAAATGAGCCTGGTGTTACCCACAAACCATTGTGTTAAAGGTTCCCTCAGGGGTTACTATTCCATACCTTCCTCATGAATTGAGTTCTTTAGACTATGAATTACAGTATCCATATTGGACTATTCCTGTGGATCTGATATCTGTGATGTTGCTTCACCATGTTTTGTACCCATTCTCAATGTTAGAATGCAACCCTTCATTCTTGAAACATTTTATGGGTCACACCTCATGATTCTAAAACACAAGGAATATGACATGAGATATTTAATTAAGAGATCTGTTTCCCTAGGGTTCTATAAAACATCAAGGATAGTCTTCCTTCCATACCAATCTTCATCATCTTGATGTTTGAGCCTTCATAAATATTTCATATCCCATGGAAAGGAATAGGGATCTCTACACTTGGCCAGGATATTGGGGAAAGGGCTCATACCCACCAACCAGAAACATATAGCCAAATTTAAAGGGCCTCCTATTCTTTGTGAGCCTCAACGACACCATGGTGAAACCTGACACCTCTATAGCGTCAAGGGACATTCCTGAAATTTCTACCCCATTCCATATTACCTACCTCACACTTTTGGATTGCGACTTACATCACTCACATTCCAACTATATAGGAGGACCTAGCTACCCTAGTATTTTTTTTCCATCAGCCATATTCACCCCATAAAATCATTCATAGCCCTTGGAAACGAGTTGATATCCAGTTTTCTTGGACATGATATTGATTCAAAACAGATTTCACCATCCAGATAAAAGAATCTCCACCTTTACATTAAAATAACTCCTATCCTTGTGATCTATATCAGTAATATGGAAGAACTCAACACCCCATAGTTTTTTGAGTCATTTCTAGCATGTTAGCCCCATATTCCAGGAAGGTGTCAGCTAAAAGACCATAAAAATAAAGCAATAAAAGGCCCGAGCTAAAAGACCATAATCCAATGAAACAGAAGGTCCAAGCTAAAAGAACATAAATAAAGAACCAAAAGGGATGTGATAAAAGACCTTAATCTAAAAAATGTGGTAGTTGTTGTGGAGCCTGATATATGGAACTATCACGCTTGAAATGTGCCTCATGAACATGAAAAGAACTCATCTTTCAAGACATAACTCATGATCCGATGATTTCCCCGCACATCAAACATTCACGCTTATATATCACAATGTAAGAGATGGACCTTCACAATAATTCCTAATTTAATAGAATTTTAAATAATCACACAAAGAATAAAATTAGATAGTAAAAAAACTCATCCTTTCAGAGTATGGAAAAGAGGGTGGAATCTCCACTTTTTATAGCCTCTCTAAAAAAATCAAAAAAGGGGTTTAGTGAAAATGTATGTTTTTCGGTGAAATAAATTTAATTTCAAAGAAAGATTGATCAACATCGCTAGCAAGATCAGCAAGGGTTTTGCAGGATGATTCAGTAAAGCATTGAAGTGTCACCCTCTCTGCTTCCTCCACCCCTTCTGCAGGATAATGAACATCGATTGGAGTAGTCATCTCTTTAAGTATCCTTCAAGAAGTGTCCAAGGAAGTCGATAATGTTGAAATGTTATTCATAAAATGAGCTATAATCTTTTCATACCTCTATATCTGCACTATCCAACCATCCATATGGACTTTAAATCTAGAATACAATTGATGAACCTTCTCTAATACCTCTGTTGTGTCTTTCAATTGTTGGGAGAGGGAGACCACATTTACAGAATCGTGCAATCTCCTCCAATGTGGAACCACATCTCTCCCAGTTAGAACGATCCATTGCATAATTTCGAAGAGAGGATTCCAATCAAAAATGTATTCTCTAATATCATGGAATATTTGGAAAAGTGTATCTCCTTGATGATAGAATGTCTCTAGAGGGGTCTCAGAAATCAAGGTCTGGATATGGTCCTAGACCAACCTATAGCGTGACCAAGACTTAGAGGTCGATGAAGTAGGTATGGTAGAATAATCACAAACTAGTAAAATTAATCATTAAATTGGAGAGGAGGCCCCATACGCCCCCATTAAATAGGTGAATTAACCATAGCCTACAAGAAAGAACTGATTTCCTCAAAATAATATGGTTTGTTGTCTGAATAGATGTCATATGAGTGAGGTTGTTTCTGGGATGCCTCACCAAAATATATAATTGTATCTATCAATGCCACATATAGAGGAGTCTTAAATACTAGAGGCATGTCCACATGAAGAACCAGTTATCCCAATACAACATTGGGGTAAACCATTATCCAAGCCAGAGCATAATCTAGGGTGAGGCAAGAAGGAGCATCGATAGTCAAAAACATAATTAAAACCCCATTTTCTTAACCAGATAGCTTTTTCCAAATCTATGGATGATTCCATGATTCTATTCCCTGAAAACAATAGATTAGGGAATAGGGGAGACCCTTTGAACATATCAAAATTTTTGGGAAAACTGATGTGGTGACTACTATTAACAGATAATAAGCTCATTTACCCTACCTGCAAGGACCCCATCTTGAAGGGAAACCATATAAGATCTATCAAAAAGATATATTTTTCCATATTCATTGATTAAAAAATCCGGAATATGTAGGGTAGAGAACTCAAAATTGTCAGATAGGAAAAATGCACCTTTAAATTATGTTTAGGGACATAGGCACAACTTGAAAGATGTATAATAGTCTGGGGTAGTATATGGGGTTTGGAATCTAATATGTATTTTGGTACTTATAAGAACAAAATTTATCCCCTATATAACCAAATAGGAAGTAAAGGCGACAATCAATTTTGTACAGGGTGTTACCTTGCTAGATATGGACTGACATTTGGTAAAGGCCTACAAAGAATGGTACCACAATGTTGAGGTGTCACCCCTCAATGAGTCATGCCTCCATCACCAAGGTCCTAACACAGATTCTGGAGCATGCATCTCCATCTAGGAAGAGCCACTAATGTAGAAAAAATCTAGAAAACATGCTGGACTATGGTTCAGAGAAACCTCCACGTTCACTCGATAGCCCCGTGAAGTATGATCCTTGGCTTCTAGAATGGACTAATATGTGCCAGATTCTACACAAACTTATTTAGTGGGACACTGATGAGGGATAATGATGCTTGGTTTGACCCCACTACTATATTGGAAAATTTTTATCGATCCAATGAAGGAAATAAGTGATCACACTACCAGATCCCTCCTTAATTTATTCCTTGTATGGATAATAATCTCTTTCGCTGAATATTAAGTATGCA
This sequence comes from Viscum album, assembly GCA_963277665.1. Taxonomy (NCBI): domain Eukaryota; kingdom Viridiplantae; phylum Streptophyta; class Magnoliopsida; order Santalales; family Viscaceae; genus Viscum; species Viscum album. Next base: position 1,781,981,004 of record OY728148.1, on the reverse strand, counting down.
TAGGATCATAACATAAATTTTCAATAAGGAGGAGCTCATCATACATCTCTCTAAGATAAGGGATGCCACTCAACTGATAGATACCCCATAGAATGATACCCACCTCGCCACAAGAAAGGTGGAATGTGTTTGTCCTAAGTCCCCAGTGTATGATAATTTATCAATGGAGGTTAGGCTGGAGATAGACGATGAATTAAGATATCCACACAGATTCATAAAGATGAAGCCTGTATAGATCATCAAAAAATTCCAGACCACTATTTAAAACCCAGGATAGCCATGCCCATTCATCGTAGAAGTTTCCTCTAGGGTGAAGGTCCCACTTTGAGTACCACCCACCACTAGGAGATTTCAAGGATGATGAAATATTCCTGAATAGATCCTACGGATAAGAGTTTTGGGAATATTATGGCCATACAGGCTTAGGGGGGAGATGGTCAGCCGGTGGGATAATCCCTAAGGTTGGGCAGTTTCCAGATGACCTCCCTTGGTAATCATCATCTAAAAGATGTCAGAGGAACTAAACCCCCAATGAGATGATATATTGAAGTCCAGGGAGGGAATTTCCACATCATCCATGAAACCAAACTCATAAAATGGACATCGGTCGGATAAGGGATAATCATGGATGCTGGGTGAAATTAACTTCCATAAAATCTCAATATCAGTATGCACATGATAGTTGGGATCGATATTAAGATTCCTGGAAATAATTTCCCTTTGATTATTGATGACCAAGGAACCTCGATGGAATCCATAAGAAATATAAAAATTAGTATGAGTCACATGTCAGACAAAAGAATAAAAAGTCTTAAAATGATAAAGGAATGAGAATTCCCCAATGACATCATGTGCATCTCATGACCCGATGAAGGGTCCGTGTTACACAATAATAATTTCATGAACCACCTAGTCTCCAGAAAACAATTAAAGCGAACATAACCCATAAGTGGCCCCATGTTCATCACATGACCTCCTTGGAGGATTGCGCATTCATGACTAAGACATTTCCATGAAAAATTGATTCAGTGGCCGAGCCAGCGGAGATCGCAAAGCCCTCATGACAAGCTCCTATTTTTAAGGAATTATTGAAGATTAATCTTGGGTCAAGACATATGTGTGTTTAAGAAGAAATTATTATTGTAAAAGTTTAGGGCTCATGATTGGAACTCATAGTGCAGACTCATAGGTAGGACTCAGAATTAAGGTTCATGGAGTGGCCTCACGACAAGGCAGTAGTAAGAGAACTCTAGAGAAGGAGGCAGCCAGTGGAATGAAATGTACTCCATACCCCCTATATATAAGTGGATTGTGGAATACAAAAGGTCACCAAGTAGACCAGATGTCACCCCATATAACTAGTTTGTGACACCCCAATGACTCTGGTGGGCATTCAGTTATCCTCACGACCGAGACCTTTTCCCCTTAGACATCACTCCAGAGGGGGGGGGGATTTTGAGGCCTGAAAAATAGTAATCAACAAAACCACAATGGAAGAAACATCTAAATTTGGATATTATTTTTCCCATGAGATAAAAGAAGAATAAAATGGTTAATTAATTATGATTGTGTGACCACTGAAAGGTCACACGAAGTCCCCAGACAAAGTGCCTAACCCACGACAAGTCCTGCAGATCCCTCAATGAGAACCCTTGTTCACCAGTGACCGAATAGTGATAAATGGATGAGAATAAACTAGGATGAACATTTTTTCATTGAAAAGTACCTATAAAACCATCTAAAATCCTTTAAAAATTAATGTTAGTGACATTTCAAAGAAGATACCCCTGGTGGTCACAGAGACCACTCACTAAATCATCATGGGGAAGAATAAAATCCCTATATGATATCAAAACCATCCTAAAATACTTTCGATACTTCTTCACAAAGAATGAATGAGTTGAGTAGGAGGAGGTAAGAGGGTCTTGCAGTCACTGAAGGACATGTATTGAACCCCTGAAAACTTGCAACACAACATGACCTGTATGGTGTGCCTTGTGAAACCCCTTTATCTAGTCATCCACACCACATGAAAAGTTCTGGACAATTCTATAGTTCTCTAAGGAAAAATGCATGGGTTTTCCACAATAAATGAAGAGTGTCATATGATCCACATTGGTCACATGATACACTATTGGAGAATCAAGTAAAAATCATAGATATTGGTTATGAAAACTGGCATACCTCCCAAACCTTGTCACATAGAACGAAGGGGATCAAAAGGGAGGGGGAGAGTGGTCTTTGTGGTCGCTGAAGGATATGCAATACACACCACAAGCGATCCTCAAGACACTATGAGACCTCAGTGTTAGGACAACCTCGCCTCACGATGTCCCATTTCCTTGTCACCCTCGCTACTCGGAAGCCCAAACAAGCATCTAGACAACTCCTCTATAATATAAAGACACACAGAAAGACTTTTCCCTTATATGGTGGCACGATCTCCATATTCCCCATATTAGTCAAGTGAAAATTCCCCCAAAACTTGAGCATAAGACCCAGAAATTGATCATGAAATCCCACATTAACCCATACCTTTTTGAAATAAAACAAAGGATATAGAAAATGAGGAGGTGAGCGGGGTTCATGATCACTGAAAGACATGTGGAGAACCCCTTAAGACCCATGAATCACCATGATCCCTCAAGGACATGCTTGCCTCTCCCCACAAAATCCATTTGTCTTGAGAAATTGTCCACCAAATGGGTGTGCACCATACAACCCATACTGGTCACATGGCGTGTCCCCAAAAAATGGATGAAAAACCCTCAATACTATACTTACAATCTCACATGACTCATGCAATTCATCATATAAAACAAAGGAGAAAGAAAAGGAGAAGGCGAGTAATGTTAGTGGTCACCGAAGGGCATACGATGCACCCAATGTACCCTCGACATGGACCCATGAGACCTCGAGACAATCCATCCAAGGAATCATGAATTCCATACAACTATCATTTGGATTTTATGAATACCCTTGGACATGTCAACATGACGACATGGATGTCATTTTATGTAAAAGTCCCCAATTGTTGAAAATAATACAATAAAGGATGGATGGACTTGCAGTTTCTAAAAATCAGATGACACCCTTAACATAGTCTACCATAGAGACTCATGAAACCACATAACACTAGAACACACATCGACTCTAGCCTGGAACCATGCTATATTCCCCACAAAAACTGGTGAGTAAACGGAGGACTATGCCTATAAATTCCCTACTCCAACTTTGAAAAGGTTTCGATTGGTTGACAGATCAAACACTAGAAGTTTGGATTCAGAGGGCCACTACACAAGTTGATGCTTAGACTCTAAGATTTTTCATGCATCTGATAATGTGATCCGTCGAATTTCCACCAGATAATGCACTGGTGAACCGAAAAAATAGTCATATGTTAGGCATAAATCCCTCCACATGATCAATAAAAAATCACGTGAAGGAAATTTGGAGAGACATGTGAAAACCATATCGTGTGTCCTCCATATTAGAAGATACCTAAACAAAATAACACTAAACCGAACCAAGGAACTCACAACACTAGGGTAAAAGAAGTATTCAAAGTGGAATACCCAATTTTAAGACATTACCTTGGACCTCTGCAAGATTCACATGTCTCAATCAAGAATATGCAACAATACCATTTCGTGCCCCCCCATAACTCATGGCATCCCTCTGACATGTCTTTAGGGATATGTAAAATTCTATGGAAATGTCAGGAAAAGGCTTGAGGACCCTTCGTAGACTCCACTTAGATCCTTAGAACCCTATGGGTTGTCACCCTGGACAAGTGACGTCCTCAAGATGCACCACCCGACTCATATAACGACGACCACTCATGTTAGCCATGTCTCATAGACCCATCTAGACATGACAATCCATCTCTCAAAGCATACCCTTTGGACGTGTTAGTCTAGTCATGGATGTCTCCCTGTGGTGTCATCCAAGACCTGCGACACTCTCTGGACATGCCATCCTGGTTACACGATGTCCTCCCAGGCTGTCATCCACGACATGTGGCACCCCTTGGATGATGATACAATGACTCTCATGACACCCTCCACATGTGTCAAGCCAGGTCACATGATGAACTCGAGGTTGTGTAAATAGGATATTGTGATAACTTCAAGATAAGAATGCCTATGCACTAGGGAATCCTTAGTGTGTAATCCCCGACATCTCAAAGAGAACTACAAGGATGCTAATTCCCAGCATAACTGGGATACATAGGAAGCCTCCTTAAATGACCAAGCTCCATATCAAACACTACAAGGACTACTACAATATGAATATCCCATACTCATATTCCATGGGGGTGATCATACACTCCCCCTTGTTTCTCACAATGATCATTGATCACATGGGATTAGGGGGATGCAATGAACATGTCATTAAGCCTGAAATACCCATTCATAATGGGAAACATAGTGTGTAAGCCCCAACATCGATTGAACTACGATGAATCTGATTCCTACCATAACCAGGATAATTATGACGTAACTTCCAAACTCGACCTCAAATATTTGGTGTTTTGACTACCATCTTATTAGTCCTTACCTCATGACATTAAACTACAAGGATCAATCGAACTACAATGAATCTGATTCTTTCCATAACCAATATACGTAGGAAATCTCTTATAGAATCAAGCTCAAATATTTGGGGTTTTGACACCCCTATACTAGTCCTTACTACATGAAAATAAAATACACTGATAAACCAAACTACATGGGTTTTTATTCCTACAATAACAAGGATACTTTGGATGCCTCATAATGGCTCAATCGCATCCTCGAAATATCAAACACCATTATAAAAGGGAGCATGTCCCAATGAACTTGGTCATATGGTTTCAACATATATGAAGCCAATCATTATTGGAAAATGATAAAGAATCTCAGAAACATATCGATGGATTCACAAAAGAGATCCCAATCTGATGCACATAAAAGAGTGTTAAACTGCAACCATTTTTAGGGTAACCGGTCCCACATCAGGATTATGAGGAGATTCAAGAACATGTCTTCAATCTATAAGAGAATACCGAAGTAAGTAAAAATTAACATCAAAAGGGTGATATGATCCTGAACTCCCATAATATTGACCAATGAAATTCCCTAAGAGTCATTGGTTCTAAAAACATAGACAACCTATAGCATCTAGAAAGCAGGTCCATACCCAGCTACGAACGAGGGAACCATTGGGAGTTTCAAGGAAAAGTGATAGTGGTAATGCAATGAGATGAATACATTCCATTCCACATAATCCTGAAGAAATATTTCCTTTGAAAATTATTAATCTCTTATTGATAATAATCATTTACCAATATCACCATGAAAATTCACATGAATGTACTAGTTGAGTAAAGGATACAGATTTATCAACATTTCCCCAATAAATCATATAACATTCAAAGAAAACACCTTATGTAAATATGGTATATAGTTTTGGATATAATAATATAATACATACAATAATGTGGATATTTAAAGGAAATATAATTTTAAATGATAAATTATTAAGAGAAGGTGATTGTTTTTAGATAAAGTTAACAATCACAAAATATTGTGATATTCCACAATAACTTTTATCACTTGGTATTTTTCAAATCAAATCCCATTTGACAAAATAATTCAAATTCAATCATAAAATACCATATAGACTGACATATTGATGATATTACATGTCAATTTAGGATTATATACTCCACATAAAATTAAAGTGGTGCATAATAACAAAGATGCCTCAATGGAATGTAAATTGAGACGAAATTCCTTACCTTACACTTCCTTTTGTTTGAATGTGATTTGAACAATGATATAATGGTTTTAGTCATGAAATTAACATAAAAATACCATATTAAAATTTATAAACACATATATTATTCTTTTATAACATCTTATCATGATATTATTAATAAAATTTCATTATTTTCATTGTTTTATGTGTTAATTGCCTTGTTTTTCGAGTATGTTTTGACTTGGAATTTTTTGTTCCTCTTAATTCAAAGATGATATCATAATATAAAGAAACTATTCTATGATATAAATATCATATATACATTTTTTATATATTTATTAATATTAATCCATAAAATTTAGTGATAGTTTATGAAATACCCCATTCGTTAAGATGGAAGGTCGTACTTATGCATGAACGTTGTTTCCATTTTCTTATCGTATTAACGAAAATTCATATATATATATATATATATTATAATTAAAATACCATTATTATATATATATATAATATTTATTATACCCATCTTTAATACAGTCCAAGTAAAGAATGAATGCATCACATCACTTCGTGAGGCTGTTGTCCACCGTACACATGAGCGACGTTATCATATTCACAAAAAATGGAAAAAATGAAGTTATGAATGGTATAATAATTATAGAATCATAAAAAAGTCATAAAAATCATAGATCTCATATATAAATTATGAATAAATTATTATTACCTATCTTGAAGGTGGTAATGAAAAAACAAAAGATTGTGGTTCCCGATGTGGTAGTCCACCGTACACACAAATGATGACTTCGTAACCCATTTTCTTGAGGTGTGTATATTTCTAGAGAATAAACTTAACATAAAATAATATTATTATATAAAATTTAATTATTTTATTATATAATCATGGTATAAGATGAATTAATGGAGTTGGATTTGGAAATAAAATTGAAACACTTTTAGAAGAATAATACAACTTTTTAGGAATCCCCCTTAGGTTATCACTAAATCGAAAATAAGATGTATTTATTACAAAGATAAGGATTATAAGATGAGTGTACTAATTTTTCGAAGTTATTTTTTTAGGTTTTAATAAATCTATAATCCTTGTATGGTGTGAATAATTGGGGTGAGTGAATGCCCTTTTATAATAGTGGAGGAGTGAAATTCATGTAAATACCCAAACATATTCACTATTGGGAGGTCTCCCTTACCTAATTTTACTAAAAAATATATCAATAGTAGAGGTTAGGTATGAATTCATGAATAAATACATCCAAAACACCATATAAATACATTTTTACCATGTTATTTTGTAGTCTTTAAGTTTAATCAATTTTATCTTTATAGTTTTTACTAAGTTAACTTGAATCATTTTTATTTAATTAGGTAATATATCAACTAATATTATAATTAAATATATATTTATTAAATTATTTACAACAATTTATTATAAATATTAATTCCAATTCATTATTTAAAAATAATATTTGTGGGTAAAATTAATTTAAATAGACATGCATGTAATGCACTAAACTATATTTTAACCCAAATCACATTTATTAATTCTAAATGTTTTCAGTAATACTTATTTTAAAAAACAATTTTTACCATATTAGATAATTTTAATTATTCTTATTTAAAATATGGAATCTAGTTTTCCATATATTATTTATTGAAGTGGTATAATTTAACTTAAAATTAATCCCAGATATGTGATAAGAAAGTGAGTTTTTAAAGTTAAATTGATCAAATAATTACTATGTTTTTCTAACTAAATTAAATATATTTTTTATAATGAACTATATAGTATTAATATATTTATAATGGACATAATTTTACATTAAAACTAGTTTATAATATAATTTATCATTATAAATTATTTGGATGAAAAGTGGGGTTTGAATCAAAATTTTGTATTTTTCTCTATTCATCAATAAATAAAACTTCTAAAAAAATAAAAACAATTAACACTAAGATAGTTTTTGAATTAAAATTTAAAAAATGAAGATTATTTTCCCAAATAAAAATTTAATAATTTTGAAAACCTAGTTTTAAATCAAGTGTTCCATTAAAATGCGGCAAAAAGACCTTTAAAAAAATACAACATTTTATTTGTAGAATTTGATTTATTCTAATATTATGAATATAAAATACACTGTGTTAATTTGAAAACATTTTATATAATATATTTATTTAATTAATATCATTAACTAATAGTAATTACTTTAATTTATTATGATAAAACACCTTTTTCGAAAAAAATAGTATTTTTTATAAAAGCAAGTCCATTATATTCAATTGGTGTTTGTATTCATTTCTAATAAATTAGAAACCAAATAATTCAACCACATATTTTCTTATGTTTTTCAATACTATTAATAACTTCTAATTTAAAATCCAGAAGATATTTTTCATGTTAAATAATAATATTTACAGTATTTTCTAAAACTCAGTCTTGCGTGTAATGTAAGCCATTGAAGAAAGTCATTATTTCATATAATGAAGGCTAAAATCTATCTTATGTACATTTCAAGATATATAGTATATTGAAGTTATTTAAAATATTAAATATATTGTAATTTATTGGGATGTTATGTTCCCTTCTACTCCTGTTGTTTTGCGTAACATATGCAAATGAATATGAAGTTCATATTTTAAAATTTTGGGGTGTTACAACAGTTGAGTGATTTTAATATTTTATGCATAAATTTCCCATTTTATCTATATCACTTGTTTGTTAATATTAACTAAATTTTATTAATTTATTAATTATTTCATAGATAAAATTTCACATAATCTAATTTATTTCAATTCTATCATGCATGATTTGTAAATTAATTAATTCTTGTGATCATGATAAAAGATAACTAATGAAATTAATCAAGAATATTTAATGAAAAAAAATAAGAGTGGAATGATCGTGATATTTTTCTAATGATTAGTTTATTTAGAGGATGATAAAATAACCTTTGACCTAGGTGAATCACCTTGATCCATGACCTGGTTTTTGTTGCATCATTCTTCCAATCCACCCCATCCATGTCTTATATTGTTTTCTCTTTAGATCCAAACATAAATTGACTTTACTCTCTTATGGAATAAACCTATTACATAATGTATTACTCACACACAGGTTAAGGGAACCAAATTATTTGTTAAGGGGTTTATAATAAAAGAATCTATGGTCTCACATGTCCTTACATAATGAGAGGAGGGAAGAAACACATGCCATAAATTTAATTTATTAATAAATTAAAAGTAAAATAATCATACAAAAAATATATGGTTTTTTCTCATGACCATCCATGTAAATGAAAAATCAATACAATTAAAAAAATAACATTGAATCCAAATTATTCTTATTTAAGATAAATCATTTTGAATACATTATTTATATTTTTAATAAATCAATTATTTTATCTTAATTATCATAAAAAATTTCATTATATCATCATAAATAATAATTTTAAAAAAATATTAAAAAAAATAATTTCAAATTTACTATGAAAAAACATGTAACTTGGAGGAAACTTGGTGAGAACCCATTTCAACTACCCAATGTGTACTATATTCATATTCGATTTAGTAATACTGCTTATAGATTACATGTATTATCATGTAATTTCATGGAATTCATGAGTCAACTAAATGAAACACAAAATAGATTTTATTTATGTAGAGTTTTATGTTTGAATATGCATAGAGAAATCCCAATATTATGACTTATTCAAGATTTCCTATTCTAAATACTATAATAAATTAATTAGAAATTTATTATATATAATAACCTATCACATAGATTTTACGAGTCTATTGAATGACACACCAAATACATGTTGATAAGGTTTAATAAGTATAATAAATTAATTATGGAATCTACCTAATCAAGTTAGAAATATGGAATTTGAAATCTTGTTACATGTCATTTATTATTCTCCAATATATATCCATATCACACACCTAGGGATTGGGATTGTGGTCTTTCCATGGAAATTAATGGAGTACATGGGGTGTACATGGGATATATATTATGTGATTTACAAGTTACAAGGTATCTATGTCACAATATATGTGAAACTGCAATGGTTTTCCTTGACTAATGGAAAAGACATCATCTACGTTAGTTACATGCCTTGTAGTCTGGATAACTATGCATCAGATGGACCTATAAATACATAATGTATTAAATACACACCATGTATAATAATTATATACCCTTTGAAATAGTATTTAATTTATTATTTTTTTTTCATGGTGAATTAAACACGGGTACACGATGTGTACCAACAAGCTACATGCCATGTACTCTTGTATTATCATTCCAGCACCTCTAGTAGAGTTATTTGAATGTACTTCATTTATAATTAATCCATTTGTTGATTTTATTTATGATAATGAAGATGAAGAAGAGTATATATAAGTATTTATATTAAATAATGATTAATCTATAATTTAAAACTAATGATAAATGTATAAGTCAATTAATAATATTTAAACAATTATAAATATTTATGAAACCTCTATGACAACACATGATGGTTTCAGGAATAATGGAAGTTCCAGACGGGGATTGCCCAAATTAAATTTTCTTCCATAATTGGTGATTAATCCAAGATGTACATTGATGATGAACGACATGAAAAATATAATTAAATAAAAGATTAATTGGAATGATAATTCCAAAAACAAAATGAAAGATCATATGCGAATTATTTATTATTAAGTTATTAAATTTAAGTATTACCTTCCCCTAAATTATTTCATTGTAGAACCTGAAACCATTTCTATTTCATACCATCATTTCATTTTAGGAATTAGGTGTATATTATTTAGAGTGGTGATCCACAAGTGATCTAAAAACCTCCACATGTCATTATAGGAATCTATGGGTGAAAGCACTATGGATCTTAACACATTTATTTTTCATCTTTGTTCTCCCTAAGAATTTTATTGAATGAATCACTTTGATATCTCTTGATTTGATAGATGTGGAATAGGAAGATCAATTAAAGTTCTTTAGGTCATTGTCGGAGAGGTTCCTGCTATCGATTGAGATAATTCTCTTTTTGTAGTTATGGGAAAAGAAAATGAATAGAAACCTTTCAGGTTGGAAATAATATAGTTGGCATTAGATATTTCCCGGGTTAGAAAATAATAGTTCCACTTTCTCTATTATTATTTTATTAATCCCCAGAAACCCCCATGTCTATAATAATAATATTATTATTATTACTTATTAACATGTGAAAAACTAGAGAATTAATTAAATGATATTTCCTGGTTAAGTTTTTTTAAAACTTATTGAAATAATATTTAATAGATATATTTATATTATTTCTCAACAAACCATTAAACCCGGTCCTCCATTCCTGTAAACTATTTGTGGAGCCTTGAATAATAACTACTTATTTGAAAAATAAATATCACCCCATTATTCACAAATAAATAAAATATTATATTCCTCAAATAAAAAATAAATATTTATTGAATATTCAAATAAAAAAATATTCAATTGAAAAACTAGGGACTGAATATATGAGATTAATCTAATATGATTAATTATTATACCATGTGTGGGAATAATTTTTATTCAACATGTTAAATAATAAATAATATTTAAAATTTAGCTGAGGTTCTAGAAACATTTAATGCATGACCCTCTAGGCCTCTTTATCAGTGACATTAGGTAGATTTACCAAAAGTGTACAGTCATTGCCTTTAAATACATAAAGGAACCCATATATATAGAAGTTAATGTCACAATGAAATACAATATTATATAAAGGCGAATTTTCTAATATAACATATTTATCATGATATGTCTAATCAACCAGGTTTTATGCTGGTGTCATTAGTCAATGTGACCAATGTCTCTTTCATTGACTTTTTATAAATTAACCTTCCCACTGAACACCATGGAAGTGAATTTATTTGGGCTATTTTATTCCCATAAAGGGCCTAAGATATCAAATTTCATTAAATAACATAAGATAAAAATACTTTCTCTCATTATTCATTAATACAATATTATTCGTGATGAAGATGACATATTCTACATCACATCATACATATGTGGTCATTGTTTTTATCAATAAAACAATGCATGGAACTAAATATATCCATAAATAATAACTATAAAGTAATAGGATAAATACATTAATCCTCATATAGGTACATCTAATGAAATATATTGATGTAAATTTCATACTGGTGGTTCGTGTTCTCATAGTTTTATACACTAGAAATAACTATGGGTGTACACCATAATAATGTTCCTCAAAGCCCTATGAGTCTCAACCTATGATAGCCAATATAATCTATGTCCCATAAAATGATATTATATACCAAGGTAACATATATTTAAGAATATAATTGTGGTTGTTTTTGGTTCTCGTCATAGTAGGTAACTACTATGACCTTTTAGTGTTAAAAATAATAGATGGAAATCATCACATACTATGACATATGGAAGAAAAAACATCATGAGATAAGATTTTTAATAATATTAAAAAAATAAAAATAAAAATAAAGTACATCAAAGTTGATTCTAGGGCACAAATATAACAAAATACATGTGATAAAAAACTTCTTACATCAAAATTACATGATAATATCATCTTAATTTATAGTTACATAGCCCATCAAGATATCAACATAAGATATAAGTATATGGTGAGCTGTTATGGTTGTCTAGGGTGGTGATTCTACTAGCATAGATCTCATGGTAATTTATTGGATTTTTAACTTCTCTCACATAATATTTTGATCTTATAATAATATACTAATTTCATATTTTTCCTTTTCTAGAGATAACCCATGAAAAAATACCTCTTTCACAAGCCTAGATAAATGAGGTATATAAGGGGGAATTCAACTCCCGAATTCCATTTATCTCCTGTTAGTTCATAGATTTTATAATATGGTTACTTAATTTTATACCCATTAAATAATAATCAATATTATAATTAAAAAATATTATTTTAATATATCATAGAATAATTTTATTTTGGTGATGCATGTTAAACAAGCTATTATCATAATATTAATTTAAGGAATACAAGTAGTAAAAATTTGTGTCGTTATAGGTAGAAAATATTGGTCATAGAGTTTTGATAAAAATTCTTCAACCATGAAAAATTACACTATCCCAAACCCCCAAAAGAAAAAAGGTTTCCTTTGAATTCAAATTTTTTTTGACTAATAATGAACAATCTTTTGAACTTTCCAGAAACCCCAAAAATATCCCAAAAACATTCCGAATGACCCGATAAGGGTTCAAAATAAAAAATAAAAAAATTAAATAACATTTGTCTCTAAAAATGACACAAGGGTGTTAAAATTCTTCCCACTATATCACTTCCCCCCTGAATTATCATTGTACCTTGGTTAGTCTAGTGGTGGAATTAACAAAAAGAATGGGAGAAAAAATCCAAACAAGTCCACACTCTCAAACCCAAGAACTGTTCTAAAAACTCAAGGAACTACAAAAATTGGTCTCTAATATATAGATATTGATAGAGATAACTATTTTATTCTATAATATCATAAAGGGTGGTCTCCACAACATGTAATAATTCCATTTATACATAAGAACTCTATATACTGCTAAACTCTCCCATGAACAACTAATAATGGAACAACCCAAATTTAAGAAAATATCTAATAAAAACAAGTAAATGATCATCCATGATAAACTTGATGAAATATTCACAACTAATAAATCAATAAATAAATCAACCACCAATATCTAATAAAATGTAGTCATCACACTAGAATAAGAGGACTAAAAATTATAATGCCTCACATAAAGATATCGAAAAATATCACATAAAATAACAATGGGTAAAAATTTAAAATTCTTCCTAAAGCATCATTCATAAAAAATAACTATATTGTCTAGCCTAAGGTTAAGTAAATATAAATTTGGGTTATTCCTCTGGTGCTATAACTCTTATGGATTCCAACAAAACATCATATCATAGTCAGTGTTATCCCCAAGTCACCCCGCAACCTGTATAGGTATTCATTTGTATAACCATCTAGAATAAATAATACGACTTATGATCCTTGTTATTCTAAGTAATGATAAAAATAAAAATCACTATGGTGTGAAGATTCATGATAAAACTAACATATCATAGGGGATAGTCATGGGAAACACATGAAAACATAAAACACACAAATCACCACAAATGATTCAAGATCCCAATAACTCTATATATTCTTTACTTTAAAACTACATAACATACTTCAAATCAAATCAATAGAAAATATAATTTCGATACAGAAAAAAACTGATGATTGGGGGGGGGGGGTATCCCCAGTATATAATAATTTATTTTATATTTAAAGACTTCTATATCAGTTTCATCAAAATATATGAATTCATAATTAGATAAATATCATTTAGAATGATATTTACAAAGAATTGTATATCAATAATATATAATTTAACAATGAAAATGGAAATTTAAGATCATCACTATAAATAATCCAAATAACCAAAACACAAATCCTGAAATCCAAATGTTAACGAGAGGAAACATGTTACATCAAAATAAAATCCAAACAGTATTTAATATTCTATCATAATCAATGAGTTGAAAAAGGGGATATTTAAAAGTAGTATATTTCACTCCCCCTTTTTTTGATTAACTCCTCTCTAAATCCTTTGAAAATGATAAAAATGACCATAATTAATAAAAATATTATTAGTCCCCCTAACAAAAAAGTTTTTTATATAAAACCTTTCCAAACTAATATCTACACAACATCTTATATCCACCAAAATAAGGTGATGAGAAACAAGATTCTAATTTAATACCTATTTTTGAAATGTCTGACTAAGAATACTTCCAATTCCCCTGACTAGAGATCCCTAAACCGCATCCTGAAATATGAGAAACCTATAAAACCACTGGTTCATCTATAAATATTTATTCACAATTGATATATTTTCTTTCTATTACGCCATATTATATTAGTCCGATGTATGGAACTTATAGTGATAGTTCTATTTATAATCCTTCACTAAAATTCCAAGACACTACCCAATTATCCAAGGTTAGATATGGAATCTATAACACCAACACAAAAAAATTATGTACACACTCAAACATCATTTTATCACCTTATTTGAGGCAATAGAATCTATAGCCTTAGGTACCTTAATTATATTTCAATAGAAATACTAAATAAATCATACCTTGAAAACATACCAAGAGTTATTATTCTATGTATTATACATGAAGACAAACATTCACCACTGGAAAAATATACCCACAAGCATGAAGGTTGAAAAAAAGACCTTATGTGTTTCATGAAGTTTGAGTTGTGTAAAAATATATTCAATCCTATATATCCAAACCACAACTTTTGAAGAATCTTATTACCCAAATATATGAGTAGGAATATTGTTTCAAAACACTTGAATTAAATACTAATATAAGTATAAGGAATGTGGAATTGTATGATTTTACACTATAGTTAATGGTGAAAATATCCCAAGAATATCTTTATCAACCAAAGAGTCTATTTAAATCCAAATACGAGCATACTTTGAAAACATAAAATATAGAAATCATCATGAAAAATTATAAAAGGTTAACCATAATATATAAATAATATATAAATTACCAATCTAAAATCACCATTTAAAACATATTTTAAATCAACCACTTAACTAATTTTACACTAAAAAAACCATTTCTTATTGAATAAATAAGATAAGTTAACCTCTTTGACCCAAGAGGATCTTATCAAAATTTATTTTAAAATAATTTCCATTCTTCAAACTAACTTTTAAACTTGATTAAAACCTTTAAATAAAAATTAGTTAAAATTGAAATGTTTCAAAACCTCACATTTCTATATTTCTCACACTTAAACTCATTAATATTGTCAATTTAATCTTATTTATCACCACATGGAAATTTTGATAATAATTAACATTTCCCCTTTTTCCAAATTTATTAACCAAATTTTTATTACCAATCATCACGTTGAACACTAAAAATATTAGATACATTTTAAAAACTAGATATCATTTTGAATTCATAATTTTTTTTTCACATTTTCAAACCGTAATGTTATTTTTGATCCAAATCATTTTTGAAAGAATCACAATGAATTTTAAAATTATTCAAATGTTTTTCTTTTAAAAAGTAATTGGATTTTAAAAATCAAATTTCAAACAGTCCCATTTAAAATTTCTATTAATATTTTCCCCAAAATCATGAACACTCATCAAACACCATCATTCACCATAGGAAAATATAAAAAAAAGGTAAACTACTAAAATTTCATAGTGAATGAAAAATTAAAATTTTTTGGTAACCTGTGACAACATAAGGATTAACAGCATTGTTTAGCCAACTATACACTATCCAAAAAAACTCCAATGGAAGTCACCTAGGTTATAAATCTTGAAAATATTTTTCCAAACCCAATTGGGGTAGAAAATTCCCCTAAATTCTTCCCAATTTCTATTAAAAATAATAATTCATGAAACTTTGAATACCAAAATTCAAAAAATAATTAAGAACCATGATCAATCATAATGTATACACATCCTAGAAAACCCTAGAAATATACTTCTAATTAAAAATTTTTCTGATAAAGAATCTTCTCATTATTTACCTTATGAGTTATGAAAATACGAGATCATGTCTAACAAAATTACACAAGTAATAGGATAAACATTGCTTTGATTACATTTTTTGCCAAACCAAACAAGGTATTCCATTAATAGTACCCCTGATCTAGCTATGGAAAGGCCAAAAAGGTGGTCATAATCCATATGGATTGATGAAAATAACTTGGGAAATAATGAAAATGCATTGGGAATAATTTCTGCTGATAAGAATAAGAAATTAGAAGCAGAAGAATAAAAAAAGGAAAAAACAAATAAATGAAATATAAAAAAATCCAAAAAAATTAAATGATACTAAGATATAAGGCTGATAGATGACATGAACAAAAATAAAGAAGAAAAAATGACACACCATCAACACTGAGTCTCCATGTGCAAGCGAGGTAGTGTCACACACATTCCCATTATATAACATAAACCAAGAGATATAGAGATATCCACTAGATTCAACAATCCTGATAAAATTTTAATATATAAGTGTGATCTAAAAATAGTTGTATGTTTCCACCAAACTACCTAAAACATAACACTTTAAATGAAAATCTATTTCATGCATATTTTAAGATAAACATACAAAATATCTTTTTATGTTTTCTCATGTAAAATAGCTATAAAGTACATTCCTTTGAAAAAACTCCTATTTAAACAAATCTAAGTTCCTTTACAAATAAACCAGAATGTACTTAATTTCAAAACAACTTTCATAATTTTTTGTTAAATTAGTTTTACTACAAATCAATAAAGGCACAAAAATACCATTTTATAGTTCAAAATACCACTATGATAGAAAATTGACATATATAAAAAATATTCATGGAATACTTGGTTTTCGAGGGGAATAATCTAGTTCACAGATACCATGGTCATCAATGATTTAAAGTACGCATGTTGGAAAACATCTAAAAATCAATAAATCCCACCCAAACACCCCATTTTATCCTCTTTTCTAAACAAAGGAGAAACATTATATATGTTTACTAATGTACCACCTAGGGCCACTAGCCAGAGTAAAATTATAATCTAGTGAACATATGTATATAGAATTCCAAATGAACCATCCAGCTATTCCCATAACATGAAAATGTGGTGACCATTTCAAAGTAATAAGCATACCATATAATTATTTTAGTAAATAAAAATTCATGTATTAATCTTTATCAGACCTCTGAAAACCCACATAAGAACCTCCCCTTTATCAATGTGTAATAATATAACACAACTACCATTGTAGTGGTGTTTATCCAATGGTGTAAAAAATAAACATGAGTTTCCATTATAAATAAAATGAGTGTGTCCTATGTGTTTTATTTTTTTAATTAAACGAATAAAACTTCTAACCAGTCCTTGGGATAATTATTTCACAAAAAAATGTAAATAAAAATCTATTTAGTTGACCAACCACATATTAATAAATTAATCAGTTCAATAAATACAGACATTGAAATCATTTCCTAGAGGAAAACCACACCAAATATTTGTAAAATAACACCTTTTCCCACATTTTTTAAATCAACATCATAAAAAATTTCAAGAATAATTAAAAAGAGAAAACATGGAATTACAATTTCCAAAGAGAATGCTTATTTCATTAAAATAGTTTTCATATCAAATCATAAAAAACCCAAATTTCCCAATTTTATAAAATGTTAAATAAAAAATTATTCAATGATATAACTCTAATGTATATATGGAAGATGTTATAAGTTATTAAAATAGCCTCATGAAAAGACAAGAAACCATAGATTCAATTTCAAAGCATGATAAATGATAATGAAACCTCAAAAATGAGAAATTTCAAACAAAACTTTATATAATGAAAAGATAAATAATTCTCCCTGGAATAAAGAAAGAGACCTATGAAATGAGACTCAAATCATTAATTGAAAATTCAATGAAATAATGACAAAAAAGGAAAAAAAATCCACTTTAAAATTGAAATATAAACAAAAGATGATAAAAGACCTAAGATCCTCTAACTCTCCCTTCAACTTGATATTAAGAGATATAATTACACAATTTCATAAACTATATATCTATCCATAATATCCCATATTTATGAACATTTCATAGAATAATATAGGTGATTAATATGAACAATAAATAAAAAATTTATACCCTAAATTCGACAGATCCAATCCCCATAGATTTGATGGAAAAAACTTTTGATGGAAGCTAATAACTAAATTAACCAAAAGGATTCCACAAGATCAAGAGAATAATCTATCTAAGGAAGAATGTGGAAAAAGGAGGTGTTTCAATTTTTAATGATAATTTTTAGATTAATGAAATTTCATAAAATGGTTTGGCTGCGTAGTTTGGAAAACCAAGGACTAACCATCCACCTTTTTACATTATAGAGTCTAGACAATTTGGTTTACTATTTTGGTTAACCATGCACTAATCTTGTCAAATTAAATTATCCCACAACTTCAAAATCTTCTTGGTTTCCTATGAATAATGCACTATATGGAATAACCATGAAGAAACTATTTATGTGTCCAAAAAACTAAAAAATCTCTTAAAATAAACATGAATGACCTGAAAAAGGTTCAAAAATAAAAAATAAAAAATAAAATTCACACCTGAATATGAAATTGGGATGGGACATTTCTACAAAATGAAAATGATAAAATATTTTGATTTTAAATTTCAGGGTAGTATTCATCAGAATTGGTCTTCCATAATGTTGATATAGTGCTACCGCTTCTTCTTTTTCTTCAACCCATACTATCTCAGGCTAAATTCATTCTCACTATGTTGACCTTGCAACATATTATTATTCTTTCTTCATCTCAAAAATTATCCAAATGTTATCTATAGAGATTATTATACAACTGAATACATTTTTTCATGCATAATATATATTTTTTATTGCACACCATCAGTAGAAAAAACATATTTCAATTTGAAATTCAAATTAAACTTCTGATGAATAAATTCATAACAACCATGTCTTAACTTCATCTCCTTCATTACAATTATTTATTCTTATATTAAAACTCTTCTCCAAGACAGTTATGGAATAATATCACTCACCATAGTTTGTTTTATATGTTACAATTTAAAATACCTTCTCTACTTCACAACAAATATTTTAATTATGATGTGAATATTCTTATCCATTTTAATGTATCACAAACCACATTTTGATATGATTAACCAATGATAGAACTGGTAATGTGTCAAATTTTTTTCAAGAATAATAAATTCAATTTTTTTTCTTTTCATCACCCATAATTATAGGGGTTTCACTAAATAAAAATTCATCCATAGATACAAATTCATAAAAACACAAAATAAATTTCAAAATAGAAAATTAAGTTCTTAAGGAATATAAAAAGTCGTATTCGATGTTTCAATGTAATATGGAAAAATTTCTCAAGTGGAATCAAAGTACTACTATTATTTGTTATCATATGTATGAAATTAAATTCTGGAATGGACTAATCAACATAATAAATATATACATTAATGTACTACATGATATCTAGAATTCTTATAAGATTTTATTTTCTGGAAAAATAATGAAGCATGAAACACTCACACGAAGTATTACATGTTGTCCTAAATTCATACATGAGTATCTCAAATCTTTAAAGGGACTTAGGTGGAGTCTTTGAAAATACCATTAAGTCTTTACAATTTCTCCAAATTCTTACATGATCATTTATCCTTTTCCATTTTGAACCTTAATTCCAAAAATTGAGACATCATAAAATAATCACCAAATTTACTAAACTACTCTATGAACTTCTATATACCAATTCCAAACACATACATCAAAAATATAATAAACTCACATAGTAGAATTTATATAATGTGATTTTGAACATAGTTTGTGAATTTAAATCTAAATACAATACATTAACCAAATTCTATTCAACTTCTATATTCATTATTCTCTTCAAAAAATAACCAATGATAGGGGAAGAATATTATGAACATAATCTATATAGGATTTCAATAAATTTATAAATGAATATTGGGATAAACAATTTATATAATTGATCTGAAATATTTGTTTAATTATGATACCATTTTATCTAAAACAATTGTTTTTATTGGATGATTATGAAACTCTTCAAATATGTAATAAGTATTTATTTTAAAATCTACTTAACTAAAATTATGACATCAATTATAATTTTTAATATATAAATTTTTGGGAAAATATATATTTTTCTAATCTTTGAGCCTCTTTGGATTTTCATTCATCAATTAGTTATTTAAGAAGAAAATAATGATAATCATATCACATAAGGATCATTGATTAGTTAGTGGAAAACCCCAATTCATCCTATGGTTGTTGATAACACCATTCCTATAGATGAGTAATCCTATTTGGAATATTTAAGGAATTATAACTCAAAGATCATGTAAAATAAAAATTTAAAATCATATTAGTATAAACCATACTACGTTTTCCTTATACAGGATAATATATTGGAATACAAAATTATCATGGAAACACTATTTAAATGATTGACGATTAACATGGGATCACTTTGGTAGGAACATAAAATTTAGAATTTTTAATGGGTTTATTAATGTAAAATGTCACACCCAAACCCTAGAAGCCATAGATCTGGTGAATGAATAAAAACGGTGTGTTATTTTTTTTGTAAAATAAATACCGATGAAGTAAACACGATGTTCCTTATAAAGAAGCTTTGTAGTTTAGGTTCTAGAAAACCAGATACAAATGATACAATTATTCCAAACTGAACGGAAAAGAATCCACCAAGAATCCACCCATTAATATAACTCAAAACCTGTAAAAATAAATTTAAAACATAGGGCGAGGATACAAATTCCAATTAATGATTTTTTTTTTCAAAATAAAAACTATTTCAAATAAAACCTTTTCAGAACATCCTTTTAAACATATTCATAAAAAAATTTCTAAAGAATGATGAAATACATGAAGCACAATGTTAACAGTTTACAAAAATTACCAGTAAATAATTTAGGGAAAATTAAAATGGATACGAATTAAACACTTTCTGAACATGTTTACACTTATGAAAAATGCATGGACTCACCAAATTATTCTAAGTGTAACATGGAAGGGTACAGGTACCAAATTTACTCAGGGAAATAGTTCATGATGAGAGTTTCACATAAACAATATCACAATTATTTTATCCCTTAAAAATTATCATAATAAAATAATTGGTAAACAACCATCACTTGTTTCAATGTTCAAGAGATGGTTGTTGAATAAAAATCATTCCATGTGCATTTACTTCTTCTGATACTCAAAAGTACATGCTCTGAACCAAAAATATTCTCCAGTTGAATACACACTTGGTTAATTAAATATTATAAACATAATGAGGGAATGTATAATTCTAGACTGTGTCAAGGCCTTGTGCCATGACCTGATTTGTCTCATGAGAACTATCGATGCACCGAGTGGCTATAACGGGCCCCACCCAACACTTACTATGTCCAATACATTCCTCATATAAATGGGGATAAATATAAACAACATATACGTTCATATTGAAACTAACATATGAAATTTAAATAACTTTCCCCGAACATTAAGCATAAACACTAACCATTTAGAGTAAATTGGTTAATGGTTTTAGGATAGAACATCCACATTCAAAATAATGATAAACCATTAAATTAAATATGGTACAAGATACAATGAAATATTAATCCCAAAAATACATAAGAATAATCAAGAGTGTTTAAATAGATGAATATACTCTAATAAAATATTTGAGTAATTCTTGAGATAAATACTCTTTTACTTTGAAAAGAAGAGTTCTTTTTGAAAAATATTTGATTAAAATATTAGTGAAGTAAGATAGTATTTTTATAATAAAATGAGTTATTCTATAAAGATAATGGTTTCCAAAAACATTTCATAGAGTTCCCTTTAAACTAGGTAAGAATTTGAGAAATTCTCTTGAATCAGGCTTGTATTTTAGAAACAATTTTGAAAGTTCCTTCTAAAACATGAAACTGTCCATAAAATAAGGAAAAATTGTGTTTGGTGAAAATATATATTACACTCACACAAAATTTATGAGGATTATATAATAATAATCAATAGTTTCATTGAGGTAATTAGACAATAAATGTAACCCAAATAAAAATTGAGGTTTGGGTGGAAAAAAACCCTTTCTCAGATTCTGATGCTTGGATACACTAAGTATGAAAACAGAAGTAGGGTATGAGATACCCTCAGTATCAAGTATAACGAAATTAAAGAAATGAAAATAACAAAAATAAAACACTATAAGGTAGTACAAAACTCAACCATAGATTGACCGAGGAAAATGGGTTTGCTGGTGTGTATGAATATATACACTCAATGAACCTTACTAGAGAAGATTTGTAGAAACAACAGTGATTATAAAAAAAATTCTTTGTGAGATCAGACTCATTCTAAAAAAATGGAAGAGGCCAAAAGTTACAATTATTTTCAGATAAAATAAACAAAATAAACACACGTATAATTCAAAATCAGACTTAAAACAAAAGGCATTTGAAAAAAGCATCACAGTAAAGTGACAATGAAATCAGTGGAGGAAAAAACAAGATGTAGACACCAAATGTTGATGGAAAATATAGAATACGATGTGTGGATCAAAGATAATTTGATATTGACAAACAATAATGAAAAACATTTGAGTTAGATCAAATTGGACTCCTACCTACAGGATCTGGTAAACTCGAACCAGAAGGTCAAAAACCTAACCGCAACCACACATCAAACTCGGACTTCCCAGTGGATGAACCATAACACCACCATTCTCAGATTTGTCTCCATCTCTTGTCCTGGATAGGCTTGAAGTTGACCTCCAACTCCCTTGTCTGAAGCATCATTTCATCCTCGCAATCCTTGATCGGCTTCTCCTATTCATGACAAACTACCCCGACCTCGCTCAACTTTCAACCAGACGCGACCTCGATGATCTCTCACCTAGGTCCCAGACTCATGACCTACACCCATCTCCCAAAGCAAATACCCCTCTTGCATGACGCACCCCACCGAAGCCCTCAATGTCCCACTTGACTCTCCCTATATTCCTCTTTGCATCACGACACCCCCACTTACAGAACCCCAAATCCCTATACTAGATTCTCTCTATTTTTTATATTTTTTATATTTTTATTTTAATAATCCATTATTATTATTATTATATTAATATTATTATCTATCTTTTAAAAAGTCAAAATTTATATAAAGATAATAATATATTAAAATAGACTTATCAATACTTTATAAAAATTAAAAGTTTTTATAATGAATTTTATTTATAAAACGTATATGCATTTCATATTATATACTTAAAATGTTATAAATTAAATTATTAATTTGGAAATGTATTAACTTGAAAACAATAATAATAATGATCATAATTTGTAGAAAATATTTGTAATTTTAAAACTTTAAAAATGAAAAATTAAACATATATATATGTTCGAAGGTAACAATATTTTTTATTAAAACATAATTATAATAGACCACTATAAGATCATCTTATACCATTATAACATTATTGTATTATGATATAATAGGCTTTGAGGTAAAATAGTTATGAAATAAATCTTTATTAAACATAAAACACTTATTATAATGTTAATGGATTCATAATTGTTATATACACCTTCTATGATCAAAACATTAAAACATTAAGAGTATTTGAAAAAATTATGTTTTGAAACGATACTATGTTTCGTAATAAAAAGAATAAGACTTTTAAGTTAAAACCATGATACTTAAAATATTTAAAACACATCAAAACAGTTGAAATTATTAAGGAAAATTTATAGTCTTTATAAAAATGAAAAACTATAGAATATATCTTAAATTTTTCTCTTAAATTATTTTTGTTCAATAAGATACTAACGGTCATTTTATTTTAAACTCCAACAGGTATAAAAGGAAATAACATTCATATGTATTTCTAACAGTAAAAAAGAACCTTATAAATACATGTTTAGGGTATTTAATAGTTTCAAATCAGTTTGGATTAAAAATATGGTTCTCAAAATTCCTCTAATTCTTATAACATTGGTTGTTATTCTGTCAATAATGTTTTTTTGTTATGACTTACCCGGAGGATCATCAGTACTTATGGGGTCATGTTTTTGTGTTAGGTGGCATCCCGGTGGCTCTGATAGGTCTTTTAGTAGGTATTATAGGTTAGTAATTGTCCTCTTGGCCTTATTGCAATGTAATCATTTCAGTGTTTAATTTAATAAAACATGTCTTAATTTTATTTTTAAATCATTGTTTGGACAACATGAATATTAAATGAAGTAAAACCAAAAAATATTATTATTACACATGAAATAGGTTTGGGTTTTAATAATATCCCCCCTTGAAAGAATTGTGTCCTTGCAACTACTTCACACTCTTAATATTCCCATTACCAACCCATAGATTTCACCCATGATGACCCTTTACCAGGTCCACCATCATCTGAGAGATTCATGGTAGGTTATTCTGGTTAGATTGATCCCCAAGACATTCTTAAACTCCCCAACTTTATTCCCTCAAATAAACCACTCACAACATGAGTCTAACTCTTGCGGGTAGTAGTAGGTCCTTGAAATGGTGGTATGAGAGGTGTAGAGTTTGGAGATATCGAAATGAACATGGTTCTGATATACCAATCTGATGACATGGTTTTCTAAAAATTAGATGTTATAAAGCCTCCCATACCTACTAAAACTCAACACTTGGAACATATTGGTGGAGCAGGGGTATCCCACCTATGATGCTTCTTAGAACTTCGCTAGGTCTAGATAACCCTTAGATTGGGTGAAACACAAGTAGAGGCCTTTGAAGTACCTTCCTTTGTGTGAATAAAAAGCAAGTTGTGCTTGAAACATGAGGTAGTAAACATGAATAACTCCTTGAAACATTTGAAGGATATTTGAGTAGTTAGGCACTTGATAAAGGACTTTATAGGTGAGACGCAATTTCACAAATGGATGGTGTTTCTTTGAGCATGACTCAACAATTATGTGTTCTAATTATTCAGTGGGTAGAGACAAAATACTTTTATTTTTACATATAAAAATTTTAAGATAGAATTATACATAGTAAGAAATAATTAAATTTTTAGTGTTTTTCTAATATTACATAGTTTTCTAAACCACACCTCTGATACAAACTGTCACGCCCCAACACCAGAATCCCTAGAGCTGGTGACTGAATAAAAATGTGTGTAATTGTTTTTGTAAAATAAATACTAGGAATTACACATCATGTTCCATATAGAGGATCTTTTCAATTTAGGTTCTAGAAAACCAGATACAAAGGTTACAATTCTTCACAACTGAATGGAAAAGACTCTACAAAGCATCCACCCTTTAGTGTAACTCAAAACCAATGAAAATAAATTGAAATCATACGGTGAGCATACCAATGCCCAGTAAAGGGGTTTTTGAAAATAAAAAATGTTAAAAATAAAACCATTTGAAAACTTCCTTTTAAAAATATTCATAAAACATATTATTAAATAAAACTACATTACATGAAGCACAACATTAATAGTTTTCCAAAATTTCCAGTACACAATTTAGGGAAAATTAAAAGGGCTACTACTGAAACACTTTTTTAAAACGTTCACACTTATAAAAAATGCATGGTCTAACCAAATTATTCTAAGTGTATCATGCATGGTTATAGGAATATAATTTACTCATTGAAGTAGTACATGATCATAGTTGTGCATAAACAATGTCCCATTTAATTTGTCACATAAAAATAGACATCATAAAATAACTGGTAATCTACCATCACTTGTATTAAAGTTCAAGAGATGGGTGATGAATAAACATCATGACATGTGAATTTAATTCTTCTGATACTCATAAGTATTGGCTCTTAACCAATCTTATTATCTATTTGAATATACACTTGGTTAATTAAATATTATAAACATAATGTGGGAATGCATAATGCTAGACTATGTCAAGGCCTCGTCCCACGATATGATTTGTCTCATGAGAACTACCGATGCACCGAGGGGCTATAGCAGGCCCCCACTGAGACATAATATGACGAATACATTCATCATATGAACGGTGATAAAAATAGACAACATATACAATCACATTGAAACTAATATATGAAATTTAAATAACATTCCCCAAACAATAAGAATTAACGTTATCCATTTTGAGTAAATTGGTGAATTGTTTTAAGATAGCACATCCACAGAAAAAATAATCATACACTATTAAATTAAATATGGTAGATGAAAACATGAAATATTAATCCCAAAAATACATAATAATCATAAAGAGTGTTGAAATAGATGAAGATACTCCTATAAAAGCTTCGAGTAATTCTTGAGATAAATACTCTTTTACATTGAAAAGAAGTGTACATTTGAAATAAATCATTTTATAAAACTATAAGTGAAGTAAGATAGTATTTTCAGAATAAAATGAGTGATTTTATAAGGTTAGTGGTTTCTGAAAATAGAATATAGAGTTCCCTTGAAAATATGTAAGAATTTAAGAAATTCCTTTGAATCAAGATTGTAATTCGGAATTTTTTTTGAATGTTTCTTTTAAAATGTGTAATTATACATAAAATAAGAAATGATTCTAGTTGGTGAACATATATTGAACACTCAAACAGAATTTAGGAGGAGTATAAAATAATACACAAGAGTTTCATTGAGGTAATTGGAAAATAAAAGTAACCTGGATGAAAATGGTGGTTCTGGTGGAAAAAACCCTTACTTGGATCCTGATGCATTGATACGCTAATAAAGGAAACAGAAGCAGGGTATGTGATACCGTCAACAACAATTATAAAAAAATTCATCGGATACAAAACAAAAAAATAAAACTCCAGAATGTAGCGTAGAACTCAACCATAGATTGAAAGAGGAAAATGATTTCTATGGTGTGTATAGATATATACAATCAACAAATCTTACCCACGAAGCTTTTTAGAAACAAAAGTGATTATAAAAAAACAAAAAAATTCTTCTGGAGATCCGATTCATACTAAAAAATGTAAGAGAATAAAAGTTACAATAATTTTCTGATAAAATTAACAAAAGAAACATATGTATATTTCACAATAGGACTGAAAACAAAATACATTTGAAAAAAGTATCATAGTATAGTGTCAATGAAATCAGTGGAGGTAAAAACAAGATGCAGGCCCTAAATGTTGAGGAAATATAGGGAATATGACGTTTGGATCAGACTTAATTCGATATTTGAAGACAATAACGACAAACATATGAGTTAGATCAAATCAGACTCCTACCTATAGGATCTGGTAAACTCAAACGAGTAGGTTAGAGATCTAACTACAGCCGCACATCATACTCGGACTTCCCGATGGCCGAACCATCGCACCCCCATTATAGGCTTCATCTCCAGCTCTTCTCTCGACTAGGTTTTCCATCAACCTCCACCTCCCTTGGCCAAAGCTGAATTTAAACTATATAAACCTTGCTTGGATTATCTTATTCGTGATGAAATACCCCGACCTATTTCATCTTTCGTCTAGAAGTGACATTGATGAAACCTCACCTAGGTCTCCGACTCGCGACCTTCACCCATCTAATGAAGTGTGGACCCCCAAATGCACGACAAAACCCACTGAACCCTCAGCATCCCACTCGACTCACCCTCTCTTCCCCTTTGAGTCAAGACAACCCCACCAACGGAACTCCAAATACCGTTATAAGATTGCCTCAATTTTTTCCTTTTTTTATTTGTTTTATTTTAATAGTAATTTATTATTGTTGTTATATCACTATTATTATCATGTATTTTAAAAAGTACAAAGTTATATAAAACTAACAATCTATTAAAATTGTATTATTAGTACATTTTAAAAACTAAGAGTTTTTATTATTAAATATATTTATAATATATATATATATATATACATATTTCATATTATTTACTTAATATGTTATAAATTAAATTAAAAAATTGGATATTTATTGAATTTAAAATCATAATAACAATTATCATAATTTTTACAAAATATTTTTAATTTTGAATCATTAAAAATGTTAATATTACACACATATATATATGATTCAATGTAACAATAATTTTCATTAAAATGTTTTATAATATGCCACTATAAGATCATCTTATACCAATATACCATTATAGTATTATGATATAATAGACATTGAAGTCAAATAGATATGAAATACATCTTCAATAAATTTAAAAAACATATTAGAAGGTTAATGGACTCATAATTATTATACACACCATTGATGATCATAACTTTAAAACATTTAATGAGTAGTTGAAATACTTATGTTTTGAAACCATACTAAATTTTTTAATAAAACGAATATGCATTTTAATTTAAAACCATGATACTTAAAATATTTAAAACACTTCAAAAAACATGAAATGCCAAAGGAAATTGTATAAGATTTATAAAAATGAAAATATATACAATATATCTTAATGTTTTCTCTTAAATTATTTTGGTTTAATAAGATACTAAATTTTATTTTATTTTAAACTACAACGGTCATAAAAGAAATGAACGGTCATATTTATTTCCAACGGTCAAGAAGAAACTTATAAATATATGTTTAGGATATTTCATAGTTTCAAATCTATTTGTCTTATAAAGATGGTTCTCTACATTCCTTTGATTCTTATCACGGTTTTAGTTGTTCTGCCCATAATGTTTTTTGTTATGAACATCCCGGAGGATCTTCACTTCTTACTGGGTTAAGTTTTTGTGTTAAGTTGCCTCCCGGTGGCTCTGATAGGTCTTTTATTAATTATTATAGGTTATTAAAGGACTTTTTGGCCTTATTGCAATGTAATAGTTTTAGTGTTTAATTTAATAAAACATTAATTTCTATTATTTTGAAATCATTTTTTGGATAACATGAAAATTAAATGAAGTAAAACCATAAAATATTATTACTACACATGAAATAGTTTTGGGGTGTCACATTATCCCCCCTTCAAAGAATTTCATACTTGAAATTCCTTCATGCCCTTAATCTTCCCATTACCAACCCACAGACTTCACCCCGAATTCCCCTTTACTTGGCCCGCCATCGTGAGAGACTTTCATGGTAGGTTCTTCTGGTTAGAATGATCCGCATAACATTCTTAAACTCATCAATTTCATTCACCGAGATACACATCTCACAACACAAGTCAAACTCATGTGAGCATCCGTAGGTCCTTGAAAGGGTGGTATGAGAGGTGTAGAGTTGGGAGATATCCGAATAAACTTGGTTCCGATAGATTAATCAGATGATTTGGTTTTCTAAAAACTAGATGTTATAAATCCTCCCATACACACTGAAACTCTAGACTTGGGACATATAGGCTGTGCGGGGGTCTCTCACCTCTACAGCTTCTCAGAACTTGTCTAGGGCTATAAAACCCTTATATAGGGTGAAACACAAGGAGAGGTCTTCGTAGTACCTTTATTTCTGTGCATAAAAAGGAAGTTTTAGTTGCGACATGATGTAGAAAAAATGAATCAATCCTTGATAAAGTCGAATGAGATTTGGTTTGGTAGAAACTTGATAATGGCATTTATAGGTTTGATAGAGGTTCACGAATGTATGGAATGTCTCTGAACAAGACTCAACAATTATCCGTTCTAGTAATTCGGTAGGGAGAGAAAAAAGACTTGTTTCGTCCACAATCTGAAAAATTTAAGAAAGAATTATACTTAGTAAAACATAATTAATTTTTTCTCATTATTCTAATTTTACAGAGTTGTCTAAACCTAAACTATGATAAAAACTGTCACACCCTAACCCTAGAATCCCTAGAGCCAGTGCGTGAATAAACACGATATGTATTTTTTTGGGTAATGAAATACTGATGAATTACACATCAAGTTCCAAACCGATGATCCTTGCGGTTTAGGTTCTGGAAAACTAGATACAAAAGATACTCTTCTTCAACACTGAATGGAAAATACTCCACAATTCATCCACCCTTTAGTTTAACTCAAAGCATGAAAAAATAAATTGAAAATGTAGGGTGAGCACAAAAATGCCCAGTGAGGGTATTTTTGAAAATAAAAAATGTTTCAAATAAAACCTTTTGGAAACATCCATTTAAAAATATTCATAAAATATTTTCTTAAAGAAAACTGCAATACATGAAGAAAAACATTAATAGTTTTCTAAAATTACCAGTAAACAATTTTTGGGAAAATTAAAAGTGCTATGAATGAAGAACTTTCCAAACACGTGTACACATATAAAGAATTCATGGTGTAACCAAATTATTTTAATTGTAGAATACAAGGGTTCCGATAAATAATTTACTCATATTAATATTACATGATTAGGGTTGCTTATAAATAATGTCACAATTAATTTATCACCTAAAAAAGAACGTCATAAAATAACTGGTAAACTACCATCACTTGTATTAATGTTCAAGAGATGGGTTCTGAATAAATATCATGCCATGTGCATTTACTTCTTCTGATAATCATAAGTATAGTCTTTTAACCAAGAATACACTCCATTTAATACACATTTGGTTAATTAAATATTATAAACATAATGAGGGAATGTTTAATTCTAGACTATGTCAAGGCCTCATGTCACAACCTGATTTTTCTAATGAGAACTACCGATACAACTAGGGGATATAACAGACCTCAAAAGACACTTACTATGAACAATACATTTCTCAGATGAATGGGGATAAATATAAACAACATATAAATTCATATTGAAATTAATATATTAAATTTAAATAACATTCCCCGAACATTAAGCATAAACACTAACCATTCAGAGTAAATTGGTGAATGGTTTTAAGAAAGCACATCCATAGCCTAAAAAATCAAAAACCATTAAATTAAATATTTTAGATGAAACGAAGACATATTAATCATAAAAATACATCATAATAATCACGATTTTTTAAATACATGAAGATACTCATATAAAATATTCGAGTAATTCTTTAGATAAAAACTCTTTTACTTTGAAATGAATACTTCTCTTGGAAAAATATTTGTATAAAACCATATATGAAGTAAGAAATTATTTTGATAATAAAATCAGTTATTTAATAAATATAATGTTTTCTAAAAATAGATTATAGGGTTCCCTTGAAAATAGCTAAGAATTTTAGAAATTCCCTTGAACCAGACCTATATTTCGGAAAAAACTTTGAAAGTCCCTTTTAAAATGTGTAAATATCCCTAAAATAAGGACAGATTCTAGTTGGTGAACATATATAGAACAGTCACATAGAATCTATGAGGATTACATAATAATACACAAGAGTTTCATTGAGATAATTAGACAATAAAAGTAACCATAATAAAAATGGATCTTTGGGTGTAAAAACCCTTACTTGGATTCCGATGCTTGGATACATTAAGAAAAGAAATAGATGTAGGGTATGAGATACCCTCAACAACAAGTATAATAAAATTCAAAGGATGCACAACACAAAAATAAAATACCATAAGGAAGTGTAGAACTCAACCATAGATTTATATAGGAAAATGGGTTTGCTGGTGTGTATGGATATATAAACTCAATCTAGCTTACCCGAGAAGCATTATGGAAACAGTAGTGATTATAAAAAAACAAACAAATCCTATGTGAGATCCAATTTATACTAAAAAAATTTAAGAGGCCATAAATTCCAATTAGTTTCTAATAAAATTAATAAAAGGAACATACGTATATTTCACAAATGGACTGAAAACAAATGGTATTTGAAAAAAATATCATAGTAATGTGACAATGAAATCAGTGGAGGAAAAAAGAAGATGTTTACAACAAATGTTGACTGAAAACGGGGAATAAGACATGTGGATCAGACTTAATTCGAGATATAAAAACAATAATGACAAAAATCAGAGTTAGATTAAATCAGACTCCTACCTATAGGATCTGGAAAACTCGGACCAGAAGTTCTGAGACCTAACCACATCCGCAAATCAAACTCAGACTTCTCGAGGGCCGAACCATCGCACTTCCATTCTTAGCTTCCTCTCCAACTCTTCTCCCAGCTAGGCTTGCCATCGACCTCCACCTCCCATGGTCCAAGCTCTATTTTTTCCTCACGAACCACCCTCGACTTCCCCTGTTTCTGATGAACTACCCCGACCTCTCTCAACTTTTGGGTAGACGCAACCTCAATGAACTCTAACCAAGTTCTCATACTCGCGACCTGCACCCATCCCCCAAAACACAAACCACCCAATTGAATGACGCAACCTACTGAAACCCTCTGCTTCCGGTTTGACTCCACCTCTCTTACTCTTTTCCACACCACACCCCCACTTATGGAACCCAAAATCCCTTTACATGATTCTCTCTATTTTTTCTTTTTTTCTTTTTTTATTTTAATAATCTTTTATTATTATCATATCACTATTATTATCATATCTTTTAAAAAGTGAAACGTTATATAAAACTAATAATATATTAAGATTATCTTATCAATACTTTTTAAAAAGGTAATGTTATTATTATTAAATTTATTTATAAAACACACACATATATATATTTCATATTATTTACTTACAATGTTATAAATTAAATTATTAATTTGGATATGTATTAACCTGAAAATCATAATAATAATTATCATAATTTTCACAAAATATTTGTAATTTTGAAACATTAAAAATGTTAATATTATATATATATATATATGATTCAATGTAAAATTAGTTTTTATTAAAACATCATTATAATATAGAAATGTATGATCATATTATACCATTATTCCATTATAGAATTATTATATAAGACTATGGAGTCAAATAGTTATAAAATACCTCATTAATAAAATTAAAACAATTATTAGAAGGTTACTGACCTCATAATTATAATATAAACCTTAAATGATTGCATCTTTAAAACATTTAAAAAGTATTTGAAATACAGAAGTTTTGAAACCATACTAATTTTCGTAATAAAATAAATATTCTGTTTATTTTAAAACCATGTAACATAAAATATTTAAAACACATCAAAAAACATGAAATTATTAAGTAAATTGTATAGTGTTTATAAAAACGAAAAACTATACGATATATCTTAAATTTTTCACTTAAATTATTTTGGTTTCATAAGATATAAACTGTCATTTTATTTTAAACTCCAACAAACATAAAAGGAAATAACCATCATATGTATTTTCAATGGTCAAGAAGTCAATTATAAATACATGTTTATGATGTTTCATCGTTTTAAATCAGTTTGGATTATAAAGATGGTTCTCTAAATTCCTCTTATGCTTAGCATGGTTTCCATTGTTCTAGCCACAATGTTTTTTGTTATGACTGAACTGAAGGATCTTCACTACTTACTGGGTAATGTTTTTGTGTTAGGTGGTGTCCCGGTGGCTTTGACAGGTCTTTTAATAGGTATTATAGGTTAGTAAGCATCTTTATGGCCTTTTTTAATGTAATAATTTCAGTGTTTAATTGAATAAAACATTTCTTGCATTTATTTTAAAATCATTGTTTGGATTTCATGAAAATTAAGTGATGTAAAACCATAAAATATTATTATTACACATGAATTAGGTTTGAGGTGTCAAATAAGACCATATATTCTTATTATTACCCTATACACTCTATGCCCCATGGATTTTTGGTGTTAGGTACATACTTTATTTCAAAATGAAGGGGACTTTATGACATTCCAATGATTAATTGAATTTGGTATTAGTTTAGAGAATGAAAGGTTAGATCTAAATTTAAGGGTCCTAATTGCCTATTCTAAGACACTATTATATATTTAGGACCTTTTAGTGAATTGATTTATCATAACAGTTCAGGTTAACACGGCCATGGGAATGATCGATCATTATCATGCATCGAATTAAAGATCTCCATGTATCAAATTTTCTCTATCTATCTCTTAATAGACAGTTATACTATGGTTTAAAGGCACACAGGTAGAAACTTTGTAATTTTTCACGATCAAAGGAGGTTTTATGTGTTTTTTAGTTGGGATTAAAACATGATAGGGGTTTTCTTTGTATCGTTATAAATTAAATTATTTGTCCCTAAAACATTCAATTATTATATTTCAATATTTATTAGTATTTATTCTTATTTTTGAACATTATTTTATATGCAGAAAAAAAAATTAGAAGATCTTGAAGTTGGATATTCAGTACAAATGCAGAATGTAATTATCCTTTATTGTTCCTACTATTTTAGCGATCTCCATATTTTATCCACATTTATTATAAAATAATGTACCAATAATTTGTGATTTCAAAATATTCTATATAATCAATATTAATTAATGGTTTTTATCCTTAATACTAGGTGAAAGGGTGGAGTAACACTATAATTTGGAGAAATACAGGGTTGTGGAATATTTTGGAGTAGTGAATCATTTTGTGTGTGTTATTAGTCTATTTTAATTCTACTAAACATAACATGACATGTATTAGATATGTGGATCATTTCTTAGAGAAATTGATCATGTATTCTCTTTGAGTGGTGGATTATGTATTATATTTTAATTGTTGATCATTTTTTAGATCAATGGATCATGTCTTTTATTAGAGTATAGGGTCATTTTTTTATTTGAAGAGTGGATCATTCATTATAGCATTAGATCATGCATTAGAAAAGTGAATAAATATTTTACTTTACTAAATATGGCTTGAAATATTATTGGACATTTTATATTATTTTCACCATGAGAGCAAGGAAGAAAAGAAAGGTCAAAGAATCACAATTTTGTGACCACTTCAAGGTCACAAAAAGTCTCCACAAAAGGTGCCTAACCTATGGAAAGTCCCAAAGATCCCTACTTAACGAGTGACCTTGTTCAACAATGGCTGAATAGAGATAGTTTGATGAGAACCCCTTAGGAAATGTGGTTTTTCATTGTCAAGTACCCAGAAAACCATCTAAAATCCTTTGAAAATCAAGGGGGGAGACATTTCAAAGAAGATAACCTTGGTGGTCACACCGATCATGCAAAAAAATCATCATTGGGAAGAATAAATTCCCTAGATGATTTCCAAGCTATCTCATGAGACCTCTAATCCATCTTAATAAAGAATTAAGGAGTTAACTAGGACGAGGCGAGAGGGGATCACAGTCATTGAAGGTCATGCGGTGCTCCCCTGACAATTTTGTGGCACTCTAAGGATAGATGCATGGGTTTTTACACAATAATTGTACACTCTCATATGATCCATATTGGTCACAAAATACACATTAAGAAAATTGAGTAAAAATAATATACATTACTTGAGAAAACTCACATACCTCCCAAACCTATCATAGAAAATGAAGGGGATAAAAAGGCAGGAGGTTTCAGGTGTCTGTAGTCACTGAAGGACAAGAGACATTCACCTCAAGTAATCTGCGAGACACCATGATACCTCAACGTTATGAATGCCTCACCTCATGAAGTCCCTTTGGTTGGTCAACCACACCACTCGGAAGCCTGCACATGCATCCAGAGAACTCTGAGGTGCTATAAATACTAGCTGACAGACTTGTCCCCTACACGTTCACACGATATTCATATGCCCTATATTGGTAAATCAAAACATCACACAAAAATAATGCATAAAACATAGACATTGATAATGAAATCCCACATTACCCTAGACCATTGTGAATTAAAACAAAGGTGATAGAAAATGAGGAGGCGAGTGGGGTATGAGATTGTTGAAATATAGGTGGCATGCCCCTAAAGACCTATGCTGCACAATGATCACTTTGGGACATGCCCAACTCACCTTTCAAAATCAATTTGTCTTAATGAATTTTCCAAAAAATTATCGTGCACCATATGACCCATAATGGTCTCACAAAGCACCTAAAAAATGATAGAAATATCCCCAATAACATACATACAATATTTCATGACTCCCTACCTTCATCACATAAAATGAACAAGAAAGGAAAGGAGAAGGTAAGAAGGGTTCATGGTCCTTGAAGGGCATGCGACTCACCCAACGCACCCTCAACTTGGTCCCATGAGACCCTGATACAATCCATCCAAGGACTCAGTAATTCCTTCCAATTTTCATTTTGGATTTAATGAATACCCTTGGACACGTTGACATGATTACATGGAATTCCATCGAAGCAAAATCCCTCAATATTTGGTAATAAACCGATAAATGATGGATAGACTTGAGGCCACTGAAAATCAGGCAGAACCCTTGATGCAGTCCACTATAGAGACTCAGTAAACCACGTAATTCCATACCCCATGCTGACTCCATCCTGGACTCACACCATATGCCCTGCACAAAACAGAGAGTACGTGGATGGCTATTCCTATAAATTTTGTACTCTGATTCAGAAAAAGGGTTTGGTTGGTTGGTTCGTTGGCTGGCTAGCGGATTGAATGATATAAGATTCGACCTAGAACACCACTACGCACATCGACGCTCAGAATCTAGGCTTCTGCAAACATATG
The DNA here is from genome assembly GCA_963277665.1 of Viscum album. Taxonomy (NCBI): domain Eukaryota; kingdom Viridiplantae; phylum Streptophyta; class Magnoliopsida; order Santalales; family Viscaceae; genus Viscum; species Viscum album. The sequence continues at coordinate 1,781,944,209 of OY728148.1, read as the reverse complement.
ATCATGTGAATGGTCAAATTGTTTCCAGGTAATACATTGGTGGACCTCTAAAATAGTCATTCACCAGGAATAAATCCCTTCATGTGATCAATAAAAGATAATGTGTTGGAAATCTGGATTGACATGTGAAAATGAAATCATATGTCATCCAGATCATCTGAGACCCAATGAAACTGAAACTAAAATGAACCAAGGCACTCACAACTCAATTTGAAACAAATACAGGAATCAAAGTTGAAAATCCAAGTGGAAGACATGATCGCAGATCTCTGCGTGCTTCACATGTGTTAATGAAGAATACGCAATGGTACCATGTCGTGCCACCCGGACCTCATGACATCCCATCGACATGTCATCTTGGATATGTTGAATTCTCTGAACATGTCAGGACATGTATTGAAAACCCTTTGTGGAAACCACATGGATCCTTCATACCCTCTGGGTACTTCACCATGGACTAGTGATGTCCTCATGATGAACCGCCTGACTCATATAATGGAATTGAATCATGTCAACTGAGTCTTGTCGACACATATGGACATGAAAATCCATCTCATATTGCATACCCTCTAGACACATCAACCTGGTCCCACGATGTTACCCCAAGGTGTCAGCCAAGACATGCAACACCCTCTAGACATGTCGGCCTAGCCCCACGATGTCCTCCTATGGTGTTATCCAAGACACACGACACCACTCAAATCATTCTACCATGAATCTTACGACACCCTCCACATCTATTGATCTAGGTCACGTGATGACCTCTAGGGTATTCCAATAGGATCATGCGATGCCTTCCAAATAAGAATACCTATTCACAAAGGCATCATCAGTATGTAATCCCCAACATATCAAAGAGAACTATGAGGACATTGATTCCCTCCATAACTAGGATACATAGGATGCCCCCTTAAAGGCCTGAGATCCGTATCAAATACCTCAAGAACTGCCCTAATTTGCAGATCCCATACGCATACACCATGAGGTTGATCATGCACTCCCCTTAGTTTCTCACAATGAGAATGGCTAAAGTGGGATTAGGGGGGGGGGGGGTGCAACAAACACCTCATTAGGCATACAATACCCATTCATAAGGGAATCCTCAATGTGGAAGCCCCAATATCAGATGAACGATGATGAATCTAATTCCTACCATAACTAGGATACGTAGGACATCTCTTCCATATTTGAGATAAAATATTTGGTGTTTCAAAAACACTATATTAGTCCTTATCGCATGATGTTAAATTGAACAGATCAACCAAACTAAGATAACTCGGATTCCAGCTATAACAATAATACATAGGACTTGTATTCTATAATAGAGATCAAATATTTGGTGTTCTGACACCCCCATATTAGTCCTTACCACATGATGTTAAATTTAACGGATCAACTGAACTACATGGGTTTTTATTCCTACAATAACCAGAATATGTAGGATTCCTTATAATGGAACAAACAAATCATTAGAATATCAATCACTTTCGTGAAAGGGAGCATGACCTAAAGCACTTGGTCATATGGATTTAGCATATAAGAAAACGCTCATTACTGTAAAATGATAAAGAACCTCGTATACTTAAAAATAGATTCAAAAAATATATCCCACTCTATCACACATAAAATATAGTAAAACTATTTCCATTTTATAGGGTAATTGGTCTCGCATCAAGACTTGGAAGATATTCATGAATATGTCATAAATATATAAGGGAGTCCCAGAGTAGGGAACAATTTCCCCTAATAGGGTGATATTAACCTGACCACCCATCCTCTCATCCAATGCGATTCCCATGAGTCACTGGGCCTAAAAGCCCATATGAACACTAGCCTGTGGAAAGTAGGTTCATACCTAGGTACAAATTGGGAAACCTTTAGGATTTTTAGGAAAAAGTGACAATAGTAACACAATGAGTGGAATCCATTCCACGCTAAAAATTCCAAACAAAAAAATGGTGAAACCAATGTGAATCCATCTAATAATAGAAAACTGCGTTATAATTCATCAATCCACATTTCTTTCCCCTTATATTAAAACAACACTGATAATCATGATGTGATCCTTGTAGGCCACTTTTCTTGGTAAACCATATACAAATTAATAAGAACATCATAAACTAGGATTCCTATTATTCTATCCTCATACTGAGAAGTTCACATGAGAAGAATGGACAAAATGGGAATATAAGAGAATTGTGTATACCATGTATATTTGATTGATCATTATTATGACCATGATATGGCATTGATTGGTGTCCTTGTTCCTTGTTTTCTACATGATTTTAGACTCCTGTTCTGAGAGAATTTATTCATCTTCCAGCACTCGTTGAAGTACTCCATCCACTATTGTAAACCCCTATTGGTTGTAAAATACTCTTTTCTAGAAAATGGCTGTAGAAGGAGGTAGAAAAAATGATGATGTACGAATACCAATGATATGGTACCATCCTTACTATAGAAGATGCTCTCAAGATTCTTATAGAACATTAGCTGGTGATCCCACGTTGTTCGATAGAGGTTTCCGCTAAACTAGTGGCCCCTATCGCCATGTCTAATTGCTTTGAGAGAATATTCATGGAGTGTGACAACCACCACCTTACATACCTGATTAAGTTTGTTTAGGGGTACAAATTTTGGTTCCCCACTGTTTGGGGACCTCCATGGAGGGCACTTGTTAATCATCATCCCCGACTTCATCATACTGGTACCTATTAGCCGCCTGCTGATGGTAGATCTTGACAGACATCTACCTCAGAAACCCATGCACGAGCTCCATCTTATAAGAATCATCGGCGAAAGAAGACATTGCATACCCAATAAAGGGCTAATATCCCCACTCATGCTGACAATGACTTCCATTATACTCTGGTAGGGACCAGCCAACAGGCTCATATCCCTACTCTCTTAGAACAAGCCTATGGGCATATTTATGCAGAAAACATGGGGGAAGCTCATAATCCTACCCCCATGTGCAATTCCCATTAGTATATACCGATGTCCCATGGAGGAAATAAGTCGTTTCATATACCCTCTTCAATATAATATTTTTTTTCAATAGGTCTTGGGGATAGAAAACATGCAAGGTTACATCCCTGTACACAGCTTGCTAAATTTTCAATACATATTAACAAATGTCGAAGAACAATGTCAGTATATTACAGAACTATTATAGATAAATGGGTAGGTGAATAATTATATCCTATAGATAAGAGAACTCAACACTCTGATCATCAGGATCAAGTGGTTGTATCCGAGAAAGAACACATTATTTCTCCCTCCCTGGAGGATTATCGGCATATACCAATGATGGATGAGGCAACAGACCAAGATTATAATCTCGTTACAACTGGGGACAAATCTATGAGAGAATCAAACACCTTGGGACCGAGGAACATTCATATCAAAGAAGTCTTGTGGCATAATCTGGAGTCCTAGGAATGAGCCCATATACCCTTTCGGGCCAAGGATAACCATGCGAGAGTGCAACATGCCTCGAGACAGGCTCATTTTCATATCAATGAATCTAATCGACATACTCTAGTAGATAATAAAAGCAAGTCACATATTCCTACTTTCTCCAATGAACGACTGCACCAACATCATTCCAAAGAAATATACCAAGAGGATAATTTTACTTCTCCCATTCTGAAGGTGTTTTGGTATATTCCGGAGGGGAATGAATATTCGGACTAAGGGTATACTCCTTATCCAACAAGGCCAACTAGGTTAGAGTGGAACATGACTTAGGGAATTATCACACTCCTACCAACAGAGATCAGCGACATATCCCAATAGCACAAGATCAGGCCCATACCCTAGTCCTGACTGAGGCTCACCAGTGAGAGTGGAACATGCCTCAATACATTCTCATATCCCTATGGAAAATGAGGTATCTTATCAATGTTTTCAGATATATCCTTATCAGTGGCCTTATATCCCTATAGCACCGTGCATTTATATAAAAATTCCGACAACCACCGTACAGTAGTCCCATATCCCTACAAAACCACAAAAGGTAGGTCAACATAATCCAAAAACGACCTAGAATATGGATAATATTTCTAATATTATCAATGCAACTGTCATTTAGGTTTTTTGAGGCACATTATCAACACCACAAGGGCTCCTCAACTATTCTATTGAAGCTGAAGTGTGAGAAATTCATTACCACGATAGTCTTCATCGTGGTAATGTGGATAAGGGTTTCATGGACTCTACTCCTAACATCCACCATGGTCAACATCCCCATGATGATATCTCCCATGGGAAAAGAAGTACCCCCATTTCCAGACAGCTCTGTATATAGTGGTGAACCAAAAACAAACTCCTTAATATAGAGAGGTGCTCAAAATACTAGGCTCAACAACATATAGCTCCCCATCAACATCTAACAGCACACAAATCCAATCAGTAGGCGACCATTAGAGTATTCTTCTATGGTCTGACGAGATGGATACATGTAAGTCTCTCAAATAAGAGGTCAACATTGACATATAAAGAGAGTTCTCTGAAAACAACCTCCATATCATGTTCTAGACCCTTGATATTTTCAGGTATGAGATCCCCGATGAGCACAAAAAGGAGTTCATTCCTTGTCTAGTTGGTCACTGCAACAGAATACCCCTACTCCAACAATTCCTTGACATCACAAACGGCGAGAGAGGATAGGCAACATGATTTCAAACTGGGCCACTCAAGATAATAGGAGGACATTTGAAAATGGAGATAAAATTTCCAATCACACGACCAACTACATGCAAGGAATGGTCCTCATTATGGGTTTCCATCACTCCCAACTCTCACAAAAGTACAACTACAACACTTCATATAGATCAAAGTGGTAGCTACCATAACGGTCATCCAATAATGAACACTACCAATGGACTAGGAGAACATTTGACACTTCCCCCACCCCTCAGTTATCAGTTCCTATGAAAATTAAGGATGTACTTGTTGTAGACCCAGATAAGACCCACACCATAGTTATGGGGGCATTTATATCTCAATTACCATCTCTAAATTCATTATCCCCTCAAAAGGGATCAGAGTCATCAGCAAAAATTATAAATCACCTCAACTCAAATGGGATAGGGATAACTACATATTTATGTATAATTACTACCCCAAATAAACCCCAACCCACATGCCTGGGGGAATTTTTATCATCATCAACACTATAAAGGGAATAAGTATTCCCTAGGATGGGAGGAAGTGATCAACGGTCAGTGTCCCACCAGTTCCTCCAACCAAACTTCTATTGGTTGAAACCTGTCCGTCAACCCTTACCTAAAATTATTTCAAGGTCACCATTAAAAAATTAAGAGGAGGGGAGCATATGGTGAAATAAATCTTGCCCTTTTGGGGTTGCAAGCCTAAATGGCCTAATAAGGCCAAGGTTTTGAATAACTAACCTAATGAAACACTTACAGAATCGGCTTTCCATGTGGAAAGAAATGGCACAAACACTATTGCTCGATATGACTCTATGAATTTCATCACTATTAACATGATGGAAATGGATTAAGATCTAGTTGAAGTGGGTCACAATAGGGAATAAATACTCTAGGAGGAGGGTGATTTAAACACACTAAATGAGGTTGCGTGAAACCAGAATAAAAAAAAAGGATCCAGAATTTTGCACCCCCAAATAATGAGTTACCACCTCCTCAGTAGAATATCTCTAAAGATAATGGTAATGAAGTGACCACATCTAGGTTGACAACTTTATAAGAGAATTTTTTTTAATATAACATTAAAATACAGGCTCTATGGAAGGTTAATGAGGAGATAATCAAGGAAAATATTCCCATTGGGTATCATCTCCAACTAGAGGTGAATATTATCCCTCATATGGCTAATCTACCAACCAGAGTAGTGTCTAAATATCAAATTGGATTTGGGAATAGAAAACCCATCCAAATAAATGAGGAATCTGGGAATAATTGAGACTCCCCCACTACTACATTAACCTATCCCTTTCTAGTGTAACTCCCCAATCATGGAAAAAATAGAGGATCATGGGGAAATGAACGTGGAACCACCTTATCGGACTCCACCCACTCCCTATGGATGGGAGGAGGCTCAAATAGTATTACCTCCATAATTTCTCAGTGAAATTGAATCCTTGGATACTCAGATGGAATCCATGGAAGGGGAACATATGCCATTACACCCTATGAAAAATCCAGGTACAGAAAGGGTTGATGATACCCCACCTCCAACCAATTCGACAATCGTACCTTTTCCACCATCAACGGTGATAGCGATCCGGAGTTTCATGTCACACACATTGTCTCTCGATGCGGGCCAATGATGGACCCTCGATATTTGTAGGAGGGGACCAAGATAATGTTTTTCATACATAAATTGACTATGACAACCTTCATATGGTATAATAGTCTCCCCATAGGGTCTATTACTGGATGGGAAGACCTTCGTCATTAGTTCATTTACCAATTTAGTTCAACATTGAAGAAGATGATGACTGTCGAACTTTCGAACTATAAGAAGCATTAGAATGAAAGGGTGTCCAACTGCAAAGCAAGATGGAAGGTTTTGACCTATTTTCTCAATATCCCTCTCTCACATGAGTGACTGTTTGAACTCCATGCTGAAAATCTTAGGGCTGGTCTGAAGACACCCCTAATCCCTATAAAATATCCAGGTGGATTTAGAGAGTAAATTGAAATACAAAAACACCTTGAAGAGGATATTCAATGAAATTAATCCAAGTTTCTTCCCATTCCAAAGGAATAAGGAAAAAATCCAGGAATATCAGAAGATGTATCTGTCAACCTAAAGCCCACCATATTCCAAGAACCCAAGAAAACTTTGAACCACTCAACACCTCCTTCTGATTGAATGCAGACATAGAATCACCCCCGACTGGAAGCACATAGAAACACGGAGCAACCAGTATTTTAGGAATGAATGAACAGGATATACTCCTTCTAAAATGAACATGTATCAAGATACTTCTTTGTAGCCAGGGACAACAACCTGCCTAGACTTCATCATCCCAGGAAGCCTGATGAAGTCACCCTCACCGAACATCCCGATTACTACTCCTTCCATAGAAGTTTGGGTCATAATATCTATAACTATTTCTTCTTTAAAGACATTATTCAAGGTATGGTCGAATCTAGGCATGTGACATTATATGGTCTTCCAGAAAAAGTGTCTTGCATAACCATTTCTCAGTCAGAGGAAGAGGAAGGATGGAAGAAAGGTCCTACCAAGAATGTATATAAGTTTGAAAGTTCAATGACTCTTAAAATAATTGACCAAGCTCATGGAGCCCCGAAGACAAAGATGCACAAACTCACAACATATCCACCACCATAAAAGGAGAAGGATGGTGTATCGCCCAAGGGTGGGTGTGACCACCAGAAGTATGAAGAAATAGAAGAGTAAGAGTCATATTATTCCCCAAAGAAGACTCTAACTCTTGCTGATTTTATTCCTGCAACAACTACGACATGGGAACCGCCCTTCCAAATAGAATCCTCGTGATGAAAGGATCTCAGATTTGGTTTTCTTAACATATTAAAAATGAAGAACCCCTTCTTTGATGATGAATACACCCTCAAATACGGTTTTCCAGCATATAATAGGGGAACCAGAAGTCTCATGAGCTAAAGCCAAGGATACAGGGGATGACACAGATATGGAAGGAGTTAGTATCCTAGAGTTATCCCCCATAGAAGACACATATAAAGCTGAGAACCCTGGGAAAGCACTCCAGAAGTTTCAAAGGACACATAAGGGTGCCTTAGTGCCCCTAGTAGTCTACCATACACAATTATCTTGCATTGATGTTTAATGAGGGTTCAACTTGATCAACCCAGAAAATGGGGAAGGCCGAAGAAACCAATGCCACTTGTGGTAGATACTCTCTCAAACTCCATGGAATCCTCTGGTCCATCGACCTTAGAAACTCTAGCTTCTAAAGTGCACGCCTTAGAGCAGCCCCACATCAAGAACCATCGATATTTTTTGCAAAAGTATGATGTTATGAAATATATAGTTGTGATTCCAACCTAGATCTCAATATTGGATGTGATTTTTATTTTGAGAAAACTCATGGTGGTAGTTAATGAAGCCCTCCAAATCCAATAGTAATTTTAGATAGAAGTCACTTTTGCCAATTCCTATAAAGTTGAGACCATGTCCATAGGATTCATGTCGCCAAATCTTTCACTAATCAAGGTCAAGAGGAGTCTATTTGGGGACACATCAGACCATTGTACATATCAACAAAACTCAATAACATAAATTTCCAAAGGGTTTTGATCGAAAATGGATCTAGGATCAATCTCATCCCATCCTAAACCCTCCAATGTTTGGGGTATAGGGAAGGAGACTAATCCACTACGAAGGTGACCATCCTGGGATATGATAAATAAGATAAAAGGCTCCTCAAGATGATTATTCTAGAGACCCAATTTGGAGAGCTCACATATGATGCTGAATTCATGGTCATCTAGGAAGATACAAAATATAATTTCGTTCGTGGGAGTCCCTATCTCCATAGCCACTCAGTGATACCATCAACATTCCATAAATGTTTGATGTACCCCATAAATGGAATGGTTATCATACTTCAAGGAGAAAATTCCCCCTTCAAGACTTTTAAATCCATATATGGTGAAGTATACTTCTACAAGAAAGGAGGAAAACAACTGATAGAGGATGATGTTATATAGGTTTTCACCACCAATGGTTTAGGGAACACCCCTATAAATCCATAGAGCATGGTCGATGAGGATTATGTGCTCCCCATAAACTCAGTTGAAATAGAAGACCAAGTCCCGGAGGTACATGCCTCTCCTATCCTCAGAGACAATAATCGTCAACATATCTCTATCGCAACTCAAGATAGAAAGAGATGAATCAAAAATAAAATAACACGAGGATGATCTAAGAAACTCCCCTACATCATTTATGTAATGTGTTTCCACCACCATATATCAGCTTTGATGGATAATACTGGAGACAGAAGAAGACCCATGACCTACCTTGATTAGCTCCCCCATGATTCCGGAAGAGTAGAAGATGTATATTATATTCCTGAAGCAACATTGATAAGTTTTTTCCTAGAATTATACAGAAATGACTAGATTAAATCCAAATGTGGGTACACCCAATCTTGGAAAACCTAAAGAGAATAGAGGATTCAAGTAGGTAGCCCTGAGAATGCACCCCTCTCATGCAACAAACATGGAGGTGGAATTTGAAATGTTCATCAAATCCAACTTTGTCTAAAAAGTTAAATACTCAAAATGCCATGCCAAATATTCCCCATCATGAAAAAGAATGAGCATTTTAGGGTCTACACTGATTTTAGAGACCATAATTAGCATTTAATAAAGGGTGAATTCCTATTTCCGATCATATAACTCTTGATCAACTCCACTGGTGGATTCCCATCCCTTTCCATCATGGATTTGTACTCAGGGTACAATCAGATCAAAATGGCCCCTGAGTATGAAGAAACCACTACCTTCAGGGCCCAAAAAGGGATCCTTTCCTACCTGCTCATGCTCTTTGGATAAATGAATGCCAGCTCCACATATCAACATGCCACACATCTCATCATTAATCCATTCTTAGGAATGATAGTTGAGTGTTATGTCAATGACATGGTCATAAAATCCCGATAGAGATGTGATCACTTCATGGATATTTGAGAAATATTCAAGAATTTGTGAAAATATAGTTTAATTATGAATCTACTAAAGTATTCTTTTGGGGTAACATCAAGTAAATTCCATGGTTTTGTGGTATGCCACTATTGTATCGAGGAAGACCCAGATACGACCAGTGATATCCTACCAATGTCTCCCCCTAGAAATATGAAAGAACAAAGGGGGTACTAAGAGAACCTCTCCTATATTTGGAAATTCATAGACAACCTAGCTAGAAATCTCCCTAACAAGTCTAATGATAGAGGGTATCACCTACCAATGGAATGTTCAGTGCCAAAAATCTTTCAAAAATCACAAGCAGTATCTACTACACCAACCAGTTTTGATGCCTCTAGAGGAAGGGAGGCTACTCATCCTATATGTAGACACCATGGAAAATTCACTAGGTGCCATACTCACACAGAATAATGATGCGGGGATTGAGAATATTCTTTAATACCTCATTTGGACCATGGTGGGTGCTGAGACCAGATATTCTAAGGTTGAAACGAATAGCCTTGTGCTCATCTTCATATTAAAAAAATGAGGCATTACCTATTGCATCAAAATGTCCACATGGTCTCTCATATCGACCTAATAAAGTACATCCTAGTCCACCCTATGTTGACCGGGTGCTCGGCTCAATGGGTGGTCATTCTACAGTAGTATAACATCCTGTTCATATCCCAAAAGTAAGTAAAAGGGATAGCTCTGGCTGAATTCTTGGAGGCACATCCCACTCTAGAAAATACACTATATCTCACCAAACTCCTAGATGAAGTTGTCTTTTAAACTCACAAAACTCCATGGACATGGTGGATTTATTTAGATGGCGCCCCCAAAAGTCTTACCAGCATAATAATGGATAGACCAAAGCTGAATCGGGTTGGACTTGGGGTTATATTTGTATCTACCGACAAGGAAACTATGCCATAATATTTCTCACTATTTGAAGGCTGTACAAACAGTGATGTTGAATAAAAAACCATTATCACTAGGTTGGAACAAGCTTTATAGCTAAACATAGCATACCTGAACATCAAAGGGGATTCATAACTAGTGATAAAGTAGATCAATAGTTAATATTCTATCAAGATGGAGTAACTATCCCCCCTCAACTGCTATGTCAGGGGACTAGTGGCAGAATTACCCTTTAATCCCACATTATATTATATCCTTTGATCCTTAAGTTCTTATCTAGGCACATCAGCTAATGCAGAAGCCATCTTAGTAGACCCTGATCGGAAGGAGGCCAACATCCATATAACACAGAGAAGAATGGTCTCATAAACCATCATATGGGATATGAAAGTAACCAATTAGGTCAGCACCACACTAGGTCATGACGAACTAGAATCCTTATCCTGGTAGATGGAGCCCATAATCAACAATCATCAGGATGGAACACTCCAGAATGATCATGGCGGAAAGGAATAGATTTGACACTGGGCATCAAATGTCACCTTGTAGGATGTCCCAAATTATCATAAAATACTATACAAGAATGGTTTCAATTGAATTATTCTCGGGTGAATAACAGAAGGATAAATCCTCACCGGTATGGAAGAGGTCCACCTAGGCTCCTGCAGTGCCCACTAATCTAGAACTGGGCTCTCCCACCAGATCATAAGTTTAGGATAATACTGGAAGGCCATGACACAAGGCTATGTGGAATTAACCAGGCCTGTCATGCATTCCAGATTCATGAGAACTTCATCCATCTACCCCTAGAATTACTGCATACAACCAAATATTCCTGGTCATTCACCGTTTGGGGGATGGATGTTGTGAGACGATATCCCCCAACCACTAAAAATGAGTTCAATTACACCCTTACTACTATCTACATATTCTCCGAATGGGGTGTGGTGATACACCACAAGGAAGTTGGAATGGAGAATATCATCAACTTCATAAAATCCCACATCATCACTATCATTGGATTCCCTCACATTATATTGATGGTCAATGACACCAACTTCTATTCTGTAGAGTTGAAGATGATATTCCAGAAGTATAACATTGAATACAATCACTCATATTGATATCATGTAGTGGAAAATAGACAGATAGAGGCCTTTAATAATACTCTACAGAACATACTCTAGAATATGGTGAATAAGGATAATAGGTCTTGACTAGAGAAACTCATCCATGCTTTATTGGCCTACCATACCACCATGCAAACAACTACACAAGTGACAACATACATGTGGGTGTACTAAATCGAGGTGGTGATACCCATATATGTCCACCTTATCTCACTCTGAAAAGAAATTTGTGGGAAAATCTCAGATAATGAACAGGCATAGAAATAACTAGATGATTTGGAGAATCTAGATGATAAGAGGTTGCGCCAACTGCATAACCTTGTGATCCACTAGAACCGAATAACATGAGCCTTCAACAAAAATTCCTCCTTTGTTCATTACTCCAGGGAGAACTAGTTCTATCTCTCAAAACCCTAATGATACCAAGAAATAATCCCCCAATGTTGGAACCCAAGTGGGAGGGACCTTGGGTCATACATAAAGTCCATCATAATGGAGCCCATTCACTGGGCACCATGGATGAGGAGTATGTCACCCCGCCCACTCATTATATATTTATCAAGAAATAATTTGAATAATAACCTACAATATGGAATCCATGATGGTGTAATTCAAATAATCATCCTTTCCTCTTGATGACAAATTTCATGTAATGTCTTGTACATGACAATAAACTGTACATGTGCATCCTCTCTACATGATGTTAAACTACACAGTCTCCCGAGAACTACACGCAAATTGATTCTCATTTTAAATGGGATACAAATGGATTCCTTGATCCTATATCTTTTCCTGGACACCAAAATGTATAAATACTAATATCCTATCCTCCATGCTTCAAAATATTGGAAGGGACCCTTTTGAGTCATTGTATCTCACATCGAGCATAGATCATGCGATCTTTGGAATTATGGTAAGGGTTTCCCCACTCAAAACATTGTATGAAGGCTTGAGGTGAGGTTATTATCATCCTAAGTACAAGGAGGTAAAGGGTATGTAATGAGTCCTCACTAAATTATATTAGACTGCATGGTCGATGTCCCATACACAACATGAAACTGTAGGAGAGGAACACCATTGCTGGTGTCGGTCCCCTACCACACAGGCATCCCAAAAACAATGTTTGGATTAATTAATTTCATCGAAGGATATTTAGTGATGCCTAGACCCCTATTTTTGAGCCCAACCACATGATTTTCTTCCATTCATGTCGGGCGACCCAATTTACCTACTGCAAGACATTACACTTCATAGACAATGTCCTTACCACATGACGTAAATATGCACAGATCCATGACATCAATCTCAACTCATGTTGGGTGACCCATGTCCTTACCACATGCCGTTAAAATATATAAAAATTTTCCATTACCACATGGAGTTAAACTACACGATGCTTCTAGAACAAAATGCATCTTGATTTCCACCCTTATGGGATATGTATGAATTCGCGAGCATTTATTATTCAGGTCCAACCCTAGGTACCATAGAACTTTACTTATTTTCAACCACTTGAACTGGTCCCCTTTTAGAGATTTATGGCGTGGTGTAGATTTCTTTGGTCTTCATTCATGTTGGGTTTCCATTATCAACTCATGAACATACCCTTTAGGACCTCATTCCCCCCACCTTCATCATTACCTTCGAACATTAAACTGCACAGAATTATAATAACTTCGTGGACTTTGATTCACAGCTAGTTCGGATATGTAGGATACCTCCCTAGGGTTCAAGACTGATGATTCATTGATCTTATCTATTCCATCATCTTCAGGCTAATTTGCCTTCATCCTCACCGTATGATGTTAAATTTCATTGAATATATTTGTCATTACCGCTTGACAATAAACTACAAGGAATTATAATAACTATATATGGCTTGATTATTGTCATCATAGAATATATATTGACTCCTGGACCCCTACCTCTGGGCTCAACCATAGGATTTTCTTCTTTTCATGATAGGTGATCCTTCATCCAAACCACACAACATTAAACTGCATTGGAATACATCATGACCGCATGATGTTAAACTATATAGAGCTCTCTGAACTACATATGTATTGATTCTCATCCTCATGAGATACGTAGTTATGCAAATACATTTTTAATTCTAGATTATCTATTGGTATAACCCCCTTGGTCCCCATTGGCTTGAGTTCTCCAGGAACGATGCATGGTGTGGCTAAGACCTCTTAATTCTTCATTCACGTTGTGTCACTACATGGGACCACATTGCACATCTCCATTAGGGACTAAATCTTATGTTTTGAATCACATGATCCTATACTGTCTATATATGTACCTATGACATGAAATTAAACTATGTCAGATCATCCTTGCCACATGACATTAAACTGCATGGAAGTATGTCCTTGCCACATGATGTTAAACTTCATGGCCCTTCAAGAACTATGTGTAGGTTTATTATCACTCCCATGAGATACGTAGTGATTCCCATGTTCTCGTCCTTTGTCTGAACACAACATTACCAACTTTCACATCAATTCCCTTATCTTTACCACATGATGTTATACTTCACATAGATGAATGTCCCCATAAATTCACAATAGGTCACCTTTGTCCGTACTGTATGAAGTTAAACTGCATATATTATTCCAAGAACTGTGTTTGGATTGATTCTCATTTCTATGGGATACATAGTGATGAACATGTCCTCATCATGGTGCCCAACCACCACATTACGACCTTTCACGTCATTTCTCACGTCCTTATCGCATGATGGAAAATTGTGTGGATGAGTCCTCCCGACAAGACATAAAACTGCATGGATATTCTTCCTTACCACATGAAATTAAAATAAATGGAAGCACATCCTCACTATATGATGATAAAGTACATAGGACATTATCAATCACCCCTCTTTTTCGAAGGACCAGAATATCCTTACCCTAGCCAACCAGAGAAATGAGTTCTTCTATCATCTTTTTAAGAACCTCAATCCATGTTGCACACTGCATGTATCAAGTGTCATGGAGTGTTTCAAACCCTTTTCTTACCAAAAAGAAGTAAAGTGGTATATTTTTTAGGCTATACTAATCTAACCTACCAACCAGAGACATCTCGGCCCAATACCAAATGGATTTCAAATTATTATGAGACTCACATCACCGTGGTGGAACCCAATACCCCACTGTGTTTTAAGTTATCACTATAATGGTTGTCCTATATCATCACTCTTGACCTAATAACCTTGATCCGTGATTGATTACATCTCCATTTACCACTCAAAGGGATGTTGGAGTACTCTTGACCTAGGGCATCCTAGTGAGCCTCTTGTCCAACATACCCATACTAGGTCCATGTGGAAAGACCGTAAAATGCTCAAACCTTGGTCAAAGCTATAGTTCTTATTATCAAGAACATAATAGTAAAAATTGGAATACCTTAAAAAAAAGGAAAGGGACACAAAACTTGTCAGGTCAAAAACCATCAAAGGGAGACCTGAGAAAAAGTCAATCCACCACATGCTAAACTCTTCACCATCAGAGTATTGGAAAAAAATTAACACATAATTAAATAAGTCATAAAGCTCATATGGTCTATTCTGTATCCCTAGTAAAAGCCATGCTACGCTCCCTAGACCTCTTAGTCCATGTAATAATTAGGGAGTTGATTTTTCACATCTTATCACAGTGATAATATGTTCGACATGTGGTGGAACACCTCTTAGGTTAATCGAACCATTCTTGGATATTACATTTTTTATATATCCCAAATCATTATATAAACATCTCAGGTCATTGAAAATATTTCATTTCCCCTGAATAGGAAAAGAGATCTCTTTTCTTGGCCATGATATTGATGTGAGGGCTTAGACCCACCAACCAGATACATATTTGCGTAGTGTAAAGGGATTTCTAATTCAAATGAGCCTGGTGTTACCCGCAACCCATTGTGTTAAAGGTTCCCTCAGGGGTTACTATCCCATACCTTCCTCATGAATTGAGTTCTTCAGACTATGAATTACAGTATCCATATCGGACTATTCCTGTGGATCTGATATCAGTGATGTTTCTTCACCATGTTTTGTACACATTCTCAATGTCAGAATGCAACCCTTCATTCTTGAAACTTTTTATGGGTCACACCTCATGATTCAAAAACACAAGGAATATGACATGAGATATTTAATTAAGGGATTTGTTTCCCTAGGGTGCTATAAAACATCAAGGATAGTCTTCCTTCCATACCAATCTTCATCATCTTGATGTTTGAGCCTTCATAAATATTTCATATCCCATGGAAAGGAATATGGATCTCTACACCTAGCCAGGCTATTGAGGAAAGGGCTCATACCCACCAACCAGAAACATATAGCCAAATTTAGAGGGCCTCCTATTCTTTGTGAGCCTCAACGACACCATGGTGAAACCTGAAAACCCTATAGTGTCAAGGGACATACCTGAAATGTCTACCCCATTCCATATTACCTACCTCACACTTTTGGATTGCGACTTACATCACTCACATTCCAACTATATAGGAGGACCTAGATACCCTAGTATTTTTTCCATCAGCCATATTCACCCCATAAAATCATTCATAGCCCTTGGAAACGAGTGGATATCCAGTTTTATTGGACATGATATTGATTCATAAAATATTTCACCATCCAGATAAAATAATCTCCACCTTTACATTAAAATAACTCCTATCCTTGTAATCCATGTTAGTAATATGGATGAACTCAACACCCCATAGTTTTTTGAGTCATTTCTAGCATGTCAACCCCATATTCCATGAAGGTGTGAGCTAAAAGACCATAAAAATAAAGCAATAAAAGGCCCGAGCTAAAAACCATAATCCAATGCAACAAAAGGTCCAAGCTAAAAGAACATAAGTAAATAACCAAAAGGGATGTGGTAAAAGACCTTAATCTAAATCATGTGTTAGTTGTTGTCGAGCCTGATATATGGCACTATCACGCTTGAAATGTGCCTAATGAACATGAAAAGAACTCATCTTTCAAGACATAACTCATGATCCGATGATTTCCCCGCACATCAAACATTCACGCTCATATATCACAATGTAAGAGATGGACCTTCACAATAATTCCTAATTTAATAGAATTTTAAATAATCACACAAAGAAGAAAATTAGATAGTAAAAAAACTCATCCATTCAGAGTATGGAAAAGAGGGAGTAATATCCACATTTTATAGCCTCTCTAAAAACAATCAAAAAAGGTGTGTAGTGAAAATGTATTATTTTCGGTGTAAAAAATTGATTTTCAAAGAAATATTGATCAACATCGCTAGCAAGATCAGCAAGGGTTTTTCAGGATGATTCAGTAAAGCATTGAAGTGTCGCCCTCTTTGCTTCCTTCACCCCTTCCACGGGATAATGAACTTTGATTGGAGTAGTCATCTCTTTAACTCTCCTTCAAGAAGTGTCCAAGGAAGTCGATAATGTTGAAAGGTTATTCATAAAATGAGCTATAATATTTTCATACCTCTATATCTGCACTATCCAACCATCCATATGGACTTTAAATCTAGAATACAACTGATGAACCTTCTCTAATACCTCTGTTGTGTCTTTCAATTGTTGGGAGAGGGAGGCCTCATTTACAAAATCGTGCAAGCTCCTCCAATGTAAAACCACATCTCTCCCAGTTAGAATGATCCATTGCATAATTTCGAATAGAGGATTCCAATCAAAAATGTATTCTATAATATCATGGAATATTTGGCAAAGTGTATCTCCTTGATGATTGAATGTCTCTAGAGGGGTCTCAGAAATCAAGGTCTGGATATGGTCCTAGACCAACCTATAGCATGACCAAGACTTAGAGGCCGATGAAGTAGGTATGGTAGAATAATCACAAACTAGTAAAATTAATCATTAAATTGGAGAGGAGGACCCATACGCCCCCATTAAATAGGTTAATTAACCATAGCCTACAAGAAAGAACTGATTTCCTCAAAATAATATGGTCTGTTGTCTGAATAGATGTCATCTGAGTGAGGTTGTTTCTGGGATGCCTCACCAAAATATATAATTGAATCTATCAATTCCACATATAGAGGAGTCTTAAATAATAGATGCATGTACACATGATGAACTAGGTAAGCCAATACAACATTGGGGTAAACCATTATCCAAGCCAGAGCATAATCTACGGTGAGGCAAGAAGGAGCATCGACAATCAAAAACATAATTACAACCACATTTTCTTCACCAGATAGCATCTTCCAAATCTATGGATGATTACATGATTCTATTCCCCGAAAACAATAGATTAGGGAATAGGGGAGACCCTTTGAACATATCCAAATTTTTGGGAAAACAGATGTGGTGACTACTATTCACAGATAATAATCTCATTTACCCAGCTGCAAGGACCCCATCCTGAAGGGAAACCATATAATATCTATCAAAAAGATATATTTTTCCATATTCATTGATTAAAAAATCCGGAATATGTAGGGTAGAGAACTCAAAATTGTTAGATAGGAACAACGCACCTTTAAACTATGTTTCGGGACATAGGCACAACTTGAAAGATGTATAATAGTCTGGGGTAGGATATGGGGTTTGGAATCTAATATGTATTTTTGTACTCATAAGAACAAAATTTATCCCCTATATAACCAAATAGGAAGTAAATGCGACAATCAATTTTGTACGGGGTGTTACCTTGATAGATATGGACTGACATTTGGTAAAGGCCTACAAAGACTGGTACCACAATGTTGAGGTGTCACCCCTCAACGAGTCATGCCTCCATCACCAAGGTCCTAATACGGATTCTGGAGCATGCATCTCCATCTAGGAAGATCCACTAATGTAGAAAAATCTAGAAAACATGCTAGACTATGGTTCAGAGAAACCTCCACGTTCACTCGATAGCCCCATTAAGTATGATCCTTGGCTTCTAGAATGGACCAATATGAGCCAGATTCAACATGAATATATTTAGTGGGGCACTGATGAGGGATAATGATGCTTGGTTTGACCCCACTACTATATTAGAAAGTTTTAATCGATCCAATGAAGGAAATAAGTGATCACACTACCAGATCCCTCCTTAATTTCTTCCTTGTAAGGATAATCATCTCTTTCGCTGAATCTGAAGTATGCAGAGGATCATAAAATAAATTTTCAATAAGGAGGAGCTCATCATACATCTCTCGAAGATGAGGGATTCCACTCAACTGATAGATACCCCATAGAATGATACCCACCTCACCATAAGAAAGGTGGAATGTGTTTGTCCTAAGTCCCCAGTGTATGATAATTTATCAATGGCGGTTAGGCTGGAGATAGACGATGAATTAAGATATCCACACAGATTCATAAAGATGAAGCCTATATAGATCATCAAAAAATTCCAGACCACTATTTAAAACCCAGGATGGCCATGCCCATTCATCGTAGAAGTTTCCTCTAGGGTGAAGGTCCCACTTTGAGTACCACCCACCACTAGGAGATTTCAAGGATGATGAAATATTCCTGAATAGATCCTAGGGATAAGAGTTTGGGGAATATTATGGCCATCCAGGCTTAGGGGGGAGTTGGTCAGCCGGTGGGATAATCCCTAAGGTTGGGAAGTTGCCAGATGACCTCCCTTGGTAATCATCATCTAAAAGATGTCAGAGGAACTAAACCCCCAATGAGATGATATATTGAAGTCCAGGGAGGGAATTTCCATATCATCCATGAAACCAAACTCATAAAATGGACATCTTTCAGATAAGGGATAATCATGGATGCTGGGTGAAATTAACTTCCATAAAATCTCAATATCAGTATGCACATGATAGTTGGGATCGATATTAAGATTCCTGGAAATAATGGCCCTTTGTTTATTGATGATCAAGGAACCTCGATGGAATCCATAAGAAATATAAAAATTAGTATGTGTCACATCTCATACAAAAGAATAAAAAGTCTTAAAATGATAAAGGAATGAGAATTCCCCAATGACATCATGTGCATCTCATGACCCGATGAAGGGTCCGTGTTACACAATAATAATTTTATGAACCACCTAGTCTCCAGAAAAAAATAAAAGGGAACATAACCCCTACTTGGCCCCATGTTAATCACATGACATCCTTGGAGGATTGCGCATTCATGACCAAGACATTTCCAGGAAAAATTGATTCAGTGGACGAGCCAGCGGAGATTGCAAAGCCCTCATGACAAGCTCTTATTTTTAAGGAACTATTGAAGATTAATATTGGGTCAAGACATATGAGTGTTTAAGAAGAAATTATTATTGTACAAGTTTAGGGATCATGATTGGAACTCATAGTGCAGACTCACAGGTAGGACTCAGAATTAAGGTTCATGGAGTGGCCTCGCGACAAGGCAGTAGTAAGAGAACTCCGAAGAAGGAGGCAGCCAGTGGAATGAAATGTACTCCATACCCCCTATATATAGGTGGATTGAGGAATACCAAAGTTCACCAAGTAGACCAAATGTCACCCCATATCACTAGTTTGTGACACCCCCAATGACTCTGGTGGGAATTCAGTTATCCTCACGACCGAGACCTTTTCCCCTCAGACATCACTCCAGAGGGGGGGGGGGGATTTTGAGGCCTGAAAAATAGTAATCAACAAAACCAAAATGGAAGAAACTTCTAAATTTGGATATTATTTTTCCCATGAGATAAAAGAAGAATAAAATGTTTAATTAATTATGATTGTGTGACCACTGAAAGGTCACACGAAGTCCCCATACAAAGTGCCTAACCCACGACAAGTCCTGCAGATCCCTCAACGAGCACCCTTGTTCACTCGTGGTCGAATAGTGATAAATGGATGAGAATAACCTAGGATGAACATTTTTCATTAGAAAGTACCTATAAAACCATCTAAAATCCTTTGAAAATTAATGTTAGTGACATTTCAAAGAAGATACCCCTGGTGGTCACACAGATCACTCACTAAATCATTATGGGGAAGAATAAAATCCCTATATGATATCCAAAACATCCTAAAATACCTTCGATCCTTCTTCACAAAGAATGAATGAGATGGGTAGGAGGAGGTAAGAGGGTCTTGCAGTCACTGAAGGACAGGTATTGGACCCCTGAAAACTTGCAACACAACATGACATGTACGGTGTGCCTCGTGAAACCCCTTTATCTAGTCATCCACACCACATGGAATGTTCTGGACAATTCTATAGTTCTCTAAAGAAAAATTCATGGGTTTTTCCACAATAAATGTAGAGTGTCATATGATCCACATTGGTCACATGATACACTATTGAAGAATCAAGTAAAAATCATAGATATTGGATGTGAAAACTGGCATACCTCCCAACCCTTGTCACATAGAACGAAGGGGATCAAAAGGGAGGGGGAGTGTGGTGTTTGTGGTCACTGAATGATATGCAATACACACCATAATCGATCCTCAAGACACTATGATACCTCAGTGTCAGGACAACCTCACCTCACGATGTCCCATTTCCTTGTCACCCTCGCTACTCGGAATCCCAAACAAGCATCTAAACAACTTCTCTATAATATAAAGACACACAGAAAGACTTGTCCCTTATATGGTTGCATGATCTCCATATGAACCATATTGGTCAAGTGAAAAATCACCCAAAACATGAGCATAAGACCCAGAAATTGATCATGAAATCCCACATTAACCCATACCTTTTTGAAATAAGACAAAGGATATAGAAAATGAGGAGGTGAGCGGGGTTCATGATCACTAAAAGACATGTGGAGAACCCCTTAAGACCCATGAATCACCATGATCCCTCAAGGACATGCTTGCCTCACCCCACAAAATCCATTTGTCTTGAGAAATTGTCTACCAAATGGTCATGCACCATACAACCCATACTGGTACATGGCGTGTCCCCAAAAAATGGATGAAAAACCCTCAATACTATACGTACAATCTCACATGACTCATGAACTTCATCACATAAAACGAAGGAGAAAGAAAAGAAGAAGGAGAGTAATGTTAGTGGTCACCGAAGGGCATACGATGCACCCAATGTACCCTCAACATGGACCCATGAGACCTCGAGACAATCCATCCAAGGAATCATGAATTCCATATAACTATCATTTGGATTTTATGAATACCCTTGGACATGTCAACATGACGACATGGATGTCATTCTATGTAAAAGTCCCCAATTGATGAAAATAATACAATAAAGGATGGATGGACTTGCAGTTGCTGAAAATCAGACGACACCCTTAACATAGTCTACCATAGAGACTCATGAAACCACATAACACTAGTACACACATCAACTCTAGCCTGAAACCATGCTATATTCCCCACAAAAACTGGTGAGTAAACGGATGATTATGCCTATAAATTCCCTACTCCAACTTTGAAAAGGTTTCGATTGGTTGATAGATTGAACACTAGAAGTTTGGATTCGGAGGGCCACTACACAAGTTGATGCTTACAATCTAAGATTTTCCATGCATCTGATAACGTGATCCATCGAATTTCCACCAGTTAATGCACTGGTGAACCAAAAAAATAGTCATACGTTAGGCATAAATCCCTCCACATGATCAATAAAAAATCGCGTGAAGGACATTTGGAGAGACATGTGAAAACCATATCGTGTGTCCTCCATATTAGAAGATACCTAAACAAAATAACACTAAACCAAACCAAGTAACTCACAACACTAGGGTAAAAGACGTATTCAAAGTGGAATACCCAATTTGAAGACATTACCTTAGACCTATGCAAGATTCACATGTCTCAATCAAGAATACGCAACAATACCATTTTGTGCCCCCCAGAACTCATGGAATCCCTCTGACATGTCTTTAGGGATATTTAAAATTCTATGAAAATGTCAGGAAAAGGATTGAGGACCATTTGTAGACTCCACTTAGATCCTTAGAACCCTCTGGGTTGTCACCCTGGACAAGTGACGTCCTCAAGATGCACCACCCGACTCATATAACGACGCCCACTCATGTTAGCCATGTCTCATAGACACATCTAGACATGACAATCCATCTCTCAAAGAGTACCCTTTGGACGTGTCAGTCTAGTCATGAATGTCTCCCTGTAGTGTCATCCAAGACATGCGACACTCTCTGGACATGCCATCCTGGTTACACGATGTCCTCCCGGGCTGTCATCCACGACATGTGGCACCCCTTGGATGATGATACAATGACTCTCATGACACCCTCCACATGTGTCAAGCCAGGTCACATGATGAACTCGAGGTTATGTAAATAGGATATTGTGATAACTTCAAGATAAGAATGCCTATGCACTAGGGAATCCTTAGTGCGTAATCCCCGACATCTCGAAGAAAACTACAAGGACCCTAATTCCCAGCATAACTGGGATACATAGGACACCTCCTTAAATGACCAAGCTCCATATCAAACACTCCAAGGACTACTCCAATATGAATATCCCATACTCATATTCCATGGGGATGATTATACACTCCCCCTTGTTTCTCACAATTATCATGGATCACATGGGATTAGGGGGATGCAATGAACATGTCATTAAGCCTGAAATACCCTTTCATAATGGGAACCTTAGTGTGTAAGACCCAACATCGATTGAACTACGATGAATCTGATTCCTACCATAACCAGGATAAGTAAGATGTAACTTCCAAAATCGACCTCAAATATTCGGTGTTTTGACTACCATCTTATTAGTCCTTACCTCATGACATTAAACTACAAGGATCAATCGAACTACAACGAATCAGATTCTTTCCATAACCGATATACCTAGGAAATATCTTATAGACTCATGCTCTAATATTTGGGGTTTTGACACCCCCATATTAGTCCTTACTACATGAAAATAAAATACACTGATCAACCAAACTACATGGGTTTTTATTCCTATAATAACCAGGATACTTTGGATGCCTCATAATGGCTCAATCACATCCTCGAAATATCAAACACCACTATAAAAGGGAGAGTGTCCCAAAGAACTTGGTCATATGGTTTCAACATATATGAAACCAATAATTACTGGAAAATTATAAAGAACCTCAGAAACATATCGATGGATTCACAAAATAGATCCCAGTCTGATGCACATAAAAGAGAGTTAAACCGTAACCATTTTTAGGGTAACCGGTCCCACATCGAGATTAGGAGGGGATTCAAGAACATGTCTTCAATCTATAAGAGAATACCATAGTAAGTAAAAATTAACATCAAAAGGGTGATATGATCCTGAACTCCCATCCTATCGACCAATGCAATTCCCTAAGGGTCATTGGTTCTAAAAACATAGACAACCTATAGCATCTAGAAAGCAGGTCCATACCCAGCTACAAAAGAGGGAACCATTGAAAGTTTCAAGGAAAAGTGACAGTGGTAATGCAATGAGATGAATACATTCCATTCCACACAATCCTGAAGAAATATTTCCTTTGAAAATTATTAATCTATTATTGATAATAATCATTTACCAATATCACCATGAATATTCACATGAATGTACTAGTTGAGTAATGGATACAGATTTATCAACATTTCCCCAAAAAATCATATAACATTCAAAGAAAACACCATATGTAAAAATGGTATATAGTTTTGGATATAATAATATAATACATACAATAATGTGGATATTGAAAGGAAATATAATTTTAAATTATAAATTATTAAGATAAGGTGATTGTTTTTAGAGAAATTTAACAATCAAAAAAGATTGTGATATTCCACAATAACTTTTATCACTTGGTATTTTTCAAATCAAATACCATTTGACAAAATAATTCAAATTGACTCATAAAATACCATAAAGACTGACATATTCATGATATTACATGTAAATTTAGGATTATATACTCCAGATAAAATTGAAGTGGTGCATAATAACAAAGATGCCTCAATGGAATGTAAATTGAGACGAAATCCCTTAACTTATGCTTCCTTTTGTTTGAATGTGATTTGAACAATGATATAATGGTTTTAGTCATGTAATTAACTTAACAATACCATATTAAAATTTATAAAAACATATATTATTCTTTTATAACATCTTATCATGGTATTATTAACAAAATTTCATTATTTTCATTGTTTTAGGTGTTAATTGCCTTGTTTTTCGAGTATGTTTTGACTTGGAATTTTTTGTTCCTCTTAATTCAAAGATGATATCATAATATAAAGAAACTATTCCATGATATAAATATCAGATATACATTTTTTATATATTTATTAATATTAATCCAAAACATTTAGTGATAGTTTATGAAATACCCCATTCGTTGAGATGGAAGGTCGTACTTACGCATGAACGTTGTTTCCATTTTCTTATCGTATTAAAGAAAATTCATATATATATATTATAATTAAAATACCATTATTATTATATATATATATATATAATATTTATTATACCCATCTTTAATACAGTCCAAGTAAAGCATGAATGCATCACATCACTTCGTGAGGCTGTTGTCCACCGTACACACGAGCGACGTTATCATATTCACAAAAAATGGAAAAAATGAAGTTATGAATTGTATAATAATTATAGAATCATAAAAAATCATAAAAATCATAGTTCTCATATATAAATAATTAATAAATCATTATTACCTGTCTTGAAGGTGGTAATGAAAAAACAAAAGATTGTGGTTCACGATGCGGTAGTCCGCCGTACACACAAATGATGACTCCGTAACCCATTTTCTTGAGCTGTGTATATTTCTAGAGAATAAACCTAACATAAAATAATATTATTATATAAAAGTTAATGATTTAATTATATAATCATGGTATAATATGAATTAATGGAGTTGGATTTGGAAATAAAATTGAAACACTTTTAGAATAATAATACCTCTTTTTAGGTATCCCCCTTAGGTTAGCACTAAATCGACAATAAGATGTATTTATTCCAAAGATAAGGATTATAGGATGAGTTTAATAATGTTTGGAAGTTATTTTTTTAGGTTTTAATAAATCTATAATGCTTGTATGGTGTGAATAATTGGGGTGAGTGAATGCCCTTTTATAACAGTGGAGGAGTGAAATTCATGTAAATACCCAAACATATTCACTATTGGGAGGTCTCCCTTACCTAATTTTACTAAACAATATATCAATAATAGAGGGTAGGTATGAATTGGTGAATAAATACATCCAAAACACCATATAAATACATTTTCACCATGTTATTTTGTAGTCTTTAAGTTTACTCAATTTTATCTTTATAGTTTTTACTAAGTTAACTTGAATCTTTTTTATTTAATTAGGTAATATATCAACTAATGTTGTAATTAAATATATATTTATTAAATTATTTATAACAATTTATTATAAATATTAATTCCAATTCATAATTTAAAAATAATATTTATGGGTAAAATTAATTTAAATAGACATGCATGTAATGCACTAAACTATATTTTAACCCAAATCACATTTATTAATTCTAAATATTTCCACTAATACTTATTTTAATTAACAATTTTTACCATATTAGATAATTTTAATTAATATTATTTAAAATATGGAATCTAGTTTTCCATATATTATTTATTGAAGTGGTAGAATTTAACTTAAAATTAATCCCAGAGATGTGATAAGAAAGTCTGTTTTTAAAGATAAATTGATCAAATAATTACTATGTTTTTATAACTAAATTAAATATTTTTTTTATAATGAACTATATAGTATTAATATATTTATAATGGACATAATTTTACCTTAAAACTAGTTTACAATATAATTGAACATTATAAATTATTTGGATGAAAAGTGGGGTTTGAATCAAAATTTTGTATTTTTCTCTATTCATCAATAAATAAAACTTCTAAAAAAATAAAAACAATTAACACTAAGATAGTTTTTAAATTAAAATTTCAAAAATGAAGATTATTTTCCCAAATAAAAATTTAATAATTTTGAAAACCTAGTTTTAAATCAAGTGTTCCATTAAAAGGCTGCAAAAATACCTTAAAAAATACAACATTTTATTTGTAGAATTTGATTAATTCTAATATTATGAATATAAAATACATTGTATTAATTTGAAAACATTTTAAAAAATATATTTATTAATTAATATCATTCACTAATAGTAACTACTTTAATTAATTATGATAAAATACCTTTTGCGAAAAAATAGTATTTTTTATAAAAGCAAGTACATTATATTCAATAGGTGTTTGTATTCATTTCTAATAAATTAGATACCCAATAATTCAACCACATATTTTCTTATGTTTTTAAATACTATTAATAACTTATAATTTAAAATCCAGAAGATATTTTTCATGTTAAATAATAATATTTACAGTATTTTCTAAAACTCAGTCTTGCGTGTAATGTAAGCCATTGAAGAAAGTCACTGTTTCATATAATGAAGGCTAAAATCTATCTTATGTACATTTAAAGATATATCGTATATTGAAGTTATTTAAAATATTAAATATATTGTAATGTATTGTGATGTTATGTTCCCTTCTACTCCTGTTGTTGTGCGTAACATATGCAAATGAATATGAAGTTCATATTTTAAAATTTTGGGGTGTTACAACAGTTGAGTGATTTTAATATTTTATGCATAAATTTCCCATTTTATCTATATCACTTGTTTGTTAATATTAACTAAATTTTATTAATTTATTAATTATTTCATAGATAAAATTTCACATAATCCAATTTATTTCAATTCTATCATGCATGATTTGTAAATTAATTAATTCTTGTGATCATGATAAAACATAAATAATGAAATTAATCAAGAATATTTAATGAAATAAAAAAATAAGAGTGGAATGATCATGATATTTTTCTAATGATTAGTTTATTTAGAGGATGATAAGATAACCTTTGACCTAGGTGAATCACCTTGATCCATGACCTAGTTTGTGTTGCATCATTCTTCAAATCCACCCCATACATGTCTTATATTGTTTTCTCTTTAGATCCAAACATAAATTGACTTTACTCTCTTATGGAATAAACCTATTACATAATTTATTACTCACACACAGGTTAAGGAATCCAAATTATTTGTTAAGGGGTTTGCAATAAAAGAATCTATGGTCGCACATGTCCTTACATAATGAGAGGAGAGAAGAAACACATGCCATAAATTTAATTTATTAATAAATTAAAAGTAAACTAATCATACAAAAAATATATGGTTTTTTATCATGACCATCCATGTAAATGAAAAATCAATATAATTAAAAAAATAAAATTGAATCCAAATTATTCTTACTTAAGATAAATCATTTTGAATACATTATTTATATTTTTAATAAATCAATTATTTTATCTTAATTATCATAAAAAATTTCATTATATCATCATAAATAATAATTTTAAAAAAATTAAAAAAAATAATTTCAAATTTACTATGAAAAAACATGTAACTTGGAGGGAACTTGGTGAGAACCCATTTCAACTACCCAATGTGTGCTATATTCATATACGATTTAGTAATACTGCTTATAGATTACATGTATTATCATGTAATTTCATGGAATTCATGAGTCAACTAAATGAAACAAAAAATAGATTTTATTTATGTAGAGTTTTATGTTTGAATATGCATAGATAAATCCCTATATTATGACTTATTCAATATTTCCTGTTCTAAATACTATAAAACATTAATTAGAAATTTATTATATATAATAACCAATCAGATAGATTTTACGAGTTTATTGAATGACACACCAAATACATGTTGATAAGGTTTAATAAGTATAATAAATTAATTATGGAATCTTCCTAATCAAGTTAGAACTATGGAATTTGAAATCTTGTTACATGTCAGTTATTATTCTTCAATATACATCCATATTAAACACCCAGGGATTGGGCTTGTGGTCTTTCCATGGAAATTAATGGAGTTCATGGGGTGTACATGGGATATATATTATGTGATTTACAAGTTACAAGGTATCCATGTCAAAATATATGTAAAAAAACAATGGTTTTCCTTGAATAATGGAAAATACATCATCTACGTTAGTTATATTCCTTGTAGTCTGGATAACTATGCATCAAATGAACCTATAAATACATAATGTATTAAATACACACCATGTATAATAATTATATACCCTTTGAAATAGTATTGAATTTTTTTTCATGGTGAATTAAACACGGGTACACGATGTGTACAACCAAGCTACATGCCATGTACTCTTTTACTATCATTCCAGCACCTCTAGTTGAGTTATTTGAATGTACTTCATTTATAATTAATCCATTTATTTATTTTATTTATGATAATGAAGATTAAGAAGAGTATATATAAGGATTTATATTAAATAATGATTAATCTATAATTTAAAACTAATGATAAATGTATAAGTCAATTAATTATATTTAAACAATTATAAATATTTATGAAACCTCTATGACAACACTTGATGGTTTCAGGAATAATGGAAGTTCCAGACGGGGATTGCCCAAATCAATTTTTTTTCCATAATCGGTGATTAATCCAAGATGTACATTGATGATGAACGATATGAAAAATATAATTAAATAAAATATTAATTGGAATGAGAATTCCAAAAACAAAATGAATGATCATACGAGAAATATTTATTATTAAGTTATTAAATTTAAGTATTACCTTGCCCGAAATTCGTTCATTGTTGAACCTGAAACCATTTCTATTTCATACCATCATTTCATTTTAGGAATTAGGTGTATATTATTTCAAGTGGTGATCCACAAGTGATCTAAAAACCTCCACATGTCATTATAGGAATTTATGGGTGAAAGCACTATGGATCTTAACACGTTTATTTTTCATCTTTGATCTCCTTAAGAATTTTATTGAATGAATCACTTCGATATCTCTTGATTTGATAGATGTGGAATAGGAAGATCAATTAAAGTTCTTGAGATCATTGTCAGATAGGATCCTGCTATGGATTGAGATAATTCTCCTTTTGTAGTTGTGGAAAAAGAAAATGAATAGAAACCTTTCAGGTTGGAAATAATATAGTTGGGATTAGATATTTCCCGGGTTAGAAAATAATAGTTTCACTTTCTCTATTATTATTTTATTAATCACCGGAAACCCCCAGGTCTATAATAATAATAATAATAATACTTATTAACATGTGAAAAATTAGAGAATTAATTAAATGATATTTCCTGGTTAAGTTTTTTTAAAACATATTGAAATAATATTTAATAGATATATTTATATAATTTCTCAACAAACCATTAAACTCGGTCCTCCATTCCTGTAAACTATTTGTGGATCCTTGACTAATAACTACTTATTTGAAAAATAAATATCACCCCATTATTCACTAATAAATAAAATATTATATTCCTCAAATAAAAAATAAATATTTATTGAATATTAAAATCAAAAAATATTCAATTGAAAAACTAGGGACTGAATATATGAGATTAATCTAATATGATTAATTATTATACCATGTGTGGGAATAATTTTTATTCAACATTTTAAATAATAAATAATATTTAATATTTAGATAAGGTTCTAGAAACATTTAGTGCATGACCCTCTAGGCCTCTTTATCAGTGACATTAGGTAGATTTACCAAAAGTGTACAGTCATTGTCTTTAAATACATAAAGGAACCCATATATATAGAAGTTAATGTCACAATGAAATACAACATTATATAAAGGCGTATTGTGTAATATAACTCATTTATCATGGTATGTCTAATCAACCAGGTTTTATGCTGGTGTCATTAGTCAATGTGACCAATGTCTCTTTCATTGACTTTTTATAAATTAACCTTCCCACTGAACAACATGGAAATGAATTTATTTGGTCTATTTTATTCCCATAAAGGGACTAAGATATCAAATTTCATTAAATAACATAATATACAAATACTTTCTCTCATTATTCATTAATACAATATTTTTCGTGATGAAGACGACATATTCTACATCACATCATACATATGTGGTCATTGTTTTTATCAATAAAACAATGCATGGAACTAAATATATCCATTAATAATAACTATAAAGTAATAGGATAAATACATTAATCCTCATATAGGTACATCTAATGAAATATATTTATGTGAATTTCATACTGGTGGTTCGTGTTCTCATAGTTTTATACACTAGAAATAACTATGGGTGTACACCATAAGAATGATCCTCAAAGCCCTATGAGTCTCAACCTATGATAGCCAATATCATTTGTGTCCCATAAAATGATATTATATACCAAGGTAACATATATTTGAGAATATAATTGTGGTTGTTTTTGGTTCTCATCATAGTAGGGAACTACTATGACCTTTTAGTGTTAAAAATAATGGATGGAAATCGTCACATACTATGACATATGGAAGAAAAAAATCATGAGATAAGCTTTTTAAAAATATTAAAAAAATAAAACTAATAATAAAGTACATCAATGTTGTTTCTAGGGAACAAAGATAACAAAATACATGTGATAAATAACTTATTACATCAAAATTACATGATAATATCATCTTAATTTATAGTTATATTGCCCATCAAGATATCAACATAAGATATAATCATATGGTGAGCTGTTATGGTTGTCCAGGGTGGTGATTCTGCTAGCATAGATCTCATGGTAATTTCTTGGATTTTTAACTTCTCTCAAATAAGATTTTTATCTTATAATAATCTACTAATTTCATATTGGTATTTTTCTAGAGAAAACCCATGAAAAAATACCTCTTTCACAAGCCTAGATAAATGAGCTATATAAGGGGGAATTCAACTACCCAATTCCATTTATCTCCTATTACTTCATAGATTTTATAATATGGTTACTTAATTTTATACCCATTAAATAATCATCTATATTATAATTAAAAAATATTATTTTAATATATCATAGAATAATTTTATTTTGGTGATGCATGTTAAACAAGCTATTATCATAATATTAATTTAAGGAATACATGTAGTGAAAATTTGTGTCGTTATAGGTAGAAAATATTGGTCACAGAGTTTTGATAAACATTCTTCAACCATGAAAAATTACACTATCCCAAAACCCCAAAAGAAAGAAGGTTTCCTTTGAATTCCAATTTTTTTTTGACTAATAATGAACAATCTATTGAACTTTCCAGAAACCCCAAAAATATCCCAAAAACATTCTGAATGACCCGATAAGGGTTCAAAATAAAAAATAAAAAAATTAAATAACATTTGTCTCTAAAAATGACATAAGAGTGTTAAAATTATTCCCACTATATCACTTCCCCCCCCCCCGAATTATCATTGGACCTTGGTTAGTCTAGTGGTGGAATTAACATAAAGAATGGGTTGAAAAATCCAATCAAGTCCACACTCTAAAACCCAAGAACTGTTATAAAAACCCAAGGAACTACAAAAATTGGTCCTTAATATATAGAAATTGAGAGAGATAACTATTTTATTCTATAATATCATAAAGGGTGGTCTCCACAACATGTAATAATTCCATTTATACATAATAACTCTATATACTACTAAACTCTCCCCCGAACAACTAATAATGGAACAGCCCAAATTTAAGAAAATATCTAATAAAAATAAGTAAATGATCATCCATGATAAACTAGATGAAATATTCACAACTAATAAATCAATATATAAATCAACCACCAATATATAATAAAATTTAGTCATCAGACTAGAATAAAAGGACTAAAAAGTATAATGCCTCATATAAAGATATCGAAAAATATCACATAAAATAACAATGGGTAAAAATATAAAATTCTTCCTAAAGGATCATTCATAAAAAATAACTATATAGTCTAGCCTATGGTTAAGTAAATATAAATTTGGGTTATTCCTCTGGTGCTCCAACTCTTATGGATTCCAACAAAACATCATATCATAGTCAGTGTTATCCCCAAGTCACCCTGCAACCTGTATAGGTATTCATTTGTATAACCACCTTGAATAAATAATACGACATATGATCCTTGTTATTCTAAGTAATGATAAAAATAAAAATCACTAAGGTGTGAAGATTCATGATAAAACTAACATATCATATGGGATAGTCATGGGAAACACATGAAAACATACAACACACAAATCACCACAAATGATTCAAGATCCCAATAACTCTATATATTCTTTATTAGAAAACTACATAACATACTTCAAATCAAATCAATAGAAAATATAATTTTGATACAGAAAAAAAACTGATGATTTGGGGGGTATCCCCAGTATATAATAATTTATTTTATATTTAAAGACTTCCATATCAGTTTCATCAAAATATATGAATTCATAATGAGATAAATATCATTTAGAAAGATATTTACAAAGAATTGTATATCAATAATATATAATTTAGCAATGAAAATGGAAATTTAAGATCATCAATATAAATAATCCAAAATAACCAAAACACAAATCCTGAAATCCAAATGTTAACAAGAGGAAACATATTACATCAAAAGAAAATCCAAATAGTATTTAATATTCCATCATAATCAATGAGTTGAAAAACGGGATCTTTAAAAGGGGTCTATTTCACTCCCCCTTTTTTTGATTAACTCCTCTCTAAATCATTTGAAAATGATCCAAATGACCATAATTAATAAAAATATTATTAGTCTCCCTAACAAAAAAGTTTTTTATATAAAACCTTTCCAAACTAATATCTATACAACAGCTTATATCCACCAAAATAAGGTGACGAGAAACAAGATTCTAAATTAATACCTATTTTTGAAATGTCTGACTAAGAATGCTTCCAATTCCCCTGACTACAGATCCCTAAACCGCATCCTGAAATATGAGAAACCTATAAAACCACTGGTTCATCCATAAATATTTATTCACAATTGATTTATTTTCTTTCTATTCTGCCATATTATATTAGTCCGATGTATGGAACTTATAGTGATAGGTCTATTTAAAAACCTTCACTAAAATTACAATACACTAACCAATTATCCAAGGTTAGATACAGAATCTATAACACCAACACAAAAAAATGATGTACACACTCAAACATCATTTTATCACCTTATTTGAGGCAATAAAATCCATAGCCTTAGGTACCTTAATTATATTTCAATAGAAATACTAAATAAATCATACCTTGAAAACATCCCAAGAGTGATTCTTCTATGGATTATACATGATGTCAAAAATTTGCCACTGGAAAAATATACCCACAATCATGAAGGTTGAAAAAATGACCTTATGTGTTTCATGAAGTTTGCGTTGTATAAAAATATATTCAATCCTATATATCCAAACAACAACTTTTGAAGAATCTTATTACCCAAATATATGAGTAGGAATATTGTTTCAAAACACTTGAATTAAATACTAATGTAAGTATAAGGAATGTGGAATTATATGATTTCACACTAGAGTTAATGGTGAAAATAACCCAAGAATATCTTTGTCAACCAAAGAGTCTATTTAAAACCAAATAAGAGCATACTTTAAAAACATAAAATATAGAAATAATCATGAAAAATTATAAAAGGTTAACCATAATATATAAATAATAAATAAATTACCAATCTAAAATCACCATTTAAAACATATTTTAAATCAACCACTTAACGGATTTTACACTAAAAAACCATTTGTTATTGAATAAATAAGATATGTTAACCTCTTTGACCCAAGAGGATCTTATCAAAATTTATTTTAAAATAATTTCCATTCTTCAAACTAACTTTTAAACTTGATTAAAACCTTTAAATAAAAATTAGTTAAAATTGAAATATTTCAAAACCTCACATTTCTAAATTTCTCACACTTAAACTCATCAATATTTTCAATTTAATCTTATTTATCACCACATGAAAATTTGGATAATAATTAACATTTCCCCTTTTTCAAAATTTATTAACCAAATTTTTATTACCAATCATCACGTTGAACACTAAAAATATTAGATACATTTTAAAAACTAGATATCATTTTGAATTCATAGTTTTTTTTTTCACATTTTCAAACCCAAATGTTATTTTTGATCCAAATAATTTTTGAAAGAATCGCAATGAATTTTAAAATTATTCAAATGTTTTTCTTTTAAAAACTAATTGGATTTTAAAAATCAAATTTCAAACAGTCCCATTTAAATTTTCTATTACAATTTTCCCCCAAAAACATGAACACTCATCAAACACCATCATTCACCGTAGGAAAATATAAAATAAAAGGTAAACTAATAAAACTTCATAGTGAATGAAAAATTAAATTTTTTTGGTAACCTGTGACAACATAAGGATTAACAGCATTGTTTATCCAACTATACACTATCCACACAAACTCCAATGGAAGTCACATAGGTTATAAATCTTGAAAACAATTTTCCAAACCCAATTGTGGTAGAAAATTCCCCTAAATTCCTCCCGATTTCTATTAAAAATAATAATTCATGAAACTTTGAAGACCAAAATTCAAAAAATAATTAAGAACCATGATCAATCATAATGTATACACATCCTATAAAACCCTAGAAATATACTTCTAATTAAAAATTGTTCTGATAAAGAATGTTCTCATTATTTACCTTATGAGTTATGAAAATTTGGATCATTTCTAACAAAATTCCACAAGTAATAGGATAAACCTTGCTTTGATTACATTTTTTCCCAAACCAAACAAGGTCTTCCATAAATAGTACCCATGATCCAGCTATGGAAAGGCCAAAAAGTTGGTCATAATCCCTATGGATTGATGAAAATATCTTGGGAAATAATGAAAATTCATTGGGAATAATATCTGCTGATAAGAATAATAAATTAGAAGCATAAGAATAAAACAAAAAGGAAATAACAAATAAATGAAATATAAAAAAATCAAAAAAAATTAAATGATACTAAGATATAAGGCTGGTAGATGACAGGAATGAAAATAAAGAAGAAAAAATGGCACACCATCAACACTGAGTCTCCATGTACAAGTGAGGCAGTGTCACACACATTCCCATTATATAACATAAATCAAGAGATATAGAGATATCCACTAGATTCAACAATCCTGATAAACTTTTAATATATAAGTGTGATCTAAAAATCATTGTATGTTTCCACCAAACTACCTAAAACATAACACTTTAAATGAAAATCTATTTCATGCATATTTTAAAATTAACATAAAAAATATGTTTTTATGTTTTATCATGTAAAATAGCTATAAAGTAGATTCCTTTGAAAAAAGTCCCATTTAAACAAATCTAAGTTCCTTTACAAATAAACCGGAATGTACTTAATTTCAAAACAACTTTCATAATTTTTTGTTAAATTAGTTTTACTACAAATAAATAAGGGCACCAAAATACCATTTTATAGTTCTAAATACCAATATGATAGAAAATTGACATATATAAAAAATATTCATGGAATACTTGGTTCTCGAGGGGAATAATATAGTTCACAGATACCATGGTCATCAATGATTTAAAGTACGCATGTCGGAAAACATCTATAAATCAATAAATCCCACCCAAACACCCTATTTTAACCTTCTTTGCTAATCAAAGGAGAAAAATTTTATATGTTTACTAATGTACCACCTAGGTCCACTAGCCAGAGTAAAATTATAATCTATTGAACATATGTATATAGAATTCCTAATGAATCATCCAGCTATTCCCATAACATGAAAATGTGGTGACCATTTCAAAGTAATAAGCATACCATATAATTATTTTATTAAATAACCATTCATTTATTAATCTTTATCAGACCTCTGAACACCCACATAAGAACCTCCCCTTTATCTATGTGTAATAATATAACACAACTACCATTGCAGTGGTGTTTATCCAATGGTGTAAAAAATAAACATGAGTTTCCATTATAAATAAAATGAGTGTGTCCTATGTGTTTTATTTTCTTAATTAAATGAATAAAACTTCTAACCAGTCCTTGGGATAATTATCTAACAAAAAAATGTAAATAAAAATCTATTTAGTTGACCAACCACATATTAATCATTTAATTAGTTCAATAAATACAGACATTGATGTCATTTCCTAGAGGAAAAACACACCCAATATTTGTAAAATAACACCTTTTCCCACATTTTTTAAATCAACATCATAAAAAATTTCATGAATAATTAAAAAGAGAAAACTTGGAATTACAATTTCCAAAGAGAAGGCTTATTTCATTAAAATACTTTTCATATCAAATCATAAAAAACCCAAATTTACCAATTTTATAAAATTTTAAATAAAAAATTATTCAGTGATATAACTCTAATTTATATTTTGAAGATGTTATAAGTTATTAAAATAGCCTCATGAAAAGACAAGAAACCATAGATTCAATTTCAAATCCTTTTGAATGATAATGCAACCTCAAAAATGAGGAATTTTGAACAAAACATCATATAATAAAAAGATAAATAATTCTCCCTGGAAGAAAGAAAGAGACCTATGAAATGTGACTCAAATAATGAATTTAAAATTCAATGAAATAATGACAAAAAAGGAAAAAAAATATCCACTTTAAAACTGAAATATAAACAAAAGATGATAACAGACCTAAGATCCTCTAACTCTCCCTTCAACTTGATATTAAGAGATATAATTACAAAATTTCATAACCTATATATCGATCTATAACATCCCATATTTATGAAAATTTCATAGAATAATATAGGTGATCAATATGAACAATAAATAAAAAAATTATACCCTAAATTCGAGAGATCCAATCCCCATATATTTGATGGAAAAAACTTTTGATGGAAGATAATAACTAAATTAACCAAAAGGATTCCACAAGATCAAGAGAATAATCTATCTAAGGAAGAATGTGGAAAAAGTAGGTGTTTCAATTTTTAATGATAATTTTTAGATTAATGAAATTTCATAAAATGGTTTGGTTGTGTAGTTTGGAAAACAAAGGACTAACCATCCACCTTTTTACATTATAGAGTCTAGACAATTTGGTTTACTATTTTGGTTAACCATGCGCTAATCTTGTGAAATTAAATTATCCCAAAACTCAAAAATCTTCTTGGTTTCCTATGAATAATGCAATATATGGAATAACCATGAAGAAACTATTTATGTGTCCAAAAAACTAAAAAATCCTTGAAAATAAACTTGAATGACCTGAAAATGGTTCAAAAATAAAAAATAAAAAATAAAATTCACACCTAAATATGAAATTGGGATGTGAAATTTATACAAAATGAAAATGATAAAATATTTTGATTTTAAATTTCAGGGTAGTATTCATCAGAATTGGTCTTCCATAATGTTGATATAGTGCTTCCGCTTCTTCTTTTTCTGCAACCCATCCTATATTAGGCTAAATTCATTCTCACTATGTGGACCTTGCAACATATTATTATTCATTATTCATCTCAAAAATTATCCAAATGTTTTCTATAGAGAGTATTATACAACTGAAAATATTTTTTCATGCATAATATATATTTTTTATTGCACACCATCAGTAGAAAAACATATTTCAATTTGAAATTCAAATTAAACTTCTGATGAATAAATTCATAACAACCATGTCTTAACTTCGTCTCCTTCGTTACAATTATTTATTCTTATATTCAAACTCTTCTCCAGGACACTTATGGAATAATATCACTCACTATAGTTTGTTTTATATGTTACAATTTAAAATACCTTCTCTACTTCACAAAAAATATTTTAATTATGATGTGAATATTCTTACCCCTTTTAATGTATCACAAACCACATTTTTATATGATTAACCAATGATAGAACTGGTAATGTGTCAATTTTTTTTCAAGAATAATAAAATCAATTTTTTTTTTCATTTCATCACCCATAATTATAGGGGTTTCACTAAATACAAATTCATCCATATATAAAAATTCATACACACACAAAATAAATTTCAAAATAGAAAATTAAGGACTTAAGGAATATAAAAAGTCGTATCCGATGTTTCAATGTAATATGTAAAAATATCTCAAGTGGAATAAAAGTACTACTATTATTTGTTATCATATGTATGAAATTAAATTTTGGAATGGACTAATCAACATATTAAATATATACATTAAAGTAATACAAGGTATATAGAATTATTATAAGATTTTATTTTCTGGAAAAATAATGAAGCCTGAAACACTCACTAGAAGTATTACATGTTGTCCTAAATTCATACATGAGTATCTCAAATACTTAAAGGGACTTAGGTGGAGTCTTTGACAATACCATTAAGTCTTTACAATTTCTTCAAATTCTTACATGATCATTTATCCTTTTCCATTTTGAACCTTAATTCCAAAAATTGAGACATCATAAAATAATCACAAAATTTACTAAACTACTCTATGAACTTCTATATACCAATTCCAAACACATAAAAACATCAAAAATATAATAACATCACCTAGTAGACTTTATATAATGTGATTTTGAACATGGTTTGTGAATTTAAATCTAAATTCAATACATTAACCAAATTCTATTCAACTTCTATATTCATTATTCTATTCAAAAAATAACCAATGATAGGGGACGAATATTATGAACATAATCTATATAGTATTTCAATAAATTTATAAATGAATATTGGGATAAACAATTTATATAATTGATCTTAAATATTTGTTTAATTATGATACCATTTTATCTAAAACAATTGTTTTTATTAGATGATTATGAAACTCTTCAAATATTTAATAAGGATTTATATTAAAATATACTTAACTAAAATGATGACATCATTTATAATTTTTAATATATCAATTTTTTGGAAAATATATATTTTTATAATCTTTGAGCCTCTTTGGATTTTCATTCATCAATTAGCTATTTAAGAAGAAAATAATGATAATCATATCACATAAGGCTCATTGATTGGTGAGTGGAAAACCCCAATTCATCCTATGGTTGTTGATAACACCATTCCTATAGATGAGTAATAATATTTGGAATATTTAAGGAATTCTAACTCAAAGATCATGTAAAATAAAAATTTAAAATCATATTAGTATAAACCATACTACGTTTTCCTTATACAAGATAA
Organism: Viscum album; assembly: GCA_963277665.1. Lineage (NCBI taxonomy): Eukaryota > Viridiplantae > Streptophyta > Magnoliopsida > Santalales > Viscaceae > Viscum > Viscum album. The sequence goes on along the minus strand of OY728148.1, from coordinate 1,781,904,531 downwards.
TATATTGGAATACAAAATTATCATGTAAACACCATTTAAATGATTGACAATTAACATGGAATCAATTTGGAAGGAACATAACATTTATAATTCTTAATGGGTTTATTAATGTAAAATGTCACACCCCAACCCTAGAAGCCATAGAGCTGGTTAATGAATAAAAACGGTTTGTTATTTTTTTTGTAAAATAAATACCGATGAAGTAAACACGATGTTCATTATAAAGAAGCTTTGTAGTTTAGGTTCTAGAAAACCGGATACAAATGATACAATTATTCCAAACTGAACGGAAAAGACTCCACCAAGCATCCACCCATTAGTATTACTCAAAACCTGTAAAAATAAATTTAAAACATAGCGTGAGGATAAAAATTCCCATTAATGGAATTTTTTTTGAAAATAAAAACTGTTTCAAATAAAACCTTTTCAAAACATACTTTTAAACATATTCATAAAAAATTTTCTAAAGAAAGATGCAATACATGAAGCACAATGTTAACAGTTTTCAAAAATTACCAGTAAATAATTTAGGGAAAATTAAAATGTATATGAATGAAACACTTTCCGAACATGTTTACACTTATGAAAAATTCATGGACTCACCAAATTATTCTAAGTGTAACATGGAAGGGTGAAGGTACAAAATTTACTCAGGGAAATAGTTCATGATCAGAGTTGCACATAAACAATATCACAATTAATTTATCCCTTAAAAATTCTCATAATAAAATAATTGGTAAACAACCATCACTTGTTTCAATGTTCAAGAGATGGATGTTGAATAAAAATCATTCCATGTGCATTTACTTCTTCTAATACTCAAAAGTACATGCTCTGAACCAAAAACATTCTCCATTTGAATACACACTTGGTTAATTAAATATTATAAACATAATGAGGGGATGTATAATTCTAGACTGTGTCAAGGCCTTGTGCCATGACCTGATTTGTCTCATGAGAACTATCGATCCACCGAGTGGCAATAACAGGCCCCACCCAACACTTACTATGTCCAATACATTCCTCATATAAATGGGGATAAATATAAACAACATATACGTTCATATTGAAATTAACATATGAAATTTAAATAACTTTCCCCGAATATTAAGCATAAACACTAACCATTCAGAGTAAATTGGTTAATGGTTTTAGGATAGAACATCCACATTCAAAATAATGATAAACCATTAAATTAAATATGGTATATGATACAATGAAATATTAATCCCAAAAATATCTAAGAATAATCAAGAGTGTTTAAATAAATGAATATACTCTAATAAAATATTTGAGTAATTCTTGAGATAAATACTCTTTTACTTTGAGAAGAAGAGTTCTTTTGGAAAAATATTTGATTAAAATAGTAGTGAAGTAAGATATTATTTTTATAATAAAATGAGTGATTCTATAAAGATAATGGTTTCCAAAAACATTTCATAGAGTTCCCTTTAAACTAGGTAAGAATTTGGGAAATTCTCTTGAATCAGGCTTGTATTTTAGAAACAATTTTGAAAGTTCCTTCTAAAACATGAAACTGTCCATAAAATAAGGAAAAATTATGTTTGGTGAAAATATATATTACACTCACACAAAATTTATGAGGATTATATAATAATAATCAATATTTCATTGAGGTAATTAGGCAATAAATGTAACCCAAATGAAAAGTGAGGTTTGGGTGGAAAAAAACCATTTCTCAGATTCTGATGCTTAGATACACTAAGTATGGAAACAGAAGTAGGGTATGAGATACCCTCAGCATCAAGTATAACGAAATTAAAGAAATGAAAAACACAAAAATAAAACACTATAAGGTAGTACAAAACTCAACCATAGATTGACCAAGGAAAATGGGTTTGCTGGTGTGTATGGATATATACACTCAATGAGCCTTACTAGAGAAGATTTGTGGAAACAACAGTGATTATAAAAGAAATTCTTTGTGAGATCATACTCATTCTAAAAAATGGAAGAGGCCAAAAGTTACAATTATTTTCAGATAAAATAAACAAAATAAACACACGTATATTTCAAAATCAGACTTAAAACAAAAGGCATTTGAAAAAATTATCACAGTAAAGTGACAATGAAATCAGTGGAGGAAAAAACAAGATGTAGACACCAAATGTTGATGGAAAATATAGAATACGATGTGTGGATCAAACATAATTTGATATTGACAAACAATAATGAAAAGGATTTGAGTTAGATCAAATTGGACTCCTACCTATAGGATCTGGTAAACTCGAACCAAAAGGTCAGAAACCTAACTGTAACCACACATCAAACTCGGACTTCCCAGTGGCCGAAACATAATACCACCATTAATAGATTCATCTCCATCTCTTTTCCTAGCTAGGATTGAAGTTGACCTCCACCTCCCTTGTCTAAAGCATCATTTCATCCACGCGATCCTCGATCGGTTTCTCCTATTCGTGACAAACTACCCCGACCTCACTCAAATTTCAACCAGATGCGACCTCGATGATCTCTGACCTAGGTCCCAGACTCATGACCTACACCCATCTCCCAAAGCAAAGACCCCCCTTGCACGACGCACCCCACCGAAGCCCTCAATGTCCCACTTGACTATCCCTATCTTCCTCTTTGCATCACGACACCCCCACTTACAGAACCCCAAATCCCTTTACTAGATTCTCTCTATTTTTTATATTTTTTATATTTTTATTTTAATAATCCATTATTATTATTATTATTATATCACTATTATTATCATATCTTTTAAAAAGTCAAAAGTTATATAAAGATAATAATATATTAAAATAGACTTATCAATACTTTATAAAAATTAAAAGTTTTTATAATGAATTTTATTTATAAAACATATATGCATTTCATATTATATACATAAAATGTTATAAATTAAATTATTAATTTGGAAATGTATTAACTTGAAAACAATAATAATAATGATCATAATTTGTAGAAAATATTTGTAATTTTAAAACTTTAAAAATGAAAAATTAAACATATATATATGATTGAAAGTAACAACATTTTTTATTAAAACATAATTATAATAGACCACTATAAGATCATCTTATACCATTATACCATTATTGTATTATGATATAATAGGCTTTGAAGTAAAATAGTTATGAAATAATTCTTTAATAAACATAAAACACATAATATAATGTTAATGGATTCATAATTATTATATACACCTTCTATGATCATAACATTAAAACATTAAGAGTATTTGAAATAATTATGTTTTGAAACGATACTATGTTTCGTAATAAAAAGAATATGCCTTTTTATGTTAAAACCATGATACATAAAATATTTAAAACACATCAAAACAGTTGAAATTATTATGGAAAATGTATAGTCTTTATAAAAATGAAAAACTATAGAATATATCTTAAATTTTTCACTTAAATTATTTTTGTTCAATAAGATACTAACGATCATTTTATTTTAAACTCCAACAGGTATAAAAGGAAATAACATTCATATGTATTTCTAATGGTCAAAAAGAACCTTATAAATACATGTTTAGGGTATTTAATAGTTTCAAATCAGTTTGGATTATAAATATGGTTCTCAAAATTCCTCTGATTCTTATCACATTGGTTGTTATTCTGTCAATAATGTTTTTTTGTTATGACTTACCCGGAGGATCATCACTACTTATGGGGTCATGTTTTTGTGTTAGGTGGCATCCTGGTGGCTCTGATAGGTCTTTTAGTAGGTATTATAGGTTAGTAATTGTCCTCTTGGCCTTATTGCAATGTAATCATTTCAGTGTTTAATTTAATAAAACATGTCTTGATTTTATTTTTAAATCATTGTTTGGATAGCATGAATATTAACCGAACTAAAACCATAAAATTTTATTATTACACATGAAATAGGTTTGGGGTGTAATAATATCCCCCCTTGAAAGAATTGTGTCCTTGAAATTACTTCACACTCTTAATATTCCCATTACCAACCCATAGATTTCACCCATGATGCCCCTTTACCAGTTCCAACATCATCTGAGAGATTTATGGTAGGTTATTCTGGTTAGATTGATCCCCAAGACATTCTTAAACTCCCTAATTTTATTCTCTCAAATAAACCACTCACAACACGAGTCTAACTCTTGCGAGTAGTAGTAGGTCCTTGAAATGGTGGTATGGGAGGTGTAGAGTTTGGAGATATCGAAATGAACATGGTTCTGATATACCAATCTGATGACATGGTTTTCTAAAAATTAGATGTTATAAAGCCTCCCATACCTACTGAAACTCAACACTTGGAACATATTGGTGGAGCAGGGGTCTCCCACCTTTGATGCTTCTTAGAACTTCGCAAGGTCTAGATAACCCTCAGATAGGGTGAAACACAAGTAGAGGCCTTTGAAGTACCTTGCTTTGTGTTAATAAAAGAAAAGTTGTGCTTGAAACATGAGGTAGTAAACATGAATAACTCCTTGAAAAATTTGAATTATATTTGGGCAGTTAGGCACTTGATAAAGGACTTTATAGGTGAGACGCAGTTTCACAAATGGCTGGTGTGTCTCTGATCATGACTCAACAATTATGCGTTCTAATTATTCAGTGGGTAGAGACAAAATACTTTTTTTGTTTTCCATATAAAAATTTTAAGATAGAATTATACATAGTAAGACATAATTAAATTTTTAGTGTTTTTCTAATATTACATAGTTTTCTAAACCATACCTCTGATACAAACTGTCACGCCCCAACACCAGAATCCCTAGAGCTGGTGGATGAATAATCAAGGTGTGTAATTGTTTTTGTAAAATAAATACTAGTGAATTACACATCATGTTCCATATGGAGGATCTTTTCAGTTTAGGTTCCAGAAAACCAGATACAAAGGATACAATTCTTCATAACTGAATGGAAAAGACTCTACAAAGCATCCACCCTTTAGTGTAACTCAAAACCTATGAAAATAAATTGAAATCGTACGGTGATCATACCAATGCCCAGTAAAGGGGTTTTTGAAAATAACAAATGTTACAAATAAAACCTTTTAAAAACTTCCTTTTAAAAATATTCATAAAAGATATTATTAAATAAAACTACATTACATGAAGCACAATGTTAGCAGTTTTCCAAAATTTCCAGTACACAATTTAGGGAAAATTAAAAGGGCTACTAATGAAACACTTTTTTAAAACGTTCACACTTATAAAAAATGCATGGTCTAACCAAATTATTCTAAGTGTATAATGCATGGTTACAGGTATATAATTTAGTCATTGAAGTATTACATGATCATAGTTGTGCATAAACAATGTCTCATTTAATTTGTCACATAAAAATAGACATCATAAAATAACTGGTAATCTACCACCACTTGTATTAAAGTTCAAAAGATGGGTGATGAATAAACATCATGCCATGTGAATTTAATTCTTATGATACTCATATGTATTGTCTCTTAACCAATCATATTCTCTATTTGAATATACACTTGGTTAATTAAATATTATAAACATAATGTGGGAATGCATAATTCTAGACTATGTCAAGGCCTCGTGCCACGATCTGATTTGTCTCATGAGAACTACCGATGCACCGAAGGGGCTATAGTAGGCCCCCACTGAGACATACTATGCCCAATACATTCATCATATGGACGGTGATAAAAATAGACAACATATACAATCACATTGAAACTAATATATGAAATTTAAATAACATTCCCCAAACAATAAGAATAAACGTTATCTATTTCGAGTAAATTGGTGAATTGTTTTAAGATAGCACATCCACAGAAAAAAATAATCATACACCATTAAATTAAATATGGTAGATGAAACCATGAAATATTAATCCCAAAAATACATAATAATCATAAAGAGTGTTGAAATAGATGAAGATACTCCTATAAAATCTTCGAGTAATTCTTGAGATAAATACTCTTTTACATTGAAAAGAAGTGTACATTTGAAATAAATCATTTTATAAAATTATAAGTGAAGTAAGATATTATTTTCAGAATAAAATGAGTGATTTTATAAAGTTAGTGGTTTCTGAAAATAGATTACAGAGTTCCCGTGAAAATATGTAAGAATTTAAGAAATTCCTTTGAAGTAGGATTGTAATTCGGAGTTGTTTTTGAATGTTTCTTTTAAAATGTGTAATTATCCATAAAATAAGAAATGATTCTATTTGGTGAACATATATTGAACACTCAAACAGAATTTATGAGGAGTATAAAATAATACAAAAGAATTTAATTGAGGTAATTGGAAAATAAAAGTAACCTGGATGAAAATGGTGGTTCTGGTGGACAAAACCCTTACTTGGATTCTGATGCATGGATACGCTAATAAAGGAAACAGAAGTAGGGTATGTGATACCGTCAACAACAATTATAATTAAATTCATTGGATACAAAACAAAAAAATAAAACTCTGAAATGTAGCGTAGAACTCAACCATAGATTGAAAGAGGAAAATGATTTCTATGGTGTGTATAGATATATACAATCAATATATCTTACCCAATAAGATTTGTGGAAACAACAGTGATTATAAAAAAACAAAAAAATCCTTCTTGATACCCGATTCATACTAAAAAATGTAAGAGACTAAAAGTTACAATAATTTTCTAATAAAATTAACAAAAGAAACATATGTATATTTCACAATAGGACTGAAAACAAAAGACATATGAAAAAAGTATCATAGTATAGTGTCAATGAAATCAGTGGAGGTAAAAACAAGATACATGCCCTAAATGTTGAGGAAATATATGGAATATGATGTTTGGATCAGACTTAATTCGATATTTGAAAACAATAATGACAAACATATGAGTTAGATCAAATCAGACTCCTACCTATAGGATCTGGTAAACTCAAACGAGTAGGTTAGAGATCTAACTACAGCCGCACATCATACTCGGACTTCCCGATGGCAGACCCATCACACCACCATTATAGACTTCATCTCCAGCTCTTCTCTCAACTAGGTTTTCCATCAACCTCCACCTCCCTTGGACAAAGGTCAATTTAAACTTCCTCAACCTTGCTTGTATTAGCTTATTCGCGATGAACTACCCTGACCTCTTTTATCTTTCGGCCAGAAGCGACATTGATGAACCCTCACCTAGGTCTCCGACACGCGACCTGCACCCATCTCCTGAACTGTGGACCCCCATATGCACGACACAACCCACTGGAACCCTCAGCATCCCACTCGACTCTCCCTCTCTCCCCCTTTCCGTCAATACACCCCCACCAACGGAACTCCAAATACCTTTATAGGATCGCCTCAATTTTTTCCTTTTTTTATTTTTTTATTTTAATAGTCATTTATTATTGTTGTTATATCACTATTATTATCATATATTTTAAAAAGTCCAAAGTTATATAAAACTAATAATCTATTAAAATTTTATTATCTGTACATTTTAAAAACTAAGAGTTTTTATTATTAAATATATTTATAATATATATATATACATATTTTATATTATTTACTTAATATGTTATAAATTAAATTTAAAAATTGGATATTTATTAACTTTAAAATCATAGTAATAATTATCCTAATTTTTACAAAATATTTTTAATTTTGAATCATTAAAAATGTTAATATTACACACATATATATATGATTCAAAGTAACAATAATTTTCATTAAAAATTATTATAATATGCCACTATAAGATCATCTTATACCACTATACCATTATAGTATTATGATATAATAGACATTGAATTCAAATAGATATGAAATACATCTTCAATAAATTTAAAAACATATTAGAAGGTTACTGGCCTCATAATTATTATACACACCTTTGATGATCATAACTTTAAAACATTTAAAGAGTAGTTGAAATACTTATGTTTTGAAACCATACTAAATTTTTTAATAAAACGAATATGCATTTTAATTTAAAACCATGATACTTAAAATATTTAAAACACTTCAAAAAAAATGAAATGCCTAAGGAAATTGTATAAGATTTATAAAAATAAAAATCTATACAATATATCTTAATGTTTTCTCTTAAATTATTTTTGTTTAATAAGATACTAACTTTTATTTTATTTTAAACTGCAATGGTCATAAAAGAAAATAACCGTCATATGTATTTCCAACGGTCAAGAAGACCCTTATAAATACATGTTTAGGATATTTCATAGTTTCAAATATGTTTGTCTTATAAAGATGGTTCTCTATATTCCTTTGATTCTTATCATGATTTTAGTTGTTCTGCCCATAATTGTTTTTGTTATGAGCATCCCGAAGGACATTCACTTCTTACTGGGTCATGTTGTTGTGTTAAGTTGCCTCCCGGTGGCTCTGATAGGTCTTTTATTAATTATTATAGGTTATTAAAGGACTTTTTGGACTTATTGCAATGTAATAGTTTTAGTGTTTAATTTAATAAAACATTAATTTCTATTATTTTGAAATCATTTTTTGGATAACATGAAAATTAAATGAAGTAAAACCATAAAATATTATTACTACACATGAAATAGTTTTGGGGTGTCACATTATCCTCCATTCAAAGAATTGCATACTTGAAATTCCTTAATTCCCTTAATCTTCCCATTACCAACCCACAGACTTCACCCCTGATTCCCCATTACTTGGCCCGCCATCGTCAGAGACTTTCATGGTAGGTTCTTCTGGTTAGAATGATCCGCATAACATTCTTAAACTCCTCAATTTCATTCACCAAGATAAACCTATAACAACACGAGTCAAACTCATGTGAGCATCCATAGGTCCTTGAAAAGGTGGCATGAGAGGTGTAGAGTTGGGAGATATCCGAATAAACATGGTTCTGATAGAATAATCAGATGATTTGGTTTTCTAAAAACCAGATGTTATAAATCCTCCCATACACACTGAAACTCAAGACTTTGGACATATAGGTTGTGCGGGGGTCTCTCACCTCTACAGCTTCCCAGAACATCTCTAGGGCTATAAAACGCTTATATAGGGTGAAACACAAGGAGAGGTCTTCGTAGTACCTTTATTTCTGTGCATAAAAAGAAAGTTGCAGTTGCGACATGATGTAGAAAAAATGAATCAATCCTTTATAAAGTCGAATGAGATTTGGTTTGGTAGAAACTTGATAATGGCATTTATAGGTTTGATAGAGGTTCACGAATGTATGTAATGTCTCTGAACAAGACTCAACAATTATGCGTTCTAGTAATTCGGTAGGGAGAGAAAAGAGACTTGTTTCGTCCACAATCTGAAAAATTTAAGAAAGAATTATACATAGTAAAACATAATTAAAATTTTATCATTATTCTAATTTTGCAGAGTTGTCTAAACCTAAACTCTGATAAATACTGTCACGCCCTAACCCTAGAATCCCTAGAGCCAGTGCGTGAATAAACACGATATGTATTTTTTTGGTTAATGAAATAATGATGAATTACACATCAAGTTCCAAACCGATGATCCTTGCGGTTTAGGTTCTGGAAAACTAGATACAAAAGATACTCTTCTTCAACACTGAATGGAAAATAATCCACAATTCATCCACCCTTTAGTTTAACTCGATGCATGAAAAAATAAATTAAAAACGTAGGGTGAGCACAAAAATGCCCAGTGAGGGTATTTTTGAAAATAAATAATGTTTCAAATAAAACCTTTTGGAAACATCCATTTAAAAATATTCATAAAATATTTTCTTAAAGAAAACTGCAATACATGAAGAAAAACATTCATAGTTTTCTAATATTACCAGTAAACAATTTTTGGGAAAATTAAAAGTTCTATGAATGATGAACTTTCCAAACACGTGTACACATATAAAGAATTCATGGTCTAACCAAATTATTTTAATTGTAGAATGCAAGGGTTATGATAAATAATTTACTCATATTAATATTACATGATCCGGGTTGCTTATAAATAATGTCACAATTAATTTATCACATAAAAATGAATGTCATAAAATAACTGGTAAACTACCATCACTTGTATTAATGTTCAAGAGATGGGTTCTGAATAAATATCATGCCATGTGCATTTACTTCTTCTGATAATCATAAGTATAGTCTTTTAACCAAGAATACACTCCATTTTAATACACATTTTGTTAATTAAATATTATAAACATAATGAGGGAATGTTTAATTCTAGACAGTGTCAAGGCCTCGTGTCACAACCTGATTTTTCTAATGAGAACTACCGATGCAACTAGGGGATATAACAGGCCTCAAAAGACACTTACTATGTCCAATACATTTCTCATATGAATGGGGATAAATATAAACAACATATAAATTCATATTGAAATTAATATATTAAATTTAAATAACTTTCCCCGAACATTAATCATAAACACTAACCATTCAGAGTAAATTGGTGAATGGTTTTAAGAAAGCACATCCATAGCCTAAAAAATCAAAAACCATTAAATTAAATATTCTAAATGACACGAAGACATTTTAATCATAAAAATACATCATAATCATCATGATTTTTGAAATACATGAAGATAATCATACAAAAGCTTTGAGTAATTCTTTAGATAAATACTCTTTTACTTTGAAATGAATACTTCTTTTGGAAAAATATTTGATAACACCATATATGAAGTAAGAAATTATTTTCATAATAAAATGAGTTATTTTATAAATATAATGTTTTCTAAAAATAGATTATAGGGTTCCCTTGAAAATACCTAAGAATTTTAGAAATTCCCTTGAACCAGACCTATATTTCGGAAACAACTTTGAAATTCCCTTTTAAAACGTGTAAATATCCTTAAAATAAGGACAGATTCTAGTTGGTGAACATATATAGAACACTCACACAGAATCTATGAGGATTACATAATAATACACAGGAGTTTCATTGAGATAATTAGAAAATAAATGTAACTATAGTAAAAATGGATCTTTGGGTGTAAAAACCCTTACATGGATTCCGATGCTTCGTTACATTAAGAAAAGAAATAGACGTAGGGTATGAGATACCCTCAACAACAAGTATAATGAAATTCAGATGATGCAAAACACAAAAATAAAATACCATAAGGAAGTGTAGAACTCAAACATAGATTGATATAGGAAAATTGGTTTGCTGGTGTGTATGGATATATAAACTCAATCTAGCTTACCCGAGAAGCATTTTGGAAACAGTAGTTATTATAAAAAAACAAAAAAATCTTATGTGAGATCCAATTCATACTAAAAAAATTGAAGAGGCCAGAAATTCCAATTAGTTTCTAATAAAATTAATAAAAGAAACATACGTATATTTCACAAATGGACTGAAAACAAATGGTATTTGAAAAAATATCATAGTAATGTGACAATGAAATCAGTGGAGGAAAAAAGAAGATGTTTACACCAAATGTTGACTGAAAATAGGGAATAAGACATGTGGATCAAACTTAATTCGAGATAGAAAAACAATAATGACAAAAATCAGAGTTAGATTAAATCAGACTCCTACCTATAGGATCTGGAAAACTCGGACTAGAAGGTCTGAGACCTAACCACATCCGCAAATCAAACTCAGAATTTTCGAGGGCCGAACCATCGCACTTCCATTCTTTGCTTCCTCTCCAACTCTTCTCCAAGGTAGGCTTGCCATCGACCTCCACCTCCCTTGGTACAAGCTCTATTTTTTCCTCATGAACCTCCCTCGACTTCCCCTATTTGTGATGAACTACCCCGACCTCGCTCAACTTTCGGGTAGACGCAACCTCGATGAACTCTAACCAAGATCTCATACTCGTGACCTGCACCCATCCCCCAAAACACAGACCACCCTATTGAATGACGCAACCTACTGGAACCCTCTGCTTCCTTCTTGACTCCACCTATCTTACTCTTTTCCTCACCACACCCCCACTTATGGAACCCAAAACCCTTTACATGATTCTCTATATTTTTTCTTTTTTTCTTTTATTTATTTTAATATTCTTTTATTATTATCATATCACTATTATTATCATATCTTTTAAAAAGTGAAATGTTATATAAAACAAATAATTTATTAAAATTATCTTATCAATACTTTTTTAAAAGGTAATGTTATTATTATTAAATTTATTTATAAAACACACACATATATATATTTCATATTATTTACTTACAATGTTATAAAGTAAATTATTAATTTGGATATGTATTAACCTAAAAATCATAATAATAATTATCATAATTTTCACAAAATATTTGTAATTTTAAAACATTAAAAATGTTAATATTATATATATATATATATATGATTCACTGTAAAATTAATTTTTATTAAAACATCATTATAATATAGCAATGTATGATCATATTATACCATTATTTTATTATAGCATTATGATATAAGACTATGGAGTCAAATAGTTATGAAATAATTCATTAATAAAATTAAAAGAATTATTAGAAGGTTAATGACCTCATTATTATAATATAAACCTTAAATTATTTCAACTTTAAAAAATTTAAAAAGTATTTGAAATACATAAGTTTTGAAACCATACTAATTTTCGTAATAAAAGAAATACTCTGTTTATTTTAAAACCATGTAACATAAAATATTTAAAACACATCAAAAAACATGAAATTATTAAGTAAATTGTATAGTGTTTATAAAAATTAAAAACTATATAATATATCTTAAATTTTTCACTTAAATTATTTTGGTTTAATAAGATACAAACTGTCATTTTATTTTAAACTCCAATGAACATAAAAGGAAATAACCATCATATGTATTTCCAATGGTCAAGAAGTCAATTATAAATACATGTTTAAGATGTTTCATCGTTTTAAATCAGTTTGGATTATAAATATGGTTCTCTAAATTCCTCTTATGCTTATCATGGTTTCCATTGTTCTAGCCATAATGTTTTTTGTTATGACTGACTTGAAGGATCTTTACTACTTACTGGGTTATGTTTTTGTGTTAGGTGGTGTCCCGGTGGCTTTGACAGGTCTTTTAATAGGTATTATAGGTTAGTAAGCATCTTTTTGACCTTTTTAATGTAATAATTTCAGTGTTTAATTGAATAAAACATTTCTTGCATTTATTTTGAAATCATTGTTTGGATTTCATGAAAATTAAGTGATATAAAACCATAAAATATTATTATTACACATGAATTAGGTTCGAGGTGTCAAATAAGACTATATATTCTTATTATTACCCTATACACTCTATGCCCCATGGATGTTTTGGTGTTATGTACATACTTTATTTCAAAATGAAGGGGACTTTATGAAATTCCAATGATTAATTGAATTTGGTATTAGTTTAGAGAATGAAAGGTTAGATCCAAATTTAAGGGTCCTTATTGCCTATTCTAAGACACTATTATATATTTTGGACCTTTTAGTGAATTGATTTAGCATAATAGTTCAGGTTAACATGGACATAGGAATGATCGATCATTACCATGCATCGAATTAAATATCTCCATGTATCAAATTTTCTCTATCTATCTCTTAATAGACCGTTATACTTTGGTTTAAAGGCACATAGGTATAAACTCTTTAATATTTCACGATCAAAGGAGGTTTTATGTGTTTTTGAGAAGGGATAAAAACATGATAGGGGTTTTCTTTGTATCGTTATAAATTCAATCAAAACCCACATTTGTTGGTTACACAAAATAGGGAACATCATAGCTTTTATGGATGGGTTACAAGGATCGTGGTGATTCCTTTTAAGGTACTGTAGCCATGAAAAAAATTAAGCAACCTTTATTCACATAAAACTAGGAACAAATTAAGTTCATTTTAAATTCATTCATCTAGGACTAATGATTTTATTTCTATTGTTTTCTATCTAGTATGTATTTTGAGTAGATTAATTTCATCTGAAATGTACTATATATGATGAATTTTAAAGTAACGTATCATGGAATTATATGTTAAAGGTTAATATAATTTATTAGTGTGGGGATTATGAAATGATATCCAATATTGAGATGGAATGATATTATAGAGGATGTCAGGGAAATTTTACATTTTAGAACATATAATACACTTATTAAATCATTTTTGGTTAAAAAAATTCAAGTGAGATAGATAATACATTAATAATACATGTCTAGTTTCCAATCAAGTAATGTAATGAGAATATAATTAAGAAAAATGAGAATATAATTATGAACAAGAACATAAGAAATTATAGTAGTTTAGATTAACAGATAATACATATACTCATCATAATATCTCTAACTCAGTGGGAGTAGTGGGTTATACAACAATATAAAACATTTTAAAAAATAACTAAATAAACATATAACAATTTATTTTATTGGTATAAGAAGAATCAATTATATTATAAGATAAACTAAACCTATATACCCCTTTTACCAGGTTTAATAAAAACCTTTGTCTTCTTAATTTTTGATCATGTAAGCATAACCAAGACTCTTCCTTTTGATTAGAGGAACAACTATTTGTGACTTGAGTTACAAAAAAATATACATCTCAATGAGAAATAAAATAATGATTAAATTTAAGAAAGTTAAATAATGGAATGATAGTGTAGAATAGGTTGATTCATCCCTTAATGATTAATGATAAATTATTAATATTTGGTAGAACCGACAAGCCTTAAAAATTGAATAATCCGAGTATTAACAATATATCACGAGAGCCTTTTCATAATATCATGTAACATGTATAATCCCTATCATGTTGTTAAACCATTATGTTATGGACACATTATCTATTGGTCCGATTAGGCTTGTAACGCCCCGACCCCAGTTACCCAGAGTCGGTGAATTATTACATAACATTGGCATGATCACAAAGGATCAAGTCTCGAAAGACCGATTAGTTTAGTAGTCTTGGAAACACTAGATATATTCATAAGTCTTACATTACATCATCAGGTAAAAAAACTACAACAAAATCTTGTCTTCATATTCCCTCATACTATCCCTTCATGTCATTCCTAAAATACTTATTCACATCCTAGGAAAAATAAAACATTGAAAGGGTGTGAGCTCAGATGCTCAGTAAGGATAACAATATATCAGAAAAATTCATAGATAAGCATAAACACTTAAAGCAATTTATAACTAAAAAAAATCCTTTTAAACTTGAACTTCAGCATAATATGGAAAAGATAAAATGAAAAAATTCCATTTACTTATTCACAAGGATATTCTACTAGTCGAACAATAACGTGTAATATCGATAACCACTTTCATAATGATGGAATGCATAATGCCAGACTATCATAACCACAGAGCCAAGGAATCGTACCAAAACTACAAATAAGATTTTGTCAAGAAATCATTCCAAGACACTAGTTTGTCTCATGAGACCTACTGATTCATCGAGAAGCTATAGCAGGCTCCACCTATCACTTTCTATGTTTAATGCATTCCTCATATGAAAAGCTTGAAATATGACAAAAACATTCGTATTACAACTAGCATATGAAATATCAATACTTAATCGACAAACCATGAATGGTATAACAATAGCACATCCACAGTAAAACATAACTCATTCGATACAATATGGAAGATTGTATTGTATCAGATTAATCTCAATCAAGAATAATTATGGATATTGACATAGATTGAAATAGTCATAAAAACTATTAGAGAGAAGTATCCCCTTTTTCTTGAAATCATTTAAAAGTCACACTATTTGTCAAGAAGCCATTTAAAAATAGATTTTTGAATCAATTTTTCACATACTACTTTGAAACTTTTAAAAGTAATTTGGATTTGAAAACATTAATGTCCATATAAATAAATCCTTAAAACTATTTTTAAAACATGGACATTAATGAGAATGATTTGGAATAATAAATCTTTAAAACATTTAAAATGATATTTTAGTTAGAGTTTTTAACCAAAAGAGAGACACTTGAAGACAAATAATTCAGGTAATAAAAACATTATAATATCATGAGAATATAGGGATTCATGATATACATTGTCTAAGTACAATATATACACCATATAAAAGTGAATTGGCATATAACAACAATGAAGTCTCAATGGAATGTAAATTGAGATGAAATCTATCATAAAGGTTGTATCCTTAGGTTAAGGATAAATCAACGACATAATTATGTGTGAAAAAAATAAATACACTCAATATGATTTGATATTCAGTGTAAAACAATCAAAGGAAATTCACACATATTCTTGTAAAAACAACACCAATGAATTGGATGTTTAACTCAACAAATCGAGATTGAGTAAAAATTACTCTTATCAAGTTCATACTGATCACTTGAGAATTTATCAATGGAGTGATTATGTGTATCAAAAGTAAATCCACAGAAATGGGAGTGGAAATTATGACATAAGCAAATGAATAGTGATTCCACACATAATCTTTGAGTAAAATAATCAATGAAGTATGCGTAAAGCCGAATGAGTGGAAATTGAAATTTCAAATTCCCATATCGATTTGGTAAATTAAGAAACATACACACATGAAATAAGGATCATAAAATGATGATGTAAATATACATAAATTAAAGTATATTACACAATGAATACAATCATGGTCAGTACACACACCACATGCAATAAATAAGTCGTGAACAATGGAAATCTCACGGATTTAAAAGTGAGATAAGAAACCCCTTACTTTGTACTTTTTACTTGGTCGAGGGTAGGATAACCTCCTGTATAATGGTGAAATAATTGTTATTGAATTATACAAGAAGCATTTACTTTAATATGATATCATATATGATCTTTTAACATTGATTTGTTAATAATATCTTAGTATTATCGTCATTTCGGGTGCTAACTTAATCATTTTCCTTTATATTATTTGTTACGTAAGCCATGTTTTTTATGGATAGGATGTATCTTATTCATATCCAGAATTATATAAAGTCCTTAAAAATTATTTTTAATCTTCAAATGAGAATTATACTTGAATGGATACGATGGAGAATGAATCTCATCGCGTTCGTGGAGACGGTAGTCCGTACGTACGCACGAGCGACAATATCATTCTTTTGACATTAAAATAATATATAATTGGATGGTATATCATATAGACAGAATAAGTATCATGTTATATTTATTATTTACAAAAATTACACATCATTATTATACCCATCCAAATAATAATTTATTGAATGACAATTACACCACGACGTGGAGACGGTAAGCCGTACATACGCAGGTATGGTGACATGCCATTTAAAGGATGGATAGAATACTGAATATGGTTGTAACATATTTATAATAACATCAAAGTATATATAAGATACTGGATTTATTATTTTAGAATATAAATAACAAAGAAAGAAGAAGTTGAAGAAGAAAGGAACTTGAAAGAGGGTGGTCAAAACATTACCTATTATTCGGGTTCTTCCTTTTGATTTGATCAAAAGGGATCCTTATGTTGGTTTTCTGATCAAACTAAGGACTATAGGTTGTAGTGAGGGAAGTTGAGAGAGTATTTGGTTAGGGTTTGGCCAATCCAAAATGCTTTGAATATGTGAATTAGTGAGAAAGGGGAGTTCCCTTTTATAAGAGGGGTGAGGGGCACCTTTGGAAAAGATAAATATATTATTTTATAATAAATTCTTATTCGGTTTATGATGGCTCCAAAGTGGATTATTTAATGGTTAAGGTGGGTATGGGTCTAGAACCACTCAACCAATATAATTTAGACTGGTTTGGGTCATTATATTAACCTTATCTTTATGTATTAACTCTTAGTTAATTAGTTTCACTTTTACAATCTCTCTTTGTATTTTTATATTATATGGTTAATAAACTTACTATATACATCCAAGAGACCCCCAAGTGGTCCATTAATGATACACCTATCATGATATAAGTCTCTTACCTGAACCTTAGATATTTAAGAATTGAATATAAATTAATAATATAATATTTTTTTTAAAAACGCTTCTATGTCAATTCTCACACTATTGGGTATTTTGTTTTTGATAAATTCATAAAAGCATTATTACTTCAAAAAAAAATTATATAATCCATCCTAATATGTCATATTAACCTAGAATATTATTTGAATTCATAAAAAGTCTCAAATTACATTTATTTTGATATTTATAATATCAATTATTTTAATAATTCATTAATTAGGTAAATACTCCATCACCATTGTGTCATAAATAAATTAAATTATTTAATGTCTAAAAATTATAAATGAAATACTATTATGTAGGAAATATTTTTATATTTATAATTAATATTTAAAATCAAATTTATATTATGTATAACCGTATATTAAAAATGTTTTATTAAATAAACATTGATTTTAACTCTTTTAACTCTTCTTTGAATTAAATAATAATACATTTCCTAATCTAATACAAGTGGACCTAAGTGATAATATTTTACTCCTAAGGTTGTTTTTGGTCTAGATACACTTGTACAACAGAATTAGGACATGTGTTAGGGTAATATTAATATCATTTGTACCCTTAATTACCGTATTTACTTTTAACCGTGGTAAATAAAAGTAAAGAGTTACTATTCACAAAAAAATTATTCTCATCTAATTGAACCAAATTTTACTCCTTGATATTAATCGTGTCTGTCGGATTTTCGAAATTTCACGCACAGAACCAGTAAAATTAAGTTTTATGAAAAATTCACTTTTTTAACTACAACTTAGTGGTTTCACTATTCATCAAAAAATGAAAGTTTCCAGAAAAATACCAAAAATTAGGCCTAAGATATATTTGATATTATGAATTCAAAAATTATGTCTATTTTACCATATTAAAAACATATTAGTTGCATTAATTAATTTAAAAATTAATTCTTGTCGTCAAAACAAATAGCGTGTTTTTGAGAGATAATAACTATCAAAAGATTGACACTTGTTTATGTCTGGTTTAAATGTAAAATTACATCCAATGACCAAAATTGTATTAAATGGTAAAAATATATTCTAAATATACTTTAAAACCACTCAAATTAATAATTTATAACTATTAATTATTTCGATTAAAAATGTTGTTTATAATTAAAATTTAGTAATTTTCACTATTCATTAAAATATCAAAGTAATCCGAAAAGTACCAAAATTTCACCCTAAGATAATTTCGATATTACAAATCCAAAAATGAAGTCCATTTCGAATGATAAAATTTATAAAATTTCAAAAAGTAGGTATTACTATTCATAACGGCTAGTTTGATTGGTTGTGGTGTGTTAGAATCTCGAAGTTGCATACAATGCACACCATTGCATTATTCAAAGGGAAATGTACCGTGGAAGCTTAGGGTGTTACATTATCCCCTCCTTCAATAAATTGTATCATCGCAATTTTTTTTTAAAATTGGGCTTGAGAATATAATGGAAAGTCCCATATCGGAAAAAGAGTCAATAAAACTATCACTTTAAAAGAAAGAAAGTGAAGTATAAAGGTCACCCAAGACAACCCATACTAGGATTCCATGTCGGAAAACATGGATATGGATGATAAAATAAGTGTTAAGTTCTGATGGAGAGGGATAGAAAACATGATCAGGAGAAAGTTAACAATAAGAAAATCACAAACTTGTGTTGGGACAAACGGTCATTAGTCTCCTAGTAGGAAAAGTAAACGGACAACATTTTTTGTTTTAAGTTATATTACATAAGGACATGGAATTCATTTATGATATTGACTAAGAACATAAAGAGATATACTTACTTTTTAAGTAGAGTTTCATTTTTTAATAAATTTTTACCACTAACTCATTTTTTTGAACAATGAGTATTCAAAAAGACTTTGTCACAATGGAAGAGCTAGAATAAACTTCTATAGAAATACATGATTCATGTAGGATAAACTATATATTTACCTTGAATTTAGAGATTAATCAAAACCAAAATGGTTAGTATAATATATGATGATCCCCCAAATGGAAATTCAATTAGAGAAAAAAAGTCACTAATCTTAATTTCTAAAATTACTCATCAATACCTGAAAGTTATATAAGTACCATTCAATAATCAATTGTACTTAAAATCCTTCAATAAAATCCAAACTAATATTGAGACCCAAAACTTATAAGAATGTAGTCTTCCACATTAAATTGTATCTCTAAATGACATCAATTACTCTTAAAGTCACATACTTAAAAGTAATTAACCTAATCATTTCCATAAATAACCCAAATCACTATAAATCCACAATAAAAACATAGATAAAAAATCCACCATTACTCCTCAAATTAAATCACATACTATTATATTATCCTTGGGCATATAGTGTTCACAACAAACCGAACAACTTCCAAAATAACATTTATCACTTAATAACCAAATCATTTTCCTATACTAAGGGTATTCATTTGATTAGACATAAGATCCCAAATCAAATTATTATTGATCAATAAAATTATTTAACTAAAAATAAGAGTCACACTAACTAGGGACTTCACTTAGTCTAGTGGTAGGTGATAAATCCCAATCACACTTTGGCTGTGGGTTCGATTCCCACAGCTTTGTCCGAAGCGATGGGTTGTCACAGAGTCTGCGTGTTGTCCTTTTTCAAAAACAATATTTTATAACATTACCAAAATGAGATAAATTCCTCAAAATAACCATAACATAATTTAACCACAATTCTTATCACATACCTTGCATTTTCATCCTAAATTATAATAACTTATAATTGCCTCTAACCCAATGATCATATAAAACTAAATGGTTATTTATAACTATATCCACAAGAGAAAAGATAATTCATCCTCAAATATCATTCTCACATGGAAAACTTCATGGTTAAAAATACAAGAGAACATTATTCCATAGTAAACCCATCAACAAGTAGCACTAATACTTTTTAAACATTTCTCCAACCATTTATTCCCACATAGCTTCTTATTTGACAAAGAAAATATCCTATAGAATAGGAAATTCCCTTGGGTAATGGCCAGGTCCCCTAAATTTATGGAAAATGACTGTAAATGGATTCTTTGGACCATTTTTATCTTCTTCCATAGTACTCTTCATTTTACTTCAGCAATTATTCACTTTATGTCCTTCCTTCCCGCATGTGAAGAATTTCTTTTCCCCATTGAGACAGTTTATTGGGTGTCTCCTTCCACATTTCCTGCATGATTGAAATTGAGGATTCCTTTATCCATGGTCTCCACTGTTGTAGCTCTTATCTTTCATCACCTTTCTCTTCTTTGTTGAGTCCTGGAATTGGTTAATATATATATTGTTGATCATATTTTTTGAAAATTGATTTGGCATAAAGATGATATCTTTTATGCGCATCAACAATCCATTTTGTTGCTCATTTCCACCACTGTTCCCACATTGTACATCACTCTCAAAGTCACTATGACTTCCTTGGAATCCAGCCATTGACTAAAACAAGAAATCATTGTGTGAGTAAGAGTAGTCAAAAAATCATTTAGAGATTAACATGTCACCATATTCTCAATTTTAAATACATTAGGATTAACCAAGGTCATTTACATTCATCTTATATATAATACTTCAAATCGGTTTGTAAAGAAAATGTAAATTATCTTAAGCATATCCCCTGGGAGTGTTGTATCAAGAGTGGAGCAAGGCCCGTTATCATGCACCGATTCCTATTCGAGTCCAGCTCAAAGCGGTGTTTTCGGGTTTTACCCCTAGGTACATCTGTTCCAGAGCCGCCTCTACATGCTCGTATCCAGACAGGGATGTATTGCTCAGAAAACTCACAAAATCTCTATAATACCAAAATTCTAGGATGTTCTTCTATATTAATCCTCAAAGTTCATCTTAGGTCTACGTGCTCTAATCAGAGTTTATCTAAATCTAGCTTCCACGGTTTGTACTAAACTTCCTCTGATACCTACTGTAATGCCCCGAACCCAGAATCCCTAGAGCCGGTGGATGAATAAACAAGGTTTGTAATTGTTTTTGTAAAATAAATACTAGTGAATTACACATCATGTTCCATATAGAGGATGTTTTCAGTTTAGGTTCCAGAAAACCATATACAAAGGATACAATTATTCATAACTGAATGGAAAAGACTCTACAAAGCATCCACCCTTTAGTGTAACTCAAAACCTTTGAAAATAAATTGAAACCGTACGGTGATCATACCAATGCCCAGTAAAGGGGTTTTTGAAAATAACAAATGTTACAAATAAAACCTTTTGAAAACTTCCTTTTAAAAATATTCATAAAACATATTATTAAATAAAACTACATTACATGAAGCACAATGTTAACAGTTTTCCAAAATTTGCAGTACACAATTTAGGGAAAATTAAAAGGGCTACTAATGAAACACTTTTTTAAAACGTTCACACTTATAAAAAATGCATGGTCTAACCAAATTATTCTAAGTGTATAATTCATGGTTACAGGTATATAATTTAGTCATTGAAGTAGTACATGATCATAGTTGTGCATAAACAATGTCACATTTAATTTGTCACATAAAAATAGACATCATAAAATAACTGGTAATCTACCACCACTTGTATTAAAGTTCAAAAGATGGGTGATGAATAAACATCATGCCATGTGAATTTAATTCTTCTAATACTCATAAGTATTGTCTCTTAACCAATCATATTCTCTATTTTAATATACACTTGGTTAATTAAATATTATAAACATAATGTGGGAATGCATAATGATAGACTATGTCAAGGCCTCGTGCCACGATCTGATTTGTCTCATGAGAACTACTGATGCACCGAAGGGGCTATAGTAGGCCCCCACTAAGACATAATATGCCCAATACATTCATCATATGAACGGTGATAAAAATAGACAAGATATACAATCACATTGAAACTAATATATGAAATTTAAATAACATTCCCCAAACAATAAGAAGAAACGTTATCTATTTCGAGTAAATTGGTGAATTCTTTTAAGATAGCACATCCACATAAAAAAATAATCATACACCATTAAATTAAATATGGTAGACGAAACCATGAAATATTAATCCCAAAAATACATAATAATCATAAAGAGTGTTGAAATAGATGAAGATACTCCTATAAAATCTTCGAGTAATTCTTGACATAAATACTCTTTTACATCGAAAAGAAGTGTACATTTGAAATAAATCATTTTATAAAACTATAAGTGAAGTAAGATAGTATTTTCAGAATAAAATGAGTGATTTTATAAAGTTAGTGGTTTCTGAAAATAGATTATAGAGTTCCCTTGAAAATATGTAAGAATTTAAGAAATTCCTTTGAATTAGGATCGTAATTCGGAATTGTTTTTGAATGTTTCTTTTAAAATGTGTAATTATCCATAAAATAATAAATGATTCTAGTTGGTGAACATATATTGAACACTCAAACAGAATTTATGAGGAGTATAAAATAATACAAAAGAGTTTCATTGAGGTAATTGGAAAATAAAAGTAACCTGGATGAAAATAGTGGTTCTGGTGGACAAAACCCTTACTTGGATTCTGATGCATGGATACGCTAATAAAGGAAACAGAAGTAGGGTATGTGATACCGTCAACAACAATTATAATTAAATTCATCGGATACAAAACAAAAAAATAAAACTCCAGAATGTAGCGTAGAACTCAACCATAGATTGAAAGAGGAAAATGATTTCTATGGTGTGTATAGATATATACAATCAATAAATCTTACCCAATAAGCTTTGTGGAAACAACAATGATTATAAAAAAACAAAAAAATCCTTCTTGATACCCGATTAACACTAAAAAATGTAAGAGACTAAAAGTTACAATAATTTTCTAATAAAATTAACAAAAGAAACATAGGTATATTTCACAATAGGACTGAAAACAAAAGACATATGAAAAAAGTATCATAGTATAGTGTCAATGAAATCAGTGGAGGTAAAAACAAGATGCAGGCCCTAAATGTTGAGGAAATATATGGAATATGATGTTTGGATGAGACTTAATTTGATATTTGAAAACAATAATGAAAAACATATGAGTTAGATCAAATCAGACTCCTACCTATAGGATCTGGTAAACTCAAACGAGTAGGTTTGAGATCTAACTGCAGCCGCACATCATACTCAGACTTCCCGATGGCAGAACCATCGCACCACCATTATAGACTTCATCTCCAGCTCTTCTCTCGACTAGGTTTTCCATCAACCTACACCTCCCTTGGACAAAGGTCAATTTAAACTTCCTAAACCTTGCTTGGATTATCTTATTCGCGATGAACTACCCCGACCTCTTTTATCTTTCGGCCAGAAGCGACATTGATGAACCCTCACCTAGGTCTCCGACTCGCAACCTGCACCCATATCCTGAAGTGTGGACCCCCCATATGCACGACACAACCCACTGAAACCCTCAGCATCCCACTCGACTCTCCCTCTCTTCCCCTTTGCGTCAAGACACCCCCACCAACGGAACTCCAAATACCTTTATAGGATCGCCTCAATTTTTTCCTTTTTTTTATTTTTTTATTTTAATAGTCATTTATTATTGTTGTTATATCACTATTATTATCATATATTTTAAAAAGTCCAAAGTTATATAAAACTAATAATCTATTAAAATTTTATTATCAGTACATTTTAAAAACTAAGAGTTTTTATTATTAAATATATTTATAATATATATATATACATATTTTATATTATTTACTTAATATGTTATAAATTAAATTTAAAAATTGGATATTTATTCATTTTAAAATCATAATAATAATTATCATAATTTTTACAAAATATTTTTAATTTTGAATCATTAAAAATGTTAATATTACGCACATATATATATGATTCAAAGTAACAATAATTTTCATTAAAAATTATTATAATATGCCACTATAAGATCATCTTATACCACTATACCATTATAGTATTATGATATAATATACATTGAAGTCAAATAGATATGAAATACATCTTCAATAAATTTAAAAACATATTAGAAGGTTACTGGCCTCATAATTATTATACACACCTTTGATGATCATAACTTTAAAACATTTAAAGAGTAGTTGAAATACTTATGTTTTGAAACCATACTAATTTTTTTAATAAAACGAATATGCATTTTAATTTAAAACCATGATACTTAAAATATTTAAAACACTTCAAAAAACATGAAATGCCTAAGGAAATTGTATAAGATTTAAAGAAATGAAAATCTATACAATATATCATAATGTTTTCTCTTAAATTATTTTTGTTTAATAAGATACTAACTTTTATTTTATTTTAAACTGCAATGGTCATAAAAGAAAATAACGGTCATATGTATTTCCAACGGTCAAGAAGACCCTTATAAATAAATGTTTATGATATTTCATAGTTTCAAATTTGTTTGTCTTATAAAGATGGTTCTCTACATTCCTTTGATTCTTATCATGGTTTTTGTTGTTCTGCCCATAATATTTTTTGTTATGAGCATCCCGAAGGACCTTCACTTCTTACTGGGTCAAGTTGTTGTGTTAAGTTGCCTCCCGGTGGCTCTGATAGGTCTTTTATTAATTATTATAGGTTATTAAAGGACTTTTTGGCCTTATTGAAATGTAGTAGTTTTAGTGTTTAATTTAATAAAACCTTAATTTCTATTATTTTTAAATCATTTTTTGGATAACATGAAAATTAAATGAAGTAAAACCATAAAATATTAATACTACACATGAAATAGTCTTGGGGTGTCACATTATCCCCCCTTCAAATAATTGCATACTTGAAATTCCTTAATGCCCTTAATCTTCCCATTACCAACCCACAGACTTCACCCCTGATTCCCCTTTACTTGGCCCGCCATCGTCAGAGACTTTCATGGTAGGTTATTCTGGTTAGAATGATCCGCATAACATTATTAAACTCCTCAATTTCATTCACCAAGATACACCTATCACAACATGAGTCAAACTCATGTGAGCATCCGTAGGTCCTTGAAACAGTGGTATGAGAGGTGTAGAGTTGGGAGATATCCGAATAAACTTGGTTCTGATAGAATAATCAGATGATTTGGTTTTCTAAAAACCAGATGTTATAAATCCTCCCATACACACTGAAACTCAAGACTTTGGACATATAGGCTGTGCGGGGGTCTCTCACCTCTACAGCTTCTCAGAACTTCTCTAGGGGTATAAAACCCTTATATAGGGTGAAACACAAGGAGAGGTCTTCGTAGTACCTTTATTTCTGTGCATAAAAAGAAAGTTGCAGTTGCGACATGATGTAGAAAAAATGAATCAGTCCTTGATAAAGTCGAATGAGATTTGGTTTGGTAGAAACTTGATAATGGCATTTATAGGTTTGATAGAGGTTCAGGAATGTATGGAATGTCTCTGAACAAGACTCAACAATTATGCATTCTAGTAATTCGGTTGGGAGAGAAAAGAGACTTGTTTCGTCCACAATCTGAAAAATTTAAGAAAGAATTATACATAGTAAAACATAATTAAATTTTTATCATTATTCTAATTTTATAGAGTTGTCTAAACCTAAACTCTGATAAAAACTATCACGCCCTGACCCTAGAATCCTTGGAGCCAGTGCGTGAATAAACACGATATTTATTTTTTTGGTTAATGAAATACTGATGAATTACACATCAAGTTCCAAACCGATGATCCTTGCGGTTTAGGTTCTGGAAAACTAGATACAAAAGATACTATTCTTCAACACTGAATGGAAAATACTCCACAATTCATCCACCCTTTAGTTTAACTCGATGCATGAAAAAATAAATTAAAAACGTAGGGTGAGCACAAAAATGCCCAGTGAGGGTATTTTTGGAAATAAAAAATGTTTCAAATAAAACCTTTTGGAAACATCCATTTAAAAATATTCATAAAATATTTTCTTAAAGAAAAATGCAATACATGAAGAAAAACATTAATAGTTTTCTAAAATTACCAGTAAATAATTTTTGGGAAAATTAAAAGTTCTATGAATGATGAACTTTCCAAACACGTGTACACATATAAAGAATTCATAGTCTAACCAAATTATTTTAATTGTAGAATGAAAGGGTTCTGATAAATAATTTTCTCATATTAATATTACATGATCCGGGTTGCTTATAAATAATTTCACAATTAATTTATCACATAAAAATGAACGTCATAAAATAACTGGTAAACTACCATCACTTGTATTAATGTTCAAGAGATGGGTTCTGAATAAATATCATGCTATGTGCATTTACTTCTTCTGATAATCATAAGTATAGTCTTTTAACCACGAATACACTCCATTTTCATATACATTTGGTTAATTAAATATTATAAACATAATGAGGGAATGTTTAATTCTAGACTATGTCAAGGCCTCATGTCGTAACCTGATTTTTCTAATGAGAACTACCGATGCAACTAGGGGATATAACAGGCCTCAATAGACACATACTATGTCCAATACATTTATCATATGAATGGGGATAAATATAAACAAGATATAAATTCATATTGAAATTAATATATTAAATTTAAATAACTTTCCCCGAACATTAATCATAAACACTAACCATTCAGAGTAAATTGGTGAATGGTTTTAAGAAAGCACATCCATAGCCTAAAAAATCAAAAACCATTAAATTAAATATTTTAAATGACATGAAGACATTTTAATCATAAAAATACATCATAATCATCATGATTTTTGAAATACATGAAGATAATCATATAAAAGCTTTGAGTAATTCTTTAGATAAATACTCTTTTACTTTGAAATGAATACTTATTTTGGAAAAATATTTGATAAAACCATATATGAAGTAAGAAATTATTTTCATAATAAAATGAGTTATTTTATAAATATAATTTTTTCTAAAAATAGATTATAGGGTTCCCTTGAAAATAGCTAAGAATTTTAGAAATTCCCTTGAACCAGACCTATATTTTGGAAACAACTTTGAAAGTCCCTTTTAAAACGTGTAAATATCCCTAAAATAAGGACGGATTCTAGTTAGTGAACATATATAGAACACTCACACAGAATCTATGAGGATTACATAATAATACACAAGAGTTTCATTGAGATAATTAGACAATAAATGTAACCATAATAAAAATGGATTTTTGGGTGTAAAAATCCTTACATGGATTCCGATGCTTGGATACATTAAGAAAAGAAATAGATGTAGGGTATGAGATACCCTCAACAACAAGTATAATGAAATTCAGAGGATGCAAAACACAAAAATAAAATACCATAAGGAAGTGTAGAACTCAACCATAGATTTATATAGTAAAATTGGTTTGCTGGTGTGTATGGATATATAAACTCAATCTAGCTTACCCGAGAGGCATTATGGAAACAGTAGTGATTATAAAAAAACAAACAAATCCTATGTGAGATCTAATTCATACTAAAAAAATTGAAGAGGCCAAAAATTCCAATTAGTTTCTAATAAAATTAATAAAAGAAACATACGTATATTTCACAAATGGACTGAAAACAAATGGTATTTGAAAAAATATCATAGTAATGTGACAATGAAATCAGTGGAGGAAAAAAGAAGATGTTTACACCAAATGTTGACTGAAAATAGGGAATAAGACATGTGGATCAGAAATAATTCGAGATAGAAAAACAATAATGACAAAAATCAGAGTTAGATTAAATCAGACTCCAACCTATAGGATCTGGAAAACTCGGACCAGAAGGTCTGAGACCTAACCACATCCGCAAATCAAACTCAGTATTTTCGAGGGCCGAACCATCGCACTTCCATTCTTAGCTTCCTCTCCAACTCTTCTCCAAGATAGGCTTTCCATCGACCTCCACCTCCCTTGGTACAAGCTCTTTTTTTTCCTCGCGAACCTCCCTCGACTTCCCCTATTTGTGATGAACTACCCCGACCTCGCTCAACTTTTGGGTAGACGCAACCTCGATGAACTCTAACCAAGATCTCATACTCGTGACCTGCACCCATCCCCCAAAACACAAACCACCCTATTGAATGACGCAACCTACTGAAACCCTCTGCTTCCTTCTTGACTCCACCTCTCTTACTATTTTCCTCACCACACCCCCACTTATGGAACCCAAAATCCCTTTACATGATTCTCTATATTTTTTCTTTTTTTCTTTTTTTATTTTAATATTCTTTTATTATTATCATATCACTATTATTATCATATCTTTTAAAAAGTGAAATGTTATATAAAACAAATAATTTATTAAAATTATCTTATCAATACTTTTTTAAAAGGTAATGTTATTATTATTAAATTTATTTATAAAACACACACATATATATATATTTCATATTATTTACTTACAATGTTATAAATTAAATTATTAATTTGGATATGTATTAACCTGAAAATCATAATAATAATTATCATAATTTTCAGAAAATATTTGTAATTTTAAAACATTAAAAATGTTAATATTATATATATATATATATATGATTCACTGTAAAATTAATTTTTATTAAAACATCATTATAATATAGCAATGTATGATCATATTATACCATTATTTTATTATATCATTATGATATTAGACTATGGAGTCAAATAGTTATGAAATACTTCATTAATAAAATTAAAAGAATTATTAGAAGGTTAATGACCACATTATTATAATATAAACCTTAAATTATTGCAACTTTATAAAATTTAAAAAGTATTTGAAATACATAAGTTTTGAAACCATACTAATTTTTGTAATAAAAGAAATATTCTGTTTATTTTAAAACCATGTAACATAAAATATTTAAAACACATAAAAAAAACATGAAATTATTAAGTAAATTGTATAGTGTTTATAAAAACGAAAAACTATACAATATATCTTAAATTTTTCACATAAATTATTTTGGTTTAATAAGATACAAACTGTCATTTTATTTTAAACTCCAATGAACATAAAAGGAAATAACCATCATATGTATTTCCAATGGTCAAGAAGTCAATTATAAATACATGTTTAAGATGTTTCATCGTTTTAAATCAGTTTGGATTATAAATATAGTTCTCTAAATTCCTCTTATGCTTATCATGGTTTCCATTGTTCTAGCCATAATGTTTTTTGTTATGACTGACTTGAAGGATCTTTACTACTTACTGGGTTATGTTTTTGTGTTAGGTGGTGTCCCGGTGGCTTTGATAGGTCTTTTAATAGGTATTATAGGTTAGTAAGCATCTTTTTGACCTTTTTTAATGTAATAATTTCAGTGTTTAATTGAATAAAATATTTCTTGCATTTATTTTGAAATCATTGTTTGGATTTCATGAAAATTAAGTGATATAAAACCATAAAATATTATTATTACACATGAATTAGGTTCGAGGTGTCAAATAAGACCATATATTCTTATTATTACCCTATAAACTCTATGCCCCATGGATGTTTTGGTGTTATGTACATACTTTATTTCAAAATGAAGGGGACTTTATGAAATTCCAATGATTAATTGAATTTGGTATTAGTTTAGAGAATGAAAGGTTATATCCAAATTTAAGGGTCCTTATTGCCTATTCTAAGACACTATTATATATTTTGGACCTTTTAGTGAATTGATTTAGCATAATAGTTCAGGTTAACATGGCCATGGGAATGATCGATCATTACCATGCATCGAATTAAATATCTCCATGTATCAAATTTTCTCTATCTATCTCTTAATAGACAGTTATACTTTGGTTTAAAGGCACACAGGTATAAACTCTTTAATATTTCATGATCAAAGTAGGTTTTATGTGTTTTTGAGCAGGGATAAAAACATGATAGGGGTTTTCTTTTTATCGTTATAAATTCAATCAAAACCCACATTTGTTGGTTACACAAAATAGGGAACATCACAGCTTTTATGGCTGGGTTACAAGGATCGTGGTGATTCCTTTTAAGGTAATGTAGCCATGAAAAAAATTAAGCAACCTTTATTCACATAAAACTAGGAACAAATTAAGTTCATTTTAAATTCATTCATCTAGGACTAATGATTTTATTTCTATTGTTTTCTATCTAGTATGTATTTTGAGTATATTAATTTCATCTGAAATGTTCTATATATGATGAATTTTAAAGTAATGTATCATGGAATTATATGTTAAAGGTTAATAGAATTTATTAGTGTGGGGATTATGAAATGATATCCAATATTGATATGGAATGATATTATAGAGGATGTCAGGGAAATTTTACATTTTAGAACATATAATACACTTATTAAATCATTTTTGGTTAAACAAATTCAAGTGAGATAGATAATACATTCATAATACATGTCTAGTTTCCAATCAAGTAATGTAATGAGAATATAATTAAGAAAAATGAGAATATAATTATGAACAAGAACACAAGAAATTATAGTAGTTTAGATTAATAGATAATACATATACTCATCATAATATTTCTAACTCAGTGGGAGTAGTGGGTTATACAACAATATAAAACATTTTAAAAAATAACTAACTAAACATATAACAATTTATTTTATTGGTATAAGAAGAATCAATTATATTATAAGATAAACTAAACCTATATACCCTTTTTACCAGGTTTAATAAAATTTTTTGTCTTCTTAATTGTTGATCATGTAAGCATAACCAAGACTCTTCCTTTTGATTAGAGGAACAACTATTTGTGACTTGAGTTACAAAAAACTATACATCTCAATGAGAAATAAAATAATGATTAAATTTAAGAAAGTTAAATAATGGAATGATAGTGTAGAATAGGTTGATTCATCCCTTAATGATTAATGATAAATTATTAATATTTGGTAGAACCGACAAGCCTTAAAAATTGAATAATCCGAGTATTAACAATATATCACGAGAGCCTTTTCATAATATCATGTAACATGTATAATCCCTATCATGTTGTTAAACCATTATGTTATGGACACATTATCTATTGGTCTGATTAGGCTTGTAACTCCCCGACCCCAGTTACCCAGAGTCGGTGAATTATTACATAACATTGGCATGATCACAAAGGATCAATTCTCGAAAGACCGATTAGTTTAGTAGTCTTGGAAACACTAGATATATTCATAAGTCTTACATTACATCATCAGGTAAAAAAACTACAACAACATCTTGTCTTCATATTCCCTCATACTATCCCTGCATGTCATTCCTAAAATACTTCTTCACATCCTAGGAAAAATAAAACATTGAAAGGGTGTGAGCTCAGATGCTCAGTAAGGATAACAATATATCAGAATAATTCATAGATAAGCATAAACACTTAAAGAAATTTATAACTAAAACAAAATCCTTTTAAACTTGAACTTCAGCATAATATGGAAAAGATAAAATGAAATAATTCCATTTACTTATTCACAAGGATATTCTACTAGTCGAACAATAACGTGTAATATCAATAACCACTTTCATAATGATGGAATACATAATGCCAGACTATCATAACCACATAGCCAAGGAATCGTACCCAGACTACAAATAAGATTTTGTCAAGGAATCATGCCAAGACACTAGTTTGTCTCATGAGACCTACTGATTCATCGAGAATCTATAGAAGGCTCCACCTATCACTTTCTATGTTTAATGCATTCCTCATATGAAAAGCTTGAAATATGAAAAAAACATTCGTATTACAACTAGCATACGAAATGTCAATACTTAATCGACAAACCATGAATGGTATAAAAATAGCACATCCACAGTCAAAAATAACTCATTCAATACAATATGGAAGATTGTATTGTATCAGATTAATCTCAATCAAGAATAATGAAGGATATTGACATAGATTAAAATAGTCATAAAAACTATTAGAGAGAAGTATCCCCTTTTTCTTGAAATCATTTAAAAGTCACACTATTTGTCAAGAAGCCATTTAAAAATAGATTTTTGAATCAATTTGTCACATACTACTTTGAAACTTTTAAAAGGAATTTGGATTTGAAAACATTAATGTCCATATAAATAAATCCTAAAAACTATTTTTAAAACATGGACATTAATGAGAATGATTTGGAATAATAAATCTTTAAAACATTTAAAATGATATTTTAGTTAGAGTTTTTAACCAAAAGAGAGACACTTGAATACAAATAATTCTGGTAATAAAAACATTGTAATATCATGAGAATATAGGGATTCATGATATACATTGTCTGAGTACAATATATACACCATATAAAAGTGAATTGGCATATAACAACAATGAAGTCTCAATGGAATGTAAATTGAGATGAAATCTATCATAAATGTTGTATCCTTAGGTTAAGGATAAATAAACGACATAATTATGTGTGAAAAATATAAATACACTCAATATGATTTGATATTCAGTGTAAAACAATCAAAGGAAATTCACACATATTCTTGTAAAAACAACACCAATGAATTGGATGTTTAACTCAACAAATCGAGATTGAGTAAAAATTACTCTTATCAAGTTCATACTGATCACTTGAGAATTTATCAATGGAGTGATTATGTGTATCAAAAGTAAATCCACAGAAATGGGAGTGGAAATTATGACATAAGCAAATGAATAGTGATTCCACACATAATCTTTGAGTAAAATAATCAATGAAGTATGCGTAAAGACGAATGAGTGGAAATTGAAATTTCAAATTCCTATATCGATTCGGTAAATTAAGAAACATACACACATGAAATAAGGATCATACAATGATGATTTAAATATACATAAATTAAATTATATTACACAATGAATACAATCATGGTCAGTACACACACCACATGCAATAAATAAGTGGTGAACAATGGAAATCTCACGAAATTAAAAGTGAGATAAGAAACCCCTTACTTTGAACTTTTTACTTGGTCGAGGGTAGGATAACCTCCTGTATAATGGTGAAATAATTGTTATTGAATTATACAAGAATCATTTACTTTAATATGATATCATATATGATCTTTTAACATTGATTTGTTAATAACATCTTAGTATTATCGTCATTTCGGGTGTTAACTTAATCATTTTCCTTTATATTATTTGTTACGTAAGCCATGTTTTTTATGGATAGGATGTATCTTATTCATATCCAGAATTATATAAAGTCCTTAAATTTTTTTTTTTAATCTTCAAATGAGAATTATACTTGAATGGATACGATGGAGAATGAATCTCATCGCGTTCGTGGAGACGGTAGTCCGTACGTACGCACGAGCGACAATATCATTATTTTAACATTAAAATAATATATAATTGGATGGTATATCATATAGACAGAATAAGTATCATGTTATATTTATTATTTACAAAAATTACACATCATTATTATACCCATCCAAATAATAATTTATTGAATGACAATTACACCACGACGTGGAGATGGTAAGCCGTACATACGCAGGTATGGTGACATGCCATTTAAAGGATGGATAGAATACTGAATATGGTTGTACCATATTTATAATAACATCAAAGTATATATAAGATACTGGATTTATTATTTTAGAATATAAATAACAAAGAAAGAAGAAGTTGAAGAAGAAAGGAACTTGAAAGAGGGTGGTGAAAACATTACCTATTCTTCGGGTTCTTCCTTTTGATTTGATCAAAAGGGATCCTTATGTTGGCTTTCTGATCAAAATAAGGACTATAGGTTGTAGTGAGGGAAGTTGAGAGAGTATTTGGTTCGGTTTTGGCCAAGACAAAAGTCTTTGAATATGTGAATTAGTGAGAAAGGGGAGTTCCTTTTATAAGAGGGGTGAGGGGCACCTTTGGAAAAGATAAATATATTATTTTATAATAAATTCTTATTCGGTTTATGATGGCTACAAAGTGGATTATTTAATGGTTAAGGTGGGGATGGGTCTAGAACAACTCAACCAATATAATTTAGACAGGTTTGGGTCATTATATTAACCTTATCTTTATGTATTAACTCTTAGTTAATTAGTTTCACTTTTACAATGTCTCTTTGTATTTTTATATTATATGGTTAATAAACTTACTATATACATCCAAGAGACCCCCAAGTGGTCCATTAATGATACACCTATCATGATATAAGTCTCTTATCTGAAACTTAGATTTTTAGGAATTGAATATAAATTAATAATATAATATTTGTTTTAAAAACGCTTCTATGTCAATTCTCACACTATTGGGTATTTTGTTTTTGATAAATTCATAAAAGCATTATTACTTCAAAAAAAATTTATATAATCAATACTAATATGTCATATTAACCTATAATATTATTTTAATTCATAAAAAGTCTCAAATTACATTTATTGTGATATTTATAATATCAATTATTTTAATAATTCATTAATTAGGTAAATACTCTATCACCATTGTGTCATAAATAAATTAAATTATTTAATGTCTAAAAATTATAAATAAAATACTATTATGTAGGAAATATTTTTATCTTTATAATGAATATTTAAAATCGAATTTATCTTATGTATAACCGTATATTAAAAATGTTTTATTAAATAAACATTCATTTTAACTCTTTTAACTCTTCTTTGAATTAAATAATAATAAATTTCCTAATCTAATACAAGTGGACCTAAGTGATAATATTTTACTCCTAATGTTGTTTTTGGTCTAGATACACTTGTACAACAGAATTAGGACATGTGTTAGGGTAATATTAATATCATTTGTACCCTTAATTACCGTATTTACTTTTAACCGTGGTAAATAAAAGTAAAGAGTTACTATTCACAAAAAAATTATTCTCATCTAATTGAACCAAATTTTACTCCTTGATATTAATCGTGTCTGTCAGATTTTCGAAATTTCACGCACAGAACCAGTAAAATTAAGTTTTATGAAAAATTCAGTTTTTTAACTACAACTTAGTGGTTTCACTATTCATCAAAAAATGAAAGTTTCCAGAAAAATACCAAAAATTAGGCCTAAGCTATATTTGATATTATGAATTCAAAAATTATGTCTATTTTACCATATTAAAAACATATTAGTTGCATTAATTAATTTAAAAATTAATTCCTGTCGTCAAAACAAATAGCGTGTTTTTGAGAGATAATAACTATCAAAAGATTGACACTTGTTTATGTCTGGTTTAAATGTAAAATTACATCCAATGACCAACATTGTATTAAATGGTAAAAATATATTCTAAATATACTTTAAAACCACTCAAATTAATAATTTATAACTATTAATTATTTCGATTAGAAATGTTGTTTATAATTAAAATTTAGTAATTTTCACTATTCATTAAAATATCAAAGTAATCCAAAAAGTACCAAAATTTCACCCTAAGATAATTTCGATATTACAAATCCAAAAATGAAGTCCATTTCGAATGATAAAATTTATAAAATTTCAAAAAGTAGGTATTACTATTCATAACGGCTAGTTTGATTGGTTGTGGTGTGTTAGAATCTCGAAGTTGCATACAATGCACACCATTGCATTATTCAAAGGGAAATGTACCGTGGAAGCTTAGGGTGTTACATTATCCCCTCCTTCAATAAATTGTATCATCGCAATTTTTTTTAAAATTGGGCTTGATAATATAATGGACAGTCTCATATCGGAAAAAGAGTCAATAAAACTATCACTTTAAAAGAAAGAAAGTGAAGTATAAAGGTCACCCAAGACAACCCATACTAGGATTCCATGTTGGAAAACATGGATATGGATGAAAAATAAGTGTTAAGTTCTGATGGAGAGGTATAGAAAACATGATCAGGATAAAGTTAACAATAAGAAAATCACAAACTTGTGTTGGGACAAACGGTCATTAGTCTCCTAGTAGGAAAAGTAAACGGACAACATTTTTTGTTTTAAGTTATATTACTTAAGGACACGTAATTCATTTATGATATTTACTAAGAACATAAAGAGATATATTTACTTTTTAAGTAGAGTTTCATTTTTTAATAAATTTTTACCACTAACTCATTTTTTTGAACAATGAGTATTCAAGAAGACTTTGTCACAATGGAAGAGCTAGAATAAACTTCTATAGAAATACATGATCCACGTAGGATAAACTATATATTTACCTTGTATTTAGAGATTAATCAAAACTAAAATGGTTAGTATAATATATGATGATCCCCCAAATTGAAATTCCATTAGAGAAAAAAAGACACTAATCTTAATTTCTAAAATTACTCATCAATACCTGAAAGTTAAATAAGTACCATTCAATAATCAATTGTCCTTAAAATCCTTCAATAAAATCCAAACTAATATTGAGACCCAAAACATATAAGAATGTAGTCTTCCACATTAAATTGTATCTCAAAATGACATCAATTACTCTTAAAGTCACATACTTAAAAGTAATTAACTTAATCATTTCCATAAATAACCCAAATCACTATAAATCCACAATAAAAACATAGATAAAAAATCCACCATTACTCCTCCAATTAAATCCCACACTATTCTATTTTCCTTGGGCATATAGTGTTCACAACAAACCTAACAACTTCCAAAATTACATTTATCACTTAATAACCAAATCATTTTCCTATACTAAGGGTATTCATTTGATTAGACATAAGATCCCAAATCAAATTATTATTAATCAATAAAATTATTTAACTAAAAATAAGAGTCACACTAACTAGGGACTTCACTTAGTCTAGTGGTAGGCGATAAATCCCAATCACACTTTGGTTGTGGGTTTGATTCCCACAGCTTTGTCTGAAGCGATGGGTTGTCACACAGTCTGCATGTTGTCCTTTTTCAAAAACAATATTTTATAACATTACCAAAATGAGATAAATTCCTCAAAATAACCATAACATAATTTAACCACAATTCTTATCACATACCTTTCATTTTCATCCTAAATTATAATAACTTATAATTGCCTCTAACCCAATGATCATATAAAACCAAATGGTTATTTATAAGTATATCCACAAGAGAAAAGATAATTCATCCTCAAATATCATTCTCACATGGAAAACTTCATGGTTAAAAATACAAGAGAACATTATTCCATAGTAAACCCATCAACAAGTAGCACTAATACTTTTTATACATTTCTCCAACCATTTATTCCCACATAGCTTCTTATTTGACAAAGAAAATATCCTATAGAATAGGAAATTCACTTGGGTAATGGCCAGGTCACCTAAATTAATGGAAAATGACTGTAAATGGATTCTTTGGACCATTTTTATCTTCTTCCATAGTACTCTTCATTTTACTTCAGCAATTATTCACTTTATGTCCTTCCTTCCCACATGTAAAGAATTTATTTTCCCCATTGAGACACTTTATTGGGTGTCTCCTTCCACATTTCCTGCGTGATTGAAATTGAGGATTCCTTTCTCCATGGTCTCCACTATTGTAGCTCTTATCTTTCATCACCTTTCTCTTCTTTGTTGAGTTTGGGAATTGGTTAATATATATATTTTTGATCATATTTTTTGAAAATTGATTTGGGATAAATATGATATCTTTTATGCGCATCAACAATCCATTTTTTTGCTCATTTCCACCACCGTTCCCACATTGTACATCACTCTCAAAGTCACTATGACTTCCTTGGAATCCAGCCATTGACTAAATAAAGAAATCATTGTGTGAGTAACAGTAGTCAAAAAATCATTTAGAGATTTACATGTCACCATATTCTCAATTTGAAATACATTAGGATTAACCAAGGTCATTTACATTCATCTTATATATAATACTTCAAATCGGTTTGTAAAGAAAATGTAAATTATCCTAAGCATATCCCCTGGGAGTGTTGTATCAAGAGTGGAGCAAGGCCCGTTATCGTGCACCGATTCCTATTCGAGTCCAGCTCAAAGCGGTGTTTTTCGGGTTTTACCCCTAGGTACATCTATTCCAGAGCCGCCTCTACATGCTCATATCCAGACAGGGATGTATTGCTCAGAATACTCACAAAATCTCTATAATACCAAAATTCTAGGATGTTGTTCTATACTAATCCCCAAAGTTCATCTTAGGTCTACGTGCTCTAATCGGATTTTATCTAAATCTAGCTTCCAAGGTTTGTACTAAACTTCCTCTGATACCAACTGTAATGCCCCGACCCCAGTTACCCAGAGTCGGTGCATTATTACAAAACATTGGCATGATCACAAAAGATCATGTCTCGAAAGACCGATTAGTTTAGTAGTCTTGGAAACACTAGATATATTCATAAGTCTTACATTAGATCATAAGGTAAAAAAACTACAACTACATCTTGTATTAATTTCCTCTCATACTATCCCTACAGGTCATTCATAAAATACTTCTTCACATCCTGGGAAAAATAAAACATTGAAAGGGGGTGAGCTCAGATGCTCAGTAAGGATAACAATATAGCAGAATCTTTCATAGATAATCATGGACCCTTAAAAAAATTTATAACTAAAACAAAAGCCTTTAAACTTGAAATTCAGCATAATATGGCAAAGATAAAATGAAATAATTCCATTTACTTATTCACATGGATATTCTACTAGTCGAAAAATCACATGCAATATCAATAACGATTTTCATAATGATGGAATGTATAATGCCAGATTATCATAACCTTGTAGCCAAGGCCTCATGCCAAGACTATATATAATATTTTGTCAAGGCCTCGTGCCAAGACACTAGTTTGTCTCATCAGACCTACCGATGCATCGAGGAGCTATAGCGGGCTCCACCCGTCAATTACTAAGTCCAATGCATTCCTCATATGAAAGGTTTGAAATATTACATAAACATTCGTATTAAAAATAGTATACGAAATGTCAATACTTAATCAAAAAACCATGAATGGTATAAAAATAGCACATCCACAGTCAAACATAACTCATTCGATACAATATGGAAGATTGTATTGTATGAGATTAATCTCAATCAAGAATAATGAAGGATATTGACATAGATGGAAATAGTCATCAAAACTATTAGAGAGAAATATCCCCCTTTTTCTTGAAATCATTTAAAAGACACACTATTTTTCAAAAAGCCATTTGAAAATAGATTTTTGAATCAAAGTGTCCCATTCCAATTTGAAAATTTTAAAAATAATTTTGATATGAAAACTTTAAAGTCCATATAAATAAATCCTTAAAACTATTTTTAAAACATGGACATTAATGAGAAAGATTTGGAATAATAAATCTTTAAAACATTTAAAATGATATTTTAGTTGGAGTTTTTAACCAAAAGATAGACACTTGAATACAAATAATTAAGGTAATAAAAACATTGTAATATCATGAGAATATAGGGATTCATGATATAATTTGTCAAATTACAATATATACACCATATAAAAGTGAATTGGCATATAACAACAATGAAGTCTCAATGGAATGTAAATTGAGATGAAATCTCTCATAAAGGCTGTATCCTTAGGTTAAGGATAAATAAAAGACATAATTATGTGTGAAAATTATAAATACACTCAATATTATTTGATATTTAGTGTAAAACAATCAAAGGACATCCAAACATATTCTTGTAAAAACAACACCAATGAATTGGATGTTTAACTCAACAAATCGAGATTGAGTAAAAATTACTCTTATCAAGTTCATACTGATCACTTTAGAATTTATCAATTGAGTGATTATGTGTATAAAATGTATATCCATTGAAAGGGGAGTGGAAATTATGACATAAGAAAATGAATAGTGATTCCACACATAATCTTGGAGTAAAATAATCAATGAAGTTTGCGTAAAGCTGAATGAGTGGAATTGAAATTTCAAACTCCCTTATTGATTTAGTAAATTAAGAAACATACACCCATGAAAGAAGGATCATACAATGATGATGTAAATATACATAAATTAAAGTATATTACACAATTAATACAATCATGGTCAGTACACACACCACATGCAATAAATAAGTGGTGAACAATGGAAATATCATGGAATTTAAAGTGAGATAAGAAACCCCTTACTTTGTACTTTTTCCTTGGTCAAGGGTAGGCTAACCTCCTGTATAATGTAGAAATAATTTTTACTGAATTATAAAATAATCATTTACATTAATATGATATCATATATGATCTTTTAAAATTAAATTGTTAATAATATCTTAGTATTATCGTCATTTCAGGTGTTAACTTACTCATTTTCCGTTATATTCTTTGTTATGTAAGCCGTGTTTTTTATGGATAGGCTGTATATTATTCATATCCAGAATTATATCAAGTCCTTACACATTATTTTTAATCATCAAATGAGAATTATACTTGAATGGATACGATGGAGAATGAATCTCATCGCGTTCGTGGAGACGGTAGTCTGTACGTACGCACGAGCGACAATATCATTTTTTTGATGTTAAAATAATATATAATTGGATGGTATATCATATAGAAAGAATAATTATCATGTTATATTTATTATTTACATGAATTACACATCATTATTATACCCCTCCAAATTATAATTTATTGAATGACAATTACACCACGATGTGGAGACGGTAAGCCGTACGTACGCACGTATGGTGACATGCCATTCAAAGGATGGATAGAATACAGAATATGGTTTTACCATATTTATAATAACATCACAGTATATAGAAGATACAAGTGTTATTATTTTAGAATATAAATAACAAATAAAGAAGAAGTTGAAGAAGAAAGGATTTTGAAAGAGGGTGGTGAAAACATTGCCTCTTCTTCGGGTTCTTCCTTTTCATTTGATCAAAAGGTCTCCTTAGTTTGGCTTTCTGATCAAACTAAGGACACTAGTTTGTAGTGAGGGAAGTTTATAGAGTATTTGGGCAGGGTTTTGGTGAGACAAAAGTCTTTGAATGTGTGAATTAGTGAGAAAGGGGAGTGGCCTTTTATATGAGGGGTGAGGGG
Source organism: Viscum album (assembly GCA_963277665.1). Taxonomy (NCBI): domain Eukaryota; kingdom Viridiplantae; phylum Streptophyta; class Magnoliopsida; order Santalales; family Viscaceae; genus Viscum; species Viscum album. The sequence goes on along the minus strand of OY728148.1, from coordinate 1,781,862,951 downwards.
CACCTTCGAAAAAGCTAAAAATATTATTTTATAATAAATTCATATTCGGTTTCTAATGGCTCCAAAGTGGATTATTTAAAGTTTAAGGTGGGGATGGGTCGAAAAACTCTCATCCTATAGAATTTATACAGGTTTGGGTCATTATATTAACCTTATCTTTAAGTATTAACTCTTAGTTAATTAGTTTCACTTTTACAATGTCTCTTTGTATTTTTATATTATATGGTTAATAAACTTATTATATACATCCAAGAGACCCCCAGGTGGTCCATTAATGATACAAATATTATGATATAAGTATTTTTTCCGAACCGTAGATTTTTATGAATTGAATATAAATTAATAATATAATATTTTTTTAAAAACTCTTTTATGTCAATTTTGACACTATTGGGTATTTTGTTTTTGATAAATTCATTACAGCATTTTTAATTCTACGAAAATTTATATAATCAATCCTAATATGTCATATTAACCTATAAAATTAGTGGAATTCATAAATAGTCTCAAATTACATTTATTTTGATACTTATAATATCAATTATTTTAATATTTCAGTAATTAGGTAATTACTCCGTCACCATTGTGTCATAAATAAATTAAATTATTTAATATCTAAAAATTATAAATAAAATACCATTATTTAGTAAATTTTTTTAGATTTATAATTAATATTTAAAATCGAATTTATCTTCTGTATAACAAAATATTAAAAATGTTTTAGTAAATAAACTTTGATTTTAACTCTTTTAACTCTTCTTTGAATTAAATAATAATAAATGTCCTAATCTAATAAAAGTGGACGTAAATGATAATATTTTACTCCTAAGGTTGTTTTTGGTCGAGATACACTTTTTCAATAGAATTAGGACATGTGTTAGGGTAATATTAATATCATTTTTCCCTTAATTACCCTATTTACTTTTAACCGTGGTAAATAAAAGTAAAAGGTTACTATTCACCAAAAATTATTTTCACCTCATTGAACCACATTTTACACCTTGATATTAACCGCGTCTCTTGGATTTTCGAAATTCCACTCACAGAAGCGGTAAAATTATGTTATATAAAAAATTCAGTTTTTTAACTACCACTTAGTGGTTTCACTATTCATCAAAAAATGAAAGTTTCCAGAAAAATACCAAAAATTAGTCCTAAGCTATATTTGATATTATGAATTAAAAAATGATGTCTATTTTACCAAATTTAAAACATATCAGTTTCATTAATTAATTTATAAATTAATTCCCGTCGTCAAAAAAAATAGTGTGTTTTAAAGAGATAATAATAATCAAAAGATTGACACTTGTTTATGTCTGGTTTAAATGTGAAATTACATCCAATGACCAAAATTGTATTAAATGGTAAAAATATATTCTAAAAATATTTTAAAACCACTCAAATTAATAATTTATCACAATTAATTATTTCGATTAAAAAAGTTGTTTTTAATTAAAATTTAGTAATTTTCACTATTCATTAAAATATGAATGTTATCCGAAAAGTACCAACATTTCACCCTAAGCTAATTCTGAGTTTACGAATCCAAAAATGAAGTCCATTTAAAAAGATAAAATTTTTTAAAATTTCAAAAATTAGGTGTTACTATTAATAATGGCTAGTTTGACTGGTTGTGGTGTGTTAGAATCTCGAAGTTGAGTACAATGCACGCCATTGCATTATTCAAAGGGAAACGTACCGTGGAACCTTGGGGTGTTACAAGGTTGTCCAAAAATATCCTTATCTATTTGTTTCTTGAACACTAATCGCATATTTCCATCGTTATAAAATAGATGTTGAAATGAACTGTTACCAATTTTTTAAGTTTCCAACATATAATTTACACCAAAATTAGTTAAACTAGTAAAATTACATCATTAATAGTCATTAGTAATTTATATTTCGATAAATATGATAAGAATATCCAAATAATATTGTTGTAAATGAAAATATGAAAATTAATATAAAATATAGTTTCTTATGAATGAGTTTGAAACAATTTAAACAATGTTTGAAATTCATTTTGAAACCCACATATGAGTGTTTTAGAAATTAAAATGAGTCATTTAAAGTTCACATATGAGTCATATAAAAGTTTATGCATAGTTAATTTTTTTAATAACTTGTGAAAACACAGAAAATAAGCAGATTGCAGAACTCATATGGTTCAGGTCATAAGGTTTAAATAGTTCCTCATAAGTTTGGTACATACCTGTCATATGGCCAATACAGTACATAGTGAAGTCGAAATAGACCATAATTTAGTTGATAAAATCCATCTAAAAGTTTAAATTATCATTTCTAAGTAGAAAAAGTCCTACATATGGTTTATGTGTTTAAAATGTAAGGTAAAGGTAGTATAAATCATAATGACTGCAAAATATTTTTATGAAAGGATTATAATCATTAAAAAGTTTATACTTTAAAATTTTTGAAAAAAAATTATAATTATCCAAAATAAACATGTGAGGTGTTGTAATATTAAAAAAATAAAATAAAAATATCAATACTAATAAAATTTAAATAATCCAAACTTATTCATAGCACTAAAAATGCCCACATTTTTTGAAATTTCATAAATAAACATGTTTTTATTAAAAAATTAGATTAATTATCCTCTATTTTGAAATTTATCAAAAAAGTAAATAAATATTTTGATTTATATTGAAATTATTATCAACTAAATAGTTATGATGTTGAAATAGTTTATGAAAAATCCATCCCATTTTCATTACTACATAAAAAAGAGATGCTCACAATATTTTAAGAATAAAAACAATTGATATTCCCCTTAATAAATGGAAGTTGAGATCTTTTATATTATATTTTATAAATAATAAAGATAAAATAATTAAGATTTTAAATAATATATCTCCCTCAAAGTCAAAAATTATTCTTAAAACAAATATTCCAAATAATAAAAAAAATCCATTCAAGTTATCATCATTAAACCGAGATAAATAAGTTTGCATAAGAAAAATTTAGAGTTATAGAAGATTCTAGCATACTTTAGATGGATTTAAAATAGTAGTTGACTACAAAAAATTATAAAAAATAATGTCAAATTAGAATAATAATATTGATATATTCTCAAAATATATTTTAACTGTTCTTACATTAATAATGCTAACACTGATCAACATAAAATTTAGAGAGCCATGAAAAAATATATAATAAATTAATATCTAAGAATTATATTTTTTAATGAGTTAAAATGTAAAGAACCATAATGTTATCAATGACATTTCCCTTTTTATAGTTATGTTATATAGTATAAATCCAAGAAACATCACTTAGAGAACACAATAAAAACATTATAAATGATGAATTAATGAAATAAGAAGTATTTATAAAAATCAAGGAACCTAAACCAAGGGAATAGTAACCTGAAATTCAGAATAGAAATATATCCCTTAAGAATAGTAATATGACCAATAGGATAGTAACCTTACCTATTAAAATATATATAATATTTTTTAATATTATAAATGGAAATATGATATATGTTTATCTTGATATAAGTAAATTTTTTTTTTCAAAATGATAAATTAAGTATTTGTATTTTTATGAAACATATATTTTTATTTAGCATTTTATAAATAATATAATTTTTATGAAAAAATTTTATTTTCAAAAAATTGATTCAAAAATTAATATTTTTTTGTCATTTGATTATAATATAATTTTATGACACCTTAATTAATGTTTCAAAGTGTTATAAGATCAGTTAAAATTTTTAAATTGGTATTTTTCTAATAAATTGTGATTTAAAAAAAATTAAATTTAACATATTTATAAAATTATTTTCATAAAATAGAGTCCATTTTTGAGGTATACACATTTAAAAATGGATTTTTTGAATTTTTGTGTTTTTTTCTAAAACGTTGAATTTTTTGTTAATATTGAAATACGAAAACTTACTATATAAGCTAAATATGTGAATTTTTGAGTGATGGATGATGTATGGATGATGTAACCACATTTTGTTCACAATAAAATTTACTAGTTAATTTATTTATTCACAATAATCTTTTCTATTCATATTCTTGAGCCAAAATAATAAACAAAAGAATAGAATAGTCAAAAAACACCCCTCTCATCCACTATAAATACCACCCCTCACCACCTCTTCTATTCAGACATAAAAATACTTGAATAATGTAAAAATTATTCCGAATACTCATTATAAGTGTATCCCCTTGTATAAGAGCCTTTGGCATAAAAAATTCTAAACAAAAGCCTCTCAAGGAAGTTGTCAAGGAGAAGAAATGAAGAGGTAAAAACCGCTTTCTTTTTCTATTAATTTCCTTTCAATTTAATTTATTTTTGTTTATTATCCTCACCTCCCCTTGTCCAAGTGACATGAAACCTCCAGTATATTTAATCAATTAGAATTTATTTGTGTTAATCAAACAACCCATCATCATTTATTATCCCTTCCTTTTTTATACTAAAAATGAAAACATCACCTATGATGTGTTAATTTATCACATTAAAGGATGACAAGTTTTAAATTTCCGTTACCACCCTCAAAGTTAATAATAATACAATTTTTATGGTTTAAATTTTTTTAATATGTCTATTATAGATTATTTAATTTTCTAGAAAAATTATATATACATAATATTAATTAATGAAACATAACTAGTTTGCGATGATCGAAAAAACGACAAAATAATCCAAACAGTTATCATTAATATTTTTTATAATGAATCATCCTTACATGTAGAAAAAAGGATTTATAAGTCTATTTAATATTATTTATGTTCATTAATAAAATAAAATTTAAATTCCGAGAAACTATTCTCATTTTACGTGGTTTTCCATACACATATACAAGTGAACCGGTCATGAAAACCAAGAAAACAAACACACACAAAAAATGAAATTGTATCATATAAAAAATAAAAAAGGCCATAAAATAATATAATAAAATTATAATAAATCAAATATATTTGGATAAGGTTATTAATTCATTAACTAATTAATATATTTAATTTGATTATCTAGGACATTAAGTACAAGTGCAGAACACTTTCAGACGTAAGGTAAGGGATTCATTCCAAACCTCTATTTTTCCTTTGGGTTCCACTTTCTCTCTTTACCATAATTTCATTATCAATTATTATTTTAATCACCATAAATTTTATTTTATTTTTGTTCCAAACTTATTTACATAGCTAAATTATTCTTTCTTTGCAGAGTAAATACATGTTTTATAAATTTCCTTCTTAGTTCCTATGGATAAGAAAACCCAATTAAAGGGAATTTCTCAATTTATTAACTTTTTCAAGTGAAATAAATAATATATTTTAAGCCATAATTAATTTATTTGAAATCTATAATTTTATCATGAAAAACTATCTTGTTTTATTTTTTGTTTTCTATAAAATATTATGCCATTTATGCTTTAAATACTCATTAAAATTTTCTGTAAACTGCACTAAAATGATTTCATTCTAATGTTTTTAGTACAGTCTTTTTACATGTTTTCACTTCATATTTAATTAAATTAACATGATCTATGCCTACTCCCCTTATGAATTTCGATATATGGTTCAATAAATTCTTTCACGGACACCGTTATATTATTCCCTTTTTATTCATTTTTACTGGATTATGATACCCAATTATTTTCATAGATAACCCTTATAGTTATGTTATATTTATTTTTTATGGTTCTTCATGTGGATCTAATATTCATGAACATTTTTTGATGGGTGTGCCAAAATAGAACTCCAATTCATTGGGTAATGTTTTGTCTCATGAGAGACTCTATGTAATGGTCTTCGGGTTACCCTTGACTCATGCTCCTTCATATGCAATGGGCATGGTGGTTAGATTTGGCTCATGCTACTCCATGTGCAGTGGTCTTGGTGGTTATCCTTGTCTCATTCTCCTCCATGTCTAATGGTCTTGGTGGTTAGACTTGACTAATGCTTATTTCATGTTTTATATTGTTCCACATTTCAGTGATTCATTGATTAAATTATCCCATTTTTTATATGTTCTGATTCCTTAAAATTTTTCAACTTCCACTCCTTTTATGTCAACATGTTATGCCTTCTAACCAATTTGCTTTGAATTATTCTTATGACTATTCCATTACATGGATTTTTAGCTCATTCTTTGGTCATGTGTTCCTCAGTTTATCCTATGTAGATGTAAGGGAAAATAGGAAGTTAGGATATCTTTATAAAGATTAAATAAAATATATTTTTATATTGGTTCCATATTTTCAATTGTATGTACCTAATCTTCCAAAGAAACTAGAATTTATGACCCTTAGCTTGTAATTTATGGTCATTTATGCTCAAAATCAGGTAATAATATATGTAAAATGCAATGTAAATTATATATAAATTAAAATATTAATGAATATATTCAATTATTATATAAAATAAACCATAAATAATAATCAAAATGTCCATAATAAAACAAAAAAATTATAGATTTGAGGAAATTTAAGTATACTGTTTAATAAAAATATGAATGGGTGGGACCAAATATTTATACATAACTACTGATATATAACTACTTTGGACCAATTGTATTTCAGTAAGATCCCTTAGGTACCCCATTTTCATAATAATTTTTATTTTTTACATTGATAAAATAATTAGATATATATGCCACTATTTGACCAAAGGATTGAGCACATTGTAAAGAATTATCAAAATCATAATGAAACAATTTACCACCAATAAAACAACTAACTTATGAGATTCAATTATTTTTTAATTTTATAAATTTATTCCCTTAAATATAAGGTAATATCTAAAAAACCATTAGAGTTATTATTTTAATTATTTATAGTCATCTTTTGCAATCTCATAAACTCATAAAGACATTAACTTCTAATAGTTTATTTATATAAAGATTGTTTTCATAATTTTAATGACTTTTTTCAATTATCCTTTATAAAAATTATAAAATCATAAATTAATTTTTCTTTAGTGGTTAGTGTAGAATATTTCATATATTTTATTTATTTTTAAAATTTACAATCATCATACATTAAAAATTTTATTTTATAATTTACCAATACCCCATTAATAAAGGAATAACCAATCATCTTGTTATTTTCCAAAATAAGTTCCTTATTTTTATTAAGAACTTTATTATGATCCTTGGTCAACACACTATAAATTTCTAATAGTTTTTCAATTTTATCTTATTATTTATATAAAATTTCATTAAACTCTTTAATTCTGGAATTATTATAATCAAAATTATAATAAGAATTAAAAGGAGAAGAAAATATAAAATCAAATTATTATTAATCATACATAATGTAAAAATTAAATAATGATTAAAAATATTTGTTAAATCATAAAAAATGAACCTAAGAAGAACTTCCCATCAATGTAAGGTTACTGGTTTACTTCTCTATTTGGGACTCCTCACTTGAATAAGATTATTTTATGCAACTCCAACCACTACAATGAGCATTATTTTCCTCTTCCTAGAGTTATTTTCCAAAACTATGTTTTTTCTTTTAGGAAATATTATCTAATTCATCCTTTATTTTTGTTCTTATGAAACATTAGTTTGGAAGAAAAATTATATTTTCTAGCAATTAGTTTTCTCTTGAAATTATTCTTGTACTTCATGTTCTATACTTCACCGGAAATTTGTACCTTCTTCACTATACCTCATATGTACTTCACAATTTCATGTAATCTATATCCTCCTTTATAATTTTAAAAATCTGTATTTTCTTCAGAACAAGGAATAAAAATATTTTTAAATGATTTAAAAGTTACTCCATTATTTTATTCATAATCTTTATTGACATTATTCTGGATATCTAGTTTATATTAGTATAGGGAACCTATATGTTCATCCATGTAATATGTAGTAAAATATTTACTTTATTAAATAACAACCTTTTTTGCGTTTCACCTTTATTGTAAGCATCAAAGTATTGTTTTGATGAGAACTTAATTATTTACCATTTCACAAGTTTAAATACAACCACGTTTATCAAAATATATAGTATGAAATTGATCGTAATCTTTCTAAAGATTTATCTTAATATTTTTTAGATTTTGGATGAATAATATATATTATTAGTAGATCCTTTGAAATCAATTTTCTTAATCAACTTAGTAAATGAAAAAAATTAAGGAAAACTATTAACGCATATGTATATTTTTTCCAAAACCTTTTTCATCTTTAAAGTGAAAATAAAGTAAAATAAAATAATGAATGCATTATATAGATTGAATACAAGAGGCTTAGTATCGAGTCAAGGTTTAGTCCTCTCCACTTGGTGATCACTTTCCACTAAGATGTTTATATAAAACAAACAAGATGATCCATGACCTGGATTCAGTTTTAAAATAGTTTACTCACTCTCTGGGTCACAGAATACCTCCTCCAAAATTATATATAGGAGTAAAAATAAACATTCTACATAAGGAACTATACCTCTATTATCCATGGGATTACAAGCATAAGAAAATATGAGATGATATCTTAGTATCTTCAAGTTCAGTAAAGGAAAAAATGTGCATACATAAACAGAGTATAACACACACTTCTTAATATGTAATAAATAAATGTAGAAGCAAGAAATATAAATCATAGATTTTAGAATTGATCTTTCTATTGAAATTCAACTAGTGAATCGTGATTTGGTTATGAAATAAATCTGGAGTTATGTTCTCTTGGAGACATCAGTAGAATAATGTTTCATAGAAACTTGTTCTTGACTAGAGGAAAGAACTGGATGTGGTGATTTTGTTAGGATTATTAGTCAAGAGTATTCCTTAGGTGAACTGAACTTCTTCGAAATAATGTTTAAATTTATGTTTATTTATAAAGATAGATATTTTGGCTTTCTATCAGTCAGATTCATCAACTATTGATTCTTTCACACACTACACTAGTGAGTTTGATGCTATTTTTATCTCAAAAAGATTAATATCTCTATGGTCTATGCTTCCTCACAATACATGTCTGAAACTCACATAAATTATCACTATAAGAAATTTAATAAAAAACCATTAAAATAATTAAGGGAATTAAATTCGATAATGTAGCAGTTAGAATAAATTTATCCAAAATAAGTATAAGGAAATAGTAGCGGTGGATTATTTTAGTGGTGTGTTTATGTATAAAATCATGACACTAGTGGTGTCTTATACTTAGCGAAAATATATTTTTCTAGAGGTGTCTCAACTGGTGATGTATGGTCTGGTAGTGTCTCATACTTTTCCAAAATTCTATGTTGGTGTATTAAACTAGTGGTATCAAAAATTATCCTCATTTACGTTATGGTGGTGTATAGATTATGATGTCCCCGTTTTTGGTATATCATCTGATGGAGTCTTGAACTTAGTGATATTTTTTATGCTGGTTGTTAGTTAAAGAAACAATTTCATTAGTTTTTTGTGCTAGTGTCAGTGGTGTCTCATCCTTATCCAATTTCACCATCTGTCTCAGAATAGGATATTCTTACAGAAAAATGAAATTCATTGAGATCATTAAGATCATTAAGATCATGATTTTTATCATTAATATAGGGAGGTAAAAAATTTGACCCTTTTTTATAATCACAAATCATTATATTACATGTCTTGATGATTTACCTGGTGATTTTCTCCCTCTTTATGATAAGGATTGTAATAAGATTCCTTCTTTCAGACTTTTGTAGCTTCCCTTTTTTATAAAATAATTTGTGCCTCGGTCTTTGACTAAGGAACCACCTTCTAAAAAAAAGTATAAATTATGACATAACATTCAATTTTTGTAATGATTCTATAAAAGTAAAAAAATTAGAAAATAGGTAGTTTAAAAGGTAAGTATGTTTTATGAATTATTTAAAGATTAAAAATAGATAGTATCAAGGATAACATAGAAACAGTACTGTAATAAATCAAAATTATGTAAACCATAATGTTATACAAAAAAATGAAAAAAAATTCCATAAGAATTCTCCCCCATTTTGGATTATCAAAAAGGTAAATATGAGTAGAGTAAAGATAGTAAATGTAGTAAGAATAAGTAGACTAATAGATAATAAATCCAATCAAAATTAATATAAAAAATAAATTACAAACTATGTCCCATCAAAGACATACTATCATAGACAACAACAATAGAGGTTCAAGGTTTGGAAGAGGGGTCCACTGGTTCTTTTCTTTTTCCCTTGACATTTTCTTGGTTATTATATGAGGAAGCATGACCATGTCAATGTACAGTAGAATGAACACTATTTGGTAAACAATTTATAGCTCTTGGATGATATTCACACACAAAAATAGCAGGCCTAAGTTGATGAAAAACTAGATCATGAGTCATTGGATGAGGATGTAAAAGTGATGGTAGAAGATCCATTGGATATCAAGAGACTCCCAATAATTGAGAGAGATCAGCAGTAATTGGAATGGCTTCTTGAGCCACTACAAATTGACCATGAACATGAAGAAAAAGCATCATCAGATTTATAAAATCCATAATGATCCGTTCATCTCGTTTCATGGTACTAAAGAAATCACTCTTCTCCTCCATAAAAAGATGCAACATATAAGTAATCATTTTAAATTGTATCACTTATTCCATAACGGCCCTAGCAACACGAGGCATCCAAATATTATCATAAAAAAACATGATGTTTGTATCCATGACATGTTTTGTGTAGATCCTTGTGATTTAATATTTAATGGATTTTGAGATAGCCTCTCTGTATAAGCTCATTTCTTTGGAATGGATCTTTATTACCATGTGAGAATGATATTTATGGTGTTCAAACTTCCTCAACATCTCCTAAGGCATTTCATGTTCACTACTATATGGACCACTGAACAAATATATATCTTCCTCTCTGAAAACTGTTCATAGTTGACCAACATCCTGCGTCGGAATAGGAGTAGTTGAAGAATCTAAAGATGTATCCTCATTAATTTTTAAGATTATATCAATGGAGTTAGAAAAGTTTGACCTTAGATTTTCAATAATTGCCTTGATATATTCCAATTCACTTCCAATTTTTTCATTATCAATTTTAACTTTTTGTATTTAATGCATCATTTTTTGTTTGATATGTTAGATCACCAACTCAAAAAAATATATGGAAACCTTTTCACTATGTTTTGTTATAAGAGGAGACTTGAGTCTCCATAAATCATTATAGTATAAAATTAAATTTTACTAGATGCAGGAAAGTAAGTACTTGTGACTAAGTCAATTGGTAAAGTAGGAGAAGTTGAAATAATAGGTTCAGGTCCAGGGGAATGAGTTCTAATAGAAGATAACTTTTCTAATAAGCTTTAAAAGTCTACTTGAGCTATCATAGATCCCTCCGGATCTTCCTCATTTCAAACCTCAGGTACACTATTCATTGGTTGAATCCTTATAAAAGTAGAGTACATTCCCCATTATTCTTCCATAGGATCCACCCATTGATCTAGAAAAACAACTAAGACAGATTCAGTGGTAGGAGTTTCCACACCAGTAGCTATAACTGAAACATCAACACATCTATGTCCACATAAACCTTCTGAAAATGAGGTTTTTTAAATAGTGGAAGGTTTATATTTTATCCGTTTATCAATAGAATGAACCATTATCATCTAGGCATCATCATTTTGGTCAAAAATAGTAGATTCTACTTCTATATAGCTATCAACTAGAGGATGATAAGTATCCAAAACAACAAACCGAATGTCACTACGTTTTTCAAAAGAAGACATATACTATTTCTATTTCTCAACCACATGATGATCACCATCATCTATAGCACACATTTTCCCAACCATTGAAGAGTTAGAAACTATACGACTTGTGTAAATTGAGCTTCCCTAAGATCTATCAACTACATTCACTTCATTAAAGATCTTTATAGATTTTGATTTATCCCCTCAACAAAATAATCATTTTATTTAATAATTGGGTCCAATTATTTGGATATATCAATTTTCTTAGCATATTTACAAGTCCAAGGAAGAATATTTTGAGGGATATCAACATATGTCCTTTTAATTTTTCCTGTTTCACCATTAGGGCCAGAGTAACCATCATCACCCCTTCCATCATCTATATGCTTTCATCTTCATTATTTTCAATATTTTCATCTTCCTCTTCATCATAACTATTCTAATCTTTATAATCAGTTTTAAACTACTTCTGAATTCATCTTCCCTGGAAACCTATGTTTCCTCTTCTTAAGTTTTAACAATCCTTTCTCATTTTGGTAGTCTTCTCGGTGGGATAGGACCTCCATATTTAATGGGATAATATTTTGGAGAAAGATCTGGATCACATACCTCATCAACATATGGATATTTTTAACCTTCTTTAGTGATAGATTCTTCTTTATCGTCATCATATTATTCAACTATTTAATTATGCTCAATAATTGGATCAACAACATTCTTTGGCCTAGTAGGATGATCAACAGGGTTAAAATCAACCTATAACTTATCACTATCTCTTACCCACTATATCCTCCAGGGGTACCATTTAATATTCATCCTTAAACAAGTATATCATGAATTAAAAAACCCCAACATTATATAATAGACTCTTCATCTTTAGATAATAGGCCTCATATTTTTACATGGATGAAATAAACTTGGGGTAGATCAAGGAATTGGATCAAGAGGTTGGATGGACCATCTCACAAAAGTGCTCCATGAGATATCTATACAAATTTATCTTATGACCCAATTTCATAAGATATAAAAGGTAAACATATTGGTACCTTAGAGTTGAGAATTAATGGTTTCTTGGACATATCATGTTCTATAAAAATGTAACGAGAATCCCACATTCCCAATAAACATTTGAGGCAAGAAGTATTCTTGTTATACTATCTCCTATCAGATTTGACAAAGACTTTTCATACCCAATGTCCTTAGTATCTTCAATAATTAGTCCTTCTTAATCCTCATAAATTCCCTCATGAGGTACATTTAATAATTTATCCCATTTCATTCACAAAAAACATATTAAGATTCCTTTTACATGACTTGTAATCCAATCAGCACAATTTAGAACAAAGTTAAACACTACATGCTGATAGAATTCATAATCTAGATTATGGTAGTAAGGAATTTTTTTATGATGAGAACTAATCTATACATCCTTATTTTTTTATTACATTTATTAATAGAGAGTTTCTAGACAACAACCACTTCTATTCAACTTCCCTTTTAGCTATAAAAACTCTGTTGGTAACCTCATGATTAACTGGTGCAACTAGAGTAGGTTCACATGGTTCATTATTTTTCTTCTTAGAATATCTTGATATATAAGGTGAATACTTAGAAGGTTTGTTCATTATAGGCATGAAAACTGGTTGGAAAAGCTCGATCGAGGGTAATGAGAAGGCTTGAAAAGAAAGATCTAAAGGGTTGCACTGGGCTTGAGAGAGAAAGATATGGGATTATCATGATAGGCTCAATGTGTGTTTGGAATAGAAATAAATAAATTTTCATATCATTTGGGATTTTAGACATTCTAAAATTGAAATTGAAATAATTCTTAAGAATTAATATTTTAGAATTGGGAGAAGAACACAATACATGTTATGAAAAAGTAATAGACCAAATAACAATAAATTAGGTTGTTCAACTTGATAAATGGAAAAATTCAGAAAGGTACAAAAGTGTAATGACATGATAATCCAATGGTATGATAACAAAATGGCGGTTCACCACAACAATGTGTCAACTCAATGATTTTTCAATCATAATGGTATGTTTACTCAATAGTGTGTTATACCACAATGATATGTCGACTCAATAGTGTGTCAACCACAACAGTATGTCAACTCAATGGTGTTTCATACTAGAAAATTATACTTAACCATAATTTATAATTACTATACCATTTTTGATATAGTTTATTCTCTCATAAATCAATGTCTTAATAAATATATCAGATAGAAAATGTTATGTGCCAATAAATTTTAGAGTGATATATTCTTTTGAAAATTGTTTCTCAAAAACCGATGTGTTATATCAATATGTTTTTTTCAAAGAAAGAGAAACTAGATTATTGGTAATATTAATAGAAAATGTGTTGCCAATGTTTACGGGGGAATGTCAAAATTTATACCCATAGTCTATTATAGTGTGTTTTATCAACAAAGTTTGAGCATAAAAACAACTAGTTTCTATGTATTCATTTTCAATGGTAGACAATGCTACATAATCTTACTTATACCTACACCATAAAAATAGTGACTTTTCCAAAATGTGACATGATCTATGGGGTTCTTTTTTATATCGATCTTGCTTCCTCTAAAATCAACATTATAATAACTTAATAGATCAAATGATTCTCATCTAGGGTAAAAAATACTAAATTGGCAGTACAATTAAGGTATTTTAAAATTATTTTACAATCATTTAAGAGCGACTCTTTTGAGATTTCTTGAAATTGAGCACACATAGAAACACTAAACATAATATCTGGCCATCTATAATTCAAGTAAAGAAGGTTTGAAATCATACATTTGTAACTAGTTTGATCAATTGGTTTCCCAAATTCATCAAGATCAATTTTTAGGTGGAACTTATCGGAGTGTCATTACTTTTAGGTCTATCATTGTTAAAATGTTCTAAAAGAACAGTTTGTATATTTAATTTGGTTCAAAATAATTCCTTCCTTATTTGGAGAATTTTGGAATCCAAAAATGAATTTTATTTCTCCCATTAAACTCATTTCAAAATATTTTTTCTTCATTCTGGGAAAATTAGTACATAAATAATTTATTAAAGATCCAACAATAATATTATCATTATATATTTGTACTACTAAAACATATTTTTAATTTTTTATATGAAAATATTAGGTTCAGTAATGCCTTTTAAAAATTCTTTTGAAATTTGAAAAAATTCTGATACTATCATACCATGCTCTCAAAGCTCATTTTAAACCATATATACCTTTTATTAATTTAAAAACCAGATTTGGAAAATGGAGATTTTGAAATCCATGGGGTTTTCAATAAAAAAATATACTCAATTATTAAACTATTCAAGAATGCACTCCTGACATCCATTTAATAAAGATTAAAATATAAATGTGATGCATAAGGAAACATAATTCATATAAACTCATGTCTGGATAAAGGTGAAAATGTTTCATCATAGTCTAATCCTTCTTTTTGACTATAACCTTATGTAAAAAGTCTAGCATTATTTCACACAATAGTTCCTGAATCATCATTATTATTTATAAACACTCATTTAGTTACAATAGTTAAGGTGTCCTTGGGTTTATATATATGTTCACATAATCTATTTCTTTCAAAATGATTTAATTATTCTTTCATTTATATTACAAATAACTCATCATTAATTTCTTCATTTATGATCTTAGATTCATGTTGAGAAAAGAAAACTTGATGTTCAACCCTTTTTCTTGAACAAGATCTAGTTTGTGTTCCCCTATATAGGTCTCCAAAAAAATCATTTAATGGACGCTACATAATGGTTCTAATAGCTCTTGAAAAAGAAGGGCTGGTCACTTCTGAATTTTCAGATTCAAGTTTTGGTTGTTTTGGAAATTATTCATAACTAGTTTATTTTTATTCTTGTTTTACAATAGATTTTAATGGATTTTAATTTAAATATTAGAGAATACAAATCGTCTTCATAGTTCTCTAGGTAGGTATTAGGATCATGTGGACCAGTCAAATCAAATATATCATGAACTAATTCTTCAACTATTACGGTATTCTTATTTAATACTCTATATAAATTACTAGATATTTAATAAGAAATAAAAATTCCTTCATCGAATTTTGAATTTTTTTTTCCAAATTATCCTTAGTGTTATGATTAAGGACTTTCACACCAAAAACTCTAATTAAATTAACCTTAGGTTTATCATTTTTCCACAACTCATAAGGATCCTTATTAAGGATCGGTTTGATCAAGACTCTCTTGATATTTTACTAGGTTGTATTGATAGGTTCTTCCAAAAAATAGATAGGTAGGCCGTACTCATTCAACATGGTGTAGGATATCTCCTGTAAAATTTTATTTCTCCTTTATAAAACACTATTCTATTGAGGGGTACTAAGAGAATAGAGGTTATGCGTGTATCCATTTTGTGAGAAAAATATTCAAAATCATGATTTTCAAACTCATGACCATGGTCAATTCTTAATTTCTTAATCCTAAAGAAAATAATAATCCATATCAACATCGAATACTTGGTAATGTTTGATAAAGCTTCAATTTTTTCACCTAGAATATATACCCATGTATACCTAGTATAGTCATCTACTAGAACATATATATAGTGCTTCCTATTAATACTATAACTCTAGATGGTCTAAATAAATACATGTGAACCAAATTGAGAGGTTGATATGTTGAGAATCCTTTCTTTGGTTTAAAAGAAACATTGTTTAGTTTACCTATTTAAAAGGGGTTATGTAAATTATCAGTTGGGAACTCATGTTTAGGTATATCTCTTACTAACCCTTTAGTAGTTATCTTCATAAGAAATTAAATGTTGTAATGGAATAGTCTCCTATTCTGAATCCACGACTCTTTGTGAAAGGAACATAAACATGAAGAATTTTGGGAAACTAAAGAATTTAAACCTACAACATAAACATTTTCATTTCCCAAGGTAGAAAAAATCAAATCATTTTTATAATAAAAAACATTGAAAGCCCCATTTTCAAAAATAACATGAAAAGCATTATCACATAACTGATAAATAATTAAAAAATTATATTTTAACCCACAAATATATTATACGTTATAAATTAAATCATAATTATTATTACCAATCTGGATTAGGCTAATGATATTCCGTTTTTCATTGTCACTAGAGGTGACATAGAAACCATCAAACTTGATAAGGATTTTTAATCATGAATATTATCTATCCATATTCCTTGAAAACCCACAATCCAAGTACTATACACTTCGACTCGAGGTCCTCAAGTAGTTTTCCTACAAAACAGATTGTATGCAAGGAATCAATTTGGTACCCAAATCTGTTTGGGTCTAGATATATTATAAATTAGGGTTTTGGGAACCCTGAATTTCTTGATAGTTATCCTATGCTCAGATTGTAAGCTTTTAAAAATAAAAACATTGTTTGTAACTTTAGAAAAATGGTTTATAGAAGAAAATTTAGGTCTGTATTTAGGAACAAATTTATTTTTTGAAATTCCTCTATGTCGTGGAAAATATCCTATTCCAGTAACATATTTAGGTGAAATTTACTAACCTACAATATGATTAAAATTTTCTCTTCCATTTTGAAATTTTTCTATAACCTTATTATATTTCCCATTAGATAGTTTAAGTTTAGTATTTTTTGTTACCCGTTGAATATTTTTGTGTTTTTCTATTATCAGTTCGTGTTTTCTATTTGCAGTTAGAGGGTACAATCTTTTTAAATATTTGTATATATCCTTTATCCCATTAAATGTGTCTTCAAATATGTTATAATATTTATATAATTACTCATTTGACATATTATCATCATCATGTTCATTGTTAGAAATATAAAAATTATTCACAATAAGAACACTAGAAATGGTAGGTAAAATAGATACCTTATGGACTTTATTCATGAAACACATATTTACTCGGTCAGTTTTCCCTTCAGGTGATTTAATAGATTCACTATAGCTATCTTATGAATCATTTCATGTGTATTTAATATCCGTTTTGTATCTTATGTTATTATCCTCATATTTGTTTTGTACTAAAGATCCCAATACTTCTTCCAATATTTATTCCATGTTCTACTGGATTAAGATTTCCTTTTATACTTTTGTTTTGTGAGGAACTTATTCTTCATCCCAATCTTCTGAAATATTCTGGATAGGTGAGACATCTTCTCATCACTATCAAAAAGAGATTCACTATCATTAGAACTATCCAATTTTAATTTCCCTTTATCTTTTACTTTTTGTTCTCTAGATGAAATAGTCTGTAAAGATACTATCATTCTCTTAGGATCTTCATCTTCTTCTTGGATTACCTTTAATATATCTTCAAACATCGTAATCATTCCAATCAACTCATTGACTAACATTTTATCAATATCACATTATTCTTTGATAGAGGCAGATGTTCTTCTCCATATTTCAGGTAAGCATCTCAGACATATCGCAACCAGGTCCTTATCAAATAATTATTTTCCAGTCAATCTCATCGTATTGAAAATTTCATTAAACCTAAAGTACATATTAGAAATAGGTTCATCATGCTTCATTTTAATTCTTTCATATTTAATATTATATGTCTTAGGAATGAACTATTTAACACTAGTTGTTTTCTCATGAGAAACAGATAAGTTATCCTAGATTTCAAAGGTAGTTTTACATGAATATATTCTATTAAACTCTTCATCACCTATTAAAGAATAAAGGGAAACCGTGTATTTATAATTATTATTGGATGATAACTTTCTTGTATCATACCAAGTGATTTTATAAATATCATGTATAACTTTTTCAACTTATATAACAGACCAAATATAAAAACCCATGCTTTTTATACGGATTTGAATCAAAATATTCCTTTGAGAAAAGTCA
Source organism: Viscum album (assembly GCA_963277665.1). Lineage (NCBI taxonomy): Eukaryota > Viridiplantae > Streptophyta > Magnoliopsida > Santalales > Viscaceae > Viscum > Viscum album. The sequence goes on along the minus strand of OY728148.1, from coordinate 1,781,844,425 downwards.
TTACCAATAAAGAAAGGAGGTCTGTTAGAAGAAGAACCTTTTTAATGATTATCTATTAAAGGAAAAAAATTTATAAATAACAGATATTTATGATATTTATATTAAAACTAAAATCATTGTTTAAATAATTTTGAAAACATTAATACAGAAGAAAGAAATACATATGATACAAAGTGTTAATTGGTGTGAGTATCTCAAGAGGGGTGAATTTTGTACCCAATAATTTTTTTCTAAAATGAATTATTTTTGAAAAACACCACAAGTATAAATAAAACCCTATTTATTAAAATATGTAGTATGATATAGATCTTAATATTTCTAATGTTTTATATAAATTTTTATTATGTCTCAGATAAATAATATATAATATTTCTAGATCCTTTGAAATCAATTTTCTTTGTGAAAATACTATATGAACAAAAATTAAGATAAACTATTGATGCATATATATTTTATTTATAGAAAAAAAATTTAGTTTTAAAGTAGAAATAATGTAAAAAACAATTAATGAACATAGGGGAAAGTTTGAATATAAGAGTTTTAGTATCAAGTTGAGACTTATTCCTCATAACATGGTGATCACCTGCACCCAATAAGTTTATATGAAATAAACAAGATGATCCACAACCTCAATCCAATTTTACCGCAATTTACAAACATTAAAGGCAACACAAGACCTCTTTCGTAGTTATATGTGGGATTAAAAATAAATTTCCACACAAGGAACTCTAACATTGTTATACATGGGATTACACATCTAAGAAAATATGGGAAGATATCTGAGTATCATCCAATTGAGTACAGGAGACATTGTATGAATATAAAATTGAGTATTGAAAACACTTCTGAATAAGTAATAAAGATGTGTAGATGAGAGAAATAAAAAATAATAGTGTTCAGAAATTCTTTGTCTATATCAATGAAACTTGTGATTCTTGATTTGGTTTTATAGAGAATCTTGAGTCAGTTTCACTTGAAAACATCAGAAAAACAGAGTTCCATACACTCTTGTTCTCTATTGAAGGAAATCATTGTATGTAGTGATTTCGTTAGGATTAGCAGTTGAGTGTTTATAATAGTTGATATATTTTAGTTTTCAATCTGGTTTATCTCTATATTTGTTCAGTAAGTTCAATCTTTATAATTTCTATCAGTAGGCTTCATCAAATATTGCGTATTGCACAAACTAAATGAGTGAGTTTGATTCTCTTTTTATCAGCAACAACTGAAATATCTCAATGGTCTTCAATTACTCATACTTCATGTCTGACACTCACATCAATTCACTTAATCAAGAATTTAAGAGAAAATAATTTAAATTATAAATTGAATTAATGTCAATAATATAGTAGTTAAAATAAATTTACTCCAACATAAGTATAAGGAAAAGTGGCGGTGACTTAGTCTGGTGGTTTGTTGATGTCTGGAGGCATGACACTAGACGTGTCTTGGACTTGGCTAAAATATTTATCCACTATTGATATCTCAACAGGAAATGTCTGGTCTGGTGAGGCCTCATACATTTCCATATTTTTGTATTGATAGTATGTCCCTGGAAGTATATCATGCATAGTGAATTTATGTTCTAGCAGTGTATGGATGACAGTCTCTGCTGACTATATCTCATATGATGGTGTCTTATACTTAGTAATATTTTTATAATGGTGGTCAGTCAAGGACAATAGTGTCTCGAGTTGGTAGTGTGTATCACAGTAATGTCTCATCCTTAGTCAATTTCATCATTTGTCTCATAATGAGATATTTTTATAGAAAATTTGAAATTGATTAAGATCATAATAATCATGATTTTGTGATCATTCAAATTAGGAGGTCAACACTTTAGTTTAACATTTCCATTATGAGTTTCTTTAAAAGTCCTCTAAATGTCAATAGTATTTTTATGATATTAAATAAGTATACAAATAGTTATAATTAAAGAAAAATAAAAATAATACAAAATCGTATAATTTTAGATATATTTTTTTATCACTATTACTAGTTAAATTATCTTGTTTAGAATGTTTTAAAATATATTACATGGATTTTATCTTAAAATATTTAAAACCAATATTTTAATAAACCCCATTTCATCCTTATAATATACATAGTCACTTTTATAGAAATGGAGTTGTCTATGTGGATTCAAAACCTTACTTTCCAAAAAATATATTATTGAAAAATAGATCTTTCCTAGAAATTTTTATATTCTATGATATAGGTTTTCTAAATAATAAATATGAATAAAAAATATGTGTAAGATAAAAATATCCAACATTGAAAAATCTCTAATAACGATTATTTAGTATCTCTAAAAAAGATAAATATCAATTAAAGGTATGTATTTTATACCAATTATTATCCCAACATGAAATTAAAAGATGATCTAGAGGAGTAATGGTGAATATAACTTTTACAACATTAAAAAATTAATTAAATAAGATTTTTTTAAAAAATATAAGTGAAACATTCAATGAATGAATAATTCATGTTAAGTGTTAACGAAACTAATTCAAATAATAATTATAATAAAAACGAACATGCACACTAGAATTTATAATATTATGGATCAAGTGATCACACATATACTCTTAAAAAATCTATAACTTAGTGAGAGCAATAGGACACACTATAATATAAAGGATTTTATAAAGTAACAAACCCAAATTATAACACTACATTTTATGAGATTATAAAAAATCTAGTATCTTACAAGATAGGAAAAACATGACACTACCTTTTACCAGGTTCACGAATAACCTTTGTTTTCAGAATTTTAGTTTAGTTTAACATAACCAAGAAATTTATTTTTGATTATAGGGTCAACAATGTGTGAGATGGTTATTACATGATAAAAAACATTAAAACATTAAAATATAAAACCCAGTGAAAGATAATAAAATGAATCAACTAGAGAAAAAATAATAAATGAAAAATAATATAAAATAGGTTTCTTTATGCATTTAATGTTGATGATCAATTTTGAATCATTAGAATAACTAATGATCCTTTGAAATTTGACTCAATAGAGTTAATAGAATATATCACGTGAACCTTTTTAAGAATTCAATAGAAAATGAATCATATATCTTATATATATTCCCATGTTCGTCCACTATTCATTTAAATATATTTTCTCCAGTGGTTAGTTTAATAACTCTATGTATATAGCTATATTTTCATTACATGAAAACAATCAAAACATTCAAAATTTTGAAAAAAAATATAGATATAAATTGTTACATATAGTTTAAATTTCACATGTATCTCCTTGAAAAAAACATTCAAACTACCTCAAATTGATCTTTAGTAATTTTATGCAATTTAATATTTAATTAAACAAATAGGATCAACCATAACATATTTTTTTAAATTATAATATAAAAAATAAAATGAAATGGAATCTCATATGAATGGGTTTGAAAAAATGTAAACTACACATGAGAGTGACTTTGAAAACGAACTATGTGGGTTTTATAAATGTGAATGAGTCATTTATAAGTCACATATGAGCGTTTTTAATTTTAAATTATTGGTCACTTTTAATAATTTGTGAAAAAAAGAAAAGTTACTGATATTTTAAGGTTCAGTTGAAAATATCCAAAAGTTACCCATAATGATGCTACATACATGTCTTAAGGTTGATATAGTCATTCATTGAGTTGATATATGTCATGACTTGTCCCACAGGGCCCATACGTGACTACCGCAAGCTCGCCTTCCACAGTCCAGGGGTTGGTGACTAGAACCTGAAGGCTTTTCCCATACAGAGAAGGAATTTCCTTAGAGATATGAACACCCTCAAAAGGGAAAACTGTAACACCCCGAGATTTTATGAAAAATATTCTTTTAATTTCATTAATGTCTTGTGTTGTATTCTACACCAAGATTACCTTGCGCTATACACAACACCGTATTAGCTTGCAGTATACGCAACACTATTCTTGGACCGTGTTACACACAATTTTGATAATAGTTATTCTACGCAACATTGAGTATATATATATATATATATTAAATATATAAATGAAATATGGTTGGATTCTGTTATACGAAACAATGAAGGATTCTTTCACAACACGCAACCCTGACTTGGCTTGCATTACACGCAATCGCGACCTTCCTCGATAGCGTGTGTTGTACGCAATACCGGGTTTTAATAAACAATGTTATATTATTATAATATTTTCATGAACTAGCCGTTATGAATAGTATTAACTAAATTTTGAATTTTATAACATTATTATTCATCTTACACATTTCTAGAACATGGTATAAGAACAAAATAAATTTTTCGGGTAAAATAAGTATTTTTCAAAAAATGCAGTTTTACCGCCTTTTGATGGCGCACCCACTTTAAATATAGTTCTTGACATCTTTATATGTTCAATTTGACAAAATAATATTCTTCTTTTGAATCAGGATGTAAAAATTTACATTAGATAAAGTTTTGATATTTTTCCGACAACTTTCATATTTTAATGAATAGTAAAAACACGCTATATTTTAATTAAAAACAACTTTTTTCATCATAATATATTATGTGGTTAAATTATAATATTGAATGGTTTTAAAGTATATTTAGAATATATTTTTACCACTTAATATAATGTTGGTCATTGGACACAATTTTACAATTAAACCGAACATAAACAAGTGTCAATCTTTTGATAGTTATTATCTCTTAAAAACACGCTTTTTGTTTTGACAGCGGGAATTAATTTAAAATTAATTTCTGCCACTTCTGTGTTTTGAATTTATAAAAATGGATTCCATATTTGGAATCAGGATGTTCAAATTGTGTAAATAGATAACTTTTATTTTTAGACATTTTGAATAATTACTGCGGTAAATATTTTATTTACCATGGTTAAGGGTAAATCCGGTAAATAAGGGTTAAAAAATAATATTATAATAATATTAAATTACCCTAAAACGTGTCGTAACCCCATTGGTTGATACATGGTCGACCATGGGCATCTTTGGGTCGATTTTGGGACCCCATTGATCCACTTGTAAGTGATAATGACAATTTATTTTAATTAAGTTAAAATGAATACAAAATTGACACAAGCATATATCTTTTAGCAAAACAATTGTTACATAGGGTTATATATGTTGGCTTTTAGATTATAAATATTCATTAGAAAGATAAAAAGCTTTCCTACATAATGGTATTTTATTTGTAATTTTTAGACTTTAAATAATTTAATTTATTTATGACACAATGATGATGCAGTAATTATCTTATTAATGAAATATTGACATAATTGATGTTATAAACACCCAAATAAATGTAATTTGAGACTTTTTATGAATTACACTAATTTTCTAGGTTACTATGATATATTAATGTTTATTTAATCAACTTTCTTCGAACATTTAATTCTGTTATGACTTTCACAAAAATCATATATCAAATAGTGTCAAAATTGACAAAATAGTTTTTAAATCAAATATTATATTATTAATTGTTATTGTATTCCTAAAAATCTAAGGTTCGGCCAAATGACTTAGATAAGGATATATATATTAATAATAAACAATTTGGGGTTCGTTTGGCATGTTATAGTAAATTTATTAACCATATAGTAAAAGAAAACAAAAAGACATGGTAAAAGTTAAATTATTTAACTTAGAGTTAAATCTAATTGATAAGGTTAAAATAATATCCTAAACTTGTATAAATTCTATTGGTTGATAGGATTTCGACCCCTCCCCACCTTATCTTCGAAATAAGACCCTTTGGAACTATTATAAACCGATTTTGACTTTAATATAAAATAATATTTTGAGATATTCCTAAGGTGCCCCTCTCCTCCCTTATAAAAGGACACCTCCTCCCCCTCCTCCTCACACCAATTTGAGCACTCAATCTCGGCCAAACCCTGTAAAAATATCTTCTCCACTTCCCTTGAAACATCCTAGAGGTTCTGGTCTTCCTCAAAGACCAATTCTAGTGCCCTAAGAGGATGTCTCAAAGAGGCACTTCAAAGAAGAGGTAATTACCGTTACCAATTCTTTTATCTTTATTTCTTCTTCCACTTCTTCTTCTTAGGTTGTTTCATTATGAAGTAATAACATCAGTATCACTCATATACTGATATGTTATTATATGTATGAAACAACCCTATTTCACCATCTATCCATCCTACGGAAAAAGAAATCACCGCGCGTGCGTACGTACTGAATACCATCTCCACGCCGTGGTGTAATCTATTTTCCACCACCACCTTACATGGATGGGTATAATGGTGTAAAGAATAACTATACATAGTTATTACAACATCATATTGATTCTGATATATTGTATAATCCACTCCAATTCAATTCAATATTTATAGAAATGATATCATCGCTCGTGCGTACGTACGGACTACCGTCTCCACGACGCGATGAGATTCATTCTCCATGTTAACCATTTAAGAATGATTATAATGTATATATAAGAAATAATAATGAAATATATGACATTATAAAGCTACTGGATTTATGTATATATATACATATGTATGTCATCTACTTACTTCCATTTCAAGACAATAAGGAAAGGAAAACAGCGTTCATGCGTACGTACGGACTACCGTCTCCATGAACGGTGTTTTTCATTTTATTTATCTACCTATTATATATATATATACTGAATATATATGATATATAAATCATATTTTATATTCTGGAAGTATGTAAATCATGATATAAGTAATAATGATGTCAAGAACAACAAGTCAAAACACCTACGATAAATGAAACGATTTTACCCAAAACGCTTCTTTAACATGGAATTTAAAAACGAACGGGTAATATAATGTCATAAGTGAACCATATATGATATCATAACAATGAATATGATTCTGTAATAAGTCAATAACATGATTTAAATCATTATACAGGAGGTTCGGACACTTACAAAGCAAGTCGGACCTAAGGTAAGGGAAAATATCACAATCTCATTTTTATTCGAGATTGTTTATTCGTAAGTATTTACTGGGGTGTATTTTATCATCCACATCCATGTTTCATCAATATGTGATATTATTTCCATCCTTCTACAATATTTTATATCAAATTTTACCCTTCGGTGTGTTTTTAGTAAAAGATATGAAAGGAATCTTTTGTCGTTTTTCGTACGAGGTACTTTTTGACTTTTCCGACAAAAGTACGAAGAATGTTTTTTTTAACTTATACGGCACGAACGGATTTTTACGGTTTTATAAAGCCTTATTTTCATGAATCTTCCTCCAAAATATTTCATGACTATTTTTAATAAAATCTCTTTCTTTTAAAATTGCATGATGTTTTGTGAAAAGAAATTGATTTTGAAGAAGAAAGGATATTTTCCTCAAGAATTCATTTCAAGTGTTTTATCAAAATTATTTTCCATCTAAGATAATAAAGGGTTCTGTTTATATCCATATTCTTACATTGATTTGACTATGTTGTGATGGAATTATGTTTATGAATTCCTTTATCTTATATGAATGGTTTTATGATGTCATGTTGTTTAAGAATCCCATTTTTATTACATGGGTTATGAAATGATGTATGATTTATGATTTTGTGGCACACATAAGAATGGTATCATTATGAGATGGGTGGGACCTATATCTCCCTCCAATGCATTGGGTAAAGATTTTATATCTCATGAGATAGACAGGGCTGGAATGGTAGGTTATACCGGTTCAGTGAAACAGGACTGAAACGAGGGTTACTCGATTCAGAAAGGGACTTTGTCCACTAAGATAGTCTTGACAATGAGTCTTGACTAACAAGAAATGATTCTCTATGATTATGTGTGAATGCCACAAAGTTTCATGTTTTATGTTATGATTATTGTGATTACATTTCACTGCCATGATTTACCCCATGTTATGAAATTATGATCTCTTTTGCAGGTTAAGATTTTCCAAAAGTTATGTGCTTATGTATATGATGTGATTGATATTTCTTTTGTTTACCCTTACTGAGCATTTGAGCTCACCCTTTTATGTTTTCTTTTCCCCAGGATATAAAGAAAGGTATTAGGTAAAAAAAGTGAAGATCTTTATGAGAGATATTGAAGACCTTTCACCAGGATTAGAAGATTATGTTCCGAGTTTCCAAAGACACTAAACTATTACGGTCCTTGTGTGTGTGTTTTTGTTATGTACTAAGTATTCCGCAAAAGTAATGTAATGTCCATGTACGTCAGGATACGGGTCTCTACAGTTGGTATCAGAGGAAAGGTTTAGTCAACCTTTGGAAACTAGGATGCGAGATCTTTAGTGAGATCCCTAGAGATATTTATAAGGTATGTCTAGGGATGTCCCTAAGGATAAGTATACGTATAGGATATAGTCCTAGAACTACGGTAACGATCTTAGAATTTAACCTAAGATGTTAGATATTGAGGGTTCTCCCCCTTTACTATGTTGTCTTCCCTAGCATGATTTCATCTCTCACAAAATTCTTTTTGTGTTTTAGTTAATGGAGGGAACCAGAAGGAATTCGGTTAACAGTGAATCCAATGGACAAATTGGTGACTATGAGCAACAAAATTGTGTAATGCCTAAAGATAAAGATATTGTGATTATGCCAAATTAGTCATCACGATATATGATTAACAAGGTGAAATTTAGTGGTATGCCTAATTCATCAATGAAGAGGAAGATAAACTATTATGCATGTTCGCATGTTGAGGAGCATAAAGAAAGGAAGATTGAGATTTCTAAAGAAGGGAAGAAGAACCTTGAGGAATACCTCAAATGGAGGGACCGATGTTATCTGTGTGGAGAAAAGGGTCATAGGGTGACAGACTGTTATGGAGTTCAATGTCATATTTGTGGAGAACATGGGCATTACCCAACTCAATGCCCTGACCTAAAAAGATACTTCTAAATCAAGGAAGGACTTATTCCAGGACAGTCATTGATGTGGATGGACTGAAGTGTTTATGTATTGGTATTCAAGAATAATGTTGTTGAGGTACTTTTATGGTGTATTGGAATATTTATGTATTGGTCTAATGTGGTATTCGAAGTGATTGAGATATTTTTGGAAATAAGATGATATGCGCATAATGAAGGGATATGACGATAATGAGATGTTTGATTGTATTCATGAGATCATGATTTATATAAGGACTAAGTGATATCACAGTTTGAGTATATAGAATTTTGAGGATTTTGGTATGTGGAAAGTGTTAACTTTAAACTGCATTCATGTTTTCACTAAGGTATTCAAGCGAATACATGATTAAGGACTTTGAATGTTTAGAATGTGACCAACAAGACATATCTTATGGGGATCAACGATGGTATTAAATCTCTGGTAATCGTTTTCACTATGTTATGAGAATGGACTGCAGTATTATGGATAAGCCTAAAGATTGGAATGGATTATGTTGGACATAAGTTAGTATTGTTTAAGGATAGAAGTTTTTTTCGATATTATTGATGGGATGTTATAGTAATATAGTTTTAGAAAAAGGACAACCTGCAGGACGGGCGACATCCCATCGCTTCGGACAAGGCTGTGGGAATCGAACCCACAACCGAAGTGCGACTGGCCTTTATCGCCTACCACTGGCCTACAGGAAGTCCCCGTTTAGTAGAAACTAGTTTTATTTTATTAAGCGGTATGATATATGAAGTATAAGTTCATTTTTGGAACCATATACGATTAATCTCACTATAAGATGGACTTATAACTTTTGCTAACCTTTTGTTTGAGACAGATGGAATGACCTGTCATTCTATCACATGATCTGCTAACACATCACGAATAACAAATTCAACTTCATTTCTTTAAGGGATGAAGTGTAAATTGTTCAATTCACGAACAAAAGTGAGATTGTACCAAAATAAAGTAAGTATTTATTCTAATGGGAAACGATCTTGAAAACCAAAAATGTTGTCCTAGTGCTCTTATATCTGATTAATTATATGGTACCTTAGATCGTCACAAATTTATGGATTTGTGATTGTTGGCTTTTCCATAGCCATGTTCTCTACCACTCTCCATCAGAACATGATGGTTAGATTTCTCTTCCATATCCATATTTTCACCTATGTGGAAACCCAGTGATTAGTTTATTTGGGTAACCGTTACGTTTCATACTTTTGTTTTTAAAGATAAGTTTTGGTATTCCTTTTTACGATGTGGGTTTCTATCAAAGAAATTTTCAAATAGTAAACCATTTATAACCTTGACGAATTTCGAGGGCGAAATTCATTTTAAGGGGGGTAGAATGTAACACCCCGAGATTTTATGAAAAATATTCTTTTAATTTCATTAATGTCTTGTGTTGTATTCTACACCAAGATTACCTTGCGCTATATGCAACACCGTATTAGCTTGCAGTATACGCAACACTATTATTGGACCGTGTTACACACAATTTTGATAATAGTTATTCTACGCAACATTGAGTATATATATATATATATTAAATATATAAATGAAATATGGTTGGATTCTGTTATACGAAACAATGAAGGATTCTTTCACAACACGCAACCCTGACTTGGCTTGCATTACACGCAATCACGACCTTCCTCGATAGCCTGTGTTGTACGCAATACCGGGTTTCAATAAACAATGTTATATTATTATAATATTGTCATGAACTAGCCGTTATGAATAGTATTAACTAAATTTTGAATTTTATAACATTATTATTCATCTTACACATTTCTAGAACATGGTATAAGAACAAAATAAATTTTTCGGGTAAAATAAGTATTTTTCAAAAAATGCAGTTTTTCCGCCTTTTGATGGCGCACCCACATTAAATATAGTTTTTGACATGTTTATATGTTCAATTTGACAAAATAATATTATTCTTTTGAATTAGGATGTAAAAATTTACATTAGATAAAGTTTTGATATTTTTCCGACAACTTTCATATTTTAATGAATAGTAAAAACACGCTATATTTTAATTAAAAACAACTTTTTTCATCATAATATATTATGTGGTTAAATTATAATATTGAATGGTTTTAAAGTATATTTAGAATATATTTTTACCACTTAATATAATGTTGGTCATTGGACACAATTTTACAATTAAACCGAACATAAACAAGTGTCAATCTTTTGATAGTTATTATCTCTTAAAAACACGCTTTTTGTTTTGACAGCGGGAATTAATTTTAAATTAATTTCTGCCACTTCTGTGTTTTGAATTTAGAAAAATGGATTCCATATTTGGAATCAGGATGTTCAAATTGTGTAAATAGATAACTTTTATTTTTAGACATTTTGAATAATTACTGCGGTAAATATTTTATTTACCATGGTTATGGGTAAATCCGGTAAATAAGGGTTAAAAAATAATATTATAATAATATTAAATTACCCTAAAACGTGTCGTAACCCCATTGGTTGATACATGGTCGACCATGGGCATCTTTGGGTCGATTTTGGGACCCCATTGATCCACTTGTAAGTGATAATGACACTTTATTTTAATTAAGTTAAAATGAATACAAAATTGACAAAAGCATATATCTTTTAGAAAAACAATTGTTACATAGGGTTATATATGTTGGATTTTAGATTATAAATATTCATTAGAAAGATAAAAAGATTTCCTACATAATGGTATTTTATTTGTAATTTTTAGACTTTAAATAATTTAATTTATTTATGACACAATGATGATGCAGTAATTATCATATTAATGAAATATTGACATAATTGATGTTATAAACACCAAAATAAATGTAATTTGAGTCTTTTTATGAATTCCACTACTTTTAGAGGTTACTATGATATATTAATGTTGATTTAAGCAACTTGGTTCGAAAATTTAATTCTGTTATGACTTTCAAAAAAATCATATATCAAATAGTGTCAAAATTGACAAAATAGTTTTTAAATCAAATATTATATTATTAATTGTTATTGTATTCCTAAAAATCTAAGGTTCGGCCAAATGACTTAGATAAGGATATATATATTAATAATAAACAATTTGGGGTTCGTTTGACATGTTATAGTAAATTTATTAACCATATAGTAAAAGAAAACAAAAAGACATGGTAAAAGTTAAATTATTTAACTTAGAGTTAAATCTAATTGATAAGGTTAAAATAATATCCTAAACTTGTCTAAATTCTATTGGATGATAGGATTTCAACCCCTTCCCACCTTAGCTTCTAAATAAGACCCTTTGGAACCATTATAAACCGATTTTGACTTTAATATAAAATAATATTTTGAGATATTCCTAAGGTGCCCCTCTCCTCCCTTATAAAAGGACACCTCCTCCCCCTCCTCCTCACACCAATTTGAGCACTCAATCTCGGCCAAACCCTGTCAAAATATCTTATCCACTTCCCTAGCAACATCCTAGAGGTTCTGGTCTTCCTCAAAGAGCAATTCTAGTGCCCTAAGAGGAGGTCTCAAAGAGGCACTTCAAAGAAGAGGTAATTACCGTTACCAATTATTTCATCTTTATTTCTTCTTCCACTTCTTCTTCTTAGGTTGTTTCATTGTGAAGTAATAACATCAGTATCACTCATATACTGATATGTTATTATAAGTATGAAACAACCCTATTTCACCATCTATCCATCCTACGGAAAAAGAAATCACCGCGCGTGCGTACGTACGGAATACCGTCTCCACGTCGTGGTGTAATCTATTTTCCACCACCACCTTACATGGATGGGTATAATGGTGTAAAGAATAACTATACATAGTTATTACAACATCATATTGATTCTGATATATTGTATAATCCACTCCAATTCAATTCAATATTTATAGAAATGATATCATCGCTCGTGCGTACGTACGGACTACCGTCTCCACGACGCGATGAGATTCATTCTCCATGTTAACCATTTAAGAATGATTATAATGTATATATAAGAAATAATAATGAAATATATGACATTATAAAGCTACTGGATTTATGTATATATATACATATGTATGTCATCTACTTACTTCCATTTCAAGAAAATAAGGAAAGGAAAACAACGTTCATGCGTACGTACGGACTACCGTCTCCATGAACGGTGTTTTTCATTTTATTTATCTACCTATTATATATATATATATACTGAATATATATGATATATAAATCATATTTTATATTCTGGAAGTATGTAAATCATGATATAAGTAATAATGATGTCATGAACAACAAGTCAAAACACCTACGATAAATGAAACGATTTTACCCAAAACGCTTCTTTAACATGGAATTTACAAAAGAACGGGTAACATAATGTCATAAGTGAACCATATATGATATCATAACAATGAATATGATTCTGTAATAAGTCAATAACATGATTTAAATCATTATACAGGAGGTTCGGACACTTACAAAGCAAGTCGGACCTAAGGTAAGGGAAAATATCACAATCTCATTTTTATTCGAGATTGTTTATTCGTAAGTATTTACTGGGGTGTATTTTATCATCCACATCCATGTTTCATCAATATGTAATATTATTTCCATCCTTCTACAATAGTTTATATCCAATTTTACCCTTCGGTGTGTTTTTAGTAAAAGATATGAAAGGAATATTTTGTCGTTTTTCGTACGAGGTACTTTTTGACTTTTCCGACAAAAGTACGAAGAATGTTTTTTTTAACTTATACGGCACGAACGGATTTTTACGGTTTTATAAAGCCTTATTTTCATGAAGCTTCCTCCAAAAGATTTCATGACTATTTTTAATAAAATCTCTTTCTTTTAAAATTGCATGATGTTTTGTGAAAAGAAATTGATTTTGAAGAAGAAAGGATATTTTCCTCAAGAATTCATTTCAAGTGTTTTATCAAAATTATTTTCCATCTAAGATAATAAAGGGTTCTGTTTCTATCCATATTCTTACATTGATTTGACTATGTTTTGATGGAATTATGTTTATGAATTCCTTTATCTTATATTAATGGTTTTATGATGTCATGTGGTTTAAGAATCCCATTTTTATTACATGGGTTATGAAATGATGTATGATTTATGATTTTGTGGAACACATAAGAATGGTATCATTATGAGATGGGTGGGACCTATATCTCCCTCCAATGCATTGGGTAAAGATTTTATATCTCATGAGATAGACAGGGCTGGAATGGTAGGTTATACCGGTTCAGTGAAACAGGACTGAAACGAGGGTTACTCGATTCAGAAAGGGACTTTGTCCACTAAGATAGTCTTGAAAATGAGTCTTGACTAACAAGAAATGATTCTCTATGATTATGTGTGAATGTCACAAAGTTTCATGTTTTAAGTTATTATTATTGTGATTACATTTCACTGCCATGATTTACCCCATGTTATGAAATTATGATCTCTTTTGCAGGTTAAGATTTTCCAAAAGTTATGTGCTTATGTATATGATGTGATTGATATTTCTTTTGTTTACCCTTACTGAGCATTTGAGCTCACCCTTTTATGTTTTCTTTTCCCCAGGATATAAAGAAAGTTTTTAGGTAAAAAAAGGGAAGATCTTTATGGGAGATATTGAAGATCTTTCACCAGGATTAGAAGATTATGTTCCGAGTTTCCAAAGACACTAAACTATTACGGTCCTTGTGTGTGTGTTTTTGTTATGTACTAAGTATTCCGCAAAAGTAATGTAATGTCCATGTACGTCAGGATACGGGTCTCTACAAAAACTATAGTAAAAAACCTAAACAAGTAAGTTATAACCACGAGAGTAGAGTAAAACCACAAGTACTACTGTAAACAGAAAACACTGGGCTAGAATAGAAGCCCTAGAAACAAAAAAAGGAAATTGCTGTCACATCTACCCTGAAGCTATACATGGAGGGTAGTAACTATAATTCTGAAGTCAAAGAAGAGGATATCGATTAATCCCATCCCACCAATCTCGACCAAGTACCGAACCTCCAATGAATGCCTCAGAGCATTAGCATTCTGCACCAGATACACACGTGCGGGTGGAGCCTATTTAGGGGTGAGTATAAAAATACATAGTAGGGGACCTCGAGACCCCTAAAGGTCTCTCAGAAATCCACAAAGGAAATAATCACAAGAAATACCACAAAGGTAATATCACAAGAATGATCTAAATCCTGATTCACATAGAAAATAGACAACTCACTCTAATCGTATAACATCATGGTTACTATGATATGGATGACTAGTCATAAAGCCGGATCATCCTATCTGTAGTAACTCTACTACTCACCCGTATAGGTCACTGTTTGATGACTTGTATTAGTCGCAAGATGGTGACCCGTATTGGTCACTGGTGATGACCTGTATTGGTCACTAGATGCTGAACCGTATTGGTCGCTAGCTCTGACCCATATTGGTCTTTAAATAATGACCTGTATTGGTCACTGGTGCAGACCCGTATTGGACGCAAGATGCTGACCCCTATTGGTCATTGGTGCTGAACTGTATTGGTCCCCGTTGCTAACCCTTATTGGTCACTAGTGCAGAGGTAGGGATGATTTTTTATACATCTAGATCATTCCACTATGGAGTTCCTCACGCTGAACCATATTGGTCGCTTCTTCTTCTTCATGTCACAGCCAGCCACTAGATTCCTGCATAAAGCACGTCTGATCTTCGGAAGACTCTGCACCTCAATCCATCAGTCATTTTCCAACTGGCACAAAGTCCCCTAAAGAAGTAACCCGATGATCCACCACGTCATGAGGGTTCCAATGCAACAAACGGAGTGTCAACCGGATGGCCAGTCTGTATGTTATTGGCATTGTAGTGTTGAGGGACCAGTTGGATTCGGAGTCGATTCAACCTGACCGTACTCCAACATTCTACAAAACCCAACCACAGTATGTCAAAAGGACCATCTCACTCCATGGATCTCGTTTCCGTATATGGTTCGTCAAACGGACGTCCAGTTAGCATGATATTATCATTTAAGCACTTCTGGGTCTGAGAGGGGTCCAGGTCTAGTCCGACCCATCCGAACCCGAGCTAGGCCGACGCGACCTAGTTTGGGTCTGGCCCGGCCCGGTCCGGGTCCAACCTGGCTCGGTTGGGCTGGGCCACGACAGGCTCGACCCACTAGTCCATAGACCATCCCAATCTGCTGGGCGGTTCGGCCCGCTCACTAGCATGACCCGTGCCTAGGTCGCATGGTCATCAGCTCACGAACGACTCAAAGGAGCCATTATGATTAATTAAGGTTGATGCCAGGGGGTTCACCTTTCCACCCACAAACCAGCAGGAGGTGATTCCTCTACAGCTCGACGATGCTGCGACTTCAAGCCTTGAACCTTCAACGTGGCGCACGACAGTGCGCCACCTCCGGCTCCGTGGTTGGCTGCTTCCGGTCACCTGTCCGACCACCACGTCAGTAAGTGGTGCCACTCTTCCACCATGGCCAGTAGTTTACGGCCGCTTCCCTCGTCCACCGGTGCCGAGATGACATTTATTCTGCTGGCCACCAGGTGATCCCTAATGGTCCTTTCTTCCTTCCATATGTGCCTACGGTCCTCTCGGGATGCCGATGTCAATTTGATGCCCTCAAATACTCCTTTCCATCACGTTCGTTGTTCTGCCACGAAGAACGCACCAATGAAAAGTGTAGAAAAGGGTTTGGGCATTGTTGGTTTCAACCCAATCCATCTTCATTAGCATTTTTAACATGAGAAAAATTAAAAATAATCAAAAGGAAATATACTCCCCAAATTTAAGACCCTGCAACAACCACCCGAATGATTTGATGAGATGCAGATCAACATGTTAGTTGGTTAGTTCATTTTTGTTATATTTTCCAAGAATAGGAAGAGAGGGAACATCAAAACACATAAACCCCCTACCTCGAGATTCCTTGGAGGTGTCACAGTCGCTATAGGAGGAGCGTCCTTGTTTGATGGAGTCATTGGGGTTCATTGATCCCAGACTGTTGCCGCTCGAGCCTCTGTTCTCCATCAGTGGATGTCGCTGCAAGACTTTCCCAGAGTTTCCTCTCTTGAAAAATTTGTTCCATAACCCCACCCCGAGATCCATTTAAATAGGAGGGGTAAAGGTGAGAAATACCTTGAAGAATTAATGAGGTTCACTAATTGAAATAATTAATCTGCCTCATTAATTGACATAATTAAAGTGCCTCGTTAATTGACGTAATTAAAGTTACACATTAATTGACATAAATAAAGTTCCACGTTAATTACGCAAGGGGTGGTTACACATAAAATGTGTAACCATGCAATTAATACTACATAATTAAAGGTCTTACCACCTTCGGGTTCCCTACCACCACTGCACAACATGTGGTAGGATAAAGAAAAATAAATAAAATAAAAATTACTTGTTATTTTACTTTTCTTTAAAAAGTCCAAAATTTATCTTTTTATCATGAACTACTCAGGTTGAAGTGAAGTTTTTCTTAAGCGAATCCAGGTGTTGGGTATTCAATGGTGCCCTTGGATTTTTAATCCGAGAACTAGTTCAAAAGATAGAAAATTCCGCCTATGCGTTTACTGAATGTATCTGAAACAATATTCCAAAATTCATTCCAGGAACACCGTGCCGCAGAATTACACATCGTCAATTTTCGTAACCTCGTAAAAAACCCAAATAATTAAAAAAATAATTACGTGTAATTTTCTAGGTCTTTACATTTTACCCACCCAGGGGATTTACGTCCCTGAAACCCAAATAAGGATACACAAACAAAGAGTGGTATTGGGCACACATATGATCCTCTCACTCCCATGTCTCCTAGAGATTCCCATGCTACCACAGAATGTGCACCAAAGGTATCGACCACCCACGAAGGATCTGCTCTTGTCGATCCTCTATCTCCATTGGGTACTCCGTAAAAGTCGCCCCATCATAAATATCTATCTTTCCATGGGCGAAGACGTGTGATGGGTCATACACTTATCTCCTCAGATAGAATACAAATAAGACATCGTGTACCCTCTCTAACTACGGTGGCGGTGACAAGTTGTATTCAACATTTCCAATCATCTGAAGTATCAAAAATGGTCCGATAATCCGTGGTGACAGTTTGCATCTGCAGACAAATCTTCGTAGTCCCCATCGAGGGGATACTCATAAGAATATGTGGTCTCCCTCCTGAAACACCATTGGTCTCCATCGCCTCTCAGCATAGGACTTATGTCATCCCTATGTAGTCGTCATCCTCTCTCGGATGACATGAACCTTCTTAGTGGTAGCCTGTACCATCTCCGTTCCCACGAGTGCTGGCTCTCATGGATCCGTCCACCATAAGGGCGATCTGCACGATTGTTCGCAAAACACCTTAAAATTTTCCATACCAATGGTGGAGTGATAAATGTTTTTTGTACGCGAACTCCACCAAGGGTAGGTGGTCCTCCCAACTATGAACAAAATCTAGGACACATGAACAAAGCATGTCCTTTATGGTCTAGATTTCCACTCAGTCTTATCATCTGTCTCTAGGTGAAAAGATGTGTTCAGGCTAAGATTATTCCTGAAAGCCTCCTGCAATTATTTCCATAACCGGGATGTGAAGCCTCCGTCACAGTATGAGAATATAATTGAAGGTACCCGATGAATTCACACGATTTCCGGAATGTAGAGACATCCCATGCTCTCTATAGAAACCTTCTCATGAATATCAAGGAAGTGGGATGACTTGGTGAGTCGGTCAACAGTCACACAGATGGTATCATGCCCTCTGGACGTATGTGGTAACCCCATCGCGAATTCCATCTATATCTCTTCCCACTCCCACTCTGGTATCTCAAGGGGTTGGGTCATTCCAGCTAGTACATGGTGCTTGGCCTTCACATGCTGGCAATTGAGGTATCTAGAAACAATTTTTTCCACAACTTTCTTTATCCCAAGCCACCAGTACTAACATCATAAGTTCTGATACATCTTCTTCAGGCTTGGATGTACTTCCAAGGAGGATGTATGGAACATCCTCATCCCCTCCTCTCATAGTGCCACTGGTACAACTGTACATTCTTTGAAAAGAATAGCATGCTCTATATATTTAGAATATCCATTAGGTGCAAGGGATGAGGATATCTGAGCATGTGTAGTCTCACAGTTGTTTTCTCTAAGTTGTGCCTCCCAAACTCTCTGAAGGAGTGGAGGGGAAACTACCATCGACTGGAGGTAGACTGTTACATCTCTATCCACATATGATATCTAAAGCGAGGCTAAAAGCTCTATAGCCTCATTCAGTAGCTGTGAACTAGATCTCTGGCTAAGTTCATCTACCACTACGCTATCCTTCCAAGGAGTATAGACTATCTCAATATCATAATCATGGAGAAACTCTAGCCAACATAATTGTCTCAGATTCCGATCATTCTATGTGACGATATATCTAATACTCTTGTGGTTTGAGTAAATAATGACCCACTCACCCATCAAGTAGTGTCTCAAAATCTTCAATGTGAATACTAATGCTGCCAACATCATGTCGTGAGTCAAATAATTCT
Source organism: Viscum album (assembly GCA_963277665.1). NCBI lineage: Eukaryota > Viridiplantae > Streptophyta > Magnoliopsida > Santalales > Viscaceae > Viscum > Viscum album. The sequence continues at coordinate 1,781,825,036 of OY728148.1, read as the reverse complement.
TCTAATGTGGCCTCAGCGTCATGAGTCATAAGCAATCACTGTGTCACCATGCATCAGAATGCAATTGACTATGGTCCCTGATGCATCAGATTAAACTGCGTAGTCAGTGACCTCCTCTGACAACATCAGGATGGGAGCATTGTTCAAGCTCTGCCTCAGCTTTTGAAAGATATTCTGCATGTCTCTGACCATAGGAAGGGATTCCCTTTCTTTGTTAAGGTAGTCTAAGTGATTCAACTATAGATAAATCTGGTATAAACCTCCTATGGTAGCCTGCTAATCCCAGGAAGCTCCGTACCTCAATATCACCCAGCGGTGGATCCCAAGAACATAATTCCTTGACCTTTTCTGGAAGACTATTACTCTAGCCTCTCAGATGACATGTCCCAAGAGGTGGACCTTCTATATCCAGAACTCACACTTCGAGAGATTTCTTTATTGCTGGTGCTTTCGGAGTGTGTCCAATACTATCTGCAAGTGTACAACGTGCTCTACCTCGGATGATGAGTACACCAGGATGTCATTAATGAAGACCACTACATACCAGCTTAAGCAGGTTTGGAAGATACTCTTGATGAGACCCATGAACACTATAGGGGAATTTGTCATGTCTAATGACATCACTAGGTATTCATAATGTCTGTACCGACATTTTAAGGCTGTCTTTAGGATGTCCTCATCCCGAAACGAAGTTGGTGATAGCCTGATCCGAAGTCTATCTTCAAGAACCACCTCTCTCTTTTAAACTGATGAAATAGATCATCAATCCTTTGTAGAGGATAATTGTTCTTCACATTTTTTTCCTCTGGAATTGGGAATGACCTCATTGATTTAAGGTTCGAACATTCCAAGAGGTTTCTAACGGGTTTGTTCGTAGAATCGAAAACATCCAATGATTCCATATCCATTTGGACCTACTTTCCAAAGGTAGGCGCTCATTAGTTGTGGAACGATGAGGCTTAGGAATTTGAATTGGTCAAGAAGATGGGAGGTCGGACTCATCACACTTTTTGTAGGGGAATTATTGTCTACTCAAGGACTCTCTTTATAGATTTATATTATGTTTGTGAATCCTTATTAAATTACCAAGTATAAAATGAGATTTCATTTAGATCTGACAATCAATGATTGATATGTAGGAAATTTAGAGAATCTTTTATATGTATTTGAGGTTATTCATCGATAGAGAATCATTTGTATTTTTTCGAGATTCTTAGTCAATGGTATCCTTAAATACATTATATGAAATTATATTGGTCATTATGATGACTATACTAGTTTTATAGCATCTCAGTGGGGCACTTGAATTTTATTTTCATTCAGAAGGACATGGATTATTTCAGAGTTTGGATCGTACCCGCTGATGGGATACATACGTATCCTTTGTTTAGAAAAAGAATCAGAACCCACGTAGTTTGAGAAAGTGAATATGATGTTTATGTATCATTGGTGGCTCAAAAAAATATTTCGAAATTACTTTTACACTCTAAGCTCACGTGAGTCATGCTCGGTGTGAGAAACAAGAGGTATTGATGAAACCAGAAAATTGTTCCATGAACGATGAAATAATAGAAAATAATGTGGGGATTATATATGTATTAAGACCCAAATAGATAGAGATTGGGACTTATTTCAAAGAACAAGTCTGGGAATAGGGTCCATAAAAGTAAATGTGCTTTTATGGAGATTTGGATACCCTAACTTGGGGATTACTCCTGAGAAGGAGGCCCAAATTATTAGGGGACTTATGATTGGGTTTTACTCCAAAGAAGGAAAACCTGATCAAAAAGTAAAATAAGGCTGGTTAAGAGAAATTAAGAATGGGACTTACTCCAATTGAGGAGGCCTAGGTTAAAAGAATTTTAATATTGGGGCTTATTCCTGAAATGGAAGCCTAGGTTAAGGGAATTTTAGAATTCAAGGGACTTGGGGCTTACTCCTAAGGAGGATGCCGATATTTGAGACTGGGGATTACTCCTGAAAAGGAAGCCCAGATTTGAGAAATTATGGTTGGGTCTTACTCCTGAGGAGGATGCCCAGATTTTGGGAACTTTTAGACTGGGGCTTACTCCTAAGGAGGATTCCAAGATTAGGGGACTTGGGGCTTACTCTTAAAAAGGATTCCCAAATTAATGAGGACTTAGGGATTCCTCCTAAGGAGGATGCCCAAATTAATGAGAATTTGAACTGGGGCTTACTCCTGAAAAAGGAGGCCCAGGTTTAAGGATTCTCTCATCTTAAAGGATGAGGTTGAATGAATGAACTCTCTAACCTTAGTGATGCAAAGATGTGTAAATCACTAGGTTTTGAGAGTTGTTCCACAGAATTCCTTTCAGATAAGGAATCCAACAAAGAAATCATTCCATGAATGGATTTGGAGAGAATTATGAAGGCGTAATCTTGAAGTGGAGAGTTGGATAGGTATAGGAGGAGTGAAATAAGTAGGAGGGGCGTGCAAGTCCAGATGGGCGTGCAAGTACTGTGTGGGTGCACAAGTCCTGGCCAGGCATGTATACCTGCGTGACACATGGGTACTTGCGTGATTTTTAACCATTGGAGTAATACTTGGGAGAGACTTGGCTTAATCCCTTAGTATTATCCCTAGGGGATTCCAGAAGGGTGGAATGAAAGTTCTGGTGAAGGAGAAAAGCGGCACACAAGTGTGGCCATTTTCTTTAAGGGTTGGCCATTTAGGCATGCAAGTGTTGATGAGTTTCAATAGTTAGGCCTTCCTTCCCCCCTTTAGATCTTCCGTTCTAGGTAAGAAATTACTTTAGAAGTGTTTGGAATCTTTGAGAAGAGAGTAGGGCGCCTAGAGCTTAAATCTGAGGATCTTGAAATTTTTGCCATAGAAATGGGGGGGGGGGCACAGGGGTATTTATAGGCTGGAGAAGACCATGGGAGAATTTTGAAGAGCGCACACAAGTCACCTGTGTGACCACTAGGCGGCGCGCAAGTACACTTGCATGACCTTGGTGGAACTTGCGCAACCCAATTTCCTTTGAATCTTTGTTCATGACTTTCTCAATTTATAATGTTTCATCAAAGGATGAATCACTTTGGGTTCAAGGTATTTCCCTTTACATTCCTTTGGACTCTGTGACGGAATGGAGCTTCATTAAAAGTCCCCACTCAGAGTTGGATCTGAAAGAAATGAGGATGTGACTTTGAGGAAAGAAGAAAAACAAAGGAAAAGACGGCGTGCAGATGATGAGCGCGCAAATTGAGTCATACAAGTGAAAATCGCATAGGCGTAGGGGTACGATCTAGGCGATAAATACGCAGTCATTCTCGCGCAAAGCCACCAGATCTCGAATTTCTTGCTCTCGTCACACAAGCTAGTCTCGTCGCGCAAGTCCCTTGTTCCCTGCTGTTTCACTACTGTCGCACTACTTTAGAGGTAATAGGACTTGCACGGTGATACTTGGGCGCCAAAAACTTGTGCAACACATCCATACTTGCGCACCAAGATTATACTTGCGCGCCCTAATGCCTTTGCCATTTTTTCAAAATTTCATCACAAATTTTATGAAAAATCAACTTACATAAGTGTTAATTATTCAACTTTTGTGCAGATTCAATGGCTCCCAAGAGAATCAGAACAGCTGATGAACTAGAAATCAAGCGACTTGATGATTTTATGAGCATCATAAGCCATGATTTCTATTCCGTCTACGAAAACACTCTCCTGGATTTGGATAAGTATTTGAAGAAGTATCATCGTGACTTCCCCCAGAGCATTTATCTGCCTTTATATGGCTATAGTCATCTGCGAGAAGTTACCTTTCTAGAGGAAACAAACTATCTCCCAATTTATTGTTTTCAGAACTACACAAATTTTGCTTCAGCAAATTTCTCATGTGTAGGAGTATTTATAAATGTTGGAATAGGGGAGAAGGCCCATATGATGCATCATAGCCCTTGTACGCCAGATCTGAAACCTCATAACCCTAAGCTGCAACCTCATTGTTATCCCTCAATTTTTCGAAACTCTCTGATGGATCAATCCAATGGCTGGAAGAGAAGTTGGGACTTTCGTCCTGGAGGAGGTGTATAGCCAACTTGGATGTAGGCATACTAGGTGCGACAAACCTATGCAGAGTTTGTCAAATATTTGAAAGGAGTTGCGATATATGAAGCTGTCTGGGTTGGTCAAACATATGTTTACAGGTATGATAACATCGTGCCATAGATACTCAGCCATTAGAGCCCAGAAACCAATTCATTCCATCTGACTCCTGGAGAAGTAGGCATCAGTCTGTGGGATGTCCACAAGATCTCAGGGGCTCTAGTTTTGTGTGATATGTATGATTAATTTATCCCTCCCAAGGCGACTAGGAATGATTCGGAGAAGACTCCGGCTTTAGATTAGGAATTATTGAAAATCTTCCATCAGATCAAGAGTTCAAGGAACTCCTCAACTCATTATAGAAAGGATATTTATCCAGAGGATTGGATGAATATATTTCTTATCGAAAATCAGGAGAAGAAGCCGAAGGAGAAGGGATCGAAAGAGAAGGGATCCTAGAAAAAGGGGCCCAAGGAGAAGAGGCTCACTCGTCCTACCACCTTCCCCAAAACAGAGAAGAGGGGTGCTCCTGGCACATTCTGGCCGACTATGGAAGTAGGAGAATTTGAGAAGTGGGTATATGAGGTGAATCAGAGAATCCCAAATAATACTTTCCCGGTGGGCTTTTTGGCCTTGTGGCTCAACGTTTATCTTTTTCCAGTCAAGGACTCGAAGGGAGGCGTTAGGCCAGGGACCTTCGTTATCGTGACCAAGTTGGGTGAGGGGAAAATGGTTGGGTTAGCTACCCCCATTTTAGAAAATATTCACATGAATTTACTCCATGTCTTCATGGGTAAGTCTCCTTTGAGAATAGTGCGACCATTCCACGTTTTGTGGGGATGGATCTCCACTCACTTCAGGATGTATAATGTACAGAATGGAGTACAAGTTCCTGGAAGTTCTTTCAGGCCATTAGTGCTTTCATTCTCTTGAATTTCTCCATTAGCTCTCAACTATTATGAAATGAAGGTGAGGATAAGAATGTATAAGGAATTTAATTTCATTCTTTATGGAAATCCGCCAACCGGGTGGTTTGTTGATGACGGAATAGCCAGTCTGGATTTAAGGGCATACATGATAGCCTGCAGAGAAGGTGTGCTGGTCGCAAGGATTGATAGATAGATTATATGTGAGGCCTATGCTCCATATATATTTTCATGTGAATTCAAGTGTTTGTAGTAGACTATTGTATCTCCCCCTGTGCATGTCATGTCAGAGAAACATTCGATGGTTTCCTGACAACTATGGTTGCTGACATCTAAAAAGCGGCACATAACATGACTACATGGTATGCTTAGCACTGGATAGCATCATACCCTAAAGGGTGATGAATCACCAGGTTTATCAGGTGGGGAAAAGGAAGAGGACTGTAGAGAAAGAAACCCTTCCCCATGAAGGTGATGCTTCCCCACATGAAGCTGATTCACCGGATTCCTCATCTAGGACTAGCTCACTGGATTACCAATATGGGGATGATGAGGCACAACAAACAACAAAGAAGCCTCATTCCCGATATAATCCTCTAGTTAGAATCAAAATACCCACTCCCTCAACTCCTTGTGAGTTACTTCATGGTTGCAATTTAATCACCGTTACTTTATAGAGAAATAAGTATTATTTTCTTATTCTCTATCTGTAGTTGCAGGAGCTGGGAATAAACTGAAGGCCAAGATTGTAGGACCTTACTCGCAGCCTTCTGATACACGTATTTAATATCTATGACTAGAGGCCGTCCATAAATGGCAGAGTTTATATTGTGGTGCTGAAACTATGTGGCTGGATTTATGCGAGGGGATACACCTCCCAAGAATAGGTAATCTTCTGGATTCTATAGATACCTGTTTCGAGAATAACCCCGATGAAGCCCAAGCTTACATCAGAGAGCTCAAAATTCTCATATATGCCATCGACGATTCCATTCCTGTCACCAAGCGGGTGAAGGAAATGATAGATCTCGGTTCCGCTGAGGGGACTAATGATTCCAGAGATGAGGATTGGCACAATTACGTGGCTCCTGAAGATGTATGTTTTCTTTCTTTATTTCCTTTGTAACTTGATTTCAGTCAAATCTTTGTTACTCAAGGAAATTATTTTTTTCATCCTGCAGCTTGCAAAGAAGGAACTAATGAGGTTCCTTTGCCACAGTATAGCCCTGGTGGTACTACCATTGGGGATGCTATTGAATCTCCTCGCGAGTCGGGTGAGATATCTCGAGGCTAGTAGGCCATGGATGAGGAGCTAGACATGGCTTTCTATTCTCCAATTCAGGTACCTATAATGGAGACTACTGACACTCCCAAAAAGCCAAGGAAGAAAAAGCATTGAAGGAGGATGTCCACAGCTAAACACTTCATTAGTAGTGGTATGTCTTTGGGTAATCATGAGTTTTAAACCACGAAAAGATTGCTCATTTTCCTTGAGATTGCAGCGGCTTCTTCAATTTATACTCTAAAGGAGATGATTGACCCTCCTTTGAGGACCATAGAGGGTACTGGTGAACAATCAGAAGTTCAGGCTGACTTGGATGCTCTTGGAGGAGAGCCAGCATCTGTTACCTGTATCCCTCCTATTGCTGTTGCAAGAAGAGAAGAACCTGCTTCTGGTAAGTAACAATGCTTCATAAAATATTGAATGAAACATCAACTGACTTCCATTCTGTGATACTTTCGGTTCAACCCCTGCATTAGAGCATTTGGCGGCCATTGCAACTGATGCCATGATTTTATCTATAGATGTTGTCCAAGGTCAGAGACCACAGGATGAAGGTCGCCAAAAAGAGACATCAAATGATCCCACTGGTGAGATTAACCAGGATTCTGGGATGACATTAGATGAATTGATGGAACTTGGTGAATCTTTCAAAGATATTATAAATCATGTTAAATTACCATGTAATTTAGAAGATTATGGATGTGAGTGTTATCCTTCGTCCTATTAAAAGTAACTTCTTATTACATGACTAATTGTGATCATTTCATGTATGCTGTTCTATCTGGGAAAACTGCTGAACTACCAATGCCTGAAGGGGGTATAGAAAACCCAACTATTGCAGAGGCATTAGCGGAAATGGAGATGAACCCTATAGAGATTCCTCAAAATCACCCTACAAATCCTGTTGAAGTTAGGAAAGATGGGGAGGAGCCTTCACAAGTTACTGATCTACCGTTGGGTAAGGGATAAAAATATTTGCGACTATACTTAATTTGAAAGTTAGCCAATTAACTGTTGTTATCCATTGAAACTAACCAAATATTTCAATTGATTATGCAGGGCCATCAATTTGAGTGGTTAGATCTAGAAGTGAAGCTTCAGCCTCTTCCCCAATGGGAATTGAATGTGAAGAAGCAAATTTCAGGGGGGGAGGAGCAGAAAAAGGGCACTTCCCTAAGTGAATTAATCCCAGATTACATTTCCCTTTGTGATAGTGACACTGAGTCGGACCCGGAAGTTCAAAAGGCATTCCAATGTTCACGATGCAAGGCATGGCAGAACATATGAAAAATCATATATGAAGTGACTCTAGAGGAGATGTCATCGATGATTCCCCGACTGTCATCCATATTTGTCAAATTAGGACTTGGTGGTTTTGGATATGAAAAGATCCAAGCTGCAGTGAAACAGGTCATCTTAAGGAGGGAGCAGGAGAAAAAGTGTCGTGAAGATCTGACCAGGGTGATGCTGTCAGGAAATATCAGCGAATTTGAGGTTGCGGTATCCCAAGATGAGGCTGATTAGGCCGCCAAGATGAAGGAGATGAGGCATAAGATCAAAGATAAAGTCATCCAACAGATGCACCTTCAGCAATAGTTAGATGCTGTTACTGGGGAACTTGACCAACTCAATAATTCACTGGAGGGATCTCAAAAAAATGGTATGAAAGCCATTGTGGATGCCAAGAAAGAACTCCATCAGGCTAAAAAGAGTGATGTTGGTCGAGTGCATGATCTTAATGTGGATGCTGATTAATCTCAGGAGGTTGTACATCAAGTTAAGACTTATGTTGACATCCTCTTGTAATTTCTTGGAAAAGAGAAGAGACTCCCATTTGTGGATTTCCTTCTAACTTTTGTGCATTAAATGGAAATAACGCTTTCATCTTCAATCATTTGTGCATGTATTTTCCTGCTACCTGTTTTAAATTTTTACCAAATCCAATGGGCATAGTAAGCATAGTTTGATTATTACTAGGATTATTATAAATAACCCTACAAACATTGAATATTTTAATATCTCAATATTACCTAAATCATACAAAATCTATGTTTAGTGAGCTGGAACATGAATTTTATTCAAAGTTCCCTTGTCTTTTGTGGGCAGTTTAAAGTCATGCACGTCAGATATAAAAAAAGAGCTAATGTTTAAGGTTGAAATACCTTTGACCGAATGGATTAAAATGGACTCAATTCCTTGAAAATTCATTTGAAGACATATTACCACACTCTAGTATGAGGGAAAATGTGTAAAATATGACTTAAGAAATTTTGAATATGAGGGATGACATGAAAAAGGGATAAAAGGCATAAGAAAAATTAGTTCCAAATAATGAAGTTACCATTATTTAACAAACTCGTTAGGCGGTTGAATTATGCAGGGCCACCTATGGGCATTTGCATCATAGTCAAATAATAGCATCTTTTGGATGACAGGTCTGTTACATAGACTACTTATGCAAGGCTGCCTAAGGGCACGTGCTGCATAGTCATGCAAACAAACTCTCAGAAATTTACTTCTCTACTGCTAAAAAGCCAATGAATGTTTATGGAAATTCAGATTTTCCAAAGCATAGAGTTTGCTATATGGAGAGAGGTACTTGAATATGGAGAAGATATTTCCAAACTAGATTGTCTAAGAACTGGATGAATGTTACTCCAACGAAGGTCTGACCCAAGCGTAGGGAAGGTAAATACAAACCATAGACTTGAATACTTTCAGATCATGAAAATGAACATGGGACAAATATTTTAAGGATGGATATTTTTTTGTCGATCCCTACAAATTGTCATTAAGACCAATAAAAAAGATGTTTTCTTTCCAAGAATGAAGTTACCACTATTTAACAAACCCATTAGGTGGTTGAATTATACAGGAAAACGAAAGGGCATTGGATGCATAGTCAAATAATAGAATCTCTTGGATGACAGGTCTGTTATGTAGACTGTTTATGCATGGCCACCTAAGGGAACGTACTGCATGGTCAGGAAAAAGAATTCTCTGAATTTGGAAATTTTGTGATTAGAAGTCAGGAAAAGGGTTATGAAGATATTAAAATATTTAAGGTTAGGATTATGACACATAAAAATTTGTATTGTTCAATGTATGTAAGATACATAGATCAATGATTACTATAATCACGTTGTGACTGAGTCCTGAATTGAAATATTGGACTTCACTACGTATCCTATAAGGATGGGAATCAAGCCATACGTAGTTATTTAAATACAGTTTAACATCATGTGAGATGAGATTATGGGATATCTTAGTTTAGGGTCATAGAGGTCGGACCATTATAAGAAATACAGAGTGTGTGTTTTCATGGGGACTTTTCCAACCAGGGGACTGAAAGTGGAATTTGGGGTTAGGCCCAAAGACATGGGGCCGGATTCGAGGGACACACAAACGTTCCTATGTATCCCATAATGATGGTAATCAAGCCTACGTAGTTCTAGAAATACCCTCTGTATAGATTTGGTTCTTACACGTGAAGGGTGAAAGGGGACTTTAGTGCAATGATAGTTTGACCCAAGATAAAAAGTTCAGGCATTTCCATGTATGCATGTGGTCTTTGAAATGTAACATGATTGGAAATCAATGTAAATAATGATTCCCTATTAGGTGAGGGTATCAAAGAATGTAGAAGTTTATTATCGTACAGGAAAAAAGTGTTGTACTGTTTAACATCATATAGCAAGGAAGAAGGTGAACCAATGTAAGGATATTGATTCTGGGGGCAGTTTCACGAATCATCATCGTATGAGATGGAGGTGAACCGATGTGAAGAGATTGGATTTGGGCAGGAACTTCGGGAGGTTACCTATGTACCCAGCCTAAAAGTCCAGGATCAAAGGCCGCTTAGTTCAATTAAAAAATCAATTAGTTATCAAGTTGTTCTTGGGGACAACGACCTATAAAATGGTGTTGGGACTTATGCATGGTTAGCGGTCCAGAGAGGGTATTATGGTTGATGTTTTCTCTAATCTCATGTGAGTCATACTCGGTGTGAGAAACAAGAGGTAGAAACAACCTTAACGATGCATAGTTTAATGTCATGTAGGACATATGAAGGGACTATGAAATTTAAAGTCTTGCAGTGAGGACTATTGGTGCTGCACAGTTTAGTGTCATGTAACAGGGACAAAATACAGTTTAACGTCATGTAGGACGTATTAAGGGATTTCTATACAGTTTAGCATCATGTAGTTAGGACGATGGGGACAATATAGTTTAATGTCATGTTGGAAAAAGGGGTACTCTGTAGTTTAATGTCATTCAGTAAGGACAAAAAGGGACACAGTTTAATGTCATGTTGGACGTATTAGGGATTTTTTCACAGTTTAACATCATGTTGGACGAAAGGGGATGATACAGTTTAGTATCATGTTGGACGAAAGTGCGAATAGTTTAAGGTCATATGCATGGACCGTTGCTGTATAGTTTAACATCATATAGCAAGGATGATGAATGGGACACAATTTAACGTCATGTTGGACAAAAGTGTGAATAGTTTAAGGACATATGCATGGACCATAATGGTGCAGTTTAACATCTTATTGGAAATGAAGAATGAAAATAGTTTAAGGTCATATGAATGGACCATTGATGTATAGTTTAACGCCATATAGCAAGGACGATGAAGGGGAATTTTGTGTTTATACAAAATACTTCTTCAAAAATCTGACATTGGTTGGAGTATTGATTATTTCTCCATCCATTGAGATTAAAGAATAAGCTCCATTGGAGTAGACCTTATGTATTGAGTAAGGTCCTTCCCACTCTGGTTCAATCTTGGGTGGTATCATTCCTGGTATCATCGGAGTTCTGAGAACCAATACCAATTCTCCCTGAATGAATGAATGAAGACGAATTTTTTTGTTGAAACCTCGTGCTATTCGATTATGGTAGACTTCCAAGTGGTGCAGGGTGCACAATATTTTCTCATCCAATCATTCCAATTCATTCAATCTATTTTTGAGATTTTTCATCTGTAGATGACTGATCACAAATGGCTACTCCGAGCGAAGGTAATTTAACTTCAATGTGAAAGACTACTTCTGTTCCATATACCTGTGAACATGGAGTTTACCGCGTTGTAGTGCGTGTAGTGGTCCGATAAGCCCATAAAGCATGAAAGAGTTTATCAGGCCATGAATTCTTATCTTCATCCACTATCGTTTGCAGTATGTTTGAAAGAGTCTTGTTGAAGGCTTCTATCTGGCCATTAGCCGCTACATGATACCGATTTGAATTATTGTATTTGATATTGTAATGTTGATACAACTTACTCACCTAAGATGAACAGAAGTTGGATCCATTGTCCGTTAATATGGTATGAGGGACACCGAATTTGGTAATGATGTTAGACTTGATGAAGCTAACAATTATTTTAGAACTAACCTTTTTGAAAGGTATTGCCTCTTCCCATTTGGAAAAGAAGTCAGTAGTAGTAAGAATATACTTAAACTACTTGGTTGTAGATGAAGGGTAAGGTCCCACCACACCCATTCCCCATGTGGGAAATGGCCATGAGTATTTAGCTGTACGAATCAATTCTGGGGGCTAATGAATGAAGTTGGCGTGTACTTGGCATGAATGACACTTCTTTGTAAAATCAACACAATTTTGTATCATTGAAGGCCAAAAGTATCCATGCCTTCGAATTTGATCAGACAATCTATGTCCAGACTGGTGGGAACCACAAACTCCTACATACAATTCTTTCATGATAGCCATTGTCTCTTCATCATCAATGCATCTGAAGAGAAGTACATCAGAAACACGTTTGTAGAGAATTTTATCTGGGTGATCTAGGCTATCATAAAGAGTGAAATTGACCCCATGTCTCCGGACTTGTTCTTTCCCGGCCCTATCAGGTGGTAGTCTTCCTTTTTGAAGGTATTCCCTGAGAGGTATCATCCATCCTGTAGTATGACCATATGGTTCAGGAATGGGACTAATTTCATCTATTTCATATATTCTTATTTGATCATAAGGTGAAATTGTACAATAGTGGGCAATACTGATGCTTGTCTTGTCCCAATTTGGATCTTCCAGAGCTATGGCTATAGTAGCCAGTGCATCAGCTTGGGCATTTTGTGACTACAGGACATTAGAAAATGTTAGTTCCGAAGGAAATTCCACCATTAATTCTCTGACGTAATCATACAAAGGGATTAGTTCTTCTTTTTTGATGGCATAATCCCTGTTGACTTGTTTGATTACCAGGTCTAAATCACCTTTCACCTTTAAGTGATTCACTTGTGCTTGAAGCACCAACTCCAAGCCTGTGATGAGAACTTGGTATTCTGCTTCATTATTTGTACCGCCTCCCATGAATGAGAAAGAATAGGGTAACACTTCCTTTTCCAGGTAAATGAGCAAAATTCCTAATCCAACTTTGTTGAATTTAAGATTTTCCATTTTCCTCCCTGTTGGACTTCTGGAAGCACCATCAATGTACATTTACCAATTTTGAAGACTATCCTGAATAGAGAAGACTTCTTCATCAGGAAGTTAAATATCTGAAGATGTATCTTCTACTAAAGGATGTTCAGCAAGGAAATCAGCAATAGTTTGGCCCTTTATTGCTTTTTGAGACACATACTGAATGTCAAATTACTGAAAAATAACTGCCCACCTTGCCAGACGTCCTGTAAGCATTGGACGACTAAGGATGAATTTGAGCGGGTTATTACGAGATACCAATTGGACCTCGTGACGTTGCAGGTAGTGTCTCAACTTATGAACTGCAAAGATTAATTCTAGGAAGCACTTCTCAATACTTGAATATTGGGTCTCTGCTTCAAGCATAGTCCAACTAAGATAGTAGAGGCTGTTGTCATTCCCAACACCATTCTTCTGAGCAAGAAAGGCACCCAATGATCACTCTAAATCTATTACATAGAGGATAAGTGGTCTTCCTTCAACAGGTGGAATAAGTACTGGTGGACTCAAGAGGTATTTATTGAGAATATCGAATGCTTATTAACATTCTTTAGTACACTGGTAAGTGACTCCCTTCTTCATAAATTTGGTGAAGGGTAAACTTTTTCCTGCCAATTTGGCGATGAAACGCCGAATATAGGCTAAATTTCCTTGAATTACTCTCAATTCTTTAAAATTTTTAGGAGGTGACATACCAAGTATTGACTTGGTCTTCTCTGGTTCGACTTCGATACCATAAAGGCGTACAACAAAACCGAGAAATTTTCCTGAGGTTACCCCAAAAGCACATTTTAAGGGGTTCATCTTCAAATTATGTTGTCGAAGCTTACGGTATATGACTTCCAAATCAGCCAAGTGATTAGAATTTTGTTTGGATTTGATCACCAAATCATCCAAATAACATTCAACAAACTTCCCAAAAAAGGTTTTGAACAAACATTGCATGGCACACTGATATGTTGCGACAACATTCTTTAATCCAAATCGCATTACCCGATAGCAAAACAAGCCCTAAGGGGCTCTAAAGGTCGTGGATTCTTCATCTTCTGTAGCCATTCAGATTTGATTGTTTCCGGAATATCCATACATGATGGAAAGTAGTTCATAGACAGTTGTTTCATTGATTAAAAGTTTTGTAATTTTAACTGGAAAATCATCCTTGGGACAATGCCGATTAAGTTCTGAAATTTATGCAAACTCTAATTTGTCTGTTCGTTTTCTTCACAGGGACAATATTAGCCAACCACTTGGTATATTGAACTTCTCTGAAAAATTTAGCTTTGATAATTTTATCCACTTCAGCTTCAATTTTGGAATCATAAGTTGGGTGTGTTCTTCTCGTGGCTTGCTTAAATCCTCAACGATTTTCTGGAAAACCCTAATGATGAGTAGCAACATTAGGATCAAGCCCGAGCATCTCTATATAGTTTCAAGAAAATATGTCTCAATTTTTCTTTAAAAATGAAATATACGTCTCTTGTTATTTAAGAGTCATGGACGCACTAATTAAAGTGGGGCGTGGATCTTCTTTTGTACCCAGATTTATTTCTCTGAGTTCATCCATAGTGGTAGAGATACCCTCTTCAAATGCTGGAGGAGCATCCTTGAGATCATCCCCTTATTCTTCAATATGTGTTATTTGTTCTGTTTCTATTTTCATAGTTGATGATAGAGTTGAATTTTCATGATCATAATAGATGTTAAAATTTGAACATCTTGAAGAAGAAGATTCCATTTCTGATCTGATTGATGATGAAGGGTCCTTCTTGGGTTTTAAGGAGGAGATGATGGATTGATAATTGACATCATCATTCACCTCTGACATTGCTGTATCTTCTTCTGGCCTGGTTGGTGAAGTATAGACTTGCTGGATTTTGGCAGATGAAATGAAGACATCCCCATTTGAGCTTTCATTATTGCTTGGTGAATCACCAATTTCTCCCATGCTGTCTGGCTTAATTGTCGTAATTGACATTATGGAAGTTTCCATAAGAGTATTTGAATTTGAGTCTATCATGTCAATTTGACTAATAGGATACACAAAATCTATACTCACATGTTTAAATGGATTTACTGGAATCTTTTCCAAACCATATGGAGCATTAACTTTGGTAATCTCCCTTGTTGTGGATTTCTCCTTTCCCTTCATGTGATAGAATTCCGCCTCAATGTATTGTGATTCACATGTATTGAACATAGCCTTATCACCATAAAATGTAACAACATGAAAATAGAAACAATATTTGAGATATTGATTGTATGATGAAGGGATAGCCACATGTTGATGTAGCCAGGGTCTTCCAAGAAAGATGTTGAAGGCTGAGTCTTGATCAACAACCATGAAATCTGAATTGGATACAAGATATCCAAATTGAGTTCTGAGTGTAATATCACCAAGTGGTTCTTGTTAATTTTTATCATATCCTTGTAACATCATAGTAGAAGGAGTAAAATCAGATTCCGTGAGGCCCAATCAACGAAGTGTACGAATTGGCATGAGGTTGACTCTTGAACCATTATCAATGAAATCTCTTCAGATGTCTACACCATTGAACTTTCTAGATAAGTACAAAGGTATAATATGACCATGCATGACATCATCTTCCTCTTCATATGTGAAAGATATCACCACATGGGATTCGGCAGGATTATTCTCTACATAGTAGGCTTTAGCTGTAGTAATTTTAGTTTCAAACTATTGAGGACTTGAGAAAGCCTCAATGAGTGCCTCCCAAAAATCCTTTAACAGATTCCAAGCATCCGAAATTGATAACTTGGCCGGTACTTGGGCTAGGTGTTTCAATACATCACACATTTGATCCAAAGGTCTACGTTTCCCAACAAGAACATGTGGTTTAGCAGGTGGTTTGGAAGTTGATGCTTTGGAAGTTTATGCATCTTATATCAGGGTAGGAGTTGGTAATACTCTTGGATTTGGATGATTAGAACAAATAGGTCTATTTAATTGCTGAGAGTAAGAAGGTGTATCTTCCAACCAATCTTCCAAAATAACTCTGCCAGGACTGAATCTGCCTTGTGAGTAAGAACTTGCTTGTTCGTGTTGAGATCATTGAAGGGATCTGCCACAAGTTTCTTCCGCATACACAGTTCTAGTAGGGGTAGAATTGGAATAGTGGCCCCTGAAAGATCCATGTCTTCCTCGGTATCCTAAGCCTCTGGAACTTCCTCTGATTCCTCTATATGATACAGGGAACCCAGGTTCATCGAGATCGAAACTGTGTTTGGTATAAGAATCTGTTAAGTGAATCATGTTAACAGAACCAAATATTAACTCTTCATCTGATGAGGACTCTTCCGGATTAGCCAATTTAGGCTATGCCGTTTGGTGGGGTGGTGCCCTTGGCTTCGAAGTAGATGGCATAAAATCTGCCAGAGTCATAGTCAACTTGGGCTTTGACACATACTCATCTTCTTTTTATTCTTCTTCTTTCTTTGAATCATGCTGTTTCTTTGAAGATTTTCCCTCTGATGAAAAGGGTTTTTTTGTGGCATTCATGGAAGAAGACACAATTTGTTTCTTTAATTGTGTTCAGAAAATAGCATGAGTTTAGTTGATCATTTTTCTGACCAACCAATCATCATATTTTTGTGCATTTTTGATCTTGACTTCTTGCCACCCGCCTTCTTCCTCCAGATCTGTAGCAGTAACACATGCTACCTGAGCTGAATAACCTTTCAGTTTGACTTTTCCCGAGTTGACCTTTTTTTGCAGGAGGTCCTTGAAGACAAAACACTCCGGAATGGGATTCCCCAATATCCGATGAAAGGGAAAATAGTTGAGATGGTCTTCATCTCTTTCCTTAGTCGGCCTTTTGGGCCTTGGCAATTGAACCAAATTATTCTATAGGACTAAAATGAATTAACCAGGAACTTGATCTTTTCGGAAAGAATAAACATTTCTCTTCAACTCATCAAACTGTTTTTGTCATTGATCACTTTGATCTTCTTGATTGAGCGGCCTCTGTTGCTGACACTCAGGAGGTGGAGCCCTTTAGTAAGATGAAGGTGTTGAAATAGAAGTAGGTACATGTGCTTGTTTAAGCATGATTGTATCAGTCTCTACTCTACCCATTCTATTTCCTGGAGCTGATGGAATTACACTAGTTTTTTCCTTAGTATTTATAAGAGAATCTTCAATCTGTTGAGCGATTGAAGTAAGGTCTCGAAACCCTCCTGTGTATTTCAAAGGGATCAATGGCATGTGTAGCTCATCACGCAAATTTGCCACACATATTGGAAAAAATTCTTCTTGAGGAAGTGCTAAGATCAGGGAATATGTTAATCCCTTCCCGTGAGCAATGAAATATGAAACCCTTTCATTCTACCTTTTCTTAATGTTTGTAAGATCAATAACTGTTGTCTTTGGAAACATTTAGCTGAATTGAAGAAGGAATTTTTGGCGAAGATCCTCCCATCCGTTAATTGACCGGGATTTAAAGCTTGTATACTAGAAAAAAGGAGGTCCTTTTTATGACTGTACAAAACACCTGAGCTTAACTGCTTCTTGTTGCTGAAGGGTTCCCATCATAGGATCAAAACGAGAAACAAAATGCGTTAAGTGTTGCTCTGGGTCTCCCGAACCATTAATGATTGAGAATGTGGTACTTGCCAAATTTGATGGGGGAGGAATTGCATCAACCCATTCTGGGTAAGCTCTCTTTTTTGGTTGAACTTGAGCTCGTTTACCTCTATAGCTTCCAACCGAGCGTTAATTGACTCAATAATAGTTATTAACTTTCGAGAAACATTCGGCTGAGCTTGGACCTGAACTGGTGCAATGACTGGAGCTTGGACAAATGTGGCAGCTTGTACTGCAACTGATGGAAGCACTACTGATTGTTGTTGCACTTGACCCATAGGATTGGACCTGTGAGAGTGTACTGATAAAGAATCATATTCTTGATCCATCTTAGTTGCCACAAAAAATTCCTTTGGCTGAATGACTCCAGCACGCTTAGGAGGAGGACTACCCTGAAGTAGTTCTGAATTCATCCTCCTCAATTCCTTCATTTTTTCCT
This sequence comes from Viscum album, assembly GCA_963277665.1. Lineage (NCBI taxonomy): Eukaryota > Viridiplantae > Streptophyta > Magnoliopsida > Santalales > Viscaceae > Viscum > Viscum album. Next base: position 1,781,807,270 of record OY728148.1, on the reverse strand, counting down.
CTTGTTGTGCAAATATTTGCTCTAATGAGAGAGATTGGCCTTCTCTAGAGGAAGGGTATGTAAACTAATTCTTTCCTTTCCCCTTGTTGGATCCTTTTCGGAGAGGGGGAAGTGGGTTAAATGAAGAAACACCCAGATTCTGGGTAAGCCTTTGATTTTGTGTACACACACCTTCTTCATTTGTGTCTTTGCATACAACTTCTTGAGTAGGAACCTCTTCATCTGATCCCTCTGAGTGAACCTCATCTTCTGGATTAGAAACAACTACATTAATGACTTTAATTGATGCATAATTCATTACATCCCTTCTATCGGCATTTCTGTGATATTGTCTTCTTCCATGTCCCTGATGAGACATTACCTTTTTTCAATTTGATCCCTCAGGAACTTCTTGATGAACCGTAATTTTGAGGGAATATCCTTATAATTTGGCTCTTCGTTCCTCTTGATGCTTCTTCCCTAATTGAGAGAATAGTGACTTTCTCTGAGGAAGAGATTAAGGATTTGAAAAAGTCCCCAATCCAGTGGACTGGGGCTGTTCCTGTTGTTCCTGCTCAACTCCTCGAATCCTATTTGTTGATTCTGAGGGTTGGGTTAAAAGAGTCCCCAGTATGGAAAGTTGGGGTGGTTCTTGAAATGCTATATCTAAGACCTTCTTGTAATCTATCTTGATCCTGCAGACTTTAGTCTGGAAATTGGCTGGATGCATCAACCTGTATGCACTTTTATCACCCGGATCAAAAGACCGTTGGATGATTTCTGACACTTCTGTGACTTGATGATGTGATTGCTCCAAATGAAAGGCCTGTTCAATATTCTCATTTTCTTGATGCAGGAGTAATTCATCAACTTGTTCTCTGTATGCTTGATTTTGAGAAGAACTAGTTGAAGCATGTTCTTGAGGAAGCCTTTGTTTACAAACGAAGCCAATTGACTGTGGTCGGCCATGGGAAATAACATTGCAGGAGACCATTTTTGGAGGGCTTTGCTGACTGGAGAGTACAGTGAAATTTAGTGTTCCATGAACAGCCCATCCCCTAATATGAATACCATATGGGGAATTGGAAATTAACTGGCGCAATCTTCTTAGTGAGCCAAGGCATGAACACTGAAGGGCTCTCTACTGCTTTTCAACCTTCAGATATCGAGAAACTGAGAGAGAAGCCAAGTCAATTTGGCATTGTAACCATTCTATTATCTTGATATGATTTTCATATTCATCATAAGATAATATTTTTTTTCAACTGACAAAGAGTTTTCCATATGTTGAGGAGAATATCATGAATTCCATCTTCCGTCAACATCTCTGGAATGTCATAATGAGAGTCAGCCGAAGGCCAAAACATGATTGGCACTTCACCTTTCGCCAATTGTTTTATCATATTCATTAGTTCCTCTTTATTATTCAATAGAGATTATTATACATTATTAGACCAGAGTTGGTGTGTCTTTGTTGCTTCATTAGATTCAAAAAGATCGGTAGAGAATTCGCTGATCAAACTAGAAGATGAACGATCCAGGGGTGGTTCGAAGAATGACCTACACCCCGGGATATCTTCTGATTGAGAAAGTATTTCACCAGATAGTGGTGAAGCATCAAACATGACTGGCTTCACATCTGCAAGTGCCTCAAGATAAGATGGCTTTATCGTCACTACATTACCTATTGAAGCATTTTCCAGGCAATGTGCATTATAACTATGGAGAGGACTTTCGTAGTTAAATTTGTCATCATGGGGAGGACCACCATGGTGGGTTACAACAAAAGATGAAACATTTTCCTCCATGATCTTCTGGCCACATAGAGGGTTTCTGTGGATATCATCTGAAGATGAAACTTCAAGATCAACCGAACTGTCAAGAAGCAAGACTTCATGAGGAATTTTCTGATGAAGACATTCAGAATTAATGTTCCCACTATTGGGAAATGATGGAGTAGAATATTGAATTCCAACAGATAATTGTCTGAGGGCTTCCAGAACTCCAACGTCAAGAAAGGAATTATTACAAATTGGCTATTGATTTCTTGACTGTGCTGGGCAGGTCTTCTTTTTAGACGCCTTGTTACTCAATTTGGCAGGTGTATGTGCCTGTTCAGAAGAAATAATCAGGATAGGCTGATTATCTCCACTCAAACCAAGTGTATGTTCTTGATTTGGTTGTCTGTATGATATGGGGGAGTACGCCCCACAACCCTCTTGGACTGAAACAGAGGTGTGTTTCTGTTCCGGAGTGAACTGTTGATTTGTCATTCCACTGGTAGGGATAGATTTATGTGTCTTTCCTTGAGATGCTGCTGAAGTTGTTATAATATCCTGGGAGGCATCCAAAATATGAGTATGGATTTTCTTCTTCTCTTTCACTATTTATAGAATATGCTTGGTGACTTCAGCTGCTGGAACGGGGACATACATCCATTCCGTGCTTGGAGTAGGTGTGTGTTCCTGCTCCTGTCCCCCTTTTCCTGTCATTGAATCCTGACAGTACTCAAGTGTGGGGGCAGAGAGTTGAGTCTGCCTCCTGTTTGTCACCATATCTTTCCGACTAACTTCTCCCAATTCTACCAAACAAGACTGTTGGTAGGCTTGATCAATACTAGCAGGTGTATGTGCTTGCTTATTTCACTTCACTAATCATGTTTGACGAGCTTCCTTCAATACTGACAGATGAGGCTGCTGGCAGGATTGATGAGTGTAAGCTGCTGTATGTGCATGTTTACCAGTTTTCAACACATTGGGTTGGCGGGATCCATCGTATGTAGTCAGACGAGCCTGCTGACTAGCTGATGATTTATAAATAGGTGTATGTTCTGGTCTATAGTACTCCGCCGGAATTTCCTAGTGGGATTGGCATGCTGTTGCCAGACGAGTCTACTGGACAGCGGGATTAAAACGGGAGGGTGTGTGTTCTCACTCGTTGCATACCACCAAGTTAGGTTGTTGGACTTCCCTGAAGATGGTAGAGATGAAAACCAACTCACTGTTGATCGGATTTCGTCTCTAGTGGTTCATCTTGGCTGCTCGGGTTCGAGGAACCTGATACGAATGCCTGGAGATGATACCCTCATCATGTTGAGGGCGTACTGCAACACGAGTCTGGTTGGGATTGTTGATGGGAGCCCTCGAGAAAGACTTATGTCTCCTTGAATTAGTTCCCTAAGGGCCCTGCTCATTCACCTCCTCAGAATAATAGAGTGAATGGTGATTGCGTTCCGGGGATAACGACCCAAAACAGTTGGAGATGGTGGTTGGCACCACCTGCTTCTTGATCGCTGGTCATCGCTGTCCGGATGACCAGGGCGAATTATTGACTTGTAGGGCTTGTTGAGCAGCCTCCAGGGTCAGAATAGTACTGTTTTGATGGTACTATTAAACCAATGCATTTTATACCCAGCATTGAAGACGCTGAGTTGGTGATATCGATCTGAAAGAGGATGACAATCTAGCAATAGTAGCTACAGAGGCCTTCCCAGTAGAAGTATTCACAGCAGAAGTATTCATGGGTGTCAACTGAAGAGAAGCCATTTTTGTAACGCAGAAGATCTTGGAAAAGAGTGCTTGTTTGATATAATAGATGTAATAAAGATATGTCCGACCACTACATCTTTGGGATAACCACATATGTCATTGATTGTCTTGTTGTCCTTCTCATTGAGTTTAAATATGGGCATAACAAATAGGTAAAAACATCATTTAACTTGGTTAAAAATTCACGTCAGGTTCACCATTTTTTGTTTTCTCTGGAATTGGGAATGACCTCATTGATTTAAGGTTCAAACATTCCAAGTGGTTTCTAACGGGTTTGTTTGTAGAACCGGAAACATCCAATGATTCCATATCCATTTGGACCTACTTTCCAAAGGTAGGCGCTCATTAGTTTTGGACCGATGAGGCTTATGAATTTTCATTGGTCGAGAGGATGGGAGGTCGGAATCATCACACCTTTTTTAGGGGAAATATTGTCTACTCTGGGACTCTCTTTATATATTTAAATTATGTTCGTGAATCCTTATTAAATTACCAAGTATAAAATGACCTTTCCATTAGATCTGAAAATCAATGATTGATATGTAGGAAATTTAGAGAATATTTTATATGTATTCAAGGTTCTTCATCGAAAGAGAATCATCTGTATTTGTTAGAGATTTTTATTCAATGGTATCTTTTAATACATTATATGAATGTCTCTTGGTCATTATGATGACCATAGTGGGTTTAAATCCACTCAGTGGGGCACTTGAAGTTTATTATCATTCAGAAGGACATGGATTATTTCAGAGTTGGGATCATACCCACAGATGGGCTACCTAGGTAACCTTTATTTAGAAAAGTAATCATAACCCACGTAGTTCGAGAAATGGAATATAATGTTTATGTATGATTGATGGCTCAAAGAAATATGTCATAATTACTTTTACACTCTAAGCTCATGTGATTCATGCTCGGTGTGAGAAACAAGAGGTATTGATGAAACCAGACAATTGTGCCATGAAATATGCAATCATAGAAAATGATGTGGGGATTATGTATGTATGACTGCCCAAATAGATAGAGATCAGGACTTATTTCAAAGAAGAAGTCCGGGAATAGGGTCCATAAAAGTGTATGTGCTTTTATAGAGATTTGGAAACTCTAACCTGGGGCATACTCTTGAGAAGGAGACCAAAATTAGGAGGGGACTTATGATTGGGTTTTACTCATAAGAAGGAAACCCAGATCAAAAAGTAGATTAACACTGGTTAAGAGAAATTAAGACTAGGGCTTACTCTTAAGTAGGAGGCCCAAGTTAAAGGAATTTTAATATTGGGGCTTATTCCTGAAAAGGAAGCCTAGGTTAAGGGAATTTTATAATTTAAGGGACATGGGGCTTACTACTAAGGAGGATGCCCATATTTGAGATTGGGTCTTACTCTTGAAAAGGAATCCCAGATTTGAGAAATTATGGTTGGGGCTTACTCCTGAGGGGGATGCGTAGATTTTGGGAACATTGAGACTAGGTCGTACTCCTAAGGAGGATTCCCAGATTAGGGGACATGGGGATTACTCTTAAAGAGGATGCCCGAATTAATGAGGACTTGGGGATTACTCCTAAGGAGGATGCCCAAATTAATGAGAATTTGAACTGGGGTTTACTCTTGAAAAAAGGAGGCCCAGGTTTAAGGATTCTCTCATCTTAAAGGATGAGGTTGAATGAATGAACTCTCTAACCTTAGTGATGTAAAGATGTGTAAATCACTAGGTTTTGAGAGATGTTCCACAGAATTCCTATCAGATAAGGAAGACAATAAGGAAATAATACCATGAATGGATTTGGAGAGAATTCTGAAGGGTTAATAATGAAGAGGAGAGGTGGATAGGTATTAGAGGAGTGAAATAAGCAAGAGGGGCACCCAAAAAGAGAGGGGTGTACATGTCCTGATGGGCGAGAAAGTACTTTCACGACCCGACCCAACGGGGCTCGAGCCGCGACTCCCCAATCCCACCTCCAATAGGCCAGGGGATGGCGACCAGCGCTGAGTAGGCTATCACACACATGGGAGGCATTAGCCTAAGGTACCTGTACACACGCACCCACAACACCTCCATGCAACAGTGAAGATATATATAAAACTGAAAAGGAAATGCATGCATACATCTATCCCAAACCAGAGTACGACAGAAGTATAAATGGGCAAAACAGGGCCCACCAAAGCAAAACTACAAAACTGTGTCCAACCTGCTCTGAAGAAGGGGAACGCTGCCACAAACACCTGCCAGAAAGCTCCCTCGGCACAGCTCCGGTAAACACCCCGGTCAACACGCTCACTAAGCTCCGCCTGCTCCGGGTCCACCTGGAACTCCGTTGAAAGGCCTGTGGTCTGCACAAGACACAAACATGTGTGGGAAAATCCCTTGCATGGGTGAGTATAAACATACTCAGTAGGCACCCCAAAAACCCAAAACCCAAGGGAGCAACAGAAAGGAAACCGTCCGCTCAACCCATCCAGAGGGAACCCAAACAAGAGAGAAACTCCATCTCGTGACCATCCTCGGATAAACACAACTAGTCATCTCAGCTCAGCTCAGGTGTATGCCCATACATACACCTTGAACAATCCAGATATACTCAGCTCATGCCACAAAGCCACAAGAGGTACCGACCTCATCACCAGCAACTGTCCACAACCAGGAGAGTACACCACGAACACTGTCAAATCAGATGACACTCATCTGAGAGATACACTCCATCGGGTCCCAAACAAACATCTCAGACGCTCAACCGAGAGACCACGCTCGTCGGATAACATCACTGAGGAAACCTCGCTGAAACAACATAACCACCAAACTCCTCGGATAGGGGATCGCCGCTAGGGTCCGCTAGGGGATACCAAGACCCACTCTGGTATACGTAGATCACAGATAGGGGATCACTCCCAGGGTCCGTTGGGGGATACCATGACCCGATTTGGCATCCGTAGTTCTCACAGATAGGGGATCACACCCAGGATCCACTGGGGGATACCACCACCCGATCTGGCATACGTAGTTCTCACAGATAGGGGATCACACCCAGGATCTTCTGGGGGATACCACAACCCGATCTGGCGATCGACAGAATATCCACACTCAGATAGAGGATCATCGTCCAAATAAAGATGGTCATGACGATACTGGAACCCTATCTAGTATAACTCGAGATGTAGGGGATCGAACCGACGATGCCGCAACCCTACCGAAACCACGCGCTGAGTAGGGGATCACATAACCAACGATACCGTAACCCTACTATAGAACACATGCTGAGTAGGGGATCGTATACTCGATGATGCCATAACCCTACTGAGCACGGCCCACTGCATAGGGGATCATATTTCCGATGATGCCACAAACCCTACGGGGTTAACCTGTTAGATAGGGGATCACCACCCGTAAATAAGCGGTCACAGCGATACCAAGAACCCGATCTAGGGTAAAGATGCTAGAGGATCCACTCCAGGCCCACCGGAGGGATACCACAACTCTAACAGTTTAAAAATCCCATAGAGAGGATCACAAACCCATACGAAGGTTGTGATACAACACGAACCCTCGTAGGAACGAACCAAGGGAGAACCCTCAACCATTGCTGGTCCAAACATCGCTAACCCGAGAAACCCAACACAACGCCACACTGCGCACCTCCTAAGCCAAATCCTAGGCCACCATTGCGTTCCACACGGAAAAACCTGCAGGATAGGCTGTTTACTCGCCCGAAACGGAGCACCGGTGAAAAAGGCACTATTCACCGTAGCTAGCTTGTGCGGGGCCCACACAACGATCCTGAAACCCATCGAGCGGATCAAAGCACGACGATCCCCTCAGAAAAACAAGCGGAATCGACTACTCACTCGTCCAAAACTGGCACCCGGTGAAAAAGGTATTATTCACCGAAGGCCAGCTCAGGTGGGGTCCACGCCTGGATTACGAAACTCATCGAAGGGATCGCACCATTGCGATCCTCTCGGAAAAAACACAGGATCAACTATTCATCTGCCAAAATTGGACTCCTGGTGCAAAAGCTGCGTTTCCCCGCAAACGCCAAAACCTGGCATTGTGGGACCCGCACCCTGTTCTCAGTCCCAACACCCGGAAACCATCTCAAAAAGTCCTTCATACCATCAGGGTCTCAACGTCACTAACGACACGTCAATCAGACGCTCCGTGTAGAAGTTACAACGGCCCGTAGTCGTAAAATAATAAAATAATATTATTTTTTACGACGTTTCTAGCTCCCGGGCCACGATCCTGAACCTTTAAACCCTCGAACCAACACCGGAGGGTTCACCTCGTCGTCAGGGTCACGTCTCCGCAAACGGCGCGCGAATCTGACTCCCGGATTGCATGATACGGGGGTTTAAATACCCCCGTATGCGAAAAGGGGCAGGACCGGCCCCGACCGGCCGGTCCGGCCAGCCTGGGCCGGCCACCACCGCCGGCCCGCCCTAGCCGGCGGCTCTCCACCGCGGGCCGCCGGGCTCCGCCGGCGGATCTTCCCCGGACCGCCGGGGGCACCCCGGTGGTCCGTTTTACGATCCAGAGGCGTCTACACGACCCTCGGGACCCGATCTACACTGCTACGACTTCAATTTGCAGAAAAATGCAGCAAAAACGGGATCGTGGGTTAAAAATAAAATCCGCCTACCTCGCGGTCAAAACACCGACGTTCTGCCTCAGATCCGCGCTCCAGAGCTTCCGATGCGCGCTCCTGGAACGTCCGCCTTCGAATTCTGATCTCGTGGGCGCTTTGTTTGCTCGATTCGGCAGAGCGGCGGCGAAGAACGCCGAGAGGAACGGTAAGGGGGGGGGGCGCTGATATTTATATCAACCGCCCGCCGACACCAAACCCGAATCGGACCCGACACCCGATGCGAACAAAAGTAAGGTCACACCTAGGGTAAACGCGCCGTTCTAAACGCAACGGCAGACTCAGAGTTTCCATCCGAGACTTCGTTCAGAAGTTATTTGAGCCGATGCCCGCACACTAACTTCGCCACCTATTTATGAAAACGCCCTTGGTGGCGTTTCTCACCGCAGGCCCGCGGCCGCAATGTTTACACCCCTCATAGGGTAAACGACACGTTCTGAACGCAACCGTGCCCTCATATTCTAGTTCTGAGCTACCGTTTAGGATATATCACACCCCCGCCACGTGCATAGTTTAAAAATACTTAGTATTTTTATAAAATTTATTCCGGGCACACCGGGCCTCGGAATCGCACGCCGTCTTCGCCCTTAGCTCTAGAATTATTTGCAGAAATATTCCAAAGTCTGACAGGTCCAAAAACCAGAGTCGCTACATCCTCCCCCCCTTAGAACTTTTCGTCCCCGAAAAGCCCTAAGCACAAGGAAAGCGACTAGACTCTCAACTGGGTCTCACACACCAGCGAGCTCACCAACCAACACCTATGCCCGAACGCGTAAGTCAGAGGGACTCATTCGCCACACCTCAATACTATCCGCTTTAGGCGGCACTGACTCGCCCGCACGGTTTTAATCGCATCAAAAAAATGCGTCTCGGTGGGGGAAGGATCCATCTACCTCAGGCAATAGAAGCATGTGGAACAACTCCCACATAGGGTCTTACCAACGCCCTGAACAAAACCTGAGCATGCAACAAAAGGGAAGAGTACCGTTAAACAATGTCTATCAAACTACTGAAGTAAGTAGAAAAGACATAAGGCGTACCTCTACCCATCCGCGGTTCCTCTGGGTCGACTGCCTCCAGGGCATGTAGCTGTCCTTTCCCTCGGCCACCAGCTCCCTGAGCTTGGCGTGGACGACCTGGGGGTGGGGGTGGTGGAAACTGGTACTGCCTACCACCGCCTCCTACTGCACCCGCTCCGTCGCCACGTCCGCCGCCCGACGGATCTCCTTGCTCGAGACGCTGCCTCTGCCAAGGCGGTCCATCGAACGGCTCCCTCTCAGCAGCATGTCGGGTCGGATAATCTCTAACAAGATGTCCCTGACCATCGCAAGCGTAACACCGCCTCTCTTGCGGCTGACCAAAACTGGCCTGCGAGCCCTGAGCCTCAGATCCTCCATTCTAGGGTCGCCTCCTGAAACGTCGACCACGTCCTGACCCCTGAGTCTGTCGTCGTCTACCAGATGCCGATCCGACTGACAAAGACTCAGCTCTCACGTGCCCAGCACTAACAGGGGAGATCTGCTCGGGCAGAAAGCTCTCCACCACCAGCGCTCGCTCCAGCACCCCAGCATAGGTGGGCAGGCATAATGAAACCACACCTGCTTTGATATCCCTGCGTAAGCCCTGCTCGAAGGTCAGATCCCTATTGAACGGGTCTCGAACCATATCCAGGGAGTAGCGCGACAGGTCTATAAACCTCGCTGAGTACTCCGACACAGTCATGGTCTCCTGTCGATGCTACAGAAGCTCCTGGATTCGCACTGACCACAGCGTCACCGGATAGAACTCCTCCCTGAAGAGCTTCTCAAACTCTTCCCACGTGAGCGTCTCCTCGTCATGGGACTGCGTCACGAAACTCCACCATCGCCCGACCGAACCATGCAAAAGGCTCTCCGCTAGGACCACCATCTGATCTGGAGGTGTCCTCACTAGGCGGAAAAGTCGGGTGACTGCCTCAAGCCAGTCATCAGCTGCCTGGGGGTCTGGATCACCCCGAAACCTCAGAGGTCGCTGCCTCTGGAACTCATGCAGCGCACTCAGCCTGCGCGCAACCTCGTCCTGCACCGCTGGCACAACTAGATGCTCGACAGGTGGTGGCTCAACTGGAAGACGACCTGGAGGTGCAACCATAGAACATGCGCCCTGCTCCATAGCCACAACACGAGGCGGGTCATCAGTTCAATCCTGCTGTGGAACCCTCACTAGCTGTCGTCGTGGAGGCATCCTGAAATACATTCAAGACACACCACAGTCAAAGAGTATATCTAGAGAGCTGACTCAAGAAGGACAAGGAAAAACCAAAAACCCAGTCCTATATGATTCATGTACCATTATGTCCCTGTGACCAGTGTACGAATGTCCTGAGTCGAAAGGCAGGTTATCAGGGTCCTGGTGTATGGATACGTCGGCCACCGCACTAACACTGGAGTCTCTGGCCTAAAATCCGAACTCGAAACATCCTAACACTACCGCTATGCCACCCAAACCAAGCTCACAGCTAGACCAGCTACGCTTTGAGATCCCAAAGGTGGAACCCCCTCTGATACCACTCTGTCACGACCCGACCCAATAGGGATCGAGGCGTGACTCCCCAAGCCCACCTCCAACAGGCCAGGGGCTGGCGACCAGTGCCGAGTAGGCTATCACACACATGGGAGGCATTAGCCTAAGGTACCTGTACACACGAACCCACAACACCTCCATGCAACAGTGCAGAGATATATAAAACTTAAAAGGAAATGCATGCATACATCTATCCCAAACTAGAGTACAGCATAAGTACAAATGGGCAAAACAGGGCCCACCAAAGGAAAACTAAAAAATCGTGTCCAACCTGCTCTGAAGAACGGTAACGCTGCCACAAACACCCGCCGGAAAGCTCCCTCGGCACAGCTCCGGTAAACACCCCGGTCAACACGCTCACTAAGCTCCGCCTTCTCCGGGTCCACTTGGAACTCCGTCGAAAGGCCTGTGGTCTGCACAAGACACAAACATGTGCGGGAAAAGCCCGTGCAGGGGTCAGTATAAACATACTCAGTAGGCACCCCAAAAACCCAAAACCCAAGGGAGCAACTTAAAGGAAACAGTCCGCTCAACCCAGCCATAGGGAACCCAGACGAGAGAGAAACTCCATCTCGTGACCATCCTCGGCTAAACACAACTAGTCAGCTCAGCTCAGCTCAGGTGTATGCCCATACATACACCTTGAACAATCTAGATATACTCAGTTCACGCCGAAAATCCACAAGAGGTACCGACCTCATCACCAGCAACTGTCCACAACCAGGAGAGTACACCACGAACACTGTCATACCAGATGACACTCATCCGAGAGATACACTCCATCGGGTCCCAAACAAACATCTCAGACTCTCAACCGAGAGACCACGCTCGTCGGATAACATCACTGAGGAAACCTCGCTGAAACAAAATAACCACCAAACTCCTCGGATAGGGGATCGCCGCTAGGGTCCTCTAGGGGATACCAAGACCCAGTCCGGTATATGTAGATCACAGATAGGGGATCACTCCCAGGGTTTGCTGGGGGATACCACGACCCGATGTGGCATACGTAGTTCTCACAGATAGGGGATCACACCCAGGATCCGCTGGGGGATACCACTACCCGATCTGGCATACGTAGTTCTCACAGATTGGAGATCACACCCAGGATCCGCTGGGGGATACCACAAATCGATCTGGTGCTCGACAGAAGCTACACACTCAGATAGAGGATCATCGTCCATATAATTATGGTCACGACGATACCTGAACCCTATCTGGTATAACTCGCGATGTAGGGGATCGAACCGACGATGCCACAACCCTACCGAAACCACGCACTGATTAGGGGATCGCATAAACAACGATACCGTAACCCTACTATAAACCACATGCTGAGTAGGGGATCGTATACCCGACGATGCCACAACCCTACTGAGCACGGCCCACCACATAAGGGATCATATTTCTGATGATTCCACAAACCCTACGAGGTTAACCTGCTAGATAGGGGATCACCGCCCGTAAATAAGCGGTCACAGCGATACCAAGAACCTGATCTAATGTAAAGATGCTAGAGGATCCACTCCGGGACCACCAGAGGGATACCACAACTCTAATAGTTTAAACATCCCATCGAGAGGATCACAAACCCATACGAAGGTTGTGATACCACACGAACCCTCGTAGGAATGAACAAAGGGAGAACCCTCAACCATTGTGGGTCCAAACGTCGCTAACCTGAGCGACCCTCCACAATGCCACACTGCGCACCTCCTAAGCCAAATCCGAGGCCACCATCGCGTTCCACACAGAACAACACGCAGGATAGGCTGTTTACTCGCCCGAAATGGAGCACCGGTGAAAAAGGCACTATTCACCGTAGCTAGCTCGTGCGGGGCCCACACAACGATCCCGAAACCCATCGAGTGGATCACACCATGGCGATCCCCTCAGAAAAACAAGCGGAATCGACTACTCGCTCATCCTAAATGGACACCCGGTGAAAAAGGTACTATTCACCGAAGGCCAGCTCTGGTGGGGCCCATGCCTGGATTCCGAAACTCATCGAACGGATCACACCATTGCGATCCTCTCGAAAAAACACACAGGTTCGACTATTCATCTGCCAAAATTGGACTCCTGGTGCAAAAGCTGTGTTTCTCCGCAAACGCCAAAAGCCGGCCTCGTGGGGCCCGCACCCCATTCTCAGTCCCAACACCCGAAAACCATCTCAAAAAGTCTGTCGTACCATCAGGGTCTCAACGCCACTGATGGCACGTCAATCAGACGCTCCGGGTAGAAGTTACAACGGCCCGTAGTCGTAAAATAATAAAATAATTTTTTTACAAAGTTTCTAGCTCTTGAGCCACGATCCCGAACATTTAAACCCTCGAACCCACACCAGAGGGTTCGCCTCTTCGTCAGGGTCGCATCGCCGCAAACGGCGCGTGAATCCAACTTCCGGATTGCAAGATACAGGGGTTTAAAGACCCCCGTATGAGAAAAGGGGCCGGACCGGCCCCGACCGGCCGGTCCGGCCGGCCTGGACCGGCCGCCGCCGCGCGCCACCGGCACCGGGGTCACCCCAGTGGTCCGTTTTGCGATCTAGAGGCATCTACACGACCCTCGGGACGCGATCTAAACTGCTACAGATTCAATTTGCAGAAAAACGCAGCAAAAACGGGATCGGGGGTTAAAACTCAAATCCACCTACCTCGCGGGTGAAACGCCGACGTTCTGCCTCAGATCCGCGCTCCAGAGCTTCCGCTGCGCGCTCCTGGAACGTCCGCCGTCGAATTACGAGCTCGTGGGCACTTCGTTTGCTCGATTTAGCGGAGCGGCTGCGAAAAACGGCGAAGAACGCCGAGAGGAACGGTAAAGGGGGGGGGGGGGGGCGATATTTATATCAGCCGCCCGCCGACGCCAAACCCGCATTGGACCCGACGCCTGATGCAAACAAAAGTAAGGTCCCCACTAGGGTAAACGCACCGTTCTGAACGCAACGGCAGAAACAAATTTTCCATCCGAGACTCCGTTCAGAAGTTATTTGAGCCGACACCCGCACACTAACATCGCCACCTATTTACGAAAACGCCCCTGGAGGCGTTTCTCACCGAAGGCCTGCGCCCGCAAAGTTTATACCCCGCCTAGGGTAAACAGCACGTTCCGGATGCAACCGTACCCTCAGATTCCAGTTTTGAGCTACCGTTTTGGAGATATCACACCCCCACCACGTGCATAGTATAAAAATACTTATTATTTTTATAAAATTAATTCCGGGCACACCGGGCCTCGGAATCGCACGTCGTCTTCACGCCTAGCTCTGGAATTATTCGCAGAAATATTCCAAAGTCTGACAGGGCCAAAAAACCAAGTCTCTGCAAGTACTACATGGGCGCGCATGTTCTAGCCGCTCAAGTATACCTACGCGACACAAGGGTACATGCACGATTTTTAACCCTTGGGGTAATACTTGGCTGAGACATGGCTCAAGCCCTTAGTACTGTCCCTAGGGGATTCTAGAATGGTGGTGCGCATGTTCTGGTGAAGGAGCAAAGGGGCGTTCATGTGTGGCCATTACCCTTAAGGGTTGGCCACTCAGGCGCGCAAGTGTTGATGAGTTTCAACACTTAGTACTTCCTTCCCATCTTCAGATCTACCGTTCAAGGAAAGAAATTACCTTAGAAGTGTTCAGATGCTTTGAGAAGAGACTAGGGCGCCGGGAGCTTAAATCTGAGGTTCTGTAATTTTTTCATCCTCTAAATTGGAGGGGGGAACAGGGGTATTTATAGGCTGGAGAAGACCCTGGGAGAATTTCAAAAGAGGGCGCGCAAGTCACCTGCGCGACCACTAGGAGGCACGCAAGTACACTTGTGCGACCTTGGTGGAACTTGAAAGACCCAAGTGCCTTTGAATCTTGGTTCATGCCTTTGTTAATTTTTGAGGTTTCTTCAAAGGATGAATCACTTTGGGTTCAAGGTATTTCCCTTTACATTCCTTTGGACTATGTGATGGAAAGGAGCATCGACAACAATCACTTCGTTTAGGTTCCGGAAGTCCATGCATAGCCTCAAACCTACAACTTCCTTCTTGGAAAACAGCACTAGGGATGCCCATGGAGAAACAATGGGCCTTACAAATCCCTTTCTCTGTTAGTCCTCCAACTGAACCCTCAGCTCACAGAGCTCCGCAGCGGCCATCTGATATGCTGGTGTAGATATCGGTGATGTTCTTGGGTACAGGTAGACATGGAATTCTACCTCTCTACGAGGAGTTAGTCCTGGGAAATATTCTGGAAAGACGTCCACATACTTGTGCACCACCACTGGTAACTATGGACTCACCTCATCTATCGTGTTAAAGTGCATGAAAGCCACCTGATAGGTAATCAACTACACCATTTTGAGTGTAATTCCATCTCATGGTGCTCTATTTTATTTCTCACCAACAAAGTAAAACTTCCTCCATCTCTGTGCGTACATCACACTATATTTCTCAAGAATTTAATCTGTTCATGAACTAGTGATAGCCAGTCCATGACTTGAATGAAGTCATAGGGATTCAATTCCCCTACTAGAATATCCCATATAAAACTCTCTCCTCTAAGAGTAAGATTACATGTTCGACACCAGAGTATGACCGCTGAATCTCCTCAAGTAGGAGTATCCAAATGCCAAGGTCGATATAATAGCTTAGTCCGAATCTAAGGGTCCTTAACTATGTCTGCAACAAGTAAAAATGGCTAGCAATTGTGTCGATAGGCATTGATGCTAAAGTAGAAAAGATATATATCATACCTCATATCATCTTAGGGACATCAGGATCATGAGCCTCTACTTCCTGTATCTGGGCCTGTCCCTATCCACCTACTCCCTGAGATCGTGGTGGACCACCTGGGGTGGTGGTTGTAGTGACTGGTGACCCCGCCAACCGCTTGCTGTACGTCCTTCTCCTCTGCCCCGTCCGCTGCTTAGATGATGCTCATGCTCCTGCCACTGATGCTGCCTCAGTGGCCCCTCCACCATCGGTCGATCATCCTCATGGGGAGTTATATAGTAACACGATTTTTGATCCTATCCCCCACAGAAAAAACAGATCATGCATCACTGGTGGCTCACTAGGACTCTCGAGCCTCGCACATCTAAGCATGCGTCCCCGGGTCACCCACTAGAAGTTCAATCCCGCTTGGGATTCTGTGCCATCTGTCTACTGCCAGCTGCAGATGACTCTACAACCGGTCACTCGGTTGGGGATCCCACTATCTCGGCCTACTCAGTAAGGAAGCTCTACGTCAACAAAACTCTCTCTAGTATCCTAGCCTACATCGGGATGCTGAGAGATACAGCTGCAACTCTAACATCTTGTTGAATCCACTTCTCAAAGGTCGGTTCCCTAAAGTAAGTGTCCCATACCATGTCATTGGAGTATCATGGGAGGCCAGTAAATCTCGCCGAGTATGAATCCACAGTCTGGATTCCCTGATGCAAATGCAATAGCTCCTGAATACATAAAGAGCATAGTGTCACAGGCACAAACTATTCCCTGAATAGGCTCTAAATGTCCAGCCATGTGAGGGTTGTCTCCTCATGCACCTGGAGCATTGAGCTCCACCATCGTCCTACTAAGCCCTAAAGAAGGCTAAAGGACAAGATCGCCATCTACTAGGTGGGTGTCTCTACTAAACGAAATACCAGTGAAACCACCTCAACCTAGTTCTCTACTACCTGGGGGTCTATCTCTCATCGAAACCTCAAAGACCTCTATCTCTAGAACTCATGCAACACCCTAAGCCGGTGTTCATGATCCACAGGTAGAATCTTATACTCAACGAGTGGTGGTTCTTATAGTACACCCCCAATGGTTCTATTATTGTGAGTTGTCCCTGTATCAATGCCTCATCACTCGATGGGCCACTATCACAATATCTAATGGGAATCCTGGCTTGCTATCTTCATGGAGGCATCCTATAAGAAACAGATGCACCAAGGTCCATAAGTTATATGTGGTGAGATGAATCAAGAAAGATCAAGAAAAATTTTCTAAACACTAAAAACTGTACCAAGTTAAAAAATAGAATTTAGGGTCTTGGTGTATAGATACACCGACCGCCACACCAATACTAGATTCCATGATATGAAAAACAAACTTAAGAAACTTTACACCATTTCCTTATTAAAATTATACTTTTAGTTCTTCTAGTATAAATGACCTCCCTTTGATACTATTTGTCACGACCCATCACACGAGGCCCAGACGTGACTACCCCAAGCCCACCTCCCATAGGCCAGGGGTTGGTGAATAAAACCTGAAGTATTTTCCCGAACATGGAAGGCATTTTCTTAGACATATGAACACATTCAAAAAGAAAAGTTGAAGCAAACAACCAAAAAAAATTATATTATAACCACGAGAGTAAAGTAAAACCACAAGTACAACTGTAAACTAAAAACAGTGGGCCAGAATACAAGACCTAGAAAAGGAAAAGAAAATAAACAAATCTGGGATATGCCCTGGAGCTCTACATGGAGGGTAGTAGCTGTAAGTCTGAAGTCGAAGAAGAGGACCTCGACTGATCCCATCACACCAAACTCCCCAAAGTCTGAAACATCCATGTCTACCTTGTTGCATCAATAGTCTGCACCAGACACACACATGAGAGCGGAGCCAATACAGAGGTGAGTATATCAATACACAGTAGGGGACCTTGAGACCCACAAAGGTATCTAAGTAATCCACAAAGGAAATCATCAGAAGAATTAACAAAAATATAATATTACATGTATTCTCTAAATCATGAAGAACAAAGAAAATAGAAAGATCACTCTAATGATATAACTTCAAGGTTACTGGGATTGGGATGACCAGTCACAACAATAGATCATCCTATCTGTAGAAACTATACTGCTAAACTGTATAGGTCACTATGTGCGGACCCATATTGGTCACTAGATGTTGACCTATATTGGTCGCTGGTGCTGACCAGTATTGGTCGCTCGATGTTGACCCATATTGGTGGCTGGTGCAGACTAGTATTGGTCGCTAGATGTGGACCCATATTGGTTGCTGGTTCAGACCCATATTGGTCACTAGATGCTGACCTGTATTGGTCGCTGGTGGTGACCCGTATTGGTCACTGGTGTTGAACCGTTTAGGTCACTAGTACAGAGGTAGGTATGATTAGTGGTATAGCTAGATCATCCCACTCTGGAGTTTCTAAAACTAACTGGTATTAGTTGCTCTTCTTCTCATGTCACAGCCAGCTACTAGATTCCCACACGAAGCACACCTGATCTATAAAAAAAATTTCTCCTCAACCCATCATTTATATTTTAAATAGAACGAAGTCCCACAAAGAAGTAACTCAATGATATGTCACGTCATGTTAGTTCCAACGCAATAGAAGTCGCGTCAATGGGGTACCCGGTCTGTATGTTATTTCCATTTTATGGCCGAGGGCCCCATTGGATTCATAGTATATCCAACCCGGCCGTACTCCAACATTCTCCAAAACCCAAGTGAAGAATGTAAAAAGGGTCATCTCTCTCCCAAGATCCAAACACCATTGATGGTTCACCAAATGGACGTATGGTTCACAAGATATGGCCCTTTAAGCATTTTTGGTCCCTAGAGGGGTGCGTGTCCGGTCTGACCCGGTCAGACCGCCCCGTCCCGGGCCAACCTGGCCTGGGCCGAACCAGCCTGGTTGGGTTGGGCCACAGTGGGCTTGGACCATCGGGCTGCGGATTGGCCAGAACACTGGCATGGCACACGTCGTGGGTCGCGTTTTCACCGACTCCCGAACGGCTCAATGGAGCCGTTCCGATTAATTAAGGGGGGCACCAAGTGGCGTAGCCTTGTCACCTGTGGACTTGCAAGAGGCTCAGACTCTACTGATCGACACTGTCGTGGACCTTCAACGTGGCGCATGAAGCCATGCCGCCTCCACCTATGCGGCCGGACGCTGCCGGCCGCTCGTATGACCACTGTGGTTCTGCTCTTCCTCCGCGGCCGGTGGTTGCCAACCGCCGCCCTCGTTCGCCAGTGCCAGTCACCGGTGCTATGCCGACGTTTCTTCTGCGGGTCATCGGGTGAGCCCTGGTGGTCCGTTCTTCCTTATGGATGTTCCTACGGTCATCTCAGGATGCCTCCATCATTTAAAATCCCTCAAATACACCTTGACAATGTGTTCATTGTTCTTCCACAAAGAATACACCAAGGACAAGTTTAGTGGAGAGTCCAAGCCTTGTTGGTTTCAGCCGGAACCCTCCGCGTTAGCTTTTTAAAAAGGAAGAAAATTAAAAATATTCAAAAGGAAGAATAATACCCAAATTTAAGACACCGAAAAAATTACCTGCATGATTTGACGAGATGTAGATCAACCCGTTAGTTAGCTGGTCCGCGTACATTATATTTTTCAAGAATGAGAAGAGAGGGAACATCAAAACACGTAAACCCCCTAACTCGAGATTCCTTGGAGGTGTCGCGGTCACGGTGGGAGGAGCGTTCACATTGGATAGAGTCGTCAGCAGTCGTTCATCCTATATCATTGCCACCCAAGCCTCCATCCTCCATCGGTGGATGTTGACACATGAATTCGCCAGAGATTCTTTACTTAAAGAAGTCGTTCCATAACCCCATCCCGATATCCATTTAAATATGAGTGGGAAAGGTGAGAAACACCTTGGCGAATTAATGAGGTTCATTAATTTAAGTAATTAATGTGCCTCATTAATTGGCATAATTAAATTTCCTCATTCATTGATGTAATTAATGTGCCTCATTAATTGGCATAGTTAGCGGGCGACATTAATTACATGATTGGTGGTTACGTATCAAAAGTGTAACCGTGCAATTAACACCCCATAATTAAAGGTATGTCGACCTCTGTGTTCCCCTCCACCTCTTCTCAAAAGGTGGTAGAAAAAAGAAAAAGAAATAAAATAACAGTTACATGTTATTTTACATTTATTTAAAAAGTCTAAAATTTAACTTTTTCTCCCAACCTACTACGGTTGATGTGAATCTTCCCTTAAGTGAATCATGGTGCTCCATATTCAGTGGTGGCCTCCTATTTTAAATCAGAGCACCAGTTCAAAAGATAGAAAATTCCGGCCACCGATTTATTGAACATACCTGAAAAAATGTTCAGAAATTCATTTCGGGTACACTGGACATTGAAATTAAGCGCCATCAATTTTCAAAGACTCGTAAAAATCCCAAATAATTAAAAAAAATTACGTGGAATTCTCTGGGTCTTTACAATATAGTATAACAAATATTTGACAAAATCTATTGTAAATTTGATTCTAACATTCATAATGTACAACTAAACCAATGTAATATTCATACAATGTAGTTTTATGTTTAATATGGTTTAAAAAATAGTGATCACAAAATCCTTTTCATAAAACATTATAAACAAAACATAAGATATTATTTAAAAATGATGTGTTAAATTATAATTATCAAATTTATACATGTGAAGTTAATGAGAGTCAATTTTTTTAAATATTTAATATATTTTCATTGATAATTACCTTAATATTAATCCAAAACCTATGAAATAAAAATTATTTTGATATTTTTTGAGAATCTGGACTTTATTGAAAATTTTCATAAATATAGAGTTTTCGCGATTAATTATTATTTTGAAATTAATTTATATCCCATACACTTATTTTTTTTAATATAATAATCTTTTTAGTAATAAAAATTAATCTAGAAGTAAATATCTACTTTGAATAAATTGAATAGGATAATGTATATTTAAAATGTTGAGTTGAAAATTAATTGTGATTAACTAAATAAAATTTATATTTTTTAATAAAAAATTGAAATACAATTATTTTGGAACTTTATTTTGAATGGTTTTTTTTCAAATTAATATCAAAATTGAATTGGATTACATTGAGTCCTTTTTTATAATTGTTTAGGTAGGGAAATTTGAAATTAAATTACGGTCATGTTTCTACCAACAACCATGAGGGAAAAAATGTGTTCCTGCAATATTACATGCTTCTAAAATATGTATTTTAATCATACTGCTCCCCAAATACTTCAAAGAACCTAATTCCATGAGAATTAAACTACACCTCTATTTTAACTAGGACTATGAACTCACCTCCACCATCATGGGATAGAAGTCTTTATTCATGGTTCATAGACTATGAAATAATTTTTCAAAATTCCTAAATTTTCCATCATACCGTAAAGAAAACTCACAATCGTGAATTCTACAACCTTGCACATACTCTGATATCATGATTTTTGGGACCATAAAACCATTTTTATATCATAGGGATTCATTTCATGTGACCATGAGGAGTAAATTCCCTTTTAACTTTCAACCACAACACTTCTATCTCTGTCCACACCTCCCTTGACCATTCACCTACTACTGTGAGAAAATATTTCTACCATACCCACCATCCTGCATCCATGAACCCACTATAATTCCACCCTTCCATTTCTTATGTAAAAACCCATCTGTAGATAATAATATCTATTCCTTTACCCTATTTCCTTGTTGTATCCACATCACGCTTCACCACTATTGTTTTGTGATCTTCCTTCACAACAAAACTCATTAAATTAATATGAAAAATTATTCCACACAACATAACACAGAAATCTACCCCACACCGCCACCCTACTACTATGTGAATCTACTTCTACTGTACCTTAACCTGTGACCATGAGGAGTTATATGTAACCATGATACGTTTATTTAGTGAATCCTTCTACCATGAAACCACCCTAGTAAAGTGAAATATCCTACTACTATGCCTTAAGATTCTGTAAAGCTATCCAACCATTAAAATCTATGTATTTAATCAAAGCTGTAAGACCCATTGAGGTCATCAGAAGTGGAAATCGTTCATAAGTATCTGCCAATGAATTATTGATGTTTCTTAAATCTCAAATCTAGAGGCTCGAAAGTAGTTGAAATGAGTTTTTTTATTGAACCAATATATATGATTATGAGTGGGATATTGTCTGCTAGAAAGATTACCCACTAACCAGTAGATGAAATACTTAAACAATATCATCAAGGATGGTTGTATGATAGAACCTCCCCACATGAATCTAACCACTACACATGATCCTTAGTATTTTCCCAAATTCGATAACTAATAAAAATACCACATCAGGTGACTATATCTCTTAGCTCTATCAGGGACATAATTTTTTGACTTTAGCGTAGGCCACCCATGAATGAATAGATCAAGATCCTTATCCATTAACAAGGGATGAAAAGAATAAAACCACATACCATATCATGATAATTACTCAAACTAGGAATCCATATATTGGGAAGTATGTAGGGTAGACCTATCATATTAAGGAATAAGTGTAGTGATGTTCAGACTGGATAAAAAACTCAAATATCATAAATCCCATAACTTGAGACAATCTTCACATATTGCCAATTATTTTTAGTTAAATCCTAAACTATCACATGAAACACTAAAATTATTCGTCTCATGACCTCAATTACTTTCACTTCCCTGTGATATATTAGATAACTTCTATTTATATTACTCTTGTAGGAGTGAAGGCATGATCATGGGGGGAATTTTGAAGCTAGAAAGATTGATTTAATTGAATCTATCTCCACCATTTAATGCCACACATGGAACCCATAAAAATTAAAATATTGATCTCAATGATTGACACTAAAATTCTGGATGAATATGATGATAACTCTAAATATTTCCCCGCCACTATATTGAAAACTTATTCATCACCTACTAATTATAGAGTGGGATTTCTATAATTTCATCCCATGACTTTTAATTCAAATTCCATTCAATTTTTTTCATTTTTCAACAAATATTTTCTCCCCATGCACTT
Source organism: Viscum album (assembly GCA_963277665.1). Lineage (NCBI taxonomy): Eukaryota > Viridiplantae > Streptophyta > Magnoliopsida > Santalales > Viscaceae > Viscum > Viscum album. The sequence continues at coordinate 1,781,784,749 of OY728148.1, read as the reverse complement.
AATTTATCTAAATCCCCATTGATAGATGTGATATCTTAACTCCATAAATAATAGGAATTAACTCTTGGGATATATTACCTATGGGAGTACACTAGTATTTCGACTACCTTTTTTGAATTCCACATTTTTTTATTCTATCATTGATATGATAGTAAATTGGTGAAAATTAGATAAATTTTAATCCTCTAATATATATAGTGATCTATGGAATTACTTAATCATTGAAATAGATTTTTCTTCCCTCTATCAATCTACACAATATTCCAGTGGAACTGTGTGGAATGAGGGGTGAACAACATATAATAGAGCAGGGTTTGGAGATAGTGAGTTCCTCAATTGAGTTTATTTATTTTATTTTTACTATGTATGAAGTGGTCCAAATATATATTGGATTTTTTACTTATGTATGTGAAGTACCAAATTTTTTATAGATAGGGGAATGTGGGGAATGATATTAACATGGTTTTTGGTTGGGAACCAATATGGATAATGAAGAACCAATGTGATTGATCACGAATCTGATGACTTTCACCCTAACTTTTTTTTGTTTTATGCTTCTCTTCTTTTAAATTCATAAAAATAAAAATAAAAAATTCATGATTTTTTACTTTAAAAAGTTAAAACCAAGAAATATATACATAAGTGATTATGATACTGATACTACCATACACAACGCCTTGAGAGATGACCCTAAAAATCCACTAAGTTATCCTAAGAGTAATATAAAACATCATTGTTATCATGGACCTTGAAAACCATGAGATGAACTTGGTTTCATTTTTGGGGATTAAGGTGTAGTTTTCAATTTCATAGAACAAGTATAATTAGTGTGATTCCAACATTCAATTTTACGTTTTTACTTTCCTATTTCTCTTTCCCCTCTGATCAGAGATTAAAAATAATGTGTGACAATTCTATAACAATGGATCACCAATTTTATGTCCATTTTACATTCCCATGAAAACCCAAGGAGGTGAATAATCAATAGAGACACCAGAATTATCTTCAAAATACACCAATGGTTAGGAGGATAATATAAAGGCAATGAAAGGACCCAACTACCATCAACTATACATTCCCCCACAACATTAAAATTAATATGATCTTACACCATATGATATTCAAAGATATTGATCTATGCTAAAGGAAAAAAAGTAAAGAATAAATAACATAAAGAGACACAAATAATGTTGTGGAAAATAATGACATCAATAACCACCAAAATCTAACAATTTGTTGAAAAAACTAAACACTAAGTAGGTGAGGGATTAACTCCCATAGTCATTTCTTAAGATGATGTTGAAGAGAATGGGTGAGAGTTTTTAGAAGGGGGTGATGTTAAACTATTTAAAACCATGCACAATATATCTCTAGTGCTGGGAATTTGAAATGGAATTAAAAGTTGAAACTATTGTCAAATAATCTTATTAGAACTTTTATTTCTTTAATATTGTTGAAACAAAATTTTATATCAATCTACCCTCTATTTTAAGGGAAATTATAGGACCATAAAGATGGTTAAAAGCCCTAGATGGCGATGAATGGAACTTGAGGAAGCAATACGATGTACACTATTTCCCCTATCCACCCATAAAGGCATCAAAGTGGAATTGCACATCAAATAATTATTACATGATAAAATTGACGAGGGAGATACCAATGTACAAAACCCATTTTGTTCTATGATTCTGAAAGATTAATAATCTAAAAATCTACATAATTATAATTATATAGACACAACTAAACTAATGACCATATTCAATTAAATTAAATATGAACCTGAGGTAGCAACCATAAAAAAAAATTATATCTTGAATTTAAATAATAGAAAAACCATGATAAATAAGAAGATATGAATGAGGATTACTTTGATGACATTTTATAATCCTATATTGAATAATTTTAAGAATATTATGCCCATGAGGTAGTTGAAGTAGAATCTCTAAGATTTATTGTAAAGAATTAACTCCCTCAACATCAGATTGAATATCAAATTGTGGGAGCCAAAAAAGAAGAATAACTCCATGTGGGATGTCACAAAGAAATATAAGACTAAGATAATATTTATGGTGGAAATAATATTAAATTTAACTCAACAAGATTTAATTTTATTCAATTTTAAATAATGTTTACTCTCCTCGGTTGGAACTTATCGAAGAAGAAAAATTTGAGAAACCATTGGATAAAGTAGAATTGATATCAATTATAGCCAATTCTTAGGAGACACTATACATTATCCCACCATCCCCACTTTATGATGTACACCACATTTCTGTGGGGGTGGAATTAAATAACTCTATTTAATGGGACCTCTTTGAAGAAGAAAATATGAGAAACAACATAAGAACAACGATATAGTGGGGTTTATCACATAAACAACATCCTAGTGTAGACTATGGATAATATGGAGTTTTAATAGATATGGTTAGTCTAAATACAACGTATATTGGGAACTCAAAACCCAATAATATATTTCCTTTTATATATTTTTATTTACATTGTTTTTTTTCCAAAGTGATCAACACTTAAGAGATTATCTCTAGTTGTCTACAATTAAACCCAATGGTGAGCCTAACTCAAGCAAGTTATACGAATACTGTAACATCCCAACCTGGGTTCCCCTAAAGATTCCTTGAGCCGATGGGTCACATGGCCTGAAGCCTACACCCCCATAAACTAAAGTCTACTGATTAGTAGAAAGGGTCTATGGTGGTGTAGTGGGAGACTATACCCTCATAATCCATGTGTATCATAGCTGTGTAATCACTTAAATAAACAAAAGAAACATAATAAATATCTGAGAAATTGTAATTTAAATCCACACATCAGGTTTAATAAAAAATATAAGTGTAATATCATATATAAAATTATATATGTTATTTCTATAAAAAAAAGGAAATAACTATCAATAATAATATAGTATAATACATATTTGAAAATTAAAAAAAACTAAAAATAAGTATCTCCTAATAGTATCATGATCCAAACTCAGTCATATGCTCACATTCTCCTACAAACTGAAAAATCATGATTCATAAAGCTGGTGCTTACCCCAATCCCTATCTATATCTAGGAAGTCTGTTTGGGTACCCAATGGTGGCCCGAATATTGTGTGAGATGAAACACAATAGGAAAACACCAATAGTGTCTTTAATAAAACTAGTCTATGTATATAAGCTGAGAAATTGTTAATATATAATTGTATTATATATGAATAAATAGGTGTAATACTATCCAGAATATCAGCTATGATCAAGAAACCATAACAAATGTCAACTATAAATAATGTTATAATATCCAATATACCCTATGATAAGTAACCCAATGTACAACCCAAAGGAAAGGATCAAAGTTATAAATGAACAAGTAATCATTTCAGGCCTACTTCAGCTGGATCTATGGAATATATGACCAAGGCATCCTCATCAAGAATTTGGAGCATCTCTATAGAAATCTTCGTAAAGAAATGTGTTGATCCCAAAGAGTATGTCCACAGAGCATGTCTAAGGTAGTTCAAAAATGATATATCCAAGGAGTATAAATGTCCTTATCATCCAAATTAATCCAGATCCAGGGAGTAGAAATGACCATGAAATCCCAAATGTCCTATTCTGTGCAATCAATTATTAGACCCACATGGGATGAATCCAAGGAGTAGAGATGTACTTAACAACCACTGTAATCAGTATCCATGGAGTATAAAATTCTATGGTGTCCAATATAATAAAAACATTTCATTAAACCATTTTACAATCATATAGAATACATGAGATCATCCAACCCATTCTACATTTTCCATTTAATCCATTTATCCATTTTAATAACATTTAACCACATGGAAATTTGGAATAATCCATCTCCTAACATCTCATTCAATTCAATAAAACTCCCACAAAGATAGATTGATCACACTCACACCCAATGGGGTTGTATATATTGGGGATGATATATAAACACACCTCACAGGTGGGCTAGGTTGAGGATGAAAATATCTAACCATCTCATGGTTCTAAGTGGAAAACCTATAAAGGTTCCAATAATTTAATCATGGAATTAAATTAATTTTATGAGCAACATTGGATGGTTTGACATGCATCACAACAAAAAATGATATGTTAAACTACTAGAATTTGAGGTAAAAGGTATATACCACCATCCTCAATCCCATGGTAGAACACTCTAATAGTATTAACTACAAACTCGACCTGGATTGGGAGAATCTAGAAAAATAGACAAACACCCTAAAAACAGTGTATAAGAGCCTATTATATAATATATTTTTAGGAGAAAAAAATTTATAAAGGTGAAAGTGGAATGAATAACTCAAAAAAACACATCCGATGAGGATAATAGAGGAATAATCAAAGTAAAAATTGGTGAGTTCCTTCAATCCTAGCTTATGTGTAAGGGTTCTCTCAATGGATGATAAGGAGGCCCCATGTTCACCAGAAAATAAAGGAGGAAAGGTGGATTAATAATTTAAATCCACAGGAGAAAAATATTATTTTCACCCTTTTCCAATGGGTTGAATAGTTTGGAAAAAATGGTTAGCCAAACCATGCACTAACCATGGGGCCTTTGAAGTCCAAAGAGGAACCTCACATGGTTCTTGTGTACAGTTTGGGAAACTAAGTGAAAACTATGTGATTTTACTCAATTAAAAACTATAGTTGGTATGCACAAGAATGAAGCCTTGTCTACATGTTTTCACTAAACTATGTGTCCCTAGATAAATTCCTAGATGAACCTCATAGTTAGTAGAATCCATGCAGACTAAGCTTCTTAGTTTATACTAAATATGCATCCCTTATAACATTTAAAAAAACCAATCCCATGAGCTCTCAAAATACATTAGAAACCCCCTAAAATCTAGTGAACTCATTTTTCATTTAAATTATGTGAAATTTGGTGAAATAATTTTAAATTTAAAGGATATGTGAGCTTATTGAAAAACCCATGATAATTCAATCATTCCCTCTTAATACAACTCATCCTTGAGTATCACTTCTAAGGATGGTAAAGAATATAAAAATAAATTCTTGGTATGATCCCAAGAAACTGCAAGAGTCCCCTTCTCTAGGTCTATAGATAATCCTATCTCAGAGATAATGTGACCCATGAAGGGAAATTTATATTTCTAGAATTGACATTTTTTGAGTTTGGAACACAACATATTCTTGATCAATGTATTCATAATGATTTATAGTTAACTAAAATGGTCATTTCACGTTTGAGAGTACACTAAGATTTAATCCATTAAAACTTCCATGACAGAATCCATGTATATGTTGAAAACCAGGTTCTTCAAAGGCATGAAAACTATCAGCACATTAATGCAACCGAACAATAGAACCAAATATGCATAATGGTCATACGTACTATGAAATGTTGTATAAAGTACATTTACAGGTCCAACACTCACATGATGATAACCCAATATCAGTTCACTCATGAAGAACAACAATGATCCTTGGATCTCATTGAAGAGATATTCTATATGAGGTAAAGGATAATGATTCTTAACCACCAACTATTCCAATTTTCAGAAATCCACACATAGCATGTGATTTCCATCCACATTCTTGGAAAAAAGGTATAGAGAAACCCATAGGGAAGTACTTGGGTCATATAAACCCTTTATTCTCCATGTTGTCAAGATGTCCCTTGAGATCATTCAACATTGTAGTGGACATCTTATAAGGAGAAATGAGTAAATATGCATCTCATAGAAGCAAATGTATAAATAAATCCACCTATATATCTATAGTTAAACTATATAATTCATCTAAGAAAATATCCATAAAATGATCTACTACTAAAGGAAACCAAATCTATCAAATTTCCGAATCATCTAGATACAAACTAGTGATCTAGCCTACAATCAAACCCATAGTTTGATGCATGGGTCTAGAAATACACTTCTGTAAATTCCATTCACCCTTGTTAACACCCTATAGTGATGTGATGATCACCCTTTGGTGATAGAAATCAACAAACACAAGAAATGGAACCAACTAGTATATTGAGAGAATGAAGTAAAACCCTATCATCTTCAAGACAAAGAGGTCCCATACATAAGAAAAACCACCTATCTAGAGGGAGATTACCTGAAATGGAATATATTCTCTAATTAACTCCACAATGGAGTATCAAGTGTTTGAACCCAATCATAAAAATGAATATCCCAGCCAAGGATCTCTAGAACAGGTATAATTAGTAAAGAAGGTGATACACCTATATCAAATAAGATAAGATACTAAAGTAGAGGCTACTAAGACCATACCTATCACCATAGATGGCCTAAAACTCTTGCCCTCTAGTATAAGTGGTAATGCATTTTTATGGCTTGAATGGTGGACCTGATAAATAGACTAACTAACCTAATCATTCAAACTCTTCTATAAAGGGGAAACATGCATCTGGCTCCCCTAGCCTTGAAAATATCCTTGGTCCGAACAAATGGAAGTGCTCCAGATCTCAAGCTGACATGGAGAAATGAATGCTACTCCTCAACCTAGTGTTGATATATACCCCTATAACTAACCACTAGAGGAAATGTCTAAGAGAACAATTGTACTTGGAAAATCTTATCTCATGCTCATCACTCGACTGAGCCTCTATCACACTGGATCCTCATATGTACCTACCTCCCACACTGATGAAATAAGATGGAACCACTATCACTCCAACTCTGTCAGGTATGCGCCTCATGGTAAGTCTCAAAACATCACTTCCTTCTACCTAAAAGTAATATAATTGGTTGAGAATTTAGATCACCTTGCTCTAGGACCCCAAATTTCCTCAGGCTATGTTCATTTATAATCACTTGATTCACTATCATAGTTATCGTAGTAAATCAAGACACATTCTCATATGATCTCATGACATGATTTTTACCTTCCTCAATGCATCTCACTATAGACGACTCATACATATGGTAAATAGGCGCAAAACACTAAAGCTCTCTAAAGTGATCGAAATAATCCATAATAATCACCGTGTCCTGCTCCAGATGCATAAACTCAGAAGCCGATTTTTATCTTAAAGTATCAGGAAAGAAGCTGCAATAAAAGCTATATTTGAAAACCCTCCAAACCATATCTTGAAACATATCATCATGGATTGGAACATCCCATAGATCTAGGAATATCATCAAAATCATATACATTTTATGTGTGTCTATCCACTTTATAAGAGTTTATATGTGATCAAATATCGAAACTATAGTCTCAATCCAGATCCCATTAGCCTATAGACCACCATCCTCTAAGAAAATGTGCCGCTACTACTACTAGAACACACTTTTCATCTCTTCCATAGTTATGGTAGGCTATGGGTCTCTCAAAACAGTATCCATAAAGTGAATTAAACTCTCTCAAAACTAGAAATCAACACACATATCAATAACAACATGTGGTGTTAAAAGAGGTATTGCTGGAGGTTTTACTAATGTCCTAGGGCCCACCATATCCAGTGCATGGTTGTCACCATCCTCTAGGTGAATTATAGAGAGCATCATGGTGGAATATCAAAAAAAAATAAAAAAACACGTTTCTTATAAAACATTTAGTATCTAGGTGATCACAAATATAAACACAAGGCATGTACAAGTCTTCTTATAACCAATCCAAGCCCCCTTTTTCTACCCTAAAATCAAATAATTGGTAAAAGGAACAACTATAAAGAATACTAGAGTCATTACAGATTGGACAACACTAAAATTGGATCTGGGTCAAGCCCTTTGTTTCACAACATGGGTCCATATATATTGACTATTAATTGTAATTGGATAATCTGTTTAGTGGAGACCATTGCATTTCAAAATTAAAAAACAACTAAATAAATAATGTTAAAATTTATATTTTAATTCCTTTAAAAATGGTTGTATTATACAAATCACCATTTAGAATTTATAAATACCCACACACCTTATAAATTAAACTGTGAAATCCATTTATTCCAAACCATAACACATTACATCCCATGAAATTAATGGTACATGTCTAAATGTGCCATAATTGACTACTTAAGGTGTCTGCTATAGACTTTGTAGGAAAACATTATTAATGTTTCCATAGGAACATTAATTACCAAGTATGTTTCTCAATATCCAATACGAAATGTAAGATGATGGAAATTATATAGCACAAGGAACACATAATAAATCTCATGACGTGAAGTAATGCATCCTATATTGAATGAAATATATATGAATTGTGAATCCTAAACAGTTCCAAAAATGATGCATCATCTATTATTCCTTACCATATCAATCTATTGTTAAAATTAAATTTACTCAATCATAGTAATAATAACATTAGATAATATGTCTACCGCCCAATAGTGGAATCAAATAAACTATAATATAAAAATTATAAAACAACAATTCCTCCTCTCAAGAAACATGGTAATTACCTTAAACATGGGTTAGATACACCTAGGAAAAATATAAAACTAATCCCTAATTAATTCTTAATATATTATATTTTATCTCACAAAATTTTTTTAAAAAAAAATCCTCTTTTACAATTTTGTAACCTCCCATCTTAGGAGCCACTAAATGGTACCTTTAGATGGTGGGTCATAGGGCATCAAGTGCACCTCCATATATTATAGATTTTAGGACAACAATAATGGTCTATAGTGGTATAGTGGAGAGACTATACCTTCATGATAAGAGTGTATTACAATGCCGCAATCACATCAATCAATAGGAAAATCATAACAAATAACTGAAAACAATAAATAAACATAGAGAAAGTAGAAAATGTTAAAAATTATAGTGAAATGTCATATATAAAATGATGTTTGTCATGTATCTATACAAAATGGTATGAAAGACATGAAAATATGCATCTAGTAAAATACATGAATCTACATTAAAAAGACTAAAATGAACTATCTCCAGATAACATCATGATCATAACTCGGTCGTGTTCTCCCCTTATCCTAAATTAATGAACAATAAAGCATCATAAAGTGGGACCTTTACCAAATACCTACATGTATCAATGAAGTCTATTTGGGTACCTAATGATGGCCTGAACATGGTGTGAGATAACATTTTGTAGGCCACCAAAAATAGTGACTATAACAATTCCAGTCCATGTATATAACTTTACCAGTTCACAATATATAATAATAATATAAATGTATAAGGATTAAAACAATATAGTCTATAAACTAGGATCAAGATCCCATAATAAAGGTAGGCTATAAATCATGGTAAAAAATCAACTATGGTCTCTTCTATGTAATCCAGTTTTAGACCCAAAGATCTAGATACAAGGTATAAATGACCAAGTAATCCTCATCATGTCCAGCCTACTTCATCCATATCTAAGGTATTTATGACCATGTAATCCGAATTGATTCCCTGGAGTTTCTCCACAACAAACACGTTATTGACTTGGGCAGAGCCTAAGCAGCATGTCCAAGGTGGTCGAAGAAATCCAGATATAAGGAATAGGTATTTCCTTGGTATCCAAAGTAATATGGATATATGATGTAGAAATGTTCATGGAATCCACAATGACCATTTCCATTCGATCATGTGTCATACCCATACAAGCCAGATATATGGAATAGAAATGTCATTATGTTCTAAAGACATCAAGATCCAATGATTAGAAATTCCAAGGACATACAACATATTCACAAGGAATATAGGTATAATCTATCTCCTAATATCTCATTCAATTCAACAAGATTCAAACTAAGATGGTGAGCTCACACTCACACCCAAGGGGTTGGTATATCATGGGGTAGATACATATGCACACCTCAAGGGGGGTCTTGGTTGTGGTTTGAAACATCCATCAATCTCATAGTGTTAGATGGGAAACCTAACAACTTTCCATTAATTTAATAAATGCATTCGATTAATATTAGGATCAATAGAAGAAGGTCTAGAAGGATTTACAATGACAAAGAGATATAAAATAACTAGACATTTAGGGGAAAGGTATAAACCACCAACCTACAGCTTATGGTATAAAAATAATCTAGTATCTTCTCTTAACTCAACCAGTATTAGAAGAAACATGAAAAAATATGAACAAATAGGAAATAGGGAATAAGATCTTGCACCAAAATAACCCTGTCAAGGAGAGGAGAAGCAACTAAAAGTTAAAGTAGAAAAAGGAACTCACCAGTGAAAATACAATGAGACAGATGATTAAAGAACCAGTGTCCGGATTGTGGACTTCATTCAAACTCAAGCTTATGAACAAGGGTTCTCTCTAAGGAGGATAAAGATACCCCCTGTACAATAAAAATTAAATGGGGAAGGAATGATTAAAATTTTAAATAAATAATGGAAATATAGACATTTCTACCATTTTAACTAGGCTTCATAGTTTGGATTCATGATTTTCAAACATATTCCCCAACCATTAACCCTTAACTATCAAATAATGGATCTCACATGGTTCATGTGAACATTTAGGGAAACTATACAAAAATCATGTGATATTCCTCCCCTAAAAACTACAAGTGGTACACACAGGCATGCCACCCTAGAAGTATGGCCTCATCAAACCTTTCACCCTTGTATAGATCCATGTAACACCTTTTAGTGATAGTAGAAACTATTCACACTAGTCGACATAGTTTCTAATAACCATGTGGCCCAACTTCCATTTCAAAAAACCAAGCCTCAAGCTCTAAACAAGTCCCGAACACCCCCTGAATCTCCCATGATTCCATTAACAATTCACATTAGGTCAAAACCGAGGAATGAATCTCAAATTGCAAGGATTCATACCTCATTAATAACCTATTATATTATAAATAAAATTTAGTTGGTTTATATCCTATTACACTACTTACGACATCAATTTTTATATATGTTAGATCACATAGGGGTAGTGATGAACACGTATGTGGTATGTAATTCAATCTTATTGGGATAAGTAATATAAATAATAGTGGAAATAATTTTATAATATTTAAATAAAACCTTCTTTCAATTTTAGTATGTTTTTAAAAAATATTTTTTTGATAAAAAATTAGTCTATTTGTAAATGTTTTTTATAGTCTATTGTATATTTTTTGTTTTCATTCAATTTTATTTCTAAGCTGAAAAATCTACTGTATATTTTAGATACTATGATAGAGTGGAAGGATTTAATCAGTTCTGAAATTGTGAGTGAGAAAAGTATTGTTGAGTTAATTTTGATTATGATATCTTGAATATTTTTTTATAGAAAAAGGCCATCAATAAGAAATGTCTTTGTAGAATAAAATTTATATAATGAGAAAAATTATATATTGAATTTAATATGAGGTAACATAGCCTCAAAGTAATATAAAACCTTAGGAAGCTGGATCAATTGAAATTTGATATATGTCCTTTGAAATTGGAGTACAATTCACAAATAGTTTCAACTAATGAGTCACTAAGACATTAAGCATAGTGTGTGTGAGTAAGGGAAATTATAAATATCAAATAAATAACTTTTCACAGTGTTATTCACCGACATGGATATGAAAAATTGAATACAAAAAATCACTAAAGAGACTTTTATTATAAAATGAACCCATCCAACAGAGGGGATGATTTAACATAGATTAATAATGGGGGAATTGACTTATAAAAAATTCAGTTTAGTTGCATCATTGAAGAGTAAACTAGTATTCTAGTTTAAGAAACTTATAAAAGAGGGATAATTAGGAATTCCACTAGTTAATATTTTAATTCGACTTGGATCTATGATGTTTACAATATGAAATAGGAATATATTATTGAATATAAATGTTATAGTGTGAAATTTTCATATATGAGGCATGAAAATTCAACAATTATTGATTCTATGTATTCACTCAGTTATAGTTTTTTGTATTTGAAATTATAACAGGGAATTTTTTTTATAAATGAATTCGATGTATTTCCCATGAGTGTAATAGTATATTTGTGTGTGAGTGATGAGAGAAGAAATTTTTAAAATTTTTAATTTATTTTAAATGATAATAAACCCATCATTAATACCAACCGCATTTGATTGATATGCTTTTGAATTGTTTTAAAATATTGACATTATTTAAAATTCGCATAAAATGTTAAATTTTTTTGATTTAATCAATTTTTATAATTAATTGATAATCCAAAGTTTTATTTATTAAATATAAATATATTATTATGTTTTGGAAATTAATCTAGATGTGTAAATCGTTAATGAATAAAATAAATTTGAGAATTTTTTTTTCAAAATAAAGAAATGAAAAATAATTGTATTTTAAAAAAATTTATTAAAATTTTTAATTAAAAAAATGAATTATTACCTATTTTCAATTTTTTTTCAATTTTTTTTCATATCAATTTTATTGTGGAATTGGACTAAATTTTAGTTTTAAATTTTACAAGATGAGAAATTCTCAAGGAAACAACGACCATAATCCTTTATGTGATCGTGAAGCCTATGACCGTGAGGGGGAAAGATGTACAACTATGAAATTAAATGGATGAAAATGCGAGGTTTATTATAATTCCCCATACTTCTACAAAGATGTATATGCTACCATGCGTCTTTGACATCAACACTATTTTAACCATAACCATGAATCCACCCATGTGATTGTGATATGTAAATCTACTTTCAAGACCATTTCAATGTGCAACACTTTTTTGATGTGATCAGGAATCTTCCCAAGTAGTGTAAAGACATCTCTTGACCATGAATTATGTAACCATTCCCATAATGTATTTCAAAGTGTTTTGTGACCATGAAAACATTTTATTACGGTAATGTCACTTTGGAATGAGATTGTTTGGCGGAACAAACCTACAACCATTTAAATATATTTCTTCCATGGTTGTACGCACTTCCCTTAACTATAAACCTTATACTATGAGTGGAAGCATCTATAATTCCAACCACCTTAAATCTATGAACCTCCATTTATTCCAAACATCCATTCCATCCATGAAATCCCATCCATGGAGAATCAGATTTGTGACATCACTGTTCTTCCATACTGCATCCACATCGAAATTCACCATTTGTATTTCTTGACCCCACTTCACACTATAACATAGTCATGATTCAATGTGAATAAATACACACCATAAATCAAGGATTTCAGAACCATACTATACCCTGAAACCATATGAATCCTTTTATATGGTACCCCAACCTATGAATGCAACGAGTGTGTTTCGACTGTGAACCTTGTTGCTACCATGAAGTATCTTGTTGTCAAAACACCATTCTATAGTTCCATCCAATTATACCATGCCTTGGTCCTTTATAAATCTCTCCACCCTTGATTGATTATGCATTTAATTTAATATTGAATACCCTCCAATATAATTAGAAGTGAAGACCACCGAGATGTCACAATTGAATAATTCTCAATATGACTGAAATCCAAAATATAGAAGCCTGATTTTATTTGAAATGGGGATATTCTTTTGAACTAATTAATACAATGAATATGGGGATTTCATTATTGGGAATATAACACACAAACTTATTTGTTATGTTCTTGAACTAGAAATTCCAATCTAGTTGTACACCTGACCCTACCCACATGTAGCTAACCATTTCATCTGATCCTTAGTGTCATTCCAATATTAATAACCACTCCAAAAATCTATATAAGGTGATATCCTAACTCTATAAATTATATAATTTTTTCAACTCAATATTAGGATAAATATGAATTAATAGGTCAAAAACCTTCTTCATGCACCAAGGATGGAATATTTTAAATGAAATACCCAATCATGATAGTTCCTAAAACTAGTCATCTATAAAATGTCTAACAAACAGGAATAACTTGTTATATTGATGTAAAATTATAGTGATGTCTATACTCACTTAACTAGGAAAAAAATAAACAATCCCATTACTTGAATCAATCATCATATAAGGCCCAAATTTTAATTATAATCCTAATTGAGAACGTGGGGAACAATAAGTTTTCATCACATGATAACAATGACTATCACTATTTCATAAATAAGAAGATCACTACCACTCAGATTATTCTTGAAGGAGTTTCATCACAATCAAGGGAGTAATTTGTTATCCAAATAGATGCTTCCATACTAATCCCTCTCCAATATCATACATGACACATGGTACCCTTCCAAAGATGAAGGAGAAGCTCACTATTCAATATTAAAAGGGAGGATGATGAAAGAGATGGTTATACATATTTACCAAATTTTATTTTATTAAGTATCCAACTATTGATAATTTTAGACTAGGTTTTCAATATTTTAATCTCCATAATTTCAATTCAATTTCTAATAAATGTTTTTTATCATACAATAATTTTTTCTCCCCTAGTTATTGGTGTTTCTAAATCCTCATTATATAACCGAAATATAATCATTTAAAAATTATAGAGAGATAACTCAAGGGCTTGATCACTAAGGGTAATTACAGAAGCATTCTGAATCACTATTTTCAATTCCATACTTTCTAATTTCATTCTTGATGTGGTAGTGAATTGGGGATAATTAGATATATATTGATTAACTTCTCTATCTAAGGAGCTATAGAATTATTCAATATTTCAAATCATTTCTCGATCCCTCTCTTAGTCGAGTCAATATACTAGTGGAACCTTGTGGTATAGGGTATGAACAACATATGATGGAGATGGGTGTGCATATAGTGAGTGCCACAATTGAGTGTGTTCCATTACACTATATAAGAGGTTGTATTGATATATACGAGGATATATTCCTTCATAAATTTAGCACCACAATACTGATATAGAGATAAAATTGATGAATGATGTTGAATTGATTATTATTTGAAAAACAATATAGATATAGAAGAAGATGCATAATTGCATCCTGACCCAAATCCTTTCACCTTAACCTTATTGTTCTTCTTACTTCTCTTTTTTTTCAATTCATAAAATTAAAAATCAAAACACAATGATATTTTATTACTTTAGAGAATGGAAAATATTAGAAATATTCATAATGTAGTGAGATATGGATACAAACACACTAAACTACTTTAGTAACACAAATTCCTAGACACTATATTAAGTTAGAAGTAAAATAAAAAATTTTTCTTTGTCGTGGACCATGAAAATTTTGTGATCATTATAGCACCAATACTAAGGAGTATTGTTCTATTTTCACTATCTTATTACCAGCGTAATTATTATTATTCATACTTTAAATTATTATATTTTTCTATTTTTCTAGTTTATCTATTCCCTCAAATTTGGGATTGTCCCTAATGTGTAACCATTCTATGATAATGGATTACCAATTTTATGTCCAATTTACATTCCCACAGGAATTTGATGAGGCAGATTTATAATGTAGATAACAGAAACAACGTTTTACATACACCACTAGGAAGGATGATTAAGGCTAATAGATGAATTAATGAAACTACCATCAATAATACATATCCCCACTCCATCTAACTAAATATTATCTTACACCAGAAGTGATTTAAAGATACTACTCAATGATTAATAACCATTAAGTGAAGGAAGAACAATATAATGAACCAATGAAGGAGTTGTAGTAAATTATGAATTCAATAACCACAACATTATAATATCTCATAGGTCATATTAAATATCATGCAATGAGGAATTAGTTCCAATGGAATTTTCTTATAGGAATATTGAAGAGGAAGGGGGAGAGTTTTTAGAAGAGGATGATCTTCCACAATTTTCCACCACACACATCTGGATAAAGGTCCTCCATTTTGAAAAGGAATTAATTGTCTAAAATATTAATGGAGAATGTTATTCATACCATTCTTTCTCTATTTTTGCGAAACCCAATTTTCTATATATATTCCTTATGTTATAAGTGAAATGAAAGGACTAGAAGGATGGTTTCAAGCACTAAATGATGATGAATAAGAAATATATGGACTCAAGTTTGAGGTAAAATTAAAATTTCCACAGTTTACACTATCCACACTTAAATAAATAAAAGTCGAATTACACTAATATAAAAACATACTATATGAAATTGATTAGGGAGATACTATTGAACTGTATTCATTTCATTCAAAATTTATTTAAGATAAATTATATACAAATATAACTATTTTTAATTTAATAAATTCAGTTCAGTTGATTCCCATATTTGATGAAACAAAATATGAACTTGAGGAAAACCTTGTAGAATAAAAATAGAGCTTGAAATTGAAGAAGAGGTTTCCCAATCTATTGTAGAAGAGATATATGAGGATTACTTGGATAATCTGCTTCAATATTATCTTAAATAATTTAAACAATATAAAATATAAAATAGATAAAAATGAAGAAGATCCAGGTCATAATATGAAAGCAATATTCCATAAACATCATCCTGAATATCAAATTGAGTGATTCATAAGAGATGAATTATTATTAATGGAATGTGATGAAGAAATATAAAAACAATTTACTATTTATGATGGGGTGTATATTTTCTTGAAGTCAATAAGATTAAATTTTATTGAATTATGAATAAGAACTTACATTACCCTGTTTGAACTTATCCAAGATGCTATAATAGAGAAAGAAATGGATTAATAAAAAGACACAAATGTTTTTCATGAGTTCGAGGAGACCCTATACATCATCCAACCACCCCCACATTATGAAATACACCATAATTCTAAGGGTTTGTAAATAAAGAACTCTATTCAAGGGAACCTCCAATAAGAAGTAAACTTTATAAATAGTGAAAGAAGTAGGATTTTATAGTTTTTATTACCAAAACCACATTCTATAGAATAACATGGGTAATCTTGAGATTTTCATTTTGTGAATAATTTAAATACATGTCCTCTTAGGAGGGAAAACTCAGGATTCCCTTCCCTTATAATTCCTTTCTCATTAATTTAAAATAAATATTCTTATGTATATTATATTTATTGAAGGTCATATATTGTGGAAAATGCCTTAGAGATTAAATCAAGCTATCAATAAGTGAACGCAATGGAGATCCAAACTCAATCTAGTTAGAAGAATTAAAACAAAGTGGTATATATTATTTTACACAGTTTATAACTACAATTTTTATATCTATTTGAACTCAAAGGGGAAGTGATGGAAAGGTTTGGAAGAAGGGATTTGATACTATTTATATTATTTTTAAAAATAATTTATTTAATTTTTTGGAATCATTAAATAAATTATACT
Organism: Viscum album; assembly: GCA_963277665.1. NCBI lineage: Eukaryota > Viridiplantae > Streptophyta > Magnoliopsida > Santalales > Viscaceae > Viscum > Viscum album. The sequence goes on along the minus strand of OY728148.1, from coordinate 1,781,767,628 downwards.
TTTTATTTTTATAATATTTTTAGTAAATCCAGTTTTGAAAATAAAAAAACGTTATTTTATTTTTAAATGTTATATATAACTATTTTGTATTGTTTTTTATATTATTTCAAAACATTATTTTTGTATATTAGTATAATATCTAATTCAAATAGAATTCCATATTGGGAAGAATTCTTTATCTCTGAAATTATGAGAGGTAGCTAATTCCTGACTGAGTTTCACCAATGTTTTGATTGATATTTTTTTTAAAATCATGGAAAAAGATTTTTAATAGATAATGAATTAATAGAAATAAATTTTACCTTAGAGAATATAGAGATATCATTTTTTATTGTAATACTTCAAATTATTTCTATATATATTTTCAGAGGTAGGTGTAGAGACAACTTGCGATTCAGTGGTCTGATGTTCTAGGAATTAATTTTATATTGTGCACAAATTTTTCATAATGTAAATGAGATTAATCTAAAAAATATTTAATCAAAAATCCAATACTATTATTGAGTCTAGAACATGATATCCATGCTAGGAATGGCCTAAAATTGGTCGGTGTGGGGTGTTGAGACATCCCTACCATTGGCAGTATGATCAGTTGGATAATTAATAAATTGAATTTAATTTAATTAATCTGTCTATACTAATAATATAATAATAATATAATATAAAATACTACTGTGTTTTCCATATAAACCCTGGGAGGATTCAAGAGCTTCTATTCCTCCTTCCATAAGCAGATCTCCTTAGATGATGAAAAAACACTAGATCAGAGAGGATCAGGATATAGTGAAAACAAAAACATCTTCTCATAATTGGGCAGTGAGTTATTTTGATGATGAACAATCCAATATATTGAAATAACTTATCAATATGTTGTTTATTCCCTTTTTAATTAAATTGATTGAGAAGATCAATCCCTTCTATTAATCTGAACTATTTATGGATCCTTAACACGATCCTATATACTAATTTAAATTGTTTAATCTTGTTTTATAATCCCAATATCTCCATTAATGATCATTTTAAATGAAAAAATTTCAAATAATATTTAAACTCTGTTCTTGTGCATTTATCCCGTAATTCCTTAGTGTTCTTCTATGGTAGGACCCCACATTCTGGATTTGACATTGATAAGTGGTACTAAGCCCGATTGGACCTCATAAATCATGATTAAAAAAATGTAAGAGGGATATATTGATGCAAAAATGACAGATATGGGATTTTTTTGCGGGTATGGGTGGTCATTTGGATGATTAGTATCCAAGTAAATAATGGTGGAATGTTATGGAGAACACATAATGTGGAATGTATCTCTAAGTGTCACCAGAATCTATTTTCTGATGAGAAATGGAAGGAAAATATGAACCATAGATAGATCCTATATTTTTAGGTATAGAAAGAGATCAAAGTAACATATAAAGTCATAATTTGAGTCATAGATTTTGGATCGAGAAAACTGAAAAAATCGTGATTGCACGCTGTGTATTACGATGAACACACGTTGTGTATCCCTCTGGATGCAACAAGTTGGGTTTCAAAAGATTATAAGGATGAAACAATATGTATAAATCCTAAATTAAATTTACAACATCCTTGTGGGAAAAATATATATGGTGGATCATACAGGTAGGACTCCATCTTGGAGTACTCAGCCAGGAAAATTATAGTGTACCAAAGTACATGGACACGAATTCATGGACACAGACGTTGGGTGGTTACAAGAAAAAGAATAGGAACACAGGTGGGACCCTAGGTGGCACAGTAATGTCATGTATATCACTCACACATTATGTAAGATTACATGGTCGATGTGATGTATACCTCTAGGGACACTGTAAGGTGAAATATTGGGACCAAACACCCTATGGGACCCCTACATGTCATGTACCCCTTATATCATTTATGGATCTTCAAAATTATCTATATCCTTCATTTGTAATCATATTTTGGTCGTCTATTATCCTATACTAAGTGTTATTGCACACATAAAATTATGGTTCCCATATTTTTTTGATTATGGGATATGATGGGGAATGTTCTCAGTATGATGCTTAGTAAAGCGACACTCGACGGTAATAGTGATCACACAGGGCTGCCAATGGCATACTGAGTGGAACCCTCTAGTTGAGAAGGGAATGATTCTAAGTGGAATCCTAAAGTGAAACACCATAGTTATGTTGATCATAAATCCTCTACCGCTAGAGTGGAACACTCAAATTGGCATAGTGTGTGGGTTCTCTACAGACTTTCGAGTGGAACCCTCTAGTATAGCTAGGCATGGGTCCTCGATGACTTCTAGAGTGAAATACTCTAACTAGTTTTAGCATGGGTCTTCTAATGACTCTTGAGGGGAACCCTCTAGATGGTATGGTCAAGTGTTTTCAATGAATTTTTGAGTGGATCCCTCCTATCGCCAAAGGCAATGGGTCCACTATAGACTTCCAGGTGGATCCCTCCGACAGGGTTGGGAATGGGTCCTCGATGATCAGAGTGGAACCGTCTTATTCGGTAGGGACCAAGTCATCCATCAACTATCATAGTTTAACTCTCCTACTGTACTAGGTAATGGGTTTTCTACCTCTAGATTTTGACCCATCAACTATGAGTCATAGTGATGAGGCTTGAATTGACTTGGACGATTACTTTTTGGAAGACGAGTGAGATGCAAGGCATCATTGACGGGGTTTTGGAACTATTGGAAACTATCATTCTTGGTCAAAGTGGTGAGATGGAAATCCCATTTCAATCTCATTTGGAATTCATTGGATTGAGAATATATATATATATATATACTTATTTATCCATACATTTGGATTTGGTTACTCTCTTTCCTTGAGATGAAAATATGCATGGGGTATGCCACATGATTTTTGTTTAGATTGATATGGCTGGATGAGTCTAATCTCCTACTATAGGTATCAGATAATCAACATGTAGTTTATATACAGACTATGTTGATTACCTTATGCATGGAAGAGTTTCTCTTGGTTTGGGTTGAGATATTCTATTTCACTCATTTCTACATCCTGTTACTCTCTAAAATCCTTCTATATATTTTGTATCCTATTTATAACCCCCCTTCAAATTTTGGGGAATCCTACAAGATACATTTATATTCATCCCTGTATGGGCCTTTCCGAAACACATTGTGTCTTATGAAGATGATGGATAGGTCGGCGGTGAGTTCATTGGAGAATAGGGATACATGATACATTGGACAATGTACGATGGTATTTTATTGGATACCAAGAGTTGGGATCTCAAACTAGATTAATTTTACTATTTCTTTCTTTTTGGGACATTTTCTATTTGGACAACTATTTTTTCCTTTAATTATTAGTTTACACTACCTTACTCTTATATATTCTTGAAGTTTTATATGAATAATCATATCCCTATTGTTTTTCATATTTATCTATCTATCTCTATTTATGAATTGATATGGATGTGTGTGTGCATAAATGGACATAGGTAAAGGAATCCCCATTTTACTTTTTTCTTCAGTGCTAGTAACTAGTCCCTGGCCTATGGTGGTGGGCATGGGTTAGTTTCATCTTGAGTCCTAACATGGGTCAGATCATGATAGAAAGGTATGAGAGGTGGTTTGATCCTTGGGATGGTGTCTGGTGTAGTCCCCTTATGATTATTTGGTTTTGATTTAGGTAAATTGTGTTAAAGTGTCTCGAGTGTGGCCCTTAGGCTAGAGAACCCAGTGTTGGTATGGGTGGTCGACATATCAATTCACATGGACTCTGACAACCTACTTATTGACTCGACCTATTGATACATTGGTTTTAGGGATCAATGGTACACACATAATATAGGATTGAGTCTTCCAATATACTTATTGAGTTAGATCCCAATTATATATATATATATATACATTCTTAAATAATGGTAGTATATCTTAAATTTTTTTTGAGATTCCTCTATGATGACGACCATCCATGATACGAGTTTCAGATCATGATGATGATTCGATGAGTGATGAGGTATTAGTTCGGGTTCCATACCACATGATATTTCATCTAGGTGAGTAGGTAGAAGAACCTCCAACTATCGATCAGAATATCTTCTCGGAAAGTAATATGGGGATTCATGCAGGCATAGCACGCTCTAAGTGTTCCAGTGCTAGAGGCCGCCGAGGTTTCACAGTGAGAGAGATCCACAGGTAGTGGATGATTAAAGCGATTTGGTGGTCCATATCTTCTGGATCATTTGAAATTTGAAGGCATATGATGTTTTAATGGAATATAACCTTTTCCATAGAGCATTTGGGTGATGGTGGTGTCTTTTTTCATATAATCATGATCACTTGAAACTCTCATGACCTGAATTATAACAGTTATTCCATGAGGAGTAATACACACCTATTTGTGTTCATCTCATATTCAAGAGATTCTAGAGATGCAGGAAGGAGGGAAGATAGTGGCTATGTACATAAGGATTTTCACAAACCATACCTTATACTCTCCTAACATGATCTATGATTGCTACTTCTAAGCACCAAAGTTTAATTAGGTACTCCATGGACAGATACAAGCTATCGTGGTGCCCTTGTGCACCCCAACTATCCTAGGGTGATAGAGACAGAACTAGTGAAGTATATATTTCTATCCTAGGGGAACCAACCAGCTATCATTGGTAATTGGAGTCACAATACTGAGTCGTCTGCAATAGCTAGCATGAGGTTGTCAGGGGGATCTCGATGCAAGAGATCCTTTGGCGATCAGACTAAAGCACATGGTCATGTGGTCCATGGAAAACCCAAAGTAATGGGGCTTATAATAGATAGACGATGTTATGATTTTAATGGAAAAGGTATAATAACACATGAATTCTTGATCAGATGTGATGAAGATAGTAGGAAGGTAGCTAATGAACAACCACTATAGAGGAAATGCATTGGTCTTGGATATCGCCAGTGAGGGTTGGGTTGTCCCATGGGAGTTGATGTTGGAAGATGAAAATTAGGAGATGTGGGTGGTGGATAATTCTATGAAATCCTTCATCCACCAACACCAGCTGGACCGTGTTAGGATATGGGAGCTAGAGGTTGGGGAATCAGACAGCTACAACCTCTAGAGGATTACAACCCCACAACACATGAGATGATTAGTTTTATAATATGTGTTTGTTCTACACTTGATTTAGTATTAGAAGACATAGGTTCCAATAATTACTTCATAAAGTTACTCCTTGGGTATGAAATGGATCTCCTAGTTGAGGTTCTAGGCCAACAACTTTGTCTTGAGGTTCCTACGAGGAACACTTCTTTTTTATCTTATATCAACTGGAAGTGAAAGCTATCACTTGGTTGAGAGAGGTTGACATAGGATCTTTTTGTCATCACCATAGAACCCTATACTATCATCTTGGCTCTGGATTGGACGTCCATGGTCCAAGCCCTAATAATCTATCACTATAGATGATCCAAATTGAAAGGTGCTATCACTGACTCTGTTAAATGATATTTGGTTTCAGGTTATTTAGGTGCAGTAGAGTAGCTGACCAAGGCTGTCTCTCAAAGGAGGAAGTAATTTAAAATTACATGTAAAAAGTACTTTTAAAATAATATAATATAGAAAAATTATAAGTATCATGGGGTTTTTCAAAGTTTATAAAATAAGAAGAAGAAGAAGTATGCTTCAATAAAATTGTATCTGTTTCTTGTTTTTGAAATGAAATTTTATTAATAAAACACAACCAGATTTTTTTTAGAAAATATTTTAAAAGTTGTAATTGATATAACTCTACCTCTTAAATCACTTATTTATCATTATAATTGAAATTAAAATCCTGTTAATTATGATTCCCTAACATATTAAACCTAGAACCCTTTGAGAATTATGTAAACCATGAAGATGAAATGAATTAAACCTTGGGCTTGATTTAGTACATGCAATCGTAGAACCCTGAGTTGATTGATGATATAACACTAAAATATGGTCAATGGTGAGTTAAGGAACATAGATAATCTATACACTAGGATTAATTGAGTTTAAAGACTGTATTTTAACTCTAGAAATTTATCCCATGAGGTTTTTGTTTTACCTATTAAGTATGCACTATCACAATTTACCCAAATATCAACCACACATGTTTTTGTGTCAATTGTTCAATTTCATTCTTTGTTTTTTCGAATTTTAAAACTAAATTCATGGATAACATTTTGTGAAGTAAAGTACCTTAATGATTCAAAATAAATAAATGAATAAGGTAAGAGGTAGAATGATTAAAAGAAAGAACTATTCTTTTACGGGTGGTGTAGTCATCGTAGAAACGTATTTCATTAAAAACGGTTTAAAAGGGTATAATCCAATATTGATTCTACTCTTGAATTCTAGCATAAATAGGAATATTAAGAGATGAATAAAATTTAAAACAATAGATTAAATGGGAGAGAAACTAAGTGTTTATTGAAATGTCAACAATATTACAATGTAAAGAAGAGGAAGAAGGCTTCGATTAAGGGATCCTAGATTCCAGAGATCCCCCTCTTGAAATGCCTGGAGAAATGGAGTGAAACAAATTATTATCTACATTAAATATAAAAATGAACGTCCCAACTCGTTCAAATGAGAAAATAAATATTTTTAGAGTGGAAGAGAGGATATGTTACATGTTGTTTCATGTGTGATAGAGGAAATTGATCCAAAACTTTTATACCAAATTACACAATCGGTTTGTCTTCTAAAGGGTGTGATTCAGCTATCCTTCCAAAAGGATGAAATGTGAGGAATAGCTTCATAGAGCTCCTCTCCAAACTGGGCCTAAATCTAAGCTTTTATGAATATGATATGGTCTAAATATAGAATTGATGTCAAATCCAGTGAGTCCCACCCACCTTTAATTTCATGTCCATTTTACTCCAATCAAATGTACGAGTTTGCTCCAATTTCCAGAGTAAAAGTTATATCCAATTATGTCAGGAAAATATTGAAAATATTTTATGTTCAAATAATATATATATATATATATATAAATTAATGTTCAAAATTATATAGTGGATTTTAAAGGGTAAAATTTAAATTTTCATCAAATTTTCTAATGGATGATCTAATCCCAAATATTTTATAAGTAACCATATTTAAAAAATGTGTGGAAATTTGGTCATTTATTATCAATAAAATATTACAAAATAATGTTTTATCTTCCCACCCACACTTACCCATTTGCACTCCTGGAAAAAACCTCATACCATGCATTTGAAAATAATCGTGACAAAATATGCATGTTCATATTTCTTAATCAATACTGAAAATATAGGAAAAGTAAGAATCCCATCAATATTCAATATCAATAAATTTTAAAGTATTTGCCCCATAAATTGTGTCAAAACAAAATCCGTGAGATTTAAAATACTAATCATAGTGAAACATGTCAGGGGTCTACCATGCCACTAATTCTTCACGCATGTGTGTTCCAACCATACCATGCTCATAAATACATCTTTTATTCAGTATATTTAGGTCAGGTAAAACAACTGTTCTTAACTAGTTTAATTCACCAAACATGTTCTACATTACTTTTCAATAAAATCTCAAGATCCACTATCTTACACATTCCGAAAAGTCAAACCCTAAGCTCCCAATATAGATATCCCCATATGTTATACATTTCATCACTCCCCTAATTTATTATTTTTTCATTTTTTAGTTTCACCTGGAAAAAATATCACACTAAACTCTCAACCTATGTTTGACCTCCCCCAACACTAATTTTAATATTTATAACAAGATAAAATGTCGAGGAAGAGTGCTTTTTGACCAACCCAAGACACAACCCATATTTTTTATTTTTTGTGTTTTTTAGGAAATACAACCACCAGATAACAAGTAAACATGCATATGTCAATTCAGTATAGTAATGAAACTGATCAGAATAGTAATGAACATATGGATCAACCAATTATTTTTTTCCCTAACATTACAATAACTTAAATTGAGTATGAAAAATTTCACATGTCTTGATTGAGTGGAAATTTGTGTGGATAAATCAATGAACCAATTTTCCATGAACAAATATGAAAAACAATGTTGTCAAAATATAAAAGGTTTTCTATTGACACAACCAATCATATCATTGATGACTTTAATTTTTATAAAAATCAACCCTTGATAATTAAATCTTACTCATACTTATATTTATACCAATTAAGTTTTTTAAAAAATCATTTTCCATATATTCCACATGATAATGTTACATGACATCTTTGTTTATTTTTATTTTTTGAAAATTTTAACAAAACACTTAATAGAAAATACTCACAAAACACACAAATTAAAATCATTAATATCTTCCCCAAAATGTTTTCCCATCCCCCACACTAAAAATAATGCATTTTCCTCAATGTGAACTTATGAAATGATATGTGGACATGAAATGAATAATTTTAAATAGGAAAAAGAATATTAAATTGAAAATATTAGGAATATCCAGATATTCTCAAGGGATGATTGGGTTATGTAGTGTGACGAAATCCACTAAATCAGTAGAGATCCCTCAATGTATCTCTTCAATCATGTCCCATTGACAGTAAAGCTCCTTCCCATGTCCACCAGTGTGATCTCTATTACATGATAATAAAAAAACATTAGATACAATATAAGGAACTAACCATCTGGAATAAAACTTACCAGACATCAGCTTTAATCATGAACCATAGAGAAAAACATTCAATCCAACATGAAACTCCCTTTGTTGGATCATTCTCTCATGAGATGCTTATGATAATTCTTTGTAGAGCCTTGAGTTCCCATATGAGGACAATCAAATATCCTAAAGTTCTGGAAATTTAATGTTCATTTGAATTAAAGATTATGCCAAATTTATGATGTATTTCTTTACAGCCTGATAAGACAGATGCTTGACATCCATTGGGAGATGATATACTTTCAAAAAAAATCTTAAATGGTGACATACATATGGGAGTTTTGTATTCCATCCTATAGTCCCATAGCGCATCATCCAAGTGCTTGCTTCAATCCTTTCTATTCGACTGCATGGTCTTCACAAAGATTTGTTTGAACTCATTATTTGAAACCTCAACCTGACCATTTTTTTGGGGTTGTATGATGTTGATATTTTTTGTGTCACCCCATACTTCATAAATTTGGATTCCAAATTTCGATTCTATATTTTTTTCCTTTGGTAATTGATGTCCTTTGGTACTCCAAACCTGCAAAACATTTGTGTCTTGAAAAATTCCACTACAACATGATCACCATTAGTCCTAGTGGCCTTAGAATCCACCCATTTAATCACATATTAACAAAAATAAAAATAAAAAAACCATAGGAACTTGGAAAAGGACCCATAAAATCGATACCCCATACATCAAAAATCTTGAAGAATAATATTGGTTATTGGGGCATCTCACGTCTCCTACAAAAGTTCCCAGAGTTTTGGCAACATGAGCATGACATAAAAAACACATGAGTATCATTGAATAATGAATTCCAATATAATATAGAGTCTAAGAATTTCCAATCTATTCCTTGGGGTCCAAAGTGTTCTCCATATGAAAATTTATGGTAGAAATGCAGAACAGACTCATACTCATGATCAAGAACTCTCCTCCTAATATCTTGATCACTAAACATTCACTAGGGGTACGAATTGTCCCAAACATAAATTCTTGACTCACTCTTTAACTTTTGGACTCAATGTTTCCTTAAATCTTAAGGAATTTTATTTGAAACAAGGTAGTTAACTGAATCAACACACTGTAGATGCATACCTGAGATGGAATAAATATGATCATTGGGGAAAGTTCCCCAAATTGGTACATGGTCCAGGTCTGCCTCTAATGTATGAGTATGCCAACTCATGTGGCCTTCCACTAAGTTCTCTGACCCTTTATTGTCGTTTATCTCAATATTGAGTTTTTGAGGAAGGGGAATCCATTCGATAAGTCTAGAATTTTTATTTGGATTCTTCAAGAGGTACCTCCGAGTTGCATGGTAAAAAAAACATCTACTTTAGATCCCAATAAATATGAAATAAATTTATCAAATGAAAATATGATTAAAATAAACTCATTTTCCATAGTATTGTAGTTTTATTGGTCTAAATCCAATGTACTTAATGCACAAGAAATCACAAGTGAACGTCTCTCCACCCTCTGTGATAAGACACCTCCAAATGTGAAGTTGGATGCATCATACATATGCTCAAAAGGAATCTCCCACTATGGAGGCTGTATGATAGGTGGAGTGGTCAGATGCTTCTTTGTCTCATCAAAGGAAGTACGCCAAGAATAAACGAACCCAAAATCATATTCTTTTGAAGTAATTATTACATTGTAATAACAATATTACTAAAATATTTGATGAAATGCCGATAAAATCCCGTATTCCCTAGGAAAGATCTAACATCACACAAATAAAGGATATGGTAAGGATTAAACAATATCTACCTTAGATCTATCAAGCTCTATCTCTCGTTTTGAAACTAAATTCCCTAGGAAAATTCCATGATCTACCATGAAATGACAATATCCAAAATTCAAGACTAGATTTTTCTCAATACAATGATTGAACACCTTTCTCAAACTAAAGATAAATTCATCAAATGAAGATCTATTCACTATAATTTCATCCATAAATTCCCCGATGAATGTCTCAAGGAAATAAAAAAATTACTCACCATGCATATGTGGAAGGTACCTGGGGAATTTCAAAGTCCAAATGGAATCCTTTGCTAGGAAAATGTACCAAATAGAAAAGTGAATTTTGTCTTCTCCTGATCCTGCAGGCCAATAAGAAACTGAAAATATTCTGAAATTCCATCCAAGAAATAATAATGTATCTTCCTAGCTAGTCTCTCACGCATTTGATCAATAAATGGGGGGGGGGGGGGGGGCGATTAGTCCTTATGAGTGGATTTATTTAGTTTCCTATAATCAATAAAAACATGGGAATTGTTTTTCACCCTCATTGGAACTAACTCTTCTTTATAATTTTTAACAATACTAACCCTACTTTTCTTAGGCACAACCTAAATAGGACTCACCAAATGAAAATCTAAAATGGGATAAAATAATACCCACCTCGAGAAAATTTTCAACTTTTATTTAAACAAATTCTAGAATAGTTGGATTCAGTCTCCTTTGTGGCTGCCTTGGAGTTTTAACCCCATCCTCAAAAAGAATCATTTGCATGAAAATTGGGGGTCTAATATCTGATATTTCATACAATATCCACTCTATTTCCCTAATTTTCTACATGAAAAGATTCAAAAAATTTCCTTCATGTTCAGAAGGGAGATTGTTAGCAATGATAATAGGCAACTTCTCACCACTTAACAATTATGAGTATTTTAGATTTGGTGGCAATGGATTGAGTTCCAATGTAGGGGTGATATATGGATGGGGAAGCTGAAGAAACTGAAATATATGCACATTAAACATGAGTACCAGAATATGCATCATCGAAATCAGAGAATAAGGCATCCAATCCATCATCCTATTCAACCACCATGTCATAATCAGAGTGAGAATTATCAAAATCTGAATATAAATCTATTTCAAAATCAAATCTAAGAAAGTTTTGTGCATTAGAGACAGGTATGGAAGTTATCTTAGACATTAAACTAGAACCAATACTCATAATCTCGATAATCATAATAAAATAAAATTCCTTGGGGGTTTTTATTTGGTTTTTAGAAATGGGAGATAACAAATGAAGAATGTTCCTCTAAGGGGTACTTCATAGAGTCGATAACATTAAATATAACAACTTCATCTCCAAAATCCATGTAATGTGTACCCTCATGGATATTTATGATAATTTTTGTTTTTTTAGGAAGGGACTACCTAAGATATTGGGAGCATGAGAATTTACCTGACCATCCTTTAAATTAAGCATGTAGAAATCTACTGGAAAGATCATGTCTCTTACCTTAACAAGTACATCCTCAAGGACTCTTGGTGAATATGTTGTAGCCATGTTTTCCAAATACATCACTGCCACCATATTCTTCAACTCACCAACCTGTAAATAAGAGAATACTGAGCAGAAAATCACATTAATTGACGATCCAAAATAACATAAATCATAAAAAAAGTTTAACTACCCTATGGTGCATGGGATGGAGAATTCCCCAGGATCATTGCACTTTGTTGTCATTACTCAAGTTGATATAATGAGTGCTAAAAAAGTTTTTCCAAGATTGATCTCTTTATTTTCCATTGAACCCTCTCTGATTGGTACAATGTTCTTTTATGAATCTGGGATACCTTGGGATTATATAAATGGGTTAAAGTAATGAAAAGTTGACCTCTAAATTCTTGAATGTGTCAAAAACTTATTTTTTCATTACCTATTAAGACATATTTTTGGTTTTAACAACTATATTTGGAAAGTTAATAAGTTTAGTAGGAACATCATCAATATTTTTCTTACATTTATATTTATCCTTGGATTTCTCATCAGTTAGTATGGAATGGGGATTCTCTAGAGCAAAGGTGAATCCAGGTAGAATGGTTAGTGTAGAAGTATTAGTTGTTTTCTTCCCACTTTTCAACAAGATGAAACTGACATTCCCATTATGATTTGGAGTAGGCTGGGATGGAATATTTCCTGAGTTCTTACCTACCAATTCATGGAGGTTAGTGTAAATCTTTCTCATTTGTGTCTTTAATTCCTTCAACTCCAAACCACGACTCTTCATCTCATTATTTTGATTGAGAAAAATTGATTTGAAATGTTCATGAGTATTAGAATCTACCTTTGGTTGAAAATTACATAGTTATTCAATTGTTAATACTGGGGATACAAATCACTTTTGGGGTTGTTGGAAACCCTATTTGTATGGAAGAGGTTACTGGAAGTTTTATTGAAAATGGAACTTTTTTTGTTGTCTCGAGCCATACCTAATGTTTGATTGATACTTACACCCTTGGTTGTATGTTGGTGGAATGTAATCATATTTCTTCTAGGGATTTTTCTATTGTTGCTGCCTATATGGTCTCATGGGTAATATGGTAGTGTAATACTCTATCTCTTATAATTGGGGGAAACAATCAGTTGGGTAGTCTGTTTTATTGCCAATGCCACAGGTCCTCGAAGTAGTGGGTTGGGATTATTTTGATCCTAAGTAATCCACCTCACCATAGTGATAAATCCTTCCAACTTGGTATCAATTACATGACTCTCAGGACAATAAAAGACCTACCTGATGTACTCCCCTGACATGTGGTGTACCTTGATCACAAATGTTTTGCGAGATTGATGCCATATTATCGATCAATGAATATGTGGATACTAGTGATTTTTGCACCAATGCTTCTCCAGATGTAGAATCCACTTTGCCCCTCTCCATAGGTGTGAGTCCTTCATAGAAGTACCATTAGAGGATTTTCTCACTAATTTTGTGATGTGGAAATCTTGCACAAAAATTATTGAATCGCTCGTAGTAATCATACACTTACTCCCCTTGTACTTCCCTAATCTCAAAAATATCCTTAAAAATGGATGTGGTTTTTGATTTTGGAAGATATATCTACAAGAAAAGGTGTTTCAAATCATTCCAATATGTTAAATCTTCAGGTTGTAAATAATACATCAAATCCTCTGTAGCTCCATCAATTGAAAATAGGAATGAGCTTATTTTTATTTGATCTTTAAATACATTTTTGGGTAAATGGTTTGAATAAAACCACATTAAATTATTTTAAATTTCTGTTCAGATTCTCACAAGATAATCACTGAAACTTTGGAATAAGTTGAATTAATCTAGATTTCAGTTCAAAGTTCGATTCGAGATTTTGGCAGGCAATACAATTTTCTTTATTGTTAATATCTAGTGCATCCAAATCTCGAATAGTTCTATTAAGTTTAGTTATATTGTTTTAATTCATTGGTTATTGTTTTATGTTTGAATTTTAATTGCTTCCAATTTCAATATTTCTATAATAGGGGAATTATCATTCTAGTAGAATGTTGAAACTTCTCATAGGCTGAGAATGTCTGAATAAACCCCTTAGGCCACGTTCAATCTAAGGATACAGATCAAAGATATCCTCAAGATTAGTTCTTGTCATAAATCAATGAAAGATATAATAGAAATGGAGAAAAGTGGAACATAATAAAATAATATGAAGTTTTATTTTATGGTCTAATAAATATAAAAGAAGATAAAAACTTAAAAACATGAGAAAGGGGAAAGACAAAATAAAGATGAGATGAAAACAATAAAAATAAAATGTTACATAAATACCTATAATTGGTTGAAAAATTTACTTTCCTCTTCAGAAACTGCACTAATTTGGAAGGTGGTTTCATTGGAGATCTGAAATGATATTTAGTTTCAGGTTATTTTTGTGCAGTAGTGTGGCAGACCAAGGTCGTCTCTTGAAGGAGGAAGAAATTTAAAACAATATATTAAAGGTATTTTGAAAATAAAATAAAATAAATAACATATAATTATGGGGTTTGTTCACAATTTATAAGATAATAAGAATAAGAAGTATGCTGGAAGAAGATTTTTTTTGAAATGATATTTGATTAGTAAAACACAACGAGAATATATTTTTTAGAAAATATTTTAAAATGAGTAATCGATCTGACTTTAACTTTCACTCAAATATTTATCATTATTATATAAATTAACACCCACTTTATTATGATCCCTTAAGTTTTTAACTCTCGAAACTATGAGAATTAACTAAACCATGATGATGAAATGAATTAAACCTTTGGCTAGATTTAGTACATTCCATCGTTGAACCCTACATTGATTGATGTTATAAGGATAAATTATGGACATTGGTGAATCCTAGAACATAACCACTCTGTTAATGAGGATTAATTTCATTTATGGATTTTATAATAACTCTACAAATGTATCCCGTGTGGTTTTTTTACTAAATAATCTTATGCTCTCACAATATACCCAAATCTCGACCTCCTGTGTTTTTGGGTAAATTGTTCAATTACTTACATAATTTCTTCCAATTTTAAAATTCAACTAATAGAACAAATTTTATGAATTAAATCAGATTAATGATTCAAAATAAATAAATTAATAAGGTAAGAGGTAGTCCAATTACTAAAAATAACTACTCTTCTATGGGCAGTGTAGTCATCGTAGAAATGTTTTTCATTCGGAAGTGTTTAGAAAGGGTATAACACAATATTGTTTCTACTATTTAATTACATCTCAAATAGGAGGATTTATATAATAATAAATTTTAAAATAATAGAATAAGTGGAAGAGAAACTAATAGTTTATTGAAATCACAACAATATTACAAAGTAAAGAAGAAAAAGAAGGCTTAGATGAAGGGATCCTACCTTCAAGAGATCTACCTCCTGAAATGCCATGATAAATGGAGTTAAACCAATTATTTACTACCTTAAATCTCTCG
Organism: Viscum album; assembly: GCA_963277665.1. NCBI lineage: Eukaryota > Viridiplantae > Streptophyta > Magnoliopsida > Santalales > Viscaceae > Viscum > Viscum album. The sequence goes on along the minus strand of OY728148.1, from coordinate 1,781,752,258 downwards.
ATTCACATCCCAAACCCTCAAAATGGAAAAATACATATTTATAGAGTGAATGGGAGGCTAGGTTACAAGTGGTTTCAAGTGTGAATAGGGAAGTTTGGCCAAATATTTTAAGCAATATTGCACAACCTGTTTGACCACCAAAATGCATAATGAAGCTGTCCTTAGAGAAGAATTAAATGTGTGGAATTGGGAATTCAATAACCTCTCAAAATTTAGCCCAAATCCAAGATATTATGAATATGATATGAACAAAATATAAAACTGATGTCCAATCTAGGGAGTCCAACCCACATTTGACATCATGGCTCTTTTACTGCAATCAAATGCATGATTTTTCTCCAATTTCGTAAATTAAAGTTGTTTCCCATATATTCTAGAACATATTTTGAAAAATTTAAGATAAAATAATATATATATAATTATTTATTTCTGAAATTATACAGTGGATTTTCAAGTGTAAAACTGGAATTTTAATCAAATTTTCAAATGAAGGATCTAAACCTAAATGCTTTATAAATAAACCAATTTCACACAATGTGATGAAATTATGTCATTTGTTATCAATAAAATATTCAACACAAATAGTGTTTTGTCAACTACCCCACACTTACCCTTTTTCACTATTAGGAAAGACCTCTTATCATCATTTTGCTAAAAAATTGTAAAAAAATATGCATGTTCATATTTCCCATTTCACAGTGAAACTTTAGGCAAAGTAATAATCCCATAAAGAGTCAATATCAATAAATTTTAAATTCATTGTCTCATAAATTGTGTCAAAACAAAATTTAGTGAGATTCATAACACTAATTAGAGAAAAACAAGTCATGGGTCTACCATGCACCTAATTATCCACTTGTGTGTGTGATAACCATTCCCAACTCATAAATCCATCATTTATTCAGTATATTCAGTTCAAGTAAAATAATTATTCTTACCTGGTTTAATTCACTGAACCGGTTATACATTCCTTTGCAATCGAATTTCATGACTCAATCACTTAAGCATTCCTAAATGTCAAACCTTAAGCTCCCGACCTAGATATCCCCATATTTTGTACATTTCATCACTCTCATAATTTATTATTATTATTTTTTTAGATGCACTTGGAAAAAATCTAACTCTAAACTCTTAACCCATGTTTGAACTCCTCAGAACACTAATTATAATAGTTATAACAAGATCAAAGGCCAAAGAAGAGTGATTTTTGACCTTCCCAAGTCACAACCCATATTTCTTAGTTTTATATTTTTAGGGCATACAACGGTTGGATAATATGTATAGATGCATAGGTCAATTCGGTATAGTAAGGAAACTAATCAGAAGATAAAAGAACATATGGTTCATCCAATTATTTTTTTCCTGACTTGACCACACATTCAATTGAGTAGGAAAATTTTCACAAGTCATGAATGAGGGAATATTTTGGTGGAGAAATCTATGACACAATTTACCATTAACCAATATCACAAATAATTATGTCAAAATCTAAAAGGATTTATAGTGACATAACCAATAATATCTTTGAAAAATTAAAATATTTATAAAAATCAACACTTGATGATGAAACTAACTCATTTCTATAATTCAATCAATGAATTTTGAAAACATTCATTTTCCATATGTTCCACATGATAATGTTACAAGATATATTTGTTTAATTTATTCTTAATTTTTTTTTGAATATTTTTAAAAAAAACTTCAATGAAAATACACACAAAACATACAAATTAAAATCCTAAATATCTAGCCCAAAATATTGTCCCCTCTCCCAAACTTTGCATTGTACTCAATGTGAACATATGAAAAGATTTATGATCTTGAAATTAATAATTTTAAATGGGAAAAAGAATAAAAAAATTAACAGGATAGAAACACCCTGATATTATCAATTGATGATGGGGTTATGCAGTGTGCCAAAATCCACTACACCAGTAGAAAGTCCCTCAATGTATTTCCTCAAATGTTGCAAATTTATGGTAAATATTCTTCTTGTTTCTTCATATTTGATATCAAATATACCATAAAAACATTAGATATAATATAATGACCTAACCATATGGAATGAAACTTACTAGACATCAGCTTCAGTCATGAACTGTCGAGTAGAAATTTTTCTCCAATATAAAACTCCCTTTTCTGGATCATTTTTTTCATGATCTATTTTTTGATATTTCCTTATAGAGCCTTGAGTTCTCATATGAGGAAAATCTAATCTCCTCATGCTCTTGAATTTGTATCTTCCTTTGAACTCAAGGTTGGTCCAAATCCATGTTTTATTTCTTTATAGCCCAAAAAGAACGATGTTTGACTTCCATAAGGAGATGAAAGGATTTCCCAAAAAAATTATGAAATGGTGACATAGTAATGGGAGTTTTGTATGTTGTCTTATAAGACCAAAGCACATCATCCATGTTCTTACTCCAATCATTCCAATTCGGCTACACTGTATTCTACAAAATTTGTTTCAACTCATGATTTGAAACATCAGACTAACTATTTATTTTGTGGTGGTATGGTGTTGATGTTTTTTGTGTTAACCTATACTGCAAAAGGAGTGATTCAAAATTACGATTGAATAAGTGTGTCCCTTAGTCACCGATGTTGGACTTTGGAACTTTAAACCTAAAAAAATTGCATCTTGACAAAGTCAACTACAATAGGATAATCATCAGTCCTAGTGGCCTTAGCCTCCACCCATTTACTCACATAATTAACAATAAATGAAATATACAAGAAACCAAATGAACTAGGAAAATGACCCAAAAAATCGATTCCACACACATCCAAAATAACATAGAATAATATGGGTTGTTGGGGAATCTCGTGTATCCTAGAAATGTTCCCAGTGTCTTGGAAACATGAGCACAACGTAAAAAACATTTGAGTATCATGAAATAATCTAGGAAAATATAATCCAGAGTATAAGACATTCCTAGGTGTTCGTTGGGGTCAAAATTGTACTCCACGTGAAAGTGTATGGAAGAAATGCATAATAGACAAAAACTAATTATCAGATAAATCTGGGCATTGCATCTGGCATCATCAAGAGGTTCCTTAGAGTTTCATGGTCAGAAAAAACAACTACTTTAGAGCCCAATATATATGAATGGAATTTATCTAATGAAAATATAATGGCAAGAAACTCCTTTTTCTTGTAAGTGTTGTTTCATTGGGCTGAATCCAATATCCTAGATGCATAGATAATCACATGTGAATGTCCCTCCACCCTGTGTGATAAGACAACTCCATCTGCGATGTTGGAAACATCACACATACGCTCAAAAGGAAGCTCCCACCGTGGAGGTTTTATGATAGGTGGGGTGGTCAGATGCTACTATACCTCTTCAAATGATGCCCTACAAGAATCAACGAACACAATATCAGAATCCATTTGAATTAATTAATATAAGGGAAAATCTATATTACTAAAATCATTGACAAAATGCTAATAAAATCTTGAATTCTATAAGAAAGTTCTAAAATCACGCATCCATCCAACGGCTCGAAGGACTTAAATTTTATTATTATTATAAAGAAAACCCCTTTTATGGGATGAAGGGGGGAAACCCTAAAATAAATAATCGACATAAAACATTTCATAACCTAAAGGTCAGGTGAGACAAACCAATATAACATCATCAAGCTACCCCTCCCTAGGAAATGATCATGAAAAGATCTGCACCGATGCAAGGTTGAACCGCTAGCAAGTGTCATGTGTCAAAGAACAGGCCTGATCCAATGGCTTTCGCCATAGCCTCTCAAACGTCCAAATCCATAAATAACTACAACGATGAACAAATAGCTCTGGAACCTCTTCTAGATCCTACTCCACGTGGTCGAGTCCGGAAGCAACACCGTACCGATAGGTCTCTCAAGTCCTTCCATCATTCCAAAAATAAAAAACCAAAGAACCTCCAACCTCAATCATCCTGGACCATCCCCACCGTACTTCTATTGAAACTCACACAACCATAGTCACAGAAGTCGGGACGGCTATTCAAAAAACACGAGGTCAATGCTTCGTTACCTAGGACTGGATGACCCAACGCCACGCTGAGAGAAAACCACCGATAAGGGAATCAAAGTCTTCCTGAAACAGAAACGCCACTCTAGGAATGGATCTACTCCGATCAGAACCAGGATGCACCCTTATCATGTTCCGGCACAATATTCACGGGGATAAGAATGCAAAGAAGAACCATTGAAGCTGAACTAGGGAATCCATAGAGAACCAGCCATAGAACAAGATCACAAAAACACCAAATACACAACCAGTCAAAAACTCACAGGAAATAAAGAGAAACCTCCCCCATCCATAGTGCTGTAGATCTATCCGCGAGCCTCTTTCCAGTAGTCCACCGTAGCACTATCATACACGATGACGCCGAGGGGAACCAACCTGACCATCGAAGCAACACTGAAAAGAAGAGGCACCGAAGACCGAATCCCCACCGAGAATCGGAGATGCTGACCATGGCACGACGTCGGACCCATGTCGAGATGTTCTCCAAATCCCCACCGAGAACTACCATCGCCACAGAAGCACAAAGCCCCACCAGGGTGGTGTTTCCAACCGTGGCACGACGACGATCCCACACCGAGCCGCCAGTCGAAGGACCACCGAGAGCCACTGCCGTCGCACAAGCATGATGTCATGCACACATGAAGGATAGGGTAAGGATGAAATGATATATAGCTTATATTTATCAACATATATCCCAGGTTTTGACACTACATTCCCAAAAAAATTCTATATTATACCATTAAATGACATAATTCAATGTTGAAGACCAGATTCTCCTTAATACAATGATCTAAATCCTTTCCCAAACTAAAGATTCATTCAAAAAGTAACTATCCATACACTATAAAGTCATCCATAACGAACTCCATGAAGGTCTCAATGAAATCATAAAAAATACCCACCATGCGTCTATGGAAGGTACTTGGGGCATTTGAAAGTCTAGATGGCATACTTTGGTAAGAAAATGCATTGAATGGACAAGTTAATGTTGTCTTGTCTTGATCCTATGGGGAAATAGAAACCTAAAAATATACTGAAAATCCATCCATGAAAAAATAATGTGTCTTCATAGCTAGTATCTCAATCATTTGATCAATAAATGGGAGGGGGATATTGAGCTTGTGAATGGATTGATTTATTTTCTTGTAATCAATATAAACATACCAACTGTTTGAACCCTCATTGAAACTAAATCCTCTATATCATTTTAACAATAGTAACACCACTTTTCTCAGGCACATCCTGAATAAGACTCACCCACTGAGAATATGAAATGGGCTAAATTATACCTTCTCAATAACTTTTTCATCATCTTTTTTTTCAACATCCAGAAGAGCTGGATTCAGTATTTTTATGGATGCCTAACTAGTTTACCCCATCCTCCCATATAATCCAATGCATGACAATAGAGGGGATATTACGTGATATTTAAACCAAGGTCAACCCAATTGCCATGATGTTCTCCCGAAAAAATATTTAATAGTTTTTATTCATGTTAAAAGGGAGATTTTTATAAATGATAACATGTAATTTCTCACCACTTAAAAAGTATGATTATTTTTGACCTGGTGGAAATAACTTGAGTTCCAATGCAGGGGGTGATGTATGGATGGAGAAATTGAAGGAACTTAAATATGTGCACAAAGAACATCAGTACCAAAATATACTTAATCAAAATCATATAATAAAGCATCAAATAGATTAGCATACTCAATTTCCATATCTTAATCAGAGTGAGAATATCGAAATCAAAACATGACTCCACTTCAAAATCAAATCTAAGAGAGTTTTGTTCATTAGAAATAGGTGTGTAAGTGCTCTAATACATGAATCTCGAAAAAAATAATCATAATCTCCCTAATCATAGGATAATAAAATTCCATAGGGTCATTATTTGGTTGTTCAAAATGGTAGAAACAAAATACAGAATAGTCTCTTGAGGTGTACTTGAGGGAGTCCATAACATTAAATATCAAAAATTCATCTGCATTCTCCATGGAATGTGTACCATCATGGACATTTATGATCATTTTTTTTATTTTGAGGAAGGTACTACCTATGATAATGGGAGTATGAGAATTTACCTAATCATCCTCGATGTTAACCTCATAGATATCTGTTGGAAGGATCATGTATCTTTCCTGAACAAGTACATCCTCAATGAATCCTAGTGGATATGTTGTAGCTCTATTCCCCAACTGCACCACTACCCTCCTTGGCATCAACTCACTAACCTCTAAAGAGGAGAATATAGAGTGAGGAATCACATTTATGGTAGCTCCCAAATCACCTAAATCATCTAAAAAAGTAACTCCCTTATGGTGCATGGGATGTTGAATATCCTTGGATGCTGACACTTTTTTGGAATTACTAGAGCAGGTGTAATGAGTGTAAAAACAATCCTTCTATGATTGATCATGTCATTTACCTTGATCCCTCTTTGACTGGTACAAAGTTATTTTAATAATTTGGCATACCTTGGGATTTGTTTAATGGAATCGAGTATACAGAGAGGATGATCTCCACATGCATGAATTTATCGAAAACCTCTTTTTTGCATTTCCTCTTCATCCATATTTTTTTTGAGCAACACTATTATCAAATGGAAGGGGTTTAGAAGTAACATCATTAATCTTTCACTTAAATTCATATTTCTACTTGGTTTTCACATCAGTTGGTATGGAATATGGCCTCTCTAGATCTGAGTTGAATCCCAGTGGGATGGTAGGTGCAGAAGTATCAGTTGTTTGTTTCCCACTTCTCAATGTGATGGAACTGACATTCTACTTAGGATTTGGATTAGGCTCAGATAAAAGATTTCCAGAGACATTATTTACCAATTAATGGAGGTTAGTGGCAATCTGGCTCATTTGTGTCCTCAATTCCATCAACTCCAAACCTTAACTCTTCAACTCATTATGTCGATTAAGAACAATTTTTTTTAAAATATCATCAGTATTAGAATCTACCTTATGTTGAGAATTTTCTTGTTGTTAAATTTTTTATTCTTGGGCTTCAAATCTTCTTTGGGGTTGTTGGAAATCTTGTTGGTAAGGTGGAGGATCCTGGAATTTTTGTTGAAAAGGTGTTTTTTGTTGTTTCCCAGAGCTATACCTCATATATGATTGATCCTTCCACCCTTGGTAGTATGTTGGTGCAAAGGAATTATATTTCTTCTTGGGGATGTGGTTATTATCACTATTGATATGGTATCCAAGGAAATATAACATCGAAATCCTTTGTCTCTTGTAATTGGGTGAAAAAGTCAGTTGGGTGATCTTTTTTAGTAAAAGTGAAACAAGTCCATGAAAGAGGGGATTGGGATATTTTATAAGGAATAGAAATATTCCTCTCCATAGTTGTTAATTCATCCAACCTGGTATCAATTAAATTAATCTCAAGAGAAGAAGGACTTAGCAGATGTACTCCCCTAACATGTGGTGCAACTCTATCACCAAATTGTTGAGAGTTTTAAGCCATCTTATTTATCTATGCATGTGCAGCTACTTAAGTTTTTTCCACCAATTCTCCTCCAACTTTGGAATCTCCAATACTCCTCTCCATAGGTGTGAGTCCTTAATAGATGTACTAGATGAGGAGTTTCTCATTGGTTTGGAGATGGAGAAATCATGTACTCAACTTCTTGAATCCCTCCCAGTACTCATAAATTAACTCCACTTATGATTGCTTGATCCCAAGGATTTCCTTACGAATGTAATTGTTCCTTGATTATGGAAAACATCTTTTCATGAAATGGTGTTCCAAGTCATCTGTACATGTTACATCTTCAGGTTGTAAATAATACATCTAATCCCTTGGAACTCCATCAAGTAAAAATGGTAATTCTCTTAGTTTTATTTGATCTTCATAGAAAATTATGAGATTAATGGTAGAAAAAACCACATTAAATTATTTTAATTTTATTTTTGGATCCTCACGAGATAATCCATGGGATTTTGAAAGAAGTTTAATTAATCCAGATTTCAATTCAAAATCTGATTTGAGATGTGATTATAGAAAACAATTTGTTTTATAATTAATATTTGGGGCAATCTACTCTCGAATGGTTCTATTAATTTCATTGTTATTGTTTTTATCCATTGGTTCTTGTTTTATGTTTGAATTTTAATTTCTTCCAATTTGAATGTCACTAGAATGGGGGAATTCTCCAAATGGTTGAATTTCCTAACATCACATAGAATGAAAGTTTCTAATTCAAGACCTAATGCTACATTCAATCTCAAGGTCAAGATCTAAGAGATCCTCACTATTAGTTCGTTTCATAAATATATTAATGATAAAAATAAATTAATAAATGTGGACCATATTAATATTATATGAAGTGTGATTACATGGTCTGATAAAAATAAAAGAAGAGAAAAAATGAAAAATTGAGAAAGGGGAAAGATGAATGAAGTAGGAGAAGAAAATATAAAAATAAAAAATAAAATAGATACCTGTAAATGGTTTAACAAATTAGTTGGCTCCCCAGAAAAGGATCTAATTTTAAAGGTGTTCTTGTGGGAACTCTCAAATGATATTCAGTTTTGGGTTATTTTGGTGAAATAGAGTGGCTAACCATGGTTGTCTCTCAAAGGAGGAAGTAATTTAAAACAACATATTAATGGAATTTTAAAAATAAAATAAAATACAAAACATATAAGGACAATGGGTTGTCTAATTTTTATAAATAATAAGAAGAATAAGTATATATTATTGTTTTTTTTTGTTTTTGAAATGAAATTTTATTAATAAAACACAATGAGAAGATTTTTTTAGAAAATGTTTTAAAAGGTGTAATCTGCCTAAATCTACATATTCACTTGATTATTTATCTTTATAGTTTAAATTAAAATCTATTTTATTAGGATACCTTAACTTGTTAAACACAAAACCCTACGAGAAATAACTAAACCACAAAGATGAAATGATGTAAACCTTAGGCTAGCTTTAGTACATGCAATCATAACACCCAGATTTGAATGATGTTATAAGGATACATTATGGTAATTGGTGAGTTAGGGAATATACCCCCTCTATAAATGAGGATTAATTGAGTTTAGGGACTTCATTTGAACTCTAAAAATTTATCTGGTGTGGTTTTTCTTTTACCGATAAAACTTGGGCTCTCGTAATTTAAAAAAATCTTGAGCTCACAGTTTTCTGTGTCAATTATTAAATTGATTTCTTAGTTTCTTATAATTTTAAAACTCAATGAATGTATTATATTGTTTGAGTTATAGTAGCTTAATTATTCAAAATAAATAACTGAATAATGTAAGTGATAGGCAAATTACTAAAACGAACTACTCTTCCATGGACTGTGTAGTCATCGTTGAATCCTTTTTCATTCACAAGGGTTTAGAAATGGTATAACCCATTATTGATTATCCACATGAATTCCATCTCAAGTATGAATATTATTAGAAAAATAAAATTGAAAATAAGAGAATAAATGGAAGGGAAACTAAGAGTTTATTGAAATCAAAACAATATTGCAAAGTAAAGAAGAAGAAGAAGTCTTCGATGAAGGGATCCTAGATTCAAGAGCTCCCCCTCTTGAAATTCATGGAGAAATGCAGTGAAACCAATTATACTCTTCCTTAAATCTCCAAATTCCCATCTAAAACCCTTAAAATGATAATAATACAAATTTTTAATGTGAAGGGGAGGCTAGGATATAGGTGGATACAAGTGTTAAAGGGGAAATTCGGCCAAATATTTTAATCTAATTTTAACGGGTTGTTTATCCTCTAAATTGCATGATTCACCTCTCCTTCCAGAAGTATGAAATTTGTGGAATTGGGTCCCTAAGATCCTCTCAAATTAAGGGCCAAATCCAAGAATTTATGAAGATTATACAGCTCAAATACAAAACCAATGTCCAATCTGGTGAGTCCAGCCCACCTTTGAATTCGTCGACCTTTTACTCCAATCAAATAAACTATTTTTCTCTAATATCTTGAATTAATGTTTTATCCCATTATTTTAGGAACATATTTTAAAAAAACAAGTTCATGTAATACATATAAAAATATTTATGTCCGAAATTATGAAATGGATTTTAATGGGTAAAACTGGAATTTTCATCAAATTTTCAAATGAATGATCTAATCCACAATATTTTATATATAGACATATTTAAAAAAATGTGTGTAACAACCCAAGATTTCATACTGTGTTATTTATTCAAAATAATTCAATAACTTTCACTACACGCAACACCGAGTTCAAGTGCACCATGACATACCAAACAAGACGTTCAAAAAAGGTTATGAATAGTATTAACTAAATTTTAAACTTTATATAATCCTTATAATTTTAGAATCCATATTATGAGTTTCTTAGAAATAATGTAAGAACAAATTCATTTTAAGTATTGAACTTTTATCATCTTTTAATAGTGAACCCTTTTTAAATACAATATTTTAAACTTTTTGACTAAATGGGGACATAAAAAATTTAAAATGAAACAACCCAAGCTTCCACGGTACGCTAGCGTGTGTTGTACACAACTTCGAGTTCTAACACACACCACAACCAATCAAACCAACCATTATGAATAGTAATACCTACTTTTTGAAATTATATCTATATTATATTTCATAATGGACTTCATTTTTGGATTCGTAATATCGAATTTATCCTAGGGTGAAATTTTGGAACTTTTCAGATAACACTTATATTTTGATGAATAATGAAAATTACTAAATTTTAATTAAAAACAAATTTTTTAATAAAAATAATTTATATTGATAAATTATGAATTTTAGTGGTTTTAAAGTTTATTTATAATATAGTTTTACCATTTAATATAATGTTGGTCATTGTACATAATTTTACAATTAAACGGGACATAAACAAGTGTCAATCTTTTGATAGTTATTATCTCTTAAAACACGCTTTTTGTTTTAACAACGGGAATTAATTTTAAATTAATTTCTTCCACTTCTGTGTTTTGAATTTGGAAATATGGATTCCATATTTTGAATCAGAATGTTCATATTGTGTAAATAGGTAACTTTTATTTTTAGACATTTTAAATAATTACTGCGGTAAATATTTTATTTACCATGGTTGAGGGTAAATTCGGTAAATAAGGCTTAAGAAATAATATTGTAATAACACTAAATTACCCTAAAACGTGTCCTAAACTTATTGGTGGATACATTTCCGACCATGGGAATATTGGGGTCGATTTTGGTACCCCATGGAGCCACTTGTAGGTGATAGGGACATTTTATTTTAATTAAGTTAAAATAAGTACAAAAATGACATAAGCATATATCTTTTAGAAAAACAAATTTTACATAGGGTTATATATGTTGGATATTCGACTATAAATATTAATTAGAAATATCAAACGATTTCCTACATAATGATATTTTATTTATAATTTTTAGAAATTAAATAATTTAATTTATTTATGACACAATGATGATGCAGTAATTACCTAATTAATGAAAAATTAGAATAATTGATATTATCAATACCCAAATAAATATAATTTGAGAATTTTAATGAATTACTATAATTTTATAGGATAATATGAAATATTAGTATTTATTTAATTAACCTTTTTTGAAGTAATAATTCTTTTATGAGTTTCACAAAAATCTACTATTTAATAGTGTCAAAATTGACAAAAAAGAGTTTTTAAAACAAATATTATATTATTAATTGATATTAAATTACTAAAAATCTAAGGTTCGGCCAAGAGACTAATATCATGATAGTGTTATAATTAATGGACCACTTGGGGGTCGCTTTGATGTATAGTAAGTTTATTAACTATATAATATAAAAATACAAAGTGACATGGTAAATGTCAAACTAATTAACTAAGAGTTAATACTTAATGATAAGATTAATATAGTAACCCAAACTTGTCTAAATTCTATTGTTTTAATGTTTTGAGACCTATCCCCACCTTAACATATAAATAATCAACTTTTTAGTCATTAGAAATAGAATAAGAATTTATTATAAATTAAAATATCTAGCTTTTCCAAAGGTGCCCCTCACCCCTCTTATAAAAGAACACTCATCCTTCTCATTTCTTCACACCATCAAAGCCTTTTGGATCTACCATAATCTACCCAAATACTCTCCCAACTTCCCTCACTACAATATAGATGCCTTAGTTTGATCAGAAAGCCTACATATGGAGCCCTTATTATCAAATCAAAAGGAAGAACCCGAAGAAGAGGTAATGATTTCACCACCCTTTTTCAAGTTCCTTTCTTTCTTCCACTTCTTCTTCCTTTGTTGTTACCATTCTAGAATAATAACTCCAGTATCATATATATATTGTGATTTTATACAAAAATATTCAGTATTCTATCCATCCTTTGAATAACATGTCACCATACGTGCGTACGTACGGCTTACCGTCTCCATGTCGTGGTGTAATTGTTATTCAATATATTATTATTTTGATGGGTATAATAATGATGTGTAACTCATGTAAATAATAAACATAACATATTAATGATTCTGTATATTTTATATACCATCCATTTATATATTATTTTAATATCAAAAGAATGATATTGTCGCTCGTGCGTACGTACGGACTATCGTCTCCACAAACGCGATGGGATTAATTCTCCATCGTATCCATTCAAGTATAATTATCATTTGATGATTTAACAATAATGTTTAAGGACTTGATATAATTCTGTGTATGAATAATATACAACCTATCCATGAAAAACATTCCTTATATAACAAAACATATAAAAGAAAACAAGTAAGTTAACACCCGAAACGACGATAATACTAAGATATTATTAACAAAGCAATGTTAAAAGATCATATATGATATCATATGAATGTATATGATTCTTGTATAATTTAATAAAAATTATTTAACTATTATACAGGAGGTTAACCTACCCCAACCAAGGAAAAGTACAAGGTAAGGGTTATTTCACAATCTCTTTATTATCTGAGGTTGCTTATACGTAATAATCTACTGGGATCTCTTTATCATCCACATCCATGTTTCTTAAAAATGAATTTCAAAAATTTTTTACTATTTACAAGAATATGGGATAAAGTCATTCATACCCTTGATTGACTTTTTATAAGAGTTTTATAAAGGAATCTTCTCATCGTTTTCCAAACAAGGTGCTTTTTAACCTTTTCGACAGAATTAAGGTAATAATGTTTTTTAACATATACGGCGGGTGTAGTTATTTTCCGCCGTTATAAAATCGTCAAAGCTTCCCTTACATGCTTATAAGAATATTTTCAAAGAAAATGTTTTATTATATAAATATATTACTCTTAAATGGTTTCAAAATAGAAAGAGATATTTCTCTAAAAAGAGCTTTGATTTCATCTATGTCAACATCCATTGATGGATTTTATGCTTAATTGAAGTTGATGTATTATGATACAAAACTTCTGTATTGTATTGAAGGTTTTGTGATATGTTTGACTGTGGATGTGCTATTTTTATACCATTTGTAGTTTATGGTAAAATTATTGACAATTTGTATGTTAGTTTTAATATGAATGTGTATGTTATGTGTAAACCTTTTCATATGGGAATACATTGGACTTAATATGTGACGGGTGGAGCCCGCTATAGCTCCTCAATGCATCGGTAGGTCTCATGAGACAAACTAGTGTCTTGGAAGAGGGCCTTGGAAAAATATTATTTGTAGTCTTGGCACGAGGCCTTGGCTATGTGGTTATGATAGTCTGGTATTATGCATTCCATCATTATGAAAGTGGTTATTGATATTTCATGTGATTATTCGATTAGTAGAATATCCATGTGAATAAGTAAATGGAATTATTTCATTTTATTTCTTCCATACTATGTTGAAGTTCAGGTTTAAAAGGCTTTTATTTTAGTTATACACTTCCCTAAATGTTTATTCTTATTTATGAAAGTTTCTGCAATATTGTTATCTTTACTGGGCATCTGAGCTCACCCCTTTTCTATGTTTTATTTTTCCCAGGATGTGAAGAAGTAATTTATAAATGACCTGCAGGGATAGTATGTGGGGATATGAGTGTGGAATATGGAGACTATGTTGTTGTAGTAGTTTTTTACTTTATGATGTAATTTAAAACATTATGAATATATCTAGTGTTTCCAAGGTTACTAAACCAATCGGTCTTTCGAGATTTGATCTTTCCTGTGATAATTCCAATGTTATGTAATAATGCACCGACTCTAGGTAACTCGGGTCGGGGCGTTACAGTTGGTATCAGAGGAAGTTTAGTACAAACCTTGGAAGCTTGATTTAGATAAACTCTGATTAAAACACGTAGACCTAAGATGAACTTTGAGGATTAGTATATAAGAACTTCCTATAATTTTGGTATTGTAGAGATTTTGTGAGTTTTCCGAGCAATACATCCCTATCTGGATATGAGTAGGTAGAGGCGGCTCTGGCACATATGTTCCTAGGGGTAAAACCCGAAAACACCGCTTTGATCTAGACTCGAATGGGAATTGGTGCACGACCATGGGCCTTATTGCACTCTTGGTTATGACACTCCCGGGGGGATATACTTAGGATAACTCTCATTTTCTTTACAAATCATTATGAAGGGTTTATGAGTATATACTTCTACAAAGAAAAAATTATTATGATTATGGATTATATCCATAAATAGTTCAATTTATGTTAAGTGTTGTATAACTATGGGATTATGTATTTTGATTCATAAACTGATCTAGTTTATGCCATTTTTTAGAAATGGCGCCCAGTAGAAGGAATAAGATCTCCTGCAATGCACATGATACAAAGAGAAAGAAGGATTATATATTTCATGGTCCTAAGACAGAATTTATAAGAGAAATAGAATCGCATGTATTATCATCATATGAAGAAATAATATCATGTGTTGATAAGATATGTAAAGAGTTTACTGAGTCCTATGGATTTGTAGGGAAGCAAGAGAAGAAAAGGATGGAAGAGATAAAGATGGATAAAGGGAAGAGGGAATAGAAGAATTTTCCCATATGTGATAACCGTGGAATGAAACACCCTGGAACTTGCCTGAAAGGAATGAGAGTTTGTTATAAGTGTGGAGGGAAAGGGCACAAAGTACGTGACTGCAAGGGTGAGAAAATGGTTTCAAATGTACAATGCTTAATTTGCAAGGAGTTTGGACACTAAGAGAACCTATGTCTCAGTCATCAGACTATGCCACAAATGATGCTATTAGATAATAATCAAGTTATGATACTACCACAAATTAAGAGGAATGATTAGAGTTCTTATGTTGATTATTTTATTTGAGTGTTGTATCAATAATGTACTTGTTATAATAATTATGGAGTATATAATGATTGTACTACAGTATTATTTCATTATGTACTTGAGATTGTGTGGAACAAAGAAAAATCACTCAATAGCAGGTTAAATTTTGGAAAATATATGGTTGAGAGAAAGATAAACCATAATATGGTTCTGATACCGAGGTAGTGATTTTAGAATAATACATTGTTGTTTTGGATAAATTATTTTGAATATTCTTGACTACCTTGAAACTGATTAATGATTTGTATATTCCATCATTGTTGGGGTTTAAAACATTTTTGGATCGAAGGAGTATATATATTATTCTTTAAGGAATAAGGGATCACGAATGTAATCAGTTAGGTTTTATGGTAATTCAGGATGTTGCAGTGTTTTAAAATAATACATGATGAAGGTGTTCACATGTTATTACGCGAAAAAAAGGTTCTTCATTGTGTTTAACTTCCTTATAAATTTTGGACTGAAGTATTTTGGATAGTTCTAGTTTGGATTATTTTGGATTTCCATAAAAGGACAACCCGGAGGTCGGGCGGAAACCCGTCGCGTCCGGCAAGGCCGCGAGACTTAAACCCACAACTGAAGGGCAACAAGGGTGTATCACCTACCACTGACCCACATGATGTCCGGGATTAAATAATGTAGTTTTTTTAAAAGATCTGGTAAATGAATTATAATGTCGTTTTTTTGGATCCCTATACGAATAGGATAAATAGAATATTCTTTTTTACGTTCTATTATCTTTTAGAGTGAAAGATGAGTTTGTGGTAGAAATTAGTTAAAGGATGGAACTCTACTTGTCAAGATTATATTTTTCTTATTCTCTTATTCTATGAAAAAATTAATTCTTATACTTTATTTAAGGAATCCTAAAACCAAAAATGTGTTATCCTAATACCCTATGTTTTGATGAACCGATGGTATTTCAAATCATCATAGATTGAAGAATTTAAGGACCTCAATTTCACACTTGTTTGTGATTGATGACCTCAATCACTACCTATAAATATTTACATTTTCCCTCCAATTATATGTCTCCAATTTCCACAAATGTTGTAACACCCTGAGATTTTATGAAAAATATTCTTTTTAATTTCATTAATGTGTTGTGTTGTATGCTACATCAAAAGAATCTTACACAACACGCATCCTTGACTTTCCTTGAATTACACGCAATCACAACCTTCCTTGATAGCATGTGTAGTATGTAATACCGAGTTTCACTAAACAACGATATGCTATTAAAATATTATTAAAACTAGCCGTTATGAATAGTAATAACCACTTTTTGAAATTTTTTAAATTTTATTTTTAAAATGGACTTTATTTTTGGATTCGGAATATCGAAATTAGCTTAGGGTGAAATTTTGGTACTTTTCGGAAAACTTTCATTTTCTGATGAATAGTGAAAATTACTAAATTTTAATTAAAAACAACCTTTTTAATAGAAATAATTAATAGTGATAAATTATTAATTTGAGTGGTTTTAAAGTATTTTCAGAATATATTTTTACAATTTAATACAATGCTGGTTATTGGATGTAATTTCACATTTAAAATAGACATAAACAACTGTCAATCTTTTGATAGTTATTATATTTTAAGAACACGCAATTTGTTTTGACGACGGGAATTAATTTTTAAATTAGTTAATTCAACTGATACGTTTTTAATTCGGTAAAATAGACATCATTTTTGAATTCTTAATATGAAATATAGCTTAGGCCTAATTTTTTGTATTTTTCTGGAAACTTTAATTTTTTGATGAATAGTGAAACCACTAAGTGGTAGTTAAAAAAAATGAAATTTTCATAAAACTTAATTTTACCGCATCTGTGAGTGGAATTTAAAAAATCCAAGAGACACGGTTGATGTCAGTAAGTAAAATGTGGTTCAATGAGATTAAAATAATTTGTGATGAATAATAACTTTTTACTTTTATTTACCACGGTTAAAAGTAAATAGGGTAATTAAGGGTAAAAATGATATTATTATTACCCTAACACATGTCCTAATTCTATTGGATAAGTTTAATTCGACCAAAAACAAAATTTGGAATAAAATATGACCATTTAGGCCCACTTGGATTAGATTAGGACATTTATTATTAATTTATTTAAAGAAGGGTTAAAATAGTTAAAATCAATGTTTAATAAGTAAATAATTTTTCATATAAGGTTATACATAAGATAAATTCAACTATAAAAATTACTTAGAAAGCTAACAAGATTTAATACATAATGGTATTTTATTTGTAATTTTTAGACATTGAATAATTTAATTAATTTATGACCCAAAGATGATGCAGTAATTATCTTATTAATGAAATATTGACATAATTGATGTTATAAATACAAAAATAAATGCAATTTTAGACTTTTTATGAATTACACTAATTTTATAGGTTAATATGACATGTTAGTATTGATTTAATTAACTGTTTTCGAACTAATCATTCTGTTATGATTTTCACAAAAATCAATTACTAAATAGTGTTAAAATTGACATAAAATAGTTTTTAAAAAAATATATTATATTATTAATTGTTATTTTATTCCTAAAAATCTAAGGTTCGGCCAAATGACTTATATAAGATTATATATATTAATAATAAACAACATGGGGTTTGTTTGGCTGCTTATAGCAAGTTTATTAACCTTATAGTATAAGAACACAAGAAGACACGGTAAAAGTAAACTTATTTAACTTAATGTTAAATCTAAATGATAAGGTTAAAATAGGAACCTAAACTTGTTTAAATTCTATTGTATGAGAGGATTTCGGCCCATCCACACCTTAGATTCGAAATAAATCAATTTGGAGCTATTTGAAACCGAATTTGTATTTATAATAAAATAATATTTTTAGTTATTCCAAAGGTGCCCCTCTCCTCCCTTATAAAAGGGCACCTCCTCCCTCTCTTCCTCACACCACTTTGAGCCTTCAAGCTCGGCCAACCCCTGCCAAATTCTCTTCTCCACTTTTTTAGCAGCATCCTAGAGGTCCTGGTCTTCTTCAAAGACTGATTATAGTTCCCTAAGAGGAGGAATCAAAGAGGCGCTTCAAAGAAGAGGAGGTTCAGACACTTAAGAAGCAAATCAAACCTAAGGTAAAGGAAAATATCACAATCTCATTTTTATCTGAGATTGTTTATACTTTGGTATTTTCTGGGGTGTATTTTATCATCAACATCCATGTTTCCTCAATATGTAATATTTATATCCTTCTACTTTAGTTTATATCCAATTTTACCTTTCGGTGAGTTTTTAGTAATTATATGAAAGGAATCTTTTGTCATTTTCGTATGAGGTACTTTTTGACTTTTCCAACATAAGTAAGAGAAGAATGTTTTTTTAACTTATACGGAACGAATGTATTTTTAAAACAATATTTCCAAGAATATTCCTTTAAAAGTTTTCAAATTTATATTTAATCAACTTCGTTTTGTTTATAATTGTATGACATGTTAAGAATGGAAAAGTGTTATTGATGTAGAAAGGATATTTTCCTCAAGAATGGAGTTCAAGTGTTTTATCAAAATTATTTTCCATCTAAGATAATATAGGGTTCTGTTTCTATCCCCATTATTACATGGATTTGATTATGTTGTGATGGAAATATTTTTATGAATTCCTTTATCTTATATAAATTGTTTTATGATGTCGCGATGTTTAAGATTCCCATTTTTATTACATGGGTTATGTTGTGATGTATGGTTTCTGATTTTGTGGCACACATAAGAATGGTATCATTATGAGATGGGTGGGACCTATATCTCCCTCCAATGCATTGGGTAAAGATTTTATATCTCATGAGATAGACATGGCTAGAACGACAGGTTAAACCGGTTCAGTGAAACAGAACTGAAACGAGGATTGAACTCAGTTCAGAAATGGACTTTGTCCACTAAGATAGTCTTGGCATTGAGTCTTGACTAATAAGAAATGATTCTCTATGATTATGTGTGTATTCCATAAAGTTTCATGTTTTAAGTTATGATTGTTGGGATTACATTTCACTACTATGATTTATCCCATGTTATGAAATTATGATTTCTTTTGCAGGTTAAGATTTCCAAAACTTATGTTCTTATGTATATGATGTGATTGATATTTCTTTTGTTTACCCTTACTGAGAATTTGAGCTCACCCTTTTATGTTTTATTTTCCCATGATATAAATAATGGTTTTAGGTAAAAAAAGAGGATCTTTTTGGGAGATGTTGAAGATTTTTAACCACGATTAGAAGATTATATTCCGAGTTTCCAAAGACACTAAACTATTACGGTCCTTGTGTGTGTGTGTTTTTGTTATATACTAAGTATTACACAAAAGTAATGTAATGTCCATGTACGTCAAGCTCCAGGTCTCTACAGTTGGTATTAGAGGAAAAGTTTAGTCAACCTTTGGAAACTAGGATGCGAAAACGTTTGTGATATCCCTAGAGATATTTCTAAGGTATGTCTAGGGATGTCCCTAAGGATAAGTATACGTATAGGATATAGTCCTAGAACTATGGTAACAATATTAGATTAAACCAATGATGTTAGATATTGAATTTACTCCCCCTTTATTATGACTTTTTTCTCTCACACTATTCTTTTTGGGTTTTAGAAAATGGATGTAAACAAGATGATTGACGATAATGGAGGATATGATGAACAGTGGAATGATATTCTTAATGAGAAACCAAATGAAATGGGATTTCGAAGTCCAAACATCATTATTATGCCGAATCAACAATCTCATAATATGATAAATAAAGTAAAATTTGGTAAGTTTCCTGACTCAGCTAATAAGAGAAAGATGGAGTTTCATGATGATCAAAGTGGAAAGAAAGTTCAATTTACCCTATGTAAATAATGTGGGAAGAGGCATCAAGGGGAATGTTTAAAAGGAACTGGATGATGCTTTGGGTGTGGAAAATAAGGACACAAAGCCAGTAAGTGCAAAGGAAAAGGTTCAGTTAACACCAGGGATGAGGATAATGGTATTTCCACGACATCAACAATGGTTAAATTTTTTAAATGTGGAATGTACGGGAATTATGCAAACCAATGACCTAAGGGAAAGTCTCATGAAGAGAATCAGTATGGTCGTATGGGTATTATTTATGTTGATGATGTTGAAGAGACCACAAATGATATGTGAGATGAAATAATTGTTGAAGCTCGGTCAATGGTTTAAGAATGTAGTGGAATGATTACTTGTTTATCATGTTTAATGTTGTATAAGTAATATCATAGTACTATGGAATAAAGAGATATCTAAGGATTGTTACACTATTGTCTTTCCTTGAGTTTTGAAAGTGTATGATTAATGGTACTAGTATCCATAAAAGGTTATTAAGATATTTTTGGAATGTAGATGATATGCGCATAATGAAGGGATAAAGAGATAATTAAATGTTTGATAGTATTCTTGAGCTCATGACTGATATAAGGAGAAGGGTATATCATGGTTTGAGTATATAGAATTTTTGGATTTTGGTTTGTGGAAATAGTTAACTTTTGACAGCGTTCATGTTTTCACTAAGGTTTAATGGGTATTCATTTTTCAAGAGAATACCTGATTAAGGTATTCACATGTTTGTAATTTGACCAACAAGATATATCTTATGATATACGGGGGATAAATGATGGCATTCATGTGATTCTTATGTGACATTTCAAGTAATCATTTTCTCTATACTATGAGATTGGACCGATGTATTTGAGACAAGACTAAAGATTGGAATGGATTATGTTGGACATAAGTTAGGATATAACTTTTTTCTATACTATTGATGGGATGTTATAGTAGTATAGTTTTAGAAAAAGGACAACCTGCAGGACGGGCGACAACCCATCGCGTTAGAAAAGGCTGTGGGAATCGAACTCACAATCGAAATGAAACTGGCCTTTATCGCCTACCACTGGCCTATAGGAAGTCCTTGTATTGTAGAAACTAGTTTTATTATATTAAGCAGTATGATATATGAATTATAAGTCCATTTTAGGAACTATATATGATTAATCTCACTATAGATGGACTTATGTAAGTTTTGATAACTTTTCTAACATTTTGTTTGAGACAGATGGAATGACCCATCATTCTATCACATGATATGCTAACACATCATGAATGAAAAATTCAACATCATTTCTTTAAGATATGAAGTGGAAATTGCCCAAAGAATGACCAACGGTGAGACTATACCAAAATCACAGAAGTATTTCTTCTAATTCCAATTTCATCAACTTTAGGAAAATGATCTTGAAAACCAAAAATGTTGTCCTAGTGCTCTTATATCTGATGAATCAGATGGTACCTTAGATCATCACAAATTTATGGCTTCGTGATTGCTGGCTTTTTCATATCCATGTTCTCTACCACTCTCCATCAGAACACGATGGTTACATTTTTCTTCTATATCCATATTTTCACCTATATTCTCCTACGTGGAAACCCAGTGATGAGTTAATTTGGGTAACCATTAAGTTTCATACTGTAGTTTTTAAAGACAAGTTTTGTTATTCCTTTTTATGATGTGGGTTTCTATTAATGAAACTTTCGAGTAGTAAACCATTTATAACCCCGACGAATTTCGAGCGGGAAATTCATTTTAAGGGGGGTAGAATGTAACACACCGAGATTTTATGAGAAATATTCTTTTTAATTTCATTAATGACTTGTGTTGTATGCTACACCAAAAGAAGCTTGCACAACACACATCCTTGACTTGCCTTTCATTACATGCAATAACGACCTTCCTCGATAGCGTGTGTAGTACGCTATACCGAGTTTCACTAAACAACGATATGCTATTAAAATATTATTAAAACTAGCCGTTATGAATAGTAATAACCACTTTTTTAAATTTTGTAAATTTTATTTTTAAAATGGACTTCTTTTTTGGATTCAGAATATCGAAATTAGCTTAGGGTGAAATTTTGGTACTTTTCGGATCACTTTCATTTTCTGATAAATAGTGAAAATTACTAAATTTTAATAAAAAACAACCTTTTTAATAGAAATAATTAATAGTGATAAATTATTAATTTGAGTGGTTTTAAAGTATATTTAGAATATATTTTTACAATTTAATACAATCCTGGTTATTGGATGTAATTTCACATTTAAAACAGACATAAACAACTGTCAATCTTTTGATAGTTATTATATCTTAAGAACACGCTATTTGTTTTGACGACGAGAATTAATATTTAAATTAAGTAATTCAACTGATATGTTTTTAATTTTTTAAAATAGACATCATATTTGAATTCATAATATCAAATATATCTTAGGCCTAACTTTTGGTATTTTTCTAGAAACTTTCATTTTTTGATGAATAGTTAAACCACTAAGTGGTAGTTAAAAAAATGAATTTTTCATAAAACATAATTTTACCGCTTCTGTGAGTGGAATTACAAAAATACGAGAGACATGGTTGATGTCAATAAGTAAAATGTTGTTCAATGAGATGAAAATAATTTGTGGTGAATAGTAACTTTTTACTTTTATTTACCACGGTTAAAAGTAAATAGGGTAATTAAGGGTAAAAATGATATTATTATTACCCTAAAACATGTCCTAATTCTATTGGATAGGTTTAATTCGACCAAAAACAAACTTAGGAATAACATATGACCATTTAGGCCCACTTTGATTAGATTAGGACATTTATTATTAATTTATTTAAAGAAGGGTTAAAATAGTTAAAATCAAAGTTTAATAAGTAAATAATTTTTAATATAAGGTTATACATAAGATATATTCGACTATAAATATTCATTATAAATCTAAAAAGATTTCATACATAATGTTATTTTATTTGTAATTTTTTTACATTAAATAATTTAATTTATTTATTACACAAAGGTGATTTATTAATTCTCTTATTAATGAAATATTGACATAATTGATGTTATAAATACAAAAATAAATGTAATTTGAGACTTTTTATAAATTCCAATAATTTTATAGGTTAATATGACATTTTAGTATTGATCTAATTAACCTTTTTCAAACAAATCATTCTGTTATGAGTTTCACAAAAATCAATTACTAAATAGTGTCAAAATTGACATAAAATAGTTTTTTAAAAAAATATTATATTATTAATTGTTATTTTATTCCTAAAAATCTATGGTTCGGCCAAATGACTTATATAAGGTTATATATATTAATAATAAAATACCTGGGGTTCGTTTGGCTTCTTATAGTAAGTTTATTAACCCTATAGTATAAGAACACAAGAAAACACGGTAAAAGTAAAATTATTTAACTTAATGTTAAATCTAAATGATAAGGTTAAAATAGGAACCTAAACTTGTCTAAATTCTAGTGGATGAGAGGATTTCGACCCATACCCACCTTAGCATCGAAATAAATCCATTTGGAGCTATTGGAAACCGAATTTGGCTTTATAATAAAATAATATTTTTAGTTATTACAAAGGTGCCTCTCTCCTCCCTTATAAAAGGGCACCTCCTCCCTCTCTTCCTTACACCACTTTGAGCCTTCAAGCTCGGCCAACCCCTGCCCAATTCTCTTCTAAACTTTCCTAGAAACATCCTAGAGGTCCTGGGCTTCTTAAAAGGCCAAATTTACTGCCCTAAGATGAGGACTCAAAGAGGTGCTTCAAAGAAGAGGAGGTTCAGACACTTACGAAGCAAATTAGGCCTAAGGTAAGAGAAAATATCACAATCTCATTTTTGTCCAAGATTGTTTATAATTTGGTATTTACTGGGGTGTATTTTATCATCCACATCCATGTTTCCTCAATATGTAATATTTATATCCATATATTGTAGTTTATATCCAATTTTACCTTTCGGTGAGTTTTTAGTAAATATATGAAAGGAATCTTTTGTCATTTTCATACGAGGTAATTTTTGACTTTTCCAACATAAGTACGAGAAGAATGTTTTTTTAACTTATATGGAATGAATGGATTTTTAAAACAATATTTCCAAGAATCATCCTTTACAATTTTTCAAGTTTATTTTTAATCAACTTCTCTTTGTTTAGAATTGTATGACATGTTAAGAATGGAAAAGTGTTTTTGAAGTAGAAAGGATATTTTCCTCAAGAATGGAGTTAAAGTGTTTTATAAAAATTATTTTCCATCTATGATAATATAGGGTTATGTTTATATCCCCATTATTACATGGATTTGATTATGTTGTGATGGAAATATTTTTATGAATTCCTTTATCTTATATGAATTGTTTTATGATGTCACGATGTTTAAGATTCCCATTTTTATTACATGGGTTATGCTGTGATGTATGGTTTCTGATTTTGTGGCACACATAAGAATGGTATCATTATGAGATGGGTAGAACCTATATCTCCCTCCAATGCATTGGGTAATGATTTTATATCTCATGAGATAGACATGGCGGGAATGACAGGTTAAACCGGTTCAGTGAAACAGGACTGAAATGAGGATTGAACTCGGTTCAGAAATGGACTTTGTCCACTAAGATAGTCTTGGCATTGAGTCTTGACTAATAAGAAATGATTCTCTATGATTATGTGTGTATTCCACAAAGTTTCATGTTTTAAGTTATGATTATTGGGATTACATTTCACTACTCTGATTTATCCCATGTTATGAAATTATGATTTCTTTTGTAGGTTAAGATTTCCAAAAGTTATCTTCTTATGTATATGATGTGATTGATATTTCTTTTGTTTACCCTTACTGAGCATTTGAGCTCACCCTTTTATGTTTTCTTTTCCCATGATATAAAGAAAGGTTTTAGGTAAAAAAAGAAGATCTTTATGGGAGATGTTGAAGATCTTTCACCATGATTAGAAGATTATATTCCGAGTTTCAAAAGACAATAAACTATTACAGTCCTTGTGTGTGTGGGTTTTTGTTATGTACTAAGTATTCTACAAAAGTAATGTAATGTCAATGTACGTCAAGATTAGGTCTCTAAAAATGTTCTCCTAATCGAGATCATAATTTGGTGGTGACCCTTTCATTTCTATTTTCCTTATATTAAGACTAAATTTTAGTAACACAATTTCCGATGTGGGTTTTCCCACAAATATATTTTCTATTTTTAACCTTTTATTTTTGAAGAACAATTTCAAATTGCGAGGACGCAATTTATTGAAGGAGGGGAGAATGTAACACCCAAAGATTTCATAGTGTGTTATTTCTTCAAAATAATTCAATAACTTGAACTACATGCAACACTGAGTTCAAGCGCCCCATGACTTACCAAACAAGCCGTTCATAAGAGGTTATGAATAGTATTAACTAAAATTTAAACTTTATAAAATCCTTATAGTTTAAAAATGCATATTATGAGTTTCTTAGACATAATGTAAGAACAAATTCATTTTCAGTATTGCACTTTTAACAACTTTTAATAGTGAACCCTTTTTAAATACAATATTTTAAACTTTTTGACTAAATGGGGACATCAAAAATTTAAAATGAAGCATCCCAAGCTTCCACGGTACATTAGCGTGTGTTGTACAAAACTTCGAGTTCTAACACACACCACAACAAATCAAACTAGCCGTTATGAATAGTAATACCTAATTTTTGAAATTATATAAATTTTATATTTCAAAATGGACATCATTTTTGTATTTGGAATATCGAATTTATCCTAGGGTGAAATTTTGGATCTTTTCGGATAACACTTATATTTTGATGAATAGTGAAAATTACTAAATTTTAATTAAAAACAACTTTTTTAATCGAAATAATTTATATTGATAAATTATGAATTTGAGTAGTTCTAAAGTATATGTAGAATATATTTTTACCATTTAATATAATGTTGGTCATTGTACATAATTTTAAAATTAAACGGAACATAAACAAGTGTCAATCTTCTGATAGTTATTATCTCTTAAAAACACGCTTTTTGTTTTAACAATTGGAATTAATTTTAAATTAATTTCTGCCACTTATGTGTTTTGAATTTGGAAATATGGATTCCATATTTGGAATCAGGATGTTAATATTGTGTAAATAGGTAACTTTTATTTTTAGACATTTTGAATAATTACTGCGGTAAATATTTTATTTACCATGGTTAAGGGTAAATTCGGTAAATAAGGGTCAAAAAATAATATTATAATAATACCAAATTATTCTAAAACGTGTACTAACCTTATTGGTGGATACATTTCCGACCATGGGCATCTTGGGGTCTATTTTGGGACCCCATGGAGCCACTTTTAGGTGATAGGGACACTTTATTTTAATTAAGTTAAAATAAGTATAAAAATGACACAAGCATATATCTTTTAGAAAAACAATTTTTACATAGGGTTATATATATTTGATGTTTGACTATAAATATTCATTATAAAGATAAATAGATTTCCTACATAATAATATTATATTTATAGTTTTTATACATTAAATAATTTAATTTATTTATGATACAATGATGATGCAGTAATTACCTAATTAATGAAAAATTAGGATAATTGATATTATAAATACCCAAAAAAATTTAATATGAGACTTTTAATGAATTAAAATAATTTTATAGGATAATATGACATATTAGTATTTATTTAATTAACCTTTTTCGAAGTAATCATTCTATTATGAGTTTCGAAAAAATCAACTATTGAATAGTGTCAAAATTGACATAAAAGAGTTTTTAAAACAAATATTATATTATTAATTGATATTAAATTCCTAAAAATCTAAGGCTCGGCCAAGCTTCTTATATCAAGATACTTGTATCATTAATTGACCTCTTGGGGGTCGCTTAGATGTATATAGTATGTTTATTAACTATATAATATAAAAATACAAAGTGACATGGTAAATGTGAAACTAATTAACTAAGAGTTAATACTTAAAGATAAGGTTAATATAGTAACCCAAACCTGTCTAAATTCTATTGGTTAAATGGTTTTCAACCTATCCCAACGATAAAATTTAAATAATCAACTTTGGAGCCATTATAAACCGAATAATAATTTATTTTAAATTAATATTTCTAGATTTTCCAAAGGTGCCCCTCACCCCTCTTATAAAAGGGAACTCCTCCTTCTCATTTCTTCACACCTTCAAAGCCTTTTGGTTCGGATGAACTCTACCCAAATACTCTTCCAACTTCCCTAAATACAATATAAAGGCCTTAGTTTGATCATAAAGCCAACATATGGATCCCTTTTGATCAAATCAAAAGGAAGAACCCGAAGAAGAGGTAATGATTTCACCACCCTTTTTCAAGTTCCTTTCTTCTTCCACTTCTTCTTCCTTTGTTGTTACCATTATATAATAATAACTCTAGTATCATATATATATATTGTGATGTTATACAACAATATTCAGTATTATATCCATCCTTTGAATAACATGTCACCATACGTGGGTACGTACGGCTTATCATCTCCACGTCGTGGTGTAATTGTTATTCAATACATTATTATTTGGATGGGTATAATAATGATGTGTAACTCATGTAAATAGTAAATATAACTTGTTAATTATTCTGTATATATGATATACCATCCATTTATATATTATTTTAATATCAAAAGAATGATATTGTCGCTCGTGCGTACGTACGGACTACCGTCTCCACGAACGCGATGAGATTCATTCTCCATCGTATCCATTCAAGTATAATTATCATTTTATTATTTAAAAATAATTTTTAAGGACTTGATATAATTCTGTATATGAATAATATACAACCTATCCATGAAAAAAATGGCTTATGTAACAAAACATGAAAAAGAAAATGAGTAAGTTAACACCCGAAACGATGATAATACAAAGATACTATTAACAAAGCAATGTTAAAAGATCATATATGATATCATATGAATGTATATGATTCTTGTATAATTTAATAACAATTATTTCACTATTATACAAGAGGTTAACCTACCCCAACCAAGGAAAAGTACAAGGGAAGGGTTATTTTACAATCTCTTCATTATCCGAGGTTGTTTATATGTAATAATCTACTGGGATCTCTTTATCATCCACATCCATGTTTCTTAAAAATGAATTTCAAAACATTTTTACTATTTACAAGAATATGGGTTAAAGTCATTTATACCCTTGTCTGACTTTTTATAAGAGTTTTATAAAGGAATCTTTCCGTCGTTTTCCAAACAAGGTGCTTTTTAACCTTTTCGACAGAATTAATGTAAGAATGTTTTTTAACTTATACGGCGGGTGTGATTATTTTCCGCCGTTATAAAATCGTCAAATCTTCCCTTACAAGCTTATAAGAAAATTTCAAATAAAATGTTTTATTCTATAAATATATAACTCTTAAATGGTTTTAAAATAGAAATAGGTATTTCTCTAAAAAGAGTTTTGATTGTCAACATCCTTTGATGGATTTTACGCTTATTTAAAGTTGATTCTTTATGATACAAAACTTCTATAATGTATTTAAGGTTTTGTGATATGTTTTACTGTGAATGTGATATTTTTATACCATTCGTAGTTTATGGTGAAGGTATTGACATTTTGTATGCTATTTTTAATACGAATGTGTATGTTATGTTTAAACCTTTTCATATGGGAATGCATTGGACTTAATATGTGACGGGTGGAGCCCTCTATAGCTCCTTGATGCATCGATAGGTCTCATGAGACAAACTAGTGTCTTGGCACAAGGCCTTGGAAAAATCTTATTTGTAGTCTTGGCATGAGGCCTTGGATATGTGGTTATGATAGTCTAGCATTATGCATTCCATCATTATGAAAGTGGTTATTGATATTTCATGTGATTATTCAATTACTAGAATATCCATGTGAATAAGTAAATGTCATTATTTAATTTTATTTCTGCCATACTATGTTGAAGTTCATGTTTAAAAGGCTTTTGTTGTAGTTATACACTCCCTTAAATGTTTATTCTTATTTATGAATGTTTCCGCTATAATGTTATCCTTACTGGGCATTTGAGCTCACCCCTTTTCTATGTTTTATTTTCCCCATGATGTGAAGAAGTAAATTATGAATGACCTGCAGGGATAGTATGTGGGGATATGAGTGTGGAATATGGAGACTATGTTGTTGTAGTAGTTTTTTACATTTTAATGTAATGCAAAACTTTATAAATATATCTAGTGTTTCCAAGGGTACTAA
Organism: Viscum album; assembly: GCA_963277665.1. Lineage (NCBI taxonomy): Eukaryota > Viridiplantae > Streptophyta > Magnoliopsida > Santalales > Viscaceae > Viscum > Viscum album. Next base: position 1,781,722,855 of record OY728148.1, on the reverse strand, counting down.
ACCAATCGGTCTTTCGAGATTTGATCTTTCTTGTGATCATGCCAATGTTATGTAATAATGCACCGACACTAGGTAACTAGGGTCGAGGTGTTACAATGTGAGGATACTATTTCATTTATTATCAATAAAATATTCAAAAAAATTGTGTTTTATCACAAATTCCTAAGAACTTATGGGATTAGATTCATTATTATGAGAGATAGAGATCTTATGGTGGAACGAGTGGGTTCGGTGATCGGGAGGCCACAACCCATCCCCCATCAGATGGAAAGTATATCCCATGGTGAATTTAAATATTTATAAATTTATATTGGATCAGTTGTAGATAATTATTTGGATGTCCTCCCCAAGTAGTTTCCTGTATTTCCTCTGAGGTGGGATGTGGATTTTCTCATTGACTTACATCCCATGACCACTTTGAAATCATCTATGGATGATCAGATGGATCCTAATGATGTCCAGGAGCTGCAGTTGTAGTTGTAGGACCTTCAAGAGAAAGGTTTTGTTAGGCCCAATGTGTCCCACTTGGAAGCACCAGTGTTGATTATGAAAAAGGAGGTTGGGATTTTGCGTATTTACATGGATTATGATCACCTGAACCTAGCCATAATAAAATAAAATACCACTTGATAAGGATTTATATCCTCATTGACTAGTTTTGAGGCATGAGAATGATTGATATCTGTTCCTTCTACAATTATTTGAGGGTTCTTGATACTAAAATTCCAATTATGGAATTACGATTCACTATAGACACTATGAGTTCTTAGTGACACCCTTTGGGGTAATGAATTCCCTTACCGAGTTTATGGCTTTGATGAACCATGAATTCTAGCCACACATATACTAATTTTTTATCATCTTCATTAAATACATACTCATCTACACTCCATTAGAGGAGGGGAATACCGATCACTTGAGTGTGTTTCTATATTTAATTATTGGACAATAGATTTATGGGAAACTCCTAGAGTTTTAGTTTTGGATTCATGAGTTTCACTTTCTTGGGAATTTCATTTATAATAATTATTTATTCATGGAACTAGCTAATATTGACACAGTTCTTGCTTTGCATCCACCCACGAGAGTGTAAGAGGTGCAAATATTCCTTTCTTTATCGGGTAAGTATATGAGATTTGTTGTAGACCTCTCTAGTATTGAATCCTCTTTAACCGCATTGACTTGGAAAGGGACTCCTTTTACCTGGAATGAGTAGTTCTAGAGTTCCTTTATGGAACTGAGGTTGAGTATTATGAGTGATCCTATGTTGAGTCTACTAGAGTAAGGCATGGGGTTCATAGTGTATTATGATGGCATAGGAGAGGGTCTTGGATGCATGTTATTTTAGTGGAATACATTTATCACATATGGGTCCAGGAATTTGAAAACACATGAGTTGAACTACATGGATCTTGATCTAGAGATGGTAGTGGGGGTCCTCACCAAGTGTATGTGGAGGTACTATCATCTATAATAGAACTTCATGGTTTACTCATACCATTAGTGTATCATGTACATATCCACATAGATCGATTGGATCCTGAGATAGTGGTGTTGGATGTGATGTTTGAGGGATGGCTCCCCACTCTCCGAGTCTCCTCCCTCCAATTGTTCTAGGGTCCCTTCCCAGCACCGTCACTTCTTCCCTCTCACCGTCCTTATGGTGAGAGGGTTTTCCATGCTTCTTGTTCTCCCTTCCTCATTCTTCCTCCTATAACTCACCCGTTGTAACCTTCACTCTTTTTTCTAGAACCATCATGAATAAACACCCACCACGTTTTAACTCAATGATTCTCTGGTGGATTGGGTTTTGTAGGTGGTGGAATACGGTGAGTCTCTCCCTCTTAACTTTCGGTCTTGCTTTTTTGGGGTTCAATTATGTTGGATATCATGTCTCCTATCTCTGGTTCTTCATTTTAGTGCTTCTCCTGCTCCCATATTTCCGTACCCTCCATATAAGTCCCCATTTGTGATCCAGAAAAATGGGGTTTTAGGGTTGTTTGGGATGATGGGGTGGTCATGATGAAGGATTCTCCATTCTAATGATCTATATTGTCTTATTTTTTACATCTTCATTCATGATTTCCCTTTCACGATCTCAGTTTGTTCTTGGTGTTTCATTGTTATTATCTAGTTTTTATTTTCATCTCACCAAGATTTTTTTCTTGTTGTGTGGAATTCATTATTTCCTGGAGTTGTTTAGAGAATTGTTTTATGATGGCAGTTTCCAGGTGATAATAAGTTTTGGTGTTTCCTCTCTGACAATGAAGATGGATTATTGGATATTTTGGTTCATTGTGATATTTATTCCCCTTGAGTTTCTTTCTTATTCTTGTGGGATCTAAGGCAGAGTTTGGTAGTCTTTATGACAGATGGTGTTTTTTGATGAGGACATAGTCCTCTCTTTACTCTGCTCTTACTCCACGATTCCACCTCTCTTCTCCTAGTCAGAGTAGTGTGGAGGTTTTTGAAGTTTTCTTGTGAGTTGGGTTCAAGTGGTCGCCGGTGATCCCATAGTTGTCTAACATGGTGGATCTATATCTACTTCAGATCCCCGCTAGGACTTCTATTCATGACTATTGCGAAACATCTTCGATGCCTTAATGATCAGTGATGATAGTGGATTTATATTGTGGGTTTCATTTGGTTGATTCTCTAAGAGTTTTCAGTAATTGTTTGGTCTGGTTTGATGGTGTGGATGGTATCCCTTATGGTTTCTATTTTCTGGGATTATTGGTTGATTCCTCCAACATGAATTTTCAAGGATGATATGGTGACAATGGTGGTTTTTTGGATGATAAAGACAATGTGGTGGATGTTGACTTAATGTGGCTGACATCAAAGATGGTAATGGAGTGCAGCCTGAGGTGGTTGGCGGTGCTGGGTTCGAGGATCACCTTTTAATTTTAAATTCATGAATTTGGGTTGATTTTGGTAATGTTTGTTTAAAAATTGAATTTGTATTCCCTCTTATTGTTTTTCATTGTTGGATGATGTGGTCTGGTTGTATTTGGTTTGTTTTTAATTTTTCTGGTATGTGCAGTTCCCACTAATCCTAAAAGTAGCTTTAAGAAAATACAAAAAAATGGATTATGAAGAGTGGTGCTGGTGGGAGTTCCTGTAGTACTATGAATTTGAGAAAGTCTATACTCTAGGAAAGGAAATGTAGTGATAGATTCCCTTATTAGGAAGTCCTAGGATTTCTTGGTAAAGGAGGATTCTGACCAGTTGACTTCTTTGCTACTGACCTTGGTAGAGTTGGAGGGTAAAACATTTCTCCAATTGATGGTGTTGATTCCTCCACTTCTCGAGTGAGAGAGTGAGATCCCCAGTTGGGATGCATTGAATCTGAGGTCATACATGGCTAGATATCCATGGAGGACTCACCAGATAGAAATTATGATGTTGGGAATCTTGTTTCCTTTTTCCAGGGACGAATGGTAGTTCTAACCATGATGCAGGAGGAAGTGATGAGGGAGTTCCACCATTCTACTAGAGATATATATCATAGTGTGGAGAATATGTAAAGAGACCTTCAACCAAAGTTTTGGTGGTTCTACATGAGATGAAGAGTATCATAGTTCATATATCAGTGCCTTAGCTTTCAGCTGGTGAAGGATGAGCATCCTGTTCCATTAGGTTTGTTGCAACCCCTTGAGATACTAGATTGGAGGTGGAATGGAATATCCATTGAATTTTTGATATAGATTCTATTCACAATTAAGGTATATGATTCCATATGGGTGATAATTAACCATCTCATGATGTCAGAACACTTCATTTCTTTCAAGGAGTGGAGTTTGGTGGAGAGTTTGGGGGCGGTTGTACATATGGGAGATCATCCACCCTCATGGGGTGACCTCAAAAATTATTTACGATCATGATAAACTATTTATATCTTGATTAGCGATAATCTTGAAAGATTAATTTGAGACCCAAATGAGGATGTGTACCTCCTTTTACCCCAGAAATATGGGAAGACCAAGAACAGTATCCTTGTTTTGGAGGATACGTTGATGGATTGCGTGTTGGACTTTTTCCAGAGTTTGAAGGATCAATTTCCCATGGTATATTTTGCGTACATCAATTACTACTCATCTACTATTGAAATTTCACCTTATGAGGACCTACATAGATTACCATGAAGTTCACACTTTCTGTAGATAAATATTGGAGAGACATATCTTATGGGTATAGAGTTCGTATAGGTGACGATAGAGAATGTCTAGGTTATCCATGAGCGGATGAGGATGGAACAAAGAAGAAAGAAATATTACATAGATCATTATCATAGTCCCTTTGAGTTTGAGTAGGGATAACATGCTTTCCTGAGAGTCTCCCAACGATTAGTATCTCAGTGGTTCAGGTGTGAAGGTAAGCTAAACATAAGGCTCATCGGGCCATTTGAGATCATGGAGAGGGTTGGCCAGGTTGCAAACTACCTAGAATTACCCCTACAATGAGAGAGTGTTCATGACATCTCTTATGTGTCACATATGATAATATATTTCCATGACCCAATTCACGTCATCAAATGGGTTAAGTTATACATCAAGGATGGAACCACCTTTGTGGAGCCCCTAGTGCAGATCAAGGATCGATAAGAGAGGACCATGTGTGTGTGTACCATCCCCTTTCTTCACATGTTGTGGTGGCATGGGAATGTGAATAATAGTTCTTAGGAAAGGGAGAGCTAGTTGAGGGATTAGTATCTGGAGTTGTGTATTTTTTTGGGATGGAAATATTAAGTGAGGAATGATTTAGAGAAACATGTTTTTTCTTGAAAGACTATTAAATAAATAAATACATATTTCCAGAGTTATTCCCTGGGGCGATAAGAGATTCTGATTTCAGGTGTTCCTGAAATTAATTTTTTTTTAATATTTAATGTATTTTATATTGGACATGTAACAACCCGAGATTTTATGAGAATTATCATTTTTAATTTCATTGATGTCTTGTGTTGTATGCGACAACAAAATTATCTTGTTCTATACGCAACAATGTATTAGATTGCAGTATACACAACACTAATCTTTGATCGTGTTACAAACAATTTCATGTTCGGTTGATAGAAGTTATTTTACGCAACATTGAATGTATATATATACATATATTCATTGTATAAATGAAATATGGTTGGAATCTATTATACGCAACAAAAAATGAATCTTGCACTAACACAACCCTGACTTGGCTTTCATTACACGCAACTGCGAACTTCCACGATAGCATGTGTTCTATGCAATACCAAGTTCCACTAAACGAGATATTATTATAATATTATTATGAACTAGCCGTTATGAATAGTAATACCCAATTTTGAAAATTTTATAAATTTTATATTTCAAAATGGACTTCATTTTTGGATTTGGAATATCAAAATTAGCCTAGGGTGAATTTTTGGTATTTTTCTGAAAACTTTCAATTTTTGATAAATAGTGAAAACACTAGGTTACTATTTAATAACCGCGTTTTTATTTAAATAATTATTTATTTTATTTAAATTTATTTTATGTCAAAATTGATACATAATACCTATATAAGTTCAATGTAATTCATTTAAGTCATTTTATAATAATTTTAGATATATTAAAATTTTATTGTACTTTTCACCGTCTTTTTCCCACCTCCTATGAGAATTTGAAAATTTACATAAAACACAATTTTACCACTTCTGTGAGTGGAATTTCGAAAATCCGAGAGACATGGTTAATATCAAGGATTAAAATGTTGTTCAATAAGATAAAAATAATTTTTTCTGAACATTAACTTCTTACTTTTATTTACCACAGTTAAAAGTAAATAGGGCAATTAAGGGTAAAAATGATATTATTATTACCCTAAGACATGTATTAATTCTATTGGATAAGTTTAATTCGACTAACAACAACCTTAGGAATAAAATATTACCATTTAGGTCCACTTGGATTAGATTAAGACATTTAATATTATTTTATTTATAGAAGAGTTAAAATAGTTAAAATAAAAGTTTAATAAATAAAGAATTTTTAATATAGGGTTATTAATAAGATAAATTCGACTATAAATATTCATTAGAAATATAAAAATCTTTCCTACCTAATGGTAATTTATTTAAAATTTTTACACATTAAATAATTTAATTTATTTATGACACAATGGTGATGCAGTAATTACCTAAATAATGAAATATTAAAATAATTGATATTATAAATACCCAAATAAAGGTAATTTGATACTTTTAATGAATTACACTAGTTTTATAGGTTAATATGTAATGTTAGTATTGATTTAATTAATTTTTTTTGAACTAATCATGCTGTTATGATTTTCACAAAAATCAATTACCAAATAGTGTCAAAATTGACATAAAATAGTTTTTAAAAAATATATTATATTATTAATTGTTATTATATACCTAAAAATGTATGTTTCGGCCAAATGACGTAGATAAAGTTATATATATTAATAATTAACCGCTTGGGGTTCGTTTTTCTGGTTATAGTAAGTTTATTAACCATATAGTGTAAGAAAACAAGAATACAAGGTAAAAGTTAAATTATTTAACTTAGAGTTAAATCTAAAAGATAAGGATACAATAGTAAGCTAAACATGGCTAAAACCAATTGGTTGAGAGGTTTTATACCCATCGAGACTTTATCTTAGAAATAAATCAATTTGTAGCTATTATAAACCGAATATGACTTTATTATAAAATAATATTTTATGTTTTTCCAAAGGTGCCCCTCTCCTCCCTTATAAAAAGGGCACCCCTTCCCTCTTCTCTTCACACCCTTTTGAGCCATCAATCTCAGAAATCCCCTGACCATTTCTCTTCTCCACTTCCCTAGAAACATTCTGGAGGTTCTTTTCTTCTCAAAAGACCAACTCTACTTCCTTAAGAAGAATCTTAAAGGAGGTGCGTTGAAGAAGAGGTAATATCTTCTTCTGATTCTCTCAAGTTTCTTTCTTCTTCTACATATTCTTCTTTAGTTGTATCATTATTAAGTAATAAAATAAGTATTACTTATATAATGATATGTTATTATAAATATTAAACAACACTATTTCACCTTCTATCTATCCTACGGAAAACAAAATCACCGCGCATGTGTACGTATGAAATACCGTATCCACGTCGTGGAGTAATATGTTTTCGACCACCAGCTTACATGGATCGGTATAATGGTGTAAATAAATAACTATATATGATTATTGTAAAGTGATATTGATTCTTAAATATTATATATACACTTAAATACAATTCCATGATCATGATAATGATATCATCGCCCGTGCGTACGTACAGACTACCGTCTCCACGACGTGATGAGATTCGTTCTCCATGTTAGCCGTTCATGAATTATTGTAAAATGTATATAATGATTAATAATTAAATATATGACATAATAATGATACTTTATTTATATATTTATATATTTATGTCATCTACTTAATTCCATTCAATTCAATAAGGAAACGAATACATCGTTCATGCGTACGTACGACCTACCATCTCCATGAACGTTGTATTTCGTTCCATTTATAGATCTATCATATATAAATATATGTATATGATTAATATATATTATATATAAATCTTGTTTTACAGTCTGAAATTATGTAAATCAGGATATAAGTAATAATATCAAGAATAAAAAGTTGAAACACGTACAATAAATGAAATGATTTTACCCAAATCACTACTTTTACATCGAATTTACAAAAGAACAGGTAATATAAAATCATAAGTAAACTATATATGATATCATAACAATGAATATGATTCTTTAATAAGTCAATGAAATTATTTTAATTATTATACAAGAGTTTCAGATACATAAGAATCATATCGTATATAAGGTGAGGGATAACTATTCCAATATCGCTCTTATCCGAGATTGTTTATCCATAAGTATTTACTGGGGTTTTTGTAATCATCCATGTCCCTGTTTTCTAAAAATGTTTTCATTTATGTTAAATGTCATTTTTACCCATTTTTTAATTTTACCACATATTATTAATGTAATATTACTTTTGTTTACCACATGAGGAACTTTCTTAATTTTCTGACCAAAGTATGAGGTGAATGTTATTTTAACTTATACAGGTGAACGGATTTTTACGGTTTCATAACGCCTCATTTTCATGAAGCTTCCTCTACATGATTGAATAATTATTTTCAACAACACCCTTTTATTTTAATATTGCATGTCATTTTGTGAAAAGAAAATTATTTTGAAGAAGAAAGGATATTTTCCTCAAAAATTTATTTCAAGTGTTTTATCAAAACTATTTTCCTCCTAAAAATGACATTCTTTAATATGTTTATGTTTCAATTATAATGTCTCCATTTTTACATGTCTTGATTCTTCTTATAATGAAATTGTATCCATTCTCTTATATGCATTATGTTATGATGGAATGATGTTTAATAATCCCATTCTATTACATGGGTTATGCTATGATGTATGATTTATGATTTTGTGGCACATGAAAGAATGATTTAATTATGAGATGGGTGGGACCTATATCTCCCTCAAATGCATTGGTTAAAGATTTATATATCATGAGATAGACATGGCTAGAATGGTATGTTAATCCGGTTCAGTGTTACAGGACTGAAACGAGGAGTGAACTCGATTCAGAAAGGGACTTTGTCCACTAAGATGGTCATGGAAGTAATGCCTTAGATACTATGGAAATAAGAACATGTGATTAATGGTTTCCACAATTAAATGCTTTATTTCCATGTTATTTTATCGTGATTGATGATCCATTATGATATATGCCTTACGTACTTCCATTATTTATGTCTTTGCTCGAGATTTTGATGTTTGGATTTTATGTTCATGTTTTTTCATTCAAATGTTTAGGGATTGTTTTACATTATCTATGTTTACCCTTACTGAGCATTTGAGCTCACCCTTTTTAGTTTTTCTTTTCCCCAGGATATAAAGAATGGTTTTAGGTAAGAAATCCAAAAGGGGAAGATCTTTATGGGAGATGTTTAAGATCTTTCACCATGATTAGAAGATTACGTTCCAAGTTTCCAAAGACACTAAACTAATACGGTCTTTGGGAGTCTATATTTTTCATGTATTAAGTATTCCACAAAAGTAATGTAATGTCCATGTATGTCAATCTTTGGGTGTCTACAGTTGGTATTAGAGCGAAGGTTTATTTAACCTTTGGAAACTAGGATGCGATAACTTTAGTGAGATCCCTAGAGATATTTCTAAGGTATGTCTGGGGATGACTCTAAGGTTAAGTATACATATAGGTTATAGTCCTAGAAATAAAGTAATGATATTAGAATAAAACCTAAGGTGTTATATATTAAAGGTACTCCCCCTTTATTATGCTGTTTTCCTAGCATGATTTTTTCCACACACACTATTCTTTTTGGGTTTTAGAAAATGGCTAGAAACAGAAAGATTCACGATAATGGAGGATATGATGGACAATGGAATGATATTCTTCATGAGAAACCAAATGAAATTGGATCTGGAAGTCCAAACATTGTTATTATGCCTAACTGGAAATCTCATAATATGATCAATAATCTCAACTTTGGTAAGTATCCCGACTCTGCTAATAAGAGAAATATGGAGTTTCATGATGATCATAGAGGAAAGAAAGTTCAATTCCCCTCATGTAAATCATGTGGGAAGAGGCACCAGAGAGAATGTTTCAAAGGAACCAGAAGATACTTTGAGTGTGGAAAATAAGGAAACAAGGACAATGATTGTAAAGGAAAAGGTTTAGTTAACACCATGGACAAGGATAATGGTATTGCTAAGACATCATCAATGGTTAAATGTTTTAAATGTGGAATGTATGGGCATTATTAAAACCAATTCCCTAAGGTAAAATCTCATGAAGAGAATCTGCATGGTCGTATGGGTAGTATTTATGTTGATGATGATGAAGAGACTACAAATGATATATGAGATGAATGAAATGATGAAGCTCAGTCAATGGTTTAAGAAGGTAGTGGAATAATTGTATGTTTATCAAGAGTTATGTTGTATAGGTAATTTAATGGTACTATGGAATAAAGACACATCTAAGGATTGTTACACTATTTTTTTCCAAAAGTATTTGAAAGTATATGTTGAATGGTACCGGTAACCATGAAAGGTTAATTCATATATTTTTGGAAATTAGATGATATGCGCATCATGAAGGGATTAGGAGATAATGAGATGTTTTATAGTATTGATGAGCTCATGGCTGATATAAGGAAAATGTGATATCATGGTTTGAGTATATAAAATTTTTGGGATTTTGGTATGTGGAAAGAGTTAACTTTTGATAGCATTCATGTTTTCAATAAGGTTCAATTGGTATTTATTTTTCAAGAGAATACATGATTAAGTTATTCACATGTTTGGAATGTGACCAGCAAGATATATCTTATATGGGGGATAAATGATGGTATTCACATGCTTGGTTGATGAAATTTCTAGTAATCGTTTTCTTTATACTATAAGATTGGAAAAAAGTATTTTCAATAATCTTTAAGGTTGTAATGGATTAAGTTGGACATCGTATAGAATTTTTTAAGGCTAGATCTTTTCTTGATATTATTTATAGAATGTTATAATAATGGATTATTAGAAGAAAGAAAACCTGCAAGACGTGTGACAACCCGTCACGTCAGATAGGGATGTGGGAATTGAACCCACAACTGATGTGTGATAGACCTTTATCGCATACCACTGGCCTACAAGAAGGCCCTGGTTAGTAGAAACTAGTTTTATTTTATTAAGCGGTATGATAGATAAAGTATAAGTCCATTGTTGGAATCATATAAGATTAATCTCACCATAGACGGACTTATGTATATTTAATAACTTACGCTAACCTTTTTGTGATAGAAACAGATAGGAGGACTTATCATTCTATCACATGATCTTCTAACACTTCATGAATGAAAAATTCAGTTTAATTTATTTAAATAGAGATGAAGTGGAAATTGTTCATGGAATGACCAACAATGATATTACCCTAAAATCAAGTAAGTATTTCTCCTTATGTAAAAGTTCATCAACGTTAGTGAAATGATCTTGGAAACCAAGAATGTTGTTCTAGTACTCTCATATTTGATAAATTAGATGGTACCTTAGATCATCACAAATTTATGGCTTTGTGATTTTTGGCTTTTTCATATCCATGTTCTGTAATGACCCGAAATTTTGAATAAATCTTGTTTCCTAATTTTATGTGTTATTTTATTTTATTTTTATACTCAACAAAAATGATTGATTTGATAACATGAGTATAATTAATATGAGACCGTTGAGTTTTGACTGTTATTTGACCAATGGTCAAAATGACCTCTGTAAACTAAATGTTTCGATTATTGTCTCTAAATAAAATTAATCTTGGTCAATTATTATAGAAAGAATATTCGATGGACTTAGCCAATAGTCTTAAACCGATCTAAGCCCATCTAACAGAACTTGGGAAAGAGGTAGCACCACTGGGCTTTACTCTGAACCAAACTCAAGCCGAACTTCATCGTGTGAAGCTAGAACGGAATCGCCGTTGTGAGACGTTCAAACTGATAGAAATTACTACTAGTGCGATGTTGGTCGAGCCTCCCTCATATTCTCTCATCTTAGCACACCTTACACATAGGTCCTATGCTGGTGTGATAAGGGGCTATGTAAGGAGACCATAACTTCCTTGTGTAATCCTTTGTTTTAAATAAAAAATTGGTATTTCTTCTTATGATGAAGTTTATGAATTTTCAAATGACTAGATAAATATAGTATGAATGTTTTTGATTAATTTTAGAAAAATTATATTTTAAAAATGTTTATGTAAACCTTAAATAATTAAAAATGTGTAATGATTTTCAAATAATGGTCTTCTACAATTATGTTCAATATGAAATTTAGAGTCTAATAAGATCAACTTGATTTTTGATTAATAGTTAATTATGAATAGTGATTTTATGCTTAGGATTAGTAATGTGACCAAATGGAGTAGTAATCTCACTTAAAGAAAGTATTAATATAATCTAGGCACCTTGATTAAGTAATACGATTCAATAAAATGGTTAAATAACGGTTTCATAAATTATTATTCAAGTATTAGTTTTTTAAAGTGAATAGTGTTTTTAATGAAAAATTAAATTAAAAATATTTAGAATTTTTTTTTTATAAAATGGATTTCATTTTGTTACTCAGAGCACCGATATTATGTATGGTAATTTTTGGGTTTTTTTCTGATAAAATGAATTTTCGGTGAGTAGTATTTTTATTTAAAAATTAAATTAAAATTATCTATAAAATTATTTTTATAAAATGGAGTTCATATTTTTAATCAGAGCGTCAGTATTTTCTTACAGTGAAATTTTGGGATTTTTCTGAAAAAGTTGATTTTTCAGAGAATAGTAAAAAAAAGCAGTTTTAGGGTTTCAGTCTGTTTAATGACATCATAACTGTGTCATGGTGATGTCATGAGCTATTTTAAGGGTTGGGAGACCAAAGGTGATGGATTATTGTATTGGGGGTCCCATGTGGCCCAACATCATGGGAAATATCATGGGAGAGCACATGGTTTTGAGAAAACCACTTGTGAAGTGTCCCTTGGCCATTAATGCCTTGTCCCCTCACTTTCCCTATAAATACCAAGCCATTATCTCACCCTTTGGACACCAAAATCATTATCAATTATGTTTGGGTCTCCTTAACTCCCAAAGAGTCCTCCCACGGTGCCATTCAAGCCTGTCATGGTCGCATCCTTTGAGTTTTAATAGTTACGTTTAAGGTAAGGGATCCGACCTCTCTCTTTCTTTTCAAGTAATCTCTTTTATGTCATTTATTTTATAGTCCATGTTCTTATGTTGTATTATGTTCCTTTATATTCCTCTTACATCCATTATCATGTTCATATGATGAGGGACCCCATCTTTCTCTCATCAATTCATTTTAGTTAAGTTTAAGTGGCGTCGTTAGGCTGCCGAATTTTTAAGTGATTCTTTCACCCTTCTCAAGTTCTATTTTCATGTCAAGTATTTAAAGTTCCTTTTTATTTTGTTGAGGTATGATCTATAAATCTATCATAATTATCTTTAATGTTCATATTATGAGAGACCCTATTTGATCTCTTCAATTCACTATTTTTAAGTTTTATGTGGCGCCGTTAGGCTGCCGAATTTTTAAGTGGTTCTTTCACCCTTCTCGTTTTGAATTTCTATTTTCATGTCAAGTCTTTAAAGTTCCTTTTTATTATGTTGGGGTATGATCTCTATATCTATCATACTGATCTTTTATGATATTATGATGAGATACCCCATTTTATCTCTTCAATTCGGTATTTTGATGTTTTAAGTGGCGCCGTTAGGCTGCCAAATTTTTAAGTGGTTCTTTCACCTTTCTCTTTTTTCAAAGTTCTAATTCCATGTCAAGTCTTGAAAGTTACATTTTTTTTATGTTGGGGTATGATCTCTATATCTATCATACTGATATTTTATGTTAATATTATTAGAGAACATATTTGATCTCATCAATTCATTTTTGGTTGAGGTTTATGTGACGCCGTTAGGCTGCAAAATTTTCATAAGAGAAATCTTATTTTGTCTTCCTTTCATGTTCTTCATTTCAAATGGTATATTTTCAAATTTAATTAACATGTTCTTAAATCACTTATATTCTGTCCCTCTACTTTTTTATGGGTCATTTATGAATGTTTGACTCATGTCCCCTCTCTTTTCATTGTTTTCTAAAACCCTGTAACACAGTCGTTATGCTGCAGAATTTTCGTCTCAAAATGTCTCTCTCTTTTTCTAAAGTTCTTTTATTTTTAAGTGAATACTCAATGCTCTATCTTATATATGTGTATTCACATATATACCAAAATGTTCTATTTTAAATTCTAGGATTTACATACATGAAACCTGCTTTCCCTTTCCGTGGGTTTAAAGTGACATAAAGATCATGTCTTTAAAGAAGTTTTTAAAACATTATGATTATGAAATGAAACCCATTTCTTTTATGATATATGGGTTTTTTTTGAAATGATTGATGATCATATATGTGGCTCACATGATAACAAAGACATGTCAAGGGTGCGCCCAGATAGCGCTCCAATGTATTGGGTAAAGACTTAATCTCTAGAGATGACTTTTTAGACTGATACCTTGGTGAATAACCTTGGTAATTTTTAATGACACCTTGGGGATGGACCTTGGTGAAACGAAATTATTATCAATATTAAATGTTTTAGACACATCTTCATGTTATGAAAAAATTTATTTTTATTATGATATATCTCATGATTTTTTCTCATTCCTTAAAGTTCATTTCATGACCTTATTGAAGTATCTAAAGTTCACATCTAAAATGTTTCTCTTGTTTCCCTTACTAGGCCTTCTGCTCACCCTTTCTTTTTATGTATGTCCCTAGGTTATGAGATGCAGTAATGAACCGAGGATGAACACGAGGATAAGCCGTTCAAGTTTTTAAGAAGAATGTTTTATGTTTTCATGTTTTAAGTTCCTGGTTTTCAAGACACTAAACCTTAAAGATCCTCAGTTTTGGAGAATGAAATGAAAGATTATATGATAAAAAGGTGGGATGCTATAGTTGGTATCAGAGGATGGTTTAGTTATTTGTGGAAATTAGGATATTAAAACATTAGGAAGAAGCCTATAGAAAGGTTTATATATATGAAATCTTACTGGTATTTTGGTGAGTATTGAGTAATGGGTTGCCAAGAAAATACATCCCTGTCTGGATACGAGTAGGTAGAGGTGGCTCTGGAACAGATGTTCATAGGGGTAAAACCCGAAAACACCGCTTTGAGCTAGACTCAAACAGGAACTGGTACACGACAACGGGCCTTTCTGTACTCTTGGTTATGACACTCCCGGGGGATATGCTTTGGTAAATTCATAAGCTTAGTATGAACCATTGGTAAAGGAACAAAGATAAAATAAAATAATTATTCACATAAGAATATATGATCATGGATAACCTAGATGGGAACCTAGGGGATCACCAGTTAGGGTATACTTTTCTTCTACATGTTATCCTTATATGCTTTTAAGTTCCTTTTCATGATTATTGGATAAGTATTCAAGCCCCTAATTGTACTTTCTTTTCGTAGTTAATGGAAGGAAATGGAAGAACATGTCCCAACAACCAATGTGATAGGAAATGTGACGATTTCCATATTAATATGACAAAGATGATTAGGGGATTAAAAGATGAATATTATTTTGGAAGACGTTCACTATTTTGGGGACCCTATATGATCGAGGTAAATAGATTACTACGATATTTTCATTTAAGACTAAGGTTGACTTATATTTTGAAGAATAGATGAATTGAAGGTGGAAATATAGTAATTTAGGTTACTTATGGGAATGATTACCCTATCTTGGGTAAAATATGTTTAGGTTAGCTACTTTTGTTATAAGATGTTATGAGTGGTTGATGTTGTTTGGAGATGAACAATGAAGTTTATTTTGGAATTCTATGTTATCAAATCCTTCTTGTATTTGGGTTTCAATCTTAGTTTGGTTTATTTTGAGGAATCTTAAGGACCGTTATTTATGGAATGGTCTATGATGAACTTTGGGTAGTACCATGGAACTTTGAATATTTAAAAGTAGTTTCCATTCATATGGGATTCTTTCTTTTTTAAGAGTTGTTTTACCTTACCCTTTCTGTTTTTGGGATAATGTTTAAAGATAGAAGAAATAGATAGTTAATCTTTTGTGGATTATGTGATTCTATAGAAGATGATTCTTGTGTTTTGATGAGACCATGTAGTTTTGAATGCTCATCGTTTGGAGAAAATATTAGCTTGGGTAGAAACTTATTAAAGGATGAAACTCTACATGAATGTAGTTATATTTTCTTATGTTTTTGTTCTATGTAGTAAATGAATTCCTAAAAATTATGAAAGGTAATGTAAAACAAAAATGTTGTTGGTTTACGTTTTCTACTAGATAATCAAAGACCGTTTACACACATCATAAGTTTTGGATTTTTATACGGTTAAATTTCTCCTAATCATGTTTTCTATCACTCTCCCTCAGAGCTTGACCCTTTGTTTTCTCCTCCATGCCCATGTTTTCCCACATGGAATCCTAGTGTGGGTTAACTCGGGTGACCTTTGTACTTCCCTTTCATTCTTTTAAAGTAATAGTTTTACTAACTCCATTTCCGATGTGGGACATTAAATGAAATTTTAAAACCCAATTTTAAAAATAGCGAAGACGCAATTTCATAAGGGTGGATGATTGTAACGACCCGAAATTTTGAATAAATATTGTTTCCTAATTTTATGTGTTATTTTATTTTATTTTTATACTCAACAGAAATGTTTCATTTGATAACATGAGTATAATTAAAATGAGACCATTAGGTTTTGACTGTTATATGAACATTGGTCAAAATGACCGCCGTAAACTAAACGTTCTGATTATTGTCTATAAATACAAGTAATCTTGGTTAATTATTATAGAAAGAAGATTTGATGGACTCAGCCAATAGTCTTGGACCGATCGAAGCCCATCTAACAGGAACTTGGGAAGGAGGTAGCACCACTGGGATTTTCTATGGAGCAAACATAAGCCGAACTTCATCGTGTGAAGCTAGAATGGAATCACCTTTGCGATAAGTTCAAACTGATAGAAATTACTACTCGTGTGATGTTGGCCGAGTCTCCCTCAGATTCTCTCACTTTAGCACGCCTTACACTTAGGTCCTATGCTGGTGTGATAAGGAGTTGTGTAAGGAGACCGTAACTGCCTTGTGTAATCCATTTTTTTAAATAAAAAATTTGGATTTATTTTTATGATAAAGTTTATGAATTTTCAAATGACTGGATAAATATAGTATGCATATTTTTTTATGAATTCTAGAAAAAGGATATTTTAAAACTGTTTATGTAAACCTTAAATAATTAAAAATGTGTAATGATTTTCGAAAAATGGTCTGCTACAATTATATTCAGTACAAAATTTAGAGTCTAATAAAATCAACTTGAATCTTGATGAGTAGTAAAATATGAATAGTGATTTTATTCTTAGGATTAGTAATGTGACCAAATGGATTAATAATCTCACTTAAAAATTGTATTAATATAATCTAGGAACCTTGATTAAGTAATGTGATTAAATAAAATGGTTAAATAACGGTTTCATAAATTTTTATTCAAGTATTAGTTTTTTCGAGTGAATAGTTTTTTTAATTAAGAATTATATTAAAAATATTTAGAAAATTGTTTTTATAAAATGGAATTTCATTTTAGAACTCATAGCACCAATATTATGTTATGGTAATTTTTCGGGGTTTTTCTGATAAAATGAATTTTCGGTGAATAGTGTTTTTATTTAAAAATTAAATTAAAAATATTTAGAAATTTTTTTTATAAAATGGAGTTCATATTTGTAATCAAAGCATCGATATTTGGTTAAGGTGAAATTTTGGGATTTTTCTGAGAAAGATGAATTTTCAGTGAATAGTAAAAAAAAGCAGTTTTAGGGTTTCAGTATGTTTAATGACATCATAACTGTGTCATGGTGATTTCATGAGATATTTCAAGGGTTGGCCGACAAAAGGTGATGCATTATTGTATTGGGGGGCCCATTTGGCCTAACTTCATGGGAAATATCATGGGAGAGCACATGGTTTTCAGAAAACCACTTGTGAGGTGTCCCTTGGCCATTAATGCCTTGTCCCCTCACTTTCCCTATAAATACCAAGCCATTATCCCATCCTTTGGACTCCAAAACCATTCTCAACGATGTTATGGTCTCTTTACCTCCCAAAGAGTCCTCCCAAGGTTCCTTAAAGCCTCTCAAGGTCTGAACCTTTGAGTTTTAAGAGTTACGTTTATGGTAAGGCATCCGACCTCTCTCTTTCTTTTCAAGTAATCTATTTTAAGTCATTTATTTTATGCTCCATGTTCTTATGTTTGAGGATGTTATTTTATATTAATATTACTTCCCTTTTAATGTTCATATTATGAGAGACCCCATATTTCTCTCATCAATTCATTTCAAGTAAGTTTAAGTGGCGCCGTTAGGCTGTCGAATTTTTAAGGGATTTTTTCACCCTTCTCAAGTTCTATTTTCATGTCAAGTATTTCAAGTTCCTTTTTATTTTGTTGTGGTATGATCTATAAATCTATCATACTGATATTTTATGTTCATATGATGAGAGACCCTATTTTATCTCTTCAATTCAGTATTTTGAATTAATAACTGGCGCCGTTAGGCTGCCGAATTTTTAAGTGTTTCTTTCACCCTTCTCCTTTTTAAGTTCTATTTTCTTGTCAAGTATTTCAAGTTCCTTCTTATTATGTTGGGGTATGATATCTATATCTATCATAATTATCTTTTATGATCATATGATGAGAGACCCCATTTGATCTCTTCAATTCAGTATTTTGATGTTTTAAGTGGCGCAGTTAGGCTTACGAATTTTTAAGTGGTTCTTTCACCTTTCACCTTTTTTAAAGTTCTAATTACATTTCAAGTATTGCAAGTTCCTTTTTATTATGTCGGGGTATTATGTCAATATATATCATACTGATATTTTATGTTCATATGATGGGAGACCCTATTTTATCTCATCAATTCATTTTTGGTTGAAGTTTATGTGACGCCGTTAGGCTGCAGAATTTTAATAAGAGAAATCTTATTTTGTCTTCCTTTCATGTTCTTCATTTCATATGGTATATTTTAAAATTTCATTACCATGTTCTTAAATCCCTTATATTCTGTACCTCTACTGTTTTATTTGTCATTTATGAATGTTTGACCCATGTGCCCTCTCTTTTCAATGTTTTCTAAAACCCTGTAACATAGACGTTATGCTGCAGAATTTTCGTCTCAAAATGTCTCTCTCTTTTTCTAAAGTTCTTTTATTTTTAAGTGAATACTCAAAGATATATCTTCTTATATGGGTATTCACATATATACCAAAATTTTCTATTTTATATTCTGGTATTTACATACATGGAACCCGCTTTCCCTTTCCGTGGGTT
The DNA here is from genome assembly GCA_963277665.1 of Viscum album. Lineage (NCBI taxonomy): Eukaryota > Viridiplantae > Streptophyta > Magnoliopsida > Santalales > Viscaceae > Viscum > Viscum album. The sequence continues at coordinate 1,781,703,856 of OY728148.1, read as the reverse complement.
TAAAGTGACATAAAGATCATGTCTTTAATGCAGTTTTTAAAACATTATTATTATGAAATGAAACCCATTTATTTTATGCTATATGGGTTGTTTATGAAATGATTGATGATGATATATGTGGCTCACATGATAATAAATACATGTCATGGGTGCACCCAGATAGCGCTCTAATGCATTGGTTAAAGACTTAATCTCTAGAGATGACTTTTTAGACTGACACCATGGTGAATAACCTTGGTAATTTTTAATGACACCTTGGGGATGGACCTTGGTGAAACGAAATGATTGTCAATATTAAATTTTGTGGCCACATCTTCATGTTATGAAAAATGTTATTTTTATTATGATATATCTCATGATTTCTTTCTCATTCCTTAAAGTTCTTTTGATGACCTTATTGATGTATCTCAAGTTCACATGTAAAATGTTTCTCTTGTTTCCCTTATCGGGCCTTCTGCTCACCCTTTCTTTTTTATGTATGTCCCCAGGTTATGAGATGCAGCAATGAACCTAGGATGAACATGAGGAGAAGCCGTTCATGTTTTTAAGAAGAATGTTTTAGGTTTTCATGTTTTAAGTTCACGGTTTCCAAGACACTAAACCTTAAAGATCCTCGGTTTTGTAAAATGAAATGAAAGATTATGTGATAAAAAGGCAAGATGCTATATGTTCTCTACAACTCTCCATCAGAACACGACGGTTAGATTTCCCTTCCATATCAATATTTTCACCTATGTTATCCTATGTGGAAACCCAGGGATAAGTTAATTTTGGTAACCATTATGTTTCATACGTTAGTTTTTAAAATTAAGCTTCAGTATTCCTTTTTACGATGTGGGTTTCTATTAAAGAAAATTTCAAGTAGTAAACGAATTATAACCCCGACGAATTTCGAGGGAGAAATTCATTTTAAGGGGGGTAGAAAGTAACAAACGGATATTTTATGAGAATTATTATTTTTAATTTCATTGATGTATTGTGTTGTATGTGACACCAAAATTAGCTTGTTCTATACGCAACACCATATTATCTTGTAGTATACACAACACTAATCTTGGATCGTGTTACAAAAAATTTCAAGTTCGTTTGATAGAAGTTATTTTACGCAACATTGAGTGTATATATATATATTCAATGTATAAATGAAATATGGTTGGATTCTATTATACACAACAACAAATGAATCATTAAATACACGCAACCCTGACCTGGCATTCATTACACGCAACCGCGGCCTTCCACGATAGCGTGTGTTATACGCAATACCAAGTTTCACTAAATGAGATATTTTTATAATATTATTATGAACTAGCCGTTATGAATAGTAATACCAACTTTTTGAAATTTTACAAATTTTATCATTCAAAATGGACTTCATTTTTGGATTCGAAATATCAAAATTATCATAGGGTGAATTTTTGGTATCTTTATGAAAACTTTCAATTTTTGATGAATAGTGAAAACACTAGGTTACTATTTAAAAACCAAATTTTTATTTAAATAATTATTTATTTTATTTAAATTTATTTTAGGTAAAAAATGATACATAATACATATATAAGTTCAATGTAATTAATTTGAGTCATTTTATAATAATTTTAGATATATTAAAATTTTATTGAACTTTTCACCGTTTTTTACCCACCTCCTAGGAGAATTTGAAAATTTACATAAAACATAATTTTACCGCTTCTGTGAGTTGAATTTTTAAAATCCGATAGACTCGGTTAATATCAAGGAGTAAAATGTGGTTCAATAAGATAAATTTTTTTTTGGTGAATAGTAACTTTTTACTTTTATTTGCCACAGTTAAAAGTAAATAGGGTAATTAAGGGTAAAAATGATATTATTATTACCCTAAAAATTTTCTTAATTCTATTAGATAAGTTTAATTAGACTAAAAACAACCTTAAGAATAAAATACCACCATTTAGGTCAACTTGGATTAGATTAGGACATTTAATATTATTTTATTAAAAGAAGAGTTAAAATAGTTAAAATCAAAGTTTAATAACTAAAAAAATTTTAATATAAGGTTATAAATAATATAAATTAGACTATAAATATTAATGATAATTATAAAAAGATTTCTACCTAATGGTATTTTATTTATAATTTTTTGACAATAAATAATTTATGTTATTTATGACACAATGGTGATGCAGTAATTACCTAAATAATGAAATATTAAAATAATTGATATTATAAATATCCAAATAAATGTAATTTGAGAGTTTTTATGAATTACAATAAGTTTTTAGGTTAATATGACATGTTAATATTTGTTTAATTAAATTTTTTTGAACTAATCATGCTGTTATGATTTTCACAAAAATCAATTACCAAATAGTGTCAAAATTGACATAAAATAGTTTTTAAAACAAATATTATATTATTGATTTTTATTATATACCTAAAAATATAAATTTCCACCAAATGACTTAGATAAGATTATATATATTAATAATTAACCACTTGGGGTTCTTTTGGCTGGTTATAGTTTGTTTATTAACCATATAGTGTAAAAAAACAAGAAGACACGGTAAAAGATAAATTATTTGACTTAGAGTTAAATCTTAAAGATAAGGTTAAAATAGTAACCTAAACTTGTCTAAAACCTATTGGTTGAGAGGATTTCGACCCATCATCACTTTATCATAGAAATAAATCAACTTGGAGCTATTATAAACCAAATAGGACTTTATTATAAAATGATATTTTATGTTTTTCCCAAGGCGCCCCTCTCCTCCCTTATAAAAAGGGCACCCCTTACCTCTTCTCTTCACACCCATTTGAGCCTTGAAGCTCCGAAAAACCCTGAAAATATATCTTCTCCACTTCCCTAGAAAAATTCTGGAGGTTTTTGTCTTCACAAAAGACAAGCTCTACATCCTTAAGAGGAAGCTTAAAGGAGGTGCGTCGAAGAAGAGGTAATCTCTTCTTCCGATTCTCTCAAGTTTCTTTCTTCTTCTACTTCTTCTTTAGTTGTCTCATTATAAATTAATAACATAAGTATTAATTTTATAATTATATGTTATTATAAATATGAAACTACCCTATTTCACCTTCTATCCATCTTACAGAAAATGAAATCACCGCGCGTTCGTACGTACGGAATACCGTCTCCACGCCGTGGTGTAATCTGTTTTCGACCACCACCTTACTTGGATGGGTATAATGGTGTAAATAAATAACTATATATGATTATTGTAAAGTGATATTGATTCTAAAATATTATACATACACTTAAAAATACAATTCCACGATCAGTATAATGATATCATCGCTTGTGCGTACGTACGGACTACCGTCTCCACGACACGATGAGATTCATTCTCGATGTTAACCATTCATGAATTGTTATAAAATATATATAATGAATAATAATGTAATATATGACATAATAATGACACTGGATTTATTTTATATATATATATATATGTATTCCATCTACTTAATTCCATTAAATTCAATAAGGAAATGAAAACAGCATTCATGCGTATGTACGGCCTACCATCTCTATGAACGGTGTATTTCATTCCATTTATCAATCTATGATATATATATATGTATATTATCAATATATATTATATATAAATCATGTTTTATATTCTGTAATTAAGTAAATCATGATATAAGTAATAATATCAAGAACAACAAGTTGAAACACGTACAATAAATGAAACGATTTTACCCAAATCGCCGCTTTTACATCGAATTTACAAAAGAACATGTAATATAAAGTCATAAGTAAACTATATATGACATCATAACAATGAATATGATTCTGTAATAAGTCATTGACATTATTTAAATCATTATACAAGAGTTTTGGATACACACAAAGCATATCGTACATAAGGTAATTGATAACTATTTCAATCTTGCTCTTATCCGAGATTGTTTATTCGTAAGTATTTACTGTTGTTTTTGTTATCATCCATGTCCCTATTTTCTAAAAATATTTTCATGTACGTTTAATGGCCTTTTTACCCATTTTTTATTTTTACCACATGTTATGAAAGGAATCTAACTTTTGTTTACCACATGAGGAAATTTTTTACTTTTCTGACAAAAGTAAGAGGAGAATGTTATTTTTAACTTATACGGGTGAACGGATTTTTACAATTTTATAACACCTCATTTTCATAAAGCTTCATCTACAATATTTCATGATTATTTTCAACAAAACCCTTTTATTTTAAGATTTCATGTCATTTTTTGAAAAGAAAATTATTTTGAATAATAAAGGATATTTTCCTCAAGAATTCATTTCAAGTGTTTTATCAAAAATATTTTCCATCTAAAAATGAAATTATTTAATATGTTTATGTTTCAAGTATAATTTCTCCATTATTTACATGGTTTGATTCTTCTTATAATGAAATGATATCCATTTTTTATATGGATTATGTTATGATGGCATTTTGTTTAAGAATCCCATTCTGTTACATGGGTTATGCTATGATGTATGATTTATGATTTTGTGGCACACGAAAGAATGATTTCATTATGAGATGGTTGGGACCTATATCTCCCTACTATGCATTGGGTAAAGATTTATATCTCATGAGATAGACATGGCTGGAATGGTATGTTAATCTAGTTCAGTGTTACAGGTCTGAAAGGAGGAGTGAACTCGATTCAGAAAGGGACTTTGTCCACTAAGATGGTCATGGTAGTGTTGCCTTGGCTACTATGGAAATCATAACATGTTATTAATGGTTTCCACAATTACATGCTTTATTCCCATGCTATTTTATCATGATTGATGATACATTATGATATATGCCTTACGTACTTCCAAGATTTATGTCATTGATCAAGATTTTGATGTTTAGATTTTATGTTCATTTTTTTGCATTCAAATGTTTATGAATTGTTTTACGTTCTCTATGTTTACCCTTACTGAGAATTTGAGCTCACCCTTTTTATGTTTTCTTTTCCCCAGGATATAAATAAAGGTTTTAGGTAAGAAAACTAAAAGGGGAAGATCTTTATGGGAGATGTTGATGATCTTTCACCATGATTAGAAGATTACATTCTGAGTTTCCAAAGACACTAAACTAATACGATCTTTGGGAGTCTGTTTTTTTCATGTATTAGATATTCCTAAAAAGTAATGTAATTTCCATGTAAGTCAAGATTCAGGTCTCTAAAGGACACGCATGGGTCTTAGAAAAATGGGATAAATATTTAAAGAAATTATGGATTAGAAATCTGAAACTACAGTTGATTCCAGAACATGATTTTAACCATAGCACAAACCTCAAAATGTTTGGCATAGGGTGTTCAGACATCTCCCATATTGGAAGAACATTTAGTGGGATAATAAATTAATTTAACATTACTAATAAATTCATTTGACCTAAAAAAATATATAAGAATACATATATGGAGAATCTTCTAGGATTTGGAGAATAATCCCTTGGAGGATTCTAGATCATCTCTCCATCCTTCCATTGATGAATCACCTCAAGAGAAGATGAAACATTGGAATAGAGACGATCAGAATGCAACAAATGCAACAACTTCCTTTGAACATTTTCTAGTTCATTAATCCATGACTAACAATCCAATATCTATACATGACTCATCAAATTCTAGTTTATTCCATTTTTGATTAAATTGATTGACCATATCAATCCATTCTATTGATATGCACTAATTTAATATCCTTGGAATTGACCAATGTATTGATTTAAAGTAGGTATTCCCATTTTCTTAATTGTATATCCAAATTCATGATCAGTGTACAAGAAATATTTAAAAATAATGCTAAAATATCTATTTTTTTATTTCTCCCTCATTTTCTTTGCATTATTCACTGGTTATACCCCACGGTCCCAGTTCTATGTTTTTGTGTAGTACAATGCCTGATTGGACCCCCAGAATCAGAATGAAGCGACGTACGAGGGATGGATAAATGAAAAGGGTAGTCCTGGTTAGTTTATATTAGAGTGGTTGATCGTTTGGATGATTGGAATCTAGATAATAAATGGAGGAAGGTATGTGGGTGTTTGGATGGTGAGATATATCTCAGAGGAATGTGATAATCTATTTTTCAGTGAACGATGGCTGGAAACTATGAACCATGCCTACATCCACTATTTTTAGGTGGTGATAGGGCCCAAATTGAGGCGTAGAGGCTGGATATGAGGTGTAGATCATGGATCTATAAAATAATGATAATATCGACTAGATGTCGTGTATTACAATGAACACATAAGGTTTATCCCCCAGTAGTAGTTACTTTTGTTTCATAAGATTATAAGGATGACATGGCATGTGGCCATCCTACATGCCGGTTACCTCATCCTTAGGTGGATGATCCGTGACATGGATTACACATGAAGGAATATGTGTGGGAGTATAATACCAAGTTCATGGCCATGTACAAAAGTACACAGACATAGGGTCAAGTACATAGACAAGGATTGGTTGTATGGACATGACCAAGCACACATGTGGGATACGGGGTGGCATGGGAATGTCGTGTATATCATTCACACACCCTGTAACCATAAATTGTAGAGACCCGTATCCTGACGTACATGAACATTACATTACTTTTGCGGAATACTTAGTACATAACAAAAATATACACACAAGGATCGTAATAGTTTAGTGTCTTTGGAAACTCGGAACGTAATCTTCTAATCGTGGGGAAAGATCTTCAAAATCTCCCACAAAGATCTTCCTTTTTTTTACCTAAAACCTTTCTTTATATCCTGGGGAAAAGAAAACATAAAAGGGTGATCTCAAATGCTCAGTAAGGGTAAACAAAAGAAATATCAATCACATAATTTTCATAAGAACATAACATTTTTGGAAATCTTAACCTGCAAAAGAGAGCATAATTTCATAACATGGGATAAATCATAGTAGTGAAAATGAAACCCTTACATAAAACATTACTCATTGTGGCATACACACATAATCATAGATAATCATTTCTTGTTAGTCAAGACTCATTGCCAAGACTATCTTAGTGGACAAAGTCCCTTTCTGAATCGAGTAATCCTCGTTTCAGTCCTGTTTCACTGAACCGGTATAACCTACCATTCCAGCCATGTCTATCTCATGAGATATGAAATCTTTACCCAATACATTGGAGGGAGATATAGGTCCCACCCATCTCTTAATGAATCCTTTCTTATGTGTGCCACAAAATCATAAATCATACATCATTGCATAACCCATGTAATAAAAATGGGATTCTTAAACAACATGACATCATAAAACCATTCATATAAGATAAAGGAATTCATAAACATAATTTCATCACAACATAGTCAAATCAATGTAAAAATATGGATAGAAACAGAACCCTTTATTATCTTATATGGAAAATAATTTTGATAAAACACTTGAATTGAATTCTTGAGGAAAATATCCTTTCTTCTTCAAAATCAATTTCTTTTCACAAAACATCATGCAATTTTAAAAGAAAGAGATTTTATTGAAAATAGTCATGAAATCTTTTAGAGGAAGCTTCATGAAAATAAGGCTTTATAAAACAGTATAAATCCGTTCATGCCGTATAAGTTAAAAAAAACATTCTTCGTACTTTTGTCGGAAAAGTCAAAAAGTACCTCGTACGAAAAACGAAAAAAGATTCCTTTCATATCCTTTACTAAAAACTCATAGAAGGGTAAAATTGGATTTAAACAATTTTAGGTGGATGGAAATAATATTACATATTGAGGGAACATGGATGTGGATGATAAAATACACCCCAGTAAATACTTGCGAATAAACAATCTTGGATAAAAATGAGATTGTGATATTTCCCTTACCTTAGGTCCGACTTGCTTTGTAAGTGTCCGAACCTCCTGTATAATGATTTAAATCATGTTATTGACTTATTACAGAATCATATTCATTGTTATGATAACATATATGGTTCACTTATTATATTACCCGTTCTTTTGTAAATTCCATGTTAAAGAAGCGTTTTGGGTAAAATCGTTTCATTTATCGTAGGTGTTTTGACTTGTTTTTCTTGACATCATTATTACTTATATCATGATTTACTTACTTCCAGAATATAAAATATTATTTATATATCATATATATTCAGTATATATATATATATAATAGGTAGATAAATAAAATGAAAAACATCGTTCGTGGAGACGGTAGTCCGTACGTACGCATGAACGCTGTTTTCCTTTCCTTATTGTCTTGAAATGGAAGTAAGTAGATGACATACATATGTATATATATACATAAATCCAGTAGCTTTATAATGTCATATATTTCATTATTATTTCTTATATATACATTATAATCATTCTTAAATGGTTAACATGGAGAATGAATCTCATCGCGTCGTGGAGACGGTATTCCGTACGTTCGCACGAGCGATGATATCATTTCTATAAATATTGAATTGAATTGGAGTGTATTATACAATATATCATAATCAATATGATGTTGTAATAACTATGTATAGTTATTCTTTACACCATTATACCCATCCATGTAAGGTGGTGGTGGAAAATAGATTACACCACGGCGTGGAGACGGTATTCCGTACGTACGCACGCGCGGTGATTTCTTTTTCCGTAGGATGGATAGATAGTGAAATAGGGTTGTTTCATACTTATAATAACATATCAGTATATGAGTGATACTGATGTTATTACTTCATAATGAAACAACCTAAGAAGAAGAAGTGGAAGAAGAAATAAAGATGAAAGAATTGGTAACGGTAATTACCTCTTCTTTGAAGTGCCTCTTTGAGACCTCCTCTTAGGGCACTAGAATTGGTCTTTGAGGAAGACCAGAACCTCTAGGATGTTTCTAGGGAAGTGGAGAAGAGATTTTTTCAGGGTTTGGCCGAGCTGGAGTGCTCAAATTGGTGTGAGGAGGAGGGGGAGGAGGTGTCCTTTTATAGGGGAGGAGAGGGGCACCTTAGGAATATCTCAAAATATTATTTTATATTAAAGTCAAAATCGGTTTATAATGGTTCCAAAGGGTCTTATTTCGAAGATAAAGTGGGTATGGGTCGAAATCCTATCAACCAATAGTATTTAGACAAGTTTAGGGTATTATGTTTAACCTTATCAATTAGATTTAACTCTAAGTTAAATAATTTAACTTTTACCGTGTCTTTTTGTTTTCTTTCACTATATGGTTAATAAACTTAATATAACATGCCAAACGAACCCCAAATTGTATATTATTAATACATATATCCTTATCTAAGTCATTTGGCCGAACCTTAGATTTTTAGGAATAAAATAACAATTAATAATATAATATTTGATTTAAAAACTATTTTGTGTCAATTTTGACACTATTTGATATATGATTTTTGTGAAAGTCATAACAGAATTATATGTTCGAACCAAGTTGATTAAATCAACACTAATATATCATAGTAACCTAGAAAATTAGTGTAATTCATAAAAAGTCTCAAATTACATTTATTTTGGTGTTTATAACATCAATTATGTCAATATTTTATTAATAAGATAATTACTGCATCATCTTTGTGTCATAAATAAATTAAATTATTTGATGTCTAAAAATTACAAATAAAATACCATCATGTAGGAAATCTTTTTATCTTTCTAATGAATATTTAAAATCGAATTTATCTTATGTATAACCCCATATTAAAAATGATTTACTTATTAAACTTTGATTTTAACTATTTTAACCCTTCTTTAAATAAATTAATAATAAATGTCCTAATCTAATCCAAGTGGGCCTAAATGGTCATATTTTATTCCTAAGTTTGTTTTTGGTCGAATTACACTTGTCCAATAGAATTAGGACATGTGTTAGGGTAATATTAATATCATATTTACCCTTAGTTACCCTATTTACTATTAACCGCGGTAAAAAAAGTAAAAAGTTACTATTCACCAAAAAAAATATTTTCATCTCATTGAACCACATTTTAGTCCTTGATATTAACCGTGTCTCTCGGATTTTCGAAATTCCATTCACAGAAGCGGTAAAATTAAGTTTTATGCAAAATTCAGTTTTTTTAACCTACCACTTAGTGGTTTCACTATTCATCAAAAATTGATGTTTTTCAGAACAATGCCAAAATTTCATCCCAAGCTATATTTCATATTCCGAATTCAAAAATGAAGTCTATTTTACCAAATTCATAACATAAAAGTTGCATTAATTAATTTTATAATTAAATCCCGCTGTTAAAACAAATAGCGTGTTTTTAAGAAACAATATCTATCAAAAGATTGACACTTGTTTATGTCTAGTTTAAATGTGAAACTACATCCAATGACCAACATTGTATTAAATTGTAAAAATATATTCTAAATATACTTTAAAACCACTCAAATTAATGATTTATCACTATTAATTATTTCGATTAAAAAAGTTGTTTTTAATTATAATTTAGTAATTTTCACTATTCATCAGAATATGAAAGTTATCCGAAAAGTACCAAAATTTCACCTTAGGATAAATTCGATACTCCGAATCCAAAAATAAAGTTCATTTTGAAAAATAAGATTTACTGGATTTCAAAAAGTGGTTATTACTATTCATAACGGCTAGTTTTAATAATATTTTTATAGCATATCGTTGTTTAGTGAAACTCGGTATTGCGTACTACACACGCTATCGAGGAAGGTCGCGATTGTGTGTAATGCAAGTCAAGTCAAGGATGTGTGTTGTGCAAGCTCCTTTTGGTGTAGCGTACAACACAAGACATTAATAAAATTAAAAAGAATATTTTTTTATAAAATCTTGGGCTGTTACATTCTACCCCCCTTAAAATGAATTTCGCCCTCGAAATTCGTCGGGGTTATAAATGGTTTACTATTGGAAAGTTTCTTTAATAGAAACCCACATCGTAAAAGGGAATACCAAAACTTGGCTTTAAAAACTAAAGTATGAAATGTAACGATTACCCAAATAAACTAATCACTGGGTTTCCACATAGGTGAAAATATGGATATGGAAGAGAAATCTAACCATCATGTTCTGATGGAGAGTGGTAGAGAACATGGCTATGGAAAAGCCAACAATCACAAATCCATAAATTTGTGACGATCTAAGGTACCGTCCGATTCATCAGGTATAAGATCACTAGGACAACATTTTTGGTTTTCAAGATCATTTCCCTAAAGTTGAAAATTTGGATTAGAATAAATACTTTCTTTATTTTGGTACAATCTCACTGTTGTTCATGCCTTGAACAATTTCCACTTCATCTCTTAAATAAATGAAGTTGAATTTGTTATTCGTGAAGTGTTAGCAGATCATGTGATAGAATGACAGGTCATTCCATCTGTCTCAAAGAAAAGGTTAGCAAAAAAATTATATACATAAGTCGATCTATAGTGAGATTAATCACATATGGTTCCTAAAATGGACTTATACTTCATATATCATAATGCTTAATATAATAAAACTAGTTTCTACTAAACAGGGACTTCCTTTAGGTCAGTGGTAGGCGATAAAGGCCAGTCGCACTTCGGTTGTGGGTTCGATTCCTACAGCCTTGTCCGAAGCGATGGGCTGTCGCCCGTCCTGCAGGTTGTCCTTTTTCTAAAACTACGTTACTATAACATCCCATAAATAATATCGAAAATCTTCTATCCTTAAACAATACTAACTTATGTCCAACATAATCCAGTCTAATCTTTAGGATTATACATAATACTGCAGTCCACTCACATAATATAGTGGCAACGATTACCAGAGATTTAATACTATCGTTGATCCCCACATATCATAAGATATGTCTTGTTGGTCACATTCCAAACATTCAAAGTCCTTAATCGTGTATTCTCTTGAATACCTTAGTGAAAACATGAGTGTAGTTAACACTTTCCACATACAAAAATCCTCAAAATTCTATATACTCAAACCATGATATCACTTAGTCCTTATATCAATCATGAGCTCATGAATACTATTAAACATTTCATTTTCACGTTTTCCCTTCATTATGCGCATATCATCTTATTTCCAAAAATATCTCAATCACTTTGAATACCACATCAATAAATATTGCAATACAACATTATTTTGGAATCCCATTACATAAACACTTAATCATTCCACCACATCGTTGTCATATTCAACATTGCCAATAGTGATTGCATGTGATTTCCCTTTGTCCTTTGCCTTCAGTGGTTGCTCATGTTGATCATCACTAACCCTTGGATTAGGGTAATTATTAGCATAATGCCCCATTTCCTTGCACTTGAAGCATTTAAGTGTTGGCGGTGCGTTCTCTGCAGTGTTTGCTTTATTCACATCATCAGAAACCCTTTTTCCATTACTTCGACACTCAGCTGCTCGATGACCTTCTTTTCCACACTTAAAACATTTTCTAGTCCCTTTAAGACAATCTCCACCATGCTTCTTTCCACACTTTGTGCATAAGGAAACATTCATCTTCTTTTCACCATTATTCTGAGATTTCTCCTTGAACTCCATCTTTCGTTTCTTGTCAAAACCATGAGATGGATATGTAACACCAACATCCATTTCTACCTTGATAGCACAACGCACAATTTCTTCATAGCTACTGAAGTCTCTTATAGCTAATACCCTTCGAAGACTTGGTTTTAAGCCACTGAAAAATCGATCAACTTTACTTTCAGGTTGGATGATAATACCAGAAGCATACCTTGCAAGTCTTGTAAAATTTGCTTCATAGGTACCAACAGATTCATCGTCCCTTTGCTTCAGTTCAAGAAACTCTTTCTCCATCTTTGTTCGAAGAATACGAGGGAAGTACTTACTAAAAAACAAGTTCTTGAACTCGTCCCATTCCATGGACTCAATTTCATCTCTTGGCCTCGTATTCTTGATAAGATTCCACCATTGATCAGCTTCACCTTCCAAACGATATACTGCTAAGATGACTTTATCATGTTCAGAACATTGAAGAACTGAAAATATCTTTTCAGTAGTACTAATCCATTGTTCAGCAACTAATGGATCAGTAGACCCACTGAAAGAAGGTGGACGTTGCCTCATGAAGGACTCAATAGAATATTGTTCCCTTCTCTGCTCATTTGGAAGTCCAGAATGATTCATAGCTTGTGTAAGTATAGCAATAAGATTTTGCACTCCATCTCCCATAACATTTGTTTGTTCAGGAGGGCAATCATTGCATTGTCCATTGCATTGATCAACACGGTTCCTTCGGGTTCCAGCCATCGTCTAAAACCCAAAGAGAATAGTGTGAGAGGCAAAAATCATGCTAGGGAAAATAACATAATAAAGGGGGAGTACCTTCAATATCCAACATCTTAGGTTTAATTCTATGATCGTTAGCGTAATTCTATTAATATAACCTATACGTATACTTATCCCTAGGGACATCCCTAGACATACCTTAGAAATATCTCTAGGGATCTCACTAACGTTTTCGCATCCTAGTTTCCAAAGGTTGACTAAACCTTTCCTCTGATACCAACTGTAGAGACCCGTATCCTGACGTACATGAACATTACATTACTTTTGCGGAATACTTAGTACATAACAAAAATATACACACAAGGATCGTAATAGTTTAGTGTCTTTGGAAACTCGGAACGTAATCTTCTAATCGTGGGGAAAGATCTTCAAAATCTCCCACAAAGATCTTCCTTTTTTTTACCTAAAACCTTTCTTTATATCCTGGGGAAAAGAAAACATAAAAGGGTGAGCTCAAATGCTCAGTAAGGGTAAACAAAAGAAATATCAATCACATAATTTTCATAAGAACATAACATTTTTGGAAATCTTAACCTGCAAAAGAGAGCATAATTTCATAACATGGGATAAATCATAGTAGTGAAAATGAAACCCTTACATAAAACATTACTCATTGTGGCATACACACATAATCATAGAGAATCATTTCTTGTTAGTCAAGACTCATTGCCAAGACTATCTTAGTGGACAAAGTCCCTTTCTGAATCGAGTAATCCTCGTTTCAGTCCTGTTTCACTGAACCGGTATAACCTACCATTCCAGCCATGTCTATCTCATGAGATATGAAATCTTTACCCAATACATTGGAGGGAGATATAGGTCCCACCCATCTCTTAATGAATCCTTTCTTATGTGTGCCACAAAATCATAAATCATACATCATTGCATAACCCATGTAATAAAAATGGGATTCTTAAACAACATGACATCATAAAACCATTCATATAAGATAAAGGAATTCATAAACATAATTTCATCACAACATAGTCAAATCAATGTAAAAATATGGATAGAAACAGAACCCTTTATTATCTTATATGGAAAATAATTTTGATAAAACACTTGAATTGAATTCTTGAGGAAAATATCCTTTCTTCTTCAAAATCAATTTCTTTTCACAAAACATCATGCAATTTTAAAAGAAAGAGATTTTATTGAAAATAGTCATGAAATCTTTTAGAGGAAGCTTCATGAAAATAAGGCTTTATAAAACAGTATAAATCCGTTCGTGCCGTATAAGTTAAAAAAAACATTCTTCGTACTTTTGTCGGAAAAGTCAAAAAGTACCTCGTATGAAAAACGAAAAAAGATTCTTTTCATATCCTTTACTAAAAACTCATAGAAGGGTAAAATTGGATTTAAACAATTTTAGGTGGATGGAAATAATATTACATATTGAGGGAACATGGATGTGGATGATAAAATACACCCCAGTAAATACTTGCGAATAAACAATCTTGGATAAAAATGAGATTGTGATATTTCCCTTACCTTAGGTCCGACTTGCTTTGTAAGTGTCTGAACCTCCTGTATAATGATTTAAATCATGTTATTGACTTATTACAGAATCATATTCATTGTTATGATAACATATATGGTTCACTTATTATATTACCCGTTCTTTTGTAAATTCCATGTTAAAGAAGCGTTTTGGGTAAAATCGTTTCATTTATCGTAGGTGTTTTGAATTGTTTTTCTTGACATAATTATTACTTATATCATTATTTACTTACTTCCAGAATATAAAATATTATTTATATATCATATATATTCAGTATATATATATATATAATAGGTAGATAAATAAAATGAAAAACACCGTTCATGGAGACGGTAGTCCGTACGTACGCATGAACGCTGTTTTCCTTTCCTTATTGTCTTGAAATGGAAGTAAGTAGATGACATACATATGTATATATATACATAAATCCAGTAGCTTTATAATGTCATATATTTCATTATTATTTCTTATATATACATTATAATCATTCTTAAATGGTTAACATGGAGAATGAATCTCATCGCGTCGTGGAGACGGTATTCCGTACGTTCGCACGAGCGATGATATCATTTCTATAAATATTGAATTGAATTGGAGTGTATTATACAATATATCAGAATCAATATGATGTTGTAATAACTATGTATAGTTATTCTTTACACCATTATACCCATCCATGTAAGGTGGTGGTGGAAAATAGATTACACCACGGCGTGGAGACGGTATTCCGTACGTACGCACGCGCGGTGATTTCTTTTTCCGTAGGATGGATAGATAGTGAAATAGGGTTGTTTCATACTTATAATAACATATCAGTATATGAGTGATACTGATGTTATTACTTCATAATGAAACAACCTAAGAAGAAGAAGTGGAAGAAGAAATAAAGATGAAAGAATTGGTAACGGTAATTACCTCTTCTTTGAAGTGCCTCTTTGAGACCTCCTCTTAGGGCACTAGAATTGGTCTTTGAGGAAGACCAGAACCTCTAGGATGTTGCTAGGGAAGTGGAGAAGAGATTTTGGCAGGTTGTGGCCGAGCTTGAGTGCTCAAATTGGTGTGAGGAGGAGGGGGAGGAGGTGTCCTTTTATAGGGGAGGAGAGGGGCACCTTAGGAATATCTCAAAATATTATTTTATATTAAAGTCAAAATCGGTTTATAATGGTTCCAAAGGGTCTTATTTCGAAGCTAAAGTGGGTATGGGTCGAAATCCTATCAACCAATAGGATTTAGACAAGTTTAGGGTATTATGTTTAACCTTATCAATTAGATTTAACTCTAAGTTAAATAATTTAACTTTTACCGTGTCTTTTTGTTTTCTTTCACTATATGGTTAATAAACTTAATATAACATGCCAAACGAACCCCAAATTGTATATTATTAATACATATATCCTTATCTAAGTCATTTGGCCGAACCTTAGATTTTTAAGAATAAAATAACAATTAATAATATAATATTTGATTTAAAAACTATTTTGTGTCAATTTTGACACTATTTGATATATGATTTTTGTGAAAGTCATAACAGAATTATATGTTCGAACCAAGTTGATTAAATCAACACTAATATATCATAGTAACCTAGAAAATTAGTGGAATTCATAAAAAGTCTCAAATTACATTTATTTTGGTGTTTATAACATCAATTATGTCAATATTTTATTAATAAGATAATTACTGAATCATCTTTGTGTCATAAATAAATTAAATTATTTGATGTCTAAAAATTACAAATAAAATACCATCATGTAGGAAATCTTTTTAGCTTTCTAATGAATATTTAAAATCGAATTTATCTTATGTATAACCCCATATTAAAAATGATTTACTTATTAAACTTTGATTTTAACTATTTTAACCCTTCTTTAAATAAATTAATAATAAATGTCCTAATCTAATCCAAGTGGGCCTAAATGGTCATATTTTATTCCTAAGTTTGTTTTTGGTCGAATTACACTTGTCCAATAGAATTAGGACATGTGTTAGGGTAATATTAATATCATATTTACCCTTAGTTACCCTATTTACTATTAACCGCGGTAAAAAAAGTAAAAAGTTACTATTCACCAAAAAAAATATTTTCATCTCATTGAACCACATTTTAGTCCTTGATATTAACCGTGTCTCTCGGATTTTCGAAATTCCATTCACAGAAGCGGTAAAATTAAGTTTTATGCAAAATTCAGTTTTTTTAACCTACCACTTAGTGGTTTCACTATTCATCAAAAATTGATGTTTTTCAGAACAATGCCAAAATTTCATCCCAAGCTATATTTCATATTCCGAATTCAAAAATGAAGTCTATTTTACCAAATTCATAACATAAAAGTTGCATTAATTAATTTTATAATTAAATCCCGTTGTTAAAACAAATAGCGTGTTTTTAAGAAACAATATCTATCAAAAGATTGACACTTGTTTATGTCTAGTTTAAATGTGAAACTACATCCAATGACCAACATTGTATTAAATTGTAAAAATATATTCTAAATATACTTTAAAACCACTCAAATTAATGATTTATCACTATTAATTATTTCGATTAAAAAAGTTGTTTTTAATTATAATTTTGTAATTTTCACTATTCATCAGAATATGAAAGTTATCCGAAAAGTACCAAAATTTCACCTTAGGATAAATTCGATACTCCGAATCCAAAAATAAAGTTCATTTTGAAAAATAAGATTTACTGGATTTCAAAAAGTGGTTATTACTATTCATAACGGCTAGTTTTAATAATATTTTTATAGCATATCGTTGTTTAGTGAAACTCGGTATTGCGTACTACACACGCTATCGAGGAAGGTCGCGATTGTGTGTAATGCAAGTCAAGTCAAGGATGTGTGTTGTGCAAGCTCCTTTTGGTGTAGCGTACAACACAAGACATTAATAAAATTAAAAAGAATATTTTTTTATAAAATCTTGGGCTGTTACATAAATGGTTAGAAATCCATGAAACTCTTGGGAAATGTAAGGGATAAATAGTTGGACCACAGGCCATGTACCCCTTGGTTTTTATTTAGAAAGATTCAAATTTATGAATCTCTTTAATTTGGAATAAGAATTTGGCCTGTGAGTACCCTATATTTAGTTTTCTCTATACAAAACATAGTGATGAACAATTTTGAATATTTTTTGATACAATTTTGAATTTTTTTGTCAAGACACATGGTTAAAATATTCTCAACGATGGTAGTGGTCACAACGGATCACCAATGTCATCGTAAGTGGAACCCTCAATCTGGGTTGGGCATGGGTCCCCAATGACTCCTAGAGTGGAACCCTCCAATCAGGATAGGCATGGGTCCTCTACCACTATAGTATAAACCCCCTATCATCTTAGTGCATGATTCCTCTATATAATTTCTAGTATAACCCTATAGTCAGGTTTAATTTGGATCTTTGATGACTTCTATAGTGGAACCCTCTAGTTAGGCTCGACATGAGTCCTCTACCGACTCCCGAGTGGAACCCTTTATCTGGTTTGGGTATGAATCCTCGATGAATTTTAGAGTAGAACTCTCCTATAGAATTAGGGAATGGGTCCACCACAGAAATTTGGGTTTAACCCTCTTTATGGGCAGGGAATGGGGCCTCCATCAACTATTAGAATGGAAACCTCCTATTTTTAAGGACATCAGTCTTCTACAAAGATATTCTATGCCTTCATCTACATGGAATAGTGACGAGGTGTTTCTTGGAATAAATGGTAACATTTAGGAACATTTATGAGATTCTAGGCATAATTGATGGAATTTTTGAACTGTTGGAAACTATTATTTTTTAGTAGAGATATAATAGGGAGATCCTATTTCTCTCTCATTTTAGATTCTTTAGACTGATCATATATATATATTTATGTATCTATACCTTTTTATTTTTTTACACTATTTACATGAAATGTGAAGACACACATGGTATTCCATGTGCTTTCCATGTTTAGCTTCTCATGGTAATAATATTATAATCACCTTCTATTGGTGGAAAGGACTCGACATATAGTTCATCTATGAACTGTGTTGAGATCCTTTTTCTTGTTAGAGGTAACTATTTGCATGGTTTGGATTGAGATATTCCCTTCGACTACTTTATTAACCATATTACTATCTATAACCCTTATATTCCAATTGTATCCCTTACTCTTACACCTTTAGTATTCCGGTAATCCTACTCGTTATGTATATATTCACCCCTATATTGGTTTTTACAACACGTGTCGTATCTTATGTAGTTGAGGGATAAGTCTATGATGACTTAAGAAGAGCACAGGGATACCTAGTACTTAGGACTGTATATGGTGGTTTGATCTTGGAGACCAGGAGATGGGCTCTCTCAGTAGTTTACTTGTCCAACGTTTTTCAGATTGTTACATATTTTGAGTTGGGCATATATTTTTCCCATTTAATTTTTAGTTTACACTATTGTACTCTTGTATTGCCTTGAGAATTTATATGAATGGTTCTATCCCTATTGTTTTATTATTATTTTTGATATGGATGTGAGTGTGCATACATGTATATAGAAATATGCCTCTACATGTTCATTATTACTTCGATGCTAGTCATCAACCCCTGACTGATTGAGGTAGGATTGGAGTTGTTGTGGCTCTATCCTAGGATTCGGTCTAATCCTGACAGAGACTATAATATTTTGAACATAATATAATGTATCTTAGACTATATGAAAAGGAAAACATCAGGGAACCAACTCAAACGAATTTTGAAATGATTCCTTTTTAATTGGTGTAAAATGAACAATTCAGATCCCATAATGAATCTCTGTGACATTAAGAACTATTTTTATGAGTTATTCAATGGTTTAATATGCAATAAGGGGTTTTTCATAATGCTTTGCGCATACATGGATAGGAAAAAATGATGAATAATATATCTAATAGTAAAAAATAAATCTATTCTAGTGAGCGAAATATTGAACCTAGATGAATAATAGAGAAATTGACTTACAAAAACTCCATTTATGTTGCATCAATGCATTGAATATTGTAATATTTAAGAAAATTAATAGAGATGGATAAATGAAAATTTCAAAAAATAAAAAATTGCATTCCACTCGGATCTACTCTATTTAGAAATTAAAACACGAAAATATGCTTGAATAGATGTTGGAAAGTGAGAGAAACTGACATATTTGGGATGATAAATCAATAATGAGTATTCATTTATTTTTTATTCACATATAATTCATTAATTAAGACCGTCAATTTTTTTTTCTAATTAATTAATAAAATAAATTACCAAAGAGTGTAAAATTTTATATGTGGGGTAGTGACAAGAAATGAAATTTATGAAATTTTTAATTGATTTTCATTTTTAATTACATTAATTTTTATACAAAACATTTCTGATTGATATGTTTTTTTATAATTTTTTAGAATATAGACTTTTAAAAAATTATTATAAAATATAGAGTCTTAGTGATTAAGTCAATTTCTAAAATTATTTGTGAATCCATTGATTTATTTTCAAAATATAACCAAATTATTCTATTTTGGAAGCTAATATAGAACTAAATATTTTGTGTGAATAAATTCAATTGGAGAATATGTTTTTTAAATTAATAATTGAAAAATATTTTCGATTAATTTTTTTTCATTTAAATATGTTAAATATTAATGTATTAGGATTTATTTTGGAATGTAATTTTCATTTTGTTTTATCTAAATAATATTTATTTGGGATTGGCCAATATTGAGTCTCTATTTTTAATTGTGCCAGATAGAAAATTTTAAAGGTAGATGATATTGTTTTATTTACTAAATCCATGAATTATTGTATTATGAGAGAAAAAATTTGTAACTACGGAATTACATGGATATGACTATGATGATTATGACTATACACCTCCCCTAATACTATGTAACACCTACTATAGTGAAACATCAACCGCTAGTCCATTTTTCGATTGATAGTGAATCCACCCCTACGATTGTGAGATGGGTGTTAACTTCCCACTCCATTTGACTATGAAACCATTTTTTTACTATGTATATAAAGATTACCTACTAATGTATAGGCAAACTATGATTTTGAATTTTGAGAATGTGCCCATACACTTCATCCATTAGGCATGTTACAAAAAACCCATCACGCTTCTATGAGGCTACTCTGGATGCAATAACGAGGAGGAAATGTTTTGTAATCATGCTACGAAACTACCTCCATGGCTATCCCCACCTCCCTCAAACATGAGCCTACTACCTTGAGAAGACCGTTTAACTATGAACACCAACCTAAATTCATGAATATCCCCTACATACACCCTTCAATTCCATTAATGAAACACAATCTATGGATAAGCAGATCCGGGACATCACCCTTCTTCCCTGATGTATCTGTATTTGGCTTCATCATTAATTTTTATTCATAATCCTTCACACTAGAACTCATTAAAATATCATTATAAAGGAATAAGAACCGTCAGTTGTGGATATTAACACCACCAATACTAGAAAATAGGATTTTAATAGCTCTCAGCTTTATCATAACTAGAGAAAGCACTGATAAAGTGGGTCTTTATCAGTTCTAAAAAAGAACTCATGAAGGGGGGCCTTTATCAGTACTATTATAAAATCATGGATAATGGGGTCCCTTCATCAGTGTTAGTAAAACAATATTGATAAAGGGTTTCATTTATCATAGCTAATAAAAAATGCACTAATAAAGAGGTTCTTTATCAGCGTGTGCTATCAAAAAAACACTAATAAGGGAGTAGAGCTTTATCAACGCTAGTAAAAAAGCACTAAATGGGAGGGGGTCTTTAACAACAATTTTACCACTCTTGAGTAAGGGTAAATTTCATAAAAAATTATAATTCATTATAAATTATATACTAACATAGAATTATATTTATATTAATATATATATATATAATTTTTTATTAAATATTATTTATATAAGGATAAAGACGAATTTAAACATCATATTTAAGACATTTAGTGAAAATGGATAATAAAAAAACCAAAAAATAATATTAATTAATAATTTTCTAATTTTTATCGAGTAAAAGTAATTTATTAACAATTTGAAGTGAAAACAAAATAAAAAAACTAATAAATTCTATATAATATGTTGAAAACATGATTTGAACTTCAAGGAGGCATAACATTTGATCCGAGTGTCATTTTGAGCTCTACTACATATCAAATCAAATATCTCCAAAGGCTCTATGTCATAGTGACTATGAGGAACACCTTTCAAAATTTTAATTCCAAAAATCCCAAAAGTCCTCCCAAACTATGTTTTTAGTCATGGTATCCAATTTTGTTACATTCAATGAAATTTCAGCTTTATTTAAGGGGGTCTTATAGTCTTTTTTAGTGGAGACTGAATTAATTTTAAGGGTTAACATAAAAATTCATATTATTATTTTAAAATCTTATCAATTTTCACAATGTTGTTTTATTTAGAATTACATGAATGCATATTTCATTATATTTACATTTAATAAATCAATTTTATAAAAAACAATATTTTAAAAAAAGTTACTTTAAAATGTATAACATATATGAAATAATGATTTATTATTAATTTTGTTTAAAATAAAAAATAATTCATATTATTACATTATAAAAATTCATTAATATGTATATATTTACCAATACATGTAATGTTTTTATAAAAACATGCATGTTATGATAAAAAAATATTTAAATGTATATTCTGATATATGAAAATAAATACATATTATGTAAATATTCTTATGTTTGTATGAGAAATATAAATTTATACCTATGTGTGTTAATATGTATTTGTTAATAAATGGATATATATATATATATATATAATATTTTAGTATTTGTAAACAAATATTAATATAAAATATATTTAAATAAATATAAGTATATATATATCAATATCACACTCCCAAACATATATTTTATAGATGTATTTAAACATAATTATATAAATTTATGAATAAACAATATTTATGAAAAGACATATATATATACAGAAATATTGTAAAATAGACCATAAAATTAAATAGTATAGCGGTAAACATGTTTTTGTTACAATGGAGAGGTACAAGGATTAAATCTAGGAACGCGTAGGTGGTTGGAATTATGTATAGTGCTGGTAAATGGTAGGGAGAGCACCCATGAAATTGGATAACAAGTGCTGATAATGGAGGATTGGAAGTACAGATAAATGGTAGGGTGAGATAAGATACAAACAAAAACAACTGTATCCCCTTTATCAGTTCTTATTTTAGAGTTAATATATGGGGACTTTTACAATGTTTAGAAAAGCACTAATAAAGGTGGCCTTTAAAAGTGAAAAAAATTGATAAATTCCCCCTTTATTAGAGCTTTTTATATTCATTAAACGGTTACTTTATAAATGATTCTTGTGAGCATTATTAAAGAAAACCCACTAATATCATTTGCGTTATAAATGCTCCTATTGGACTAATAAATACCTTTTAATAGTACTGTTAGAAGCTATATTAGTACTATCGAACACTGCCACATAGTGATCATGTGAGGCCCTAGCTACCATACCCCAACCTATGATTGCAAAGAGTGAGATATGGACATGAACCCCATACTATCAAGAATATAAAAAAACATTTCATATGTTAATATAAAATTTTGTAGATGAATATTCAATTCATAATATTATGATCTACGTGAAAACTATAAATTTATAGTGCCTTTGGAAACATGGATAAATAAAAAATAGATACATAATAGATCTAAATCATCTCCCACATATTTCTTCACATCTAGATCCCTTCTTAGGCGTATCATTCTCGAAAGATTTATCCATATAAATGAGAACACAAAACATAATAAAAGGTTACATTAAATGATTAATAAGAGAAAAATGGGGAGATATTAATTATCAATTAATAATAACATGAACATAATGATATGAAAACATGGCCTTAATGTTTTTAAACCATACGTAGAAATACATAGATCCTAGTCACGATTCAAGGACAAAATCGTGGATATTCATAAATCATGAATCATAATGGAATAAAAGAACCTAACCCATGAGAACATACCATTTTCATTAGATCAAGATTTAAAAGAGTCTAATAATGTGTGGTATAATCATAATCAAATAAAACTTATGTCATGTCTCCATGTCTAGGAATTTTTCACATGTTTTTCTTGGTCTAACCACTCAGGTACTTGCTTTGAAAAGGAGATAAACTCTTGTGTACCCAATTATTGGTCTTGGGATAACTTCCAATGTAATATATTTTTGTTTTTTTATAACCACCCATGTACTATATTTTTGTATAGGGTAACCTCCCATGTACCCTATGATTGGGATTGGGATAACCTCTTGTGTACCTTCTTTTGCGTTGGGAAAACTTACTATGTACCCTCTTTTGGGATTGGGATAACCTCCTATGTACCCTATTTTTGGTCTCTAGTTAACCACTTGTATAATTTTTGAGCTCATAAAACATTAATCATTACCCAATATATTGGAGGGCTATAACAGACCCATCCATCACATAATCATAATCCATAAGTATATTTTCCACAAGATCACGAAAACATTTATCATTAATCTTAACATAACCCATTTAAAACAAATGAAATTTATAAATATTTCATCATAATAAACATAAAACATCTACATAATGGATAAGTATAGTATTATAGAAATGTATCCCCATTAAATAATATATAACATAGAAGGATGTTATCATAGGTGAATAATTCATTTTTAAGATCATTGACACATTTCATTAGGGAAACACCCTTTTCATTTTAATTTCCCAATTTTAAAATATAAAAATTTCTAATATATTCAATAATTTTTTTTTGAAAAGAACCATTTAATCTTGAAAAGGAAGTCTCAAATCATTGAGTTACCATGATGGTGGGAACTATTTTTTCTAGTCCTTAATTTTAAAACAATGATTCTTTTCACATTTTTTTATAGAAAATCAAAAGTAACTCATTTAGAAAATAAAAATAAGATAACTTTTAATTTTTGTTATATAATTAATAATATTTCTAAAAATCACTATATAAAAACATAGTATAATTGTAAAAAAATTCCTTCAAACATTTTAAAGAAAATATAGCAATGGAATAAAAATATTTTTGACCGAATAATAAAAAAATTCCAGTTTTACCTAAAAGAATTATTTTTGTATCTAAAGTACATAAATATATTAAAATGAATGGAAAAAATTAATATCCCTAAATAAATTTTGGAGAATAAAATACTTATGATTTTGGAGGGAAATATCAAATAATTACATCATCTTAAATTTAATCATAAACAATCCTATTAAAAATTAGATTGTAATGTAATACCTTTACCCCTATAGTAACAAGGAAATAATTAAACCAATGAATGAAATAACTTAAAATGAAACATTAAATACAATTAATATAATTATATTCATGACATAAAATTCAAAATGTGTAGTAGAGACAGATTTTAAACATAAATAGATTCACAACATCAATCATGTCTCAACAAAAACATATTTGGACGAAGAACCCTTACAACTTTGGGGAACTATGAATTAAAACCTCATTCAAGAGGGAAACATATATGGATCTATAAATCCAAATAAATTTTATTATAATAACAATAAAATATATTTATTTTAACTATATACACCACACATTGGAAACAAGAGGTCAATATGTAATATGTCTCGATGAAATAAATGTGACACACAAATCTCTTACCTCATATATGACTTTTTTCATAAGTAGTCTAACCTATGATATAATAAATTTAAATTTATTATAATGATATAACATAACTATATAAATATTTATAATATCATATAAATTTCAATTATAATATTTCAACACCCATTTATTAATATTCAGTTATTTATATTATTATTTTCGGGTGTTAACTGTTTCACTTTTCATGAACCTTTCGGTTTGGCAGTTCCATAAATTTCACATTGATCAGGGTTAAATTATATATTTTTTAACAATTTCCTTAATATCATATTAAATAATTATATATATTTTTATAATTACTTATATAAAGATATGATAAAAAATAAATTACATCGCTTTATGGATACGACAATGCGTATGTACACAAGAGTGATGTTACCATTTTTAAAAGGATGGAATAAATAAAATTTTTATAATAATTAAACATTATTGGAACATTATAATTTCATAAATATAATATATATATTTATTGTATCCATCAATCTGAACAACAATGTGATGCAGTGATGAAAAATGAATCTTATGACATCGTGGAGGTGGTAGTCAACATATATGCATGATGGAAACATTCATTTGCAATTTAAAGAAAAATAAAGATAGATAAGGTTATTTAATAAACATAATAAAATCATGGTACATGATTATTTATTAATTTGTTACATTGTAATGGTTAGGATATAATTTATGGAGCAATAGAAATATGTAAAATTAAAACACTTTGTTATATAGCTTACTTCGTTTTTAGAGAACATGGATCTCTACATAAGGACATGAGGGGTTGTCTTTTTATAACAAAATAAAATATAAATTTTATTTACTGAAATTAATAATTGGTTTTTATAGGTTTTTTAATCTTATTTTCTTATGATATGTGTTGATGAGAGGAGATGTGGTGTCCTTATATTAGATTGGAGACCAGAGCCGTTGAAATTATAAAAAGTATTGCACTATTTTTAGTTAATTTTCATTTTATTGTGGCTCACAATTTATATAATTCAAATACATATTGAATATAAGTATAATTAATCTCATTCAATAATATTTAGATATGTTTAGGTATTGTTATTACCCTTCTCTCTTTGTTTTAACTAGAATTAACCCTTTTGACGATTATCATGATATATATCAATGTTTTTTACAGTAAAAGGATCAATAAATTTTTTTATGAAAGGAAAAGTGACCAATAATTGGGAAAAGGTTGATATTATAGACCATACTATGTTCAATTCGAAAATAATACTATTTTAATGAATTCTAATTCATTTTATTTTATATTATTTTATATAAGATACCGTTGAAGTCATTTTCAATACTATTTATGTAGTGGACTTTCAAAAAATAAAAGTTGTAATGACATTATAATGTAATCCATTAAAAAATAGGTAATAAACTCTATTTAACCCAAAAATTCTTGGGACATTGTAAATCTACCGAAAAATGTTTTTCTGTGATTTTTTAAAATCATTCATAACATTTCTATGTTACTTGAACAACTACTTTATCAACACTGCATAAGTGTTTAAGATAATTATTTCAGGAAGAAAATTAAAAATAAAATAACAAAAAAATTAAAATTAAAAATAAAATTTTATCATAATTCATTAATTTTTTCAATCTATTAAATATTATAGATATTAAATATAGGAAATTGACATTTCAGTAATTTCCTTTACTTAAAATAATATAAATGTTATTATTAATGAATAATGGACAAGAAATTCTATATTTTAAATAATTTAAAGTGTTTTGTATAACTAAACTAATACAATGAAATATAGACAATGTTATGGATGAATTTTAATCCTTATCTCACAGTTTACACCTTTTTTTACCCATTTGAACCTTACTATGGTAAAAACATTTTTATAAATGTTACTATTCCTCACAACC
Organism: Viscum album; assembly: GCA_963277665.1. Taxonomy (NCBI): domain Eukaryota; kingdom Viridiplantae; phylum Streptophyta; class Magnoliopsida; order Santalales; family Viscaceae; genus Viscum; species Viscum album. The sequence goes on along the minus strand of OY728148.1, from coordinate 1,781,676,566 downwards.
CAAAATATATTTGAACTCTTTAATAAAATTGGAAATTATGATTTCATATGAGGAATACATTTTATGAGAAAAAAATATATAATTTATATAAATTAATTTTAAAAACAATATGCAAAATATAATAAAAAAGAGTTTTATAGAAAAATGTATTTTTAAGTATAAAAATGTTTATTTCAAAAAAATTAGCATAATGTTAATTAAAATGAAATTAATTGTATCATTTTATCCAAAATTAACTTAGGAGATTTTGATAACAATTCAAAAATAAATGGGAATCTATAAATACATAAATTAAAAAAATAGTTTTCTATCAAATCGATATGTTCTCACTATTTATTAATAATTAATCTTTTTACAAAAAATACACAATGTTTACCATAAGATAATTTTGATATAAGAATTTTAATTTTTTTAATCATTTTAATAAAATATTATTTCTCAAATTATGATAAATTATTTATAATATTTTATTATATTAAAAACCATTTTGATGAAAAATATTTTCGAAGCATAAAATAACATAAAAGAATTTAATTCTTATTTCTTAAACATGAACAAATACATTTTTATTGAGTATGACCATTATACATATTTTTCATAATGTGGTTACTCTTATTCATAACCACCAATTAAATATATAGCTAATAAGGGTCATATTTAAATAATAATATTTTTATAACATATCATTATTCACATAAAGATTAGTGTTTTGTGTTTAGAAAAATATAATGATTAATATTATTTTAAAATTAACTTTATTGGATTTATAGTCACACACTTAAATAAATTACATCATAATTACTATATCTACATCAGAGAATATTTAATATTTTAAAATACAATAACATCCCGACCCCGGTTCCACACACTGGTGCCCTGATCCAATCTGTTACATGACCTCAAGCGTGGCTCCCCATATGCCATATGCTGCCAACTACTAGGGAGAGACTAATTTGTCAAAATGGTGAGAATATACCCTATTTAATAAATTATCAAAGCATCAAAAAAATAAACAATAGCCAAATGATATAACTAATAACTAGAAAAACAAATATAACCTGATGACTAAAACTAGAATACAATCTCCAAACCAAAATAGTAGATATTTCATTTCTTGTATGAGTCAAGAGTCTGATGAAAAACCAAAATAAAGAAACATTGACACTCCCAAGAGGGTTTTGACACCATTTTTGGATCCCTCATCCATGGTCCATCCCAACTCAACTATCTGACATAGCGATCTTACCCTTATCCTATCTTCAACCATGAAGCTTATTCAGGTACCAATAAGGAATCATGATTTGGGTGTGGGTAAAACCCAATTGGGCAACATCACTAGTGTCTAAAACAATATCTAGTAAAAAATACTGCATGTAGTTGTATAATGAATAAATTACATGAAATAAGTTAAGAACTTCACAAATTCAGTTATTCTTTCTTTAGTAACATAAACCAACGGGTTCCAATGGTAGACCGCAACATAAATACATACTTCAGACCATGATAGAGTCTGAAAAATATAAGATATTCAATTCATAAATCATTACAACACATGGTATTTCAATATTCATTTCATTTTAATTTAATATCACAGCTACATGGAACTATTGTCCAATGCCGATATGATGTTTGTAGAACGTTGTGTCTTGTAACCTATAGGTATTTGGAGCCTCTTTCCGAATTCCACACCTCAATGTCACATGGGTATTTGGGGCCATAGTACCTATCCTAAACTATAAAGTCACAAAAGTATTTGGGGCCTCATTTTTTGACCCACACTTTCTCTCACATATGGGTATTTTGAGGCCAGTCCCTATCCCCCACTCATTTATCACACATTGGTATTTGGATCATCAATCCCTATCACAAACTCATTTATCACACATATCACACAAATCAAAAATATCACAGATATCATAAAGTTAATAAAACAACATAAATCACAATTTAATATACATATAGGTTATACCTTGTTAAAATTATCATAAAACATTATAATTTAAGTGCACTTTTTCAATTTATGTCAAAAATTAAGATTCTTTATCTCTATCACATTGAATATCATGTACAAATGACTATTAAACAAATTACCAAAATTTAACTATATAACTATTTAACCCTTAATGGTTAAGATAAATATCCCCTTTATTCCTATTAATCATCCAATTACACATTCAATTAATAAATCATTTCCAAAATTCCATAAAATGACCAATTATAAAATCCCATTAATCAATCAATTTAATTTCCCATTATTCCCCAATTTCATAATCACAATTACAAAACTAAATTTTCAATGTTCTACTCAATTTTTTATTCACATGTAAAATCAATTAATCATTTCTATAATTTTATAAACTAATTAATGAATTAATTTTTCCAATTTAATATTCAACTTCCAAACATGCCAAATAAAATCTCCCAATTCATACCCACAGTTGGAATTCAATACTATGAAAATTAAATTTTTACCACAAACCTCATGATTCATAATGAATAGTCACTAATGGAATTCCATAATTGAAGCGAAACAACCATGATCACAAAGAAGAAAGCGATCAAGATCCAAAACCTATATCTATGATCAAAAAGATTATATCTATCAAAACCTAGATCTAGATCCATATCCAATTGGGGAAAAAACCCATCAAGATATAAGAGATGGATTGGAAATAGTGGGTAGACTAATTGGGATGATATTCTATGGTAAATTAATCTCAGTGACACCCAATGTAAAACACGATCACCCTCTCTAAACGATACGGTTCTTCGATGTCTATCAGTATATGAATCTTTGCCTACTCTAATTCATAGCCATAGGCTTCTGAATTAATTGAACCAATTCCAATATCTCATGCATGAGACTTGGTCACCACAACTCTCACTCACCTTCCTCCATCCATCATAGTGGTGATCTTTATGGCCAACCATGTAGAGCCTTGTATGGTTCCATATCAATTATTTATTGATAATAGTTGTTTTAGGTGAACTCCATCAGTGATAGGTGCTTCTCCGATAAACTGCCAATGTTTAGAAAAAACCATCGTAGCATAGCCTTAAGAACCTGTAGAGTATACAATGAATTCCCATATATATGTGGGTGGAATTACATACTCAATTAGACACATGTACGATTTTTCTAATGCAATCCATGCTAGAAGTGAAAAGTAAAACATGATTCATGCTCCAAAACAATACCATGTGGCACCCTGTGTAGATGGATTATCTCATGAATGTACAAATCTCCCAACATTTCCACTAAGAAAGTCTCCAATATATGCAATTATTCTCGCTCAAATTTACCCAATATAAGAAGGTAAGACGGTCCTTGTAGTTTAGCTTGGGTTGTCGAATCCTCAGAGACCTAAGACAAAACCTATAGACACGTACATTCTATGGACTTTTTTTGGCTATGAAGTGGCCAACATGGGTTGATTTTATATGGGTTTAAAGGATAACTAACATATTTAAGTGAATTCAATTTAAAATAATGAGTTGGTCCTAGTTTATCGCTCGAGGTGGATTGGATGAATTACTTTTTTAATGATTTCAATTTCATCTAATTGAGATGAATTTATTTAATAAGATCAAAGGAAATAATCACTTACTGGTTTAATGCCTACACACCCTAATACCAATCACCTATACACTTTAGGTTTCAATGTTTTGAGCACTCCAAGGTAGAGGTTCGTATTAGCACTTGAAATGTGTGACATGAAATTCAATAAGGATGAAGATGTTTTAAAATCATCAAATAAAAATATAATTTAAAAGAAGTGATTATCCATTAATGGAGTGATAAATAACATCCAATCAAGCCCCTTTATACTCTCTTGGATCAACCCATAAAAGAGTTATCCCTCCGTTGATGACATGTCTTCAACGGAAGCGGGAAGTAGACTTACAAGGGTTGAATTGAAGAAGTAAAAACAACAACAAAAAAAGGCCACTCCTCCGTTGTGTGATAAATATCCCAAAGTATGGTGTGAATAAATTAACACTTTGAACCAATGGTATCAATGTGATAAGTATAATAACATAATAAGAGTAAATGTAGAACTTTTATTAAGAATCTAAGGTGAATTAAACAACTTACATGAGAAAGAAATGCGATTACAGACACATAGCGGCAGCATAACACTACAATGAAACCAAGCACAAAATATTCCTAAATCCTCTAACAACACTGCCTTAAATAGGAATTTTTGAGCCCTTGGGTCGAGCTTCCAAAACTACAAAGCATCCCAATTAATTTTGGTAGGCCATAGGTGGTGGAAAGCTTGTGGAATTTGGACTTTTCCACATTTGACCCGAGGTGGCAGCCAGCTTTCATCCACCGAACAGACACATTTGTATGACCTTATAGATGGAAAAATCAGAGTGGGACATAGAATAAGACAATGGATCTCCAGATGTCTTCTAACCTCCTGTAAAATATGGTCCCATTTGGAGTTGTGGATTCCGATATATGATCAAATTAGTGGCATGTTGTTCTGGGCCGCAGAATCTGGCTCAGAATTATATCTCCAACTTGGGGAGCCTTAATGACCACCATAGAGGCCGAATTAGCATTATCTCATGAAGAGTTATTTGTTCCCCAACATTTCTTCTATCATACCACAAAATTCAGGATTCATTGGGCCTATATGTTGGGCCCCACAGTCTCATAAGTGGGCTGGTGTCCAATTTACCTTCTCTATAATTGCTTCCATTCATCTCCAAATATCTCCATCATCGTTTATGAATCATCCATTGATCCCTGAATGAAAAATTTTCAAATTGAAGTGTAGATAAATTTCCCTAAATATAAAATTAAAATATTTATAATTACATTCCTTAGAATCAGATGACTCATTGGGCCTAAATTGGTGTATATTAGGCATGAAGTGCACAAATGATGAGAATGGATGTTCATAATGAAAATGCACTAACTCAGGCCCATAAGATCAAAAATAAACATTTAATACAATTAAAATGTAATTAAAATATATGTTTTTATTGGATAATAATACCCCCCCAACTTGATATTTGCTAGTCCCGAGAAAATAATTCAATGATTTTTTTTGAATTCCTTTCTTCAAACACATTATAACAAACATTTCTCACAATGTAAACTGCACACAAATATATTTTTATAACCTATCAAGATAATTTAAAACAAGATGAATTTAAAAGCAGATCCCAATCCTAAGCCCATTCCTTTGATTAAATCCATCATCATACTTCATCCAACTCAATTACGTGTAATGATGTGTTGTGTATCTCAGTAGATATGGTGGTTCATTTTCATTCAAGGGGGAAATGATAGAAGCGCTAGGTGGAATCACATTTAATCCTAATATGAGTATTCTTCATTCCTTTTTTTTGGGTTTTTTTCAATATTGCCATAGTAATTGAGATTACAGTTCATCAAATTAACCCATGTAGCAAGACATTGCTGATGACTCCCAGACTCAAAGGCCTTAGGGCACCAAGTGAAGCCCACATACTCGGGCATCGTCTCGAGTTAACTTAATCAAAAACAAAGTCATATTACCATAAATAGAGATATATTGAAAAACTCAGGGCTAGACAACTCTGGAGTCACGATCCCCAAGTGCTAAAATCCTCACATTTTATCAATCCATTGCTCTACACGTAAGTTCTTTTTATTATTATTATTTTATTATTATTTTTTGAATACTCATATTATTCATAAAAATAAAACCAGCCTATTCTATTTATTATGGGACCCCAAAAATTCAAATTAATACCCCACCGTCTAGAGGATGTGCATTGTGGCATTTTGATTTAATGGATGAAAATAAAAATGATGAAACTTTTCATTGGAAAACCAAACTTCCAAAATCGATGCTTTTAAACTTAATATGAATTAAATTAAGATTCATGGAAATAAAAATTATTTGATATGTAGTTTTAATGTGAGCAAAGATGTTATTATATGAATGATAAAGGAATTTTACTTCTTTTTTATCATTGTTTTTTTTAAACAAACATTTTGTTTCCACACCCCCCAAATTAGAATGAAACTGTCCCTAGTTTCGTAAAAATAAAATTTAGAATGGGGTATAGGAATAAAATGGGGAGTTCAATAAGGAAATTTAAATATGAGGATCATGGAATGAAGTCACCTGGTGGTTGAAGTTTGAATTTCTTGCCGCTCGAATTTAGTCCTTTGATATCCATGTCGCTTGCAAAGTTCCCTAGTGGAAAAAGGAAAAACAAAACAAAAAAAAAACAAAAAAAAACAATATATATATATATATATATAATAAAGGAAGTAAAATATAAGTATATATATTAAAATTATAGAATAAGGAAGCACAAGAAGTCATAGGTCAGTGGTAAGCGTGCGCCCCTGTCTCCCTTCGGTCTCGGGATCGAGTCCCCGTGGCTTCACCGGTTGTGACGGGGTTAGCCCCACAGCCTATGGAGTGTCCCCTTTTTTAAATATTATTATTGTTATTTTTATTATTTTTATCTTAACCTATAAAATAATAAAAATACAACAAAATAAACTGATGATATATTGTCTTCTTTTTAAATTTCTAGGTAAGGTATTACTAAAGGATCACACCACGTGACATGGATGAATATGGTGCTCCCCTTTCGTACCCATCCATAATCATAATAGAAGAACATGTAAAAAGTCAATTTTTTTTTATAAATATAAAAATTATTAATTAATCTTATTTAAAAAATATAGATGATTCAGAATGATTAGATACATGAAAACCACAGGTTGCCTCCCGTGCAACGCTTTGTTTAACATCATTAGCTCAACTTGAACCCCACGACATACCCAATACCAACTTTCAAAATTTTAAGGAACACATGTTTCACCACTTCTACTAGGTTGAGATTCATTCTATTTTTAGAATTTGTTTCATTCACAAACCTATGTTCTAAAATGAGTGGTAAAATCAAAGGAATATCAGAAATGGTTGATCTAGTTTCCTCTGTAGTCTTTCCTAAGACATCAATGATCATTCCAACTTTTTTGGTCTCAAGAGAATAATTAATTCCAATTGAAAAGTCTTGATTTTAACTTATGAATGGAATATTTATAGGGGAGGGAAGGACAATAATTTTGAGCTCAGGTTGGATAGAAAATTTAGACACATGTTGATATTTTGAATCAAAATCAGTTTCATTTTCCAAATTTCTCAACAAAATTGGTTTCTTTTGAATAGTATATTCAACCACCAAATTAGAAAGATCAGTTTCAGGAATTGATATAGACTCAAAGTTTGTGATTTCTGTTAATGGTTCAGTGATTTGTGTTTTTGAAAAATCATCAAAGGAGTTATATTCATGACACTCAATCCATGATGTCAAATTTCCCTCTTGTGAATAAAAAAAATAACTTTCCTCTTGATTTAAACACCCATCAACAATTCCATGATCCTCCTCATCTTCCCCAAATCCAAAGGTTTTCTATTCAGTAAATTCATAAGAGGTTTGTGGGAAACGAGACACTTCACATAAGGTTATGGAAGGGACAATTTGTGTAGGGACGAGTTCCTCACAATTTTTAATGCTTTGTATTTATAACCTCAATGATGATACCTCAAAATTAATTTTCTCCATTTGTTGACAAAAGTTTTCAAGTAATGTTTGTGGATCATCATGGATAAGGGGTTGAAAAAGGAGGTCTATTCCAGGTGGATAATTAAGTTGTTGAAATTGCATAGGAGGGTGTTCAGATTGGCTTTGTGGGGATTGAAACTCATTATATGTTGGGATTTTTTGTGGATAATAGGAGTAAAAAAATTGTTGTTCATTAGGTTTTTGATTATCCCATAAGTAGAAATTAGGATGGTCAATGTACATCACACATGTGGTTGGGTGATCAAAGTAGGGAGAGGTTCTCCATGTTTGGGTTTGTTCAAAAGGGATTTCCATTAGAGTGAAATATGGAATGAGAATAGAAAATTGGGATGAGAAAAGGATGCTTGTGTCTAAGATAACTTACTTAGGTCCCCAGCAATGGCACCAAAATTTGATTCTCGCTCAAATTTAGCCAAGAGAAGAAGGTAAGACGGTCTTTGAAGTTTTTCTTGGGTTGTCGAATCCTCAGAGACCTAAGAAGAAACCTATAGACACGTACACTATATGGACTGTTTTTGGCTATGAAGTGGCCAACATGGGTTGATTTTATATGGGTTTAAAGGATAACTAACAGATTTAAGTGAATTCAATTTAAATGAATGATTTGATACTAGGTTATCACTCGGTGTGGATTGGATGAATTTCTTTTTTATTGATTTCAATTTCATCTAATTGAGATGGATTCATTTAATAAGATCAAACGAAATCATCACTTACTGGTTTAATGCCTACACACCATAATACTAATCACCTATACACTTGAAGGATCAATGTTTTGATCACTCCAAGGTAGAGGTTCGTATTATCACTTGAAATGTGTGACCTTAAATTCAACAAGGATGAAGATGTTTTAAAATCATCAAATAAAAATCTCATTTAAAATAAGTGATTAACCATTAATGGAGTGATAAATAACATCCAATCCAGCCACTTGATACTCCCTTGGATCAAACCATAAAAGCGTTAGCCCTCTGTTGATGACATTTCTTCAACGGAAGCAGGAAGTAGACTTACAAGGGTGGAATTGAAGAAGTAAAAACAACAACAAAAAAATCACTCCTCCGCTGAGTGATAAATATCACAAAGTATGGTGTGAATAAATTCACACCTTGAACCAACGGTATCAACGTGATAAGTATAAGAACAGAATAAGAGTAAATTAAGAACTTTTATTAAGAAACTAAGGTGAATTAAACAACTTACATGATAAAGAAATGTGATTACAAACACATAGCGGAAACATAACACTACAATGAAACGAAGCACCAAAGATTCCTAAAAACTCCAACACCATTGCCTTAAATTGGCATTTTTGAGACCTTGGGTCGAGACTCCAACATTAAAAAACATCTCAATTAATTTTGGTAGGCCATAGGTGGTGGAAAGCTTGTGAAATTTGGACTTTTCCACATTTGACTCGAGGTGGCAGCCAGCTTTCATCCATCGAACAGACGTGTTTGGATGACCTTCTAGATGGTCGGATCAGAGTGGGACATAGAAGAAGAAAATGTAGATCCGGATGTCCTCTAACCTCCTCTAAATGTGGGGCCAATTTGGAGTTGTGGCTTCCGAGATATGATCAAATTAGTGGGCTGTTTGTATGGGCCACAGAATCTGGCTCAGAATTGTATCTCTAACTTGGGGAGCCTTAATGAGCACCATAGAGGCCGAATAAGCATTATATCCTGAAGAGTGATTTGTTCCTCAACATTTATTCTATCATGCCACAAATTGTGGGATTCATTGGTCCTGTATGATGGGCCCCACAGTCTCATAAGTGGGATGGTGTCCAATCTGGATTATCTAGAATTGCTTCAATTCATCTCCAAATATATCCATCATCGTTTATGAATCATCCATTGATTTCTGAATGAAAACTGTTGACCTTCAAGTGTAGATAATGTTCCCTAAATATCAAATTAAAATATTTATAATTACATTCGTTAGAATCAGATGACTCATTGGGCCTAAATTGGTGTATATTAGGCATGAAGTGCACAAATGATGAGAATGGATGTTCATAATGAAAATGCACTAACTCAGGACAATAAGATAAAAAATGTACAATTAATACCATTAAAATGTAATTAAAATATATGTTTTTATTGGATAATCAGGCAATAAATGTGTTTATTTCATCAATAGATTGAAAAAAATCCAAAAAACATAATTATTTCGAGGCATCATCAGGAGACCCACCTCAATGTCCACAGTAACATCACCCCACTTCCATTCCGGAATGGAAAACATATGTTTTAATCCACCGGGACATTAATGCTCAGCATTCACCTATTGACATGGGTTACATTGTTTCACAAACCCAGATATCTCTTTCTTCATACCTAGCCACCAATACTTCCATCCTAGGTCATGGTATATTTTTTTCAAACCCTGGTTCACTGACAATATTGAGGAACGATATTCATGCATCAACTTCTCCCATATACTCATAAGAACAGTAACCCAATTTCGGATATAGATGATATCATCCTCAATTATAGTACATTCAGAAGGTGACTCATATCTTTTAAGGATTTCTCTTGAGGAAAAATATAATCCATATCCTCATAATTCCTATCTATAATCCATCTCAAAAGTTTAGACACCAGTAAAACTGATTCAAGAGTCATCTCTTCTAGATCCTCTTAAGCCACAACATGTATCTTAGCAAGCAATGTCATTATCTTCCACTCAGAAGTACACTCATGAGCTTCATGAGGCTGGGTTTTCTTACTTAGAGCATCAAGAACATTGTTTCATTTCCATGATATATATTCTATCTCCAAATAAAACAATTTCATATACTCAACCCATATCCACTACCATAGATTCAAATATCAATACAAAATGATATACCTAAAGAAGTTGTGATAGTTACATGGTAAACTTTTCACCCAATAGGTAATTCCACCAACACATAAAATCATAAATCAATGTAGCTAATTATAGGTCGTTTATAGGGTAGTGATATTCATGTGGACTCAGGTTTTGAGATCTATACACCAAAAATCAATCTCCCTACACCAAAACTGCTCCAATACCTTTCCCAAAAGCATAAAAATTACTGTATACTCATCACCAATCTTGGGTAGGATGAAGATCATTGTAATGGTCAAATGATTATTCAACTGATAATGATAATTCTCACATGATATAGACCATTTAAACTTCACTCCCTTATTGGTCAAGATCGAAAGTGGTGCTTCTAATTCGGAAAATCCATGGATGAACCTCCTTTAATAACCATGCACCCCTAAAAAGTAAATTTATCATAAAAATTATCTAGATGCTCCCTATAACCCACAACCTAAACCTTCTCTAGGTTAATTACTCACATTACTTTGAGATTAAGTTACCCATGATGTGTACCTAATCAATCCAAAAATAATACTTAAAAAGATTTTCATATTTTTGATTATCTCTATGTGTACTCAGGATGATTTCAAGATGATGGGAATTATCATCATGAGTCTTGGATTACAGCAAGATTTTATCAAAAAACACTACAAAAAACTGATCTAGGTATGGGGGAAGATTCTATTCATTTAGGTCACAAGAAATTATGGTGAATTAGTCAACCCGAACGACATAAAAACAAACTCATAATGGTCATACTTTCTTCTGGAAGTAGTCATCGATATAACATAACATCAAAATTTAACTATTGATATGCTGATCTCTGTTGGATATTAGAGAAAACACATGCTCCTATAAATTGGTCGAATAGATCATCAAAACATGGAATATGGTACTGTTTCTTCAAAATCATATAATTAAACATCCTTTAATAGACACATAATCACAATGTTCTTCAGTCTATGTAGAATACAATACTAGATAACCACAATGCAACAAACTCAAATAGATAAAACCCTTATCCGTCATCTCTTCTAGCTGAGTGTTGTTCTCTTAAATCTTTGTTGGTGCTATTCTGTAAGGTGTAATAGAAACTGGCTGTAACCGTGACATTAGCTCAAACGTAAATTCCATATCTCTCTTAGGAGGCATCCTTAATAAGTACCTAAGAAAAAAAATCCAAGAACCTGTCCACTATGGGTGGAAAGACATCACTCCTTACACCCCATTAACTATCAACAGACTAGACATATGGGTAGTGATCTCAGCTAGTTTGAAATGAAATGTTTCTATAAGACCCACCTTGATATCCCCTTCAATATGATGTACTTAATTTAAATACTTAGGAGATGTAAAGGTATCTCTCATATGGAAAAAATAAGTCTGGGATTAGAATTATAGTATCCAGTCCATAAAAAAATTAGTTCGATTCCTGAATTGTCAAGGATGTAAAGATCCTATTAAAAAATAATACTCCCCAACCTTGAGAGAACCCCCTTGAATAAAAATATGTCACCTGACTGTACTCCCAATGTTGTATTGATCCTTATAACCCCACTCATAAACACTACTACTAGGCTCAATCCATTAAAAATTTGTAAAGATATAAAATAATGATAGGCACTATTATCATATTGAAACATTCTACTCTTGAAATAAATACATTATGATTGTCCAACATAAACCACCTGTCCTCCTATGGAAGCCACCTTCAGGTTTCCCTCATATATGAGAACATGATCCACCACCTCAGAAAACATCTTTCACTGAATGATGTTAACATGTGACCTAATCACACATTTATATGTATCCCAGAAACACATTTTTTCAGGCTATCTCACCCCTATATGGTGTAGTATCAAAGAAATACAAGTCAGTGAAGTGACCATCATAGCATATCATGAACATACTCCCCCAGGTCAACCACATGGACTAACATTCCCTCTCATGTCTCAGTGTTTGTGGATAACAACTCTCTATGAAATTATTTTAAAACACCTTCCATTCTATACCATATTCCTTCCCAGTTCGAGCCTAAACACCCCACCAGTGCTTCACTGGTCCATGTAACATTTAAGAACAAAACTAGGACCTCTAATCATCGGGTGTATCTAAATGGTCAATTACATTTTGGATGGAATTAATCTATAACTCATCTTCCTCAGCACCACCCTCATTAGTGATATTTGGAGGGTGATACAATTAAAACTCTTATATCGGGTCAGACATTCACTTCACAACCTTCTTTGGGACTATCTCTATAAACTGCATAAAGAAATAAAAGTCCTCATGGAACTTCTCCCTAGATCCTTTACCGTACACTATTAGTGCCTCAGGATCCAATACTAGAGAATAATTTCTAACCATATCCTCCTATCGTTCTATACTCATACCTTTCTATCATAAAACATCATCATAGAGGCATATCTCTACAATAAAAAACACATGACTATTGAAACATTTCACAACATTAACACATTTAACAAGGAGGATTCACATAAATCCATAAAAATTAATCCCCCAAACCCTATCACAGGGTCAAAACTATGGCACTATCATTACCCTTAACCATCATACATCAAGGTCCTTGTTAATAAAGAGAAAACCCATTATCATTATTCATGTCTCTCATTAGACACCTAGTTATTCACAATTTTTACCATTTTACAACTTTCAATTTCCTACCAGGAACCATTCTGTGTTTAATTACACTAGAAAGGCATAACATTTAAATTTCAAAAAACACACCCCAAAATGATTATTGAATTAATTTCTCAAAATGATGAATGCCATTGTAATTCTTGAGTTCGTAGAATAATTCATTCATACTTCAATCTCATTCCAAACTAGGCCATGAGTCAAATCTAAAAAAATCTCAAAAACAATAATCACATAAATCAACAAGTGCATCACCCAAGTTGAAATAATATCCAACTTTAACAACACATATCAAAAAAAATCCTACCTTGTGTACTAGGGTTTTCCCCCATACATGGGTTAGCTACTCCCATGCATAATGTCATGCAAAAGTCCCGACTCTTCCTAATATACTCTTTATGTTTCAAAAAATTGTAATAAAAAATATTATAAAATAAAATTACTTTGGTACAACTTTTTAACATCCTAACCAGGGTTCCAAAAACCAGTTCCTCAAGACGCTCGGGTACATGACCTTAAGCACGCTTCCCTGTATACCGGAGGCTGCCGATTACCAAAAATCATATAACATATCAACATGGGGAGACTATCACCTCTTTACCAAAGTATCACAATAATTTAAATAAATAAACAATACCCAAATGATGCAACCAATAACCACAAAAACTAGTAACATTGGATGACTAAAATAGGAATACAATCTCCAAACCAAAGGACCAGATATGTCATTCTAAGTAAATGTCATCTGTAAAATTAAAAAGATAAAATAAAGACACATTTGAACTCCAAAGAGGTTACCAGAACCTTTTTTGGTTCCCTAATTCATGCTCCATTCGTAATCAACCATTTAATACAAGGCTCCTTACCTTATCCTGTCATGCATCCTTGATGTATATTCAAGTACCAATTAGGCTTCTTGAGTAGGGTGTGAGAATAACTCAGTATGCTACCACCAATGGGGATAAAAAAATATCTACTCAATAATAATGTATGAGGTTGACAAAATAATAATTTAAAAGAAATATGGTAAGAATTTCCACATTCAATTATTGTTTATTTAACCACAAAAAACCTAGGTTACTGAGGACACCCACGGCATCAATACCTTCTTTGACCCATGCCAGAGTTCGAACCTTATCAAATAATCAATACTAAATAATAATAAAACATTTTCTTTCATTATACATTTCGTTTCAATTTAATATCATGACTACTTGGAACCATAGTCCAATTCCAATCTAACGGGATTAAGACATCATGTATAAAATCCTACTATATTTGGAGAATCTATCCCTATCCCACACCTAAAATTTACATGGGAATTATTATACTTAGTCTCTGTTCCACACCTCAAAGTCATTGGGTTATTTGGAGCCTCAGTTCCTATCCCACACCACAAAGTCTCATGAGTATTTGGAGCCTTAGTCCCCGAACCACACTTTTTATCACATATGTGTATTTAGATCCACATTCCTTATGGACCAATCACTAATCAAACATCTGTATTTGGTGCCTCATTTCTTGTCCCACACTCATTTATCACGCATAGCGCAAATATAGAAAATATCAAAAATTCACATAAATCACAATTTCATATACATTTAGGTTATGCCTCAATATCCTTCTCATCAAAATTTCTCATTAAAGTTCACACTTTCAATTTATCAAAAATATAATTATTATTTATCTATATCATATGGAATAATATGAATAGATCACTATTAAACTAATTACCATCATTTGACCATATAACTCATTAACCCTTAAACATTAAGATAATCATAACTTTTATTCCCATTAATCATGCAATTGCATATTAAATTAATCAATGAACTCCACAATCCCATCAACTTACCAATTATAAAATCCCATTAATCCATCGAATTAATTTCCCACTATTTACCAATTTCCGAAGCATAATTTCTAGAATCAATTTTCCCAAATCCATGTCATTTCATAATCACATGGAAAATCAATTATTAAATTCTACAATTCCACAAATTAATCAATAAATTCAATATAAAAATTCAAAATATTCCAATTTAAGTCTCACAATTCATAAATCTAACTGGAATTCACAACTATTAGAATTGAATTTAGTCAACCTACCTCGAGGTCGATGATAAATTCTCACCAAAAGAAATCCCCAATTGAAGTGGAACAACATAGATCATGACTAAAATTAATATCTAGATACAAAACCTCGATCAAGGATCAAATGGATTTTAATTATAAAATCCATGATATATATCAATTGATATCATAGGAAGAAAACCCTTAAAAGGATAAGATAATGATTAGAGAGAGATACATGAGAAACAAATCAGGATGATATTCTCTAATCAAGAGAGGTTCATATCATCAATATAGGCTTTGATTCACCAAGAATCAGGTTCAAAAGGTCTTATAATCCATTAGGGACCGTAAAAAATGATAGAAATCATTTAGGGTCATGTTTGTACCAATTAGGTTGAATTATGGGGGGTTTGAGGAATTACAAAACCAATTTATAGAATAATTAAACCTTCCCTTAGGGTTTCCTGGGTAGGGGGCATAGTTTTCAAAATTTTCACCCTAACCATCCATCTCACATATGGGGGGTGAATGGTTACTCATTATAGGGAACAATGTTTTCCAAACCTTTCATAAATCATGAAATCCCTCTCTATCTAGAGTTTCATGTTTTGATGTGGTATAGCCCAATGTTTGGTTATATGATGCGTTAACTGTGTACGACCAAAAGGTCCTCCGAAAAATTCCATATTTCATCCAAATACACCCAAGACATGCCTTAACCAATTTATAACAAAAAATGGAAAAAGAGTACCTACAAAATACAACAATACATCCCAAATAATGGTTGAGATATTATAAATACATTTGTTTAAAACCCACATCATACTAAGTGATACTAAAACATACTCTAAACAAAGGGAGTGGTAAGCATAAAGGATTCATGAAACATCACATAATTATGTTCCCAGATAAGGAGAACATTGTGATGATGTTTAAATATGTACATGGAGGAGAAAAATAACATCCAAGGACTAATATATATTGATAGAGAAGATTTCCACCAGAAAGTTAATGACCAAAACTCAGTAAATAATTGAGGGGTGAAAAGATAATCAACTCATCATAAATGAATGAAAATGAAATATTTTTTTAAATATATTTTTCCTAAAGTTAAATGGTTATTTTACTATCATAATAAATAACATAGGAAAATATTATTAATTTATTCATTTCTATAATAACAATTTTGTACTTTGGTTGAGATTTAATAAATTTCTACATCATCTCTTACTCCATGAAATGAATATTCATGATGATTTTTTAGAAGAATCATTAAAATTAACTTTTAATAGACAATAAGATGCCTAAAATAAAGATAAACCAGTACTCCTATCTCCAAATATTTATAAAAAAAAATGGATCCCACAAGTTATCCAATATGGATAAATATTTATATAACTACATAATATAATAATTAATAAAACCATAATAATAAAGCCTAATGTTCAACTTAAACTCATCCAAAATATTTCTAACTAAATTTAAAAACAAAAAAAATTGAAACATGCACTAAAAATAAAAAATAAACATAAATTTAAACCCCAATAAACAAAAATTATATCATAATGTCACACACTAAACACATAAATATTATTATTATACGTTCTCATAAAACTTTTTTATCCTATCCAAATATAACCCGAATCTCCTTAAAGATTCATCAAAAATACTTAAAAAAATTAACTCTATCATTATTCCTTAAATAAAATCATAGACCATCAAATATATTCCATAAATAAAATGATATAAACATCATCAACGAAAACATAAAACAATTTTTAATCAAATCCCTAATGACTTACAAGGTAATTAATACTATCCAATTTAATTTATCAAAATTAATAATCAATTAATCCTAACTAAACATTATTATTTCATCATCATGAATATATTAATGGTTATCTATCCATCAATCAATAAATTTCTATAAAATATTTCATTACAACTAAATCCCATTTCTAGGTAGTTAGTACCATTGAAAACATATATTAGAAACCTTAAATAAAAAATATTATAGTATAATATGTAGATGTTTAATGATTATTATAACTTGAATATCACTGATAAAAACATCTATATAATAATTATCATATCTTAATTAATAATCACATCAACTAATTTACATCAATTATTCATATAACACAATACCTTACTTGGTTTAGGAGTTAACCATTACATATGACATTAACTTAGCCGATTTCCAAAATCCCCATGAATAAGACATTGAACTATTAATGGAACCTTATGATGTAATAAATTTCATTCCATTGAACTCTTAATTTCCCACCATATATTACTTATTGTATGTCGTCCATTTTGACCCCAAAACATCTTACCATTTCATTAAGACATTTCCTTGTGTTCTTCTTCCCTCATTATCTAAATATATGAAATTCAATCTTCTTTTCTCTGTTGTCTTCATCAGATACAATTTTTCTATTATTTGGTTCACCTAAAGACTCACTTATGTTCAGGATGTCAATCATACATTGTGATTGTTGGTAATACATAATCATAATCTTTAACATTTTATATCCTATTTAATTTTTTTTTCTCATGAGGAAAATCATTACATTATCCATCACATCTAGTGGGAACATGATTCCCTCTAGTTCCATCCATTGAAGAAAACCATTGATTATGAGACTGAAAATAATCATAGTGAGTAATCAAATAACCATGACTGATATTTCATAGGATGTCTAAATCATAACACATTATTTTCACACAATTAAACCTTAAGTTTAAAATTAGTTATCCGTAGAAACTATCTATTCAAATCCTTCATAATGAATCACAATGAAAATGTGAATTAACCACAAAATATCCCAAGCATGTGTCTACCCCAAGTGTGATGTCTTAGGTTTACTGATCATATACCAGTTACAATTGAGCTAATACCAAATCTATCCATTCAAAGTTTTTACCCCAAGGCACCTCTATGAAATGACCTCATCAGATTATTTTAATCTAGATATATAAACATTTTCTATGGAAACCAAACTCTTATATTTAACAAAAAATAGTATGTTCTCTTATAATTAGGATTATCCTAATCATTCTCACTAAATTTTTATCATCATAGTTACAAAAAATAACCAAACCCTTCTATGATTCCAACTATAACTACCTAAACATTTCAAACCTAAATATTACATATTATTATATGAATACTAATAATATAATGTTATTATACACTCTAAAATTGTAGTGGTTTAGTGTATTAAAAAACATGGGTAAATAAACAAGTAGAACAAAAAATATATACATAATCTCGAAATTAGTGTTTCACGACTATAAATATTCCCATACATATCATACAACAAAAAATTTCCTATCCTATGGAAATGGAAGAATAATTAATGGTGATCTTAGATACTAACTAAGAGTAAACAAGGGAGATATAAAGGATCATTTAATTATAACATGAGAATACATGTATGAAAACATGATATTAACATTTTAAATCTATATAAATAAATTCATAGATCATAATCACGAATCATCATAAAAATACTTGAAGTTTATGTGATATATACCATAAATGGATCAAGGAAACTGATCCATGAGAATATAACATTGGTAGAAGACAATGTCATAAAAGTGTTTTATAGAGTATGGTTTAATAAGAATCATCAAAAAAATATATCAAGCATTACCGACAAGAAATTCATCACATTTATAGATTAGGCTAACCACTAGTTTAGTTGTTTCATGTTTGGTTTACCCACTCATATTACCGCTTATTGGGCTTGGGATAATATCTCATCTCCCTATTTTTGGATTTAGATAACCTCCCTCTTAGCCTATTTTGGGAGTGGGATAACATCATGTGTAATATCTTCTTTGGATTGGGATAACATTCCATGTACCCTATTTTGGGAATGAGATAACCTCCCATATACCCTCTTTTGATCTTGGCATAACCTCCCATGTACCCACTTTTGATCTGGGGATAACATCCATTATACCATTTGATCTCATAAAAGATTAACCTATACACAATTTATAAAGGGATATAGTAGAACCACCCATAACATAATCATAATCTATTAATATGTATGGCATAATATCATCGAAAAATTTATCATTCATCATAATTTAACTAGTGAAAAATTTGTTTTATATATCATTGATTGATCATGATGGAATTAAATTCCATTTATTCCTTATTTGTTAAAACAAATATTCCATCCACATTTTCAGAAAAAGTAAAAACTACCTCATTTGATTAATAAAAAGAAGTTAAATTTCAATATTTTTATAAATTGAAACATGGGTAAAGATTATTTCAAAAAATAATTGAATAATATTAAAAATATTCTTGAAAAAATTTTAAATAAAATATGGTTAGGAAATAAAGATATTCCCTATTGAATGGTGAACCAAATTTAGGTTTTCTTATAAAAAATACTACGGTATGTTTAGTTCCTAAAGATTGTAAAATAAAATTTAAAAAGTAATATCCATAAAAACCATATTATACTGAAATAATTAATATTTTTTATAGAAATATTATATAATTTCATCACATGAAATTTACGAATAAACAATCCTTGCAAAAAATGAGACTTAAATGTAATGGTTTTACCACTATTGTAACTTTGAGTCAAAACCCATATAAAGAAATAATATTAAATGAATCATTAAAAATAATTAATATAAATATATTCAGGATATAACATAGTGATGAGGAATTATATACACCTAGTAAATATAAATGGTTTCACCACATCAAACATGCCTCGACAATATAATATTGGGACTACGAAGCATTACATCTTTGGTTATATATGAATAGAAACCTCACAAAAGAGAAAAATATATATTTATCTATAAATCCACATAGTATTCCTAAAAAATAACAACTTATATTAATGAGATTTATAAACACCCCATTAAAAACAATTAGTGAATATGGATTATGTATCTTGAAAATAAATGTGAGATGAGAAACCATTACCTCATGCACAACATCCTTCAAAAAAACTCTAACCTCATGTTTAATAAACATTAAATTATTATAATTATAAAAAAAATTAATATATATTCTTTTAATAATTTTTATGATCAAATTATAACATTTTACCACCCATTTATACATACTTATTTATTAAAGTCATCATTTATGGGTGTTAAAGGTTTCATTTTTCAAGAAAGTTTTTTTCAATAGTTCTGATATTTGAACATTGATCAATTTTCTATAATCTCAAGTATATTAATAATTTCAAGAATATCATATGTAATAATTATGTAATGTTTCATAAGTATTTATATAGATTGGTGATGTAAAATGGATTATATTACTTTGTGGATATGGTAGTATGTACACAAGCATTGGTTATGTTTCCATTTTTCAGTGGATGTAATGAATGAAAAATAAATAAAATTTCAACTTTATAGTAACAAAATAATATTATAAATATCAAACATATTTATTTTATGCATTAGTATAAATATCCCTGATAATTAGTGATGATGAAAATAATCGTATTTCTATGTGGATGTGGTAGTCCACACATACACACTATTGATACATTATTTTCTCATTAGATTGAAATAGTAGAAGAATAAGGTTCTGAAAATAATAAAAATTATAATAAATGGTATAAATTAAGGTTATTATATTTTAATGGTTAGAAAAATATTAAAGGTGATTTAAAAATAATAGAAATGAATATACATGGTTAAGAAGATTACCTCCTCTTTGAATAATGTTCTTTGTATCTCTCCTTAAGAACCCCGTGGACAATATTTTACGAATAAAAATACCTCTATAATGTATATAATAAACTATATAAGTTGTTTTATCAGAGGATATTTGATTTATTTGGATAAATATATGTGTTGAGGAGAGGAGTGGTGGTGTCCCTATATAATAGAGGATAGAGGAACCCAAAGAATTCTTTACATTATTAATTTTTTATAAATTAATTTTTATTTTAATGTTTCTTCAAATTGATATATTTTTAATATTGAATTATTATAAGTGTAAATAATCTCATTAAATTATATTTAGACTAGTTTATATGATTTTTTAAACAATATCTATTTGTGTTATACCACTTTAACCCTTATGATTATTAATGTTCAGTTAATGTTTTTTTACTATTTTAGTGTTAAAAAACTTTTTATAAAGGAAAAGTGACCCATAAGTTGAAAATAGTTGACATGATCTACCAAACTCCATTCAATTTGATAAATATATTATTTTTATGAGATTTAATTAAAATAACAATCTATTATTAAACATATGATAACATTTAAAACAGTTTCAAGACAATTTATATTGTAGACTTAAAAACAAATAAATATAATAATTTAATTCAAATATTAAAATTTTAAATATACCTAATACATTATATTTTTATAAAAAAGTAATGAAGCATTATAACTCAACATAAAATATTACACTGTATGTTTTAACAATCATTTACACCATTTTTCTATTCCTTGAACAAATAATGTGTTAGTCTTGCGTAATCATTTATGGAAACTATTTAATTAACAAAACTGAAACAAAATTCCATACTAAATAAATGTAATAATATACAACATAATATCATTGAACTATTAATTGTTTTTTATCCCAATTTAAAAAATATTAAAGATATTATATAAAAGAAAGTGACAATTTATGAATTTATTTTAGTTAAAATATTATAATGGACTTTATCAAATACTAATGAAACCAAAATTCCATATTTTAATTAAATTAAAGTGGCTGGTCTAGTCAAACTCATCCAAAAAAAATATATGAATCTTTATCAATGAATTTTAAGCCTTATCTCATTGTTTAAACCTTAGTTAACCAGTTGGAATAACCAGAATAACAAGATTCCTCATGTGATCATGATTAATTCCACTATGCTAAAAACGATCAAGGAAATCACATATAGATTATTCTTAAAGGAGTTTGGGAATGATCATTGGAGTAATTTCCAAACCATAATTATAAATCTAACTGAATCTGTATCCATCGTTTGCTATGATATGTGGAACCCCTTCATGGATAAAGAAGGATCTCGATGATTGGAAAAACAAGAAAGGAAGAGGATAAAGATGGCTATTAATACCTATAATTTTCCATTAGTATTTGGATCATACCAATTATAGCCTAGATTTTCTATAATTTTATGTTCTATAATTTAATTCAATTTCCAAAATAAATTTATCATCATTATATTATTATTTTCTCTCTTAGTTGTGACTATTTATTAATACCCATTTTATATTTTTTATTGCTTAAATATATATTATTTCATAACTAACTACAGGGCTATGTCCTAGGGGTAATACAAACATTCTCCAAATACTAGTTTTCAATTCCTTATTTTTTTAATATCAGCATTTATATGAAAGGTAATTGGAAAGAGGTAGATAGATTTCAATCATTTTAAATTTATTTTAAGCTATGTAATTCATCAATATTTCTAATATTCTTTTCCCCGTATCAATCTAAAATGTATTCTAGTTGAAATATGTAGATTTCGGGATGAACAAAATATGGTGGAGGTGCGTGTGGAGATATTGAGGCCCTCAATTGAGTTTATTTGTTTCCTTTTTAATATGGAGGAGGTGTCATAAATATTCCCAAAGATTTTTTCCAAATTATGTTTAGTACCATAATATATATACAAATAGGAAATAATGTAATGATGTAGGCTTGATTGTTGGGTTCAACCAATATGCATAATGAAGTATCTGTGTGGTCAAAACTAGATCTAACCCCTTTCACCATAATTTGATAGTGTTTTCAACATCACAAGTTTTAAATTCATAAAACTATAAATCAAAACCTATTTAATTTTTAATATTTTATACAATTTAAAAAATATACATATATGATATAGTGATACTCCCACACCAAAATCATTGAGATACAAACCTAGTTGAACACTAGGCTACATTAGGTGTAAAATAAAAATTATACTTGACCATGAAAAATGACATCAAAATGATAAATGCATTTAATTATTTAATATAAATATGAAATAAAAAAAATTCTATCCTAACAATATCAACCATAATCAAACATAGTCTTTGTTATAACTTGCTTTGAGAGACACATTCTATTTTATCCTTGAAAATGACTTTGATAAAGGTAGTTTTATACAATTCAATGAGTTGAAGGGACAATGTTTATTAATAAATATCTTTTATATTGGTAATTAGACATGGAAAGAAGATTAAAGTCATGTTTAATATGACCATGTGTGGACGCGTTGGGACTTACTATAGATTGGATGCCCATATAAGATCCTAGGCTCATGAATGAAGATTAAAAGAATAATATGGGATAAAAAATGATAATCACAATTAAGGGGATGTTTCACCATTGTGATATTGATATAGTATTACATTATTAGGGTAATACATTATTATCCACACCCTTACGATCTTATAACTTAGCAAGGATAACCTAAGAACGACATTTTATGGGAGGCAAGAACCCAATTCTCATGGGAGCATTTGATCAAATTAGAGCATAATGGCATGCATCAACCTAGAATATATTTCATGAGGCCATGCGAGAGTTCTAAGTAGATGTTGGGCTGTGTAGCTGGTATGGGTGAACGGGTGACCAAGTAGGTGAACTAGGTTAACCAGCGCCTAGGTTAGTAACCTGAGTAGGAGGAGCACCCAAGAAGGTGACACAAGAAAAAGGGGTGCCTAGTTCTATGACATGTGTGAAACTGTAATAGTGAAATCTTGTGCGTGACTCCACTTGAGGAGACCCAAGTGTTTATATAATTGGGGGACATGATAACTATTTGAAGGTTCCCTTGAATGTGGAACATCTCTCTTAATTATAGACTTAAGAAAATGATTATTCCATTGGATGACCATTGAGATAATGGAATAATCTATTGAGTATGGAATAGGTTTAACACATCCAAGGGGAATTTGGGTAATAAGGTGTCTCACCATAGTTTATTTCATTTTAATTGGAATTAGTTAATATAACTTCAATGACTCACGTCAATTTGGGCATTTGGAATTAAATTGGAATTTGAAAAATTAAAATAGCTAACATGAAATATTTTGATCCTGTCATTATAATGGAATTGTGAGTGTTTGAGAAACTCATAAAGGTGTTTTTTGAATAGAAATGGGGGATCAGGAGGTGGGATACCGTGTTTGAGAGGAATCAAAGGAAGAAAAGTTTGGAAGGGATATATGGGGGAAGCAACTCAATGCCATCATCTAACTAGTTCTTTAGTCTATGGTTTGGTTCCACTTCTGGGCTCACCATCCAGTCATTGGCCCAAAAATAGCCATCTGGCGATCCACTAAAAATCCCAATAACCCAGATTGGGTTTCCTATAGGGGTTTTTATGGGTAAATGTTCCAAAAAACACACATTTACTTGTAGGGAAAACACCACCTCCTTTCTCCCAATTTTTGGTGCTTGGACAGAACATGTTAACCTCATCTTCCACCATTACAATAATTCTATTTTTTGTGGCTCTATAACTCCTATTAAGAAATTTAGGTTGTGGGTTGAACTTTAACAACCTCCATTTCTCATCTCATTTATTTTTCACAAAATATATTTTACCCTACCATTGGGTTTGTTCATGATTCTATTAGTGGTGGAATCAGCAAAATGATATGGGGATTCATGTTTTCTTAAGATTAGGGTGTCCAGTGATGACACCATCAAAATATTTCTTTTTTAATAGAAAATTAATGTCACTATTATATATTTTTATTAGGTTTATATCCAAAACATAGTTTACTTGTTTTGTGGTTTGGGCACTATTGGTTAGGGCTCCAGCATGGAATATATATGGGTGTACAAGGTCGGTATTTGGGATGAATTTTTCAGGGTTCTGGTGTGACATGGGCGATTTATAAGTTTCATCATTTTTTCCCTATTCATTTAATCATTAAAATTAATTGTAATTTTTTAGATATGTGAAATAATTAGTTTAAAATGATCTATAATTAAATATTTTTCTTCATATGGATTAATTTTGGTACTCTATTGGTGATTCATGCCTCAATAGAACTTGAAATATATTTCTTTCCCTTGGGGAAATTATTGAAAGTGGTAAAAAAGATTAGTGGTCGTTAAAGTATCTTATGGTCTTACATTATTTTGAAATTTCATTTTCACAGTCTAACCAGTTTTCCATAAAATGCCTATAAAATGATACAAAGGAATTAAATTTCATTTTCATCAGTTATATGAATTTCAGAATACATGAACATTAGAATGAGATGACCAGAGAGGAGTGAATTAATAATAATGTCCTTTGAATTGGAAGAAATATAATGAAAGGATTTTATAGAGGAGGAATTTTGATAATGATATTTTGGATATGTAAGTGGAGTGGTATTTTGAAAAGGTGCTTTGAAATAGTTCTAGGATTGATTTTTAAATTGTTCTTTGGAAAAAATTGTAAATTTTAATTAATTATTTTGGGAAGTAAAATATTAAATGGTTTGATGAACTGTGAACTAATGTCTTATTTATCTAAATTTTTTATTTTTGGATTGTTTTAATAATATGTTGATCTATTTTTGAGATATTTTTAATTTTATGAAAACAACCATTGTGGGTAGTCTTATATTAAAGACAAATAACATACCATCAGGGTGGTTATATGTTTTTATTGAAAAATCCTTATGGGTGGTTTTGTTACTTGGATGAAAATACACCTAAAGGGTGTGGTTTTTGTTAGATATTGGATTATGGTATGTAAGAGTAAACACTTGAAGTTTATGCTCAATTTTACTTATTTTCCAATGGAATTATTGAGAAAACACCATAATTGTGGTCTTTGATAACTATGAATACATCATAGGGGTGGTCCATGATAACCTAATCTTCTCTAGTAAGTGGTATATGATGATATAAAAAACATCATAAGTGGATGTATGTAAGAAATATTGAAAAATCCCTAAGGGGGTCCATGATGATTAAATGAAACATTCTTGGGATAGGTTAATGATAATCATATGAAACAAAGATGAAGGGTGGTTGTGATGCTATGGTTGGAAAAAATAATGTGAGAAGAGACACCTTATCACTGGCTGATGAAGGTATGTTTGATCAGGGTTTTGAACCTAGATATTATCAAAGGTATAGAATGATATCTGGTGTCCCCATGGATCCCATGTATTTTTTTGTTATATAATACATTTAAATTAAACTGTAATTTTTTTATAAAATTTATTTATATCACTTATTCATGCACTATTTATTAGAGATATTTTATAGAAACCATTGGTGGAACTCAACTTAGTTAAAATCACACCCTAATCAGGCCGCCCTGACACTTGGGTACTTGAACAGACACTTATAGTTTATTTAATGGACAAGTTTAGGGTAAGGATTTTTGTTGATTAGTGTTAGCTCTACATGCTAGGATGAGGTGTGGATGATGGGACCATATAGAACTCTAGACCAAATGGGGATAGGCTATCAACCTCAATTTTATTTTTTTCTTTTATCAAGACTTTTGTATAATTTACCTATATGGGATCCAATATAGTATGTATGGAACACTCATTTTTTATCACACACAACATTTAAATTATTTTATCTAAACTTTACTTGGATTATAATTTATCAGTTTATTTGTATGATGTCCACGAGTAGTTAATATTATAATTCTAATAATTATTTAAAATGAGGTCATAGTCTCCCACAATAACCTTATAGGACCTCACTGCTATTCAAAAGCCTCCAATGTATGAAGAGGTGTTCCTAAGTTAAATTAGTGACTTATGGTCCCATAATTGATTATTGGTATGAGGTGGTAGTGCTTTACAATGTGGTATTAGAGAAAGTTTATTTTGTATTACTAATTTTTCATGGTAGATAAGAGAATATGATGTTATTGGATTTTGGTAATGTGCTTATTCCTAGATGATATATCCTTATGCACAAGGAGAAATCTAGGTCTCCAGGGATGAAAAGTGTTGTTCCCACATTGTGATTTTATAATTGATTGATTTTGACATTGAGTAGTGTACATGGGTGTGATGTTACTGATTTATTGGATATTTATACTTGTTTGGTATGACAATAGGGTGTGTGCATATATGTATCATGGTAGTCACATAGTATTTATATTCCATCTGTATGCTTCTTTTGATTGATAATATCCCTAGATTCACATATGCTGATGTTTTTCATACATTCTGTGGTTTTTACCTACTAGGGAACTATGTCTACCTATGGATTTAAATTATTTAGAGGGATTGGTATTTAAAGTGTTTATCAATTTGTATGTTAGATTTCACATATAAATAGTGGATGTATTCTACTTGACTTACAACTCATGTGACTTCTAGTTAATAGGTAGGGATAAATTCATTATTAATGTGACTATTTTGGATAAATAAAATTCCATTAAGTAACATATAATTTGTTTCTCCCTCACAACTTGTGAATAAAATTTTATATACACATTTCATGTAATGTGATACCTAATAATGATTAAAAATTTCAAAAATATTGGTAGTGAAATGTTTTAAAATGTGGATATATAGATTTAAAATTATGGGTTTCAATTAAAGGTAAAGGATAAATGATCTTACATTTTGGGATCATGTGGATGAGTATCCATTATAGTTATAGTATGTATCTTTGTATGGATAGTTTTGGGTTATGTAGATATTCAAGGTGGTGGGACCCTTGGAAATGTGTTGCTATACATTGATAGGTTTGGGTATAATTGATAGTTAGATGCCACAAGATTTTCCATCAGTTGGGCTGTGACCACAAGGTTATTAGATATTACCTTCTTTCATGATTTCTTATGACCCTTTTGAGTTTAATTCTATCTCAATATTGGGTAGGGATGTTGAGTTTAAAACTATAATTTTGTTAGAATTTACATCATGTTTCTTCTCACATATTTTTATTGAGTATGAGTATGTGTATCAGTGTGTGGGAACTTGAGTGATAGATTGAATTTGGAACCTTAGAGGTGACATGTTTTATAATGGGTGGAGGATTCCCACCCATGAGTAGTGAATTATATGAGTCATAACTGAAGGGTATATGTGAGATCCTATAATTTTTTAAAATATGGCTCAGAATAATTTTGAGATTATGTTTTTTGGGATTGAGGGTATCTATGAGAGGGGTTAACTCAATATCAATGATGTGCCTGATTTTCTAGGATTTGGTGGATTCTTCAGATTGTTTAATTGTTACAAATAAGGTGTAATAATGGTTTTGGTAAAGGCATTGTTATTACTTGGTTCATTTTATAGGGAAAACCACAAGTGGGTGTGTTTGAGAGTTTGGGTGGGACTCCAAGGGTTGAGAAATTTAGATGACTAACCTTGAAAATCTCTAATGAAATAATATTTGTTGACCATGGTTAAATGGTTATATTTATGATATATTGGGGGTTTATTCTACTAATATTTGAGCAATACCCATGATGTTGAGTGGTCCTATATTTATACTTTACTCAAGAAATATGTGATGCTATTTTATAAAATCATAGAAGATTTCTTGAGTTCGATTAGATTTATTGGACATGAAGCATGTGAAGTTATTGAATGTGCATATGGGCCTAAAATATGAAATACATAAATCATGGGACCTTTATTTGGGTTGGTAAATAATTATAAGGGAACATGTGCTCATGATATTTTGGAGATATTGAGGAGGAAGGCATGTTCCAGAGGTGCAAAATGTCATTTGGGTTATGTGATTAGGTGGCTTAGGAGTTAGCACCCATTTATTTTTGGTGAGAAAAATAAAATACATGCATTTTATACATTAGGATTCATGAATATTAGATTATAAAATTGTCCTTTTAGGAATCCATTGAGAATAAGTTATGTACCTATAGGTGATCCAGTAGTATTGTGGTGATAGTTCCTCCTTGAGTTTAGTTCATGGCTTCTTTGAAGAGAGTCATGGGGCTATAAAGGGTGTCAGTTGAAGAGTCACTATTAATGAGAGATGGAATATAGTTGATGAGATTCTTATGGGAATGGATGATCAAGTCCCTTTTAAAGGTATTTAAGATACGCTTGTAATGAGATGTGAAATCATGATGGGATAAGAGTATGATGGCATAGATGAGATAGTGTGAACCAAATGGGGGCGTCATGTGTCAATGCACCCATCAAGCATGGATTAGAAGAGAAGAATACATTTTTAAACATATAACCATGGAGTTTTCACTCAATGAGTTTTATAAGTGATGTTTTATGGTGAGGAGTTTACCACCAACCATTGGAGGGAAATGACCTTGTTATAAAATAGATATTAGTGAATTCCATGGGTGTCATTATCCAAATCATAGAATGGGAAGTAGATTTTTGTTATATGTTATTAGATGAAAACCCGATGAATATGTCTAATATTTGAGGCCAGTGATAAAGGAAACATATGATGGGGAGGTTGGGATTTTATAAATTAAAGTGAAAAAGAACACTCCAATTGTATAGAGTAGTGTGTTATTATTGGGAATATAGATATTATACCGAAAGGGTCTTGGGTACAAAAAAATGAAAATGAGTGATAGTGGTGGCATCAGAATACTAGTGAGGAACAAATGAGATGCATAACAAGATTACTTAGGGAATAACAAATTGGAAATAATATGTGATGGTGGATAAAGACTGAGTACCGTATTCTTTATTGATATGGATTTAAGGAATTATAAGGGTTCTGTAATTGAAGGAACGTCGGTGTGTATGTTAGGGAACAATAATAGTTTGAAAAGTTGAAGAACTAACCAAGGGATATCATCAAGAGTTGGGTACAGACTCGAAAGAGCGATTTTGGTTAATTATTGGATTCTATAGGCCCTATTGTATCTTTAATGAATAAATTAATAAACTATCAACTGTTAAAGTCAGGAATTTTTATGATGTGCTAGTTGAGGATGATTTAAATTGTATTCGTGAATGATTTTCATGTGATAATTTAAAAACCACAACCGACAAATCATTTAGGATATTATGGGTGCATTTTGGGAATCATAAAGGTCTTTTCAAGGAAAATATTATATATTCTATGTTATACATGGATGATGATTTTACATCCACCCAATTTATAATTTGATAATGATGATGGGTTATCTAATCTAGTAAACATTTTCATGTATGTTTAGGCATAGTGTGTTAAAAACCATGATGGGAACATTATTGAAACATGCGAACATTGAATCAATTTGAAGTTATGATGCCAGTGGAACTAATGCATCAGAATTATTTATTATAATATGAAGCTTATGGGGGGGAGCACCAAAGTCCAATAGGGTAATTGGATAATGGAACATTCATGGTTTGGGATAGTTGTTGTTGGATAAGTTACATCATAGTGTTTCAATAATGAAGAAATATGTTGGATCATGTTCTAGTGGTTTGATTTCCATGATTTAGAGGTTTTTTAATTATGATGCTTTAGGAATTCATGAATGGAATGAGTTTGTTTAGCTTTTTATTGGTGGGAAAAGTATGATGTGAGATTCAAATTGATTACCACATGGATATCATGAGGATAATAAGTTTATGGTGGGTATATTTTAAAGCCTCTCTTATGTACAATAATATATAAATAAAAAGTATTTTTGAAATATTGAAGTATTTGTTGTTCCATATACTAAACCTAAAATCAGAATGCAATTCTAAGTGTTTCAAAAACTCAAACTAGTATTTTTCGGAATGGAATGAGATTTTGAGAGGTTCAATAAAGGTTTTGAGAACAATAAGATGCAGATTGATGTGGAGAGACTATTAGGTTTCTACATTCTACAACCACTAGCAAGCTGCTGGTGAGAATCTGGAAAGATGATAGACATATAAAAGAGAAAATGTGGGTTGTTTTAATGGATAACTCTACCAAATTCCCCATGGGGGGGGGGGTTAGGTAATTCCACCCATTCCTCCCTATTTTTAGTGCATGGAATGGGAATTTTAACCCTTTCCTACCCTTTAAAATCCCTTATATTTTAGGTGTTTACATATCTATTATTTGGTGAATTGGGGTATGGATTCACCTATGGAATCATCAATTTCTACTCTCCTTTATTCTTCTCTAAATTTATTTTTCCCACCTTATGGTTTTGTTTTGATTCCATTGGATCATGGTGGAATCTTCCAAGTGCTACAGGGATTCCTTTCTACTACGATGAGGGAATCCTAAGATGCCATCCACACCCAGTTTCTTAGTGATTTGATAAGGTATGTTTATGTTAGGGTCTTTATTTAGTTTTCTTCCAATATTTAATTAAATGGTTTTATATTATGGTGCCATTGGTTATGGATTTCACCCGGAATGGGGTTAGGTGTGTGTTGTTCATGTTTGGTGAGAATTTGATTATAGTTTTGATGTAACTTGATTTATCAATAAGTTTTTTAATTTAAGAATTATCGAGTTAATCCTTAAAATTAATTTAAATTGTTTTTATAAGTTAAATAATTAATTATAAATGATTTATATTTATTTATTCTAGTTTTTATGACATGATTGGGGTGCCTGGTTGTTGATGAAAGAGCCATCAATCCTTTTCAGTTACTCCCAAATATTAGGTGAATAATTGAAAGTATAAAATAAATGTATTTGGTCACTTAATCTTCCCACAATCTTGAATTATATTTATATGTTCATATTAGTAGTCTCATCTATTTTAAATGTAATTAGTAGAATTTTTTTAAATGGAATTCGTAGTCTTTTTCCAAAGATAATTCCTTTTGGAATGCTTGAATCTTTGAAATTGATGACCCTAAAGGAGTGATTTAATAATAAAGTTAACATGGAATTGAGAAAACAGTATGGAAGGATGTGTTTTATGAATGGTAATTGGATAATTTAACATAGAAATTTATTTGGGATTATATTTGAAATGGTCCTTGGAAAATGTAAATTGGAAGTTTTAATTGAGATTGCGTATTAATTGGAAGATGGGAAATGGTTTTGTAACATGTTTACTAAAGTTATATTTTTAAAAAATAATTATTTTTGTCTTTTTATATAAAATTGTGTGAACTTTTTTGGATGTTTTAAGTTGATGGAAATTCCCATTAGGGGTTTTATTTTTTAATGTTAATGGAAAGTTTTTTCTCGATGATTATGGGTTAAATTATTAAAAACTTCCATATCAGAGGTCACATTATATTGATGAGGAAATTTCAAAAGGGGATGGTATATGTCACTTATCTTCCTAGTTCCTATTTGAGAATACACAATAAGGGTGGTATGTTATAGTTATGGATACAATGTAAGGATGGTCAGTGATAATAACGAATAAACTATAAGTGTGGTAAGTAATATCTAAGAAAATTTCCTAAGAGGTGGTATGTGATACTCTAAAGAAAACTCCATTAGTTGAGGACAATGATAAAAATTTAATACACTCTGTTGGGTGTTCTATGATTTCAAATGGAAATCCCCTTTGGTATGGCTTTTGATATTCATATAGAAAAATTCCCCCAACATTAAATGCTTAGATGCACATCCACCTAGGTCGAAGAAGGTATGATCGATCGAGGTCTTATATCTAGAGATAGACAGTTGTTTGAACTAATCTTGGTTGTCACCATGGATCCCATGGTTTAGTGGTGATTTAGTGTTTTTAGGTTAAACAATTAAAATATTTAAATTTATTATTTATAACACTTATGAGTGTACTTATTATCATAATTTTTATTCTTAGGACACTACATGTAGTTCCATAAAAATTTATACTCAGACCATTATTGGGATACCATGACCCTTTGGTACTTGAGTAGGCATTGTTATTTTTCACATGGGATGGTTTAGGGAAAATACGGATGCTGATTAGTGTCCGATCAATATGCTAGAACGTGTTATGGACATTGAGTCTTGTTATTTCATGGGACCTGTTGGGTATAGGTTATTGGCCTCGCTTTTTTTTATTATATTAGTACTTCCTGTGTATAATCTTCACATTGGGTATCCAATATTGTATGCATGGTACATTCATATATTACCAAATGAAATTGTGTATTTATTTTATCAGAAATTACACTGGAAAGATATTTATAAATTTATCTAGATGATGCAATTTAATAGTTATTAATATGATGATATTAATAATCTAACACGAGGTAATAGAATACCAATGTTAATGGTGCATGACCTAAACTCTAGTATGTAGCCTCTAGAACATAGGGAGGCACACATGACATTTTTTGGTTACCACCGGTCTGGGAACTGATCTATGGATGTGGTGGTCGGATGTTACAATAGATTTTATTCTATCTATAGTCTTAGTCTAAAAAAAATTAAAAATAGAGTTTTAAATTTTATAATTGAAATGGTAGTGAAAAAATGTGGTGTTATAATGATTTAAGGGTAAAGTATATAAAAAAAGAGATAAAATAAATATTAAATGAGAAATATTGATTATGTGTGATCATACTAAGGAAATATCATTATGATACCCTTTATACATTTAATAGAAAATGTTCAGATATTTTGTTCCATTAATTTTTATACCTAAAACAATATTTTTTGGAGTTTAAGAAATGATACCTCTAAGGTTCTAGTCAAAAACAAAAATTGATTCATTGGATACCGCCAATTATTTGGTGATTTGTGTCCAACTTCATAACCGAAACACATTAGGGATGTAACGACCTAACATTTCCCTATATATTATCCCCACACACACACACATATATTATTTTAATGATGTATTTTGAAAACAACATTTGACTAAAACAAATTGAAGAAATGTTACTGTTATAATATATCTATTTAATAAGTAGGAATAAAATAAGAAAACCATATTATAAAATCAATATAGGAATAAAATGACAAAATGTAGAGGAATTATCCCTTATGAATCTCATTTATATGATCTTAGTTAGGATGTATCTTCACTTGGGTATTCTAGAGACCACGTACAATACACACTAAAATGACAACAACGTGAGAAAAATCAAATATGAGAGAAATTCAAGCTCTTAGAAATTTCTACTAGATCTGTACAATTGGAATCACCATGCTCAACTAGAACCGAAGCTTACCATATGGTTAGATAGTACGTGGTGTAATTTAGGATATATATAGCTATAATGAGGATGATATAATCAGGTAATTATTAATGTAATTTTTTTTTATTTCATGTAGTTTAAAAAAACTCAATTAGTTTTGAAAATAAGAAGGATGTTTATTTAGTAATGCATTTACAACATTAACATGATTATTTTATTCATAAAAATTATTGTAAAAAATAAATAATTTTATTTTAATTATTTGATGAAATAAAATATATTATATATTTTTTATATGAATAATAAATATATATATATATAACGGTAAATCTAATTATATTAGTAATTTATAAGAAATAAGAAAATAAATGGTTAATACATTTAAAGGTTATTTTCCTTTAAAGATATTTTTTTCATTATGTTTCATGATTTTATATAATAGTTAAAATATTAAATTATAGAAATTTTGTTTTTCAAAAATAAATTAATTTTTTTTAATTTCAATATTAGTTGAGTAACATTTTTTTGATTTTTGTAAAATGATTTATTTTAATGTGAATAATGGAAAATCTTATTTTTATTACTTACATGACTTTTATGAATTTACATGTATATAGGCACGAATATGAATTTAGTGAAACTTTTTTAAGAATGGATTTTTTTTTAAAAGTAAATTTGTAATTTTAAAAATGTTCTTTAATTTACAATCCCATAGTTGGAATTTTGGGATTAATTTTAAATTTTATGAAATCATATTTTTATCAAATTATACATTTATTATTTTAAAAATAATTTTAATCACATTTACAAAATTAATATAAAAAAATTTATTTAATTTAAGAATTATCATGTCAAAAATTATGCAATAATGGAAAATTTATTTTAAATCATTAATGATATATTACTTTGGTAAAAACTAATTACCTTAGTACATGGGAAAAGGGTTAAAAGGGGTTATCCGGGAGTAAATGATGGAAAACACATTTACAACATGTATTGGAATAGTTGATTGAGTACTCTATTTATATTATCTCTTCCCCATATACATTATTTCTAAATTTTGGATCTAATTTCTTTTAGAGTGACTTCGCATTATTAATTTTTTTGTTATTTACAAAAATTCCATTCCTTTTCTCTTTTTAAAGGGGAACTCATCTCCTCACTCACGTCCACACAACAACAAAATTATTTTCGAAAAAACTCCTCAAAAACCTCTCCTAATCATTCTAATATACCTTAAATATCAACATTTCTTCTCAAAATAACATCCATCGAAGGCTTAACCCCTTTTCAGTGTATGAAATCCAAGAATTGAGCTATAAATTTTAAACAACTCCTTCTTCATTTCTATTTCCTTAGGCGACATTAATCTTGATAAAATTTCATATTAATATCTTAAAATTATATAATTAGTATCATTATTATTCTGGTGTGACTTTATAATTATGGTAATGTCATTAACCACCTTTCACATTTATATTATGAAAAATAAAACTGTTATGCATGTGTTTGGCAGACAACCACCACCATAATGTAATTTGTTTCATTTTACATCAAAACTGTATAAGGATGTTACTAATTGGGAACTTAATATATAATTATAATACTTATTACTCATTTTAGATTCTTAAATGATAAACCATATTACTCCCTTTCACCATTTAGTGAAAAATGAAATCAACATCCATGCATATGTGTGGACTACAACCACCTTAGAATGATTGATTTATATTTTTATATTGACAAAGTCATTACTTGTTTGGTAATTATAATTAATTTAATGGATAAATATGACGTTTTTGAAATTTTTATTGTTCTATAAATACACATGTGAAAACCTATTATCAATATAAGAACAAAAATCCTGGTAAATTGAACCATTCAAAAGGGAATTCTATGAGAAAAAATGATATCAAAATACTATGAAATTAAATTATAAATTTATATTATTATTATTATAGTTTTTTCCCGTTATGATAAATCAATATAACAAAAAATATACAAAATCAATATTCTTTTATTATAACTATATTACGACTATATAAATTTAGAATCATCCATTCCTTATTCTATGTTCTTATTTGGATTTATTTAACCACATACATGAACGATGGAATAATCTAAGATGAATATGGGAATTGAAATTTTGGTAGTATAAAATATAAATAAGTAAATAATTAGGTTTTTGGATATGTAATGGTAATATAATAATTTAGCTCATTATTTATGAAAATTTCATTCACCAACAATCCTCAAAACATGCTCATCCCCAAATTCATTTTATGGATCATAAGAAAAAATACTATAGAATTAAATTAAAAACTAATAGATAATTTCATTATATAAAATATAGTTCCTTTTATGATTTTTGAATGATGAAATTTGGGTTTATAATGAACAACAACAATGTTGTTACAAACTAGTTCTAAACAATCTAGATCACTCACACCTGATATCAAAAATAGATAATAAATTATTATTAATCACACAGTGAATATTTATAAATAAATATTATAAAAGGTCATGGATTCTAAATATTTTCTTAAAATGGTTGATTAATATAATTAGTTTTATTATACATGAGTTTATAGTTCATTTTTACTAATTATTAATTAAGGTAATGGGTTTCTTGTCTCAAATTTAATTCATATATATTTATTTATTAATGGGTACCACGATACAATAGTATGTTGAGATTAAAACCAAATTAAAGTGTTTAACCATTTTATTGTGGTATTAGTATCCATATAATTTATCATACAAAATTTCCTGTTCCAAGAGACATAAATGGTTCCCGATGTCGGTCTCTAGATGGCTACAAGCGCACCTCCTAGTATTCCTTATGCTACTAACAACCTATGATGGTCTAATGATGGTTTTTTGGGAGACTAAACCCTCATAATCTCTATATCACAATGGTATAAAATAAATAAATCCACCATAGGATAAATTTAAATGAAATACATTGGAAAAAACATCTCAATATTAGTAAATAACAAAATCTAGAAATAATTGAATGTACAAAATGACATAATGTCTATAAAACTAAGAAATTAAGAATACATGGAGTAAATAAAATAAAAAAAATCCTCCAATTATTTATTTATTAGAATCATGATCAACAACTTAGTCATATGCTCCTATTCTCCTATGTACATGACTAACAACACAAGGATAATCCATGATCTTGAACATGAAATCAGGAGATCTGTTCAGGTTCAAATGATAGCCTATAAAGGGTGTGAGATAAATTTAGTAGAACACAACCAAAAATTTATTATGATATCTAGTACATGATTATTAAATTTATAAGTGTTCAGGAATATCAATAAGGTTGTAAAAAAACAAACATAAAACAATTTGGTCAACGGTTCCTTAAAGGGCACTTGGCTGGCAATAATTACTTCATACTATGCTGAAATACCTCTGATGATGTGTAACCATGTATATATATTTATATATATATGTATGTATATATATTCACTATAAACACAGTTACATAAATGGACACATATATAGATAAGTAGTTCTAGATAAGGATTGGGGTGTAACTCATGCTTCCTTGTTAGTCACAAAAGTACCATGGAATAATAATAAGTGGCATCAAACTTGAGTGTCACAGTAATGGGACATCATGATCATGTATCATAATAAGGTATGTCATTATAGAGTATCATAATAAGAGATTCGATTCAAATAAATATAAAATTACACCATGACCATGAATAATAAAGGACACTATTCCCAAAAATAATAATAGACTTTATGGCCATGAATAAAAAAGACATCAGGACCGAGTATCACAATTTATAAGTGAAATAATTCTGAAGTAGAATAATTCATAAGGGACTCCATTCCTATGTATGGAAATTTATAAGGGTTTCTACGCCCGAGTATCACCATATAAAAGATATATCATTCCCATGTATCAACATTTATAAGGCACACCATTCCCAAGTATCATGATAGAATGAGAAAAGAGTTTTTAAGTTCATTTTATTCATTAATCCATGATATATATAAATTTAAACCCAAAAACATGTAGAAGGTGGTTTTTTTAAGAAGTATGCATCACGCCTAAAAGGTGGTTCAAATTCTATGAGAGTATCCAAACCATTTTTTAGTTTAAATATATGTAATAAATAATTACTTATTAGTAAGCTTTCCATATTAAAACTCATGTATATAACTAGGGCCACTCCATTTATATGTAACCAATGAGGCTATAGGAAGGTCCATTCCACAATCAATTTTTCATGTGGGATGACTCAACCAATACATTCATTAATTAATTCAAGCCAAGTGTAGATCATCATCATAGACATTTCATTCTATTTTAATTAGTAATTTTATTTACATGGATGGTTCTTGTATAATATTAATAATTCTCTTTAGCTATGGGGGAAGAAACCACACTACTCATCATTCATTTAATTCCCTTTCACATCTCATTTTGGGATATTTAAGTCAATGCACCTTTAAAGGTTATTTTTTATTCCAAGCCTATGGATAAAGACAAGGAAAATGAGTGACCTACCCAAAGTGGTGGTTTATGTCCAGGTAAACATACACTAATAGTCAATTTTAATTTCAAAAATAAAATATTAATTTTTGCATAATAATATAAATAAATAAATATTTATTTAATAGTTGATGTGGATAAATTATGGTGTGAGACATAATGAATCATTTCATAAACTATCTAGACATTAAAGGAAAAGTTTGAGACCACTTACATAATTACTAGAAAACATCACTCATCTATTATAAATCATTTATTTGAGCAGGGTTGACGGAAAAAAGATAAAACCATATCCTGAAAATAGGTAAAATTAGCTCACATTAAAGTATAATTCAATATGAAAATATAAAATGAGAAAGGGTGAAAGGGGATTTCTAGAACCCCTAGGGCTACCTACATGATAGAAAATGAATGGTTATGATATTTAATAGAGGATATCTCACCATGAATAAAAGGATCCATGGGAAATATCCACATATGTGGATTTTGTGCTTGAGGAAGGATAAGGAAGGATAAAGGAATGAAATATGGATGTCAGAGAAAATGGAAATTTTCATCCCTTTAGTAATCTGCATCGTTTGACCACATGGTTTAGAAAACCTTACGCTAACTATGTAGGTTCACTACCTATGTTGAACTAACCATGATGGAAATGAGTTTTTTCTAAACCATGTGCTATGAATACACCAACCTATATAGTTTACTATAGGCCATATACATGGTCATGTTCCCTCGAGTGCGTGGTTTGAGAAACATTGTGATACCCCCTAGGAACTTTCACTAAGACACATGATTTCCTCTAGCAAGTCACACCATTTCGACTAACCCTTTTCCTAATGAAAACATTCCACATGGTTTGGGTCACATTAAAGTACTAACTATGTGTTAACCATGTGCTTATTTTTTTCTTCTCCTAAAATATAGTTCTCAATGCCTAACACCCCCAAAACACAACTTGACTCCCAAAAAAAATCTCACACCTGAAACCATGTCAAAAAACATTTAATTGTTCCATGAATCAGATTTACATCATAAATACAGGTTTAAAGTTCAACCCATCCACCATATGATAACTGAAAATTCCAATTGAAATTTTACATGGTTCAAATACAGGGGACATTTCATTCTCCCCACCATAGAAATTATCATCCCTAAGAACCCTTTGGAAAAAATGACATCATCAACTAACTTAATTGGGTCATAGATTTTACACTCAAATGGATGAATTTTGATTTAAATACCAAACATGCCTATAAGAATTCACTCTTAATAATACATTATATAATCCATTAAAACCCAATCCATCACTTGTATCCAAAATTGAAACATATTTATGGTGCTTAAGAAAGTCCATATTACTCGATACATGATTCCATTGTAATCTATTTAACCAACCAGACCTTAGTGATTCTCACTATATGTTCTAGTTTGAATAGTAAATTCCATGTTATGTTTCCTCCACCATTAGAATTTCAAATTTAATCATTACCTTTTGATTCTAAAAACACTCCTAGCATGATACTCAGTTAATCAAACAATCTATTCCCAATTAACCAAATCTATACTTTTCACACCAAATTTTACAAGAAAATCTCCAACCAATCCTATAGTAAACTTAACTCATCATAATGATGTGTCTAATATGTTTTCTAAGAGAAAAAATTTATTCAAATGAATGAATAGAAATTCAATCCCCTATTGGCCGATTATTTATAAAAATATTTGATTTAATAGACAACACATTTAAAACTCAATATTGATGCCTTATATCTTAGGAAACTCAATATTAAATAGATAATGGAAACTATAACCAATAATTTGATTACATTGATGTATTTCAAATAATTTTCACTTAAAGAATAATACCATAACATAAATGCCAGCGAATACATGATCCAACAACTTTGGATCCTCAGAGTCAAAATATATCAATCATGACTGAATATATGATTGGGGTAATGTTAGAATCATACAAATGTATTCATGGGATATAGTCCAATGTATTCCATTCTTAAGAGTTTATAATTGAGATTTAAGTACGTATCTAAGACATCCATGTATTAATAACACTAAAGAAGATGAACAATGATATCACTTATAGGGATCGAGTCAAAGAATCAGCTTGTTTCCACGAGTTCATACAAGGGATTTCTATATTGGAATCCTAGTTCCACTCTAGATAGTACATGCCTCTAATATTATCCATTATCATAGATCATAACCCCCACAAAGTTTATTTATCAAGATATAAATTCAATTTAACTTCATTTTTTTAGCTCGATGTATAATCGTCGCTCTCTTAGTACACCCTATATGATGTCAAGATAAGGGGAATAATCATCAATAATCTAAGAGTAAACAATAAATTCACTAATTATTACTAATAATACCTAATTAACTCCGCTAATATCTAATAATAAGTTCCTAACATGGTTTCCAACAAACAATATTTATCCACATGTAAGAATAATAGTCGAACCACCACTAGATGACTTCTTTAGAAAAAATCTGTTATACCTACCAATATTTCATCACTACCACATCATGATACTATTACCTCATGATGATTCATGTGATCATTCATGAAATATTCTAATTTCAATCCTCGAATAATGGGGGTTTAAATGTCTATGTACACGACCATCCATTTCATAATCATGATGCCTTTAAAGAAATAACACATTTCCAAACACCCCAGCCCTAGGTGTATTCCAAATTAATGATAACAAATTCTAAATTATCTTGCAATGTTAATCACACTGTACTTGTTATAATAATTTTTTCCATAATTTATTTGATACTCCCCACCTTAGGGGTGTTCTTATTAGCTTTTACTTGGAAAAGGAACTCATCCCACACCACATGCTCCATCAAACACTAACCATGGGTTCTGAATGTGGAAAACATGATTTTACCAAGATCCAATTACGAGAAGACAGAATAAATAGATTCTTATAATTAAACTAGGTCATATTGAATTTATACATTCATTACAGGCTCTTTCAAGACATGTTGACATACATCACCAGCATAAGGAATGAACCAGAAAACCAAATTGACCTGCATGTCATTAAACCCAATACTCTTTGGATCATTATCTCGAGTACTAGGATAACTCAGTTTTACATCACCACCTAGGTCACTCTAACCATTTATGACCACATATACAGTGTAATGGATCACAGAATAACAATTTCACTGAATCTGTCGAGTTCATTACACCATACAGGTACAAATGAAAACCAGATAACATATCTTTATCAAGTTAGGGTGATGGTCATCTAAAATCCCACTATCTGTTTATTTGTAACACAATATTGGTGGGACATGTAACTTTAAATAACCACCCAACAAGAATAATCACACCCCATGGGGTTATATACAAGGTAATAATGACAATAAATCATCCTATAAGTGTATCATCATTCATTTTATACTAATTAAACACTTTGTGGGTTTATATAATAAGAAACATGCCCAACTAATCTACATTGTTCTAGCTATGTATTTAATAATTTATCCATATATAGTCCCTACCTAGTTATAAAGGTATAATTTTTTATAATTGAAATTTATATATTTATTTTTAAAATAAATCATTTTATGTAATAAATAAAACACAACACACATATATAAACACCATGGTTCTATTAGATGAATTATCATCCATGAATTATAAAGGTACATATCATTACAATTGGTGTTTATATTGTAACAACTAGGTTTTTAACTTTTTTTTAAAATATAATAAGTATTTATGTAATGTTTTGATTATTTGGGATTCCATTCCCAATTTATAATGTCCCATACACTTTATGAATTTTTATTGTCATCCATTAATCATAATAATAAATGTTTTATCCCATGTAACTAATGGTTTATGGCTCTAACATGTCGTGATTACATAGTTAAGGTGACACCATTAAGCTACATGATAAAATTTCATTTAGGTTGATGAAGACACATTAATCAAACATAATAGGTCATTGTTATAATGTGGAATGCAAAATGATTACTTAAACATGGAATTTATATAATCATGATGTTAAATAACACATGGAACATCCATCAAATATTAGGTTGTTAAGAAATGGTATTTATAGGACATCGAATATGAGAGACATGTGAATCTATATCTTCCTAAAATGATGCATGTAACAATATTTCTTAACCATACCAGACCAAGGGTAAATACCATAAATCTCATAACTTAGTAAGTAGTGTAAAGTACATCAAACACTCAAGGTGAAATAATAATCCACTGTAATAACAAATGTCCAAACAATAGTCCCATAATTAGTGATATAAGGCCCCAGCCTTAAAATTTACTTATTC
Organism: Viscum album; assembly: GCA_963277665.1. NCBI lineage: Eukaryota > Viridiplantae > Streptophyta > Magnoliopsida > Santalales > Viscaceae > Viscum > Viscum album. The sequence continues at coordinate 1,781,633,560 of OY728148.1, read as the reverse complement.
TTGAGTTATTACAAGATTACACATTGAGGATCTTTTTGGGTTTAGAGTTTTAGAGAATTAGATCATAAAACTTGCATTACATTCCACATATAAACAAAGTGGTTACATAAAGATAGTATTCTTCATTCCCATCAATGGAAACACATTTGAAATAAAACATGGATTATTTCTTGACACTTCCTTGACACTATCATCATATCATGTACCTTTCCCATGACCTGTGAAAAAAATTTCAAAAAAACTTGGGATGAGCATAAAAAGCTCAGTATGGGTTATAAAAACATCGAAAGGAAACATGAGTTCATATATACATAAGAATGAAATCATACTTTACCCATAAAACATAGGCACTTTAACATACCTCAAAAAATAATGAATAAATCATAGAAATCATAAGACATAAAGGTAACTTGAGGTATTCATAACATTCTTACGTAGGGAGTAACCCTCTTGGTTACGTTTGGAATACCCATCACAGTATATTCCCCAAATCACTTCGAAGAAACCTTAACGTTTCACTCCTTCGTGTTACCCAATGCATTGGAGAGATATATCGGGCTCACCCGCCCTTAGTTTATCACGGAACCACCCGTCTTCATAATAATGCCCAAGAACCATAACATAATCGTATCACATAAAACATGCATAAAGGAAACATAACATTTCAACATTTCAATCACAAGATATCAATACAACACAAAAAACATTGTGAAAACCATTTTCAATACCAAAATAAAAGAAAAGTAAAACATGGTATTTATTTTTCTTTTAAAAAGAAGGTATGGCTTGTAGAGGAAGCCGAAACTCAAATAACGGTCACGACGGCAGAGAAGTCGTTGTCGCCGCATACGTATGACAAAAACATTCCCTTTTGTCATTTAGTAAACGCTTCGTATAAAAAAGATTCCTTTTGAATAAACGTAAAAGTAAAAGGGGTTTATACACCATATAAAATAAAGTTGTGTATAAAATAAAATATGCCTCAATGAAAGGAGATTGAGACGAAGTCCCATACCTCGTATCCGACTTGACCCGACCGTTCTTTAATCTCCTGAATAATAAACTTGAGTTAATATATAATTGCTTATGAACCTTTTTCATGTTCATTATTCTTTTTATACCATTTTATGAACATCATGTAATCATTTAATTTAATAGTGTTCATTTTGTCGGTATTTGGTTCTTAAGTCAAAAATAGACTTCTTACACTTACATTGTGTTAATTTGGTCAAAGGTTAGTTATATCCAGAATGATATTAATGATTTTGATAACATATATATCATATATATTCATCATATACATGTATTTATAATATTACATCACATTTAGAGGTAAGAAATGAAATGCACCGTTCATGGAGACGGTAAGCCGTACGTACGCATGAACGCTACTTCCATTTCTATTTCGTATTTTTTGGAATGGAATCATAATGATATAAGAGTATATTATAATTCCAGTATAATAACATATATAATATCATTAACTTTATCCTTTACACATCCCACATATGGTATTAACGAATCAAATCACATTCAGGGGGCGGTAGTCCGCACTTCCTAAAATGAAGATATCGTGTATACCCATAATGGAAACCATAAAGGTATGCCCAAAATGATAAAAAAAGAAGCTTAAGGAAAACATAAACATATTATATATCATATATAAAAATAGTTACATCATAATGGCCACCTTTGAAGGTGTTAAATGAGTATTGAACAATCATCGTTTCGGGAGGCAGAATTTCGCCATCCACGGAAACCGTATGTTCTTTAACCATTTGATGTAGTTGTGTGAGAGTGTAGCTCAAATAAATCTTATAACAACATCATAGTATATTGAAGGTACTGGTGTTGTTACAAAAGAAGTAAATAAAAAGAGTTTAGGGGGTTGGAGAAGCAAATAATACAAATGAACATGAGAGAATGAATTACCTTTAAAAGTGTAACTCCTTTTGATTTGAGCCTAAAGGCTTCCTTTGAAAGGATTCTGCCCAACGGGAATCCTCTAGGATGAGGAGAGGGATGTGTAGAGAGTAAATGGGCAGGGTTTGGCCAAGACAAAGGCTTGAGGAGTGTGTTAAATGAGGTAGAGGTGGGGTCCTTTTATAAGATGAGAGGAGGGGCACTTTTGGAAAGTAAAGATATATTACTTTATTTGAAAATGTGTTTCGGTTTCAAAAGGTCCCACATCGATATAATTCGTGGATAAGGTGATAAGGGTTCTAAATCCACTCATCCAATTGGTTTTGGACATGTGTAGGTTTTAGATGTTTCATTATCTTTCCATTTTATTTAAATCGTCAAATAATGATGTCATCACTACATCATTATTATGTCATAAATATTTTAATTTATTTAATGTCTAAAAATTATAAAAAAAATACTATGATGTAGGAGATCTTTTTATCTTTCCAATAACTATTTATAATCAAAAATATTATCTTTATAACCCCATGTAAAAATTTTTTTCGTACAAAATATTATGTTTGTGTCATTTTTACTTTTACATTAAATAAAAAGTTATTTATGTCATTTCCCAACCAAAGTGTCTCCATTGGGTCCCCAAGTTGACTCATGGCTTGTCTTGGTCGGCCATGACACAACCAATGAGGGTAGTACATGTTTCAAGCTCATCTTATTTTATTAAAGCATTATTTTTACCTTAAACTACACTAATTACCACTAATCGCGATTAAGAACTTAATAATTTACTATTCACCAAAAAATTATTATAATCTCATTGAACCACATTTTACTTCTTAATGACAACCATGTATGTCGGATTTTTGAAATTCAAAATACAATGATGGAAAAATTTCATTTAAACGGAAAATCAGTCTTTATAAGTACCACTTAGTGGTTTCACTATTCATCAAAAATAGAAGTTTTTCAGAAAATTACCAAAAATACACCCTAAGCTATATTTGATATTACGAATTCAAAAATGAAGCCTATTTTAAAAAATTCAAAACATATAAGTCACATTAATTAATTTAATAATTAATTCCCGCTGTCAGAGAAAATAGCGTGTTTTTATGAAACAATAAGTATCAAAAGATTGACACTAGTTTAAGTCCAATTTCAAAGTGAAATTGATTCCAATGACCACCATTGGATTAAATGGTAAAAATATATTCATATTAGACATTAATAACAATTCAAAAGATAATCTAATCATATAAATAAATTAAATTAAAAAGCAGTTTTGATGTAAAATGCAGTATTTTTCACTATTCATTAAAAAATGAACATTGTCAGAAAAATACCAAAAATTCACACAAAGTAAATTTTGATGTCCCAGTCATAAAGAATAAGTTTATTTTGACAAACATAGTTTATAAAATTGTAAAAATATAGATTTAAAAAGGGTTTTCCATCATAAGGTAGTAAACCAATCTTTTAAGAATATTAGTGTGTTCCATGATTAAGATTGGATTTATTTTCATTTTAAGCCTCTAAAACACTATCTTAATCATTAATAGACATAGATAAAAATATCTATTATTCATTACTTACTTGGGATGTTACATCCTTCCCCCATTTAGAAAATTTCTTCCCCGCAATTTATTTACTTATCGAATAAATGTGGGTACTTATCCCCCATTGCATTTTCAGATTCCCATGTTGCCTCTTCAATCATGTGGTTTTTCCACAAAACCTTTACCTAGTGAATCACTTTATTCCGTAACACTTGCTCCCTGTGGTCAAGAATCTGGACCGGTTGTTCCTCATAAGATAGGTTCTCTTCCAACTGAACTACCTCTGAGCTCAAAACATGAGATGGATCTGGCATATACTTTCTCAACATCGCAACGTGAAAAACATTGTGTACCTGAGATAAACTCTGAGGTAAAGCCACTCGGTATGCAACTGATCCAACACTCTCCAGAATTTCGTATGGTCCAACGAACCTTGGACTCAACTTTCCTTTCTTACCAAATCTCATCACACTTTTCCATGGTGATACTTTGAGAAAAACATGATCACCTACCTCAAAAGATAGATCCTTCCTTCGGTTATCCGCATAACTCTTCTGCCTGCTCTAAGCTGTTCTCATGTGTTTCTGAATCATCTGAACTTTTTCTGCCATCTCTTCTACCAATTCTGGTCCCATCAACTTCCTTTCACCCACTCCATCCCAGAAAGCTGGAGTTCGACACCGCTTCCCATATAATGCCTGAAATGGTGCCATCTGTATACTGGAATGAAAACTGTTATTATATGAAAATTCAACCAAAGAAAGATGTTGGTCCCAACTTCCCTGATAATCCATAGAACAAGCTCGTAGAATATCCTCCAATGTCTGAATTATTCATTCTGACTGCCCATCTGATTGAGGATGAAAAGATGTACTAAAATTTAATTCAGTACCCAACAACTTCTGAAGGCCTTTACAAAAGTTAGAAGTAAACCTGGGATCACGATCCGATACAATGGAGAGAGGAACTCCATGTAACCTGACTATTTCTTTAAGATACAAATGGGAAAGTTGATCAAGAGAGAAAGTATCTCGTATAGCAAGGAAATGAGCAGATTTGGTCAAGCGATCAACAATAACCAAGATTGCATTATTACCTCGAGATGTCTTCGGTAATCCAACAACAATTTCCATGGATATATTATCCCATTTCCACTCTGGCACTGGTAAAGGCTGAAGCATCCCTTTCGGTAACTGCCGCTCTGCATTAACCTGTTGACATGTCAAACACTTCACAATAAAATCAGCAATGTCTCTTTTCATTCCATCCCACCAGTAATACTCCCGTAGATCTCTATACATCTTAGTACTGCCCGGATGAACTGAAAATGGAGAACTATGAGGTTCACATAACAACTCTCTCTTCAACTGTGAATCACAAGGCACACACAATCTTTTCCCAAATCTCAAAACACAATCATTTTCAATGTTGAATTCAGGCAACTTACCTTTCTGAACCAGCTCTACCTTTTTCTGCAACTCACTGTCTTGCTTCTGTGCTTGCTTGATTCTATCTGATAGAGAAGATCTCACTGATACCGGAAACAAAACAGAAGGAATTCCTATACCAACAACTTCTATGCCAAATTTCATCAAATCCTTAACCAAAGGATCACGTTCCAAACAAAACATTGTTAATGAAGCATTACTTTTTCGACTCATAGCATCAGCCACTTTATTTTCTTTTCCCGGATGGTAATGAATTGTACAATCATAATCCTTGATTAATTCTAACCATCTCCTCTGCCTCATGTTTAACTCTTTCTGAGTGAATATATACTTTAAAATTTTGTGATCAGTATATATTTCACACTTTACTCCATACAAATGATGCCTCCAAATTTTTAAAGCAAAAACAACAGTAGCTAATTCCAAATCATGTGTAGGGTAATTTACCTCATGAGTTTTCAACTGTCATAAAGCATAAGCAATTACCTGATCATTCTGCATTAGGACGCAACCATGTCCTTTCAATGAAGCATCACTATATATAACAAACTCACCATTCCTAGAAGGTAGTGCCAAAACTGGAGAATTCACCAATCTTCTTTTCAATTCCTGAAAAAAATCATCACATTCTTTTGTCAAGTTAAACTTAACACCCTTCCGAGTTATCTTAGTCATTGGACTAGATAACCGTGAAAAATTTATAACAAACCTTCGGTAATAGCCCGCCAAACCAAGGAAGCTACGAATCTCGGTTACATTTGTGGGTCTTGTCCATTCTTCCACAACTTTTGTTTTTGCAGGATCAACAGTTATTCCATCTTTAGAAACAATGTGACCAAGGAACGAAATTTGTTGCAACCAAAACTCACACTTTCTGAATTTCCCATACAGTTTCTTTTCTTTTAAGGTTTTCAAGATAACCCTTAAATGCCTTTCATGCTCCTCTTTACTTTTAGAAAACACCAAAATATCATCAATGAAAACCACCACAAACTTATCCAAGAACTCATGGAAAATTCTATTCATTAAGTCCATGAATACAGCAGGTGCATTGGTTAGCCCAAAAGGCATTACTACAAATTCATAATGGCCATATCTCGTACGGAACGTGGTCTTTGGAATATCTGCCTCCTTTACCTTCAGCTGATGGTACCCCGATCTCTGGTCAATCTTTGAAAAAAACTGAGCTCCCTGGATCTGATCAAACAAATCATCGATATGAGGCAAAGGATATTTGTTCTTAACAGTGATATTATTCAAGGCTCTATAATCAATGCAAAGTCTCATAGAACCATCTTTCTTTTTAACAAATAAAACAGGGGCACCCCATGGTGATGTGCTAGGTCTAATGAAACCCTTCTCTAATATATCTTGCAATTGCTCCTTCAACTCTAAAAGTTCAATTTGTGCCATTCGATAAGGGGGTTTTGAAATTGGCTTAGCATCAGAAACTAAGTCAACAGTAAACTAAACTTCCCGATATGGTATTATTCCAGGCAACTCATCAGGAAAAACATCAGGATACTCATTTACCACTGGCACATCATTAATCTGAACAGCTCCTTTATTTTCAACGACGTGTGCAAGGTAACATTCATTTCCATATTTTACAAGTTTCTCGGCCTCTTGATATGTTATCAAAAGTAAGGGTTCATTCCTGTAAACAAACTGAAAGTCTTTCTGAAAAGAAACTTCTTTAGCTCTACAGTCAATCTTAGCATGGTAAATAGAGAGCCAATCCATACCCAGGATAACAACAAACTCTACTAGAGGTAGAACAACAAGGTTTGCAAGTAGGTTCTTTCCACAGATAAGGATAGGAAGATTCTTATAAATTCTTTTTGCCTCAACATTTCCCCCAGGTGTTTTTACCAAAAGTTCAGGAGTCATTTCTTGAGATGGTATTCCCATTTTACTAGAAAAGGTTTCAGAGATGAAAGAATGTGTAGACCCCGAATCAAACAACACACTCACATAATCTGAAAAAACAAACAAAGTACCTGATACAACTTCATTTGATGGCCCGACATCTGCTGAAGTAGTTGCAAAGGATTTCACCACCCCTTTCTGCTTGTAGTCTAACTGCTTCCCATCACTCAAGCTCTTTTCCGGACACTCGTTTGCATAATGACCCATCTCATAGCACTTATAACATTTCACTAACTGTAAATCGAATTTGTTCTTACCTTCACCTTGATCCTTTTTAGTGAAATCACGAGCCTTATGTCCCATCTTAACACATCGGTAGCACTTTCCAGAATTCAGAAGACATTCCCCAGCATGCCTTTTTCCACATTTATCACAAACTGGAAACTTAGTTCTCTTACCATCAGGCTTTTTTTAAGAATTCTTACCTTTCTCCTGCCACCTCGGTCTCTTCTTGTGCTGGTTGTTATAGAACACTTGGTCATCGGCAAACTCCATTTCCACCTTCTCAGCACATCGAACAAGCTTTTCATAACATTTAAACTCACGAGAAGCTAATTCCCTTCCATATTTTGGATTTAATCCTGAGTAAAAACGATTTATTTTACTATCAAGGTCTCGGATAAAATTTGGAGCATACCTTGCCAATCGAGGGAACCTTTCTACATAGGCATCCACTGAGTCTTCTTCTTGCCTCAATTCCAAGAATTGCTTTTCCATCCTAAGTCGAACAGCCTTAGGAAAATACTTCTCAAGAAACATACCTTTGAATTCATCCCAAACAAGAGCATTAATCTCATCGGCGTCCCTGATATTTTTAACCATAGACCACCACTGATCTGCCTCACCCTCCAAACGGTAAATAGCAAGACTAACCTTTTGATTGTCTGAACACCCCATGACATCAAAAATCTTCTCTAGTGCTTTAATCCACCCTTCAGCTAGCACAGGGTCAAATGATCCTCTGAATGATGGTGGATGTTGCCTCATGAAATGTTCCACCACTGACATGTTCCTCTGCGGTTGATCTGGCTGATCTCGTGCATGGATACCACCACCATTTATCGCTTGAGTAAACTACGCCATTACTGCAACAAACTGTTCAGTTCCAATTCCGACCATTTCTGGATGCTGATTCGGAAGGTTATTTCCTTCTGTATGCCTTCATAGCACTGCTTCCCTGTTTCCTCTGCGGAAAACCATTCTGAACAAACAAGTCTTAGATGAAGCAACATGGTCATCATCAAATGCTATATCATTTCAAATAATTTTTTTTGGATAATCATTTAATATAATTCTAACTCCTAAAGTTATCTGAACCAACCTTTGATACCAACTATAAGGCCCCAGCCTTAAACCTTACTTAATCTTGAGTTATTACAAGATTACACATTGAGGATCTTTTCGGGTTTAGAGTTTTAGAGACATATATCATAAAACTTTCATTACATTCCACATATAAACAAAGTGGTTACATAAAGATAGTATTCTTCATTCCCATCAATGTAAACACATTTGAAATAAAACATGGATTATTTATTGACACTTCCTTGACACTATCATCATATCATGTACCTTTCCCTTGACCTGTGAAAAACATTTCAAAAAAACCTGGGATGAGCATAAAAAGCTCAGTATGGGTTATAAAAACATGGAAAGGAAAAATGAGTTCATATATACATAAGAATGAAATCATACTTTACCCATAAAACATAGGCACTTTAACATACCTCATAAAATCATGAATAAATCATAGAAATCATAAGACATAAAGGTAACTTGAGGCATTCATAACATTCTTACGTATGGAGTAACCCTCTTGGTTACGTTTGGAATACCCATCACAGTATATTCCCTAAATCGCTTCGGAGAAACCTTAACATTTCACTCCTTCACGTTACCCAATGCATTGGAGATCTATATCGGGCTCACCCGCCCTTAGTTTATCACGGAACCACCAATCTTCTTAATAATGCCCAAGAACCATAACATAATCGTATCACATAAAACATACATAAAGGAAACATAACATTTCCACATTTTAATCACAAGATATCAATACAACACAAAAAACATTTTGAAAACCATTTTCAATACCAAAATAATAGAAAAGTAAAACATGGTATTTATTTTTCTTTTAAAAAGAAGGTATGGCTTGTAGAGGAAGCCGAAACTCAAATAACGGTCACGACGGCGGAGAAGTCGTTGTCGCCGCATACGAACGACAAAAACATTACCTTTTGTCATTTAGTAAATGCTTCGTATAAAAAAGATTCCTTTTAAATAAACATAAAATTCAAAGGGGTTTATACACCGTATAAAATAATGTTGTGTATAAAATATAATATGCCTCAATGAAAGGAGATTGAGACGAAGTCCCATACCTCGTATCCGACTTGACCCGACCGTTCTTTAATATCCTAAATAATAAAATTGAGTTAATATCTACTTGATTATGAACCTTTTTCAAGTTCATTATTCCTTTTATACCATGTTATGAACATCTTGTAATCATTTAAGTTAATAGTGTTCATTTTGTCGGTATTTGGTTCTTAAGTCAAAAATAGACTTCTTACACTTACATGTTGTTAATTTGGTCAAAGGTTCATTATATCCAGAATGATATTAATTATCTGGATAACATATATATCATATATATTCAGAATATACTTGTATTTATAATATTACATCACATTTAGAGGTAAGAAATGAAATGCACCGTTCATGGAGACGGTAAGCTGTACGTACGCATGAACGCTACTTCCATTTCTATTTCGTATTTTCTGGAATGGAATCATAATGATATAAGAGTATATTATAATTCCAGTAGAATAACATATATAATATCATTAAATTTATCCTTTACACATCCCACATATGGTATTAACGAATCAAATCACTTTCAAGGGGCGGTAGTCCGCACTTCCTAAAATGAAGATATCGTGTTTACCCATAATGGAAACCATAAAGGTATGCCCAAAATGAAAAAAACAGAATCTTAAGGAAAACATAAACATATTATATATCATATATAAAAATATAGACATCATAATGGCCACCTTTGAAGGTGTTAAATGAGTATTGAACAATCATCGTTTCGGGAGGCAGAATTTCGCCATCCACGGAAACCGTATGTTCTTTAACCATTTGATGTAGTTGTGTGAGAGTGTAGCTCAAATAAATCTTATAACAACATCCTAGTATATTGAAGATACTGGTGTTGTTACAAAATAAGTAAATAAAAAGAGTTTAGGGGGTTGGAGAAGCAAAATAAAACAAATGAACATGAGAGAATGAATTACCTTTAAAAGTGTAACTCCTTTTGATTTGAGTCTAAAGGCTTCCTTTTAAAGGATTCATCCCAAAGGTAATCCTCTAGGATGAGGATAGGTATGTGGAGAGAGTAAATGGGCAGGGGTTTGCTGAGCCAAAGGCTTGAGGAGTGTGTTAAATGAGGTAGAGGTGGGGGCCTTTTATAAGAGGATAGGAGGGGCACTTTTGGAAAGTAAAGAAATATTACTTTATTTGAAAATGTGTTTCGGTTTTAAAAGGTCCCACATTGATATAATTCGTGGATATGGTGATAAGGGTTCTAAATCCACTCATCCAATTGGTTTTGGACATGTGTAGGTTCTATATTTTTCATTATATTTCCATTTTATTTAAATCGTCAAATAATGATGTCATCGCTGAATCATTATTATGTCATAAATAATTTAATTTATTTAATGTCTAAAAATTATAAAAAAAATACTATGATGTAGGAAATCGTTTTAGATTTCCAATGACTATTTATAATAAAAAATATGATCTTTATAACCACATTTAAAAATTGGTTTCGTAAAACATATTATGTTTGTGTCATTTTTACTTTTACATTAAATAAAAAGTTATTTATGTCATTTCCCAACCAAAGTGTCTCCATGGGGTCCCCAAGTTGACCCACAGATTTTCTTGGTCGGCCATGACACAACCAATGAGGGTAGGACATGTTTCAAGCTCATATTAGTTTATTAAAGCATTATTTTTACCTTAAACTACACTAATTACCACTAATCGCGATTAAGAACATAATAAGTTACTATTCACCAAAAAAATTATTATAATCTCATTGTACAACATTTTACTTCTTAATGACAACCATGTATGTCGGATTTTTGAAATTCAAAACACAATTATGGAAAAATTTCATTTAAACGGAAAATCAGTCTTTATAAGTACCACTTAGTGGTTTCACTATTCATCAAAAATTGAAGTTTTTCAGAAAATTACCAAAAATTCACCCTAAGATATATTTGATATTACGAATTCAAAAATGAAGTATATTTTACAAAATTAAAAACATATAAGTCACATTAATTAATTTAATAATTAATTCCCGCTCTCAGAGCAAATAGCGTGTTTTTATGAAACAATAAGTATCAAAAGATTGACACTAGTTTAAGTCCATTTTCAAAGTGAAATTGATTCCAATGACCACCATTGGATTAAATGGTAAAAATATATTCATATTACACATTAAGAGGAATTAAAAAGATAATCTAATCATATAAATAAATTAGATTAAAAAGCAGTTTTGGTGTAAAATGCAGTATTTTTCACTATTCATTAAAAAATGAACATTGTCAGAAAAATACCAAAAATTCACAAAATGTAAATTTTGATGTCCCAATCATAAAGAATAAGTTTATTTTGACAAAAATAGTTTATAAAATTTTCAAAAGATAGATTTAAAAAGGGTTTTCCATCATAAGGTAATAAAATAATCTTTTAAGAATATTAGTGTATTTAATGCTTAAGATTGGATTTATTTTCATTTTAAGCCTCTAAAACAGTATCATAATCATTGATAGACATAGATAAAAATATCTATTATTCATTACTTACTTGGGATGTTACAGGTGATCTGGTATTTTATCTATTTGTGGGCTTATCACTCCTAGGAAAAACCATTTACCATGAGACGACACATTACTAGTCTTCAATATACCAACCCAAAATTATAAGACAAAGGCAAAATAAACTCTAAATACACATTGTAATTTCCTAGCTTGGAGCGACTGAAATAGTGCCCTCAGCCAGTTTCTATAGGGCCTCAATTTCACCTCTCCATATTCCAGAGGCTGCCGACTAAATCTGAGAATCCAATGATGGTTTGGTTGGGAGACTATACCCTCAACATCAGAGTGGCACATTTTATAGAATAAATAAATCAACCATAGAATAATTTTTTAATGAAATACATTAGAAAATAATTTATCTCAAACATAATAAACTACCAAATCCATAAATATTTTCATATATAGAATTATGTAATGTCAATACTAAAAGGAAGGTAGGAATTCATGAAATAAAAATATAAAAAATACTCATAGGATATATCAATGTGTATCCCATTATTTGGATCATTACTTTACTCCTGTTCTTAGTAATAAAATAATAATCCATGATATTTAACCTAAAATTAGGAGATATATTTGAGTAACAATGGATACCCAAACACGGTGTGAGATAAACTCAGTTGGACAGCACCAATGATATCTAATTATCTCCATCCAATGATTGTAAAATAAAGTATTGTTCTAGTATATCAATAAGGATGTATATACATAATCATAAAAGAAGTTATTATTGAGTACCTCAAAGGACACACGAATGAAAATAAATACTTCTACCTAATCCAGAATACTAATGATGATGTGACCCCATATATATATAAGTATAAATATGCATGTAAATATACATTATATACATAGTGACATATATAGACTTATATATATATAGATACAGAGTTCTATGTAGGAACTGTGGTGTTACTAAGGAATCCCTGATATTTATAAGAGTCTCAAGGAATATTAATGGGGTATCCCATGACTAAGTATAACAATAAAGGGACATCATTCTTGAGTATCACAATATGGGACATCATTATGAAGTATAAAAATAATTGAATCCATGCCTATGAATAATAAGGGATGGAATTCCTAATTATCATAATTTTAATAGACAAATTTACAACGTATCACAATGAATAAGGGATTCCAAGACAACGTATCATAATATATAAGGCACGTCATGCCCAAATATCACAACATATATGGGAAACTATGACCAAGATTCATATTTTATAAGTGACACCATGACCATTATAATGATATAATACGAAAAGTGTTCCAAAGTACCTCTTAGTGTTCAAGCCATGTAATTTATAAAAGTCATCCCAAAATCACATAGAATTGAGTTTGTTCATAAAGTAGGCATCATGAATAAAAGGACATTCATTGGACATTAGTGTATTCATTCCATTTTATCATTTAAATATAAGTAATAAAGAAAGCTCTGCTAGTAATAATTCCATATAATAGGTCGTTAATACAACTAGGAACATTAAATTTATATTTAATCAAGAAATACATGGGAAATTCAATAGAAATTTCAATTTATCATCTAAGATGAGTCAATAATTTCATTCATTAATTGATATGGCCCTAGTGTAGATCCTTTACATTAAAATTTCATTATATATTAATTGGAAATTTTATCTACAATTATGGTCATAGTGTAATATAAATAATTCTCATAACCTAAGGAGTAAAAACTCACACCATTCATCATTCATCTAATTAAATTGTCTGAAACATTCAAGGAGCGGTAACTCAACACAACAGAAAAGGTGTTTTTTAATTCCAATACAAAGCATACTAGTAAAGGAATATGATATCGACACCCAAAGGCGTGTTTTGAGTACCTGTAGACATAAAATAATAGTGAATTTTAAATGATAAGTGGTTATTTGAATTTAGATATAATAAATTAGATAATAAATTCTTCATTTAAGAGGCAAATCATGGATAATCTGTCAGATAGAATAATGATTTATTTTATAAACATTATATACTTTATGGGAAAATAACTATATCACCAACGTCAATCTTAAGATACTTTAGTAATCAATTATTAAGCCTTGATTTGAGATGGATTGAGAGAAAATATGGACAAAGACAAACCCCCTGAAAATAGTTAAAATAGTATCCTATTAAAATAGAATTAAATAAGGAAAAAACTGAGAATGGAGGAAGGAAGAGTCTTAGAATCATTAAGGGGCATAAAATGTGATAGACAAGGAGAAATTATGATATTATATGGAGGGGATCTTATTATGTCTAAGAGGAGTAAAGGGAGGGCCCCATTGATAGGGATGTTCTACCTCAAGGTGGAGAAGAAATAGGGGATGAAATAAACAAGGGGGAAAGGTAATAGTGGAAATTTCAATACCTTTAATGAGATTCTTGGTATATATACAAGGTTGGGAATTCCATGTGGTCACACTACCTATGTGGAACTAACCAATTAGGCTAGGAGAATTATTTTCCAAATTGTGGGTAGCCTGTTCACCCACCTCTATAATTTACTATAAACCACCCTCATGACCATACACCCTTGGGTGCATGGTTTAAGAAACCATGTGACAACTTCCAGATCCCATAGTAATCCACATTGTTTCCCCTAGGGAGAATCATAGTTATAGGAAACCTTGTCCCATTAGAAAACATGCCTCATGGTTTGGGTAAGATTATTTTTACTAACCATGAAAGAAATTAATGCTTATGTATGCATACCTTGAATTGGATTTCTCATTTCCCGAAACTTCCAAAACTCATCCTATCTTCTGAGACCCCCTTTGGGCATTAAACAACACTAATAAACAAAATAATTTAGTATACTCACACTCATACTAACATCCCAAATCTAGGTTTAAAATTCAGTCATCCAATAAATGAAATGTTCAAATTACAATTGAAATTTTCCACAGTTCAGAAACATAGGACCAAACAAATTAAATTCCCTTCTATATAAAAAATATATGAATGCTTAAAGCGGTTATGAAAAAAATGTTACTCGAACTATGAGGGTTCTAATTATCAATATTATATTAGTAATTAATATTATTTTAGAAATATTATCCATCTAGGAAATTTAAATTCTTTTAAAAAGATCTTATAATTTTCATTTAATATTCATGTAATTTTGCACGTCCCCTAAAAAAATTATTTCCCCTTGAATAATATTTTATCCTAAGAGTTTCTTGTTAGTGAGACATACCCAATATATTATTCTTGGTTAGGAACATCACTTTTTTCCATATATATATAAATTTGATTCCATTGAATGTATCCTTATATATGATTTAATAATTAATTACATTCATTTTCCACTACATTACATTCTCATAATTGTTTTAAATAATTTTTATATTTTTTAGTGTGGGACATTTTAATTGAAATCTGAAAATAATATCCTTTTAAAGTTCATGTTTGAGAATGTTATTCCACCAACTTTTTGATTTTTATTAATATTCATCCCTTTGTTTTAATGGTCTCAAAATAAAAATTATATTAATCTTAGTTTTATAAAACATTTCTTATTAAATGATTTTATTAGATTAAGAAAGTTTATAAATTCAAAACTTGTTTCTACAAAACATCAAAAAAGGATTTTTATACTAATTTATCTTTCTTTGAAATATATTATACTTGATCAAGGACATTCATCAAACAACACCATCCATGTTTTTTCGTTCGGTGTATTATTTAATTTTCTTATATCTTGGATGAATCATCCATACCTACATTTTTCTTTCCTAATAATCCACTATGTATAATCCTAACTCTTCACCCAATGAGTCTCATTAATGAAGTCCTTGTTTTTTATTCCACTGGTTGAAGGGAGTTCACCTAGATTCCATTCATCAATTTATTAATTAAATTGTTATTTTAATCATGTACCATTTATTTATATATTGTAGATAACATATTCTATATTATATTGGTTGAGTTTATTTACCATGAAGGTTAATTAATGTAATTTTATAACTATTGTTTCCATGGGTTTATCATTTTTTTTATTATTAATGGAATTTGTAATGATTTAATTATGTTAATCCATTTGAAAAGAATATGAAATAAATTTTTTTTTCACAAGGGATCTTTATAATGAGTTTAATGACCCATGATTTCCCAAAATAAATTCCCTACAAACGCCACTATGATAGAATTGTTAGAAAATTTATAACAAATCTTTTTATATAAAACATGAAATAGTGAAATGATTTCTAGTAAGCCAAACATGCCCTTACAAAGCCATTTTTACCATAATCCACACAATGTAAGGGAATGAAAACAAAAAATTCATAATCCATTTAACCATCACTTGTTATCACAATAATTTCATATTTCATAGCCACATGCATAATCAAATCTAGCTACGATGGAACTTCCCGTCCAAACCTGTTTAGTCCTTACCAAATTTATTGGTATTTAAAACCCTCTTATATTTAATGGGGGCCCTTATATCCATAATCCATCCCATTTTTATAGTGGTACTCCCCACCCACTTCACACCACTATCGACACATGCATAAATTGCATAATCCAATAACAAGAATATACACCCACTAATGCCACAACAATACACAAAAAAATATTTCACTTCCAAAAAATCCTTTGGAATTCTTCTAGGATACATAAAATTTCAATATGGAAACACATTTTATTAAAAACCATTTTCACAGACCATTTTCAAAAATATATCCAATCAACTAATTTTAAAATAAATATTTTAACATCTGAAAACAAAGAAAATTTCACCATAATAACCAATTTTCCCAAAAAATTCACAAAACATCACAAAATTGGTATCAACCAATATTATCACATCAAAAACATTATATTTTTAAAGCATAAACCATTATTTGAAATTAAATCCTTATAGTTTTCTCAAATGGAGTTGAGAGATAATCCACCTAACTTAGTGTTCTAGTGAAAACGATCCACACAAAACCGCACACCAAATCCGGGTGAAAACCCCACAAAACCTCCGTAGATCCCTTCCCCTTACATAAATAAACCCAAATATCAAAGTTTTATAAAACATAAACCCTATATCTACAATAAATGTGTTTAAATATAGAAAATTGAGAATGAGGGAGAACTAGAACTATGGAAAACCAATAGACAAGGATTACCGAAAGATAATCTCCTTTAACTCACCTTGAAAACCATTCAAATCACTTAAAAAATGAGCGTTAGAGACCCTCCCTCCATTTATAAGAGTAAATACCTTATTGGGATTGTATGTGAGATAAGAGGAGGTGTTTAGTGAATATCCAGAGTGAACAAGAAATTAAAAACCCAATTTTAATTTTCACGCATGGTTAGGTCACATGGTTATGAAAACCGTGTGCTAACCATGTGCATGATACTACCTCAATAGGGACCCACATGATTTTCTCACATATTTGGATAAACCATGCACAAACTGTGTAAATCCCACTACCTCCACTAGCACAATTTCTTGGAGATCCTGTATAGTTTCACCTAACCGTTCTCAAACTGTGTTACCTTAGAAAATCCACAAAACCAACAGAAACCTTCCAAAAATCTCCCAAAAATTACCCAACAACAATAAATACATAAAAAGACCAAAAAGGGTTATATAACTCAAATTGGGGGTGATACAGAATACCAATTATAGTATTTTACTTTTATATTACATGAAGGCACATCCAAAACTTTTAACAGGAGTCTTAACGTATTCTGTAGTTGAATTATCTTCATGAGTCACAACCTAATAACTTCCTATTGGGTGATAGAATAACCAAGATAAACACATGATTTTTATTTAGAAAATCATAAACTGATTGGAAAAATTACAAATAGATAAAATAATTTAACATAAATAATAACAAAAATAATGAAAACTTGATGAAGGTTGAACCATTATCCATAAAAAGATCTCCAAAGAGTTATTGTTATTCCCTTAGTGATTATCCCTTCATGGTGTTTCAATACATCCAGTCAGTTTATATTTTTCTACATTGGTTTGTCCTTCCATATCCTTTTCACTAATTCCTGTTTACCTCACATGTCTTCCCCTCTATCAGTTTCGATCATTGTTGTGGTTGTTTAATGTGTTCATTATCCTTAATCTTATATATAACTAGATTTTGATTTCACGATGGGTCTTGAAGGTCATGGAAGGGTTTGGTATTATCTTGAGGTCTTATAATATAACGATTAGGATTTCAAATGGTGGTCGGGTTAGGCCTGTTCATCACAAAATTTATATTTTGGATTGGTCTCACCTGATTTGTATTGATGTTTATGAAATGTACCCTGTATTTTCAAGTGGAAGTGGATTTAGGGTGAATCATGTGGCTAATGGGTTTTTTTGATATGTGTTTTGGGTGTTTTCAAAGGTCACATTCAGGAGTACTGTGGAAATTTTGTTTTATGTTAGGGGTCTATTTTTTTAGACTAGATGTTTGATGAGATTTAAGATATCTCGATAAAAAATAGATATTGTTTTATTTTATTAAGTTAGAGTTACAGATTCTTGTAGGTACATTTGGATGGGAATCCAAGATAAAGGGATATGTGTGATAACACCCATCTTTTATCCATATTTTCTTCTTCTTAGATGATGGATGAGAACTGTTACTCAATTTTTCATAGTTCATTTAGCCTTAATTTTTCATTACATTAGGTAGAAACTCTATGTGACTCACAAATATTTTATTCTAGGAGGATCTAAATAGATATAGGTGTGACCCAATCTATGTTATGGTCCTTTATTTACATGGTAATGTGCATAGGAGTTTTTCTCTGCCTCATTATGTTACTAACAAAACAAAAATTCTTGGAAGGGGGTCTATACATTACCCCTAACTGATTGTAGTACTTTGTTGTCTATGGGGGGAGGGGTTGAAACATTCTCCAAATATTTTCTTGAAATTTGACTCCCATTAGACACTTGATAACAATATCTATCTTTCTTATCTATCTTCCAAATTCCATCTTTACTTTGTGTCTCTAATGGGTTCCCTCTTATCCCATTTTCAAAAGAGGATATCATATTATTCTATTTTATAAATGGGGATCGACACTCAACTTTATTTAAAAAATTAAATCTATTAAAAAAATTAGATGATAAACATGATTAAATTTAATGATCTAGATCTGTTTAGTAGTCGAATATTATACAATTGCTGTCAATTAATGATCTCGTTAAGGAAATAGAAGTTTTACATGTTCATGATCACATGTGTAGTAAGAATGTCTATCTAACATATGTTTTCAAATAAAATGATTGTGTCATTTTTTAATCCCTTGGTCACATTACAGTAGAATAATATCACATTTTTAATTTAAGTATCTTCGAGGAGCATCACATTACCCAAACACTTCATTCCATGGGTAAGAAAATAATAACAATATAATATTACAATTACATATATTTGGAAATATCACACTCAATATAAAATAGTTGTGGTGGTATATTATTTCTACATAAAATAAAATCATAAAGATTATAGGATGATTTTTTGTACAAACATGTATATTTCACATTTATAAAACTTTAAAATAATATGAATAAACATGCAGTTTATTGGAATATCAAAAGAACACAAAACAATAGTGTCGTAGAGAATAAATTTGTTTTGTGAATATGAATAATATATGCTAAAAATATTTCAAATGACATGTAATTATATTTATTGAAAAAACATAATAAAATAAAAAATAGATAAAATTTATTTCTATTATAGTATTTAAAATAATATAAATTAAAATTTGGGAAAAT
Organism: Viscum album; assembly: GCA_963277665.1. NCBI lineage: Eukaryota > Viridiplantae > Streptophyta > Magnoliopsida > Santalales > Viscaceae > Viscum > Viscum album. Next base: position 1,781,614,065 of record OY728148.1, on the reverse strand, counting down.
ATTTTCAATCATCGGTAGATAAAAATACAAAGATATAGGATGATGTAGATATTGATGTCATGCTAGTATCATTCAAGATACAATCACTCATGCTACTGTCACATGAACTACCATCTCATAGTAGAAAAATTTCCATTGAATCATGATCATAAATTAGTATCACATGGTAATGTGATTTAAAGTGAATAAAATAGTCATTATAGAAGAATGATACTACAATGAGGAAGGTGTGGTACCATCACTGTAGATAATGGTACTATCATTTTTGTTGAGATACTATCACTATATGAGGGATTAGTTCTACCATGATGGGATGACCTATTGTCGATGGAGGCTGGTGGTGATATCTCAATGTATTGGGTGTTACTACCTTTGTCAAGCAGTATCTGGAGCAGCTTTCGTAAGGAATGTTTGGTGGTACTACCATCATTATGTAGTAGATTCACTTATACCATAGACTTATCATGATACTATAAAGTTGGATCTATGAATGTTATATGACTTATGTGATTCTTCATATTGAATCTTGGACTCTTCCCTTTATGTGGAATGGATAATAATCCCTATAAAACTCTAATTTCATTAAGAAAAATAATATTCAATGATTTACCACATGTATGAAAGACATAGTTTCATGCATGATATAGAGAAAATTCAGAATCATTTTCATGAGATTGGAATGTTTATAATAGATCAGTTCATCTATGGAATCCTCAATATGAAGAAATCCAAAAAAATATCATCAAACAACAATAGAGGTAAAAGATGAGGAAAACGTGATCGAACAAAACCGATTTTTCTGATTAGAAGGGTGAGGTTGTAATCATATAATTAAATAAAAAGGAACAGTGGTGTGTGCTTCAACTATCCAACATACTATTTTTGAATGACTTTCCACTCCTTTATTAATCAAATTCTCCCATCATCTCTTCAACCATGTTGTAAGTGATCAACACCTTCTTATACTTTCAAAACAAATTCCTCGTGGGCTTCACTCTACCTTTTTCTATATTTCATTTTCTCTCACACACAAGCATGATCTTGTGGGCCTATACATGAATTACTCACCCTACTTAAATAGTTTGTCCTTCAAGTTAGATCATCCACATGGTAGACCGTCGAGTCATCAATGTGGTTGATGGTCTTCCCCTCTAGGCATTTTATGGTTAGCAATAAATTTTTATTAAAGGAAACAAATAAATACGTATTAAAATAAAAATTAATAAAATTATTAAAATTTTAATAATGTATCATTATTAATATATTTTTACCAACTAATATGTAAGATAATTGCGTTAATAAAGTAAATTTAATAATTAAAAAGATTATTAAATGAAAAAATGACTTTTAATAAACAATGAATTTAATTAAATGTGGGGAAATTATAGTTTATAAAAACACAACATCTAATGTACTAGTACATAAATTTTTATTAAGAATTTTCAAAAAATATTATTATCTACCATTTTGAAAATTAAAAATCCAAAAATTTAATAAAATTTCAAAAATATCGCCCCTATGAAATTTTTAAAAAATTACATTAAAATTAAAACCTGTAAAAATATATCACCTAAACAGTATAAAAAATATAATTAAAAGAGTAGAATAAAAATTGACATTTAGTGAAATTACACATATATGTTGAAAAATGGGCATTTTTTAAAAATAGTAATTATAATAAAAAAAATATGAATCTTTTAACATCCCTAGTTAAAAATTCATTATCCTAGATTTGATAGATTCTAAAGGGTTAGTGAATATTTTAGCCAATAGTTTTTTAGTGCAAAGAAACACTAAACTTATATCAATTTTATTTATATGATACCTAATAAAATGAAATATAAAAACTATATGTTTTGTTATTAAGTTTTGTAGAGGGTTTTAAGAAGTTGAAATTACACAATAATTACCACCGAAGGCTGTAAAATTATCAAAAAAAATAAGAAAAATCAAATATGGTTTGTTTCATCATTATACTTTGTAAAGAATTTTTTTTTCAACATATTCAACCTCACCTATTAATAGTTCTACTGACAATTGTTTCTTATATTTCCATGAAATTAAAATTTTACTTAGAAAATAACATGTACCCATTGTGCTTTTCTAGTCACGCCTATAACCTCTAAAGTCAGAATAAAGGTAAGAAAATAAATAATAATAAATTATCATTTAATAAAATAAACCTGTGCTATTATTTATTTTATCACATCAGTTTATTCACTTAACTTATTTAATATTAATTTCTATAGGTTTGGACTGAAATATAGCACATATGTAGGAAAAAAATATGTCCAGTCTAAATGAGGTCAGTTACAATAAGTTTCTTATCATGCCTCTGTAAAATTTAATATAAACTATCTTTTAGGATACCTACATTTAAAATATATAATTGGTCCTAATTTGAGTTTACATTGACTTACTATAATCAGGGTTATAAAAAGTTATTTATCATACTTGGGTTGATTTAAGAAAATACCCTCTTTTGATTGATTAATTTGTAAACTAAGGGAAATTTTCAATTCATTATTTATACTCTTATAAAACACTCATGACACTTCTTTAAAAAAAATAAGGCAATAAATATTTTTTTAACCAAATATTATACCATCAATATAAATATTTATAATAAAAATATCATTTCAAAATATCTTTATAAACATCATAGAAACAAACTTACATTAAAAAAAATCATTTTATAATAGATATTAATTTTCTATTTAAAACTATTATGAAGGAGATTTATTAAGACCATATAAATCTTTATTATGTTTAAAAACATGAGTTCTAAATTTCTCATATTCAAATACAAGGGGTTGTTTAATATTTAAATCATCAGAAATTAGTACATTTATAAATTATATTATTACATCCATTTGAAATAAAGTGATATATTGAAAATAGTAAAAGGTTACTAAAATTCTAGTTTCAAAAATCCTTTCTACAAGAGAAAAATAATCATCAAATACAATTCCATATTCATGGGAACAATCTTCAAAATCTAATCATGCTTTATTTTTCAATATGTTTCCAATGTCATCAAACTTATTATGAAAAAACCAATTAGTTTCTATTATTTATTTTCTGTTAGTTAAAAAAATTCCACACTATACTTCATTCAAATTTATTTTACCCATCATGCATAAAATTTATACAATTTTCATCAATTAAATCATTATTAATGTAAATAAGTAAAAAATACATTAGAGTATATTTTTCAGAGTAATGTGAAATAGATTTTCTTCACTATAATCTGATTATACATTTTTAATTTCTTTTTAAATAGGACAATATTTATGTGTTTTCCATTATTTTTGATCAGTTTTATAAGATATATCCCCCCTCAAAAAATGCATTCCAATTTTCTTGGTTATTATATTGATTATAATTAAATTCCCTAAATTCATCGTCAATGCTGTTTAAATCATAATTTTTCTTATGATTGTTTTTTTTCATTAAACTTAACATGTAAAAACTCATCATGAAAAACTTTTCTCCTGTTTAAAACCCCATTATTATTGTTATAATTGGATTATCCTTGAAATATTCTTTCATAAATTCTGGAATTTAATTTTTCTAAATTATATTTTGTATTTTAGATAAAGACATTGGAACTAAATAGCCTATAATAACCAATAATAGGTTTAAAACCATTAAACAATCTACAAGGGTTCCTATTTAAAAATTCTATCAAAGAAAATATATATAAAAGATTACATGTTTCATTTATAGGTTTTTCTAAAAAATATTGAGCCACATTGAATTTCATAAGCATTGATCTATCCATTTATTGTTTTGACATTTTATCTCTTTCAACATCGCCATTTAATTATTGTGTTCTATGGAAAAAATAATGTTTATATCAAAATTCCTTAATAAAGTAATAAAAATATAAATTAAAAAATTCACCACATCTATCACTTATAATAGATATGATTGAAATATTTTTTATGGTTTGAATAATCTTATAGAAATAAGAAAATTTAGTTAAAGTTTCATTTTTATATGGTAAGAAATAAATTTAGAAACATATATTATAATCATCTACTATTAAAAATACATATTTCATACCACAATAAATTATAGGTTTTATGGGTTACAATAATTAATGAGCTAATAGTTCAATGTATCTAACTTTACTAACATTGTTTATAGATTCAAATATTTCTTTATATTGATTACCCTTTAAATATGAATCACACTTAATGTTCTAACATGTATCTATATTAGGTAATTAAAGAACCTATTTATAATATTTAGGTTTTTTTAACATTATAATGTTTTTATTCCCTATATTTCAATGCTAAAGAATGTCAGTTTCTCAAAAAACATTAAAACAATTAACATTCTATTTGTTTAGATTAGAAAAATCAACCGTTTAAAAATTATATTTCTTATTTTGAAAAAGTAAAACAGATTAATATTTCAAAAAATATATATTTATTATTTTAAAAAACTAAATCCAATACTTCATCAAATAGAATCAATATAATTATTATTCCTTAGTTTAAATAACCTATAGAAAGTTATTTTGAAATAATAAATGTTTTAAAAAATAAAATTCACCAATACATTTGATCTAACACTTATAGTTGTCTCTAAATGTCACCAGCACACCATCACATATATTGAAACATCGAAATGTATAAACATCACATGTCATGTGTATGAAGTATAAAATGTATAAATAGAAAGAATTATTGATACTTCTACTGTAGAGTTCCTGAAATTATATAATCAAGAAGAATGTTATGGTATTATTACTAACTTGGGTCATAATGGATTAATAACATAAAATTTTGGAACATAAATAGGTATCAAAGATTTATTAGTAGGATTTTAAGAAAATAGATCTATATAAATTATTTCCATTTATAACCAAATTATTTTACAAATTCCAATGAGACGTTTTTGGAACAATTCCTTTTCATTCTAAATATAAAATTTGTTACACATAAAATAATCCCTTTTGATATTTTGAAAATGTTAGACTAGTTTATCCATGGTGATATACCATTATAAGAAAAACCATTATTATAATAACTTGGTTTCATTAGAGACATCATTTTTTATATTTTTATTTACCTTGAACAGATGTAGGTAAATTCCCCTTATGATTGAAAACTTTATTTCTGAAATCCATATTCTCTATTTTAATAGTATCAAAATTAATATAAACATTCACATTAGAGCCCAAACAAATGTATCTCAATTTATTATTTTCAGGCATATGTTTTTTAAAATAATTCTGAACATTAGTTAAATGTTCCAAAATATAATTAAATATTTTTTCCCAATATTTATCATTCCCCGTCATAAATTCCTTAAGTCAGTAATTTTCTTCTTTTAGTTTTAATATTTTTATGATAATTCTATATAGGTTTTTCATTCTAGAAATAGAAGTTGCCAAATTATTATACTCACTTTTTAGTTTGCAATTTTATTTAACATAATTCATTTATTCCATTTTTATGTTAGGTTATTTTTAAATTATTATGACACCATCATTTCTTAATTCCTCATTTTCTATAATTAGATGTTTGACTTTAGAATTAACATAATTATATTTAGAATAAGAATCAAAATTTGTTTCATTTTTGATCTACATTAATATAATTATGATCAAAATTATAAGGATTAATTAATTGGTTGAAAAGTGAATTAGATACCTCACACTATTCACCCATCAGAGAATGGTTCCCTATATCAAGTTCACTTTTATATTCATATCTTGAATCTAAACTATCAGAGAAGTCCCATCATCGGAAAAAATTCATTTATTTTATCAAAATTCATTTTTTATGTTTATGTTTGGTGAAATCTATCCTAATTTTACATTTCTTCTTACACTCATAATAATTTAATTATTTTACATTATTATTAATACTGGAATTACCTTTTTCATAATCATTTTTAGACTTCCTTTTTAACTTCTTTCCACAAGCATAGTATTTCATAATAATTATAATCATGTTGATATATTTATTTATCTCATTATAACTTTACTAGAACATAGATTTAGAAGTGATATATATTTCATAAATATTTGACCTAAAATCTATAAGTTTTTTCTTTGTAGACTCATTATGAAAAATATTTTTCAACTGTAATTGATATAGTAGAAAAAATAATATCAGTTCATATAAGGTATAATCTTAAAATTATTTGTCTCATTAATGACCAACTTTTTTGGATGCCATATTCTTGGTAGAGAAATATCTACTCATTCAACTAAATCTATGTTGTCTAATAATTATTCAAGGACTCTCATGATCTTTATGATGATTTTAAACTGAATGAAAATCTAGTTCATGGAATCATCTTCTCTCATCATGTTGTCCTTGTATTCTACTCAGATCATTCTTAGTATGGTTTTTTTGATCTTTTAGGTCCCATATTGAGTGACATGAAGTATTCTTAATATGTTATATACTGTCTTACATGGTGAAACATGGCTATAGAAACTTTTACAAATAATATAGTACAAAATATTATCCACCTTATAATTCAAAATATACATATCCATTTCATTACCTATAAGTGTCTCTATATAAACTTGGGGTAGCTCTGCCTTATCCTTGATATTCTAATGAACCACACATAACTTTTTTGGAAGGCTTCCATTCGGTCTTGATAGTATCCATAGTCACATCCATAGAAAAAATAGGAATTTTGTGGAATTAAACCATCATTGGAATTGAGAAATACCACATTACATAACTAATACTTATTCCATAGAAAATTATTTCTAATATTATTAGGTTGGAATAGTAGTTAAAAATAAAAAACAAAAAAATATCCCAGAGGATCTAAAAAACAAGAGTTTTAACTAATCATAGACCAATTTTTGATAGCAATTATAGGACCATAATTAATGGTAAAATAGACTAGAGTAGTGGTGGGAGGTAGAATAGTCATTTATGACTATTATAAAAAAATAAAAGTTTATTAATTAAAAAATATATATTAATTATTGATGTCAAGATATATATTTTAATATAAATTAATACAACGATTAAAAGGATTTTATAGTGGTTTTGTTCACTAATATCCTTGTATACTCATTAACAATCTCTACTCAGCGATAATATTGGGACCCACTAAGAATAACTCAATTTTGTAGGTGGTAATTAACCTAATATAGACTACACATTTAACATTACATTGAAGCACAACCTAAAGTTTTTAAATGAGTTTTAATGTAGTTTGGACTTAAATATTCTTCAGGGGACATATCCAAAGAGATTATTTTTTGGTGGTGTAATAACCAATAGACAAACATTATTTTGATATGGAAAACCCTAAACGGACTTGAATTTTTATAAAAAATAAATAAATGAAAAAAATAAGAATAAAAAAACAATGAAAAACAAAATAATGGTAATATGATAAAGATGACGAAGTTCTATTATATTTATTTACTCAACGGTAGAGGATGGTACATTTGGACTATATTTGTGATCTCAATAAGGAAATATAAGTAGTATGAGTTCTTTATTGTATGTATAGTTAGAATTCATATTAAATATATGTTATTGAATAAATAATATAATGTTTATTTTAATCACCAAATAAAATACCAATAGTCTAATTATACATCATTAATTAAAAGGTAATCTCAATGCAACAAATTATCCAATCAATTCTAGCAATAAGTTATGAAATACCAATAATATAATATTATAATTAACTAAATTTTCAAATACTAAACTCAATATTTGATATCTTGGGTGGTCTTTTATTTCTTCATGAAATAACATCATAAATCTTATAGTATTATCATTATTATAATCATGTATCTTTCACATTTATAAAACATTTTAAATAGTAGGAATAAACTTATAATTTATTTGAATATCAAAAAAATAGAGGGTTGTAAAGAATATATTGTTTGTGTGAATAAACATAATATATGATAAAAATAGGTTTAAACATCATGTAAATATATTTTTATGAAATGTAATAAATTTAATGTATTAAAAAAATTATATCAACAGCAGTATTTAAAACAAAAAAATTAAAATTTTACAAAAATAATTTTTACTAATGGTAGATAAAAATAAATGGTGGTAGTAAGATGGTTTTTCTGATGACATTCTACCATTAGGAGAGATATCATCACTTGAGCTAATATTGCATGACATACCATCACATGATATAACAATTTACCATTGAATTATTATATATCAATAGTGTTATATGGTACTATGATCTACCATGAGGAAAATATCAATAAAATACAGATGATCCTCCATTGTAGTATTATATATCATTTCCAAAGAACAATAGTACCAAAAGGGAGGTGAGATACCATCAATGTGGAGGAAGAACAACCATTTATGGGGAGTTACCATCACTATGTGGGGGAATATTTCTATTGGGATGATACAATATACTGTTAGTTGAGGCTGGTAGTTCTACCACCACACTGTGGTGGCTACTACCATTATCCAGAAGTATCAAGTGGTGCTACTACAAGGAAAGATGGGCGATACTGCCATTAGTGTGGAAGAGATTCACTGGTAATGTCATCTTATGGAGCCACCTAGAAGGATGAGTTATGAATGTGATATGAGCCACATACTACTTATCATTTAATATTTATCTCATCCCTATAATACAAATGGATAAAAATACATATGCAACTCCAATTTCATTCAGAAATATTATTTTCTTTGAATTATCAGATGTATAGATGATGTAGTTGAATTCATGGTTTCAAGAAAATTTCAAATCATTATCATGACCTTGGTATGATCATAGTAGCTTAGTTCATCCATGGAATCATAGGTTTATAGATATCTGGTAAATGATAGAATGGAATAATACTAATAGAATAATATGAGGCGAGATTTATCAAACAAACTGGATACATCTGATCAGATGGGGGAGCATATGTTCATATCCATTTAAAAAAGGAAAAGTGTCACATGATTTGGTAGTACCACATAAAAGTTATGAATGGTTCTCCAATCCATTATTAATAAACCTATCCCCTCACCACTTTGGGATGGTTATAGGGGATCAACACTATCATAATCATTCACACACTTAGGCCTCAAGGTTCGTGCTGACCCCACTAGTCAACTTTTTTGATCCCATGCACTCTCACACTCAAGTGTGATCTTGTGGGCCTATACAAGAGCCACTCTCTCTCCTTTCACCATGGATGGCCCTTCAATCTAGCTCTCCTATGGGGTTGATGGTTGGGTCCCCAATGTAGTTGATGGTCTAGCCATTTGCATATGTCAAACTTGGACATAATCTTTTCTAATGGTCCCCAAAAAATACTTAGTAAAATAACAGAAATAAAATTATTTAATATTAAAAATTTAATAAAGTATCATTTAATAATTACGATTAAAAAAGAAAATATAATATTTTTTTAATATAATATCATCAAGCATTATGAAAAATTACACAGAAAAGAATAAATGAACATATTTTTTTAACACATTAAATTTAATTAAATGTGTTGAAATTATAGTTATTAAAAACACAACTATTAATGTATTATTAAAAAAATTATTAATACACAAGTATAGACACCTATATTCTCCTCCAAACTGAATGAAAAATTTCCATAATGAATGTTGATTATTTTATTCACCGTTTTAAGAAATGGTCTCTTGAATTTTGTAAGTGCATTCCCATGGGTTCTAGAATCTTTCATATCCATCATGTAAATATTTTCCTGGAAGAAGATATTCATCACTCATATAAGGACATCTTCAATCACTCAATTTGGTTTTATTATTCTCTTGGTGTAATGTTTCACCGAGACACCCATTTTTCAATGCTATTTAACGTTTGTTTAAGTATACACATTGTGTGGTATCACAATAATCGATGTTCCAAAATCATTCATTTCATCATAAAATAAAGTCTCTTATTATAAAAATAATTTTATATGTTCCCAAATAATTGAATTTGGTTTCCATAGATAGGTGTATCAAGGTTGAGACATTCCTCCCATGGTCATATCTCTTATTCCCCCTTAATCTCTACCAATCTGAATAAAAATATTTAAAAACAATAATACTAGAAGGTATTTTTTAACCACACTAATGATATAAACATTAAATTTTAATTTTTTTAAATTTATTCCTGATCTCATTATAAATTTCATTATCAAAATCTTTCATGGATTAAGAAAATCCTCAGAGAAAGATAATAAAAATGTACTTTTCACCAGAATCCTCAATGATGATTTTTTTTTATTTTTTTTATTTCTCTTCACTTGAATATTTTGAGGTTCGAGAGAGGATTTTTTTGAGGATGGGGTATCTTTTTTGTATGTTAATTTGAATGGTTAATTTTTTACATCTAGGAAGTGTAATAAAACAAAAATTGTCTTTTCCTTTTCAGTTTAAAATAGATTGTGATTGTATTTTTCCAAAACTGTACATATTTATCACACTGATGCTATTTTTGATTCATACTTTTAGATTTTTTACATCCTTATTATCAATAAAGTTGACATTTAGAACTAAAGTTTCTAGTATTCAATAACAGCACTATGTCCTATAGGATTTTTTTCAAATTTGAGAAGAATATGCGGGTTATTTTGAGAAGGTGGAGGATAAGAAGGATTTATAACTGGGTCTTATTTATTTGAATTATGTTTAGGGTATCCAATTTTTCCTCATTATCAGAACCACTGTTGAAATTTCCGCCATAGATTCAGCTTTGAATATTTCCAAAAGTTCCATTTCCAGAGGGGAGGTTCTTACTGAAATGGATTCCTAATAAATAATACTTCATATGATATAGTTAAATCCTAATGTTGGGGAATTGATAAGAGATATGGGTCTAATTAGGAGAAATACCATAATTAACAAAAGTATTTAGAGAATGTGAATTACCTTGAGATAGAGCTAATTTTATTAAATGGGAAGGCATTTTATAATATTTATTATGCACCTTTTTATAGGGTGGAATGGTTTACCTTCTGAACTAGTCAAGTGGATTTCATCACTCTGGTACCAAATTAATTTGTTTCATAAGACATGTTCGATGTGAATTCATGATAATATTGATGAGTTTTTTAAATTATATTACAAACTACTAAAAAATCAAAAATTCCATGACTCATGGACAAAAATACATCATATAAGTATTTTAATAAATGTTATTTGCAAATTTAGTGGTGGGGGAACCGAGAGTGAATTATCTTCTATCTCTCATTATATTCATGAATGGTCTCTCATTCCACTTTTATAATTGCATAAATTTGTTTTATAAAAGTTTCTTTTCATATGTTTTGGAATAAATTATATAAAAATACACATTTATGTTCATTGTGACCACTAATTATAGTAGCCTGATATTATAACCAACATTTCTCTACACAATAAAGGGATAAAGGGAATGTCGTAAACTTCATGAGGTCCTCAGAAACATTTAGGGGTTTCAAGGAGGATCAACCCTTTTGAAATAATCACGGGGTTTTATGAGGTCCTTAGACACATTTTGGTTATTTAGTTCTTTAAGGGTTTGATAAATTACATTCACTTTCTTATGATCCAGATTTAGTTCATAATAATCATGGTTTAACCCAACAAGAGGTTCCATTACTATATCATCAGTGTTAAGTTGTTGACATACTAAATAATTTTGAATTTGTGTTTGTTGTTTATTTTCAATTTGAAGGTATACTTAAAATAGTTTTAAACCAATTGATCTGGTCATGAGAAATAATGTGATAAAATAGTCTGTTTTTTATGAAATAAAATAAGAGGAATAAGAAAAAATAATTAAAAATGAGGAAGAAACATTAATATATTACATTACAAATAAACGTGAATGTTGATAAGGAGAGTAAAAGAGAAGAATACACAAAAACTAATGAAAATAAAAAATGGTAGGAGTGAATGGTGAAGGGGATGGGAATGAATGAAAGGGTATGAAATAAAATATTTAAGAATGAACTATAAAAAATTTATCTTGGATCTATGATAATGGTTAAAAAATATAATCGTGTTATTTAAGACATCAAATTAAATATTAAATTTGCTGCAATTTCATTGTATAGTTGGAACCCTAGGTCCCCTTTCGATGGATTCTTAGAAGAAAAAAAATTAAAAGTCGAGTTTTAAATTATATAATATAAATTGGATTGATTGAAATTTAGGATTATTCCATTTAAGTGGAAAACCTATATAATAATGAAAAAACTAATGTTGAAATTATTAATTTTGATTGAGGATGATCAGACTGCAAAATTACAAAGACGACCATCCTTAATATGTTTGCGAGATACAGTTCATATATTTTTATCAATTATTTTTAAAACCTATTACTATAATTGAACTGAGTTTAAATTATTATACCTTCAAGTGTTTAATAGAAAACAAAAAATGATTCACTGGCTACCGCTGTGATTAGGGGACTTTTTTATAACATAATAACCAAAACTCCCTAAGGAATCACATGAAGACCTTGATGGCTATCCATGTTTGTATGTTATTTCATTATGATAACATGAAATAAGTGTAAATTTTCATAGAAGTTTTTATTTATGTCTAGTATTCCAATATTAACCATACGAGAACCATAGTTGAAAAGGTAATGAATGAGTGGTGTGTGATGTATAAAACATCACTAGAATAGGTACCCCCACACATGATCATATTAATTTTAATTTTACATAAAAACACAATAATTAATTATAGAAGAATATAGAATGGGTAAAAATTACATATACCCCTGAAATTAATACTATCATTCTAATAACATAATCCTAAAGGTTAGGAAATAAATCATCTCCATCTTTGCGTGACCATAAAAAGTTTATAACTCCATTGAAGGGGAAGAAACCATTGATGAGGAATAAGGAAGTCCCAAGTAGTCCAAACTCTAATTTTTATTGATAATCCTTTGGAAATGAGAAATCTAAATATTTTTATTAATAAATTAAAGATGAAAATGAAAAAATAAGTCAAGGATCCTATGAGTTAAGGTTAGATTTCAAGGGAATGTTTCTTCATCCACTTGATCAGGGTTGTAGACTATTTTATCCGAGAAATATTGACATGGAATTTAGTTTATAGATGGTATATTCAATATTAATTTATTTAAAGGAAGAATTAGACCATTTGTATTTCTTTATGACATTATTTGTGAATGATCTTGGTTCTCTAGTGAGGTTCATATCTATTTTTTCCAAAACCCTATTTTTGTTTGAGGAGATACCTTTGGGGTTCAGGTTTCCTTTGGGGTGTTTGAGAGGAAAGGGGGTAGGCTGGGCCATTCATTCCAAGTATTATAGTGCCACTAACTTGCTTGTGGGATTCTTGTAGGTTGGGTAATCCACTAGAAGCCCCATCGGGTCACTAGTAAGACCCACTAGTCAACTGATGGAATCAAGATATATTTTTAATTGAATAAATAGACGTTTACCCCTTCACCCCAATTCCATTTATATTATTATTTTCACCCTCAATTAGTTATTAGTATCCAAGTATAAGGATCTCCATATCGACATAGATATATTGATTAAAACTCGTTAATCACACCTCTATTTTCTACATCATTCATTACGTTAGAAGGATATTGGTAAGGATATAACTCAATTGGATTCCAACATTTCTTTTATATTCATTTTATATCCCTATCGCCTTGGCCAATGTTAGTCTCTATTATTTTGGGTTTTTTCGATTTCTTATTTTTTGCATGATTCTAGGGAATAGATGAAGATGATATATAATTAGAGTTCATCCATAACCCCTAGAAAGGTGGTCTTTATGATTTTCATTAAAATTATTTATATTTATAAAATTTTTCATTGTGATACACATTGATATTTCAAATTATTGACCGTGAATTTATAATCCTTTAAAATTTCACCTATATTCCTACCGTGAAAAAATATTCTCTTCTCACCATTGGAGTCTGAAAACCTAAAACTAAACCACCCATTTGGGATTTTTTCCTAACAACCATGAAAATCAAAATTTAAGTGTAACCAAAATACACTTTAGTGTTGTTTTGGATCAGAATTCTGAAAAACTCTAATTTATTTTTTATGTAACAAAAACCACCCATTAATGTGTCTTTGGCGCGTTGGTTAAAATATGAAAATACATGCATGGAAAATTGGGAAGGCACTAAGTATGAAAACATATTTAATATATTTAGGGTATATTAGAGAAATTGTAGATCCTAAAGACCAAAATAGCTATTTAATTATAAGAGGAATGGACTAATTTAATTATGAATTGATGTGGGTATCTCATAGAAAATCATGGAGACACTTCTATTGTTTTGATTTGATATTCATAGATGCCTTTACATGAATACATTACATGGTTCTAAAAAATTAATACCATGGATTACATGGTTACTAATTATAGAAAATGATCACATCGTCGAAGGGGTGGAATTCATAAAGAAAGGATTGATTTTTACAATGGAAATCCTTGATCAAACTCATATGATGTGTCCCGATTAATTAATGAAAATGAAAAATGGTAAACATGAGATATATCCAAATAATTTCATACTCTAATAAATTCTCTAAATATTCATCATGGATTCATCTAGAACATTATAAATTCTTGGTTGATCTGGATTATCTCCCAGGATTGGATTGTTGTCTTATGATAATGAACGCCTTGGGTATTCCCCATGGATTACAATTGAAACCTACCCTAATATCCCATGATTTGTTTCCTAGGTTTAGTTGGAAACTAATAGTAATAGAATTACAAGGGTTCATCTCTTAGATTCAACTCAAAGACACACTATCTCTATGAAATACTTATTTATTTCTCAAAAACAAATATGTGTAGTCTTATCAAATCCTCCACAACAATAGTTAATATTCCACTCTTATTCTCCATGTTTTAATTCTCTTCTTCTTCACATTGAGTTGTTTAGATAACATTATCACATGGCCACTTACCCAAATCACATGAACCCAAAACCATTTTAAGATATGACTTCTTCATGAAATAGAATATGTTCTTAATTCACAAGTTGACTTCCTCATAGATTCATGGTGTTTCACATAAACCATGAAGAATAAACATGACAATATCCTATAAATGATAGTGGATTTTTCGAACCTTGTTCTTTATAAATCTGTTGATTGTGTGAATTTAAATTTAGAAGGTCAATGAGATATTCCCCTATTAATTAAGTAATAATGACTTGGAGATATATTACTCCTGAAAAAAAGTTTCATCATGTTGTATTTCAAAGAGAAGAAAAAGCTCTACCAATGTATCAACCACAATATTTCATCGTCATTTCATCAATATTAATAGGTATATGATCACCACCTTTTATTTTTTTAATCATTGAATCAAATCCCAAAAATAATTCTATGTAGATCGGCCATTAAATTGATGAATATCATGTATTTTAATTCTTCCAATGCAGGTTAAAATGATTCTGATTATTATGGTGTTTTTCCTACATGATTCCATCTTCTCATTTAATGTGATATCATCACTAGGTCATCACATGCATGTGATTTGAATCTAAAGATACTTATTTACCCAAAATCTTGAACTCATTTAAGAGAGGATTCCCAAACTCCTATAGTAATGGAATTTTATGTCACCTGATGATCATATTAAATTTATTCTCATACATGAAATAAGAAGATTGGATGCATGGATTTGATTGGGTTGGAGAAATATCATCAACATGATATGTTCAATGAATATGGATGTTAGCTGTCATGATCATGATTAAAGATCACTATCTAAAGAGATCACCCTTGAAAGTAATGGGAGGTTAATGATAATCGATATCTCAATCGAATGGATTCAATTAATAATATTGAACAATCGATGTTATAACTGATATTTTAAGTGTAGGTGAGCAGTACTCGAGACATCATCCCCCCACATCGAAACTATGAATGTGCATCCTCCACGTTTTATGCTAATGTTTGACAGGTTACTGTATGATCCATCATTGGGGTCGGCACCTGGATGAAACTACACTATACACCAGTACTGGCCCCGACACATATGGTCCATGGGATTTGTAGGAATCATTCAAAACCAACATGCAAACATAGAAAAGTGATTCACAAGCCTTACACATGAGCCCTCATTTACTTCATAGGTGTTATTCCCTCCCTATTCCACCTTCTAATGTGGCTTGTGCTGACATCCAATGAGCATGGAAGACCCTTGCATACCACATAATTCTTGATTGAGGTTATCTTGGCAACTCAGTGTGGTTGGAAATTTTTTTGATGGAACCTAAAATAAATTATTAGCGAAATATTCCATGATGGAAAAGAAAAATCACACCAAATATACTTATAAAAAACTGAGAATAAACTATAATTCCATATTCAACTTGAATCAACACCTTTTCATTATCTTCAAATTCATTATTAATAAATAATATATGAACTTATATTTTATCATGGTCACTATTACAATTATCACACCATCATGTACATAAATATTTACATGGTAGTTATAAATAATAAAATCCTTATGAAATAATATTACATTTTCATGGCCTTCATTTATCTTCTTCGTGAAGCATAATTTTTTTTGAATGGAATATTTTAAATCACCTTCAATAGTCAATTCTACATGAAACTTAATATTTTCATTATCTTCATATTAAAGGTTGAATAAAATATATAATTTCCTTATAGAATAGGAACATGTATTTGAACTTAATAATAGTTCAACAGTTGTATGAGTTTCAAGGATAATTCTCCAATCATGAAATTCAGTACCATTAGATGAATCCCTAAAAATTCTATAAGAATCAGGGACAATCATGAAGAAATGTCCTACCAAATGAAATCCAATGAGTCTATAATAATCATCTAGGACTCCCCACCAACCTTCTTGAAAATTTCTCAAACTCATTCAAACTTTCTTATTCCATGATTAATCACTAATCATAGAGAAATAAAATATACATTTACTTTTTCATTCTATATAATATATTGAAAACAAATACAACCATATTAGTCAACCATCCACATGGGATTATCAATCTCCCCCGATGTTTTTTAAGACAATTTACTTAAAGTAAATGTACCTTCTCCCCCTAGTTGAAGATAAATGAAAAGGGTTAATGAAAATGATGTATTATTACCTTAATGATATTCACCCAATTACTACCACTTTCATGAGATAAGTATGGCCCCACATGGTTCACTTGGAAAATCCAATTTAGTTGGCATACTATAAGTCTACATGGGATAACCTAGTGTAGAAAACAAGATTGATAAAACCAATATTGGCTATGCTATCCATTAACAACCATGCATGTTATATCACACTCATAATAAATTTATTCCCCAAATAGGGGATATAAAAAATCTCATCAGTTAATATATTCTCTTGAACACATTAGTAAACACCTAAGATATTTCATGTGAAGGAATACTTTACTCCTCCTTTCTGTTATTTTACTGAAAAAAATACACCCCATTGATGCTCATATTTGATATAATAAAGAAAATGGAAATAAATGTATTTTAGTTACCTCCGTTTTCAACAAATATTAAGATGACCTGAATTTATATATATTCATCTAATAATACATGATATAATCTTATTCATAATTTCTCCCCCTCAAGGGGTTCATTCCCTTAAAATTTTCCTCATGGAGAATTTCATCAGATAGTATTTAAGACATTCCTATATATAATCCACCATTGTGGAACAATTATTGATTTAATCAAATATTGAATAATAATTCCAACATTATATCTCCCAAATTTAATTAAATTCACCATCAATTCAATTCAATTTAAATAAAAAATAAAACATAATAAAGAAATGAATAAGGTGGAACACTAAATAAATTGTTAATTAGGGAAATCAGTTGGAGAATTTTCTCTTATCCCGAAGACACCTTTACTTATAGCACACTATAGTGTATGAAATTATTCATGCCTATTTATCCTTTATAATTCAAATTATTTATATTTCATTTATGGTGTGGACATAATAATTCCATTCACAATTATCTTGTGTGGATTTTCTATCCTCACATCTTCCAGTAGTGCAGTATCCTTCACTGGTGCTGTTTTCGTATCTTCAACAGATTTCTTTGAGAAAGTAAAATTTTTATACAATTATTTGTGTTACGTTCATAATTCTATCACACACCAAACAATTTCTTTGCGACACTCGAGTTTTCATGTGTTGATAAATTCTTATGAAATATGAGATCATCATGTGGAACAATATATTTTCCCATTCTATTTTCTCTAGCTAGTGCTGCATCCCATGCTTTCTAAATTTATAATGAAACATGCAATTGACTGTGGAGGATGATAAATAATTCCTTATTAACATATTAGGTAATTGAATTTATATTTTTCATATTTAATTCTTTTTAGTCCCATTTTTTAGGTAACTTTTCAAAAATATTCTTCAGGAATGTCTTCAATCAATATTATCTTATGATTTTTCTCCTAGATTGATTCTCATTTTAATATTTGATTACACCCACTCATTTCTATGATATTTTAGTGGTCCATGATATGAAATCTCATTCCATAGTGGAATTATTTTTTCTTGGTTGAGATGAAATTCTTGTAATCCATATTATAGTTCTTCTAGGGAGTAGCTTTCATCGATGTTTTCTTGACTTTTGACTTGTGTCATATTCCCTAAGGAATATTTTTCAGCTTTTTTTCTTTTATTCTACATTTTTTGTTTCATTTAATTCTCATAATTGTATGAATAGTTCATGGTTATAATATACCAAAACTCATGATAACTATGACCACTTATGTTTCAATAATCACAGATGTCTTCCAGATAGCCAACATCATGCTTCATAGAAAAATTCATCATTATATATATATATATATATTAATTCAATTCTGTAGGTTTTATCATTTTTTCCTGCCTAAACTCATTGAATTCATGCCTTATATAATTTTCATATGCAGACAAACTATTCAAACATTCAATTTCATGATGCCCAAATTTATAGTAGTACTAATTATAGTAAAAAATTATTCTTCTTTTAAATGTACAAACAATATAACTATATTTTGAAACTTGTTTATTGTAGATTTTAATTTTCTTATTTGGTGTATCGTGTTGATAGTTTTTTAGTTATCCTTCACGTTTTGACCATTAGTGTTTTACTAGATTTTCCGTCATTATTATCAAGCAAAATTTTCACAACTTTCATCTTTGAACATGAACTAATATGTAGGACTACATTAGAAGAGATAGAGTTAAATTATTTGTGGGTTACCTTCTTCCATGATATTGTAGAAGGTTGATCAAGAGATGATCTTGAGTTTTTTTTCTAGCAATATGAATCTTTTCGGATACATGAGTCTCATCAATAGTTTTTGTAGAAATATCCCTTCTCGGAGAATGACTCCCTACATATTCAAGGGTGTAAGAATTAATATTCTCAACATACTGGGTTGTTTCAGTATCAGTGTTTTTTAAATTTATCAATTCAAGCTCAAATTCAAGACATTTTATGCTGAAGGAACACTTCTAATTTTAAACTGATGTCAGCAATACTTCCCAATCACTTGTCAATTTAATAATATAATCATGAATTTGTTTACTACCTTCAATCATAGTGCTGTCATGGTATTTTATTCCTCTAGATTTAACATCCAATTGGGATTCCTTATGATAGATAGTAGCATTAGGAGAGTCTTCCAAAGCATAGATCTTCTATATATAATCATAATGAAACATTGTCTTTTCTTCCACTAACATTTCATGATCTTTGACCAAACATTGTTGGAATCAAAATTGAACATCTCTGATATTCATGGAAACATTGAATACTATTTTGAGTGTGTAGACTGCTTCTTTAAAAACATTTTTCTCCCAGTTCTACCATAAGAATTAGATTTCTATTAAACTTTAAGTATTAAAGTATATTTATTGAAAAGGGTCACAAATATATCATTTTCCTCAGTAAGGTCTGTGATAACATGTCACCATTTTATTTTATTTTCATGTAAATCCTTCTATATGTTGATTTCTTCTTCAATATTTTCTCCTTCATCAAATAAATCCTTGAATGAATAAAGAATATATGAAAGAACTTCTTAAAGAACATTCCTAATGTATCATTCAATTTTAGAGAAGAATCCTTCAACAATTATTATAGATTCTAATTATTTATACTCTCCAAAGAAAGAACTATTTTCTTTATAAGTATGGTTTTTAACTGATCTGATTAGAGGTAATTGATACTTGTAATTTTTATTTGAAACTTTTCCCAATCCTTTTGCTTCCATATTATTCCTATTTATATATACTTAGAATAAACCATCAGTTTTTCTTTGTTAAGAGTGTTAATTAAATTCCCCACCTAAAGTTATTTAAAATCCAATTCAAATATTCAATTTATATAAACCTTAAAAAAACTATGAATAAAATCCTGATCAAATTAGAGGAAAACATATGCTATGATACCATTTGTAGAGAATATATGGATATTGCAGGGATAATGGGGTGGGGGAGTAGGTGAATTATTGTACCAAACAAGTTACCATATGTTAAATTATTTCAATTAACCCCTCTACTCTTGAACCTATACCCTAGTAATGAGGAATGAATCTTTTGTGTTCTTTTAATAATAACATTCACATTTAATACAGATAACAAATGAAACAACATCACACAATGATTTTTATAAGATTGCGTAAAAATAAATACTCCTTAATGTTATCATATTATGGTTGTTTCACAAATTCTCTTATCGCTGTATAATTATCGTGTTTACATGTTCATTGAATGGGAACACCATGTCTATGAAAGAAATAAAAAAGCATCCTCAGTCAACAGTGATCTTTATAATAGTTCAACTACTCTTCAAGGGTGTTGTTTATATTAGAACAACCTATTCATTATATATATTCAACAACACACTATAAAAGGTATTTTTGCTACACTATATGACTATATATCAACTCTAGAATCTTGATCCTCTATTGAATAGATTCTTATGCCACAAAATTAGCAATATTTCAATAACATCATCCTTTTTCTCTTAAAAAAGTTATAGTTTATGCTTGCACTATTTCTCAATTATTTTTCATAATGAACTATTATGAATTTATTAATATACATCAATTTGTATTATTCCTTCCTTTTTCAATTTTTTGGGAAGTTATAGGTGAAAAATAATGATGTTCCTAAACTAAATAAATGCGTACAAGGGATTCACATGCATTCATTTGTTTTATATTGTTAGAGAATAACACTTTCACAATATAAACTCAATTCTCAGTTGAATTCATTCATGAATGTTTCATGGAATCCAAAATCATGGGTAGGGTATCTCTAGAGTTATTCACCTTTGCATGATTATATTGGAACGAATTCATGTGTTACCAGTTTCATGAAAACCCACATAGACACTTACCACACTTATTTCATTGTGCACACCTCATAAGAACAAACACACACACACACAAACATTCCATATTTGATGCATGTGCATTTATGGAAGTGTGCACTACTATACATTTATTTGTGGACAGACCTAAATGGGTGTGCAATGATCCTCATTCTTTAGCTTCCTTCTCACAAAGACACTCTGCATGTGTGAATTCCATTCCGATAAAAAATGGGAACTCTTCCCAAATAATTCACACAAATAATGAATAATCCACTGTTATTATACGCATTTTTATTATATTATTCTACATATATAATAGTGTTTATTACACTATCTCAAGGGTCCTTAAAAATCGCATAGATTTGGAACTTTTCGTGGATCTTAGTTGTTTATGAAACATAATGAGTGTGTTGTGTACATTTTTACTACCTTAGGGATTATTTTTTCTTTTCACAAACTAGGAGGAATATCTGTGATAGTATCACATAAAATCGAGTGCAATTTTAGATTCATATTCTTAAGATTCTCAAGAGTTCATGAATTGAAAATTATGAGGACGACATGATATTTTATTCTTCATGATGGTAGATATCCTTCCATCACTCTTCCTCACGAAACAATGTTTCGCGGTTCTCATTTTTGCTGAGAAACAATACCTCTCTCAGTGTATCCATATGAATCATTCATCCTTAGTAATTATGTATTTACTGGCTATTGATCATCTTCATGGGTTCATTTAATCCCTGAATCCAATCCCACAAATAATTATGTATAAATTAACTCTTTAAATGACCATACATCTTAAATTTTAATTATTAAAACATGGGTTAAAATAATTCCAAATAAGATGGTGTTTTTCATTAAAGATATTAAAATATCCTCTATAGCAATATCCTCACTGAGTCCTTATGAACATGCGATGAGGGTCACATGCTCTTCATTTACCGGAATGATATAACTCATTTAATGGAAGATTCTCGAACTAGTTACACAAGATGGTTTTTAGTCATTCAAATATCTTCTCCAATTTATTTTGATGCATGTAAGATAGATATCTTAGGCATGGATTTGATTCTGTTCAAGAAATGTCATCCACATGAGATGGTCACTGGAGATGGTCTTTGGTTTTCAAGAGCTTGATCAGAGATCAATGCCTAAAGATATCCTAGGTCACATCATATCTGAGGCAGGGTATCTGCTGATCTATATAAGGTAAGATAATGTTTTTTATTGGGATGAACATGAGAATGTATTTGATATTCATAGCTTTTTAGGATTATCTTGTTACTACCAAAAATTCCCTGAAAAAATTAAGTTACCTATAGTTCTATTTACATGATGTACACAGAACGGTTCATGATTTATGTTGTATAATTCATTTGAAAAGGATTTTCAGTAGTTGAATGAAATATTCAACATAACATGAATAATAATTTTTTATAAACCTAGAAAAGGGTACACCATTTCATTATTAATTAATGAAATGGGAGGGATTCGTGGAATTTGGGTCTTTGTAGTTGGGGCCCTACATGTGCATCTACCTAACACTTGTTCTTGAGTTAATAGTTTTGCTTCGTGTTCTACGTTACTGGAGACATTACCTCATAGGGGATCGATTCATTGTATATAAGGACAATATAAACTCATATATAGATATATATTCATAGTAGGACCAAAACCTCTGACAATCATGTTGGGTTGAATATATCCATTATAATGTCTCGGGGATCATATATACACTCGAGAAAGGTAATTTTGTTATTGATTATTTGAGAAAAATGACTTAGAATTTTTTTTATCTGATGATATTGATGAATTGAAGATGAAGATTCTATTTACAAAAATTAATGCTAACATTTAGGAGTGTCAGTGGAAACATATTTTCACAAGTATATCAGTTATTGCATAAAATATTGATATATTAAATAAGACAAATCTTTCACATTTTGAATCCATGGCCCTAATGGATAATAGTTAAGTTTATGAGACACATTATAGTTAGGTTATTGATGAGGATTATATTAATAATTTATATGGGATTATATGGGTCCTTAAAAATATATGAGAGGAACAGATTTGAGAATATCAAGCTTTGATGTGAGAGGTGCATCCATACTATAAAATACACATCACAATTTTAATCCCTAGTATTGGTGTAATGTGGCTAATAATGAAATACTGGGTTTTTTACTCAGTTATGTACCTATTTGTTGCATTAAATGAATAAAAAATGGCCAAATAAACATTTACAACCATTAACCATCATTTAATTTAAGTGGTATGATGTCACTATAGATTTTATAGGGGTTACTAAAGTTACCATAATTCAGTGACACTATATGGATAAATTTGAACAGGATGAAAAAGGTCTCGCTTTTCGTTACTATGTGGGATACCTTTTCAGTGGATTACCAAGGGATATTATATATTCCTAAGGTCATATGACTCCATGTCCCGTTGTATCAGATAGGGACACTCGATTCACATCATGATTATTTCATTAGTTTTAGAATGATATTAGTTTGAAGGTACACTGAAGTATAACTTTTCACCCACAAATTCATTAAGAGTTTGAGAAGAATATAAATTTAATACAATGATATTTTAAAATATTTTATTCTTTAAATATGTTTCTTTTATAGCTTATGATACATAAAATCAAAAGTCTAAATCAACAATAATGTAGTATGTAATTATGACATAGCCATTACATTAGACGATTGAATAAAAATAACAACATTTGTTATGTTTTGAATAATGTTTTTAGATAAATAATATATATTGATATATAAGTGCTTAGATTTTAGTAAATTCACAATATGATTCAAAAATAATTGTTTCTTAAAAAACAGTTTTTATTTATTTTTCTGAAGTAATAATATAATAATCTTTTTTGTAATTTTACAAAAATCATTTCGAAAAAATGAATTTATTTTCTGAAATAATTATTCCATAATTATGTTAGAATGATAGTTTGATAAATTTTTATGATGAATTATTTGGTTTTTTGAATATTGAAAATTCAGATTTTTATTGAAAACTATTTTTTATTTTCAAAAATAAATTTTGTTTTAATATGATATTAAAGAAAAATTAGATCAATAATAATATTATTAATCCAATTATGTTTATTATAATGTATTTAATGGGTATATTTGGTATAAAAACATTTTTACACTGAAATTATTTTTTTCCTGAAAAAAAATTTATCCTAGCATTTTTATTTTTATCATAAAAAATTTTCATCAGCTTCTAAAATTTGAATCAGGAAAAATGTATTAAATATTTTCAATTAAGAGATTAATTTTTTATATATATTTCCCATTTATATTTAATCATTAGGAATAGTAACCTTGGTAAATTTTTGACACATCAGTAAGTGTAAACTGGTTAAATAAGGTTGAAACATTGGGATAAGGATTTGAAAATTCAATAAAACATTAATTTATCCTACTAGGTGAGTTGATATCGACGATTTAAATAAAGTCACTAAATATATGGTCGCTTGATAAATTTTTCTTTCACTATATAAATTATATTAATTTAACAAAAGAGTAAATACACAATGTCACACTATTAAATTTAATATAATCATTTGTTTCATATGGTTAAAATTAGAATAATTTCAATTTAAAATTTTTATTTTAAATATAAATAAATTAATTTTATAATAGTAATTTATTACTAATTTTTAGATATTAAACATTTATATTAAAATATTACACAATAGTGAAAAAATATATATTTAATTAATAGAAAATAAATTAAATGATTATCAAAATAATAAAAGTAATTTAATATAGGTGTAATATTATTTTCTTTGATTTTTATTGATAAATATGACATATTAAAAATGTTTTAATTTTTTATATTCAAATTCACTTGTTTTGAGGATTTTTAAAATTCAAATCAAATTAATATTATCAAAAATGTCATTAATGTTTATTATGTTAAATTATATTTTATACAACGATTTAAATATCATATAAATGTTGAAAAAAGATAAAAAGGATAATATATAGTCTAAAATTTCATTAAAATATCATTTATTAGCTAATTTTTACATTATAAGTTAAATTAAAACCCTTCAATATAAAACAATTCATGGTGAAAATGAAGATTTAATTTAGTTAACCATGGGTTTACACAAAAAAAATATGGTTAAAAAAAGACAAAAAATGGTTTAAATTCCATTAGTTGATGATATTTTAAGATTATCCTCTTTAAAATAGAGTATATTTTCATTTTGAATCATTTTTATTGATAATTACATAATTATATTTTAATTGTTAGTGTAATTTCTGGTGTGCCCCTTCCCTCCCTTATATAGGGACACCCATTCTATCATTTATTTACAAATCATTGTTCAATATAGTTCATCCTATTCCTACATAATTATATCCTAAACATTCCAACCCATGATTTATATGTTTTTATTTCTTGAAATACCATTCCAAGGGTCCTTAAGACAAAATTCAAAGGATGCCTACTAAAGAAGAGGCAATAATATAACTCGATATCTTTCAGTTTATTTATTCTTATAACTCCCATAAATATTTTTTATATAAACAAGAAACAATAAATTTAGTTTACTAAATATACTTAATGTTTATTATGTTTATTTAATTACCAATATCCCTTCATTATTCTATCATATGATATTGCTCGTGTGTACTTGTGGGCTACCTCTCCACATAACGATACAATTCATTTTCCATTGCCGTATTTCATGGATGTTTATTAATAATGGATTAATGAAAATATAAGTTATTTATGAATCATTATTCTTTTATAATTATAATATTATATCTACCTTCTTACCTTCCCATTTATAGGAAACTGATAACATCGCTAATCCGAACGTGTTAACTACCACCTTCATGAAGTGATGCGATATATTTTTCATTTATTATTTATGTGAATGATAATACAAGTAGATTTAATTAATATATATATTATTTATATGATGCAATTATGATTATATACTTTTAAATTATTATTTAACTTTCAATTTTTCCATCCATAAAAAAATTATTGAAGTATTCATACTTATGTATGACCTACGTTCTTTATGAACAATGTAATTTATTTTTATATATCTTCCTTTAATGAATGACTGTAAATATATATATAAATAATATATTAGAAATATTATTATTAAAAATATGAACATTATTGTACCATGATAAAATTATAATAATTGGTCCTGAATAATTGAAACATGCATTAGAAAAGAAGTAGGTATCACATGGAACAACGATTTTAATATACAATTTTCAATAAATTGGTGATAAGATATTATAAGAAAATAATATAAGATATAATATATATTATTAAGGTTATATAATAACTTTTAAATAAATCACTATTTATTATATATGAAGTTTGAATGCATATGAGGAAAGATGAGACTTGAGGTTAGGGATTTATGTTTCAATCACATTTTAATAGAGATATTTTATTTATTAATTTCCATTGAAGAAATAATATAATCATTTCTTGGAAAATCCCATTAAATTTTTATTCCCCTTTGTTATTTCTAATGAATACATGTTTCCCTTTCATTTTTTTACTTTAATTACTCAAGATAATGAAGTTATATTTTAAGGAAAACCGAATATGTTTTAAAATCACATCGAAAATATTTTTATTGAATTTCAATGTTTTCTGCAACTGCATTCTGGATTGATTTATATTATTATAAAAATAATATTAAATTTAATTTCTATACATTTTCAAATTTTAAAAAAAAAATCAATGAAATATTATTTTTAACTTCAAAACAATTAACTTTAGAGTTTTACAATAAATATGAAGGGAATCATTTTTTTAACATACATGATATGATCATAATTTACCAATATCATGGCCACTCATTTATTTTTAGATTACATTAAAGGTTTCTAAATTTATTTTAAAATATAATAATTTCATTAATATTTGGAAAAAAATTAGATTTTAAAGAAGTGATTTTAATATGAAAAGGGTATTTTCTTCAAAAAATATTCTAGTGAAATTATAAAGTAATATTAATCTATGATAAAATTCCATAATTGTAAATATAATTTAATTTGGATATGATCCAATGATCCAATATTTATTAATCCTATAGATGGTATATTATTATGATTAAGAGATATTAAAAAACCTGTTCATTTTCCACATATCATGATATGAGGAAATGATGAAATGTTTGAGAAACTAATATTCATTCCATGGGAAATTTTATGATATTAGATAACACATATGTATGGTTTTCATTATGTGATCAGTTTATAACTAATAATATATTCGTCCAACACATTTGGAAATTTTTTATCTCATTTGATAATTATGTTATGCAAGCTGATATGCCTGATAAACTATGGAATTCATGTTGATATGCTCAATAAAATATCAAAAAAGGTTATGATGAATAATCCTCTATGATATTTGAAATAGGTTTTAATTTATGATATACTGTGATTGGATGATATAAAACATTAATCATGAAATATGTAATGGTTTCTATACCTATGATAGTTCCACACTCTTATGACATGTTTTCATGCTTATGATATGAAATTATGGATGATGATTTATTTACGACACATCCTCACTATTATGATTCAGGTCAATTAAAAAGATAATATTTATTCCCTGAATCATGTTGATGATCTATAAAATATTGGGTATGAACTCTTCATGTTATGTGTCATGACCCGTCCCCTGGGGCTTGTGTCATGAAATAACCTAAGCCCACCTCCTGAAGGACATGGGTTTGTGACTAGCACCGAAGGAATCAAACTGAAAATGGGAGGAATTTTATGGAGTACTTTTATTCATGCACACACAACCACATCCCAATGATAGAAAATTAAACATCCATGAAACTAAACAACCACTAAGTAAATGTACAAACTATAAGTCAAATACGACAAAATACAAAACCAACAAAGAATAAGTTAAAAATAGGAAAACACAAGGAACGCTAAAAATCTATCTACTGGAAACCCCAAGTAATGGGAAAGTATAGAGTAACTGTTAGAAGATGTAGATGTAGGCCCCACCTTCCTAGTTTCAGTGGGAACTACCTTGTCTTGGGCCACCAAGTCCTTTGCCAAGTTTTCAGTCCTTTTCACAAGACACAACACATTGGGGTGAAGCCCATGTAGGGGCAAGTAACAAAATTCTCAGTAAGGACCCCATGAAAACAATGAAATACCATAATGAAATCCAAAAAGTAATCCATGAAGCAAGAGAGCTCACACCAGGTAAAATCTAGAGTAGGAAACTTGGACTATCAATCATATCATCAAATGCCTTGGACTTCTGGTGAACTCTTTCTTAATGAGTATTATGGGCCTTCTAGGTCACACTAATTCCACTTACCACTAACCTTGGAATACTATTTTACTCACCCCAGATGAGTGTCGTGGGTATGCTCGGTCACACCAAACTGCTCCGCATCGTGGTCATGCCGGGTAACACAGAGCTACTTCTCACCTTGGCCATACTATGGTAGTCCTCTTGTAGAGTATCGTGGGTCTACCAGGTCACACAGAAGTTGATCCCCATCCTGGTCCTACCGAGTCACCCTAATACTCTCTTCACTAGGCCATTGTAGATGATCTATATAGGGTCTCTTTTCAGCAGTCTTCAGGTCTCAGAAAACTACAGGGTTTCCGCACATAGTGTGATTGATTCCCAGAAAACTGTTACTCTTGCCATTATTCGTATTTCAAATTCAATTAAAGCCTCTTTATATTATTCCAAAATATCTTCCTTATCATGGTGGTTCCAACGCTACAAAAAACTCATCCATTGGTTTCCCATTTTGAAAGATATTTTTTTTTTCTAGAAAGGGGCTGGTTGGGCCAGGGTTCAGTCAGACCTAACCCAGATCTGGATCAGTCTAGGTCTGACCCAGTCTGATGGGGAGGGTCCAACCTGCTAGGGTGGGTCTGGCCAGTTAGGGTGGGTTTGGTCCGCTCAGGTGGGTTCGGCTCGCGCCCTTCCCAGTCTGCCATATGGAGATCGGTTTTCACCTGGCCAGGATTCAGTTGGAAGCTGCATCCGGTCCCCCTCCCCATCGGTCTTCCATGTGGGAAGCTCCTCTACTGTGGTTAGTTGACTTTGTCCATTCTGTGTGTGACATGGTGTGGTGCTGCGTCTGCAGGACCACTATCATGGCTAGGTGGAAACTCCCGCATGCCGCTAGCCACCCGCACGGAGGTTGGCAGCTCCTGCCACACCACTGCTGCCCGAACTGACCTTGGTGCATCTCATAATGCACCATCATGGCACAATTCCACCCACCCAATACTTCCACCATGGACCAATGGGTCCACTCTAGTGGTCCGTTCATTGCGCCTCTTGCGCCTATGGACTCTAGAGGATGCCATATTCCCTGCGATGGACTCAAATCCTCCTTTTCTAACCATCGAAGATGTGGTCATTAATAATGAAAAACATACACAAGGAGAAGGGTATTGGGCCTTATTATTATCATCCCATTCCCTTAGTGTTATATGTTTTAGAAACGAGGGATATATAAATAAACTTCTATCACAAAATAATCAAATAATGACAACACAAAACCCCAATAAATGTTCCCTCTCACAAGAACGATTGATCTTTGTATCAACCTATTTGTGGGTTGATTGGTGTTAGTCATTTAGAATAATGAATGGGGAAAAAAATCCTACCTCAATGGTGTTCATTTCTGAAGTGATCAACCCGCAAGGAATCAATTTCCTTTCAATGTCATCGGTATTTGTCTCCCTCCAGTCCCATTCTTCGAGGAGCATTGATGTTTCTAGTTATTCATCAGAATTATTCATTTTTCATTATAGAAGATTTGCACCACAAGTTCATTATAGGAATTCCCTATTTTATTCCCCAATGTGTTATCTCATTAATAGAGAAATGTGTCTCAACATTTCATTTATGCTGCATCGCCAAGTCATTACATTTTTTCATTAAAGAAACAATATGTCCATTTTACTTCTATTAAGGAGTCTCAATAAAGGGGCTTCTCAACACACCGTTGTGCTGGCATGCCACCACTAAATGTTGGGAAAAGAAAATAAAATAAAATATTATGTTATTTTATAATTTTCTGAAAATTCTAAAAACAATCTTTTTGAATCGATCCTCACCGGTCGAAGTTAAGTCCATTATAGGAGAATCCCACCATTATGATTTCAATGGAACCCTCATATTTTTTATCAGATCACTGGTTTAAAAGTAAAGAAACCATATTGGTCATTTTTCAAATGATCTTCAAAAAATATCAAACTTCTATTCTGGGTTCACCGGGCCTCAGAATCAAGTGCTGTCAATGCAACTGGTCTTGAAATAATTCAATATAATTTTTTTAAAAATTTCAGGGAATTTCAAGGACCTTAAATTACTCCACCATTTTGGGGATTCATGTCCACGTATGCCAAAACAAGGAAAAAAACAAATGGGGGTACTATGAAAGAATCTGAGACTTATTCTCCCTTGTGCTCTCCTAGAGATTTCAATGCTACCACCAAATGCACAATAGAAGAATCGACTATCCATGAAGGGATCACTTATGTGGATCCACAATCTCCCCTGTAAACTCTGCAAATTTTTCCCCATCGTCAATGTCCATATCTCCCCAGTCGAGGACATGTGATTGATCATCCACGTACCTCCTCAACTGCATAATGTAAAAAACATCATGCACTTAGTGAATCTTTGGGGAAGGGCTACACAGTATGCCACCTTGCCCACTTTGCTCAGAATCTTGAAAGGTATGATGAACCTCATATATAACTTGTCACCCTAGGAAAATCGCTTCAATCCCCGTCAGGTTGAGACATAAAGGAAAACATGGTCTTCCTCCACATTCTCCATGGGCCTATGCCTCTTATCGAAAAATGATTTCTATATACTCTGTGTAGTCCTCATTCACTCCTGGATGATATGCACCTTCTTAGTGATAGCCTGTACAAACTTGGGACCTATTAGATATTACTTCACTGGGTCTATCCAGCATAGCGGGGATCAGTATGGCCGCCTGTACAAATCCTCATATGGTGTCATGCCAATGGTGGAGTGACAAATATTGTTGTATGAAAACTCCACTAATGGAAGGTTTTCCTCCCAACCGAGACAAAAATATATGATGAAAGCATGAAGCATTTCGTCCAAGTTATATATGGTCCACTCTGCTTGACCATATGTCTGAGGGTGAAAGGTTGTTCTAAAATGCAGTTGAGTCCCAAACACCTTATAAAATACCTCACACAACCCGGATTTAAAGAGTGCATCACGGTCTAAGATGCTTGTCTAAGGGACCCCATGTAGCCTCACTATCTACTCAATGTAGATGCATCCCAATCCCTCTAGCGACCCCAACTCCCAAATGGGTAGGAAGTGATACAACATGGTGAGTTGGTCAACAATCTCCCAGATAGAATCATGGCCCATGGACCTATTTGTTAATCCCTTAACGTTGCCAATTACGATACTATCCCATTTCCATGGTGGTACCACAATTGTATGGCCCAAGAATATTGGATCCGAATGCTCAGCCATCACTTGAGGACAAGTGGCACATCATGAAATGATCTCTTCCACTGCTTTCTTCATCCCTGGCCACCAATAATAACATCAAAGGTCCTAGTATATCTTTTCCACATAAGGATGTACTGAAAAAGGGGTTATATGGAACTCTCTCAACTCCTCCTCCCACAACATCACTATTACTATGGTGCATGCTCTGAAAAGGATGACATGACCCCCACCTATCTAAAATCCATCAAAAATCTCTCATGAGGATAACTGATCACATTGGGTCTCAAAGTCAACATCCACAATTTGTGCCACACTAACTCGATATAAGATTGGGGGAGTGATAGTCATTTACTGTTGTTAAGATGGTCCATCATTATCCATGAAGGATATCTGCATCATATTTATCTGCTCTGTCATGTCACTCAGTAGCTGCAAACTGAACCTCCTGTTGAGTGTGTCAGGGACCACATTCCCCTTTCCAGGAGTATATACTATTTCAAATTCATAGTCTTAAAGAAACTCTAGGCATTGATGTTGTATCTTGTTTAGGTCCTTCTGGGAGAAGATATACCTAAGACACTTGTGGTTGGAGTAGACGGTAAATCATTCACCCATCAAGTAGTGCTGCCACATCTTCAATAAAGAGAGAACAACTGCATACTCCAGGTCATGGGTCACATAGTTCTGTTCATGCTGCCACAACTTCCATGAGCCATAAGAAATCATGGATGACTCTTGCATCAGGACATAGGCTAGTCTGGTCACTGATGTGTCATAGAATACTACATTCCCAAGACCATCTTCTAGTAGTCTCAAGATCGGGGAACTCTTCAATCTCTCACTCATCTCCTTGAATCTCCACTGGCACTTCTCTATCCACGTGAATGACTTTACCTTCCATGTCATGTATGATAGAGTTTATTCCACTCTGGAAAAGTTGGGCACAAACCTCCTATAGAATTGTGCCAACCCCAAGAAACTCCTCACCTCAGTCAAGCTTCTTGGTTTCTCCCAAGCAAGCTCTACCTATATCTTTTCTAGATTCATTGAAACTTTATCCTCTAAGATGATGTCTCCAAGAAAGTGAACCTCCCAAATATAGAGCCATCACATCGAGAGATTACTATAAATCCAGTGTTGTCAGTGTGTATCTAGGACTATCCGCAGGTGTGTATAATCCTCCCCCTCCGATGCCGATTACACCAAGATTTCATCAATTAAGACCACCATGAAAAGATCAAGGTGAGGATGAAAGATCCTAGTCATGAGTCCAATGAAAAATTCTTGAAAATTGGTCATGCCGGAAGCCATCACCATGAAATAATAGTGACCATTCATGCATCGGATGGTTTCTTTGGTACATCATCATCCCATTGTCGAAGCTCGTGATAGCTTGATCTGAGGTCTATCATTAAGAACAACCTCACTCCCTTCAGCTAATTGAAGTGGTCATCAATCCTCAAAAGTGGATACTTGTTCTTCATGGTTACCTGGTTTAGTCGTCTAAAGTCCCCTCATAACCCCATGCTCCCATCTGCCATCTTGGAAAACAACACTTAACCTACCCATGGTAAAAGACTGGGCCTCACAAAGCCCTTCTCATGAATGTAATCCAACTATACCTACAATTCACAAAGCTTCGTATGAGCCATCTGATATGATGGTGTGGATATCAGTTCCATCCTAGGGAATATGTTGATATCAAACTCTACCTCCCTAAAAGGATGTAATCTTGGAACAACCTCATGAATGAAATCCTCATACACATCAACCACTATAGGAATGGTCAGACCCCTATCATACACTACACTGAGGGTGAGGCTCACCAACAAGTGAGTCATTAGCTAAACCCTCCACCAAGAGAGTCTGTACTCTACTTTAAAATCTCCCTTCTCTCCGGTGATATAAAAACCAGTCTTTCCTCATGGACACACAACATATTGCACCTAAAACATTTGATTTGATCATGGAATGTAGATATCCAATCTATACACAAGATGACATCATAAGGCCTCGACGCCAATACTAAGTGATCCCATCCGAATATCTTGCCTCCTATAGTAAGCTAACACTACTAGAAAAAGTGTGTAATTGTAGAATCCCCTCTAATATGAGTTTATAATGGTTAGGATTGAGCCAAAGATGCCACCAGAATCTTTGATCCTCGAATGTGGTCATTGGAAAGCAATGATTAAATGGAACCCATGTCTACAAGAACTATAGATAAGGTGGAGAAATACACATATCATACCTCTAATCATATATGGAGCATCGTGATCTTTGGCCTCCATCACCTAAATCTAGACTCACCCCTTTCTTCCAACTCCCCGAGCTCATGGTCGACCACATATGGTTGGTGGTGGTAGCACCTAAAACCGTCATCTGTCGCCTACTTCTCATCTTGATAACCTACCACTTCTGCTACCCTACAAACCCCCTCGCTCGAATATCTGACTCTACCTTAGTGGTCCCTAGAACGTGTGATGATTCTCTATGTGGCAGGTCAAGTAGACTTGAGCCATGTGTCCTTTCCCTCCACACATGAAGCAAAAAATAGTTCCCGGCCGACTCCCTCAACTCTAGGAGACCCGCAGTACTAATCTAGAGTCTTGGGGACGTCCCCTGAATGATATGACTCTCTTGGGTCCCCTTTTCAACTTCTTTATTTTTGCAACTAAAGACTCTGCCACCTGGTTTCTTCTGGTGGCTCCGGATGTCGGTACCTTCCCTTCAAGAAAGCTCTCTACAAGAAGATCCTTCTCTAGCACTCCACCCTTAGTGGGGATGTTGACAGACACCATTGATGCTTTCATCTCCCATTTAAGTGCCTTCTCTAAGGTCTGGAACCTAAATAAAGGGCCTCATACCACGTTTTTGGAGTAGTGAGAGATTATAGTAAACCTAGAATATTACTCAGCCACCGACATGCTTCCCCAATATTGGTGAAGATGCTCCTGTATGTGCACCGAGTGCAATGTCAGGGGGAAGAACTCTTCCAAGAAAAGCCACTCGAATTCAGCCTAAGATAG
This sequence comes from Viscum album, assembly GCA_963277665.1. Classification (NCBI taxonomy): domain Eukaryota; kingdom Viridiplantae; phylum Streptophyta; class Magnoliopsida; order Santalales; family Viscaceae; genus Viscum; species Viscum album. The sequence continues at coordinate 1,781,579,179 of OY728148.1, read as the reverse complement.
GTTCACCTCATCATGAGTCTGAATAATCAGGATCCACCATCTCCATGCTGAGCCCGGAATAAGGCCCGGAAATAAGATCTATATCTGGTGAAGTTGCATCCTTACTAAGCAGAATACCCACGTCACTGCCTCCATCTAGTCGTATGTGGCCTAAGGATAAGTCTCTCCCCTGCACCTGGGAGGTCTCTGTCTTCTGAAATCTTGAATGATGTTGTGCCTACAAGTATCCTCTAAAAGAAACGTCGGTAGTATCTTTTGATCAAAGGGTGGTGGTAATGCTGGTTCACTAACCAGTGAGGCCATCTCTAGTAGTGGTCCCTGAACCGACATCTTACCGCTAGGCGGACTGCCCTCATAGTCACGTATCACAACACTATATGGATGTCAACATGAAGGTATCCTAAAAAAAGATGTACCAATATAGATAGATTACACCTAGTCAGCTGACACTTATTCATGAAAAACATGAGGAAACACTCAATTCCCATATGATTCCTGAATCCTATGTTTTTTTGGATAGAGTCGAAAAGTAGAATTCAAGGTCATGGTGTATAGATATGTATACTACCGCACCAACATTGGACTCCATGAATCTAAAAGTAAAACTTGAAATATTTAAAAATATTTCCTAAAAAAAACAGAATCCCTGTCTATGTGGTAAAACCGACCACCTCTTATACCACTTTTTCAAGACCCATCCCCCCAGGCCCATTTCACGACAAGCCCCAAGACCGCCTTCTAAAGGACATAGGTTGGTGACTAGCACTGAAGGAATTAACCTATTAATGGGGGGCATTTTCCTAAGTATCTGTATGCACACACACACACACACACTCAACCACTTCCCAAAGCTAGAAAAGTAAACATTCATTACTCTAAACAATAACTAAGTAAAAGTAAAAACTATAGGTCAAATGGGCCAGAACACAATACCCAACGAAGGATGAAATGAAAACAAGAAAACACTTGGAACTCTAAAATCCATCCGCAAGAAACCCTACAAAAATGGGAAAGTAAATAGTAGCTATTAGAATTCATAGAAGTATTCTCCACCTACCTAGTCTCATTGGGCACTGCCTAGTCCTAGGCCACCATGTCCTCCACCAATTTTCTAGTCGTCTGCAATAGATACAACACATTCAAGTGAAACCTATGTATGGGTGAGTAAAAAATACTCATTAAGGACCCCAAAAAATAAGTAAATAACACAAGAAAATTCACAAAGCAAACCACACAGCAAGACTTCTCCCCCCACGTATAACCTAGGGTAGAAAATTATGTTATCATTCATATCATCTAATGCCTTGGGCTGTTGGTGAACACCTCCTCAATGAGTATAGTGGGCCAGCCATGTCACACAGAAGTCGCTTCCCACTAACCTATGACTATTGTGGTAGCCATCCCTGATGAGTACCGTGGGTATGCTTGGTCACACAGAAGTCTCTCCCCACTGCGGGCTTGCCACGTCACAGAGATATGCTTCCAACCATGGACATACTGATGTAGTACTCCTATCGAGTATCGTGGGTCTTCTGGGACATACAGAAGTCACTCCTCACCATGGGTCTACTGGGTCACATAGAGCCGCTTCCCACTAGGCCATAATAGATGATCCACATAGGGTCTCTTGTCAGTAGTCTTCATGTATCAGGCAACCATAAGGTTTCAACACGTAGTGTGCTAGATTCTAGGAGAAACTCTCCCTAATCCATTTTTCTTATTTCAAATTCCATCATAGCTGCCTTAGAGTATGAAAAATATACCCTACTTGTTTTGACAGTTCCATCGTTAGAAACAGCTTATCAATCAGACCCTCGGTTTGAAAGATATTTGAATTTTTTCAAAATAGTCCGGTTGGGTCTAGGTCCAGTCCGACCCTGTAAAACTGACCCAATTTGACCCAACCTAGGGGCCACGAACCCGACTAGAGTCCATCGGCCAAACCCAGATCTAGCCTGGTCTGGGTCCGGCCCAGTTTGGCCCAGACCAATGGGGTGGGTTCGACACACACCCTGTGTGGTCTCATGTAGAAGAACTGGTTCTCACATGGCCGGGATGCATCTTGAAGCCACGTCCGCTCCACCTACACCATGTGTACTCTGTGGGGCCACATCCTCAGTTATGGTCAGTTGATGATGGCCGAGTGGCCTCGTCCACCCGCAACCGACCGCCGACACGGAGGCCGGCAGCTCCTACCGCACCACTATGGCCTGAGTCGGTTGTGATGCTTCTCCCAGCAAGCCATCATGGCGCGCATCCACCCGACCATGTCCACTGCTGGAAATTTATAGCACTTGAACCAGAATCGGCGCCCCAACGGGTTCTTCCTTGGAGCATTAGGTCCACTCTTGTGGTCCATTCTTCACATTGATTGCTCCTACAACCTTCGGAGGATGCCATCTTCCATGTGATGGCCTCGAATCATCATTTTCACCAATTTGAAGGTGCAGTGAAAAATAATGTACAAAACACACAAAGAAGAGGGGATCAAGACTTGTTCATGTCAGCACGTCCCCTCAGTGTTAGAGTTTTTAGAAACATGGGATATAGAATTGAAATTCTATATCAAAATAATCAATCAATCCAGGATAAAACCCCCAAGAAAAGTTCCCTCAAGATAGAACGACTGATCCATGAATCAACGTGTTCGTGGGTTGATCAATAATCATCATTTAGAATAAAGAATAAGGAAACAGAAAATTAAAAAAACTCTTGCACAAAGGTGTTTGTCCCTAAAGTGATCTTCTTGCAATGATTCATGTTCTGTTCGAAGCCACAAGTTTTCGTCACCCTCTGGTCCCATTCTTCACAGTGTGTTGAAACTGCAAGAAATTCTCTGACATTCATCATTTCTCATTGAAGAGGATTTTCTCCATAGTATCCTCATGGGAATTTCCTATTTTATTCCCCAATGTTTTATCTCATTAATAGAGAAATGCCTTGTAGTGTTTCTGTTACACTGCATCACCACATCATTATGTTGTTTAATTAATGAAACAACATTTCTATTTTACTTTTGTTAAGGAGTCTCATTAAAGGGGCTTGTCGTTGTACCACAGTGCTAGAGTTACACCACTCAATAGTGAGAAAAAAAATAAAATTTTATATTATTTTATTATTTTCAAAAATGTTCAACAACCACCTTTTCTGGTCGATCCTTGCCAATCGAAGTTATGTTCATTCTATACGAATCCTACCATTATAATTTAAATGACTCCCTTATATTTTTGATCTAAGCTCCAATTTAAAGGTTAGAAAATCGCACTCACAGGTTTACTTAAATGAACACAAAAAATATCCAAATTTTATTCTGGGCTCACCAGGCCTCGTAATCAAGCATCATCAAAGTGTACGGTCTTGAAATAATTCCATATAATTTTAAAAACATTACATGGAATTTCCATGACATTAAATTATGGTCTTGTTCTTATATAGTTATACATATTTATTTATCTCCTTTTAACATTGATTGATATGTAACATATCTACCCGGACTAAGATGATGAGTTTTCCTTATCATATGTCACCATTCACCAGGTTATGATTAAATGTTTTAATTATTATATGTTAAGAAAATGACCAACTGAGTAGGAAATTATGATAGATATTGTAGAATAAACCAAAATAAGATGTTTATATATATACTCTCCAAATAAATTAAATTTTTTTCTTGATAGTAAGGTTATGAATTGAATATTCATCTAAAAAGATGTATTATTTATACATCCAAAGTGTAGGTCACTATAGTTTCTATTCGGGTAGGTTTTAGTCAATATTTAATGACTTGGATAAGATTAATTTGTTGGAAACCATAAGGATATTTCTATGCAAAGGACACAATTCTAATTTTTTGGTAATCACCATTGATAGTGTATGTTATACCTAGGGTTCAATTGGTGGTGAATATGGTATCATGATTTAATCAACTTACAAATGTTTATTTCATGAATATATGATAGCACACTTTGAATTTTATAGATATGTGCTTACAATTTTCATAATTGTTTTAGTCAATGGTTGGATCTAGAAGACGTTGTGATAATAAAATATGTGATGAAAATTTTAACAATTTTTCACTCGAGTAACCAAATGATATTGGAACTATAATTCATAATATTGTTCATATTCTTCGACAACATTCTCAGGAAAGGGATTGTACTACGATTACAAAGGATCAAAAAAGGGAACAATGTACTATTTATTATTTCATAAGTAAACATATACCTTCATTTAGTGGGCCATTTGATACACTATTTATTAAGAGATGGTTTAGAAACATTGATAAAATGTTTTATGTAATATAGTTCTTGAAACAAGAAAATGTATTTCTAGACTTTTATCATTTGAATTTATGATTATATAAATGGTGGAATCTTATTAAGAACGTGATGTAAGAGGACGAAATTGAATCAATGGAATGGGATGTGTTTAAGTGTATATTTTTTAGTAAGTAATTCCCTCATATTCTATATATAAAATAGATAGGGAGTACCTAGAGCTTAAGTATAAGGAAAATGAATCCATTGGAACCTATGATGAATATTTTATAGGACATCCAAGGTATGAATATAGTTCAATGATCATATATAATAGAGAAACTAATCGATTCATTGGTGGATTAAATCAATTGATATGAAACACATTATTTATATGAGACTTCAGTATATATAGAGAAATTGTTTGATTTGAAGACATGGTATAAATGGAAATAGGATATTTACATAATTTCATTGGATTTGATAATAAAAAGAAGATGTAAAATTATGAAAAATCAAAGAAATCACATGGTGGAAATAAATTATATCCATCCAAATGTTTGAAATAAAGAGGCTAGTTGATACAACTGAGGAAATATGGATTCCAACTAATGCACCACCCATGATCCAATGCATCAAATGCATTGATTATGGGAATTACACCAAAATATTCACAAATATAATTGAATTTGATGATGATTGACAATAGTAACCTCTTAAACCAAATGAATAATGGAAATATCATGTGTTCATGATAGTTAATGTTTGTTACCAGATTCATGTAGTAAAATATACACTAATCATTCAATACTGAATAGTCATTGAATAACTTGATACTATCTCTACCCACTCCTTTATATAATTATTTTTTCTAAGGGTATTAAATTACCATATAAATTATTATATGTTGATTTAGTAGTGAAGTCTACTAACTATATAATAGTTGCCTCTCATGTCTATAGTTCCTATACGATTCAAATTTTTTATAAAGTGATTTCATAAAATCATTCAATTATCCCATTTTTTGTATTTTATGTGATTCAATTAATGGATTATATTTATTTATATAGATCCTATATCAATTTATGTGGAACAGACAAAATATTTCATAATCCAAATGGACCTATGATCATTTATCAGTATGGAGATGAATAAAAATATCTAATGGAAATAAATTCAATCTTGAGGTTCTTAAATCTTATCCATGATGGGTATTTATATCATATGGTTGGGGATAAATTAAACATTGAGGATAATCATACTGTTTGGAATTTTTTTATGATTTTCTCGATGAATTTCCAATTCTTCTTCTACATCATGAAGTGGAGTTTTGAATAGAACTCATACATGGTGTTACACATACTTCAATGACTTATTATGGAATAAATGATATTGATTTAAAAAAATTTAATAAAAAACTCAAGTAGAATAATTATAAGTGATTCAGTCTCCTAAGTGTTTTTCCTTGGGGTTTAACTATTATTTTAATGAAGAAGATAGATGGATCAATATTCCATTGAATTTATTATTGATAACTCCACATGATCGTAATCATGAATAGTATTCCTTACCCTGTATGGAGGACTTTTTTGATCAACTGTGTAGTGCCCAAAAAGTTTTCTATATTGACATTCATTATTGATTTCATCAATTTATGTTAAAGAAGGAGGATAGACCCATGATATAATTATGTATAGGGTATGAACACTATACATTTATAGTGGTTCCATTGTGTATTAATAAATACCTATATATCTTCGAGGATTAAAGGAATAAAGTATTTAGATATTACCTTGATCAGTTTATGGTATTAATTATAGATTATAGTATTATATGTTAAATTATAGATTAAGAGAAAGAATATCATTTTTGAATTTTTCTAAAAACACTAAGGAAGTAGAAAATATATGATATACTTATGAAGTGTGAATTTTGGATTCATAAATATACATTATTAGGTTATATATTCATATATGAGGGTATTTAAATGGATTCTTCAAGGAAATATGTTATTGAGAAATGGACAAGACAAACCATGGTTACTAGGATCTAGTGTATTATTAGGTTCGGTGGATATTACTGATTATTTTTGATTTTTTTTAGGAATTTCTAATCCACTAAAAAATTTGACTATATAGGGGTTAGATTCTTTTGGATAGATGAATGTGAAGATAATATTAAGAAACTAAATAATTGTAGGTTTAGTGCACCCATGCTCACACAACTGTATAGTGGTGAAGGTTTTGTGATATATAATGATTCATAAAAGAAGGGACTATGATGTTTTATCATGTAGAATGATATGGTGATACATGGATCACGCAACAATTGAATCACATGAGAAAATTACCCAGCACAAAATTTGGAGTTGGCAATGGTATTTTTTTCACTGTATATATGAAAAAATTATCAATATCTCGAATGGTGTAAAATATATATAGATTATAAAATTTTGAACTATATCTTCATAGATATTGAATATATTATTCTCTACAAAATATGGTTGGAATTGTTGAAATAATAGTTAGGCTCAATAAATTACCACAATGTGAAGGTGAAAAATGTGAATGATGCTTTGTGTTGGATGGACCAAGTTATTTTTTCCATGATATGTAAAAAAATAGATATAATACATATTGTTTTTAAGAATATGATTCCTAAAATCCTATTAAAGGTGAAATATCTTATATTTTTTCATATGAATGTTTAACCATCAATCCATGTAAGTATTAAAGAGGAACATGATGAAGATATGGAACTGTATAAGAATATTGAAAATGTTTCTGAATTCAAACACGACTGTGATGGAATGATTAGTTTTAAGAACCATTTATATGATATATCCCTGTCATATTTTAATAAGTATCTATTGTATAATGATAAATCTTCATAATTCTCTCTTCATCCTTAATGTACATAGATGTATAATGATCTAAAAGTGTATTTCAGTAAGGACATCATGAAGTGAGATATTGTAGAGTATGTATCTCTTATATTAGTATGACATAATTTTAAGGTTGAGCGACAAAACTATATGGTGATGTTACAACCATTACACATACAATAATGTTTATGGGAAAAAACATAATGGATTTTTTCCATGGACTCATGAGAACATCTATAGTCTATAAATCAATATGGTGTGTACACAATTTCTTTTTGAAGTTAGATGAATTCATTGCCATTATTTTGTTTCTATTGTTCAAATTTCCATGATATACATTATGTAATGATATGGTTTCATGGAGAACCACATTATATTATATCTGATCCAGATTTGTTTTTTACCATGAGGTTTTGGTGAAGACTTCAGTAGGCTCTGGATACATATTTCTATTTTAGGAAAAATTAACATCCTTAGTAATATGGTTAGTATGATAGAACCATTGAAACCATAGAGGATACATTGATATATTTTTCTCTAAATTTTTAAGGTGGTTGGGAAACCAAATTTTAATACACTAGTTTTCGGACTATAATAGATTTCACATGAGAATTTTGATTTCTTTTTATGAATATCACTGTGGAAAGAAGTGTAGAACTAAAATGTATTGGGATGAAGTCAAAGAAGGAAATATATTGGGAATAGAGATATATGAGGAAATGTAAGATAAATATAGAGACATTCAATAGTTAATAATAGTAGACCAGATTCAGAAAAAATTATGCTGATAATCTTAAATGATATATAAAGTTTAAAGTTAGTGAAAATCCATGCCTATGAATTTCTCCATGTAATAATTTCATGACATTTAGAAGAAATGGAATATTGAGAACTAGTTTTTTTGGCACCTTTTAAATTATAGATCATATTGTCCTGGTAACTTGTCATTTGGCACTTCTAAGGAATCTCTATCAAGTCCACAATGCATTCCATGTATATTTCCTTAGGGATTACATAAGTAACCCTTCACATGTAATGAACTTAATGGTCCTATCATTGGATTATGATCATTCTTACTAGGGCGAACATGTGAATATCTTGGATAACATAGATAATGTGAAACAAAATAATAATATTCACCTGGACATCGTTCTCCCTAGGGATGAAAAATTTAAAGATGCTACTTGGTAACATTAATATTTCATGAAGTGAAGATATCCTCATTTTTTTATTTTAATAAATGGATTTTGGGGGTGAAATTAATTTTTTGGGGGTGGGGGTATAATGTAATACTTCAATATTTTATTATATTTTTTCTTTAAATATATTTTTTGACCACTTGTGATTCATGAAAACCCATGTCTAAATGATATTTACTATAATATAATATTATAACCTAAGTGTTAAATTTAATGATAGAATCAGAAAAAACAAAATTTAAAAATTATTTATAATGGTTTTAGATATATCCAATAAATTTTTTAATAAGTACCCAATTTTTTGAAAAGATGATATATACTAAAAAATACATTTTTCAATAAAATCTAGTTTTCTTAACTGTTGAGGGAACATAATATAATTTAATGTTTCCAATATTAGAAAATTTATTTGATAAATGAATTATATTTTTGAAATAATAATGTAAATATTATCGTATAATTAATTTTTTATAATTTTATGACAATGTTGATATCTTGATTAAAAGATAAATGTACTGTTTTTTATTTAAAATTAACTTTTTGTTTAAAGCATTTTCAAAGTTAATTTGTAAAAAATGCATTAAATTAAATAGTTAATCAATTATAAAATTAATAATATTATTAATTTTATTGGAATCAATTTTATTTTTTAAATTTTTATATAAATATTATTATTCAAAAAAAGTCATTTTTTATTAAAAACTATTTTTCGTTAAATGTTTTCTTTTATATTTAATTAATTTCTAGCACTCTAGTAAATTTAATCCTCTATACATTATTTAATATTTAGAAACAAGGGATTCAAATATGGTAAATCAGTCTCTTTTATTATTTTTGGTTTTGAGTATTAACCTTGGCAATGTTTTGTCACTATGGTAACTATAAAATGGGTAAAATAACAATTAAACATTGGGGAAACGATTTAAAATTTCTATAAAAGATGAATTTATAATATTTTAGGAGTTTATTTCATCTATTTCTTTAAAATTTTCAAATATAGGGAAAATTTGTTCCATTTGTTTGATTATCGTCTATAAATTAATTTTAGAAAAGAATAAACACCAAATGTCACTACCTCCAATTTTACAACTCTATAATTTTTTATAACATGGTAAAAATGATAAGTTTGTTTCTAAATTTTAATTTGAAAGATAAATTAATTTATTTAATCATATTAATTAATTTCAATTTCATACTAATTGAATAATTACATTAGACACTTACACATTGATGAAAAATTAATTATTTGATAAAAAAATAAATGATTTTAAAAATAGTTAAATTAAACAACTTGGGATATTTAAGGTCTCTAATGAATTATAGTGATAAATATAATATATTAATAATGTGTTTAATGTTTATATTCATATTCATTTTATTTCATGATTTCTTTAATGATAAATTATATGAATAGTCTCAAAATGAATTTAATGTTTATTTATGTTAGGTAATATGTTATTAAAATATTTAAAAATATTTAAACTCATTCAAGTGAAATATTATGAAGTTAAATGGCATAAAATTTCATCCATTTCATATTTATGTGATAATTTTATCCATATAATTAAAATTATAACCCTTTAATATTAAATATGTCATTACCATGGTTAAGGTTAAATTTGGCCGATAAAGGGGTTATTCCAATTGATAAGGTTTAAAATTAAACCAAAACCTGTATAAATCTATTTATTTGATTATATTTATAAATTATAGACTTTTTATTCAAATATATGTTCATTTTAATGATTTTTCCCTTGAGTGTGAACTAATTATATTTTAATCATTTTTTAATTCCAAGTGCTCCCTTTCCCCACCTCATTAAAGGGAACCCATTCTCTATTTTATTTTTACCTCTATGATCCATATACCTTGACCAAAACCTACCCAATAATCTTATAAAATAAAATTTTCATGAATTTTTGCTTTTGGTATTCTTTAATGACCATTCCAAGGTTTCTTATGAAAGGATCTAAAGGAGACCTACAGATGATGTAATCATCTTACCTCCCCTCTTTAAATATATTTCTTTATCTTCCTGCTCTAAATATTTTGTATTCCATATAAAAAAATTAATATAGTATTATAAATATAATTTAATGCTATTATTACTACAGAAAAACTAAAATCCAACCTTTATTTCATCAAAGGGGAAGTAAAAGTATTGATTGTGTGTACGTGTGGATAACCGCCTCTACGTAGAGATACATTTAATTTTCCACCATGATATTTAATCAATGGTTATTATGATTGGTTTAATGTTTATATTTTATATTTATGATATTATTATGTCTATGTAATTATAATATCATATCCTCCTTCTTACATTCCCATCCGTTAGAAAATAATAATGTCACTCATGTGTATTTGTGGACTACCACCACCATGAAGTAATGATATTTGTTTTTTTATATTAATGGATGTTAATAAAGATAGATTTAATTATTATATATGATATTTATTATAAATAATAATTCTATATAGCATAATTATTATTTACCATTCTTTTATTCTATTCATTAAAAAATTAAAGTTTCATTCAGGCGTATATATGACCAACCGTCTCCATTAATGGTGTAATTAAATTTTATATATCTAACATTAATGTATGAATATTAATATAAAATAAATATATATTATATTTATATTATTATTATCCTTTGAAAATTCTTGTAACCATGATCAATGACCATGAACCAGGACTAAGGAACCAAATAATGCATGAGAAATGAAGAAGTTGTCACTTGTAATATTGATTTTAATAGAAAACAGTTAATAAAATGGTGATATGATGTTATATGTAAATAATATTGTAGGATCGAAATGGTGATGTAGATGCTCAATTTACAAGAGGGGGGGGGGGTGAATTGTACACTTTAAAAATTCCTTTGGAACCTTTAAAGTTAGTTAAGAGTAACTATGTTTTCCTTAAGAAAAGGAAAGGGATAAGTTTAACAAAGTTAAACTTAAGAAAATTCACAAAACCTCTAATACCAAACAAAACTTGGAAAGAGATTCCAAAAGAAGGTTCCGGAAATATGGTTCCGGAAATAGATACTTAACAAAAGATTACAATATGATATTCTACTTTAAAGCGTATATATTCTGAATGAAAAAGAGTACAAATAGGTAAATATAAGAAAGTTATACTTTCCATACAATACAATATGCAGTGGAATATAAACTAGTAGTAAAACTACAAGTAACAAGATATAAGTCTTTTAACCCAAAGAGAAGGGTATCAAACAACCTTTGGTAAAGGTCCCTTGATTTAAACATTCAAGAAAGTCTGTCTAACCCACACCAGGGTAAGCCCTCGATACGAAGATCGGAGTCTCTGTCTTGCTATCCCCGCAAGCCCTCAACTTCAAGGTAGTTGGCAACCTCTGTCTTCCTCAACATGGAAGCCCTTGAACTTCATGGTAGTCGGTACCTCTGTGTTCCTATCCCCAGAAGCCCTCGAATGTAATCACCAGCATTCGGAGTCGCACGATGCTTTGAGAGTTAATAAGAGCCTATCTCTCTAGAAATCACTTCAACAACATGTATGCACAATAACCAAATTGTTCATCCATCAGTTATAAGCTTTTTCAAATGAGATACTATTTATAGGTAAGGTCGGCCTCCTTTCCAACGGTCATATTTTCCTTAAAAATCGGAGGGACCTGTATACATGTCACTTAGACAACGGTTAGTTTATAACAAAATAGACGACATCGTTTTATAACAAAACAAGTGTAACAGAATGTACGACACCGTTTAAAATCTTAACTAAAAAGATCGGAATGAAAACTTCGGAGTGAAAGTTCGGAGTGTTAATAAATACAAAGTGTACAAAACAAAGATGATCAGATTCTGTTTCATAGGTGAATTCGGAATGAGAATTCAGAATGAGAATTTGTCATTAGAATTCATAATGAGAATTCTTTATCAGAATTCGTAATGAGAATTCCTCATCAGAATTCGGAATGAGAATTCGTTATCAAATTTTGGAATGAGAATTCTTCATTAAAATTCGTAATGAGAATTCGTTGTCAAACTTCATAAGGATTCATATCTTGAGTCTCTAGTAGAACATAACTAGAGTTCGTATTCGGAATTCAGAATGAAACTTCCCTACAGTTCTTATTCGGAATTCGGATCCTAAAACAGAATGCTTCATATCAAAGTTTCAACGATTCCGAGAAAATAGAAATGAATCTGAATCTCATACTTAAGAAAGAAAATATAATAAGGATAATTTTTCTTATAAAATCAATTTTCCTTATAAAATCAATTTTCCTTATAAAAGAAATTTTCTTTATAAAAGAAATTTTCCTAATGTTAAGGTGTTTGTGATTTTCAAAATAAGAAGGAATGGAAAAGACATAAGGAAAACCTTATTGACTCAACAATCTCCCCCTTTTTGGAAAGCACAAACATCCTTACTAAAAAGATATTCTAAGAAGAAAAAAGCTTATCTCCCTTGTTTTAAGGATATAGATGAATACGACTAACTCCCCCTTAGGCTTTGGAACTCTAAGCATCGTATTCTAGATTTCCGGAGTGATATTTAATTTATGAATAAGAAAGTCTTCTTTAATGAAAAACTCCCCCTTAGATAAAATCCCATTAGAGTTCTTTTTCCTTAAGGATATTTTCCTTCTCCCCCTTAGATAAACTCTTATTAGATTTCTTCTTTTTCTTAAGGATCTTTTCCTTCTCCCCCTTTGTGATTTTCTAAAAGAATTCGAGGGAATGGAAAGAATAACAAAGTACCTGAAATGTCGGCAACAAAGAAAATTATTTACAACAAAATGATCGGATCTAGTTATTTCGGATCTTTTTCCTTCGACATGAGCCCCTTAAGAATAGTCTTGATCTTTTCAGGTCTTTATGATCTTCTTCAGCTTGCTTCTCTAAGAACACTATTCTTGCAGATTGAGCTTCAATCTTTTCTTCCTGGGATTTCAGTTTTTCCTCTTGAGCATTAATCTTCTGTTCAAACTCAATCCGATGATCTCTTTCAAATTTCCAGTTCTGAGAAACGGAATTCAGATTCCCATTCAGATCTCTGACTTCTTGAATCCAGAAGTTCTTTTCATCTATCAGCTTCTCTTAGAAGGATGAAGTTAACTAATTTATCTTCCTATCCTCAGTCTCAAAGGCATATTTAACATTGTCTTGAAACTAATCGAATAGCCTCATCTCTTCTACAGTCTTCCTCGACCAGCTTGTCATTCTCTTGCAATATCTGTTGTGTGCTTCATATCCAACAAGAAAAGATTTGAACTCAACTTCAAACTCTACACACTTATCTAAAACCAAGGACACAGATTTTGATTTCTGATTTAGAGCATGTTGGAGCATTTGGCATCTTGAGTCTATAGTCGAGATCGTCGGAATGGAACCAACTAACTTCCTCAAATATTGAACAACAAAGTAATGTACCAACGAGGACGACTCCAAATCTGAAAATTTACTTGGAGAATTTTCTTCCACAATAAGCTCCAACTTCCTTTTAGATGAATCACCACATTCTCTTTTCTTTCTTGCCACTGATTTCAGAGTCTCAACAAGGAGTTGCTTTCCATTGTCTTTTTTCTGAATAGAATCCTGATCAGGAGTTTTATGCTCGCTAGTAGATACTTGAATAACATCATCAACAACTTTTTGGACAAAATATTCTTCAATCTTATCCTTCTCTGGAGTTACTAACTTAGAGGATTCAACCTTTGAAGTTCGGAGTGACAGATGTTCCGAAGGTGACCCTTTATAATCATCTACTTGTTTCAAAAGATCTCCTGTTTCAGCACTTCCTTCAGCAACTACTTCTTCGTCTCCCACTTGCTGAATCTGCTCAAGTTGCTCAATATGCTCGGCTCTAGTCTCTTCCGGAAAATCAAGGTTTCTTCCTGGAGTCTTAGGTAGAGATTCCAAGGAGAAAGATCTCAGAACTGGAATGCTTCTAGATACCATCTCATTAAACTTTAACAATGCTTGGACTGCCTCATCTTCTGTCATCTTCTTCTTGAGATTCTTTTCCTTTACTTGTTTTTCAAGCTCATCAGTAGTTCTCTCCTTTAAGGCCTTAGCCTCCGTAGGGTCCAATCCGAACTGCGGATCCCCTTCTTTCCTTTTCTCTTTATCTGCTCTCCACTTCGCAACAACTTAATTAGGATATTCATTCTTCTTCTTTATTTTGGGAGGTGCGGTTTGAGCTTCCTTAGATTTTGGATCCTCAACTTCAGCTGCAACTTCTTTCAACTTTATTTTCTTTACTGGCTTAGATGATTCTGGTTCAGCAGCCTTCGGAGCTGCTTCTTCTTGATTAGGCAGATCGAAGAACTCACCAGTCTCCTTTTTGAAAGCCACATCCTTCCTCTTAAGGGTATCATCACTGACTAACAAAATTTTACAAACCCTTGGCTTATATCTGCAAGCTTCCTTGAAGGACTCAAGGCACCGAACTATCAACTTTGATAATAATGCTGGATACATTATGATCTGGGCTCTGAGATTTCCTTTCTTAAGATTCTAAATGGTTATAAGAATGTGCCTCATGAAGTTAAACTTCCTTAGATTTATCAGGAAATCTAAGATTTAGATCTCACTCTTCTTCAAGCTATCTTTATCACTTTTCCTTGGTATGATAAGCCCTTGTACCCACAACTCTAGAATCCAGAAATTTGTAGGCAAACTAGGAATCTTCAGAGCTTTGTCATCTGAGAGACCGAGAGTTTTCAAGGCTTTTTCTTTGTCGAAGATATCCTTAGAATCCGAAAAAACATGAGATATAAACTCGGATTCTCCTTCATAGGACATCCCTACCAAGATTTCTACCTTGGTATAAGAAAGCTTGTAATTCTTACCATAAGACTTAAAAGAAAATTTCTCCCTATTATCTTCCTTAAAGAAGGAAACTGATTCATAGAACTCAACAAGTAACTCCGAAAAGACATCGTCTTGATTCCCCAGTTTGGACATAGTAATATCTTCCCAGCCACTCAACTTAATGTTCTATGAAATAAGAGAATCATAGTTATTAAATAAATCCGGATGGATTATCCTTTCTCTATAAACTAACCATTGAGAAATAGGCTTGGAGGAAGACATTTCTTGAGAAGCTAACTCCACAGACATTCAGATCTAAAGTCTTCTGAGAAGTTCAGAATGGAGAAATCTGAAGTTCGGAACAGATTTAAAACATAGAGGCAGAGATTTGGGATGCGAGAGCTTGAAATCGATGTGGGATGAGTATTTGGGTCCCCTTTATTTAGGCAATGGAACGACGGTTCAACTTCCTTGGTCGATCTAACGGTTGGGATAAGCTGAGATCAGATCTGACGGTTGAAAACTTGAATCCGATATTTTTGAGGTTTTTATTAAAACAAAGAATTAAGAAAACTATAATCCGAAAACATAATACAAGAGAATTTCAAAAAAATAAATGACTACGAAAACTTGAGTAAGGAAATCATACCTTTCGGATTGGCTGAGGAGGTATATTCGTAATGGGTAATAAAAAAATGACTGTGAAAAAATCTTTATTATGAAAAGACAAAGTTCGCAAAAACATTACTATGGAAAACAAACTTAGTACGAAAAACTCAATACGAAAAACAAACTCAGTACGAAAAACAAATTTAGTATGAAAAACAAATTCAGTACAAAAAACAAACTACGAAAAACAAACTCAGTATGAAAAACAAACTTAGTACGAGAAACAAATTTAGTACGAAAAACAAACTACGAAAAACAAACTCAGTACGAAAAACAAACTTAGTACGGAAAATTCCGTTAAGAAAAAAAAACAGTACGAAATTTTCCATTCCGGATGTTTTCAAAATGAACACTTCCATTCCAGAAGTATTCTGTACGAAAATGTCCATTCTAGAAAATTGTAGTTCTGGAAATTCAATTCCAGAAATCTTCGTTCCAAAAAGTATGAAAACAAATTTTTAAAAACTTTTCCATTCTATCAAACAAATGTACTCCCCCTACGAAAAGGAGTGTATTACTGTAAAGAGACTTTTTCAACAGAAAGTTAATTAAGGAGGATTACCTTACGGTTATCATTCCTAACTTCTGTTTAATATATTCAAATCTATCAGAAGGTAAAGATTTTGTGAAAATATCAGCAATTTGATCTTGCCTTCCAATAAACTGAAGAATAATATCTCCTTTAAGTGTGTGATCCCTAAGAAATTGATTCCTAATATCTATGTGTTTTGCACGGGAGTGATGTGCAAGGTTCTTACTAAGGGAAATGGATCTTGTGTTATCACAAAAAATTTGAGTTTTAGTAAAACTCAAGCCATAGTCTGTGAGTGTGTGTTGCATCCACAACACTTGATCACAGCAACTTCCAGCTGCTACATATTCAGCTTCAGCAGTGGAAAGTGCTACAAAATGTTTCTTCTTGTAGGACCAAGAAACTAATGAATCTCCTAAGAAATAACAAGTTCCAGATGTACTTTTTCTATCCATTCTACATCCACCAAAGTTAGCATCAGAAAATCTTTTTATAACAAAATCATTTCCAGAAGTATAAAATAATCCTAGATCCATGGTTCCCTTAAGGTAGAGAAATATTCTTTTTACCGCCTTTAAGTGAGATTCCATAGGATTGGATTGATATCTTGCACATAAGCATACTGAAAACATCAAGTCTGGTCGACTAGCTGTTAAGTAAAGTACACTTCCTATCATACCATTAAAAGATGTTTGATCTACAGGTTTCCCAGCTTCATCAAGATCTAAAGAGTTTGAGGTACCAATAGGAGTACTTATACTTTTAGTATTTTCATAACCATACATTTTAAGAAGATCTTTAATATAATTATGTTGAGATATGTAGGTTCCTTCTGGTTTTTGAGAAATATGAAAACCAAGGAAAAATGTTAATTCACCCATCATACTCATTTCAAACTCAGATTTCATTAGACTAGCAAATGAGTTAGTCAGTGATTGCTGAGTTGAACCAAATATAATGTCATCAACATAAATTTGAACAATAAAAACATTTTTCTTATCTTTTATTATAAAAAGGGTTGGATCTACATTTCCCTTAACATAGTTATTTTGAAGCAAAAATCCAGTGAGTCTATCATACCATGCTCGTGGAGCTTATTTAAGACCATACAAAGCCTTGGTAAGTCTAAAAACATGATCCGGATATTTTGTGTCTTCAAAACTAGGAGGTTATTCAACAAAAACTTCCTCTTGAACATAACCGTTAAGAAAAGAACATTTCACATCCATTTGAAAAAGTTTGAAATTAAAGAATGCTGCAAAAGCAAGTAGAATATAGATAGATTCAAGTCTGGCTACTGGAGCATAGGTTTCATCATAGTCTATTCCCCCTTGCTGATTATAGCTTTTTCCAACAAGTCTAGCTTTATTTCTAACAATGACTCCATTTTCATCACAATTATTTCTGAAAACCCATTTTACTCCAATAGCAGAGGTTTCCTTAGGTCTTTCAACCAAGGTCCAGACTTTATTCCTTTCGAATTCATTTAGTTCATCTTGCATTTCTTTGATCCAATCATCATCACCTAAAGCTTCATCAATTCTTTTTTGTTCTAATTGGGAAAGAAATGCTAGATGTTCCACTTCATTTCTTAAGGAACTTCTAGTTCTTACAGGTTTATTTACATCACAAATGATACTATCACTCAGATGATTCTTAAGAAACACCTGATTTTGGTTTTGTAAAACCTCTTCATCAACATAGGGTAGAAAATCTTCTAGGGTAAATGTATCAGAAGTATCTTCTAGAACATTATCCTTATCAAAAGGATCTTCTATCGAAGGTTGATAATCAGTTTTTGAAAACACATTTGAGGATGTAGGCTGGGATGGTTTGAAAACAAAAGGATCTGACTCATCAAATTTTACATGTACTCTTTCCTCAACAGTGCAAGTATTTTTATTAAAAACTCTATAAGCCTTAGAGGTTGTGGAATAGCCTAAGAAAATCCGATCATCATATTTTGGTGAGAATTTATATAGGTTATCTATAGTGTTTAGAATGAATACCTTGCAACCAAAAACCTTGAAGTAATATAATCTTGGTTTTCTGTCATTCTATAACTCATATGGAGTTTTAGTAAGAAAAGGTCTAATCAAAACTCGATTTATAGTATAAAAAGCAGTACTTACAGCTTCAGCCCAGAAATGTCTAGCTATAGATTATTCACTCAACATGGTTCTAGTTATCTCTTGAAGAATTATATTTCTTCTTTCAACTACACCATTCTATTGAGGAGTTCTAGGTGCTGAAAAATTGTGAGTAATACCTTTTCTTACTAAAAAAAGTTTCAAAATCAGAATTTTGAAATTCTCCTCCATGATCACTATGAATAGTTTTCAATGGAAGGGTTTTCTCATTTTTAACTTGAGCTCTAAAACTATTGAAATAGGAAAAATCTTCAGATTTCTTTGCTATAAAATAGACCAAAGAAAATCTAGTGTAATCATCCACTAGAACAAACACATAGTATTTGCCTCCAATACTTCCAGTTTTTGTTGGACCAAAAAGATCCATGTGCACTAACTGTAATGCATTGGTTGTTGAGACTTCACTGATTGACTTAAAACTAGATTTATGTTGCTTTCCATATTGACAAGAATCACAAACATTAGAAGAATCAAATATAAGCTCCGGTAGATCCTTAACTAGTTTCTTCCTAGAGAGTTCACATAGGTTTCTAAGATTACAGTGTCCTAGTCTTCTATTCCTTAACCAGGAATGATCTTCCATTGCACTTAAGCAAGGTAAATCTTGACTCTTGAGGTCTTCTAGGTTCAAAGTGTAGACATTCTCTTGCCTATTGGCTGAGAGAATAAATTTTTCCTTGGAATTGTGAACTAAACACTTTTCATTCCTAAAATTCACAAGCTAACCTTCAACACATAACTGACTTATTCTAATGAGGTTCTTCTTAAAACCTTTAACAAAAAGAACATTTGAAATCAAGGTTTTACCAAAAAGAACAATATTACCAATACCAAGAATCTATCCCTTAGCATTATCTCTGAAAGTTACTTTTCCTCCTTTTGTTTTGATAATATTTTCAAAATAGCTTTTGTTACCAGTCATGTGCCGGGAACATCCACTATCCATGTACAATGTATTGTTGCTGGTACTCTCTTTATTTTCTTGAAATCAAGAATAGAATTAGACTTTCGGAATCCAAACTTGCTTGGATCCGAGATTTCTAGACAATAAAATTTTAGGTATCCACATCTTCTTAGAAACGTAAGCTTTGTGAAATCCTAAAGATTGGGTTTTGTTTAAGGAACAATTCTTTACCCAGTGACCACCACATTGACATTTAGTAAAAAATGGTGCACTTTTAGGAACAAAATAATTGTTACTAAAAATTGGTTTTTCATGGGTATAACCATATCCGGATTTATTTCTTAAAGGTCGTATTTGGGAATACATTTTATCAAAATTTTCCTTACCATGGGTAAAGTTTGATAAACACTTCTTTAAGGAAAAAATTTCGGACTTGAGTTTTACAACCAAGTTTTTATCCTCAAAATCATTAGTTTCTGAACTAGAGTTAGTCTCGAAAACATTTTTCTTAGAAGTTACTTTTTCTAATTCATTATAATGTTTTTTCTTTTCCAAACTTACTTCCTCAAGATTTTCTGAAATATTTTCAAAATTAGCATTTTCATAACAAGATCTTTAGAATGATCTGATATCTCTTTCATAAGAATAGAATTACTAGAGTTTGCTTTATCAAGTTTCTTGTTGAGTTTGGAATTCTCAATTTCAAGAAGTTCAGCAAACCTAGAGACTTCTTTATAAGTAGGTAAAGTATTTTCATCAGAAGAAGAAGATTCGTCATCAGAAGAGTTATAATACTTACTATCATTAGAATTTAAAGAAACATTGGTCAATGATTCAACATTTCAAACCTTAGCCATAAAACAATGATTATCAATAGGTAATCTAGCTATAAGACCAATATTCTTCTGTCCTGAAGATTCATAATCAGAAGATTCATTTGAAGAGTCACCACCACTGGCACTCCAGGTGTCATTAGCTTTCAGAACATTCTTAGATTTTTCTTTATAATACTTCTTTCTATTCCTGTCTGAATATCTTTCTTTCCTTTCTTTCATTTTGAGCATAGGGAAATCTGGTCTTATATATCCAGCTCTCTTGCATTCATAACAAGTAACTTCTCCATCTTTCTTATCTTTCATTCCCTTTTTCGTATACTTGGATTGAAAATTTCTCTGTCTAGCTATCTTGTTCATCCTTCGAGCAAGATTTGCTAACTCATTTTCAGAGATTTCACTCTCACTAGAATCGGACTGGAAAATAACTTTCTTAGACTTGGATCTCGTTACTCTCTCAGGAGTTTTAGCTTTCATCTGATTTGAAGTTATTGTAAAATCAACAGTACCATTTACATTCTTCTTCTTGATGTTGTCAGCATCTCTCTTCATTCATGTTTCATATTGTAGAAGAGTTCCAAATATCTTATCAAGAGTAATTTGAGTGACCTTCCTGTTCTCATCTATAGCTGTTCTCTTGGACTCCCACTCACTGGGCATAATATCAATTATCTTATCCACAAGAGCTTCATCTTCTAGACCTTTCTCTCCCATAGACTGTAGACTGTTGACTATAGTCATAAATCTCTGTTGAACTTTACAGATAGGTTCTCCATAAGGAAAATTGAAGCCATGATATTCTGCTCTAAACATAGCTCTTCTAGTCTCAATCACCTTAGAAGTACCAAAGTGTGTAACATCTAACTTCTTCGAGATATAGTTAGCTGCTTCACAAGAAGAAATTTGACTATATATATTTCTATTCATTGAACAAAGTAAAGTATTGTGTACCTTATAATTGAGTTGATATTCTTGCTTTTCATGATTAGTAAATGTTCTGACTTCCTTGTCGGGAATTTTATAATCACCAGTAAGCATAAAAAAGTTGTCTACTCCAGTATTGATAACAAAAGTCTTTATACGATCTCTCCAGTATTCATAATCATTACCATCAAAGATAGGTGGTATTATAGGATTTAGATTATCAATTGAACCAACATTGACTCCTGCCATACTTAAAATAACTTTGCACACAAACTTTTTAGTAGAAAAGTTCGGAACAACAAAGTTCGGAATGGGAAAGTTCGAAATGAAAAAGTTCGGAATGCGAAAATTAGCAAGAAAAACTTATTCACGAGTATACGTATTTCAGAGACCTGCTCTGATACCAATTGTAGGATCGAAATGGTGATGTAGATGCTCAATTTACAAGAGGGGGGGGGGGTGAATTGTACACTTTAAAAATTACTTTGGAACCTTTAAAGTCAGTTAAGAATAACTATGTTTTCCTTAAGAAAATGAAAGGGCTAAGTTTAACATAGTTAAACTTAAGCAAATTCACAACACCTCTAATACCAAACAATAATTGGAAAGATATTCCAAAAGAAGGTTCCGGAAATATGGTTCTGGAAATAGAATCTTAACAAAAGATTACAATATGCGATTCTACCTTAAAGCGTATAGAATCTGAATGAAAAAGAGTACAAATAGGGAAGTATAAGAAAGTTATACTTTCCTTACAATACAATATGCAGCGGAATATAAACTAGTAGTAGAACTACAATTAACAAGATATAAGTCTTTTAACCCAAAGGGAAGGGTATCCAACAACCTTGGATAAAGGTCCCTTGATTTATACTTTCAAGAAAGTCTGTCTTACCCACACCAGGGTAAGGCCTCGATAGGAAGATCGAAGTCTCTGTCTTGCTATCCCCGCAAGCCCTCAACTTTAAGGTAGTTGGCAACCTTTTTCTTCCTCAGTAAGGAAGCCCTCGATCTTCAAGGTAGTCGACACCTCTATCATCCTATCCCCGGAAGCCCTCAAATGTAATCATCAATATTCAGAGTCGCACGAAGCTTTGAGAGTTAATAGGAGCCTATCTCTCTAGAAATCAATTCAACAGCATGTATGCACAATAACCAAATTGTTCATCAATCAGTTATAAGATTTTTCAAATGAGATCCTATTTATAGGTAAGGTCGGCCTCTTTTCCAACGGTCATATTTTCCTTAAAAATCGGAGGGACCTGTATACGTGTCACTTAGACAACGGTTAGTTTATAACAAAATAGATGACATCATTTTATAACAAAACAAGTGTAACAGAATGTACAACACCATTTAAAATCTTATGTAAAAAGTTCAGAATGAAAACTTCGGAGTGAATGTTCGGAGTGTAAATAAATACGAAGTGTAAAAAACAAAGATGATCAGATTATGTTTCATAGGTGATTTCAGAATGAGAATTCGGAATGAGAATTCATCATTAGAATTCGTAATGAGAATTCTTTATCAGAATTCGTAATGAGAATTCCTCATCAGAATTCGGAATGAGAATTCGTCATCCGAATTCGGAATGCGAATTTTTCATTAGAATTCGTAATGAGAATTCGTTGTCGAACTTAATAAGGATTCATATCCTGAGTCTGGAGTAGAACTTAACTAGAGTTCGTATCCAGAATTCAGAATGAAACTTCCTTACAGTTCTTATCCAGAATTCGGATCCTAAAACAGAATGCTTCATATCAAAGGTTCAACGATTCCGAGAAAATAGAAATGAATCTGAATCTCATACTTAAGAAAGAAAATATGATAAGGATAATTTTTCTTATAAAAGCAATTTTCCTTATAAAAGCAATTTTCCTTATAAAATCAATTTTCCTTATAAAAGCAATTTTCCTTATAAAAGCAATTTTTCCTTATAAAATAAATTTTCCTTATAAAATCGATTTTCCTTATAAAAGCAATTTTCTTAAAGATAAGGTGTTTGTGATTTTCAAAATAAGAAGGAATGGAAAAGACATAAGGAAAACCTTATTGACACAACAAATATATGGTATGATATATATGAGTAACTTTATATAATAAATACATAATAAATATTTTTTTACAAATGGCATAAATGCGTACATCGAAATATGAGCCTTCTGGTAAAGGATATATGTTTTAATTCCATTTAATTTGGATTGTTTATGCTTCAATTTAAATTAATGAAATTCAATGATCTTTATACAGTAAATCCTTTTTATTTTTGTTAAACTATATTTTTTTAATATATTACAATTTTCCCTTTAATTTTTCTCAGTTTAGGTAATCAATATATCAAAAGTATTTTTTTAAATAATACTGGAAACAATTTACTAGTTGTTTAGGAATATTTTTCTTCTATGTCTGTGATTTTTTTAAAATAATTAAACGAATGGTTTTTATTATTCTCTAATTATGTTTAAATTTAATATTTAACCTTTTTTCTTTCTATAAATTTTTATTAGGAAAAATTTTAATTTGTTTTCTGAATGAGGTACTTCTGAAATTTACCAAAAATGTGAAAGGAATATTGGTTTTAACGTACACGACATGAAGAAAATTTACCTATATCATGAAAAATCACCTAATTGAATCTTACATTAAATGGTTCTATGGTAATTTTATATGAATCAATTTTTCAAAATATATGGGAAATTTTTATGTTTTAAATATGTGATTTCAAAATAAAAGGTTATTTTCTTCAAGAAATATTTTAGTGAAATTTTAATAGTGGTTTTCAACTATGAAAAAAATAAATTTATGTTAATTATGATTTACCAAAGATATGATCTAAATATACAATCATAATTATTTCACAAATGGTTTATTATTTTTATTGTTATGAGATATTTATTAAACCCATTCATTTTCCACACGACAATCTAGGATTAAATGATGAAATAGTTATTAAAAAAAATTTCTTTCTTCAAGTTGTGTTATGATACAATGACCCACTCATGTATGGTTTTCATTATTTTATTGGTGGGTCTGTAATTACATATCCCTCTAATGTATTAGGAAAATTTTTATATCTTATTATTTAATTTTTGGATGAAATTTGACTTGATTGATCCACTGTGGGAGGTAAGTTTATATTCTTGATAAAATATGGGAACTATGTGATGATTCTTGATCCATTATTATATGGGATATAGGTGTTTATGCCTTATCCACTATGATTTATTGTTCTAAAATTTTAACATTGGAATATGAAATGGATTATACACATATTATGGAGAAACACTCCTATAACATTTAATTATTCTTATGATTTTATTTAATGGTTCGAGATTGATTTGTAGTGATTCCTCAATCTTATTATTAATGAATTCTAGAATAATATAAGTTTTTTCCACTTCCCATGTTTATGATCTATGAAAGTTGGGTTATAAAATTTTGATTATTATGGTAACGATCTCATACCATTATACAATTCAGATGATTTTATATGATCAACAATTGATATCTTCCATGTTTACAATTTCATACCACCCAAGAACACTGTTTATTATGTTTCATTTCAATAGGTTATGTGGAAGATATTTAGATAAGGTATATCAAAAAAGTTACAATGTGAGAATTAAGTCATGATATATGACTAATGTTTCATTTCAATAGGTTATGTGTAAGATATTTAGATTAGGTATATCAAAAAAGATACAATGTGAGAAGTATATCATGATATATGATTAAGATTATTCCCAAAAAGAAATTTACATCTATAATATTCAAAGATAATAAGACTTTAGTGTTATGAAGTGGATCATAATGTTATGTATTGAATATTCAACAAAATATTAGTAAAATTTATGTATACAAGGTTTGGGTCTCTGTAATAATGGTATGGGAGGACATAATTCAAGCATGATCTCTATATTTTAGAGGCTCATGGTATAAACACATTCCTCTGGAAATTTTATCATATAACATTAACATCTGAGTGATATTTCAGATGGATCATTACAAGGATCTATAGAAAGGGTCATTTCATTCAAACCCAATAAGGTTTGTGGTAGGTTAGGTATAACTTTTGAAACCAAGTCTATTTCAGGAGACATAAGAGAATGTGAAATTGATCCATAAGTATATGGAAATGTCTTCTAAAAGGCATAATCCAAATACAAATTAATTTCACTGAACTATGGTGTTCTAGGTTGTTGATCAGGTCTTCCAATGTGTTTCTCCAAGATTAGGTCATTGATTAATTAAATTTAATGAAAGAAAACATCTATAATTTATGAGCTACTCATGATTTTGGTGGGGGTTAGGCTGGTTTCTTATTGATTTGATTTTATTTAGGGGTACATGGATAGGCATTTTGTGTTTTATATATATCTAATCTATATTTTTACTATCCCAACATGGCTCATGATTTTTATCCTAAGGAAGGTTAATTGGAGTTTAATGATTTATTTTAGGAGTATGTAGTTCATATCGTCAATCAGAGCATGAATAATCTATAAGGAATAATGATTCATCTGGTTTGGGTTTCATGGAAACACGACTGCATGTAGTAGGTGACATGGGAATGAGAGTATGATATACACACATAATGGCCTAAATTATTTTCTAATATTATTCAAAATCCCTATTAGGTACAACTCAGATATGATTTTTATAATGGTGTTGAAGTCCTAAGGTCATATTTCTTTAATTATGTACATACAATTTAATTTTCTTATAAAAACATTATTTTTGTTGTTTGAGGAGTCACCTAGGAGATCTGGGTGGTCACAAGGGTGCTTTGTAAGAGAAAGAGGAGGTTAGGGCATACATTCCATTAACTATAGTGAAACTATTTAGATAAATATATTCCACTGAGAAGGCATTGGGATTTCTATAGATCAGGTAAGATATTAGAATCCCTATTGTCTCACCGGTGAGACAGACCGACTAGCCATTGAAATTTGTATGTTTTTCCTGAAAATGGTGAAAAGTGTCTTTTAGACCTTAAGCCCTATTTCTTCTCTAAATCTATTTTCAATATCAATTGACTAATATCAACAATTCATGAATCTATAATATTCCACTTAGATCTCTTGATTGGGAATGCTATATTTTTTCACCGTTTTCATCATCGTTCATTTAATTTGAAGGCTATTAGTACGGTTAACACTCTATTAGCTTTTAAACATTCTTTTGGATTCCTTAATGAAATTTTATTCCTAAATAAATGTAAATACTCTACTATCTAAGGTATTTTTTTTTCATTTTCTCTTATTCTAGCTCAAATATGAGGTTGATTATAGATGAGGAGTCTTCCACCAGCGCAAGGTTGGTGGAAAAAATTATTTCCACTAAAAGTATTATGGTTTATAAAATGTGTCATTATTCTACAAGATAGTATTTCTATGTGTTGATCATAAAATTTATATTCGATTAATTTCAATATAACTCCAGACCAAGATATACAAAAGGCCTCCCAAATACAATTTCTTTTTTATGAAATGAACCCAAACTACCTCTTAGAGTGTGTTTGGTACAACACTCAAGACAACAATACCTTACTTGTATCCAAAACACCACTTTGGGTTTGTGTTTTTTGGAATTTTTGAAAAATAAAATTTGAATTTAATGTAACAAAAGAACCATTTTGGTGTGTTTGAAATGTCCCTTAATATATATATTTCTAAAATTATTCATTTGGGTATGTCATGGGAAACTAAAACTTATCTGAGTTATTTAGGGTGCATTGGATAAATGATAGGGCCCGGACACGATAATTTTAATGTAATTCTAGGATTAATGGATTAATAGAATTAGGAATTGATGATGTTATCTCATGGAAAATCATAGTTATGTGTCCAATTTTGGATAGATTCCTAAAAATTATTAATTTTCATATTACATATGACATAATTCCATGGATTCCTTGATTAAAAATTATGGAACATGGTGAGACTATTAATGATAGGGAATTCCTTTATCTCTCCTTGGATTCTATCATTGGAATTACTTGAGAGAATTCATAAGATTCCACATGATTCATTGGTGTGAATACTAAGTGGTAAAACCACATTGGACCTGGTCAATGTGTTACTCTCATGAATTCCACAACTAGTCATCATAGATTCATCCAGAAATCTGAAGAAACATGGATTCTCATGGTGATATCCTATGTTTGGATTACTTTTACCAGACACAGAGGATCTGGGTTCATCCCCTTGGATTAAAATTGAGAAAAACCCTAAATATAAATGATAAATTTTCTTGGTTAATTGAAAAAATAACAGGAGTATAATTCAATGTGTTCCTCCACTATATTCCCCTCAAAACCAAAGAGACGAAAATCATAGATTGATCATTTATTATAGGATCAAGAAACCAATTTTTTTGAATTCTATTGGTATCCTAGGGATTCAAAAGCGGTTCAATGTTTGCGAATTCATTCCCTAGTTATAAATAATCTTTATCATTTTGTAATCATGGATATTTTTTCTACATGATTTTGTTCCTTATACTAATTAAAAGCTAACATGATCAATAAAATAAAGAATAGGTTGAAGTGGGGAGTGTCGGTTGGGAATCCCATAAGGATATTATGTTTGATAGGATTTCAATTATTTTACAACTTATTATATCTAAAAACTATTAAATTTTGTATTACTATACTTTATTTTCATTAGACACCATTTTTTGTGTTCTACAAAGTTGTACTCAGATCCTATTTGGGCCTCCTCTTGGTACCTGAGTTGATTTCGTGAATATAGGAATGGAAG
This sequence comes from Viscum album, assembly GCA_963277665.1. Classification (NCBI taxonomy): domain Eukaryota; kingdom Viridiplantae; phylum Streptophyta; class Magnoliopsida; order Santalales; family Viscaceae; genus Viscum; species Viscum album. Next base: position 1,781,551,257 of record OY728148.1, on the reverse strand, counting down.
AAGTAAAACATCATGTTTGTGGATGCTTTATTTATATATTATGAGGAGAGCATGGTGGTGGAGGACTGAGTAGTGAATCAAAATTCTTATAGATCTTATAAAATATTCCAACTATTTTTTCTTTTCCTTATATTAGTACAACTTCTATGACTATGATAATGACATGCTCGAATTATATTTTTCACCACTATAGAATCATCTATATATAGTATAAATTTTCTATTTTATGTATATTTATTTATTATATGTATGAATTGTGTTGTATTTATTTTCACTTTGTATCACTCGAACACATTTGGTTTATTCTCAACAATGTACCACCATATACCCTTTAATCTAGTCAACATCCTCTATGATATAGGGATTTCTGCTTGAGGTATTAAAGCCCACTTTACTGGTTAATCATCAATTAATTCATCTAGGGATTTCATAATTTTTCCCAAATACTAATGCATTTTCCAACCTAAATCCCCAATATTTTCTTATCGTTGTGTTCCCTATTGGGCCTCTTGTATTTGGATCAAAATATATATCTATTTTAGAAAAATGTATCCAATATATCATTCATTCTTAAAAAAGGTATTTTATAATATAGATAAATGTATATAATTTTTTTAAAAATATGAATATGTTTTGCAGTTGGGAAAGGATGTAACTTCATCTTTTTATGGTTTTTTTGAGAAATTAATTTAAAATATACATTCAGTGAAATAGGATTTAATAATATGATACCAAAACCCATAAAAAATATAATTCAGAATTATAAGTGTAAAAATAAACAATATAACAATGTGTTGTCACTGGTTTTATGGGAGCACCTCAAATGTAGGGTTGTTTTTCTTAGAATTATTAATGATATGGATGATTTAAAAATTTAGTGGTAATATCCATTAAAGCACCGAAAATACACCACAACATTATCATTTTATCCTTATTCAAAAGTTGTGACCCTTCTAATGTAGATAATTTTGGGTATGGGAATGGTTTTCTTATATTCAAGTGCTATTGGGGATTGTTCATTCAATAGAGTTTGATCTCAATTTCACATGGACAAACAATTAGGGGGTTGGTGGTAATTATATATGAAATGGGAACTAGACAACCAAATATCTACTATTAACTATTTTGGATGCCTTAATCTTTTGATATGTTCATGTGAAACAAAATTGAGGAAGGTTGGGAATGTAAAATGATACTAAAGAAGTAAAGGTTTTTGATGGTTGAGTGTGAGGTATATTCTAGAGATAAAACTAAGATGAGTTGGGAACCCATATATTTTCTCCATCTTTTGAAGATATTTTGACCTTCATAAGGACTTGAAGAATTATTTTATTTTTTAAACTTCATGCACTAACAAATTAACCAAATATGATAAAATCCTATTTCACTATGAAAATAATTTTATTCCTAAGTATATTACAGAGTTGTGACCTAGGCTCAACATGCATACTATGATGGAAAGAGTAGTCACACACTCACGTTTGGGTGGGGTGGCGGTGCATGACACATTCCCTATCTGAAAAAATGTTTCGATCCAATGTTTTGAGCACTATGTTTTATGTGGGATGTGATAATCACCTATATGTATATATATATATATATATTATGGTAATGACATCATTAATGCATATAAACAACATTGGTGAATCTAGATTATTTAACACATTATTGTTTCTCATGTAATACATTGTGTATGATAGGTAGTGGATGTACCTTTTCTATCTGGGATGGGTGTGAGTAACAGAGTATGGTAGTAGTGCACAGATTAAGGAAACTGAAACATTGCATAAATAAATATTACATCTTATTAGATAAATATTAATTACATATTCTCATATACATTCCAATATCCTAAAGTCTTAGTAAATTTGGAAAACTTTATACATAAAAACTAATATATAAATGATTCACAACATATTCCACTAATTTACATTCACTTAGAACCCTTCATAGATATATCATACTTAACCATTCATCATATCCCATGGAAGTGGTAACATAATAAAAATTAATATTAGAATCCTAGTAAGGGTAAACAAGGGAGACATCAATTAGTTATCATATGTAACCATATCATGAGAATATATGTTTGAGAATGTAAGCTTACCATTTTTAATTTATACCCAAGAATTCATATATCATAATCACGTGTCCTGGCATAATTCTTGGTATTTCATAAGGCACGAATATTAATGAAACTAAATAATATGATCCATGATATCATAGAATTAGTGTAATATACTATCACAATAGTGTGACATAAATGTGGAATATTCATAAAAATTAAAATATCCTATGAAGGATTCCCATGAAGGAATTCATCACAAGTAAGGCTTGTGATAACCTTGCATGTACCTACATTGGGTTTGGGATAACCTCCTATATACCATTTTTAGTATTTGTATAACCACTTATGTAACCTATTTAATGTTATTACATGATCCCATGCACCCTTGGATCCTATGAAAATTAATATTTACCCAATGAATTTTATGGATATAACTAACCCACCCTCCATATAATCATATTCAATTAAATTGTATGCTACATGATCATAAATTTTTTTATCAACATCTAGCTCTCCCCAGTCTATGATCTGTGATGGATCATGAACATACTATCCCTGTTACGACACATGGAAGATATCATGCACCTAGTGAAACTATGGCTGTAGAGTTTGGTATTAAGCTACCTCATCATCTCTATATAGAATCTGAAATGTTATGATATATCTAGGGGATAACTTTTCATACTGGTCAAATATCTTATATCCCCATTTAATGATAGAAAATTGAACACATGTTCTCTATCTTCCAACTCTAGTTCCATCTATCTCATGTTAGCTTATGAATTCTTCCAGCTCAGTGAAATCCTCATATGATCCTGGATGATCTTTAACTTCTTAGTGGCAGCCTGAACCAATTGTGGACCCATGAGTGTTGAATCTCCTAATTCAGTCCCGCAAAGTGGTTACATACATGGTTTCTTGTATATGTCCTCAAATGGTTCCATACTAAGGGTGGACTGGTAGCTATTTTTGTGTGAAAACTCCACCAGTGGTACATGATCCTCCTAGCTATGACTGATGTCTAAGATGTAGGCCCACAACATATCCTATAGAACCTGAATGGTGCTTTCTATCTGGCCATTCATCTAGGGATGGAACACCAAGCTCAAGTGTAACTAAGTCCCTAACTCCTCTAATAATCTATTCCACAATCAGGATGTGAAATGAGCATCACAAACCGAGACGAACATCAATAGAACTCTATGAAGTCGAACTATATCCTGAACGTAGAGGCATCCCAAGATCCTTATTGAACTCGACTCCCAAATATATAGGAAGTGGAAAACATTTGTGAGTTGTTCATCAATCACCCTGATGGTATCATGCCCCTGGACATGTATGGTAAACCCATCATGATTTCCATCGATATCCCATCCCACTTTCTCCCTAGAACCTCAAGGGGTTGGGTCAAGCCTACTAGAACATGGTTATCATCCTTCATTTATTAAAAAGAATGGCATTGAGAAATGAACTCTTCCATTACCTTCTTCATCTCTGAATACTATAATAGATATCAGATGTCCTGGTAAATATTCTATTCACCCAGATGTACCACCAAAGGGGACACGTGGAAGTTGCCTCGATCCTCCTCTTGAAATTCCACTAGTACATCTGTGTACCCTATGAAAAGAATTAAATGATCCCCACCTATCGAATATCTGTCAAGGGAATGGCCTGTGAATAACTGAGCATGTCAGGTTTCAGAGTCGATATCCATAAGTTGAGCCACCCTTACTCGTTTCAAGGGTGGAGGGGTGACAACCATCAACTGGAGGTAAGCTAATCCATCAAAATCCACAAATGAGATATGTAACATGACCAATTTCTCTGATGCCTCATTTTTGAAACTACACGTTGAATCTCCTATTGGGATCATCCAACACAACAATCCCCATCTGAGGAGTATAGAAAATATCAAAATCATTGTCATTTAGGTACTTAATACATCACCTTTATCTCAAGTTAAAATCATTTTGAGAGAAGATATACTTTAAACTCTTGTGGTCATATTAGATGATAAACTACTTTCTCATCAGGTAGTGTTTCCACATCCTCAATGTGATGAATACTACTGCTAGCTCAAGATTTTGGGTCCCGTAGTTCTACTCATGTTGTAAAAATTGGCATGAACCAATTGTGATCAATTCTTTCCACTAGACTAGGACACAACCAAGCTCATCCCCTGATGCATCACAGAACACTATGCACCTGATGTCCTCCTTTGGTCATATCAATATGGGAGCATTAATTAGTCCCTACCTCTTCTCATGAAAGAACAGAAGGCACTTCTCTGTCCATATGAAAGTATTCCCATTCCATGTTAAAGCCATATAGGCTGTCACTTCACCAGATCCACTACAACTCCAACCTCTGAAATAACATGTCCCAAAAAGGGGAACTCTCAAATCATTAACTAACACTTTGTGAGCATCCCATAAAGATGGGGATCTCAGAGTGTATCCATGATTATCCTAAATTGAATCATTTTATCATCGTTAGATGTCGAGTAAACTAGGATTTCATCAATGAAGACCACTATGAACTAAACTATGTAGGGCTGGAAGATCCAATTCACAAGTCCCATGAACACTACTAGGAAATTCTTCTTTCCAAACGACATCTCTAAGTACTCATAGTGGACGTATCGACATCTGAAGCATGTCTTAGGTACATCCTCATCTTGAACACGAAGCTAGTGATATCTAGATCTGAGGTAAATCTTTGAAAACGACGTCTCTCCCTTTAGCTGATATTAGAGGTCATCAATCCTTGGTAGTTGATACTTGTTCTTAAAAATCAACTGATTCATTTTCCAAAATTCCACATATAAAATCAAGCTCGCATATTCCTTCTTGGAAATCAAATTTGGGGCCTCCAAAGGTGAAACACTGTGTCTCAGGAAACCCTTCCTCTATAGGTGCTCCAACTATACCCTCAACTCATGAAGCTCTACGAGGTCCACCAAATATTAATGGGTATATATTGGTTTTATCATAGGGTATAGATTAATGAATAATTATACATCCCAGACAAAGAGGTAATCTATGGAAATCCTTAGGAAAGACATCATCATTCTCCTCCACCACTATAGTAAAATAGAGACTTCTATCATCCACTACACCAAGGCTGAGACTAGCCAACAATTCAGTAATCGTATGCATACTCTTATAAGTAAGTCCATCCTGTTCTTCATGTGTTTAATTTTAATCATCGAAGGAAAACATGGTCGCATCACCATGGACACGCCACACTCTCTGTCTAAAATAGTCAACATTAGCATGGACTGTAGATAACCATTCCATACTAATAATGAAGTTGTAAGGACTCGATGCCGCTACCAAGAGTTCCCAACTGAATCTCTCACCTCTAAGTGTTATCTAACACTATCATCACTAGTCTAAATTCATCAAATTACCTCCTAAAGGTGTCTCTAGATGTAAGGGTCGAGTCAGCAGTTCAACAAGAATCCCAAAGTCCCAAATAATGTTCATGTCATGAAATCAATTACTGGTACCAATTTCTATAAAAAATAACTAGGGTGGAAAGTTCAGATATCATACCACTAATCGTCCCTAGAGTCCTGGGGTCAAAATTTTCTATTTCCCGCAATTATCATCATCCATGTCCACCTAATCCATGAGCCTATTGTGGACCACTTATAGGTGATGGTGATAACACATGAAACCTCATCCCACCTCCTACAGCTCTACCTACTCCTCTTCCATGTATGCAGCCCTACAAACCACCCTTGTCATGTATTTGACACTGCCTCTACATTGGAGGTTCCTCGACCATCTCCCAATCATCTATATGTTCAGTCTGGAAATATCGAGCCAGATGCCCCTAACCACCGCATGCGTAACCCCACATATCTCTATGCAGACTTGAGCCAACCTGGGATACAGGGACTACTAAACTGATATTTTGGGGTTATCACCCAAAATTACTAGCCCTATTGGGTCCCAAAATTTTCCATCAACTATGAAATATTGAAGACTCAACTACCTGGTGCCTGTTGGAGTCTCCCATTGTTGGTTTCTGCTCTACAAGAAATATGTCCCTGGGCAGAACTCACTCTAGTACCCCATAATATGTTGTAATGATAATGAATATCAGGGATGACGTGACATCCCAATTCAATACCTACTGAATGGTCCAAGACCTAAATAATGGATCTCACACCATATCCAAGGAGCAATAATAAAGATCAGTAATCGTCACCGAGTACTCCACAACAGTCTAACCGACCTATTACTAATGATGGAGCTCCTGGATACGTATTGATTGCATCATAGATAGAAAAAACATATTTCTAAAGACACAATAAAGTATTCCCAATAGGGAGTCACCTCAGCATGTGTCTGGGTCGATAATATCCACCAACACACCCTTGATCCCTGAATAATACTCACGACTACGACCACCATCTATTCAGAAGGAATACTCACAAGGAAGAAGACATGTGTAACTGCCTCAAACCAATCCTCAAGTACCTGTGGGTCAGTACGACCTCAAAACATGGGAGGTTTCTCCCTCTATAACTCTTGTAATGAACTCATCTTTCATGCAACCTCAACTGGTAGAACTAGGAGTAACTATTTATCGATGGGTTCTGGTATCTCTCGTAAACCACCCGAAGGTTCTACATACGGTACATGGAGTATCTCTTGTACATGTCCCGATAAAAATGCCTCATCACAAGGTGGATCATCCTCATAATCACGCAAATGATCCCTTGTTGGATGTATGTGTGTTGGAATCTTGAAATTAAAAAATACATTCAACGATCAATAGAGTATACCTCGTGAGCTGACACAAGAAGAAAATTAGAACACACTCGAAATCCTATATGATTGATGTGCCAATTATCCCCTTCAAGATGTTTTTATGTACATAGTAGTAAATCATGTTTCAAGAGTCATGATGTATGGAGATGTCAGCCACCACACCAACCCTCGTGTCCCTAGCTTGAAATCCAAACTCAAAACACTTAACACTATTACACCAAACCAACCTCACAGAATCACGGCCCTCAAGTAGAACCATAAAATACCTCTAATACCACTCTATCTAAACCCTTCCCTAAGGGGCCCATGCCGTGACTACACCATGTGTGAAATATGATAGGACAGATGCGTGTGACTTGGATCGAGTAGGCATATTCCATAAATTGCAGGCACTTTCTTAAGTACATATACACATGCAGAAACCCTAGAGCCAAAAATTAGAAAAAAAACACCAAGTAAAACAATGAATGAATACACTAAGATACCAGCCAAAATGTACAATATTAGGAAACTAGAATGTATGTAGGGAAAGAATACATGACTAGAAAAATAAAGAGTCTATAAAAGTGAATTCACAGGTTCCTGAAATTGATCCGTAGAAAACCTAACCTGAAGGGTAGGTATAGGTCAGTTGTCTGATGCTGTAGTAGTACACCACATATGTCTAATCTTTCTAAGCACAACCTAGTTCGATTCCACATAGGTTTCCATCTATTCATTGATCATTTCCACAACACATGAAACGTGTTGGAAAAGCCCATGCAGGGTTGAGTAAAATAATACTCAGTAGGTCAGCTTGAATCCACAAAGGTATACCACTAAAAAATACACAAAGTATACCAAAAAGAAAAATAAAAGAAGTAATATCATTTCAACATAGGTGTACATATTTAGAAAATATACGAAAGATATCTTGGTATACTCCTATCCATCCACAAATTAAATAGGTAAGTCACAACCAATCACTGCCATGGGGTTTTGCTAATTTGGTCCCCGCCCCGAGAGGAAAAAACAAGTCCAAGATCATAACATACAGAAGGGGGGATTATTTCCCGAGAATACTAACAACCCAATTTATATTAACCGTCATCATAGTGGATCCTTTTAAGAGAATAAAAACAACACTACAGATCTTCTTGTAATGTAGGGGATCCTTCTCAGAGAATACCAAAAACCCTATTGATACAAACCACTAGATAGAGGCCTAATGATATACGCTCCGAGGATATGTTAATTCCCACAAGACACTATATTGTGAGATAAGGGATCACTCAATTCAAAATGTGGGATACCATATCCCTATCTCAGACTCTCAATCTAGGTGGAAATAATATCCAAGGATGTGAACGTAATACCATATGGAACCCTTGATGAGGGGACCAATGGTATCTCTCCACCAATAATGGTACAAGATAATACAAACTAATCCATCTACAAAGGTATTACTCATTAAAATGGTCCATATGCCATAAAAGACTCATCAAATAAACAATCCATGAGAAATTTACATTTATTTTATATAAAAAGTATGATTTGTGTCTGACCCGCTAACCTGACCTGGCCATATTGACTCGACCCGACTATTTCCCTCATGCTATGAGTGAAACGCCTAGAGCCACTATTCTAATTGCACCAGTATCCATCACCTTGCACAATATAAATATGCATCCTCAACCAATTTGTGCCATTCCTTCTCTGTTGAACCTATGTGGTGTCGTTGTGGTGTCAGATCCCCTTTCATAGATCATTATGCTAGGGATAGCAGGCACAACGACCCTCGGTTCAAATTTCATAAAGAACAGGGAATGAGAGAAAGATTAGGGGGAGAGAAAATAAATGACATGAACACCCAATGAATGGATCTTGGCCATTGTTTTTGTTAGCCATGACTTTTTCTTGTTTGTAGGTTCATGAAGAATGAAGCAACACATAGATTTATGGGACATTTATATCCCCATAAGCATAAACCCATCCCATAAGTGATCGAACTGTAGATAAAACTATTCATGGATTGGTTCACATTATTTCTTGAAATTAAGAATGATGAATTAATCACAATGAAACAAAACCCTAACTAGAGCTTGGATCAGTCATTTCCAATGGGTGAAGATAAGTTGTCGTTGTTCGTAGATCCATCGATCGTCAATCCATGTTCCAATATCCGATCCATCATTTCCATCATGGGAAAACCCTTCTATTTGTATCATGAAAACAAGAGGGTTATGTTGATAAACCTGGATATATGGAAAACCCTAATATAAATAAAAAATTGTGTTGTTTCATCAAAATAAAATATTTTTATTATATAATTTATTATCGACAGGTCTACAATCTAACCATAACACCTGGCTAGTGTCGATCGATGTTAGGCCACACCTAAGGTAAAGTCGATGTTCTGAATGCAATGATTACCTTAGATTTCTAATCTAGCCATATATTTATATGTTATTCCAGTTTTAATGAAAACCCTCCCATTCACTTTAATAAAAACATAACTCATTTCACAAAATTGTTCGGGGCACACCGGGCCTATGAATCACACTATCTATCAGTTCCCGGTCTCCTAATTTTCGCAATTAATATATCTAAATAAAACTACAGAAAATCAAAGTCATTACGGTGTTATATATGAAAATAGTAGATTTGTGAGCATACATGGAAAAACAGAATTATAATTTCAATGTAGAATAATTTTGGACATGGAATACATGATTTCCATGAGATTTGTATGAGGTTGTGGTTATTTTGATAACCATGGGAAGAGCATTTGAATGATATTGAACATAAATATCATGCATGTATATATTCATAAAAAGAGTATACTAAATATTATGAATCACTTTATATATGCTCCTTCACATACACATCATAATATTGTGATATTTTCATAGATTGATAAGTATATATAGTTTCTTGTGCAAGAATATTAATTTGGAAAGTAAATAATAATATTCTTGAGAAAAATTCCAGTGACATTTCAATAGTGATGAATGTGGTTATTGAAAACTACATGATGAAAATGAATGTAGAATGGACAATCATTTTATGGATTTAAGACTAAATTAAATGTGGATATATTTGAGTATTTATTTTATCAAATTTTATGTGAAATAAATTCATACATATATATATATATATCTAACAATGAAATCATAAGATTCTAGATCAAAACCATCAATTATAAAAATTAAAATATTTTTAACTCTTTTATTATGATTTTCAATATTTCAAATTATATGAATATATAAGATAAATAAATTTTCATGTTGGATGAGATGACATGGTTTTTAGAGATATGATATTTATTTTGAGAGCTAACCAAGAATTCTAAAAGAATACTAAGAGACAATACAACATTTTTATCATGGAGAGAGAAGGAAAAGGAAAACCTTGATCTCTCAAGATTTAGTGAAGATTTTCAATACCACCATTGATGCTGGTTTTATTGAATATTTTACATGAAAAAAAATTTAAATCCAGCCTACTAGTAATGGAATATAAAATCCCGATTTGTGTAAAAGAAACACTCAGTATTTTTGAGGTATTTCTATCACTCGATCAAAAATAATGGTGGTTATATATTCTTTTTGTATCCATTTTCTATAGAATAGTAGTGGATGTGAATAAATTACTTCTTCTACTATGGGATTTGGATGTACAACCCATTCCTTTTTTCACGAAATGGATATTTAGTGTAGAATTCATATTGAGGTGCTTATATAATATAAATACTGACAAGATTTAATAGAGAAACATTAAAATATCATGGGATGCATTTCTATTTTTAATTATGTATATAAAGTCAGACTTTGAGAAGATATTGATTGGATTGATAAATCTAATAGTTTTAAGAGGTTGAATTTTAAAAAGGGAGTAATTCGAAATAGAAGACTACTAATTCACCACCACATAGTGAACAACCCACCCTATGAAACTATAACCATTATCATAGGGATATTACCACTAAGGATACACGAATATTTTTGAATGATATATAATATTAACATAGTTAATAGGTATGGAGATTCCACATTCAAATAGAATAATTATCATCTGTGTAAGAATATGATACTAAACAATTTTCTATTTCTCATATATATACAATTACACCCTCACAGCCTCTCTCCACTCCACCGCTCCCCATTGATTTCATAGGAAGTATGGTCATGCCATCACCATGCTTGCTCACTTCCTTCAAATTGTTAGATTGGTTGACATTAGGGCTTCTTGATCTGAGGCACTTCTTGAAATGATTCATAGCCATGGAAGACCTAATATCTTCTTGGGTGAATGATCCACATGTTATTTTAGGTTCTAATTTCACTTATTTTAAAGATCTTTTGAATTTAAATGTAATCATTATCTAACCTATATGAAGACATGGTTCTCATTCATGGTCTACCCCTACCATTTTAGAACCCATTGTTCCTTTGGTTTATTAGAAACACGGTGGTTTGTTTTCTCCATGAAGATCAGAAAACTCGTACTACATTCCACCAAATATATCTAAGGATTTTTAGGGAATTATATGTATTAAGGACAATAATATTGTTTATTCACATTGAGGATGAATGGGAGCTATATTAGAGGTAAAAATTATTCAATGATTCATGGGTCCCTTTATGTTCAAACCGTTGAATCATGGGTCAAGCGTTTTGTAGATGCATGAATAATTATCAGGAAATTATCATGTCCCCCCAAGTGTGGATATTTCATTATGGGATATAGGCATGGATGGGTTGATCATACAGGTTTATGATGCAAAATGAAAATACTCCATAGAGTAACTGATGGTTACTGGAGAGAAAATTTATTATTAATCTACGAAGAAAGAGGTGAGGGTCAAGGATACTATGACAATAATTGTGGACCTCAATGACCATTTTAGGAATGATTTTGGAACAAACCAATCAACAACATGAGACTAATATTGTGTATGGTTATTCTAGGGGGTGATTGAAATCATCATTAGTAGTGCAATGAACACTTATTCATATGTAGATTCTATGAGACCATGGAATCCTATAGTCTCCTAGAAAGAGGAATTAACAAAAAAATTAGAGTTAAGGATAGAGGTTGATTTTTAATTTTGGAGGCATGATCTCCATGTTAGCACTCCAACAAGGCATGTTCTAGGTGGTTCATGGGAGCACAAGGGGGTGAGTGCAGTCCTATTGAGCAGTATTACAAGTAAACTCTAGGACAAAAATATCCATCAAGACATATTCATAATTACCATGTCCAATTAATTTAGTCATATATTGGATTTGGTTCCCATAACTATTTTTTAGTATTAGGTGTTGGTAATAAAAACCCCATAAAATAAATGAGTGATGAAGAGGATGTACGTGAAGATAATCATCTGTTTTGATGTGATCAAGATGAGAAAACAGTGACTAATTATTTTTCCTTTGAAACTTCATCCTATGAGTCCAAGTAAGTGGAAATTTTGGAATTGTTCCTTCCGTCGTCTTCAAAGGAAATAAATATAAATATTATGGACTTGGATGGGTTTATTCATCATGTGGAGAGGCCATAGAGATGGAAGCACTATTCAAATTTAGAAAGTCCTATTGTTACAAGGTCATTTAGAAAAGGTAAAATACCTCGTAATAGATTGGATTATGTTGTGGATATACCAAAGATAAAGTATAAGAAGTGAATTGTGCATGTGGATCCAATATCTGATGATGCTATTAAAACACATAGAGTGTAACCAACATGAATTAATCTAGTGAATGCCACTAAGGAGGATGTCAAATCAGAGACCTCCTAGGACCTCCTCATTCATTCGAATGAAATTCTTTTATAGGATTCCTTCCTAATCAATGTTTCAACAGAGGATACACATAGAATGTTCGAAAGACCATAGGGAGTTAATTTGAATGAATAAAAAAACATGTGTCTTGATAAAAAATAATATTTTTATATGGGGCTTCGATGAAGGGAAAAATCCTAAAGAAACATATATATACTTTAGAAAATATGGAATTCCACTTAGAGGATCTCATTAAGGATAATCAAGAAATAGTGGTCACATCCATTGACTGGATATTATTCAAGGAAACAAATTATATTTGATTTAAACTATTATAAAATGTCATTTGTATTTCTTATGAGTTTTTAATTGTTTTTGGATTTTGATGGTTGTTGGTTTCCCACTTTTTCGTTAAAAGTGATAATGAAATAAAAACATTAGTTGGACTATAATCAATTATTAGGCAATATTTTACCCACATTGGGGTTTCTTTCTATGTTTGAAGGTTCTATAATGATTTAATTTGATAATAGAAATATAGAGATTGATAGAAATGATCAAAATTCGATCTTAATGTCTCTGTTTGAAATGGATAATATCAAGGTCATGTGCATTAAAATTGAATAAGTAATACAGTAAAATTTAAAATTTACATATGAAGGTAATATAAAAATTTAAATAATATATGCTTCTTAATTGGGGGATCCAATTTGAAGATATAAATATGGATGATTCTAAGACTACTGAGGAATATGTTACGAGTTTCAATGATATTTTCTTCCACATTTTGGGTTTTGGTGAGGAGCTATAAGATTCCATTATTGTTAAAAATTTAATGAGAAATTTTCTGAATTAATTTGTATTACAATATTCATCCCAAGAATAAAGATATGAAATTACACTTGATTATTTTCACAATATTGTAAAAAAAAACGAGATGAGACAAACCCCTTAATTCTAGAAGAAATAAAAAGATGAAATGGCCTTTAAAGTAGTGAGAAATGGAATAGTTAATGAAGAAGGGGATTTTGGAACAAAATATTCATATAGTAATGTTTATTAAGGTATTAAATATATTATTTCTCATATATGAAGCGGGTTAAAAACGGGAATGTGGGAAATATACGGTTATTAGTTACAAAAACTATTGAATTGTAAATTTATTTGACTATTTGACTATAATTTTCCGTAGAAAGATCCAATTGAATCTGAATTTGATGTGAAAGGTGATAAAATTTAAAAAAGATAAGAATAAAATGGATTATTCCAATTATAGGAAAAATAGTTTAATAAGAAACCATGATAAATTTGATTCATCTTCTTCTATATCTTCCTATGGTGAGGTATTTTATATTTCTAAATATGGATAGTGTCTTCATTCATCAGGTAGAGATGATGATGGAGAAGAGGGGATATCATGAATAAAAAATGATTCTTGATATAGAAGTAAGTATCAAGGAGATTAAAAATACCAATATCGGAATGAATAAATTAATTAGGGAAAAATATGGAAACTAAACAAAAGGAAGAGATAATAAAGAAGGAATAGAAGCATATTGATTAGATCTTATCATACCTGTTTATGATTTCTATTTAAGAAAATATTAACAGGGATCTTAAATAAACCTCAACTTAAAAAATAAAAATAAGTGTTTTGATACATAATCCATATGTTTTATATTCTAAAATGAGTTAAACATTTTTAGGGAGGAATTATAAAAATAAATAGAGTCTAATAGTTAATCTTTTTAAGTTGTTGAGATGAATTACTCAAACAATTATGTAAAATTGGATGCTTATGAATCTATAGGATGATCATCTACAAATGATAGTGGGGGTTTTAAAAAAATAGTATTTGTTTGGATAAATAAATATGTGAGATATAATATTACCCATAAAAGTAAGAGAATAGTTTAAGCGGAAAATCCTCCAATACAAAGTAAATCTTATATTTAAGTAGTCCAACAATAATATAATACAATACATTTTTTCAATAAATATACAAACTCAAACTTTTGGTGGTTATATTTGGTGTTATGGAAGTAATGGCAAGAAATAATATTATTTATAGTATAATATGTCTCTTCCATGAATGAGGGAAGAACCAAGGTGGTGTTTTTGGGATAAAATGATACAAGAAACACAAATTAATTATGATAAAAAATCAACACCAAATCCTTTCACTCAAAATAGATTCATTCCATTGGAATGTTGCAATTAATATGATAATTTAATGGTGAAAAGTAGATATATGTTTTATTATAATTTCTAATGAAATTTCCAATAGAATCATTGTAGAAATTAATTAGAAAGTGAAGGAAGTTAAAAAAATTCATATTAATGTTAATAAATATTATATGAAAATCCAAAGAAAACTAATCCAATCAAGAAATATTTATTGATGATTTTTCCTAAAAAAATATACAAGTCCCAACGGATTTTGTAGTCATAAAAATGTATTGATTCTATAATAAATAAGTTGGTTGAAGAAGATATGGTTGAAGATCATGAGATTTCATCAACCAATGGTGACATAAAAATTCAAAATAGGCTATGTGAGTAGTGTGAGATGGATGGTCATTATATTAAGAACTAAATAAATATTCTTCATACTAAAAAACAATTCCTTATATTTTTATTAAAAACACAAAAATATGAGGTTGATTTAATTTCAATGGAAAATAATATTGTCTCTCAAATTAATAGTAATCAATGAGATAAACTGATTTCATAATCTTTTATGATTTTTAGAAGGAATATAAGTGATGATATTAGAAGGATTTAATGATATAGTATGAGAGGAAACTACCACTCCTAGTTTCAACTATAAGGAAAAAATAACCACGTCCTTGTTTTCATATACCTTTTATTTATTTTTACTACATAAATAGAAATTTGATATGAATGTTTTAGTCTATCACTTCTGGTAAAAAATGAAGATGTTGTAATTCATATATAATAATGATTACCATATAATGCAATAAGAGAGACACATACCTAAAAGGAGATAATTACTTAATAAAATTAATCATTATATTTAATTTTTATTAATAATAAAAATATTGGAAAATATAAAAATTAGAGGAATGTGTTATTGCAAATACAAGTCAATAACATATTATGACTATATTTAATGAGAATAAAAAAGGGGAGTGTTGATTAATTAAAATGGTGGGTAAAAGGGTGAGATACATATATTTTAGTTTAACATATTATGTTTTTATTGAATTGTGATAAGCTCCATGATTATAGAAAAATCATTTTTTACAACCCCTACTTGAGAAATAATCAATTATTGATTATGATATCACATTCATGGTAATTTATGAATATAATAGAAACCATTTATTATATCTCTCTTGTTTTCTACACTAGGTTAGCCTATGTAGACATATAGTAGATCAACAATTCTATTTTGAATGATAACCATGTTGTATCATATGTCATTCAAAAAAATGGGGATGAGAATAATGACTACCTTGAAAGGTAGAAGAAGATATCACATGTACCACACACCAAAATTTTAATTTGATTATCAATAATGTGGAGAATAATGAATATTACCAAACAGACAAAATGACATTGAGGAATTATGGTATTACCAAAATGTTCTAAGGGGCATGATCTTTGTTACTTGGTGAGTAATTACTTTTTTCTATGTAATCAATATATATTTAGTGAGGTTGATTGATGTGTTGTGATGGAGAAAGGGAATTGGATATTATTCTTGATAAAATCCATGTAATCCCAATGGGGGAGTGAAAAAATAATTTTACACAAACATTATTTTTTCATGTACACTACGAATTTAGTGAGGAGGACATTGATCTTCCATGAAAATGATCTTCCATGTATTTTTGGATCAAGCACTATTAAAGATGAGGCTTCTGTGAGTAATTAGGTATCACATCTTTAATGAGTGACATAGTTCTATATTTCATATAATATTTCTTTGATCTGATAATGAATCTCCAGTATTAATGATCTTCCATGAGTTTTAGGAAGTAATGTGAGTAATTTCTAAGTATTCATTAATAATGATGGCATATATCTTCAATGAGGATACAATTCTATGAGAATATATTCTAAATTCATCCTTGAAGGTGTCCTTCCTTACATATCATCTATGAAGCAAAAATCGTCCATGGAATGAATTATTGTGAAATGTCAACTGGATCATGTTGACTTATATACATCCAAATTTTATATAGATTAAAAAGGTACATGTATATATATTCACATTGCAATCATGAACATCAAAAAATTAAGAAAAATTAATGAGGTCCATTACATCAATGGTTCATCCCGATCTATTAATCTTCCACTATAATGTTGGGTAGAAATATGATGCATAAGGAATGAAAATAGAGGATGTGTGAGATTACCAATGCCATGTAGATGAATATGTTTTACCCAATTTTCATATAGGAATAGGATACTATATTTCTAAATACTTAGTGTCAAATTTGGCTCATCTTGATAACCATGTGAAGTTCATTTGAATTTGATATACCATGTATATAGTGCAATATCTAAATGTAGAAATAGAATATAAACAAAATGTGAAAATGCACCTAATATGATCACCATGTGATAAAAATAAGAGTATTTTGATATTTTGAGTGATAAATATATAAATGTTGTTCCACATGAAGTCATGTAAATGGGAAAAAAGAAGAATTCATATGAGAAGATTTGATGTGATATTTTAGGATACTAGGGTGGGAAATTTTAAACCATGTTAAGAAACAGAAGGAAGAATACCAAATCATTTTGGGTATTTAAGATGAGATAAAATGAGGAGATATTTTAGTATTAATTTAATTGAATTAAAATATAAGAAATTACCTTCAGTAATATGCAATTATAATGGAAAAATTATAGAAGTGAATATCTGAATCATTAAGGATTAAAATTAAAATATATATAATAATTTGATTATGGTTTTTTTATTTAGAATAACTACATATAACAGTGAAATATATATTTATATATGATTATATAAAGAAGTTATTTTTTATTTGAGAATATATTTGAGGGAAAAAACCATGAATTATGTGATAATACTAATAGACGGTATATTTGTTTTTTCATGGATAAAGAATTAAAATGAGTACAAAAATTACACAAGATAAAATGAATATTTGTTTGACCAATATTTATTGGGAAGTTGTTGAAAATATTTTATGAGATAAATTTCTGACATATCTTATTTAAAGAGGAAGATAAAATCACAAAAAGTATTGAAGAAACATAGAGAATTATCGAGTTCATTCCATCAACAGATCAATAGTTTTAGAGGTTTCAACTATGGAGTATAACTATTTTTTTGAGAATTATATTTTGGTTGTATAACCAACTACTACTATTGTGGTAATGGGTCTCTTAATTATTTATTTCTATTTCCACTTGATTTTTTAATTCTGAGTCTATGTTGGGGTGTATAACCAATATAGAAATGAGTATTCTTTATTAATAAACCTTTTAAATATGATGCACTATTTTATATCATGTTATTATTGCATAAAAAGTGAGACCCAAGTATAATATTGAGAATACTGGGAACTCTAAAATATTGTAGAGGCATATTAAAAAAGGATGATAATTCCTAATAGAAATCAACTAATTTATCCCACACTCTCGGTGGTCAACCTAACTTGGTGAACTGTAGTGGAAATGGGAAAGATGTTAATATTTATGAAATTTGTTCACACGAACAATTATTACTTGTATCACACTCTACTTATTCACATGTAATTTCAATACATTCAATTATTCATGAATCTAATTTTCTATAATTACACAAGAGAATTTCTAGATATTTAAAAACCATCTCTGTTTATGTTGTATATACTAACATAAAAAATGAATAAATGCATCAAGTTCTATTTATAGTATCTTAAAATGTCATGTCATCAAGAAAATTGATGTATTTATTGACCAAATTTTATCAACAATCCATAATCATACAATATTACTATATATAATATTTATCACTAAATTAATGCACCAATTCATGAACCAATTTTTTATCATACTACTATATATATCCTTTCATTGAAGCATGTCTCTCAGAAAAAAAAAACATATATTGGTAGATAAACATTCAATGAATGAATTGATAAGAGGGAATACAACCTATCAAATTCAATAATAACGATTGTTAATGATCTTCAAGAATACATGGCCATTAATCAATCCTCTATAAAAAGTCTATAGATAGGGTGGATCCTTCTATCGGATATCCTCCTCGATTGAAATATCTAAGAAGAGTATTTATGGACATACTACATGAATTAATGATACACCATGTTCATGGAATATTTTTGATATTTTAGAGCATAAAAATCCATTTGGTATTTGAAATTATTATTTTATCATCATGTTGACCTCATAATAGAGTTGGTTAGTCAGTCGAGTCTCAAAACCAATACATTCCACATATCACATAGGGAAGCAAGCATAAGAATTTGGAAACATTACATGATTGGGGGAGTATCTAGGCTCATTGATATATAATATGAGTTTCTTTATACCCATAGTGCATAGGAAAATGTTGAGTAAAATACCTTTAAGGAGAGGGATATATTGATGTTAGAGGATGATAAATGTAAGAGAGATGTTTATCCATATCTCCAAATCCGATTATGTGGTTCGGTCATTCCGTTTTTATTTTCCCATGGTTCTAAACCAAAGGTGAGGAGATTAAGGACCTCCCCAACCAAGGATAAAAGTGGGAATTAGAATAAATTATAGCCTATTCAAGATAATAATTAATAAACAATGTGGTTTATCAAATACTGTGATAACTATGACCAATCATTTGGTTTGTTGTTGTTTTTTTGGTGTTGTTTCTTATTGGGTGGGTTTTTCCAACCTTAGAAGAACACATTGGGGAATTGGATACAACCCCCAAGATAGATGCATTTCTAGGATTAGAGAGACTATATTATATCATCATTCCAATAAAGGGAAGACTCCACCAAGTGTTAGGAAAATTTAAATTGGGAAAAGTTCCCTATATACATTATTTTACAATCCAAATCTAGAATATCTGGTTAGTAATGAATCAAAGCTATTATGTCAGAAAAAACATGGTTCTTGATATTCAATTTTATTATAGTTCAATGTTCCTATTTATTGTGGTATTAGGAAAAAATATGAATTCAAAAAACATAGATCACATTATATGTATTAATTTTAAATTAATATTTACTCTTTATTTGGATCGTCTAGGATCTCTATGAGATGATATTATGGGAAGAGAGAATGATAATTCACAAATAATCTCACTACTATATGGAGTGATTGTAGTGATACTTAATGGGATCTTGATCTATGAGCCTTATTTGACATATATTTTGGATGGACATTTTATTATGAATATATTGTGTTCCCAATTCCATATCATGGAGTGTATAAAGGGAAACACACCAACTCAGGTAGATACCGATGCTAAAAGAATGTGGAAATTCAATCAAAATTACATTAGATAATTCTATCATTTTCCTATCCTTGGTGTGTTATTAACCATGGATTAACTATTATTAATGAACCACTATGAGGGAATTCAGTCCTTGGACACATGGGAAACCCTTCCTAAAAATGGTGGAATTATGGGAGGAACCAATATATAGATATGATATCATCAAACTAGATTCCTTGATTGATTACGATGATATATTCATTATTTCTCATGGACTTTTAGTTTATGGGAATATAGAACAAGAAACTCGCAGAAAACCATTTATAGTATTTTCACCTGATATGTTCATGAATTTTATGTTGATAAACATTCTCTAATATGAGATCCCCTCACCACAGATTCCAGAAATTTAGTTTGGAATTCATATTTATCAACTGCATAATAATTTACAAAAGTTATTGTACCATAGAGTATAATCATGTTATCAAAGAATAAGCTGCCTCTATGGTTTAGGATTGTCCCATGAACCATGTCACACATGTATGGACACATAAAAACAACTATGATTAGATAACTCAAACTCCCTATATCTAGGATGTGGAGTAAATTAGTTCACCTTTACTATCTATTTAGGGGTTAAAATTTTGGAAGCATCAACTATCAAGAATTTCACTCCATTAACCAGAAGATCATGAATACATGACCTTTCACATTGTGGAAAAGGAAAAATATGAGGCTCATGTAAAATGAATTAATTCACACATGTTTGAAGTAGTGGTTGGAATATAGAAAATGATGTGCATAGATCAGGAATTAGCTTCACCAATCAAACAAATGCATCCCTTAACTGAAGCTAAAAATTCTAGGTGGCTGGATATATAAAAAGAAAAAATGTTTACCATTAGGGATTAATTGATTTGAAATATTAAACAAATTAAATAATATGAAAGATCATTTTTTTTAATTTCCAATTAATACCTTGTTATATTTTCATGGAAATACTCTATCTTATAGATGTTATTTCCTTAATTTTTTTTCGACGGACATATTTTATATCTCTTATTATTGACAATTTATTAACTTTTACATTTCCTTGACTATAAATTCATGATAATATATGAAACTCATGGAATATAATATCATAACAAATGAATAAACCTGAAAATTATATTGGATTGTATCAATTAAATAAAAAAGATACACAACATGGGTCCATGATAGTATGCATGAATAAATGCAGCATATTTTTATCTTTACCTTTAAATGGATATAAAAGTTTCAAAAATAGTAGAACGTATACCATAACTGTAGGTAGGGTACATTCTATGAGACAAAGTGATATAAAATTTTATTTCTATATCCCATTTTATTCTAATATATATTTAATAAGACAAGATATGTTGAAACAAATACCATTACCATAACCCAATGTAAGTCTATTTAGTTTGCATCAACTTTAACATTTAATATTAATTGGATATAGGAGGTCTTGATATGGTGTGACATATAACATATCTGAAATACTTTTTTATTTCAATCAGTTAAATTCATCTAGAAAATTTACTCTTAAAATGTTTTTGGTTGGTCAGATACGGTAGTTTTTACACCAACACCAAAAGAAAAGGTTAGTCTGTTAGGTTTACTTTCTCTTAAAGTTATAATGTTAGATTAATATAGTTGGAAAAGATATGGATTCACATATACCATCACCATAAGTTAATATTAGTTAAATATATAATGATAGTGCCAAATGAGTCTACATAATAAGGATCATAAATGGGTTTTTCATGAGGTTTTCAATGCTCAAAAAGGAAAAAGTACACCAAAATTAATCATTTTTTATTCCGGATGAATCATATAAACCAATATACATGAGGAACATATAATGATAAAACATTTTCCTTGGATAACAGTACTAACTTTAATTTAATGTAATTTTTTAGGGATTCTTGGTGTCCTCTAAAAAAATATATTTTTTTATTTTATTCAGAAATTTCTAATAAACTATAGTTGATGAGTAGACTAATAGAGAGTTACTCATATTAATTTATTAGGACACCCTTTTTTGGTTTTCAAAATGTTTTTTTTCTTTTTTCAAACTCTAAATTGTTTTCTAGGATGCATGAGGTGCTTTCCTAGTGAGCAAAGACTCAAAATTTGCCAAGGGTTTCTATTATTGGGATCCAAATTGGGATATAAGATTTCTCTTTCCATTGGTAATTAAAGATGTTATAAGCTGGACCAATGAAGATGGTTTTTAAGATCAAATGTTTTGGACCAAATGTATTTTGGGTTCAATATCATAATAATTTGACGAAAATGTGATGTAATTTATATAATAACAAGAAAAATGTAAAATTGAGGTGAATAAATATTCTAATACCCATATATGTAGTATTGGGGAATCACACACATAGTTTAAGGTCATAGTTTTCTGAACAAGGATGAATTTTGTCATGTATCATCTGAAATTTAGTTCAAGTGTTAGGTGTGATCTAACATATTTGAACAAGAAATTAAAAGGATGTAAATAATATATCTAGGCAATTTAGTTTGAAATGAGAAGTGGTGAAAAGTATATTAATGCTGAATTCCTGTAAAATTCAAATAACGATTTCCAAAAAACATTATCATGGGTATATGTGGTTATAGGATTATCTCATTAGGATTTAAAATACATTGTCTTAACTGGATGTAGAAGTGATAGGTACCCCATTATTAGGTAGAGGTGTCATTTTATTTACTGTAAAAACACTTAACCTATAGCATTTGATGTTTATGGAGATTCAAACATTGATGTTATAATGATTTTTAGATAAGAATAGGAAATTTAAATAGTGTTTGGTACAATCCTGTCCAAAATAGAAACTGTTATGTTTTTATTGGACATTAAAGCGGAGAGTGGGAGAGGATGTTGATATAATTATTGGTGAATGATATATTATTTAAATAGAAATATATATATATTTAAATAAAATGATCTAAGCCACACATAGTTCTCATTTATGATATGTCACCCCTATGTGTATTATAATATAGAGTAACCCATCATGCATGAGGTGACCACACCCCGCTAGAAGGGTTTTACAAGGATGAAATATTGGGATGGTTCTGAGAAATATGCTTCAATCATTACAACATATCTTGATATAATAATAATAATAATAAATCCATAAGACTCTCCAATATGGTTTATCAATATAGTTATAAGTCATGTACATGATAAAATAACTAGTTTCTTTATAATCAAGTGGAATTGGAGAAGGCTCAACATTAATAAAGAGAACCCATGCTATTTAATGAAATGAGGGTATTGGATGGGGTGAAATATTCAAGAAGTTCCCATGATAATAGAAATGGGTGTCACTATATATCCTCTTATAATATAAATCAATCCATACATAGCTTCAGAAGATGATCACTGTAAAATGTTTTCTCATATAAAGGAAGGGTAGAGATAAATATAACAAACCAAGATTTTGTGAAATATTATTTTAAATAAATTTAATATTTCTGATATTTTTTCTTAAAAACAGCCATCTGTTTATAATTCATTAAATTCAATTCATAATTTATCTTACATTACATGTGACACTATTTGTAGCTTTCATTAGATGCAACACCGAGTTTCAAGGAAATGTGACACACTATTAAAACATTATTATAATTTAACTTGATAGTTATAGACTAGCCATTGGAATGAAGGGTATTAATAGGATTAACTAAATTATGAAAACATATGTTTAAAAAATTTATATAATATTAATTATTTGGGGACTAATTAATTAGATAATGAAATAAAAACCATTAGAAAATAAATTAAATCTTTAGTGAAAAACATTTTTCTTTCGCAAAAACTTGTTTTACCTCACTCAAATAAAAAATTTTGGGGAATTATCTCAAGGTATTTTAGATATTATATATTCAATAAAATTTTTAACATTCATTTTATGTGTTTTCTAAAAAATTGGTGATAATATATCAAATTATATGCTTAAAACTGTATTTTTCTAAAAATTTGTTTGGTCACCTTTTTTCACACTCATTTTAAAATTAATTTTTTCCAATTTTATAAAAATTATTTTAAAAAATAAAATTCATTTTAAAAAAAACTATTCAGTAGTATATCAAGATTAATTTTTTAGAAATTTCTAGGAAGATAAATGTTTTGATAAATAGTTAAAAATATTTATTTTTGTTATGTAATTTCGATTTATTTTAAAGTATTTATAAAACTAAATAATATTTTATTATGGGTTTAATGATGTAATTAGTTCAATTATATATCTATTAATCTAATTTATATCATGTTTATCAATTTTATATTGAATTTTTATAGAAAAACCTATCAAACCTTTGAACATTTTTTCTTTGAAAAAACACTATCTCCTCATGAATATTGGAATGATTTTAAATAAAAATTTTCTAATTCTATGAATGGATTTTATAAAAATTGTTTCCATATTTTTTATCATAATAATTTATATCATCTAATAAGTTCAAATGAATATTTTAACATAATTAATAGTAAAAATTGTAAAAATATTTACTATAGTTAGGGAAAATAAATATTTGATAAAGGTTAATCCAAAAATTTCAGTGTTAAAAATAAATGAAAAAATGTCTACAATCCATTGTATTTACATATTCAAACATAAAAATTCTATCTATGAGTGGGGTCTATTTTTGAGCTTTGTATCATGTAAAAACGTGGGTCTAAATATTTCTTTTAAAAAATTAAAACTGTTCCACTCACCTCACATATAAAATTCCACCCAATATTTTCCACTAGTCACATTTCCCAAACCCATTGTTTTATAAAAATACAGAACAAATAAATTCCTCAATTTCATTATCTAATTATATATTCCTTATTTTCTTAAAAATCACACTTAATAATCCTTTTGGGGAAACCCAAAAGAAGTTGTTCGAATAAGAGGTAACGTCCCTAACAAGTCGCTTTATTTTATTAATCCTCCAATTCATTAATATATTATTTTGTCATTATTATATAATAATGTAATAAAATTCCATATACGAATATGTTGTTATGTTAGGTCCTAACTGATATCCACATCCGCTTCTATCAAATGGGATATGAAATCATCGTTCTTGTGTACAATGGACTACCTCCACGTGAACTGATGTTGTTCATTTTCTATCACCATATATCACTACTAGATATAATGATGGATTTAATGGTCATATATAATAGATAAGATATTATTAATACCCTTTAATTATAATTCAACATCTACCTAAATACTTCAAAACCCATTGGGAAAATAACAATGTTTCTTGTGTTTAAGGTGAACTACCTCCTCACGAACTAATGAGATGTATTTATAATTTATGATTAACATTGGAAAAAATAAGGATCTATTAAAGTAATATATATAATTTTTTTAACATAATTATAATTGTTAATTTATGATATCACACATACAATCATATGTTCTATTCTATGGGGAATATGATAATGTCTTTCGCGTGTATGGTGGACTACCACCATGAAAAATGATGAGATTCATTCTTTACCTAAAATTTACATTAAAGGTAATAAGGATAAGTTTAAATAAAAAATGTGTGATACATATAAAGTAAAACTTATTTTGGAATATTAATATATAATTTACCCTTATCGTTTTCTTTTCATTAGGAAAATAGAAACATCATTAATGCGTACATATGACTTATCATCTCCATGAAATGGTATTTCATTTTCAATATTTAAATTTTATGGAATATGATAAATGAATATAAATTTAGTTTATATTATATTTTTATAATGTTAAAATTCTAGATATTATTTAACCATTATCAAATTAAGAGGACCAAAATAATGACAATTCAAAAAATACATAAAAAACAAAGCAGTTATTCCCAAAATGTGATTGTAACAAGGAATTATTGATAAATGGTTAAAAAAGGTCATAAGTAAATCATATATGGTTTGATAAATATTAGTTTATTTATTTAATACACTTATAATAAAATTATATGTTTTATACTGGTAGTTGAAATGTGTACGATGGAAGTCAATACTTAAGGTAAGAGACTTATAGTCTCTCTTTTATTTCTAGGAGACTTATGAGAATATAACACTAGTTTCTTTTGTGTGGTGTATATATTGAATCATTGAAATTTTATATCAATAAAATAGTTGTTTTCAATATATTTATGGTTTTAGTTGAATTTATTCATTATTAGGGATTATTATTCAAAAAACTAGTAATGAAGTATGATATTTTTCATCCCACCTTTATATTTTTGAGATACATTCCATATTCACCACATGTTTATTTTATGTGGTGTTTATAGTATCAAATAATTTATTTTATATTTATACTCAAACAAATTATGATAATACACATATCCATTTTATGTTCCCTTCTTCTTCGGGTTTATAATTGAAAATCTACCAAAGTAGTAAGAGATATTTTTCTCAATTTTCCTTCATTGAGAAATAGGTCATGTTATGCATCTATGTTATTTTATGAGGGCTATATACATTACATTTGACATAAAATATCATGAATGTTTCAATTAATTTTATTAATTCCTAGGAATGTTACCAATATGGTAGGAGTTTTATTCTAGAATTTCATCTTTTATCAAGATTGTTTTTATTATCTAACACATGCCCCGAGGAGAATACTCCACTGAAATCAAATAATCTGATCCTTCATAATGATGCAGAAGAGCATGTACAGGAGGATGATGAACAAAAACTGTAGGATTACAAACATTTGATAATATCCCCGTCTATCCTGGACACCTCCCCAATGACTACTAATACTACATCACTAGTCCTCTCTATGAACATAACAGATCAAAGGCAGTATGGTGGAAAAGAGCTTGAAACAAAGTAGAAAAATGTGATTGTAGTGCACAGACAGGATGGTGACAATGGACTCTAACTACAACATATCAAAGAAATAAGCACCACTATCAGTAATGATTTCCTTACTCAGGAATTGGATAAAAAATTGAAGGCATATGATCACATAAAACCAGATGAAAGCAATAAAATTCAACAGGATGTAGGCCTAATAGGTAAACCAATTAAGTATAGCTCTCTTAACACTTGAATGAATTTGTAGGAAAAAAATTCAATGACTCCTAATCAGTATCTTTTAAAGGAGTTGAGAAAATCCAAACACAAGAAGAACTCCAGAGGTAACAAAAAAGGGGCCTAGCCCCAATCTTAAGTATAAATGAATATTTTCTATTGGATCTGTCAGGGTATTACTAACACTGACACCATTACAACCATAAAAAATTTCTATTTTACACACAAACCAATGCTTTTAGCTATATCTAAACAGAAAAAAATATTTACCACTGGATTTAATAGTCTTGAAAAATATGGTTATCATTTTATAGGTTCAATTTCTTAAAATAATAATTTTGATTCCTTGTGGGTCTTTGCACATGTCTCTATAAGTAATTTTCATACTTATAATTATGAATCTCAAAATTTGACATGTGATATAAACTTACATGAGAATATATTATTCTGCACTTTCTTATGCTTCCAATAGATACCAAGATATAAGATCTTTGTGGAATAATAAATCTTCCTTTAACAACAATATACATGTACCTTAGGTAATTGTAGGTGACTTCTACGCCATACTTGAACCATGTGAAAAATTGGGACCTTCACAATCAAGAAGTTCCACAAAGGAATTTAAACTATGTATTGACAATAAAAATTTTGTAGAGAGTAATCAGGTTGGTGCTAAATATAACTTGTATAGACGAAAACAACATATAATTTTGTCACGTAAACTAGACACAACTTTCACAAACTTCAAAGCTATTGATTACTGGAATAACACATTCGGTATTATTTTGACTAAGATTAATTCTGATCATCATCCAATTTTCGTGAGTCTCAATACTATAACCATTAAACCTAATATCTCTTTTAGGTTCAATAATGCCTTGAACACTGTTGAATATTGTGACAATCTTGTTAATGATACTTGAAATTCGACCATAATTAATGATTCCTTTTCCTGCAGTATAAAACTAAAACTTTTAAATAAGAAGTTAAAAATATGGTGCAAATACAGAGCTCAAAAAACTGATATAAAAAATAATTCCCTTGACAAACACCTTAATAAAATTCAAACAGAATCAAATCATGGTGATTTTACTTCTGACCCAAAACAAGAAATTGACATAAGTAATAAACTCAATTCTCTAATTACATTAAGAGACAAGATTATGAAACAAACCCTCAGGATCAATTGTCTTAATGATAGAGAAAGAAATATGTAATTATTCAATACCTAGAAAGGATTACAAAGGCCAGTAGACCTCATGCCTTACTTAAAGATGGAGAAAGTATCATAGATAATGAGATACTTGAAAATCATGTTACCTCCAGCTAATTCCTAAAGTGAGGAATGATTAAAAAATACACCTTTTCAGACCTATTTCTCTTTTCAAAAATGCTTATAAAATTATCTTTAAACTATTATCTATGATATTAACACATATCAACAAAAATATTTCTCTTGGAACCAATATGTTGTCCTGAAAGGGTTGAATATCCAGGACTACATTATCCTCTCCTAAGAATGTAAGAACATTCTCAAAAAAAACCAAAAGAGGAGGGAGATTTTCCATCAAGTTTGATATTTGGAAATCCTTTGATACCATTGAATGGAATTTCATTTTCAATATCCTTCATAGCTTTGGTTTTAATGAAAATTTGGTAAGCAAACTAAAAAAACTTTTTATCTATACTCACATCTCGGTCAAAATCAATGGCTATCCAAAAGTTTATTTCAAATGCACTAAGGGTGTTAGATAGGGAGACCCCATTTTGGCAATCCTTTTTTTTGATGAAGACTACTTAATCAGAATTCTCATTGATTCCATTACTAAATGTGAAATTAAGCACATCTTTTCCTCTAGAACTTTGATTGTTCCCTAAAATCTTCTATATGCTAATAATATAATTATTTTCCTACAAGAAGAAAAGAAAACTAAAAAGCATAAATATGTCATCTACCACTATGACTGTGTATTTGGTCAATCCATAAACTGGAGAAAATCATCCATATAAATTTCTAAACATTTCTCTATTAACATAATGGATAATATTATGAATTCACTAAGAATTCATGAATAATCCTTCCACTTTTTGTATCTTGGGGTCCCCATCATTTGTGGAAAACCCAAAAACACATATTTTTCAAACATTTTTATCAGATTAATAGCCAACTATCCTCCTGGAAAAGAAACAATTTATCAATGGTGTGGCATTTTTTTAGTCAAATAAACCATCATTTCAAAAATGGTTTTCTCTATAGTGGTTTATAAATGGAATTTTGAACTTCTCAAAATGATTATTTGAAGAAAAATTGTTTTTGGAGTGGAAGCACTCTTTAGATAAAACTCATGACTATACCCTGGAAAATTTATTACACCCAAATTGAAAATGGTGGTGTCAGTTTTAAGAACCTAAATATTTTTAATGAGGCCCTTCATGCCATGCTTAATTGGAATATTGTGAACAATAACTCACAGACTTATGATTTCTTTCATGGCAGATTTTATAATAACCATAATAAAGGAAATGTATTATATATAGAATCCTCAATATGGCCTTCAATCAAACACACCTTTTCTATGATCCAATCTTTATCTAGATGGATAGTTAACAAAAACCCAATGCCCAATTTTTGGTTGCAAAACTAGAATGGTATCCCATATTGTAACATGGTCGATCCTATGCAATTATACTCAAATAAAAATATCTCCAAAAATTATTATTTTTACACCCCTAATGATAATTTACCTTATAAAAATTCTAGTATTATAAAAAATTACACAATTGTCAGCACCAATGATGTTTTAGTTTGGGAGCCTTCTTATAATGGAGTTCTAAACTCCAAAAACTATTACAATTATAATTTAAATACCACAAAATTATTTCACTTGGATGAATAACATCAATAAAAGTTGGGTTAGACCCTCCCAATTCACCCTAGTGTGGGGAATTGCTTATAATAAAATTCCCATAGAAGGTAATCTTCATGTTTGTAGTATTCAACATTGTTCTAAATGTCCTATATGAAACCAGTACAGAGGGGATACAAATTACCTATTTCTTACTTGTTCCACTACTTCTACTTTTTGGAATATTAATTTTGATGATTTGATCTTATATGGACTGGTTTGAGCTCTATTAGACTGCAGCGTCAGAGATGCACTAATATTGATACCTCTCCTCAAATTACTCATGTTTTCATCACCGTTGTGTCAGAACTGATACAACTTATCTGGAATGAAGGAAAAACTATTATGGAAAAAATAACACTTTCAACCTTAATGCAACTCAAATTATGATATATTCTGTGACCAAGGAAGCTGGAATCATTCAAATAAGGGCTTGTCACAACACAGCCTAGGATTTCTCTACCTTGCGAAAGATTGGGATCGATGGAAATTACAGCCCACTGAGGGGTTTTCTAGAAGTATTCTAGCATCCTCCCATCCCTAGATTAATCAAAATTATTGTGGATATTGCTTCAAAAGAAATATCGGGACCTGAAGGGTATGATATTATCAGCTAAAATAAAAATTGTGACATTATTTGATGCTTCATTGGTTCTTGTGGTCACACCTCCTCTTTTGAAGTAGATATGTATAGTATCATAAATGAAGTAATTTTGATTCATCAAAAATTTTGAAAAAATGTCTGGATTGAAGGTGATTCAACTACTATTGTCCAAGATATTAGTCAAGGAATGATTCAACTTGCGTGGATGCGCAATGCTAAATGGATTTCCTACCTTTTCCATTTCTCAGAAATCAATCATATTATCACTCATGCTTATAAGTAAGTGATCTAGGGTGAATATGGTGTTCCTAATAAGGGTTTCCACACCAATAAAACATATATGGTGAATCTTGAAGCTATGTTTACCCCCTCCATCAAAATGATTTTAATAAAAACCCCTCCTTTGGACTTTCAAAATCTTTTTATTATATTTTAGAGCATTGGTGTTTTGACCAAGGAACCACCTTTAAAAAAATATATTCAAGAAAGAAAACTAATAATTTTTAGAAAATAATCGTTTTATCCATCTTTATTGGAAATCCAATATTCTTCCAAAACCATTTTTTCTAAATTTTTTTAAAAAAATGTTTCTAAAATTATCCAAATGATTTATTGATGTAATTTTTACCAATTGTTGATGTTTTAAAAAAAATTTAAAAGGAAACATCCGGTCACTTTTTCGAAATTACAGTTTCTCTTTTAATGAAAATGGGAATAGAAACATTATTTTATATTTTATTTCATGAACAAATTCTCCAACCATCATGAACATTATTTTATTATAATACTCCTTTATAAAATTTCAATAAATATTTCAAGTAAAATTTATTTCAAAAAAATATCAATTTTAATAAGTATGTTTCTAATAGTATACAATATTTTCAAACAAAAAAATCTAAAAATGAATTTTAATGTATCATTTATATGCTATAATGTTTATTTTATATGAAACATATTTCAAATTTTTTTAATATTTTTCAGTTTTGAAAAGTAATTTTCAATGAAAATTTAATCCCTCAAAAAAAGATTTAAATGATATTTCAAAATCATTTTTATTCTATGATGATTTCTGTTTATGGAACCTATTCCTTGATAGGGATATTATACAAGGATACCATTATTATTACTTCATATAATGGGGTTTTAAGATAAAATGTTGGTTCTAAAAACTGTTTTTATTCTAGAATTTACACCATGAGTGAATTCCTATGAAAACAACTTATTTTTAGGGATTATTCTATAATTAAATAATGAAATTATTTTGAAACATATCTCCTTTCCATAGGTTATGTCAAAAGAAAATGTTCATAAAGACCATTAAATTTCATGATTTATGATATGATACATGTTTTATGATCTTGTGGAAAAAATATGTTTGATTTTCATTTTTGGGTGGGACATATCTGTCCCTCCAATTCATTGGGTAAATATTTATGTATCTTGATATAGATAGATCTTTCTTGGAGAGTGAATCAGGATTTTTATAGGACTTTGTCCACAATGATGGTCTTGGGAGTGAACCATGACTACTTTAATGGTTTGGGGTGTGAACCAATTCCACTACAGCAGCCTTGTACATGATCCTTAACTACTTTGGTAAGAATTTTATATTATTATGTTATTTCAATAAATAATTTTAATATGATAATTTTATTCTCTCAAGGATTATGCTCATTGATTTTATTATGATCCGTATCTAATTGAATACCATTATATATGTAGTGAATCAATATCATGATATTTGATATGCTAGATATAGTTTTAAAATATTATTCTCATGTTCTCATACACTATGATCATGATATGTTGATATATCCTCTATTTACCCATATTGAGATTCAAATCTCTCCCTTTCATAACATTCCTTCCATAGGCCATGAAAAATATTTTTTAAGTAGTGAAAGGCTTAGAATAATATTATGTAGTAAGTGTTTTATGGGAGATGTTGAATTACTTAAAATAAATAAGAATATATCATGTCTAGTCTCCATAGGAAATATAGCATTATGTTTCACATTCATATATTTGTGTAATGTAATGAATATTCATCTAAAGAAAGATGTAATATCTATATAAAATAAGAATGGGTTTATATATATGGTTTTATAGGAAATTATTAAATTTTTTTGGAATTTAGGATGAAAAAACCTTTTTGAGATCCCTATTGACATGTCAATGTATAAGACTAAGGGCGAGTTAATGTATAGGAACATGTCGTGGATTTTTGGTAAAGGATAGAGTGAGTATTTTTCATGAAATGATATCCTTATCAAGATACTAAAAGTTGTTGCAGCTATGGAGCAGATGTACATAGGGGTAATAACTCTGAAAAGAAAATATTGAGGTGGACTCAATCATCCCCTAGTACATGAAAACTTGCCTTTCTACACACTAGGTTTAACACTATCAGAGGATATGATTTGAAAATTAACAATCAATTTACAAAAATTCCTTAATGATGTAAATATATTATAGCTATGAATGGCCATGGATAATCCTAATGAATCATTGATTAAAAATTGAGTGTCATTATTTAGACATCGTCTAAGTTATTATTCATGATTATGTGGTTTCCCACTGTGAAATTTTTTACGCAGACTATTTTATTATTTTAGAAAGTATAGAGATCTATAAGTAACAATATTAAATTAAATTTGATAGACAATTCATTTATGAGAAATGCAAATGTATTATGACTAGAGGGAAGGATATTATGATTATGTCTAATAAGTGACATGATATTTGATTAACAACTTCCACCTTAACTAACTCTCAAACTCACCAAAGTATATAAGGATATAGTTTGTTGAGAGTTTTTGTAGTGGAATCCAAGGAGTAAATAAATTTTTTATATTATATACTTAGCATTTGGGATGAATCCCCATAGTTAATGTTTCAATGGAATGGAGAGATGTTTTGGGTTTGGAAAAGGACACAAAGAAAGAAATTGAAGAGGAAAAATGAAAATTTTGGTTAGTACAATGGTTTAGAATAATACTCTCTCAAATATATAATTTGTGGTTGAATATTTCCAATGTATAAATTGTGTTAATTATATAAAAAAATATCTAAATGATAAATCTCATGAAAAAAATAAGAAATTTTTTATATGTAAGGGTTATACTACTGATGATGAAAAGACTACAATTGAAATATAAAAGGAAAGAAGTGTTAAGGAATAATATGTCGAAGCCTTGTTAATGGTGTATGAATAAATTGTAATTATTTATTTATTAATGTAATGGGATTTAAAGAATTATTTTTTATTAGGGGGAATTTGGTTATTAGAATGAAGAGACATCAATAGATTATCCACAACTTTTTTTCATTAAGGAGTTTCAATAATTTGTAAAATTGTAATATTGATATATAAAATTAATTTAACAAAAATGTGATATTTTTATTATAGTAAGGTATTCCTTAATATGTTTCTAATTGGGTTAAAGTGATGTTTAGTCTGGATGAATTGATAAATGATATGGATAATATAAATTGAATATTATTGATGGCCTCAAAAATGATAAATGTTTTGTTGACAAAGTTATTTAATATAACATTATTGGAGTTTATAAAATTATTGGATCTATATTATTTATTCAATAATATATGGTATTATTCAAGTAATGAGGAAGAATACATGTTTTATTAGGATTTATGGTAATTTTGGATATTTCCAAGCATTAGAAGAATATATGAGCAAGGTATTCACATATTTGGCCTATGAAGATTATGATATACATAATGATATTTCGATGACTAATGTTATATTTAATTTAGAAAATTTAGCGACCATATTAATAATTTTTGAATATTTTATGGGTAATAAGGTTAAATATTTAGGGAATGTATTTAACAATGCTTTGTATGTTATTGGATAACATATTCTAAAAATTCTATTTTTTATAAAATCTTGAGATAGAAAGAATTCATTGTCATTATTTTATAGATATTATTATACGTTAGTTCATTAGGAATGAAAAATTATTATCTTAAATTAAATATATGAAGTATAAATTGATTGAGGAGAAACCAAAGGTTGCAATTGTGCTTATAAAATAGAAGTAAATCAAGTTAGTATATCATCACATGAAGATTATATAACATTACAAAATTGAACTTGAAATATTTGTTTTTTTTATTATCAAAATTTCTGAGGATGTCATAGAAAATTTTCAAGCGTACTTTATTTATGGGTTTATTGGTTATTTACATTCTCCAAACCAGGGTCTCTATCTCTATATATTAGTATTTATGTGATAGTTTTCTCTTTTATGTCCATGGTTTCACTTCCCACCAATTATATCCAACCTGAAAACCATGTCATGTTAGATGACCATCATAGTTACCTGTATCACTTTTGAAAAGGAATTTTTATTAAATATTGTTATAATTCTGGTTTCCCAAAAGGGATTTTCAAATTTCAAACCCTTTTTTGTCGATCACAGATTCAAATTGTGAATTCTTAATATTTTATGGCGGTAAAATATAATATGTCTATATTTTTTGAAGTAATTTTCTAAATAAAATCAATCTTTTCAGTATTTTGTGTGACATTAAACCCTGATTTTATCATGTGGGATATTTGATTCTTAGTTTATATTTCATTACACGAAACAATGAGTGAATTTTGTATTATACATAACATTTATTTTAAACGAATCATGGAATTTTATAAAAATGTATTTATTATTTAATGTGAAGTTTTCACCTAGCTGTTGGTTTGGTGGTTATGAATATGATAAACTAAATTATTAAAATATTCATTTGACGCATGTATATAAAATGAATTAATCAGGGAATTATTAATTATAAATGAAAATAAATATAATTTGAAAATAAACGAAATCATTTTCTGAAAAACAAATTTATGCTCAATTGTTTCCTCCATGAAGTTAAAATATTCGTTTATGGTGAATAATTTTAATGAATGTTATATATTATATAAAAAATAAAATTTCCAAAATTTGTCTTATATGTTTTCTTGAAAAGTGATAATAATAAATCCAATTTTTCTCTTAAAATTGTATTTTTGAAAAAAGTAATTCGGTCTCCTATATTGAAATAATTCTAAAATTAAAATTTTCTACATTTAGAAAATATTATTTAAAAAAATTACTTAATTTTGAAAATCATATTTTCAAAATTATCAAATAATAAGGTTTTTATAATTTTCTAAGAGGATAATTCTTTCAATGAATAGTGAAAGATACTGGTTTTTGTTAAGAATTATTCATTATTTTAAATCATTTAGAAAAACAATTTTAATATCGTTTTAAAGGTAAATTTATTTCAATTACATATATTAATAAAATTCATAACATTGGAATCAATTTGATATAGAATTTTGATATAATTATTTGTTAAAAGTTTCATCATTTTCTCGTTGGGATACCGCTTTTTCATCGTGACTACAGGATTGCTTTTAAATTAAAAATTTCCAATACTGTGAATGGAGTTTTGAAAATGGATGTAATATTGTAAATCATAATTACTTATATAATCTAATAGTTTCAACATCACTTATATACCATAAATAATAATAAAAAATAAAAAAATATTTAGAATGATATATTTTATAATGGGGTCACCCGAGGTTAATCTAAAAAGGCAATGGTTAAAAATAACCCAAAACATGTGCCAAACATATTTTATGGACATAAATTGAAAATTTATCATATATTATCTAGAATGGTACATTTTGAGCATGTTTTCATGTGACAAACATGGGAACACCTTTTTATTTTCAAAAATTTCAAGCCTACCACTCACCTCATTTATAAATGGACACACCTCTCAGATATTATTAAAACATCCAAAACTAATTGTTTCATCCAATACCTGAAAAAATAAATTCTTTAATTGACTTATATCATACAAGAATTTTTTTTTCCTGAAATCGTGCTTATGAATCCTCATAGTGAAAACTTAAATTAGTTTTATGAAGAACAAGTAATGACCCTTACCAAGCATTTTATTTTATTTCATCCTATAAATCCTTAAAATGTTGTCAAACTAGGATCATATTATAAAAATATATTCAAAATATACTGATATGTTTTTATGTTATTTCAATTACCTATATTCCTATCATATTCCTTCAAATGTTATTTAAAATCATTGTTTATGTGTACGGAAGGCTGCCGCCTCACAAATTGATATTTTTTATTTTCATCAACACCGATGATGGAAGCATATAATCATGGATTAAATAACCATATAATAAATTTTTTGATATTATCATTAATCTGTAATTATAATGCCAAATCTACCTACTTACCCCCAACCCTATTGGGAAAATAATAACATTTCTCAAGTGTACTGCGGACTACCACCTCACAAACCGATGTGATGTTTTTTTCCGTTATGATTTACATGGATGGGAGTAAGGATATATGAAATTAATATATATTATATTTTTATCTTTATTGTACTTATTTATTTATGATATCACATATACATTCGAACTTTCAATTTCAGGGTGGATACGACAAATTCATTCGTGTGTACAATAGACTACTACCTCATGAGGTGA
The DNA here is from genome assembly GCA_963277665.1 of Viscum album. Taxonomy (NCBI): domain Eukaryota; kingdom Viridiplantae; phylum Streptophyta; class Magnoliopsida; order Santalales; family Viscaceae; genus Viscum; species Viscum album. Next base: position 1,781,514,104 of record OY728148.1, on the reverse strand, counting down.
CGTGATTCATTATTCAAATAGATTTTACATTTAATGTAACAAGGATATTTATAATTAATAATATGTGATATATATAAAATAAATATTATTAGTTAATTGTATCATTTACCCTTTTGTCATTTTCGTTCAGTAAAAGGGAAATAACATTCATGCGTACGTACAATTTATCATCTCCATTAATGAGGTACTTCATTTCCTATATCTAAATTTTATGGATTAATAAAAATACTTATATACAAAAAATATATGAAATTTGTATCATTTTTAAAATTAGGGAGATTATTTAACCATGATAAAATAAATAGGAAAAAAATTAATCAAAACATACTTGAAAAACAAAGCAGTTATTAACAGAAACATGATATTTACAAGGAATTATTGATAATAGGGTAAAAAGGACATAATTAAATCATATATTTTATGATATATTTGATTTTGGTTATTTAATATAAGTATTTTAATGTTTTTATATTATAAATATGATTATAATATTTATAAAGGATGTTGATATTTATGGTACGAGATTTGTAGTCCCTCATTTATTTATAGGAGACAAATAAAAAATATCCCCTCATTTATTTTAAGTGGTGTGTATAGATAAACATTTATATGTTATGTCATTATTATCCTTAATAGTGAGGTAATGGAATTTTCACGTAACTTTTATATTTGTGAGATAAATTTCTTATTAAGCACATGATTCTTATATGTGTAGTATATACTATCCATGAATGTATATTATTTTTATTATCATAAATATCATGGGTATATAAATATCATTTTTAGGATATCTCTTTGAGAACGTTTACAGTTAAAAAGATACTCAAGCAGTAAGTTACTATTGTTGAAATTTTCTTTCATTAAGACATATGCCATGTTATGCACCTATATTATTTTATGGGGTGTATATAAAACCACTTTGACATGTAATATCATGAAATTATTCATTCTCATGATTTATTAATTTTCATTTAATGTTATTTTTTCTTGGGTCTTATGATTCATTTTTACTAATGTTGTAAGAGTTTTTGGATACGATCTCAACATTTATCAGGATTATTTATGAATATGTATCTGATGATGAAATATTATGATCTTTATCTCAATAAACACAATAATTTTATTCTCTTTTGGTTAATTCATGATAACTAATATTTTTATTCCATTATTATGTATTTTTTTACTCAAGAGATAAAAATAATATTTTTAAGAAAAATCATCATTATTTATTTATTCCGTCGAAAACCATTTTTTCTTCCAAAACCCTATTTTATATAAATTCACTATATATTTATTTTAACAATTTTAAATTTATTTTTTAAATACATTTTTCACTTAGTTTTTAAATTTTATTTTTTAAAAATGAATCTTCATGTCTTTTTCCAAACAATTTCTTGTTTTCTTTTATAAAAAAATGAAAGCAATATTGTTTTGACAGGTACTACATGAATTTAATTTACTTCAATATTGAACTATATTTTATTTAAATTTTATTCTGTATTTTTTTATGTTTATTTTCAAATAATATGTTTTTTAAAAAAAATTATATTTTGAAAAGTTTATTTTGAAACTAGAGAGTATATTTTCATTATGAAATGATTTAAATGAATTTTAGAGATTACATTATATGTTTCAATGTTTATTAAAAAATAAAATTATTTATTAAATGTTTTTTGAAGTTTTAGTTTCTAAAAACTGATTTAGAATAAATTATTTTTATGAAATGTTTTAAAATATCAATCAAATCATTTTCCATCATATATGACATCCATTTTTATTACCAATGCCTTAATCTTAATATGATCTAATGATTCCATTATCATTCCTTCCTTAAATGGTGTTGGTTTAAGATTAAATGTTGTTTATGTAACCTATTTCTCTTTAATGGTTTAAACCATAAGGAAATTTCTATGTGGCCTTTTTATTTTAATCAGATATGATTTCATAAAATGAAGAAATTATTATTAAACCTGTCACTTTTCCATAGGTTATGATATAATTAAATTGTTAGAAAACCCATTTTATTTCATTATTTATTATATGATGAAGGTTTAATGATCTTGTGGCACACATATTTTTTATTTTCATTATGTGATGGGTGAGACTAATATCTTACTCTAATTTATTGGTTAAATATTTATATCTCATGAGATAGATAGTACTAGAATGGGGAGGGAAACTGGTTTAGTGATGGACTTTTCCCACTATGACGGTTTTGGGTGTGAACCTAGATTATTATTATAGTTTTGGGTGTACACCTATACCACTATGATAGACTTGTAAATGAGACTTAACAACCATGGAAATTATTATCTTCTCTTATGTGTATGTATCAATTCCATGTCTTATTCAAATGTTATGTTATCATAGATCATATTCTTCAATTTCTTTACAATAAATTTCTTACGAACTACCAATATTTATGGATTGAATCAGGATTTTTATATTTTATATGAATTTTATGGTATTCAACTATTATATTCATGTTATCAGACTTATATTCTCATGATATTTTTATTTCTCCCTTATTTACCCTTATATGTCACCTGATCTCACCCTTTATTATGTTCAATTTCCGTAGGTTATTAAGAATTTTATTATGTATTGTATGACTAATAAGAGTATTATGGGGGAATAACTTTAGGGTTATGTTTAAGGACATTCAAGAAAAAATAATATTTTATGTATATCCTCCAATGTAACAATACATATATGATCCTCAGGCATGTGTTTGTGCAATCTAATGAATATTCATTTTAAAAGACATAATATCAATGTGTGTGAATCATGGGTCACTATGGGTTACCTATAACATCAATTGATAAGAGACTCATTGGGGGGGGGGGTTGTCTTGGAATCTATTGTTGTGTTTATGATAAGAGTTATAGGAATTGTTACATATTATATGATAATAGAAATCATGACACATATAGTTTATGGGTGGTAAATCTTATTTTGTGCACATGGTTATAACTATAAGTATTAAATATATTGATATAATGATAAGATATATGGGAAACATTGGATATTTTCTTAGTGTATAATTAATATAGGTATCATAATATCAATTCGGAATGTAGATGTACTGAGTGGCATTGAATGAAAGTGAATTTTTGAACAAGATCGAAGATATGTTATGTGGATTCAACTATGTATCCAAAAATGGTTGGTATAAATTCAAATATTTTTCTTGGTAAATTCTCTACATTGATTTTACACTTATACAATGGAACAATATTTTTATCTTGTACCATTGTTGAGAAATGGAAGGGAAATCCCAATGTTATCAAATTAAATCCAAACACCGGGCTGTGATTAATGGATCTAGTGGAATTTTCTCATAGTACATTTTTATGGACAAACAAAGGACTTATAGGGACTCTTATATTTATTCGGATCACTTGTATATATATTATGTAACATACCATATACCACTAAATTTATATTACATTTCATACAGGATGGACTATATGTTATACCATTTAACATCACATGACAAGGACTCAGATTTAATAGAGTTTATGAAGACATGATGAGAAAATTTAGGCACAGGAATTTTCAATCATATGGGTCATAGAAAAAATGAAATGGTTTTTTCTTAGTTATGATTTTTTGTATAGAAAACAACATTAATTGAAAATGTTTAAAATGCTAATATAGAATAATAGTTTCATAGCTAATGGAATTAAGGGATGAGTTCAATTTAATAAATGTAAACATCGCTAAACATGTTTCCAAAAGAAGAATCAAGCCGTATGAAATTATTAAATATTGGTTGACTTCATCCTAGTATTGGGGTTATTGAAAAAATCCCATTTTGAATGGCCTGAACACATATATTAGGATTGTTTTAATCATTATTTGAGAATGATATACTCTATATGGGTAATTTTTAATAGATCAATGCATCATGACATATCAAGTGACAATAAGAATCAATCTAGTTTTATTTCATTAGAATTAATCACTATATAGACTAGGCTCATGTATAAGGAAAATAATATGGCCCCATCCAAGTGTAGAGATACTAGAGAAAATTATTACTGGAATTGGTAAACCATTATATTAGGAACTCATTAATATATATACGTTAAACATAATGAAATTAGGTTATATAAAATAGACAACTCAAAAATGTTTATGGTTTTCCATGACAGATGATCATATCCTTCTGTTTATGGTCATGTGACTAGGAATATTTCTAAGAATTTTAATATCATGAGAAAGGGTATTTATTCTATATAATTTAAATTAATTCCACTAGGATGTTATCAAAACAACCTGATACAATATAAATTATTTATTGAGAAACCTTTCATTAGTAGTAGGTGTGATACACTCATTATCTATTATGATTGGGAGTAATATTTATCAGATTTCTAATTATGAGGGAAATACGGTTATTACCATTTTATCAATATATTTAGGGGTATATTCCAATTAAAAATGAGAGTTACTAGTGATAACAATAATTATCCTTTGATAAATTAATACAGGTAAACCTTATGATTTAATGTCCTTGAAAGTCTATTTTTATGGATCTTAAGGTTGTGAAATGTGTGTAAGATCTTTTCATCAAGTCACCCAAATTAATATTTAAATATATATTAATTATACTCACTATAAATTTTATCATGGATGCAAATATAATGTAAGGGAAATAGAATGTCCATGTGAAACGCTATCTTTTTCCCAGACATAATGGAATATGAGGTCACCCAAGTGGCATTTGGGGTTGTGGTGAGATAAGCCTATAGATCTTATAAGAGATTATTCAGAAAAGATTTCATTTCATTTAAAAAATATCTTCTAATGGATTATATATTGATTTTTGTTTAAGGCTCATATCTATCCTTTTTCTAAAACAAGATTGATGGGTGAGTGGTTAGATAAGATATTGTACTCCTAGTATAACATCAGTAATTTATATGTTTAATAATTGGTGTCATTATTTATTAATAATATTTGAGGGACCCAAAATCTAATAATGGTATTAGAATTTAAAAAATTAACAATATCATCCATTATAAACTAATTGAGGGGTATAAATTTGAACTATTTTGGAAAATAAATCAGTTTTAGTTATAAATAAAACGAATTTCTAGTTGGATTGGTATTAATGGAAAATATGAATAGGGATTGGATGGTAATTTTAAAAATTAATGTAAAAAACAATCATAGTTTATAAAATATTAATCTATATTTGTTTTATTTTTTGAGTAAAGTATGACCATAAATAATAAATTAATGAACATAATATTTATAGTGGATTATATTACAATAATCCTATCCCACTCCTCAATAATTTATACTCTTTAAGGAGATTGGTACCTATGAAGAAAATTACTTTTGTACTTGTGAGTACCTTATTATTGACAATACTTTTCATACAACCTGAAGGCACATCCAAAGTTTTTATAGTTGACTCATCGTAGTCTATAACCTAACTTTTTATTGGGAATCACACCCAATTTTTTTGGGTTGTCAAATAACCAATGAATAGAAAGAGATGATATTGATAGAAAAAATAATTAACAATAAATAATAAATAAAACCAAATAAATACTTAAATATTACACAAATAAAACTATATTTGGGAAAATAGTAGATGATTAGAATGTAAATGATGTTTTTTCTAGATGATAATTGATCAATTGATGTGAACAAATGTAGATGTTTAAGTCCTTTGGTGATGAGAACAAGAAGTGAGAAGTCACAGAATATTGTGAACAATTTGAATGCTGTAGAATGTTGAAGATGAATTAGACACGTTCTGAATGAATTCTCTACATAGGTATATGTTTTATATCTTGTATATATATCCCATATCATTTAAAACCTGATCTTTTAGAATTTTTTCCAAGTAAAATATGTTCACAACACATGTTAGTCCATAATAATGAAATTAAATTACTGTTATATTGCATTGTTAAAGCCTTACTGAATAACATTGATAATATTGGGCATTATATTTCTTCATCAAATATTAGTATGAAGAAATTCATTTATTGTAATTAAATAAAATTTAATCAATGTAAAATTATAAAACAATTGAAATGAAAATATAATATCATAGATTATAAATAGTAAAAACTATAGAAAAACAATGCATGATATTAATATCAAACTAAATGAATAATGAACATATAATATTGTTAAAGTTATTTTAATACACTCTTCAAAAATATTCAACAATAACTAACTAAAATTTTTTAAAAAATAATTTATTTTAATTAAATAAATTTGAAAATAAGAAATGGAAATTTTATAGAAACGATTTTTAACTAATGGTGGCTCATGATCTACTATTGAAACCAGATAGTGATGGGTCATTAATCAACAATAAAAATGCAGAGTGATGGATTATGATCTATAGTTGAAACATTCAAATAGTGGCTTAACGATGCATAAAATACAATACCAATTTCATGAAAAACATAGGAATACAACCAAAATAGAATTAATTTTATGCATCATAGTAATAAAAGGCATTAGCAGAGGAAGAAAAATTATTTCTACCATTGGATGTCCAATAGTTCCGCGTGACTCACAGTTAGAGATGTCCAATAGTGAATCACGAACTACAATTGGGCGTGTCCAACATTGGCACAATGAAAACATTTCCAAACATTAGGAAGAGATTATAAAAGTATATAAATAAGTAAATAACATTTAAACAGATAGAACCTACAATATTAAAAAACTTTACTTCAAAGACTCTTATTAAAAAATGATTGTGCAACCTGAAATATAAAAACCCAAAGATAAATCTAATGTAAAGAATGATAAATAAATGAATATTACCTTGAAAAAAAATAAATTACATATAATTAAAACCTATAGTCTATAATTGAATAATGATGAAGAGTTATTTTTAGAACCAAAAGATGATTCTTCGAATAGAAGAAAAATCAACCATGAATAGAAAAAAAATATCTAATGAAACCAAATGTAGAAGAAAACAATGATATTGGATCCTGAATATCTTGTTCCACATTCATGATTGGTAGAATGTTGTAAAAACTAGAAAAGGAAAATAAAATACATAAGAAGAAAAATATATGCTCTGGAGACTCTATACACCAAGGTAAGAACAGCCTATGGGTATATAATAAAACACCATTGATGTCCTACGGTGCATATCATGGCCCACCATTGATCACAAACTAAGAGTAAAATGGCCAGCATTAATTCCATAGTGGTATCTATCTAACCCAATGTCGGGTTCCAATGGTGACTCGTGAATCCCTATTGGTATCCAATGGTAACTCATGACTTACACACATTTGTATTTTTTCACGGTTACATGACACACACATCGTAGGTATTTTATGATGGAGACTCTCCGAGCAACCAATATTGTAACATCTAATTAGAATAATAGGGAGACGATGTGAACTTTGAGTTAAAAAATACAAAGAAGAAGATAAATAGTATAAGGATTCAAAAAAATAGTTGAGTTATTTTTTTCTCGAGAATGGATTTAAAGAGATGCCATGACTAAATAATTAGTTCTTTCAAACCAGCATTGAAACCATAGATTAAAAGAGCTAAGTGATTAAGAAAATTGAAAAAATGGTGGTTAAATTAAATTGACATGTTGGGGAATGGTAGTATACTGAAGAAAGAGAAGACGATGAGGATACCATAGGAAGAAAGAAAAAATTGGAAGAAAATTACATGCAGGAGTTCAAAATGAACATATGATTTAAAAGAAAAGTTCTATATTTGATAGATATGGTAGTAGAGTGAGTATCATATTATTTAACTCGAATCAAAATTGATGATAAAAAAGAATATGACATTGAATATGAGATTTGTTGAGGAAGAAACACAACAATTTGGATTCTTTAATAGTTTGTTAGAAATAAAAAACAAAGCCCATATACGGGCCTTTTTTCGCAACGGGCGACCAAATCCACATTTCCTCTTTGTTCATACTCCATGGGCCTTATGCACAATCCCCCACACCTTCGATATAGACTATGAAAACCATTTTCCTTGTAGGATATAAATAGAAGGAATTCCATTAGGGTTGACATAGTGGACCCCAAAGTGGTTGAGATCTTGTTGCTTTTCTAAAATGGAAGGCCAATTTTTATTATTTTAAATTATTAAAATATGAATCATTAGTTAGTAAATTATATCTAGAAACATTTTATAATTTAACAATAAATATTATAAAAACATAAACGTGTTTTTTTATAACACATAATAAAAAATAGTGATTTTTTATAAACATTAGAATTTAAAAAAATTATAATAAACTTGAGAATTTAATACAATTGAATATTGTTTAAACAGATTAAAACATTTAATTAAATTTTTTAAATTTGTTAAAACACTTGAATGTTTAAAAGTTTAAATTAAAAAACTTATAAAATAATAATAAAATTTAATAAATGATTATTGGATGTAATTTATCAAAATAAATGAAACTATTAATGAATTTAAAACAAATTCATATAATAAAAAATTCCACCTTTTGTAAATTTCCAAATATTTTATAAAATACTAAACAAAAAATCTCTCCATTTTTTTAATATATCAAAAAATATATCTGAAATGTATTATATAAATAAGAAACCCTTTTATTCAAAATAATAAATTTATAAAAATTTCATAAGAGTAATCATTACATTTCTGTTATCACAACATATGAAGAAATAAAAATAGTGTAGATTGTTGTTAGGAATGTATTATGTCAACAATTCTCTATAAATCTTATCGATTTAGTTTGTCAAAATTCCATTGTTTGTTTTAATAATGAAATTAATTTATGTATTTATCTGGAATATATTTCTCGAGAAGCTTATCTTATATATGGGTTAGAATATTTTTCAAATGATTCTGAATGTGTTTTAAACTTATCCTAGAGACACCATTCATACCCTATGTTTGTATGCATAATGTATGCTTTAGAGACCCTGTGATTGAAATAAAACATAAGGACCGTGTACCCTATGCTATTAGAAAATAATGATAACCCTATATTAGGATGAAACCCTAAATTTGAGAAATGAGAATGTATAGATTAAAAAACCTATATTTGTAAGGAAAAAAACATTTGATGAAACAATTATTTGATACATGAACCCTTTGTTTAAGGGTTTTTCGTCCATTAAAGGATTTCTACATTTGACTATTCAATAATAGAGTTAAGATTAAACATATTTTCTATGATTATTATAATAATATTAGTGGAAGTAGATATCTATAAAATCTATTTTGTGCCTGATTCTAATGATCAATGTGATCAATTTAAAGGATTTAATTCACTGTAAGGAATCATTATTATTTTGAAGGGAAGTTACGAGTCACTACAATGATTATAAATTTTACTGATTTCATTTTGTCAGGTGAAATTCTTGGATCTACTCAACAAAAGTAAATAAAGGCTTTACATATAAATTTTAATATTATTCTTTCTTTTCATGTCACCATATATGAGAACTTTATTTTTGAATACATAATTACAGTATAGAAACAAAATGTAAAATGAAATTTTTATTATGAAGTAGTTACACTGTGAAGACCAACACATTTTCATTCTTGTTATCTAGAACTATTTTTGTTTTTCAGTTGATGCTTTTATTGCATATCATTCACAATATAGATCTCATAGAATCTATTTATTCTTAATGATATTTATCTCTGAAGAAGAATATCAATATTCTTTCAGTTTCTACTGCTAATGTGTATACAAACCTATTCATAAAAACACATCAATCTATTTTAATTTTTTGGTGTTTCAGCGGCTCAAACTAATTCTTAGTAGAGTATCATCTCAGTATACTAAGCTATGGGTAATATAGTTCCCTATAACCGAACCAGAAGGCATTGTTAAAGCTTTTTATAATATTGTCAACATCCAGTATAGATTTCAGATGGTCTTTTGGTTACATGACCTTTCTAGTGAAATTCACTAAGATAAAAAATATGCAGTTGGTAGAGTGGACTAGTGGATCCTTGTTCCTTGAACTACTATAGAAATTAATGTTTTATTCCATACTATTTATGTACTTAAAAATTACTTAAAAATATAATTATAAAAATATGTATAAATCATAAATAAAAATAAAATTTAGAATATGTCAATAATATTTTTAATGAAATATTTAACCCCCATCTTGTGTATCTTTTCATTATTCTGACCTAACAATTGGTATCATAGGATATCTTTTTTTGAATAAATAAGATAATCTCTAGCAAGATAAAAGTATAATTCTTATATAAAGACATATATCAACAGATGATACATGATAATGTACATCAAGGATACATGATTAATTTTCCAATGGTGATAACTATGGATGTTTGAAATATCATATGATCATCTATCTAAAAATATGGGATTTAAATTTTAATTTAAGATTATAACCCCATATACGAATTTTTAAAAACTAGAAACATAGGATTCTTCCAAACAAGCTGAGTATGAAATAAATTCAAATTCAATTAATTCTATTTTTTAATGGACATGGTCTAGACAAGTTCAATAGGGTATCTCAATTTCCTACTACTCTGGAAATGTGGAAGTCAATTTCTGGTTCCTATGGAGGAGTTGACAATGTCATACAATTAAGATATATTTCTAAATAATTGTTGTTTGATAGATTCAAAATGTTTGGTGGTGAAAGAATCACCAAAATTAATTGGTTATTAACAAAAACATTCAATGATGTTTCTACCTATAGAAAACAAATTACACAATCACATCAATCACTGAATGTATTTAGAGTACTACTCTCAAAATGGAATAGAATATCTGCTGCTATAAGACCAAAATCACCATTCAATGTTCTGAAAAAGGAAGAATTCATTGGAACCCTATTTATTTGTATGTAAGAGATATAAGATGATGTTTAATACCATAAGATTATAAAATTGAAAATATATCCATTAGAGTTACATCTCAGAAGAATGAATGGAAATTGAAAGTAGTTTTCAAAATCTCAAAGGAAATAGCTTACTCTGATTTTGAAAGGAACATTCACAGCCAGCTAGAAAATTATTAAAATTTTCTAAAAAAAGGCTTAATAAAGTCATCCATGAGAGGTGAAAAATATATAAAGATGTTAGATTATATGAATGAAAAGAAATGGGTAATATCCGACTTGATTACCCACATTTAGAGGAAGAATGAATTTAAAATGGAATAGAAATATCTGAAGAAGAATATTTATTAGAATAAAGGGAAAATATCTCTAAATTATAAAGTGATTCTCTATTAATACTCAATCCACTCTACTAAATCCGAATCAGATGAAAGTTCCAAAAAATCTAAAAGTAAACATGTGATTTGTGTCCACGGAGGAAAATGAGGTATAATACTATTAGTGTTCAACTTCTAATTCTAATAACTTCTCATGTAGAAAATTTGATTCCTATTTCTGAATGCATGAAGATATATAAAAATGTCAAGAAAAAGAGAACATGTCCATAAAAAATATTAATAATGTTGTTTAAAATGAAAAAGGCATCCTGCTGAAACAACATCAAGAATTAAAAGAAAAATTTTATAATTATTAATCATACAGTTCTATGCATGAAACTAAAATTAAATCATTACATGATAAATTATAATTATTAAAAAGTGTTTCAAGTGTATTCACTAAAGTATAAAAATATCGGAATGTGATTCTTGTAAAAACTATTATGAAAACAGAAAAATATGGAATTAGAAGGAAATGAGAAAAATAAAATTTATATAAAACTTATTTTATACATATTTCTAAAGATGGTACCTATATATGTTATAGAATGAAATGAAATTATTCAAATAAATATTGTTTAATATATCATCATATAGGTGGAACTAAGAACACGTTTATTTCCAAAAATCCTTCTGAAGTATGTAATGTAAATTCTAGTAAAATAAGGAAAATTTGGATTCCCAGATCACTTCTTACTGTTAAAGATGGACCCATAAAAATATGTTTACCAAAACAAAGTATTGTTTAAATGCATTTTTGGTAATAAAACATAGGAGGAAATTTTTTATGGTATATGTACAGTGGTTTCAAAAGACACCAGAGTGTAGAAACTTCCAATTTTCATACACTAGAAAAATTGTACGGAGGACTAGTCAACATTGATGAAAAAAGTAAATGAAATATAGTTAGAGTTGTATATATTGAATATCAAAAGTCTATCTCATTGAACAATGTAGTATACTTTGAAATTCAAATACAGAACCAAATAAGTATATATCAACTCTCTGATGATGGTTATTTATTTAATTTACTTAATAATTAGTTTTCTATTTTTAAAAATAAATATCATAAATTTAGAGCATAAATAACTGAATGTGTTTATTCCCAAGATCATTATTCCTTATGTAAAGAAAAAGAGAATGGTTTAACTAATAAGAAAAATGTTTCTTGGATTTGGCATAGAAGACATGGACACTGCAGTATATTTACATTATATATGTTTTCTTCAAAACACTTAGTTTCTAATATTTATAGTCTTAAATTTGATAATGATATAATCTATAATGATTTCCAAATTGAAATAAAAAAAATTCAAATCAATAAAGGATATCGCTGCATCTAAACCACTCGAACTTATCAACATAGATTTGTTTGGGCCATATTGTCTAGATAGTTTGGATAATAAATTGTATGATTAAGTATTAGATGATTATTTTTGAAGATTTAGATGGGTTTATTTTCAAAAACATAAAAGTGAAATGTCCTCTAATTTTAAAAACTTTTGTAATTTCATTCAAAATTAAAAATATTTTAAAATAATATCATTACGAAGTTACCATGGTGTAGAATTTGAGAATCAAGAACTTAATTATTTTATCACAATTTTTTTTGTTAAACCCTACATATCAACAACAAAATCACCTCAAAAGAATATATATATTGATAGAATAAATATAACTTCTCAAGATATGGAAATGACTATATTAAATGATTATATCATTCTAATATATTTTTGGTAAATGTTATGAACACAGATTTCTATATCATAAATGGAGTTTTAATATGTCATCTTACTAAAAGGGCTCCTCTTGAACATTGGAATAAAAAAACCTAAATTAATTCACTTTAAAGTATTTATTTTCAAGGATTATATGTTTAATAATATCGAAAACATTGTTAAATTAATTATAAAGGCGGATAATGGAATCATTCTAGGATATTATACTACTTATAAATCATATTGAATGTATAAAAAAATTCATGGATTTTTGAAGAATCAGTGCATTTATTGTTTGGTAAAATTGATCAATTTGATAAAAGGAAATATCAATCATATGAAATTTTTGAAACTTTGGAAAACATGTTGTTTGAATCACTGGAGATTTATTTTGAAAATAAATTAAATGAAATCTAATCCAGTCCAGATGTACATGAAGCAGATGAACATGAACGTGTCTTAACAAAACAACCTAGAACCTTAAAGTATCATCCTTCAGAAACAATTATAGGAAATATAGATACATGAGTTATAACTAGAAGAAATATAGGAAATATAGTTTCATTTTCTACTTTATATCACAATTAGAACCTAAGACTGTAGAATAAGCATTAAAAGATATATGTTGGTTAAAGGCTATGTAAGAATAACATAACAAGTTCAGTATAAATGATGTTTGGAAATTAGTTGATAGACAAAAAATGATCTAGAAATAGTAACCAATTGGGTTTTTATAAATAAACAAGATTAAAAGGAATAATTACAAGAAATAAATCTACATTAGTAGAAAAATGATAAAAATAGGAAGAAGGAATAGACTTTGATGAATCCCTTTCACCTTTTTATAAAATAGAATCAATTAGAATCCCTCTATCATATGAATCTCTTAAGAATTTTAAACTATATCATATGGATGTAAAATATAACTTTATAAATGGATATTTAATGGATGAAGTTATTATTAAAATACCACTAGGTTTTGAATTCTATAATCCAAAAATCTCAATTTTCCAGCCTACTAAATCATTTTTGAGACATAAACAGGAACCTAGGATTGGTATGAATGATTTAAATCCTTTCCATTGGAAAATTAATTTTATATGGGGTTAAAATATTATACTCCTTTTAATAAAACATTTTTTTGTCATATATTTTTAGTACGAATTTATGTTGATGATGTAATTTTGGATAAAAAAAATATATAATGATTTTTCAAATATGATGCCAAATGAATTTTAAATGTTTACGATGGGAGAATTAAATTCCTTTCTAGGATTTAATATTGATCAAAAATATTTTTGAAATATCCTTAATCTATGATAACATATAATTCATTTATGGAATCTTTTTGGATTAGAAAAATGTAAGTATTATATAACTCACCATTATAATAATATAAAACATGATTTGAATGAAGCTGAAAACCGGTTCAGAATAAGTTTTACATAGGTATGATATATATTTTTATATATATTAATGCTAGAAGAAAAGGCATAATGTTTTCTATATTGTTATGTGCTAGATTTCTGGAAGATCCAAAATAATACTTTCTTACTTTTGTAAAAAGTAATTTTTTTGATATTTAAATGAAACTTTTTTTCAATCTATACATTACCAAAACAATTATTATTTGAATTTAATTTCTTATTCAGATGATGGTTTTGGAGGATGTATATTAAATAGAAATAGATCATCCAGAACCATTCACTTTTTAGGAAAATGTTTTTTTTTCTGGTCGAGTAAAAAAATATTCGGTTTCTCTACTAATATATGTGTTGGAATATATATATATATATATATATATATATTAGTACATTCAATGAAAAAGTTTTGTCGATGAAACACACTTTACTAGAAATTAGTCTTAATTTTAATAATATTCCTTTTTTATGTGATAATACTTGTGAAATTGATACTTCCAAAAACCTATAAGTCACTCCATAATAATTAATATAGATAAATATATCATTTTCTTTAAGATAAATATCTTAAATACGATATATCATTAGAATTTATAAAAACTAAACATTGATGAGAATTTTTTTTACTATACCTCTTCCCACTACTATAGTTTATTTTATTTAGGGGGAGCTATGAATATTAAATTTTAAATAAATTTTTATTCAATTTTTTCATTAAATTCTATTTTAATAGTTTTTATTTTTTTACAGTTATTATTTTTTATGTATAATTTAAATAAAAAAATTATTTAATTTTTGAAAAAAAAATTCCGTTCAAATAAAAATGAAATATTTATTAGACTGAGTAATTCTCTCAATAAACCAGTCCAGTGTCACCGAAATTGTCAGAAAATCATCTATCACTTTCACTATAACTCCCACTCTTGGTATTTGAACCCTTTTTTACATACACAGTTGTTTATTTTCATTATAAAGTCTTGAATAAAATATATGTAATAATCCAATTGGTATCAATGTAAATGAATATGAGACCATCTAAAGGTAAAAAAAATAATGAAGAGACACCACATAACTTAAAGGATAATTATTTAAGGAATGGTAATATATTTAGAGTGGATCAAATAGGGAAATATTCTTCAGAGGAATGTTGTCACATTTTAGTTCTAGAATATCATTGTACTGAAAGAAACACTGAGTTTATTTTCTATTTATGTGTGAATTATTTTTATAGAAATGATCAGTTCAGTTTTCTTGTCATAATGCACGTCATTGTATCTCTGATAAATAATATCTATTTATATATATATTATGTTTAAAAATACAATGTTTTCTAGTGTCCCTAAGAAGGGATTTTTCATTGTTATCATTAAGTTGATAGGTAATAAGGAATATAAATTAGAGGATATTATGTTGTTAATATTTGAGTCCAACCTAATAATATATATGCTTGTAAAATATTTTTAGGTTGACCAATAAGGGATAATGATGTTTTTTAGTCAACAATAATTTCAAGAGCTAATGTGATCAAAAATATTATTTTTCCATAAATTTATATGATTCATTTAATGAAAATTGATATTAAGTTTACTTTCACAAGATTCATGGTTAGGTACATACATCACTATTTCTAGGTAGAGAAAATATTTTCATTTTATACTTATGTAAGGGAAATTTCATTGTTTCTTTATAAAAGATCCATGATTTGAGATATAAAAATGCACACCAAGTTCCATAAATATATCATTTTGAATGCTATAAATATGAGAAACATAATTTTCTTTTGGAGTAAAATACAGGGAAATATTACATGTTGGGGCAGAATATATACAAGGATCTGGTTCTATTTCTCTAGGGTAGTAAGGAATTCTAGGATCTCTTAATGTTATCCAAATTCTATAAGAAGAAGTTTTATAATCTATAATAGATAATTAAAATCAGAAAATAGATGTTTAATTAGATATAATTTTTTTGATTTTTATGGTGCATGATATTTACCTCAATATCTTGAAGAACATTTGGAAGAATAAAATGATGAGGCCCTTTTCATCTAACCCAGACTAAGGGATGAAGCTACTACTAGGGATACAACATTTCATGAACAATAATCATATTCTACTATTACTCAGTTAGATTCAAATCTAAAAATCAAGGAAGATAAATAGTCACTTTCTAAAAACCAACCTGAAAATCAAGAGGATGAGGGTCCTGATTGAAATTAGAATCTAAGATATCACGATGAAGAGAAAAATCATTTATATGATCTAGGAAATGAGAAATCTCAACCATTTTTATTTGAAACTACACGATTAGATAAGAATCAATCAATTTATGTTATATATAATTTTATAGACAATGGATTTTTTGAACCTACTGAGACTATATAGGTTATTGAGATTTAATTTTCTTCCTATAGTGAAAATTATAAATAAAAATAGTTATTCTTGGATAAAAGAGGACAACCATATCAAGATCAAGATTCATAAGTCTCTAATTTTTTGATTAATTGAATTGAAGGACCTATTGTTCATTTGAACAAGTTGCGAGAAGAAAATTAAAGAATGTAAAGTGAATTGGAGGCTATAAGACAATATTTGGAAGATTTAAGAAGTATAGATGTTCCTAGTGTGGAACTATAATTTTTTCCGGCCCAAATAAATAATTTTAGATAAAGTTCATTTTCTAGAAGATATTTTGATATATTTCATAGATAAATTGATGATAGTTTTTAAATCCTATTAAAAAAATTATGTTGCATAAATAGATTTTGGAGACTTGGAAATATAAAGGGGAGTTATTAGAATCTATCATAAGTTGTTCCAATCAGTCCAGAGCATATACATAAGCACAAAAATCTTATCCAGATTTAGTTAAATTTTTTGAATAAATCATAACTATAATGACTACATTAAATTACATGATTCATTAATTAAAATGTGACAATGTTCCATTAAATGCTTTGATGGACAACCAAAGAGATCTCATTGGGATGCTCACCTCAGGAGATCCATAAATAAGTACTCTTTTCAATCAGGTTGGTATAATTAAGTCTCAGTTTGTTTAGTTATATGAAATAGTTCATGAATTTATGAAAGGAAATTTTATTTAATGTTTAATAATTATTTACGAATCAAATATTTTAATATAGAAGATGATTGAATATATTTTTGAATGTCTAAGAAGATAAATGGAATAATTAAAGGATGTACTTCAGGATTTTACAGTATCACCAGAAATCTGAAACCACTTCTAAACCAACCCTCTCACATTCTTCCATCACAACCTGTTAAACAATTATTAGTCAAATTAAATCTTGTAATCAAGAACATATTTTTGGGACATGATTTTGTTTATTATATTTCTGTTTATTATTTTATTCCATTTTTACTATTAGAAGACATATCCTTTTAAACATATGAATATTATCATATTCATTGCCACTTATGTGCCACATTAAACGTATTTTAATCCATTATTGTTATCATCGACTTTTACATCACAAAAATGCATAGAAATTGGGTAAACACAAAATTATTAATTATATGATATGTTTCAATTATAAATTAAAAGAAATGGATTTTTTATTTTATGTAAATAAAAGAAACTATAATCTCTATATATTTTAATGGATATTTTTTTAATTTTCATTTAAAATTACTATATTTTATATAAGTTATGATATGGGTTTGGTGATCATAAAAATGGGGGAGATTACTCGATATGTATTGTCTCAATAATACTCTTTATATAATATTCATTTTGATGGTCACAAATACACTGGTTTATTTTATTAATGAAATTACATTAATTATTTTTAGGAATATATTTCTGGATATGGTTATCTAATATATGAGTAATAATATTTTGTTACAATATTTTGAATGTGATTTAAAAATATTTTGGAAAAATTATTCATACCCTACATTCGTAATCATACTGTATGGTTTAAAATGCATACATTTGAAATAATACGTAAGGATCATGTACCATAAAATGTTGGAATGCATTAATAATCTACACTACTTTTGGTTGAAACCCTACGTTTAAGAAAATTGATATTAGCGATAAAAATACAATGATTGTTAAGAACCATTTTCTTAGGATATATTCTTGGATCTACTAAATTGAAAGAAACCAATGTTTTTTCAGAGAAATAATAAGCGTATTTTTCATTTCATATCACCGTATATGTGCAATATATTTTTGAATTCAGAACTACTTTAATGAAAAAATATACAACAACTTTGTTATTATTAAAAAGTTACACTCTAAAGACATACATATTTTCAATCATGTGTTTTGAAACGACTTCCATTTGTTAGTTGTTTATTTAGTGAAGATTTTTCACAAGATGAGATCTTCAAAACAATTCTATATTGATTATATTAATCTTTTAATAAGAAGAAATTTATTCTACTAGTTTCTACTAAAATGATGAACAATAAACCATTTATAAATCCAAACCAAACTATTTTAATTTATTATAGTTTTTACTTCTCGAAATTAGTAGTGGTAGAGTATCAGTTTCTCAGACTATGTTGTGGACAATATGGAAACCTATAACATAACCAAAAGGATATGGATAACATTTTTATAATGGTTTTAATTGCCTGTAGTTATTTGTGAATTATTTTTATTAGAGTAATTGCCTAGTGAAAATCCTCATGCTTGCAGAGGGAGCATTGGTGGAGTAGAATAGGGGATATTTTTTCCACAATCTAGTACAAAACATCTTGTGTTATGCTATACTATTTATCCAATGCTTAAACCACTTATATAAGAGAACATTGAATATCTTCATAAATCCAAAATAAAGAAAAAATCCAATCACTAGTAACATTATAAAGAAGACAAAATTTACCCCCAATAGTATATCATTGAATTACTCTAACCTCAAATTGTGTAATTATGATAATTTAATTAAGACTAGGAAAAATAAAAAAAATAAAAAATTTAAATAATAAGAACAAATTACCATATAATTTGAGGGAATAATATTTATGAAAATGTAGCATTTATACCAAAACATGAAGCATATTTCTTGTTATTTATAGACATATGTAAATTAGAAAATATTATTATATTCAGTGAAAATGTAAAATAATTTCATTGAAAAAATATAAAACTGAATATGCATCTAAAATAAATGAAATAATATCTTTTCAATAATGGGATTTAAAAAACAATCTGTTTAGTGTTTAATCATAAAATATTTCAATTAAAATATAGAATGAGTTAAATTTTTTCATAAAAAAAATCAATTTTAGAGTGAATTGATTATTGAAATAAATTCATAATACCTAAAATATTTAAACATAAAAATATGTAAAACTAAATTATAAAACAAAAAAGATATTTTGAATGTGTATAAAATACTTCTCCAGATCTATTGTTGAAAGATAATTTCAATGAATCTTAGAAAAATTATTTTTTCATAAGATAATTAATTAATAAAACATATAAGACTTTACATTGTTATATATTCCTTCAATTAACAAACAAGGGGAGACACTCCATAAATTTATGAATCTATAAAGAAAGTTAAATAGAAAATTTTACAACAATTTATAGAGAATTAAACGAGATCCAGTATATTGGGAATAAAATTTTACTATGAATAATAAAATAATTAAACATAAAATAAGTAAAAAAGATAGAAATTAATGCACTTGTATTAAATTAGTGGTAAAATTATTACTAAAAATCTATTAGCTATCATGTATTCTAACATATCAAATTACAGTATATTAGATAATACACATGTAGGTCAATAGAATTATAATAACTATCTATACATGGTGACAATATTTGTTCCAATAGAATTTATATAATATCATTTTGGTACCCATGTTGTTATATGCTCCCCGTAATTCCTAGAATTTCTTCTGATGACCTAAAACGATTTCAAAAATATGTTTCTAGGTTAATATGAATAAAATATGTTAGATACAAAAATTTAAAATGAAAAAATGACATAATAAATCTCATTAATAATTCATTGAAATAATTCCCTTTCATTCTATATGTAAATAATGTTATGTTAGAAACACTTCCTTTTGAAAATATAATAAAAGTATTCTTATTCAGATTTCTTGAAAAGATGCTATAACAAAAACATATCATATTATAGTATGTTTTTACCATTTATATCATTATAAATTATTTTTCTTTACCTTTTAAAAAAATAAATAAATCCTGTATAATGTTAACAACATCATTCATTAGATCCATATTATATATCTAAATAGTTTCTAAAACAGTATGAACATTTTCATTAGATCCATAATCTATTTTTCTGAATTGTTTTCATACATTAATTTCTAAAATTCATTTTCTATATTAGTGAAATTATAAAAAATTTAATTAAGTATTCAATCATAGTATGTATCATTTATAACAAGAAAGTGTTTATGTCTTTCGTTTTAATATTTTAGCTTCAAAATATCATAATCAATATTCTATTTATTTTATTCAATCTGGGAAATAATGATATTCACCATTTCACATTCCCTTTTTATTTAATCATTTACTTTTACTAACTTCTTACTTTTACATTTAAAATATATGTACTATTCAATCATTTTGGAACTACCAATCCTCAATTATTCACTCTCTTTAAGAAATTGTATAAATTTTGAATGATTATAATAAAATTAGATTTTGATTCAGAATTAGGAAATTTTTCATTTTCAGATATTTCACCTTGTTGAAACATTTTAGGAGTTTTGAACTAGTTAAAAATAGAATCATTTTACTAAAATATATAACACATATGTGTAATATTACCTAATTATTTTTATCTTCTACAGTTTCCACTGGATCCAAACCTTTCTAATAAGTCTAATCCTCTAAACAAAGCTTGTTTTTCATTTCTTATTTTTCTTTTTAATTATTTAGTCAGATGATCATGGAGAATTATCTTTTGGTGTGACCTTTATTCCAACAATCATAACTTGTTAAATATAAAAAATTATTAGTTTTACTTGAATTATATTTCTTGAAATCCTTTTCATTCATCCTTCCAAAACTGTATCTTACCCCCATTGTTTTTCAAAAAATTTAGATGTTTCTTACTAATGTGAGCCATATCCTTTCTAATTTCATGGAACTAAGAATCAAGTCCCTTATAATTACAAATTATAGTGTATTTAATTTCAACAAATTTTCTTTTAGTAGACTCCTCATCAAGAAAAATATTCTACGCTAACTTATACTGCAATTAAGAGCCTATTAGTCTCCAATTGATGGCCAGTTTCTCTGTATTTCCATATTTTTGTATGAGATCATAGACTCATTCCATATGAGTATTGTGGTCTAAAAAACATCTAGGACCACTCATACAGTTGGTTATAATTTTGAACTGATAGATCATCTGGTTTACATATTCTTTATCTCCTATCCTGATGCATTCGTATTCTTATTGGAGACTTAATTTCTTGGTTCTCATCATAGTTATAGTACCATAACATGTCACTCATAGTATCTTATATATATAATGGGATTTCATAAAAGATGAAACTTGGTAATATGAAATTAAAATTATAACATAGTAGAAAATATTTTACACCATTACAGTTCAATCATACTTTACAATTTAATTATATATAATAGTCTATAGATCATCCTTGGGTAGCTCATAATGGTTTTCCACAATGGTCTAGTTATCCAGATGCAGTTGTTTTTTGTATGATTACATTCTATGTTTCATGTATCCATAGTCACTCCCATAAACAATTGTGTATTTTTTATTGTAGAATTCATCAATCCTTGGCATTTCCACCTACCATCTTAAATGGAAAATTTTCATTTATTCCTTATATTGTTATTTCTATGATATTAAGATAGAAAATAGTTTAAAATAACCAGATGAAATAATATTATTAATGATTAATGTAGATAATGATTATAAATGTTAAATCCCCATTTTGATACCAAATTTTTTGAATAAAATGAAAACAATCAATGAATAACCTCTCAGATACATGGATCTTATTCCAATACATTGATATAAAAACCACAAATCTATTTACCTTTCTCTAATACAAATTTTTGAAATAATATTAGAAAAAATGGAAAGATAACATATTAGAGAATGATTCCAAATCAAAATTGTCTGGTAATAGATCTACATAGAAATTTACCTTGTGATGATACTAATTATTTGATTTTTATAGATGGAAAATATTAAAAGAGGGTTCATGAATAGTTTATTTAAAAATTATTGATAGAAAATCATATTTTATAAAATATTAATTTATGGTAGGCATATTGTTATTTAGGTGAGTAATAGCAGATGTAAACAATGAAAGACTATATGAATTATAACAGTTTTTATTAGAAAGATCATAGTCCACTCCTTAATCTCATATACTCCTCTTGGAGACCGGTACCCACATTAAAACTCACTTTCAAATGTTTTAGGACCTTATTATAGATCATGTTTTTTATATAATTTGATAACACATCTTGGAATTCTTACAAGATTATCAACCGAGTCAGTAGCCAAATTTTTGATCAACAGTCAGAACCCAAAATTTATATTTGGTGGTAGAATAACCATAGAATGGAAAAACATTATTTTTATTGGAAAATCCTAAATATGATGTAAGAAATAGAAACATAATAAATAAATATTAAATGAATAAAGAAAATAAATATATAATAGAAGATGATCCAAATTTCTATGTTGTTTAAAATCGATGATAATCGAACACTTGAATGAAAGAAAAGTTGAATTTTAAGTCCTTCAATGATCATAAAAAGAATGCAGATGTTGTAGAAGATTATGAAATAAGTTAGGGTAGTTGAATGTTGAAAATTAATCTCATAATATCTGAATGAATTCTCCACATAGTTATATGTTTTATATATTCAAGAGACCTCATGGGTTAGATAAAACATTATCCTCTAGGAGAATATCTATTTCCAATGTTTTCACAAAACATAATAGTGCATAATAATAGAATAAAATGACCCTTACCTCTTTATTGTTAAAGAATCACTTAATAATAAAAATACAAGTGTGAATTATATATCTTCATGGATTATTAAAATCAAATTACTAAAAAATGTAGGTAAAATAAATGTAATAAAATTATAATTATTATACAATTAAAATAAAAATATAATCTTTAAGATTATACATAAATCAAAAACTACAAGAAAATAGAGCATTTTATGAATTTGAAACTTCACAATTAAGTTAACCTAAAGGATTATTACAATTATTTTTAAATACATTAAAAACATATTTTAACAAAAAATATTAAAAATTTTACAATAGATTTTATTTTAGTAACATCAATTAAAAAAATTAAATTATTTTTTTAGAAACAATTTTTCACTAACGATAGCACATGACCTACCATTAAAAATAGAGAGCGGTGGCTCATGACTCACTACTAGAACCAAAGAGTGGTTTTTAATTACAAACCTTTGATAATTTCTAATGTTGTATTAATAGAGATAAATCTACCTTCTCAATCTCAATTACAAAAAAAATATCCAACCAAAAAAATTAATTCCATTCATATTAGAAAAATTGTTTTTGTAGGGGAAATCAATTTTTTCTACTATTAGATGTCCAATGATGACTTATAAATCACCATTTTATATATCATGTGGTTTCTCAGGACCTAAAATTGGAAGATTACAATAATTTCCCAATGAAAAAATTTCCCAATCATCCAAAAAAATTACATATGATAATAATTATGTTAATAAATTTTAAACTGAAAGAACCTACTATAGAAATAAGGAAAATGTATTCTAAAGATATTGCTGAAATAGTGAAGTTTAAACCTAAGAAATAAATTACTTGAATATGGTTGTGATATAAGTAATGATAAATAGATTAATTATATTTTGAAAAAAATATAAAACATAAATAAATAATATCTAGAACAACCGATTGAATAAGTGTAAAGAGATCCTATTGGAGTAAAAAAGAGATTATTCCAATTGAAGAAATAAAAATCGTGAACGGAAACAAATTACTAAATAAATTGAATGAAGAGGTAAAATCATTTATTGGAGCGTTAATATATTCTTATAAGTACTTGAATAAAATAATTAAGTAATCATCACAAACAGAAACCAAAATACATAAAGATTAAACAGATCTGTTTTGGAGACTTTATACTGTTAGAGAAGAACAATTGGTGTGTTTAAAATAATACCTCGTTGATATCCAATGGGTTGTTACATGACCCACCGTTGATTTCCTATGGTGAGTAACATGACCCACAATTGAGGTCATGGTGGTAGCACATTGACCCACCATTCAGTTCCAATAGTTACTCAAGACCCACTATCAGTATCTAATGGTGACTCCTTACTAACTCACCCTTGGTATTTTGTGACGGTGAGTTGACTCACCCACTGTTGGTATTATCCTATGAAGACACATTAAGAAACCAACAGGGGATAGAGAAAAATAAGTATATAGAGAAAATTTGAATAGTGATATGGAGAAACTGAGTTGGAATATTAATAGTGGTATTCTTTAAAAAAATTGTAAAATAAATTTTTAGTTGAGAAAGGATGTAATTTTTTTTAGACTGATGTAAAAGAGAATTTGAACCAGTATTGAAACTATAGAAGAAAAAGGATGAGCGGGTAAAAAAATGAAAGCATGGACTGTTGATTGACCTGGTGTGCTTAATTACACTAGTATACTAGAGAAATAGTACATAATGAGGACCCCAAAGAAATAAGACCGAAATTTGAATAAAATAATTCATGAGTCTTCAAAAGGAGAACAAGAGTTAAAAAACAAATGGACGAGATTTGAATGATCTGATGGTGGAGAGTGTATCAAAGTTTTTAACTCAAATGAATAGTAATGATAAAATAGTGTCCCACATCAAATCTAAGATAAGTTGAGTGAGATGTATAAAAATAAGGATGTGTTTTTTTGTTTGAAATATTACAAAAATAACACATATGACCCTACTTGCACATTTTTCAAAAAAAATACCACCTTTACTCATTCATCAATTATCCACGAGCCTTATACCTGGGACCTCATGCATGTGGCATGAATTATGCATACCAGCCTCCTTTTGGGATACTTATTATAGGATTTCACATATGGTTGACCAATGGGTCCCCTATGTAGTTGAGATCTAATCACTTTATTCACATAAAAATTAATTTTTTTCTTTTAAATTTTAAAAATATTAACCTTATGTAATTAAATAATATATAAAAACATTAAAATATTTAACATATAATATTATAAAATCTATTACATGTTTATTTTTGGAACTTTTAATTTAAAAAACCTAATATAATGATAATCATTAGAATTTTAAAACATTTATAATAAAAATGATAATTTTAAAAACATAAAAATTTTATAAACATATTAAAACATAAAATTATCAAAATTTTAATTAATTAAAATAGGTGAAAATTTAATTTTGTTAATTTGAAAACAAATAAAACAATATGAAAATTTAATAAATGTTTATGGAAAGTAATTTATCATAAATAATAAAACAGTCAAACTATTTAAAAATTTAAATACAAACATTGACAGGCTATGGTGAGAGAAAATACAACCAATACGTTAATTCCCTATATGAACAGTGACTACGATTATTTAGTGGCATGAAAAAATTATGAGGGATTTCAGATAAAATTGAAGTATATTTGAAAATCATGGAATTTCCCCATAAATTCTATGCCATGCAACATTATTGTTGGCTAAAATTATCCCGGAAACCATTTTTAATAAAAGGGATTTGATTATTAATGGTTGGTTCCATAGGTGATGAAAACAAATTCCAGTATAATAACAAGAGTCTCTCCTCCTTTTTTAAACATACAAATGAATCCAAAAAATCCATTTTGGTAGAGGAAATTATCATAATTTAGGTTCAGATAAGTGATGTAATTTTATACTCAATGATGGATTTATTTCTTCTTAGAAATCATGAGTATGAGGATCTCATGTTTGTATTAATCATTAATGAGAAACATCCAACCCATTATGGTATGAGTCAGCAAGGTTAAAAAAATTACATTATCACAAAATGTGCTAACATAATTAATCTCTTCCAAATCATTATTGATCAGTATAGAGACTAGATTTTTATGTCTATATAAATGAGTATATCATAGTGATATAAATCTACTAGTGTCACAGCTAAATTGGCCAACACATTTTAATAGAATTTATAAATATTGAAATTTATTACAATGTTAGATCTGTGGGAAATTTGATCATGCAACCTTAACATATAATCAAGGTAATCATCTATATATTCCTGATTCCATAAAAAATAATTTGAATGATTAGTAACTCTAAATCACCCTTATTATTAAAAGGGAAAATTTTATTTTTATTTATAGTTCCATCACTTTTATGAGGGAATAATATTCTTCCCCATTATTAGTAAATTACTCTAATTTTAGGAAGGATCGTCGATGAAATTATTTTACTAATAATATGAACAAAATCCCCAAACCAAACCTATTGATCATTATGTTTTCTATTATACATATTTTAGGGATTATGTAAGAACCATTAATTATTATATCTCTTACCCGTGAAGTTTCATGGATGGTGGACACTAAATTACAATGGAGAACCATATTTGATAGAGATATTTCTATATATGGTCTATTTGGAGGAAATATTCTAATACACTCCCTTCGATTAATTTATAATAAACAAATAAGATCTCCAACTAATTTAGAATTACATATGGTATCCCAAGATTCTTAGTTAGCATTATATAATTGAATATATATTCTATTAAATCAATAAGAGAGACTAAGTGGACCTCATGCTGCAACAAATTGTTTCTCAATTTTATCAAGATGAAAATCACTGTGAAGTAGTTAAACAACATATTGGAATATCTGGTCCAAAAATCAAATATTTTCCTAATGATATAATGGAAAATATTTTCTTTTATAAAAAAATAATTCTAAGGGAGAAGGGTTTGAATGAATTTTTAATGAGTTTCCAAATATTGGTTTGAGTGGTTCTACTTAAACATGTGTCATTAAGACTTGTCAGTTTAAAAGATGTAGGTTCAGGTCATCCATGTATTTTTGATAATTTTCATTCTTATGATAAGTGAACCATTTATCCATCAATATTATGAAGGTAAAAA
Organism: Viscum album; assembly: GCA_963277665.1. Classification (NCBI taxonomy): domain Eukaryota; kingdom Viridiplantae; phylum Streptophyta; class Magnoliopsida; order Santalales; family Viscaceae; genus Viscum; species Viscum album. The sequence continues at coordinate 1,781,486,626 of OY728148.1, read as the reverse complement.
ATATACAATGTGATTCGATTAAAGGATTATAATATAAGTGATAAATTAATATATTCAACTCAATTTTATAAGGATTTTTTGTGTAATAATATAATGTTTTTCCTATTTCTTTTTTGGATTGATTTTTTTTCATGATGGATTACAATAATGTCAGGTAATATACTTGACATTAACTAGAAATAACATTATAGAGGGTTCATCTTCAAGCTATGTTTTCATAGTTTCCTGAATACAACCTCATAATACAAAATAATATCACAACGTTATTAAAATTTTACCACAAGATCATCCATGAAGAAATCTATGGTTTTCCATATAAAGAAGTTGAAAATCTTGTGAATAGAATGTTGATATGTGGTTGAAGCATTTTTCATCATAAAGGTGCTTAATTGATTATAGTATATCCATTGGGGTTTCTTAAATTCAATGGTTTTCCCATCTTTGAGGGATTTTCAAATTTATTTATATATATAACACAAATTCAAAATGGGTATGTCATGAAAACTAATAGTTGTATTGATTAGTTGTTCCATAAATATGAATTGGAAGTCATATTTTGGATTGTGATTGTTGACTTACATGAAATTAATAAATGACCATATTTTATCATTCATTTTCTTGATTTTGACTATGAAGGAAATCCAAATTTGTTATCGAACTTTATGAATAGGGATAAATTTTATCAACTAATCAAATTCATATTTTAATATGGTAGTATACAATAAATGAATTCTCCTTACAACATCATTGATTCCATAATGGTCATACAACAAGCCCATGTGACGTGTAGTCACTAGGGGATCCAAGTAGGAAATTTTTTATATAATTAAAAGATAATAAATCTCATTTCATCTGTAAGAAGTATAATTTTTTATCATCTTCATTTGGAGTCTAGGTGACATTGATCAATATAGGATTTATACATTCTAATGTACCTAGATTCACCCATTTTAGTTTTGTAATTATAGTTTAGATACCTTCCTCAATGTCTAGGGATAATATATTATTTCATTATTCTAATATTTTTCAATATTGAGACTGGAATATGGATTAAAACACCAAGATCATGGTAATGATACAATGAAATTTTTACTACCTTCAGGATCACATTTGTAATGTCCAAGATTATCATAATGGAAATAACCATTTTTGTGGATTTTAAATCATTTTTAGGACATAGTAAATTTTATAATAGAGTTTAGGTGACCTTGAGGGTTTCCTAGGCTCATTAGGATCATCTGGACCCTATAAAATTAAAGTGACCCATTGGGTTTCATGGTTACCTGAAACCGTGAAGCCCAACCAACATTGTTTCATTAATAATGTGGTTGAAGATAGTGGGGTTATGGGAGACACGTGGTTTTTATGCAACCATGGTACCCTCAGAACATGGAGGTGTGGTTCTATAGAGGATTGGAAGAGTGTTTTTTTCTTGGTTTGTACAATGTTTAACACACTGTGCACCTAGTCGTGTAGAGTACCCCGTGAAGAAGTGTCTAGGTATATTATTTATGCATGATTTGAACATATGTGTCACCAAAAAAATAATGGTACATGTCATCCTGATCTATTAATTTTTCCTATTTATGTTGGTGGAGATTTTTGGATCAGGTTCTGAATTTTTTTGATGGAGGTGGGGGTGAAGAAAAGCTATTTTAGGGCTTACACGTCGTGTAAGTAGATTACACTGTGTGAAAAATTGTTTCATGGCTTGTTCTAGGTAGTCCAAAATGTGTAATTATTCGAGGTTTGAAAAATAAAATAAATCAAAATTAGATGGATTATTTGGTGAAAACCAAACTTGAGTAATTACACGACATGAAAAGGGATTACACATCATGTAATATGCTGTTTCTAAAATGTTTTAATTGTTTTTTCCAACCACATGGGATGTAAAACCCTATAGCTACATCAAATCTCAATTGACCATAGGTGACCCAATGACCCCACTTTGGTGTTTTGAGTATTCCTTCATCAAGGATCAATTTCTACCTTCTCCCCTTTGAACTATAGTGATCCGTGTAACACCCCAAGCATCCACAATACGTTTCCATTTGAAGAATACAGTAGCTTGTGTTGTACGTAACATGGTGTTTTAACACACCATGACCAATAAAACTCGCCATTATGAACAGAAATACCCACTTTTTGAAATTATATAAATTTTAATTTTCAAAATGGACTTCATTTTTGGATTCAAAATATCAAAATTATATTAGGGTGAATTTTTTTTCTAAAAACATACAATTTAGGATGAATATTGACAAACGCAGAGTTATTATTTTAAAACCATCTTTTTGTTAAAATAATTATTTATTTTAATTTATTTTATTTTAGGTATAAATAGATACATAATACCCATATATGTTCGATGTAATTAATTGGAGTCATTTTATAATAAGTTTAGATATATAAAATTTTATTGAACTTTTTACCATCTTTTTCCCACCTTCAAGGAGAAATTAAAAATTTAAATAAAACATAATTTTACTACTTATGTGAGTTGAGTTTCAAAAATCCGAGGGACATGGTTGACATCATTAAGTAAAATTTGGTTCAATAAGACGAAAATAATTTTTCTGAATAGTAAGTTTTGACTTTTATCTACACGGTTAAAAGTTAATAGGGTAATTAAGGGTAAAAATGTTATTATAATTACCCTATCACATGTCCTAATTCTATTTGATATGTGTAATATAACCAGAAAAAAACTTAGAAATAAAATATGATCATTTTTTTCCAACTGGATTTGACTAGGAAATTTATTATTATTTTATTTAAAGAAGAGTAAAAAGTGTTAAATTCAAAGTTTAATAACTAAACCATTTTTAGTATAGGGTTACAAACAATATAAATTCAACTATAAGTATTAATTTTAAAGATAAAAATACTTACTAAATAATGGTACTTTATTTATATTTTTTTGACATTATATAATTTAATGATGATGCAGTAATTACCTTATTAATGAAATATTAAAATAATTGATATTATTAATATCTAAATAAAACTAAATTGAGCATTTGGATGAATTCCAATAATTTTATAGGTTAATATGTCATGATAGGGTTGATTAAATAATTTTTCTTCGACGTAACCATACTGATATGATTTTCACAAAAACAAAATACTAAATAGTGTCCAAATTGACAAAAATGAGTTTTTAAAAAAATCTATATTATTAATTGATATAATGTTCCTAAAAAACTAAAGTTCACAAAAAAGGACTTAGATAAGGTTATATATATTCATAATGAACAACATGGGGTTCTATTTGATTGTTATAGTATGTTTACTAACCATATAATATAAAAATACAAAGAGACGTGGTAAATGTCAAACTATTAAACTAAGAGTTAAATCTAAAACATAAGGTTAATATGGTGACCTAAACCTCTAAAAACCCTATAAGTTGAGTGTTTTTCTACCCATACACAACATATACTCTAAATAAATCATTTTGGATCCATTATAAATAGAAAATAATTTTATTATAATTTAATATTTCAATATTTTTCTAAAGTGACCCTCACCTCTCTTATAAAAGGGTACTTACCCTTCCCTTTAATTCACACCTCCAAAGCCATTTTTCTCGTACAAAATCCACCCATATATGTTATAAACTATCCTCCCTTATACCTAGAGGTAGTAACTTGATCATAAATCAAATGTAATGATCCCTTTTGATTAACTCAAAAGGAAACACCCGAAGAAGAGGTAATAATTTCACCACACTCTTTCAAGTTCATTTCTTCTTCCACTTCTTCTTTCTTTGTTTTTTTAATACCAAAATAATAAATCCAGTACCTTATACATACTGTGATGTTATTATAAATATGATAAAACCATATTCATTATTCTATACATCCTATAAATGAAAAAGTCACCATACATGTGTACGTACGATTTACAGTCTCCACGTCGTTGTGTAGTTTGATATTCAAACACTTAATTATTTGGATGGGTATAATAATGAGTATAAATGATTTAAATAATAAATATAACATGTTATGGATTATTTATATATTATGTACCATCCAATTACATACAATTTCACAATCAATATAATGATATTGTCTCTCATGCGTACGTACAGATTACAGTCTCGATGAACGCGATGAGATTCATTCCCCATCATAATCATTCAAGAATAATTTTTATTTTATAATTACAAATAATGTTAATGAACATAATATAATTATTTATATGAATCAAATACATCCTATCTATAAAAAACATGGATTATTTAACCAAGCATATAAAGGAAAATGAATTAGTTATCACCCAAAATGATGATTCTAATAAAATATTAATAACAAATATATATTATAAGATCATATATGATATCATATTTTTGTATATGATTATTGAATAATTTAATAAAAAAAATTTAAGTATTATACATGAGGTTAACATACCATCGACTAAGGAAAATTACATGGTAAGGGTAAATTCTACAATCTCTTAACTTATCCGAGGTTGTTAATACATTAGAATATACTTGGACCTCTTTATCATACACATCTGTGTTTTCATAAAAATGTAAGTCAAATAAAAATTAATATTTACAATACTATGGGTGAAAGTCATTTATACCCTTATTTGGCCATATATATATTGAAATTAATCTTTCCATCAATTTCCAGACAAGGTACTTTATGAGAATTTCGACAAAATTAATGTAAGAATGTCTATTTTTAATTTATATTGTGGATGCGCCTATTTTCTGCCATTATAACATCATCAAAGCTTCCCATACAAGCCTATAATAATATTATCAAAATCAAATTTTTCATTTAAAATTATATAACTTTGAAATGATTTCAATATAAAACAAGATAATTCCCTAAAAAAAGTTTTGATTTCATCTATGTAAACATCCTTCGATGGATTTTAAGCTTGTTTGAAGTTGATTAATTATTATTCAAAACTTCCATATTGTATTGATGGTTTTGTGCTATGTTTGAATGTGGATGTGTTATTTTTACACCATTGATAGTTTATGGATAAATAATTGACATTTCGTATGCTAGTTTTAATATTAATGCTTATTTTATGTTCAAACGTTTTCATATGAGGAATGCATTGGATTTTGTAAGTGACGGGTGGAGCTCCCTATAGCTCCATGATGCTTCAGTAGGTATCTTGAGACAAACTAGTGTCATGGATAAAGGACTTGACAAAATCATTTTTTTATTCTTGGAACACGGGCTTGAATATATAGTTTTGATGTCTGGCATTATGCATTCCATCATTATGAAATTTTCTATTGATGTTACATGTGATTATTCTACTAGTAGAATATCCATGTGAATAAGTAAATGAAATTATTTTATTTATATTGGACATATTATGTATAATTATTTCTTAAAAATGCTTATGTTTTAGTCTTATACATTTCTTTAATTGTTTATGCTTAATTCTGAATGTTTCTGTTATACTATTATCCTTACTGTGCGTCTAACCTCATGCCTTTCTAGGTTTTATTTCCCCCAGATGTGATGAAATATTTTATGTTTGAACTGTAGGGATTGGATAATGATATCAGCGTGGTCAATGGGGAGAAAATGTTGTTGATTTTTCTATTTCAGGATTTAATGTAAAACTTATAACTGTATCTTGTACTTCAAAGGCTACTAAACTGATCGGTCTTTCAGGATTTGATCCCTTGTGATCATGCCAATGTAATGTAATAATTCATCAACTCTGGGTGATTAGGCTCAGGGCATTAAATTTGGTATTAGAGGAAGTTTAATACAAAACTTGGAAGAAAGATTTAGAAACACGTTGATTAGAGTACATTATACTAAGATAGAATTTGAGGATTAGTATAGAAGAACATCCATGAATTATGGTAATGTTGAGACTTTGTGAGTTTTCCATGCAATTCATCCATGTCTGGATACGATCTAGTAGAGGCGTCTCTTGCACAAGATGTACCTATAGGTGTAACTCGAAAAAACCACTTTGAGATAGACTCAAATGGGAACTGGTGCACGACAACGGGTCTTGCTACACTCTTGGTTACAACACTCCCAGGGGATATGATTTGGATAATTCACATTTTGTTTACAAACCATTATGAAGGATTTATGAGTATATACCTCCTCAAAGAAAACATTTTTTTATGATTATGGATTATATCCATAAATTGTTCAAATAATTTTAAGTGTTTTACATGTTTGGAATTATGTATTGTGATTAATAAACTAATCTACAATATTCCATTGTTTGGAAATGGTACATAGTTGTAGGAATGAAAACTGTATCAATGCACATAATCCATGTAGGGATTTCTCTCCTACTCTAGATAATTATTGTAGAGATGGTGATGAAACTGGTGCTGATCAACTTATCACCATACTGGGACAACTTACTCAGGTTATGAATAACAACCTTACCCTTATGGAGCACCCTGATCCACAACTTGGGGGATCAATGTTACAACACATCATGAGGGAACAACCACAAAAATTCAATAGGAGTACAAATCTTTTATTATATGAGAAATGGATAAATTCCTTAGAGAAAATATTTCATGTTTTGGGTAGTAGCAAAAGGGGAAAAGTTGTAATGGTAGTTTATCACCTCATCGGTGATGAAAAATAATGGTTGTCATTTATCCAAAACACAAAGGAATATGAAAAATTATCGAACATGGAATGGAGGGAGATTAAGGATTTTTTTTAGAAAAATAGTTTCCTCGTGACCATTGAGCTAATATGGAATTACAATTTTTGAGTCCAAGGTAAAAGGAGGATGAGAAGGTCACAAAGTATGAGGCTAACTTTACAAGGATATCAAGGAATGTAGCAAATTATATAGGTAACCCATGGAGTAATCTTGATCGATTATTTGATGGGTTAAAACCATTTCTCTATTGGGAATTCATCTCACAATCCTTCTCATCATACAAATATATAGTCTCATTCGCTATCAAGATAGAAAAGGAATTCCTTAAGTCATACGAATTTAAAGAAAACGAAGAGAAAATGAGATCTGTTGAACACTCTAGAAATTGAAATAATGGGAAGAAGGGAAAAGGTGAATTTCCATCCTACAGTAAATGTGGGATAAAACACCCTGGTACTTTCCATAAGGGAATGGGATTCTGTTAAATGTGTAGTGAGAAAAGGCCACCAAGCTCGTGATTGCAAGGGGAAGAAAGAGGCTATAAATTTTGAAAGCTAAAATTGTAGAGAAATGGGGAATTATGCAAATGAATTTCCTAAGTGCCAAGGGAAATTACCTTAGAAAAGGCCAGAGGAGTAAGCCCAAGCTTATGTGATCATTACTGCCATCGTTGAAGCTCCGAAAGATGCGGTGATAGGTAATTCAATGGTTTCCTCAAGATTAGAAAAATATTTATTTGATTATGGATCATCACATTATTTCATATCTTCCAAGTTTCCGATGAAAATTATTTTTTTCATTTATACTTACCAAGGGATTTTTCCATCAAAACACCTAAGGGTAGAATCATCGCAACAATGTTTTGTGAATCAGTTACCATTAGGGAATATAATTTTTCTTTATTAGCTGATATCATCATCATTCCCATGATTGAATTTGATATAATCCTCTGAATGGATTGTCTATTTGACCATGATGTGAAAATTTATTGTAAAAATAAGGATAATGCAATTTTGATAATGATAAAGAGTACCCTATCTTTAGAGAAGAAATGTCACCACTTGATTCTTATCTAGATCCACCCCTAGTAGCTCTAATAAATTCAATTATTAGGGAAGAAGTGAATGAAATGACTATGGGTGAGGAAAATAATGTTCTAATAGAGGAAATACCTATTGTTCAGGAATATATTGATGTTTTTCCAGAGGATTTACTTGGACATCCTCCATAATATGAAATTGAGTTTTCCATTGATTTAATTCCAGGTTCATGGCCCATAGCGAATACCCTTTACAGAATGGCCACTGTGGAATTAGTTGAACTAAGGAAACAACTAGAGGAATTGAGTAATAAGGGATTTATTCACCTGAGTGTTTCTCCAAGGAGAGCCTCTTTCCTTTTTGTTAAAAAGAAAGATGGATCTATGAGGTTGTGCATTGACTATAGGGAGATCAATGATTTACCAAAAATGAATGAGTATCCCCTACCTCGCATTGATGATTTATTCAACCAACTTCGTGGATCTCAATATTTTTAAAATATTAACCTTCAATCTGGATATCATCGGTTGTGTGTGAAGAAGGAAGACATTTTCAAAACAACGTTTTGAACCAGGTACGAGCATTATGAGTTTATAGTAATTACTTTTGGATTGACTAATGCACCCTATGTCATAATGGATCTAATGAATACAGTTTTCCAAGAATATCTTGATGAATTTTTAGGGGTATTTATTGATGATATCTTGGTATACTAAAAACCTATTAAGATCATGAAAATCACTTGTAGACTATTCTGAAAACCCTCTGAAGAATTGAATTATATGGGATGTTTAGAAAGTGTGAAAAATGGCTTCAAGAGATTTATTTTCTTGCCATATTGTCTCTAAGGATGGAATATTTGTTGATCCTTTAAAGACCAATGAAATAAGAGAATGGCCAGCATAGATGTGTATAACTGAGGTACACAGTTTTATTGGTTTAGAAGTTTATTATCAACATTTCTTCCATAATTTTTCTTGGATGGAAAAACCATTAACCAAGATCACACGTAAAGGGGTTAATTTTGTTTGAAAAAAAAATGTGTGAATAATGTTCTGAAGAACTGAAGAGAAGATTAGTTAATACTCTTATCTTGACTCTACCATCAGGGAACGATGGGTTTGTTATTTATAGTGATGATTCAAAGAAAGGACTTGGTTTATTCCTTATGAAAAATGATAGAGTTTTTTCATATGCATCATGAAATCTAAAAATTCATGAGAAAAATTATCCTACCCATGATCTTGAGTTAGTAGCTGTAATCTTTACAATGAAAATATAGCGACACTATCTCTATGGTGAAAAATGTGAGATTTGTACTGATCACAAGAGTTTGAAGTATATTTTCTCATTGAAAGAACTCAACATGAGGAAAATACGATGGCTTGAACTACTCAATGATTATTATTTCACTATACACTACCACCCGAGGAAGGCAATTAAGGTTGAATATGCTTCATGCCGAAAGGATCATTGAGTTTTGAACAAGATGTGAGTTGAAAGGAATCCTATTTTCAAAGATCTAGTAAATATGGATATGGGAATAACCACCGAAGGTGTGACAGAAATAGTTTTTCAAATGGTTGTCATTCCATCTTTAATAAAAAATATAAGGAGTTATCATACTGATGTTGAGGAGTTTCAAAAGAAGATTAAAGCTGTGAATGATTGGATATTGAGTGGCTTCATATATGAAGATGGTATTTTTAAATTTGGGAAGAGGGTTTGTGTTCCTAACATACCTGATCTAAAAATGGAATTTTTGGATGATGCTCATAGCACAAATTTCTCTATAAACCCTAGGAGCACCATGATGTATAGAGATTTGAAGGAAAATTTTTGGTGGGAAAACATGAAGATAGAGATTGCTGATTTTGTGTTAGGATGTATGGTTTGTTAGTAAGTGAAAGATGGAAGGAAACAACAAGGAGGAGTCATGCAACCTCTTCCCATACCTATGTGGAAATGGGATAATATTAAGATGGACTTTGTCCGGAGGATAACAAATACTCCTCGAAGGAATGATGCAATATGGGTCATTGTACATTGTCCTACCAAGTAAGAACATCTTCATTCTATAAGATAATATTTTCCACTTGAACGTCATGCAGGACTATATATCAATGAAGTTGTAAGAATCCATTGTGTACCCATATCGATTTTTTCTGATCGTGATACCTATTTTACATCATGATTAGGTAAAAGTTTTCATAAGGCCCTGGATACTGAACTTCGTTTGTACACTTACTACCAAACGCAAACTAGTTTACAATCAAAATGGAATATTCAAACCTTAGATGATAGGATGAGATTTTTATCAACTGACTTTCAATGTATGTGGGATCAATATTTACCTCTGGTAGAATTTTTCTATAATTATAGATTCCATTAAAGTATTCAGATGGCACCATATGAAGCATTATACAGAAAGAGATGTTTCACAATAACATGTTGGGATGATGTTGGTGAAAGAAAACACGTAGGCCCAGAACATGGTGAGGAAACAATGGAAAAGGGGAATGTTATCCAAACCAACATCAAAGCATGCCAAAGTAGGAAATAAATCTATGTTGGTAACTAAAGGAAGGATTTGTAATTTCAAGTAGGAGACCATGTTTTCTTTAAGGTATCTCCATGGAAGGGTGTTATATGTTTTGGTAAGAAGGGTAAATTGAGTCCCTGGTACATCGTACCTTTTGAAATTCTAGAACGAATTGGAGTTGTAGATTATCATTCATAAATGCCTCCAAGTATGTACAAAGTTCATGATGTTTTCCACGTATCACTATTGAGAAAATACTTTCTTGGCCCAATTCATGTAATCACAAATGAGAAAATTGAACTGGAACATGATCTGTCTTTTTGTGATGAGCCTGTCAAAATTTTGGATATAAGAGAACAAGTGCTGAGAAACCGGACGACTCATCCGGTAAAAGCTGTATGGAGAAACCATAAGATAGAAGAGGCAACGTGAGAACATGAGGAACATATGAAGAAGAACCACCCGAATTTTTTTATGCAGTAATATTCAGGAAATTTCAAGGATGAAATTATTTTATGGAGGTGAGAATGTGACACCCCATGCTTCCACAGTACGTTTCCCTTGGAATAATGCAGTAGCTTGCGTTGTACGCAACCTGGAGTTTTAACACACCATCTCCAATAAAACTAGCCATTATGAATAGTAATACCCACTTTTTGAAATATTATAAATTTTAATTATCAAAATGGACTTCATTTTTGGTTCAGAATATCAAAATTAGCTTTGGGTGAATTTCTAGTTTTTTCTAAAAACATTCAATTTTGGTTAAATAGTGAAAAACACTTCGTTATTTTTTAAAACAGACTTTTTATTTAAATAATTAGTTATTTTATTTTAATTTATTTTAAGTCAAAATAGATAAAAATACATAAATATTTTCAATTTAGTTCATTGGAGTCATTTAATAATATGTTTAGATATATAAAATTTTATTGAACTTTTTTCCATCTTTTACCCACCTTCATGGGGAATTTACAAATTTTCATAAAACTAAATTTTACCACTTTTGTGAGTATAATTTCAAAAAACCAAGGGACACGATTGACAATAGAAAATAAAATTTGGGTCAATAAGATGAAAATTATTTTTGGTGAATAGTAACTTTTGACTTTTATTTACAACGGTTAAAAGTAAATAGTAAAATTAAGGGTAAAAATGATATTATAATTACCCTAACACATATCCTAATTCTATTATATATATGTAATTTAACCAAAAACAACCTTAGGAATAAAATATTATTTTTTTGGTCAACTTGGATGAGATTGGGACATTTATTATTATTTAATTTAAAGAAGAGTTAAAAGAGTTAAATTTAATGGTTAATAACTAAACAATTTTTAATATATGGTTACACAAAATATAAATTAGACTATAGATATTAATTAGAAAGATAAAGAGATTTTTTACATTATGGTATTTTAGTTCTAATTTTTAGACATTAAATAATTAAATGAAGTTGCGGTAATTGCCTTATTAATGAAATATTATAATAATTGATATTATAAATATCAACTGTAAATTGAGACTTCATATAAATTACACTAATTTTATATGTTAATATGACATTTTAGGGTTTATTAAATAAATTTTTTCAATGTAATCATGTTGTTGTGATTTTCACAAAAACCAAATAATAAATAGTGTCCAAATTGACATAATTGAGTTTTTGAAACAAATACTGTATTATAAATTGATATAAAATTTAAAAAATCTGAGTTTCAGCCAAAGGACATCGATAAGGTTATATATATTAATAATTAATTACTTTGCATTTGATTTACTTGTTATATTAAGTTTATTAACCATATAATATAAAAATACAAAGAGACATGGTAAATGTCAAACTATTTAACTAAGGGTTAAATATAAAAGATAAGGCTAATAGGGTGACCTAAACCTATCTAAAGCCTATTGGTTGAGAGGTTTCCAACCCATCCACACCTTATCCTCTAAATAAATCATTTTTGATCCATTAGAAACCGATAATAATTTTATTATAAAATAATATTTCAAGCTCTTCCTAAAGTGACCCTACCTCTCTTATAAAAGGGTACTTCCCCTTCTCTTAAATTAACACCTCCAAATCCATTTGGATCAGCCATCCCCTACCCAAATATCCAATAAACTATCATCCCTTATACCTAGAGGCCTTACTTTGATCAGAAATCCAACCAACAGATCCCTTCTGATCAACTCAAAAGGAAAACCCAAAGAAGAGGAAAAATTTTCACCACCATCTTTCATGTTCTTTTCTTCTTCCACATTATATTTCAATGTTGTTTCCATAAAAAAATAATAAAACCAATACATTATACATACCATGATGTTATTATAAGTATGGTACATCCATATTCGTTATTCTACCGATCCTTTAAATGACAATGTCACTATACGTGCATATGTACGGCTTACCGTCTCCGCCTTGTGGTGTAGTTTGTTATTCAAACACATCATTATTTGGATGGGTATAATAATGAGTATAACTGATATAAATAATAAATATGTCATGTTAATTATTCTGTATATATGATATACCATCCAATTACATAGGGTTTCACCCTCAATATAATGATATTGTCGCTCATGTGTATGTACGAATTACCGTCTCCACGAACGCGATGAGATTAATTACCCATTATAATCATTCAAAATTAATTTAAATTGTCTGATAAAAAATAACTGTTATGAACATAATATAATTCTGTATATGAATCAAATATATCTAATCCATAAAAAACATTGCTTATATGACCAATCTTATAATGGAAAATGAATTAGTTAACACCCGAAACGATGGTACTACTAACATATTATTTACAAAGAAATATTATAAGATCATATATGATATCATATTTCTGTATATGATTTTTTTATAATTTAAAAAATATATTTTAACTATTATACAATAAATTAACATAACATTTACTAAGGAAAATTACTAGGTAAGGGTTAATTCTACAATCTCTTTACATATCTAAGGTTGTTAATACGTAAGTATCTACTGGGACCTCTTTATTATCCACATATTTGTTTTCATAAAAATGTAATTCAAAACATTCTTACTATTTACTAGACTATGGGTTAATTTCATTTATACCCTTATTTTAAAATATATGTTTTGAAAGGAATATTTTTGACGTTTTCAAAACATGGTACTTTATGACCTTTTCATCAAAATTAAGGTAGGAATGTCTTTTTTTAACTTATACGGTGGGTGTAGCTATTTTTTCCATTATAACATTGCCGATGCTTCCCATAAGATCTTATAAGAATATTTTCAAAATATATTTTTTCTTTTATAATTATATAACTTCTAAATGATTTCAAAATAGAAATAGATATTTCTCCAAAAAAGTTTTGATATCTTCTATGTCAACATCCATTGATGGATTTCAAGCTTGTTTGAATTTGATTTACTATGATAAAAAACTTCCATATTATATTGAAGGTTTTGTGATATTTTTGACTATGGATGTGTTATTTTTACACCGTTAATGGTTTATGGATAAACTATTGACATTTCGTATGATAGTTTTAATACGAATATTTATGTTATGTTTAAACCTTGTTAATATGAGGAATGCATTGGACTAAGTAAGTGATGGGTGGAGCCCTCTATAGCTACTAGGTGCATCTGTGGGTCCCATGAGAGCAAATACTGTCTTGGCACAAGGCCTTGAAAAAATCTTATTTGTATTCTTCGCATAAGGCCTTGACTATGTGGTTATGAAGTATGCCATTATGCATTCCATCATTATGGGATTGGCTATTGATATTGCATGTGATTATTCGACAATTATAATATCCATGTGAATAAGTAAATGGTATTATTTGATTTATATTGGCCATATTATGCATATTTTTATGTTTAAAGGGCTTATGTTTTAGACTTATACATTGCCTTAATTGTTTATGTTTAATTATAAATCTTTCCGCTATATTTTTATCCTTACTAAGCATCTTTGATGACCCCTTTCAATGTTTTAGTTTTCTCAGGATGTGATGAAATATTTTATGGATGACCTATAGGGATATGATAAGGATATAAGTTTGTTCAATGGGGAAAATTGTTGTTGATGTTTTTCTTTCATGATATAATGTAAAACTTATGAATTTATCTAGTACTTCCACGACTACTAAACTGATCGGTCTTGCGGGAATTGATCTCCTGTGATCTTACCAATGTTATTTAAAAATTCACCGACTCTGGGTAATTGGGGTAGGGGTATTACAATCTTTCTATGATCTAATGTGGTTTCTTACACTGTTATTGCGGTTCCTTTCAAGTTGATCTCATTCCCCTGTCGTTCTACTTGCTATATGATGGTAGATGATCACCCTTGGTTTTAATAGGGTTTTGTATGGCTTTTGATGATACAATGGTCTTGCAAAATCCTCAAGTGGGTCCAGTTACTGCGGGATAGGTGATCGGAGATCCATTATGTTATCCATCTTGTGAAAAGAATGTTGACACCCTTTTGTGGTAGGATTTCATATATTTATGTTCAACTGTGTATCTTCAAGTAGGGGATTTCTTTTGTCTACCTATAAATTATGGTTTCACGAAAATATCCAAAGATAATAATTGGCTATATGAAATTGAAAAGGGTAGAGGGGTTTAATTCACATGCCTATATAGCCTTGTTGTTACTTGTGATATTATGATTTGTATTGGTTAAGTACCCCAATGAAAATCGTGGTCACTGGGTGCCCTTATTTGAGCACCAAATAAATTTTGGAACCTATATTTTCATTAGTTTGAACCTTATATAAGAAAATTGGACAATCACATATATTCAAATAATGAATGTATTCCCAAGGATCGTACATTTTCTGTGATAACCACTGAATTTACAGGTGGGATTAAATAAGGGATGCCTTATTAAATAAGGAATTCTGTTTTTATAATGTATGTGGGGTTATGTGATGTGTGTGGGATTGATATGGGTTGTTTTTTAGTATGGTTGTGGGCACAATTGTGTGAAGAACGATCGATTGGATTGTTTAATAGAATCTCAGGTTGAGAGATTTATTGAAAGCAAGGTGTATGAGAAGTATTGTGTAGAAGGGATTCAAATTGGTTGTGTGGTAATGTGTTAGCAGATGGGGTTTTGAGATGGGGTTAGCTCTACTAGTATGTTAACTGAGTGGGATGACCATGAAGAAGGATTTTGGTGATTGGTATGGGATATTTTCCATTAATAACTTGAAAAATAAACCCCCCTTATCTAGATATAGATATATGATATATCATGATTGGGTGTTAACCATAGAGGAAATGTGAAGTCATATTAATCTATCAGGGCTCTTCACCTTCTGAGAACATTATTTATTATTGTCTATTGTGCTTAGTAGTTTCCCAAGAAGTAGTGGAATGGATAATTTAATTTTTTGATAAAGAATAAAATTTACTAAATAAGTTGGTTGGGAATGTGAATCGGGGATTGTGGATTATTTTGTGGGGTTGTGCATTTAGAGGTAGCAGCAAAGGTGGGAGTATTGTGACTTTGTGGTTTTTCTGAGAACCCATAGGATGGGATTTAGTGTTTGTATTCATATACGTATCTATGTCTATTTTTACTTTATATTTTTATAATCCCCCAACATAGTTGAGAACTTTGTGCTGAACAACCCCATCGTATAGGGTAGGGTGTTTTTTCCAACATTCTGTGAGGAGTACTAATAGATTGATTCATCCTCTTTTCACTATCTCTTCTAGGAGAGGTAGGTGTAGAATAGAAAATGACGGATATTGGTATATTAGTCTCTTATAAGGTGGTTGTGATTGAATAGGTGTCTTCTAGTGGGATGTTATGGCCTAGGTGCTTTTTGGTGAGGTGGTTTGTGATTTCCTAAGTGTCGTCAGGATGAAAGGTGACTTGATTTTCCATGTGTTTTCAGGATGAAAGGTTACATTATTTCTTAGGTATCTTCTAGTTGAGATGTGTTGTGGTTTGTGGCCTAGGTTTTTGCAGGTGGGATGTTTTGTAATGGACAAGTTTCTTCAGGAATGTTCTGATGTGGTATACGAAAGGGATTGGATTACCAAGGCGTATGACATTGGGAAAAAGTTGAATAAAAGCAGGAAAGTGGTTCGGGGAACACTATCATCGATGTGAATTATATTTTGTTACATGACATGTGTTATCTTATGAGGGTAATTTGGTGAACTTGGGATGGTTATTATACATTTTAGGTGATGTTTGTTTCTAATGTTTTACCATTAGGGAATTAGTATGCTTCTTTCACATATGAATGATATACTTTAGTTTTCTTACAAATTATTATTATTTGCTCACCCTTCATTTGAGAAACTATTTTCAGGTTTCTTGGAGGATTTCATAGACTGTGATGGGCCCTACTAGATCAGGTCTTGATAGTTTCCATGTCTCTAGTTACCTTTCCATTGGGAATTTTTTTTACATTGGAATTTTCATTGTATTTGTAATAGTTCAACTTTAATCATGCATGTGGGATGGTTTTTGGATTTATTATATATATTGGATTTTTCTATGGATGAACCATCTCATCTCGTGATCTTGTTTCATATAATGGGTAATGCCTCCCATTTTGTGATATTTCTATTCCATTGGTGCTCGTCGCCTACCCAGGGACTACTGGATGTTGGAATCAGGGGTCATTATCTCCCTTACATTATTTCCAACCTAGGAGGGGCATATTTTAAGGGAGGCGGTCATTATAGAATGGTATCATATGTGATGTTTGAGATATAGGATGAAATATGGGGTTAAGAATAGTGAGGATTTCATGGGTTGGTAGGTAAACCTTGTCAAATGATCGTAGTGAATGTCATAGGCCAAATATGACTGGCTAGGACAAGGGATTTTATGCCCCCTATGATATGATGCAAGGAATCTGAGCCTATCGAACGACAATTTTAGGCCAGACTATTTGTAGGGAAGAGAACCTAGGAATGGTATATGTATCATGATGACTTGTGTTCTTACTTCAAATGTGTTGTTTTTATAATTTTTAAATGAATTAAACAATGAGTAAAATGAGTTAAAATGAATCATAAATAAAAATTCCATACTACTATGGATTAGAAAATATTTTTCACTATTTAGTTATGGCTCTTGATCATCTTCTATATGAGGCTCATCAAGTTGAGGCTCATCAAGCTAATCCAGTTGACTAATAGAGGGTTGATCCAGTTGAAGAGAATGACTAGTGGAAGAGTAAGTTTCATGATTTTTAGCAGTAGTCTTTGGAAAGGTATGAGGGTAGTGTTTCTGTCATGTTGAAATAAATATGGATCAAGTATCTTGAGGTCACCTTCAGTTTGATCCAGGCCCTCGCAGAGTGCTAGGTTCCATTGGTAGTTATTCAGATGTGAGGATCTTTGTTTTAGTGGTGGATGATGTATCTATGGAATATGAAGGAGGACGAAATTTTTTGGGTTGAAATTGATAAGGAGTTATAAGAAAAGTTCCTTTTATAAAACTTGAAAGATGATAAGAGGTAAGAGCTACTATCCCTTCAGTATGGGAGTATATCAGTGCGAGAGATGTGGATAAATTTCAAGGACCTCCTTTGTTTTTCCTCAGATATATTTTTGGATGAGGAGTCTCATGTGAGATGTCTTGAGGAATCTATTCATCCTTTTATCTATTATATAGTTACTCCATTTCCATTTTCAATGTATTTGGATGTTCATAAGAAGAAAGTGGAGATCGAGTGGATAAAATCATTAGTAGGTCCACTGTTCTATGGGATCTCGTAGATTTATTTAAGTGGTAGGGTTACCAGCTGTCGGTCATAGGTGCCAAGACCTTTGAGGTTTTGACTGGGAGGGAGACAAACTTAGTAGCTTACTTTCCCGCATTTTGGTATCACTGGATCACTTGTTTTTTTCTATGGGATTGGGGTCGATGTGTTTATTTTATAGACTTATTATCCATATTTAGAATGATTGTCCTATTGTTTTTGGAGCTTAGTACGATAAAGGTATACATGTTTAGTACAGGCCTCAGTAGCAGTTGTCGATCAGTCTATTTTAGCAGTAGTAGAATTAGGATAATGCTCTAACGAGGGGAGATGAATGAAGTCGCAGATGACCTCAGGATGTTCCTCATGTTCAGTGGACATGGACTGATACTGATCATGGAGGTGTTCAATAGTAGAGATGTAGAGAAGTTAGGCATGCTCAGTTACACGCATTGGAGGAAGCAGTTTCAAAGGGGCCTGATATCATTAGAGGTACGATCAGTTTGTTTTGTTCCATTTAATGTGATTTGTTTGAATTATGGGATCCACACACCTTTTTTCCCCCACACTATACCATGATCTAGGACTAGAAATACAAGGTTTACAGTGAACCAGGTGTTGAGTACGATAGCTGTAGGCTAGACCCACTTCTTTTATGTGTGATGGGGGTTTCGTCTGATGATGAAGCCATATCAGTACCATGTGGATCCCTTATTACTACAGATGCAGTCTTTCAATTTCATCCTTGAAATAAATTGGTTTTATCCCATTCGTGTGGTTACCGACTACTTCCAAAAGAGAGTTATGTTCTCCATGTGGATGGTCAATGCATGGTTTATGTTGTTGAGAGGTGTTTTCAGGTGGGAAATTAGCATGTGGATCCCCTTAATTTTTTATTGGATGAGTTGTTAGTAAATCTAGTGGATTATGAAATAGTAGAGGTTCAGATGGTTATTAGGGAGTTCCTGGATGTTTTTCCCAAGGTGGTTGTGATTATACCTCATCGAAGTAATGTATAGTTTGGTATAGACTTTCATCTTGGTACTTCATTGATTAATATTTCTCTTTATCGAGTGGAACCTTCAGAGTTGCAGGAGTTGAGGACATAGATAGAAAATTTAATGGAGAATGATTTTATCTGACTCAGTGTGTCACTTTAGGGTGATCTAGTATTGTTTCCAAAGAAGGAAGATTGTAGTTCGAGGTCTTTCATAGACAACTAGAGGTTGTTTAGGTGATTGTAAAGAATGGTTACCCTCTTCTAAGGATAGAAGGCCTTTTAGACTAGCTAAAATGGGTGATTTAGTTTTTCTAAGATCGATCTGTTGTTTGGATATGACCAGTTGAGAGTGAAGGAGGGGGATATCCTTAAGATAGCCTTCAGATGAAGGTATGTGCACTTGGAGTTTTTATCCATTCAATTCGTTGTTATGAACACACCATCCATATTCATGGGGATTATGAGATAAGTGTTCCATGAATTCCTAGATCAGTACATCATCATATTCATCAATGATATCTTTATCTACTTAATGTTATATGAGGAGAACAACGAGCATCTTAGATCATTATTGTAGGTTCTTAGAGCCTCCAGATCTATAAAATGTTTCTAATGTGTGTGCTCTGGACCTCATAGGTTCATTTTATCGATCATTTGGTGTCTCAGCATGGTGGTGTAGAATACATGTCGAAAGATGAAGTTTTTTGTCTATGGGTAGAACCCAAGAACAATGAATAGGTTTGCATTATCCTTAATATTATAGGGTATTAATGAATGTTTTTACATGATTTCTCTCGAGTTTCAGCCCCATTGAAATATTTAACCAGAATGGAATAAGATTTTGTGTTGAGTGACCAGTTCCCAAAAATGATTAGTTATCTGATGGTGATGTTGGTTAGTTCTCCAATGCCCCAGTTTCCTAAGGAATGGGTGATGTTTGAGGTGTTCTGTGATACTTAATGTAATGGATAATGATGAGTCTTGATGTATCTGTTGGTAGTTATCTCTTATGGGTCTTGGAAGTTACATCTTCGTGAGATTAAATATTCACCTAATGTTTTGGAGCTACTAGCAGTCGTGTTTTCACTAATGTTTTTGTGGAATTACCTAATTGGGTAGCGCCTTGTGGGATTCATGGATCCCAGGAGTCCGAGGTATATTTTTTCCTAGAAATATCTAAACTTGTGATAGTTGAGGTGGTTGGTGTTTCCTATTGAATATTATTTTGAGATATCTTATACATTAGGTAAGGGAAATGTCGTGGGTGATTCATCAAGAATAATGTCAAAGAATGAGGTTTTTCAGGAATCTATGGATGGTTAAAGAGTGATGGAGGATTTGGTTCCAATTTACATAGATGTAGGAGTGGATAATGGTTGAGAAATATTGTTTCATATGATAATGTATTCTTCTTTGATGCATTAGGTGGAAGACTTTCAGTGTGGAGACTTAGAGGAAGAAGTGTTGTGTGATTATGTTGTCAATGGTGATTCTCTAGAGGGATGGTTAGAGGAAGTTTAAAATCAGATGTTGTTCTGTGGGAGGTTGTTTATTCCTGTACAAATGCATGAAGGAGTCCTTCATAAGTTTCAAAACCCAAATTTTTTCTGTAAATCTAGGAATTTATAAGATTTACCATGGGTTGAGGAGGTAGTTTTGGTGGATTGAGATGTAGTGTCTAGTTGTGTATTTTATTGAAGGATTCTTGATATTCCAGTAAGTAATGCCCACTCACCATGTTCCCTATGTTTTTTTTCATCACATGGACGTTCTTGAGTGGAAGTGAGATGAAATATAAATGGATTTTGTCATAGGGTTACCTAGAGATCAATGAGGTTAGGATGCTATCTGGGTAATAGTGGATCAACTGATGAAATCAGCTCAGTACTTAGCATTAAAGGAGTTGGGAAAAGTGGATGCATTGTTCAATAGGTATTTTGGTGAGGTGGTGTAGCTACATGGAGTTTCAAGATCCATTGTATCAAATCAGGACACACATTTTATCTCATGAGTATGGATGGGGTTAAAGCATGCTTTTGACACCTAGTTATGCCTATACACTAGACTGTACAGGAATTAGATGACATGTTTCAATCATACGCCATGGACTACGAAGGATATTGGGTGCGACACATGCCCTTTTTAGATTTTTCTTATAATAATAGTAATCACTCCTCTTTTGGCATGGATCCATTTAATGCTTTGTATAGAAGACTATGGTGTTCAACGATGTGACAGATAGAGGATGGGGAGACAATTGTTCTTGGTCTTGAGGTGGTGCAAAGCATGACAGAGAAGGTTCAACTTTTTTCTGAGAAGATGGTAGCAGCATAGGACTGAAAAAGTCATATGCTGATCTTAAGAGTATTCCCTTAGAGTTCGAGGTTGGGGACACCACCTGTTCTTAATGGTTTCTCGTCGATATGGGTAGCATAGGTTTGGAAGAGGGAGTAATCTTTCTCCAAAGTTTGTTAGAAAACTTGTGGTGTTGTGGAAATTTGTAAGGGTGTTATACCAGTTAGCATTACCACTACAGTTAGAGAGAATCTACAACATCTTCCACATATCTCAGCCCCATTGGTATCTTCACGATGAATCCATTCTCATTGAATAGAGAGAGTTGGATATCGTGGATGAAATAACATTTGTGGAGTGGCCAATAGATATTTATGATCATTGAAAGATGATGCTATGTGGGAGGACCATTCCCTTGGTTCATGCTTTGTGGGGGCATGAGGGCCTGATGGAGAGTACATGTGAGAGGGAAACGAAGATGCATTACTAGTACCCATTGTTTTTTTAGTTTCACTTTGATCTATTTTTTTGAAATGTAAATGTTAAAAAAATGTTTTATTAGATGAGTTCCTTTCCCTTATTTTGATTTGTTTGTGGTATGGTATGTGATAAATTAGTGAAATAAAAATTGGGAAGGAGCTAATTCATAATCGAGATTCATTAAATATGATTCGACTAAACCCATGAGGGAGAGTTAGTGTAGACTAGTGTATAGTATCATAACATGGAAGAATAATTCCCATAATCATGTGGTTGAGAATGTGTAGTTCATTTTTCATAGAGATTGTTAGTTTGGGCTGTGAAAAGGTTGATACGGTTACACGATGGTTGTGGGAAAATGTGGTTGTGTGAGAAGATATGCATTGTGATTATGGTGGTGAGGTTGTATAATATATTTTTGGTCTTTGGGGTTGGGTTTTTTGCTAGTGTTAGTGTTTTAGGAGTGGAGAGTCTCTTGAGAGGTATCTCACAGGGTGGTTGTCCGAGCTCCCTTTTCTTTCTAGGCTTGGGTTTGGATTCTTGCGGATGCGAATCATTTGAGTGGTATCTAATGTAATGGTCCATGTCCTCGAAATCTATTACATTGAAATTTGTTTGTTTGGGGGGAATTATAGAGGAGGAAAAGGTGTTTTCATAGGAGTTGGGTTGAATCAAATATGCAATAGGAGTAACATGTCATGTAAGTAAATTAAACATCATGAGGGTTGGGTTTAAGGATTATTCTAGTTGGTTTACGATGTGTAATGTTTTAGGGTTGGAAAATAAATAAATCAGTGGGTGATGGGGTTTTCCATGAAAACTATCCTTGAGGAATTACATGATGTGTAAGGGGATTACACGTCAAGTAATAACCCACTTTTGTAAAGGTTAATTATTTTTTTCAAGCATATCGGGTTGTAAAACCCTAAGGTAGAAGTGAATCTTCCTCGACCCTAGGTGACCCGAAAAACCCTCTTAAGAATTTTGATGATTAATTTATCAAGGAATGACTACTAGCTTCTATCCATTGATCTACTCTAACCAGTCATCAATCTAAGGGGTGTTGTTCACCCATTCTTGTGGTTTCTTCCTTCATGACCTCTTTTTCCTCTAGTTATTCTTTTATTGTAATGGAGGATAATATCCTCTGGTTCTAATGGGGTTTTATTAAATTGTTGTTGATATGGTGGTTCCACAACATCCTTTGGTGGGTGAAGATATTACGGGAGAGGTGATCAGAGATCTTTTATGTGATCTTCCTCATTCAGAGAACATTGACACAATTTCAAGGTACGATTTCATTCATTTCTCTTCCTAAGTGACTCATGCAGGAGGGGATTGATTTTTCCAAACTATAGATTTTGGATAAACCAAATTAACAAAATATAAGAATTGGATATATGAAATTGAAAAGGGTAGAGGTGTTTTATTTTCATGCATTTATAGAATTGTTGATACTTTGTGATATTATGATTTGTATGGGCTAACTACCACTGAATATCATGGTCGTTGGGGGCCCTTGTTTGTACATTAAATAAATTATATGTTTCATGTGGTTCTTTGGTTGGAAACTTATATATGAAAATTGGTTAATCACATTTAATTGTGTAATTAATGGATTCCCATAGATCATATAATTGTTATGATATCCCATGAATTAACATTTGGAATTAAAAAACTGATGTATTATTAAATCTAGAATTGTTTTTTTCCTTAGTATGTGTGGCAATGTGATGTGTGTGGGATTGATCTGGGTTGTACATTAGTATGGTTGTGAAAATGGTTTTGTGCTGATATAGTTAATATTTTCCACATTTTAATATGAATTTAAATTATTAAAACCCTAAAAAAATTTCATGTTGAGGTTATATTGATTAATTTTGGATTTATGTTGTGTTCTGAACAAAAATGTAAAAATTGGTTAATTCTAGAATTTTTATCTAATTTTATCAAAAGGATATTTTGGGAATAAAATATGATATATTAATCCAATTTTAGTTATAATTTTTTTTATTCCTAAATTTTTATTCCTTAAATTTAGATTTAGGATAATGATATTATTCGACAGTGTTCTGCACTAAAAATATTAGTCAAGTGGAAATGTTGTTTGGGGGGATAGTGTGGACCCCACCTCTATAAAATTATCATAAATTAGGATATAAACCTCTAATTGATATGATTAAATCTAGAATATAATGAGGACACATCGAATCGTTTATCCAATAATTCTAGGGAGTTTTTCACTCATTAAGGCGGCCATTGGATGTTATATATTTAAATAATAATTTGAGAATTCTAAGACATAAATTGTTCATCTTATTATAAATTCTAACTCCTTAGTCTGATGACCAATTAAGCTGAAATGTGGTGGGTGAACACAAATAAATTTGATAAAATACTATTCCAATAGATGAAATGCATGAATCGTTCATTTAATTAGTTACAAAAGTGAAAAGTTTAAGAGGACCTATTCTAGCCTATAAAATGTGGGGATTTTGTTATTCCCAAATCATTCAATCCCATTCCATTCAATCCCATTCCATTCAGGAAACCAAGGAGGTGATCTCCACCAAGGGAGGCTAGCCACAAATATTCCCAGTTTCTTCTTCTTATTTATTTTTTTCTTTATTTTTGTTATAGTTTTTAATTGGTAATTTAGATTTATAAAAAACTCATGTATTGTTTTATATTTTTGGGTCCATCATCTACACTCTTATTTTTCATCCATTCTTCTTCCTCTTTTCTTTTCATATTGGCATCTTTCCACCATGACCTCTTACCTTAAAAATGGGTGGTTAATCCAAGGCTTGACATGAGGAAGTTATGTGGAAATTTCATGTATTTCATGCTTAAATTCATTAGTTTTATTATTTTTTTGAAGACCATGAATGATGTGCATTGTTGTGGTGATAATCCCCCATGAAACTAAACTGAAACTCATTTCAATTATTTTATTAAAACGTTTACCTCCCTTCTATTGGATAAATGATATTTATATAACGGATTTGATCCCTTTTGGTGGATGAAATGACATATGATGGAACTAGGTCCCAGGAGATGTCACACTCCAGATCAAGGTGGTACATGAAAATTTTTATACGAAGAGGTGGAATTAGGATTGATAAATTCATTTGATATTTTACACCACTAAATAAATTAATATTAATTCATAATTAAGATATCAGAATCGAATTATCAAACATAATTTAAACAACAACAAAGAGAATGATGGATCCCACAAACCAACCCATAAAGGCCATGTTCTTCCATCAGTAATTACATTTTGTCATTGCATGTTAGTTGTATCATTAATTTCATTTAAATTAAATTACTACCATATATTAAATAAAAAAAACCCATAATAAATAGTTTAAGCGAAGAAGATTAATTTACTGAAAAAATTAAAAAGCTCCTCAAGTGAGATTCCCCAGTCCATCCACTTTGTTTCATTACGAAAATATAAAAATAAGATTTTACCATGCCCTATTGCAGGTGTCTATCAAAACAACCACTATTTCTGGGGATCCAACAAATTAATAATATTATTTTATATTTTTACATTTTAGATAGATTCCATTGTTTTAAAATTTTAAAAAGAAAATTATAAAAAAAAATCAATGACGTATTGAAACAACTATTACTTTACATGGAATGACTACTCATAGGTGAGACAACATCACAAGGATGCTATAATAGAGTATAACAGAGCACAAGTGAAGGATCCTAAAGAGGATATATAAGAAATACTAGGTCAAATTAGAAGGTTGATATAATATATTCATGATACCCAAGAGGAACCGGAGCCTTAGCTTCATCTGGGAGATCAAAAATATATGGATGACTTTTGGAACATTTATAAAGAAACAAATAATTACCCCGTTCATTACAATGAACCTAATACAATGGTGGATGAAATTTCACCACTAATATTTGAAAATGATGAAAAGATGGAGGAGCTATGCTACCTTCCTCCATCCACTTGGATTCAAATTCAAGAGTCACTTACCATTGAAGAGGTGATTGAAACATAACCAACTACGGGAAACTATTATTTCTTTAACTTTAAATTTTTTTATTTCATTCAATCTAATTTTAGTATCACTCCTCAAGGATTTAAATTTTCAGAAAAAATCAATCATTACATTGACTTAGAGGAAGCATAAGAAACTGATCATGCACCTATTTTGGAACACATAGAGCTCCCTAATTTTATTGAACATACATTTTCTGGGACCCAAGAATAAATACCTGTTTGTGATTGTGTAAAACAAGCCAAAATATGATTACTTTGATAGGTATGAATTTGACACTTATACATGATGTTATAATTCTATTAAAATATATTTACATTCTAATATATAATTATATTATTCTTTTGATGTAGTACATCTGGATAAACCACTAGAATGACAAAAAGACATTTCAAAACTATCAATGAAGGAGGTGGAGGTTAAATACTTTATCCTACCCCCTCTATGTAAGTTGTAGCACATTTATAAGGGGGTAGATCTCGTGCAATCTATCCATGGATTCCTCCTCAATAAGAATAGGTAACTGCAAGCTAGGAGGAATAACATTTGGCGGTTCATGTCAAAGAAGATCCAACCACCATCAGATTATTTATCACATCTGGTAATACCCACCGGAGGTAGTAAAAATCTATAGACCACATAGGGGATCATACCAAGATTTATCCTTATGTTCTTTCTAGGAATTTAGATTCCAATTTCATTTATTAGGAAGTAATTTATCATGAAATCCCATCTATCCTAAATTTTTATATTTAATTATATGATCCATGTTCTTAATTGATTTTTTATAGGGTCATAAAGGTAGAAGGAATCCTCAAATAATGGAAAATAAGGACAACTGTTCATTGGAAAGGGAGTACATTTTTTTGTTTAAACATTTAAAATATTTATATTTTTTTGGTTCAAAACAGGTTTTGAAATTTGATGATAAAAATTGCACTCCCACACTTGAAATAATGATTTTTTTATTTTTCTTAGAGAAATGAGTTTATTAGTAATATAGTGTTTATGATGTTTTATATTTCAATTATCATCCAATTTAATGAGTAAAATTAATAATTGGATGTTTAAAATAAATAATGGATATTGAAATAAAGACTCAATTTTTGAATGAATTAAATAATTCAGGTATATGAAATTTACTAACAATTTTTCATGCTTTGAATTTATGAAATTCAGGTGAATTGATTTGTAATTATTAACCAAGACTTGAGTGATTGTTCAATTTAATATGTCGCATTACCGAGAGGATTTATAGACCAAGTACTTAATATTTATCTTGAGTATATTTCTTGAGTAATCTTGGGACAAGTGACCAGTCCGAAATTGTGTTGAATCCTGTCAAAACTATTACAATGAAATAAATTTAAATGATTAAGGCGTCTTTTGAAAAGACCTTATCCTTACAGAACACCTTTAAAATAAACCTTATTTATTTCATAGAGGCCATGAATGGCCTTTATTGGGATGATCCATGTTTCAATCCATTTTTATCCATTCCTACCATACTCATTGTATTTTCCTAACATTTTAAAGGTAATGTGTGGGGGTGAAAAGAATCATTATGGAAGGGATGATATATATTGTATTCATGAAGTTTGGGGGGTGTTATTTTGGTAAATATAATTTTTTTTGATTCATTAATTGTGATATTTATGGGTTTACCCCTCTTGAATTAAAAAATGAAAAATGAAAAAGAACCGAAAAAATGATAAAAATGGGCTATGATTTGGGAAATCCAAAAATCACACTTACTAGACCTATTATTTTTATCATGATTGGTTAGGTGGAAAGTTTTAGTTTTATTCTAAATAATAACTTTTGAAAAATAAATTAAATGAAAAGGATCATTGATAAATAAAAAAAATATATAAGTAAAAAATATATTCATGAGGGTGATTAAATCATTCATTATGCATATTTAGATCGTGATCTTACTTTGAGTTTGGGGAAGTTGGAGTTTATACATTGAAGGGTAGAATTTCATTAATCATTTAATATTTATATAAGTATTTTTAATTAAGAGATAAAGCTACTCCTTGAGCCTTAATGTTTAAATTAATCAAATCCCGCCAACCTTAAGCATCATAGTCATTTTCACATATATTGAAAGTCCCAAATATTTTATGTTCCTTAATTCTTTACAAAGTGGAGAAATTAGTTAATTTTCAATCCTATGTATGAGAAACTTATTCTCTTGATACTAACATATCTCTACGTTTTTTTATCACGAGTGAAGAGAGGAAATATAAGAAGGTGAGGTAAATCATGACGTCACATGTTTAATAATAATAAATTGAGAAGCTTGATTTAATGAAAGGGGAAGTTCCATATTATTAAAAGTGGAAATATAAAATACACAAACTAATTTTTTGTATAAAAATGAGAAATTAAATTGATATTTTATGTATATTTTTAATGTATTATTTGACATTGAAATTTGTTTAATTTTAGAACATTAAAATTTGCTGATTTGTAACATTTGTGTCATCTGAATTCCAGGTTGAGATTGTATGCTTGTGGAAATTGTTATAGTTAATATTTTTCTTATTTTTATATGAATTATAGTTATTTAAACCCTACCAATTTACTTGTTTGAGAAAATATGGATCAATTTTGGATTTATGGTGTGTTTTGAGAAAAAAAATGTAAAAATTGGTTAATTGAGGAATTTTTCCATAATTTTATCACAAGGGTATTATGAGTATAAAATTTAAAATATTAATCCAATTTTTGTGATTCTTTTTTTATTCCTTAATTTATGTTCTTGAACTTTATTTTCAGGAGAATGGTCTGATTCAACCATACTGAGCCCTGAACAAAAAGTTAGTTTGAAAAGATGTTTGAGCAGACTGTGTGGACCCCACCTCTATAATGTAAGTATAAATTGGGCTACATAGCTCTAATTGAAGTTATTACACATCTAATATAATGGGGAAACATAGAAACGTTTCTCTAAAAAAAATTGATGGTGTTTTTCACTCATTAATGGTAGAATTCTGGAATTATCAGTCTGAAACAGTCCATCTCAGTATAAATTCCATAAATTACTAGTACGTGTTGACAATTATGCTGAAATATTTAGGGTTAAGGAAACAATCAATGATTAAAACATTTTATGAAGCATGAAATGCATGAATTTTTCATTTAATGAGTCAAAAATGTGTAATGTTTTAAAGGACAGATTTTATTCTGTGTTAGGAGGGGATATCATCCTTCCCAAATAATCCTATCTCATTCTATTAAAACCCATTCCATTCAAGTAAACAAGGAGGTGATTTCCACTTAGAAAGGCCTACTAAAAAACATCCCCTTTTTCTATTCTTATATATCTTTTTCTTTATTTTTTTTATTTTCAATTGTAATTTAAATTTCTAAACAAATCATGTATTTTTGTAATTTTGAGTCCATATTCTTTACCCTTATTTTTCTTCCATTCATATTCATTATTTATTTATTCTACTGATATTTACCACATGACCACTTATCTTTAAAAATGAGGGGATAATCTAAGGCTTGGTCCTGGGGAGGTATGTGACAATTTCATTTAATCGTCACTTTAATTCATTAGTTTTGTTATGTTTGTGATTAGAAATATTTGCATGCATGAGTGTGGAGATCATACACCACATCACTGAACTAGAATGAATTTTTATTATTTTAATAAGTATTTACCACCTTATATTAGATATAAGCTCTTCATATTATGGATTTTATCCATTCAGTGGATGAAATGGCATTAGATGGAGCCAGGTCATGGGAGATGTCACACTCTCGATTGAGGTGTTCCATCAACATTGATTATAGGTTGAGGTGAAATTGAGATTGTTAAATGCATTTGATATTTCACACCACTAAATAAATGAATAGTTATTCATTAATGAGATTTCATAATTGAATTATTAATATAAATGTGAACACCAACATGCAGAATGATGGAACCCTCAAACCTACCAATAACGACAAAAATATTTCTTCACTAATTACATTTTGTCATTGTGTGTTAGTTTTATATTTATTTCATTTCAATTAAATTAATTCACTATAAAAATAAAAACAAACAAATATAATTTGATTAGGTGAACCATATTTAATAATCGAAAAACTAAAATATATCCTCAAGGGAGACGACCTTGGTCAGCCAATATGCTGTATTGGGAAAACATAAAAATATGATTTTCCATGCCCTATGACATTCATGAGTCATGTGTTGTGGGATGTATTGGGTGGTTTAATGGGAGATCATGATTAGAGATTTATTGATTGTGGGTGGATATGAATTTTTGTTTAATAGGCCCACAAACTGGTTGTGAGGTAATGTGTTACCTAATGGGGTTTTGAGGTAGGGGTCGGTTCTGTTGGTATGTGACCTGGGCAGGATGAATTTTTTGAACGATGGTAGTAATTTTTATGGGTTCATCCCATTTGATAACATTTATAAAACTTCACCTCATATTTAGTGACTGATATATGATATATCATGAATGAATGTTAAATGGGGAGGAAATAAGAAACTGCCTTATTCTATTAGAGCTCTTCCCCTTCTGATTAGTGTGTTTCCTATTGTGTGTTGTGCTCAGTAGTATACTATGAAGTAATAGAATGGATAAATGATATTTTTACAAAATAATTATATTGATTAAATAAATTTATTGGGAATGCAAATCCAGTTTTATTGCTCGGCGTGTGGTGTTGTGTATTTAGAGGTAGCAACAATGGCGGTAGGGTTGTGACTTAGTGGTTTGACTGAGAACCCAAATGTTTGTATTGACCATTTGGTATCATATAAATATATATATATCTACATATATTTTATCTTATGATTTCTCTATGAACCTCGATATTGTTGAGAACTATGTGCTGAACACACAAATCATAACGGGGGAATGTGTTTTTTCCCAAAAATCTGGTGATGAGTACAGATGGATTGGTTCCTTCTCTTTTCTGCTATCTCTTGCAGGAGAGGTAGATATAGCACATGTTGTGATGGTCGGTGGTCTGTTAATTTCTTATATACTAGTTGTGATGGAATTAGTGTCTTCGGGTGAGATGTGATGGCCGAGGTGTTTTCAAGCATGAGGGTTTGTGCATTCAAAGGTGTCTTCGGGATTACAGGTTAACTACATTCCTTGTTTTCTTTGGGGTGATATGTGACATGCTTTCCCATATGTCATTGAGATGAGATTTGGTTTATTTCGTTGTCTTGGTTTTTCTGGGCAGGATGTGTTGTGAAGACTTTGTGTGTGTCTCTATGTGTGTGTGTGGGGGTGCGGGTGTGATGTGATATAGAGAAAGGATGGGAGTGTCAGGAAGTACGACATTGGGAAATAGTGGAATATTAGTGGGAAATTGGTGTGGGGTACCCTATCACTGATGTGAATTATATTACATTACATCACTTGCATTATTTTTTTCATGTGCCTTGGAGAGTTTGAGATGGTTATTATACATTTTTGGTGCTCTTTGGTTCTACTATTTTTTCATATGGGCATTAGTATGATTCTTTCACATGTGAATGTGAGACATTGGTTTTCTAACTTGGTATGAATGTATAATCACCCAATGGATAGAAAACTATATTTTTTCCAATATTATTTCATGGACTGTACAGGACCCCACTAGCTTGGATCTTCAGAGATGATGTGCCTCTACTTATCTTTACTTTTTTGGTATTTTTTTTACTTTGGAGTTTTAATTGTTTTTGTAAGTGTTATACTATATGCATGAATGTGGTGTGATTATTTCATTATATATATATATATATATATTTTTATTTGATTTGGGGATGAGAAAAATTTATCTTGATCTTGTTTCATACAGAGGTTAATACATACCATTTTGTGATATTCGTATACCCTTAGTGCTAATCGGGAACCTGGGGCCTATTAGAGGTGGGACTCAGGGGGTCATTATCTATCTTCCTTTATTTCCAGACCAATAGGGGCATCATTGGAGGGAGGGGTCATGAAAAAAACATGGGCCCCTATATTTTATGGTATATTTACATTTTTTCCCATATTTAACTCTTTCACTAATCCTTCTCCACTTCATTTCTAGAGGGATCCTCAAACTTCTTCTTATGGGACTCTCATGCCTCTCCACCTAGGGATTATAAAATTCACCATCATGCCACTAGCTGGACCATTCTGGTGATTCCTCATATTTTATAATCAAATTAATTAGAAAACACTACCCTTCCAAATGTGACACGAGCTAGTAGAAATTCAACCCCTTGGTTTGATCTCCAAGTTTTATTCCTCCCAAATGTGTGTGATTTTTTTTGAGAATTAATTTCCTTTTTTTCTAAATTGAAAAAAACCCACTTGAGGTTTTTTTCTCCATAATTAATTCATCAATCTAATTAATTAGTTGAATTGATGATGGGGTAAGGATTAGGCCCTACCTCTATGCTATAAATGGGATTATTGAACTAATTGAATTTTACATGAGACTAAGAAAGGTTACATATTCCTTATGAAATAAATAGAATTCTAAATGAAAATTTGTAGTCCAATATGAATTCATGTTATACATTATTATATTTTAAATGGAATTTCTCTTCTAAAAAATTCATATCCTCTTCTATTTCCATTATATATATAATGGGTTCCAAAATAAGCACCAATTGAATGGGACTCATGTTCCTTGTAGTTTGAATCTATTAATGCTTTGTCAAATTACTTGGAGTGATAGTATCTATTCATATGACAGTCTTTCTATTCATTTTTTGTATTACCTCTAGAAAAGTGATTATAATTCCATAAGGGATACAACATGGATGATCTCCATAGAGTGATGGTTGTATGATACCATGATAGATAGTTGTTCACCTATGTCAGATGCTAGATATAAAATCATAGGTTAGTTCATAATGTTACAACGCTATTCCTAGAGTGGCACCAGGGATTCTATCCGTCAGTCGACTATGATGGACTCCCTAGGGATTGGACATTTAACAAGCCCCTTGAGTGATACTTAGAAAGTTATCTTAATTTACTAGGGATGGGATCAATTTAACTCTCTATCATTTATAAATAGTTATCAGATTTAATTAATAATTAAATTAATTGTATCAAGTTACATATGATCTCTTGTTTTAAGAAAAGTAGGGCCATGTCCCCTAAGCCCAATTGAATTCTTGGGGACATTAAACAATCTCTCATAATACACACTAAATTTAACTTTGTAGGATCCCTTGGAATATACTCACCAACCTATGATGAATTACGTAAAATTGGACATGTTTCTATGTGGAACCATACCAATGTACTAATTTATTTAATTATTCCTCAAAATTAGTTATAATGGAAATTTTTTCATTTTTTATTGCATAAAATAGTTTTATCATAACACCATTGGTAATGGCCAACTAGGATTTTGTATCACACCCTACTCTAGATGCTTTTGATAACTTTGTATTCATTATGAATTAATTTATTGATATAGTGAAGTGTATAGATTTTGATGCATGATTGATTTATAGTTAAAGTATTCAGTATGGGGTAGAGGACCCAGCCTATGCTCGAGATGCTAGTAGTAGCATTTTTTCGTATATTTTTTATATTTTCATAGCCTGTGGTATATTATTGTATCCCTTATCCCCCATTAATATTTTTTGTGGTACCTAACATTCCATCACCATCTTATAAATTTATTTATTATTCATATTCCTCCAATTATTTATTTTTTCTTGAACTATTTATTGGTTTCCTCTGCTATATGTATGTGATAAAAAAATTTAATTTCTTATTCATTATATATAATGTTGCGATGTAGACTGGCCTGTGAGTGCATAGTCATCCCACAGACACTTCCTAGGCCCTCGCTTCTAGTCGGAAGCCTCTATCATTCAATGAGGCGAACTGGAGGTCTTATGGCCTACCATCTTGATGAACAATTATGTGGCATCCATGGTGGGACACTACAACATCATTCTTCAACAAGAATAGGTTTATTATGTGAAACTAACATTGTAATAATGGTTAAAATATGTATTATCCATGTTCTCTTTTTCTTCTAAGGTTCATGTTTAACTGATCAAATAGCTTAGGTGTGTCTTCTAGATTATTGATTATACCTATATTTATGCTGATTTATTTCAGGGAATGTTTAATTCATATGGTTTGAACAATTATATTATCCTCTATCATTGATGTCTATTCAATTGATACATAATATTTACTATAATATTAATGGGAAGTGATTGGAGGCTTTAATTCATTATCCAATGTTACCCACTTGACATACATGACTACCTAGATCTAGATTTTTTTCCTCAATTCTATTAAAGGGCGACATTGAGTCTTGATTGGGTTTGTACTATGGAATAATAAGTTATATTAATGGATAACACAGTGTATAAATAATTAAGGTGTATTCAATATCAATTTATTTCCATTTTTATAATTTTTTGTTTTTATATAATTATATTTTCAGGGCTAAATACAAGAAAAATCACCAAATAGTACCCTAAAATTCCCATTAATAGATATTTTTTGGAAGTAATGATATGATGAGGGAACTAATATATATGTATTGATCCAAAAAATTCCATGAACGGAATGAAAATCCACATATTTAAAAAATACAATTAATTCAATGTTGGAAATAATACCATCAAAATTCTCTCCATGTTTCAACCTTCCAGGAGATTTATGCTTACTATTATCATACCCTTTAATTATCTAGTTGGGGGAGACATGTCGACTTCACAATGTATGTTATGTTTCAAGTTTTTAATAATGGTAGTGTCAATATAATAACCATTATCAACAAAGTATGAATTAATATTGACAACAATTATCTTTCAGGATATTTAATAGTTCCAGATACACCATTTTATGGATTCTTCATGGTCGTATTCCATGAATGAATTGATGGATTTTAATTTATTGGATCCAATAATTGAAAAATATATATCAAATGAATAAACTACAATTTTTAAATACAATGATATTAAAGGAGAAATTATTAGGGAATCATGGATTTTAATTCGAATATGAATGAAATCCATGATTGAGTGTATTATTGGGAAAATGAGGTTTTTTTGATAAAGGGTGTATTATTATTTCCATGCAGTTACACCCTAGATTGATTTTATGGTAATGGATCTAATTATGATGAAAAGTAATTTCCTTAGTTGTAATGTGGGTAATATCCCACCATTTGTGGGTTGGGATTAACTAACTATTTCACATGACTCTTTTTATGAGAACAATTTCTTCTTGTTTTATATTCTTATGGTATAAATGTATCGAAATTATCCATAAGGAATTTGATATCAAATTTATGTTCTTTCTATTCTCATTGGAGTGTTTATCTCTTGTTTTTTACTATATATATATATAGATTCAGTGGAAAAATATTTGACCATAGGGGTCTATCATAGTTCTTTCTTCTATGTCCTTTATAGCCACTTCCTCAATTATGGTTGAGAAATTTAGGTTCCTATGATATTTATTCACCAGCGAATAAAACAATAAAGTGGGTGGAAATTTCAAATCCATATCCTAATTCTTCATCATGTGATAGTTGTATGTTTTTGGGCATTTCCCATTCTCCTTGTGATCGAGGTATGATATCTAGAAGAGTTTATACCGACATGGATACCATTGAGGGATCTTATTCATTTAGGTTATTCCACTACAATGGATTGAACTAAATATTACATGTATGTGATATGTAATATTTTATTGGTAGTTTCATAGAGGGAATTAAGGTCACAAATGGTTGATTCAGTTATGGAATTATTTTTTAATTTACACGAATGAAAAATTTATAGGTCATCCAATCATAAATTTCTGCATAAATATAACTAATACCTAAATTAACTCCAATTATTCTTTAGGTGAGGTAGAAATGAGAAATATTACTAGCACCATTGTTTTTATCAACATAATCTAAATAATTTTAATCATTTATGGAGGATATCCAGGATGAAAAATAATATTAAATATTATTCCCCAACATTTGATAGAAGGGATAATAGTCTAGGTGGTTATTTAGAATGACTTTATTTTTTCACCTAATCTTCGTTAGTTTGACCAATTTACTCTCCTGGAAAATAAAAACAAATCATATAATCTTATATTTTTAAAAACACACAACCATATTTTGATGGTCTTTAATGTCAGAGTGACCTTTATCCTTCTTTCCAGACTGACGAGGGACATGTTTCTGGCATTATTAATTGGGAGGAGTAACTGAATAATATTGAGCAGGATTAGGGGTTGTAGCTGGAATGGATTATTATTCTAGAGTAATATTCACCTTATCTTCTTTACAATATTAAATCTATTTTCATAATTCCATCAGTAATGACTTGGATTTGAAAATTTTAAGGGAATATTTTATGTTTTGTTTTATGTATACAAACTCCCATGAACCATTATGGTATATAAAATTAATAACAAGTGTTTGAAACTCAACACATATATTTTCTACACATATCTCAAATGGTTTTCTTATGAAAAGGGAATATTTAGTGAAGATTTTATAAATTCCCACCATGAGATTATGTCCCAAAATATTCCATTTTCACATTACATTAAATTTGAGATACCTAGAATGTATTTTGTTGTACTGAATGAAGTAAAAAACTTCTATTATTTTTACAAAACACGCAATATTTTTCCCATCCCCTTTCTTTGGGGTTCCCAACATCGGGCCACATCGAGATGTTAAAAATACGAGATACCACACTGAATCTTTGATTCCATTAAATACCAGTAATGTACGATTCCTAATGTTTAGTGAAAGATGATTCAAGTCCACCCAATAATGGTATCATTTCATCCCTATATTCATTTTTTTGGGATTCCCATCTATGTCTTCCATTCGACTGGAAGGAAACTCAATGGAGTCATAGAGTTCTAGTGGAACTATCTCTTATGTTATTTTTTGAGTGAAGGTAGTGAGAGATGGATTTCATGGTTATCTTGAATGTGCCTACAGTTGATAACTTGATTGATTTGTACTATGGTATATCAATTTAAATGATGGTTTATTCCTTAATGGATGTATTTATGGGTAGTTTATGGTGTCATCGTTGGTAGTTTATGGATTTATGTGTAGTTTATGGTATATCATTTTAACTAGATTGATTTGGACTAAGGTTTTGTTTCATCCCTATTATTGGGAGGAGTTATATTGGTTTCATCGTTGTATTTTCATTCATTTGATTAAATTTTCATAGTAATTTATCATATAGATTCCACAGATTTTGCAACATGATTTCATATTAGGAGCTATTCTCCGTAGTAACGGGAGGATTAGTTCCTTTCAGTGAGGGATGTTATTTTGATATAGACACACATTTCCCATTATGAGTAATATATGTTCATTAAGTAGGTATTATATGAATTTTTTGAGGGTATATCATATTTTGATTCAATCATTAATGTTAGGCATTCGCACTATCATTATGAATTTTAGTGAAAACCAAATTTCAACTAGATTCCTTTTTACCATTCTCTTCTGTATTAATTTTATACTCTATGGCATATAGAGGGATGCTCTCAACAAAATTTACTATTGTGAATTTTTCAACTGGAGTCAAATACTCATCTTAACTAGAAAGGGGAATAATTATTTCCAAAATAT
Source organism: Viscum album (assembly GCA_963277665.1). Lineage (NCBI taxonomy): Eukaryota > Viridiplantae > Streptophyta > Magnoliopsida > Santalales > Viscaceae > Viscum > Viscum album. The sequence goes on along the minus strand of OY728148.1, from coordinate 1,781,449,273 downwards.
TCATTGAGGTATTGATAGTAATAATCATTGAAATCAATCTTATTGGTAAAACTTTTTGATTTGTGGTCATTCTAATGTTTTTCTCACATTAATTTTTTCCCCTAGATGTAGTTTATAGAAGAAATTACAAATGGACCCCCCATTGGATTTCACTGAATTTGATCTTAATAATGTATATGAGTCCCAAATTATATGAAATCATTAGAGAACTTCTGTTTGTGATCGTCTGAATTTAAGGGAGACTCACACTATTAGAGGTGGGTGAGGTAATAATTCCTCAATACTATTTGGTTTAGGTATTTTCTAGTATGTTATCATCACATCATTTCTTTACTCTAGATATGATAATCCTAGGAGAATTTGTTTTGGATTAAATACCCTTAGCCTTATAGGATTGCATAGATCATACCCTACCATTGCGAATATTAATAAAAAACTCAAAGAATTTCACAGTTATATCATGGAACAATTCATATGAAATAGATTTCCCAAGATATAGGTGTTCTCAATTTATGGTTTTTCTATGACATCGGGTATTCGTTTCCTAAAAAAGGAGGCATTTTTATAACAATCCAAGAAACATGATGCAGAATTATATCAAGGGATATCTCCAACTGAGTATAAACTTAATGTACATTATGGATGGATGAATTCAATTGGATTCAATAACTATCATACGAAGACCCATTAAATGATTCTTGTCCTAAATCTATAAAATTCGAAGAAAATTTACCCAATGATACATCTTAATGGGAAATAGGATGAGATGTAAAGAATAAAATTCATTACACCCTCTTATGCATACATCAAGTAGCGTGATAGTGATTATCTAGAAGGGTTCTTCTATAATATTAATTTAGTAATATTAGCATCACTCATGTTATTTCCTTGATATATGGTTTTACCCACTTTAAATATTACAAGGTATAATTTACAAGAAACTCATCTAGCATATTAAGATTATTGACACACTCCTTATAACATAGTTTTGTAGTCTTGATTTCATATATAGTATGACATAAGTTTCATAAAAAATGAGTTATGAATTTCTCTTTCAATTAATCTCGAAAGTAATGATAGGATGTGTACACTGAAAAGATCATTCTTGAAATTATATTCTCAACAAGTTCTTTCCACATGATCATAGAGTTTTATTCATCTTATATTATATGATTATTTACATAAGAAATTTATCAATTTAATTTATCAAGTGATTTTCAATGTGATTAGGATTATTCAAATACTCCATAGTCAATTTCAAGGTAAAATGGTTTCTGGGAGGCATAAATAATGATCATCATCTCAAATAACCCATATGTTCAGATAATACATAAATGATTAATGAATTGGAACTTTTTGTTGATTGTATTAATTTATCAAGTGACTCTTGATATGTGGACTAATTTAAAGTATATTCAACATGGGGAGGTCCTTCATATTATGATAATATATCCTTATAAAGAGGGCCATCATAATAAGAACCATAGTGAGGACCTAAACAGATGGTTCCTGATTTTAGATCATAGGGAAGACCTATATTTTTTATAAATGTTCAATCATAAGGAGTACCATTTTACCATATATCTAAGGGCTGACCTCCAGGGGTATCAAGTTTGTTTCCATGGGGAGGAAATATTTAGTAACTTATTTTTTAGTTTCCTTTTTGTGGCTGACATTTACCTATTCATTCATTGATAAATTATATAAAATACATAATTTAGGGAGGATCTACGATGTTCTAAACTTTACATCTATATGGAGGACCTCTCTGGTTATCTATTACTCGTAGTTTTGTGAGAATAAAACCTCTTTTCTAATCAGCCTTGATACTAGGGAAAGGACCTCTAGAGTTATGTTTTATTTGACCTAGGTGAGGACCTATGTGGATGATACTCACTTATCTTCTACCTAATGATGACCTATACAGATTTCATGTATTTTAATTGGATGGACCTCTAAAATTAATATTATATTGAGGACCTATAGATTTATTGGATATGGACATATTAGGTGGAGCTTTATTACCAAATATTTCTTCTATCATTAATGAAGAGATAGATGATTCTTATGCCATTTTCGGAATATACAAATGTGTTTCAAGGAAGATAATATTAAAAAGGGAAGATTCTTTCGTCAGGATAATAGATTTACCCAAGGAGTATATCTATTTGGTCTTGAATTGGAGATGGTGTTCACAACCTTAATTATAATTTGAGTCTTTTAGTGTCTGAATCATTCTTTATGGGAAGGATCCCTCCATAGTGACTTACCCTTTATCGTTAGACTATGCTCGATACCATTCTATGTGTGTATATGAATACTTATATGAGTATTCACATTTGTTTATTATATAATATATTGGATAATATCATGTATATAGATGATAATAGATATATGATCATGATCTTGTGTTTCTATTAGAATATTTAAATGATGTTATTGGGTAGTGAAGGGAGTATGAAAATTATCCTTGTCCTGAGTTACTATTAGAATATGATGATCAGTTTCCTAAATTCTAGAGGGAGTTGGGATTTGATTCTTCTCTTATATAACATATCATATATAGTGACTTATATCCAATGGTTATTTTATTATAGTAGTACATAATACATAGATCACAAGAAAAAAAAAGTTTAATTTTCTCAAAAACTAGTAACAAAAACAATAATTTTAAATATCGAGGATGTAATATATACTATTTGGTAAATAGAAAAAAAATTAATATTTCCCCTTGAAAATACATTTGTTACATGTATTAATCTTAATGGTTTCCTTTATAAATGAGATACAATTTAATGGAGTCATTTCATATGCTTAGTAAGGTGTATCATATAGTAAAATACAATATAATATAACCATTGAATATATAATATGACATGAATAATAGTAAATTAGAATCCATATAAATTATTACTAGACAACATCATTTGAATAGATATCATAACAGTTGGAAAAAATTACATGGCTTATCAAAAATGTTCTCATAGTAATGGAATGGAGAATGCTTGACATTTTAAACATACCATCTGGGACTCATTCCAAAACATAAAATATAAATTGGTATTGAATTCATCAAATATCCTAGCTAGTTTTTCTAATGATAACATCTAAAACATTGAGTGGATATATAATTTTATGCCACACACATAACTAAATCATTATAAATATACTAGAAAGGAATTATTCTAAGACACCAATGATGAGAAGACATGACATATGACTAATACCAAAAACAAATTTCTTATAGGAATTAGTAATTCATCAAAGGGAATAGGGAAATGGGAAGGGGTTATAAAAAATTTATTTAGATATATATTTAGAGAAAATCGGTCTTATATTTGTTTTCAAATATTTAGAATGAATCCCCTTTTTTATTAATATTCAATGATATTTTCACAAATATTATTTATTTAAGGGACAAGAATGAAATTTTGAAATGTATAATGGATCATAAATGAAAATTATATAATATGGCTAACCATTTCTTATCCTCACCTAACTAAATATTTTGTTTTATTATGTTTGTTAATATATAATTAATTTCTAACATTAAATTCCACTTTAATTCATTTTCAAGTCCATTATTATAATTTTTTATTATGAATAATTGAATAATTATAATGATATTGAATTAATATTTATATAATTAATTATATTTATTATTTTCTATAAAATTCACGCAACACCCTAATTCACCAAATAAAAATAAGTTTAATTTCTTTAAACATTTATTTTACTTTCTCTCTAATTGACACAATCATAACATTAATGTAGTGTGAGTGTTTTAATTAATTATACCAGCATATAAAATTAAAATAAATTAATAAAAAGAACTGAAATTGAAATTATTCATTATTGAATTCTAAAACCATTAAACCTTCATTTTTATTCATTTCATTATCACGAAAACATACTAATGCTATTATTTTTAATTTTACCACCTTTTACGAGTAGTATGTAAACCTTTTAGATAATTATCTAGCTATATAATTTCAAAACACAAAAATATTCATTAAAATTGCTTTTTTATTTGTAATATTTAACATTAATTTCATTAATAGATTTATAAAATTATAAATATTTTTTCAAAGTAACAAAATTTTACTTTTCAAATGATTTACATGAATAATGTGAGCCCTAATAAATGTTTTCATAAGTATCTTAACATAAAAATGATATATATTATGATATATTGTGAATCTTAAGAAAATAATTCATCGTATATATAAATAAAAAACAAGAAAATGGTTTCATATATTTTTATTTCTTATTTATGTCATGAAGATGTTTAACATTTACAATATTTGTAAAAATTGTATTTTTAACTTTTCTCAAAATAATAATTGTTTTTATAAAAATTAAATAAATTCAGCCTAATATAATTTCAGTATTTTTAATCCATCAATTTATGAAATTCAAATTTTAAATTTTAAATATTTTTATTTTATATAAAATTATGAATATAAATTATTTTTTTTATACTATGATATAATAGAATATGCATTGTGTAATAGATTTTTTTAATGACGTGTATACATACCATAGTATAATCTCAAATATTTTATTGCCAACCCCTTAAATAATATCATCATTGAAATGATTAGTATACCTCATTCCATAAAAAATGTGGGTAATTAATCTTAATTTCTTTATTAGGTTCCCACATAACTTCCTCTAACTTGTGATTCCTACAAAGTACTTTTATAAGTTGAGTTTCATTATTCCACTACACTCTCTCTAGTGTCAAAAATTTATATAGGAAAAAAATAATGTTACCAAAGATAAAAATAATATATATAGTAAAATAATTTCATTCATTATATAATATATCATAGTAATAGTAAAACATCTGTAGGATTGAAATTTTTAGTGTCTTAGAGATTAGTTAAAAAGACATTTTACTTTACAATGCTGTCAATTTGCTTCATAGTAGCTTTCTTATAGAACCTATACATGATATATTAGAAGATATAATATTATTCTAACTTTTTGATTGGAGACATAAGAAAAGAGTGAGATCAAGCAATTAGAAAGGTAAAACATATCAAAAAGTGTTGGATTGTAAGCATACAGGAGAAAATTATAAAGATGATAATTATATAATAAAAGTATCATAAGGCCATAGATTATAATCATAAGACATGTTATAGGAAAAATATAATCACATGTTGATCATTATGAACGAAAAAAATGTAAATCATATAAAATTAGGGCATGAAATAAATGTGAATATTATTTTAAAAACAAGACATAATCCAAGAAAAGGGCATTTAATGGAAATGAAATTCATATTAAAAATTTGAAATAACCTAATAAAAATGAAAAAATGTGGAACAACCATAAGGATAAGAAAAAATTATGAAAAAACCAATTATTACCACAACTATGTGATGAAAAATCAATATGTACATGCTAGAAGATTCCACTATACCCCTTATTCCAAAGATTACATCACACACAAAATTTAGCTTAAAATATTAACAATATTGATAACTTTCTTTACACAACACACTAATATTTAAAATAATTGTGTTATATTACAAAATATTGATATTTTAATATGAAAATTATAACCTAGTCATTGAATTTGAAATTATTAATAGGCATAACTTCATTATGAAATTAGTTAATAATGTTTAAAATCAATAAAAATTTATCTATTCATTCATTTGAAATAATAACACAATTTTTATTAAAGTACTTTTATTCCTTAAAAATATATTTTCCACAAAAAAAATTTATTTTTTTGGAAGAAATATTATAATAAATTTGTTTTATTTTATAAAATTTATTCTATAAAAATTATGTAATGACTAAAATTCACTTAAAAAATCTTCTTATAGTGTAATTTTCAGAATTTTCTAAAATGAATGATTTTTAAATGAACTCTGATAAATAAATAAAAAGTTTTCCTTTTATTGTATTTATAGAGTATCCTTATTTTTTTAATTGTTTTTTAAATTTTATTATTTATTTTTTAATGAAAATAATCCATTTAATTTCATTATAATTTATGTTTTTATAAATTTTGGTATACAACTTTCTCATATAAAAAAATCCAGTTTTCTAGAAAAAAAATTTCTTCACATTTTTCAGGTTTATTTTTAAATTAATTTCTTCCACTATTGGGATTTAATTTTATTTAGTATATTTCATATTTTAAATCATAATTTCAAAAAAATTTAAATATGACAACTTTATATTTGATCATAATGAATATTTACTTTTGTAAATCTTTTTCACCTCTATAAGGGTAAATCAGGTACTTATAGTATCAAATAAGGTGATAAAGCTGTAAAAATAAATCTAACAGTAAAATTATTTCAATATGGTGATTTTAATTCCGTCAAAACCTTATTATATTTAAAAATGATGCATTTTTGTGCCATTTTGATTTGATAAAGACTATTATATTACTTTAGGTTAGAGAAAATTCTAAAATTTAAATCACCTATTTTTAACTTATCTTATTTTTCAACATAGGTATAAGAATATTTTATAAGTGAAATGAAATTGGTATTTTTATCATAATTAATATATTTTTGTGAATTAATTTTTTATTTTTTATGATGTTATGATTACCTTAAAATATAACCCAACACTCACATAGTGCAAGGGGATATAGTAGTAAAATCAATGTAAATGATTTTAAAAACATCAAATTTTTTTGGTTTAATGAATAATTAAATTGGATTTTGAAATTAAAAATAATGTATAATTTAATGTGTATGAGTTCAAATTCGAAATCCATACCTGTATTTTTTTTCTTTATAGTCGCAGCTTGTTAAGATTTGGTAGATTGTCAAAATGTTATATTACGATTAATAATTTATTATAAATGAATAAAAAATAAACTAAAAATAGAAGAATGGGGATTATATTTGGATTATAAATTCATCTGAATACCATTTATGATCCAATTATAATATTAAAAGTAAATTTATAACTGTTTATCAATGAAAATAGAGTTATCGTTGTTGTGGAAAAAATGATTACTGATGGATTTATACCCACATAAAAGGAATAAAATTACACAAAAACCTATCCAAATATTATTTTTTGGAAGTATTACAACCTTAAAATATCTTATCTTTTAATTTTTTCCACTAGGTTCTATTTTGCCATGAAAATTTTATTATATTTAAATCATTTAAGTAACTCTATGTGTGTCCCTTCCATAACTATAAACAGACACCACCTCTCCTCCATCTATCACAATTCAAGAAAAAAGGTTCACAACCAACCACATAAATGAATATTATTATCTTTTGTACCCAACTTATTTAAATTTTTTATTCTTGACAAACCATCCCTTGGGTTTTATAGAGATATCAAAAATAGATTCTTCAAAGAGGAGATGACAATCTTATCCTAGAAATTTCATTTTACATCTTATTCTACCACCATAAATTCTCTCCTAACCATTACTATTTTATATCATCATAATCTAACATATATTATGATTTTATTATTTTAATCATGTAAAAATAATCATCTCATTTTTCAATAAAATTGGTAATAGATGGCTCACACATGTGTATTTGGGGGCAACAACCTCTTAAAAGTGATATGATTCATCATCTATCACCAATTCAAATGGTTTTTTATAAATATGTATTTAATAAATATTTATTATTTTTATTATATAATTATTTTTTTAAAGAAGAATTATTATTTACATTTATTTTATTACATTCATTGAATAATGTAAACATCACTTGTTCGTATATATAGACAATCATTCCACGAAGTGATATAATTCATTTTTCATCATATATAGATAAATATTGTTTTAAAAGTGAATATAATGACCACATATTATTCAAATTATACAATTAAAATACTTGATATGTTGAGTCATAGTCAATGTATAAGGACTAGAACTACCAAAATAAAGCATACATGAAAAATAAAATAGTTAACACCCTGAAACAACAATTCTAATGGAGAATTATTTATAAATGATTGTTGAAATGGAATAAAGTAATGATTAATGACATTATAAGTTATGTATATGGTTATATTATATAATTATAATAAATTTAAATTTATTATAAGGATATTTATATCACTTATAATTCATTTCAAATGTGATGTATGATTTTCTTGTTTCACATTTATTTCCATATAACGTATTACATATTCCCCACTTCATTCCCTTTTGTAGTTTATATAATTACCCTGAATGAATTATATGATAAATTTCATGATAATTATAAGGAATTATAGACCCATGTATGTTTCTATATTTCCTGAGGTTTTTATTTGGAGATTACTAAAGTTGTAGGTGTTTTGCACTTAAAATATTGATTCATTACAAAATATTTAATATTGTGAACCTATTTTTCCTTATGAGGTTTATATACTTAACATTTAGAATGTTATATTATATATGTATTTATATTTATGGTATGTATTATTTCATTCTATGTTATTTATTTTGTGGTGGTTATGATTCAAATGTTACCACAATGGAAATTATGTTATGTTATAATCTCATATTTAGAAGTATTGTATATGCTGAAATTTACAATGATGGAGTTATATGATATTTCAAAAAAAAATTATTTTCCTATAATATTTTTTTTATTACATGTTTCATTTAATTTTACTCACTTTATTTTTTCATGAGTCTAAAAGAATGTTTTCAATAAAAAATGACATGTTTTTTATTATTCGATGTGAATGATTCTTCTTCCATTACCATATTATTTTTAAAATGTTTCACAAATGTTTATAGTATTCAATTATGATTTTTAAATTCCATTTTCACCCATATATTGATTTATATACACCAAATTGAATTTAATGTTCATAACTTTTTATAAACTAGTAACTTTTCCATTTTTACTGAAAATGTGAAAGGAATCATTATTTTAAGAAACCCAACATGAACATAATTTTCCATCATCATGACCACTCAATAGATTGAAGAATTATTTTAAATATTAGATGATTCATTTTAATGAAATATTTTACCTTAATTTTTTTATTTTTTTTTATTTTAAATATGTTATTTTGAAATGAAATGGTTATGTTCCTCAAGAAATGTTCAAGTGATCTATAAAATGTAGTTTTCATATATGATAACCTCTTTTGTTGTTTTATATTCTTCACTGGGGTTTTGATTCTATGATAACATAATTATTCTATCATTATATGGTTTATGGTTCTAATGATGTAATATTGATGAAAATATTTTTTAAGTAATATTCCTTGATAAATGATTTTATGAATGAAAGAAACTAGTTTTCTACGACATATAAATTCTTTTACCTTCTAGTTAAACTTTTTTATGCTCTTTTAAGAATAGACACTGAGATGGGTCGTGGTCCTTTTCAGTATTTTTGGATAGGAATGGGTCGGAGGGTGGTAAGTTAGCTTTAGGCCAATTACTCAAAATGTAAAAGGAATACACAACATGTATCAATTACACCACTCATAATTGTCTAGATAGAACATTTTCACACTATAAAAAAGTGTTTTTTCTAGGGGAAAGACATCAAGATTAACAGGATGTATAAAGCATTTACTTGTGTTATTGATTCTCATCTTCATTTTTAAAACAAAAGGCAAGGGATCATTTTTTTACAAAACCTCACCCTACCTTCCTCTAATACAGGGTACCCCTTTTAAGCCTAAATCAAGGATTTGATATTTCTTTGATGTTTAGACTCCATTTCCAAATCAATCTATTACATTGGAAGCATTCTAATATGTTATTTAGTTCATATGCTTAGTTTATTGTTTATCTATCCATGGACTATGTTATTTAGATGGAGTCTAATATTACCTTTTTTAGGGTGTTTATCCATTCCTCATATTTCTTCCAATATTGGAATGACTAAAGAATGATATTTGATGAAGAGAGTGATATAGCCTTTAGGTAGGTGGTCTATAACTCATCCATCAAGTATCACTATTTTATAAACAATTTTTTTCATGATCATTCCTATTTCATTAGTTGATTCCTATTTGAATCATATTTCAAGCATATATTAATCATACTCATATTCTAGATCATGTTCTATATTTTTCATTAATCATTAAGGGTATTGAACTCAATGAAAACCACCCCAATTAAGGTTCTTTCTTTGTTTATGTGTCTTGTGGATTTTTTATGACTATCTTTTCCACCATTAAATGATTCATTAAATTTACCTTAATAAAGGTAAGGGTTATAATTAAGCGAATAAATTATTAACGGATATTATAGCATAGTATCGTTGAACCTTCTAAGGAAGGTATTTAAATCAACAAAAGGAATAATTAAAAGTTAAATGGAATGAATAATTATTTATATAAAATGGAATATTAATTAAAATTGAATGGTTATTAGTTTCCTTTCATTAATTCAGGCTTTCAGGTTTATGTAAGGATAAGTAAAGAGCCTAACAAGTAAATATGAAATGAATGAAAAGTGGTACTTTTAGCCTTACACACTATTGAAAGGTACGTAATGAACCCATAGACATATTAAAATTCAAAATTATTATAGAAAATAAATTCAGTAGTGAATTATTTATATTTTTCTATTTTATATTAACCTATTCATCTTTATTAGAGTGTTCATAATTGAAAAAGCCTTTGATTTCAAGGGGAATGCCTTGTGCACTCTAAGGAACATATTCTAATTCAAGGATTTTGGTTTCTAAGAGATATAAACACCTTATAACCTATTAATTTAATAATTATGGATGACCTATATGATACTATAGTATCCCTTAATTAACATTTAGATATTCGGAGTCCTTGGTTACACTCATTGAATCTAGTTTGATGTCTTCAGGCATGTGGTACCATGGATACACCCATTCGGTCTAGTCATTTTTTATCCCATTTAACATTGGAAAATATCCTCAGACTCATTTAATATAATATTATAGTGTAATTTCTTGGGTGATACCCATTATATTACTCTCATACCCCTTATAGAGAGGAAATTGTTATTACAAAGTTGGATCAACCCCTCAGGTAAATGGTGCCTTGGAAACTACCATGCGTTCTCTAAATTATTATCATCCTAAAGGATGCCTTGGTTATTACCTCGGATCCTATTTCATAATAATACTATATGATGTCATGGTTACACCTTAGATCCTCATAATTCTATTTTAAAAAGTGGAACATAATTAATAATTTTATTACGTGATCAAAGTCAATACCAACTAATGTTGATGGAGGTATCAATTATATTTATAGAATTGCATAACATTTGTATATACCTGCACACTGTCAGCTTATATTTATCTGACTGGAAGGTAGATGGCCCATTTTTGGTGTCCTTCTGATTTTTTTCTCACACCCTATTAGGGACACTAATGGTTCCTAAGAAGATTATATAAATTAAGGTGTTGACAAGGGAATCATCCAGCATTAGACAGTAGATCTTTCGTTCTTGTATTGGGATGGAGCCTGGTAGCAGTTGATCAAGCCAATTCTTAGGATTCATGGATAGTTTTGGTCTTCTTTTTAATTATTTTTATATAATTTATTTATTTCTTCCTTTTCCCAATGTTTTAGAGATTTCTTATAGACATGACATGTAACATCAACATTTTTTAAATGATTCAGTTTCTAGCTTTTGAATACTCAGTGCTTGGAAGTTTATTATCATCTTACAATTCAAGATGTTTATTTATTATACTCATTATACTATTTATCTAATGTTACATGACTATTGTGTTATAACAACCCTACTTTTTATTACACACTTAAACATTATTTATTATATACACTCTTCACTTGATACAACAAGGAGGATTGAGAGGTCTTGGGTCTTTGGGGCTTATGAACATTACAAAACAACTTAATAAATGAAACATAATATATTTATTAAAAAAATCCTTTAAATTTCCACTATAGTCCCTCCTACTTAGTATTTCATTGGATAACCTGAGGACATGAAAAATAAAAAGGGTGAGCTATAAAGTCCTGTAAGGGGGTAAACAAGGCATAATATGAAGAATATAACACATGTTAGTCAATATGTAAATCAATGGGGCATAAAAAACATTAACATAAAGTCATTAAATAAAATGATTATCATAACATGGAAATGTGACAATAGCACTTAACATGGAATTAGCATGATCCAAGGCTCATTTCTCATGGAGCATTAGTAAACCCTCATTACACTTGAACTAGCACGAGTAAACCTTCATTACACTTGAATTAGCATGAGTAATCCTAATTGCACTTAAATTATCATGATTAAATCCTCAATGCACTTGACGTATCATGATACTAATCTTTACCCAATGCATTAGAGCGCTATTAGGGCCCACCCTTCTTAATCATTTCATTTTATGCATTAGTGTGCCACAAGGATCATATAACATGGAATCATTCCATATCATCATGTATTACATGATAAAGGAATGAGGAATACATAAATTAAATAATATAATCAATAAATAAATGTGTGTAAAGGGGAATACCCTTAATAGAGAAATGTGCATGGTATTCACTACACAATGAAATTCGTTTGGAAATTCATGGTACAATTTCGGCTACATAACGATGTGACATAAGAATTCATAAAAATGGTTGATGATAAATAAAAGGGTAACTAATAATATATACATGAAACAATCATTAATGGGGTCATATTGATACATGTCCCAACAAATGTAATGAAATTTAGATTTGTGAAACAATAGAATTGATTTAATGTGAATGAAAAGAGTGAAATTCCTTATGGAATTTCGGCATGGTAACAGGTGTACATGGGAGGAATTAAAGAGATAGATAGGGTTGTCTCATCATTCAAACATAAATATGAAATTATGGGTGTGGTGAAAAATCATACCCCATCATTTTTATTGAAAATTAAAGGGAATAAAAAATTAAAGAAAATTAGAAAAAATGTTAAACGAAGAAACCCCTTACAGAATTTAGGCATGGTAACAGGTATACATAGAAAGAATCAATGAGAGAGAAAGGGATATCTCATCATTAAAAAATAAAGCGGAATGTATATGGGGGGTTCAAAATCATACCCCAACAATTATAATTGAAAACAAAATGGAATTACAATATTAAGAATCTTGGATAAAATGAGAATGAAAGGAACCTTTTACTTGGAAGTGTGATCCCAATGGTTTGGGAGAGGATTGAGAGAGGCTTCTTGGAAGCTTGGGGAACCTTGGGAGGATTATACAGTGAACAGGGATAATGTTGGATTAACTCCAAAGGATTTTAGTGAAGAGGAAGTGAGATCGTGGGTTTGATTATATAAGAAATGAGATAGAATTCTTTATTATTTAGGTTTGGGACACCACACATTAAACTAATCAAAACCACAAAGTAGACCACAATTTCTTCCCATGGTTTTTGGCCAATGGGATTGTATTACAATATTTTATATGTCCAATTTTGGAATATCTTAAACTAATATGGTTCTTGTGTGGAGGCGAGTCACACTCTCAAGAAAATCAATTTACAATGCTACTATGTTTTATAAGTCTTCGAGGGTCCACCTAGGCTTTGTAAAATAATAAAAAATATATAAAATCACATTATTTTAATAGTAATCCCTATATTATACGCAAATAATGATTATAGTATTTTATGACATCACTATGGGGTCATTGTGACGTCATAAAACACACTATATATTTAAACTATATTTATTTTTTACCCAAAAATTATACTGTCTCAATAAAGTATAAAAAATTTACCTTTGGATTATTTTGATGTACATATTCTAAAAATAATATTAATCTTATCCAAATAATTTTCTAAATATGGTAACTTTCACTTTTAAAATAAAAACTGACATTTAATGAAAATCCCTAGGTTTTGATGAAAACAACATTCAAAACTTAATAAAAATTAAAATTTTATTCATAAATATTATATGACAATTTATACATTAAAGGGAATTTAATAATAATAAAACTATTTTATTAAATTATCATATAATTCAAAAATCCATTAATTTTTCAAAATAGATTCTTTTCTTAAATATTAACTACAAATACTATTTGAGCTTTAAAAACTATTTAAAAATTAACAATAAAAAATTAATGTATATTAATTATTATATAAACAAAGAATTCACTTAAACATAGTTCTATGGTATTGTTACATATCCACTTATAACACCTTCATAAAACTGAAGGGTTAGGTGTGTGATGGTGACAGACTGCTGGGGTGGCTCAGATAACATCACTCGGGTGGTAATCTCTATCAAATTCCAATTCTCCTATATATAGTTCCTCTCGATCATAATGTGTTGGAGGTTGACATGGGCTTGGTCATGAGAGAATCCTAATGACACCACCTTCTTTCTGAAGATCTGGAAAATGGGTTTTGTATGGGTCAAGTCAACTGGATGAGGCTATCACTTCCTTTTTCTGAGTAAATTGGATTTTTTAAATACCTATATTTATACTATTCATGTGATCACTTTTCAACGACTATATTAGCAATGGTAACAATTTTTTATGGTATTTTGAAATCCAAAAACATAAAAGAAAGGAAGTTCATATTTTATATAACCATTTTTCATAATAATACATTTAATTAGATCAAGAGGAATTTTCATTGATAAATGTTTGGGCCATTACAATCTTCCCCCCTTAAAAGAAAATTGTGTACTCAAAATTGGATTACATACAAAAAGAACTCTTAAATATAAACACAACGTCAAGGTTGCTTACCCACATCCATTAATCATTCCCCAACCCCCATTATCACATCGATCATGAAGAGATAGGGTCCACTTAGTGCAACAATACCTCAATGCACATTCAAAGTATTCCATATCCTTAGTCTCGACATAGTCTGTAAAACATGGATCATATCAATGGAAAATATGATGCAATTTTTGGAAAAAACTTGTTTCTAATGTATATTTTCAAAACATCACTATGTACCAGGTTTTTGAAAAACAATCTTACATAGTAATATTTGAAATTTTTTAAATGTGGTTTTTCTAATATATTGTCTATGTTTCCAAAAATAAAAGAAGATATGACTATATCTATAGGGTACTCCAAGGTTTCCCTATTCATTTGCTATTCTAAAATCATATAGTGAATCATACACTCCGGATAGGGTGAAATATTTGAAAATACCGAGATGGTGCATCCCTCCTCTTGAAAGGTGGGAGAGTTGGGAGCTTAATGTTTAATCATAGTCAAGACACGATCCATGATGATTCTATGGTATAGAGGATGTGTTTGATATTTCGTAGATCATCTTTCAAGAATATTGGACATTGGAAAATATTTGGATTCTATTCGAGATTGACTTCACAATAATTATAGCTAGTAAGTCCTCAGGAATGGACAAGAGTGTTGTATGAGGTTCTTTCCCTTACATCTCGAAACAATCATTTATCCTGCTGATGAAACATATAAATTTTGAGTAACCAGCTAGACATGATAAAATTTTGTTATTAATCTACATGACGTCTAAGGATTTATTATCCCATAATGAAAGGAATATTAGGGGTAACACATAAAGGGGAATAAAAAGATAAAAAGGGATAACTTATTAATAACTTTTATTTCCTTAACTTATGAATATATAGGTTTCAATTTACGTGATCCATGATCTAATTTAAAACATATATTCTTAGGTGAATTTTTTTAATTCACATAATAATGGTCATACTAAAGTTTTTAATTTACCAAAGAATATCTCCTAGGAGTGTTGCAACCAATAGTAAATCAAGGCCCATTTTCGTGTACTAGGATATCCCAGGTCAAGCTTGAAACTCGTTGTTGGAGTTTTCACATAAAGGTACCTCTGTGCCAGAGCCGCCTCTTCCGGCTCGTATCTAGAGATGGATATATTTTCATGGTAAACCACTTACTAAATACTCACCAAAATTTGTGTATGTTCTCATTATACTTAGTCTTATCCCCAAGGCTTTCACTAGGGTTTTCTATTTCT
The DNA here is from genome assembly GCA_963277665.1 of Viscum album. Lineage (NCBI taxonomy): Eukaryota > Viridiplantae > Streptophyta > Magnoliopsida > Santalales > Viscaceae > Viscum > Viscum album. The sequence continues at coordinate 1,781,433,367 of OY728148.1, read as the reverse complement.
TATCCCCAAAATAACTAAACATATCCTCTTATACCAACTATAACAACCCTTATTTTTATTACACAATTAAACATGATTTATTAAATAAAATCTTCACTTGATAAAAAAATGGATGATCATGAGTTCTAGTGTCATTGGGTCTTAAGAAAATTACATAACAACTGAAAATGAGTAACACAACATCCTTATTGAAAATGTATTTTACATGACGACTACATTCCAACGTACTTATCATTACATGGGATAACCCGAGGACATGCATTAGAAAAGGTGTGAGCTAGAAAGCCTAGAAAGGGAGTAAAAAAGTCATAACATGAAGAATATAATAAATGTTAGGAAATAGGAATATTAATGGTTCAAAAAAGAAACATGAACATAAATTCATGATATAGCAAGATTATCATAACATGGAAATGTGGAAACAACACTTAAAATGGAATTAGCATGATCCAAGACTCATTGGACATGGGGCATGAGTAAAACCTCAGTGCACTTGAATTATCATGATTAAATCCTCATTTAAAATGAATTAGAATGACTAAATAATCATAGCACATGACGTATCATGATAATAATCTTTATCCAATGCATTGGAGCACAATCAGGGTGCACCCATCTTCATAATTTCATTTTATAAAAAAGTTTTGCACATGGATCATATGACATGAAATCAGTCAATATCATCATTTATTCAATGATAAAGTAATGTGGAATACCTACATGAAACTATATAATCAATATGTAAATGTGCATAAAGTTGAATACCCATGATAGGTAAATCAGCATTGTATTCACTATACAATGACTTTGGTTTGGAATGTCACAGTAAAATTAGGGCAGTATAAAGGCATGACATAATAATTCATAAAAAATTTCGATGAGAGAGAAATGGGTGTCTAATCATATGTAAATGAAATGGACAGTAATGGGGTCATATAGATTCATGTCCCAACAAATTTAATGGAATTTAAATCCATAACACAATAGAATTGCTTGAATGTGAATGAGAAGAGAGAGATTCCTTATGAAATTTCGTAATGGTAATAGGTGTACATGGGAGGCATTAATGTGACAAAAAGGGGTATATCATCATTAAAACCTAAATAGGGTAGTATGTGGTAGGTGAAAAATCATACGCTAAAATTTTTAATTGAAAATAAAATGTAATAACAACTTAATGAAATATGGACCAAAATGAGGAAGGAAGTAATACCATACGGAATTTCGACATGGTAACATGTATAAAAGGAAGGCATTGTTGAGAGTGAAATGGGTCTCTAATCATTCAAACATAAAGAGGAATATATATGGGAGGTGAAAAATTGAACCCCAACATTTATTATTGAAAATAAAAGGGCATAAAAATATTAAGAATCTAGGATAAAATGAGAATGGATGGAATCCATTGCTTCAATGTTTGACCACATAGGATTGGGAGAGTCTTGAGAGAGGATTCATGGGTTCTTGGGTGCCTTGGGAAGATTCTAGAGAGGGTGGAAGAGGTTGGATGAACTGAGTGAAGAGGATGTGGGTGCTTGGGTGTGGTTTTATAGGAAATGAGATGGAATTCTTTATTATTTAGGGTTAGGACACCACACATTAAACTATTAAAAACCACAAACCAGCCCATGGTTTTTTCCAGTAGTTTTTTAAAAAGGGGAGTAGAAAACAATATTTTTTAATGCCAATGGCCAAAATTCTTAAAATAATTTGGTTTCTTATATGGAGGCGGGTCACACTCCCAAGGAAATCAATTTAAAAAACTTAAATGTTTTATAAGTATTGGAGGGTCCACCTTGGCTTTGTAAAATAAATGAAACAAATCTTAAATCACATTATTTAAACGGTAAAACATATATTGGCTGAACATAATATTTATAGTATTTTATTACATCACTATTGGGTCCTTATGATGTCATAAAACACATTATATATTTAAACAGTGTTTAATTTTTACCCAAAAAATTGATTGTATTAGAAAGTTACGAAAAAATAACCATTTCATAATTTTGATATCTTGATTCCAAAAATAATATTAATTATACCCAAATAATTTTATAAATATGTGAATTTTTACTGTTAAAATGAAAACCGACATTTATTAATAATTTGTGGGTTTTGACAAAAACATTCAAACCATAATAAATATTACAATTGTATTCATAAAAATTATATGATCATTAATACATAAAAAATAATTTAATAATAATAATATTTTATTAAATTATTATTTAAATCAAAAATAAATTTTTTTTAAAAAATAGTTTCCTTAGTTTTATATTAACTAAAAATACTATTTGTACTATAAAAAATATTTACAATTTAAAATAATAAATTGAATTTATATTCCTTATTATTTACAAAAATAATGCACATAATCATTGTGCTAAGGTCTTGATACAAAACCCCTTATAACACTTGCATATGACTGAAGGGTAAGGTGTGAGATGGTGGAAGTCTCTTAGGGTGGCTCAAATAACATTGATCGGGTGGTAATCTCTATAAAATTCCATTTCTCTTGTAGGTGGTTCTCCTCGAGATTAACATGTCGATGCTCAGATTGGGATTGGTCATGAGCAAATCCCAATGATTCCACATCCTTTCTGAGCTCTGAAAAATGGGATTTGTACGGGGAAGTCTACTGGATGAGGCCATCTCATCCATTGTCTGAGTAAATTGGATTTATTAAGGCCCTATATTTATACTAATCATGTGATCTCAGATCAATGGCTATATTATCAATACTAAAAATTCTTAATAGTATTTTGAAATCCAAAAACATAATACCAACGAAGTGCATATTTTATATAACAACTTTTCATAATTAGATATTAAATTATATCATGAGGAATTTTCATTGATAAAAGTTTGGGTCATTACACTATGTAACACCTTGGTAATGATGGTATAATATCCAAAATAACACAATCAATCCCCTCACTACTATTTAGAAGCCTCTGGAATATGGGGAGGCATGGGCAAGGCCATGTGGACAACCATCTTCGACGATCCATTGAGTGGAACTCAGGTTCGGGACGACACTAAGTGGTTTCCGAGTGGGTATCCCTTTTCTTCTATATTATTTTTTTGGAATATAGATATGGGATTAGGTTCATATGAAACATGGTTATGTGGATTTTCTTAGAGTATCTAACCCATTATTAGGAAAAGTACTATGTTTCATGGGAATAATAAATTATAATTCTATATTTTTGTTTTTATAGTTGACTTACATTCACTATTGGGTGGTTTACATGAGATTTGGTATTTAACATGCCTTATTAATATGAAACCTTGGACTAATGAGATGTGGGGAAGGAAGAATCTTCATATGCCTCATAATTTGTACCTATAATTCACATTCCATGAATATTCCATTCCATATAGGTGAATTTCACTTTTTTGTATTGTGTGTGATGATTGTGATTTTTGAGGGAGCCATGTATATTATAAATTATCATGCTACTAAAATATGTAAAATGTAGATAGTTAGTTCTATTAATTGTCAACATCAATCAAAATTGTGTTTTCCTATATAGGTTGAAAATGGAAACTTAGATAGCTAGTTTCTAACCATGTCATCTATGTAACTTTGGTCACATTAGCTTCTCTTTGGATTCTATTGATTGATGGAAAATTTCAATTCATAAAGTGTATAGGCCCTCACAGATTGGAATTGATAGTTTACCAAGTTGAGATATTATATATCAACTATTATATAAATAGAATGGGTGAAGATAGGGTGAAATTAAAATTTAATGGGTTTCAATTTATGTGATAAAGTAAATGAGACCTTATTCACTGGTAATGGCGGTCCATTTAATAAACTATGTTATATGTAAATAAGAAAAAACAAACATTAAAAGCATATCATGTCTTATAAAATCAAATGGATTACAGTAAATGGAGTGTAATAGTGTGACTTACCCTATCACTTACTCCTAACCATTTAAATTAAATAGAAACACTTACTGATACCTGGCCTTCTAAGCTAGTAGTTGGGGTAGTATATCATGGCTAGTAAGACCTTATGCTTGTGATGTACTTACACTAGATATTCTATATTATCTTAAATGTTTTTCCGAGGCATTTTCATGGAATTTTTAGCGCTAATCTACCAAAAAATATTCAAGTCATGCGCCATGGTGGTGGAATAGACCACACTCTAGAGGTGGTGGGCCATGAGACGCATGTGATTCTACTAGTTGTCTTGCATGTGGAACCTCCTATATTACCAGAGCTTTGTAATGAATCCCATCCTTGTGTTGGTTTCCTATGTATGAATTAGTTCTTACAGGGTTCTCCATGACTTGAACATTTTATGAATGATATGAACCATGAGTTCTAGTAGCAGCATCTTCCAATATTATTGGGGATAAGGTTCAACATGCTACCGAGTCTTGGCTGGAGCCCACTATATCTATGTTCGACCATGTGGAGTCACCTTTAGATTGGTGGGAAAATATTTCCCCATATTTTTGTTATGATTCAGAAAAGAATTTGTGGGATGTGACTACCCAAGCTAGTCATCATCAAGGCATGGTCCAAGCTAAATTCCATGCTACCTTCTACGATCACTAAATTCCAAAGACGTTGAGAACAGACTAAGCCAAAGAGGTCACTCATCAATTTTAGGGTTCTGTATCAGTTATGGATTATTCAGCATGTTTTATAGATTGTCATTACTTTTCACCGCTTTTAGTTAGTCATAATCTATCATGAGAAATATACTTTGAGGAAGGATTCTAGTATGACATCCGTACTCAGGTGATGTCTTTGGCCTCCATAATTTCTCTAAGATCACTAATTATTCTCTTATCACTCAGTGAAACCTGAAGTAAGGCTATAGTACTGGGAAAAAAGGTTCATTGTTTGGGTAGGGAAGTACTTCTTTCAGAATAAGAAGTGTTCCTTCAAGGATTCTCATTAGAGGAGTGGTGGTCAGAGTAACCACACTGGAAGATCTGTTATAGGTCATAAATGTAGAAGGAAAAGAAATTTGGAGTTCCAGTTTGATAGATATCCAATGGAGTGTTGTTTTTGAGGGAGTATTGGGAATCTTCAATGATTATATCAAACTATATATCTCCATCCAGTGTAAGAGGACACACACAATCTCCACCTTTAAGGGAATTCTATTTTATTCTATAATAGGAATGGATTAGGAGTTTCACCAGAAGGAAAAGAAAACAAGGAGGTCATGGAGATCGTATCAAAACATCAGATTATTAGCATCGGTATATCAGACCTTATCAGAGTATTCTAACTATATTATAAGGCCACATACTAGGCCATTTTAGTGCATAAAATCCAATACACGAGGATCAATGTGAATGATTTTCTAAGGTTCAAGGTACTATTCTAGTAGCCTCTACTATTTTATCTTCTATATTTGATATAGGGATGTCATACTCTATTATCTATTTATAAAAAATAGAGATAATTAGATTGGAAATTCAGTAATTTTTTGGTATTAATAACCTGGATATACAATTGGGTGAAGGGGTCGAGGGCATATGCCAGTGCAAGGACTAACCCCTTTTGGTAGGCAGTTATCCCTTCTAATGAAACCTATTCATTATATAGAGAAAATGATTCTATTTAATTATCATAATGGACTATTTGGGTCCATATTATTCATATATGTAATTCTCTCTCCATATGTTGTTTTTTTCCTCACTATAGGTTAGCAGATATCTCCACATGGGTTGGAAGGATATTTAGGCCCATAGACTAGGACCCAGGAATTTTGAGATAAGTGGATTGACTTGAAATATTTCTAGTTTCTTCATAGAGGATGATGGAGCACACTTCACAAAATATCCACATGTAGTAGTTCATTTCAGGTATGTATTTAATGACTGTTTTTTCTATCTGACCTCATAAGAAAGAGAAATAGTTTACGATCACAATTGTTCCCAAATCAATAACAATGTCTTTTAGTATATAAATGATAGAAAATACCAATCTTAAGGAGATTAAGAGATAGTTTGAGAATCTAGATTCTAAAAGATTTATTAGGCCTACTAATTCCACTTTGGGTTCACCCGTGATTTTCACCAAGAAGGTGGATGTGACCCTTTGTCTATGCATGGATTACCAATGTCAACTGACTTGAATAAATGTTCTTTTTGTCTAGTTCTAAGGGGCTTGGATATTCTCTAAAATTAACCTTATATCGAGCTATAATTTGGTGCAAGTAATACCATTAGACATACATCATACATCCTTTTGTTGTAGGTATGGTTTGTATGAGTAACTCATTATGATGTTTTGTATTATAAATTTTCTTAATGTTTCATGGAATTGATTAATTGTGTTTTCCATACCTTTCATGATTATTTTTCATGGTCTTTTTTCATGACATGTCAGTGTATTCTCAGACATGAAGTGACCATGCTAGATATCATGATATTTTTTGATTACCGTAATATATAATTTTATTTTTAAACCTCTTTCTATGTGCCACATTTTTTATCAATAAAGTTCACTTCACGGTTCATATTTTCTCATAATCCAGAGCATTAGTTGTCCTAGAAAAGGTGAGGTCTATGGTTTTATAGAGAAAACTAATAATTTTTTGATATAAAGAGTTTATTAGAGATTTATGGATATTATAGGAATTTTATACAGAACTTATCAGAAATTTATTAACATCTTACTAGTCTTATAATGAATGGTGTTTTTTCTTGTGTTTAGAAGTGTATGATAAATTATTTCTGAAGCTGAAAAGAAATAACTTTTCAACAGCTATTTTGATTCTTACTAAGCCTAGAATATTATATAAATATTTTGTGATGCATCAAAAATCAGATTGGGTGCAGTGATGATGTTGGAGGATAGAGTCATTTTTTACCAATCTCAGTTGTTACGACATCATGAGAGAAACTACCCTATGCATGGCCTTGAGTTAGTAGTTATTTTATATGCCTTACATTACTGGATACAATATCGGATGTGAGAATGTTTTATAGTTTATAACAACCAAAATAACCTAAACTATACCTTTATACAACATGAATGGAATAAAAAAATGTAGGCTAAATATATTTAGTCTTTAGATTTTGAGCATACATATATTCTTGGAATGGTAAATGGGGTAGCAGATGCAGTGATTCAGAAAACTCATACCCAAGATCTTATGGAATCCAGTGAAGAATGAAAATTGATATCCCTCCTTTCTATGTTAAATATGATGTTTCATGAGTTCCATGATGAGTTTTATCTCTTATACTTGATAGTTACCTCTCCATTCATTGATAAGATTAATAGAAGGGATATTTCATATCCCGAAGGATTGGTCCTCCATGAGTTTATTTTAGTTGAAGACCCATCACCAGGTTTCTCTATGGATGGAGATGATGCCCTCTATATATATGGATGTATCTATTTTCCCACAGATATGAAATAGGAAATGATATGATAGTCCCATGCTTCTCAGTGGAAAGATCATCAAGGAAACTCCAATATGTATTAGGATATGCGGTGCTAGTATTTGAGTCCTAGGATGAAATGTTAGACAATATGATTTATCAATAGTTATTTCACCTATCATCATGTGAAATTAAAGCACCATTGTCCTAATATCTCATTATAGATAATTTTAGTCCCAAAATATATATGAGAGGATATTTATATGGACATTGTCATTGGCTTACCGAGGTATCCTTCAATGCAGTTTGGGTTTTCGTTGATAGATAGATGAAATTAGACCACATAAATCCTATCTAGTAGACATTCCCACTTGATGAGCTAGGAAGACTATGTTTCATTGAGATAATATTTCTATATGGGGTACCCCATTCTATAATTTTAAATTGGGACACTTAATTCACATAATATTGTTGTAAGGGGTTATATATAGATACGAGTACACAGACACTTTTGACCATTGCTTTTTACCCTCATACCAATGTCGAGTTGGAACATATGAAATAGTTTTTAGAATATATTCTCTAGTCATATAGCCTTGATTTTAGGTGTTTTTGGGAGAAGCATATCCCTATTTTCATGTTTTCCTATAATAACATCTTTCAGGAAATGATTCAGATGGATCCTTACAAGGTCTTGTATGGTTGGCTATTCCGTTCACCACTATTCTTATTAGAGGTCGGAGAGGCATTGCTAGAAGTTCTGTGTCTCATTTAAGAGGCATCAAAGATGGTTTATCTTATTAGGAAGTGTATGTATACTAGTTAGTCATGATATAAATTTTATGTTTATTGAGGCTAATGACCTCTAGATTTCGTGGTTGGGGATTAATTTTTCATACGGATGCCTCCAAGGCATGAGCGTAGATTGATAGAGAGGAAAGGTAAGCTATTTCCATGCTTTATTGGGTAATTTGGGATTCTCGATAGTTTCAAACTCATATCCTATCATTTGAAAGTACCTCAAAGGTATCATTCCATGCATGACACCTTCCGTGTTTCAAATACTCACTATTAGCATGTTTACTCGTATCAAACTTTCGATCTTGAGGATATTGAGTTAGATGGTAATTATTCATTTGGAGAGTAAAGTATACACATCATTGAAAGGAACATGAAGGCTCTCCATGGTCGGCCTATCTCATTAGTATGGTTTTTATGGCTTCATGAACATGTATAAGATGATATCTTGGAGAGGGAGGCTATCATACATGCCCAGTGGCTAGAATTTTTCTCACACAGTGTTTTTCCACCCTTTGAAGCTGAAAATGGGGATGATTAAGTTTATGTGGGAAGTTTGTATGAAATCTATTGGTCTTAAAGGTTCAAATTACATTATGTTTCAGTTAAACTGTTGTTAAAGTTATTTTTTTGTTTGACCCTATGTCGATACATGGGTTGGTAGGGTAGTTTTGGAAAGGAATTGATGAGAGGGTGTAGGATGTTTGCAGAATAATTACACACCATGTAATTGAAATACATTATGTGTTTCAATTACATGAAGTGTATTGGTTTGGATAGATCCATTAAAATCATATAAAGTGTTTTTCCCTATGAGGGAGACCCTCAACTTTACATGATGTGTATATTTATGACAACATTTTTTAAATTAAGATTCATTCACTCCCTTTTTTGGATAGAACCTCACCCCTCCCTTCCTCTCAAATAGGATATCTTTTTTGGTCCTAATGCATGGATTTGTTCTTGCTACCTATCCGGACCATGATTCTAGACCCTTCAATCACATTGGAATCATGTCAGTAAGGGATTGTGTCGATAGCTTTAGTTCATCAATTTTCTTTCCCTTGTTGACACTAATTAGATGCAAGATCATATGATATATTTTATGGGAATTGATTAATTTTTGAGATTTAATTTAATGAAGTCCAAAATAGTGTATGATACAAGATAAGGGGTGTGTTATAGCCTCAAGGTTGGTGTTCTATGACTCACCCCTTATGTCTATATGTTTTATTAATTTTTGTCTTTGTTAGTTCTAGGATTTCATTAGGCATTGCCTATTTAATTCTTATTAATTTCTTATATTAATCTTGATAATATTATAGAGCCCATTATATATGTTTCATTAATCATTGGAGGTTATTACCTCAATGACGACCACCCCATGTATGGTGTTTTCCAAGTTTATTCCTCTTATGGATTTTTTATCTCTATCTGCTCCTCTATTTGGGTGTTCTTTGACTTGACCATCACAAAGATAAGGGTGATAATTAAACTAATTAATTGTTAATGTATATTACATCATAGAAACATAGTACCCTTATAATTAAACTGTATAAATAAAATAAATGAATATTTAAATGGAAAATGGAAAATATAGATATAGATATGACATGGACAATTAATTATAATTGAATGGTAATTTGTTTCTTCTACTTATCCCTTCTAGTCATGTTTATTTAAGGAAAAGGAAAGAAAATAATAATTAAATATTAAATCAATTGAAAGGTTTCAGTTCCTTTGATCCATACCACACTAATAAAAGGTATGCAATAAACCAATTGAATTATTAAATAGCATGCATATTACGTGGTCTAAATTTAGTAATGAATTATGAATAATGTGTTATTACATATTTACATTTTCATCTTTTTAAGAGTGGTTAGATTTGATCCAACCTTCAATTCACAAAAAATCCCTTGTGCACTCAGAGGATTCCATTTTAATTCAAGGATGTAGGTTTCTATGGGAGATAATCTTCTTAGATCCTGGTTATTGTATACATTTTCATAACATCTCATAATTATCATTTAGATATTATGATTCCTTGTAAACACTACAAAGATCCATCTTGAAATCATCGGACATGTGGCATTATGGATTCACCCATTGGGAATGGTCAGTTCATATCATGTTTTAACTTGGATGAGGTCCTTATACTCATATTCCATCAAATTATAGTGGAATGACTTCGTTGATTCCCCATTTATTGCACTCATACCCCTTATACCTAGGATATAGGTTATTACCTTGTTGTATTGACCCCAATGGTCAAGGAATCCTTGATTACTACCATGGATACTATTGATTATTATGATCGTAATGGATGCCTTGGTTTTTACCTTAGATCATCTATAATAAAAATAATAAAACTAGTAATAATATTATTATTAATATTGGATATCTTTGTAACAACATGGATCCTCAGACTTCAGTTAATATAATCCAAAACACAATTAATTAAATGATTAAATGTTTAGAGACATTATTACCTGAGGATGAAGTACGTATTGGTTAAATTTATGATACATATTTACATTTTTATATATATACACGCCATCAGTTTATATTTCTTAGACTAGATGGTAGATGTGACCATAGTGGTGGAATAAAAAGATTAATCTCATACCATATCTGGGATACCAAGGGTACCCAGGAAGATTATTTTTACAAGTTTTGATAAAGGGAATTGTCTAACTTTAGACACATGAACATTATTCCTTACATTAGGATAAAAATGGGTAGTATAAAAATGAGCTACTACTCATGATGCTTGTATAATATTTGGAAATTTATATATTATTTTTAAAGCATGTTCTTCCGTCTACCTTAAATACATGGTTTGAATTTTTTTTAGATATATACATGTATCATCATATTTTTTTATATGATTCAGTTTCTAGGTTTTGACTATTATTTAGTTCTTGGATGTTTATCATTATCATACACTATGTGATACTTATTTATTATACTTCTTCTTCTATTTACCTGATATTACATATCTATTATGTTACACTTTGGTAATGGGGGAATAATGTCTTTATTGACACACCCTAGGCCCTTATTGCATGTTATAAGCCTCCAAGATAAGGGGATGCACAATTATGACCATATGGAAAACATATTTGGGGTCACCTTTGAGTAGAACCTAGGTCCATGTCATCACAATGATTGTGTATGATACATATGAATGTATTATGATTATGTGATGAGATGATCCATTATATAAAACTATGGAATTGGATATAGATTGATGTTTTAAGAGTTCAATGTGTTGAAAACAGGTTATACCAAGCCAAGAAGAGAATACATAGGTAGTTATCTGAAGACTAAAAATGGGTATATGAGGCATTATCTTATATATATAATATGGTACATGGGAGATTATACCAAGACAAATTGTGGGTACTCATCAGATTATACCAAGACCACAGTAGGTACATAAGTGTTTATCTGAAGCATGTCTATGGTAAATGTCTTTGTTAATAGGCTTTACATAATATTTTTATGAATATGATCATGACACACTTTATTTATGAAATGATCCCATAATAATTTGATGTCCTCGTGGCTCATAAAGATTGATTCTATTATGATTCATGTCTTATAAATGGTAAAGATTTACTCTATGAATGATTATTTTTAGCATTGTGTTTTTTGATATGAATTTAGATTTTTATTATCGTGTTCTCTGACCCTTGTGATCACGTTATACCTATAAATGATCATTTAATGATATCTCATATATTTATCCTTACTAAGAATTTGAGCTCAACCATATAATCTTTTATTTACTAAAGATATAATGAATGATTTTATAAAATAATTTTCTAGAGGGGGTTTACATGGGTGATGATGAGTTCATAATTTAGAATAATAAAATGTGTGGATAGTGGAAAATATGACAACCTAGAGACTAATTTATTGTTATGTATGATTTTCTCCTATTTCTATAATACTGTATATCTAAATATTCCTTGGGTATGTATGAGATCCAATATTTCCCTTTGAAATTTTAAATTTTTATTAATTTAATTGGTTGACATTTATAGGTATCAAATCCAAAAATATAAATATTATTTCTTACATAAGATTTAGGAGTGTCGGTCCATTGTTATTTTATTTAGAATTAGAGTAGGATTTTGATAATATTGTATAATAGGATGTTTTCATATGAGGTTAACATAAGAGTTTATGGTTTATTATATGTTTAATGGAGAAAATTATCTTTTCAAGGTCATATGGGATTATAAATTAATAATATTTTTTTCCATTTATTAGGCTTTTGGAAGAATAATCCACTGAAGTAATTATTGTTTATTTAATATTGAGTTACCATTTTTGGTCGAAAATTGATTTTTTATCAACAATATATTATTTGAGATATTAATTATCATGATAAGTAAAATTATTTAGGTTATTATCTAAATTTGATTCTTTTTATTTGGGTGAAGTTAATTACATAGATGATTTAGTATTCATTCATGTTATTTTATGAGTAACATATTTTGAAGAGTTTTTTGGCTTACTATCTACAGAATTATCAAAATTAATCCTTATGAGTTACTAATGAATTCAGGATATTAATGTTTTAAATATCCCTAAAAATTTCTATTTCAGTACTATTTTATCATGTGAGAATAATTTTGGTTATAGTAAATATTGGTTAAATATCTTATCCTCTATATAAATACCTCAAAATAAATCTTAATTTGACTAGAGTTTTTTTGGAATTAATTATTCATTATCATCATTTGGATTAAAATATGTAATAAAGATGGAATTTGATTGAAACATGTAACAAATGGATAAAATTCCATTCATGGGTTTGACCAAAATTAGGTAAGTTTATTTCCTTATTGTATTTTTCTATATGGTAATTTGATTCATCAACTCTTCGAAAAGGATATTGAAATTAAAATATTTTCCCGCTAACATAATTTATGATGAATTTATATTATTCTTAATCCATTAATTATTTATGGTTTTGGGGTCATTAAATTTCCATGATCATTCATATTCTTGTGATTGATGTCATCTATGACCCACTATCAATATCTAGTTGTAATATTTCTCCAAAACTTATATATTTAAATTTTATACTGCTGATGTCCTTTTTTGGGGACTATATTATATATTTGGTTAGGTTATAATTATGTTTTCCAAATCCCTTTTTCAAATGAAGTTTTATTATATCTATTTATTTTTCAGATTTTCTTCAAAAGATTTTTCTAATATTGAACCACTGATGAGTGAGATAAAATTGAGATAATAATATTTTTTAAGGATAAGGGGAGGATAATGTAACAATAAAATTATATTTTAAAATAATAATAATATAGATGTCCTACTCAACACGCAATATCGAGTTTTATGTAAATTAAAATATAATATAAAAATATTATTATTTTAATATGACCATTATAACATAGATATTGATTTTTAGGGTAAAATTCGGGATAACCCCATTATTAAATATATTTATAATGGTCATAATCAATTCAAATTTATTGATTATTTCTTAGGATGTAATTACAAAATTATTAAAGTGATTTTATGTTTTTAAAATTAGTTCTCTAGAAGAATGAAGTTTATTAGTTTTTGTGAGAGAAAAATATAACAAATTTCTACAAATTTAATGACTTTGATTTTTTAATAATTCTCTTATTTTTTAAATCAACATAAAAAAATTATATTCTCATGAAATTTTAATTTTTTCTATAACGATTTATATTTTAGTGAATAGAAAAAATACAGAAACCATTATTAACTATTCATGTATTTATAGAGTATAATTGTTTTTGGGATTTATTTTTAAATTTAATTAGTTAATATATATTAAAAAAACATAAGTAATTAAATTCTAATCTATATTTTTCTTAATTATGGTAGAAAACATTTTATACATAAAAATTCACTTTACCTGAACGTTATTTTCACTGAGCTTTATCGGTTTATGTTAAGAGAAATAAGTAATACATATTGGGAATGAATTTAAAAAAATGGATTCTATATTGGGAATCATAAATAAAAAATATGTTAAATAGTTCAATTTTATTTTTGGTTATAGTAAATCCTAAATACAATAAATATTTTACACCTTACTAATAGTTAATCAAGAAAAAAAAGTTTAAAAATAATGTGACAAGGATTTTAAAAACTACCTAGAAACTAACATATTTGTAGTGAGAGATTTTAGTTTAATCATCCCCTTAATATATAAAACAATATGGAATTTTGGTTCAATTTTTTCTTTGATAAATGCCTTTATAAAATTCTAAGTGATGGATAATTCCAATATGTCATTATCTTGCATTAAATTTATCATATGTGAAAACAGTAGGATAAGAAGATGATATGGATTATTATAAAATTTTATATTGAATATAATTTATTTATTTTATCAATTATTTTTATTAATTTATAGTTATAGTATAAATACATTAAATTCTTAAACAGCAACAACACTGTGCTTTTGGAAGTTGTGGAAAAATCAAAGTAAATGATTTTAAGAACATAAAATATAATATTTTTAAGTGAGTTGTGGTGTAATTATGTTTTTGTGGATAATAATAATGTTTAAATTCTGTTTAGTGATTTTATATGTGAATAATATACCTGTATTGATGTCTTTACAACATAAATATATGCATAGTTCTTAAAATAATTATTACATTTTTTTTGTTAATTAATATATTATCAAATAATAAAACAATAATTAGAATAATAAAATAGGACAAGGGGGTGGGATATTTTTAAAATTTCATAACATTCCCATTTTGGCCAATTATTATCTTATATGTATATTTAAAACCTTGTGGGTTTGAATTTTTATTACATTGGTTAAGGTTAAAATATGTTAACGAATGGGTTAAACCCAAAGATATGTTTTAAAATGCCACATAAACAAGTAAAAATTTTATTTTTTTATTTCATTTTTATCGTAACATATATTATATTATATTTTTTCATTACATACAACACATTTTCTTGAAAATTATTTATTATATTTAAATATTTTGAAGGACTCGAACTGTGTCCTTTCATTCCCAATAAAAGAACAGCACATATCTTCTCTTTTTTCACACATAATGAGTCTATTTTCTTGAACAAAACCCATTAAAAACATTTATTATATTTTTAAAATAAATTATATATGTGATTTTATTCTTAATATATAATTCCTATGGTCCTTAAGAATTGATCTATATGATGTTATTTGAAGGGGAAGTAATCATCTTAACCTATTGTTTTCATTTTATATATTATTCTTCATCCATAAATTATATAATAACTATTTAAAAATAAAATTATTATTATCTCCCATATATTTATATCTTATTATTACAATTTTATAACATTTTTAATATCCTTTTTCTATAATATGGGAAATCAATTTATTTTTCATGCCTATATGTAGGCTAGCATCTCCACGAAGCGATGTGATTCATTTTATAACACTTCCTTTCATAAATATTAATAATGATTGGTTTAATATATATATATATATAATATTTCCTTGAAATAATTATGGATCTAAAAATGTGAATTATTATTTATATTTCCTTCATTATATCCATTGACAAAAATGGAAACATCACTTTTTTGTATGTACAATGTACCATCTCCATGAAGTGATGCAATAAATTTTTCATCATCAATATGTATGAATAAAAATAAAATTTTATGAAATTATTAATTATGATACACATTATATGAATTAAATATAGATATTATGTTAACCTTATCTATGTATACGTATCTGAACTACTAAAGTGGATTTTATATGAAAAAAGAAACATTTAACACCCAGAACATAATATTTTTGTAATGAATTAATAATAAAGTTGTGTTAAAATGTTACAATTGATTTATAAAAAATATTGAAATAATATATATGGTTATGGTATTTAATTATAATTAATTTAATTTTATTAGACATTAGGATGGCTTACATGTGATGCAAGTCAGACGCAAGGTAATGATTTTTCATCTATCTTTTATTCCCATAAGACAAATTCCTAATCCAACACTTGTTTTATTTTTGTAGTGTATATATTTCCCTTGAATATATATTATAATTCCTTGGATGAAAATTATTGGGATTTATATATCCATATAAGGATATTTTTCCTAATGTTTTTGATTATATATTAACAAAAGATATATGTGTTTTTTATCTCAATATTTTTTCATTTAGACATGTATAATGTTATGAACATATTTATGTTTATAATGTGTGTGTAATTAACAATTATAATGTAATTTAATGAATATATACAAATTCATGGTATTTCAATTATCATTTCATGTTATTTATTTCATGGAGAATATTGTGTAAAATTTACCAAGAGTGGTGATGGTTTCACGTTACAATCTCAATTTTACAGGTATTTTTCTATATTGAGATATATTATGACGAAATTATATGATATTTCTAACACATGTATTATAAATTTTTTATACTATGGTTATTAATGGAGGATAACATTTTATATCAATTTTCACTATCTATGTACTCAATAAACAGAATGAATTTTTTATGATAAAAAATATTATTTTTTTATTTGTTCTGGAATATTTTTCTTCTGTGATGATAATTTATATAAAATTATTTCCCGAGTGTTTTTAATATTATAATATCATATTTTAAATCCATTTTAACCATATTAATCTTGTTGTAAATATTAATAAAATGAACTTTCTTATCTTTTTCTAAATGGGGTAATTTATAAAATTTTCAATAAATTTGAAAAGAAAACATTTTTTATCATACCCAAAATGAATGAATCTACAACCATCATGAGAAATAAATGTTTTAAATCTTCTATTTCAAATTTCCATGATTCATATTAAATAATTGTTTCATAATAATTTGAATTTTTACTGATTTTAAATATTTGAATTAAAAATGAAAAGTTCATTTTACTAAATAAATGTTCCGATGATTTTTAAAATGAATTTTTTATATCTGATGAAATCTTTTGTTGTTAATTATGACCCCATATGGATATTATTCTATGAAACCATACATATTTTAGGACCCCTTATTTGAGGTATGTATCCTTTTTTATTCCTTTTTATGTGATTAATGAGCATGGGATGAGTATGGAAGAGGTAGGGAGAGTTTGGAATGGGTTTGGAAGGATTTGGAGGCCTTTTAAGGTTGCACGGTTTGTGAACAGTTTTGAGAAACCACGTAAGAATTCTAGGAAAACCATACAACTTGAGGCAATGGGGCCCCACAAGGTCTATGTACTGATTTTCTAACCGTGTGGGGAATTTGTGCGAGTTTCATTGGAGGCAGTAGCATCTACATGTTTAGCGCACAGTTTGTCAAACCGTGGGAGCTCACCATGTGGCCTATTAAATTTGGGTTTTACTAAAAAAGAAAATTCTCGAGATTAACATAAATCACTCAAAAAATTCTCTCACCCTATCCTCACTCGGTAGTATTAGTTATCAAGGGTTTTAGGGGCTCTCCCACTCATTTTGGAAGAGATTCAAAGGGGTTTGTATGTGGTTTGTAGGTGGGTTTTCCCATGTATGTTTCTCATATTGGATTCCTCTTGGGTTTTATCTAGATCTCTTCTTCTCCCTCTCTTGGTTTTCTAGATCTACATCTGTTTCATGCAGATCTAGTGTTATTTTATCCTAATGTGATGATTTTAGGGCATGTGTATGATAAGGAATAAGATCCCGATTGGTTTTAGTGGAGTGTTCAACGGATGTGTGGCGCAGTTGCTAGTGGGTTGATTTCACCAGAGCCCTAAATGTGGGTGGATTCTCTCTCGACTCCACTTGGTTAAAAATGGTGTATTTTTTGCAATTATATTGTTTTTTTTAAATTAATTTTAAATATGATATGTGAATCATAGTGGAAACCCATTGGGTAAAGATTTGAGGGTTTTTGGGTGAAATAGGATTTTGTTGAAGGTGGGGTTTTATTGAGTGATTTTGAAATGTAAATTTTTTAAAAAAATTCCTGGTTTTGATTATAAAAATGGTTTATTAAAATGGTTTTCAATAAAAATGTGGTTTTATTTAAATGTGGTTTGGCAAGGAATCGGTTACAGTGTGTCTTCAATAAATGGGTGATTTATTGAACTTTATTGGCATGTGTTGGAAATAATTGCATGCTTATTTTGTGGCCTTGGTGCTTTATGATTATTAGTTGATTAAGTTTTTTGGATTTTGTTGATTGAGTGGAAGTGGGAGGAAGGTATCACTATAAAATTCCATGGATAGTGGATGGAAGAGCCACCATTATGCATAATTTTCGGGAAGCACCACTAGTTTGGAAAAGTATTAAACGGATTTGGAGAGGAAGTTACACTATGGTTTCTTGACTTATTATGTGCTGGTATGCATGATGAATTTTTTTTCTAATGTGAAATGGTGAAATAGATTATGGCATGGTTTTTTGACATTACCTTCGGATACATGGTTTGGGTAAGGTGACCTGGTAAGGGTGTGTTTGGCTTATCGGTAATTGTTGCACTATTTAATGTTTTATATAAATTTCATTATATAAATTTGCAATGGTTATTTCCTAGTGGAAGGTGTAGGGAAGTAATTTTGGAAAATCCAACTATGTATTATTACTCACACTTGCTTCAGAGCTTGAGTGATTTTATTGATTTTGTATTCTGGGACACAGTTAAGGGTCAAGAATCTCATTTTTCCAGAAATTTTACAAGATGCTTTGTGATGTTGTGGTGCATGTAGAATGGAACTTGGTGTGGATTTATGGATGATGTCCTAGTTGTTTGTGGTCTTATTGTGTATTATTTAACTTGGTACTATGATATTTGGTTTGGTTGAATTAGAGTTTATTTATTTTTATATAATAGTTGGTTGTCACTTGGTAATGTATGGGTTGGATTATTTTTTTGTATGAATCATGTAGCTTGGATTGTAATGGAATATTTGGTTGGTTTATTTTTTCTTAAGGGAAAGTCATTCCCCAATGATTCATGAATCCCATGGAATTTTTTTCCTACCTTTGTCACCCAGGTAACTTCGCTTAAGGACAAGAATCATTCATCCTCCCTCTCAAGCCAAAGGTATGGGGTGAGATGTTACAAGTGGTATCAGATTGTTCATTCCATGGATTTTAGGTGGGAGTAGTTGTTTGACCCCTTAGCATTGAATGTTGGTCTTGGTGTTGACATTCATTCATGGAATATTCCTTGAGTCATGATAGTAGTAAGGAATGAGATTTTTGTAACATGTAATGTATATCATAAAAGGATGTAGCTAATCCTTTTATGCTAAACAAGATGTTACCATGGATTTGGGTACACTAGTGTTTTGACACACGTATAGGAATTGGAAATCTCATTTTCATGGGTATACCCAATGAGATGATCATGAAATTCATGGTTGAAATGAATTCCCACTAGGATGCATATTTCATTGGGGTAAAATGATTTATAGTGTGATAAGAATGTTTTTATTTTGAAAAATCTGGATTTGGACTCAAAATTGAAGGATTTGAATCATGGAAACCTGTTGTATTTTTCAAGTGGGTTGGTTTTCAAAACATGGTGGATTTTTCAGAATAGTGCAACATGGGAAATGTGAACTAGTAGAATGCTTGGTTGTGATAACTGTTATGTATTTAATTTGAAAATTTTATACCATTTCTTGTTAAGGGAGTGAGACTTATAATTATTTTGGTATTGATAGAAATGTCTTCAGGTAGGCATGGTAGGTACCAACCCGAGAAAGCTTCTGAAAATGTGGTTGCACCTGAGCCTCAAGTGAACAAGATACTACAACAGAGTTTAGTGAAAGCCTTACAGGCAATGGAAAGTGAGAATAAAGTGGATGAACTGAATCAAGGGAATCATACGGGTCTATTTAAAAAGAAGAATCCACCCATCATTAAGGGTGATTCATATCCAAAAAGGAATAAAGCTTGGCTAAAAAGAGTGAATCAGATATTTGAATTCTTGGGAACACTGATAGAGCTGAATGTGAATTTATACTCATATATGTTAGAAGAACATTTCCTTTAGTGGTGGGAGTTGGCAGTCTAAGGTGGGAGGGACCAAGGTTTAACATGGGAGGGTCTTGAGGAGTTGTTTAATAAACCATTTTACCAGCATACGTTCAATATTTAGAATAAAACATATTTCTACTATTTGAAGCAGTATAACCTTTTGGTAACAGAATATTTGGAAATGTTTATGAACTTAGTGCAGTTTTCACCCTAGGTGGCGGGTAGTACATCATTTAAGGAATGAATTTTTGATGTTGGGTTGAACCAAGAAATTTGTTCCAAGATTTCGGTGCTGTTTATAAATGATTACACAGAAATGGTGAATAGAGAGTTTCATTGGCTGAGTGGGATATTTTGGGGGCTACAGGTGGGGGAATTATGCTAGTACCCATAGTGAATAGTGGGAACTTGAATGCTGGGTTAAAGAGGAATAGGGACACTTATTTACAGGGTATGAGTATGGATTAGAATATGACAGCGGGATTAGTGAATCTTCCTCTAAATCCCCAGATTAAGAAACGTTGTTTCTAGTGTGGCTTTGTGGGGCACATCAAGCGGGATTTTATGGAACCAACTTTAGCTTGTCATAATTGTAAGCAGATGGGAAATATTTAGCGATATTGACATAATACACTGAGTTCAAGTGTTCATGACACTCCTCTGGGGTCGCAGGGGTTTTATGCCTCGATGGGTCTGTGGAAGGAGCATACCCATCTACAGTAGAGTAATGTTAGTCCTAGTGATTCGGGGACACCAGGAATCCTCAACATGAAACAAAGTGAAAAGTTTGGAATGTATATAGTTGTTTAAAGATGAGATGTTTTTTGAGGATTATCCGTTGGGACCATCCACAGTTTGATGTACGGTTCTATTAAATTCCTCATTTATTCATGCTTTGTTTGATACAGGTGTTTCAAGTTCTTTTATAGCATCCCACATCATTTATTTGTTGCATTTTCATGTGGAAATTATGCCTTCTATTTTGGAACTACAAACACCTCTAGGACCAATTGATTTTCATGACTTCCTATAAAACTCATGTTGCTTTGTAGTGGATGACATTAAATTGATGTGGGATTTCATAATGATTGATATTGATACTTATGACATAATATTTGGAATGGATTGGTTGGTGATGTTTCAGGCCCACATCAACTACGATGTGCGAACAATTAGTTTTGTGATAGAGGGAGGTATTAAACATCTCTTTATAAGAGAGAAGAATGAAAAGATAGGTGCAATAGATTTTTTGGTAGTGGATTTTGCCATGATATCATATCATTTAGTGTAATTTTCATTATCATCAGGGGAAGAAGATTAATAAAGAGTTTTTATAGTGTTTTTTGATCAATTTATATATGCATCTCTTGAAGAATTATCAGGATTTCCAACGGTGATAGAAGTCAATTTTATGATTGATCTTCTTCCAGGGACCTGTCCTATGTCAATTCCATCAAAATGTGTGGAACATGAAGAATTATAGGAATTCAAGGTGAAATTGAAAGATCTAGAAAACAAAGAGTTTATCCAGCCTAGCATGTCCCCATGGGCAGCTCTGATTTTGTCTACTAAAAAGGCAGATGGAGCTCTGCATATTTTTGTTGATTATTATATACATAATTAGGTTACAATAAATAACAGATATCCAATTCCACACATTGATGTTTTTTTGACCAGTAGTGGGGATCTCAGTGGTTCTCCAAGATTTACTTGATGTTGTGATATCATTAATTATGGGAAATGAAAGAGGATATATCAAAAAATAGATTTCAAAAGTGAATATGGCTATTCTGAGTATGTGTTTATGCCCTTTTGTTTAACGAATGCACAAGAAGTGTTAATTGCATTGATGATTAAGTTATTTCTGAGATATCTTTATTATATTTTGGTGGTATTTTTTGATGAATATAATTATGTATTCGAGGACAAGGGAAGAGACTGAGAATCACGTGGAGATAGTGTTGGAGGTCTTTAGGGATCGTCGGTTTTATACCAAATTGTCAAAGTGTGACTTTTGGACATAGTAGGTTCATTTCCTTGGCCATGTTATTTTTGAGAGATTTGTTTCAATTGATCTGAAAAAAATAGAGGTTGTTATCTCATGGAAACCACCAAGGAATGTTTCTAAGATACGGATATTCCTTATTATAGTTGGATATTATCAATATTTTTTCATTATTTATCACAATTGGATTTACCAATGATATACTTGAAAAGGAAGAATATCTCAACTCAATGGGATGAGCTGTTTAAGAAATTTTTTTAAGATATAAAGTGTCTCCTTACATCAACACCAATATTGGTTTTTCCAGAACATGGGAAAGGGTGCGTGGTGTATTTTGGCGCATCAGGATCAAGGTTAGGGTGTGTTCTCAGGCAAATAGAACATGTGGTTGCTTATGCATCATGCTAGTAGAGATTGCATGAGTAGAACTACCCAACACATGATTTGGATTTAGCAGTTGTGGTTCATGAATTAAAGATGTGGCATCATTATCTCTTCATTGAGAGATTCACAGTGTTTACCGATCACAATAGTTAAAAGTATATTTTCTCAGAAATAGATATTTTCATGAGGCAATGGTTTTATATGGAATATCTATAGATGTGTTATTTCGAAAAAATGTACATACAGTGAAAAGAAAATTTGGTGACAGATGAAATAATTTCTAAATCCTATTTTTTGGTGGCGAAACAGGAAGCAGATAAGTAGTTGTTGATGTTAGTCATAGCTAACATGCAGATGGAATGTGAGGACTAGGGTGACATAGTGGTCTTATTTATAGTTTACTTGGTTCATAAAATGGCTGGATTGGTTAAAGTGGCACAAATATCTAATTCTGAGTGTATGGAAATGAGGTTGAAACTCAATGGTGGGGAGCCCATTAAGGGATAGGAACTGAATGAGAATTCAGTTTTGTGTTCTGGGAATCAGATGGTGGTACCAAAGGTATGTCAGGAGGAACATCTTAGAGCATATCATCATTCTAGGTGGGCTATCTATCCTAAAATTCAGAAGATGTATAAGGTTTTGAAACGTAGTTTTGATGGGATGATATGTAAATGGATGTTGCCGAGTTTGTCTCTTGATGATTGAATTGCTAGATATTTAATGAATAGAATCAGTGGCCATCATGAATGTTGCCATAATTTGCTATTCAAATTTGGAAGTGGGCACAAATAGCGATGGATTTGTGACGGGTCTTCCAAGAATGGTGAGGAAGCATGATTCCATATGGGTTATTGTGGATCGACTCACAAAGTCGGCACATTTCATTTTTATTCTTTAATCACATATAGTGGAGGGACTATCCATAATCTATATATGGGAAGTGGTAAAGAGGAATGGTGTTTATGTTTCGATTGTATCAGATTAAGATCCAAGGTTTACATATCGTTTTTGGAAATCCTTGCAGCAAGCCCTTGGGACATAGTTGACGATGAGCACGACATATTATCCTCACACAGATGGAAAATCCAAGAGGAGGATACAAACTTTGAATTATATGTTAATGGCTTCTATGATTACTTTTGGTTTTTTGTGGGAGGAGAACATACCATTGGTGTAGTTCTACAATAATAAAAGTTATCAGGAATCAATACATATGGCTCTGTTTGCGGCATTGTAATGGAATCTGTGTTGTTCTCCACTATGATAGGTGGAAATGAGTGAGACTTCGATGATCGAATTGTGCCATGTCCAAGAGACTATAGAAAAATCTTGTTAATCATAAAAAGTATACAGACGTCTCATAGTTGTATGAAATTGTATGCACACCATTGTTGACAACCGTTGTTGTTTGAGCTGGGTGATCATGTGTATTTAGGAATCTCTCCTAGGATTGCACATCCTCTATTTGGAATATAGGGTAATGTATCTACATGTTATGTTGGACAATTTTAGATACATGAGTGTATTGGATAGGTGGCTTATTGGTTCGTTCTTCCACCACAATTTAGTGTGGTGCAAAATGTGTTTGTTTTGTTAAGTATGAAAAATTATCAGCCAGATTGTGACCTTGTGATTCATTGGGATCATGTTGAGGTAGAACCAGATGCTTCTTTTCTGCATGTGCCAATGTGGATTTTAGAGAGGTAAGAGGATTTATTTCATGGTCAAATCAATAGACTAGTTTTTGTTTTGTGGTTGCATGGTCCGATTCAGGAGGAGACTTGGGAACGGGAGAAAGAGATGGCCGAGAAATGGCTCGAGCTACTTTAGCAAAGAGATGGTTCTCAAAATTCTGAGGACAGATAGTCCATTGATGGAGAGAATTTAGCACCCCCTATTATAAGTATGTTAGATTATTTATGGGTTTTTATGTGATTAATGCTCTTTTAATGAGTTTAGAAGAGGTTAGGTTAGTTTGGAATGGGTTTTTACAGTTCTGGAGGCCTTTAGCACTCTTAGGTGAAACCGCCCATGAATCCCCAAAAAATCATTCAACTTGAGGAAGTGGGGTCCCACACATTTTGTGCAATGTATTTATTACTGTGCAGGGAGGATGTGGGAGTTTCATTCGAAGTAGTAGCATCTGTAGAGTCATCACATGATTTATCAAATTGTGCAAGCTAATCATGTGGCCCAATAATTTTGGGTTTTTAAAAAATGGGAATGCATGGGATTAACCTAAATCACACAACACATTCTCCCACTCAACCCTCAACCTGTATTTTCGGTTCTGAAGTGGTTTAGGGTCTTTCCCACTCATTTTGGAAGTGATTAGAAGGGATTTCAATGTTTTTTGTAGAAGGTTTCTCTCGAGTATGTCTCTCCTCTAGGCTTCTTCTTGGTTTTTCTCTAGATCTCATATTCACCCATTATTGGTTTTCTAGATCAAAATCCTTTTCATGTATATCTAGTGTTATTGTAGCCTAAAATGATGATTTTAGGTCATGTTGATGGTAGGTAATAGGATCTTGAGCAGTTTCAGTGCTGCGTTCACAGGATGTGTGGTGCGGTTTTTTGGGGGTCGATTTCGCTAGAACCCTTAAGGTAGGTGGCCTCTATCTCATATAGACTTAGTTAGAACTATTATATTTGGTTGAAACTAATTTTTTTAAATTAAATGTGAATATTATGTGTTAATCTTGGTTGATTCCCATTGGGTAATGATTTGATTATTTTTGGATGAAATGGGATATTGTTAAAAAGGGGTTTTGTTTTGTGATTTTAAAATGTATATTTTAAAATTGGTTTCTTGGATTATATTATTAAAATGGTTTATGAAATTTTTTATCAATAAAAATATGGTTTAATGGAATTGTGTCTTGTCATGGAAAATTATAGAAGGTGTCTTCAATAAATAGATTATTTATTGAAGTGAATTAGCTTGTGTTGGAAATAGTTGTGTGCCTATTGTGTCACCTTGGGGCTTTATGTATGTTGTTTTATTAAGTGTTATGAATTTTGTTAATTGTGTGGAAGTGGGTATAATTCCTCACTATAAAAGTATATGGATAGTGGACGGAAGAGCCACCATTATGTATAGTGGTCGGGAAACCCCACTAGTTTGGAGAAGTAGTAAATGGGTTTGGAAGGGAAGTTCCCTCATGGTTTTTTCCTTGTTGTGTATTTCTATGCAAGATGAAATTTTTTGTGCTAATGTGAAATAGGGAAATGGATTATGGAATTATTGTCTTAATTTCACTTGGGATACATGGTTTGGGTATGGTTTCTTGGTAAGGGTGTGTTTGTCTTATCAGTAATGGTTTCACTATTTAATGTTTTATATAAACTGCATTATATAAATGTGTTAATAACTCATTCCGATTGGCGTGTGTAGGGATGTCATTTGGGAAAATTCAACCACGTATTATTACTCACCCCTAATTTGGAACATGGGTGATTTGGAAGATGTTTTATTCCGAGACACAGGTATGGGTAGGGAATCTTATTTTTCTAGCAATGAGACATGATGCTAGGTGATGTTGTGGTACTTGGAGCAAGGAGCTTGGTGTGAAGCTATGGATGGTTTCCTAATTTTTTAGCGTCTTATTGTTTAGTTTTCCACTTGTACTTTGATATTAGTTTTGGTTGTATTGGAATTTGGGAATTTTTATGGAATAATTGGTTTTCTCTTGGTAATGTATAGGTTGGGTTGTCTTATTGGCATGCATCATGTAGCTTGGTTGGTAATGGCATATTTGGTTGTATGATTTTATCCTAAGGTAAAATCACTCCCCAATGATTCTTAAAGCCCTTGTTATTTATTTCTAGCCTTTGTAACCTTGGAAACTTCAATAACTCCAAGTAGCATTCTTCCGCCCTCTCAAGCTAGTGGGTTGGGGAGGGATGTTACACATATTATTTCTCTATATACATTATGGTATGATGATGAAATGTTTATTAAATATATTTTCCTTTCTCTAGTATATTCTATGATAAATGTTTTCAATATATTGTTGCATACATATAAATGTATTAAGATTATTTAAAGGGTGTATACGATATATTCCACTAATTAATTGGGTATAAAATAACGTTTTATGATCTAAAAGGGTATAAAGGAGGTTATTTGAATCCCAAAATAGGGTATATAATAGGTAAAAAAATTCAGAATTGTGGTACATAAGAGGTTATTCAAATTCCATAAGAGGGTATATATGAGGTTATCCCAATCCCAAAATAGAGTACATAAGAGGTTATCCCATGATAAAGTAGGTAGATAGGTTTTTATCCCATTCCTAACAAGTGATGATTGTCCTAGGGGGTAGAATTATCATAATATTATTATTGTTATGACTATGCAGCACAATTTGAAACTAATTTACTAAATAATGTTACGCCAATTTCCTGTTCACATGTCTCATTAAATTTTGCTATCTTAATACTCATAACATATGAGCTACATAGCATTATTCCATGGCTCATGACTATGATCTATAATTTTTGGGGTATGGATTTTTATTATTATGATCATGTTCTATTAGGCTTATTATCATGTTAAGATTACAAATGACCATGGACTATTATATCCCATGTTTACCATTACTATGTATTTAAGATCACCCTTCTTAGGTTTTCTTTCCTAATTTTATAAAGAACTATGTAAATTAACATAAATACTAATGGGTTTCATGTGGTTGAAAATGAATACTTAATGTAGTAGAATAAAAGTATGGGATAGTGGGAAAATGATAATTTGAATACAAAATTTTTATTATGTAACATTTTTCCCCATATCTATAAAACTATAACCCTAAAAGGTAATTGGTTATGTAAGTAATAAAATATTTATATCTGATTTAAAAAAAAATTGCTTAATGTGGGGCACATTTATTGATATCATATTTTTAAATATAGATAATGGGTTTTTATCACCAGATCCAAGAGTACAGGTTCGTGGTTCTTATAAAACCGTTTTGAAAAAACTCATTATGATCATGACTGGATGTTTCATGAGATATAAAAAAAAATTTCAACATATTGAGATTTAGGACCCCGCCCATCATTGTTCATACATGTTTTTGTACTTAAAATCAATGATAATCATATCTTATGGAGCCCATGGAAAGGGAATGAGTTTCTTAAATATTTTAGAAACATCACAACACATTATCTTAATAAATAATAAGCTATAAAATATAACATTTTTCAAATTGTATCATATCCTAATAACATATATGTGGCGATGAAGATATCACATTAAAAAAGATAAAACATAGAGGAAAAATCGAAGTTAAAATAAAATACTCCCCAAAAAATTATAAATATTGTTATAAAAGATGAAGTATAAATTATTTTGGAAAAGAATTTTTTAAATGGAAATACTATACTTCTTAAAATGGTAACATAAATATTTTAAATTAAAAAAAAATTGAAAAAAATATGGTTTTAATAAACATGGAGTTGATAATAAATCATGATCATTTGAAAAAATGGGGATAATCCTTTTTTTAGTATATTGAAAAACATTAGATGAAAAAATCACATCATAAAAGGAGTTATAAATTTTGGTTTTTTATATAGTAAAGATAATGTTGAGAATAATTATAAATAACCCATATTATCATTCCCAAAAATAGTTTAGAACATTGAATATTAGTAAAAAATATGAAATATTCATCTATAAGACTATTATTTATTCATACTAACATTAAAATTTTAATTACGAATAACTTGTATCAATTATGTAATTATTTATGATGAGAAGTAATTTACCCTTGTGAAGAAAAGGAAACTCTATATAATATAAATAAAATGGTTGGCTCAATGAAATATTGAAAATTTTATTCATGTAATAAAGGATATTACACAATAAATTAGATGTGTGTTTGGTGGGTTTAGTGAATTAGGTAGAGAAATGGTTGGTGAGACACATGGGTAGGACTCTAATACCTAAAAAGAATTTATAGAATCTTTAAGGGTAGTTTTAGTTGTTAATACTTTTATATACATTATTTACCCATTTTTATATTTATTTATCTAGTTTAAAAAATAATAAAAATAACTATGTTATATATAAAAATATAAGGTAATTATTTTTTACAAATTTCAACATGCTGAATGAAAATTTGATATTTAATTAAAACAATTCAATATCTATATGTAATAAAATTATATTCTCTATGAATTGAAATAAGGTATTTATTTTTTTATAGAAAAATGTTTCTTAATAAATAAGTGAAGTTAATTTTATTTTACTTTGATTAAAAATTAAATTAGTGTAAAAAATTTATTTCATATGATTAAGAATCATATTTGAGTTTAAACTTAAAGTATCATGATTTAAATTTAAAAATAAATAATATCCCCAAAAGTATCATTCATTGGATAGTCAATAATTTACCATGGTAACTAATATTTTCCCTGGAAACATAATATTATGCCTAAAAATAGTTTGACCTAATTACTTAATTTTATCATCATGATTAAAAATATGTAAATAATTTTACTAGATTTAATTTCTAAAAGTTTTTAAAATTTTATTTAATAGAACAAAGATTAAAAATATTTTTAAGGAATATATATTTTCTATCCATATAATGACCATTGTTTTATTATACTATTTTTATGATTTTCATAGAGGGGTTACTTATAGTGATACCTAAAAATTTGATAGCTATAATGTAATATTACTATTGAATAATTTCATTATGAGGGTTGAGTTTTTTTATTTCAGTTAAGTATTTCATGAAAGATAGGCTACTGACATGATATTTAATTAAGGAATTGTAATTACTAAAATTGTTGCCCGTTTCATTCTACACCACATAAAAATAATTTCAACATCGGGATTTTATTATAAGGAAGAAAACATATAGGGTTACTTTTCTCTCATCATATATTTTGGTTCCAATTTGTATCCTTGAAATTATGATTATTCCAAAAACCAATTACCAGATGGGCTGTATGGCTGCTCAAAACATTTCCTCTTTGATCCAAGATTTTCGATCATCATTATTCAAATGATTGGTTATGATCTTGTGATACAACATTAGATCTCATTACATGCGATTGATCTAATAGATAATTCCACAAAAGAGATACATGGAACACATAATGCACATGATGGAGTTCTATAATGGCTGTTAAGTAATATTCTACATACTAGACACAATATATGATATCAAAGGAACCAACATATATTGGGATCAACATCCCTTTCTTCCTAAATCTCATAACCCACTTTTATAGAGATATTTAAAAGTAAACCTTAAAACCATCATCAAAAAATATATATTTATTAATATTATCCCCATAACTATTATTTTTAAATTCTTCCACATTAATATTCCACATAATAGTTTGGACCTTCTCCACCATTTCATGTAAAAATTTATTATCTATCAAATTTCCCTCTGAAAATTCATCCTAAAACATTGGATTCTAATATCTCGTCCCTTGAAAATACTCATATAGCTCCATCTAATTGATAGAATGGAAACATCTGTTATATGAAAACTCTAATAGGTTTAGGTGTGCACCACGACATTTTTGTAAATCCTTCAACCAACAGCTCATCATATCCTTTAGTGTTTGAAAGTTCCTCTCAGACTGACCATCTATAAAGCTATGACAAGATGTGATGAAAATCTCTCTCTCTCTCTAATTCATTCTCAATAATTCTCATGAACCTCAAGAAAAATCATTAAATCCTAATTAGATACAAAATATTGTTGTACATTATACAGCTTCAACATTTATATAATGTATATAATGGAAAATTATGGAAGGGAAAAATATTATTTAATAGAAATAAAATATAATGAATTTCTAAGGAAGTCAACTTAAAACCAAAAATAATTATGTACTTTAGATGTTTGGGGGATTCCCACAATGATGTTTTCTTTTTTCCATACTGGTATGGGGAATAGTTTCAACACACTGACATATTTTTTTCATTTAACCATAACATTGAGTCATACCATGTAGCTTGATTTATACTCTAAAATTTACCACTTCTTGTTATCACACCATAATTTTTTCTTCTAATATCTATATATCTATGTGATAACAGGACATGTAGATTAGAATGAGTTAAATGTAATATCCAAATGATTAACCATAAAATTAGGCATTGATGAGATGCATATCTCGGTTACCAATTATATAACTCCATCATTATCAAACTTGAACTTTGTAATATTCACTACCTTTCTAGGATACTCAACATAATATTTTTGGGAATCATTAATTTATAAAGGAATATAAGGTTGAGAATATCACATATAAATATAGGATTTATCTCACCCCATTATGAATTCAAGAGTCATACTATGTAAAATTTTAAATATTGACTATTTTCTAATCTCATTAAAATAGAGTTTCAATGTATTTTGTGTTAAGAACTTTACACTCTTTACTTTCCATTCAAAAGAGGTAATGTATTAAGAAATCATAATCATTTATCAATTAAAAAAATATACTTTTAAGCATATTGAATTACTTATTTTTGAATATATATTTCCTGGTTTTCTGATTAGTATATATACCACACTTATCTTCATAGAGATAATGTATCAAAATATCCAATGATAATGTCCCTGCTACTAGCTCAAAATTATTAATAGGTAATTTTTCTCATTTCTCATCAATTAGAATAATGCATAAGAAATTACCTTATCACTCTACGTGATGGGACAAGATGAAATTTTTTGTAATGAATCAATGTATATTACAATCGATTACCCATTATTGGGTAATGTTAATACATGGTTAGTGACCAAAATTGGCATTAGTTCCAAAACAATTCATCACATACCTTTTACCGAAAAGGAAATTACTCTTGTAACGCCCCCAAAAATGATAAAGGGTTAAATGGATAAATGATATGACTCATGTCAACAAGGTCCACCTTCCTTTTCGAGAGCCTGTCTGATTAGAACTCCACAGTTAAGCGTGCTTGGTCAGGAGTAGTGATCAGGATGGGTGACCTTCTGGGAAGTTTCCCAGGGTGTGTGTGAGTGAGGAAAAAGCACACTAGAAAGGATAGGTGTTGGCCTGTGGGGACAATCATTAGTCTGATGACCCGTTCGGGCATCTGGGAGGACCCCGGGGTGGGCCCCACATGTTTTCTGGGAAACTGGTGGTACTTGGTAGGCCAGGACCCGACGACCATTTTAAGGTGGGGTGGATGTGGTGTCACCGAGACGTGGTTGTCACATTTGGTATCAGAGGAGGAACCCAGCCTTAAGTGTGGTGCACTGCTTAGGTTGAGATATAGGGCCCACAACGAGGGCGTTGTGCTCTAAAGGGGGGGGGGTGATTGTAACACCCCCCAAAATGATAAAGGGTTAAATGACCAAATGATATGACTCATGTCAACAAGGCGCACTTTCCTTTTCGGGATCCTGTCTGATTAGAACTCCACAGTTAAGAGTGCTTGGTCTGGAGTAGTGATCAGGATGGGTGACCTTCTGGGATGTTTCACAGGGTGTGTGTGAGTGGGGACAAAGCACACTGAAAAGGACATGTGTTGGAATGTGGGGACAATCATTAGTCAGATGACCCATTCGGGCATGTGGGTGGACCCTAGGGTGGGCCCCACAGGTCTGCTGGGCAACTGGTGGTACTTGGTAGGCCAGGACCCGACAGCCATGTTAAGGCGGGGTGGTTATGCTGTCACCGAGACCCGGTTTTCACAAGTCTATTCTATGCCTCAAATTATTTTCATGTAATTATTTTCTATTTGAAAAAATTGTAATACCTTCTATAAATATAATAAAAAAATGGATCAAGGAATCCATAAAAGAATGTATTTTTTATATCCATGATAATTGTGGGAGAATTTGTAAGTACAAAGCACATCAATAAAAATTCACAATGTCCATAACTCATATGAAATGATTTATTTGATGTATACAAACTTATAAATTTTAAACGAGGATATCTAGATCCGTGGTTAATATTTATGAATTATTGACTTCTTGTGGGTTGATCTAATAAATCATAAATAGAGGGTTGATGATAAATCTTTTATCATGATTTTATTATGTTCAGGATAATCAATGACAAGAGGAATTGATATAGCCTTGTTTTTGTAATACAAGATTGTTTTACCCCATTGTGAAGCACGGTGGCATATAAAACTGTTTTCTACAATATCTTATATCTTCTTCATTAACACCACTAATATAATGTGAGATATTATATATAGTGTTTTTGAGATATCCATGGATCCAAGGATGAGTTTGATTGAAAACAAAGCCTCATTGACATGGGGAGGACTAGGTAGATCATATGAAAATACATTAGTAGATTTCTATAAAATATGAATGTCATCAATTTTTACATACAACCAATCATTTTAGTTAAATTCTCACATTATTGGGTATCATAATTCAAATTATAGAATTTAATTCCACAAATACTTCACAATTATCCATGGATTGATACACAATAATATAATGATTTGGGATATGAAATGAGACATCCTTATAGTGATAGTTGATATATTATTTAAGCATGTAGGTTAAATTTATACACAATATTATATAAAATTCTTCCAAGGGAAGAAGAAATAGGTTTTAAGGAAGTATCCCACAGAAAATATTATGAAGAGAAGATTTATAAATCTTATACATAATGATTATGAAACCATGGGTTTTTATTTACAGTTCAATATCAATTATTAGGGTTTTGATTCAACATACTTAGTAATTTCTTTGTAATATGAAGGATGAAATAAAGCTGAATCAAATAAGGCACATTTAGATATAAAAGATATATTATATGAACCACTTATTAATTAATTATCATGATCTACCTCATTAATAGTGAGAATGAATTTTCTTCCTCATTCCATTTGTTTGGGAGGTTATAGGGGCATATTTGGTATTGGTTAAGGTTTTCAAAATTTAATTGAATAATTTACAAACACTTTACACATAAAACAATGTCATGAGGCTTGATAATTTATAGGGTCTTTTTTATCATATATTTCATTAATTAGAGTTTAATATTTAGTTTAATTATTATGGACAAGGTTTAAATCTCTACTAAAAAAAACAACTTCAACAAACCCTTTATTAAATTACCTTAGTGATTTCTACTATAATTTTTACATGGAGGAAATTGGGATTTTTTCCCAACATGCGTATTATCATAGATACTTCCATGATACTCCAATTTATTTTTCTGTTGAATTAAATATTTAGTTGTTATTAATTTTATTTTTCCATTAAGGGAACATAGTAATATATCTTCACATACACCAATGCATTTTATGGATACCACCATTTAAATACTAGTCTTTAACCCATTATAGAAGTGATCCAATTTTCACTCATTATTAGAGATGAAATTCAGGGAATAACTCACAAGTGTTGTGAAATTTTCATAAAATAATATAATATATTAAACCTCTATCTACATATATTCCAATAATTATAATAGTATTATTATACGAATATTTTAAAGAAGATACTTGGTGAAAAATATGTTCATGAACTCTTCCCATACCATAGAGAATAATTCCCCCTTTTATATTGTATTCTTTATGAGACTCCACCATTGTTCCACATAAATTTGTAGAATATTGATTTCAAAATTGAAATTTTCATGGTTAGAGAACTAGAGAATGGAAAAAAATATTTTCTATTTAATTGACCCACAACTCAAAAACTAGTAAAATTTAAGATCTACTAAAAGACGTTTTATGTATTCATATAAATGACTTGATATCGAGTTTATCCTTCCTTTGTGTGTTTGGGAGCTAAACATGATATTTTTTATTTCTTATAGAGGGAGGTAGTTGCGTATGAAGTCCCACAAGGTTTTTCATTCCATATCCAAAATCATTAGGTTTCATTTAAGATAATATCCATATTTTTTATTATAACTATATATCAATATGTTATTTTATGTTTCAACTATTACTAAAAAATTTAGTTACCAGAGTGACGAACAATTAGAATCATAATAGAAAAATAGCATGAATGGAATTCAACATAAGAACATATTATTCTTTTATTAAATCACCTTAGTCTATAATTTTTTAGATCAACCTATATTATTATTGGATATACTTTTTGTTAGGGTTTTTAATACCTCATAAAAAAATACCTCAATGTAAAAATTAAATCAATCCTTCAAAAAAATTTAAAGACTTTGAGATAAAAATTATCATTTCCCTAGGAGTACCTCTACAGAAGTATAGTGAAGACTCATTATTGTGCACTAGTTCATTGTGGAGTTAATACCAAAAATTCCTTCTTTGAAAATATTACCAAAAGGTATTTTTGTTCCATATCATAAATTCAACTATTTTATATAGACAAATATATAATTTCTAAGATAAATACACATTGCCTAGTTTTCCAGAACATACAGATATTATCATATATATATATAGACTCATTTATTAGACATATCCCTAGGGTCTTAGATAATGTTCTCAAAACAAATATCTAATGATAAACATGCCTTAATATATTAACAACTAATGTTTACAAATGTAAACATAACATAAATTATACTATAGTTTGATTAATTTGGTAATACATTACACATATAGCTACACATCCCATGGGGAAAATGTTTTAGTCTCTGAGATTAGTAATATAGACATTTAATTTTGTAACAGTTGTAAAAATTTCCCCATAACCACATTCCTCTAGAACATTTAATATATATATATCACATTATATAATAATATTCCAAACATGGTGATTTGAATCATACATTGTGAGCTCAAACACTGAGTAATGGAAACACATATCATAAACTATTAGATCATAAAAATAATGTAGGACATGAGGAAAATAATAAATATATTATTAAAATATTACTAATCCATAGATTATAATATTAGAAAATGAAATAGAATCTTGAGACCTTAAATGGATCTTCGATGAAGAATAATATATAATTGATAAAACATGTGATCAGGATACTAAACTGAGGAAAATTTAAAAAATATGGCATAATCAGGAATACATGAAATTCCAAGGAAATGAAATACATGTAGATAATTGGTCATTAGTTTGTTAGCATCTCTTAAATGGGAAACAAACATAATTATAGGAAAACCCTTATAATGATTCCCGTTATTTTCATTCCCATGCAAAAAACCTAATTACGTTCACACATTAAAATATAACAAACCAATTATCTATATACTTGTGTGAAAAAACTAAATTCGACTATGGATGACTATTTAATGAGATTCAATTGTAAACTAATGAATTATATGTTGATATAGGATCCAAAATATCATCATCCATATATATGTATGCCACATAATATCCATTATAATCATATCTTACTGAAATCATGAAAAAGGAAAGGATTTCTTAGAACATTCAAAAACATAACAAAACATGAACAATAGAACTCAAAATATATAAAAAATATCATTTTTAAAAAGGAATAATATCAAAATATTATATATAGGGTAATCAAAACATCACATTATAAATGATAAACCATAGAGGAGAAATAATTGTGAAAATATAAATTCTTTCCCAATAACATATATATATGGTTCTAAAATATGATGTATAAATTATTTTAAAATTATTTTTGGTAAAGTTAATGAGTCTCCCATTGAAAAACATATTATAAAGAGATATTAAAAAAATATCACAGAAATTTTTAATTTTTATAAAAAATCAAGGAGTGTATGATCAATCACCTTACATTAAAAGGATTGAAAATTATTATTTATAATATTCTGAAGCACCTATTTTTTGAAAACCCACATCCTAAAAATGAGTATAAAATTTTCATTTTTAAAATGTGTAAAAACAATTTTGATAACCATTGAGAATAATCCATATTATATTTAATAAAAAATGTAAGAGATCCTTTCTGTGAAGGAGACTTTGGAATTTTTATACTAATAATGGGACTTATTCATGCCAACATTACACTTTTAATATATAAGATTTTTTTTCAAAGAAGTGGATAAAGATGATGACTAAAAATATACCCCATTGAAAGAAAGGAAACACCACATAAAATAAAGAAATAAAAAGATCAATGAAATCACTAAATGTGTATTAATTTAAGAAATTCTATGACCTAGTTAATCATAAATTGTGCTGATGAATACATTACCATAAATTTTTACTTAGTTGATCACTTTCTAACCTCCTGATGAGCCTGTATCATTGGGTGATCACAGATAGGGAATGGGGTGAATTAGTTGCTCCATTTTCCTTTTTATTATTTTATTTTTTATTAAGTCTATTTGTACAATTCAATACTCACTCATATAGTCTTATTTCTCTGAACCTCACCAAAAATAATGTTATAAATATAAATTCATTGCACAAAAGGATTTATAATGTCTGGTAAAAATTATTACTCCTTTGCATGTTGGTTAGTCCTCCCAATATTGAATTTTCATTTGAATATTTTCCATTATTATAATGTTTTAGGTAGAAATTTGATATAAACCCAAGTTTTAGATCCTCTAGTAGATCCTAGTTATAACCCTGGTAATCCAAATATACTACCTCAATTTTCTAGACACCCCCAACCACTTCTTATTCTCAACAGTTTAGACATCCTATTGTCTAGTCTCTTCATTAAATGGTCAGATAACCCTATTATATGATTCTTATT
Organism: Viscum album; assembly: GCA_963277665.1. Taxonomy (NCBI): domain Eukaryota; kingdom Viridiplantae; phylum Streptophyta; class Magnoliopsida; order Santalales; family Viscaceae; genus Viscum; species Viscum album. Next base: position 1,781,396,175 of record OY728148.1, on the reverse strand, counting down.
TCTTCTATCTTGATCCACTATAGGATGATCTTATGATCATTATTGAAAATATTTCTAGATCACACTTGTTCATGTACAATTTATCTTCCTTTGCAGCTTCCAGGTCTTTCTCAAATATTTCAGATCACCTATGTTAGACTAGTTGCCTCAAAAAATAATTATTAGGATGTTTTTTGTCCTATTGATGAATACATGAATTCACATAACGAATTAAGTTAGGGAACAAAATATATTCAATATTTAATGAAAGAAAAATCCTTTCAAAATATCAATCCACATCTCTATAAAACCCTATAACTTATAAAATACAATTCTTTGTTATTTTATGGTCTTTGCCTCAATTATCAACATCAGTCACATTCTCAAGTTCTCATTTAAGCATGTATATTTCTTAGATAAATTCACTCTATTTCCATTATTTCATTACACATGTGATTTACATTATGTATGAAAGTGACTCGTGAGTTCTCACAATTATACTTTTATGAAAGGGATTTGGGTGACCAAGGCACTATCCATGAGTTCTTTCACATGAAAAGAGTTATATAAGGGTGTCTCATCCTTCCCATAATGAGTTGAAAAATTATAGTGTGACAATTAATCATTAAAAAATGATTTTACATAGGTTTAATCATCCCAAATTCTATCGTGAAATAATGATATGATTCAAAGGATGTCCTTCACATGATAAGATCGTGTAGGGTCTTCTCCTTCATTTTAATGGTTCCTGTAAGAGGTTATCCTTTTTTATGACTGAATCAAGTTAGTTCCACTATTTTAAAAGTTCCCTCATTAAATAAAATCATATTAGAAAAATCATTTATTCATGCTTTGGTGCTTATAGAGGGGTGTACAACATATAAATTCCTCAATTTTTTTACCGCACTGAAGAATCAGTAAAATATCAATAGGATCCCAGTATTTTATTGGTAATATGAATTCTAAATCTGTAATGCCCCAACCCCAGTTACCCAGAGTAGGTGCATTATTACATAACATTGGCCTAATAGAAAAATCATGTTCCTAAAGACCAATCAATTTAGTAACCTTATAAGTATGATATACATTCAAAAGTTTTACATTACATCCTGAAATAAAAACATCAAAAAAAAATTTTCCCCTTTAGAACACACATATATCTTTAGAATGTCCTAGTAGGTCAACCATAAAATACTTCTTCAAAACCTAGGAAAAATAAAACATAGAAAGGGGTCAGCTCAGATGCTCAGTAAGGATAACAATACAGCGAAAAATATCATAACTATACATAAATGTTTAAGGCAATGAATAAGACTAAAACAAAATCCTTTTAAAATTTAAAATTCATCATTATATGGAAAAGATAAAATATAATAATTCCATTTACTTATTAACATGGATATTCTACTAATGTAATAATCAATTGCAATATCAATAGCTACTTTCATAATGATAAAATGCATAATGTCTGACTTCATTACCACATATTTAAGGACTTGTGACAAGACTACAAATACGATTCTCTCAAGGCCTTGTTCCCAGACACTATTTCATCTCATGAGACCTACCGATTCATCGGGGATCTATATCGGGCTCCACTAGTCACATACTAAGTCCAATGCATTTCTCATATGAAAAGGATTAAACATAAAATAAACATTCATATTAAAACTAGCATATGAAATGTTAACAATTTAACTATAAAACATGAATGGTGTAAAAATAACACATCCACAGTCAAACATATTGCAAAACCTTTAATACAAAATGGAAGTGTTGTACCTAATAAATCAACTTCAAATAAGCTTAAAATCCATAAAAGGATGTTGACATAAATGAAATAAATTTTTTTAGAGATATATATCTTTCTATTTTGAAATCATTAAAATTAATATAATTATAAAAGAAAAAATCTATTTTGAAAATAATATTATAAGATTTTATGGGAAGCTTCAACGATGTTATAACAGAAGAAAATAGCCACACCCGTTGTATATGTTAATAAAAGGACATTCTTACCTTAATTTTGTCGAAATGGTCATAAATTACCTTCTTTGGAAAACACTGGAAAGATTCCATTCAAAACATATATATGGTAAAATAATGGTATAAATGAATTTAAACCATTTTCTAGTAAATAGTAAAAAAAAATTGAAAAAAAAATTAAGAAAAGATGAATGTGGAAGATAAAGAGGTCCCAGTAAATACTTACGTAAAAGGAACCTCAGATAATTAAGAGATTGTGAAATTAACCCTTACCTTGTACTTTTTCTTAGTATAGGGTATTTAAAACTCTAGTATAATAGTTAAATAATTGTTATTAAATTATTAAAGAACTATATACAAAAATAGTATGTCATATATGATCTTCTAATATTGATTTGTTAATAATATTTTAGTAGTATCGTCGTTTTGGGTGTTAACTGATTCGTTTTCTTTTACAAGTTTGGATTCGTAAGCCATTTTTTTGAATAGGATGTATTTGATTCATATAAATAATTATATTATGTTAATAATAATTATTTTGAATTATAAAATGAAAATTATTCCTGAAATATTATGATGGTGAATGAATCTCATCGCGTTCGTGGAGACTGTAATGCTTATGTACGCACGAGAGACAATATCATTATATTGATGGTGAAATATTATGTAATTGTATGGTATGTCATATATAAATAATCATTAACATGTTATAATTATTATTTACATCAGTTATACTCATTATTATACTCATCCAAATAATGAAGTGTTTGAATAAAAAACTACACCATGACGCTAAGACGTTAAGCCGTACGTACGCATGTATAGTGAATTTTTCATTCATTTGATGGATAGAATAATGAATATGGTTGTATCATTTTTATAATAACATAAAAGTATATTTAAGATACTGGATTTATTATTTTAGAATGAAAACCACAAAGAAAGAATATGTGGAAGAAGAAAATAACATGAAAAAGATAATGAAATATTTAACTCTTCTTCAGTTTCTTCCTTTTGATTTGAAAAAAATGGTTCCTTAGGAAGGATTTCTGAAAAAAAAAATAAGGCCTCTAGGTTGAAGGTAGGATATTTTAGAGGATATATGGATAGGGTTCGGCCGCGAAAAATAAATTTGGAGGTGTGTAATTAAGAGAAGGGTAAGTGCCCTTTTATAAGAGAGGTGAGGGTCACTTTAGGAAAATCTTGAAATATTATTTTATAATAAAATCATTTTTGGTTTATAATGGCTTCAAAATAAATTATTTAAGGGATAAGGTGGGTATGGGTAGAAAAAATCTCAAAAAAAAGTCTTTAGATAGGTTTATCTCATTATATTATCCTTATCATTTAGATTCAACTCTCTGTTAAATAGTTTGACATTTACCATGCATCATTATATTTTTATATTTTATGGTTAATAAACTTACTATAAAATTTCAAGAGAACCCCATGTGGTTTATTATTAGTATAGAAAGACTTATATAGGTTATTTTGACAAAACATATAATTTTAGCAATATTTTATCAATTAATAATATAATATTTGTTATAAAAAATGAATTATGACAATTTTAACACTATTTAGTATTATATTTTTTAAAAGCCATAAAAACATTATCACTTAGAATTAAAATCTATTTAACCAACTATAACATGACATATTAACCTAGAAAATTATTTTAATTCATCACTATTCTCAATTTACCTTTATTTGGATATTTATAATAATAATTATTTTAATATTTCATTAACAATGTATTTACTGCATCATCATTGTGTTTTAAATAAATTAAACTATATAATGTATAAAAATTATAAATAAAATAAAATTATATAGAAAGTATTTTTTTCATTCTAATGAATATTTATAGTTGAATTTATGTTGTGTGTAACCCAATATTAAAAATGGTTTAGTTAATAAACATTGAATTTAACTCTTTTAACCCTTCTTTAAATAAAATAATAATAAATTTCCAAATCCAATCCAATTGGACCAAATAGGATCATATTTTATTTCTAAGGTTTTTTTGGTCGAATTATAATTATCCAATACAATTAGGATATGTTCTACTGTAATTATGATATCATTTTTACCCTTAATTACCCTATTTACTTTTAACCGTGGTAAATTAATGTCAAAAGTTACTATTCACCAAAAATTATTTTCATCTTATTGAAACACAATTTACTTACTGATGTTAACCATGTCTTTTGGATTTTTGAAATTTAACTCACATAAGTGGTAAAATTATGTTTTATGCAAATTGCAAATGCTCATAGGAGGTGGGTAAAAGAAGGTAAAATGTTTGATAAACATTTATATATCTAAAATTATTATAAAATGTCCCCAATGAATTGCATTGAACATATATACGTATTATGTATCTATTTTGACCTAAAATAAATTAAATTAAAATAATTAATTATTTAAATAAAATGTCGGTTTCAACCAATAACGTAGTGTTTTTCACTATTCATAAAAAAATTGATGGTTTTCAACAAAATACCAATAATTCACCCAAATCTATTTTTTGATATTCCGAATTCAAAAATGAAGTCCATTTTGAAAGATAACATTTGAAAAAGTGGGTATTACTATTAATAATGGCTAGTTTGATTGGTCACGGTGTGTTAGATTCTCAAAGTTGCGTACAATGCAAGCTATTGCATTATTCAAAGGGAAACATACCGTGGAAGCTTGGGGAGTTACATTATTCCCTACTTAAAATAATTTCTTCCTCGAAATTTCTATAATATTACTGCATAAAAAGATTTGGGTGGTTCTTCATCATATGTTCCTCAGGTTCCCACATTGCATATTCTAGCTTATGGTTTCTCCAAAGAACTTTTACAAGGAAATTCATTGGGTTTCTCAGCACTTGTTCTCTTGTATCAAGAATCTTGAAAGTCTCTTCACAATATGACAGATCAGGTTCCAATTCAATTTTTGCATTGGTGAGTAAATGCGTAGGGTCAGGCATGTATTTTCTAAACAATGATAGGTGGAACACATCGTGAACTTTGGAGAGACCTGGGGGCATTTCCAAATGGTAAGCCTCAACCCAAATTCATTCGAGAATTTCAAAAGGTCTGATGTACCTATTCTTTAATTTTCCCTTCTTACAGAATCGTATAACTCCCTTCCATGGAGATACCTTCTAAAAAAATGATCTTCTACCTAAAATTACAAATCCTTCATTTGGTTATCATCATAGCTCTTTTTCCTTCTTTGAGTTACGTTGATGTGGTTTTTGGATAACCATCACCTTTTCCATCATTTCCTCAACATGATCTGGGCCTATGAGTTTTCTTTCACCAACATCATCCCAAAAATTTGGTGTAATAAAAATCATTCCATATAATGCTTCATATGGTTCTATCTGAATACTTGAATGGATGCTATTGTTATAGGAAAATTCTAACATAGGTAAATATTGTTCCCATATACCTTGAAATTGAAGTGAGAAAGATCTTAACATGTCTTCTAAGGTTTGAATAGTCTATTCTGATTGTCTATTAGGTTGAGGGTGGTAGGCAGTTCTCAAACAATATTCATTATCCAGGGTTTTCTGAAGAATTTTCCAGAATCATGATTTAAAATGGGGATCATGATAAAAAACAATCGATAGGTATACTCCATGAAGTCTTACAAATTCATTAATATACATTCTTGCAAAACGTTCAAGTCTTAAATCTTCTCTTAAAGCAAGAAAATATGCTGACTTGGTATGATGATCAATAATGACCCAAATTGTATCACTCCTTCTAGGAGACTTTGGTAGTCCCATGATAATGTCCATCATAATATCATCCCATTTGCACTCAGGTTTGGGAAGGGGTTGCATGACTCTTCTAGGATTTTGTATTCAAACTTTCACTTGTTGGAAAACCATACATCTTGACACAAAATCAGAAATTTACCACTTCTTGTTGTACCACCAAAAATGTTCTTTCAAATCTCTATACATGATAGTGCTACCAGGGTGTATAGAGAAATTGGAGCTACGAGAATCATCCAACAATTCCATTTATTAATCAGGTATATCGAGAACACAAAGTCTCTTCCCAAATTTCAAAATCATGTCTTCATATATGATGTCTATCAATATACCATCGTTCACAACATTAATTTTCTTTTTAAATTTCTCATCTTCAGTCTGAGAAATCTTTATCCTTTCTTGTAAAGTTGGTATGGAAACTATTTGAAAAAGTATTGATGTTTCATCTTCTATGGTCATTCCCATATCCATCTTTACAAGATCAATGAAAATATGATCCCTTTTAAATCACATCTTGTTAAAAACTCCATTATATTTTCTTCTCAAAGCATCATCCACCTTATTTGCCTTCCCTGGGTGGTAGTGTATTGTTCAATCATAATCATTGAGTAGTTCAAGCCATCTCCTTTTCCCCATGTTTAGATCATTTTGTGAGAAAATATAATTCAAACTCTTGTGATCAGTATAAATATCACATTTTTCACCATAGAGATAGTGTCTCCCTATTGTCAGAGCAAATATTACAGCTGATAACTCAATATCATGAGTGTGAGAGTTTTGCCCTTGAATTTTTAGCTTTCATGATGCATAGGCAATAACTCTATCATTATGCCTAAGGATACAACCAAGTCCTTTCATTGATGCATCACTATAAATAACAAACCCATTTTCCCTTGATGGTAAAGTCAATATATGGGAATTGAATAATCTTTTCTTCTGTTCTTCGACACATTTTTCACACTCTTTTTTCCAAAAAAATGTTAACCCCTTTATGTGTGAGCTTTATTAATCAGTTATCCAACCAGGAAAAATTATGGACGAAACGTCGATAATAACATGCTAAACCCATAAAACTTTGTACCTCAGTTATATACATCGGTGCTGGCCATTCCTAGAATTCCGCTGTCTTAAAAGGTTTAATAGAGATTCCATCCAAAGAGACAATATGGACAAGAAAAGAAATCACCTGAACCTGGAATTCACACATGCTGAACTTCCCATATAATTGATTTTTTCTAAGAGCCTTTAGGATAATGTGCAAGTGATTTTCTTGATCTTCGTAGCTTTTTGAGTATACCAATATATCATCAATAAATACCACTAAAAGGTCAATATGATATTTTTTAAAAACTTTATTCATTAGATCCATGAAAATAGAGGTTGCATTAGACAGCCCAAAAGGCATTACTATAAACATATAATGCCTGTACCTAGTATGAAATTCTATTTTCAGAATGTCTTCCTTCTTCACACAAAACTGATGATATCCTGATAGACGGTCAATCTTTAAAAAATATGGAGCTCCATGAAGTTGGTAGAATAAATCAACAATACGAGGTAGGGGATAACTGTTATTTATTGTTATAGAATTGATCTCCCTGTAGTCAATGCACAACCTCATAGATCTGTCTTTTTTCTTAACAAAAAGAATAGGGGATCCCCATGGAGAAAAACTTGGGAGAATAAATCCCTTATTACTCAATTCCACTAATTGTATCTTTAGTTCAACAAATTCCACAGTGTTCATTCTATAAGGGGTCTTCAATATGGGCCTTGAACAAGAAATTAAGTCAATGGAAAACTCAATTTCTAGTTCCGGAGTATGTCCAGGTAAATCCTCGGGAAGCACATCAACATATTCTTGCACAATAGGTGCGTCCTCTATTTGAGCATTATTTTTCTAACCCATAATTATTTCATTATGTAAATTATCAATAATTGAATTTAGTTGAGCTAATAGGGGTAGATCTAGATAAGAATCCGGTGGTTATGTTTCTGCTCTAAAGATAATGTACTCTTTATCATCGTTGAAAATTTTAACATATTTCTTCTTATAATAAATTTCTGCATCATGGTCCGTAATCCAATCGATTCCAAGGATTATATCAAATTCAATCATGGGTATGACGGTGAGATCATTAGATAAAGAACACTTATATTCCCTAACAGGGAAATGATTCACAAAACATTATTGCAATGATATTCCTTTAGGTGTTATGACTGAAAAATCCCTTATTATGTCAAATTAAAAATGTCTAGTTTTCATAGAAAACTTGGGAGATATGAAACAATGCAATGATCTAGAATCCAATAAAGCACTAGATAAACATTATGGAACCATTAGCTTGGTCCTTCTCCCTTGGTCTTTTCTAAGGTAATTTCCCTTGGCACTTGGTAAATTCATTTGCACAATGCCGCTTTTCTTTATAAATGTAGCATTCAACATTGATAGCCTTTTTCTTCCCCTTTCAATCATGAGCTTGGTGGCCTTTTTCACCACACTTGCAATAGACTATCATTCCCTTTAGAAAAGTACCAGGGTGTCCCTACCCACATTTACAAGAGGATATATATTATAATTTTCCCTTCGTCCCTTTATTACCATTACTAGAGTGTTCAATAGATTTATTTTTCTCTTGCTCTGCATTAAAGTCCTAAGACATAGAGAATTATTTTTCTGTCTTGATAGCACAATGGAAAATATCTTAATATGATAAGAAAGATTGTGAGATTAAAGCTCACTAGAGAAATGGTTTAAACCCATTAAATAATCGATCAATCTTTCTCCATGGCTTGCATATATAATATGAACCATTCCTTGCTAACCTTGTAATGTTATCCTCATATTTTGTGACATTCTCATCCTCCTTTTGTCTCAGAATCAAAACATTTCTTTCTATATCCACACGATGGTCACGAGGAAAGTATTTTTCCAAGAAAACCTCTTTAAACTCTCTCCATTCCATGTTCTATAATTCATCATCTTTCTTTGTGTTTTGGATTAATGTCAACCATTGATCTACATCTCTTGTGAGGTGATAAACTGCCATGACAACTTTTTCTCTTTCACTACTTCCCAAAGCATGAAATATTTTCTGTAAGGAATTTATCGATTTCTCAGCTACTAATTTATTTTTACTCCCATTGAATGTTGGTGGTTGTTTCCTCATGAAGTGGTCAAACATTGATCCTCCGGTTTTTGGATTAGGGTGCTCTATATGGGTAAGGTTATTATTAATAACCTAAGTGAGTTGTCCCAGTATGGTGATAAGCTGATCAACACCAGTTGTTTCACCAGCTCCACTATAAATATCTTGAGTAGGAGAGAAATCCCTTCATGGATTATGTGTAATGATACAGTTTCCATTCCTTCTACTAGGTTTCATTTCTAAACAATGGAAAATAGTAGATTAGTTTCTGAACCACAATACTTAATTCCAAACATGTAAAAAAGTGTACATAAATTGAAAGGTTTGTGGATATAATTCATAATCATAAAAATGTTTTTATTGAGGAAGTATATACTCATAAACCCTTCTTAACAGTTTGTATAGAAAATTAGAATTATCCTAAGCATATCCCCCGGTAGTGTCGTAACCAAGAGTGCAACAATTTCCGTTGTCTTGCACCAGTTCCCGTTCAAGTCTAGATCAAAGAGGTGTTTTTTGGTTTTAACCCTATGAACATCTATGACAGAGCCGCCTCTACCTGCTCAAATGCAGACATGGATGTATTTCATTGAAAACTATCAAAATCTCTATAGTACAAAATTCTTGGAAGTTCATCTATAATAATCCTCAAAGTCATTCTTAGGGTAGTGTTCTCTAATCATATTTTTTCCTAAATCTAGTTTCCAAGGATTGTACTAAACATCCTTTGATACAAACTGTAATTCCTTGACCCTAGTTACCCATAGTGGGTGCATTACTACATAACATTGGCATGATACAAAGAATCATGTCTCAAAGGACTGATCAGTTTAGTATCCTTAGAAGTACTACATACATTCATAAGTTTTACATTACATCATGAAATAAAAACATCAAAAACATTTTGTTCCCTTTTGAACACACTTATATCCTTAGCCTATCCCTTTAGGTCAACTATAAAATACTTATTCACATACTGGAAAAAATAAAACAAATAAAGGGGTGAGCTTAGATGTTCAGTAAGGATAAGAATATAGAGGAAACTTTCATAAATAAGATTAAATGATAATAGAAATGTATAAGACTAAAAAAATCCTTTTAAACTTTAATATTCAGCATAATATCACAAAGAAAAAATAAAATAATTCCATTTAATTATTCACATGGATATTCTACTAGTGTAATAATCACATGCAATTTCAATAGCCACTTTCATAAAGATGGAATGCACAATTTCAGACATCATAACCACATAGTCAGAGCCTTGCGCCAAGACTACAATAATATTTTGTCAAGGACTTTTTCCAAGATAGCAGTTTGTCTCATTAGACCTACTGATGCATCGAGAAGCTATAGCGTTCTCCACCCGTCACATACTAAGTATAATGCATTCCACATATGAAATGGTTTAAAAAAACATGAACATTCTTATTAAAAGTAGAATAAGAAATTTCAACACGTTATTCATAAACCATGAATGGTGTAAAAATAACACATCCACTTTCAAACATTTCACAAAACCTTCAATACAATATGGATATTATTTATAATAATAAATCAACTTCGAACAAGATTAATATTCATCAAAGGATTGTTGACATAGATGAAATCAAAACCTTTTTAGAGAAATATCTATTTCTATTTTGAAATCATTTCAAAGTCCTATAATTATAAAAAAAAACAATAATTTGGAAAATATTCTTATAAGATTTAATGGGATGATTCATCGATGTTATAATAGAATCAAATATCTACACCCTCTATATAAGTTAAAAAAAGTCATTCTTACCTTATTTTTGTGAAAAAGGTCATAATGTACCTTGCCTGGAAAACAATGGAAAGAATCCTTTCAAAACATATAAGGTCAAATAAGGGTATAAATGAATTTATCCTATTGTATAGTAAATAGTAAAAATGATTTGAAATACATTTTTAAGAAAACATGGTTGTGGATGATAAAGAGGTCTCAGTAGATACTTATGTAAAAAGCAACCTCGGATAATAAGAATATTGCAAAATTATCTGTTACCTTGTACTTTTCCTTGGTCGAGGGTATGTTAAAATCTATTATAATAGTTAAATAATATTTATTAAACTACAAAAAAAACTATATACATAAATATCATATCATATATGATCTTCTAATACAGATTTGTTAATAATAATTTAGTCGTATCATCATTTTGGGTGTTAACTAATTCATTTTCCATTACATGCTTGGTTATGTAAGACATGTTTGTTATGAATTGGAAGACTTTTATTCATATAAAGAATGATATTATATTCATAAAAATTATTTTGAACTGTAAAATTAAAATTATTCTTGAATGATTATGATGGGGAATGAATCTTATCACATCTGTGGAGACGATAATCCGTATATATGTACGAGTGACAATATCATTATATTGATGGTGTAATAATATGTAATTGGAAGGTATATCATATAAAAATAATAATTAACATGTTACATTTATTATTTACATCATTTATACTCATTATTATACCCATCCAAATAATGATGTGTTTGAATTACAAACTCCACCACGACGTGGAGACGGTAAGCCGTACATACGCACGTATGATGACTTTGTCATTAATATGATGGATAGATTAATGAATATTGATGTACCATTTTTATAATAAAATCACAATATATATAATATACTTGAGTTATTATTTTAGAAGGGAAATAACCAAGAAAGAGGAAGTTGAAGAAGAAAAGAACTTGAAAGAGATGATGAAATATTTACCTCTTCTTCGGTGTATTCTATTTGATTTTACCAAAAGGGATCCTTAGGTTGGCTTTCTGATAAATGCAAGGACTCTAGGTTGAAGGAATGATAGTTTAGGGGATATTTGGGCCAGATTTGGCAATGCCAAATGGATTTGGAGGTGTGAAATTAAGAGAAGGGTAAATTCCCTTTTATAAGAAAGGTGAGGGTCTCCTTAGGAAAAGAATGGAATATAATTTTATAATAAAACCACTTTCATTTTATAATGGCTCTAAAATAAATCATTTAAATTATAAGGTGGGGATGTGTCAAAAAAATCTCACCCAATAGGTTTTAGATAGGTCTAAATCATCATATTAACCTTATATTTTAGATTTAACTCTTAGATAAATAGTTTGAGATTTACCATGTCTCTTTGTATTTTTATATTATATAGTCTATAAACTTACTATAACAAGACAAGAGAACCCCATGTGTTTTATTATTAATATATATAACCATATATATGTCCTTTTTCTAAAACATGGATTTTTAGGAATATTATATCAATTAATAATATAATATTTGTTTCAAAAACTCAATTTTGATAATTTTGACACTATTTAGTATTCAATATTGTTTGGAATACATAAAAATCTTATCACATAGACTAAAATTTATTTCAACAACCCCAAAATATCATATTAACCAATTAAATTATTTGTATTCATTAGAAGTTTCAATTTACATTTATTTGGATATTTATAATATCAATTATTTTAATATTTCATTAATAAGTGAATTACTGCGTCAACATTTTGTCATAAATAAATTAAATTATATAATGTATAAAAATTATAAATAAAATACCATTATGTAGGAAATATTTTTATATTTCTAATGAATATTTATAGTCGAATTTATATTGTGTGTAACTCTATATTAAAAATGGTTTAGTTATTAAACATTGAATTTAACTCTTTTAACATTTCATTAAATAAAATAATAATAAATGTCCTAATCTAATACTAGTGGACCAAAGAGGATCATATTTTATTCATAAAGTTGTTTTTGGTTTAATTATACATATATAATATAATTAAGACATGTGTTTTGGTAATTATGATATCATTTTTACCCTTAATTACCCTATTTAGTTTTTATCGTGGTAAATAAAAGTTAAAAGTTATTATTCACCAAAAATTATTGTAGTCTTATTGAACCTCGTTTTACATACTGATATTAACTGTGTCTCTTTTATTTTTGAAATTCAACTCATAAAAGTGGTAAAATTATGTTTTCTTTAAATTTGAAAATCCTCCTAAGACATGGATAAAAGACTGTGAAATTTCTGATAAAAATTTATATATCTAAAATTATTAAAAAATCTGTAACACCCCGACCCTGGTTACCTAGAGTCAGTGCATGATTACATAACATTGGCATGATCACAAGAAAGATCAAGTCTCGAAAGACAGATTAGTTTAGTAGCCTTGGAAACACTAGATACAATCATAAAGTTTTACATTACATCATAAAAAAACATCTTGTCTTCATATCCCCTCATACTATCCCTGTAGGTCATTCATAAATTACTTATTCATAATCCTGGGAAAAATAAAACATTGAAAGGGTTGATCTCAGATTCTCAGTAAGGATAACATTATAGCAGAAGCTTTCATAGATAATCATAAACACTTAAGGCAATTTATAATTAAAACAAAAGCCTTTTAAACTTGAACTTCAGCATAATGTGGAAAAGATAAAATTAAATAATGCCATTTACTTATTCACGTGGATATTCTACTAGTCGAACAATCACATGAAATATCAATAACCACTTTCATAATGATGGAATGCATAATGCCAGACTATCATAACTACATAGCCAAGGCCTCGTGCCAAGACTACAAATAAGATTTTGCCAAGGCCTTGTGCCAAGACACTAGTTTGTCTCATGAGACCTACCGATGCATCGAGGAGCTATAGAGGGCTCCAACCGTCACTTATTAAGTCCAATTCATTCCTCATATGAATAGGTTTAAACATAACATAAAAATTCATATTCAAACTAGCATACGAAATGTCAATAATTTAACCACAAACCATGAATGGTATAAAAATAGCACATCCACAGTCAAACATAACTCATTCGATACAATATAGAAGATTGTATTGTATCACATTAACCTCAATCAATAATAATGAAGGATGTTGACATAGATGAAAATAATCATCAAAACTATTTGAGATAAATATCCCCCTTTTCTTGAAAACATTTAAAAGTCACACTATTTGTCAAGAAGCCATTTAAAAATAGATTTTTGAATCAAAGTGTCCCATACCACTTTGAAACTTTTAAAAGGAGTTTTAATTTTAAAACATTAATGTCCATATAAATAAATCCTTAAAATAATTTTTAAAACATGGACATTAATGAGCAAGATTTAGAAGAATAAGTCTTTAAAACATTTAAAAATGGTATTTTAGTTAGAGATTCTAACCAAAAGAGAAAAACTTGAATACAAATAATTGAGGTAATAAAAACATTGTAATATCATGAGAATAAAGTAATTCATGATATAATATGTCAATGTACATTATATACACCACATAAAAGTGATTTGGTGTATAACAACAAAGAAGTCTCAATGGAATGTAAATTGAGATGAAATCTCTCATAAAGGTTGTATCGTTAGATTAAGGATAAATCAACTGCATAGTTATGTGTGACAAATATAAATACACTAAATATGATTTGTATATTCAGTGTAAAACAATCAAAGAACATTCACACATAATCTTGTAAAAACAACACCAATGAATTGGATGTTTAACTCAAGAAATGGAGAATGAGTTAAAATTACTCTTATCAAATTCATATCGATGACTTGAGAAATTATCAATGGAGTGATTATGTGTATAAAAAGTATATACACAGAAAAGGGGAGTGTAAATTATGACATAAGCAAATGAATAGTTATTCCACACATAATCTCGGAGTAAAATAATCAATGGAGTTTGCGTAAAGCCGAATAAATGGGAATTAAAATTTCAAATTCCCTTATTGATTAGGTAACATATGAAACATACACCCATGAAAGAATGATCATACAATGATGATGTAAAATCCCATAAATTAAATTATAATACACAATGAATACAATTATGGGTAGTACACATACACCACATGCAACAAATAAGTGGTGAACAATGGAATTCTCACGAGATTAAGAGTGAGATAAGAAACCCCTTACCACGTTGTAATCAACTGAGTCGTATGACCAAAAGTTAATAACCACCAAATTATTTAAAGAATAACATGAATATAAAGAGAATAATTATAATATATATCAAATGGTAGTACACAATATACCACTTTCAATAAATTAGTGGCGAACAATGGAAATCTCACAGAATTGAAAGTGATATAAGAAAATCCCTTACCTTGTTCTTTTCCTTGGTTGGGGGAAGGTTAACCTCCTGTATAATGATGAAATAATTTTTATTAAATTATTCATGTATCATATACATTAATATGATATCATATATGATCTTTTAACATTGCTTTGTTAATAATATCTTAGAATTTTCGTCGTTTCGGGTGTAATCTTACTCGTTTTCTTTTATAAGTTTTGTTACATAAGCCATGTTTTTCATGGATAGGTTGTATATTATTCATATCCAGAATGATATAAAGTTATTAAACATTATTTTTAAATCATAAAATGATAATTATACTTGAATTGATATGATGGAGAATGAATCTCATCGTGTTCATGGAGACGGTAGTCCGTATGTACGCACGAGCGACAATATCATTCGTTTGATATTAAAATAATATATAATTGGATGGTATATCATATATGCAGAATCATTAACATGTTATATTTATTATTTAAATGAGTTACACATCATTATTATACCCACCCAAATAATAATATATTGAATAACAATTACACCACGATGTGGAGACTGTAAGCCGTACGTACGCACGTATGGTGACATGTTATTCAAAGGGTGGATAGAATACTGAATATGGTTGTAACATATTTATAATAACATCACAGTATATATAAGATACTGGATTTATTATTTTAGAATGGTAATAACAAAGAAAGATGAAGTGGAAGAAGAAAGGAACTTGAAAAGGGGTGGTGAAAACATTACCTCTTCTTCGGGTTCTTCCTTTTGATTTGATCAAAAGGGCTCCATAGGTTGGCTTTCTGATCAAACTAATGAATCTAGGTTGTAGTGAGGGAAGTTTATAGAGTATTTGGGCAGGTTTGGGCCGAACCAAAAGGCTTTGAAGGTGTGAAGAAATGAGAAGTAAGAGTTCCCTTTTAAAAGAGGGGTGAGGGGAACCTTTGGAAAAGCTAGAAATATTAATTTATAATAAATTCATATTCGGTTTCTAATGGATCCGAAGTTGATTATTCAAAGGTTAAGGTGGGGATAGGTCGTAAACCATTCAACCAATACAATTTAGACAGGTTTGGGTTACTATATTAACCTTATATTTTAGTTTTAACTCTTTGTTAATTAGTTTGACATTTACCATGTCACTTTTTATTTGTATATTATATATTTAATAACCTTGCTATATACATCCAAGAGACCCCCAAGTGGTCCATTAATGATATACCTATCATGATATAGGTTGTTTGGCCGAACCTTAGTTTTTTTATGAATTTAATATCAATTAATAATATAATATTTGTTTTAAAAACTCTTTTATGTCAACTTTGACACTATTCAATAGTTGATTTTTGTGAAACTCATAACAGACTGATTACTTCGAAAACAATAAATTAAATCAATTCTAATATGTCATATTATCATATAAATTTATTTTAATTCATTAAAAGTATTAAATTATATTTATTTGGGTATTTATAATATCAATTATTTAAATTTTTCACTATTATGGTAATTACTGCATCATCATTGTGTCATAAATATATTACCTTATTTAATGTCTAGAAATTATAAATAAACTATAATTATGTAGGAAATGTATTATCTTTCTAATGAATATTTACAATCGAATTTATCTTATTTATAACCCTATATTAAAAATGTTTTAGTAAATAAACCTTGATTTTAACTCTTTTAACTCTTCTTTGAATTAAATAATAATAAATGTCATAATCTAATCCAAGTCGACCTAAATGATAATATTTTATTCGTAAGGTTGTTTTTGGTCGATATACACTTGTCCAATAGAATTATGAAATGTGTTAGGGTAATATTAATGTCATTTTTACCCTTAATTACCCTATTTACTTTTAATCGTGGTAAATAAGAGTAAAAATTACTATTCACCAAAAATTATTTTCATCTAATTGGACCACATTTCACTTCTTGATAATAACTGTGTGTCTCAGATTTTCGAAATTCCATTCATAGAAGCGGTAAAATTATGTTTTATGAAAAATTCAGTTTTTTTTAACTACCACTTAGTAGTTTCACTATTCAGCAAAAATTGAAGTTTTTCTGAACAATGCCAAAATTTCACCCTAAGATATAATTGATATTAGAAATTCAAAAATGATGTATATTTTACAAAATTCTAAACATATAAGTTGAATTAATTAATTTTATAATTAATTTCCTCTGTCACAACAAATAACGTGTTTTTAAAAAACAATATATATCAATAGATTGACAATTGTTTAGGTCTAATTTCAAAGTGAAATTAATTCTAATGGACGCCATTGGATAAAATGGTAAAAATATATTCTAATTATACTTTCAAACCACTCAATAATATAATTTATCACTATAGATTATTTTGATTTAAAAAGATGTTTTTTAATTAAACTTTAGTAATTTTCACTATTAATCAAAATATAAGTTTTATCCGAAAAGTTCCAAAATTTCACCCTAGGATAAATTCGATATTCCGAATCCAAAAATGAAGTCCATTTTGAGAGATAGAATTTATAAAATTTCAAAAAGTAGGTATTACTATTCATAACGGCTAGTTTGATTAGTTGTGGTGTGTTAGAATCTTGAAGTTGCGTACAATGCATGCCATTGCATAATTCGAAGGGAAACGTACCGTGGAAGATTGGGGTGTTACATTCTCCCCTCCTTCAATAAATTGTGTCCTCAAAATTTTTAAAATTGTGCTTGGGAAAATAATGGAATGTCCCACATCAGAAAAGGAGTCAATAAAACTATCACTTTATAAGAAAGAAAGAGAGGTATAAAGGTCAACCAAGATAACCCATACTCGGATTCCATGTAGGAAAACATGGATATGGATTATAAACTAAGTGTCATGTTCTGTTGGAGAGGGATAGAAATCATGATCAGGAGAAAGTTAACAATAAGAAAACCACAAACTTGTGTTGGGACAAACGACCATTAGTCTCCTAGTAGGAAAGTAAACGAACAACATTTTTTGGTTTTAAGTTACATTACATAAGGATGAGGAATTTATTTATGATATTGACTAAGAATATAAAGATATATAATTAAATTTTAAGTAGAGTTTCATTCTTTATTAAATTTCTACCACTAACTCATTTTTTTTAAAGGATGAGTATTCAAGAAGACTTGGTCACACTGGAAGAGCTAGAATAAACTTCTATAGAATCACATGATTCATGCAGGATGAACTATATATTTACATTTTCTTTAGAGATTAATCAATACCAAAATGGTTAGTACAAGATCTAATGATCCCCCAAAAGAATATTCCTTGAGAGAAATAAACACTAATCTTAATTTCCAAAATTAAACCAACAATACCCCAAAGATAAATAAATACCATTCAATAATAAATTGTCCTTAAAATCCTTTAATATAATCAAAAATAATATTGAAAACCAAAACTTATTAAGAATGTAGTCTTCCATGTTAAATTGTATCTCCAAATGACATTAATTACTCTTAAAGTCACATACATAAAAGTAATTAATCTAATCATTTACATAAATAACCCAAATCATTATAAATCCACAATAAAAACCTAGATAAAAATCCACCATTACTCCTCAAATGAAATCCCATACTACTCTATTTTCCTTTGGTATATAGTGTTCTCAACAAAGCGAACAACTTCCAAAATAACATTTGTCACTTAATCACCAAATCATTTTTCTATACTAAGGGTATTCATTTGATAAGACATAAGATCCAAAATCAAATTATTATTGATCAATAAAATCATTTAACAAAAAATAAAATTCACACTAACCAGGGACTTCACATAGTCCAGTGGTAGGCGATAAATCCCAATCGCACTTTGGTTGTGGGTTTGATTCCCACAGCTTTGGATGACGCGATGGGTTGTCACACGGTCTACGTGTTGTCCTTTTTCAAAAACTATATTTTATAACATTACCAAAATGAGATAAATTCTTTAAAATAACCATAACATAATTTAACCACAAATGTTATCTCATACCTTGCATTTTTATCCCATATTATAATAATTTGTAATTTCCTCAAAACCAATGATCATATAAAACCAAATGATTATTTATAACTATATCCACAAGAGAAAAGATAATTCTTCCATAAATATCATTCTCACATGGCAAACGTTAGGGTTACAAATACAAGAGAAAATTATTCCAAAGTAAACCCTTCAATAAGGGTCACTAATAATTTTCAATCATTTATCCAACCATTTATTTACACATAGATTCTTCTCTGACCAAGAAAAAATCTTCTAGAATAGGACATTCACTCGGGTAATGGCTAGGTCCCCTATATTTACGGAAAATGACTATAAATGGATTCTTGGGACCATTTTTATCTTCTTCTATAGTACTCTTCATTTTTCTTCGGTAATTCTTCACTTTATGTCCTTCCTTCCTGCACGTAAATCATTTCTTTGTCCCATTGAGACACTTTCCTGGGCGTCTCCTTCCACATTTCCTGCATGATGGAAATTGAGGATTTCGTTCTCCATGGTCTCCACTACTGGAGCTCTTATCATTCATCACCTTTCTCTTCTTTGTTGAGTCTGGTAATTGGATAATATATATATGTTTGATCATATTTTTGGAAAATTGATTTTGCATAAAAACAATATCTTTTATGCCTATCAACATTCCATTTTGTTGCTCATTTCCACCACCATTCCCACCTTGTTCATCATTCTCAATGTCACTATGACTTCCTTGAAATCCATCCATTGACTAAAACCAAAAAGCATTGTGTGAGTAATAGTAGTCATACAATCATTTAGAGATTAACATGTCACCAAATTCTCAATTTGAAACAAATTAGGATTAACTAAGGTCATTTACTCTCATCTTAAATATATAATACATTAAATCTGTTTGTAAAGAAAATGTAAATTATCCTAAGCATATCCCCCAGGAGTGTTGTAACCAAGAGTGCAGCAAGGACCGTTGTCGTGCACCAGTTCACGTTCGAGTCTAGCTCAAAGCGGTGTTTTCGGGTTTTACCCCTAGGTATATCTATGTCAGAGCCGCCTCTACCTGCTCGTATCCAGACAGGGATGTATTGCTCGGAAAACTCACAAAATCTCTAAATTACCAAAATTCTAGGAAGTTCTTCTATACTAATCCTCAAAGTTCATCTTAGGTCTACTTTCTCTAATCAGAGTTTATCTAAATATAGCTTCCAAGGTTTGTTCTAAACTTCCTCTGATACCAACTGTAATTCCCCGACCCAAGTTACCCAGAGTCGGTGCATTATTACATAACATTGGCATGATCACAAGAAAGATCAAGTCTCGAAAGACCGATTAGTTTAGTAGACTTGGAAACACTAGATACAATCATAAAGTTTTACATTACATCATAAAAACATCTTGTCTTCATATCCCCTCATACAATCCCTGCAGGTCATTCAAAAATTACTTCTTCATCATCCTGGGAAAAATAAAACATTGAAAGGGGTGAGCTCAGATGCTCAATAAGGATATCATTATAGCAGAAGCTTTCATAGATAATCATAAACCCTTAAGGTAGTTTATAATTAAAAAAAATCCTTTTAAACTTGAACTTCAGCATAAGGTGGCAAAGATAAAATGAAATAATTCCATTTAATTATTCACATGGATATTCTACTAGTCGAACAATCACATGCAATATCAATAACAACTTTCATAATGATGGAATGCATAATGCCAGACTATCATAACTACATAGCCAAGGCATCATGCCAAGACTACAAATAAGATTTTTCCAAGGCCTTGTGCCAAGACACTAGTTTGTCTCATGAGACCTACAGATGCATCGAGGAGCTATATCGGGCTCCACCCGTCACTTATTATGTCCAATGCATTCCTCATATGAACAGGTTTAAACATAACATAATTTTTTTTATTAAAACTAGCATATGAAATGTCAATAATTTTACCACAAACCATTAATGGTATAAAAATAGCACATCCGCAGTCAAACATAACTCATTCAATACAATATAGAAGATTGTATTGTATCAAATTAACCTCAATCAAGAATAATGAAGGATGTTGACATAGATGAAAATAATCATCAAAACTATTTGAGAGATATATCCCCCTTTTCTTGAGAACATTTAAAAGTCACAATATTTGTCAAGAAGCCATTTAAAAATAGATTTTTGAATCAAAGTGTCCCATACCACTTTGAAACTTTTAAAAGGAGTTTTAATTTTAAAACATTAATGTCCATATAAATAAATCCTTTAAACAATTTTTAAAACATGGACATTAATGAGCAAGATTTAGAAGATTAAGTCTTTAAAACATTTAAAATGGTATTTTAGTTAGAGATTCTATCCAAAAGAGAGACACTTGAATACAAATAATTGAGGTAATCAAAACAATGAAATATCATGAGAATAAAGGATTTCATGAGATACTATGTCAAAGTACATTATATACACCACATAAAATTGATTTGGTGTATAACAACAAAGAAGTCTCAATGGAATGTAAATTGAGATGAAATCTCTCATAAAGGCCGTATCCTTAGATTAAGGATAAATCAACGACATAGTCATGTGTTATCCGAAAAGTTCCAAAATTTCACCCATGGATAAATTCAATATTCCAAATCCAAAAATGAAGTCCATTTTGAGAGATAGAATTTATAAAATTTCAAAAATTAGGTATTACTATTCATAACGGCTAGTTTGATTAGTTGTGGTGTGTTAGAATCTCGAAGTTGCGTACAATGAACGCCATTGCATTATTCGAAGGGAAACGTACCGTGGAAGCTTGGGGTGTTACAAAATCACACAAATGAATTATGTTGAACATATATAGGTATTATTTATCTATTTGAACATTAAATTTATTAAAATAAAATAACTAATTATTTAAATAAAATTTTGGTTTTAACCCATAACGTAGTGTTTTTCACTATTCAATAAAAATTGGTAGTTTTCAGAAAAATACTAAAAATTCACCCAAAGTTATATGAATATTAAAATTCAAAAATGAAGTCCATTTTGGAAGATAAAATTTTAAAAAGTGGGTATTACTATTCATAACGGCTAGTTTGATTGGTCATAGTGTGTTAGAATCTCGAAGTTTTGTACAATGAAAGAAATGGCATTATTCAAAGGAAAATGTACCATGGAAGCTTAGGGTGTTACAAAAACTCTCGACTTCTATATGTGACAATGGATTTATAACGTGATCATGTGATCACTTCACACGGTCTATTTATTGATCATGTGATACCCAATGGAATTCGCATGATTCTATAGCTCTTGTAATGAATTCCTAAGATAAACTCATTAAATTATTATCTTTAACCAAATAAAATTAATCAGATTATTCCAAGATTGTGAGAATAATTTCCATGAATTGATTCTGGACGATGAGCAAATTTTCATTAATCAATTTTATCATATTGAGTGGATGTATTTCAAATAATTTTTTCTAAAATAACGATGATGACTATCTCCAGCTTACGTGTATAAGATTCAATGGATATAGGATGAAGAGAGGAAACCATAATGATATTATGGTGTATATTTTCCAAATCAAATGACCAATATTGTGTCCATATTTTTAATAATGGATGAAAAATGTCGCATTTTTTATATGTAAACTTTTTTATATTGGTTCTGTACACTTTTACCTTTATTAAAACTCAAGATACTTGAAACTTGTGGCATAACGGTGGGGGGTCATCACATACATACACCTTTAAAAAAGGGATCCTCTAGTCCCCCTCCGAATTTAGGTTAGACGGTCCATCCACATGCATTCTCCCATAAGAACACATTTCTACAAGCCTATACTCAAACCATTTTCTCATACATTACACCATGGATTCACATGTGTGGGATGTCTCTCGTGTGAATGATATTTTCTCCGATAAGTGGTTGACATGTCTTAGATGGGTTCCATGGTTGGACCCATTTTTTGTAAGCCCAAAATATTTTACTTAGTAGATGAACTTATAAAAATTTCCAACATGAAATGGGAGATAGAATATATAGTTTGTAATTATTTTAAAGATCATGGTATTATCTTTAAACTGTTATTCATGATTAGATAATATAAATCTATATTGTTTTATGGACTCCATAAATTGCATTAATTTTTCTTGACAACCATTGAATAATATGTCAATAAAATTAAAAATGAATATTTTCATGGTTTTCATCTATTATTCTTTATTATAATAAGGAATTGATAGTTTTTTAAACTCAATGTACTCCATTGATCATGTATTAAATCATTCCAGATTAAATAAAAAATATTCAAAATTTTTATATGCAGAATTTCTGAGGAAAAAAATACAATTCCCTTAAATGAATCTATAAAAATTCTAAACGCATCACCACTTCATCCATGAACACATATTCACTTATTAGAAACGATAATTTTACATTCATAATATCCAAAACCGTAACTGAATCCAAAAAAGTTCTCTAAACATCATCACATCATCCAATATCCCAAAATAAATATTTCAACATCATAAAAAAAAAGAAAAAAAATATGTTTAATAATAACCCCCTTTTATTCAATAATAGAACATATCTAAAAGGTAAATATGTAGAGGAACATTTATACCATTGATTGGTAATCTAACGAAAAGGGTAAGAGGGTCCCTTTGATCTCATATATCCCATAAAAACATGTTATCCTCCATTTTACAAATTTTTCATGATCACTTATGAGAGTGGGAGGATATCTATTGGCTTTCCTACCTAATACCATTTAGTTAATAAAATTTAATTCTATGTTGGCTAACCCAATAATGAAAAAAGAGAAATATAATTAAGGATTTCAATGATTTCCATAATATACCATTCATGTTAAATCAAGCTAAAAAGATTCAATTTAACTTGTAGTGATTTTTAACAATCTATTTTATCAATGAAATAATAAATCATGCACATAAATAAAAAATCATAAATTTTAGGTTAGAATGTTATAACTCCCACATTGTCACATATTTTCATCACCCAATGAATTTATATTAATTGATATGATTCAAAAAATTTATAATGGGGGATGAAAGGGTTATTGTCATTCCTCATATTCCAATATAATAAATTCATTTATAAGTTCCACATTGATTATATAGTGATGAATTAATAGATTTATATCATCAATGCTCCCCCTAATGGGTCGTATCTATCTCATTCAATTCAATACATTTTTGTACCAAATACTATATAAATAAGGGAATAAGGAGGGACCTTTTGGGTTTCTAAAAAATAAAATTCAGATTGAGTTCTTCATCTCAATATGGACTTAATTTTCTTATTCATAGATCCATCCTAAGATGAACATTCATTATTAGTTTTTTCTAAATGAGTGATTAATTCTTCCTCATAAGTTGAAACTTTTAATTTGGATGTATTTTCTTGTTTAGTGAAAGAGATATAACTTAATTATTTCAAAATATTATTCATTACATCATCTAAGGGAAGGTATAATTGTCGTACCATGTTTTGTATCAGGCCTATTTTATTCAAACATTTCATACTACATATTTTTTAGGTCATCATTTATAAATGAATTTTTATCAACTTTAATTTCTTCAACTATCAACACTTACTTTCCTTTTTCCTATAAAATCTTATTATATTTCATTATTTTTTTATCCATGGATGATTAGCAATGCCATATCACTAAATAGTCATTCTTAAAGTTCAGAGGTTTTTGAGATTCTCACATTATTCAATGGTGACTCTAGATTTCTTCACTATTTATCCTATCTTCACATTTTAGTTGGGAATAATATCACATGGTGAGATAACACTACATTTTATATCTTTGTAAAAATCCTAAAAAATATCCCACTAATATTATTCAATAATAGAAATTTTGTGTGTGGAAAGTTTAGATCATGTCTTGGTCATAGGATAATCATTCTTATTATCTAATCTCGTCTATATACTAGTTACCTCCCTTGATTCATGCCTCGTTCCTGCTACTGACATGTTATTCAAGTATTAGTATGATTTGTGATGAAACAATACACAAAATCAACAATATCCTTCTAATATTGATTTTCATGAATAATAGTGAGACTTCATTAATGATTACTATTGGTGTCTTTTTAAGGATTTTGAGTGTTTTTTTCTTGGGAGGAAATAATCTACATAAACCAGGACACTCCACCTTTATAGAAAACGTTTTCTTATTTACTCCATTGGTTCTTACATGATTATTCTTCTCTTAAAATCATTATTGTAATAGATAAGTAATATTCATTAAGACTGATAAAAATTAGAAAAAACATGTCTTTTTAAACTATTTTTTTGGAATCTTGTGCTGATTACCCTTTAATCTAAATTTCCATGGTGAATTATCATCTCATTTTTATAAACCCATTTTGATTATTAATAATAAAATATTTCATTCAAGACTATAATTCTTATTTCTAAATAATATTTTCACTTAGATCATTCAATATATTCTCAAATTCATCTATCATAAATGCATATGGACTATTTTCATTAAAATACGATGATTAATTATTTTCAGGTTCTTCATTTTCCAATTTCATTTCTTCAAAAGTTTTAAGCCTTCCCTCAACCTCATTCATCGTCATCATACATTCCAATATTTATATAAGATGAGTCTCCACATTGTTGACTCATTATTTATTTTCAAATTTTTTCTTTTCAATTTTATTACTTAGACATTTATTTTCTTTATTTATTTGTATATTTTTCACAAGATTATTGAAATATGTTTTATTAACATCCATTCTTATTTAGTTCTCTTATATCATTCATCAACTTCTAATGTGTCTTTATAATTATTGAATTTTACCAAAAAAAACAATTTATTTTATTATAATATCTTTCATTGTCTAGATCACTACTTATTGGTGAAAAATCATCCTCTTATCTTCCCATAAAATTTATATTCTTGAAAGTAAACTACTTTTTTTTCTTAGTAAACTCCCTTTATTGAAATATCTTTTATTCTTCATGTGAGTTTGTGTTGAGAACATTATTATTTAGAATGATATCAGAAAAATTATCATTTTTATGGAAATTATAAAATTTGAGTGATTTTTCCCTTCTCCATTACATTTTACCATCTTTAACATGCTTTTGAATAAGGAAATAATATGGATGATGTAACACCCCATTCATCCATGGTACGTTTCCCTTTGAATAATACAATATCTTGTGGTGTACGTAACTTCGAGTTCAAACACACCACAACTAATCAAACTAGCCATTATGAATAGTAATGTGCACATTTTGAAATTTTATAAATTTTATCTTTTGAAATGGAATTCATTTTTGGATTCATAATTTGGAAATTAGCTTAGGGTGAAGTTTTGGTATTTTTTTGAAAACTTTCAATTTTTTGAGGAATAGTGAAAAAACACAGTGTTACTCGTTAAAACTAACTTTTTATTTTAATAATTATTTATTTTATTTTAATTTATTTTAGGTAAAAATAGATATATAATACCTATATATGTTCAACTTAATTCATTGGAGTCATTTTATAATATGTTTAGATATATAATATTTTATCGAACCTTTTACCGTCTTTTAGCAACCTCCTAGGAGCATTTGAAAATTTGTATAAAAGTTACCTTTACCACTTATGTAAGATAAAATTCAAAAATCTAAGAGACACGGTTAATATCAGAATGTATATTTTGGTTCAATAAGATGAAAATAATATTTGGTGAATAGTAACTTTTGACTTTTATTTACCACGATTAAAAGTAAATTGGGTGATTGAGGGTAAAAATGATATCATAATTACCTGAACACATGTCCAAATTCAATTGTATAAGTATAATTTTACCAAAAACAAAATTAGTATCAAAATATGATCCTTTTTGGTCCACATGGATTAGATTTTGAAATTTTATTTTATTTTATTTAAAGAAGAGTTAAAAGAGTTAAATTCAATGTTTAATAACAAAACCATTTTTAATATATGGATACACAAAATATAAATTCGACTATAAATATTAATTATAAATCTGAAAATATTATATATGTAATGGTATTTTATTTATAATTTTTACACATTAAATAATTTAATTTATTTTTGACACTATGATGATGTTGTAATTACCTTATTATTGAAATATTAAAATAATTGAGATGATAAATATGCAAATAAATGTTAATTGAGAATTATGATGAATTACACTTATTTTATAGGTTAATATGACATGTTTTTGTTGGATAAATAAATTTTATTCTATGTTATAAAGGTTTTATGGCATTCAAAAAAAATTAAATACTAAATAGTGTCAAAAGTGACGTAATTGTGTTTTTAAATAAAATATTATATAATAAATGATATAATATTCCTAAAAATCTAATATTTTGAAAAGAGACTTATATAAGGTTATATATATTAAAAATGAACCACATGGGGGTTCTCTTGGCATGTTATATTATGTTTATTAACCATATAATATAAATATACAAAGAGACATGGTAAATGACAAACTATTTTTGTAAAAGTTAAATCTAAAGGATACGGTTAATATGATGACCTAAACCAGTATAAAACCAATTGGTTGAAGGTTTTTGGAGCCGTATCCATCGTATCCTTTAAATAATTTATTTTGGATCCTTTAGAAACTGACAAATAGTTTATTACAAAATAATATTTCATGTTTTTCTAAAAGTGACCCTCACCACTCTTATAAAAGGGCACTTCCCCTTCTCTTAATTTCACACCTCCAAAGCCTTTTATCTCGGAAAAAACCTACCCAAATATCCTACCGACATTCTTCCCTTCATCTTAGAGGCATTACTTTGGTCAGAAATACATATTAAATTTCCTTTTTGATCAAATCAAAAGGAAGGACCCAAAGAAGAGGTAAATATTTCATCACCTCTTTCTTGTTTTTTTCTTCTTCCACTTCCTCTTTCTTTACTGTTTCCATTATAAAATAATAAATCCAGAATCATCTATATACTGTTCTATTATTATAAAAATGGTACAACCATATTCATTATTCAATCCATCCTATAAATGAAAATTCCACCACACATGCGTACAAACATATTATTGTCTCCACGTCGTGGTGTAGTTTGTTATTCAAACACCTCATTATTTTCATGGGTATAATAATGAGTATAACTGATGTAAATAATAAAAATAACATGTTAATTATTGTGTATATATGATATAACGTCCAATTACATATTATTTCTGCATCAAAACAATTATATTGTCGCTCGTGCGTACATATGGATTACCGTCTCCACGAACGCGATAAGATTTATTCCCCATCGTAATCATTAGAGAATAATTTTCATTTTATTTTTAAAAATAATTTTTTGAACATAATATATTTCTGTATATGTATCAAATACATCCTATCCATTACAAGCAAGACCTACATATCCAATCATATGAATGAAAATGAATCTGTTTACACCCAAAACGATGATACTACTAAAATATTATTAAAAAATCATTATTATAAGATCATATATGATATAATATTTATGTATATAGTTCTTGTATTATTTAATAACAATTTTTAAACTATTATATATGTGGTTAACATAACATATACTAAGAAAAAGATCAAGGTAAGGGTTAATTTCACAATCTCTTTATTATCCGAGGTTGTTTTTACGTAAGTATCTTCTGTGACCTCTTTATCAACCACATCCTTGTTTTCTAAATAATGTAATTGAAATCATTTTATCTATTTACTAGACAATGGGTTAATATAATTTATACCCTTATTTGACGTATATGTTTTGAAATTAATCTTTCTATAATTTTCCAAAGAAGGTAATTTATGACCTTTTTGACAAAATTATGGTAAGAATGTATTTTTTACTTATTCGACCGGTACGGCTATTTTCGATTTCTATAACATTTTCAAAGCTTCCCATAAAATATTATAAGAATATTTTCAATGTAAATGTTTTCTTTTATAGTTATATGGATTTTAAATGATTTGAAAATATAAAAAGATATTTCTCTAAAAAAATTTGATTTCATCTTTGTCAACATCTTTGATGGATTTTAAGCTTGTTTGAAGTTGATTTATTATGATAAAAAT
Source organism: Viscum album (assembly GCA_963277665.1). Lineage (NCBI taxonomy): Eukaryota > Viridiplantae > Streptophyta > Magnoliopsida > Santalales > Viscaceae > Viscum > Viscum album. The sequence goes on along the minus strand of OY728148.1, from coordinate 1,781,367,104 downwards.
ATTCCATATTGTATTGAATGTGTTGGGATATGTTTGAATCTGGATGTGTTATTTTTACACCATTCATTGTTTATGTATAATTTATTGACATTTCATATGCTAGTTTTAATAAGAATGTTTATGTTATGTTTAATCCTTTTTATATGAGGAATGTAATGGACTTAGTAAGTGACGGGTGAATCCCGCTATAGATCATCGATTCATTGGTAGGTCTCATGAGACAAACTAGTGTCTTGGCACAAGGCATTGACAAAGTCTTATTTATTGTTAGCTGTAAGGCCTTGACTGTGTGGTTATGAGGTCTGGCATTATGCATTCCATCATTACGAATGTGGCTATTGATATTCCATGTGATTATTTGACTAGTAGAATATCTATGTGAATTAGTAAATGGAATTATTTGATTTTATATTTTCCAAATTATGCTGAATTTTATGATTAAAATTTTGATTTAGTATTACACATTTTCTTAAATGTTTATGCTTATTTATGAATGTTTCCTCTATATTCTTATCCTTACTGAGCATCTCAGCTCACCCCTTTCCATGTTTTATTTTTCCCAGGATGTGAAGAAGTATTTTATGGTTGAACTGTAGGGATATGATAAGGTATTAGTGTGTTCAAAAGGGGACAAAATTTTGTTGATGTTTTTATTTCATGTTGTAATTTAAAACATATGAATGTATGTAGTACTTGTATGGTTATGAAACTGATCATTCTTTCAGTACATGATTCCTTATATCATTCCAATTTTATGTAATAATTCACTGACTCTGGGTAACCGGAGTCAGGGCATTACAATGATGTCCTCTTCAACATCATCTTAAAAAGAGACACTTTATTATTGTTATTCTTTAAATTTATCTTTACCTTTTAACATTTTTCAAAGGAAACATCTTATTTTTAATTATTCATTAGTGATGGGTGTTTATTTCAAATTGTATACTATGATAATGTTATGATGTTCATCCAGTAATATATCTTCATAGTTTTTGACTGATGAATCTTTCTAATCAAATCTATCTGGAATTATTTTCATCCACTTCTGTTAATGGTTGACTGATACATATTTTTTCTAAATCCTACAATGAACTAATAATATAATTTACTATTGTAATTTAGTTATAAATTCTTTCAAAATTACACATTCCTATAACTTCAAATTAGCTTTTCTAAATATATAGTAAGGCCTCATTAACATTTATATTTCCCTTATAAATACCTTTCAATTTTTCCCAAATATCATTAGAAGTTGTGAGTCCCAAGAATTTATTCTGTAAATATTTTGAATGTGATCTCAAGAGATAATCCTAAGCCTTTATGTCCATGTAAAAATATCTATTATAAAAAAAATCCTAAGATAATTATCATGATATGGTAGAAATCCCACAACTCCAACATCTATCAATTCTACCATATGTGATGGGAGAGAGGGTATCGTAATTTTTCAATAACCTTAAATGTTCTCACAATTGAAAGTTTGGATAATTAGCTATTTATGTATTTTATGTTCTCTATCATTGTAGTCTATTAGTTATTTCATAGGGGAACTTATCTATAATTCAAATTTATGTTCCCATACTAGTGTTAGATCATTTAGAGGGGCATTGGTGAATAAGTAACACATTTTTTTTACTAATGGTTTCTTTTCAATAAAACCATTGTCTATAGTGAAATCTTGGATCCATAGTTATGACACCCCTCATCCTCACCTTATATAATGTTATAAATACACGGCATAAAACCCATGGATATACAAGGTTCAATATAAATAACCACTCATTATTGTGTTGGTTATCACCTCCCCAAACATGGTTTCTCTACTATAATATTATCAATGATTAAAATGGTTATGGAAACATGTGGTTATATAACCCAGTATTTTATCCCTATTTGATCATATTTATACAACTACAAAATGCAACTCTTCTGTCTTAGTGTATTAGAAACACCAATTGTCCCTTCTTCTTCACCAGTTACACACCATAGCCCCGATCCTCATTGCTAATAGGTTAGACACTTTAGTAAAATATCATTATTTAATTCATTCTTGATCCACTATAGGATGATCTATTGATCTTTCTCCACAATATTTGTTTATAATAATACCTCATGTAATATTCAGGATTGATTATGTGAAATTTTAATGATCAGATATGGAGAGAGTAGTAAGTTCTTCATTTCAACTTGTTGATGGCATAACTTCTTCCTTCTATGATCTTTCTCGGACTTAGATAAATTTAATCTGTACAGGGTGAGATCATTCAAATATCCTCAGAATGAATATCGGGAAGGCTGTTCCAACACTCACCCGTATAAATATATTTTGTTTGTGGATGATATTGTTGAACCTTCCGATATAACATTTGAATCCAACAAAAAATTTCTTCTTAAGAGATTGGGGAATGGATCCATCATAGTTGTAGAAGATCCGAACTCTCTCAAGAAAATAAGGGATCATTTCAATTTTCCCATTGAAAGGTCGTGATCAATATGAAAAAGGTATGAATCCCTAGTCTCAAACAGATCTGAAAAATTGAATCTCACATTCCAGGGGGGTTTCAATACAGAGACTCATTGTGATTGGAATGGGATACCTCCATATCATTCAAGAAAAACAAGCTGACCTAGAAACAATTTATAAAGTTGAAAATCTCCATCTCAACACAAGACTCTTTTAAATCTCGAATTGGGATGATATTTTTTGTTTTTTTAACAAGTGATATTCAATGGCGTAGGTTTAAACAAGGTTTTACAGACTACCATGGGTCTACTAGCACCTCAAAATTTTCAGTGATCTAGATTTCAAAATTGGTTCCCCCTTGAATATTGGTCATATTACCATCAATGGAGACCTTGTACTTTATTCGGGTGCACTAATACAAATAAAAATGGAAACTATACATACAAAACACATATAACTAGCAAAAAATGATAACCAATGTGATATTAACAATGAATTTGAGGACCTGCCTCTTTTCTGTGAACACTATAAGATGGTAGGCCATAAATTTTAAAACTGTCCTCTGCATCAAAAGTTGGATCCACAAGATTCCACTCCCACAACATTGAAAGAAGACTCGCGAGTGAAAATGTGTAACATAGTGAGTAATGGGATAAAAATTCAACTGATCCAATGAAGGAAGTGAAAACAAACAAGCCTAAGAATATTAGTTCTTCTTAGGGAGTCCTGGTTGATGAAGGGGAGATGTAGGTTGGTAATGTGGGGAATCAAATCAATCCATATATAATTAACATTAATTGTAATGTTTTATAAGAACCCATCGTGAAATTATTGGATTTCTCATGAGATATTTTCTCCATTTATATTTACATGCAAGTTAATGAGTATTTACGTGACATTATCTAATCTGATATAAATTCATAGCTGGAGATGCCTCAACCTGCTTCAGAGAACATCAATCAAATCCTAGCCATTGGGAAGGATCCATGTTAATGGAACATTCTTATCATAGATGAAATTCCAATTGAACACATTCCAATTCATAATTTAATGAAATTGGTTGCCATGAGATGATCTCAAATGAAATTTGGTGATAATCAAAAGGGATCAAGACCTACTGTAACAATAACAAAGATATCGACAACAAGAAAGTCAAAAATTCAAATGGATATGAATGAAAAGGCGGGCCTTTCCCCCATAACAAAATCTTAATGAGGATACTCTTCTAGAACTGTAATGGAATAACCAATTGTCACGCAAAAGGGTCCCTCACGATCCATATAGGTAAATAGAAACTTGACATTATTAGCATCTCTAAGCCAAATATTAATTATTTAAATCAAGGAGCACTCTTCTGTAGTTGATGATACTAAATAATAGAAACCAATTGGGTTGTGTCTAATCCTGATAGGATCTATCTAATGACTCACAAAACTGTTGACAACACAAGAATTGTACTAGAGGAATACCATATTGTTACATGAATCTTCTTATAGTCAGATCGGGAAATGTTCTAATCAAATTTATATGCCTACAATTGATATATCTAAAATATGATTTTTAGGTTCAAATAAGTCACCTTTAAAACATCATATCTGATCCATGGACCATCATAGGAAACTTGAACAAATCCTTTACATGGATGATAAGATATGACATGTGATAAACACTACACTTATCAAATAAATTAGGGACTATATTAAGGAGGCATGACTGGATGAAAGAAATCTCTCTAGTGAAAAATTTACATGGTACTTGTGGAATCCAAATGGAATGTGGACTAGAAGAATTGATGGGGATTTTTTCAATAATGACTCTCTTGGTATTTTGAAATCTATTTCACGTGTTACTCTGGATAAACACAACACTTTTCATCCCCCATCATAGTAAGAATTCATAATAATGATAAGAGGTAACCCATAAATTTCAATTTAAAAAATTCATGGTCTTCTCTCTCATATTGATCAAAAAAATTCTAGGAAATATGGGAATTGGATGCATGTCATGCCAATACACTATTCTGTATCTCCAACCACAAAATGCCCAAACTAATCATAAAATAATGGATCAATGAAAAGGTTAGCTCTTTGGAAGCTGAAATTGATGGTATTTAATACTTTCTAGATGACCATCTGGAACAAAATACTAAATGTTACTTTTTTAGAGACACGAATCAAGAAGGTGAAATTTCCTCCAAGATAAAGAATCTCATAAAACTCAATGAAAACTTCCTAAAAGAAAATTCTAAAATCAGGTGGCTCACTAGTGGGGATAGAAACACCAATTTCTTCAATTCCCTTTAAAGGGTTCAACGGGAAAATAATCCCCATTAATTACTAAAAGGTGGAGATGAAATTATGGAGGAATGACTAGATATTTCTAATCATATTGTCTCTTTTTATTTGAATCTGTTCAATAGACCACCAAAAAATGAAATTATATGAGATAAAATCATCCATATTTTAAATATTTAGAAGTAAAATCACTTTGTCACCTCCATTCCACTAGAAATTGAAATCAAGGAGCTAGTCATTGTCCTCAAAAACTAATGTTCTATATGAATGGATGGGTTCACTAATTACTTATTCAAAACATATTAAGATATCGTACAGAATAATTTATGAAAAATTGTAAAGAACATTTTCAATGATTGGTCATTTACTCAATGCTTAAATTATTAGTATAATTTCCTAATTCCTATTATGATGAATTAATGTGTGATAAGCCCATTTAAGCATGTTCCCATTGTCAATACAGTTCAGAACGTTATAAAAAATCCTCACTAACAGTTTTTCTTGGGACTTAGAGAAAATCATATCCTCAAGAAAATTTGGATTTTTTAAAGGAAGGAAGATTCAATATTGAATTCTCACTAACATGGAGTGTGTAAACCTACTAAGAAAATTCCTTCAGGGAAGAAACCAGTGTCTAGAAATTGAAATCAAAAAATAATTTGATACAATGGAATGGGGCTTCATATGAAAGGTGGTACACAGCTTTGGATTGAGTATGAGGTTCATTCACTGGATCAAATATCTAAATTATTCAACACACATATCTTTCATTATTAGTGGGTACCTAGAATGATACTTCACTTAATCTAAGGGGTGAGATATGGGATCTCCATTCTTTGACTATCTTTTTTATTGGATAGGATTATCTAAGAAGTATCCTTCTTAATATGGTGGAGAAGAGGGAATTGTTAACACTAAGAGTTTCTAGAGGTATCTCTGCTCCCTCCCATCGGTTTTTTGCTAATGGAGTTGTAATATTTACTCAGGGAGACATTATGAATAAGAAAAATATCACGAATTCTCTCCTTCATATAGAAAGTGTCTCAGGATAAGAAATTAACTATAGAATGTCCTTTATATGCAGTGGTAAAAACATTACATCTTCAGGGAAGACTCATCTCATCAATGACCTAGGAATAAGGGAGGGATCACGACCTTTATATTACCCTAGATTTCCTTTGATATATTGAAAACATTGTGCCTCAATGTTTTCAAATTCATTGATCCTAATTAGAACACTTGCCTATTGGAAAGACTATTCACTCTCAATAGAGGGCTATATTTCCCTTATTAATAAGGTGGGGATTTCAAAGGTAGTCTATAAATTAATGGTTTTTCAACAGATTGAATCTTTCATAATAAAAATTAACTATATGATTATAAACATTCCCTTGAGTGGAAATAGATTGGAAAGAAAAATCATAACAACTTCGTATAAATAGTGCTCCTAGCCCCGCATGCTAGGAGGTCTTAGCATCACAAACCTGGAACTCTTCAACAAGTATTTACAGGCCAAGCTTAGGAGAAGATTAATTAAAAATAAACATTTCTAAATGATGTATCATAGATGAAGATTTATTATAAGGCTCATAGTAGAAAAAATGATCTACCTAAAATTCTCTATTTTTCCTTGACTGAGAACTATTTTATATAAAATTCTCAAATACCTCCACAAGCTGGTAAATATGAACTCTTCCCTATACTTTTTCCATTAAATATATACTAGAGTTCCACTAATAGAGATATTCATACCTAAGGATCATTTTATTTAGCACCACATCTTGATCAAGGATCATATAGAAAATGTGGTCATGCTACCTGATGATATTGCCTCTTTAGTGGCTATCTATGAATTAGTTAACCTGGATGATTTTATCGGTTCAGAGCAGTCTAAAAATGTTCTCATTGATTAAAAAATCTTATATAAACATATTATATAAGGTAATAAGTTGTGGATTTGTGATTTAAATAAAAAATGGATTCCCTCATATAGGTTCACCTTGATATGGATTCTATCACTAAATAAAGATACAGTGGATGTTAAACTCCAATGAGTTGGAATTTCCTTATGCTCTAAATGTGTCTTATGACATCAACACTGAGAGGATGTGGATCACCTATTATTGTGCTACAAAACTACCTTATAATTATGTAAATATGTTCTCAACATTTTTGAGATACATCCCCTTCAAACAGATTATATATAGAACATATTTTCTTATCTTCTTGGTGTCTAACTCTCCAAGAGGCTCACTGCTCTCTTTAGGGTGGCAGGTGCGGAGCTGATCCACACTATATGGCTAGGCAAGATAATGTTCATCCATATATGGCCTCACATAAATGAATTTATCACCTTTGGGGACATCATAACTGTACTGAAGAATGCCAATACATTACACACATTGATCTGAAACAACTTGGTGAGGGACATCATGGTCCGAAGGTGGCCGAGCATTGTAGGTATTTTTTTCAAACCTAAGGGAACTATTGATGTTTTTATGGATTCCCTCCTTTTATGGGTGGCTGAAATTCAGCACATATTGGGCCTCAGAAAGTATCCAAGGTCCATCCAGATATGGGTCCATATTAAGATACCATAATGTGGATGTTGTGGAATGTATTCATGGCCCTTATGGTCATGTCACTACACTGGAAGTATAAATAATGTGACTAATTTGATCGATATATCTTGCATGTCATCAAATTGAATATTAATCTAGTTAGAATGTGATTACACTACCATTTTTCAAGCCATTATATCATGATAGATTCCCCTATCATTGAATATGACAGTGATATAGGCCAATTGTCTTGATAGACTCTATTCTATTAGCAACATTGTCACAAAACACATTTGGGAGTGAAACTATATTTATGATGATATTTCAAATACAGTGTCCAATAAATAGATGTGTATTCAATAATGTACTTTTCATGGTGATTTTCTCCCCTTATTATTTTAGGAAAAATTTAAAATACCTTCTTTTAAACTCTTGTAACATTTTGTTACATTAATCTAAGATCCTCAGATCTCATTTTTCTCAAAAAAACATAGGGACCCATTGTATATTCTTGGTATTTCTCAAATATATATGTGTGCCTATATAATATTAGTTTCCTAGGTGTAATAATACTAGATCATTTCTTTCTCAAATCAATGTATACCTAATAGCACATAACATGTGAAAGTAGTGCGCATAATATCATTAATATTTAATGCATGAAAAATCCTTGAAAAACCTAAGTAAAATTATTTTGAATCCCTAGAACATATAAAATTCAATTCTTCATTTTTTATATTATTTATGTCAAATTTTATGTTGGGTTACATTATTGATAGCTTATATATGAATGTGTGCTGTTAGAACAAGGAATTTATATTTGGCATGTTTCATTTAGATATTTATATAAAATATTTATTTTATCCCTATGAAATTACCATATGGTTTAATGATTGGATTGGGAGTGTTTTAGACCTTTTTAGAGCCCATAGCTCTTGTTTTTAAAGGAACCAACCGAGGTTTACAATTATTTCACTACTAGTGAAAATGATGATCATCAAACTATGCATCCCTAATGGTGTTCCACACGGTCTATTGAAACCATGAAATGGGGTCCAAGCCATGCAGTGTTGAGATAGAGTGTGAACACATGTAGTTCATTGTTTTCTTATTATTCACTAAAGTTCATAGAGGAGTGTACCTTGGACTACAAGGTGAACATGATAAGCACATGGATTAGACAACTATTCTTCCAAATTGTGTGACCTTTAATGATTGGGTGATGTTTTCAATTTTACATATCATTTTATTACACAACACTCCCTGGCCTTTTATCACCAATAAACAGAAACCTCCCATTAAATATCTCTCCATGACTGAAGCTATGATTGTAAGGGTCTCCTCCATCCAGCTCTGAATTGCCTGTCATCGATCAACTTATATTCATACCTATATGAACTCTATTCCGCTTGATACCTTTATCATTTATATTCAAATCAACAGAGTTATTTTAGTTAGATCTTATATTCCATATTTTCAATGTATTTTTCTATATTATCAATTTCATCCATTCCATCCCACATTATATGCCAAAAACTTATTAAGAGTTTACTACTAATATATGTTAGGCGATATCGTGATTTTTCTTTAATTTATTGTAGTTTATGTAATATGTAATTGTGCCACAGACCATATTTTCCAAGAATATAATTAAAAAAGGAGTTATTCATATATTAAATGGGAACTTTTAACCTATAAAACTCACAAGACATGTTTATATATCATTAATTGATAAATACCTTGAATTCAACCACCCATTTAGGTGTGGTGGAAAAATGGATAAAACCACCATGGGTGGATGTTGAGTGTGATCCACCTCTTGGGGTGTGTTCTTTTACACATTTACTTCAGGATTCTAAGTGAATTGTTTTAATTGTAAACATAATTAATTGAATGAGGGAATTGAAGATGAATTCTATGTTCCCTTGGACCTTGTTCTTATCGATTAGGTTGTGGATGTATTATAAAACCAAAATCCACAATTATGATGAATGGTATAATTTATGGGGGGATAAACCTACTAATCATTTCCAATATATCATCCACCATCTAAGGTGAGTAAAATTCTTATAAATTTTATTTTCAAATTAATATAAATAACAACATAAATCGTATCATTAGTCTTCGGTCCCATGAACATTAATATGTCCGTGAAAAGTGTGATACATGGTTTTTGCAAATGGAAATTTGTGAGTGAACTTATCATGTTTATGTTACTAAATAAATTATAAATGAATTTATCATGAGCCATGGGTGAAACACGGGTTCTAATGTAAATTCCATAAACAGAATCACATGGAAGATGGATTTTAATGGCCAATTGATACATAGACTCTCTGTGTGGACTTACAAGGAAAGAGTATTAGGGTGGATGGATATTCTTCCTTACGATACACTTGGAATACCTATGTGGACTTATAAGGATGGGATCATAGAGAAGATAATTATATATGCTAGGAGTGACACTTGGGATCCAACTACGGACCACCAACGATAGACTCAAATGGTGGTGACTTAAAACACACAAAGAGAAACACTATGGTTCATATTAGGAATTCCTAGAATGGGCTTGTAAAGTTATGGGTTTATGTTATGTATAGATCGATATGGGGGCTAAAAATTATAAAGTAAAAGGCTGAGAATATGTTTATTTATAATCATAATGAATTAATGAAGGGTGCATCCTCCAATCCAAATCACAATCTTGGATTCAGTCATAGAATTATACATTTTGATGGACTTATTTTACATATAATTATTTGATATTATTCAAAGGGGATGATTGTTATATGATCCCGGTCCTAATACAATGTAAAAATTAAATTATGAAAAGATGATTACTTATAGATATTTCATCATAGGCTAAAGCAGGCAGCAAAGGATGGGTAGTGAATGGGAACATATACCTATGCGAGTTATTTATTAATCTCACTTCATTTCCATTTCAAAATGTTACCTACACACTATTAAAAAAAATAATAGTGTTAATGGCATAAACATCATTGGTGGTGGCCTACTAAGTTTATCTCACACCATATACAACTCGACAATTAGAACCTCAAAATTTATCTTCGATTCTGGTAGGGACTGGGCCTCATTCATAGGAACCATTTCTTGTTTTATTGTAGTAATAGAGAGGGGGATCATAAGACTGAGTTATGCATTGTGATGTTATATAGAGATAGTCTTTTGGAATTTTTAGTTCATTTTGGTATACATGTTCATATGTGTATATGATTCCCTAACTATTTTTTACATTAATTTTAATATTTCATGATTATCATATTATATATGACATTTATTGATGATATTACTAGTTTTTAATATATATTATGGATGATCAATCTTCCACTATTAATTTATATTTTATGCTTGGACTGTTGATTGATATTATTTTTTCACTCTCCTCCACTTTGATCATGAGGGAATAGTCTCCCCACAATTCCCCCATGGACCCTTCCTAGTAGTCGGCATCCTTTGGAATACGAGGAGTTGAGCTCCTAGTCATATAGAAAACTGTGTTCAATCGAACGTTTTTGAACTAGGTTGAATAATTCACACGATTGTATTAGTTGTGTTTATTTTTTTATCATTTTCTTCTTTAATAATTTAGATTGAAGAAACGAAAAGTAGGACATGTCAAGATCTGGTTATGATCCCGTTCTTGGGAGAAGCTAACTCATGTACAGTGAAGGGAAAATAACATAAGTTGGTACATGTTATTATATATTTTTCTTATTTCTATTTCATTATTATCTCCATTGAGTGATTCACCTAATGTTTTATGAACCTCATTTAAATGTATATTCACCCTTGGACAATAATGAAAGGAGGTATCTCATCATGAATAATAATTGGATCTTCATAATTTACATGTCTTGATTCTTCTATACCATGATTATATAAGAACATGCATTGATTAGAGAATTTTTTGATTCCTTTTTTGATATTTCCACGAAATGGTTCTAACATTTCATATAAGGATTGGATAAATAATTGGTTGTGATAAAATGGAAACCACATTTAAATTTGTAATGGGTATATTCCTTTATAATTTAAAATTTTTGATCTATGTAATTGAACCATTTTATGGATTTGTCTATGTAAATGAGTATGAAATAAAATGAAATTGAATTCAGAAAATAAATATTCACCCTTAAATGGGGATTCCAATTAAAACTTAAAGGGTGACTTCCTCTATAACTTTAAATGGAAAATTTTTATACTAGGACCTTTGAATTATACCATTGAATGTGACTCTTAATCAACTTTAGTAGTGGGTATTAATAATTTTCTATTAATTCCATATTGATCTATACATTTCCCATTACATGTATTAAATGTATGGAGAGTTATATATCTCTTATATAGGGAAATTTGTACCTATTCTATTTATATATGTTCATTACTAGAGGATATAAAGTTTTGGGATGAGGTATTTGTTTTTAATATTTCGATTCATACAACCACAATGGCCTAGAGTAATGTTCCAGGAGGGTGGTGAAGACCATTTTCTATAGGTGGTGGTCAATTAGTCACCAGAAGAACCTAAAGTAGTGCAACATGAAGCACCAATTTTTACTCTTGATATAGGCATCAATTTCCAATTTTGAGAGGGTTTCATATGAATTATAATAAATATTCCGTGTGCCCCATTACCTTACCTAAATACTAAAGAGTTGACACATTAGTTTCAATAGAAACATCTGCCCTTGTTTTTTGGTTATGGATTTCTATAGTCGGTAGAGAAATATCTAGAGGACACACTACTAGAAAATCTGGTTTTGGAGGCGGGGCATCTATAGCGGCTGCCATTTGGCGGCCACTAATACCATCAACAGCGGCCGCCAAATGGCGGTCGCTGCAATTTTTCCTAAAAACCCCCAAATTTCCCCTCCCTCTCCTCCCTCCTCTCCCCAACCCCGTGACCCCCCCCTTCCCCGACCCCACGACCCCGACCCCGACCCCCGGTGACCCTCCCCGACCCCAACCTCAGGCCACCCTCCCCGACCCCCGGCGACCCTCCCCGACCCCTAGCGACCCTCCCCGACCCCCGGCAACCCCGACCCCACCGGCGACCCCGACCCCCGTCGACCCCGACCCCCGACCCCTGACCTCCCAGCGACCTCGGCAACCCCCAGTGCGCCCCCGTGACCCCACCCCCTTGCCTCCGTGCTGCCGGCGACCTCCCGGTGACCCCCACCCCTGACCTCCCGGCGACCTCCCAGCGACCCCGACCTCCCGACGACCTCCCGATGACCTTCGTGCGCCCCCGACCTCCCGGCGACCTCCCGGTGATCCCCACCCCCTTGCCTCCATGCTGCGCCACTGGAAACCCCCACTGCCTTGCCTCCACGGTGCGCCCCCGTGACCCCGACACCCCCTGCCCGCGCTTCACCCCGGCGACCCCCACCGCCTTGCCTCCGCGCTGCGCCCCCGTGACCCTGACACCCTCGCGACCCTGCAACCCCCACCTCTGCCCGCACTGCACCTTTGGACAGCCTCGTCGCCGCCGTTCCCTCGCGGCCCTGTTGCATCCCTCCAGCAAGTCCTCCGTCCTCCGTTGGACTTCCGGTCCATTATGCCCCGTCGTGTAGAACCCTCCACGCGGTCCAATGGTTCCGCTCCTTTCGAGTCCGGTCGTCGAACCTCTTTCATCAATTCACTGCACCCTCATGGATCCGCAATCGAGTTAGACCCCATTACACGCGGTTGAGTCCTCCGCAGGTAATGTTTTTTATCCAAATTTGGTTTTTAAATTCTAATGAAATGTGTTTTTTTTAGAATTTAAATAATATATTTCACATTTTCTTTCTATTAAATAAAGATATGGATAGGAGTTGGATTGATATGCAAGATAGATTTTCAGCTGAATATTATGAGGGGATTATGTGATTTATGGATTTCACCAACAAATTTCCAAGCGATATGATTAGTTGTCCATATAGAAAATGTGCAAATAGATATCTCTTCAAACGAGATAGTGTTAGAGAACATTTTTTTTTGAATGGGTTTTTGAAAAACTATAAGACATGGACGCGTCATGGAGAAGATTTTGTTTCATGTCATTGCTCAAAAAATATTCATATGAATGTTGATTCTGGAACAGTTAATCCAATGAACATAATGCTGAATGATATGATTCGTCAGTTTCAATCTGAAGACAGTAATTTCGTAAATGACGATGTTGGATTGAGTAATCCTCGTTCTTATGTAGATGGAGAAGCATTGAAATTCTTGACAATACGCATATTGAATTATATCCTAGATGCACTAAATTTAGTAAACTGTCATTCATCGTTGAATTGTTACACCTGAAGGCCTTGAACCAGTGGTCAGACACCTCATTCGACATGTTGTTTTTATTATTGAAGAAGGTACTCCCTACTAGAGTGAAGATTCCAGAGTTATTCTACCAAGCTCGCAAGTTAATCGATGATCTTGGTTTTACATATGATACAATTGATGAATGTCTCAATAATTATATGTTGTTCATAAAAGAGAATGCGCAATTAAATAATTGTACTGTTTGCTATACATCCAGGTGGAAAACCAATGAGATTAATCAAGGTAGTTAGATTCTTCCTGGGAGAGTCTTGAATCTAGGGAAACAAGTTTCCGCTAAACAGATGCGTTATTTCTCACTGAAACCAAGACTTAAGAGATTCTTCTTGTCCGCTAAAATTGCTAAATTGATGTCTAGTCATTCAGAGAGAAAGAAAGAGGTTGATAAATTAACTCACCCGGCAGATTCATTGGCATGGAAAGAGTTTGATCAGAGACACCCAGACTTTTCCCGAGATGATGGTAATATTTGACTGGGTTTGGCAGCAGATGGTTTTAACCCATTTAGGTCCATGGTTGGTGCGACACAGAGTACATGGCCAGTGGTGTTGGTTCCATACAACATTCCCCCTTGGGTATGTATGAAGCAACCTTTTTTGTTACTGTCAATTCTAATTGATGGACCGAGAGGACCTGGTGATAAAATCGATGTTTATATGCAACCTTTGATTGATGAGATGCATGAATTTTGGGGCGATGGTGTAATGACTTTTGAATCGGTAGCAAATGAAATTTTTAGACTTCGGGCCGCTTTGTTATGGACAATTAATGATTTCCCAGTGTATGCTAACTTATCAGGTTGGAGTACAAAATGAGAATTTGATTTCCCTTGTTGTAATAAGAGTAAGAAATCTATATGGCTTAAGCACTGTAGAAAGTGGGCATATCTTGGTCACAAACTCTTTCTTACTCCATTGCATAGGTTCAGAGAAGACCGTGTATCGTTTGATGGGAATAGAGAGTTTGACCCATCACCACAAATACTGTCTGGGGTTGAAATTTGTCCACAATATGATGAAGAAAACATTCGTACAATGTATGATTTTAAAGATTTATTGGTTCCTGCATTGCCTTTTATTCCTGCTGCAAATAGACAACGAAGTCATAATTGGAAGAAACAAAGTATTTTTTTTGAATTGCCTTATTGGAAATATAATATTTTAAGGCATAATTTAGATGTGATGCACATTGAAAAAAATGTATGTGATAATATTTTGTGCACCATTTTAGGCGTCAAGGGGAAATCAAAGGACAGTGCTAATGCTCGACCTGATTTGCAAGAAATGGGATTGAGAAAACCTTTACATTTACAGCTGGGTGAAGGTAATCGGGCATACATGCCTGCTGCACAGTACACAATGAGTAAAAAAGAGAAACAAACATTTCTATCAACTTTGAAGACTGTTAAGGTGCCAGATGGTTATTTCTCTAATATTTCGAAGCGCGTGAATATGACGAGCATGACATTACAGGGTTTGAAAAGTCACGATAATCATATTCTTCTTCAACAGTTAATTCCTATAGCAATTCGTGATTGCTTACCTTCCCAGGTTGTTGAGCCGTTGATTGGAGTTTCTAATTTTTTCACACAGCTCTGTTCTAGGAATCATCGCATGAGTGATTTGAGAAAGCTACAGGATAAGATTTTACTTGCACTATGTCACCTAGAAAAACTCTTTCCGCCATCTTTTTTTGATGTCATGGTTCACTTGACCGTGCATTTAACTGGTGAAGTCATTGATGGCAGTCCCGTGCAATTCAGGTGGATGTATCCAATAGAGCGATACTTAAATACATTGAAACACTATGTGCGCAAAAAAGCTCGTCCAGAAGCATCAATTTCCAAGGGATATTTAATGGATGAGTGTACTAATTTTTGTGCTTCATATATTGATGAGGTTGAAACAAAGATAGATAAACCGTCCCAGACTGACGAGGGTCCAATTGGAGAAGGAATAACATTTGATATGCGGAACAATGAGTGGGTTCAGGCTCATCGATATGTGTTGTTCAACACTCCATCAGTTATGCCATTGATTCAGTAAGTTTCATAGTTGATGTGTATTTTGTTTATATATTTATTTTATTGTTTACCTTATATTGTGTTGTGATTTAGGATGCATATCGCTGAATTAAAACGTGAAAGGCCCCGTGCAACTGAGTATCAAATCCAAAAACATCATTTCAACACATTTCATGAGTGGTTCAAGACTCATGTACGTATAATTGATTTAATATTTTTATAGCGCAACTAAGTTGTATTTTCCCAATCCTTTATCCATTAAACTATATATGTGAAATTTGCAGATTCAAAAGTTACGTGATTTAACCCAGCATGTGAGCGAAGAACTCAACCAACTAGATGATGGTCCATTTATTACAGCTCGTCGCTACAAGTCTTTGGATGCTAACGGATTCCGATTTCGTATTAGCGATGTTTACATGAACCGAGCCACACAAAATAGTGGCTTTGGTTGTTCTTTTGTTGGGGTGGGTTATTATTATGGATTTTTGAGAGATATTATTGAGGTTATTTATGATTGTGGCTTAAAACACATATTGTTAAGGTGTGATTGGGTCGAACCATTTCGTGGAACGAAAGTTGATAACTTCCAATTTACATTAGTAAACTTCAACAATATGCTATATAAAGATGACTGGGTTAGCAATGAGCCCTTCATACTAAAATCACATGCAGAACAAGTTTACTTTGTCGGCATTGATTCTAATTGGAAAGTAGCGGTGAAAATGTATAGAAGAGGGGTTTTTCTAATTGACCAAGAGGAACCTGAAGTTTTCTCATTTCCTGATCAAACACTTGACCAAACAACAGTATCTGTATGAGATGAAGATATACAATGGACCAGAGATAAGGTTGAAGGAGATACTATAGACTGGCATGATTAGTGGAAATTGTAATTATATTCCTAGTTATTATTTGTAAAAATATTTATCAGTTATATATATATATAAATTGCTTGATTTAACTATAATTTATTTTAATACAGGTATGTCACAGGGTGGTCACAGTGGTTCACCTGATGTTGTTGGTATGTAGGTTTTCATTTTTCTAAATTAATTGATTCAATTTTCTGTTTATATTTCCCTAACTGTTTCTAATCATTAATTTATATTGTAATTGAATTATGAATTTATGTTTATCAGGATCTACTACTTCTTCCAGCAGACGTAGGGGTCCTGGTAGAGGGGTTCGATCCTGGAACTCTGGAGCCCGATTGGATGTGTTATTTGACGACACATTTCATCCAGTTGGAGATGGTGCTACTTCATTGAGTCATCAGTTTGGGCATATGATACGAGACTCACACAGATTCCCTCTGACGACTCATGACTGGAGTTCTTTCCCTCAGGATACGATGGACAGATTATAGAGGGAGGTTCAGGTAAATTCAATGTTTAATTTTTCATGATATTGTTATTATTATTGTCCCATCTACTGAAATTTTTTTTAACAGGATAATTTGACATCCTGTACAGATGAGTTTTGGGCTGTTTGTATGTCGAAATGCAGAAAATTATGGAAGGATTACAAGTCAAGGGTGAAGAAAGATCACTGGACACCATTTGCGGGTGTGCCATACATTCTACAGTGAGTCCCACCAGGCATTCTTCCTGCGCAGTGGCAGGATTTGGTTGCATTTTGGTCGAGTGAGGTAGCGATGGTAAGATTTATTACTTTTAATATATAAATGACTAATTTAGCAATTGTCTATTAAGTAAATACGTTGAATGTTGATCGAGTCTTCTCGTCATTCACATAATCTGGCGATGCAGTCCACACCTTCCAGACTTGGCAGTCGACATGTGTCACAGCTCAGACATGATGTAAGTTCATAATTCACTATTTCATTCATATTTTAAAAATATTGTAGTATAACATGGTGAACCCTTTTGTTATAGTTACACCAACGCGGCGAGCCAATCGATCGGATGTCCATATGGATGACGACTCGTAGGGTGGGTGATCCCGATGTTGCTGGTGTTATATTAAGAAAATTATTTACTAATTAATAAATGTATTTTTTATTTTATATAAATTATGTATATTTGTTCATTGATTCATTATATGCTACAGGCTCAGTTTGACGCTCAGTTAGCATAGTTTCCAGAGGAGCAACGTCGTAGTGCTGTGCGTAGAGATGAAATATTTCACCGTGTCGTGGGGCGTGACGGTCATGGTTATTCTTTGACTTATGGAGGTGGTGTCCCATGACGTGCAGTTGTTAGAGCAGATGTGATGAGTGCATGCAGAGAGTCAGGAATGCGCACACAGGCTGAGATAGATGCTTCCATGCATGATATGCAGCGCAATTTTGATTCACAGTTTCAGCAGTTACGTGCAGAGTATGAGGAGAGGTTGTCACAGATGTCATCACGTATCGATGAAATGGCGATGCAATAAGTGGCGCCACAGGTAAACAATAAAACAAACCATACACAGATTGAATTTTATTGATATGTTTAAGATACATAATATTGATATATATTGTAGGCTCCGAATACATCTGGTGGGCATCACAGTGATATTGGTGATCCAGATGAGAATGAACCCCATGCATGAGGTAATTTCATTTGTCTTGATGAATTCTTTATAATTTTTTATATCCTTGATGAATATAATTTTCCTTTTTACCTAGATTAGTTTGTTTTAATATTTGTAGATGACATCTTCGTGCACTCCAAGAGTGATTATGATCATACCCAACATCTTGAAATCATATAGATTACACTTATTGACTATACGTCAAGCTATATATATGTCAGTTTTGTATTTATTATATAGGTATAGTTATTGGGTCAAATAATTTCAGAGGAAGGTGTGTCAGTGGATGGAGAGAAACTCCAGACAGTTGTTTCTTGGGAGAATCCCAAGAACTCTTTCAATATTTGTATCTTTTTAGGGTGATTGAATTGTGATGTGGTCACACAGACAGCACGTCAATCGGACGTGCGGTCTGCGCGATAGGGCTCATTATTCGTTCTTTAAACGTTGCGCGCGCTTGATAAACGCACGTGGGGGGGGGGGGGTCCCAAAATAACTGAACGATGTCCGAATGGCCCGAAATCGGACGACATCAAAGGGTGAGTGAATTGTGATGTGGTCGAGCAGACGACACACCAATCATATGTGTCGTGTGAACGCGGTGACCGGGAACGCCATTCTGGTGTCACAAACGGCCAAAACTGTCGTCTAATGGTCAAACTCATAGCGGACGACATCGGATTGACCTGAAATCACAGTACAACAATACAATTATTATTCATGATGTGCACGCATAGACGGCACGTCAATCGGACGTGCGGTCTGCGCGGTAGGGGTCATTATGCGTTCTTTAAGCATTGCGCGCGCTTGATAAACGCTCGTGGGGGGTCCCAAACTGGCCGAACGATGTCTGAATGGCCCAAAATCGGACGACATAAAAGGGTGAGTGAATTGTGATGTGGTCGTGTAGACGACACGCCAATCGGACATGCCGTGTGCCCACGGTGACCGGGAACGTCGTTCTGGTGTCATAAACGGCCAAAACTGGCGTCTAACGGTCAAACTCATAGCGGACGACATCGGATTGACCTGAAATCATAGGACAACAATATAATTATTATTCGCAACGTTCACGCATAGACGGAACGTCAATCGGACGTGCGGTCTGGGCGGTAGGGCTCATTATGTGTTCTTTAAGCGTTGCGCGCGCTTGATAAACGCGCATGGGGGGGTCCCAAACTGGCCGAACGATGTCTGAATAGCCCGAAATCGGACGACATCAAAGGGTGAGTGAATTTTGATGTGGTCGAGTAGACGACATGTAAATAGGACGTGCCGTGTGCCCGTGGTGACTAGGAACGCCGTTCTGGAGTCATAAACGGCCAAAACTGGCGTCTAACGGTCAAACTCATAGCGGACGACATCGGATTGACCTGAAATCACAGGAAAACAATACAATTATTATTCGCGACGTGAACGCGTAGACAGCACGTCAATTGGACCTGCGGTCTGCGCGGTAGGGCTCATTATGCGTTCTTTAAGCGTTGTGCGCGCTTGATAAATGCGCGTGGGGGGGGGTCCCAAACTGGTTGAACGATGTTCGAATGGCCCGAAATTGGATGACATCAAAGGGAGAGTGGATTGGGATGTGTTCGAGTAGACGGAACGTCAATCGGACGTGCCGTGTGCCCATGGTGACTGGGAACGCCGTTCTGGAGTCATAAACGGCCAAAACTGGCGTCTAACGGTCAAACTCATAGAGGACGACATCAGATTGACCTGAAATCATAGGAAAACAATAAAATTATTATTCATGACGTGCACGCATAGACGGCACGTCAATCGGACGTGAAGTCTGCGCGGTAGGGCTCATTATGCGTTCTTTAAGCGTTGCGCGCGCTTGATAAACGCGTGTGGGGGGTCCCAAACTGGCCGAACGATGTCCGAATGGCCCAAAATCGGACGACATAAAAGGGTGAGTGAATTTTGATGTGGTCAAGCAGACGACACGTCAATCGGACATGTCGTGTGCCTGCGGTGACCAGGAACGCCGTTCTGGTGTCATAAACTGCCAAAACTGGTGTCTAACGGTCAAACTCATAGCGGACGACATCGGATTCACCTGAAATCATAGGACACCAATAAAATTATTATTCGCGACGTGCACGCATAGACGTCACATCAATCGGACGTGCGGTTTGCGCGGTAGGGCTCATTATGCATTCTTTAAGTGTTGTGCGCGCTTGATAGACGCGCGTGGGGGGGTCCCAAACTGGCCGAAGTATGTCTGAATGGCTCGAAATCGGACGACATCAAAGGGTGAGTGAATTGTGATGTGGTCAAGAAGACGGAATGTCAATCGGACGTGCCGTGTGCCCGCGGTGACCGGGAATGCCGTTCTGGTGTTATAAACAGACAAAACTGGCGTCTAACGGTCAAAATCATAGCGGACGACATCGTATTGATCTGAAATCACAGAAAAACAATAAAATTATTATTCTCGACGTTCACGCGTAGACGACACATCAATCGGACGTGCGGTCTGCACGGTAGGGCTCATTATGTGTTCTTTAAGCGTTGCACGTGCTTGATAAACTCGCGTGGGGGGGGGTCCCAAACTAGCCGAACGATGTCCGAATGGCCCGAAATCGGACGAAATCAAAGGGTGAGTGAATTTTGATGTGTTCGAGCAGACGGAACGTCAATCAGACGTGCCGTGTGCCCGCAGTGACCGGGAACGCCATTCTGGAGTCATAAACGGCCAAAACTGGCGTCTAACAGTCAAACTCTTAGCGGACGACATCGGATTGACCTGAAATCACAGGACAACAATACAATTATTATTCGCGACGTGCAGGTGCAGACAGCATGTCAATCAGACGTGCGGTCTACGCGGTAGCGCTCATTATGCGTTCTTTAAGCGTTGCGCGTGCTTGATAAACGCGCGTGGGGGTCCCAAACTGGCCGAACGATGTCCGAATGGCCCGAAATCGGATGATATCAAAGGGTGAGTGAATTTTGATGTGGTCGAGTAGACAGCACGTTAATCGGACGTTCCGTGTGCCCGCGGTGATCGGGAATGACGTTCTGGAGTCACAAACGGCCACAACTGGCGTCTAACGGTCAAACTCATAACGGACGACATCGGATTGACCTGAAATAATAGTACAACAATACAATTATTATTCGCGACATGCACGCGTAGACGGCATTTTAATCGGACGTGCGGTCTGCGCGGTAGGGCTCATTATGCGTTCTTTAAGCGTTGCACGCGCTTGATAAAGGCGCGTGTGGGGGTCCCAAACTAGCCGAACGATGTCAGAATGGCCCGAAATCGGACAAAATCAAAGGGTGAGTGAATTGTGATGTGTTCGAGTAGACAGCATGTCAATCGGGCATGTCGTGTGCCTGCGGTGACCGGGAACGCCGTTCTGGTGTCAGAAACGGCCAAAACTGGCGTCTAACGGTCAAACGCATAGCGGACGACATCAGATTGACCTGAAATCACAGGAAAACAATAAAATTATTATTTTGGATGTACACGTGCAGACGGCACATCAATCGGACGTGCGGTCTGCGCGGTATGGCTCATTATGCGTTCTTTAAGCGTTGCACGCGCTTGATAAACACGCGTGGGGGGTCCCAAACTGGACGAACGATGTCCGAATGGCCCTAAATCGAACAAACATAAAAGGTTGAGTGAATTGTGATCTGGTCGAGCAGACGGAACGTCAATCAGATGTGCCGTGTGCCCGCGGTGACCGGGAACGCCGTTCTGGAGTCAAAAACGGCCAAAACTGTCGTCTAATGGTCAAACTATTAGAAGATGACATCGGATTGACCTGAAATAATAGGACAACAATAAAATTATTATTCGCGAGGTGCACGCGCAGACGGCACGTCAATCGGACGTGTGGTCTGCGCGGTAGGGCTCATTATGCGTTCTTTAAGCATTGTGCACGCTTTATAAACGCGCGTGGGGGGTCCCAAACTGGCCGAACGATGTCCGAATGGCCCGAAATCGGACGACATCAAAGGGTGAGTGAATTGTGATGTGGTCAAGTAGACGGAACGTCAATCGGACGTGCCGTGTGCCCGCGGTGACCGGGAAGGCCGTTCTGGAGTCATAAACGGCCAAAACTGGTGTCTAATGGTCAAACTCATAGCGGACGACATCGTATTGACCTGAAATCACAGGAAAACAATACAATTATTATTCGCGACGTGCACGCACAGACGGAACGTCAATCGGATGTGCGGTTTGTGAGGTAGGGCTCATTATACGTTCTTTAAGCGTTGCGCGCGCTTGATAAACGCGCGTGGGGGGGTCCCAAACTGGCCGAACGATGTCCGAATGGCCCGAAATCGGACGACATCAAAGGGTGAGTGAATTGTGATGTGGTCGAGTAGACGTCACGTCAATCGGACGTGTTGTGTGCCTGCGGTGATCGGGAACGCTGTTCTGGTGTTATAAACGGCCAAAACTGGCGTCTAACGGTCAAACTCATAGCGGACGACATCGGATTGATATGCAATCACAGGACAAAAATAGAATTATTATTCGTGACGTACACGCGTAGACAGCACATCAATCGGACGTGCGGTCTGCGCAGTAGGGCTCATTATGCGTTCTTTAAGCGTTGCGCGCGCTTGATAAACTCGCGTGGGGGGGTCCCAAACTGGCCGAACGATGTCCGAATGGCCTGAAATCGGACGACATCAAAGTGTGAGTGAATTGTGATGTGTTCGACTAGACGGCACGTCAACCGGACGTCCCGTGTGCCCGCAGTGACCTGGAACGCCGTTTTGGAGTCATAAACAGCCAAAACGGGCATCTAACGGTCAAACTCTTAGCGGACGACATCGGATTGACCTGGAATCATAAGAAAACAATACAATTATTATTCGTGAGCTACACGCGTAGACGGCACGTCAATCGGACGTGCGGTCTGCGCGGTAGGGCTCATTATGCGTTCTTTAAGCGTTGTGCGTGCTTGATAAACACGCGTGAGGGGGTCCCAAACTGGCCGAACGATATCTGAATGGCCCGAAATCGGACGAAATCAAAGGGTGAGTGAATTGTGATGTGTTCGAGCAGACTTCATGTCAATCGGACGTGTCGTGTGCCCACGGTGACCGGGAACGCCGTTCTGGATTCATAAACGGCCACAACTGGCGTCTAACGGCCAAAATCATAGAGGACGACATCGGATTGACCTGAAATCACAGGAAAACAATAAAATTATTATTCGTGATGTGCACGCGCAGACAGAATGTCAATCGGACGTGCGGTCTGCGCGGTAGGGCTCATTATGTGTTCTTTAAGCGTTGTGCGTGCCTGATAAACGCGCGTGTGGGGGTCCCAAACTGGCCGAACGATGTCCGAATGGGCCAAAATAGGACAAAATCAAAGGGTGAGTGAATTTTGATGTGGTTGAGTAGAAATCATGTCAATCGGATGTGCCGTCTACCCGCGGTGACCGGGAACCCCGTTCTGGTGTCATAAACAGCCAAAACTGGCGTCTAACAGTAAAACTCATAGCGGAAGACATCAGATTGACATGAAATCACAAAAAAACAATAAAATTATTATTTTCGACGTGCACGCGCAGACGGCACGTCAATCGGACGTGTGGTCTGCGCGGTAGGGCTCATTATGCGTTCTTTAAGCGTTGCACGCGCTTGATAAACACGCATGGGGGGGGGGCCCAAACTGGCCGAATGATGTCCGAATGGCCCTAAATCGGACAAAATCAAAGGGTGAGTGAATTGTGATGTGGTCGAGCAGACGACACGTCAATCGGAAGTGCCGTGTGCCCGTGGTGACCGGGAACGCCGTTCTGGAGTCATAAACGGCCAAAACTGGCGTCTAACGGTCAAACTCTTAGCCGACAACATCGGATTGACCTGAAATCACAGGACAACAATAAAATTATTATTTTCAATGTGCACGCGTAGACGGCACGTCAATCGGATGTGCGGTCTGCGTGGTAAGGCTCATTATGCGTTCTTTAAGCATTGTGTGTGCTTGATAAACGCGCGTGGGGGGGTCCCAAACTGGCCGAACGATGTCCGAATGGCCCGAAATTGGACGACATCAAAGGGAGAGTGAATTTTGATGTGGTCGAGAAGACGACACGTCAATCGGACGTGCCGTGTGCCCGCGGTGACCGGGAATGCCGTTCTGGAGTCATAAACGGCCAAAACTGGCGTCTAACAGTCAAACTCATAGCGGACGACATCGGATTGACCTGAAATCACAGGACACCAATAAAATTATTATTCCCGACGTGCACGCGTAGACGACACATCAATAAGACGTGCGGTCTGCGCGGTAGGGCTCATTAAGCATTTTTTAAGCATTGTGCGCGCTTGATAAACGCGCGTGGTGGGGTCCAAAATTGGACGAACGATGTCCGAATAGCCCAAAATAGGACAAAATCAAAGGGTGAGTGAATTATGATGTGGTCGAGAATGAATCATGTCAATCGGACGTGCCGTGTGCCCGTGGTGACTGGGAACGCCGTTCTGGAGTCATAAACGACCAAAACTGGCGTCTAACAGTCAAACTCTTATCGGGCGACATCGGATTGACCTGAAATCACAGGGCAACAATAAAATTATTATTCGCGACATGCACGCATAGACGTCACGTCAATAGGACGTGCGGTCTTTGCGGTAGGGCTCATTGTGCGTTCTTTAAGCGTTGCGCGCGCTTGTTAAACGCGCGTGGGGGGGGGGTCCCAAACTGGCCGAACGATGTCTAAATGGCCCGAAATCAGACGACATCAAAGGGTGAGTGAATTGTGATGTGGTCGAGAAGAAGGCATGTCAATCAGACGTGTCGTGTGCCCGTGGTGACCGGGAACACCGTTCTGGTGTCATAAACAGCCAAAACTGGCGTCTAACAGTCAAACTCATAGCAGACGACATCAGATTGACCTGAAATCACAAGACAACAATACAATTAGAACAATATAATTAATGATTATAAATTTATAAAACGGTAATCAAATTTATGAATATTATTTTGAAAATCAAATAATTTAGACCTGTTACAGTAAGTTTGAAGTTAAATATTTGTTTTCTAGGTTTTATTTGGTACTAAGTTTGTTATTAAATTTTGTTATTCAGTTATATGTGATGATGGATGCGGAGCATGGAAGATGACAGCCGTGATTTATTTTGTATATTTAATGTATAATTGAGTTTTTTAAAAAAAATTTAAAATTAAATAGGGGCCGCCATTTGGCGGCCGCTAAAGCCTATCTCGGCTTGCCTACAGCGTCCGCCAAATGGCGGCCGCTGATAGTAACAATGACGGGGAAAAAATGGCCGCCATTTGCCGGCTGCTAGGCGGCCGCTATAGGCATTTAGCGACAGCTTTTGGCGGCCGCTATAGGCCTTTAGAGACGGCTTTTGGCGGCCGCTAAAGGTCATTCTTGAACTAGTGCCATGCTATCATTTTTTCAGAATCATGGGACACCTCCCGAGAGGTGAGTAGAGCTCTCTATGAATATTCTTTAGGATTATTCCATGAGATAGTTAGATGTTATTATCCAGAAAAATTGTCATTAGGAAATAGCTTGGAGGAAATTTCATTCAACCTTTTATGATTATTTTTATCCCATGTTTTGTAGGTCCAATAGATCTAGTGAGTTTATGCACATGGATTTTGGATCTGTATCAGTCATGGACTATTCTACTCATTTCATAGAGTTGTAGAAATTAAAACCTATTCTATTAGGTTATGATTTATCTAAAGCTATAAAATTTGATGATGGTCTTATGTTTGACATCAAATTTTTTGTGATTTTATATCAGCAAACTAATGTTTATGAGATAGCGATTCTGGTTCTTATCATTGAGTGTAACCCTAGAGAGGTTGGGGGTATGAGACATGTTGGTTTAGAACCTAGATTGAGAAATGCATCAACTAATAGATGAAATCATCATATAGATCTTCCATGAGGCAATGTTAGTAGATGGGGTGTGTACTCGGGTAGTTGAGATATATACCATCTGATCATGGATATCCAACATCAATATATCACCTAGAGGGGGAAGATTGAATAAATGATTTCTTTTTATTTTAAGTTTCTATTATGTTGAAAAAACCATCAATTTCTGTTAAATATTTATCACTTTTTATAAAACAAAAATATTACACATCCATATAAAAATAATTATTCAAATGGTTCACTATTCAATAATAGCATCTACATCCTTGACATGGTTTTGGTAACATCCCAATACCACACAGTCTATAAAAAACAATCCTTTTATGTAGACACAACACGTAGGATTTACCATTACAATTATGTGTAATTATCAACAATTAAACAACACACGTTATTCTTCTTAGCATGAATGATGTAATAGAGGTTTTTGTAAAATGTAATGAATACTCCAACATTTGGTTCAAAAACAATTACCTTCATTCCTAATCTACTATCAATGTTTATAACCTTCAAAAAATATTCACTTTCCTACCCAAAAATTGGTAATAATATTTTTTCACATTTTACCATGACTCAGTCTAATTCCACAATATTAATCATTAGTCTTATTGATATGTCTAGAAATATTTGTCATCAAAAATACATTATAAATTTTTTTTTAAATTACTTCTATCTCAGTATTAAAATATCATTCTGATTTTACAGTTCGATAGGGAAACTGCTGACCACTGAAATTATCCTATCTAGAATACTTCCACAGGAAAAATATATCTTGAAACTTCTTCTCTCTTCTAAAACATTCAGCTATATCTCTCTCTTATCATTTGAATAGTAATAGTGTCATAAAGTACTATGTACATTATTTTATTTTCATGAATAGAAAATTTTGTATGAGAAGGAATCTGAAAAGCTTTCCCACTCATACAAATATCCCAAAATTAAAATTTCACATTAATTTCGACATCATCTTTTAATTGTTCAATACTTCTCAAAACTACATGATCCATCTCAAATCTTCTCAATACATCAGCCAACTTCAAAATTTCTAACACATATTTAGTTTGATAACATGGTCATTCTGAATGTCTTCATTATGATGTAAACAAAAAATCAAAATACATATCTATATGATGAAACTTTTGAAATAAATTCATTCTCATTTTGATGGTATGTACCAAATAAAAAACACATGTCGAAATAATTGAAAACATTACTGAAAAGAATTATTACAACTTTTTTAGTCATATGTTACATTTATTTTTCTGTAATCATAATATAAACATCTAAAAATACCTGTACCCATTTTTAAAAACATCAACACCAAATTCATACTCTATTGTAATTACACTGTCAACATTTCACCTTTTCTCCAAATGTTCATAACATCCTCATAATTAATCTGATGAAGTATAAAATTTTATATCATAACAGTGTCAACATGCGTTTGATGGATCGGTCTATAATTCATTTTTATTTATTGAGGCCATATCTAGTTTGATGAGTCTTGAACCACTTGAGAAAAAAACACTTGTTTATTTTCACTTGACCAAAATGTAAAAAAATTCAACATGATGAAAATGGTAGAATATATTACTGATCATTATCCTGTTAATTGATATTCTCCTTTCTTACAGACATTGATCCCAATAAAATCCACTCTCGTATTTTTTTTTAAATTTTTTGTCTTATGATTGATCTGTTTTATATAGTGTAACTCCCCATGATATTACGATATGTATATTCTTAAATAAATTCAACTTATTTTATTGTTTATGTTGCACAAACAAACCAAGTAAGAATAATAAATATTAACAAGACCATTGGAATAGTGATCTTACCATTAGAATAATATACTTACCCGGACTACTGTCATTTATGTTGCAGGTTAGGGCATAATTCAAGTAGCTGTGGAAAAACTAATATTTGCCCCATAAATTCAACTTCAAAATGGATAGAAAAAGATAGAGGTAAGAAAAAAAGTTGTGGCTGAGACCTCTGAAGGTGTTTGCATGGAAAGAGAAGATGAGGATAAAAGGGGCTTGAATTCTCAAGCACCTGGATGTCAGCTTTTAGATTTTGCGCATGAGTCTCTCACTGCCCATCCTCCTATTTGCATGGGTGAACCGCATTCATTGTGGATAGAAAAGGATAAAGGAAAGCAAATAGTTGTGTCTGAGCCCTCTAAAGATATTTGTAAGGACGGAGAGGATGTAGATAAAATGGGTTTGAATTTGCAAGCACCTGAATGTCAACCTTCAGAATTCGTTCCGGATGGTCTTGATGTCAACAAACAGCAAGAGAACCTTGTCTCTGTCAACACAGATCAAGAGGTTGCTGAAAAGGTTCAAAAAGATGGATCCTTTTGTAGTGGATCATCATCTGGAGAGGCGGATAAGCCTGGACAATTAGAAGAAGAATACCTGAAAACCATGGCTAGGAAAGGAAAAAAAATCAGTGGTAGATGCTGATGGTTTCATCACCCCGAACCCAAAAAAGACTAGAAGACGTAAGGATTATTCACAAGTGGAAAGAACCATCAACACTAGGTTGACTGAAGCTAATAAAATGGTTTACCCCGGAAAAGAGCAAAGAGAATTAATTTGTGAGAAATCCAGCGTTGTTTTATATTACTTCTCATTTCAATTCATGGAAGAGGAAAAGAAAGGGTGGCTTGCTCATACAAGTAAGCAACAAGATTTGTTGAAACAGGAGAGACAAAAAGGGATTATCAATGAGGATCAATTCGAGAATGCTATGAAATTCATTTACTTTGAGAGATTGAAGTTGAAAGCACCACTTTCTTGATGTTTGTTTGTAGACTTTCTGTGTGGTCTTTGTTTCTGGTTTACTTTCTGGAGACCTGTTCACTTTGATGAACTGCAGGCTGCCGCTTTGGTTTCTGTTCTGAAATGAAAGACAGTTTCCTCTTGGAATTTGGTTTCATTTTTTCTGCACTCTTGGAGTTTTGACCTCATGCTGTTTGGCTTTGCCAATGATTCTGAGATGACAGCTGGTTTAGTTTTGCATTTTGGTTTGGAAAATGCACACTCTACCTGGATTATTTTGCTGTTTGCTGTTGATTGCTTCAAGGCTGGGTTATTTTCTGGAGTCTGTTGCAGATTGGTGATTTTTATTTTATGGTTGACAACTTTATAATGCTGCATTTTGGTTTGGAAAGTGCACTCTCTACCTGGTTTATCTTGTTGCTTGATGATGATTGCTTCAAGGATGGTTGTTCTGGACTTCAGCTATTTTCAACGTTTGGTTTTTGGTCTGCTCGTGCTCCAGTCTCTGATCACCCGAGCCTGGCCTCTTTTGCTTTGATTTCTGGATGCAAGGCTATTTTCTGCTCTAGTTGAGCAGCTGGATTTGTTTTCTTCTCTGATGGATCTTTTCATGTGGAAAGCCTTCCTCTGTTGGGTTCTGTTTTTTGAGATGACTTTGCTTGAGACTTTCTAGACTCGGTCTGTTGGTTTCCTGCTACTATGGTGTAACTAAAGTCTGGGATTGGAGGATAGGATTCATTCGGTTCTGACCTGCTGCTGCTGCTTCTCTGACTGAAGTTGAATGATTGAAAATGAGGTTCTCCCTGCTGATTTCTTGACCGTTTGTCTGGTTTTTCTGAATCTATAGCTGGTTCTTTCCTGAAAACTGGTTGATTTTGAATATTTCTATTATGCTTCAAAGGCTGGACTTCAGATTAAAATTTCTTGATTTTTTTAGATTACCTTCTGTATTTTGGATAGCTATAGTAGGGATACTTTGGCCGCAAGATGGTTTCTCTTTCATATTTCCATCTGGTCCGCATGGTGATGATGCTGACTGCAGGGGAGACAGGCTCGGATTGACCTATTTTCTTCAATTGGACATCATGATGACTTTTTTGGATGGTCTGCATTTTCGAAGTTACAGCTTTACAACAATCGAATGGTGACTTCTCAAGGCTACCCTCAAGAACTGGTCTTTTTGTTTTGGATTGAATATTTCATGTAACCCATTGAATTACTGCTGGTGTATGTCATTTACACCTCATGGTTGTACTGATCTTTTTTATTTTAATAAATTCCATAGGTGACATGAATTGGGAAACCAACTCATTTCACCAATTTTCTCAAAAAAAATAAAAACAACTCTATCTTTCAATATAAACCCCACCCCTTACTCTCACAACTTCTATGATTGGTATATTAATTATAATATACCCAATTCCTCTCCGAAACCTCTTCCCAATGTTTTGGGATTTTTGGTCTTGGCAAAAGACAATTTTTATGTTCTTTAATAAAGTTTTCAATGAGACAACAGTCAAGAGGTAAACCCCCACTATATATCTTTTAATTTATTTTCTTTTCTATACCTATATAACCCATTTTTAATGTGGAATAAAAAATACTATAAAAAACTTACTATAATTTTATTATGTTAATGGAATATCCATCATCAAAATTATTCTCTTCTCTATTTAATTTAAAATTTGAAAAAGCTTCTGTGAGGTGTCAATTAACCGCCTTTATGGATGATGAGTTATAGTTTTTCATTACCTCCATATATGATGGTAATAAAATTATTATTATAGTTCAATAAATGTTAAATAAATATTTTATAAGTTTTATGTGGTTATGTAACCAATAGATAAGCATTATATTAACTAAAATTACAAAAGTTCCTGATAGTCGTAAAAACTGCCCAAATAAATTAAGACATTTTCATCAACATTATATCTAATTAATCATCCACATAACATATAAAAAAATTATATATGATACCATTTAATCTTATTAATTTTAATTAATACTAATTAATTTAATTTCTAGAGGAATTATTCTTATTTGAAAAGAACAC
Organism: Viscum album; assembly: GCA_963277665.1. Lineage (NCBI taxonomy): Eukaryota > Viridiplantae > Streptophyta > Magnoliopsida > Santalales > Viscaceae > Viscum > Viscum album. The sequence goes on along the minus strand of OY728148.1, from coordinate 1,781,336,136 downwards.
TCATATTTATACACAAGGTAACCGAATGTAAAACCATGAAATGAACACGCTCGGTTCAACGAAATTAAACCTTATATCCCATAAAAATGAACAAAAAATGAACAAAATAAAATTTTAATAAATCAAATATATTTTTAAGACGATCTAATTTAGTTTTTTAATTAATATAATTTGATTATCTAAGACATAAATTACATGTATAGAACAATTTCAGACATAAGGTAAGAGTTTTATAACCCCACTTTTATTCTATGAGATATTAATTATTGACCACTTATATATTGTGTATGGTGTATGTATACATACATTTTATATATCATATCATGAATATTTTTATCTTCATGGTGTTCAATGTTTCAATTGATGATCATTAATGTTGCGTGGAATACAGATTTATTGTTTTTAGTGTGGTAAGGGAATTTTTAACCCAATTTCTATTCTATGGTTTAAACATCTACTCCAATGATTATATAATTCTATGATAATTTTTCAAATGAATTTTTATAATCCTAATTTATATTTAAACTTGTTTTATGTGTGATTACATCAAATATTGATAATTTATTCATCTGGTTAACAATCACGCTTTCTTTTAAAAATACGCTTTTAAATGTTTATTTTTTAATAATTTTCAAATGAAATGTTTTTTTAAAATTATATCGAATTAGAGGTTATTCCCACATTCATAAAACCATAATTCTTTCTAGAATACATCACATGGTTATATGTTTATTTCTAGATAAATGTTTTCTTTTATAATTTTGACCAATTTTTAATAAATTATTTTAATGAAAAAATTCTATTTCTCTTAAGAAATGTTCAATGATTTTGTTAGATTATTTTCATCTATGTGAACCCCCATTGTTTAATCAAATGATTATTTAAGGATGATATCTTATGATACTATCCACCATATTTTATTAAATGATATTTGTTCATTTTGACTGAGGATGTACTATCTTGATACTATTCGTCATATTATTCTGGATAATTTATGATGACGTTTAATGATTGGGAATTTTTTTTACATTTTATATTATAGTTTCAATATTAATATATTATTGATTATTATTCACTCATTTAATTTTAGAAATTAAATAGAAAAATTATATTTCTGGTGGGTCCCACTATAGCAACTCAATGCACTAATAAGTCTCATGAGACAAACTATAAATTTTTTTGGAAGAGGCTTTACCCATTCTGGTTGTATTCTTAGATAAGGCCTTGATTATATGTTTATGATGACCCAAATTAGTAATTCCATCATTATGAGATTATTTATTGATAATTCATTTGATTTTCAACTTATAGGATATTCATGGATAAGTATCATTTTCATGGGATTATTTATTTGGAATTATTTGATCATTTTTTCTTCCTAACATATTATTATCATGATTGTGTTTTAATGGAATGTGATTTTAGTTATTTAGTTTATATTATTATCTTTTATTATTTATTACAGCTTCTTATATATTCATACCATTACTGATCCTCAGATCTCACCTATTTATTATGTATTATTTTTCCCTAGGATGCCCAAATGTATATTATGATTGATATGAATGGATAATCTAGGATTATTGGGGAGTATCCAATGGTGTTAATACATTGTATTTATTTTTATATTATAATATATTTTTTGTGTTTTTATCAATTTTTTCAAATATACTAAACTATTTAGACCCTGTTGGCACCAAAATTGTGGGCAAACAGAAGATCATGAAATTAGGGACTGCCTCGCGCAGCCAGATCGCGAATCCCCCGGAGCTCTGTGGTCGGTGAAAATGATTTCCTTCACGAACCGCCACAAAGCAAGGAGGCGGGACAACTCCATGACCCCCTTGACATTCATGACCCACTACATAGAAAGGAAGCAGGACAGATCCACGAACCCACTTGACTTTTGCAACCCACTATAAAGCAATGAGGTGGGACAGCTCAGCGAACCCCCTTGACATTTGTGATCGGCCGCGAATCAAGCAGGCGAGACATCTCTGTGAACCCCCTTGACGTTCGCGACCCACCACGATGCAATGAGGCAGTACAGCTCCGCGAACCCCCTTGACGTTCGCGACCCACCGCGAAGCAAGGAGGTGGACAGCTCTGCAAGCCCCTTTGATGTTCGTGACCCGCCACAAAGCATGTTTCCACTTCGTGCTGAGCGAGATCTACTTCATAGAACCTCATGCCTATAAATACCCAGGTCACCTCAAGCCCGGGGGATGGATTATCCGACATTTCACCTTATGAGCTCTCAAATCGTGGAGCACTCCCTGATCTACGAACCATGAGCTCCTCAAGCTAATTTTTCTTCACTAAGTACTTCCCCCTTGGTCTTAATTGATCCCCTTTTTCAATAGGAATTACTTTCACAAATCCCATGGGTATTCGCGAAAGAATGAGATCCTCAAGGGGACTCCAGTCTTCACGGATTTCTTACGCTTTGCGAAGCACCCTCCATGTACATGTTACCCATGTGCTAAGGCAGGGTCACTATGCTCCACAAAGAACATTACTTCACGACACCCTGCTTCGCGATGCATTATTTCGTGAATTCCATTCAAATTCACGAAGCTCCTCCCATATGCATTGATGCCCTATGCATAGCCTAAGAAACATCACTCCATGAATCAAGACCCTTCGTGAAGCCCCTCAACTTCATAGTGCACCAATGCTTAACAACATTTCTACCTGTAAACCCCTTTTCTCTACAACGCTTTTTCCTGTGCGGCCCTTCAGGTATGCATGAGGAAAATTCAAATTCCCTTGGACGACACCTCTCGTTTCATTTCATCACCTCATGCTTCTTCGCATAGGCATGCTAACAACTATTGATTCTTTGCATAGTCACCCTAACATGGACCCCTCAATGGTTCGCATTATAACACCCCCCAACCAGAGCATTGCCGGTGCATTCCCTTCACCAAGGTGCAGAGGGTACCTATTATGTATATCCTAGGGGTGCAGAGTAAACCCGCCTCGTTCGAGATTCCAGATGTTAAACTGCCATGCATCATCATCCCCATCACATGATGTTAAAATATGACTCCCCCTATGAATCCTATGCGGGGAAAGGGAAACCACCATGGTGTAAGCTGTTTTTCATGCCGGAGGCAGCATCCCTGAACCTCATTTGTTCAGTTCCAAATCCCTCTCTCGCTGGGCTTTTTCGCCATCGGGCCTCCAACCTAGAGTAATTTCCAAACTCTTCAAGCTGCTAACAATTCATAATCCCCTATTTCCTCTTTTGGTTGCGATCACATGTAAGCCCCACCCCATTTCCCACATACTCACATTTTGCGATGTGTTTATTAGGTCTTTGTTGTCTCTTGTTTCTCACACTGATCATGACTCATGTGGGCTTAGAGAAAGCACCGACCATGACAACCTCTTTGGGCAACCTATATTGTAATCCCCACACCCAACCTGAACTACGAGGTCTTTGATCCTTGCCAAGGGACGGTACTTAGGAAGCCTCCATAAGTTTCAAGCCCACCACCCATTGGTCGCTCCGACCCCCTTCATGTCAGTTCACTAAACCAACCTCAACTACGAGGTCTTTGATCCTTGCCAAGGCACGGTATGTAGTAAGCCCCCATGAGGATCATGCCAGCCAACCATTGGTTGTTCCGACCCCCTTAATGTAGGATCACCAACACGTTGGGCAGCCTATAGTGTAATCCCCACACCCATCCTAATAAATGAGGTCATTGATCCTTTACATGGAATGGTACGTAGGAGTCCTCCAAGAGGATCAATCCCACCACCCATTGGTCGCTCCGACCCCATTCATGTCAGTTCACCAAACCCACCTGAACTACGAGGTCTTTGATCATTGCCATGGAAAGGTACGTAGGAATCATCCACAAGGTTCAATCCCACCATACATTGGTTGCTCTAACCCCCTTCACGTCAGTCCACCAAAAGTTTGGGTAGCCAAGACTTTAATCCCCACACCCATCTTGAACTACGAGTTCATTGATCCTTTCCAAGGCAAGGTATGTAGGAAGCCTCCAAAATGTTCAATACCACCACCCATTGGTCGATCTGACCCCATTCACACCGGTTCACTTAACCTACCTAAACTACATGGTTTTTTATCCTTTGTAAGGCAAGGTACATAGGAAGCCTCTCTGAGGTTCAATCCCAACAACCATTGGTCACTCCGACCACATTCACGTTAGTTCCCTCTCACTCCATACTGAACTATGTGGGCTTTTATCCCTGTCTCCTATATAAGGTACATAGGAAGTATCTATGAGGTTCAACCCCCATCTAGTGGTAAGTCGTTGTGACCCCATCCTGCGGTAATCCATTGTGATCCCATTCAGCAGTAAGTCGTAGTGCCTATATTCAGTGGTAAGCCATTGAAAACCCCAATCGGTGGAATTCCATCATCAGACGAACTACGTGGACTTTGATTCCCTTCCATGGGGATACGTAGGAAGCCTCTTTGAGACTCTAACCCAACACCACCTTCATCCTTGGGGGACTTCATCTCATTCTCAATCCACTTAATTGAACCTCTCATCATCCATCTTGATTCTTACCCAGGCCGCCATATCCTGGTGGGATAATGCCACCTCATACCCCATTCCCCTTAACAACAATCGGGGAGCTGGCCACACGTTGGCCCCAACATTAGTGTTACCTTGAGAGGTTTCACCCATATGATCCACTCTATTCGGTTTTCTGTTCCATCTGATCCATCTCTGTTGGAAATTAAACTTGTGTCACAACCTATGTTAAACATGGGAATCTTAGGAAAACCTCAGACATAATGCCTATGGCATATAATTCCATGCTTTCGGCACAAGATTCCTCGGTATTTAGCACCCTCGAGAATCCCTATATTAAGGTTAAGAAAGAAAAACACGCTAGTGTCCCAGTGTACAGACATTCCAGTGATGTCCAATGTGACTACTCCCATTACCGAAGGTTTCTGCCCTGACTGGACCCCTTAGAATGTCCTAACAGAAGCAGTGTAATTAACTGGTGTCCATGAAGATATGGCATTGGGAAGTGTTTCAAGAACTACATCTTAAATCTATAAGGGATCCCCGGATTAGGTGATGAGTTCAGAGGAGGAATACAAGGAAGAACGAACTAACTTCCCATCATCCCATCTTGATCAAGGATAAAATGTCCCTAAATGAGGAGCTGATGCCACCCACCTTTGGAAAGAGGGAATGCGGGGCAACAGACATCACCACTGTCCGGCCAAACGAGATGGATGCGCGCGCCTTATCCAAAGCATTTGAAACCACAATGTTGAACCCGACATGAATTTCTTCTAACCACTATGTTGATTAGTAGTGTTTGAGGCATCAATGGATCATCATGTCACCGAATCCACTTATCCGGCGCCAGGTCCTTCCAGGAAAATTGCGGACCTAGCATGAAACTCAACAAAAGTTGGGGCAGCAGAATATTATACATCTTGTTCTGTGAAATTATCAATGTGGATCCATCTTGTCGAGCATTGAAGATGGAATGAAACTGGGGAATTGGTCATCAATTCCTTTTTCATTCAGCACTGATGTGTTAATCTCCATGCTCCCCAGGAATCAAGTTGTTGCACCCGGAATGCGATCACCACCTGCACACCGATGTAGGGGAAGAGTCAGTGCCAATACAGTAGTCCTGTGCGACTGTGCCACTTCCGCGACGGCCTATACACCCATAACCATGGGAAACCAAGGACATATCTCCCCGTCCGATTTCATCCAACGAAGGGTGATCAATGACCTTGTTTGCCGTTACGAGGAGGATGGTATAATCCCAACTCAGGATATGCCCCGCCTGGATCTGGAGGTGTATGCACCTCATCATCAACACTGAACCCAAGGGTCGTGCATGGATCCTCTGCTCCCCATCCCAACATATAACTATTTATGTAGCCTCTTCTATGAACGCTTTGACGACACCCTTCCATATGCAGACGAGGTAGGCGACGTCTGGCCAAGCCCTGTCAGAGTCCCATTCCTGGGGTTCCTAGTGATGGATCCCACCCAGCCGCGTCAGCGCTCTCACCCGGTCTTTCTGGATGAGGAGAAGGTAAGCCACATACCTGCACCACCGGCTCCGGTTCGTCCGACCCGACGCCAGCGTCGGGTGCAAGCTAAAGAGGACACCCACCAAGGAGATTCAATGTCAACGACTACTGTGGCCCGAGCCACCGCAGACGCATACCAACAGTTCACTATATACATTGGGCATGGTAACTTATACACCTGACCAGGATCGAGGCCCCAACTTCCCCACATGCAGGCTGGGTCGACTCTCTTGGTCGCCGGCACAAGCAGTCGCTGCCGTGAACTAACCCGTAGTGATGCCACCCAGTATGGAGGTTATCCCCATACCACTACCACAAAGAGAGCGGGCCTTCACTACTTCGAGTCTTGGCATGGAGGTCTACCCCGTTCCACCCTCAATCCAAATGAGGGTCTTCCCCATGGCAGTGACAATCGGTACGGGAGTCTGTCCCATGCCCATTACACTAGGTTTGGAAACATTCCTCCTACCTCGACTGCCAGTGTAGGTACATTGTACATCTAGTCTCTCTTCAATGTAAGGATCCTCCCCGTGTCCTTTTAGTATCTAGTGAAGGCCCTCCTCGCCTCAGAAAATAAAGGGGTGAAGGCCAGCCTCATCCCAATAGAATCCATCACAGAGGTCCTTCCCATGTTCAGCGAGACCAGTACAAGTACCCTCCTTGTACTGAGGTCACTAGGGGAAACGAGCATGGAATTCCTCCCCATGCTCCTTTTGGTTCAAGAATAGGTCATTCCCGCCCCAGCGCTATCCATGGAGGTCCTCCCCATGTCCACTTTGACATTTTTCCCGGTGCTCCTCGCACCCTGTCTTACTCCGGTGGAAACCCTCTCTGCCTCAGAACTAGTGCAGCCAAAGGACCGCGTGTCAGAAATTAGAGATTTCCCAAGGAGACACCTAGGGGCAGGAAGGTGGGTCATCCCCACCATAAGACGAATTATGGGATGGTCTGAATAGAGATTAACCCAGTTCACTTCTCAGACTCAGAATTATTGTACGAATCAGTACGGGAACCCTCCTCTCGCTCATCTGAGTCAAGGATTGGGGCAGGAATGAGGCATATCAGCATGGAACTCCCAGAATGTGAGGTCCATAGGATTACCACCTCCATTCGTAGGTATATCAAGGAGGATGAAAATATGGCAACTCCGCAGGTTACGATCGTTCAATCACCACCGTCATCACCAGAAGCACTCTCTATCGCGACAAGAGATCACAGAGAACTATTCTAGGGACTGATGGTGGGCGAACAGCTACTCGGCCTTTCGCCAGTAGCCCTAGACCATAAGCTAAGAATAACTGTCATCAGCCTGTCTTATCATGATCTAGTAGCTAGATCCCTACACTCTTCGGAGAACTGCCTGATATTCGGCGGCCTGTCGACCCATTCTCAATACTCTCCGCCCGCCGACGTGCCATCCCAGTGGTCTGCCTTAGTACCGCTGCCAGTTCCTCAGCCACCCCCCGTTAAAAAGTGGGTTAATGAAGGTCCAGACCCTGAATCCGAGCCTAGGAGATTATGGAACATCCTCACAACAGACCACTTCCCCGAGATGTTCTGGCCCTTGGAAGCGCTGAAATTTGGTGCACCGGAATCCCTCACCCTAGAGGAGGTTGAATGCTTCTTCCAAACCCTCTGGGCTATGCACTTTCTAATTTTTCATCAGTGAGTGGATTATCCCAGGATGCAAGTGCATATTGAAGATATTGGCGTGCAATTTCTTCTAATCGATTGGGCTACGCTCCCTGTGGCCTAGCGCCCCAAGTCACCAGGCCGCCATAATGTCCTCTAGGAGCAATGCATTCAGAGTTTCAAGATACTCCACCAGATCATCAAGGAGTCATCCTCCCACACGCAAATCCATCGGTAGGGGCATTATTCCACCCTCCTCTCCAGCCCTATCTGGCAGTAGATTGACTTGCTAGGCGATGTCGAGGACATAAACCCAGGAAGGGTCATGATCAACATGGCTGAAATAGTCAACGAGGAGGATCAGTTGGAGCTTCTTGATGGGTACTTACCCCCAAGGGTGTTCCACCACTACTGGACCCATCATGGAGGGTTACTCGCTAGCAGAGGAACCTACTAGGTCTCCCTATTCCCACCGAGGCATTAGTACTCAGTCGGAATTCCAGTAAGGGTAAAGAGCATGTCAGAGCTACCAAGCACTCCGACCCATCTGCCACAATGAAGAAGACCGAGGAAGACCCTGAGAAGGCCACATTGCACCAGAAACATGTTTAGTGGAAGAAGTTGGTCGATAACCTCTTGGATGAATGTGCTGCAGAGCAACAACTAGACTATGGTGATCCTAGGCCAGCGCAGCAGAGGCAGGAACAACATCCCCTCAGCAAGATGCCTCTATGTAATGACCCACCATTTCTCACTAGCTTAAGAGAACAATGATAAATTACTAGGAATTAAGAGACATCCCCAAGGCACCAAAGGCTTGCAATAAATCCTGAAGGGTTTCAAATAAATGTTGGGGGATGCTTTACCCTTTAAGAAAAACACTTAAACCAACCAAAAACCTCACTAACAACCTCTATATGATGCATGTTAAGTAAACAACCAACTCATGCATTACCAAAAGAGAACTACACTATTCCAAAAACCAATTCATTACCAATACTAAACCAGAGTACCAAGAGGAAGAATAAAAAAAGATCCAAAACAAGCCAAGACACACTCCACCGCTCATCACCGATCTCCATGCGCAAAGCACCACCACATCTCCCAAGTATCACCACGAACCACTAGTAATGAGATTCCTTACCTTTACCAGTGTCTCAGAATACGACATCTACAAAATCACCAAAGTGGAAAAGAAGTTGTGAGTATAAAACACATTATATTTTCCCCAATGGCATCCCTACTCCCGCTACTAGGATAAAAGAGTTAGAAACATTTATATAAAAGAGTTTAAATAAATCATTTTCTCAAAATAGCTTATTAAAAGATACAAACAAGATTCCAAAACCATTAATTCCCAAAAACATCCAAGTGAAATTGAATCCAATTTTTCCAACAAGTCATTTTTTCAGAAAAATAACAAAACAAGCTTTAAAACCATTTCACAATCTCTCTTTTTTGGCATACCCAACCATTTCACAAACCCGTGAAATCAGCCATGCATTCAACGTTATGACAGTACCATACTCATGAGCGGTCTCTCGTCGATCTACCAAGTCATCACAAGCTAATTATTTCTCATGTGCCATTAGACCATTGACACCGAGCATGAGGTCATATTTCAACCAAGCCTCGTACATATAGTTACCATGTGCCATTAAATGTTTGGCACCGAGCATAAGGTCCTATTTCAACCAATCCTTGTATATGAAACATGAAAACACACCATGAATTCCCAAAAATCATGCCAAATCCATAATTTCAATAAAAAGACTTTTTATTGAAGACCATTTCCATCAAAACCAATTGTGTTCAACCAATTCAAACCATTTCAATAAAGCAGTACTTTTATTGAAAACCGATGAATAAACCAATTCCAAAAAATCCATTTTAAAACCAAACCATTTCAATAAAACACCATTTTTATTGAAAACACATCTTTCATAAAACCATTTACAATTCCAGAAATTCTATAATTTAAAATCATCAATTTAAATTCAATTATCCAAATCACTTTTCACAACAAATCACCAAGATTTTACAATTTCACTAAAACCATAAATCATCACTAAAGAATATTTATTCCATGCGTTTTCACAATCAATTACATTAAAATATCCCAGTTTGAAACCAATCCAATAAATTCTAATAAGAGAAGTCTATAGAGAATCCTCCTACCTCAAAGGTTTTGACGAAAACCACAACGGTCGAAAAACGCTCAAGAAAACTTGGCCGATTCACCAAGGATCCTCTGTAGATATCTTCTCCTAACACAACCAAGACCAAATATCATCATATTTAGAACACACACACTTAAATCTTCCCTTAACGAGCATAGATATACAAAACCGAGAGAAGAGGAGAAGTCGATCTATGAAGATCTAATAAACCAAACAAGTTTGATCACATACCTTAAGAATCCAGCTTCGATTCGTCAAGAGAAGCCTTTGGATCACCTCTGAAATGATTGGAGAACCCTCCTTGACATAAAGCGAACTAAAATCCCGAGTTAGGGATGATTATAATCTTAAACGAGTCATTTAGAGTCAAAAACACGTGAGATCCAAAATTTAATGATCTTATTTAAGTGTCTGCACGGTTAGTTCGCACAATTTGACAAAATGTGCGTTAGTTATTGCCTCGGTCTCCCTTCTCGCATGATTTGGCCACATGGTTAGACAAACCATGCACCACCCATGCAGAATCCATTGCCTCCACAACCAACTACGCTCAGTTTGGACGAACGGTTTAGACAAATCGGGCACCTCCTGTGCGACTTCCCCTTTGGGCTCCAAAATCATTTCAAGTTCTCTCGACTCTCCCATTTATCACCCATAACTTTATAACCATTAAAAGCTTCATGAAAGAGTTATATACCAGAAATTGGGAGTACTACATTCTCCCCACCATTTCTCTTTCTATCCCAGGAAAGTATAAAACCTTCACCCAACTGAACGAGTTCTGGCCACTGCTCTTTCATTTCCTTTTCACATTCACAAGTCTCTTCTGGAATCTAACCACACTGCCATAAAACCTGCACTAGACCGGTGATTTTTCCACGCAATACATTATCTTGCCTATCCACAATCTGTACTGGGATATGTATCAACAAAGCATCAGACATTAGGTTAACATGATCCCATCTGATCACATGGTCAAGATCAGGTTGATAGTTTTTCAACTGAGATACATGGAACACATTATGCACTAAATTAAACCATGGTGGTAATGCCAAATGATATTCCACCTCTCCAACCCATTACAGTATGTTAAAAGGGCCAATGTTTCTTGGATATAACTTGTAATACTTCCCAAAATGACAATGTCCAAGCTTTGGAGAGATACTTAAGAAGACATGAACACCCACAACGAATGACAACAGTCTTCGACGGTGATCTGAATAAGATTTATGACGAATCTGAACTGTCTCCATCCTCTTTTTAATTAACTAAATATTCTCCATTATTTCATGGACAAGGTTCAGCCCAACTATTGAAGTTTCACCAGTTTACACCCAGTTTAGTGGTGAACGACAAGGACGCCTATACAATGCTTCAAACAGAGCAATGCATTTTGAGGATTGACAGCTATTATTGTATGAGAACACCACTAAGGGTATATGATCCTCCCATTATCCACCTGAATCCCTTACACAAGCCCACAAAATTTCTTCCAACGTTTGTATCGTCCGCTCAGATTTCCCAACCGTCTGAGGATCATATGTCGTGCTCATAGTCAACTGAGTCCCAAGGGCTTGCTCTAATGATTTCCAGAAACGAGATGTGAACCTTAGATCTATATTTGAGACTATAAAAACTAGTACACCAGGCCTCTTTACCACTGCTCGGATATAGATTTTTGAAAGATATTCCACCGTATGAGTTTCACAAGTTAGGATGAAATGGGTCGACTTGGTCAGACGATCCACTATCACCCAAATGGCATCGTGTTCCTAGACCATTCTTGGAAGACCTGTAAGAAAATCCATTGAAATTTGATCCCATTTTTACACTGGGATTGGTAAAGACTGTAACATACCAGTTGGTCTCTGATGCTCTTCTTTAACCTACTGACAAGTCAAACACCGCGAGACGAACTCGACCACATTTCTTTTCATGCCACTCGACCAAAACTACATCTTCAACACCTATACATTTTCTGTGTACCCAGATGTATATCCCATTTCGAATAGTGGTAATTATGAAGGATTTGTTCCTAAAACCACATAGGTACAACCATCCGATCTATGAAACACAAAACTGATACCCCCTCATGTTTTCAGCCATCAATGGTCTCCCCACCATTGATTTTTGATCTTATAACTAGACATTCTGCATCAGGTTTTTATGCTTCTTTGATCATCTTTACTAAATCAGGAACAAGCATAGATGAAAAGAAAACTGCAACATCACCTCGGTTTTTATATTCCACATGCATGTCTGCTAAGACCGACATCAACTGCCATTCATTTGAAGCTTCTTTTGCCAACAGAGCTAATGAATTTCTACTCAATGCATCTGCCACAGAATTTCATTTTCCTGGTGTGTATAACAAGTCAATGTCAAACACCTGGAGATACTCCATCCATCTACACTGCCTCATATTCAAATATTAATGTGTGATAATGTGTTTCAAGCTTTTGTTATCTGTAAACACAGTAAATTTCTCATCAAAGAGATAATATCTCGATGTTTTCAAAGCATGGATGACTGTAGATAAATCCCAATCAGTTGTTGGGTAATTATTCTCATCCAACCTCAACTGCCTTGAACCATAGGAAACCACATGGTCTCCTTTCATGAGAACACAACCCAACCCTAATTCTGAAGTATCATAATACAACACATACCCCTTTCTTGATTCTGGAATGATCAAGATAGGTGCCGATGTAAGCTCAACATTCAGTTCCTGAAAGGAATTCTAACATTCATTCATCCATTGGAAAAGATATTTCTTCTTAGTCAGAGTATTCATTGGCAAATCTAGTCATGATAAATCACGCACAAAGCATCGGTAGTAACCAGCTAGACCAAGAAAACTTTGTATCTCGGACACATTCTTCGGTGGTTGCCACGAGATAATGGCTTATATCTTTTCAGGATCAATAGAAACACCCTAGTCAGAAATGACATGGCCACAGAAACGTACTTCCTGTATCCAAAATTCACACTTTGATAATTTTGCATTCAAATGATGATCTCACAAGATGTGTAACATTGTTTCCAGGAGAACCTCTTGATCAACACTTGTTTTTGAATAGTCCAAAATATTGTCCACAAACACCACAACAAAAGAATCCAGATATCGCTGAAATATCTGATTCATCAAAGCCATGAATACCATTGGTGTATCCGTTAGATCAAAAGGGATGACTACATATTCGTAGTGGCCATATCTGCATCTGAATGTTGTCTTTGGAATATCCTCCTTCTGAACATGCAGTTGGTGTTATCCTGATCGCAAGTCCATCTTGGAGAAACACTGAGCTCCCCTTAAATGATCGATCCGATCATCAATTCTTGGAAGTGGATATCTATTCATTGTCGTAACATGGTTAAGCTTATGATAATCAACACACAGTCAAAGAGTTTCATCTACCTTCTTCATGAACAAAACTCATGCTTCCCACAGAGATGTACTTGGTCGAATGAAACCCTTGTATTCCTGCTCCTCTAACTACACTTTCAATTCCCATAACTCTGCTGGTTCCATCATATAAGACGGAATGGAAACATGACTGGTCCATGGAAAGAGATCAATTGTAAACTCCACATCCCATAGTGGTGGTAACCCTGAGAAATTCTTCGGAAAGACATATAGAAATTGATCCACAATAGCAGGAAAACTATATTCCTCAATATCTTACAATGATGCCAAAGTCAATGGTTCCAATTGGTAACACTACGGCAAAAAAGACATTTAGCGGCGGTTTAAACCACCGCTAAATCGATTGGCGGGGGTTTTGAAAAACCGCCGCTAAATCGTGTGTCGGGAAACTGTTTCGCGGCGATTTTTAAAACCGTCGCAAAACGTTTGGCGACAGTTTTTTAGCGGCGGTTTATTTTATTTTTTTATTTTTTTTATTTTTTTATTTTTTTTATTTTTGTAATTTTTGTAATTTTTGTTATTCTTAATTATATATATATATATATATATATATTTATATATTTATATATTTATTTATATATTTATTTATATATTTATTTTTCGTATTTATTTATAT